>CM060870.1:14181152-17041549 GCA_030737845.1 Acorus calamus
TATTTTTGAAGGGTCTGTCTTGCAAAGAAGGATTCTCAAAAGGAAAATGTTATAGTCCTGTTTATAATACCACGTACAGTCTACACACATATTGATTTTTTGTAATAGTACACCAATCTAACAAGGTTTATACTTTAATAAAAAAAAATTGAAGTTCATACTCCAACAAATTGTATGGTTACATTTATAGAAAATGTGAATTTTTTAATGAGGTATATACCTCATTAGATAGCGATTGTATATGAGAATCCAGGTGGGGCTGTAAAGGAGACTATGTGTAACAACACCCCTCTCAAAAACAATGAATGAAGACAAAAAAGTATATCCTACATTCACACAAGTATCATGCATATGTGAGAGAATCTGTGTTCAAGCATAGTGCATCTACATTGCAACTTTAGCAAATGTGTGTATATATATAAGGTAAACTCAACTCAGCAATACAGATTTATTCTTAAATGTTTATTCAATTGAGTTGCCTTTTCCACTTGAAGTGTGATATGAGAGATTAAAAAATAATGTGATTTTTCATTTCAAAATGCGTACTTTTTCTTCATGTATGAGATGATTTGTCAAACCATGTCAATATTGACAGTCAATGAGAAAGCAATCACACAAAATGGAATGAATATTTTCTATAGTGGATCTATCATGCCAACATTCATGTTACTTAAACTTTGCTTACAATGAATGGCATGAATATCTGATTAGTTACTACTTACACGAAGCTGAGAGAAGCCATGCCAGTTAGGTTTGGCAAGGGACCAGTAAATTTATTGTGTGAAAGATGCCTGAAATGAGAAAATCATGGTCTAATTAGTAAGAATTAGTAGAAAGCAATTATAAAAGGCCTAAGTGTCTAATAAAAAAAACAACAGTGGTACTCACAGCTCAGCAACTTTTGTAAGATTGTTCAGGTTTGAAGGAACACGCCCTGTTAATGAATTCCGATCCAAGCGACTGTTTCATGTGCTTAATGATCACTAAATGATTTCATCAAATTTCATGATGAATAAGCATGTCAATTAGAATTCAGTACTCACATAACTTCCAGAGATGTTACTAGACCCAAAGTGGAGGGAATGCTTCCTGTAAGACTATTGTTGTCAAAGAGCCTGTGCATGGTAAATAGAAAGAATAAATAAAAATAATTATAGAAACCATTCACAGAATTAGAAAGTAATTTTGTTTTAAACATTATGAAACAATTTAAATCATGACCACCTTTTTTTTTGTGACAATGAACCCCAACATTAGTTGGGAAATTCTTAATGCATAAAATCACCCAGACACTCTATGTATCAAGTAAGCCCAGGAGAATTCAAGCTCAATACATATCCACCAAGGTTAAGTAGTAGGTACTGGTAATTGTACATTTGTTTGACATGATGGATATATGGAGTTCCTAGTTTCCTAGTTATTAAGTTTTTCGGCTACCTTAATCAATGGGGAGAGAATACGTATAGATGCTCTTCACAAAAGAAGAATACAAGTGACTTGTAGATAACATAGAGAAAAGGGTCCATTTATTTGCACCTTTCACAACACTTTACTCACTCCTCTATTTTGGACATCCAATCGTTTTTTATATCAATTTTACACACCCCTCATATATAATGGGTGTTCATAATTTTTGCCCAACCCATCACTCATCTTTCTTTTCCTTCAAATCCCTAACTCCTCCTTATCCTCTTCTCCTTTCTTGTGCATCCTGATCATCTGGATGCTCCCTTGATTCCTCCCCGAAAGGGGCGGAAGGGCGGTGGGAGGCAGTGGTACCTAGTGGAGGGGGTGGAGGAGATGTGGAAGGCAGTTGGCGGGGTGGAGGGGCGATGGGAGCAGGCGAATGGTGGTGGTAGGTGTTGTGTACAAGGGAGATGGGGTGTGTAAAGTGGGGTGAGGTGTGTACAAGGGAGGTGGGGTGTGCAGGGTGAGGATTGGGTGAGAAAAGGAGGTTTGCAAAATAACCCGTTTTTAATGAATCTCTCGTTCTTGAGTGCAAAAAAAAGTCGGGGGTGCAACGAGTTTAGGGGCGTAAATAAATCACCCAAGAAAAAATATGGTAAATCTTATTGTTGCCAAGTCAGTTGCTGAGGTTGCGGACACTTGATAATTATTCTAGTTAGAGAATTTAATGCAAACAATAAATCTAACAGTAAATGGACCTACAAAGATGTTTAATCAAGTTGTGAAACATGTTTCTAATGACTTCTTGTTTCATAAGTGTGTTGTTCATGATTATTTCTAGGTAGCACACAAATCCTAAAAAGTTGTTGAAAAGCACAACTAAATTATTCTATTTTTCTTAATTCTCATGTTTTTTTTTCCACATTGTAGCAAAAGAAAATAAAAAATAGAAATGCAGGAAGCTGTCACGAATGAATGCAATATATATATATATATATATATATATATATATATATATATATATATATAGAGAGAGCCGATTAGGTGCGGCGAACGGCAGGTGCGGCGTCGATCGTGGGCCGTCGATCACGGGTCCATCGCATCGGACGGTCGGGTGCGATTCACGTCGACCGTTGGATGCGATGGACCCGCGATCGAACGGCCCACGTCGCCGCCGCACCTGCCGTTCGCCGCACCTAATCGCCCCCGTGTATATATATATATATATATATAGTGAAATGATAATATGCAGTATGTGCAAACCACGCATATACACCCTGCGTCGATAAAGAAAGCATATAACGCAGTGAGGCATATGCTTCAGTGAGCTGATATGCTTTCTTTATTGACGCATATATCTCGATAAGGGATGTATATACGTAGTTCGCACAGACCGCACCATATCACTATTCTCTCTCTCTCTCTCTCTCTCTCTCTATATATATATATATATATATAAGCTTCAAAAACCATGCATATCACGAAGATGTGCATCACGGATAATTAAGGAACTATCAGCTCATCATAATGAAATTTAGTTGAACAGCGCAATGGTACCTACACATGTATCAAATGCATGTTTGAGCTGAAAAGTTGATCTGGGATGTCACCGGATAGCATATTTTGGCCGAAATGGCTGTACATCAGAAAGAAATTTATAAATGACACTTAAATCATATTGGATGACGAAAAAATTACAAATATTGTTATATGCTTGAATAGGGACATACAAGTGGTTAGTGTTGACCAGCATGTCTAGACCAGGAGTGGCACCATTAGAAACTGGGATCGATCCAGTAAGTTTATTATCAGCCAGATCCAGCCAATACAATTTCGATAGTTTCCCAATGGTGTTAGGAATTTGTCCACTGAACCTGTTTGAATTTAAAGACCTGCAGAAATTGTGATTTAATGAAACATTACAAGAAATGGAACTAATACGATTGTCTTCCACTGCCCTGCATTTACATGAACAGCCAAGGAAGTATTAAGAGCTGGTACACTAAAGTTATGAATCTTACAAAAACACTAGCTCCCGCAAAGAGCCTATCTCATCGGGGATCTCACCTGAGAAACTGCAACCAACAAGGACCCTGTGATGGAAAACCAGACTTAGCTTCAAGTTTTATGAAAATGTGACTGCACCAAACTTAGTACAACCAATAGTTATATTTCACTTACAAAGCTGTCAACTTAGTCAAACTTCCAATCAGCGGTGGAATGGATCCAGTCATACCCGCGTTGTAAGACAGATCCCTAGATAAATTGATACAACTAGAACAGCGATGAACAACTTATATGAAGGAGTACAGAATATCTAGCATGGATTGTTAGAAAAATCTTACAAAGAGGTTAGCTCGGTCAGTTGTTGTATGTCGCTAGTCAGAGTCCCTGTAAGCCTCAGACTTGTCAAGATTCTGAATAAAATGGATGCAGTGTTAAGTAGGAATGAAGAAGTGCAACTAGATTTGAGAAACTGACTCCCAAGGAACTTTTAAAAAAAAGAATCTCACATAGAGATTATATGTGAATTCTTGCATTTGATTCCAGTCCATCCACATGGATCTGTTCCTACCCAATCGGGAGGAACGTTCTTCCACTGGTTGATAAGTGAAGAGAAAGCTGCAGCTGTGAGTGATGAAATGAAAAAACATCATATTCTTCACTGTATCTTTAGTATAAACTATTAGACTGAGGGAACATGTCAATCTGAAGTTGCATACTAAACATTAAACATCACCTGCTCAGTTGACACTAAAATAAAACTGAAATATACATAATGGCAAAGATGAAAAACAAAGTTGATTTGTATGCATGAAAATAAATTCATAGAATTATCTAAAAGCGTACCTTCACTCAGGCCCCATTTGGAACCAATTTTTAAAAACAATTTTGTTCTAAATTGATGAAAATAATTGATTATGGAAAATCTAATCTCAACATTTTCTTTTCATAAAAACAGTTTTGTTGTCTTTTGATACATAAAATCCAAAACCAAAAGCTGAAGTTCAAAATTACTTACTTGCAATTGTTTACCAAAAATTCAAAATTAAAAGCTGAATTTGAAAAAATACAATCTTGCAAACGAAAAAAAATTATCGGGCAAATAGTTCCGAATGAGGCCTCATGCTAAGGTAGCGTTTGGAAACAAGTTTTTTTTTATTCTGCTTTTGTAGTAATCAACTTAACCCAAACATGTTTCCAAATGCTCCAAATGGTCGTCTTTTCAGTTTTAGAAATTTATGCTTCATGAGAATCTAATTTCAAAAACAGTTTTAAGTGAATAGTTGCATCTCAGCAGGTTTCTACAAGAACAGCAGTTGCAAGTAAATTTTGTATTTTTCTTATAACTATAACAGAACCAAACTAATCATGTCACCTTGAACAGTTGAACCCCTTTGGCTTTTCCTTAAGCGAATCAAACAAACCAAAGACTTAAAAAAAAGGTTGACAATGAAGAATTGCAAACAGACCTTCCTGAGGGTTTGTGTCTGCTGAAGCAAACAAGAACTGAAGCAAAGCAGCCACCAAAAACATCCAAAACGCTCCACCCATCATAATCCGACCGAAGCTCAAGATAGAGATCATGAACACATCCCCTAAGTCTCACCCACAAATCAACTCATATCACACTTCAAACCCAATTGCGATCCCCACCCAACTCGCTCATTCGCTCAAACAAACAAGCGAAAATGCGCACAACCCAACCATATATAAATAACTGCACAACCATAGGAGCTGAAGCAGATGATATGAACAACCAGGCCAACTGGGCAGTTAAAAAATTGATTGCAGACCTCTTCAAAGGTGCCATTGTCTCAGAGTTGTTGTGGGAGTGCATATCTAAGCAATGACCGTGTAAAAAATTTAAATACAAATCATGTCCTTCTCAAACTTCTCTTTGAGGGATTAATTCAAACATGTACCCTTTGTGCAACATATATATGTCATAACCAATCTCCCACACTCTTCAGATGATAATTATCTAACAGTGCCAACAAAGTAAGAAGCCCAACTACTGGCCAAGTTTGAAATCCTGTCAGAGTATGTTGTTTCCCTCCATTTCTTAATCTATTCTAATAAGACAGGGAAAAAAAAAGAATAAAAAGTAACATATGCTTTTGTTTTTCTGACTCTTTTAAAGTAA
The DNA here is from genome assembly GCA_030737845.1 of Acorus calamus. NCBI lineage: Eukaryota > Viridiplantae > Streptophyta > Magnoliopsida > Acorales > Acoraceae > Acorus > Acorus calamus. The sequence goes on from CM060870.1 coordinate 14,186,707, forward strand.
AAAATTCTAAATAAGTATGGATTTTTATAAAGGTTTCAACTTTCTTGCTAATGGTATTAACTAGCATTTGAAATTTGTTTAGATGATTCTGCACTTAATCCCAAACATTGTTTTCAACATCCTAAGTGGTCTCAGTTTCTAAAGAAAGCAAAAAAAGAAAAAAAAAGTTTTTAATTATAACTAAAAGATGAGTTTTTTCACAAATTTTAAAAAAGCATGTTTCCTAAGAATCTAATTTCAATAATAGTTTTACATAAAAGGATCATTTTCAAACTCAATTCCATGTGCTAAGTAAATTTGTTTGTTTGAGAAAAGGGCGCGTCTATCCCCTTAACCCACCATAAAAATATAAAAAACGGTGTCGGTCCCACTAATCCAGGTAGATCGAACTTAATCGTTATTTCAGGTTTTCAGCGACCCGACTTGGTCGTCATTTCAGATTTTGTGCGACCGAACTTAATCGTCATTTCAGGTTTTGGGCGACCGAAATTGGTCGAATAAGATCCAAAACTATATCTACTTATTCTTTGTAAACAAATAAATTTTTGGGTTTATCCATCATATTCTACGTTTATTCTTTTGTCCGAACAATAGCTAAGGGACTGAAAAAAAAATGTAAGTAGGTATACTTTCAATCAATTCAATTTCTTATAGAAAAATATCTTATTAGACAAATATATATCATTTTTAAGCTTCGTTTGAATTCGTGATTAAGCAGATTCTTTGTTTTAAAAAAAAATCCCTACCAGTTGATTAAAACACATTTTATATTTGGCTTTTGAAAATTTGTCCCTCACTTGTGTAAAAAAAAATGTTTTTATTTTCTACATTTAAGAATAATGATTGATTCTTCCTACATTAAAACTCAAATTTGAAGTGGCATAAAGGATCCAAGGAGAATACACGTCATGAGATTAGGTTTCCAAGAAAAAAATTATAAACTTTATCATAGACCATGTTCGACTAAATTCGGTCACTCAAAACCTAAAATAGCAATCAAGTGTGGTTAACTGGCCAGATCAGTGGGAACAGAAAAACACCTTTTTCCGATGGTGGATTAAGGGAATCCCTCGGTGGGGAAAGATGCGCCCAAAGGTAAAAGCTAAGGAAGTTTGTTGTATTTCATTATTTTCATATCATTCCCCTCACTTCAAACAATTACCTTCCTATGTAACGAGGTTGGATCCCAGAAGATATACAAATCAAGCAAATTTAAATAGATCTTGGATTCTCATTAATGGAGCGTCCAAACATATTCAAGTGTTGCAAACAGAGGCATCACTATCTTATCCTGTTGAAGCTTGAATCGTGTCATGCAAGTCGATACGGAAATAATTATGAATAATATTAGGGACAATTCCACATACAGTTCGCACATATTTTGATTTTTTAAACTAGTAAATCTTATTTAATGATTTATATGTTTTGATGAAAAATATAAATTACTCCACAACGCATTGAATTGACTCATTTTTAACAAAATTTAACGAGGTATATACTTCACCACTGTTGGATGGCTATGGTGGTAAATGGGTTGTCCAAATGGATTGTGTGGAAATGCGCACAATAATTAATCATTTTTATGTTTCTTTTATTCTGACATACAACTGCTTTAAATTATAAATTACTGGCCTAAAAAATGAGATCGGTCCGGTCGGGACCGTTCGGTCAGTACTGAACTGCACCACGTGCAAATCGAACTGCACCACTTATAAATCGAACTGCACAACTAATTGTTGGGTATATTTTTTACTCTTTTATTGGATTCAATCAGCTATCGGAGAAAATGTGAATTCTTAAGTATCATCAGTATCTAATAAGAGGGTGAAATATATATCTAACAATTGGTTGTGCAGTTCGATTTATAGGTGATGCAGTTCGATTTGAACATGGTGCAGTTTGGTACTGACCGAACTGACCGAGATCTGACACTGACTGGATCCGGTCCCCTAAAAAATATGTTTGGATCTCAGAATTCATGTGACATTTTGTTTAAAAAGAAAAACCGACATCAGTGGATGTAATTAGATTTGAATTTTAAAAATTTTCATTATTAAATCTTTTCAAATAGGAAAATGTTACACACGGTCCAAAACACAGACCTCACATATTTTCATTTTTTTTTAAATCATATGCTTCATATAATGAGGTATATATTTTTATAAAATGTGAAGTATAGATTCCAATTAATTGAATGATATCATTTGTTAGAAAATGTGAAAAAATTTCAACAAGATATACACCTCAATACAATGAGTGGAGGGGGCTAATGAAGGTACATAGGACTGCATTTGAAACAATAAAAAAAACAGTGCTGCTACCTGGGCCCCAGAAATTAGACCTTATTGGTGAGCCCCAATAGGTGGCACTCTCCTATTGGTTCTTTGTTTGACTTTTCAAACCATTAAAATGACAATTACATTATTATCCTTTTAAGATTTTTAAAAATTTGTTCTAACTAAATAATATCCCCCAAAAAAGGGGATCATTGAATCTGTCTCCCATCATTAATCCTCTTAACAGAATCCCAAAAATGGGGGGATCATTGAATCCTCTCCCCGACTGAACATATTCAAAAAAAAAATTTAAAACTTAGGGTTTCCAAGTTGGGCAAAACCATACGAACCAAAAAAAAAAGACTATGAAGAGTTTCATATCATCTGATTCTCTTCTAGAGACAGATCGTCAACAATGGCGAAAAAAAAGAGATTTCTTGTCACAATTGAAACTTCACCGTCGCGTTTTTTTAATTTTGGAGGCGATATAAACAGATCAATTTAGATTAGTTTTTTGCATTTCTTATAAGACGAAATATTTGGTTTTCAAAATTAAATATGAAACGATTCCCTTCCGTTTTCTGTCTCCTGTTAATTTGATTGAATCTGAAATCCACTTGAAAAATCAGTGTTTTAGATATGTGCATCTGAAATCCAAAAAAAGATTAGTTTGAAATTAGTGTTTCAGTTACATATATCTGAATCCAAACAAATCTGAATTTTTTGTAACGGTTTGGAAGCATGTGCTAAATCTCTTAATATAACGAAATTGTTTATGCTGCATTGTCTTTGTCTACCAGTATATTTAAATTAAAGAAAAAAATTGACATTTTTCAATTGTTTTAGAGTTTCTCGTCTACATAGTTCATTTTCTGAGAAAACAAAAATGATGAACGAATACATAAGTCAGAGACATGTATCTGAAAATGTATATAATATGCAATTGTTTCTTAATTCAGTGAAACAAAATTTGATTCAATGAGCAATTGAAAATAACCAAATGAAATGTTTGAAATGTCATATAAATATAGATCAAGTATTATTATCTTATATTTGATGATTAGAATATATTGGTTTGATGAAAATATCGTAATGTTTTTGTAAACAATGTATGTATATGAATTAATTGTATTTGTATATGAAAACCTGTTAATCAAATATATCTGAATTTGAAGCAATTATGTAGAAATAGAGATATTAAAGATCTTAAAAATACCAACAATATAATAAGCAATTAGATATTAATCAGTTATACATTAATTAAATCCATGAAAATATAAATAACAACCTTCAAACTGGGTTGGATATCAAATTCAGATACAGGTGTATTTAGAATTTGAATTATCAAATACACATTCCATACAAGTAATGTGCATTGTATTTGAAAATCTTAAATTTGAATGAGTCGAATAATGCTCATACAAAGCTAAAAAATATCATGAATGACATATTATGCATAATTATACACAAATACACAATCATAAAATGATTGTACAGAACATACCTGGTACACAACAATGCATATAAATCAAGATACAGGCCATGTATCTGAATCTAAAATTAAATTCAAATTCAATAGATGTTTATAATGTTTCAAATGAATGACGAAAAATCAAACTCAACTTAATTTATTCAGATCGAAAAAGGACTAGCCTGAATGGATTCATTGTTTGCACCACAAACTGGTCACAAATAAAACCTAAATGAATCAAATTCTTCTCTTCTTCACCAATTGAATTGAAACAAAAATAAAATTCGATGTTTGTTTTCAAATTCATGTGAAAACTAAAAAAATTATAAAATATTGTTATATTTGGGATCCGGAAAAACTTAACCTGGATGTATCAATTTCTGTTTGCACCAGAAAGGGATCGCACAGAAAAAAAAATCGTGAATTCACCTCATATACACCAACCAGATATGAATAAAAAATGAAATTCATATTTGTTTTCCTAGCAGCCGATCATTCACAAATCAAAAATTGAGAATCGTGATTTTTTTGGATATTAAATTGAAAACAAATATTCAAAAACGGAAAGATATCACAAATCATAACCACCTCGAGATTAATGGGGCGGTTATGGTATATTTAAATGATTAATTGGGGAGGGAGTAATATAGGTATTTCAAACTTGCCATCTCATGGGGTTTGGGATGGGGTCTATCAATTGGGGCCTAAAAATCATTATTGTAAAAAAAAACTGTGTAACAGAGCTCTTTCAAATAATTCTAAATCACCCCACGGTGATGATATTTTACTCCATATAAAATGGGAAACATTTTAGTATTCTGAATAATTCAATATCATAGATTTCTAAAATAATACTAAGAGGATTAGTCAAAATCCCAATAAAAAAAATCATCCCCCTTGTTTGTTTGTATTCTCACACTATTGGAGGGTGATTCTGTTTTTAATTAAGCAAAAAACTCAAATATGTTATCAAACGGGTTTTAAGAATCCAGCTTAATTAAAAAGTTACTTATAGCTTTTAGTGCAAAATGGTTGTTTTTTAAAATGCGTAAAAATGCGTTTTTCAAAAATCAAAGTCTATTTAAACTACTTTATTCAAAATTTTATTTTTTAAATGGGCCCATATGTTTTTAAATTTGTATTTTAGTCTCATATCGCCTAATGAAGGAGATAGTCTGTGTTTATATATGGGCACGACTTTTACACACCAAGACATATATATCAAAACATTGATTCTTTGGATTTAATTTCAAACACACCATGAACATAAAATATAATAGTATTATTCTTAAACTTAAAATATTTTTATTTCTTAAACTTAAAATATTTTTATTTCGCCAAGTCAATGTTAGGTTAGGTTGGCCTGAAATAGTGACAATTAAATCAGGATAAATTAAGGAATTTCAATGAGCATTGATTTAAAAATCCACACTGAGAGAAAGTCAAGGTCACCTTATTCTTTTTTTTATAAGGAAAAAAGTTCTTTTAAAATGCATAACTAAAAATCCTTTCATCTAGGAATAAACTCCATGTGAGAAAAGGAGTCAAGATACATGTTGTACTTATTCCATTTTCAGTTATATCGAGAATGATATTATGGGATAGATAGCTACTGCCTATCAACATAAATATTCTTGATTGATTATATTTTTCTTATTCTGTCAGGCTTTATTTCCTTTTTGGATTGTATAAAATATGGGTAGACTATTTCAAACATAACTATTGAACAAATTTATTTTGTCTTCTTTTTTTTTTCTCCATACAATCATCTAACTTATCTTGGTTTGTTATCCATGCGCAAAGCAAAGTAACTATTCTAAAAATGTTACATATGCTTATGCATCTCTACATTCATCTAATAAATTTGTTAAGATTGAGTTAAGATTAAACATAAAAATCTAAAGCTTTAAAACTTTAACCATTTTTGTTAGGTAAGTGCTAAGATTAAACCCAATAACATCATAGTTACAAAATTTTATTGGCAACCATTGAGTCATGGTTTGATGTTTGAATGTGTATAAGTTTTTAAAGTTGTTAAAGGTATGTATAAAAAAAATGATTCTGGTAAGGATATACGTGTATATAATATATTCCATGAAAGTTTGTACTTAGAAAAAAGAAATTCTTCAAGTTTTATTTATCTGTTTATTTTTAAAAAATGTTACAATTAGTGATTCCTAAAAGGATAGAGATGTAATATATTTTTTTGAAGTACGTATTAATCTAGTGATTATATATTTTTCACAAAAACCATGAAATATATCCTCAAATAAATTGATTTTAATCCTTTTGTAATAGAGTATTAATGACATGATAAAATATATATTCCATTTAAAATTACATACATTGAGTTAGATGATGTGGTCTCTGCATAAGTGTTTGCAATAATATCCAAGTGCATCGATGCCCTTTATTTCTCAGATAATAAGACTAATTTCATTCATCTTGAAAAAAGAAACACTTGATCTCTCAAACAAGAAATGAAGTCACTCGTGCATGCAGGTATCAAAACAAGAAAATAATTGTATACAGCTCGTGTGTTATTCTTTTCTGAAGATGTGCATACTTCATCAAATAAAATATATGAATTTTTATTTCTTACATAAGAGAGTATATACAATTGAATGAAACATGCCGGGAGGTAGAAACCTTTTCTACCAAACTGGTCATCGAGCATTTCATGAGATTACAGCGGGGCTGGAATCAAGTGGGGTGACCCTTTTCTCTCTTCTTTTTGGAGTTGTTTTGATATTTATCTGTATCCTCTGACCACTTCGAACATTTTTATTACTGAAATAGAAATGACCACAATTTCACTATAAAAAAAAAAACATGCATTCATCTTTTTAGAAAGAAATTTAAATAATCATGTCCCTCACATTAGTCAAACAAGAAAAACTCTTAACATCTGAAAGAAAATTTTCTATAGTTATGATCTCATGATGATCCACAATACAAAGCCTATTGATTGATTCAATGAACTAGATTAGACAGAAAATAAATTAATATCAAGCTCCAGCACATCATATGAAGAATTAAAGGGCAGGTAAAATGTACACATCAGATTATCTTTGGATCAATAAAAACTTGTTCAAAATCTACCCATGTCACAACCAATTGCAAAAACTATTCCCAATGCACAGGGTTGAAATCAATCTCAGTAGTTTATATACATATGATTGATATTTTTAAAAACAGTAATGCATTGATTAGGTGTTCTATACAGATAAATCACCTCTCTTTTATTTTGATTTGAGTTTCCCAACTCAAATGATTTAAAAGTTGTTAAAACACAGTATTAATACACACCGAGATCTTGTCCTTTATACATGTCCTAGGTATCTTTATATAAAATAAATCAAATGATTGAAGACATTGTTATATATATATATATATATATATATATATATATATATATATATATATATATAGATTTCCGATAATATGCGGTCGGTGCGGTCGCGCGGATTCGACGTGCGTCGTCCGATCGCGGGTCCATCGCATCCAACGGTCGACGTGAATCGCACCCGACCGTCAGATGCGATGGACCCGTGATCGACGGCCCGTGAATCGCGACCGCACGACCGTATAATATCACGACTATATATATATATATATATATATATATATATATATATATATATATATATAACATGTCCTAGGTATTAATACACACCGAGATCTTGTCCTTTATACATGTCCTAGGTATCTTTATATAAAATAAATCAAATGATTGAAGACATTGTTATATATATATATATATAGATTTTCGATAATATGCGGTCGGTGCGGTCGTGCGGATTCGACGTGCGTCGTCCGATCGCGGGTCCATCGCATCCAACGGTCGACGTGAATCGCACCCGACCGTCCGATGTGATGGACCCGTGATCGACGGCCCGTGAATCGCGACCGCACGACCGTATAATATCACGACTCTATATATATATATATATATATATATATATATATATATATAGGGGGCTGATGGGGTGCGACCGTGCGCCCGGTGCACCCCATCGTGCGCCCCGACTAAGGACCGTGCGATCGCTGGTCGCGCGATCGCACGGTCCACGTTTGTTTAAAAAAAAAAAAAAGGGGTCGAAATCATCTCTCTCTCTCTCGTTGTCTCTCTCTCTCTCACGGGTTCTCTGTCTCTCTCGCTCGCCCCATCTCTTGCTCTCTCTCTCTCGCTCAAACTGCCCGTCGACGACCACACCGGCGACTGCGACCCCGTCGACGACGATCGCACGGACCCGCGACCACCCGTCGAGCGCCTGCGACCGACCATCCGCGACCACCGCCGTCCACCCGCGACGGTTCCCGACCACCTGCGACCACCTCTCGTCGACTACCCGCAAGCAACCCCGATTCCAGGCTCCTCTCTCCCTCTGTGTTTTCATTTTTTATGATGATTAGGGTTTCTCATCTAGGTTAATGATGATTAAGGGATTTTCATTTAGGTAGTGATTAGGGGTTTTGAAGATAGGGTTTGTAATGGGTTTTGAATATGATTTCTTGAGGTGTTTTTTAAGATGATTTTTCCATGATTGAATTTTTAAAAAACTTTAGGGTTTCTATAAATCTATAATTTGTGTGATTTTTTCAATTGTGAGTTGGTCTAGATGGAATTATTTGGTTAATTAGGAAGCCCAACTCTATTGGGTATGTGACTACAACAGTGGTTTTGAATGTTGTTAATTTCTGTGTTGACAAAGGGGATTGAGTGGAAAACATTGTAATTTTTATGACAAAGGGGATTGAGTAGAAAACAGTGTAATGTTGTCTTAAAGTGTTGATTTTTTTTTCAAGATTCATGAAATTGGATGATTTTAGGATTTGATTTGGGGAGGGATGGGGTGGCTATTAGTTGTTCTCATTCTTAACTCCTTTCCTGTAGGTGGATGTCAAAAGAAGCATAGAAGATGGGGGGAAGCGCTTCAATCAGCTTTCTATTGAAGAGCGGGGAAAATTTGATGAGGAGACATTGGTCAGTGTCAACAATATTAAGAGACAAAGCACCATCAGACATAGATCAAATGGTTTCAGCAATGAATACATAGTGGTATATTTCTATTCATCTCATTATGGCTTTCTTGCATCAAGATCTAATTTATCGACCGCCATATATTTTGAAATTGCGCTTAGGATGCAATTTCAGTTGACTATATAATCGCCACTTCCTGTTTGTTAGTTAGTTGTTTATTTGATGGTTGTTTTGGTACTCAAATGCATGATATCTTTTTTTAATTGTGTGTGGTTTTGGATCATGAGATGGTTAATTATGCAAGATCAAGTTATAAAAAAGATCATGTTTCATGTACTTTGTTTGCTTTCCCACTGACGATAAGTTTTTTTCCCCATGATATCTTTTGAAATTGATGTGATAACGTCTCAAGGAAACAAGAATATTAATGTTGTTAAGCCACAAATTTTTCTTACATTTTGTTGCAAAAAATTGATTATATGCATGAGTGTGTTTCCAGGTATTTGGTGAGTAAATATTTGGAATGTATGTGAAGCTGATTATGTTCTCTAATTCAAATTCTCTAACTTTCAGCATCCTGGTATATTTAAGTTGAACTATAGTTTCCAAAAAGGATGTGAAGTTGGGAAGACCTGAGAAGGATGCTAGTTTCCCAATGAATAAGATCACTAGTTCTACAAAACATACCACGCAGTTAAAATTTTAAAGCATCTTGTTTGGGAGTGTGTATATCTTGCTTTGATCATGTCACTTACTAGATCTCCAGGCCAATATGAAGCTCAGATTCCATTGGTGATAGTGACATCAGACCTTACCCACACACCTACAGTAGATCTTTTAGAGTCAAATTCTTATTTTGGAATGAAACCAACACAAGTGAAACTTCTCAAGCAGGTTCTTTCTAGATCTACTTAACTTTTCAATTATATGATTTTTTTTTCCTGAAATTTTGGCAAGATGAATGTGTGTTCAAACAAATTATATTTCAGGAAAAAGTTGCATGCTTGGATGATAAAGATGCTAGGCTTGCAGTAGATCCATGCAAAAGATATAAAATCCAGGTATGTGATTAGATGACTTTGATTAAATATTAAACATCACAGTGGACACCACAAAACATTTGAGAGCAGCTAAGCTTATTATTTACTTGAAAGCAGTAAAGATTAGATGAATAGCATTCTTTGCTTGTATATCTAAATCAAGGTTTATGATATATATTGTTAAACAAACCTCATGGGTTCTCAATGTCTGAACTTGCATTTTTTTGAAAATTTAAAACAAGACTCGGGTCATACAATTTGTTTTTGTGTTAGAGTCAGTTATATAGTCCAACTAGCATGATCATTTATTTAATTTATAGATGTAATATTAAATAATTACTCTTTTTTTTTAGGATACGATTTATAGATGTAGAAGAAGAGCAGCCAGAGCACATCATACAAATACACTCATGAAAATGTAGAAGAAGAGCTGCTCGATTATATTTTCAGCCAAAGCTTGGTATGTCATGCATCGTTGAATTTTGCACCGGTCGAGATACAACAAAGTTTATATGTAAATGAAGATGATATACAAAACTGTATACATGCATGGTTTCTTTTCAAGAGGGGTGCATCCTTGTAGTTAGACTTGCAACTTGGATATAATAGATGTAGAACTTCTTGTAATGGTTTAACTTGTTGAATGTAATGGTTTAACTTCTTGTTGTGGTTGATGTAGAACTTCTTATAATGGTTGAAGCAATGGTTGAACTTGTTGTAATGGTTCAGACCTGTTGAAACCACATGTAATCTAATACAGGTGCAGTGTTGATGTTTTGGTTGGGTACAATATTGTTTTTGAAGAATAAAGTGTTGACTAAATATTTAATTATGGAATCTTGTGAAACCATAATTTTTAATTAACAAATTGCAAGTTATAACAAGTTTGGATTAACACAAATCACAGTTGCTATTGGAGAAAGGAAAAGAAAACCCGGGTAACAAAACTCATCATCAGATAGGAAGCTATATTAGCATCAAGAAGAAAAGTAACACAACAAGGGCCAGTTGCTGGCACATGATCTCCAGCTTCTAAACCATCTACTTGTGGAAGATTAACACAACACTGGATGGATTCCACAACACTCACAACATCAACATCTTGATGGATAACAGAACACATTACTGAAAGGTTACTGTCATACATTTATGATTGTGCATGAAAATAAAAGGTTTTACAAGGATACTTTTCATTATACATATCCAAAAAAAAACATACATTTATCCTTGTACAACACAAAAAAAAAAAAAAAAACACATTAGAGAGCCAACAAGCATTGCAGCTAGTTTTATGCTCCATTTAATATTGAACTTAGGAAAAAACTTCACCAAAGTATGATTCTAACATGGCCAGACGCTCTCTCAACTTGTTTAATACATCATCATGTTTAATTCAATAACAGACATGCCAAACACCAAACTGGTCTTGTTGTGCTTCTATGTATTTCAGCTCTTTTGGTCTCTCGGCCTCTGCTTGGTTCTTCCAAGGCATACCACTGTGAGGAAGGGGGAATGAAGAGGGGCTCTAGTTCGATATTTAAACGTGCCTCTGCAAGTTTTATACTCGCACTCTCATATAGCTTTGGAAAACCTTCAAAGAGCGGCACCAAGGAAAACAAAAGCTTAAGTTATCTCTGGTTTATGAGACAAATGTCATCATATAATACATTATCTTTGACTCGTACATTTTCTCCCAGGAGACCCATGAATAATGCAGAAGACAGTTGTAAACATACAAAATGCAGTCAGGAGGGTGATGCAAAAGTGCTTTTATCGATGTATGTCAGTCTTCTTATTACCACTCAATTGCACCATTCAAGATGAATAAACATGGAGAAAACAACCATGCACTTGCTGCAACAGTTTCACCACATCAAACATATAAAGACTAATCTTATAAGAAAACTGAACTCTAATATCAGAAACCTGATAGTCTCTTGTACAAGATGCAAATACAATCAATCACTTAAACTAACTCTTTATCTTACCAACCAAAAAACCCTCAATCCTTTTTTCAAAATTGATAAGAATTACAAGGCTTGTTGATAAATGTTGTCTTGCGGGCATAGCATGCCAGCTGTCTCACTAAAATGAGGTGGCACACTTGCACCAAAATATAGGAAAATAATCAAATTGTATATCATACACATTCATAACTTGATTATTGACTAGCAATTAACAAATCTATAAATATGCATTAAACAGGACATTTAAAACATTAAACAATTTTAAATAGCATCCAGATATAGTTCCAAAGCATTGAAATATCAATTTAACTTAACCAAACATGTCATTTCAAGCATGAATGCATCATCCTCGATTGAAAATGAAAAAAGAAAGTTCATATTTGAAATGCCTTAAGAAACTATGGAGTCCAGACATCATCATTGTCCAATATGTTACTTCAAAAAAAAAATCAGATTTTTCTTTTTCAACTTCAAAACCCACAACATCATCTTCAATTAGGAATCTGGTCTGTATATCTGCTTCTCCAACTACCCAATTTCTAAAATCGAAGAGCATAGGCTCCACCAGACCAGACAACCTGTTTAAAACATTCTAATCTCATTAACTTGCATAGGCGCCACAATCCAACCTTGACTTCTCAAATCCCATGAAAAAAGGACACAAGATATACAGCAAATCATGAAAAACCAGAACACAAACATGGCAACAACAAGGTTAATGTAAAATAAATGAATGAATGAATAGGTAGTGTGAGAGGATTATCAAGATTTCATCTTCAATCATGGAAAAATCATCTTAAAAAACACCTCAAGAAATCATATTCAAAACCCATTACAAACCCTATCTTCAAAACCCCTAATCACTACCTAAATGAAAATCCCTTAATCATCATTAACCTAGATGAGAAACCCTAATCATCATAAAAAATGAAAACACAGAGGGAGAGAGGAGCCTGGAATCGGGGTTGCTTACGGGTAGTCGACGAGAGGTGGTCGCAGGTGGTCGGGAACCGTCGCGGGTGGACGGCGGTGGTCGCGGATGGTCGGTCGCAGGCGCTCGACGGGTAGTCGCGGGTCCGTGCGATCGTCGTCGACGGGCAGTTTGAGCGAGAGAGAGAGAGAGCAAGAGATGGGGCGAGCGAGAGAGACAGAGAGAACCCGTGAGAGAGAGAGAGATGATTTCGACCCCATTTTTTTTTTTTTAAACAAACGTGGACCGTGCGATCGCGCGACCAGCGATCGCACGGTCCTTAGTCGGGGCGCACGATGGGGTGCACCGGGCGCACGGTCGCACCCCATCAACCCCCTATATATATATATATATATATATATATATATTTCCGATAATATGCGGTCGGTGCGGTCGTGCGGATCCGACGTGCGTCGTCCGATCGCGGGTCCATCGCATCCAACGGTCGACGTGAATCGCACCCGACCGTCCGATGCGATGGACCCGTGATCGACGGCCCATGAATCCCGACCGCACGACCGCACGACCGTATAATATCACGACTCTATATATATATATATATATATATATATAGTCGCGATTACGTGCGGTGTGCGGTCGGTGCGGTTTACGACGTGGGCCGTTCGATCGCGGGTCCATCGCATCCAACGGTCGACGTGAATCGCACCCGACCGTCCGATGTGATGGACCCGTGATCGACGGCCCGTGATCGCGCACCGCACCGACCGTAAACCGCATGTAATCGGATCCCTATATATATATATATATAGGGAAGCGATTCGGTGCGGGAATGCGGTCGTGCGGGAAGCGATCACGGGCCGTCGATCACGGGTCCATCGCATCGGACGGTCGGGGACGATTCATCTTGACCGTTGGATGCGATGGACCCGCGATCGAACGGTCGACGTCGTTTCCCGCACGGCCACATTCCCGCACTGAATCGCTCGCGTATATATATATATATATATATATATATATATATATATATATATATATATATATATATATATATATATATATATATACGCGAGCGATTCAGTGCGGGAATGTGGGAAACGACGTCGATCGTTCGATCGCGGGTCCATCGCATCCAACGGTCAAGATGAATCGCACCCGACCGTCCGATGCGATGGACCCGTGATCGACGGCCCGTGATCGCTTCCCGCACGACCGCATTCCCGCACTGAATCGGCTCCCTCTATATATATATATATATATATATATATAAGTCGACTGATTAGGTGCGACAGCCGTTCGATCGCGGGTCCATCGCATCCAACGGTCGACGTGAATCGCACCCGACCGTCCAATGCGATGGACCCGTGATCGCGGCCGCACCTAATCATCCCTCATATATATATATATATATATATATATATATATATATATATATATATATATATATATATATATACACGATTCCGATTAGGTGCGGTGTGCGGTCGATGCGGTGCGCGACGTGGGCCGTCCGATCGCGGGTCCATCGCATCCAACGGTCGACGTGAATCGCACCCGACTGTCCGATGCGATGGACCCGTGATCAACGGCCCGTGATCGCGCACCGCACCGACCGCACACCGCACCTAATCGGAACTCTATATATATATATATACATATATATATAGAGAGAGAGAGAGAGAGGGAGGTTATTGCGTGCGGCGAACGGCGGGTGCGGCAGCGATCACGGGTCCATCGCAACGGACGGTCGGGTGCGATTCACGTCGACCGTTGGATGCGATGGACGTTCGATCGCGGGTACGTGCGGCGAACGGCGGGTGCGGCCGTGACATGGGCCGTTCGATCGCGGGTCCATCGCATCCAACGGTCGACGTGAATCGCACCCGACTGTCCGATGCGATAGACCCGTAATCGACGCCGCACCGGCCGTTCACCGCACGTAATCACCCCTCATATACATATACAAAACTAATTCTAGTATGTAACATCGGGTTAATGTGATTGATCTTAAATTTAAAAAAGGGGAAATTAGTTAAGGGTCATGTGGTCACCCGTCTATTATTTTTAGTCACCTGAAGATTTTTAAATTTTTTTTAAGTCCTTAAGGCGGTGAAAAATTATCTTTAAATCCCTTTAACCGAATGTTGTTCAAAAATACAAAAAATGCCCTCGCCCAATTATGCGAAGGTTAATAATGAATTGTGGAGTATTAACAATGTACTGGAAATACTTAACAATATACTGAGAAGTAGTTATAATGTACTGAAATAATTGGACTAGGGGCATTTTATGCGAAGGTCAACAATGTATTGAGGCGTGCTAACAGTATACAAGAGATACTTATAAACGTATTTGAGTGTGTTAACAATGTACTAAAATAATTGGGCGGGGGGCATTTCCAGTATTTTTTAATAACATCTAGTTGGAGAGACCTAAGATAATTTTTCACCATCTTAGGGACCTAAAAAGAACTTGACTCCAAGATCTAAAAATAATAGGCAGGTGACCACAGAGACCCCTAATTAATTTTCCCTTAAAAAATATTGTTTTACACAGTTTTTTTTTTTTAACCCTAATTCAACTCTTATTTATCTTGTTAGCATCGTACACTCACATTAGAAAATTTTCACATTTTTTTTAATAAATGGATCGAAGTTATTCATTCAAGTATATACTTCATTCTTATAAAACATATACACGATAATAAAATTTCACTGATAAGTGAGAATTAGTCTGAACAGCTTCAAAATGAGTGTTTGGGAGACTAGAATAAATGAGAATATGTATATCAGAATTAACTGGTATAATGTGGTATATAAATTCCAGCCAACCCCAGGAATTAATTTATTCCAAGTTATTCAAACCAAAAGCATATGTGAACCGACTCTCAAATTAATTGTCTTCACATCTTATAAATCGTCATCATTTTTTCATATTTTACAAATCCTTATCCACACCTTATTCACATTTTATTTAAGGGATTTTTAATTTTAACTCCCCACAAACCATCGCATTTAGCGATCGCTCCCTCACTTCTTCGTATTTGGGTTTTACTCCCTAGATTTAAATGATGATTCCTTTTTACTCCTTGTGAGGGACCTAACTATAAATTATTTAATTTTCTTTTTAGTCCCTGATAGGGAGTAACAAAGAACTATCCTTTAAATCTGGGGAGTAAAACCCAAATACGAATAAGTGAGGGAGCGATCGCTAAATACGATAGTTTGCAGGGAGTTAAAATTAAAAATCTCTTTATTTAAACAACAAAAACTTCATTATTACGTTTTCTAACGAGAATAATTCAAAATACAACTAAACAAAAAATCACTTCATCCTTATTATACTAAATAGTCATATATACTAGAATAACTTAATTCTCTATCCAAGCAGGGGCTTAAGCTATCAGATTTAAATAGCCAATCAATGCAACAATATATCAGAATTATTTTACAACACAACGCCAGTAAATGCAACTTCTTTCTTGGAAGTAATGTAAAACATCCATGATTTTTTGGATCCCCAATTTGAGTTTTTTTTTTTTTTTTTTTGATAAACGGTAGGCAATTCATATTAAAACGAGTGCCCAATAGGGAAATACAACATAGGTAGATCTTTGTTGGAAAGGATCCAACGCAGTCAACCCAGATCAAAGAGCATCAATTACAAGCATGTTATTAACTATCTCAACCCTTGGCACCCCTGCGCAGTGCATCCCCCAGCATTTTAGCAACCCAACCACAAGGTCCAAGGCGTTCTCCTCGTATGGTGCTGATCCTCTGAATAGGGTGTGGTTGCGGGTCATCCAAATTGCCCAAGTAACAGCTGGGATGAAGGAGTCAGTAATTTTCCACCTTATGCTCCGATCACCTCTTTTCCTCATCCTTTTGCCCGCTTCCCACATCCCTCTAAATCTCCGAAACTAACATCCATCCCTATCACCATAGCCAACCTCCTCCAGATTGACCTTGAAAAGGAGCACAAGACGAACAAATGGCCTACCATTTCGTCTTCCTCCTGGCACAAACAACATTGAGTATCCGTCTGATGTGACCACTTAGAGCGTTGGACTTTGGTCAAGAGCTTCCTCTACACCAGCAGCCAAAGAAAGACTCGAACCTTGAGGGGAATCTTTGGAGACCAACAATCCCCTGCCAGGGGCGCCCATAGGAGGTCTGGCATGTGCCTCCTCCACCACTCATAGCAGCCCTTAACAGTGAACACACCATTGCTATGGACTCCAAGAACAGAGGTCTGGACCACTGTCATCGGCCAATGGGGCTCTAACCGAGCCATGAGATTATCTAGAAGATTGGACTCACCTGGGGATAAGGCTCATGAGAAACGAATACTCCAATGTTGACTCCCCTCCCTCCTCCACCCAGCACTGATTCACCTGGCAAAACTTGTCTCGGGCGATTGAATAGAGCACAGGGAAAGAGGACTTCAGGGGATCGAATCCATTCCATCCCGCATGCCAGAAAGCGAGGCTTTTGCCATCCCTCACCTTCCACCCAACCGAAGCTTTGAATTCCTACGCTAGAGAGAGGACACCCCTCCAAATAGCAGACGATCTTCGAGAAACTCGAGGCAGACAACCTCTTCTCCTATCCCCACTACAACCGATATTCCACCTCCATAACCATTTGCATAAGAGGGCCTTGTTCATATCGTCTAGGTTGAGGACCCCCGCACCCCCCGAAGATCGAGCAGTGCACAATGTGTCCCACTAGACCAGGTGGCCCCTTTCGCTGCTGTCCCCTCAGAAGAACCATGGACGAATCTTCTCAATCGATTCAAGTACCTCTTTTGGAACTTTAAACAGAGAGAGGAAGAACACTGGCAGGTTGAATAAAACTGATTGAAGAAGCATCATACGCCCTCCATAGCTCAGGATTCTGCTTTGCCAACCTTCAAGCCTACGCTTGAAGCGGTTAATGAGTGGCGTCCACTCCCTTCTTGGTACCTTCCCCCAGTGGAGAGGTAGTCCAAGGTATCTGGTTGGGAATTCTTGGGAGCGACAACCAAACCGGGCAGCCAACCTATCCAGCTCTGGCTGATCCACATGGATGCCTAACATCGAGCTTTTGCTGAAGTTGATCTTCAACCCAGAGAGGATCTCAAAGCAAATGCAAACAAACTTGATGCCTCTCACTATTGACTCATCCGCAGGACAGAGAATCAATGTGTCATCAACGTATTGAATGTGAGATATGCTCGGCCCTTCTCTGCTACACCTGATACCTCTCACCCATCCATCGAGCTCTACATGATGCATTAATCTACTTAATACATTAGCCACCAGCACAAAGAGTAGGGGGGAGAGGGGGTCTCCCTGACGGAGTCCCCTCCCCAAGTGGAAGAATCCACATGGCTTTCCATTCACTAATACTGATGCTTTTGCCATAGTAACACACGCTCGAACCATACGGATCCAATTTGGCTGGAATCCATGGCAAGCCATCACATGAAAGAGAAAATCCCATCCCACGTGATCGTATGCTTTGGTGAAATCGAGCTGAATTGCCACACCCTTGACCTTGTCTTGGTGGAGGGAGGAAATGCATTCGTGAACAGTAAGGAATCCATCTTGCAGCAGGCGGCCAGGGATAAACGCGGATTGATTATCTTCCACCAGGGAATTAATCACTAAACAAATCCTGTTAGCAAGAAAGGACCCGTTAATGAGGCTAATTGGTCGAAAATTGCCTATCTCCTTGGCCCCTTCGTTCTTTGCTATCAAAGCTATAAAAGTGGCATTCAGACCTCCTATCCCCTGTGAGTGGTCAAAAAATTCCCCGAACATATCCATAACATCCCTGTTGACCCCCCCCCCCCCCCCGAACTCTTGATAGAACCTAAGGCCAAACCCATTTGGACCTTGCGCCTTATCAGCTTCAGCCCCGAATACTTCTTGTTTGATTTCAACTTCTGTGAAAGGAGCTTCCAATCCCTCCAAGCAGGCATCCAGGAGGCGCTTGAGGTCTTCGTCAAACCATGGGGGAGCCCAATCTGCACATTTCTGGAAAGATCTTTGAAAATGCCCAGAGAGAGCCCCTTCGATCTCTGACTTGCTGACCACCTCCCGACCTTCTACGAGCAGCAAGTCAATCCGGTTAGCCATCTGCCGTTGGTTAGCAATTTTATGGAAGAAGGCAGTGTTATTGTCCCCTTCTTTTAGCCAAATAGCACGGGATCTCTGCCTCCATTCTGCTTCCTCCATGCGCATGATTTCCAACCACTGCGCAGTGCAAGCCCTTCTGCTGAACCACTCTTCCTCCACCATTAACCCTGCTTCCTCCCACACTTCCAATTCATGAAGTTCATCTGCAATGCTTTCCTTGAGGGCCTTACGCTCAGCTAACATCGCTTTGTTCCACCTCTTTAAAGTCAATTTCAAGCGCTTCAATTTGAAAGCCAATTTGCGTGCCCCCCCTCAAGTCTGGAACTAGAATGGACCAAGACTACTCCACCACACTTCTAAAGTCCGATCGAAGCAACAACCAGTTTTCGAACCGGAAGTGCCTCAGAAAACCCACCTCCTCCCCTCCATCCAAAAGTAGTGGAGAATGATCTGAACATAGATGTGGCAGACCCTGCAAAGAACATAGAGGGAACCGCTCTTCCCAGTCAGAACTCACCAGACATCTGTCCAATTTAGCTAAGGACGGCTCCTCCCTGAGATTGCTCCAGGTGAAGGCCTGGTTGGCCAGGTGAATGTCTAAAAGACCTCCACCTGCGAGCCAATCCATGAACTCCGATATCCCCAGTGTCACCACTCCCCCCCCCCCCCCCCTGTTCCTATCTTCTGCCTGTCTTGTAACATTGAAGTCCCCAACAATACACCAGGGCAAACCACATTCAACATGGGCAGCAGAGAGCTCCAACCACAACCCTCTTCTCGATACTTCATCGTGTGGACCTTATATATTGGAACACAACCATCTCCATCCTGAGGACTTGTCCTCCAGGATTACTGAAACAGAGAATGCACCTATTATTTCTTTAACCAACTTCCAGTCAGACCCATTCCATCCAGTCAAAATGCCACCCGATGCTCCCACGGCCGCATTGAAGGCCCATTTAGTAATTCTATTGCCACCTAACAATCTAAGGTCAGCTTGAGAGAAATCCTCAGACTTTGTTTCTTGAATGCATAAACATTGAACAGCATGACTCCACTCTATTTGAACCATAGGTTCCTGAGGCCTGGTCGGCTGGGCCACTGGAGGCTCCGGGGCCACTGAACCCTCCCACCTTTCCACCCTCTTTGGAACACGCTGCCTAGAAAGGCAAACCGACCTTCGATGACCATACTGACCACACTCCCAGCGGTCAGGACAATCGAAAGCTCAGTGTCCTCTGCCGAGACACCTAAAGCAATATGTGTCCCTCAGCTGACGCCTTCCTTGTTCTATAGCACGAGTCCCACCTCCTGACTGGTGCTCAACCCTGCTCCGACGGTTGCCTACCCGCTGCCATCCTCCCACTCCCGCTCCCGCTCCCGCACCGCTCCCTTCCGCTCCATTAAACCATTAAACCAGAAGAGGAAAAGTTCAAGAATGTCATTTGAATGCCATTTGAAAAACTAGGAGTCTTGATTGTTTGAGTTTTTATAAGTGTATTTTAGGTCCTCCTGGAATTGTGTTATTCCATTCAATTTATTTCACTGTTATAAGGAGTCATTTATCATCACCTCCCTTATAAATCAGAGGGATCAAATAGAAAAACTTCATTATTATGTTTCCTAATGAAAATAACTGAAAACAAAACCTAATAGAAAAATGATTTATTCATTATTCATACTTGAATAATAATCAATTTCAGAATAGTTTATGTCACTACTCAAATATAGGCTAAAGCTTTTCACAATTTACAAAACAATTCTAAACATCCCACCCCCCCTGCTATTAACAAAGTATGGAAAGCTATACATAAGAATGCCCTGATGGATCTCAGGAAAAATAAACCACATTAAGAATTCTGCCATTGCTAGCCATACAATGAACTGCCCAATGCATGATGACTTACCTCAGTTCCATGAGTTTCTTCTTAGATTTCTTCATCAATGTGAAAGGTGATGAGATGATGCAGACATTCTTGAAATGTAATGACAGCAAATGATCTCTTGAACACAATTTTGAGGAAATGACAAAGCATGTCAAGGCAGAATCAACTTATAAAGCAGGTAAACTAGACAGCCAAGAAAGCAGCTTTTCATGGACTAGATCAGGTCTATCATCATGCGGACAGTGACCTACTCCTTCAAGAACATGGAGACTAATATTTGGCAATTGAGAAGGAAGCGAAGAGAAATATTTTCCCACGGGTCCATCAATAGGCGTAAATGGATCTTGATTACCCCATAAAACCAACACAGGTAGCACAATTTTAGGCATCAAGGAGACAGGATTCGGACCTGGGGGACCTGTGACAATCGAAACAAACGCATCTAGTGCGCCATCATCATCTGCCGGACCTTTAATAATCTGCATTTGTACATAAACATGCATCATCAAGTCAGTCAGATTATGTGCTCAGCATCTATTTATAGGCAGAACCTTGTATAAGGTAAAGAGCTTGTTTTACCTCAACTAGATCATTATCAACAGATTGTTTATTTCCATAAACCGAAAGTAGGATGTTCTTCAGATTATCTCTGTGTTAACCAATAGGTTAGATCCCATTTGTCGTATTAATATACAGTAGAATGTGAAAAAACTTTACTATACCTTTGTTTGACGCGCTCAAAAAGTGCTGAAGCGATTTTCTTTTGCTTCAATAAAAAGTCGAACAACAAAAGCAAAGGAAACAATAACTTGATTCTCCAGTCGTCAACTATCGCTTTATTGTTCATGCCACCTGCACAGTTTAGTAACACAAGCCCACAGACCAACCCCCCAGTAGATTCTGATCCAAAAAACAGAACATCATTTAAGTTGTTACAATGGAACTTCAACAGACGCGAAGGGGACATACTAACAATATAGTAAACCAATATGGAAAATCATTGGCTAACCTGAAGCTGCAATAACGCAAGCAAGGCTCCCAACAGAGTTCCCAATTAGCACGGTTGGCTTTTGAACAATTTCATCCAAGAAATCTAGAATCAACTGTTCAATGTAACTCAGTTTATTTAATATAAGAAGAAATGCTTGATTTTGGAGTGCAAGATGAATTTTTCCTTTACTAGGATCTGTTAACAGAAAATCGAGCATTGCATGAATTTCAAGGAAGAAAAGATAAGAATTTAGCCAATCCAATCTGCCAGATGGCTATAATCTTTTGTGCAGAAGATACTGGCAGACCAAAATCCAATATAAGCAGAGCAAAGGGACACATGAAATAAATGGACATATGAATCAAACATTTGGGTGGAAACAAAATCTATAGATGCAATATATGGCAATGATAAAGAAAATATAATACCTGTGACCAAACTTCCATCATATAAGCAAAGCCTTCTGGTTTATCTGATGCACCAAAGCCAAGCAAGTCCAGAGCATAGACGGAGTTGTTTTCAGCCAGTACTCCTATGTTCCTAAGGCAAAGCAAAAGCAAAGTGTTATTTTTATATAATGTGGCATATAGTGAATGAAAATAGTTTAGGTGATACTTGAATTCATATATAACCACGGGAAAAAAAAGCGAACTTAAAACCCACTGATTATAAGAAAAATTCAGAAAACGAATTACAGCAACCAAAACCTACATGATCTACGCTTTACATAAAAGCAGGAAATAAACTGATGGAAGTTTCACTTAAAAATTCCACTTCAAGGGCTTACATAAGGACATTTACATTATATAAAATGATGTGTCATTCCTTTCATACTGCCCAATGCATTAAAACAAATGAAGAGTGTCCCTGTGTCTCTCTTTGGGGGTCAAACTATTCTAAGGACCTTAGAATCTCATTAGATTCAAAAATCCACGCATACTAATCACTTGGAGAAGTGCAAAAGTCAATGGAAATTGGTAGATTTTGGATGAAACCAGTATGGACTCTAACATTTTTGAATGGGTGCAACGGAACAATCATAGACATGGAAAATGATAAGCCTGCTATATCCGACACTCCCATCATATGAGGCATGATAGTTCTGTGCTTACTGCTTGCTCACCTGCCCCTCCCCATTTACCTCCGATTCACACTACTAATGGTTCCTCCTTGGTCATCACACAATGTGGTTCTATCACCACCACCTCTGATCCCACTGGCCGTCTCTCCCTTCCCTATGTATTGCATGCGCTGGATCTATGCATGAATCTTATTTCTATTAGTCGCCTATGTGATTCTGGCCTAACAGTTTTCACTTCCTCTGGTAGTATTGTGCAGGATCCACGATCGGGACAGAGGGTTGGCATTCATCGTAAGGTTGGAGGTTTATACTTCGTGGAATATCTGCATCTTCCAGTTCCAGATCCCTCTGTATTATGTGGTAGTGTTACCTCTCACACCGACTTGTGGCATAAAAGGTTAGATCATGTCTCTGAGTCTCGTCTTAAAAGCCTCTTTGACTCTGGTGTTTTAGGTTCTGCTTCTTTTTCTCCTTTATCTGTTTGTGAGGGCTGTAAACTAGCCAAACCTGTAGCCCTTCCTTTTAGTTCTAGTAAAAATCAGTCCACAAGTCCTTTTGAGTTAGTACATTCTGACATTTGGGGTCCTGCTCCTAAGAAATCTATGAGTGGTTTTTCATATTATATTACATTTGTTGATGATTATTCTCGGTTTATTTGAGTGTATTTGTTACGTAATCGATTCGAGATTGCTCACATTTATGATGTCTTTACCATCATGATACACACTCAGTTTCAGGCTCGCATCAAAACCTTTCGATCTGATTGTGCTACAGAGTATGTTTTCTCTACCATGTGTTCCCTTCTTCAATCTCATGGTACTCTTTTTCAACAATCTTGTCCTTACACTCATGGTGTTGCTGAACGCAAACATCGTCACATTCTTGAAACGACTCGTGCTGTGTTACTCTCTTCTTCAGTTCCCCAACATTTCTGGGCTGAGGCAGTTCTTCTTTCTGTTCATCTCATTAATTTCACTCCATCCACCGTTCTCTTTGGCATGTCTCCTCACGAGCGCTTTTATTCCTCCCGTCCTGATTACGTTTTTGGTTGTACATGCTATGTTCTTCTCCCTCTTCATGCTCGCACCAAACTTTCTGCCCGGTCAATTCGATGTGTCTTCTTAGGGATTAGTTTCGAGCACAAGGGTTATCGTTGTTACGATCCTGTGGGTCGTCGCTTTTAGATTGCTCGACATGTGTCATTTGTCGAAGATGTTCCCTATTTTTCTTCTACCTCCACTGAGTCCAGTCCTGAGTCTACTTCTATTCGGCCATCTCCACTTGAGTCCCTACCTCTTCCTGAGCTACCTTCCGTGTCTTTACCCTCTCCTAGTCCTCCCACTATTGAGTCTTCTCTGATCGAGTGTGATATTCCGACCTCCTCTCCCATTCCTCCTACAGATACTTCTCCTAGTGGTGCTCCACCTTCTACACTGACACCCCTCTTCCGGATGTGGATCCGAGTTGCGTAACTCGCTGTCCTCAGCGTGACCATCGTCCACCTGCCCGCTTCAATTTTGATGATGGACCCCCTGATCGGTTTGCTTTTGCTTCAATGAGTTCATATTCTCCACAACTTCAAGCTTTTCTTGCAGCTATTCATGCTCATCGGGAGCCACGGTCCTACCAAGAGGCAGTTCAGCACCCTGAGTGGTGACAAGCAATGGATGAGGAGTTTCAGGCGTTTCTGGAGACCCATACATGGGATGTTGTTCCTCTTCCTAGAGGTGTAGAGCCTATCAGTTGTAAATGGATTTTTAAGGTAAAATAAAATAAAATAAAAATAAATAACCAATTCGGAGTCACCGCTGTTTTTTTTTTTTTGTGTGGACTCCACCAATCCAACTTTTTTTTTTTTGTTTACGTGGACTCCACCCAACCCAACATTTTTTTTTAATTGTTTGTTGGGTTACGGGAGACGTCAACAATCGCTAGTGTGTGTGTGTGTGTGTTTTTTTTTTTTACACAGAGACGATTGCCGTGAGATTCCTCGAGGTGCGACGGGGTAGATCGGCATGACGAACGCGATGAAGACGATAAAAACAACGGAGAAGACGGGGCGCGAAGATGACGACGGAGACAACGAAAAATAGGATCTCAAAGGAAGAAAGAGATCCAAAATAATAATAATAATAATATAAAAAAAGATATTTCAAAGAAGAAAATTTTAGGGTTAGGGTTTTTTAGGTGGCTCTGATACCATGTTAGATTTGAGAAGAAGAGAATAATGAGACCTAATTTTATTAAAGAGAGAGTAAAACCCTTTATATACAAGACCTAATACATGTGTAACACAATAATACAAGACATATATAATCTAACAACTAGCATTGATGATTTTGAAAGAAGAACCTGAAGGCAGCCATATCAAGTTAATTTTTTTAAACTGTTTTAGATGAGAATTATCATATGACTATTTACGTCATACCGGGACTTTGCATAACCACATACCCTGAACTAAATTCCAACTGACCTGCTGTAGGTTCTGAACATGTAAACCCTTGAGTAATTTATCTTGTATGTACGGCAATGCAACCACATTAATACATGGCACTAATTATGAGTGCATGGCATCCAAAGTGATCCACATCACCCAAAGTTTAGAATTGTCTGAGGAATATCTGTTGGACTGTGAAGATTGACAACCTGTTTGTTCAGTTATCCTCAACTGGCTGGTGAGCTTCCCCAGGTTTCTAAATTTCACTTTTAAAGTTCTGGGTTAATTTTAATCAATATGAAAATTCACAATGTAATTAAGTCCAGATTTCTGCTGAAAAAATAGGAGGATGTACCTAGACTTTAATGATGAGATATTATGAGATACATCCAAGTTGTAAGCATAGTTTACTTTCATTTAGCACCTCAGAAGAGGAAAGAAACTGATATTTCAACAACAATAGCTTGAGGAGTGGCTTTGACTCTCTCAAATACAAGAGAACGAAGACTGAAAGATAGAGATGACTCATAGAGATGCATAAGATCTCACACAATCACTACAACACTAACAGTGACTGGAATTAATTTCTCAGCAAATGAAACAGGGCCACCATTCAAGAAAAACTTGTAATGTTTTCTTTCAAGTATTAGCCATTCATTAGTTGAAATCAAGTAGCACATAGTCAGGATAAGAAAAAAAAAACCAAAAAAATCAAGGAAAACAAATGAGAACAGGATGTGGACAAGTTGCCAACACCTCACCCCCATACATTGGGTTACTCCTCGATCACAAGTTTACCCCACTCAAAATGGAACACTAGAGGCCCACGCGCAAAACCTCCCCCAATCCAAGATAAACCCTTCCACCAAGTCCCAAACCTTCTCAAAGCAAAATCGTGTGCCACTAAAAAGGAGTTGGTTTCTAGCAAGTGTTTTCGTATCAAAGCCAATTGGTCATAATTAACTGGTTTCTATTTTTTTTAAGGTATTGTTTGGTAGCCCGTTTGAAAAGGCATTTTTCACTTAAAGCTGTTTTCGAAATTAGATATCCAGAAAGTATACATTTCATAGATTCCTGAAAAGCTTTTTAAAACTCTTTATAAATAAATAGCTTCTTCTTTTTCAAGTTTTTATCTAAACAAGCTTTCTACGACCAGTTACAGTGGTGGGTATCCCATAAATTTCATTTCCTAATTTTTGGGCTGCTTTATGTACTGAAACTTCTTATTTACTTGGGAGATGATAATTCATTTCATCTACCAAAACCATCATGTATTAAATCCACAAAACTAACATAAACAATACTAACTAGGGTCAATTTGGAGTTCATTCTCGATCTCCTTCTACTGGAACACCCAATAGAATTCTATTTGGAATTCTCCATATTTGTGTTCATTCCTGGATAACCCAGACAAAAATTTCTCCTTCTATGAATCTACAAAACTGGATTCTTAGAAAGGAGAAATCTCCTTCTAAACCAGAGTAACCAAACTTGCCCAAAATCCCAATCCAAACTAAAAAGAAAGAACCAACTCAATTGTTAAATAAAAAAAATAAGCTATGTTACACTCAAATACTCAATCTTTTTTACAGTCTCAAATTCAATCATACATATCTCATAAGCCCCTCATTAAAAAAAATTTACATTTTTAAAATGATATCATTCAATTAATTGGAGTATATAATTCTCATTTTATAAAAGTACATGCATCATAGGTATAAAAATTTAAAAATAATAAAAATGTGCGATCAGCATTTTGTACAGTAACATAGATTGTATGTAACATTTTCAAAAAAATAAAAAAAAATTTCAAATCACCTCCTCCAGTGACCGATGGACGCACCGAACCCATGAACGAGAAGCACAGGACGACCCTCCCCTTCCACCGCCAAGTAATTGATGCGGTATCCCCTCCACATCCAAGACTTGCATCTTTCCTTGATCAAGCTCGGACTCATGTAAGCGTCGAAGCTAACGCCGCCCGAAGTCGAGGCGGCGGAGGCGGCGGCGGAGGGTGATGAGAGAGGTCGAGTTCGGAGTGATTTGAGATGGTTGTGGGGGTGGAGATGGAGAGAGGGGGGTGGTGGAGGGGTGGGGAGGAGGGGAGGTGGGTGGTGGGGTGGGGATATGGAAATTGGGAGAGCAGCCATTGCCATTATTTTTAAAATAATAATAATAATATATATTTTTTAAAATGGATTGTTGATTTTATGGTGGATACAGAAATTTTTTTTTTTTTTCCTGCGGCCAAGGGAGTGGACAGTAGAGGGAAAGGAAATGATAGGTGCTTATTCACCCAAATCTTTTTGGGGAAGAAGAGGGTGGATATTCCCACCACTCTTCTTTCTTCTTTTTTTTTTTTTTTTTTTTTTTTTTTTTTTTTTGTTAAACACCACCCTTATTTATAATTTTGTCATCCATTCATAACCCTCTAAAATACATTAAAGGCATCACCTCAACTAATTAGACCAGTCAATCCCACCACCCTAAGTAATCGGCATGAGTTAGACAAATGCGGTGTCTACATAATTATATTTTATAGACAATGTCTCTGTCGATGGAAAAAAAAACATAGGTTATGGAATGAATGAGTTAAACACATATAATGTCTACATAATTATATTTCCTAAATAGTGTCTATGTCGATGGACAGAGAAAAAAAATCTGTAGGTTTTAGAATGAGTTAATCACATGTAGTGTCTATATAATTATATTTCCTAGACAATGACCATGTCGATGAAAACAGAAAAAAAAACTCATAGGTTCTTGAATTAGTTAAACACATTGTGCGTTTACATAATTATATTTCTTAGATAATGACTCTATCGATGGAAGAAAAAACTCATAGATTATGGAATGAGTTAGAATACGGGGTTGTCTACATAATTATATTTTCTAAAGAATGACCATGCTGATGAAAAGAAAAGATAAAAAACCGTAAATTTTGAAACGAATTAGACACATGTGATGTTTACATTAATGTATTATGTAGACAATCTTGGTCGATAGAAATAAAGAAAACCATTCCATAATCAAGTCTCTTCACACAAAGAAAAAGCCTAATGCTTGCAAATTCATCCAGCACACAACCAAACCATATAATCATATTCAAATTCACCTCCAATAAATGTCAAATCAAAACAAATTAACAAAATTCTCATTTGCAATTTAACAAAAACAAATCACACAATCCAACCATATAATCATATTCATTCAATAATAATAAATGACTACGTTTGAGAAGCAACAGTGTGCCTCCATCAACCGCATGAGCCCCGTTGCTTTGTCGAACCACCCCTCACAAAGCCCCTTTATCGCCAATAAGAATGTGATCATGTTGGGGCAGATTCCCTTTGTCCAAGGGCAGATTCCTCTTGGCCCCGTCCCAAATCCTCTCCACCAAGACAGAAGAGCCATCGAAGATCTTGTCATTGCGTGTCCTAGCCAAACTGCCCACATAACCGCGGGAACCAAAAACAGCATGACTTTAGTTATTATGACTACATATTATAATAATTCGTGGTATTTAAGATTCTTTTATACATTCTTTATTAAGGTAAATGTTACCCTCGGTCCCTTTTAAGTCTTCATTCCAGTCCACACATATTTTATCATTTTAAAAATATTTGATTTCATCTAATAATGTATATGTTTATATATATATATATATATATATATATATATATATATATATATATATATATATATATATATATAGGGCCGATTACATGCGGCGAACGGCGGGTGCAGCAGCAATCACGGGCCGTCGATCACGAGTCCATCGCATCCGATGGTCGGATGCGATTCACATCGACTGTCAGATGCGATAGACCCGTGATCGGACGGCCCGTGTCGTGGCCGCACCCGCCATTCGCCGCACCTAATCGCTTCACTATATATATATATATTATCTAATGAAATGCATAGATCCACTTATTGAAAATGTTAAAATTTTCATTTGAGGTATGTGAGTTTAGAGGGTCTCAAATAGAAGGCAACACATCTCCTTGCTTGGTAGAGTTTAATAATCTCTATTTCTCACTCTCACATCCAAATAGAGCTTTAAACAATAGAGAAAATAAATGAGCCCTGATACACTCAGTCCGTTTTACATCCTTATATACCATGATAACATATTATATTTTGCGTTATTATAGTATATGCAGTTCTATCATAGTATATATACTATTTTTTTTCATTTTTTCAAAGTGAAAAAAAATACACTACTGTATCATGGTATATACTCATTTCATATATATAGAAGTGACATTCTAGAAAAAAAAGTAAATTTGGTCATTCAAATTTCATCTTACAATTTGTTGATTTCAGGTGATCCGAATCTTCAGTTCAAAATCGAATAGATTTGAATTTATGTTTGAATTGAATGCGAACGTAAATTCTCTACATAATTTGAATTTATGTCTGCTTCTATTATCCAAGTAACAAATCTGACTTTCCTCCTGTTGAGAACAACTATAAATGGTTCAATTTCTCCAATTACATAATTATGTAGAGAATGAGCCCCAGGTCTCCTAATGCAATGCAGTTAAAGCAAGTATAAAAAAAAAGTTCGAGATATACAAGGCTAATAAAGTTGATGAGTTTGGGTTTATATGCATCCATTCATGGAAATAACAGATAGAAAAAGGTTTCTAAGATCCAGGGAAATGTCAAGGGTTTATTTGTTGGTGGAGGATCTTCTTCCTTTTGCCTTTTTCTGAAAGTGTACTTGCTTAATGAAGTACCAAATAAACCAATACAATTTTTCTTGAAAAAAATAAAAAAAATTCATAGCCGCATTAGTAGAGTAAATATTACACTAGGATAGTATAATACACACTAGTGGAGCGCATAGGTGGTTGGAGGATCATTTTTAGATCGCAGATGGGACAATAAAATGAACTAAATGTATCTTAACACACATCCCTTTAAACTCTCCATGCATAGTCACCTGACAATTTCATTGCCTTTCATCTCATATACTGTACACCTGGTTAGGCCATCTATCTTTTTCAGGTCGTCCTATGACCTCTTGGTTTAGATAGGATACAAAAAAAATTTCAAAGTGTTTAAATGTGTTTCTGCTTTTTAATAAAGCGAAAAAAACAAACATATTACTAAACGTCTTCTAAAAAACAGACTTAATTAAAAAATTACTTTACAGTTTTTAACACAAAAATGTTGCTTTTTAAAAACCCAGAAAACACGTTTTCTATGAATTGGAATTGAGTTTATTTAATCCACTTTATTCAAAATCTTATTTTCAAACGTGTTTCCAAATGCTAAGTGGAGAAGGAGTGATGTTGCCTTCCCTTCAAGGTCCGGTAAGCTAATGATGCATCTAGCCCCCTTTGCCGCTCTAATTGCAATTCACACTTTTTTTTAATTATACACTCTCCAATTGAAGTGCATACTAAATAAAAATATTCATTGTTTGCGAAACATTGACTCTTGTAAAATTCAATAGTTTAAAATGTTAAACTGACACATTTTAAAATCAAAATGAAATCAATTCAAGCCCAACCCAACCCAAATCAAACCAGGGCCAAAGCCAACAAGCCAAACAGGCGAGTTTGGCGAGTTCAAGTTGAACTTATTGGGTTTGAAGGTCGAGTTCAATCAGGTTGGGTTGAATTTGGATTGGTTTCTTCCAACTTCCAGTTGGATTTGGATTGAACTCCAATCCAACCCGCCCAAGTAGCACCCTTATAAAATTGATATCTTTGAAGAAGCCATCAGCAAAGCAACTAATGAAACTCTTCAAAAACCAACAGAAACACAGGTGCTCTATGGCAAATACACCATTCCTTGTTTTTTTTCTCCCTCAATGAACTGTACAACTATGAACATCAAGCCCAGTTCAATACAACTGGAAAATTGAAACACCACACCAAGCCACATTTTGATGGTGACTCGAACTGCATTGCAAAGACACGAAAAATAGACTTCTTATTATACATTACTTTGGCTTGTCGATTCCAGAACCTTTTGTGCCAAAGCGCGCAGTTATAGGTTTCCCGAACTCACGTCCTGTATGCCCAACCATGCTCATTTAGAAATGCCTGGAGTGCTTCCTTAATGGCCAAGTTTGGTACCAGCTGGTCAAGTTCGAGAGGCTCCCTTGTAAATGGATCAAATTTCCCCACCTATTCAAAGCAGACCAGAAACAGAGAAATATTAGATAATAAATGCCATGAAATGGAAAACAAAAGGAGAAAAAAAAAGAACGTTAGATCACCTTGTAAAGATGATCGACGATCATGGCCCTCTCATATGTGACACCGCTTGGAGATATCACCGGATCACGAAAGATATCGAGAGTTATTTTGCAGCACAGGTAATCAGGGACCTGAAGTACTAACCAATTCGATGGATTAGTTGGGTTGCTTGATTCTAAGGCCCCATTTGAAACCAATCTTCATAAATATCTTTTCCATAAAAGCTACTCTTAACCAGCTTTTTCATAATACCTGATTCATTGATTTTTAACACAAACCAAAAGCTATAGTTAAAAAAAAAAGCCATTTGAAACGATTAACTGAAAAATATTTTTTGCATAAGGAGAATCAATTTGTCAATTGGTTACAAACAAGGCCAAAAATATAATACGTAACACTCCACTGCAAAATAAAAAACAGGAATGCCAGTTAAAAGATCAAGCGCACACCTCTGTTGGCGTGTCTGATTCTGCAGCTATCTCGAACACTTGGTCCAGTTGTTTCATCCTTTCTGCATGAGCATCTGCAGCTTCTTCGGATATGGATCCTGTTTGTGATGCCTCAAGGAAATGATGCTGCTTCAGGGCTTTTTCACATGTTTTCCTGAAATAAAAACATCTCAAGGTTTCACACAGATGAACCATGACTAGACAAGGGACATATAGAATGCTAATCTATGTCTCTTTCAGTACAAAGAGAGATTCCCTTGAAGTCAATGGATAACACCATTATAGGCTCATCATACATGCAACCAAAAATCAAATAAGCTGGAAACTGGAAAAGGTGTTGAGCTATTCCTAAAATCAGAAGTTAAAGCTCAATGATGAAAAGAAAATTGTACTTCAATTCTTGCAGTCTCCACACTCGCTTATTGGATTCTTCCTCCCATTGCGTGTACTTTGCTTTAGCAAGACGCTGCCAAATTTCCTCCACCATGTATCCCTCAGGATCCCCAACCCTCCCAAAATCCAAGGCCTGCATCAATGAATTTGAAGATATTCATTGCTATATGTTTATAAAAACAGCAATGGAATCAATAGCAGCAGTGCCAGGTGAGGAAAGTCGGTGGGGAGCTGACAATTGTATCGGTCTGTTGACCAGCCTTTGAAAGAATTAATATGGGGAAAGGGAGACTAAAAAGCATATTCAAGACAGTGATACACCGAATTCGGAGTAAAACCAGCTATAGAATGAACAAAAATATCAGGCAACTTTATAAACTTTTTTCTCATAATAATTAGTTATCGTATATGGTACTGATTAGTATGTCATTAGTAACTTTATAAATCAGTGAATTTTATGAGCACTCGAACCATGGTTGACAAGTTCAACCTCAGCAAGAGGAGGTAGGCACGATAGAAATGAAAACTGCCACATTTATGGACTTTCTTCATAATAAATATATACGTGTAAAAGCATCCCAAAAGGCATAAAATAAGGAGATTTCTAAACACAAAAATATGCATTTGTCCACTCCGAGTCTCCGAGTCCCGAAAGAACCATCAGACCATAATGTTATATAACATGTTTCCCTATTGTTCAGAATCAGTTTTATAAATTCTCTATATGCTAATCATAGTATTTAAATCCTTATCTTGACTCCAATCATATGTTACTCAAATCAGTGCAGCTTGGCATTCTTTAGCAATTTCTTTCTTTAACTGGTTGTGATGAATATGTATTATTCTACCAGTACATAAACATAAATATCAAATGGGATCAGCCTCGACAAAGATTATCTTAAACAGTTAAAATAGATTCCACCAAAAATTGGCAATTTTATTTTTTTTTACTGGTCATGCATCCAAGGATCCTGTGTCAAGAAACATTGCCTGGACTAGATAATAAACTTGGTAGAACATGCTGGTAAGCCTAATGCCAGTTTGATGAAGTTATTTCCTAAATAATCATGCGTGATTCCAAAGAAGAAAATATAATAATTTCAAAAAACATGAGATTCCCATAAATCACTTTAGTCAACTAATCAGATTCTAGTGGATGGTTCTAATTGTACTACATTGCACAAAACTCATTCATATCCAGTTACAGCAGACAAAATCTGACAAACCTAACACGTCATGATATCCAAATGAACTTTAGGAAAACCCAGAGTGCAACTTAAATCCATTCATTAGATTCCAAGCTAGAAATTCAACTTGCTCAAAGCTGTAATGATCATTATTACATCACAAAAGTTTCTCTATGGCATTGCAGCAAACACAAATAATCCAGAAAACAAAAACGGAGGACATCAGCAGTCTGACAATTCAGAAAGTGGGTGGTAGAAAGTCAAGAAATGGAAAGCAGTAGTAACATGCATCTGGGAGAGGATACTAGTTGCTGACCTTACTGATCGTTAGGTGTGGAAGTACTTACTGCCTCCTTATTCTTTGGCAAATATATTACTTTGGAGAATTCTCAATGAGAATTCTCTAGTAACTTCTTGAATATATTCCTATTTGAACAACCATCATTTAAATTTTTTTTATTCATCTACCTCAGCAATCCGAGTAAAACCTCTTTACCCAATTAGTATGCTGACGAAAGTTGTTGGAATTTCTAGTTGCAAAAATTATCTATGGTTGGATCTCATACTCTTTTACAGATAGACCACCATTCCTGCATTGGAAGCAAAGAAGGTTGGTCGATGAGTCCCTCATCTCTTAGGGGCCGTTGGTTGCATGATTGGGATGATTTTGAGATTCCCAAACCCAGTTATACCCAAACGTGCAACCAAACATGCAAAATTGGTAGATTTTTACATTTTGATTTTTCAGTGTTTCTAGGTAAAATGTGAGTATTTGTGTTAAGTTTTTAAAATCCACTGAATGTGAGCTTCCAAGGAAGCTGGGTTTCCATGCTGAAATGACAATGTTGCCCCTGCCCCTTATCAATATTTTCCCAAGTATTTAAAAAACCCTTCACACATTTTGTTCTTCCCTCTCTTCTCATTCTCGACCACCCCTTCTCCAAACCCTCCTCTTCTCCCAATAGGCGTGAATACAATTGAACCCCCTCTCCACTCTCCTCTCTCCCACACAACCCCAATGAAACCCTAATACAACCATCCATTTGTTCACACTGTCATATCTTCCACTCATTCCACACAGCTTGTGCAAAACTTGAAAATTAACAGCACCATTCATCGGTTATCATTGTGAAACCTAAAATGGAAAACCCCTGGAGAGATGATCAGCCCTTCTTTGATGCATTTGCAGTTTGGGGTATTGGATTTCAAAAAAATATTGCAAATCAAGTGTTCAAATTTCCCTCATCTTCTCATTGTTGTAAGTTGTCTTTTTCACCATAATGTATATTTCATTTGTTGTTCAAAAATTATTTGGAATATTGTGAGCATTTAAGCTTATTAGGTCAATTAGGGTTTTTTTCCCTGTTAATCTATATTATCGGGATATAAGTTGCATTGCATCTAGTTTTCCTATCAAGTATCTCAGGTTCCCTCTCCATACTTGTTGCCATCAGAATCGGGATTGGGATCCATTACTCATGTGGTTAGACAAGAAGTTGTAGGTTGAAAAGTAAGGCTATGTTTGGTTGCACAATTGTAAAACTGATCTTAGGCAATGGGTTTAAAACTGATTTTGCATGAAGCTGCCTCTTCACAACTTCTGGAAAACTCAGGTTTTGGGCATTTTTTCACATAAATCTATATACAGCTTTTGACCCTAGTTTTTCTGTGTAAAAATGGGTTTGAAAAAAACAGTTTCCTGTAAACCCAAAAACTGCCCCAACCCATTTCCAAACGGGATCTAAGACTTCTCAGTTTGGATGGACAAATAATGCTTCTCAAAAACGGTGCTTACTAGTCTCCCACTCTTTTTCTTTTCTATCTTCAAGGTCTCATGTAGCATCCTCGAAAAATTGAGAAAATAAGAAGGGGTTCCTATGAAATGGTACAAAAGAGAGCAGTAATGGCTCTCATTAGCAAAATGGGTTTTGTCATGCTAAGAAGGAAGGTGGAATCAATTTTCAAAAATGCGCTTTGTGCATATGGGGTACCGCAATATGCGGGAGTATACGCGGAAGTATATGCAATTGTATTTTTATTAATAAAATAAATATGATACTTATGGAATAGGTTATTAACCGTTGTTTTGTTGACATGCCAAGGACTAGGATTTTATGAACATATGAGACCAGTATCATGAAATAAAAAATTAGAAACTAGGAATCACTCGAAAAGAATGGATCCCCAAACCATGTAATCATTACTCAAAGGTGATTTATATATTATGTTGACCAACTAATTTGCATCGTCAGTCCACCATTACAATACCATCACATTGTTGTTGACTCGAACCAACCAATAAAGGGAAGAAATTTTTTTTGTTCAATCCGTGTGTGCCCGCATAAGCGAAACAATGCGGAATTGATGACCGATATGCAAGTTTGGCCTTCATATCGGGCTATCTACCCATATGCGGTTCAGTCGCATATGCGACTGATCGCATTTCTAAACACTGGGTGGAATGGAAGTTCTTAACTTATGCAACTTTATCTCCAGTGGTCATAGCACAACGGTTCATGGCTTACCCGTGTTAAGGGTATGTCTTGGGTTCAAGTCTTGGCGCTGACTTACCCACCTATTTATTAGCGATTATTCGAAAGAATTTTTTGTGGACCGGAGCAAACACGAAGAGATAGCTTTCCCAGCTTCACTGTAAGGTCGGCTACGGGGGTCCCTCCGATATAAAAAAAAAAAAACCTTATGCAACATGAACAAAGCTTATTGGGGAAATGACTTTGGAAAATGATTGCTAATCCAAATGCTTTATGAATTCAAGTCATTCACGAAAATATTATGATGGGAGCACTAGACTATCCTTGACTCCACATCCAAGAGTTTCTCTCTCTAAAGTGTGGAAGGACATTCTTGCGTTAGCCGAGGAGATCAAAGAAGAAACTATTTTCACTCCAGGCAATGGAGTTGAAATTAGATTTTCAAAGGACACTTGGCTTCAAGGTGCGACTCTGGCTTCCATTTTCCCTAATCTTTTCTGCGTGGTGACTAAGGAGGAAGATCTTATTTGTGATTCTTCCACATGTGGTGAAGATACCATTATTTGACTCGTAATTTTAATGATGTGGAGGCGGCAGAATCGATAACCCTTCTCGCAACACTCCAAGAGGTTAAGTTTGAAAGAGAAAAACATGGTGGTGTAGGAGTTGGCGCTTCGATCCAGTTTCTCCGTCAAGACCTATATAAGAAGTTCAAATAAGGTGTCTCATGTGGCTTCTCACGCTCTCCTAATACCCGATTTGAATGTGTCATTTGGAAAGCCCTCACGCCTTGAAAATAAGGTACATCAGGTACATCATGTAGCTTCTCACACTTGACAACATCCTCACCAAGGTTAATCGTTCAAAACGGGCTCATAAAAGTGACATTACTTGGGTGCTTTGTGGATTGAAAGAGGAGAATAGAGACCATCTTTTCTTTCAATTCCCATTTAGTTTACAATTTTTTTTTAAATGGGTGTGGCTCTTGAATCTTGTTGTTCCTTTGATGAAATCAAAAGGATGTGGCGAAGGTTTTAGAAGAGACGCAAAAGAGGTGACCGAAGCAATCTTGCTAAATTCCAATGGCTAATTCCTCATTAGGTTTGTTGGACCATTTGACTCTCTTGTAATGAAAGTGCCTTCCATAAAGAGGTCTTTTTTGGAAAACACTTGGGTGGTGATATTCTACATGCTTAGACTTGGGTTAAGATGATACTCGGGGTTGACCTTCCTTCCGCTATATTGAGCAATCTTGGCTTCGGGAGGTGGCAACTTTTCAATAGTTGTTGAGGAAGCCTCTCCTAATTCAATTCCTTTTTCTCTATCTAATCATTTGCATCTTAATTTAATCTTATATGGAGAACCATTGTCTCCTTATGTTCAAGAGCTATTTATTAATAAGATTGCTCCCATATCGTTTACAAAAAAAGAAAAAAAAAGAAGAAGAAAAAAAACAGCATCCACCACGCAAGTAGCTTTGATGACTATTCACGAATGAGTTTTTTTTCTCTTCTTTCTTTTTATGTCACTGATGAATTATTTAATTTAACTCGCTTAATTTCTCTTCCTTTTAACATAGAGGCTAAACAATAAATCCCACTATTTCTCATTACATAATTCCTAGTTGAGGCGTGAGCAATCAGAGAAACAACATTAAGAACAGTTTCTAGGAATACTACTAAAAAAATATTGAACTCTTCTTCAAAAGAAAATGTTGAGCATTGATAGTAGACAAAAGTTTGGACCTTCTCCAATTTCTGGATTCCACCAGTGTATTCTTCCCTCTCCAACAATGCAAGTCCCAACATGTAGTGAGCCTGCCAGTATAAGTGAGTATCATTTGGTTATATGAAAATTCAAACAAGGTTAAGACAGACACACAAAAAAAAAGGTTCCAAGGCATATACACTGCATGATAAGGACATTCCATGACACTAAAATATATGACAATCTGCCTTTGAAGATGATTAAAAGGCAAAACAAAATGTAGTAAGTAAAGAATTATGACATGAAGGTACTTCCACATAACAAAGCCTTCTATATTACAACAGGCCTCTTTTCTTTGAACAATTCTTATATCCTGGTTTATTTTAATAATGTGTGAAGCTTTAACTTGTTTCAAGATCATATTTATTTATTTATTATTAACTACTGAAAGTAACTCTGAATCCTAACTAACAACACTACAAGAGTTAATATTTCTCTGCTGCTCCATTTCAATTTAACTCTTCACTAATAAAAAGTCGAGACAAAGGCAGACCTAATACATTTTCTCATCCTTCACCTACGCCTCATAATCATCTAGAATCAGGCGGTCCACAAAATTTGTCACGGAAAGCATAATTTATAATATTGTAATAAAATTTTACCTATCCTACCATACAGTTGACAAACTTGATCATGTACCAAACCTTTCATAAAAAAGGATATGATCAGTCCAACAAAATCACAAACCTCTGCCGAGTAGTGAAATGAAAAAGAAAAAAAAAAGAAAAATTGATTATGCCACAAAATACAATGACTTGTAAAGCAATTCACCAGGAAGAAAAGTCCATCCAGGTCTGAACTTTGTTCTTTTTGCCATAGGAAAAAGGGAAAAAACCGATTCAAAATTTTTATTTCATAAAGAATACAGTTGTTGAAAAGGCCAACATGTAGATGGTCATAAAGTTGGATCAAAATAGGGAAGCCCAGACCTCAGGGGAGGACCTTTTGTTTACCAAATTTCTTGTCAGATCTTGCACTTCCTAACAGTTCACTTAGTTAAGGAAATTATCAGTTACATAATGAAATAATACCTTCGATTAATCAATTGAGAGAAAAAATATATTTACTTCAACAAAATTGTCACATCATTGGAAATGTGTAATGTTACATTGTCACATCATGCTACATTAGCATGGTAGCGTCACATCAGCTATGTTTGTGAGGCAAGAAGTATGTAGAGCAGCAGGCACTAACAAGGCTCATTTTCCAAAGACCTTATGTGGTTGCTAGGAACATAGAACCAACATTATACAAGTATGAGAACAATGCGCATCAACGAGAAACTTACCATAGCAATATTGATCTGTATCTGCCCTTATAATCAAATAAAACCATTAATAAAACCCAACGAACACCATGCATGTGAAAATCACTTCAGATCACAATGCAGCATATTATCTCTCGTGCATTTACTGGATAATTGCTTCCCCACTGTTTTAATTCACAGTTACGGGATGTCTGGATGCCAGGAACTAATGGAAGCAAAGTAGCAGACACAAAACTAGAAATGCAAAACTTAAATCAAATCAAATGTCACACGTCATATACCTGGTCGAAAAGAAAATTGTGATTAGACCCCACATGAGTGTAATTCCAATAATTTATCTTCGATCTCATAAAAGAAATTAAATATCATGTCCCACCTGAAATGTCAATATTTCACAAATCCCAATTGTACAAAATGATGAGGAAATCATTCTTCATTTCACCATTTCACAGCCACCATGGAGGCCATTAAAGAAAGCAAACACAAAATTTTCCAACAAGCAAAAACTACATATACATAACATTTAAACACAAAACCAGAGAGAGAGAAAATATTAAAAAAATCATAAACCACCTTAACAGATTTGTGGTCCAGCTCAATCGCCCTTGTGCAATCCTCTTCGACCCTCTTCCAGACACTAATCAATCCAGACACAAAACCCACATTAAAAAAAAACCTCAAAAAAGATAACCCAATTAAACAAATCAACCAAAAAAACAGAATTGACAAACAGAGACCAATGATAAATCATCTAACAATTCCAGGAAAGATTTAGAAGAAAAAAAAACACTTACTTCCTCTTGCGAAAACAAAGAGCTCGGTTTGTGTAGTACTCAGGCACGTACGGGCACAAAGTGATCGCCTAAAAGAAATCAAATTCACCCAAATTAAGACAAACCCAAATTAAAAATACTCTAATTCAAGAAAACACAATATGCAATTCCTAACACTAAAAGAAAATAAGAGAAATTTAGCCCATAAAAAACAAAACCCAGTTAAAAAGACCTCAAATTTAACCAACCTTTCATATAGAGAGAGAAAATAAGGTTTTGCAAACCCAACAAACAAATTTTCATGTAGAAAGAAAATG
The DNA here is from genome assembly GCA_030737845.1 of Acorus calamus. Lineage (NCBI taxonomy): Eukaryota > Viridiplantae > Streptophyta > Magnoliopsida > Acorales > Acoraceae > Acorus > Acorus calamus. The sequence continues at coordinate 14,226,752 of CM060870.1, forward strand.
AGAGTGATTTTTGTGAACCTCAGTGTACATATCAATGGCGGCTGCGAACCTCTGCCTGAAAACCAAACCCAACTGACAAAAAAAACCTCAAATTTAACAAAGCCCAATAAGCGTTTCTTCCCAAAAAAAAAATCCAAGAAAACCCAACAAACAAATTTTCAGGTAGAGAGAAAAAATAAAAGAGAGATTTTTGTGGACCTCAGTGTACATATCAATGGCGGCCAAACCCAATTAAAAACAAACCTCAAATTTAACAAAACCCAATAAGCATTTCTACCAAAATCGAAAAAAAAAACCACAAATCCAATAAAACCCAATAAACAAATTTTCATGTAGAGAGAAAAAAAAGAGAGAGATTTTTGTGAACCTCAGTGTACATATAAATGGCGGCTAAGAATCTCTGCCTGAAAACCAAACCCAATTGACAAAAAAACCCAATAAGCATTTCTTCCCAAATTGAAAAAAACAAACCACAAATCCAATAAAACCCAACAAACAAATTTTCATGTAGAAAAAAAAGAGAGAGAGATTCTTGTGAACCTCAGTGTACATATCAATGGCGGCTTGGAATCTCTGCCTATTGAACGCGGTGTTCCCTTCAAGCTTCAGCATCTCCGCCTGCCTTTCCGTACTCGTCAGCGACATCTCTTTCTCTCTCCAATAATTCTTTAAAAAAGTGAAGAAAAAAAAAGCAGGCTTTGGAGCCGATCAATGGGAAGTCGCGCTTATGAAGACGAAACGATGACCGATACGGTCACCTCCAGGTGGGAAGAGGTGTGACTTCTGAGTCATGTGAAGCGTCGGTTTTTATAAGGTGTGGGAGATGGACGGGTGGAGATCGGCGGAGCACAGAGATTGTTGTTTTAAAGAGGAGCGCATTCATGATCGGAAGGAAATGTTTAATTATTAAAAGAAGGGAACCTCTACCCCCACCCCCACCGTGCTGTCCCCCAACGAGAAAAAATTAAAAAAAATAATTTGTTTGATTTTGTAAACCACTATCCTCACCTCCCTCCTTATCAATCGAAAAATTTTAAAAGGTCATCCGCACCATCTGAAATCATTAAGGTAAAGATAATTGATGCATGTGTTCTGTAAGTCGTTCGACAATCCTGAAGTCGAATAGATGTACTGGCGGACGACAATAGGTTAGTCGACCTGGGGGGTCATGGGCGACGGGAGGCCCGTCGAACAAACCATTAGGCAGTCTGTGTTATTGATGGAGTCTGACCATAAAGGGAATCGGGGTTTGAATTTCAATTTAAAAATGATTGTCATAACATTAATTTATTGCTCTTTATTTTAACATCAAAATCTTTGGACTATCTTATTCATGCTCATATTCAATTATAAATTCGTGACAGGTGGGTGTGCCCGTTAACACGAAATGAACTGATGTTAAGTCCTCAGAAAATAACAAAACGACGTTTGAAGCAAAGACACGATCGGCACGGATGATTTTAGAACAATTATCTTGTTTTCCTTGTGCTTGCCAACCCATGTATCAATCAATACTTTTTTTTTTTTATTGAAGTGGAGACTAAATCCCAAGACTAACAAAGTGTGAATGGTTTAAAACATTTTGAATGTTCATGTTTGAATAAATGAATGAATTGGTAAGCATAGTTCGTGTGAATGGTTTAAAACATTTTGAATGTTCACAGTTAAAGTCATAGATCACTACACTGTAAATGTTCGACGGGTCTTCTGTCGCCATAAATCCCTCACGTCGACTGACATGTTGTCGTCCTCCAGCAGTAGGACTGTCGAACTCCATCCATAACACAGACTGCCTAATGGTTTGTTCGACGGGCCTTCCGTCGCCCATGACCCCCCAGGTCGACTGAGTTGTTGTCGTCCGTCAGTACATCTATTCGACTTCAGGGTTGTTGAACGACTTCCAGAACACATGCTTCGATTATCCTCACCTCAATAATTTCAAGTGGTGGGGATAGTCTTTCTAAATTTTTCGGTTGGTGAGGAGGGGAGGTGGGGATAGTGGATTACGAAACCAAACAAATTATTTTTTTTAATTTTTTCTGGTTGGGGGGACAGCATGTTGCATGGTGGGGGTAGAGCTGCCCTTAAAACAAACTTCTAATTGCATGTTTGGAAACATAGTTTGGAAATCAGCTTTTAGCTTTTACAGCTTTATGCACACCTTTTGAGAGTGTAATGATGATGATTTGATGGTGTAATAATGATGGCTGTTTTATAAAACACAGATTTTGAAGTGTAGTTTAGAGATAAAATCTAGTAATAATGATGTATTTAAGTTGACATGTTTGGTAACAGCTTTTACCTTTTAGATTTTAAATGGTGATGTAGTTAAATTAATGTGACTGCAAAGCTAAAAGCTACTTTTTAACCTTATTGCCAAACACACACTTAACACACTCTCTCCCCAATTAACTGGTAACTCTAACTTTATATGTTATTTTTTTGGAAAAAATTCATATAATCTTTGTAACCTGCTTAACGTTTATATAATAATTGACTTTTATTGAAGTTTATATAACCCTCTTATGTAAATTTAATTAGTCTCCTGAGTTAAATTTTCGTTCGTAAATGAAGAATATTTTGTTTTCTTTTAAAAATATAGAATCTAGCTACCAACCGATTTCATATAGAAAAGAGGCAGTACAGTTCAGAATTAGGGATGAGTAGATATAAAAAACGTAAATAATAAAACAATAATACGATACATAAGTGTCTTGGGAGCGGATGGGAGTCAACTCGCCACCGGACAAGCACTGTTCTGCTGTCCGACTTACGTGATGACCTCCATGCTACCCCCACTGAAGCGCACTCCCCTACCACTGACCAACTCGCGCGCCCAATCCCAGAGAAGCCGCACCAGGAACTCCCATATGTTCTCTACGTACACGCGTTCACCTTTGAAGATCGTAGCGTTACGCGTCAGCCAGAAGAATATTCTGTTTGGTTAATCCTAACTGAAAACACAGTATACCAAAAACAAAACCCCCTATAATATGTTAAAAATGAAGAAAATCCTCTGTAAATGATAATTTACCTCTCTAGATAAGGTTTTGTAATTCAAGTTTAACCAAACAGAAAATTCACAGAATTTTCTTCATCTCTCAACGAAATTTTAGCTCAGGGGATAATTTAGATTTATGTAGATATTTTCGAAGGGTTATATGAACTTTAGAAAAAGTCAATGGGTTATATAGATTTCAGGCAGTTTATCGGGGGTTATTTGCATTTTTTCCTATTTTTTTCTTTTCAAAACCAAAAGATATAAATTCAACATTAAAAATTTCAGTTAAGTCAGCCAGTACCTCCTACCTCTATAAAAGAGATAAAGGGATCAAATCTTAGTGAGCACTATAGTTGCTCTAAGCATCGTTTGGGTGTTTTTTTTTCTTCATTTGGGAATTTATTACATAAGTTATTTTCTTAGATATATAATTATTCTAAAAAATCACGAATATTCATAGAATATATTATGTGGAATAATAAAACTTCAAAGGATCTAGAATACCAATATGAGATTATTCTGACATATTTGACATAGTTACACCTAAATATTCATTGCGAACAAACAAATTTTTGGATATATTCTCTCATATTCCACCATATTCTCCATATCCATTACCTAAACAAATTTTTCTTCATTTACTAATTTTGACAAGGGAATAATTGTAAATAGAGGTGTAAAACAGTCTTGCCCGTTAAAGAAACCAGGTAAATAGATTACTGGGTCATGCTGGGCCGACCTATTAATTTTAATGAGTCTACCAGACCCATGGGTCAACATTCATGCACACCATTTTTCTAAAAAAATTAATATTTTTAATTCTTAAACTTAATAATTAACATAACATATGCGTGCGTGCACGTGCGCACAAACATTTTAAATATACTTGATATATATACACATGCAATGAGATAATACACTTTGTATGTTGTGTATTGTTAGTTTGGTACAGTCTTTATCTCACTAGCATGTTGTGCTATCAGTTTTCATGTGCCTCATGTCATGTCAGCCTATCATATTTTACACCCCAAGTATGGGATAAATAGGGGCAGAACAATTTATCTCATTTGTTATAAAAATTATAAAATGTGAACAACTGTCCCAATTTTAAAATGAAAATGAAGATTTTTTCCATCTATAGGTTGGAATAACTTTTATTCTTATTTTAATTCAATTTTGACAAATTTAAATAATGAAAAAATTGATGGATTTTTTTTATCTTTGTTATTAGGATAACTTATCTCATAATATTATCTTTGTTATTAGGATAACTTATCTCATAATATTAATCCCTTGTCAAACAGACCTAGAAGAATAGATGTGGAAAATGGATGAATAAACCCCAAAATATATATATTTATTTATTTTTAAGAAATATGTTAGTATAGCTATGTCAAAATAAGAAAAAATAAATTAATATAGTTGATCTTCCCGGATCCTTCTTACTAGATATTCTTTTTAATGTCATTACATTCAATCAGATCAACTTTATAATGATTCCATTCATTCATATCAACTTTAACTTTATATCCCTAAAAAAAAGTTTTAACTTTATAATTGTAGAGGCAGATTTGCACTTCCTTGAACGAGACGCACCCAGACGAGATCAAGTTCGAGAAGATGAAGATCCAAGAATCTTGAATCAAAGACTTCAAAGTGGGTGATCTGATCAAACTGAATTCCTATTCTCAGTATCGGTTTAAGGGACTCCGATGATCAAGTCAAAGTGGATTTGACCAGGTGTAAAAAAAGAATTCCATAATTTGAATGTGCTCATGCAAGTACCTGTCGGAAAGGGGGTGCCCCTCTATTTAAAGACGACAGTGGCGTGTCAGACACGCTCTGCTGACATGGAGGAATCTTCTATGTGGACCAATGGTTAGACAACACATATGCTCATCTCTTCTTTTTGACTGGGCCAATCAGGTGACTTGGCTCCAGCTATCATGCCCTTGAGGATAGATTGTTGTACTTTATTAATGTACTTAATTACAATATTCTTGGGATGAGTCAGAACACATTCGTCATTGCGCCTTTTTCGCTAAGCATACTTGATCATCGGATGTTGAGTCCTCACACCTCAACCATACATAGACCTTGGAAGGTCGGGCCTTAGAGGCTTGGTCCGATGTGCACCTCGGATTCTGAGGTGAATGTGCAAATGAAAAGTAGTTCTTGTAAGGGATTGAAATCATCTGCTTATTTTTATATACTTATATTACACTTGAATTTCACTGTGGGGTTCTACATTGAAAATAAGATGTTTGCAAATACTTGTGAATTTTAAAAAAAATCCATTTCATTTGCATTTAGAACCACATAATGAGTTAAGAAAAATACAAGTATGACAAAAACAAGTAGATGATCTGAATCCTCTTGTAAGTGGAATAATATAGGATTTTTATATGGGTGCCTCTAATTGCACCCCTCATTTTTCAGTGCACACCCTTGTTAACCGGGTTATGATAAAAAAAAATACATTTACATTCATGTATTGTGCACACCCTTCTATTAATCGGGCTCAACACTATTACTGTCGACGATTGGTCTATACGTTGACACCCATAGTATCAATGGTAAAGCATTGAAACATTTTGAAGCTCTGTAAACACATTGACACACAATGTGTCGACCGTGATAGCCTCTATCGATAGTAGGGTGGTCGATGACCTAACTTTTTGGTGTATCATTCAATATGACTAATTTTTCATTCAATTTTATGGGTGTGTCGACTGTCACAATATCAATAGATTTGAGTTATCACGACACTCACAGTGTTGATACTAGCAGCAATATATCAAATGTCAACTTTTTCGACGCTTCAAAAATTAAAACAATCAAAACATTAGCCCATCTTTCTAATGAAACCTTTTGTCACTTTGAAACATTTAAAATATTTTTCAAACATCAAATCGAACATTGAAATGTACCTTGACACGTTCAAAACATTCTTGATCTTGAAACATTGAAACATTCAAATACTTCAACCATTGAAACATTCAAACACTTAAATAACGAAAACACCAAATGCTCTTGCTTTTAAAAAATAATACAGAAAACTATAAATGAACTGATGATTGAGGGAGAGCACGAGACGGCTCGATAGTTGACGGTGATGGAGAACACGGGATGGCTTGAATACGACTCGAATGTTGATGGGGATCGAGAGTGTGGAACGACTGTGTCGATGGTGAGAGGGAGAGGTTAGAGAGAGCCATGGTTTATTATGTTTTCAAATGATTTTTAAAGGTAGGGAGTGCACAAAAACTTAATAAAAGTGGTGTTTAAATAATATGATAAATTTTTGTTAGGTGTGCAAAGATAATGTTGTGCATCTTAAAATAAAGGGTGTGAATAAAGGCACCATTTTTATATTGATAGTGCAAATCAACCACATATAAATGGATATATTGCATTTGAGACTGTAAAGATGACAGTGTAATCTAAACGGATCTTGCAACATACCCTACCTTTTCAGGTGCATTTGGTTGTAAGATTGTAAAATTAATTCTGTAGGAAGTTCACCCCAAACTTTTAGAAATTACAGTTTTTGAAAATTATTTATCTGAAATCTATCTACAGAAAGCTGTTACATTATAATTATTTATAATTATTGGGTTACATGTAGAAATAGCTTCTTACCTATGCAAAAACTGTTCAATCGTGAAACCAAACACGCTGAGCAGCAAGGTAAACCAAATATATGGGTGGGGAGGGGTGGAGAAACTCTGATTTTGCAAAATCTGATTTTCATTGAGAGCGAGATGGGTCTCACTCTCCAATTGGGAAGCAAGAGCACCAACAAATGGAGGAAAAGGACGACCCCAAAGAGCCCCATCACATGCATCTCCCTCTCCCTCCTCTCCCTCATCATCATCTCCTCTACCATCTTCATCTACCGCTCCAGAACCCAAAACCCCTTCACATCCCCCAAACCCATCTCTCTCAATCCCCCCCGAACCCCCACCACCAATACCCAATGCTGCTCTTTCAACTCCTCAGAGAGGTTCCTCTTCTACGCCCCCCACAGTGGCTTCAGCAACCAAGTCTCCGAGCTCCGGTGGGGGCTTCTAATGGCGGCGATCCTCAATCGGACGCTCGTCGTGCCCCCGATACTCGATCACCACGCCGTCGCCCTCGGGAGCTGCCCCAAGTTCAGGGTCGCAGACCCGTCGCGTCTCCGGATGTCGGTTTGGGACCACTCGATCGATCTCGCCAAGTCCCATCGGTGAGTGACTCTTCAAGATCGTATTTTTGTTGGGTTTAATCTCAAAATGGTGTCCTTTGATTGAATTGACGGTGTTTTCAATGTAAGTGGATGATATGGATTGATGGGTTATGGATTTTTGGGGGTTTGGGTTCATTTGGGTGTGTTTTTGGAGATGCCCTTTTGTTGGTTCGGTTGTTGGTGTTGTGTTTGATGCTTTAATTGTCTATTTTTTTGGATTGAATTATCGGTATTGTTGGATGAAATGCCTACTAAAGCGATTGTTGGTGATCTGGGTTTGTTGTTTGGATTGAATTGCTTTATCTGAGTCATAGACTTAGGTTTCAGATTCATTTGTTGGCAATTCAAATAGCAGTTCAAACTTTAACATGTTTAGTGGGATGCACCAGTGAATGTCACATGAATTCGGGAGAAGCAATACATGATAGATCAATCCAGATCATGATAGGAAAAATGTTGGTTTGAGAAATGAAAGTTGGAATGTGTTACTATAAAATTTTGTCAGATCTGGGAATGCCATCATGAGAAGGATGGGGACTATCAATGGAGGTAATGGGTGATCGGATGTTATAAAGAGTTAATATGATAATGATCCATTCCATCATACACTATGCAACTGAGGGTTGTAGAAAGCCTTCTTATAAAAAAAAGTTTTTTTTTCAAGGATCCACCCTACAATATGGGGTCAAAAAGCCAATTTTTTTTGCTGATGAGAGTAATCGAAGAAAGTGTTTTACTATTACTGTGCTTTTCAAAATGAAAGTGCTCATCATACTAGTTCTCAATTGTAGTAAAATTAATTTTTTCTTCATCAGATCACCATATCCATGCATTTCCCCCATAAACATATCTCACAAATTGTTCTATACAACGTAAAAGTAATTCTGTTAGTTCTTCGCAGATCTCATTGTAGATGAGGATTCAGTTCAGATCATTGTTGACCCCATTTTGATCCAAATGGTCGATCACACATCATGTGGTGTTCTAATAAAATTGATTATAACCTCCTAGATGCCCAAACACTGGGTAATATATTATTCTGTTCAATAGGCGCCAAACCATACAAATATGCTTCCAACTTGGGGTTTCCTGATGATGAGGAACACCCTCAATAGACTCTTATTCATCTTGTTTACCAAACATTTCACCAAAACAACCATTTCATTTTGAAAGATCATAAGAACGTGCATTGCATTCTTCTATTATGGGAACACTAAACATCAACAATGCATTTTATCCTTGTAAAAAACCAACATAACATGCTTTCCAACTATTTGAATTGGACTTTTGAATCCTATTAAGCTTATTATCTTTCATATCCATGTTGCATACTTCGATACACCTTTACTAAAGTCACCCACTCCTCTTCCCAAGACCAACAACCATAATTCAATCATCCTTTCATGTTGGTTTGGTCATCTGTTTGCACATCACAACATCCAATACAGACAATGATGAATCTCAAGAGATCTTGATCTTATATAGGAACAGTCAGTATATGGTACAGTTATAATTGTCACACAAAGAACAGAGGGCAATTAAATAATCAAGATGCAGGACGGTATCTAGGAGTTATCAATGGACTTTGTGATGATATAGAATTCAAGTTTGAGGCTAACTTCTTGTGTTGTAAATACCAATAATTTTGCAGGGTCCAATGGAGTGGGAGGTAGGAAACAGGATCACATTGGACAGTAGGAGACAATATTTCGGCATGAAAGAGTGGGTGAACTGTATAAAGCATATAACCGTATTGTGCAGAAGTTTGAGAACCACATCAAATCATTGGTCAAGTAACTCATCTGGATTTCAAAGTACCTTTTTACATTTTGGTATTTAGAGTGTTTGGGAATCCCTTAGTCCTCTCAAAATGGGAGCCTTCTATTTGCACTTGATTTGTAATACGCATTCTTCAATGCAAGTTATTTCATTTTTGCTATGTTATTCTCAGGAACTTTAATGTCTAAATTGGTTTCTCATTGATTAAAAAGCTCTTTTTTTTTAATTATTTGTGTCTTGTGCCCATCATTTTTTTTTCTATTATCATGTATGATCACTTATATTTATATGATTTTATAGGAAGAAATGGAAAACAATATCTGATTCGTTATGTCTTGCAGGTACATATCCATGGGAGACATTGTTGACTTGTCTTCTCTGGTTTCATCCTCTACGGTAAGAATCATCGACTTCAGAGTATTTGCTTCACAATGGTGCGGATTGAGCATGGATCTTGCTTGCTCCGGCAGTCTATGTTGTTCCATGGTGGGTAGTGGATCTTCATCAGATGAGGACTTCCAGAAGTGTGGTTCCTTGCTCTCAGGCATGGATGGAAATATTGATCAGTGTCTTTACGCTGTAGAAGAGGATTGTAGGACAACAGTATGGACATATCAGCAAGAACATGATGAGACTTTGGACCCTTATCAACTGGACGAATTGCTCAAGAGGAAGAAGAAAGTATTCTATGTTAGAAGACGTAGGGACGTATACAAAGCCCTTGGCCCTGGTTCCAAAGCCGAAACAGCCACTGTGTTGGCTTTTGGAACCCTTTTCACATCCCCCTATAAAAATTCGGAGCTCTATATTGATATCAAAGAATCTCCAAAAGATGCCCGGATCCAGTCAGTTCTTGAAAATATCAAATATCTTCCATTTGTACCTGAGATACTGGATGCGGGTAAGGATTATGTGAAGAATCACATAAGAAATCCTTTCCTCTGTGCCCAACTGAGGTTGCTCGATGGGCAGTTCAAGAACCACTGGAAAGCCACATTTTCGGCATTAGAACAGAAACTACAGGCACTGCAATTGGACCATAAGCCTGTCCATATCTTCATCATGACTGATCTTCCTTCATCGAATTGGACGGGCAATTACCTTGGAGAACTGGCGAGCAAATCGGACTCCTACAAGTTATATATTTTACGAGAAAATGATGAAGTGGTGGTGCGAGCTGCAGAGAAGGTCATGGCCGCAGAGCATGGAGTGAGGTCTGGAATTCTTTCCACTGACCAGGATGGGATGATCGCGAAGAATTCACATTGTTCATTGTCTGTTAGGTCGCCAGATCTTCTTCTTCATGTGGAAGAAACAGTATGTAGCTGTGCTACCCTTGGATTTATTGGGACTGCCGGGTCCACTATTGCCGAAAGTATAGAATTGATGAGGAAAAATGGGGTTTGCTCGCATCAAAGCGTGTCCAAATAATAATCTGAGTTATTATGTCTGAATGTTGCAAAGGGATTAAAGCAGAGAACTTCAGTCAACATTCTAGATGAGTGTGAGCTTTTCAATGAAGAACTGATTTGTGGAACAAATGATCTGATTTCAAAGATTGATCGCAGACTCACATTGGGTTCTACATGAATCAGTTTGGATTTTGGAAGATTTGGAGAACAGTGGGACATGAAGACTCTCTGAGACACTGGTGCAGCAGACTTGGAATAAGTTCAGAAATTCAGTGAGAGTCAAGACTGGTTTTGTGATGAAACAGGAAACTTTTCAGTACATGCTTAGACAGTCAACATTTTAAGATGGGAATAACTTTGAGAATAAGCTGCCTGAGAATTCCATTTTAAGATGGTTGTCTGTTTGAAACAACTCAGAATAGCAGCACATCAGTTATGATAATACCAACATCTTTTGTTACATTTGAGTAAGCTCGAAGCATGCAAAACCTCCCAAGTAAGGTCCTGTTCATTGATGATACTGTGACCAGCTTCTTCTGCATCTTACAACAATATAAGGCAGGTCGGTTTTTCTTTTGTCGGCTTACTGACCAAAATCCAGTGATTTTTTCAATGTAAACAGACAAGATAGCGGATCCGTAATGTATAGGACTCTTATGTCCCCACTTTGTGTAGTAGATTCATCTGATATATCTTGAATTTTTGTGACCAAAGTTTATGTTTGTTTAGTTCTATAAGTAACATTATTCTTCTGGGGTGCTGTTACAGGCAAGTTTTATGTTTATTTAGTTCTATAAGTAACATTATTCTTCTGGGGTGCTGTTACAGGCAAGTTTTATATATAGCCCTACGTGCTGCAGTCTTATAGGTATATGCTTGGTTAGATAAGCGGAAGGAAACTATTAGACACAACCCTATAAAAAAGAAAGAATGCCTATGCAATATATTCAAACGAATCATAAGTGCAAAATTTGAGCATTTTTATACTTAATCAAAGCATCTCAAAAGTACTTTGTTAGATATCTCATTTATAATAAACATCCATCCAATTAATCTGAATGAATAAATTGATACATCAGGCTGTTTTTCACCTATGGACCAAGTATTTAAACTTTATATTATGCCTCCGTTTGTTTTTGGTATAAGACCCTGGATAAGTCTGGATAACGCTGGATAAGAATTTTCAAGTGTTTGTTTATCTCGGATAACCCCTGATAAAGTATGTCAGAGACTCTGATAAAGTGGTATATGAATTCCAATCAATCCCTGAAATTAAAGTTATCCTAGTTAGTCAATCCAAAGAATATGTGGGCCCATTATCAAATCAACTGTCATCATCTCTTATAAATCACCTGTCAAATCAACTATCATTACTTTTTTATTTTTTATAAATCCTTATCCATACTTTATTCACATTTTATCCAAACAACAAAACATTTATTTTTATGTTTACCCGAGAATAATTCACAACCAAACACAAAATCACTTTATCCTTATTTATACTCACTTATGCTTAGATAAAACCTATCCCCGTTCCTAACGGGGGGTTGTTTTAAATATATACATATATGCCTTCTAGAGTTCAAATATATGAACTCAGAGACATTTCAAATATATACAATTTCTATCAGCTTCTATACTCTCAAGGAATTCCATAACTTTATGTGAAACTCCAGAAACCATTCTGTACGTATAGTGGATGTGTGACTGTAGTTTGGAAAGTTAAAACTATAAATCAAAGCTGTGGCTGTTGAAATGGAAAATTGGATTCTTCCATCTTCCCCTGAGATTCTGGGACCTGCACTCTTTAGCGACGCTTGTTTGAAGGCTCGGTGGACCGCATACGATAACTCCCACATCAGCATGTCCTACGCGTTCACCAAAGGACTCGAAAATCCCTGAAGAATGCAATCCATGTCAGGTAATAGTTTCCATATAGAATGATCAAATATAAATAAGTAGATTCCGAATCATATAATATTTTTCTTCAGAATGACACGTTGCATTTAAAAAGTTTATTAACCAAGAAAGGGGCAAACTTTATGTTATGATGATTTTTGGTAATATATACTGCTGAAATGAAGTATTGCTTTGTGTCTCATTGCTCTGCTTCACTATAATTGTAAGTAGTTCATCCATATTCTTCATCAGTATTATAAGAATCAAACCCACTGGAAAATGATGAATTGGACAATCACAGAAATGAATGCTGATGCACTTACAATCGATGCAGTTCATTGTGCAAGTCCATAGGGGGTGTACACCGGGATTTGAACCCAGGAGGATCACTACTTATGGGTGCATCTCAACACAGATTTATTTAGGCATGATCCAAAAGCACATGATACTATGTAATAGGCATCTTAATATGTTATCAAGGGTAATCCAAAAGGGGAGGAATACAATTATGCCTAAGGAAAGATTATGATGTGAATGAAATCTATAAATCAATGACCATTGTAATAAGAGATTGGGTGTGATAGTGGCATGTAAAATCACTAATTATAGATTGCAAAAAAGAATGCCCTTCTCAAATGTAATTCAAATTTCTTTTGATGCAAAGTGGATGAGGATATCTTCACCATAAGTAATGAAAAAAAGAAAAACATATTTATGCATAAATCAAGTTTCACTAGAAATCCATCACCAATAACTCTACATTTTTTATGACAATGCCTAACAATTTTTTTTAATGATGTACTAGTTGTTAAGAACAAACTAAGATACCATATAATTTTATGCAATTGATCATCCAGGTTATTCCTTTAAGTTCATAGAGAGTTCCATTTCAAAACAGCTGGAAAAAACTCCCAGATGTTCCTCTACGCAAGTAAAATTATGAAGTTATATCTTCAAAATGTTAACTTAAAACATCAAATTAAATGACATATTTCTCCCATACACAAGCTATGAATAACGAAGAGATACAGACAAAAGAAGATGATATAGGCAAAATAATCAAGATTTATCAACCAGTAATATAAAGTGGGTGTTACCTTTGAAATTTGGCCTGCAACCATATTGAGTGGAGATCAAACTAGCAAGGCTTTCCCCTGTTGGATCATTATCATGAATCAAATCATTCTTCTCATAGTTGGCCCCAATTTTCTCATTATCCAAACTTCTTTTTTCCCATTGATTCCATAGGAGAACAACAAGGCCCCCGAACACAACCACACTTGCAACCATGCAAATGATGAAAAGGAGTCCAAGGTACCACCAAGAAGATATACCAAAAGGTCTTATATAAAACAACTCCATCAAACCAAAGAGGATTATGAACCCAATCATTGATAAGATGACATAAATCCCAGACCATATGTTATGTCCAGTGCCAACCAAGCTGGACATGCTGCTCCTGCTGGTTGTGGGAAAAGGACAACTCATGCTCTTATTAACCTTCCCATCTTCCTGTAATAGAAATCACTTAATACATAAATCAAAATGATAATGTGGTTCAAAAAGCATTAGACAAATATAACATCCAGTCGACACGCACCAATGGAGGCCCTTGCTCTTGCGTCACAAAAGCTTGAATGTCGAGATTCAATTTTTCATAGAAGGATGGACAGATAGATTGGGCATTAAGTACTGAAAGAAGAGAAAACTCTTTTGATCTTTTGACAGCCCATATAACTAGAACATTTTTTGGCAAACAAGGTCGCTTATCCTGAATCCGGTGAAGGATGTCGCTCAAGATAGCCAAAAAGGGTGAGATGCCAATGCCTCCAGCCACCAATATAAGGTTCTCATACCTAAAGATCAAAAGATACCATTTAAATTTGTTTATCACAACTGATATGCTGAAACAAATGGAACATCAAAAGATAATTTGAAGATGATACATACATCAAGTGGTATGCTAATTCATGTCCATACGGCCCCTCAACTGAAGCGGTCAGTTGATGAGATTTGGTCTTTGAGCTGTCTTGATACTGCTCTGAGAGTTTCAAGACAGAATCTCTCAGTTTTTCGGTCCACTCGCCAAGAACTTTTATAAGGACTGAAAGATGATATCTTCCATCCAATGGACTTGATGAAACACTGAAGGGATGCCACTGTAAAAAAGACAATTCCCGTATTTGTAGAAAGACGAAACCGAGCGCATTATAATGCAGACCTGAAGCACGAGAACAGCAGTTATAGCTAATCATATAGATCTAATTAGACAAATTTAATGTTGATATATAGAATCTCAATCAGATAATAGAATGAAAGAAAATTTTACATGGTGGCTTTGAAAGAACAATTTCAACAGTCCCACATGGATGGCAGGATGCAGAGATTATGCCAACCTTCCGTCGAGATTGGCAGAATCTAAGGAAACGATCGAGTATGAAAAGAAATATTCCTCCTGCAGCTATGCTGAAAATGAAGTCTCCCACATGCATTGCTAGGAAGACGATGAATACGACATACAGCTGATGTGTGTAGAAGAACAGTTCAAAATAATTCTTCCTCACTGGATGTAATGATGTCACCCACATCAGTAGACCGGCTAAAAGGCTGATAACCCCAGGAAAGTTGGCAATTCCTATGTTTTTCCATTGCAAAAGCTGCATAATTTAACAGTGATAAATATTGAATATGATTATTCTTAATGTGTCATACACAAACTCTTGGTAGAAGGTAAATCTGCATAATGATGGCAATACATGCTTTTAACTAGTGTAAATGACTTATGTTCAATGGGAAACATGCAGAACATGGCTTGATATCGTGTAATGACATATATTTTCACATAGATGCTTCTGCATGATTACAACAATTTATGTAAAAAAAAAGTTACATGTATCCCCAATTCAGAAAAGTTACTAGTAATTGCATGTTTTGCGAAGGAAAGCCAGTCAAGGTTCCTTTTTCATTAATAACGTACTATTTAGCACATAATTAGAAGTTTAGTCTATCAATCATGGCAAATAAACTTTAGAATTATCTTGTCACAATGAAGCATTGATAACCAAATCCACCGAGTAGAAGAAATGATCTTTCAAGTAAATGAAATCAACAACCAATGTATGAATAGTCGAACTCACTTCACTAAGAAGGCGTCCTTGTAGCGCCCACGCGATTACATACAATAAACCATGCAGAGTAAAGATTGCCATTGTGAGATGCCCAAGCCAAACATGGTATCTTGTAGCATGCTCAAATGGTATATCTATAATGCGGAGTAGAATTGATCCCCGTGATATTGGTAGAAATAAAAATGCGAGACAAAATAACCCAATCAAGCCGAAGCGAAGACCCATTAGTTCCATCGCCAGATAGCTGCAAATTTGGAATACAATACATAAGGTCACTTTTGTAAGCAGGGCATGCCAAAACTATTATGAAAATCTATCTTAAACATTGAATCATATGTTAATAATTTGACTGACTGTAAACTTTCAGTCACTTAGATTGTCCGTTCCTTCTCATAAATAGATTAATAATGTATACGGTTTCAGTTGCAAGAGGTCAATGATTTGAGATAAAGCTAATATAATATATCAGTTTTATCCTAACTTGTAAGCCCCTTCAGGCATCTTCAAAAGCTAAGGAGAAACTTTTTCCAAAGTGCTATTTCAAATGGTTATAAGTAAAACTCCTTACAGAAGTTACCAAGCAGACAAAGTATATGCTGATCACTACTGTATGCATAAAGGATTTACTCCATGAGTTAACTTCTCTATAATAATTGTTCCAATATAGACCTCTATAGGTGATGTTGTTTAAAATGATAAACAATTGCTCATAATGTGTCTGTTTAAAGAACCATTAGTGGACTGAATCTATGCCATAAATTATCAGCATTAATGCAGTGTGAATGTGTTAAAAACATTCTGCTAGTCTCCAGTAGACTGAAGTCTTAGAATTGATTTTTGTTGTTATCTTTCATATGGCATCATTTGACATAAATCATCAAAATCAAATAAAAAATACCTAATCTTGCTGAAAGAGTTTAGTTTTCAGATATGGCCTGGGCTTGGTTGGAAGAATTTCTTTTTCATTAGATATAATGCATGGCAATAATTGATGAATTTGTCTTGTCCAACATCCTCCTCCAATTGAACAGAAAGAATGATGTGTAGCATGAATTTTTTTTCCAGTGAAGTGGGAATATAACACTTTAAACTATTTTGCTGTCATAAAGCTGACTACGGTCTTCTGTCGTTTTTAAAACTTAGTTCACTCACAATAATAGGGTACCCTGAAGTCACAACATGATATCCAGATGTAGTTTATCATCGGAAGGCCAAGAATAATAAAAGGAGAATATATGAATAATATCCACCTAAAAAGCTAAGACATGCTACACTGGATTCATTTAACTATTGTTGGTACAAATAGGCCGTTTTCAACCTTCATCAAATAACCAACACAACCAAATTTCCCAATAACACAACCTTTGGCGATTTAAATAAAGCCAATCAATGAATCATATACTATGATGGAGTAGTTTGGCATCCAGGAGAATGAAAACTGAATAGTAAAGTGTGATAGAAAAAAAATTCGATGAACTACTAATCATGCATAAGAAAAGTTCAGTTGGATCCTTGTAGGCATGTACTAAAGTTAGCTGCAAAGAAACTTACTCTCTTTAAAACAAACAGACTTAAAAAACATAATTTCTTTATTAACAAGAAATCGTACCTTCTCTCTTTTGATGGAATTGGAAATTCATGTATCAAGCTTTGGTCATGTAGAGCATAGAAAACCACAACCCACAGAATATATGCAGAAAACATCACAATCCCAATAAGTTCTGCTGCTGAGACAACACCAAATGGTCCATCAATAAGTATAGGGAATGTCCATAGCCGAAACTTTGGAAATTTTGAATTTTTCCCCTGAAAACAATTCAGATACTTAGCCTTCTCATATATCTATTTTTTTATTCTATGATTCAATTCAATAGGGGACTTACTCATGATATTCTTTCTGGAAGAAAATCATATAGACAAATGACAGGCATGCAATTACAAAGATTGGGCCACTGAAGATCAAAAATATACTTCCTGCAATTCATAAAACATAAAACACATTATATACATAATATTAAAGACATACATAACACGTTGAATGTTAATTCAAACCTGTAACACCAAAAATAGTTCCTCTGGTGGCTTGAACGAATTTGCTATATGGTTCATGCACAAATTCACTTGGGTAGAAAAAGATCAAAGCGACCCATGCGACGAGTATCATCCACATCAATATTTTGAGTGCCCATTGTGCAAATGCTGATGCTGAGAAGCGCGCTTTGTTAAACGAGGCGACCTCGACACCTTTGTTTGAGAGAAGAGGCTGTTGAGCTGAAAGATCAGCCATGATGAAAGGCTAGTTCACCCTCTCAAGCTCTTACAGAAGGTATTCTTTTTAACAACCACACCTGACTTAAATAGGACCACTAAGTTTTGCCACCCAGAAGTTTTGCCATCTCAAATCAGTTCTTTCAATAGGACCACTAACTATAACTAACTGAAGAACTTGAAGATAAGAAATGGGGCCTACCCAACAATAATTGTTGGCTTTTAATGGATTGAAATTTGTGTTGTAAAAACCAGATTCAATGGCTAGAGGCATAATGAGTAAATTTTATTCGAAGATTTGCTAGTTTAGAATTTGAACCACAAAAAAAAAGGTGTAGGGCCCATCTTCCGTGGTCCAATGACAACCTGCCACGTGTCCTAGTCGGGTGACATCCTTGGGAAAACGGATTAAAATCAAGAAATCTTTATTACTTTCCCGATGTTTTCTGATGTTTTCAATAAAACAATCTCGCAGAAGTATTTTAACAATGTTTTCGATATAAAAGAACCCTAAACTAATT
Source organism: Acorus calamus (assembly GCA_030737845.1). Lineage (NCBI taxonomy): Eukaryota > Viridiplantae > Streptophyta > Magnoliopsida > Acorales > Acoraceae > Acorus > Acorus calamus. The sequence continues at coordinate 14,244,988 of CM060870.1, forward strand.
TGGTTGTCGAAGGATCTTTTGCATGTATATCTTTCCAAGGCTGGAAGGCTTCGACTAGTTAGAAGCAACAATTGAAAGGGCGGATCAGCTGATTACAGAGCATGGATCATCGTGAATCCAAATAAGAAAAATTGTCCCACAAGATGGAAAGAAAGAATCTTAAGAAAATAGTTTTTCCTCTGTACAAATCTATTTGAACCATTAATTAAAATGTATAATAAAATGGGCTATAAATATGGCTGTAAAATAGGCCGTGTGTAACAATGCTAAAAAAAAAGCCACAAAAAATTGGTTGTTCATGGACAGAGATTTACATGGCTAGTACATTAAATCAAAAGGATAAGAAATCTTCCATGGATCAAAAATTGGTTGGAAGTGATTTAACATGAAAAAGAGACAGCTAATAGTGAAATATATCCAACAGTCCAACAGAGAATCAATGATGTGTCTCACTTTCACTCTCTCCTCTAGTCCTCCATGGTGGATGATTTTGTTCCACATGTTTTTTTTATAAAAATGTGAACTTTTTATTTTCAAGTGGGCCAATGCAAGCCACACACTTTTACACGAAATAGCATTTTGAATATTTTTTTTTGAAAGATAATTATCCACTATTTTTATTTATCCAGTGTTTTTTTGTGTTCGACTGATTCGAGCGATCAATTGTTTCATCAATTGGATTGACAATATCTATTGTTTTAGGTTTGTACAATGTTTTCTTGTTCTTTATTTGCTGGGTTAATTGTCACACTGTTTTTCTTTTTTTGTATTGAATCTGGCGTTGGTGTTTCAAATTCAATTACATGTACTGAATTCTTTATGCATTATACCTTTTGTTTTCATTGTGATTTTGGAACAATATTTGCTTTTTTTTTATAGTAAGTTACATTTATTAGATTTTTTTTTGGATATGTAATTGAATATTATATGCATTATTATTTTTTCTGATGCTAAGCAAAATTTGATTTTCTTTTAAAAGTCAATTATACTTTTGAATGTAACTGATTTTTTTGACCTGTATATGTAAATTTTGAATACTCCAATTTCATATTGGGAATCTAGTTACATTTAATACTTTCAAATAATAAAAAAGTATACTAAATTTAGTTACATTTGATAATATAATTGACTTTCAAAATATAAGCATATATGGATGAAATGTAACTGATTTTTGAAAATATTGCCTATAAGGTTCAAATTAGTATGAAATGTAATTGACTTTCGAAATTTACACACATTTAGCGATTAACCTGAACTTCACCCAAAAATGAAATGTTTCAACGAATGTAGATTATTTATTTCAGATCATTTACAAATAAAGAACACAACAATAAAAAACAATTTAACATCAAACACCAGATTGAAACAAATAGTTTATGTTTTTTTGCTTGAAATTCAGATTCATACTACAAATATATTTGAACACTATATGCATTATATATATTTTTTTCATGATTTTAAATAGTTTTTGTTCTTTCTTGAATTTTTATTATATTTTGAAATAGAAATTTAGGTCGTTTGAAGGATTTCGAAGAAAAACAATTTATGTAAGTTTTGGTATAACTGAAATATAAATTCATTTACAATTTAGGTAAGGATTTTGAAATTCAAATTTCAAAATGGATAAGTTTTTTAACTAATATTGATGGGAAGAAACCGAATCGAAAAAGGGGGGATTTGGGTATATGGACTAAACAAGTGGGTTTTAAATGAATGTCAGATCTGTATTTTATCATTTTACTCTTTTTTAAAATTCAAACAGTTGTCTAATAAGAAAATGGTACCTGCCTGGGTATCTTGACCGATAATTTTATCATATATTTCATATTCAAATATTTTTTGGAGTAGATTTATTGATAATATAGATTAAAATGATTGATAAAACTTTTCAAAAAGTTGATAAGCTTACTGAATTTCAAGGCTCAATTAAATACTAAATTTATTTATAAACACCAGAAGTACTTTATTATAATTTTTAAACAAATGATTACCCATATTTTATTTTCTCTTTAAATAGAAACACTTTTTTAAAATTTTATAGACACCCATGTTTTGTAAATTCTGAATGTGATAACAAAATTAATTTTTTATATATAAACTAAGAATAGGTATTGAATTTTCTAAAATTAAAATAATATTATTTTTGATAGTTCATAAATAAATTGCTGGTAAATTTGAAATATATTTTAGAATATTATGTTTTACTTGGTAGAAAACTAAGAGAATCACAATATATGCAAAATTATATAGGTTTTTCTTGGATATAGATTTTTGGTAGTGTTATTCACATATACATGATTATTTGAGGGGCTTTTGTATCATTTATTTCCAAAATCTTCACTTTCACCAAGAAAGGGCATTTTAAAAAAAATCTTAATCACATAAAAAATGAAAAGAAACAATGATTCCTTAAACAAATTTTAGAACAACATAGGACAAACTGACATGAAAATCAGTATTGGGAGAATATGAGGGATGGGTTCCACCATAGCCACTGGAGTCCACATGAGTCAATTTTTGGTTACTATTAATTAATAGATTCCTTTGAAGCCATTGTAGGCCACAACAAATTATGTGGGGATCATTTTTTTATTTATTTATTGAGGTGTGGATATTGGAGGGGTTATAGTCTGTGTGGTAGAGTTGGGGACCTGTTGAGGTTTCATTAATTCTACTCAATCTGAAAAGATACGTCTGAGTGGTTCTGTTCATTTGCTTGCTGAAATGTTCAAATGCCACACAATTTTCATTCGGGCGCTGTTACACAATTTTATTTATAACCTCACGAGCAGTCTCATATGCATACAAGCACGTATATATCAAATGAGATATATATCTTATTAAATAAAAAATGTAATATTCATTTTTTAAATATCGTAAGTGTGGGTGTCAAATTTTCTAACTACGCATAGTGGGTCGGGTAACCAGGCCCATTAGATCCGAATCAACCGAACAACGGTCCAGCAGGCCCAAGTCCGACTCAACAAACCGGCTATTCAAGTTCGACCCGACAATACGACGGCCCAGCCGGCCTTGACATGAACGGGCCCGACCCGGAAACCCAAGGATGACCAAGTTAAGTATCTAATCCATCCAATAATTGTAGAGATTTATATGAATCTAAAGCAATTATTGGTCATTATCACTATTTGATTTCCATCAATAGTAGATGATTCACATGATCAAATTATTATTGAGTCTGTCTACAAAATCCCCATCAAATATGGATTTTTATAATTGACCATATCTGACAATTTTATCCATTGTGCTCTCATTGATAGCTAATGAAATCTCAGCCGTCCGATGCAATGAGGACATTCAGAAACCCTAATCTCATTCTCTCACTATAAATAGGGGGTAATGACAGACATAACATGTATGTACAATTTCTTTTACAAACTCCTTTTATTTGACCATTTTACTGACTTGAGCATCGGGGGGTCTTTCGCAGGACCCCCACCTCTCGGTGTGGGATAACAATCTGCTGCTTCTAGACGTAACAAAAGTACCGCTGCTCCTAGCCCGACAATGTGCCACCTGTTAAGGGTGGGGTCCACTTTTTTTTTTTATTTTTAAAATTGATGGGGTTCAATTGTTTTGACGGCAGCGGATGGAAAGTTAGACGGAAAATTCAAAGTAAACGAATGAAAATAAAAAGTGATTCATATACTTGAATTTTTTTTATTTTTTTTATTTTGAAAAAATTCAAATAACCCTCCTAGATTACTCGAAATCTATATAACCCTAACTTTTCTAAAACCCATATATCCCTTGAAAACATCTATATAGATCCAAATAATCCTCTGAGTTAAAATTTCAATAACGAATTTGGATTAATCAAATTATATATTCACCTTACAATATGATTCGATAATGTTTTTTTTTTTTTATTTATAATTGCATCTACGCAGTTCATTAGAGCGTATGCTTCATTTTTTATATATAAAAATACGTACTTCATTAGATGAGGTATGCTATGTTTTAAAAATTCAAAACATTTGTAGACTGAATTTAAGGCTGGAAAATGGAATGGATGTAACATTATCCTCTTCTTCTTTTTTTATCTTTCTCTCATCTCTTTTTTCAGGAGGAAGGCAGGCAGAGGGTCGTCACCGAATTTGATTCATTGGGGATCAGAAAAATCCATGTTGTGCAACTCATGGGATCAACCAATTACAACAATATTAGGTTTTTTTAAATATTTTTGATGAAATGATAGACATGCGCCTTAATTTTATTCAGACCAAAGCGAACATATCAAAAGTAGTAAAATAGATAGATTAGGTTTACTAAGATGAGCTACAAAAATCTACTCTTCGATTACAATTTTACCCCTAATATACAAAATTTTGCTTGCCCCCGCACAAGCAACCTCCTAATCTCTAATAAAATTAATAACTAAATCCCATGAACCTTCAATATAAACTCTTGTATCCTTAAAAATCAAATGGTCAGGGGCAGGCCAAATCGTCCATACTGCAGCCGGAATGAATGATTGAGTGATTTTGCCAACCATGCTTCGATTACCACTCGAATGAAGACACCTCTCTATCTCCCATAAATTGTTTGGGTGGTTCTCAATAGAATGAGGTATGTTTTTTTTGTTATTATTATGTTAAATGTGAATCTTTATTTTTATTTCTGTTATGAAAGTAATAAAATTTATTACTATTTATATGTTCAATCATGGAAATATCAAATTATTTTGACTAAATAAGTTCAAGAAAAAGAATGCACCAGGGAGATTTTTTTAAAAAGATGTTTGTGTTTTTTGGGTTCGTATGAATGTATCACCTATATTGGTTTTATAAAATATTAAGTAAATGATATATTATATACAATATATATGTTTGTTTTGTTTGAATGTAAGTCCAAAATGTGAACTACAAAAATGTTACACTCCAATCTTTTTTATAGTCTTAAACACACTCCACGTATATTTTTATATTTTTAAAATCATATAGAAGTATGTACATTTATAAAAGGAAAAATATGTACTTTAATAAATTGAATGATATTATTTGTAGAAAATATAAAAACAATTTCAATGAGCTATATACTTAGTGAAAGTGAGTGGATGAGACTAACGAGATATATGAGATTGTATTTGAGATTGTGAAAAAGATCTTGCCTAAATAAAACTCGACAAACTAATATTGGATTTTATTTGAATATGCATGCATGGTACAAAAAATAACATAAAAAATTAAATGCTTCATTTTTTTGAGTTGATAATATAAAATTTAATGAAATTAAAATTCAAACAATATTAAACAAACAAAAAAACTAAAATTATGGTCTTCCTAACCACGTTAAAACCACCTCTGGTTATTTGGTTATTGTCACAACAATTGAACCAGCAAAAATTATAAAAAAAAAAGGTGGACCCCACCCTTAACAGGTGGCGCATTGTCGGGCTAGGAGCAGCGGTACTCCTAATATGTCTAGGAGCAGCAGATTGTTGTCCCTCGGTGTGAACGATGCTCGGACGTTGCTGATCGGTGGAACGAGGATCATCTTGGGCAGAGGAGAACGGGAGAGGTCGAATCCGATTACCCGATTCCGATAAATTGAATTTTGCCCCTCCAGTAAGTTCATACAATTCATTAAAGTATATACATCATTTTTACGAAAAATAATCAAAGTTTATGAGGACTTCATGTGACTATCCTTAACATTTTCCTATTATTTTTCTAAATGGCCATATTATTAGGGATGATAAAACTAGAAGTATTAAGCAAATAGACCCATTATCCCCATGTATTAAAATGGCAATATGAAATCTGCTGGCTAGATTGCACCTCTTTAAGATTGGAAAACTTTTGAATGCATCATTTGCAGCTGTCACATAAAGTTTCATTTATAGCCTCGTGTGCAGTCTCATATGCCACCAATCACATAAATATCCAATGAGGATATACGTTAAATGAAACATATAATTTTTCACTTCTTGTATCCATGCATCCATATAATCCATTTGAATATTTGTCCCTTTTTTTTATATTAAAATACTTGCTTCATTGCATGAGATATCTATTTATCAATGCATATGAGGACTGCATGCATTTTAACATTTTCTTTTTCATTTTTCTAAATGGCCATATTATCAGGATTGGTAACACTGAAAATTTTAAGCAAATAGATCTTTTGTCTTCATGTACTAAAACTGCAATATGGAAATCTGTTGAGAAAGATTGCATCTCTGAGATTGGAACAGGTTCCATTGAAGGCATGCAGTAAGCATTGTAAGAATTCTATGCTACTCTAGTCCCCTAATAGGCCCTTCGATCATCAGAATTCATCCCACCTGATATTAAAACAATCCAATCGCACGATTCATCGATCTAAACTACCAATCCTTTGAATTTGAGGATGAACTCTCTCCAATCTGGAGAGAATAATGCATATCGAATCAAGAATTGTTTTGATTTTTGTTACATCTATATATTTATTAGATAATTAGTTAATGGTTTGATATTTTGATTAAAATTCTATTCAATTTAATAAACTTTGTATGATTAGGAAGCTTGTAAATAAGAACTTTTTTTTATTAAGGACAAAGATTTAGAATTATATTATCTTCAGTTATAAAGCAGTTTAAACTTTTGGTAATGTTAAAACAATAAAAGTCTACTGTCTTCTACCTCTCTTTTTGAAGGTTTTCAACTATCTTCAGGTTGTGTACAAAATCTCTCCAGAACTGTATTTCATGACTGGGCAAGTGACACTCATTACATAACTTAAATGCAGGTAGTGTAAAACAATATTCTAAAAAGCGCCAGACATTTATTGGATAAGTCTTCTAGAGATTAGTTGACTAGGCGGAGATTAACCAGTGATTAATCGATCATTTTTTAATAGTAAAAGCTTTAATTATACATACACCCACACATTTATGTATATGTAAATATGTGTGTGTGCGTGTCTATAATATATATATATATATATAGAGTCGTGATATTATACGGTCGTGCGGTCGCGATTCACGGGCCGTCGATCACGGGTCCATCGCATCGGACGGTCGGGTGCGATTCACGTCGACCGTTGGATGCGATGGACCCGCGATCGGACGACGCACGTCGAATCCGCGCGACCGCACCGACCGCATATTATCGGAAATCTATATATATATATATATATATATAGGGACGTGATTACGTGCGGCGAACGGTAGGTGCGGCAGCGATCACGGGCCGTCGATCACGGGTCCATCGCATCGGACGGTCGGGTGCGATTCACGTCGACCGTTGGATGCGATGGACCCGCGATCGAACGACCCACGTCGCGGCCGCACCTGCCATTCGCAGCACGCAATCATTTTCATATATATATATATATATATATATATATATAGATTTCCGATAATATATATATATCGGTCGTGCGGTCGTGATTCACGGGCCGTCGATCACGGGTCCATCGCATCGGACGGTCAGGTGGGAATCACGTCGACCGTTGGATGCGATGGACCCGCGATCGGACGGCCCGCGATCGCATCCGCACAACCGCATATTATCGGAAATATATATATATATATATATATATATATATATATATATATATATATATATATATGTTTGAAAATATAAAGTAAATCAAATAAATGCAAAGAAAAAAAATCAAACAATCAGATTAAACTCCACTTAATTCCTGGTTAATCCCCGCCTAGCCATTTCTTTAATCCCATTGTCTAGGTCCGATTGCGTCTATGCAGCCGCTTAACCCCACTTAATCTCCCTTCTTCAGAACACTGGTATGAAGTAATACACTTGCCTTCAGGCAACTGATGATGATGATGATGATGCTTGCCAACCACAGCCCTTTGAATTTAAATTGTGAAATTCAATGTTTTGATGAAAGGACATTAATGTTAGTTTCGTTATTGTTATATACAATGCCCACATCATACAGAGAGGCAAAAGCATATATAGGAACAGAAAATGAATGAAAAACATAAAGGACACTCATATGGTAATAACATTGCAATTCTCAAATAAACCCAGGACATATGAAAATATGCCATTAATTGAATCTAAATCAGAAGATATCTTGATTTCTAATATAAGAATGGCTTGGGTTAAAAAAAAAACAGAGAGAACAAGAATACCCAAGATTTAAGTATAAAAGATAAATGAAGTGAATATATCTTTTTTTTTTTTTTTTGGTTGTATCTTTTGATCTAATGTGTACTAATCTAACTTAATATCAAATATAAAATAAGTCCTGCACAAGAGACTGCAATAATGAGCACCTTTAATCAAAATTTACACTGTTAAACTGTACAGCCTGGGCTTCCTTTTCTACATTTCATTTCTATAGAAAGATACTTCTGAAATTACCAATAAAGTAACAAAATGTTAATTTTTAAAATTTCCTCATTGTATTTGGAGTAATCATCTGGTAATACAAATATATTTTAAGTGGTGCTCGCACACATGGCATCAAAATAATTGCATTCACATGCAAAAGAGTAATATAACAGTATAAACATATGACAAAGCCAAAATACACCAAACACAGCAATAAACAAAAAAAAAACACCCAAGAATCAGGCATGCGACCAAAAAAACCAAACACTTTGGTCTACATACACAGCTATTTAACAAAATGGTTCTCCACAGAATTGTCAGTCAGTTGCATGTTTTACTCCAATTTAAAGGATATACCTGCTCTCAGGTGAAGCACATCATTGATGAAGTAAGGACTATCATTCCCTATGAATGGTGCCCATGACATGCTACATATGTTTAAGGTTCCCCTCCCCAAAAGATCCATAGAAGTAAAGCCAAAGCTTGCCTTGACCTTTTCCACAAAAAATTCTGTGGATCTCTCCCTCACCCAAAACTCATAATCCACTTTAAATATTGTTGGAGTTCCATCGTGCATGCACTCAAGAACAGCCCGAAACTCTACATCTCCACCGAGCACCGTTGAGCAATAATTTGGAAGACTTGCCCATGGACATAGAATGCTTGAGACATTATCCTTCCATTGACTGACAAGTTCTCGCAGTCCGGTCGCCTGAGTTTTAAATAAACATTTGCCTTTTTGTTTGGCTTTCTGAACTCAACGACTCTCACAGGATGACCGGTGAGCTCCTCTGAAGTGAGAGCTCATGTGGGACGTGGAGGGTTCTCAACCTTGAAGAAGAGAGCATCTATGACCAACTCAGAAGTAGTGTGACGGTCCAAATCTTCACATTCCAGGACTTCCCTAAGATTTTTGTGTCATGTAACGCATTCAAACAAAGCGAGATATGTTTGAATTCAAAACCTCATGTCGATCATCCATTCTCGGATAACGAGCTCAAGCCCACTTTAGAACTATATCATAAGCTTCATCTTCTATCAGATTTAACTCATCCTCGCAAAGCACAACCTCCAAAGAAGATTAGGATAGTTGATCTACCTCTTCCTGGAATCTGGGTACGTTCTCCTCGTAACGAGCAACAAGGAATTCTTGGGCGGCCTTGGCTATTGGTTTTATAGCTTGTGATGCTGATACATTGGAAGAGAGCTCTAAACAATATGACGCAGTATCCAAGTTCATGTTCAATTGGAGTAGTAAACACTTGCAATATCGAACACAGGAAGGAACATCATACTTGTCAGCAACCATCAATATACTGAGTAAACTAGGGATGGACGCAACAATTGCCGGTGGTAGTTTCTTGCCATATATGAATTCCAAGAGCCCCATCAACGCATCTTTCTCCGAGACATCAATTCTTAAGATTGTCTCATTCTGTTCACCAGTTTCCCGCATGCCATTGGAGAATAGCTCAAGAAAGAAAGGGCTCGCCCCTGCTAAGATAACAAAACTGACATGAATGCAATCCATCACAGGATCCTTTGGTTCCAGTTCAGATGTTAATATCTGGAGTAGACGGTCTTGAGAAGTTAGGGTTCTTGAAAGCAAATTTGAAGTTGTAGGTGCAATTGCTTACATTTGCATCCAATACTAGTGGTGCTCTCTCCTGCAATGTAGCTATTAGAATACATAAAAGAATTTATCTATGGAAATTAAATTTGATTCATAGTCTGGTACACCAACACGTGCACGTACATGGTATTGAAGCCTCACCAGCTTATATCATCAAATTACAGTTTTGAATTATGTAAATCTGCTAGCCACTTCCAACGTAATCCAAGAAACATCACTTCGTGTATGGTGATCGAGATATCCAGAAATACTCTTTTTACAACGATCATGATCAACAAGCATAAAGGGAGATTACTATTTGCTAATGGAAGGTTCACCTCAAGAAGAAAACATACAGGCTTCACCATTATAACTTTTTAAACAATCATGGATGTTAGGGAACAGGTCCAGTGGGATAGCAAAAAAATAAAGGAGATTTTTAGGGTAAAATCTTTTCCTAAACATCAATTTTTTTCATGTGATTAATGTTTCTCGAAAATATCTTAAAGACAAATGAAACAAAAATGGAAATACTCCTTGTGCAGTCCGAGGAGGTGATTTGAGTTGAGATCTTCTTTTGGTTTAGTGACGTACCAGCAAAGATTTTTAGAATGAACACATTTGGGAGGGATCAATGAGTTATGCCTCGGTTACTAATATATGAGGGTTATGAAAAAAAAAACTTTTACTTAATCCAACATTCAATATGTTGGAATAAGTTATTCATGGGAAGCAAATATATGTGGGAACACACGTGAAGGAATTCTTGACAGTGTTAAAGCATGTGTTAACAACGACAATATTTTCTTATTGAATAGTAGCCTCTGAGGGGTAGTGAGTTTTTTGGTTTTTCTCCCTTTCTTATGATGAAATTGTTGGGAAGGCAATCTGCGGAAGCCACCAACAAACACGAGATCGAACACAAGAACGAAACATCACATCACACGAAGAACACAAGATATATGTGGTTTGGCCTAAGCCTATACTTTGATAGTTGAGATATACGGGGCAAAAAACAGAGAATCCACTTTGATAGTTGAGATACATTAAGAGACTCACAGACTCTCCCATGAAGTTACCCTCTCTTAGAACCTCTTAACATTCCCTTAGGATCTCTACATTGTATACATTGTCATGTCTTGTCATGAAACCCTAGAAGATATTTATAGAGATAAATAACTTCCTCCCAAGTAATCTCCCAATTAACAAAAAATATTGTTCCCATTAATTAGGAGATATTCACTTTCCTAATTAACAAACAAATATTGTTTCCTATTTTAGGAGATTCACTTTAAATATTAATTAAGATCAAATCTTAAATAATATTCTACTCATTAGATGTCCAATCTAATATGGTTTCATCATGGTCATCCGATGTGATACACCGGATCGAGACATAATCCCAACAAATCTCCACCTTGGCTCGTATCCGGTACGTTCGGACTTCCTCAAACCCTTTAGAAGATTTCCGTTGATGTCTCCACCTTGCTCCATGTCGTCCTTGAAGCACGACCATGCGAGCAACCATGCACCTCTACCTGCAATCAAGTGGTCTTCGACTTCACCAGTCTTCAAGTAGCTATCACAAGTCTTTTTGTGCACTAGACCCGCTCCGCAGAACTCCACCTTGAATGGATTTTAGGAACTTCTCCTCCGAACGTCTGCACCGCCCAATTTTGTTGGATCTATAAGCCTGCGCTCGCCTTATCATGGATCAACCCCTGAGTCAGACTCAGTAATCGCGCATCCTCAAGTCAATGCTATGACTTGATTCCACATGCACCACGCTTCTCGTGGATTTCTGAAGAAGATCTGGATCTTACCTCCACCTTGAACATGCCACACACGCACTTGCGAGATGGCTACGCTCGCTCTTTTAACCGAACCACATGGGGCGGCTCTTCCCATACCCGGTTCAGAACGCCTTAGACCGTGTTGCACTGTTCCATCTTCTTCTTTACGAACTCCGCACCCATGCTTCACGTGATTTGCCCACGTGCCTCCGCGTGTCACTACGAAATTTACACCCCGAGCGTCTTTGAACGTCTACTTCTCGGTGGATCTTGGACCCGCAACAAATTGGTATCATCATCACACATCTAAATAGATGTGCCGCTTCCACCACTGAGAGTTCCTTGCAACCTTGCATGATTTTTTTTTCTTCTTCACGTGAAACCATGTACGACACACCGTTGTTGGAATTTCTAATAGTACATCCGTCGATGGTATGAATTCATCGACCCGTGTCGCTATTGATCCTCGTTCTTCATATCTCTTCCTCCTAGGTCAGAAACTGGAGCTCTGATACCACTGTTGGGAAGGCAATCTGCGGAAGCCACCAACAAACACAAGATCGAACACAAGAATGAAACATTAAGAGACTCACAGACTCAGATTGCCTTTCCAACAGAAATAAATGCTCTTTTGTTGGGGGCCATTTTTTTTTGGAGATATTTCATCTCCATTTTTTTTTGGAGATATTTCATCTCTGTTTTATTGAAGTTTAGGTAGTGTGCTCACCTAAACTTTCATCAGGAAAACAAAAACACTCCTCTTTTGTTGGGTGCTTACCATTTTATAGCATATTTGGTTAACACTCGACACTCCACCCTTCTATAGGAAAAATGTGTGCTACAATTAGAGTATAAGAACTAATTATTATTTTAATAATGTTGATCATGTAGAATACTAGATATTTTAATTAAATTAACATCTCAGCCTTGAAGAAGAGAGAATAAAAAAAGACTATATTTTTTGGGATCGTTTGGAAACACATTTGATTTTTCCAATTTCTGCAAAAAATAAAATAAGTCCAAACGGTTTCCAAACGGCCCCTAAATCTCAAAACAATGTCAATACTTGGAGACAAGCGAGTTGTTCTAAATAAATAAAAAAAATCTGAAATTTTGAACAATTCCATTCACACACAAATTGAAGATGCAATCTGTTGGCTTTTCCACATTTGATGACTTTACTTCTTATATCTTATATCCAACATTCATATGACTATGCAAAAAATAATTTTACCCGCATTTTAAATGAATTTCAAACACTTCTTTTATATTTGAACTATATCAAAAAAAAAAAAAAAAATTCTTTCCATCGAAAATGACAAGAAAAACATGAGGAAAGAATTTCAGTAGGAATCCACAGGAAAATTTGCGCAAAAAAAAAAACGGGGGAATCGAATATTTCCCTACTGGACTCCATGTTGTGCATACGAACAGAACAAAATTGAATTTTTTTTTAGATTTCAGTGAACTGATCATTAGAAACTCTCACAGGAATTCCAATCAGAACACTTGAAGAGGAGAAAGAGAGACTTACAGAGTGAGTTTCACCCTCAACAGAATCCACAGCCATCCTATTCTCTTGCCTCTTTTTCAGCTTCTCATACGTTACATTTCTGCCTTCTTATTTATACATAGAAATAGATTTAGAAAATTTTTATTTATTTATTTTTATTTTTGAGAAAGGAAAATTTTTAGTTGGGAACTCAAAACTTTGGGAAGTTTCTCAAGGAAGACGAAACAGAAGTGGCTTTTTGCCTTTTTCTTGTTTGTTGATTCGCACTTCCATTTTTTTTTTCTTTTGATTTTTTGTTACCAATAATAGCCTGTTTTATTGTTTTGTCCTCAATTTTACATATACTACTGTATCATATACTGTATTATAGTGCATGCATTAATTTTTTTAATTTTTTTTTAAAATATAATAATTTATTTCAATATATGTATTTTATTTTTTATAACAATATATATTGAGAACTAGTATATGTATATTTTTTCAAAAACATTAATTAGGGGTTCCTGTGATTATCTGTGAATTATTTTTAGGTCCCTGAAAGTTTTTAAGTTTTTTAGGTTCCTAAAGCGGTGGAACATTATCTTTAGGTCATTGAAAATGGATGCCATTAGTTTGTCCGTAAAAAATACTGAAAAAAATTGCATCTATGATGTTAAATTTAGAGAAGAAAAGAATAATGAGACCTAATTTTATGAGAGAGAGACTAAAGCCTTTTCCCTCGTTTGGGGTGAAGAATAAACAATGGATATGAGAGAATACAGTAGAATAGCCCCCAAACAACTGTTTAATTGACAAGAACAAGCCTTGATAGTTATGTCTGGATAAACTAGGATAAAGCCCGATAACTATTCTCAGAAAAAACTAGAATTGTTTATCAGGACTTATTTATACCAATGGACAAAAATACTCTTATCTGTCATTTTAAAAAATTTATCTTACCTAACACTCTCTGCACACATTCCAAAAATATCACATCTATCATATCACACGCACATCTCTCATACTTATTCCAAACACAAATAATTTATGCAGGGGTATAATTGTCATTTAAAAAGTCATAAACTCTTATCCATCTCTTATCTATCACTCATCCTTACTTTATTCAAGGTGAACCAAACAACAAAAAGATTAATTTTACGTTTCCCAATGAGAATAACAGAAAAGACAACCAAACAAAAATTTATCTATTCATCATGGATTGTTATCTATCCCAGTATAGCTATCAGGGCGAATAACCTTATGTCACACCCCAAACAAGTCCTTTATATACATGACCTAATACACGTGTAACACAACAATACACATGTAACACAATAATACAAGACATATGTAATCTAATACCTCCGCTCAAACTCAAAGTAGATCAAACAACGCGAGTTTGCAGACAAGAGACTGAAATCGTAAAACGGGATGAGACTTCATAAAGAAGTCAGCAAGCTGTTCAACAAAAGAAATATGCGGAAGCGTAAGTGTATGAGCAAGGAAGTGTTGATGTATAAAGTGACAGTCAATCTCAATATGTTTAGTCCTCTCATGGAAAGCCGGATTGCTAGCAATCTGAATAGCACTCCGATTATCGCAATAAAGTGAAGTAGGGCCACAAAAAACTTCAACTCCAAGATCAACCAGCAGATGTCTAAGATGAATAGTCTCTTTAGTCGTGGTGACCATGGCTTGATATTCAGCTTATGTGCTGGAAAGTGAAACTACATCTTGTTTCTTGCTGCGCCAGAAAATGAGAGTCGCCAAGGAAAATGCAGAAGCCTGTAGTAGAACGATGAGTAGTAGGATCTCCTGCCCAGTCTGCATCAGTGTAAGCCCGAAGAACAAGAGATGAAGATAATGACATATAGAGCGATCGAGTGACACTCCCACGTAAATATCTGAGGATCCTCATGAGAGCACTATAATGAACCAAATGAGGAGCAGAGATGAACTGACTAATAATACTGACGGAATGAGCAATGTCAGGTCTAGTGATACAAAGATACATAAGTTGACCCACAATCTGTCTGTGTCGTGTAGGGTCTGGAAGAATCTCTCCATCAGTCAGACGAAGTTTTACATGAAGCTCAAGAGGAGTCTCAACTGTGCGAGTGTCGGATATAGCAGCACAATCAAGAATGTCTCCGGTGTACTTTTGTGAGAGAAGAATCCCCCGCTTACTCTGAGCAATCTCAAGTCCAAGGAAGAAATGAAGTGTAACACCTGTACATTTTCTCTTATTTATATATTTGATTTAAATATATAAATAGGATATTTGAATTAAAATTAGTGTATTTTATGTGTTTTTAAGTTTTGGTCCATTTAGTGTATCTTTATGGGTCTATTTCAGTTTACAATTTTAAATACTAATTATAAATGTTAAAATTTTTATATATTTTCTTTCAAAAATTTTCAAGATCTTAAATGATTACAATTTTATAAACTTTTGATTTAAATTTTGAAATTTCATTGTTATTGATTTTCAGGGACCTACTTTTCAATCGTGAATTTTTCTATTATAGACTATAGGGACCTATCTGTAATTTGGATAGGCACCTATTTGTAAACCTTAAACAATTTGGGGGTCGTTTTATAATTTTTGTTAGATTTAGATATCTAAATATATCTTGGGGTGAAAAAAAAACAATATGGGGCCGTGTCTATTTGGCAGAGAGAGAGAGAGAGAGAGAGAGAGAGAGAGGAAAAAAAGTATTTAATCTCTTCTTTTTATTGTTTGATTTTCTTATTATTTTTTTTATCCAGGTATTTGGATTTTTGGGCTTTTAATAAAATTAGGGCTTAAATTTATTTTAAGGATTAAAAATATTTTTATGAGATTTTGAGTTTTTTTATATAATTAGAGTTTTGATTGATATATGTTCATGCTATGAGATTTTTAAGTTTTTATAAAAACTAGGGTTTTGATTTATTATTTATTATTACTAGATCTATGTTAAGTATTTGGATTTTTGAGTCTTCGTAAACTTAGGGTTTCGATTTATTATTTATTTCAAATATTATATCTATGTTTAGATTTCTAAAATATGAGTTTTTAATAACACTAGGGTTATGATTTTTACATATACATAATAAGCTTTATTTATTTTCAATTTTTATTAATTGATATTATTTATTTTTATAAAAAAATGTGTGTTTTCATATTATTTAATGAATTTTTGGTATTTTATTATTATTTTTAATTTTTTGGATTTTTTTGTCTTTTCTGTTTTGTCTTTTTTTTTGTCTTTTCTGGTTTTGTATTTTCTGGTTTTTGTCCTTTAGTGTCTAGTTATATGGTAAATAGGTTTAGAACATCTTCTTATGTTATAGTATATATGGAGATGGGTTTAGATTATTGGGTATAAAAATTTATACCTATTAATTATGGATAGGTAATTAGGTCTTGGGCTTAGGCTTAAATTATAGGTTTTAATTTATAATTTATTTGGTTTATCTATGTTGTAATTTTTGTTGTGGGGCTTCATTCTTCCGACCTGGGGTCCATTCGAGATGAGTAGGCCTATTGATTTTTTTATGTGAGTTTTTATCTATATCGTTGAATTTTACGTGTTAATTATATTTGTGTGATATTATGTGATATTCATGCATTATATTATGATAATTTTGCATGATTTGGATATTTTTCATGTTGATCAAATTGCATTTCTTATTAAATAAAGTTGTATGATTTAATTCTTTCATTTTATCATTTAAAATAGCATGCATTATGCTATTCAAGTTTCAAAAATTAACATAATACATTTTCTCATACTTATGTTTTTGAAATAATATTTGGATTAAAGATTTTACTAAGATGCATATCATGACATATTTCTGGAATAAATCCTTCCGTTGTATTTCACATTTGCGGAGGAAGGTCTAGGATTTGAAGAGTCCCGAGATTGGTGAGGGGTGTGGTAAAGCATTCCTTGCAGCGGCGGATTCCTTTGTTTGGAGTCTACAGCAACAGAGGCATTCATAGCTGGTGTTCTCGTAGTAATGGCAGCGGCGACCCATCAGCATTTTTTATATCCGATGTCTACTTGAGGGAGCTTTTTGAGCGATTTAGTCGCTTGGGGCTTGGCACACCTGTTTTGGGGGAACGGTTCTTCCGATTAAGAACCCTACCCGGTCATATCATTTAAGTTGCATGATTTCTATGACATGGGCCAAGGATTGGGCCATGTGATTGCATAAAAATATTTTTTTAAGCTCATGAATTTAAATTGATTTATTAAAGAAAATTCTTGTTTTTAATATAACTTATTTTTATTTTTTGTATTTGATCATATAATTTAAGTCTCATGATTTTATTGATGTGGGCCAAGGATTGTGTCATTTAATTGCATTAAAATATTTTTTTAAGCTCATGATTTTAGATTAATTTAATAAAATAAAATATTTATTAAAAGAAATTCTAATTTTTTTATATAACTTATTTTTATACATAATTGTCACGTGAAGTAATTTGTCAATAAACTTATTCACTGAGTTAATCACTCACCCTTTTCGATATGGGCTAGTTGTTTCATAACCAGATATCGCATGTTATGACGATTAAGATGAAGTTTGAGCTTTTTGCATCTTTCAAAAATTTCTTCAACGTAGCGGTTCGAGGATAAATTATAGTTGCGATCAACTATTTAAATTTGTTTAATATAGATGACTCCCATAGAGGTGGTTTGTTATGTATTTCATTTTCAGTATCTTGTCTCTGCGATCAACTATTTAGGTTTGTTTAATTTAGATGGATCCACATCTAGAAGAGGGGCGTCAGGCGTAGAAGGTGGAGCACCACTAGGAGAAGTATCTGTAGGAGGAATAGGAGAGGAGGTCGGAATATCACACTCGATCAGACAAGATTCAATAGGAGGAGACCTAGGAGAGGGTAAAGACACGGAAGGTAGCTTAGGAAGTGGTAGGGACTCAAGTGGAGATGGTCGAATAGAAGTACACTCAGGACTGGACTCAGTGGAGGTAGCAGAAAAATAGGGAACATCCTCGACAAATGACACATGCCGAGCAATCCAAAAACGATGACCCACGGGATCGTAACAACGATAACCCTTGTGCTCGAAACTGATCCCTAAGAAGACACATCGAACTGACCGGGCAGAAAGTTTGGTGCGAGCATAAGGAGGGAGAAGAACATAGCATGTACAACAAAAAACTCGCAGACGACTGTAATCAGGACGGGAGAAATAAAAGCGGTCGTGAAGAGATATGCCAGAGAGAACGGTGGATGGAGTGATATTAATGAGATGGATAGAAAGAAGAACTGCCTCAACCCAGAAATGTTGGGGAACTAAAGAAGAGAGTAACACAGCACGAGTCGTTTCAAGAATGTGACAATGTTTGCGTTCAGCAATACCATTCTGCTCATGAATGTAAGTACAAAACTGTTGAAAAATAGTACCATGAGATTGAAGAAGGGAACACATGGTATAAGAAACATACTCTGTAGCACAATCAGACCGAAAGGTTTTGATGCGACCCTAAAACTGAGTATGTATCATGGTGGTAAAGACATCATAAATGTGAGCAATCTCGGATCGATTACGTAACAAATACACCCAAGTAAACCGAGAATAATCAACAAAGGTGATATAATATGAAAAACCACTCATAGATTGCTCAAGAGCAGGACCTCAAATATCAGAATGTACTAACTCAAAAGGACTGGTGGACTGATTATTACTAGAACTAAAAGGAAGGGCTACAGATTTGGCCGGTTTACAACCCTCACAAACAGATAAAGGATAAAAAGAAGTAGAACCTAAAATACCTGAGTTAAAGAGGCTTTTAAGACGAGATTTAGAGACATGACCTAACCTTTTATGCCACAAGTCGGTGTGAGAAGTAACACTACCACATAATACAGAGGGATTTGGAACTAGAAGATGCAGATTCTCCACGAAGTATAAGCCACCAACCCTACGACCAACGCCAACCCTCTGTCCCGATCGTGGATCCTGCACAATACAACCAGAGGAAGTGAAAGAAACTGTCAGGCCATAATCACATAGGCGACTAATAAAAATAAGATTCATGCAGAGATCTGGCGCATGCAATACATAGGAAAGAGAGAGACGGCAAGTGGATCAGAGGAGGTGGTGATAGAACCACACTGTATGATGACCAAGGAGGAACCATCAGCAATGTGAATCGGAGGTAAATGGGAAGGGGTAGGTGAGCAAGCAGTAAGCACAGAACTATCATGCGTCATATGGGATGCACAAGAATAAAAAAATCCAAGAGATAGAATCACCCATTGCGGAAAAGAAGGCAGAATGAGTAGAAGGAGCAGACGGAGGCAATGGAAGTTGATCGAGGCGCTGAAGCAGAAGCTGATTGACACGCTGAATGAACAGTCCAAATTGGTCCAAGGAAGGCTGACCTGGTGTTGTGGAGGTAGCTGTAGCAGCAGTAGGACAACGCTAGCCATGACCACATAAAATCTAACGCCTTTTCGGAAGAAGTTTTCAACCGTCGACAATCTGATGACTTGGTTTCTTGCAATAGGCGCAAAGAGATCGCTCATGAGAGGAATTCTCATGAGGAGCGGCACCCAGAATACCCTCATATATAGTCTGAGAAGCAACAATATTGATCTTCGATGATGAGTCTAGATATACCGGATCCGAAGGTGGTAGGTTCATCAATGTCATGATGAGAAGATGTCAGATGAAAACGAAAAATACACAGATGCGTAGAGGATAACAAATGGAGTAAAATGAGTACCAAGATTACTATATTTGGAGTAAGAACGAATCCAGTGCATAGGGAAAGAAAATACCATGAAAAATAACAAAATAAAATACTGAAAAAGAAGAGATTCCGTCACTGCCTTTTTTTTTTGCTGCTGCTTATGTGGACTCCACTAAACCGACCCAACTTTTTTTTTTATTGGGTTGGGAGACGTCAGAATCAAATCAATTTTTTTTTTTGGACACAGAGACGAGCGCGACAAACCTCGGGGCGTGACAAGCTAGATCTGCGTGACGAGCGTGATGAAGATGATAAAAACAACGACGGCGCGCAAAGTTGACGATGGAGACGACGAAAAATAAGATCTCAAAAGAAGGAGATCCAAAATAATAATAATAATAATATGAAGAAAGAGATCTTAAAGAAGAAAATTTTAAAGTTAGGATTTTTGAGGTGACTCTGATACCATGTTAGATTTGAAGAAGAAAAGAATAATGATACCTAATTTTATTAGAGAGGGACTAAAACCTTTTATATACAAGACCTAATACACGTGTAACATAACAATACATGTGTAACACAATAATACAAGACATATGTAATCTAACATATGAGATTAGTACAGGTTCCACTGAAGGCATGCAGTAAGCATTGTAGCAATTCTATGCTACTGTAGTCCCCTAAAAGGCCCTTTGATCATCAGAATTCATCCCATCTGATATTAAAACAATCCAATCCCACAATCATTGATCGAGAATACCAATCCTTTGAATTTGAGAACAAACTCTCTCCAAATTGGATAGAATAATGCAGATCGAAATTAAGGGGTGTTTTGATTTTTGTTTCATTTAGATATCTATATGAGATGATTAGTTAATGATTTGACATTTAGATTAAAATTTTATTCAATTTAATAAATTTTGTATGATCAGGAAGCTTGTAAATAGGACCTTTTTATTGAAAAAGATTTAGAGTTCTCTTTTCAAAGTTATAAAACAGTTTAACAAAAGTCTATTTAAAACAATAAAAGTCTATTGTCTTCTACCTCTCTTTTTGAAGGTTTTCTACTCTCTTCAGGTTGTGTAAAAAATTCTCCAAAACTGTATTTAATGACTGGGCATGTGATAAAATTTCTCAAATTTTTTTTTTCGGTAAGATAAAATTTCTCAAATTACCAATATAGAAACTCCAAGATATAAAGCTTAACATAATGTTAAAATTTAATTTCTTCAATGTGTTTGGAGTAATCATCTGTTAATATAAATATATTTCAAGTGGTGCTCCCACCCATGGCAATAAAAAAATTGCATCCATGTGCAAAAAATTAATAGAACAGTAAAAACATATGACAAAGCAAAGATTTACAAATAGAGCAATGAACAAAAAACACCCAAGAATCAGGCATGCAGCCCAAAAAAACAAAAACAAACACTTTTGTCTATATACACAGCTATTAAACAATAATGTTCTTCACAGAATTATGAAAGTCAACTGCATGTTTTATTCTAATTTGAAGGATATATGTACTTTCAGGAGAAGCATATCATTGATAAAGTAAAGACTATCATTCCCTATGAATGATGCCCATGACGTGCCACATAGGTTTAAGGTTCCCCTCCCCGGACGATCGATATAAGTAAAGTCGTAGCTTGCCTTGAGCTGACTCACATAAGTCTTTTTGGACCTCTCCCTCACCCAAAACTCATAATCCACTTTAACTATTGTTGGAGTTCCATCATGTACACACTTCAAGAACAGCCCGAAACTCTGCATCTCCTCCGAGCACCGTTGAGCAATAATTTGGAAGACCTGCCCATGAACATAGAATGCTTGAGACATTATCCTTCCGTTGACTGACAAGTTCTGGCAGTCCGATCGCATGACTATTAAATAAACATTGGCTTTTTTGTTTGGCTTCCTAAACTCAACAACTCTCACAGGATGACCGGTGAGCTCCTCTAAAGTGAGGGCACGTGTAGGAAGTGAAGGGTTCTCGACCTTGAAGAAGAGAGCATCTATGACCAACTTAGAAGCAGTGTCGTAGTCCACATCTTCAATTTCAAGGACTTCCCTTAACTTTTTATGTGTCATGTAACGCACTCGAACAAAGCGAGCAAGGTTCGAATTCAAAATCTTATGTCGATCATCCATTATTGGATATCGAGCTCGAGCCCACTTTAGAACTATATCACAAGCATCGTCTTCCGTTAGATTTAACTCATCCTCACAAAGCACAACCTCGAAAGAAGATAAGGGTAGTTGATCTACTTCTTCCTGGAGTTTGAGTATGTTGTCCTTGTAACGAGCAACAAGAAATTCTTGGGCGGCCTTGGCTATTGGTTTTATAACTTGGGATGCTGATACATTAGAAGAGAGCTCTAAACAATATGTTGCAGTATCCAGGTTCATGTCCAACTCGAGTAGTAAACACGTGCAAAATTGAACACAGGAAGGAACATAATACTTGTCAGCAACCATCAATATACCGAGTAAACTAGGGATGGACGCAACAATTTCCGGTGGTAGTTTCTTGCCATATATGAATTTCAAGAGCTCCATCAACGCATCTTTCTCCGAGACATCAATTTTTAAGATTGTCTCATACTGTTCACCAGTTTCCAACATGCCATTAGAGAATAGCTTCAGAAAGAAAGGGCTCGCCCCTGCTAAGATAACAGAACTAATATGAATGCACTCCATTGTAGGATCCCTTGGCTCTGGTTCAGATGTTAATATCCGGAGTAGACGGTCTGAGAAGTTGGGGTTGTTGAAAGCAAATTCAAAGTTGTAGGTGCAATTGCTTACATTTGCATCTGATATCAATGTTTCGCTCTCCTGCAATGTAAATATTAGAACAGATAAGAGAATTTATCTATGGAAACTAACTTTGATTCAGAGACTTTTGCACCCACACATGCATGTACATATAGTATTGATGTCTCACCAACTCAGCTGAACAAATACCAGTTTGAATGTTGAAGATCTATTAGCCACTTCCAACACAAATTAAGAAAAACCACTTCATGCAAGATGAGAAATGTTAAATTAACTCAAACTAACCTTTCCTTTTTGATATGTTTCTCATTTTATTGTATGTTTTCAATTTTCATGACACCCCTATTCCTCTCAAATGCACCCGCCCCCCCTTTTTTATCCCTTCTCTTGTCACCCCCAATTCAGACTTGTAACCCTCACTTTGGAATATTAAGTGCCGGTAGCAATGTCTACCTTTCTTCAAAAAACATATATTAGCAAGTGAGACATAACTCATTGATCCCTCCCAGAATCTGTTCAATCGAAACATATTGACTGGTATGTCACTAAATCAAAAGATGATCTCAACTCAAATCATTTCCTCGGACAGCACAGAGAGTATTTCCATTCTTATTTCGCATGCTACAAACAATAAAAAGAGAAACATAACAAAAAGGAAAGGTTAGTTTGAGTTTATTTAACATTCAGCATGCTGGAATATATGGATTATAAAAAGTAAATACAATATAATCGGGAGCAAAGCAATGTAGGAACACACTTGAGTATGTGTTAAATATAATGTAGGAGTGAGCAATGTTGGTATTAACAGTGAGAAAATTTTCTTTATTGAATAGAAGTCTTTGAGGGGTTGTGAGTTTTTTTATTTTTCTCTTTCTTGTGATGAGATAATTCCTCTTTTGTTGGGTGGGCTTTTTTTTTTTGAGATATCTCATCTCCAATATGTAGTTTTGAATGTAAAGCTTACAGAACTCTGTTTTATTGAAGTTTAGGTAGTGTGCTCACCTTCCCTCAAGAAAAAAAAACTCCTATATTGCTAAATGCTTACCATTTATTAGTATATCAGGTTAAAACTCCACCCTTCTATATATAAATAAAGTGTGCTACAACTAGAGTGTAAGAACTGATTACTATAATAATGTTGATCATGGAGAATACTAGATATTGTAATCAAATGAACATCTCAGAAATCAGCAAAGTAATAAATTCATATCATGCACTTTTATAACCTACTTAATTTAGCGGGAATGGTTTGTGAAATTCTATGTTTTGATAACATGGAATTTCGTATTGTTTTCTTTAATGAAATATACATTGCTCAACATGTAGACAGATGCAAAAGAATATATCGAGACATAATTGAATGAAAAACACAAGAACCATTGTTAACCACGAATAAGAATGGTTTGATTAAAAAAGCACGGAATAAAAGGGAAAAAATCTCACAAGACTACAACATATACAAAATGTAGTTAGTTGTCAATAAAATAAATTATCAATGAAAAGAAAATGGTGTCCAGGAAATCCAGATTTTTCTATTTGGTTGATCTAGATTCACTGGGAGACATTTTGGAAAGGCAGGAAATGGAACATGGAACTGCCACCAGTCTTTGGACTATTTCCTAGGGGCAGTGAGATCGTCAGGTTCAGATCCAGCTCATGGTCACCAGTAACAGTCACAAACCACTGCAGCTCAGTATATATAAACCAACAGCATCTTTCACTAGCCAAAAGTTTCCTAATAGAGTCCTCTCTCTTGACTTCTCCTCCTATCACATAGATCAAACTTGTTTCAACACATCCAATAATGTTGTTCACAGGAAAGTAGAGTGTTTGATGAAGAAAGACATGGATAAGAAGTAGAAATCCACCACACAATTTATACATGAAATAATACATTCAATGCCCAGAGTCTTAATCTCAATACAATGTCAATACAAGGACAAATCAAGTTGTCCTTAAAAACAAATTAAAAAAAAACTTAAATTTTCAACAATTTCCATTCACCCACAACATTGAAAATGCAATCTGTTGGCTTTTACATATTTGATAACTTTAATTCAAAGGGATAATTAAAAAGGTTAAATCAAATAGGCACAAAGCTATGTGCATCTTATATCATTCATTCATATGACTATGCTAAAATAATTTAACCACATTTCAAATGAATTGTACAAAAAAGATCAGAGAATTTATCTGTGGAAACTAACTTTGATTCAGAATCTTGTGCACTCACGCATGAACATGTTATTGATGTCTCACCAACTTAGATCATCAAAAAACAATTTTTAATTAGTAAAATTGTTAGTCACTTCCACTGCAATCTAAGAAATATCACTTCATGCAAGGTCGAGATATCCAGAAATACTCTTTCTACAACGATCATCATCAACAAGCTTGAAGGAAAGTTACTGTTTGCGAAAGGAAGGTTCACCTAAGGAATAAACATATGGCCTTCACCATTATTTTTTTTTGAACAGTCACGGATGGTAGGGAACTGAGTGGTCAACAGGGATAACAAATAAATTAAGGAGATTTTAGGGGTACGATCTCTTCCTAAAAATCCTTTTTTTTTTTCTTTCATGTAACTAATGTTTCTTGAAAATGTCTTAACAAAAGAAAAAAAAGACAAATGAAATAAAAATAGAAATACTCTCTGTGCAGACCGAGGAGGTGATACATATCAGCCAAGACATTTAGAGTGAACACATTCTGGGACGGATCAATGAGTTATTCCTCAGTTGCTAATATCTGGGGGTTATGGAAAAAATGCAATAAAAATAGAAACAAAACAAAAAGGAAGTTACTTTTAGTTAATCCAACATTCAATATGGTGGAATATATGGATTACAAAATAATAAGATATTTAAGGGAAGCAAAGCAATGTGGAAACACACATGAGGGAGTTCTTGACAGTGTTAAGGCATGTGTTAAACATGATGTACGGGTGAGCAATGCTGCTATTTACAGTGACATAACAATTCAAATGTAAGAACTGATTATTACAATATTGTTGATAACAGAGAATACTAGATATTGCAATCAAATAAATATCTCAGGATTTGGCAAAGCAATTAACTTTATCTCATGCACTTTATAACCTACTTAATTTAGTGGGAATGGTTTTGAAATTCTATGTATTGATAACATGGAATTTCGTACTGGTTTCTTTAATGAAATATACATTGCTCGATATGTAGATAAATGCAAAAGCAAATACAGGGACAGAAATTGAATGAACAACACAAGTAACATTGTTAACCTCAAATAAGAATGATTCGATAAAAAAAAATGGAAATAAAGAGGAGGAAATCCCACAAGACAACAACATAAACATCTATAATATCATAGTGTTGATATAATTGTGAACAAAACAGAGGAAACTCAATCACCATCAGTTGGATATCAAGAAATTCCCAGCAAAACGAATATGGTTTCCAGGAAATCCAGTTTTTTTTCCTATTTGGTTGATCTAGAATTTGAACTTTTGAAAGCATCCACTTGTGAACATTTTCTTGAGAACATTTTAGCACTTATTTAGCAAAAAATTTCCACACTCTATCAAATGTAATCAAATGAACATCTCAGTATTCGACAAAGTAATTTAGTGGGAATGATTTGTGACATTCCATGTTTTGAAGATAACGTTCAGTACTGGTCTCTTTAATGAAATATACATTTTTCCAATAGGTAGATAAATGCAAAAGCATATATAGAGACAAAAATTGAATGAAAAATTAAAGTAGCATTGTCAACCTAGAATAAGAATGACTGTATCCCCCCGTTTGGAACGGGGATAGGTTTTATTCTAGGGTATACATTTATCCAAGCATAAGTGAGTATAAATAAGGATAAAGTGATTTTGCGTTTGGTTGTATTTTGAATTGTTCTCATTGGTAAACGTAACAATAAATGTTTTGTTGTTTGGATAAAAGTGAATAAAGTATGGATAAGGATTTATAAAAGGTAAAAAAATAATGATAGTTGATTTGATAAGTGATTTATAAGAGGTAATGACAATTGATTTGACAGTGGGCCCACATATTCTTTGGGTGGAATAACCTAAGATAACTTTAATTCCAGAAATTGATTGGAATCCATATACCATTTTATCAGGGTTTATTCTGGCATGCTTTATCAGGGGTTATCCAGGGTAAACAGACACTTGAAAATTCTTATCCGGGGTTATCTGGGGTCTTATACCATAAACAAACTGGGGCAGGAAAGCATAGAAATAAAAAGGTCGAAATCCCACAAGACAACAACATAAACAACATATAATTAGTCCACAATATCATAGTGTTGATATAAATGTGAACGAAACAGACCAAATTCAATCACCATCAATTGGGCATCAAGACATTCTTAGCGAAAAGAAAATGGTTTCCAGGAAATCGAGATTTTTCGATGTGGTTGATCTATTTATCAATGGGAGACACTTTTGAAAAGCACCCACTTCTGTACATTTACTTGGGAACATCTTAGAGCTTATTTAGCCAAAAATGTCCAAACATCTCTAATGTAATCTCTTAACTTCTCTTCACACGTAGATTAAATTTGTTTCACCGCATGTCTGATAATGTTACACTTAGGACAGAGAGAATCTTTGACAATGAAAGACATGGATATGATGTAGAACTCCAAAGGAAAATTTATACATGGAATAATACATACAATGGCAGAGTCTTAGCGGCCATTTGAAAACCCATTATAAACATATGATATTGTATAAAATAGCTTAATAAAATTTGATTCTAGGAAGCTCGTTTTCTTTGCTTTTCAAAAAGCATACTCTTAGTCATAGAAGCTGAAATAAACTTTTCAATTAAGCATTCCTTTTTGAGATCTTTTGAAAAAACGTTTGACTTTTTCAATTTCTGCAAAAGCAAAAGCAACTCCAAAAGGGTTTCCACACGTGTTTCCAAACCGCCCCTTAATCTCAAAACAATGTCAATACACGGACACAATTAAAAAAGTTGGTCTTAAATCATTAAAAATAAAAAACTGAAACTTTGAACAATTCCATTCACACACAAATTGAAGATGCAATATGTTGGCTTTTTCTCATTTAATGATTTTACTTCACAAGGGTAATAAATCAAATAAGCAGAAAGCTATGGGCATATCTTATATCTTTCATATGACTATGCAAAAAATAATTTAAACCCCATTTCAAATGAATTTCAAACACTTCTTCTATATTTGAATTATATATAAAAAGATCTTTCCATTGGAAATGACATAGACAAACATGAGGAAAGCATTTCAGTAGGAATTCACAGGAAAATTTGTGCACGAAAAAAAAGGGGGAATCCAATATTTTCCTACTGGACTCCATGTTGTACATCCAAACAGAACACAATGAAAGTTTTTTTTTTCAAAAAACTTTTCTGTGAACTGATCATTAGAAACTCTGACAGGAATTTCAGTTAGAACACTTACAGAGCGAGTCTCACCATCAACAGAATCCACAGCCATCCTATTATCTTGTCTCTCCTTTTCAGCTTCTCAGTTGTCAGATTTCAGCCTTCTTGATTATATATATACAAACAATAAAAGATTGGGAAAATTTTAGTTGGGAACTCAAAAATTTAATTTGGGAACGAAAGGGTTCTGTTTTTTTTTTTTTTTTTTTTTTTTTTTTTTGTAGGTGAAGTGGCTTTTTCGCCTTTTTCTTGTTTGTTGATGAGTGTATAATTCCGTCTGCAGTCTCGTACACACAATTATAATTAATTATTTAAAATTATATAATAATTTATTTAATATGTATTTTATTTTTTATTGACCAAGTGTATATTTATTTTAAAAAAAGGTTTTTACTTTTATTTTTTAAGTCCCTATAAACCATAAGATTTAGTGATCGATCCCTCAATCCTTCATATTTTGGTTTTAATCCTCAGATTTAAAGGATATGTTCCTTTTAGTCCCTCGAAGGGTCCCATCCCTAAATTATTTGATTTTCTTTTTAGGCTCCGTTTGGAAACACAGATTGAAAAGTAGATTTTGGAATAAAGCTGCTTTTTAAGATGATTTTAGACATTGACTTTTTTGGGATGTTTTTTTTTAATTCAGGAATCAATATTTGGAAGGAGTTTAATGTTTGGTAGAAAAAGTTGCTTTTCAATTCAAAAAATCGATTCCGACCAAAAAGCGTTCTTTTTGAGCTTTTAAAAACACGGATTTCGAGAGAGAAATTAAAAGGAATCCAGCTTTTGATTCCGCCGGAATCCGACCCGTTTGGCAGCACGATTTTGGGATTTTAGCTTTTCAAAAAGCGGAATCCGACCCAATCGTGCTGCCAAACGGAGCCTTAGTCTCTCCTAATGTCTAAAAAGAAACATTTCCTTTAAATTTGGGAATTAAAATCAAAATATGAAGAAATGAGGGATCGATCCCTAAATAGGTATATTTACAGGGACTGAAAACTAAAAAACTATAAAAAAATCAAAAGTTTAAGGAAAATGTTCACAGTCTTTTTTACTGTCCAAAACACATACCACATATATTCTTATTTTTCAAAAAATAACTAAACATAATCAAACGAGGTATATGTTTTGATGAAAATTGTACATCGCTTCATTTCAAGTTGAATGAACTCATTTTAATTAAATGTAAATTTTTTAATGGGGTATGTACCTCATCTAAGATGCATATAGGGAGGTAAACGAGCCGAACGAGCTGAGTTTTGACCTGTTCACGCTCGGCTGGTTTAGTATTAGGTTCGGCTTGGGACTGAGCTTCATTTCGTGTTCAAGTTCGGCTTGTTGGACTCGTGAAAAGCTCAATTAAAGCTCAGCTCGGCTCAGCTCGTTTGTTAAACAAATCAAGTCGAAGCTCGAATCAAGGTTCGACTTGGACTCGTTTAGCAAAAAAAATACATCTTGTTTGACATTTGAGAAGTCACATTTCATAAATTACAACACCTTATATATGTGAAAGTAACATAAGCTCGGGCTCGGCTCGTCCCCCTTTTTTCTATTAAATAAACGAGCTCGTCTAGGCTCGGGCTCAACTCGTTTACAAACCGAGCTTTAAAAATTGTTCAAGCTCAATTCGTTTGTCTAATTGAACGAGCCTAAACGAGCTTTAATCAAAGCGAGCCCGAGCTGCTCGACTCGTTTACCAGCCTAAGATGCATATGCTTCATTAGATTTTTAACAATTCATATAGAACTGTATTTTGGTCTGTAAAATAATTGAGTGCAACAATGTCAACGTTTAATCTAAACTAATAAGAAAAAGTTTTTTTATTAGAAAAATGATCTTGGTGGGTTGCTACTTCTTTTGTATTAAGAAAGGAATACATTCCCTAAATAGTAAAGATGCAAAATAAAACAAATACACAAAAGGGAAGAAAGAATAAAAGGGGCACTTTAATAAGAAAAAGTTACAAGTTATTTTTTACATGTATACCTCTATTTATGGGATTACTCTTTTTATATCCTTTTTGTCCAAAATACCCTTAAAAACTTTTGAAAGAGTCATGATACCTAGGCCCCAAAATATAAGCTCCACTCACAAGCCCCATGAGGTGTCATCATCTCATTGGTTGATTTGTTGATTTTTTAAAAAAGGTAAAAGGGCAAAATACAAAGCCGCCCTTCATTAAAAATCTCTTCCATTAATCCAAATCCCCCCCCTTTTTTTTATCTAATGAGTTACTAATTTTTCATATTTACACTAAAATTTATGCATTTTAAAATTTGAATTTTGAAATCCTTATCTAGTAACTTAATTTTTAATTTCAATTACACCCAGATCTTACCTAAATTACACCAAAACTTATCTAAATTATTTTTTTTGTCAAAATCCTTCAAACAGCTACTGTTACATTTACGAATGTAATAAAAATAACACAGATTTAAAAAATTAGTTGATTGTTACATTTATTTTTTTTGTAAAAAATTTACATGTAGTTGACTGTTACATTTATGAATATAATAAATATAAATCAAACATGCATGCGGTTGACTATTGCATTTACAAATGTAAAAAAAATAACAAAGATTTAAAAAATAACTATTTACATTGTCAACAATGTAGCAATTTTATCAAACAAACTACCCTTTAAAAAATACAACAATATAAAATGTTACATTAGATATTGAGACAAAAACAAATCAAACTATAGAAAATGATATTCAATACATGAAAAACAAATAAAACCGTGAAAAATGACATTAAATACATAAAAAAATTGGACAATTGAATACTCACATGATCATATAATTCATCCAAAAATAAAATATACAA
This sequence comes from Acorus calamus, assembly GCA_030737845.1. NCBI lineage: Eukaryota > Viridiplantae > Streptophyta > Magnoliopsida > Acorales > Acoraceae > Acorus > Acorus calamus. The sequence goes on from CM060870.1 coordinate 14,275,932, forward strand.
TTCGATTATGAAATACAAAAATACAAAAAATATGATCTTTATAATAGGAGCCCCTCGTCAGAGGCCCAAACTAAGTCAAAAATGAAAAGCGAGGAGACATGATTGTTGAAAAGAAGGCCTCATCGAGGTGGAATTCATGACCGCATTAGAGTTTGGCGATGGATCTCTCCCCAAATAAAATAATAATAATAAAAAAAGGATTCCATGTCTTCCAAATTCATATAAAAAGTAGAATTTCAGATCTGTTACATGAATAAAAACTTCAAAATTTATGATTCTCCATGATGCAATGGTGAAGAAACACAAAAATTAATGATACTCCACGATTTTCGGTGGTTATCAAATAAAGAGTATAATAGGTAGTGTCCAATTGCCACCTCATGAGACCTATTTGGGGCCTGTGAAATTGGGGTCTATAAATCATTATTGCTTTTGAAATAGTACAACAATACTTTGTTTTTAGCACCCATGAGTTGCCGCTAGAAAAAATCCTTTAGTCGCTGTTAACCCAATATAAAATGTCAAAAATACCCTCATTTGTTAAAAAATATCTAAACTTAGTCCTTATCCTTCCTTAATTCTCTTCTTCTACCTGTGAACCACAATTTCTTTGGTCATCTTTCCAAATTTTCTTATTCCTTTTTTTGGCTGTATTTGGGCTTCTTAAAAATAAATAAATAAATAAATTTTCAACCTTAGGAAGAATAATCCTCCAAAAAAAAAAAAAATACATAAAAGGACCACAGTCATAAGCTAGATTAAAAGATTCAACTGGAAAAACAATGGTCTCACTTGTGCTTGGCATAGTGGATAGAGACATCTCACTTTTTAAGGGGAATGCATGATTGAGGCATGTTTATGGCAGAAGAAAAAAAAGAGTGGTCTATAGCCTTTTAAGACTTGGTTATCAAGAGCTTAATGCCCACTCAAAATGTGTTTGTATTCTACTTAATCGATATGCGCAACTATAATTGAATAAGTAGATAAATTTATTTCAGAATCATCAATAAACTAAAGTGGATATCCCAAATGTAAATCCAAAAAGTAAAACAGATAATTTAATAATACAAACTCCCACTAATAAAATACATCACTAGGACATACCACACCCATACGAGCAACATGCTCCTTGAAAACTTTAGGTGGTAGGCCCTTAGTAAGCGGATCCGCAATCATGAGTTTTGTATTAATGTATTCAATTGACATATGATGATTCCGAACCCTTTCCTTCACAACAAGAAATTTTAAATCAATATGCTTTGATTTTGCCGAACTCTTGTTGTTCTTGGAAAATAGTTCTGCTACCTTGTTATCACAATAAAGCTTTAATGACTTCTCAATGCAAGTCACAACATGTAGCCCTGAGATAAATAAATTTAATTCCACTAGTCTTATGATAAAGCATTGATCTACAGTGTTTTCTTTAAGCCCGAAAGAAGAAATTACTTGATCGAACTTTAGGTACCATTGACGGGATGCCTACTTTATACATAGACGGATTTCTTTAATTTGCATACCAGATGTTCTGATCCTTTAGCCTGAAAACCTTCTGGTTTCACCATATATATCGTTTCTTGAACATTACCATTAAGAAACGCAATCTTGACATTCATCTGATGTAGCTCTAAGTCATAATGTGCCACAAGTGCCATAATGATACTAAATGAGTCTTTCGTTGATACCGGAGAGAAAGTCTCTTTATAATCAATGTCTTCCTTTTGAGTATAGCCCTTAGCGACAAGTCGTGCATTACATCTTTCGATATGCCATTAGAATCTCATTTGATTTTAAACCATTTACAACCAATCGTCTTTATATCCTTAGGCAGTTCGACAAGATCCCAAATGTCATTGTCACTCATGGACTTCATCTCATCTAACATGGTATTGGTCCATTCTAGGGAATGAAAGCTTTGTTTGGCTTGAATGAAAGACTGAGGATCATCTTCCATTCCTATATCAAACTCATTCTCTTGGTCCCCGTTTAGATAGAGGAATTGAGTTATTCTGGATAGATAACTATGTCAGTATATATAACAAATCTACATGAATAAGAGATTTTCTGTTTGGTTGTGTTTTTTTTTATTCTCATTAAAAAACGTAAGAATAAAGGTTGAGTTGTTTGATTGATAAAGAATAAAATATAAATAAAGTGTAAAAAATTGAGGAAGTCACAGTAATCCTCGGAAGCCAAATCTGCAGGAATGTTCTGATAGATGCAGGGGCATACACCAACATCATGACTCTCTCCACCTATCTTCAAAATTGGAAGTCACTCATAAAGCTTCAAGCATTCGATACTGTGGGGGGTGGATTTTTCGATAATCCCCTCCTGGGTCAGATCTTGGTCAATTCGGGCTTTTGAACTGGATCCGGAGAGATGGTGTGGGCTTGGGCTCTTTTCTGAGTTGATCCGGCCGAACCGTCCGCTTCTCACCGCCCTCGTCGGGATCCTCCGCTCCTTATGGGTCCTGGCCTTCGTGTACTTGCCACTCACACCAGTGTGGTGCCGGTTAACGCCCCTCTGACGCTGAAGTCAGTACCACTTCTCCAGAGAGAAGAAGAAGAAGAACTTGGAATACTAGAACTTTTAAGAGGAGGTAGAGTCTCGGGTTTTTCGCCTACCTCAAGAGGGAGGGATAGCCTCCCTTTTATAGTGGACTGGGGCGCGCCGATCAAGGCCTTAGGGAGTGGCCATAACATGATATGGAATCTCCTACGTGGCCTACGGATTTCGGACATGGTAGCGTCTAGGGATCATCATCATCCTATAACGGTTTCCCTGACGCACTGTCCTTTTTGGTGTCAGATGATATTCCCTTTGTTAACCGTCTCGCCTTGGGGAAGAGGCTCATGACCGACCTGTTGTTTAATCATGGATCCCGATGTGTCCTTCGATCGGGGTGAGTTGCTACGGTCTTAACCGTTCTCATGGTTTCGCGAAATGGCTTCGTTACTCTGATTGGGCACATTTATCCTCGTTAAGTTGTGGCCGGGCACATGACTTGCCCGACCCGACTTTCCCTCGTCTTTCTTATTTGCTCACATCTGGGCTTGTCAGGCCCGCACGCTCTACGGGCATAGGTACGTCATCTCGGTGTTGCCCGATGGGCCTGAGCTCGTGGTCTGGCTCGTGGGCCTGGGGGTTGTGAGATGGGCCGTATTTAGGTTATTCCCCATGCCATGCTATATTTTATTTCCTATTCTGTCCTGGTCAGATTTGCCTCCTACAAATGCCCCCTTCTTTCGGGCTTCTAGGGGCTTGGGAGTCCGAAAGAACTGACCTAGGGAGACTCGTTCGACAGGGGTGGCGTGTCCTACCAGTTTTTCCTGATTTGACCGTGTCATGACGTGCAACTATGTCAACATCTTTTCAAGCCACTTGTCGCCTATCCGTACGCCTTCCTTATTAATGTCACGTAAGCGCGTATTCCAAAGGCCTTTGCCGCTTCGCCCTTATTTCGAATCGTCACGACGGTTGGGGATACTAAAACCAGATTCTTATTATATGCTTGGACTGCTCACGTGATTCCCATACTTGATGCTAAATCAGACCTATTACGAGTTTTGACTGTTCTCTAGTCCTTCCTCTTCCTCCTCTCCGTCCGATGGCGCAGGCATCCGAGGTTATAATAGTCGAAGAATATAGGGGAGAAATGCCCCCTCCACATGATCCTTCATCGCTCTGGATTTATTCCGGCCAAGTGGAGGCCGGAAGGATTCTGTTCCCTTTATCCGTGTTGATAATAGAGTTTCTGAGCTTTTTCGATCTGCACCCCCTCTAGCTCGTTCCGAGCGCATTCCACATTCTGGCGGCCATCACTGCCCTCAACCGCGCCCTTGGTATCCACCTTGGGCTAAACGAGGTGAGGAGCTTCTATATCTTTAAGCTCCTGGCCGGAGGATGCCCCACCTTCTACCTGGCCCGGAGACCGGCCTCGAGAATGTTGATCTTGGACGCCCAAGAGTTCATCTACGATTGGCGCTCGAAGGTCCTTCGGGTCCGGGGTGCCTGGATTCCAGAAGACTGTCCCTTCCGCATCCCCACCAAGATGAGGGGATCATACTTGGGCTCGGGTAAGTTCCTTTGCTTCCGTACTGGACATATTTTATATATTTGTTTTATTGCTCCGTTAACCTGTGGAGTATGGTCCTTTGCTCACGATTTTCTTGTGTTCACCTCAGACGCGTCATCTCTGAATGTCTTCCCTCCCCCAGGGGTTCTGCAATTGGAAGACGTGGAGCGGGCTCTAGCTTTTGAAGGCAGGAGCTGGAAGACCCTACTTGGTGCGGTTTCTTCGACCTCTGTCGCCCATCCTCCCCCGGTTGCTCCTTTTCCTTCCGCATACTGGTCCTCCAGTTGGTGTCCCTCATCCGCCTCTTCCTCTGGCGGCGTCTCTGGCTCATCCTCTAATCCTGGGGGAGTGCTGAGGCAGTCGGGTCGCAGGTTCAAGGTCGCAGTCGGTCGGCCATACCCTACAGCCATCCCATCTACGTCACTGAGGATGAAGAGATCTTCCTTGGGGTGGTTACAATCGGGCCCCCTTTCCGGCCTCGTTGACTTTGCCTCCGCTACCCACTCCGGCTTCGTCTCCTGTGCAGCAGGAAAGGGTAGAGAAAGAGAGATCGGACAGTCCTCGGCCTTTTATTGGCTCGCCTTCTGGGGTTTCCGAGGAAGATGCGGGAGAGTTCAGTGGTGGGATCTCTCCTCTACCTGAACCGGCATCGCCCTCCCCACCTTCCGGAACCCCCTCGGTCGCGTCTCCCAAGAGAGGGGGTCTGTCGGGCCTCAACGGTCATCTCCTATGACAGAGAGGGGGCCTCGGGCTTCGATTATCCCTCCCATATCTCCGTCTCAGGTACCTCAGTATGTGTACTGTGTTAGCCCTACCGAGTCGAGGCTATGGGCAGGTATTCCATGCCCCTGGCCCTTTCCCGCAAGGCTTGCCTTGTGGCATGTGGCCATGTCACCGCCGTGTGCAAGGAGGTGGAGAAGATGAAGCATTGATCGAGGAAGAAGAGAACGAATGCTTCAAAGACTTCTGTGCTGGCTTCAGTACTGGCTACTTGGCTAGATAGGATGGACAAGCCTTCCCTTTTGAGTCCAAGCTGAAGGAGATGTACCATCTCTCCCTCTTTGAAAGAAAGTGCGGTCCTTTTTCGGAGGAAGATCTGGATATATCAACTCGGCCGACTCCCTCCACCTCTCGCCCAGGACGTCAGGAGTGAGGCCCACGTCAATGTTGCATGCTCCTTGCCTCTTTTTATTTTGTTTTGTTTGCACTTTCTTTTTACAAACACTTTTCCGGTGAGCGCCGGGCGTTTTATGCAGGCTGCGTCCCGAGTTTAACCATTCTACTATGTGTTAAGTCTCTCGATATATCCGTGTGTGGTAATTGATTGTGCTTTTTAATGATTATGTTGATTGTTCCGATGGAGGAGTTATCTCTGTTGTTGCATCGATAAGCGGGCGTGGCCCATTATTGCATGAACGCCTCGTTTGGTGTTCAACTCATCTTTCCGGGTCGTCATCGGGACTTTGAATTTGCATTGAATGCGTGCTCATCATTCCCCGCGTATATAATTGGCTTGTGGCAAACGTGTTGCTCATCTTCTTTCTACAATTTTTCCGCACCGTCCTGCTTTTATCAAAATGTCTACCATTTCTGACAATGTTTCGGTCGAACCTTATGAGGGCGAGGTGCCCCCTACTCAAGACCAAACTTCATGCGTATTTTATTTTTCCCAGATAGAGACAGGGAGACTATTCTTTCCCCTCCCAGACCATATAGGGTTTTTCCTGGGGTGGTATGGGATCCATCCACTTCAGTTTACTCCCGGTAGCTACCTGATTTTATCTAGTGTGGTCGCTCTTTGCCATGCGGCCAAGGTGCGATTCAGGCTGAGAGAACTTTCAAAGTTCTATCAGCTCAAACCGTCACAGAGGGGGGACAGCAGCTACGGTCTGGCCAGGCGTCCGGATGTCCCTCCCCTGATCTTGGACATGAATGACACCTTCATAGGGTGGAGGACCCATCCTTTGAAGATTTCAGGAATGTGGAGATCAGCGGATGCTTCATGGAAGCTTCCATCCGTCTTTAGGTCCTCTTCACATGGTAAATAATCTTTGCCTTTTCCGGCATTGTTGCTTTATCGCTTAACAGTACCTTTTGAAGGTTCGTTTCTTTTTCTTCTCTTCTTTGCAGTGGGGGGTTCGGACTGTCCTTCCGACGGAGAGCTCAGGCTAGAGGACATTGCCAAGGCATTGGCCTTCCGGGAGCGGAGCTGGGTTAGCTTACTCGGGGACGCTCCTCGCCGTGCTGAATTAACCTTGGCTCTTCACGTCAGACCATTCCCGCTGGTGGCTCGTTGCGCCAGGGGTGATGCGAGGGCAGCGTTCCGTGCCTTCCCCTATTTTGTACCCGCGGATGGGCTTTCATCCTCGCGGCATTCGTATCCTGGGAGACGAAGGGGTCCTGGCTCCCGTTGGGCGAGGAGGAATGAACCCATCTCGATTTTTCCCTTGCCGTCGAGGTTATCGTTCATACAATGAGACATGACCGGACGGTCCTCATCTTCTACAGGGGTACCAAGGAGAATCCCTGTCCATGACCCGGAAGAGGAGCGATTGGAGGACTACGTTTCTGGGTTCCGAGCTGGTTTCTTAGACGGGAAGTCTGATCGCGCATACCCTTCCGTCCGCGAGCTGAACGAGTCCTTCCGTTCGTCGCTGAGGCGCCGACGTGCTGCGATTCGTGCTCAAGGGGAGAAACCAACCGAGCCCTGATCCGGCGTTGCTGCCTCTTCCTCCAGCTCTGGCGGCCATGCCTCCCCGTCGAGAAGTTTTTATACTGCCGATCTATGGCCCCTCTTTTTTCCTTTTAGTTATTGTATCTGTCTAACAAATAATGTAGTTGGATTTTTATTTGGAAGAGACCGCGTGGAATTTGTCACTCCTCCACCATTTTTTTTGCTATTTTTCTATTATTATTTATTTTTGCTTCTGCATGCCACTGTTTGGATGTTCGTGCTCTTTAAAACGGTCGACGGATGTGATCGGGCATCTTTGTTATAGTCGGGCAAGGGTTCCTCCTGTTCTGGGGGGATTTTCTAATTTTTCCCCTGCACTCTCTCTTCTCTCCCCCTTTTCTTCTTTTTATTTTTTTACTTTATAGGTCAAATGGGGCTATCCTTAGTTCCATCTGCCGAGTTCCAATAACACCATCCGATTTTCTAGCTCGAATAGATGACCTGTCTTTGGTGGCCACATAAGACCTGGGCCTCGCGATTGCGCGTATCTTCGAATGTCAGAGACTTGGCCCCTTTGGGCGGGATATTTAAGGTGATCGAATCATCTTCCATGATTAGGGTTGCTGCACTTCTCACCTTCCAAGGCCATTCGTCGTGCATTGGCCATCCGAAAAGACGCACCGCCATTTGGCAGGTCCGTCATGTTTAAAATAAGGATTTCATTATCGTTTTCTGATGACAACCACTTCAATCGCCCAAGTTGAAGGTATTTCTTCTTTTCTTGCTTCTCTCTCGAACCTGTGTATTCATCTCTCTGTGTTCCTGTCCGTTTTAGGGTTTATGTTTTAGGAGAGCCTCGTCCATTGCATTTGCTCTTTCTCCCTGCTTTTTTTATATCCAACGCACAGATGTCTATCCTGAAGTCGTTGGCCGGTCTTAGGGGCATGTTCGACATCCCCGAATCGATAGGGATGGAATGGTCGCGTTATGAATCTTTTCCTGTTCCACTAGAACACATGAACCTTTCGAATATGTACATATACCCCTCCTAGATTGTGAAGGGTGGCCTAACGTTGCCCTTTCCCCTTCTCGTCAGAAAGTTTCTGTCAACGTTTGATCTTCACCCTACCCAGTGCAATCCCAATTTCTTTAGGTATTAATGTGCTATTTCCCCATTAATAGGGATTTTGACCTGGATTTGGGAATCCCTGAAATCTTGCACACTTACGAGCTCCGAAAGTCCGGTAGGGGTTACCATTTTAGGGCTAGGGATTCTAGACGAAAGCTCATAGACGAGCTTCCAGATTCTGACAAGGGTTGGACCGAAAGCAAGTTGGTCATTCTTTCTGGAAACTGGGAATTCGGTGATGCCCCTGCAGATATCTGGAAGGTGCCACCTCCATCTTAATGGGCGCGATAGGTCGGGCAGTCATTTTCTCCATGCGCTTGTAGCTGAACGTCTCCTCTTATTTTAACTGATTCCTCTTTGTTTGGTTCCAGCTCCTGGTGCCAACTCTCACCCTTCTGAAGACTCGGTGAAATTGGAACACATGAACGCTGCCTTTTGAATAAGCGACCGGGTCTTCTTCAGGCTCCTTGGCTGGGATAATCCGAATCCCAGTAGCAATCGTCGGTTGAAGCCGCGCCTGACCGACATCTTTGAAGGTCCTCCCCGCCTGGAATCGCAGGTTGTGTCCTCGGCCGCCCAAGAAGACCGTCCTTCTGTATCGGAAGAAGGCTATGAGGAAGAGCTTGAGCCGCTCTATAGGCTGGGCTTCGGTGACCCAATGGCGACTGAGAGTTCATCCAGCGGTGCTCGGCACGGCTCCAGTCTACGCCGAGGCTCAAGAGGGAGCCCAAGATCGGGGGAAAAATCTGGCTCCCATTCCGCTGGGAAATCCACGGCGAGTTCGGAGAAGAAAGGTGGCCGTCCTCAACTCGGGGAGTCTTCGACTGATGCCCGACCAGGGGATAGATCGGGGCTCATTGCTATCGGCACCCGTTCTGATGACAGGAGGAGTCTGTTCCTGAGGGGAGTTCGACTCAGCTTTCTGTCGAGAGGGAGAGGGGGTCCGCGACAGAGGATCCTCTCGCCGTCCCCTCTTCTTCGGATAAGGCAGGCACCGATCTTGCTGTAGGATCAAAAATCCCTTTCAGTGGGGAGAAAATGGCTCAACTAGCGGCACTACGAGTTGAGGTGGTTGCTCAGTCTGGGAGAATCGGCCAGCTCCCTAGTCTAGAGAAGAGACGACTATCTTCGTTGATGCAGGCCTCTGCTGCCCCTTCTAAAAAGAGCAGGGTGGCCATAGCTAGTCCGCCCTCCTTGTCCCCTCAGCCGAGGCAATCTTCAACTGACGCCCCTACAGGCAAGGGGAAGGAAGTTGTTTTGGCTGCTCGACCACCCCCTCCGCCTCCAACTGTAAAAGACCTCGGGGCCTGGCCTTTCATCCCTTCTCCTCGGGCAATTTCCTGTCTTGTCCAGACCACTGACTCTGGTATGAAGGATCGTGATGTGGCCATTGGCCTGACTCGGTAAGTCATTCTGGAGAAAGATAAGGCCCTGGTTGGTGCCGTCTCTCTTCCAGAGATTGGCTCGATCCTATAGAGCATAGCTTATCAGGTACTACGCGCCCCAATATCTTCACGGGGAGAGGTCATTCGTTTGTTTGAATGTTTTCAAGTTCAGACTTATTTACGTTGTTCATTCCTCTTTTTTTTGTGTAGCTTGGTGTTTACGCGGGCTCGGTGGGCCCGTCATACGAGCAAATCGTAGCGGACATCGCACGGGCTCACCGGGCTTGCGAAGAGGAGCGGATCGCTCGGGAGAATGTTGAGGCTCAACTGAAGGCCACGAAGGAAGAACATTCCCAAGTTATCGAAAGGCTCAAGAGGGAATGCCTTGAGCTGTCCCAGGCACTGGACAGGGAGCGAGTTGAGAAGGCCCAGGCGATCGATGAGTTTGAGCGGCAGAGGAGGGAAGTCTCATTGGACTTCGAGATCAATGTGCTTCAAACGGTGAAGGATCGCCTGGATCCAATTGAAGAAAAAGCTAGGGAGGCTGCTCTGGCTGCTTACGACCGAGGGTACTACAAGGGCTTTCAGGATTGCCAGGACAGAGCCTCCGCTCCCGACGGTGAGAGGGTCATCCAACTTCCAAGCCCATCCATCCCCGAACCTAGGACCGGAGGCACCGGAGGCGGTCCTGTTAGTCCAACTGCGCTTCCTGAGTTCAGAGGAGTTCCTGAACAGGTAACTAGCTTCCTTGGCTGTAATTTAACTGACATAATAAATGTCGACGGTTTTCCTTCCCCTGGCTGCCAGGATAACCCGGCTGTGCAAAAGCCGTTAGCTGCCGATGTTGTAGGGGTGAAGAGCAAGCCATCCGAGAATGTTTCTGAGCCAGAAATACGTCGTCCTGCGGCCGATGTCGCAGAAACCGTGGTCCACATAAATGAGGATCAGGCGACTCTGGCTGGCAATGCCGTAGACCCCGGTGACGCTGAAGGAGATTCAGTCTTGTTGCTCTGACGCGATCCCTCTAGCTAAGCTCCCGGGAACATTAGGGCTGCATACGGCATATATCTTTTTGGTGTGGTTTGGTCCTGCGTGGCTCTTTTTTTTTTCCCTCGACTTGAAGTTCATATGGCCTTACTGCCACTTTATTGTATGTTTGAGCAAGTTAATGTGGAACGATGTATGTTTTTGTCCTTCTGGTGCGAGTTTAATGTTTGCATAGCTATCTTGCTTTGTCTATATGCTTGTCGCCTGGCTTCGCTTTTATTTCGTGTTGTATTGTGATTTCGGAATGATTCCTGAAAGATGGACCTGATTTGCTGCTTGCTTGAATTGAGTATTACGAATAATCGCAGTTGCCCTTCGGGCCCTAGGACGCGATGCTGCCTATTCACTTGATTAACGCATAGTTGTGAAGATCATCTTCTGACTGGTTTCACGTTGTTGCGCATGACTCGCGGGTGTCGGTATCGTTGGGAAGGGGTCCGAATGTGGCATGGTGTCGGTGCTGTCGGAAAGGATCCCGGCGGTGCGCGGTGTGCGCATGCGTGTGTGGGGGTTCTTCGGGGATTCGGATTGGATGCGTGCCTTGGCGGGCTCGATCGGATCGTCTTCTCGGAAGGGTGAGGGGTGTCGTTCCTGGTCGAGGCGCCCGATAGCATCACAAGAGGATTCTGGGGGGTATGTGTGATCGCCACCTGCTTTTCTAAAAAAAGCAGGAAAAGGTTGGGTTGGATTTGATCGCTACGTGGGGAGTTTGTGGGGTCTCCGCTCTGAGACACGGATGTACCGTACACAGAGGTGAAAAATAGATAATCCTATTCTGCTTCCGGGGCTTGACTAAAGGAGTCTTGGGACATAGGGGGTGTAAGTGGGGTGTGTATAGGGGGGGGGGCGGCTAGTGGGTTTGAGCCGTCTGGTCAGGGGCGGCTAATATGTTTTAGCCGTCCAGGGCCTGGTCTGGTTTGGGCAGAACTTCGGTAGGAAATGGGTTTGGTTTTGGGCAGGGGCTAAGCTAGGTTTAGCCCGGGTTTCTGGAGGGTGGGATGAGAGGGTATTTTATGTAGGGAAATGGGTATTTCTTTCACAAAAGGGGCTCTCTCTCTCTCTCTTGGGATTTCTAGTGGGGAAAGGGAATGTGAATTGTGGGTTGTGTTTGTGGGTTGTTGATTGGTTTTTGATGTTGTGGATGTTGTATTTGGGCTTGGGACCCCCTCTATTTATAGTAAAAGAGAGGCAGGGGAACATCCAGGGGGTAATGGAGTGGGTTGGCTTCGATTAGACCCCTCATTAATTCTATGGTTCTTCTGTCAGAGACCAGGTGAAGGGCGGCTAGTGCTAACTAGCCGCCCAGGATGGGGCGACTACTTCCTGGTAGCCGCTCCTATCATAACCTGGCAAATGTCCCATCTCTGATAGGCGGTGGCTTGGGTCGGTTACTTGGATTGATCCGGCCAAGATTGGGTGGCTAAAGGTCATGACCCGCCGCAATGATCAGCATTAAATATTGCTTTATGTCCCATCCAGGGACTGGTCCAAAGTCGGCCAGGGGGGGCGGCTAGTGCTAACTAGCCGCCTGGTGTGGGGTGGCTAGTTAGGGTTAGCCGCCCCTTGCCAGGGACTTAGGGTTTTTGGGTTTCTGGTTTTCTAGTTAGGGCTAGGGCTAGGGCTAGGTTTGGGGTTTGGGTTTAGGGCTAGGGTTAGGGTTTGGGTTTCTGGTTTAGGGTTAGGGTTAGGTTTCTGGTTTGGGTCAGGGCTAGGGTTCGAGTTTCGGTTTAGGTCAGGGCTAGGGTTAGGGTTTCCGATTTAGGTCAGGGTTAGGGTTTAGGGCTTCCTGAACTTTGGTTCTCTATTTAGATGTCCAAATGTGGGATATTTCCATGTGTTACTTGAAGTATTTTCTGTCTCTCTGGACGGTCAAAATTGGGGTATCTACAATTGTCCCTCATCGGACGGAGTCTTTGTGCGAAGCAGGAAAGACTTTGATCGATGATAAAGAAAGAGACCCCTATTTTGGCCGGCCCTACCTTCAAGAAGTTATGCCGATACGAACAGTACTACTTGGGGAGTTGATTTAGACTGTCAGAGGCTAGCTCTTGACTTAGAATTTTTAGCCGAAAGGATGATCCAGGTGGAAGGTGGGGAAAAGTAAATGGTGAGTGATCCAACCCGCGGTCGGGGTTCTTAGCTATCGTGCGCGGAGCAGCCCAGCTTCAGTTTCCTCGTGCCTACCGTTCCCGTGCTTGGGAAAACTCAGCAAGGAGGGGATATCGCCAACAGAAAGCAGGTAAAAGTTTGATTTGGTGAATTGGATCATCCGAAGGATAAGAACTCTGGAAAAGAACCAGAACTGAAGAAATTCAAATTTGAACGGTATTGAAAGTGTGGCAAAATTTCAGGAAAGTCGTGTTTGATCAAGTAGTGTCTGGAAATAAGCCAATACATGGCTGTTTGGTATGGAAAACCTTGAAATTTAAGGCTGAAAAGAGATTGGAGAGGGGTTTTAAGTGAAAGTGGAAAACTGGGAGGGGCGGCTAGTTGTAACTAGCCGCCCGAGAGGGGGCGGCTACACGTGAGTAGCCGCCCCTGGACTGGGTCCCTTATAACCGAAAAAGGGACCCTCTCTCTTTCCACTTTTCAAAAACGGTTTCTCTCCCTCTTCTTCTTCTTTTCTTTGGTTTCAAACCCAAAGTTTCGAAACCCTAAGTTTGAGTTCTCCGTTTTCTTTTCAAATCGAGGAAGATGACGAGGTCGAAGGCGATCGTTTCGAGTGGAAAACGAGCACGGGTGGCTCGTGGAGAGTGTAGCCCGAGCTCTTCATCATCGGAGAGCGATAGGCCGGAGGTCGAGGCCGTGGGGGAGGCTATGGGTACGATGGAGGTGCCGCCGGTGGATATCGGCGCGGGTGAGGTTGGAGACTTGCCCTTGGGACTGCCCCGGAGGTTGGGAGTAGCATGATAGGCTACACACGCAAGAGGCGGCGTGGGGATCGACCGGCGGTGGCCGAGGAGGTGGTTTTGGGGGTCGGGGGATCGGCTGAGGGTGCAATTGAGGGGGCAGGGGCTGAGGGGTTACCGAGGATGTGAGGGCGTCGTTGGATGCCCTCGTTGGGATGTTGGATAGGGAGGCCACAGAGGCCAGGGCTGAGGAGGAGGAAAGTAGGGCTATGGGGGCTTTTGCGGAGTTTATCTCCGGCGTGGGGAGGGTGGAGGGGATAGGAGAGGCTAGGGATTGGGCCGGGGAGGCCGAGGGTATGGGCACTGGGGCTGCAGAGGCCGGTGTTGGTGTTGGGGCTAAGGCCGAGGAGGCCGTGTTCGAGGAGGATGAGGAGGAGGACGACGACGGGATGGACGATCCTGACGAGGCCGAGGTGGACGCTCCTGGGTCCACACGGGCCGTGGTATGTTCCTAACCTTTTAGTCTTAGCCTTTTTATTTTGGTGTATATGCATGTGTTTTGGTTTGTATGAACAGGTTTGTATATGTGTGTTTAAAATAGGTATGCTTGTGTATAAGTTTAATCATGGTGGGACGCGTAGGCATGCTGATATGGGTTTGTTTTTATAGGGAGGGGGGCAATTTCTATATATATATCCATGTTTGTTATATGCATACAAAGGAGAGAGAAATGATATAGCTAGTATGTTGCATGCGATACTTTTCTACGTGTATGTGATTCCGTACGTGTTTGATCGTGGTAGAGTATGAGAGAGTGTATGCATGCATTCCGCGGGTTCAAGTGCTTCCTATATGTTTTGGTGTTTTTTAGGGAAGGTATATAAGCATGATAGGCGGTAAAATGAAGCATACGAGCATTGACCACGGTGGGATAGGAGGGTAAAGCATGTGATCTTATAGGTATGTTTTGCAAATAAAGGAGAGTAAATTTTTGTATGAAGTCTCATATTTCATGCCCTTTTTTAGATTTTAATGTGTAGGAGTTTTATTGTGCTAAGCATAGTTTCTAGGAAATGAATTCGTTTAGACTTGGATCCTTACCTCTCGATCGCTTTGGACTAACCCATTTTCGTTTGTTTTGTAGCGGCCGAATCGCATCCGGGCCCTTTGGCATGGGACGAAGCGGTGGTATAATGCCTTGGGGCAGGTGGAGAGGAGCTTAGTGGATGGGGCGGGCTTCCGCTCCTTCCTTTTGATCGAGCCGTTCCACGTTCATCGCCCATATGTGGAGGCCTTGGCGGAGAGATGGGACCCGGACAGTTACACGTTCATTCTCCCTACCGACGCTGTCATGCCGACGCTCGAGGACGTCCATCGGATCACCGGCCTTCCGGTCTTGGGGGAGGCGGTGATTGTGGCCACCCTTGCGGACTACAGGGGCTTTTCCGAGAGTTGATCGGGGAATGGGAGTTCGTGGAGCGGGAGCGGACGCTGAACCGGATCCCTTTGGGGAGGCTTTCGGGACAGTACGGCCTCAGTTCCTTTTCAGAGCGCCAGAAGGGCGAAACTGCAGCTAGTTTTGAGAGGAGGCGGGCGATGATTGAGGCGAGAGAGGCGGCCGCGTGTCCACAGAGGGCATGGAGGGAGTTGAGGGCCTTCTTTCTTTACTTCTTCGGCCGGGTCTTCTTCTCGACGGCCTCTGACAAGGTTTCTTCTCATTCTCTCCTGCTGATGAGGGACCTGGAGGGCATGGGACGATATGCCTGGGAAGCGGCGATGCTTGCCCATCTATTTGCGGAGCTCTCGAAGAAGGTCAAGAGGGCCGGGGGAAAGAACCTTGGCGGCTTCGCGCCATTTCTTCAGGTATGTGTAAGTGGTAAATGTCTTTTCCTTAGTTTAACTCACTTTGATCATGATAATTTCCCTCTTGTTTTGCTAGATCTTCGGGTACGAGCATTTCGCCATTGATCGCCTGACTTTGGCTCCGTTTGATCATGCCCTCCCTTGGGCTGTGAGATGGGAACCTCGGGGGTCTTCTCGCTTGCACCGCCTCGCTCTCAATTCCGAGAGGCCTTCCGTGTCTTGTCGGAGGAAGAGGTATAAGCCTTTCTTCGAATTTCCTTGGCTTGTATTTGGTTTTCTTTTGACTAAGCGCTCTTCCTATCTTTCGATTGCTTTTTTAGATGACGTGGAGGCCTTAGTCGGAGGAGGTTCCCGAGGCTCTGGCGCGAGACGTCTGGTTGATCTATTTCAATGAGGTCGTGTTCTATGCGATCAGCCAGGTCGTCTGCCAGCTTGGGTATCATCAGTGGGTGCCCAATCCTCTGCCGCGGCGCCCCTCGATTCCGGTGGCTGGGATTCCTTGGGTCACGAATCTCCCGAGGAATTACGCCACGTATGTGGTGGGATGGATGGGCCGAGGCGTCTTGATGGAGCGTCATCCTGAGGTGACTTCGAGTGACGAATACCTAGCTTGGTATCGTCAGGAGTATGCGGGTATCCTCGGGACGATGGAGGAGGAGATCCCGGACGCTTATGTAAGTTGAAAATCCTTTTTCCTTTCCTCGTTCTCCTTTGCTTGAGTATCTTCTTAATGGTATTTCCTTTTGTAGGTTGAGTTGAATGAGATGGAGAAGAGGCTTAAGACCACCAATGAGCACCTCCAAGCGCGGGCCAGGCAGATAGAGGTGTTGCGGATGCAACGAAGACGCTTGCAGGACCAGGTCCGGGTTCTCGAGGTTCAGGTGAATGCTCTATCGAGAGCGAGGGCTGATGGCGCTTCTTCTTCTTCCGCCCCTCCTCCTTCCATGGTTTCCGAGCGAGAGCTTGAGCTGACGAGGGAGTTAGATGCGGCCCGGAGTGAATTGACGGCCACACGGATGGAGCTGGGCCAAGCGAGGGGTAGGGCTTCTCGAGCTGAGGAGGAGACAGACCGGTTGAGGTCCATGATGGCCTCGAGAGAGGAGGGTTTCATTACCCTAGGCCGTGAGAGGGACTCCCTCCAGATGAGGGTGTCGGAGTTGGAGGCTTCAGCGGGCGTTCCCGGAGGTTTGATGGGGGACTTGGTTCATTCTCTCCAGGCGGCCGGGGATAGGGATTGGGATGCGCTCAGGGCGTCAGAGGCGAGGGCACGGGAGTTGGAGGAGAGGTTGAGGGCTGCCGAGGATAGGGCCAGGGGACAGAGAGTCACCTCCGACAGAGATTGGAGAGAAGAGACAGAAATATGCAGCAGGTCCATCTCTGGGAGGCGACTATGAGGGGGAAATTGGTTGGAGGGGGCTCCATGACCGAAACAGACCTTGACCTTCTTCCGCTTGAGCCTGACCATTCTCTCTCGGCTTCCTTGGCCACTGGGGCCACCTTTAGCCGTGCTTCTCGTCCTTCGGCATCTCGGAGTCGTGGGATATACGCGAGGGCTGCGTCTTCGGTTCGAGAGACTCCTGCCGCTCCCGACGCTCCAGAAGTTCGGTCTTCTCATCAACCACCGCTCCCTTCTCAGCCAAGCCAGGATGTTCCTCCCACTCAGCCTCCAGTGGATGACGATACGCTGAGGTATAGTTTCTTTGTGTCTTGGTTTTAGGTAGAAGAATGGTGTATATGCAAGGAATTCATGCTTTTCTTCTTTTCTTTTTGACTCAGGTGATTATTTTGGTGAAGTATAGCTCAAGACTTCGGAGATTTGAAGCTCTCGGTGGACAAGATTCTTTTTTTATGCACTCTCTTAGGTTTTAGAAGAACAATCTATGTTTATGGTTTTGGTGGGACAATTTAATTTCTCGTTTTGTATGCATGGTTTAGAGTAGTTTAGCATGGATTATGGATACGTATGTGCGTGTAGGTGAATCTTGGCTTTTATAGGTTTGATTCATGGATGGATGTAGGGTTTTGATATATAATTGTTTTAGCATGGTATCTATATATGTTTTGTGTACGAATATGCGTATGAAATGTGTACATGCAGGTTTTGGAAAGAATTAATCTTTAAAGGTAAGGAAGTGTTGAAGAGTTGATTGGATATGGACTGACATAGTTGAAATGGATGCAGGCAAGGGGCAGCTAGTTAGGTTTAGCCCCCCCTACCTAGGACATGCTCACCTGAGACAAAGGGCAGGGGCGGCTAGTGTAAACTAGCCGTCCAAAGGGAGGCGGCTAGTTGGGTCTAGCCGCCCCCTACCTGGGGCAATCTGGTTCTGCTGCTCCTGTTTGCTGCTGCTGCCGAAAGCCTTTGTGACCGTTTCAACCTTCGAGACCTATAAAAACATCCCTTCCATGGACCAAGTGTTAAATCTGTCCGGATTGCGCCCCTGCACTGACTTTTGAGCTCTTTCTTGCTTGAATTGTCAAGGGCTACAATCCATCTTAAGGTGAAATGGAAAGACAATGCGAGAAAGTAAAGTGCGGGAGACCATGCTTTAGTATGCAAGGAAGATATTCCAAGTGCGTGAGTGAAGAAAAATTTAAACCACGTGTGTAAGTGGGATAATTTCTTCTCAAGCATGTGCGGAAGGGTATGAATGAGTGGGGACAATCTTAATATTAGGTACAGGGGGTCAATTTTAATATTCCTAGAAAATCGGATGCCAAGGTGTTTTCGGAAAAGAAAAATGCAAGCTTATGCGTAAGTGTAATTGGCCTAAGGGGGCATTTTAATTCTTCGATGGTTTCTTACGTGAGAGAGCAATGTTCTCGATTTTCTGAAGTAAAAGATACCATCAAGTCCCCGTGGAGGAGCCCTTGTGGTCACCTATGTCCAAACCAGGATTGTATTTGAGCCTTAGGTGCCGATTTTTTTAGGTTCGTGGTTTTCAAATGCTTGATCGTATTATTCTAAACTGGCTGAAAAATCCATGAGTGTACCAGGAGTCAAGTCAAATAAGCTTCTCTTGGATAGGCAAGTTTCTAAGCGAACTCATGTGAGTGTGTGTAGTTGTAAATCTAGAAATGATCTACCTTTGGTCGAAATTTCACCTTTCCCGGCAGACATGGTTCAATTTTGAATCCCATTGCGAAAATAAAGGGGGGGGGGATGGGGTAAGAGTAATATCTTCCTTTCGGGCAATATTTTAGAATTGTCCCAGTCTAGCACATGTCTTACTTTCTAGGTCCCTCTGGCTTTCTTCTTTTTACCACTTCTTTATTTTGGGTGGAAAGTACAGTCCGTTGTTTGGACCTGTACTGGTATAGCCGTTGTCTAGCGTATACCGTGCGTAAAGGCGTGAAAGCCTGCTAAAATAGAGAGTTTAACCCGTTCACTTGGGTGTTATTTTTCTTTTGTTGGCCTCTCATTGCCTGATTTTTTTTTATTTGAGGGGGGGGGGGCTCTTCTGTTTTTCACCCCGATTTTTTTCATGCTTTCCCTCTAGAAGTGTTTGTATAGTGCTAGAGCCAGTTTTGGGACATATGCCAGGTCTAGGTAACTCCTCATTTTGACCTAGGGTTAATACGAGTGGGGCGGAAATAAGGGATGTTTTGCTTTGGGGTTTTAAATTGTCCCAGTCTACGGGGTAGGCAATTTCTCTTCTTTTGGGTGAATCTAGTCCAGTTATACGTGTGTGAAGAAAACGGCATGATTTGGCGGAGATGTGTTCAAATAGATAAGAGTTTATCTTTGAGAGTCTTATAATTCTATCATCAAGTACTAAACGCTGGAAATCGCAGGAAGGAAGAATAATAGTTCTCAAGTATTGAAAGCTATTCATGCATGGAATTTCTTTAGATAAAGTGCATTCCACGAACCTGGAACCTCGACTCCTTCGGCATCTACCAAGCGGTAGGCATTCCCGGAACAGGCATGGGTGATCACATAGGGTCCCTCCCATGTGGGTTGCAACTTTCCTCTTGGGTGAGGCTGTCTTGATGGCATGATTTGCTTAAGTACTAACTCCCCGATTTCAAATTTTCTTTTTATTACCTTCTTTTCAAATGCCCTTGCCACCCTTCTTTGGTAGGCCTGGGCATAGTCTGCCGCTCTTAATCTTTTTTTTATTTGATATATTATTTTTTTTTTCGAAAGTGTGAAGACAAATGCATACTTACGTTTTTGAAAAGGGGCCTGTGTTGGCGAATAGATATACTTTTGGAAAGAGAATGGGGATAAAGTTTGGAAAACGGTTTTGTTTTTAGAAGGGAAGTATGGAAAGACAGTTTGAAAAAATGCTTTTGGCGGAAATCTTGGAGATATGGTTTTGCTAAAATATTTTGTTTTGAAGATAGGTGTGGAAGTATAGCTTTGGAAAACATTTTCGTTGGAAATGCGGCTTGTAAATATTTTCGTTGTTTGGTAAACAAGTAAAGAAGGTCGGGATTTTTTTTTGTTTTTTTTTTGGGAAGCACGGAAATACGGTTTTGTAAAGATTTTGTTTTGAAGGAGAGTGTGGGAAAACAATTTTTGTAAAAACATTTTTGTTTGTTTTTAAAGAAGAGTGGAAATAAGCTGGAAACAAGTATGTTCAGAGTTGGGGAATGAAAGCTGATCAGCAATTATTTTTTGGATTTTGGTTTCTTTTAGGAAAGCAGGTAAACAAATACGTATAGGGTGACGAAAGATGAAAGCTGGTAAACAAATATTTTGATCTTTTGATTTTTAGAAAAAACTGTAAACAAATATGTACAGGGTGTGACGAAAACGAAAGCTGATAAACAAATTTTTTTCGATTTTGGATTTTTAGAAAAAGCTGTAAACAAATATGTACAGGGTGTGACGAAAGCGAAAGCTGATAAACAAATATTTTTTGATTTTGGATTTTTAGAAAAAGCTGTAAACAAATATGTACAGGGTGATGAAAGCTTACCCGGGGGGATCGGTACCTGGTTCTTGGATTCGCATTGTTTCCTCGAGTCGGCTTCGCTTGGTCGGCCGGCTGATGTCCGGTGGGGGTCCCCTATTCCCGAACTCTTCTTCCCTGAGTCTCTTCAAGGGCCTTCCTTGATGGAGCAGTTCTTCGTCGGTGGAGCCTGGCTGCCAACATGCGAGCACCTCTAGCCGGATGCGCATGGCACAGACGCTCCAATTCCGGGCCCGTGTTTTGGTATAGCGTGCTTCTCCCCATATGGATACTACTTTCCCGTGGTACGGGAAGCGAAGACATTGGTGTCGGGTGGATGAGACAGCTTCGATGCTGTTGAGCCATGTCCTACCAACAATCAGAGGGTGGGGCGATTGAATGTTCATCACCATGCAATTGACGATGGTGGAGACCAGACCGATCTTTAGTGGGAATGTGACCAGTCCACAAGCGTTCTTGTGTGTGCTGTCGAAGGCATAAATGTATTCGTCCGAGGGTTCCAATCTGGGAACCCTGCCTTCTAGCTTCTGGTAGGCGGAATATGTAAGAACGCTAGTTTCCGCTCCTGTATCGATGAGAATGTGCCGGAATTCCCTCCCTCCGAGTATGGCAGTGATTGCGAGGGGTGCGGAGCGTGCTCCGGTTTTTGCGACTTCATGGGGGAGGAAGGTGATCGAGTTGGGCTCCGTAAGATCGCTTGGTGGATGCAGGGTCCTGGTTGCTTCTTTTGAAGGATAGTTGTTGTCGTAAGGGGACCCAGGTGGACTACCACTTTCATCCTCGTTCCCCGGTCGTAGGGCTAGTGTGAACATATTATGTATCGCCCAGTTGTTCTCATTCTCGTATTGGAGGCGCGCCTCTCCCCAGATTGTCAGAATATTGTGTCGATGGCATTGGTGCCGGGAGGAACAGATAGCTTGGATGCTGTCTAACCATGGTCGCCCCAACATCAATGGGTACCTTGTGTCAATGTCGGCCACGAAACAGATTACTTCACAGATAAGAGGGCCGACGGACAGCTCGAATGTTCCGGGGCCGCGGAGAGTCTTCCCGGTATGGTTGAAAGCTTGAATAGTATGGTGGGCCGGTTGGACGGGAGTGTCAGTACCGTCGGGAAGGCCTCCGAATGTGTCGGATGTGTCGGAGCGGATCCCGGCGGGGTGCGCGGTGAGCGCGTGTGCGTGTGTGGGGGTTCTTCGGGGATTCGGATCGGATGCGTGCCCTGGCGGGCTCGGTCGGATCGTCTTCTCGGAAGAGGTGAGGGTGTGTCGTTCCTGGTTGAGGCGCCCGATAGCGTCTCAAGAGGATTCAGGGGGGTTTGTGTGATCGCCACCTGCTTTTTCTAAAAGCAGGAAAAGGTTGGGTCGGATTTGATCGCCTACGTGGGGAGTTTGCGGGGTCTCCGCTCTGAGATACGGATATACCGTACGCAGAGGTGAAAAACAGGTATCTTATCCTGCTCCTGGGGCTTGACTGAAGGAGTCTTGGACTAAGGGGTGTGGATATGGGGTGTGGATAGGGGTCGGCTAGTTGTTTTTAGCCATCGGCCAGCGGGCGGCTAGCTAGGGTTAGCCGTCCAGGGTCTGGGTTGGTTTGGGCAGAACTTCGGTAGGAAATGGGTTTGGTTCTGGACAGAGGCTAAGCTAGGTTTAGCCCGGGTTTCTGGAGGGTGGGATGAGAGGGTATTTTATGTAGGGAATGGGTGTTTCTCTCACAAAAGGGACTCTCTCTCTCTCTCTCTCTTGGGATTTCTAGTGGTGGAAGGGTTTGAATAAGTGGGGATGGTGGATTGGTGATTGAAGATGAATTGGTGATGTTGTTGATTGGGTTTGGGACCCCTCTATTTATAGTAAAAGAGAGGCAGGGAAATATCCCGAGGGTAATGGAGTGGGTTGGCTTTGATTGGACCTCTCATTAATTCTCTGGTTTTTCTCTCAGAGACCAGGTGAAGGGCGGCTAGTGCTAACTAGCCGCCCAGGATGGGGCGGCTACTTCTTGGTAGCCGCCCCTATCATGACCTGCCAAACGTCCCATCTCTGACAAGCGGTGGCTTGGGTCGGCTACTTGGTTTGATCCGGCCAAGAGAGGGCGGCTAAAGGTCATGACCCGCCGCAATGATCAGCATTTAATGCTGCTTTATGTCCCATCCAGGGGACTGGTCCAAAGTCGGCCAGGGGGCGGTTAGGGGGGTGGCTAGTGTAAACTAGCCGTCGGCCAGGGGGCGGCTAGTTAGGGCTAGCCGCCCCTTTCTAGGGACTTAGTTTTTTTAGGGTATTGACTTTTTAGGGTAGGTTTTAGGTTTATGGTTTAGGGTTAAGGCTAGGGTTAGGGTTTAGGGCTAGGTGGTTTAGGGTTTCCGGCATAGGTTTAGGTCAAGGCTAGGGTTTAGGGTTTTAGGGCTAGGTCAAGGTTAGGGTTTCCGGTTTAGGTTTAGGTTAAGGCTAGGGTTTAGGGTTTAGGGCTAGGTCAAGGTTAGGGTTTCCGGTTTAGGTTTAGGTCAAGGCTAGGGTTTAGGGTTTTCGGTTTACCGAACCTTTGGTTCTCTATTGGATGTCCAACTGTGGGATATTTCTGTCTCTCTGGACGGTCAAAATTGGGGTATCTACAGGGAGGACGGCCTAGTCCGGGTATCTTTTGGTAGGTGGAGCACGTCATTATGTTCATTTTGACCCTGGATCCACAAAGATGTTGTTTAGCCACAACATTTGAAGTCGTCTGCGGATGTGTAGGGGGTAGACTCGCAGTCTGGGATCCGGGAGGTCTTGGTCAGTGAACGAAATGGTCATTGGGCGGCGTGGGCCGTCGACAGTGTCGGTACTCTTGGAGGACCCGTTGTCGTCCGGATGCAGATCATCTGACGTACATTCCCCTCCTTCGGGTCCTTCGCTAGCTCCTTCGGGGATCTCCTCAAATGGCTCTTCTTCTTCGTCTCCTCCTGGGTTTTCTAGTCCGCTTTCATCGGACTCGATGTTGATGACTGCGGAAAGGGCAAGAACTGCATCTTCTTCTTCGCCATAGAGTATGGCAAGGTCATGGTTGTCGAGGTTCAGCTGGAAGGGCTCGTTCAGCTCTTCCTCCTCGGATTCTTCAGACAAACTGTCATCAGTGACATCTTCTGAACTGCTTGGTTGTGGTGATGGTTGTCTCCCTCTCCTGACCATGTTTACCATGTGGGCTCCAGATGTGGATGCTTGGTTCTGACCTGGCAATGGGTCAGTAAAAATGCCAAGTGGCTTGGAGGCTCGAGAATTGCCCTGGTTTAAGTGGCTTTTGATCATGGCCCAATCAAGGCGCCTGTCATCATTTAAATCATAAATAAAATCCTGAAAAATAATGCATTGTTCTACTTCCTGTTAGCCGCCCTATCATAACCTGCCAAACGTCCCATCTCTGACAGGCGGTGGCTTGGGTCGGTTACTTGGGTTGATCCGGCCAAGATTGGGCGGCTAAAGGTCATGACCCGCCGCAATGATCAGCATTAAATATTGCTTTATGTCCCATCCAGGGACTGGTCCAAAGTCGGCTAGTGCTAACTTAGGGGTTTTGGGTTTCTTGTTTTCTGGTTAGGGCTAGGGCTAGGTTTGGGGTTTGGGTTTAGGGCTAGGGTTAGGGTTTGGGTTTCTGGTTTAGGGTTAGGGTTAGGGTTTCTGGTTTGGGTCAGGGCTAGGGTTTGGGTTTCCGGTTTAGGTCAGGGCTAGGGTTAGGGTTTCCGGTTTAGGTCAGGGTTAGGGTTTAGGGCTTCCTGAACTTTGGTTCTCTATTTAGATTTCCAAATGTGGGATATTTCCGTGTGTTACTTGAAGTATTTTCTGTCTCTCTGGACAGTCAAAATTGGGGTATCTACAGTATCGATTGAATGGCGCACGCTGCGAGGGCTTTGCCCCTCTCAATCATAGCTTTAAGGTGCCATTCGACTAGTGCGTGCTGCGAGGGCTGAACTGGCTCGAGTGCAACAAGCGACCTCGACCAGGCTCAGCCCGTTGAGCACGACATAGGGGTGCCATTCGGCTAGTGCGTGCTGCGAGGGCTGAACTGGCTCGAGTGCGACAAGCGACTCGACCTGGCTCAGCCCGTTGAGCACGGCTTAGGGGTGCCATTTGGCTAGTGCATGCTGCGAGGGCTGAACTGGCTCGAGTGCAACAAGCGACCTCGACCAGGCTCAGCCCGTTGAGCATGGCTTAGGGGTGCCATTCGGCTAGTGCATGCCGCGAGGGCTGAACTGGCTCGAGTGCAGCAAGCGACCTCGACCAGGCTTAGCTCGTTGAGCACGGCTTAGGGGCGCCATTCGGCTAGTGTGTGCTGCGAGGGCTGAATTGGCTCGAGTTCAACAAGCGACCTCGACCAGGCTTGCACGGCTTTTCCTGTTGTGTTGTCTTGCATTCAGAAGATTTTGAGGAAAAAGGATGGAAACTTTTATTTATTGATAATACTTTTTCAAATGGATTACATCCATGGACGAGGGATCTCAAATCCCTCCATTGTTTCTAGGTGGTAAGCTCCATTTGGTCCAACCTTGGTGACTTTAAATGGGCCTTCCCAATTCAGTCCTAGCTTGCCATCTCTCTTGTTCTTGGCCTGAGGACAAGGTCGCCAACCTAGAAGCTTCTGCTTGACGCCCGTCGATTATAGTACCGGGATATCTGGTTCTGATAATCCGCGTTTCTGATGGCTGCAATTTCCCTTCTTTCATCTCGAAGCTCTAGGTCTTGCATCAATTGCTCATCGTTCGCTACCCGATCAAAGTCCTCGGTTTGGTGTGTGGGCAATTCTGTCTCAACTGGCAAGACGGCTTCGATCCCAAACGCCAATGAGAAAGATGTTCATCGACCCATTTCCCTTTCGCGCTATCTAGCCTCTTCTTCAAACCGCCCAGAATTGTCCGATTTGTGATCTCCGCTTGCCCGTTGCTCTGAGGGTATCGTGGGGTAGAGAAATGGTAATGTATTTTCAATTCCTCGCAGAAATCCTTTATCAATTTGCTATCGAATTATTTTCTGTTGTCGAAATGATGGCCTGCGGAACCCCAAATCGGCATACTATGTCTTTCCAGAGGAATGACTTGACCTCAATATCTCTGATCCTCGCCAGGGGTACCGCTTCCACCCACTTGGTGAAGTAGTCAGTGGCTACTAGCAGGAAATGTTTTTGCCGGGGTGCCGTAGGCATGGGTCCGACAATGTCTAGACCACATTGTGCAAATGGCCATGGACTTTTGATAGGAACCATGTCCGTTGCTGGCTGGTGAATAAGATTCCCAAACCATTGACAATTCTCACACTTCTGGACGAACTTTGCTGAATCTCTCTTCATGCTCGGCCCGAAATAACCGATAGACACAGCCCAGAGGGCTAGTGATCGAGAACCAATATGTCCTCCACACAGGCCTGAATGCAGTGTGTTGAGGATTCGTTGTGCCTCCCGGGGTCCGATGCACCTGAGATATGGACCTTGAAAAGTTCTTTTGTAAAGGATTCCCATGGATGACATCCAATACCTGGCTGCCCTCTGCCTAAGCTTTCTTACCTAGATCTTGCTTTCTGGCAAGACCCCTTCCGAAAGGTACTTCTTGATATCAGTCATCCAATTGGGTGAATCCTCCACACAGGCGATTGTTACAATTTCACCGAGCCTTTCGATACTTGGGGATTTTAGGTAGTCAAGGTGGATACTTCTGGCCGGCTTCCTGTTGAGGGACGACGCCAAGGTTGCTAGAGCATCGGCTTGAGTGTTGAGCTCTCTTTCTATCTGATGCACTTTCACGGATTCGAATTGGGAGAGCAATAGCTGCACTTTTTGCTGATACGACGTCATCCTCTAGTCTCTGGTCTCGTATTCGCCCGTGCTTTGGAATACCACCAGCTGTGAATCACTGTAGACATCAATGACTCATGCTCCCAAATGAGCTGCGAGATCCAATCCTGCGATGAGAGCTTTGTACTCTGCTTCATTGTTGGATGCCCGGAAGTCCAGCTTGATGGCGTGTTCAAATAAGAGCCCATCGCTATTTTTTAAGACCAATCCCGCGCATGCGCCCCTTCGATTAGAAGCTTCGTCGACGTTCAGGGTCCACTTCAGGCCGGATACCTCTTCTTGATTCTCTACCGTCAAAATTTCGCCAGAAGGTGGGGTCAAATCGGCCAGAATGTCTGCGATGACTTGCCCCTTAATGGCGTTCCTCGGCATGTAATACAGATCGAAAGGGGAGAGTTCAATCGCCCACTTCAGCATGCGCCCTAAGATGTTTGCTTTTTTCAGAATGGGTTTCAGGGGGTAGTCGGTTACGACATTGACTGAATGAGCTATGAAGTAAGGTCGGAGTTTCCGAGATGAAACGAGCAGGGCGTAGACTACTTTCTCCAAGTACAAGTACCGGGACTCCAGTCCGCAAAGAGATTTACTGACGTAATATACGGGCCTTTGCACTCCTTCATGCTCCTTTACAATGACAGAACTGACCGCATGATCGGATGCCGCCAAGTAAAGGTAAAGTGGCTCGCCGGGGTTAGGCTTCATCAGGAGTGGAGGTGACGAGAGGTAATTCTTTAATTCTTCGAAGGCCAGTTGGCACTCAGGAGTCCAGTCAAATTTCTCAGTCTTCCTTAGCAACCTGAAAAAAGGGAGGTTCCTTTCAGTTGCTTTGGAGATGAATCGATTTAGGGCCGCTAGAATCCTGGTTAGCTTCTGAACCTCCTTCCAATTCCTTGGTGGATCCATTTTGAGTACAACTTTGATCTGATCGGGGTTGGCCTCTATACCCCGGTGAGTGGTCAGAAAACCAAGAAATTTTCCAGACTCCACTCTGAAGGAGCACTTAGCTGCGTTAAGCTTCATGCGATAATTCCGAAGTACTTCGAATGCCTCCTTTAGGTGCCCGAGGTGATCCTGCTTCTGAACGCTCCGCACTAGCATATCGTCAATATATACCTCCACGGTATTGCCGATTTGGTGCTTGAACATCTTAGTGACTAACCTTTGGTAGGTTGCCCCTGCATTCTTCAGCCCAAAGGGCATCACCTTGTAGCAATAGGTTCCTATAGGAGTGATGAAAGCCATTTTTTTGATGTCATGCTTGTACATCGGGATTTGGTGATATCCCGAGTATGTATCCATGAAACTCATTAGCTCATTGCCCGATGAGGCGTCCACCAGTTGGTCTATTTTCGGGAGAGGGAAATTGTCTTTTGGACAGGCGCTGTTCAAGTTGGTGAAATCAACGCAAACGCGCCACTTTTTGTTCTTTTTTGGCACAACCACCGTGTTGGCTAATCATTTTGGGTATCGAATTTCTCGTATAAAGCCGGCCGCCAATAGCTTTTCCACTTCTTCTTTTTTAGCTTCTGTGTGGACGGGGGCCACTCGCCGTTGTTTCTGTTTGACGGGACGGACCGTCGGGGAGATGTGCAACCGGTGGGATATCACCTCAGAGTCAATACCTGGCATTTCAGAAGGTGCCCAAGCAAACACATCTCCGTACTCGCGGAGTAACTCTATCATTCTCTCCCTCTCAGCCGGGTTCAGCGTGGTCCCGATAAGGAAGTATTTCTCTGGATCTTGTGGGTCGATGACTATTTTTTCTAAGTCTTCAACGACCCGCTGAGCGGGATCGGGTCGGGCATCATTAGCCTGTACCCGATCTTTCAGTAATTGCTATCTTTTAGGGTGGATGTCACCCTCCTCCCCGGCCTACTCTTCGACACTGGCTTTTCCGGAGGTCGCTACGGCATAACACAGTCTCGCAGCGAACTGGTCGCCTTGTATCTGCATAATCCCTTGGGTGGATGGGAAGTGCAATTTTTGGTGGTAGGTAGATGGAATGGCCTTCATCGCGCCCAGCCACGTGCGCCCCATAATTGTGTTGTAAGGTGAACGCAGGTCCATGACTATGAACTCTGTCATGCTGTCTCGTCTCCTGCCCGCACCGGCAGGGTTATGCGCCCGGACGGTACTGCCTGGTTACCGTTGAAAGCTATCAACGGCTCCCTCATCGGTTAAAAGCTTGAAGGTTTCAGCCCCATCTTGTGATATGGTTGCATGACAGTATGTCAGCCGAGCTCCCAGTGTCGACGAGTATGCCCTTAACATCAAAATTTGCGATCCACAATGGGATGACCAAGGCATCACTGTGTGGTACAATTATCCCGCCGAGGTCATCATCATAGAACGAAATCACCCCTGGGTCATCAGCCCTTGCTTTCCTTGGTGCTAGCTTCGCTTCTTGGTCGATTTGCAGAATCTCTAGGTGTTTCGAACTACGCTTGGCATTCTCATAAATGACTTGAGTTCCGTCACTTGTGGTAGTCCCCCGCATATCACATCGATGACCCCCGCGGCGTGCGAGGGCCCCACGGCCACCACGTGCTTCTCCGGTTTGTTCTCTTCTCTTGGCTCAATGAATTCTAGAAGCTTTCCCTTGCGAACTAGGGATTCCAAGAACCCTTTCAAGTTTCGGCAACCTTCGGTTTGATGCCCGAAGTCTCGGTGGTAGTCGCATTTTAGTCCCTTGTCACGAGTGGCCGGATCGCCTTTCATGGGGGGTGCCCACTGGCAAAACGGAGCGTGCTTGATTTTCTCTAAAATCTGCACAAGGGTCAGAGTGAATTTCGTGTACATTTTTTCTCAGACCTCGTTGGCGGTTGGACTGTTTTTCTGGTCAGCGCGTGACTTCCGCCCCTTGTCCTCCCTTGGTGCGGGATTCTTTGTAACCACAGGGATGGCTTGGGGCCGTGAAGAGATGGCCTCATCCTCGACTTTGGCATACTTTTCCGCTCTGCACATGAGTTCACTAAGGGACTCTGGGACCTTCTTTACAAAGGAATTACGCAGGTGATGCTTTGGTGGCAAGCCATTTCTAAACGCCATTATCACAGCGTTTGAGTCACACCGATCTACCTCGAACATAAGGAGACGGAACCGATCCACGTACGCCCGAATTGTTTCTCCTGCCTGCATCTGGACCTTCATGAGATCGCCGAGATCCTTTTGTTGTTTCCTACTGCAAATGAAGTGTTCGGCGAACAAAGTTCTGAGTTCTTCAAAGCAGCGGATCGATCCCCCCGGGAGCTGGTGGAACCAGCTGAGAGCCGCCCCTTCGAGGCTGGACGGGAACATGCGGCACATGAGCTCATCGTGCTGTTCAGAAAGCGCCATCGCGTGTCAGAAGCCCAACACATGATCAAAGGGATCGGTCGTCACATTATAAAGTCTGAACTTCGGCTGGACGAACTTCCTAGGAGGTGTGCTGTGCAGGATGTGTTGGACGAAGGGCGATTTGAACCCCTTCAAGGCCTGGGAGATGAATTCCCGATCGCAGGTGTTGGTCATCTCACTTCGGTACACCTTCTTCGTATGCTCCCGATGGCTCTGATCGTAGTCATCGTCTGACGGGGCCAACTATCGACTGGGGCTCGGGTAACGTTCCTGTTGACCCGTCTGGCGGGTGTGGGTTCATTTTCCTCACTGGTCACGGCGCGGGGAATAGTCGTGGTGCTCTCCGTGGGCTTCTCTAGCCCGGTTCTCCGCGGTAGGAAAAACCGGCGGGTCCTGCTGACCTCCTCGCCCTCCTTCTGGCAGACGACGCCCCTCTCGAGACGTGTACACCAACTCATGGCTCCGTATGTTTTCCCGTTGACTCTGATGGTCACTGTCCCACTGCCACTCTTCGGTTCTGACCGGGTCCTGTTGAATCCGAGCTTCTGGGGGGGGGGGCGTCTTTTCTCTGCGTTTCAAGAACTGCATCATCAATCCCTCCAAATATCCAAAGCGTTGGTTCATCAACTCCATTTCTTTCGCAAGGTCGCGCCGGCCTCTGGGGTCGGATCTTGGGAGGATGACCCGATTGGTGCCTTACCTTTTGGCGGCAGGGGGTCTTCGGGCGTCACCCGTCCTTCCTCTACATCACGCTCGTGGATCGTTGATTGAGTCCTAGTCACCACCATCTTCACCGGTAAATTTGCTGGGACGGCTTTTTGCTCGCGTCCCACAGACGGTGCCAAATGTGGGGGGTGGATTTTTCGATAATCCCCTCCTGGGCCGGATCCTGGTCGATCCGGGCTTTTGAACTGGATCCGGAGTGATGGTGTGGGCTTGGACTCTTTTCTTAGTTGATCCGGCCGAACCGTTCGCTTCTCACCGCCTTCGTCGGGATCCTTCGCTCCTTATGGGTCCTGACCTTCGTGTACCTACCACTCACACCAGTGTGGTGCCGGCTAACACCCCTCCGACGCTCAAGTCAGTACCACTTCTCCAGAGAGAAGAAGAACTTGGAATACTTGAACTTTTAAGAGGAGGTAGAGTCTCGGGTTTTTCGCCTACCTCAAGAGAGAGGGATAGCCTCCCTTTTATAGTGGACTGGGGCACACCGATCAAGGCCTTAGGGAGTGGCCATAACACGATATGGAATCTCCTATGTGGCCTATAGATTTCAGACACGTAACGTCTAGGGATCATCATCATCCTATAACGGTTTCCCTGACGCACTGTCCCTTTTGGTGTCAGATGATATTCCATTTGTTAACCGTCTCGCCTTGGGGAAGAGGCTCATGACCGACCTGTCATTTAATCATGGATCCTAATGTGTCCTTCGACCGGGGTGAGTTGCTACGGTCTTAACCATTCTCATGGTATCGCGAAATGGCTTCGTTACTCTGGTCGGGCACATTTATCCCCGTTAAGCTGTGGCCGGGCACATGACTTGCCCGACCAGACTTTCCCTCGTCTTTCTTATTTGCTCACATCGTGGCTTGTCAGGCCCGCATGCCCTGCGGGCATAGGTACCTCATCTCAATGTTGCCCGATGGGCCCGAGCTCGTGGTCTGGCTTGTGGGCCTGGGGGTTGTGAGATGGGCCGTATTTAGGTTATTCCCTATGCCATGCTATATTTTTTTTCCTATTCTTTGTCCCCATCGGATTTGCCTCCTACAGATACGACAACTCAAGGCAAGTTGCTTATGGCATGATTTCATTCAAACTCATGGTGGGGCCAGCTTCCTCCAAAATAACATGTCAAGTTATGGCAATTGAGTTACCACATTCTATTATCTTGGGGAGGCCATGGCTCGACGACATAGGAGCCATCTCATCTACACGGCATAAGTGTTTTCGGTGCCCGTTTGGTAGGAAAATTGTCTCAGTTTTGGGGAAAGCACGCTTCAGAGGAATATATAAAATAATCAACTGGTGTATTAGCACGTTGAAATCTAATCCATGGAGGTGGGCAGAGTTTGAGGAAGAAGAAATATTGCCATCTGATACAGAGAGGTGGGCAGAGTTGGACGAGAAGCAGAAATATCGACATCTGATCTAGAAAGGTGGGCAGAGTCGGAGGAAGAAACAGAAATATTCAAAGATGGAGATGGGCCCAACAGTCCTATCATAGAAGATTCATCCACAGTAGTAGAAGAGCCTGTTATGCACTTTCCAAGTCCTCTCTCCATGACATTGTCTCCCCATGAGTTGGCGGAACCAAGACATCGTTCCCAACCTCTTGAAATCTGAGCCACAATTACAGGAAAAGTCATTCATAACGTTCTTATTGACACAGGTGTCAGAAGAAATGTCATGACCTATGCTCTATATAGGAAATTGGGACACAGACTTACCAAGATTGAGTAATCCAAAATGCTAATCCAGGCATATGACAATTCACTGCGAATCTCCCATGGGAGGATCACTTTTGTCCTGGAAGTAGGGCCAGTCTGCAGCTCGGCCAGTTGTGAAATGATGGACTTCAAATCACCCAACTCTATCATTCTCGGGAGGCCTGGCTTGATGAGATTGAAGGTGTCTCTTCCACTGAACACCAGTGTTTACGTTTCCCAGCAATGGAGAAATTGTGTCGGTATGGGGAGAAGAACTCCCTCGACCAAGGGTGTTCAGTTGTCGCATCAGTGCATTCAGTGCTGCATATGAGTACAAGCAAGAAGATGGTCCTCCACCTTAGATCTGACTAGGAGGCATCATCTGCCCTCTTCCAAGTAGTCCCATCAAGCCACCACCAGCTCAGACTCCTACCAACCTCAGTTCTATTCAACCACCCTCATGTTTCAAACATCATGGTCTTAATACAGTGTGTTGGGCCTGTGTCATTTAGAGTCCTATTTTCGATCGGAGTCGCTAAAATTTTGGTTTTTTGCTACCTGCTGGGACTGGAGGACTCTAATTGAAGATATAACTACATATTATGGGTCTTGGTACAGTTTAATACTGCCCATAAAATTTTCGTTTAATTCCGATAACGTTTTTGGAATTATACACTTTCGGATTGATATTTGGATTTGATTTTGTTAAAATCCAGGATGAAGAGTTAAAAATCCGATATTATTACGAGATGTTCAGTTTTGAGATAGCTTCCATATAGAAGTGGAATTGGATCAACTGGATTCGTATATTAAAAGTTATGGGTATTTTTCCGAGTATACCCCGAAGTTGAGAAATCCAGGCAGCAGCCCTATAAGATGTTTAGCCTAGATTTTGGAATAGCTGGAGAGGTTATTTGATCTGGGTGTAAACATGAAAGTTGTAGATAATCGTCTTATCTTTCAAATGCCACTGGAATCGTGCAATTCTGAGCTGTATTAAGGAAGTTATGGCCATTTAAGTGACGGCTGCGCAGAGGTTTTAAGTCCGAGGATGACTTGGTCATTTACTCGACCTTTGCTTATTTAATCCCCAAATGTGCACGACTTTGGGTCTCTCCTCCTCTCTTTTCTGGTCCAGCCCCCCTTTTGTATGTGTTTTGGGTGGAGGAGGTGATGGTGGTGGAGAAGAAGATCAAAAAGGAGTGGAAAAGGTGGGTTTATGTTGTTGTTGTGCTTTGTTATCCTCCCTTCTTAATCCATCTTCCTCAAGCTCCCCCTCATTGTTTTCCCCTCCCCTTTGGACAGCAGCCCCCCCATGTGTTTGTTGTAATGCCACATTGAAGAAGAAGAGCAAGGAAGAGGTGGTGGTTGCGGTGGTTGCGGTTGGGGTGGCCGAGGGTGCGCTTGCGAGCCCCTACGCCCCCCTTTCCTTTCCTTTTCCCCCCCTCTCCTTTGGTGAGTTTTCCCTCTTCTTTTTGTGGTTCTTATGCATATAAGGACTGCTTGGTTGTTGGTGGAGGTGGTGATGAAGTCTCCTCTTCCAATGTATTTGAAGGTGTGTTGTTTGTAAGGAGGTGCGGGGCGTCGGGGGTGTTGGCGGTGGAGCAGCGGTGTGCGGGCATGCCGGAGCCGCGTATGGACCTCCCGCTCTCCTCGGTTGGGTTCAGCCATCTCTTTTGTAGCTGGTGTGCATGCCACATGTTTGTGGGGGTGCTCGCATGCGTGCGGAGTGCGCGGGAAGCATGCATAAGGTGCTCGCATGCGTGCGGAGTGCGCGGGAAGCGTGCATAAGGTGCTCGCATGCGTGCGGAGTGCGCGGGAAGCGTGCATGAGGTGCTCGCATGCGTGCGGAGTGCGCGGGAAGCGTGCATGAGGTGCTCGAGGGTGTGCTTGACGTTGTTCGATGCGTGCGGAGTGTGCGGGCAGCGAGCACGAGGTGCTCAAGGGCGTGCTTGGCCTTGCCCGATGCGTGCGGAGTGCGTGGGAAGCATGCACGAGGTGCTCGAGGACGTGCTTGACGTTGTTTGATGCGTGCAGGGTGCATGGGCAGCATGCACGGGGTACTCGAGGGCGTGCTTGCGGTGCTCAGACGCGTTCGGAGTGCTTCGTGGTGTTGAGCAGCTTGTTATAGCCAAATGCAACCATGGGATGATCCTTGGCGGATTGATTTCAGGCTTCGGATTCAACTCGTCGCTCTCTTGCGTTTCGCGAGCCGTGCGCTCGTTAGGTGAGTGGTTCAATCCAACACTTTGGGATGCGCTCGATGCACGCCGACGTGCATTGTGCATCCTTGGGGCATCTCGACCCCTAAATATGCTAGATATTTGCATGTTAGGGTTGTATAGCTCGTATATTGTGTAGAACCCCTATTCTACCCTATACTTGCTTATGTATGTACTCATGTTTGAATAAATGTGTTTTCATGCGCCCCTTGTGTTTTGGGCATATATTTTAGAATGAGTGTATGGATGTATAGAATATGAATGCCTTAGGTAGTATTGTAATACTCCTCTTCCCCTATATGAGTAATATCCAGCATGTCAAACCTTGGGTTAATAACTGGATGCGTACTATATTCCCTTATGATTAGACTGGAGGAATGGTGTAGTAGTTGCACCCATCTGTTGGGGCAAAGCTATGACCAGCATTCCGGAGAGGATGAGACTTTCCCTCTCTCTCGCCCTCCCTCTTTGCGTAAACCGAGTAAGTAGATACGATTCCTACTTGACTCAGGTTCGCTTGGGATTATCGGTATGCATCGGTTGGCGCGCGAGATCACGCTAAACCCCCCTTGGAGTTGGTAATATCCAACGCCTACTTGAGTCATCCTTTACATGATTGAATATTTATTATGGCCTTATAAGCATGTTTAAGTGGGTCATACCCTGTATGCATATTGTATGATTTGTTGTTTATGATGTAAATCCATGTGTTAGGGAGTACCCCTATAGTTATATATATTATCGTGCATGTGGCACATATTATCATGTTATGTTTCTCCTCATATATATATATATATATATGCGCGCATGTTAACTAATTTGGCCTATCCGTAATAGGCAAGGGTATGACCCGCGGTCGGGTCGTACCCTATTAGTTAAAGCGCTAGCGATGTAATCGTCCCTTGCATCCGAGTGATGCATTCGTATCGAATTCTGAAGAATTCATCGTGGCATCGACTTTGTTAAACCGATAGCTACGGCATTAACTTGGGCCTACCCGTGCTAGGCGTGTGTCTGAACCGCCTATTGGGTTATGCCCCTGGCTTTTCTACACGAGTGTAGAGATAGTCCTCGCGTTCGAGTGACGCCTCCGTGTGGGAATACAAGAGTATTCGATATCATCGATATATGTGTGTAAGTACCAAGGGTAGTTGGCTTTCCCATAGGGTTCGCATTGCGAACGCAAGGTGCTTCCTCCTGACATCGTCATGAGTCGAAGCTACCCGACATAGAAGCTGTCCTGTAGGGTGCCACCACTTGTAGGTGCTACCGATGCGTACCGCGGTACACATCTAGGGAATGTACTGATCGTGGAAGGCCGACAGGTAGAGGCTGCACGGGAGAGAGCTACCAAGTGATATTTCGGGCTTCAAGTCGTTCTCCCCTTCGTCGGATCCGTGTTGAAGCTGCCCGGCTCGTAGTTGTCCTGTGGGGTGCTCCCAGACGTATTTATGACACCTATTGGTGCGCCCATATGGTAGAGATAGCGGTCATGGAGAGGCTACCAGGTAGAGGCTCCCCGGGAGAGGGCTACCGGATGACGATGGGTGTAGAGCAACTGAGTTCGTTTCAAAAGTCCCTAGTCACCCCTCCGGGGGCTAGGGTGAGGATGAGTTGTTGTCACGTCGCCACGTGACCCAAATACCCATCGAGTATACTCTGGGTTTGTTACTTCTGACGCTTGAGGTATCGAAGTATATCTCTACCTCGTAGCAGATGGATGCGTTGTGTCTCGTTAACCAGTAACACGTGGTGTTATGGTTAACCCTCGTTTGTCCCCGGGTCTCTTTGGAGCTCCCCTTCAGGGTCGGGGCGATGAATGTGTTAAGTCACGTCGCTACGTGACCCATTGGTTTGTTCACCCGTTCCCATATTGGTTGGGTCTGGTTAAGTATCGATGTTGAGAGATATCGATAACAACTATCTCTATGTAGATGATCACAATAGTGTTGTTTAGACCAGTAATTCCGCGTCTCCTTGACAAACGGTATGGTCTCTCCCCAAGAGTCCCAAGAGTCTCCCTTCGGGAGTGAGGGTGTGGGTGAGACGGGTTGCACCGCCGTGTGACCCTATTATCCATTGGGTTTCAACCCATGTCTTTCCTTGAAAGGAAATTGCCTTAACATAAATTGTTATAGTGGTGTTCGGTTTCCGACCACTCACTGAGCTTGTAGCTCACCCCTCGCGTACTGTTTCTTTTACAGGGGCGTTGTTGGGCGTGGAGCTGGAGTTTTCCTGGCGTGGTCTTGCGTGCGTGGAAACGTTCTGTCCGGCGGATTGGCGAGTGCGAGGCTGTCAGCAGTCCTAGAGTCTTGTGTATTGGTAATTCGTGCGTGTGGCACTTGTTGTATTTTATTGGCTAGACTTGGCTCTCACAGGACAGTGATTGTGTATTCGAGTCTGTAATAATATTTTCGGTTTACAGACTTATTGATAGTTTATGCTTCCGCTTTTCAGTTGTATTATCAGTTGTCATTGCTTCATTAGCCTTGTGTATTGTTTATTGGAGTCGTTGTTGACCTCTTGTTTATGATAGCTGATATTATATTATTGCCACGTCTCGGGGACGGCCGCCCTGGGGCGTGACAAAAGTTGGTATCAGAGCCTGGTCCTGTCAGAGCCTAAGTCAAGTCGTATAGATGAGTCGTAGGATTGTTATCCGAGTACTCTGGTTTAGAAGTTTTCTTAGGTTGCTGACATGCCTCCTCGCATCCGTGGACGTGGACGTGGCCACCCCTGGACTCCCCTTAAGTTGTCGACTGGGTCGACTGATCAGGGTCAGTGTTGGGTTCCTTGTTGTGGGACTAAGGCTTGGGAAGGAGTTTCCAGCCCAGTTGTGTCGTTTTGATGGATCGTTGAAATTTCTAAGGTTGGATCGCGTCTCGACTATGGAGCTTCGTTCCCGGACATCGTTATTGCTATTAACCATGGAGTTCGCGTGATGCGCCAGTTTCAAGTGTTGAGGATGTGGTGTGTTGCTCATTAAGGAGTGATGTCTTCTTTCAGTCTTCCTACTCAGGATAAGGGGCCTTGCAGGGTCAGCGTTGAGACCCGGGCTAGGGTACTCCGTGTTCCTTGTTTGGTTGTCGGGATATCCTATATCGGGACCTCATGGGGCCCTCCCAAGGTTCTTTTCCCAGCTAAGGAATACCATTGAAGCATCAAATTGATGATGGATTTTTCCTCACTTGGAAGGTGCGAGAGCGAGTGGTGAAGCATACGATCGGGATTGAATGCGTCCTTTTGCAGCTTAGTGGGCGATAGCTTATGGACTAGGGTTCCATAGCCATATCCGGAGTCGCTTCGATATATCATCGTGCGTTGTAGCGGTCCGGTAGAGGTCAGAGTCCTGTGAGGTGCTCCCTGGGACTATCCACGACGCTTGTTGGTGTGCCCATATAGCAGAGATAGTGGACATGGGAGGCTACCAGGTAGGGCCACACCGGGGAGTGCTACTGGATGACGTCGAGAGTTCAGACTCCCCGTGATGAATCTGCCCATTGAGTGCATGATGCTGGAGTTCCAATGAGTATAGTTGGGCGACCTATCGGTGACGGCATGTGAAGCACAGTTCGCGGTACTGTCGCGTTTTGCCCCACATGGGTCGTAAATGAGGAGACGCGACGCTAGTGTTCGTGATGGGACTCGACCGCCATATCAGGTAGATGACGTCGCTGAGGCGTTGTCGGGAATCGACGACCTCCTATTGCGTGTCTTGCGGATTAAGTGCGGTCGAGCGGCTTACCCAGCGTGTAAGGGTCATCATGAGCGTCAGCCATGCTCAAGGAGCAGAATTTGGACTTAATCGTCCCAGGAATTATTTTGATCTCCCCATAGGGGTTGAAGATCAAGTACCCATTGCCGCGAATTGATGATCTATTTTGACCAGCTTTAGGAGCTAGTGTCTTTCTGTTGATCGATCTTCGCGCAGGGTACCCTATTTGGAGATCCGGGAGTTGGCATTCTTTAGTTGGCCTTTCGTGACCGTTTCAGGCACTACGAATTTTGTGTACTGCCGTCGGGGTAGACGAGTATGCCAGATGCCTACAAGGATCTCGAATATGTTATTGGACCTCCGTGGGCTGTTCTGAGGTAGCCTTCGTTGAGGATGTTGGTTGGCATGCCCTCAGGCGAAGTTGTGGATCGTCGCGATGGAATGCGTTCGTCCATCAAGATTCCTCAGTGGACGTGGGAGTGAGTTATCACGAATCTCGTTGCGGGCTCGTTAAAGTTATGTTCGGGTCGCGACGCCGTCTAGGTGATCGTTGACCGATTGACTAAGTCCGCACCTTCCTCCCTATCCAACTAACTGAGTCTCTGGACGCTTCGACGCGGGTTTGAGCCTTCGCGATTGTTCGTCTTCATGGCACTCCGGTCGGCGCTATTTCGGATCGAGACGCGTGTGTTACTTTGAGGTGCTTGCACAGCCTTTGGTAGGCTTTGTCGCGAGCCTTCATTTAAGTATAGCGTTTCATTGCTGATGGACAGCCAGGCAAGAGGACGATTTAGGCCTGGAGGACATGCTATTTGCCTGCGTGCTCGACTTGGGGCAGTTGAGAGAGGCACCACCCTCTAGGAAGGGGTCTGCCTGTGTAACGACTGCCATTTGAGCACCCAGATGAAATGGAAGAGGCACTCTACGGGCGCGGTTTTATACCTCCCTTGTGTTGGGACGGTTGTAGAGCGCTAGTTGGAGTGGCCGCAAGTTATTTTATTGACCTTGCGGTAGCCGAGATGGTTCGTGCGTGCCTCTGCACCACCCAGAACCGTCGGAAGGGCTACGCAGGTCATCGTCGCCAGGAATTTACCTTCGGTTGGCGATCAAGTTTTTCTGAAGGTGTCCCGGTTTAAGGGCATCCGTTGTTTCGACGTTCAGGGCGAGCTGAGTCGGCCTTCCATCGGACCGGTTTCCGTCCTTGAGTGGATTAGGGGAGGTGGCTATCATGAAGCCTTGCCCCCGTGGCTGACTCATGCCCGTGACATCATCCCCGTCTCGCAGCTGAGACATTAAGTCCACGATCCTGCTCACATCTTTCAGTTCGAGCGGCTCATCCTCGCGCTGGATTTGTCGTTCGCGAAGCAGTTGATCGAGAACATGGACCAATGCGAGAAGAGGCTCCGCACCAAGACCGTTCCTTCGGCTAAAGTGCGTGGTAGCACCAGTTTGGTGCGCGGACCACTTGGGAGCCAATGGACTCTATGGGTGACACTTCTACGTTCGGTCTTCCCTTTGGGTTTCCTTAAATTTCGAGGACTAAATTTCCTAAGGGGGGGAGAATGTTAGGCCTGTGTCATTTAGAGTCCTATTTTCGATCGGAGTCGCTAAAATTTTGGTTTTTAGCTACCTGCTGGGACTGGAGGACTCTAATTGAAGATATAACTGCATATTATGGGTCTTGGTACAGTTTAATACTGCCCATAAAATTTTCGTTTAATTCCGATAACGTTTTTGGAATTATACACTTTCGGATTGATATTTGGATTTGATTTTGTTAAAATCCAAGACGAAGAGATAAAAATCCGATATTATTACGAGATGTTCAGTTTTGAGATAGCTTCCATATAGAAGTGGAATTGGATCAACTGGATTCGTATATTAAAAGTTATGGGTATTTTTCCGAGTATACCCCGAAGTTGAGAAATCCAGGCAGCAGCCCTGTAAGATGTTTAGCCTAGATTTTGGAATAGCTGGAGAGGTTATTTGATCTGGGTGTAAACATGAAAGTTGTAGATAATCGTCTTATCTTTCAAATGCCACTGGAATCGTGCAATTCTGAGCTGTATTGAGGAAGTTATGGCCGTTTAAGTGAAGGCTGCGCAGAGGTTTTAAGTCCGAGGATGACTTGGTCATTTACTCGACCTTTGCTTATTTAATCCCCAAATGTGCACGACTTTGGGTCTCTCCTCCTCTCTTTTCTGGTCCAGCCCCCCTTTTGTATGTGTTTTGGGTGGAGGAGGTGATGGTGGTGGAGAAGAAGATCAAAAAGGAGTGGAAAAGGTGTGTTTATGTTGTTGTTGTGCTTTGTTATCCTCCCTTCTTAATCCATCTTCCTCAAGCTCCCCCTCATTGTTTTCCCCTCCCCTTTGGACAGCAGCCCCCCATGTGTTTGTTGTAATGCCACATTGAAGAAGAAGAGCAAGGAAGAGGTGGTGGTTGCGGTGGTTGCGGTTGGGGTGGCCGAGGGTGCGCTTGCGAGCCCCTACGCCCCCCTTTCCTTTCCTTTTCCCCCCTCTCCTTTGGTGAGTTTTCCCTCTTCTTTTTGTGGTTCTTATGCATATAAGGAGTGCTTGGTTGTTGGTGGAGGTGGTGATGAAGTCTCCTCTTCCAATGTATTTGAAGGTGTGTTGTTTGTAAGGAGGTGCGGGGCGTCGGGGGTGTTGGCGGTGGAGCAGCGGTGTGCGGGCATGCCGGAGCCGCGTATGGACCTCCCGCTCTCCTCGGTTGGGTTCAGCCATCTCTTTTGTAGCTGGTGTGCATGCCACATGTTTGTGGGGGTGCTCGCATGCGTGCGGAGTGCGCGGGAAGCATGCATAAGGTGCTCGCATGCGTGCGGAGTGCGCGGGAAGCGTGCATAAGGTGCTCGCATGCGTGCGGAGTGCGCGGGAAGCGTGCATGAGGTGCTCGCATGCGTGCGGAGTGCGCGGGAAGCGTGCATGAGGTGCTCGAGGGTGTGCTTGACGTTGTTCGATGCGTGCGGAGTGTGCGGGCAGCGAGCACGAGGTGCTCAAGGGCGTGCTTGGCCTTGCCCGATGCGTGCGGAGTGCGTGGGAAGCATGCACGAGGTGCTCGAGGACGTGCTTGACGTTGTTTGATGCGTGCAGGGTGCATGGGCAGCATGCACGGGGTACTCGAGGGCGTGCTTGCGGTGCTCAGACGCGTTCGGAGTGCTTCGTGGTGTTGAGCAGCTTGTTATAGCCAAATGCAACCATGGGATGATCCTTGGCGGATTGATTTCAGGCTTCGGATTCAACTCGTCGCTCTCTTGCGTTTCGCGAGCCGTGCGCTCGTTAGGTGAGTGGTTCAATCCAACACTTGGGATGCGCTCGATGCACGCCGACGTGCATTGTGCATCCTTGGGGCATCTCGACCCCTAAATATGCTAGATATTTGCATGTTAGGGTTGTATAGCTCGTATATTGTGTAGAACCCCTATTCTACCCTATACTTGCTTATGTATGTACTCATGTTTGAATAAATGTGTTTTCATGCGCCCCTTGTGTTTTGGGCATATATTTTAGAATGAGTGTATGGATGTATAGAATATGAATGCCTTAGGTAGTATTGTAATACTCCTCTTCCCCTATATGAGTAATATCCAGCATGTCAAACCTTGGGTTAATAACTGGATGCGTACTTATATTCCCTTATGATTAGACTGGAGGAATGGTGTAGTAGTTGCACCCATCTGTTGGGGCAAAGCTATGACCAGCATTCCGGAGAGGATGAGACTTTCCCTCTCTCTCGCCCTCCCTCTTTGCGTAAACCGAGTAAGTAGATACGATTCCTACTTGACTCAGGTTCGCTTGGGATTATCGGTATGCATCGGTTGGCGCGCGAGATCACGCTAAACCCCCCTTGGAGTTGGTAATATCCAACGCCTACTTGAGTCATCCTTTACATGATTGAATATTTATTATGGCCTTATAAGCATGTTTAAGTGGGTCATACCCTGTATGCATATTGTATGATTTGTTGTTTATGATGTAAATCTGTGTTAGGGAGTACCCCTATAGTTATATATATTATCGTGCATGTGGCACATATTATCATGTTATGTTTCTCCTCATATATATATATATATATATATGCGCGCATGTTAACTAATTTGGCCTATCCGTAATAGGCAAGGGTATGACCCGCGGTCGGGTCGTACCCTATTAGTTAAAGCGCTAGCGATGTAATCGTCCCTTGCATCCGAGTGATGCATTCGTATCGAATTCTGAAGAATTCATCGTGGCATCGACTTTGTTAAACCGATAGCTACGGCATTAACTTGGGCCTACCCGTGCTAGGCGTGTGTCTGAACCGCCTATTGGGTTATGCCCCTGGCTTTTCTACACGAGTGTAGAGATAGTCCTCGCGTTCGAGTGACGCCTCCGTGTGGGAATACAAGAGTATTCGATATCATCGTTATATGTGTGTAAGTACCAAGGGTAGTTGGCTTTCCCATAGGGTTCGCATTGCGAACGCAAGGTGCTTCCTCCTGACATCGTCATGAGTCGAAGCTACCCGACATAGAAGCTGTCCTGTAGGGTGCCACCACTTGTAGGTGCTACCGATGCGTACCGCGGTACACATCTAGGGAATGTACTGATCGTGGAAGGCCGACAGGTAGAGGCTGCACGGGAGAGAGCTACCAAGTGATATTTCGGGCTTCAAGTCGTTCTCCCCTTCGTCGAATCCGTGTTGAAGCTGCCCGGCTCGTAGTTGTCCTGTGGGGTGCTCCCAGACGTATTTATGACACCTATTGGTGCGCCCATATGGTAGAGATAGCGGTCATGGAGAGGCTACCAGGTAGAGGCTCCCCGGGAGAGGGCTACCGGATGACGATGGGTGTAGAGCAACTGAGTTCGTTTCAAAAGTCCCTAGTCACCCATCCGGGGGCTAGGGTGAGGATCAGTTGTTGTCACGTCGCCACGTGACCCAAATACCCATCGAGTATACTCTGGGTTTGTTACTTCTGACGCTTGAGGTATCGAAGTATATCTCTACCTCGTAGCAGATGGATGCGTTGTGTCTCGTTAACCAGTAACACGTGGTGTTATGGTTAACCCTCATTTGTCCCCGGGTCTCTTTGGAGCTCCCCTTCGGGGTCGGGGCGATGAATGTGTTAAGTCACGTCGCTACGTGACCCATTGGTTTGTTCACCCGTTCCCATATTGGTTGGGTCTGGTTAAGTATCGATGTTGAGAGATATCGATAACAACTATCTCTATGTAGATGATCACAATAGTGTTGTTTAGACCAGTAATTCCGCGTCTCCTTGACAAACGGTATGGTCTCTCCCCAAGAGTCCCAAGAGTCTCCCTTCGGGAGTGAGGGTGTGGGTGAGACGGGTTGCACCGCCGTGTGACCCTATTATCCATTGGGTTTCAACCCATGTCTTTCCTTGAAAGGAAATTACCTTAACAATAAATTGTTATAGTGGTGTTCGGTTTCCGACCACTCACTGAGCTTGTAGCTCACCCCTCGCGTACTGTTTCTTTTACAGGGGCGTTGTTGGGCGTGGAGCTGGAGTTTTCCTGGCGTGGTCTTGCGTGCGTGGAAACGTTCTGTCCGGCGGATTGGCGAGTGCGAGGCTGTCAGCAGTCCTAAAGTCTTGTGTATTGGTAAATCGTGCGTGTGGCACTTGTTGTATTTTATTGGCTAGACTTGGCTCTTACAGGACAGTGATTGTGTATTCGAGTCTGTAATAATATTTCAGTTTACAGACTTATTGATAGTTTATGCTTCCGCTTTT
Source organism: Acorus calamus (assembly GCA_030737845.1). NCBI lineage: Eukaryota > Viridiplantae > Streptophyta > Magnoliopsida > Acorales > Acoraceae > Acorus > Acorus calamus. The sequence goes on from CM060870.1 coordinate 14,319,135, forward strand.
CAGTTGTATTATCAGTTGTCATTGCTTCATTAGCCTTGTGTATTGTTTATTGGAGTCGTTGTTGACCTCTTGTTTATGATAGCTGATATTATATTATTGCCACGTCTCGGGGACGGCCGCCCTGGGGCGTGACACAGTGATTCACAATAAATTGAGCCTTTCTCCCATTGATAATAAACTAAGCCTTTCTCCCACAGCGGCACAAAAACAAACACTGATTTCTTGACTGATTCACTCAGTCAGTTATTTTATGAGTCACTTGAACAATTGCCAAGTCAATACTACATCGAAGAGCTTGATTCGGCTGATGAGATGCGCCCTCCATGCAGTACGGGCGCATCCAGAGATTGGCATCTTCGAAAAAAGGACCGGGCCGGAATAGACCATCGCTTCTGCGACAGGACGATCCTATTTTCTTTAACGGAAGAGCATCTTTCCGGTAAAGTGCACTACCCCATATATCAGCTTCATTCATTTTTTTTACTATTTCCTATATATAGACCTTATTTGCTTTAATTCCTGTTAAAAAAAAACCAATGACAGTTTAAGGAGCCATCGATTTTTGCCTGCTAAAAAAAAGTTTTCATTTTCCTACACATAAATCATGTTTTGACTACTGCTTTCAATCTTCACTTGTTCCAGGTCATAAACTTAATCTTGCTTATTTTGTTCTATTTTTATTAAAAAAAATAGTTTTTACATGACGGCAGTTTAAAGAGCCGTCAGTCTCTGCTTGCTAAAAAAATATATATAGTTTTTTACCCGACATGAATTTTTTTTAAAGAATATAGTTCCATGCAATACGTCCACTTGGGAATTTTTAAAAAAATAAAAGCAGAGTAGAATAAACAAGACAAAGTTTATGAGTAGGAACATATGAAAATTTAAAGCAGTTGTTAAAAAAAGGATTTATTTGCAGGAAAATGAAAAACTTTTCTTTTTTAAACAGAAATTAAAGCAAATAAAGTCTATATACAAGCAGGAACATAAAATGAATGAAGCTAATGCATGGGGTAGTGCACTTTACCGGAAAGAAGCTCCTTTGTTAAAGAAAATAGGATCATCTTATGACAGAAGTAGTGGACTATTCCGGCTCGGTCCTTTCTTCAAGGATGTCAATCGCCTGATGCCCCCGTACTACAGGGAGGGCACATTTCATCAACCAAATTAGGCTCTTCGACATAGTACTGACTAGGCAGTTGTTCAAGTGGCTCATAAAATAACTAACTGAGTGAATCAGTCAAGAGATTGGCGTCTGCTTCAGTGCAACTGTGAGGGAAAGGCTCAGTTTGTTGAATAGGGACTGATGGGTCTGACACTGGTGGTGTTTTTTGGATGGTTTGAATGAAATGTTCTTTGGGGCTCCAGGTTGCTGGAATTGGGAGAAGGACTTGGGTGTGAAGGTTGTTGGAAGAGAATGCACCAATCCCCATGTGTTTGGGCCATAGAATTGTTTGGATGATGTTGGTATTGCCCTGACTGAATTTTCCCAGACCTTTCCCCTGCTGATAGCCGATTTTCTTCATGATATGCCAGCCTAGCTCATGATGATTCAGATGTCGCTTTTCTTTGTTTCCCATAGCATTGATCTGTGTTTCCCTGACACGTGCCTAGTCAAACGGGACTTCAGATATGTGCAGTACTAGTTGCTTTCCCTCTCTTCTAAGAGTATTCTTCACTATCATGACTGCCTCTTCTTTCTCAGTTTCAAAATGCATACTTCTGACTGCATCCCCTCCAATCTTGCTTTTTTTTTCTGCCACAGGGAACTTAAGACACTGATGGAGTGGGGATGAAACACGCATCCCCTCCAATCTTGATAATTTGTTCTTCCAGAGGGAACTTAAGACACTGATGGAGTGGGGATGAAACACCCTGAATTGTAGCGAGCCACCTCTGCCCAAGAATCATGTTGTAATCAGAGTCGATTTGCAGGACATAGGGCTCGATGTGGTTTTTAGAGGGCCTATTTCCAGGTGAAATGTTTGAAAGCCCGTAATTGATTGGGTGATTCGGTCATAGGCAAAGATGTGGGTGTCTAATTTTTGCAATGAAGTAGTTGTTGGTATCGGATTCGTCGGTGTTGAAAAATCCGCTTGTGGCGTGCGTGTGTGGGGGTTCTTCGGGGATTCTGATCGATGCGTGCCCTGCGGGATCGGTGGGACCGTCTTCTCGGAAGGGTGGTGTCGTTCCTGGTCGAGTCACCCAACAGCGGCTCAAGAGGATTCCGGGGTTTGTGTGATCGCCACCTGCTTTTTCAAAAAGCAGGAAAAAGGTTGGGTTGGATTTGATCGCCTACGTGGGGAGTTTGTGGGGTCTCCGCTCTGAGACACGGATATACCGTACACAGAGGTGAAAAACAGGTAATCCTATTGGAGTCTTGGGACAAAGGGGTGCAAGTGGGGTGTGGATATGGGGCGGCTAGTGGGATTCAGCCGTCGGGTATGGGGCGGCAACTAGGGTTTAGCCGTCTGGGGCCTGGGTTGTTTTGGGCAGAACTTCGGTAGGAAATGAGTTTGGTTTTGGACAGAGGCTAAGCTAGGTTTAACCCGGGTTTCTGGAGGGTGGAATGAGAGGGTGTTTTTCTATAGGGAATAGATTTTTCTCTCACAAAAGGGGGCTCTCTTTCTCTCTCTCTAGGTATTTTTGGTAGTGGAAGGGGGTGTGGACTATGAGTGGATTGTCTATTGGATTTCTAGATATGAAGATGATTTTCTCTATTGTGTTTGAAAGGCTTGGGACCTCCTTCTCCTCTATTTATAGTAAAAAAGAGGCAGGGGAATGTCCAGGGGGTAATAGGATGGCTTGGTTAATAGTGTGTTTGATTAGACTTCTCATTTAATTCTCTGGTTCTCCTGTCAGGACCAGGTGAAGGGCGGCTAGTCCTAACTAGCCGCATAGGATGGGGCGGCTACTTTCTTGTAGCCGCCCCCATCATGACCAGCCAAAATGTCCCATCTCTGACAAGCAGTGGCTTAGGTCGGTTGCTTAGATTGATCCAGCTAAGATAGGGTGGCTAAAGGTCACAACCCGTTGCAATGATCAGCATTTAATGCTGCATTATGTCCCATCCAGGGAAGTGGTTCAGGGTCGACCAGGGGGGCGGCTAGTGCCAACTAGCCGCCAGGTGTGGAGCGGCTAGTTACGTTTAGCCGCCCCAGTCCAGGGTCTTTAAGGTTTCTAGGGTTTTAGGGTTTCTCTAGGTGGGTTTTAGGGTTGTGACCAGGTTTTTAGGGTCTGGACCAAGGTTTTTGGTTAGGGTTTGGTTTAGGGTTAGGGTTTAGGGTTAGGTCTGGTTTAGGTTTAGGGTTTTAGGGTTTTCGATTTCCTGAACTTTTGATTTTCTATTAGATGCCCAAATGTGGGTTATTTTCAGGTGTTACTTGAAGTATTTCTGTTTTTCTGGAAGGTCAAAATTGGGGTATCTACAATTGTCCCTCATCGGACAGAGTCTTTGCGTGAAGAAGGAAAGACTTCGACCAATGATAAGGAAAGAGACCCCTATTTTGGCCTGCCCGACCTTCAAGAAGTTATGCCAATACGAACAGTATTATTCGGGGAGTTGATTTAGACCGTCAGAGGCTTGGTCGTGACTTAGAATTTTCAACCGAAATAAATGGTGAGTGATCCAACCCGCGGTCGGGGTTCTTAGCTATCGTGCATGAAGCAGCCCAGCATCAGTTTCCTTGTGCCTACCGTTCCCGTGCTTGGGAAAACTCAGCACGGAGGGGATATCGCCGACAGAAAGCAAGAAAAGAGTTGAGTTGGTGAATTGGATCATCCGAAGGATAAGAACTCTGGAAAAGAACCTGAACTGTAGAAATTCAAATTTGAATGGTACTGAAAGTGCGGTAAAACATCGGAAAAGTCATGTTTGATCAAGTAGTGCCTGGAAATAAGCTAATACATGGCTGTTTGGTATAGAAAACCTTGGAACTAGGGCTGAAAAGAGATTGGAAAGGGGTTTTAAGTGAAAATGGGAAAACTGGGTGGGGCGGCTAGTTCAAACTAGCCGCCGAAGAGAGGGCAGCTACTCGTGAGTAGCCCGCCTCCCGACTGGGTCCCTTATAACCGAAAAATGGACCCTCTCTCTTTTCACTTTTCAAAAACGGTTTCTCTCCCTCTTCTTCTTCTCCTCTTCGGTTTCAAACCCGAAAACTTTGATTTACTGGCCTTCTTTTCCTCCATTTCGACCTCAATCCTTTCTCTTTCTCTTGATTTCAAAACCCTAGGTTCGGGTTCTCCTTTTTCTTTTCAAAACCGAGGAAGATGACGAGGTCGAAGGTGATTGCTTCGAGGGGGAAACGACCACGGGTGGCTCGTGGAGAGCGTAGCCCGAGATCTTCATCATCGGAGAGCGATAGGCCGGAGGTCATGGGTACAACGGAGGTGCCGTTGGTGGGCACCCGTGCGGGTGAGGTCGGGGGTTTGCCTTCGGGGGCTGTCCCGGAGGTAGGGGGGAGTACGATAGGTTATACGCACAAGAGGAGGCGTGGGGATTGACCGGTGGCGGTCGCGGAGGTGGTTTCAGAGGTCGGTGGACCAGTCGAGGGTGCAGCCGAGGGGGTCGAGGCTGAGGGAGTTAGTGAGGATGTGAGGGCATCGTTGGATGTCATTGTCAGGATGTTGGATAGGGAGGCCACGGAGCCCAGGGCTGAGGAGGAGGAAAGAAGGGCTATGGGGGCCTTTGCGGAGTTTGTCTCCGGCGCGGGGAGAGTGGAGGGGATTGGAGAGGTTAGGGACGAGGCCAGGGAGGCCGAGGGTATGGGCACAGAGGCCGGTGTTGGTGCTGAGGCTGAGGCTGAGGAGGCTGTGTTCGAGGACGATGAGGAGGAGGGGGATGACAACGGGATGGACGATCCCGACGAGGCCTAAGTGGACGCTCCCGAGTCCAAATGGGCCATGGTAATTCCTTGACCCCTTTTACTCTAGCTTTTTATTTGGTATATATGCATGTCTTTTGGTGGGATGAATAAGTGACTAGCGTATAATACTTGTATATGCGTGTTTTGATAGGCATGCTTGTGTATAAGTTAATCACGGTGGGATGTGTAAGCATGCTGTATGTTGACATGGGTTTGTTTTTAGGAAGGGGGATAATTTTTCATATGTACATCCATTTTGTTATATGCCTATATAGGAAAGGAAAGGGTACGGCTTAGTATGCTTGCATGTATGGTTTTGTATGTATATAATCTTTGAAGTATATTTTTATACGTATTTGACCGTGGTGGAGTAAGAGGGAGTATAAAAGGGAGTGCATGCATTTCTATGGGTCTAAGTTCTTTCATATGCTTGGTAGAGTTCATGAAAAGCACATATAAGCATGATGAGCGGTATTTCGAAAAAGGAAATGTGCGAGTAATGACCACGGTGGGATAAGAGGGTAAAGCATGTGATCTTATAGAAAGGTTTTGTACATAAAGGAGGGTAAATTTTCATATGAAGTCTCGTATTTTCATGCTTTTATCTGTTTTAGTATGTGGAAGTCCATCTTGCTAAGCATGGTTTCTAAAATGAATTCTAGGCTGAGATTCTCACCTATTGATTGTTTTTTTCTTTTTTTTAAAACTAACCCATGTCTTCTTCGTTTGCTTGTAGCGGCTGAATCATATCCGGGCATTATGGCACGGGACGAAGAGGTGGTATGATGCCTTGGGCAGGGGGAGAGGAGGTTGGTGGATGGAGCGGGCTTCCGTTCTTTCTTCTTGATTGAGCCATTCCACGTCCACCGTCCTTACGTGGAAGTGTTGGCGGAGAGGTGGGATATACGCGAGGGCTGCGTCTTCGGTTCGGGAGACTCCTGCCGCTCCTGATGCTCCAGAGGTCCAGTCTTCTCATCAGCCGCCGCTCCCTTTCTAGCCGTGTCATGACATTCCTCCCACTCTGCCTCCCGCAGATGATGATGACACTATGAGGTATACTCCCTTGTGTCTTGGTTTTGGGTAAAAGAATAATATATATGCAAGGAATTCATGCTTTTCTTCTTTTGTTTTGACTCAGGTGATATTTTGGTGAAGTATAGCTCAAGACTTTGGAGTTTTGGAGTTCTCGGTGGACCCATCTCTTCCTCACTCTTTCATAAAGACTCTCTTTTATGCACTCTCTTAGGTTTTTAGAAAAACAATCTATGTTTATGGTCTTGGTGGGACAATTTTATGGTTTCTATGCATGGTCTGGTGTAGGTAGTATGGATGTTTTGGTATTTTTCAAAGGGTTTCTTTTATTTTGAAAAATGCATATCGCGTGGACGAATGAACTTGGTCTTTATAAGTTTTAATTTATTAATGGATGTAGGATTCTAATATATATAATCATTCTAGCATGGTATTTATATAAGTTTTGTGTATGAATGTGTGTATGCATGTTTGGAAAAAAAGAATATTTTGACAGGTTTTGAAGTGAGGATGGGATTGACAGGGCAGATGGGGCAGCAGGTGAGGGGCGGCTTCTTGTGTTTAGCCGCCCCAGATGGGGCGACTTGTTTATGCTAGCCGCCCCATTCCTGGGGTCTTTACCTGGAAAAGAAGGGGTAGTTCCATCTAGCCGTCTAATGGGGGGCGGCTAGCGGGTTTAGCCGCCCCTTGCCTGGGACAATGCTTCTGGTTTTGTTTCTTGTCTGCTGCTGCTGAAGGCCTTTGTGACCGTTTCAACCTTCGAGACCTATAAAAACATTCCTTCCATGAACCAAGCGTTAAATCTGTCCGGATTGCGCCCCTGCACTGACTTTCGAGCCCTTCTTGCTTGAAGTGTCAAGGGCTACAATCCATCTCAAGGTAAAATGGAAAGATAATGCGAGAAAGTAAAGTGCGGGAAACCATGCTTTAGTACACAAAGGAGGGTTTCCAAGTGCGTGAGGGAAGAAAACTCTTAAGTATGTGTGAAAGTGGGATAATTTCTTCTCAAGCATGTACGGAAGGACATAAAATGAGTGTAGATGGGGGTAATCTTAATGTTGGCATGGGGGGTCAACTTTAGTATTTCAAGAAAATCGGATGCCTAGGTGTTTTGGAAAAGGAAAATGCAAACTTATGCGTAAGTTTGCATTGCATTAGGGGGCATTTTAATTCTTCAATGGTCTTTTACGTGAGAGGACAATTTTTTCGACTTTCTTAAGTAAAAGATACCATCAAGTCCCTATGGAGGAGCCCTTGTGGTCACCTATGTCCAAATCAGGATTGTATTTGAAAGGTATAAGCCTTATGTGTTGGTTTTTCTAGGTTCATGTTCTCAAATGCTTGATCGTATTATTCTAAACATGCTGAAAGATCGATGAGTGTACCAGGAGTCAAGTCAAATAAGTTTGTTTTGGATAGGCAAGTTTCTAAGTGAACTCATGTGAGTGTGTGCGGTTGTAAACATTGAAATGGTCTACCCTTGGTCGAAATTTCACCTTTCCCGATAGACATAGTTCAATTTGAATCCCATTGTGAAATAAAAAAGGGGGGGGGGAGTGAGAATGGGGTAAGAGTAATATCTTCCTTTTGGACAATATTTTAAAATTGTCCCAGTCTAGCATATGTCCTACTTTCTAGGTCCCTCTGGGTTTCTTCTTTTTATCACTTCTTTATTTTGGGTGGAAAGTACAGTAATTTGTTTAGACCTGTACTAGTATAGCCGTTTGTTTGGCATATACTTGTGCGTAAAGGCGTTAAAGCCTGCTAAAGTAGAGAGTTTAACCCATTCACTTGGGTGTTATTTTTCTTTTGTTGGCCTCTCATTGCCTGACTTTTTTTTTATTTGAGGGGGGGGGGCTCTTCTCTTTTTCACCCCGATTCTTTTCATGTTTCCCCTTTAGAAGTGTTTGTATAGTGCCAGAGCCAGTTTTGGGACATATGCTAGGTCCAGGTAACTCCTCATTGTGACCTTGGGTTAATATGAGTAGGGCGGAAATCGATTGTCCAGTCATACGTGCGTGAAGGAAGCGGCATGATTGGCGGAGATGTGTTCAAATAAATACGAGTTTATCTTTGAGAGTCTTATAATTCTATCATCAAGTACTAAACGCTAAAAATTACAGGAAGAAAGAATAATAGTTCTCAAGTATTGAAAGCTTTTCATGCATGAAATTTCTTCAGATAAAGTGCATTCCACGAACCTGAAACCTCGACTCCTTCGGCATCTACCAGGTGGTAGGCATTCCCGGAATAGGCATGGGTGATCACATAGGGTCTCTTCCAGGTGGGTTGCAACTTCTCTCTTGGGTGAGGCTGTCTTGATGGCATGATTTGCTTAAGTACTAACTCCCCGATTTTAAATTTTATTTCTATTACATTCTTTTCAAATGCCCTTGCCATCCTTCTTTGGTAGGCCTGGGCATGGTCTACCGCTCTTAATCTTTTCTCGTCCTTTCCTTTTCTCTCTCTTTTTTTTGGTATTTTTGGTATTTTATGTTTTTGAAAGTGTGGAAATAGATATATACTTATGGTTTTGAAAAGGGCATGAGCTTGTAAATAGATATTTTTGTTTTTTTTCTTCAAAAAAAGAATGGAGATAAAGTTTGGGAAACGGTTTTGTTTTTAGAAGGAAAGCATGGAAAGACAGTTTGTAAAACATTTTTGGTGGATTTTCTAGAAATACGGCTTTGTAAAACATTTTGTTTTGAAGAACAGTGTGGAAATGCAGTTTTGGAAAACATTTTTGTTTTGAAGAAGAGTGTGGAAATGTAGTTTGTAAATATTTTCGTTATTTGGAAAACATGTAAAGAAAGCTTGTGAAATATTTTTGTTGTCTGGAAAGTATGTAAAGAAAGCCTGTAAAATATTTTCCTGGTTTGGAAAACATGTAAAGATAGTTAGAAAATATTTCGTTTTGTAGAAAAACACGGAAATAAAGCTGGAAGCAGGTATGTTCAGGGTTGGGGAATGAGAGCTGATTAACATATATTTTTGGATTTTGTTTTCTTTTAGGAAAGCGTGTAAATAAATATGTATATGGTGATGAAAGCGAAAGCTGGTAAACAAATATTTTGATTTTTGATTTTTAGAAAAGCTGTAAACAAATATGTACAAGGGTGAAGAAAGCGAAAGCTGGTAAGTAAATGTTTTTGATTTTTAGAAAAGCTATAAACAAATATGTACAGGGGTGAAGTAGGGGTTTACCCGAGGGGATCGGTACCCGGTTCTTGGACTCATATCGCTTCCTCGAGTCGGCTCCTTTTTGGCTGCCGGCAGATGTCCGGTGGGGGTCCCCTATTCCCGAACTCTCCCTCCCTGAGCCTCTTCAAGGGTCTTCCTTGCTGGAGCAGTTCTTCATCGGTGGAGCCTGGTTGCCAACATGCAAGCACCTCTAGGCGGATGCGCATGGCACAGACGCTCCAATTTTGGGTCCACGCCTCGTTAAAGCGTGCTTCTCCCCAGATAGATATCACTCCTCTGCGGTAAGGAAAGCGAATGTATTGCTGTCGGGTGGATGAGACGGCTTTGATGCTGTTGAGCCATGTCCTCCCAACAATCAGAGGTGGGGTGATCGAATGTTCATTACCATGCAGTTGACGATGGTGGAGACCGGGCCGATTTTAGTGGGAGCATGACCAATCTGCAAGCGTTCTTGCGTGTGATGTCGAAGGCGTAAATGAATTCGTCCGAGGGCTCCAATCTAGGAACCCTACCTTCTAGCTTCTGGTATCGATGAGAATGTGCCGGAATTCTCTTCCTCCGAGTATGGCAGTGATTGCGAGGGGTGCGGAGCGTGCTCCGGCTTTTGCGACTTCATGGGGGAGGAAGGTGATCGAGTTGGGCTCCGTAAGATCGCTTGATGGATGCAGGGTCCCGACCACTTCTTCCGAGGGAAAGTCGCCGTTATAAGGGGATCCAGGTGGGCTACCACCTTCATTCTCGCCTCCCGGGCATAGGGCTAGTGTGAACATATTGTGTATTGCCTAGTTGTTCTTGTTCTTGTACTGGAGGCGTGCCTCTCCCCAGATTGTCAATACATGACCCATGAAGGGCAGTCGGAGGCATTGGTGCCGGGGGGAACAGAAAGCTTGGATGCTGTCCAACCATGGTCGTCCTAGCATCAATGGGTACCTTGTGTCGATGTCGGCCACGAAGCAGGCTACTTCACAGATGAGAGGGCCGACGGATAGCTCGAATGTTCCATGGCCGCGGAGAGTCTTCCCGGTATGGTTGAAGGCCTGAATAGTAGGGTGGGCCAGTTGGACGGGAGGACGGCCTAGTCCGGGTATCTTTTGGTAGGTGGAGCATGTCATTATGTTTATTCCTGACCCTGGGTCCAGGAAGATGTTGTTCAGCCACAACATATGAAGTTGTCCGCGGATGTGTAGGGGGTAGACTCGCAGTCTGGAGTCCGGGAGGTCTTTGTCAGTGAATGATATGGTCATTGGTCGGTGGGGGCCATCGACTGTGTCGGTACTTTTGGAGGACCCATTGTTGTCCGGATGCAGATCATCCGACGTACATTCTCCTCCCTCAGGTCCCTCGCTTGCTCCTTCGGGGATCTCCCCAAAGGGCTCTTCCTCTTCGTCTCGTCCCGGGTTTTCTAGTCTGCTTTCGTCGGAATCAATGTTGATGACCGCGGGCAGGACGAAAACTGCATTTTCTTCTTCGCCATAGAGTATGGCGAGGTCATGGTGGTCGAGGTTCAGCTGGAAGGGCTCGTTTTGCCCCTCCTCCTCGGATTCTTCGGATAGACTGTCATCAGTGACATCTTCTGAACTGCTTGGTTGTGGTGATGATTGTCTCCCTCTCCTGACCATGTTTACCATGTGGGCTCCAGATGTGGATGCTTGGTTGTGACCTAGAAATGGGTCAGTAAATATGCCAAGTGGCTTGGAGGCTCGAGATTGCCCTGGTTTAAGTGGTTTTTGATCATGCCCGAATCAAGGCGCCTGTCATCATTCAAGTCATAAATAAAATCCCAAAAAATAACGCATTGTTCTATGGTATGTCCATGCTGTTGGTGGTATTTACAGTAACGCAGTCTGCTGGCCCCGGGGAGTGGAGGCTTAGCAACTGGGAGGGAGATACTGTTAGTATCCATTAGCACCCTATAAATCCTAGTTAGTGTTTCTGGGAGGGGAGGGTGATACTATTAGTATCCATTAGCACCCAATCAAGGCGCCCTCTTTCCCACTCGTCTCTGATCATAGGATGTTGGAGGGGAGACCTCATTATAAGTACTTTGTGTAGGCTGCCTAGGATTTAGGTTTTGGTTCCTTAGGAATATAAAGGGGTCCAAGGCTGGCCTTGTCTTGAAATTACAGGGCTTTGGACCGGGGAACTTTGGATTACCGGGTTTTGTTGTGTCGGCACGGGGACAGGTATTGATCGAGTAATGAAATTTTGGTTGATTGGCCAAGGCGGCACATATCCGGATGAACCGGACGTGTACTGTCTCGGAGCCGTTCCTCGATCAGGAACCCGTGTTTCGTTTGGGTAGAGTGCCGATACTTGTGTAATCCCCTCTACCGTGGGGGTTTGTGCCTTACGAGACGGTTGTCCAACCCTATGGCCGATAGGTGGGGACTGGGTTTGGACTATTGGGGCTGCACAATAGAAAATCATGTTGTGGTGGTCAATTAGAAGCTGATACGTAGTAAAGTCTCCGTACGAAAGGCTCATACGGAGCTCTAGACTCAGGCTCTGTAACATCATGTCAATTTCTTGACATTCTGTGAGTTGCAGGCCGGTCCGGTGGACAAGTGTGCGCCACCGAGACACGTATTGTTGAAATTCCTCCCTAGGCCTCATTCTCTCTACGGTCAAGTCTGAAATAGAGGGGGTTCTGATCCTCTGGTAACTGTAGTAGCCCAAGAACTTCTCGCTTACAGCCGAGAAGTTCGACAAGTTATCTACAGGAGGGTGGAGAACCATTGCAATGCTTCTCCTTCTAATGATTTCTGAAAGAGAAAGACAAGCAGAGGTTGATTATCTAGAAATGATCGGGCGTCTAGATAAAAGGCAGTTAAATGAATGTCTGGGTCTCCACGACCGTTATACCGACGGAACTTGGGGATTTTGAATCCCTCCGGCAGGTGCTTGGGGGCTGAGGGACCAGTCTCGGAGAGGATTCTCCGGATGGTTTCAACTAGTGTTTCTCCTCTGGAAGGGCTGCCTAGCGGTCCTGGGTTTGGGGTGACCTAGTAAGGGCCTGGGGTAGAAATGGTTGGGAATATTGGATTCGCGGGGAAAAGGGGGGTGAACGAAAAAATACTCGGAATGACCGAGCGATCCAGTGTGGACGGGGTTTGGGATTGGCCTTGGAGGTTTCGACAGGGGCTTCCTGTCTCAAGGTCTTGGCATGTCGGTAGTCGGCGAGGTCATGAAACATGTCCTCTATGGATTGGTACCCTAGACTGGCCATCTTTTCCTCTAGATGGGCCAGGAATTGTGTGGCCTGACCCTCTTGGTGGGTTTTTTTCCTCTAGTATCTCCTCCTCTAGGTGGGATTCCATGATGCGTGTGGAATGATTTAAGGGAATGAATGCAGGTATAAAGCAGTAAATAAAGAGGTAAAGGATCGCGTAGTGACGTGCGGCTTACAAAGCAGTAAAGGATTGCGCAGCGGTGTGCGGTTTACAAAGCAGTAAATGATTGTGCAGCGGTGTGCGGCTTATAAAGCAGTAAAGGATTGCGCAGCGGTGTGCGGCTTACAAAGCAGTAAATGATGCTGTGATGCAAAGTAGAGGAGGATCTGATTCAAGGGGGGAAGGGAAAACTCTAACCTTCCTAGTGGGTTGATAGCATTCTAGTCAAGCTTGTAAAAGGGGCAGAAGAGGATTACCTTTTGTTGTTTTTCAGGAGGGGTGTCTGACCGTGATCGCTAGATTTGTCGGTATCGGATTCATCGGTGTTGAAAAATCCGCGTGTGGCATGCGTGTGTGGGGGTTCTTCGGGGATTTGGATCGGATGCGTGCCCTGGCGGGCTCGGTGGGATCGTCTTCTCGGAAGGGTAGTGTCGTTCATGGTCGAGTCGCCCAACAGCGGCTCAAGAGGATTCCGGGGTTTGTGTGATCGCCACCTGCTTTTTCAAAAAACTGGAAAAATGTTGGGTTGGATTTGATCGCCTACGTGGGGAGTTTGTGGGGTCTCCGCTCTGAGACACAGATATACCGTACATAGAGGTAAAAATAGGTAATCCTATTCTGCTTCCGGGGCTTGACTAAAGGAGTCTTGGGACAAAGGGGTGCAAGTGGGGTGTGGATATGGGGCGGCTAGTGGGATTCAGGCGTCAGGTATGGGGCGGCTACTAGGGTTTAGCCATTCGAGACCTGGGTTGGTTTGGGCAGAACTTCGGTAGGAAATGGGTTTGGTTTTGGACAGAGGATAAGCTAGGTTTAACCTGGATTTCTGGAGGGTGGAATGAGAGAGTGTTTTTGTGTAGGGAATGGATTTTTCTCTCACAAAAGTGAGGCTCTCTTTCTCTCTCTCTAGGGATTTTTGGTAGTGGAAGGGGTGTGGACTATGAGTGGATTGTCTATTGGATTTCTAGATATGAAAATGATTTTCTCTATTGTGTTTGAAAGGCTTGGGACCTCCTCTATTTATAGTAAAAAGGAGGCGGGGGAATGTCTAGGGGGTAATAGGATGGCTTGATTAATAGTGTGTTTGATTAAACCCCTCATTTAATTCTCTGGTTCTCCTGTCAGGACCAGGATGGGTCGGCTAGACCTAACTAGCTGCCCAGGATGGGGCGGCTACTTTCTGGTAGCCACCCCCATCATGACCTGTCAAATGTCCCATCTCTGACAAGCGGTGGCTTGGGTCGGTTACTTGAATTGATCCGGCTAAGATATGGCGGCTAAAGGTCACAACCCACCGCAATGATCAACATTTAATGCTGTTTTATGTCCCATCCAGGGAAGCGGTTCAGGGTCGGCCAGGGGAGCGGCTAGTGCCAACTAGCCGCCTGGTGTGGAGCGGCTAGTTAGTTTAGCTGCCCTAGTCCAGGGTCTTTAGGGTTTCTAGGGTTTTAGGGTTTCTCTAGGTGGGTTTTAGGGTTGGGACCAGGTTTTTAGGGTCTGGACTAAGGTTTTTGGTCACGGTTTGGTTTAGGGTTAGGGTTTATGGTTAGGTCTGGTTTAGGTTTAGGGTTTTAAGGTTTCCGGTTTCCTGAACTTTTGGTTTTCTTTTACATGCCCAAATGTGGGTTATTTCCAGTTGTTACTTGAAGTATTTCTGTCTTTCTGGACGGTCAAAATTGGGGTATCTATAGTAGTGTCCCCAATAACCTGCTGAAATGTCTAGAGAGATAAGATTTACTCCCGCACCAGTATCGACAAAAATGCGGTTGACCAGCTTCCTTCTACCAGAGCGGTGGCACACAAAGCAAAGGTACTAGCTAGTGGATCAGCAATGAGTTCATCATGCCAGAAGGATATCGCAGAATTTGTCCCTCTAGATGTTAATGCCGTTGGAATGTTAAGAGCAGAGATATGGCGGTCAACTTTTATCTTTTCTAGGAATTCCTTAAGCGCCTTCTGATGATGTTCTAATGTTTCTATTAGCTTCAGAATTAAATTTTTTGCAGTAATCTTGCATAGCTGTTCCAAGAGATTGACCTTGTCACCCATTCTGCTTTCCTCAATGTCGGATTTTGCATTGACTCACCGGGGGATTGGGCAGGCATGTTATTGAAAATTCATCTAGTCCTTGTAGAGTGATTGTGAATCACTGTATCAAGACCATGACATTCGAAACATGAGGGTGGTCAATATAATTGAGGTTGATAGGAGTCTGAGCTGGTGGTGGCTTGATGGGACTTCTTGGAAGAGGGCGGATGATGCCTCCTGGTCGGATCTAAGGTGGAGGATTGTAACAACTTTAACTTTCAATTGGGTCAGGCTGTGCCTGACGGATCTTATAGGTGTCGTTGGACACCTGGGCGACGGATCCATGAGGAGCCGTCGTGGTAATGGGAGACGGATCCATGAGGAACCGTTGGGTTATATGGGCGACGGATCCTCGTAGAGCCATCAGACATTTGAGCGACGGGCTCAATCAGAGCCGTCGATCTGGGCAGAAACTGAATTCAAAATTGGTCCATTTTTGAAAGGAACAAATGCATTGATTGACGTTAATTGGCTTTGATGGTGTCGCGATAATTGTCCCCACGTGCGTGCGAGTTTATTAACCCCTAGTAACTAAAAATCCTAAAATATTATTCTTCTTTTTCTTGTTTTCGGCTGCCTTGGTGGAGGGGCTCGGGAAGGGTTCAACCAACAAGTTCATGTGAGTATTTCCTTTAGTTTATGAAGAGTTTTTGAATGGTAATGAGTCCCTTTGGTTGTTCTTTGAATATGATCTCGCTTTCAAGGTTTTCCAAACAAAAATAATAAGTTTTCTCTTGTGTTTCTTTAGATCTTGATTTGCTTTCGGGTCTTGTGTTATATCAATGTATTGCTATTATTTTTGTGATTTTTTCGTAAGTTTTAAGGATGCTATTGTGACTCAATGCTCATGTTTGAAGATCTTAATTTTCTTGAAGTTTTCTTATGGAATTTTCTTGACAACCTCAATGAGTTTTTGGGATTTAAATGATTTCTTTTAGATCTGATGTTATAACTAGATTTCTATGATATTTTGGATGTATTATAGACTTTTCATGATTTAAAAAGAATATGTATATGCCATGTTAAGGTTATTCATTTTAAATAAAATCGTGTTTTGATCCTTTGAACGTTGTTTTAAATACTTATATGCTTAGATCAAAATCGGTGATGTGTTTTCGTGATTTCGAAGGTTCGAACGTATACCCGTGTTTGTATTTACACCTATGATAGACTTTGGGTTTCCGAAGATATTTATATAGGTTTTTGATTCGGTTGTAATCAGATTTCGATATGTATGATTTGATTCAAACTAAGTTTTCTCACTGTTTTTACACCGCTTTGAAAGGACCTGTGTTTCGTTTTCAATGATAAAAGGTTTTAAAGAATTTTTATAAAAATTAATTAGGATTTTGTGGTCTGTCTTGAGACGGCTCCCATAGGATCACTTTGACTTCGAGAGGAGCGGTGTGCTGGCTGGGCTCAACAAGCTCATAGGAATAAAATATGATGGGTGGTAGATCAGATGGATCAAAATTACTGATGCCTTCAAGTGGAAGATTGATGGGGGATTCAGATTCTGAGTAGCCCTCTTTTGCAGCTTCTCCTTTTGTGGTTTCTTCCTCTCCCTCCTCTTCTGGACTAGCAAAAAATGTGTTGATGCTCCAATTTCTGTCCTGGAGTTGTCTTGAGACTAATGAGTCTCCCCAAATGGTGATCACTCTTCCCCAAAATGGGAAGCGCAGACATTGATGTGGAAGTGAGAGGAATGCCCCAATGTTGTTGAGCCATTCTCTTTCCAAAACCATTCTCTAGGCGGTTGTTCCCATTTCTAGAATCTTGCAGCATATTTGACTGTTTAAGGGCCCCAATATGAATGAAAGTATGATTTTTCCAAGGACATGAAGACTGCTTCCATCATATACAATCTCGGCTTTATTGGACGTTTCTAGCTCAAAGTCATGATGATAGAATTGATATGTGTTGGAGGCATCACATTTCCTATTGCTCCAATGTTGATGCGAACGTAATCGAAAGATTGTCCAAAAATCATTGCCTTGAAACGAAGTGGGGGAGTGCGCAGGTTTGGCGGAGCCAACTCTTCATCTAAGAAATTGACAATGGGGTTTTCTAGATAGTCTGTGACATCATCATTTTCGTAGTCTGGGATGGTACTAGCTATGGTTGATGTGTCAGACCAATCCTGCTCTTGATCATCTTCAAATTCTTCTTCGGAATTATCTCCTCCTTTGGTATTTTTTCTTCAGCCTCTTCCTTTTCTTCTTCTAGCATTTCCTCTTCCGGTATTTCCTCTTATGACATTTCCTCTTCTGGCTCTGGTTCTTCCTCTGGCTCTTCTGGTTCCTCCTCCATCGGCTCTTCTTCTGGCTGGTTTTCTTCCTTAGGTCTCAATCCAGATCCTCCGTTGTCAGCGGTTGTGGGAGGGGTGATAAGGTTGGCCCATTGGTGTGATGATGAATCAGAAGAAGAGCTTGTCCCAATGAAATTGATTACTGGTTTGGATGAAGTGGAGGGTTGTGTATGGTGGGGCAATGGGTTAGTATGTATGCCAAGTGTAGTCCAAGCAGAGGGTTGTGCGGGATGGTTTGAATGAGACCTGTTAATGATATTCCTTAACAGTGTCCAATCAATGCGGTTTTGTTTATGTAGATCATAAACGAAATCTTTAAGAGTGTAGCAACTACGGATGTCATGGCTGTTCATCCGATGGTATGGACAATATCGGAAATTATCAACACCAGGTGGTGAAGGTCTCTCAGGAGGCAAGGTAATGCTATCTGATTCCATCAATGCCATAAAAATATTTGGTAATGATTCCGGCAATGACGGATAAACACCATGCTTGCCCATCCTTCGAGCTTGATAGGATGGGGGTGGGGGGACAACAACATAGTGTCTTTCATTAGCTGTTTGTGGGGTTATTTGATGGGGTTGTGAAGTCTGTACTGGTTGAATTTGAGGAGTTGGGCGGTGATATTGGGTTGGTTGATGGGGAGATGGGTGATGGTTTGGGATTGAAGGAAAGGGCGTGAGGGGTGTTGGATGGTACACCGACACTTGTGGAGGAGTAAACCCTTGATGTTGGGTTACCGAACGAGGAGGTGTGTACCTAGGTGGGGCAGGTACATAGGGCCTTGCCATTGGTCCTCTACTAAGAGCTGATGATCCATTTGGGTAGAACGCCGAGAATTGAGATGTAACCCATTCTATTGTAGGGGATGAGATAGGGTTCTTTTTGGATGGGGGCGTGAGTTTCTAGTTGACAAGGCAGTGGCAGCACCGACACAACGTTGGATACGGTTGTGAGTCAATCAGCATCATATATGTAGAACAGTCTCCATAGGACAAATTCTTTTGCAACTCTAGAGTGAGATTCTGGAGCATCATATCTATCTCCTGGCCTTCAATTATGTGTACCAACATGTGCCATCGTGCCACAAATGATTCAAATTTTTCATGTGGTCTCATTTTTTCTGCCGTAAGATTTGACAGGGATGGAACACGCATCCTCTAGTACCCATAACGCCGAAGGAACTTTTCACTCACTGGAGAGAAATCATGGAGGCATTCGGCCGGGAGGGTCGAGTACCACTGAACAGCTTCTCCTTCAAGAGATTTTTGAAAAAGGAACACTAGAAGTGATTCATCCCCTAAGAATGGACAGGATCCACGTAAAAGGCAGTCAAATGAGTATCCAGATCTCCTCGACCATTGTATCGACGATATTTGAGGATTTTGAGGTCAAGTGGAAGAGTGATGGAAGGAATTTGGTGCAGATTGGACTGGTGGGGATTTTGTAGGAGAGCCGAGTTAATTTCTGATACTATCCTTCAGACAGCATCTTCTCTATAGTTTCACTTAGTTGCAAACGGGACTGACTCTTGGCAGTGGTGGTAGAGGAGGGGGCTGTTGAAAACTAGGAGGATTCTGATTTCTAGAGGTGTGGTGCAATCGGGTGAGACTGTCAAAGGCATTCATCATCTCATCAATAGAATGGTAGCCCATGGCTTCCATTCACTCTTTGATTATCTACAAGGTAGGTCCTTCAGAAGTTTCTCTTATTTCTTGATGATATATGTTCGGCCCATAGGGCATGCGAGCATTTGAAAAAACTTGATTTTCATAAAAATCATAACCTACTTCTACTCTTGAACTGTCATGGCCATTGTTAGAATCCATGTGTGTGCAGTGTGCAATTCAAACACAACTTGATTTTTTTAGGCAGTGGTGATCACAAGACAGAAACCGACGACTCTCAAACAGCTGTCCCGAAAAAGCTTTTTTTTTTTATTTGAGAAGAAAAACAGTAATTAGCAGTCTCAAGGCAGTGAAAGTGCTTAGCAGTAGAAAACAGTGACTAAAAATAGAGGATTTTTTTTTTACTTTTTTTTTGGCAGGTAGAAATCGATGGCTCTTCAAGCTGTCGTCAGGCAAAAACTAATTTTTTTTGTTTTTTAACAAATGCAAAGGGTTACTCTAGGGGTCAGATGGACTAACTTGGTGACGAACTTCTTCACAAAAGAGAATTCGAGTCGATGTGGATTTTTGATGATGGATGTCGTCAATCCGGTTCTTTCAGACTTGGTTTCGGTCCATGCACGACGTATCGAATCACCGTTCAAAAAGTAGTATGAGTTTACCGACTGCTCATTGAGACTCAAATTGTGATCCGCCATTTGCTCATTGTGGATTCTCTTCACGTTAACGCAGGCGGCCACGCAATGCGGTGAAGATCAGGTATCTCGCACAAAATGATCAAGATCCGATTAGAACAAGGATGTAGTAAATTATTAAAAATATATATATATATATAAATATATTAAATATAAACTTTAGACACGCACCGTGTTTGTTTGTTTGGGGAGGGGACTAGTAATGATTTTACTAACCCCTCCCCAAAATATTTATCCCTTTAAAATGCAATAAAAAAAATGGATTGAGATTGATGCACTAACTAGATAATGTAAATAAAATTAACTAGTAAATAACAAAATCAAAATAAATAAATAACAACGAGAAAGCCCTGTTTTGAGCCTAGCCAAAACAACTCGACCCCCTTCTCGTCTTCTTCTTCTCTGTGTATGTGCTCAACTCACTCTCAGCCCCCCCCACCCTCTCTCTCTCACACAGCTTATCTCTCTCACACTCACTCTCTCTCTCTCTCTCACTCAAAACCCAAAAAAAAAAAACTTCACTGACTTCTTCAATTAAAACAGCCGAAATAACCAAAAAGCTCTCCTCCTCTTTTTTTTCTTTTTATTTCTCCAAACAGCCCCGGATCCATCTCTGTTTTCATTAAAACAACCTAAGGTCCCTCCTCTGCTTTGTAAAGATTTGGGACCTCTATTTATATCCCACCAAAAACCACCATTGCCCACTGATTCCACTCCTTTTACTTGTATTGAAAACCATCCAAATGACATCTTCACAGTTGTGATCACTTCTCCTTTTCTCTCTTGTACTTACCCTTTTGAACCAGCCAATACAAATACCCAGCTCATCTTTCTTTGTCCCTAATAAAACAATTTAAAATGAACATCTCATCCCCTCTCAAATCAAACATTTAATGCTCCTTTACTTTGTTTGATTTTTCAGCTTATGCATGACCATTTTTGTGTACTCGTGAAAGTGATGCATGGGAGAGACATGAGAAGTGATGGACAAAGGGTATTACCAAGAGTGATGGTTCATTTATGTATTATATGGTCTAGTTTGGTATGCCGATAAGAGATTAAGATAAGAAAAAAATTAAGTTAAATTATTTATTATCTTATATGGCATACAAAAAAAAGATAAAGCATGAACATTGTTCATATTTTGAGATAAAAAATTATGATAGTTTATTCTGGATAAAAGGTGGAACATATTTTGTCCTAATTTTTTATCTCCATTTTGTAAAATTGAAATAACATTTATGACTACCCTTTACAAAAAAAAAAAAAAAGAAAGAATGTGTTTCACAAAACAATAATAATACCTCATTAATAGGAATGATATATTTGATATATTTTAAAAAAAATTATAGTTATCACATATATGATCTAAATGCAAGATTGAAGATCTAAATGCAAGATTGAAGATAAGAATACAAAAAATGAGATAATAAAAAGCATTACCAAATGCAAATTTAAATAAAGATAGTAATTTTTTATCTTCATAAATTAGAATAACTTATCTTAAAAATTTATCATTTTATCATACTAATTCTATATGATTTGGATTTGATATAGCTAGGTTGTAAACATTGGGGACGTGCGTAGTTGGTTGGACGTGCGTAGTTGGTTGGTGTGAGTGTGCATGAGAGGTGATGGGATGGGATGGGATGGGTTGTACGAAGTGATGAGTGTGCATGGCAAAACTGTGGTAAACATGCAATAGCCATGCTTTAACTTTTTTTTTTTTTTCTTTTTTCTTTTTTTTTTATAGCCTCACCCACTTTTAAATGAATAACAGTCCTTTTGTCATGTGTCTAGAGAGGTAGCATGTGTTAGGAGATAAACTTGCATGGTTAAAGTAGGTGTGTTACATTAAAATATGGAGTGTAAAGGTGATATGTATGCAAGTATGGGGAGAGCGAGTGATAAATGATAACATATTGAAAAAAATAATGTATTTAGGATAAATATTGAACTGATTCAGATATCGTTAAAGATAAGTTAATTGTATCCTAAACCGATCAAAATGGGATATCTACAAGAGTGATAACTAAAAATCTAATATGACATTGAACCCATTAAAAACAAGAACAAGCGAATTGTATATAATGTCAAAATGAATATGCTCAAATTTGATGGCAACAAACCTCAATCAATTACAGTGGTTGAAATGACATAATGTCATTTGAAAATGAGTTCATCAAACACATGCCTGATCCAAAATATTTTTCCAAAGATTTAATTATAATAAACATAATTAATATAATTAGCCATCTACTTGGATGAAGGAAAAGCATGGAACATAAAGTGTACATCTACATTGAATATACTAATTTTTTTATCTATATATATTCTATTTATATATCTGGACAAAGAAAAATATATATGAAAAATGACCATTAAAAAAGGACAGTATAATAAATAATGTTCTACTATATATGTCTGAAACCAAATTAAAAGAAAGAATTTACATTTAGAGTCAAAATGATCCCAGTTTGATAGTGATGCAATCTTGATTTCACATTCTGATGCTTAACAAATTAAATCTTTTCAAAATCCCTAAAAAATATGATTTCACAGCAAAAAGTCGTATATTAAATTTCACAGAAAAAATTATATCTTTTGCTGTGAAATTCAATTTTGCAGCAAAAAGTTATATCTTTTGTGATAAAATATAATGTCTCCGCTAAATGTTATATCTTTTACTACGAAATATAATTCAAGAGCCAAAAGTTATGACTTTTGCTATGTCGAGAAAGGCAAAACTATTACCTACGAATTCAATTTTGGAAGGTAAAAGTTACGTTTAGCTACGAAATTTAATTTTGTATAGAAAAGTTCAAGCTAATAATCCAATTTGTTGTGGTGGTCATTTCTAATAAATTTTGACATACATAAGTAACAATTCAAAATCATACTAAAGATCAATTTTTCTAGAAAATGCATTATTGAAGTTGTGCCCGATGATCCTTTACCCCCCGTTTGGATAGCGGAATTGAATTATTCTGGATATATGACTATGTCAGTCTAGATAACAAATCTACAAGAATAAGAGATTTTCTGTTTGGTTGTGTTTTTTATATTCTCATTGGAAAACGTAAGAACAAAGGTTGAGTTGTTTGTTTGATAAAGAATAAAATATAAATAAAGTGTAAAAAAGTTGATTTGACATGTGAACCCATTGATGTATAAGAGGTGTTGATAGGTGATTTGATGTGATAAGGTGTAAAAAGTTGATTTGACATGTGGGCCCATGGGAATAGATAAAATGAGTATAGCTTATCCTAGGGGTTGTTTAGAATTGTTATACTCTCTTATACTCGTTTAAACTGGCTTAGTAATACCAAGTTATACCCTTCAAACAAACAACCATTTTTTCTATCCATTCTTATACCACCCTTATACTCGCTTATTCCGTTACACAAATGGGGGGTTAAAGAATAGAAATTATCTATTATCGAACCTGAGTCAATATTTTCAGCAAATTCTTTTTTAATGTAGACAATCATATAATGTGTCAGAAAAATTGTGAATGCCTTTTCGCTATTTTCAAAAAATCCCCAAATGTGAAAAATAAACTCAATATATTTAATTAAGGTTTTTTTATTTTTAAGTCTCTACAAATAATCATATTTAGTGATCGATCCCTCACTTCTTCGTATTTGGGTTTAATCCCAGATTTAAAGGATAATTCCTTTTTAGTCCCTATCAGGGACTAAAAAGAAAATGAAATAATTAACGGATAGGTCCCTCTCAGGGACTAAACCCAAATATGAAAAAGTGAGGGATCAATCACTAAATATGATGGTTTGTGGGGACTTAAAAATAAAAAAACCTTTTAATTAATCCACTTTCAATTCTGATCGAGACACAAGTTACACAACAGCTAACACCACTTTTTTTGAAATTTTTCTGAAATCTGAACATCAAAAGCCCTAAACATTAAGGGCTAGTTTGAAAAAGGGTTATGATTTTGATGATAATTTATCCTAATAATAGGGGATAAGAAGTCCATCAATTTTGTTCATATTCATATATGTCAAAGTTGAGACAAAAAGCGGGGGTAAATGCTATCCGAGCCTTTAGGTGAAACAAAATATCACCATTTTCATTTCAAAATTATGACAATTGTCCACAGTTTATCCAAATTTTTTTTCTACCAAATGGGGATAAATTCTATCCTAACCTTTAGGTGGAACAAAATATCTCTATTTTTATTTCAAAATTGGGACAACTATCCACAGTTTATCCCGCTTATTTTTTTCTATCAAATGGAGATAAGCTATCTTTCTACTCATTTATGCCCTTGTCAAACCAGTCCTAAATATTAAAATTAAGTATAAGAGGATAAATAAAAAATTCCATGAACAATAAAAAAGAACTGATAACACCACTTTATTTTTGTTTTAAACATCATAAGCTCTACACATGCTCTTTTACGAGATTGTGAGAGAGAGAAAGACGGGGGACTCTGGGTGAGGTGGGGTGGGGTGGGGGGTGGTTAATAGATTTATCTTCAAAAGATGAGAAATAATATTAAAGACCATGCCCATTAACCATGTTACTTGATAGTTTTCTAATAGTAGCAGCTTAGACTTAGCAAAACTGAGTTCATAAGCTCCAGCCTTCCAGCTTTGGATAATTGGATAGAAACAATCCAGTTCAAGGTTGCAACTTGCAAGGAGGAATGCCCAGGCAATGGCATTCAGAAAATCTCTCCTAATTGGTATTGCAGAATAACTGGCTCTTCAATGTGTTGAGGTGTAGACTGGATGCTTTAGCAAATTCAAAAAAGTACATGAAGTGAAATAGCATTCATAACACCTCCTTAAGGAAGGCCCATCGCAAACTATCGAAAGCCTTGCATAAGTTCACCTTGATACACGATCGACCCTTTGGGGAGGGGAGATTGGTGAGGATTTGGGAGCACTGTTTGAAGTCGATCGGCAAAGAACCTTTGTAAGAGTTATAAACAGAGTTGCAGAGCGAGATAGGACTGAAATCTTCAAAGCTGTCTGCATTTCTTGTCTTCGGGATAAGGGAAATAAAAGTGTGATTAGCATATCTTACTGCATTTGTATTAGCAGAGAAGATTGAAAGAAGTCTTTGGCATGGTTCATAACCAATTTAGGATCATGTGGGAAAAGGAACAATCAGAAATATATAAAATAATATTGTTGTGGCGTTTGAAGTTTTATTTGAGCAATTAAATTTTAAGCGCTGATACGCGCAGCCCCGTTTGCAGCCCAATACACTATGACAACGCAATATATACTGTGCCATAATAGTGTATTGCTTCTATCATAGTGTATGACATGATTTTTTTTCATTTTTCAACTTGAAAAAATACACTATTGTATTTTAGTATATGCATCATTTCATATAACAGTATACACTTCAAAAAGCGAGTGTATGATTTTAAAAAAAGAAGGAAAACAACATGGACTACAATGGGGGCTGAATCTGAGTGTATCTTTTTCCTTAAATTTTATGCATGTGAGGAGCATCTAATGGATGGTTTGATTAGTGGCATAGACTAAATATTTTTTTACATGATTAAATGGGTGATTAGTCCCTCTAAATTTAAAATGATTCCTCTGTTTCCAAAAGTACAGGTAAAAGAACATATTCATCTGGAGTAATCATCTGGTAATACAAATATATTTCAAGTGATACACCCAACCATTACATCCATACACAAAAAAAAAAAAGAACAGTAAAAACATGACAACTTTGTCTAAATGTCTACATGCATAGCTAGTTAACAAAATGGTTCTTCACTGAATTATCTGGTTGCATGTTTTACTACAACTTGATGGATATATGTACTTTCAGGTGAAGCACATCATTGATAAAGTAAGGATCATCATTCCCTAGGAATGAATAAGATGACATGCCACAGATTTGAGGTTCCCCTTCCCCGATCATCTTATTCACAAAATTCTGTGCGGATCTCTCCCTCACCAAGAACTCGAAATCCACTTTAACTGTTGTTTGCACACACTTCAAGAATAACCCAAAAGTATTCATCTTCATCAAGCACCATTGAGCAAAATTTTGAAGGCTTGCCCATGGACATAGAATGGTTGAGAAGTTATGACTAACAAGTTTTGGCAATCCGATCGCTTGAGGTCTAAATAAATATTGGCCTTTTTATGTGGCTTCCTGAACTCGAAGACTCTCACAGGATGTCCGGTGAGCTCCTCTGAAGTGAGTGCTCATGTGGTAAGTCCATGGTTTTCGGCCTTGAAGAAGAGAGCATCTATAACCAAATTAGAAGCAATGTCATGGTCCAAATCTTCACAATCAAGGACTTCCCTTAGCTTTTTATGAGTTATGTACCGCACTCGAACAACGCGAGCCATGTTTGAATTCAAAATCTCATGTCGATCAAAAGAATCGTCTTCCATCACATTTAACTCATCCTCGCAAAGTACAACCTTGAAAGAAGATAAGGGTAGTTGATCTACCTCTTCCTGGAGTCTATGTTCTCCTTGTAACGAGTAACAAGAAATTATCGGGCCATAGCCTCGGCTATTGTTTTTATTGTTTGGGATGTTGATACATTGGAAGAGAGCTCTAAACAATAAGATGCAGTATCCAGGTCCATGTCCAACTTGAGTAGTAAACACATGCAATATTGAATACATGAAGGAACATCATACTTATCAGCTACCATCAATATATCGAGTAAACTAGGGAAGGATGCAACAACCTTCGGTTGTAGTTTCTTGCCATACATGAATTTTAAGAGCTCCATCAAAGCATCTTTCTCTGAGACATCAATTCTTAAGATTGTCTCATTCTGTTTACTTGTTTCCAGTATGCCATTGGAGAATAGCTTCATAAAAAAAGAGCTTGCCCTTGCTAAGATAACAGAATTGATATGAATGCACTCTATCATAGGATCATTTGATTCCGGTGCAGATGTTATTATACGGAGTAAACGGTATAAGAAAATGGGGTTATTGAAAGAAAATTCAAAGTTGCAGCTGCAATTGCTTACATTTACATCCAATATCAGTGATTGTTTCTCCTGTAGTGCAAATAGTAAAATAGATAAGAGAATTTATCTATTTATCTATGAAAGCATACTTCAATTCATAGTATTCTACACATGCATGTACATGGTATTGATGTATTACCAACTCAGATCTTCAAATGACTGTTTTCAATTTTCAAAATCTATTAGCAAGAAACATCACTTCATGCAAGGTGTAATCTCTAGAAATACTCTTTTTACAACTGTCATTATCAACAAGAATTAATTTATGCGCTTCACCATTTTATCTTTTTAAACAGTCATGGATTGTAGGGTACTGAGTGGTCAACTGAGATAACAAATAACTTAAGAACTTTAGGGTAAAATCTCTTCATAAAAATTAATTTTTTTCATGTGATTAATGTTTCTTGAAAATATTTTGACACTGTTGAAAAAAAAACACTCCTATTTTGTTAAAAGCTTACCATTTCATAGCATATCAGGTTCTCTCCACCCTTCTATAAAAAAGGTGTAAGAACTGATTATTACAACAATGTTGATAATGGAGAATACTACATATCCTGCACCTTTATAACCTATTTAATTTAGTGGAATAAGTTGTGAATTTCTATGTTTTGATAACAAGGAATTTCGTACTGGTTTCTTTAATGAAACATACATTGCAAAAGCATAAATGAAGATAGAAATTGAATGAAAAAACAAGTAACATTGTTAGCCTCAACTAAGAATGACTTGATAAAAAAGCAAAGAAATAAAGAGGAGGAAATCCCACAAGACAACAACATATAATTAGTATAATATAATATCATAGTGTTGATATATTTGTGAACAAAACAGAGGAAAGGAATATGGCTTCCAAGAAATCCTGTTTTTTTTTCTTTCTATTTGCTTGATCTTGAATTCTACACTAGGAGAAGCTTTTAAAAAGTTTCCACTTTGCACATTTTCTTAAGAACATTTTTTTGCTTGATCAAGATTAATTAGCAAAAAAATTCCACTCTATCAAATGTAATCTCTTGACTTCTCCTACCATATGGATCAAAGTTTTATCAACACGTCTAATTATGTCATACTTAACAAATAGACAATGTTTGAAAAAGAAAGACATGGATAAGAAGTAGAACTCCACCAAAGAATTTTTACATGAAATATGCACAATGCCCAGAGTCCTAAGGGCCATTTGGAAACCTATTGGAAAAACATGTATGAAGTATATTAATTATAAAATTTGATAGCCAAAAAACATTCTTTTTCTTTGCTTATTTAAATCATACTTTTTATACTAAAAGGTTAAACAATTTTTTCGATTAAGCATACTTTTCTGGGATCGTTTGAATACACGTTTGGTTTATTTTAATTTTACAAAAGTAAAAGCGTGTCCAAAATAGGTTTCAAAACAGCCCTTAATCTCAAAACAATGTCAATACATGAACATAATCTAAAATTTTGAACAATTCCATTCACACACAACATTGAAGTTGCAATCTATTGGCATGATCACATTTGATAACTTTAATTCACAGGAACAATTTAAAAAGTAAAAAAAAAAACTAAATCAAATATGCACAACGCTATGGGTATATATTATATCTATTAGAGGGGCAAAATTCGACTTACTTGATTCGGGTAATCGGATTCGACCTCTCCCGTTCTCCTCCGCCCAAGATAATCCTCGTTTTGCCTGTCAGCAACCTCCGAGCGTCGTTCACACCGAGAGGTGGGGGTCCTGCGGAAGACCCTCCGACACTCAAGTTAGTAAAATGACCAAATAATGATATTTGTAAAAGAAATTGTGCATACCTGTTATGTCTGCCTTTGCCCCCTATTTATAGTGGGAGAATGAAATTAGGGTTTCTGAATGTCCTCATTGTATCGGATGACTGAGATTTTACCAGCCATTAATGAGGGAATAATAGATAAAATTGTTAGATGTGATCAATCAAGAAAATCCATATTTGATGGGGATTTGGTGGACAGAGTCAATAATGACCTGATCCCATGATTCATTTGGCATTGATGGAGATTAAATGTTGATAATGACCAATAATTGCTTAAGATTCATAAGGACCACTACAATTGTTGAATAAATTAGATATTGACTTGGTCAATCTTGGGTTCCGGGTCAGACACGTTCGCGTCGAGACCGGCTGGGCCGTCGTGTTGTCGGGCCGAACCTGAATAGCCGGTTTGTTGAGTTGGACTTGGACCTGGTGGACTGTTGTCTGTTTGGTTGGATTTAATGGGCCCGGTTACCCGGCCCACAGTGGGCAGTTGGAAAATTTGGTGCCCACAGATGTCCCCTTTTTCTTATTCAACTGACTGCCATTCCTGTCGAATGGGAAAAAATCCCTCGAGGCACCACATGTCGGGCTACCTTCTACGTCGCGTCGAAATGATTTGCCCCGGGCGGGGTGCGTATCGTTTCGGATTTGACGGTGCCTTTTGCGTTGACGGAAGTGCCGAGTGGAGATGTCAGATGCCAGACCGTCCGTATCGAGGGGATGGCGTTTCGAGAAGAGCGACCGTCGCCATGATGAGTCGCCTCATTTTCAGAGAACGGCGCGGAAGAAACGAGGGGGCGCAAGTGTCGCCTATAAATACCGCCGTTTGGACGGCCTCGTTTCCATTCTGCTCTCCTCGACCTGACTTCTTCATTTTCCCGGTCGTCGTCCTTGCTGTTCAGTGAAAGTGGTGCAGAAAAAGCTTCCGCTTCCGCGTGGGGTGACCGTCAAGCTGGTGGAGGGCGGCCTGTTTGTTCACGATGGGGCCGGTCTCCTCGTGGGGGAGGCTTACTTCTCCGTATACTACCTCACGGCCATTCAGTTTCCACTCCGCCCCTTTATCCCCACCTTCCTATCATTTTTTGGGCTGGCGCCGATGTAGGTCCATCCGAATGTGTTTCTGGTTCTCGCCGCAGCCCTCTACTTGAACGAGACCCGGGGATATGGCCTCGGTATCTGCGAGGTGATGTATTTCTATCGGTTCACCCGGTGTCCCTGGAGCTCACAACGATACTGCATCGTTATGCGAGGTGACAAATATCTCATGCAGGGCATCCCGGATCACGACCGTGGGTGGAAGGAAGAGGTTGCGGTGATCGGGGGGCCGTGGTAGTGCCCCATGGCCGGTGTGCCCCCTATTCGCACTTCCTTTGGAGAACTTAGTAAGTAACCGTCGGACTCATGGTCATCATTTTTCGCCAAACGTTTGCTTTTTAATCTTGACGCGTCATTATCCTCGTAACGCGTCATTATCCTCGTAGGAAACCTCGACCCCATTGTTGGGATGTCCGAGTCGAGGATTCGATTTCTAGACGACACCGTCAGAAAGGTGGTGAAGGCTCTGATGTGGGACAAGGCCTTCTTTGAGCT
This sequence comes from Acorus calamus, assembly GCA_030737845.1. Lineage (NCBI taxonomy): Eukaryota > Viridiplantae > Streptophyta > Magnoliopsida > Acorales > Acoraceae > Acorus > Acorus calamus. The sequence goes on from CM060870.1 coordinate 14,348,694, forward strand.
CATCACCCTTGAGACGCCCGTTTCGAACGCCAGGGAGCTCACGGCGATTGCTGGCACTCGATGGTTTTTCTCTTCCGGCCCTGTCAGCTGTGTGAGTGGCAGCGTATCGGTCCGGGGGAAGAGTAGCAGGGCAGGTGGTCAGCTACCTCGTGTTGATGATCGTCGGGAAAAACACTGGCTCATGATCGAGAATGACGAGGAGGAATCCGGGTCAAGCGTTGAGGAGGATATCATTGCTCTCGCTCATACCTCCAGCTGAGGGGGTTCTCTGGGAGCGCTGGCTAGGACCGAGGAAGTCGTTCTCCAAGCCGCACTGGCACTCTCTGCGGTTACTGTGGAGAGAGACTCTTTGTGGCGGTCGGCTACTTGGTGGCAGACCCGGGCATTGGAGCTCGAAGGGGAGGTGCGTGCCCTTGAGGATGATCTTGACGCTGGGTTGAGCATGACGCGAGCCCGGACCTACCTAGAGGCCTGGAGCGCGGCACTTCTTCCAGCCGGGAATGCTAGGAGGATCCCGCCAGAGGTGATTGACTATGATGAGGACTTTGCCCCCGGCTGTAGATACCCCAATTTTGACCGTACAGAGAAACAGAAATACTTCAAGTAAACACGGAAATATCCCACAAGTGGACACCAATAGAGAACCAAAGGTTCGGTAAACCGGAAACCCTAACCCTAGCGTGACCTAAACCTAAACCTAAACCCTAAACCTTGACCTAACCCCAAACCCTAGCCCTCAACCCTAATCCCAGCCTTGACCTAAACCTAAACCGGAAACCCTAAACCTTGACCTAACCCCAAACCCTAGCCCTCAACCCTAATCCCAGCCTTGACCTAAACCTAAACCGGAAACCCTAAACCTTGACCTAACCCCAAACCCTAGCCCAAACCCTAACCAAAACCCAAACCCTAGCCCAAACCCTAAACCTAAGCCAAACCCTAACCCAGACCTAAACCTAAACCTACCCTAAAAACCAAAACCCTAAAAACCTAAAGTCCCTGGAAAGGGGCGGCTATCCCTAACTAGCCGCCCCTCACTGGGCGGCTAGTTTACACTAGCCGCCCCCCTAACCGCCCCCTGGCCGACTTTGGACCAGTTCCCTGGATGGGACATAAAGCAATATTAAATGCTGATCATTGCGGCGGGTCATGACCTTTAGCCGCCCCATCTTGGCCGGATCAAACCAAATAGCCGACCCAAGCCACCGCTTGTCAGAGATGGGACGTTTGGCAGGTCATGATAGGGGCGGCTACCAGGAAGTAGCCGCCCCATCCTGGGCGGCTAGTTAGCACTAGCCGCCCTTCACCTGGTCTCTGACAGAAGAACTAGAGCATTAATGAGAGGTCCAATCGAAGCCAACCCACTCCATTACCCCCTGCCTCTCTTTTACTATAAATAGAGGAAGTCCCAAGCCTTCAACAACATCCAAAAATCACCAAGTAATCCACAACATCAACAACCCACAAACCCACTTGTCCAACCTTCCCCCACTTGAAATCCCAAGAGAGAGAGAGAGAGAGCCCCTTTTGTGAGAGAAACACCCATTCCCTACATAAAATACCCTCTCATCCCACCCTCCATAAACCCAGGCTAAACCTAGCTTAGCCTCTGCCCAAGACCCCACCCTTTTCCTACCAAAGCCCTGCCCAAATTCCCCCAGACCCTGGACGGCTAACCCTAGATAGCCGCCCCCTGGCCGACGGCTAAACACAACTAGCCGCCCCCCTATCCACACCCCATATCAACATCCCTTTGACCCATAACTCATTTAGTCAAGCCCAGAAGTAGAATAGGATTACCAGTTTTTCACCTCTGTGTACGGTATATCCGTGTCTCAGAGCGGAGACCCCACAAACTCCCCACGTAGGCGATCAAATCCAACCCAAACCCTTTCCTGTTTTTAGAAAAAGCAGGTGGCGATCACAAACCCCCTTGAATCCTCTTGAGCCGCTGTCGGGCGCCTCAACCAGGAACCACACCCTCACCTCTTCCGAGAAGACGATCCGACCGAGCCCGCCAGGGCACGCATCCGATCCGAATCCCCGAAGAACCCCCACACACGCGGATTTCTCGACACCGACAAATTCTGGCGATCATGGTGGGACCTCCCTCGTGAAAAACAACAAAAGGTAATCCTCTTCTGCCCCCTTTTACAAACTTGACTAAAATGCTATCAACCCTCTAGGAAGGTTAGAGTCTCTCAAATCCTCTTCTACTGTGCATTATAACATCCTTTACTGCTTTCGTAAGTCGCACACAGCTGCGCAATCCTTTATTGCTTTCGTAAGTCGCACACAGCTGCGCAATCCTTTACTGCTTTCGTAAGTCGCACACAGCTGCGCAATCCTTTACTGCTTTATTTACTGCTTTCAATCTGCATTCATCCCCCCACTCTACGTCATGGAATCCCACATAGAAGAGGAGATATTAGAGGAAAGGAATCACCAAGAGGGTCAGGCCACACAGTTCCTGACCCATCTAGAGGAAAGGATGGCTAGTCTAGGGTATCAAACGGTAGAGGACATGTTTCATGACCTCGTTGACTACCGTCATGCCAAGACCTCGAGACAGGAAACCCCTGTCGAAACCCCTAAATCCACTCCCAAAGCCCCATCCACACCCAGTCACTCGGTCAACCCGAGTGTCTTTTCGTTCACCCCCCTTTCCCCCGCGAATCCAAAATTCCCAGCCGTTTCCACCCCAGGCCCCTACCAGACCACCCCAAACCCGGGACCGCTAGGCAGCCCTCCCCGGGGAGAAACATTGGACGATACCATCCGGAGAATTCTCTCCGAGACTGGTCCCTCGGCCCCCAAACACATGTCTCTACATAACCTGAGACAAATCCCATCAGTCCACCTACCGGAGGGATCCAAAGTCCCCAAATTCCGCCGGTACAACGGTCGTGGAGACTCAGACATTCATTTAACTGCCTTTTATCTAGACGCACGCCCGTTTCTAGATAATCAACCGCCACTAGTCTTCCTCTTCTAGAAATCATTGGAAGGAGAAGCACTACAATGGTTCTCCACCCTCCCTGTAGATCACTTGTCAAATTTCTCGGCTGTAAGCGAGAAATTCTTGGGCCGCTACGGTTACCAGAGGATTAGGACCCCCTCTATTTCAGATTTAACCGTAGAGAGAATGAGGCCTAGGGAGGAATTCGAACAATACGTGTCTCGGTGGCGCACCCTTGTCCACCGAACCGGCCTGCAACTCACAGAATGTCAAGAAATTGACATGATGTTACAGAGCTTGAGTCCAGAACTCCGCACGAGCCTTTCGTACGGAGACTGCACTACGTATCAACTTCTGATTGACCGCCACAACAGGATTTCCCGTTGTGCAGCCCCAGCAGTCCAAAACCAGTCCCCACCTATCAGCCATAGGGTTGGACAACCGCCTCGTAAGGCACAAACCCCCACGGTAGAGGGGATCATTAACCAAGTATCGGCACTCTACCCGAACGGAGCACGAGTTCCTGACCGAGGAACAGCTCCGAGACAGTACACGCCCGGATCATCCGGATATGCACCGCCTCGGCAAGCGAATCAACATTTTACCCCTCGATCAGTACCCGTCCCCGTGCCAATACGACAAAACCTCACAACCCATGATTCCCCAATTCAGGCCCCCTCAGTCCATAACCAGGACCAAAACAGGAGATCCCCTTATCCTATCCCCCAAGAACGCAAGGTATAGCCCTCAGTGAACCCGCGTACGGCCCCCATGGTAAGGCCACACCTTCCCCCTCCTACGGCCCAAGATGGCCAAACGGAAGAGATAGCTGTCCCCCCCTCCCGGAAACCCTAGGGAACATCCTCAGAGCCTTATTAAAGGTCAATAGCATTTCCTTACCCACGGCTAGACCTTCGCCTATCGGTGCTGACCCAACCCGTTTTTGTCAGTATCATCGGCATCACGGCCACACCATCGAGCAATGCTCCTTGTTTAGAGACATTGTCTACACCCTTGACGAAGAGAGGCGCTTAGACTGGGCCACCATTAGGGGACTCAACAACAACCCAGTTACGAGATCACTCGAAGTCAAGAAGGTCCCAGAAACCCATAACCCCGTAGAAACCACAATCCAAAACCCGAGGCCAGCTACGAAGGCTCCCTTGAAGAACCAGAAAACCTGAGCTATGAAAGCGTCTACACCATAGAAGTCGCTGACCATGAAGAGTCACCCAGAATCGTTCCAGGTGGCATAATCTTACCAGCCTCTTCCCCCATCCTACCAACCCCCTACCTATTCTCCCCAAACCCACAAGACTCTTTCCCCCAAAAAAGACCGACCAATATCCCCCTTACAAATCAACAGAGCCTGCGCCCAATAACACAAAGCCCCCGAACCACCATTGACGCACTAAACCATCATACTACCAGAGCAGGCAGAATCTTCAACACTGTACCCTCTTATAGACACCCCCTGCCTGAAACCGAAACTGAGGAGCCCCGCGCCGGGGATAGGATCGACATCCTAGACCAACTCCGAAAAATCCCCGCGAAAATTTCCATTTTAGAGCTGATCGAAACCTCGGAACACCACCAGCAGGCTCTAAGAACGTTCCTAGAAAGAACTCAAGTCGACCCGCAAATCTCTACCCTAGGCATACCAATAGCTCTAGCCACCGCAGGACTAGGGCCCGTCATCACCTTTAGACCTAAGGAAGAAGTTCATGATAAAGTCGTCAACACCTCAACCCTATGTATAACAATCAACCTCGAAGGACACCCGGTGGATAAAGTTCTAATTGACACCGGGGCAGGAGTAAACCTCATGTCATTACAAACCTTCGAGCACATCGATGGGCACATAACCACACTCTTTGAAACGGACACCCGTATATTTGCCTATGACAAAACGGCTCGTCCAGTTCTAGGCTTCAAGGACTTCCGATTAAAAGTGGGGCCGCTGGAAACTAGCACTAAAGCTTATGTCCTAGAAATGGATTCAGATTATAATATGATCCTAGGACGTAAATGGCTAGCGTCCATAAAGGGGGTCTCCTCTCCCCTGCACCAGTGCTTGAAATTTCCCTTGGGAGGTCGGATAATCAAAATACAAGGGGATGCGATCAGAGAACCTAAGCCAAGGTTCGCCGATAATGAAACCACCGCCATAAAAACCAGTAGCTCAAAACCCATGGAAACCACCATCCACATCTTAGATTTCCCGGCCAATTGGCTAAATCCCCGGAACACTCCCCCCGTTACCTCAAAGACAAGCCACCCTAGGTTTGAAAATCCTGGCTGGCGTATAATGGGGACCATGGGTTACCTTCCTGGGGAAACTCTGGGACACAAAAATGGGATCCTGGACCCCATCGACCTCCCGGCATGGCTAGACAAGAGGGGGATCGGCTCACCCAAACACAAATCTAAATTAGAGGGAAAATATAATTGGAAGTTGTACGAACATTTCGTGAGGGAAATAATCGTAGAACCCTCCGAAGAAACCGTATGCCCCCTAGACCCTATCCGGGAAAGCGAGCTAGACTACCTCTCTGGCTCCCTAGAATGGCTGTTCCCACTCCCTGATAAACACCTGAATCCACACTCGCCACCAGACGACAAAACTCCAGCTGACCCAGCCTCCTTTTCTCGCAGTGCTCAAGCATCGCAACAAAGGAGCGCCAGCTGCTGGAGGAAAGTCGGCTGAAGCACTTCCACCAATCCAGTAGGTTGTAAATAATAAGTGTCTTTTCTGTTCAAAAAAAAAAAAAAAAGGAAACCAGAACCCTAGGATCCCTGTTCGACAAAGATGACTTCACTCCAGCATGGCACCCCTTCAGCGACGACTCTGATCTCCTGAACAAACTACAGCGTCTCGCCAGTCAAGCCAAAAACCCCAACCCTAGTGCCTCGTCCAAAACGGTAAAACCCACTAGGAGCCAAGTACCTGACCAGATCATTAGCAACTTGGAAGGATATAGCAGGGCCATACTAGGTTTAGAGAAATTTGAATCAATAGCGGTTGTAGAAGAACCAGACCTAGATAACATAGAAAACCCAGATGACGGTCTAGGAGTCTTCGAAATCTGTGATGAGGACGATAAGGAAAGAGAAGACCTGTCTAAGGAATTCAAGCAGAGCCTTCAAAGGTTCGATGAAAAGACAGAGGAAGCAGATGAGAAGATAGAAGAGCTGAACCTAGGGACAAATACTGACCCCAAAATCATTTCGATTAGCGCAGAACTAAATCACGATGAACGAGAGAGACTAATTAAAATATTACACGAGTACAAAGACGTCTTTGCATGGTCTTACAAAGACATGCCTGGGCTCGATACTTCGTTAGTCGAACATCAGTTAATCTTAGAGCCAAACGCAAAACCAGTCAAACAAAAGCTAAGGCGCCTCCATCCCGAAGTGGCTCTAAAAATCAAGGATGAGGTGGACAAACTCCACCAGGCTAAATTTATCCGGGTGGTCTTATACCCAAAGTGGATAGCAAATATCGTTCCAGTGTCAAAAAAAGATGGAAAGATCCGAATATGCATCGACTTCAGGGACCTCAACCGAGCGTGCCCAAAAGATGACTTCCCACTCCCACACATCGACCTCCTTGTCGACAACACTGCAGGATATGAGATGCTCTCGTTCATGGATGGCTTTTCTGGATACAACCAGATCCGGCTGGCAGAAAAAGACCAAGAAAAGACCTCCTTCACCACACCCTGGGGAACCTACTGCTACATAGTGATGCCTTTCGGGCTCAAAAATGCAGGGGCAACCTATCAAAGGGCAATGACCTCAATATTCCATGATATGATGCACAAACTAGTAGAAGTGTATGTGGATGACATCTTGGTTAAATCTAGAACTCGAATAGGACACGCAGAAATACTTAGGCAAGTACTGCAAGATGCAGGGAATATTCACTTAAATGAACCCAAAGAAATGTCGTTTCGGTGTCTCCTCGGGAAAACTTTTGGGATTCATGGTAAGTAAACGGGGGATAGAAATAGACCCGACCAAGGCAAAAGCCATTGCCCAAATGCCCCCACCCAAGAACCTAAAAGAACTAAGAGGGCTTATAGGAAGGTTGCAGTTTATTAGGAGATTTATTTCTCAACATGCTGAACGATGTCGCCCCTTTTACAAACTACTAAAAGGGGGAGTCCGGTTTAATTGGGATAGTGAATGCCAAAAGGCCTTTGATAATTTAAAAGAGTACCTTCTTAAACCCCAGTACTTTCGGCCCCGGTACCCGGGCGCCCCCTACTCCTCTATATAGCTGCAACTAAAGAAGCCATTGGTGCGGTACTTGCACAACACGACGACATGGGAAGAAAGGAAAAGGCCATTTACTACTTGAGTAAAACCCTGATTGAATACGAAAAAGCCTACCCTCCTACAGAAAAAACTTGTCTAGCATTAGTATGGGCTTCCCAAAAATTACGACATTACTTTCTCGCCCACAAAGTCAAATACTTTGCCAAAATAGACCCAGTAAGGTTCTTATTCGAGAAAGCCATATTGACGGGACGCTTAGCCCGATGGCAAGTACAGTTAAACGAGTTTGACGTCACGTACGCCACTCAAAAATCCGTCAAAGGACAAGCCATCGCTGATCACCTCGCTCAACTACCTCTCCCCAATTACGAACCAGTAAAAACGGACTTCCCGGACGAAGAAATATTTGCGCTTATTGAAGAGAAAAGTAGAGAGACCTGGACGCTATACTTCGACGGAGCAGTCAACCAAAAGGGAAAGGGAATAGGATAGCACTAATCTCTCCCGAAGGCGTCATTATCCCACAAGCGTTTCAGCTTACGTTCAGAGCCACCAACAATATTGCTGAATACGAGGCCCTGATAGCAGGTTTGAAGGCAGCCCTAGCCTTAGGAGCTAAAAATTTAGACATCATTGGAGACTCCCTCTTAGTGATCCGCCAAACTCTTAAAAAATATCAGACTAGAGACCCAAAGCTGAAGCCATACAGAGAACTAGCCATAGTCCTGTTAAAACAATTCCGTGAGGTCACTCACATTTTCACACCCCGGACTGGCAATATTCTTGCCGATTCTCTAGCCTCCCTAGCCTCATCACTCGCCTTCCCTTTATCTAGGACATCTGAAACAGTCACTATTCAGAGACTGGAAACACCTGCCACCGAACTCAGTGACCCTAAAACTCAAAATCTCCTAAAAACGAACCAGGCCACAAAAATACTGGTATCACGGAAATCCTAACTATTGAACCAGGAAATATGGACGACGGAAACCCATGGTACTTTGATATTAAAAACTACCTTAGAGACGCTTCATTCCCAAGCTATGCTACCAACGACGACCAGAAAATAGTTAAAAGGATAGCAATCAAATACTGCCTCCGAGGGGGTATACTCTTCCGAGCCTCTTTCAACGGAGAACTACTCAGATGCCTGGACGACGAAGAAGCATACACCATTGTAGAAGAAGCTCACTCTGGAGTATGCGGAGGGCACGTCAACGCCCAGATGCTAGCAAAGAAGGTACTAAGAATGGGCTACTATTGGCCCACGCTCGAAGGAGACTGTAACAAATACGTTAAGCGTTGTATCCAATGTCAAACCCATGCCAACAAAATACACGCACCAGCATCTTCTTTACATCCCATGACATCACCATGGCCCTTCTCCATGTGGGCATTAGACATAATAGGACCATTCCGGGACACTATAGAAAACACCACCCAAAAAGCCTTCATCCTCACCGCCACAGAATATTTTACCAAATGGGCTGAGGCCGAGTCCTACGTAGTAATTAAAAGCTCTACCCTGTCTCGTTTTGTCCGCACTCACATCCTGGCACGGTTCGGCACCCCCAAAGTAATCATAACTGACAATGGCCCCCAGTTCATCTCCCAAGAGTTCCAAGACCTATGCGATAGACATCATATAGAACTCCATCATTCCACGCCATACTACCCACAGGGGAACGGACAAGCAGAGGCCACCAACAAAACCTTACTCAAAATTATAAAGAAAACAGTAGAAACCCACAAGGCTACCGATTGGCCTGATAAACTGGTAGATGCCCTCTGGGCATACCGAACCTCCATTAGAACGCCCACTGGTCAAACCCCCTATTCACTCACATTTGGGACCGAAGCAGTAGTACCTTACGAAATTCTCGTCCCATCCTTAAGAATAGTACTAGAAGAAGATCTCCAAATTGAGGAAAAGAGGGAGGCACTCCTACTACGCCTCGAACTACTGGACGAGAAGAGATTAAGAGCGGCAGACCATGCCCAGGCCTACCAAAGAAGGGTGGCAAGGGCATTTGAAAAGAAGGTGATAAAAAGAAAATTCGAAATCGGGGAATTAGTACTTAAGCAAATCATGCCATCAAGACAGCCTCACCCGAGAGGAAAGCTGCAACCCACATGGGAGGGACCCTATGTGATCACCCATGCCTATTCCGGGAATGCCTACCGCCTGGTAGATGCCGAAGGAGTCGAGGTTCCAGGTTCGTGGAATGCACTTTATCTAAAGAAATTCCATGCATGAAAAGCTTTCAATACTTAAGAACTATTATTCTTCCTTCCTGCGATTTCCAGCGTTTAGTACTTGATGATAGAATTGTAAGACTCTCAAAGATAAACTCGTATCTATTTGAACACGTTTCCGCCAAATCATGTCATTCCCTTCACACACGTATAACTGGACTAGATTTGCCTGATGGAAGAAAAATTGCCTACCCCGTAGACTGGGACAATTTAAAACTCCCCAAAGCAAAATGTCCCTTATTTCCGCCCCGCTCGTATTAACCCTAGGTCAAAATGAGGAGTTACCCGGACCTAGCATATGTCCCAAAAACTGGCTCTGGCACTATATAAACACTTCTAGAGGGGAAGCATGAAAAGAATCGGGGTGAAAAACAGAAGAGCCCCCCCCCCTCAAATCAAAACACAAAAAAAAAAAAAAAAAGAGAAAATCAGGCAAGGAGAGGCCAAACACCCAAGTAAACGGGTTAAACTCTCTATTTAGCAGGCTTTCACGCCTTTACGCACGGTATACGCTAAACAACGGCTATACCAGTACAGGGTCCAAACAACGGACTGTACCTTTCCACCCAAAAATAAAGAAGTGGTAAAAAGAAGAAAGCCAGAGGGACCTAGGAAGTAAGACATGTGCTAGACTGGGACAATTCTAAAATATTGCCCGAAAGGAAGATATTACTCTTACCTCATTCACCCTCTCCCCTTTTTATTTTTTTGCAATGGGGGTTCAAAATTGAGCTATGTCCACCGGGAAAAGCGAAATTTTGACCAAGGGTAGATCACGTCCAGGTTTACACCTACACACACACTCACGCGAGTTCATTTAGAAACTTGCCTATCCAAAGGAAGCTTATTTGACTTGACTCTTGGTACATTCATGGATTTTTCAGCATGTTTAGAATAATACGATTAAGCATTTGAAACCATGAACCTAGGAAAATCGACGCCTAAGGCTTATACCCTCAAATACAATCCTGGTTTGGACATAAGTGACCACAAGGGCTCCTCCACGGGGACTTGATGGCGTCTTTTACTTATGAAAATCAAGAACATTGCCCTCTCACCTAAAAAGTCATTGAAGAACTAAAATGCCCCCTTATGCCACTTATACTTACGCATAAACTCGCATTTTTCTCCTCAAAACACCTTGGCATCTGATTTTCTTGAAACATTAAAGTTAACCCCCCCGAATTTAAAATTATCCCCACTCATATGAGAATTGTCCCCACAAAATTCAAAATTATCCCCACTCATATGAAAATTGTCCCCACTCACCTCATGCCCTTCCGCACATGCGTAAGAAGAAATTGTCCCCAACTCCTACACATAAGTTCTTCTTCACTCACGCACTTGGAATCCCTTCCTTGCGCACTAAAGCCTGGTCTCCCGCACTTTACTTTCTCGCATTTATATTTCCATTCTGCCTTAAGATGGATTGTAGCCCTTGACAATTCAAGCAAGAAGGGCTCGAAAGTCAGTGCAGGGGCACAATCTGGACAGATTTAACACTTGGTCCATGGAAAGAATGTTTTTATAGGTACTGAAGGTTAGAACGGTCGCAAAAACTTTCAGCGGCAGCAGCAGACAGGAGCAGCAGGCCCAAACTGCCCCAGGCAGGGGACGGCTAAGCTCAACTAGCCGCCCCTCACTGGGCGGCTAAGCTCAACTAGCCGCCCCTCCCCTTTGTTCCAGGTAAGAATGCCCCAGGCAGGGGGCGGCTAAACACAACTAGCCGCCCCTCACTGGGCGGCTAGTTCACACTAGCCGCCCCCTGCCTGCACCTCTTCCAGTGCTATCAGCCCTATTTTAATCAAATCTTCATGTCTCCAAATACCTGTTAAAACATTTTCATTCCAAAAATTGCATACACACATTTCATACGCATATACATTCATAAAACCAATGTAAATACACTTCGAAAAACAACCATATCTCAAAATCATATGTCCATCCATGAATCAAGCCTATGAAACCAAGATTCATCTACACAAACATACATATCCGTGAACCATCCTACTCTAACACATGCATATAAAGGAGAATGATTAAATTGTCCCACCCAAAACCACAAGCATAGACTGTTTTCTAAAAACTAAAAGAGGGCATAAAAAAGGGGGAATCTTTTCCTTCGAGACGCTCCAAAATCCGAAAGTCTTGAGCTATGCATCATCGAAATATTCACCTGAGTCAAAAACAAAAGAAGAAAAGCATGAATTCATCGCATAACCAAGACACAAAAGCTATACCTCGGCGTATCGTCATCCGCTGGAGGCTGAGTAGGAGGAACGTCCTGGCTTGGCTGAGAAGGGAGCGGCAGATGAGGAGAAGACTGAACCTCTGGAACATCGGGAGCAGCAGGAGTCTCTCGAACCGAAGACGCGGCCCTCGCATATATCCCACGACTCCGAGACACCGAAGGACGAGAGGCACGGCTTAAGGTGGCCCCGGTAGCCAAGGTTCTTTCCTCCAGCCCTCTTGACTTTCTTCGAGAGCTCCGCAAACAAATGGGCAAGCATCGCCGCTCCCCAAGCATAGCGCCCCATGCCCTCCAGGTCCCTCATCAGCAGAAGGGAATGAGAGGAGACCTTATCAGAGGCTGTCGAGAAAAGGACCCGGCCAAAGAAGTAGAGGAAGAACGCTCTCAACTCCCTCCGTGCCCTCTGTGGACACGCAGCCGCCTCTCTCGCCTCGATCATCACCCGCCGCCTCTCGAAGCTAGCTGCAGCTTCGCCCTTCTGGCGCTCTGTAAAGGAACCGAGACCGTACTGCCCTGAAAGCCGCCCCAAAGGGATCCGGTTCAGCGTCCGCTCCCGCTCCACGAACTCCCATTCCCCGATCAACTCTCGAAAAGCCCCTTGTAGTCAGCTAGGGTGGCCGCGATCACTGCCTCCCCCAGAACCGGAAGGCCGGTGATCCGATAGACGTCCTCGAGCGTCGGCATGACAGCACCGGTAGGGAGGATGAACGTGCAACTATCCGGATCCCATCTCTCCGCCAAGGCCTCCACATATGGACGGTGGACGTGGAATGGCTCGATCAGAAAAAAGGAACGGAAGCCCGCTCCATCCACCAAACTCCGCTCCTCCTGCCCCAAGGCGTCATACCATCTCTTCGTCCCGTGCCATAAAGCCCAGATACGATTCGGCCTCTACAAAACAAGAGAAGGGAACAAGGGTTAGTTTAAAAGCGAGCGAGAGGTAAGAGTCCAAATCTACGAAATCATTTTAAACCATGCTTAGCGAAACCAAAACTCCCACATGCTAAAAGAAAAGGAACAAAAGCATGAAAGTAAGAAACTACACTCCTCATATGATCACGCATACTAGACGAATATCGAACACATCCCACCGTGGTCACCACTCACACACTTTCTTACATCAAGCCTATCATACACACCTAAGCAACACAACAATATAGAACTCGAACCCATGAAATACATGCATACACTCCCTCATGCCCCACCACGATCAAACACGTACGAAATCACATACACATAGAAAAGTATCGCATGCAAGCATATTAGCTATATCATTTCTCTCTCCTTTATATGCATATAACAAACATGTATGTATATATATAGAAATTGCCCCCCTCCCTATAAAAACGAACCCATGACAACATGCTTACACATCCCACCGTAATTAACTTATACACAAGCATGCCTATTTAAAAAATAACACACATATACGAGTATAATACACACATACAACCTGTTCATACCACCAACACATGCATATACACCAAAATAAAAGGCAAAGACTAAAGGATTAGGAACATACCACGGCCCGTGTGGACCCAGGAGCGTCCACCTCGGCCTCGTCGGGATCGTCCATCCCGTCGTCATCCTCCTCCTCATCCTCCTCAAACACGGCCTCCTCAGCCTCAACCCCAACACCCACACCGGCCTCAGCGGCCCCAGTGCCCATACCCTCGGCCTCCCCGGCCCCGTCCCTAGCCTCTCCTATCCCCTCCACCCTCCCCACGCCGGAGATAAACTCCGCAAAGGCCCCCATAGCCCTACTCTCCCTCTCCTCAGCCCTGGCCTCTGTGGCCTCCCTATCCAACATCCCGACGAGGACATCCAATGACGCCCTCACCTCCTCGCTAACTCCCTCGACTCCTACCCCCTCGGTTGCACCCTCAATCGATCCCCCAACCCCCGGAACCACCTCCTCGGCCACCACCGGTCGATCCCCACGCCTCCTCTTGCGTATATAGCCTATCACACTCCCCCCTACCACCGGGACAGCCCCCGAAGGCAAATCCCCGACCTCACCCACGCCAATATCCACCGGCGGCACCTCCGTCGTACCCATACCCTCCCCCACGGCCTCGACCTCTGGCCTATCGCTCTCCGATGATGAAGAGCTCGGGCTACGCTCTCCATGAGCCACCCGTGGTCGTTTCCCCCTCGAAGCAATAGCCTTCGACCTCGTCATCTCCTCGGTTTGAAAAAGAAAAAGAATAACCCAAACTAGGGTTTCGAAATAAAAGAGAAAGAGAAAGATTGAGGTCGAAATGGAGGAAAGAAAGGCAAAGAAATCGGGGTTTTCGAGTTTGAAACCGAAGGGAAGAAGAGAAGAGGGAAGAGAAACCGTTTTAAAAACGTATGGGGAGAGAGAGGGTCTTTTCGGTTATAAGGGACCCAGTCGAGGGGCGGCTGCCCGCGAGTAGCCGCCCCCTCTCGGGCGGCTAGTTACAACTAGCCGCCCCTCCCAGTTTTTCTCTTTTACTTAAAAAACCCCTTTCCAATCTTTTCAGCCCTAAAATTCAAGGTTCTCCATACCAAACAGCCATGTATTGGCTTATTTCCAGGCATTACTTGATCGAACACGACTCTCCCGAAAGTTTTGCAACACGTCCAGTACCATTCAGATTCAAATTTCTTCAGTTCTGGTTCTTTTCCAAAGTTCTTATCCTTCGGATGATCCAATTCACCCAAATCAACTTTTACTTGCTTTCTGTCGACGATATCCCCTCCTTGCTGAGTTTTCCCAAGCACGGGAACGGTAGGCACGAGGAAACTGACGCTGGGCTGCTCCGTGCATGATAGCTAAGAACCCCGACCGCGGGTTGGATCACTCACCATTTACTTTTTCCCGCCTCCCACCTGGATCATCTGCTCGGATAAAAATTCTAAGTCAAGACCTAGCCTCTGACTGCCTAAATCAACTCCCCAAAAAGTACTGTTCGTGTTGGCATAACTTCTTGAAGGTCGGGCCGGCCAAAATAGGGGTCTCTTTCCTTATCATCGGTCGAAGTCTTTCCTGCTTCGCACAAAGACTCCGTCCGATGAGGGACAATTGTAGATACCCCAATTTTGACCGTCCAGAGAAATAGAAATACTTCAAGTAACACACGGAAATATCCCACAAGTGGACACCAATAGAGAACCAAAGGTTCGGTAAACCGGAAACCCTAACCCTAGCCGTGACCTAAACCTAAACCTAAACCCTAAACCTTAACCTAACCCCAAACCCTAGCCCTCAACCCTAATCCCAGCCTTGACCTAAACCTAAACCGGAAACCCTAAACCTTGACCTAACCCCAAACCCTAGCCCTCAACCCTAATCCCAGCCTTGACCTAAACCTAAACCGGAAACCCTAAACCTTGACCTAACCCCAAACCCTAGCCCTCAACCCTAATCCCAGCCTTGACCTAAACCTAAACCGGAAACCCTAAACCTTGACCTAACCCCAAACCCTAGCCCAAACCCTAACCAAAACCCAAACCCTAGCCCAAACCCTAAACCTAAGCCAAACCCTAACCAGACCTAAACCTAAACCTACCCTAAAAACCAAAACCCTAAAAACATAAAGTCCCTGGAAAGGGGCGGCTATCCCTAACTAGCCGCCCCTCACTGGGCGGCTAGTTTACACTAGCCGCCCCCCTAACCGCCCCTGGCCGACTTTGGATCAGTTCCCTGGATGGGACATAAAGCAATATTAAATGCTGATCATTGCGGCGGGTCATGACCTTTAGTCGCCCCATCTTGGCCGGATCAAACCAAATAGCCGACCCAAGCCACCGCTTATCAGAGATGGGATGTTTGGCAGGTCATGATAGGGGCGGCTACCAGGAAGTAGCTGCCCCATCCCGGGCGGCTAGTTAGCACTAGCCGCCCTTCACCTGGTCTCTGACAGAAGAACCAGAGCATTAATGAGAGGTCCAATCGAAGCCAACCCACTCCATTACCCCCTGCCTCTCTTTTACTATAAATAGAGGAGGTCCCAAGCCTTCAACAACATCCAAAAATCACCAAGTAATCCACAACATCAACAACCCACAAACCCACTTGTCCAACCTTCCCCCACTTGAAATCCCAAGAGAGAGAGAGAGAGAGAGCCCCTTTTGTGAGAGAAACACCCATTCCCTACATAAAATACCCTCTCATCCCACCCTCCATAAACCCAGGCTAAACCTAGCTTAGCCTCTGCCCAAGACCCCACCCTTTTCCTACCAAAGCCCTGCCCAAATTCCCCCAGACCCTGGACGGCTAACCCTAGATAGCCGCCCCCTGGCCGACGGCTAAACACAACTAGCCGCCCCCCTATCCACACCCCATATCAACATCCCTTTGACCCATAACTCCTTTAGTCAAGCCCGGAAGCAGAATAGGATTACCTGTTTTTCACCTCTGTGTATGGTATATCCGTGTCTCAGTTCGGAGACCCCACAAACTCCCCACGTAGGCGATCAAATCCAACCCAAACCCTTTCCTGTTTTTAGAAAAAGCAGGTGGCGATCACAAACCCCCTTGAATCCTCTTGAGCCGCTGTCGGGCGCCTCAACCAGGAACCACACCCTCACCCCTTCCGAGAAGACGATCCGACCGAGCCCGCCAGGGCACGCATCCGATCCGAATCCCCGAAGAACCCCCACACACGCGGATTTCTCGACACCGACACCGGCGTCTATTCTGCTCTATTTTTTTAAAATTTTTTTTGCCTGTACTGAAACTCACAATAAAACAATTTCCTTGCGCACAGGCTATCGTTGTTTATTGCTTTGAATTAATAAATTTAGGTGGTCATACCATGGGATCCGTATCCTTTCCCCCAGTTGTTAAGGCTATGTAGGAACCCCAATCTAGGCCTAGGCTGATATGAGTGGTGTCAACCGATACAAGGTAGCGGGCTCGACCCAGGTGTGGATGTTACGGAGGAGTATTTCGCAATGCCTCTGGTTTAGGCAACAGTGGGCAACGTGGCTGACGACTGGCATAGAGCCGAATGTTCATGCCATCTCGGGCTTGAGCCGGTGTGAGCGACGTGGCCGGCAAGAATTAGAGAATTGACTGTTCGTACCATCTCAGGCTTGAGTAGGAGTGAGCGATGTGGCCGATGAGAGGCAGAGATTGGAATGTTCGTATCGTGTAGGGCTTGAGCCACTGCGAGCGACATGGCTGGTGAGAGGCAGAGATTGGAATGTTCGTACCCTCTCGTGCTTGAGCCGCTGTGAGTGACGTGGCCAGCGAGAGGCAGAGATTGGAATGTTCGTACCTTCTCGGACTTGAGCCGCTGCTAGCGACATGGCTAGTGAGACGCAGAGATTGGAATGTTTGTACCATCTCAGACTTGAGCCGCTGGGAGCGACGTGGTCGGCGAGAGGCAGAGATTGGAATGTTCGAACCGTCTCGGGCTTGAACTGCTGCAAGCGACGTGGCCGGCGAGAGGCATATAGTCAAATGTTCATACCGTCTCGGGCTTGGGTCGCTGTGAGCGATGTGGCCGGCGAGAGACAGAGATTGTAATGTTCATACCATCTCGGGCTTGAGCCGCTGCAAGCGATGTGGCCGGCGAGAGACAGAGATTGGAATGTTCGTACCGTCTCGGTCTTAAGCCGCTACGAGCGACGTGGTCGGGGAGAGGCAGAGAGTCAAATGTTCGTACTATCTCGGGCTTGAGCCGCTGCGAGTGACGTGGCCAGCGAGAGGCAGAGATTGGGATGTTCTAACCGTCTCGGGCTTGAGCCACTGCGAGCGACAAATGTTCATACCATCTCGGGCTTGAGCCGTTGCGAGTGACGTGGCCAGTGAGAGGCAGAGAGTCGGTTAGCGTGAGTGCGCGGAGCAAGAGCTATATATACTAGCCCCGCCATGGCGAATGGAGAGACCCAATTTTAAATTCTTTGACAAATTTTTCAATGGAAAGAACTGCAGAAGAGAGCGGTCTTTATTTATTAATAGTGATTGAAAGCAGTGTAACAGAAATAGAGTCCATTACATTTATTCAAATTTCCCCTCTAAGGGCCCTAAGCATAGAATTTCCTCAAGTTCGAGGTGTTCCAAGGGGTTGGGATGAGTACCTTCCGCGGGCTGACGGTGCACAGGCAGTATGCCCCCTTACCGTAAGCCTCGACTACTTCATATGGTCCTTCCCAGTTGGCCCCTATCTTTCCCGCGTTGGGTTCGCGTGTGTTCTCGGTCGTTCATCTGAGCACCCACTCGTCGGGCGAGAATGACCGTGGATGAACTTTTTTGTTGAAGTGTCAGGCCTATTGGCATTGGTAGGCGGTGAGACGTATTGAAGCGGCCTCCCTAACCTCTTCCAAAAGCACAGTGTTGGTGATCAGAGCTTCCTTGTTCTGCTCAGTGAGGGTGACCGAAGTCCGCAAGGTGGGTAGACCGACTTCTGAGGGGATCACCGCTTCGGTCCCGTATGCGAGGGCGAATGGTGACTCCCCTGTGGGCTTCCTCCATGTGGTGCGGTACGCCCATAAGACGCCCGGAAGCTCTTCGAGCCACGCTCCTTTCTTCTCATCGAGTTGCTTTTTGAGCATGGTAAAAATCGTGCGGTTGGTCACCTCGGCCTGTCCGTTTCCTTGTGGATATGCTTGCGAAGAGAAGTTGAATTCTGTAGTTGTCACAGAATTTCTGGATTGGGGCGTTCGCGAACTGGGTCCCATTGTTCGCGACGATGATCTTGGGGACTCTAAACCTGCAAATAAGGTGCTTCCAAAGGAAATTTTTGACATCGGAATGCTTGACTATTTTGTACGCCTCTGCCTCAACCCACTTGGTGAAGTAATCCGTGGCGAGGAGTACATACTTTTTCCCTCCTACAGCGGTAGAGAAAGGACCTGCAATATCCATTCTCCACTGGACAAATGGCCAGGTGGAGGTCAGTGTGTGGAGTTCCTCTGCCGGCAGATGAGTGATCGGGAAGAACTTTTGACATCTTTCACAATTGCGAGCGAATGCGATGGCATCCTTCCGCAGAGTAGGCCAGTAGTTCCCTTGTGTGAGGATGTCATGGGTGAGTGAGTGTCCGTTGGAATGGTCGCTGCATGACCCCCCGTGGATCTCTTCCATCAGCGGCTTGACCTCGGTTGAGCTCAGGCATCGGAGAAATGGGGCGCCAGCATTGTGTCGATATAGCATACCTTCTATGATGGCATAGCTGGTGGAGCGGTGGTGAATCTTCTGTGCCTCGGCTTGATCTGAGGGCAGCACGCCATCGCGGATGTATGCCTCAATCGGATCCATCCAGCAGGGTGCCTCCCTCTCGATAACATGAATGGCGATATCTGAGTTAATGGAGGGCTGCGTCATGATGGTGGGCGCGACCCAGCATCCCTTGGCAATGGTCGCTCCCACTGCCAGTGAGTCTACGTCCTTGTTTTCTTCACAGGGCAGATATATGATCTCGAAGCTGAAGAAGTCTTGCGAGAGCCGAATGATGAGGTGGTGGTACCGCTCTAGCCTTTCGTCTTTTACCGAGTATGTCCCTTGGACCTACAGCATGAATAATTGTGAATCACAATGTGTTCGCAGATACCTGACGTAGAGAGCTTTGGCAAGGTGCAGCCCGCTGACGAAGGCCTCATACTCGGCGACGTTGGTGGTGGCAGGGAATTCAAGCCGAACGGAGTGCTCTAAATGGATACCATTGGGAGTCACCAATACGATCTCCGTGCCGCTGCCAGTTGCATTAGATGCACCGTCGACGAAGAGATCCCACCATTCCGAGAGTTCAGGGGGATCGTTGATATCTGATGTGGCCTTCCGCATGTCGTTGACCTTTCTTAGCGACTCGGGGGTGATAGTCGATATCGAACGGTGACAGCTCCAATGCCCACTTTGCTGTTCGGCTGTAGAGGTCTGGATTGTGCATGAAGACTCGGATGGAGTAGGACGTGAGCACGACACTTGGATGCGCCTCGAAGTATTGTATGAGCTTTCTCTTTGCAATCAATGGGGGAGTAATGGGTCTCCGCGTCGAGAAGGGCTTTGCTCACATAAAAGACCGAATGTTGCTTATCGTGGTCCTCCTTGAAGAGTGCAGCACTGGTTGCGGTCACGCACACTGCAAGATATAAAAAAAGAGTATCACACACGGTTGGAACTGACATGATGGGCGGTTCGCTTAGGTAGTCTTTGAAACTTTGGAAGGCGGCCCGATGTTCGTCAGTCCAGATTTTCCCTTTTGCACCTTTGATAGCCTGAAAGAATGACCGAGAACGATCCGAAAGACGAGAGATAAATCGGGATAAGGCGGCAATTCAGCTGGTGATCACCTGGATATCGCGGACGGTTTTCAGGATGGCGAAGTCGTGCAACTCCTGGATCTTGGTCGGGTTGGCCTCTATGCCTTGCCGATGCACGATGTGGCCCAGGAAATGCCCAAAAGAAACGCCGAATGAACACTTGTTCGGGTTGAGCCTCATGTGATGTTCCCAGAGGGCGTCGAAGGCTTCGGCTAAGTGCTGTAGATGCTGGTCGTGATCACTACTCTTCACCACCATATCATCGATGTATACTTCTATTGTTCGACCGATTAAGTGCCTGAAGACTTTGTTGACCAGACACTGGAAAGTGGCGCCTGCATTTTTTAGTCTGAAGGGCATTACCTTGTAACAGTACAGTCTGCGCTATGAGATGAATGCAGTTTTCTCTTGATCGCTCGGGTGGAGAGGGATTTGATTATGACCCGAATAGGCATCCAGGAATGACAAACGCTTGTACCCCACCGTAGCGTCCACGAGCTGTCGATGCAAACTCGCCACTTCCCTCCATTCTTTTCCACCAAGATGACATTTGATATCCAATCAGAGTAGCACAACTCACGAATGAAACCTGCTGCGAGGAGGCAGTCGATCTCATCTTAGATCACCTTATTACCCTCGGGTGCGAATCGGCGTTGTCTTTATTTCACGGGGGTCGCGTCTTGTCTCACGTTCAACTTGTGAACGGCGACGACAGGGTCAATACCCGGCATATCGTTGTGATCCCAGGCGAATACATCATGATTTTCCTACAAAAATAAAACCATAGACATCTTTTCCCGGTCTGGAAGGAGACTCCCTATCTGGATGTCTTCGCTGGATCGTGTTCATCCAGTGAGACCGTGTCGACTGGCTCCAGAATGGGTGGATCTGGTTTGGACTCGAGTAGCGCTTGCACCCACTTTGATGGCTGGTCGGCTGATTGCTATAAGGTGGTAGATGGTAGTCCCTTGACGAGACCCTCGAGAGTACAACACGCCAAGGCGTAACACTTTCGCGCGGCTAGCCGATCTCCTTGAATATCGATGGTGGATAGCCCATCTTTTGTGAGACACGCATGACACGGTGGAGGGTGGATGGAACCCCTTCCATGCGGTGAATCCACTCGCGCCCCCTGATTGCGTTGTAGGACGATGGGGAGTCAATAACTATGAACTCCACGTTGAGAGTGCGGTCAGCGGCTGTGATGGAAAGTGTGATTACCCTTATGGGGCTCACTCGCTTGCTATCGAACCCGACCAAAGGAGGGGTGGAATGCCTGATCTCCTCGATGTCCAGCCCCATTCGCCGATAAGCATCTTGGAATAGGATATCGACGCTGCTTCCTCCGTTGACCATGACCCTTTGTACCTGGCAATTGCACACGTAGATGGTGATGACCAGGATACCTGTTCGAGATCATCCGCTCTGAACCGAATGGAATTGATGGCGTTCTCGCGTTCGTGAGCCGATTAGTGGTGTGCCACTTCCGTGACCCCGCATGACTCCCTAAATTCTGGTTGGCACTGCAAGTGTCTGACCCCCCATGTATGATAGACACGATCCTGATAGGAACCGCATCGGTTTGGGTGCGTTTGCTCCATCGTTTGGGGTTTTAAAATTGTCCCAGTCTACAGGGTAGATAATTTCTCTTCCATCAGGCAAATCGATTCTTAAGTCATATGTGTGTGAAGGAAATGACATGATTGGCGGATATGAGTTCAAATAAAATATAAGTTTATATTTGAGTCTTATAATTATATCATCAGGTGCTAAACACTGGGAATCGCAGGAAGGAAGAACAATATTTCTCAAGTATTGACAGTTTTCATGCATGAAATTTCTTTAGATAAAGTGCATTCCACAAACCTGGGACCTCGACTCCTTCGGCGTCTACCAAGCGGTAGGCATTCCCGGAGTAGGCATGTGTGATCACATAGGGCCCCTCCCATGTGGGTTGCAGTTTGCCTCTTGGGTGGGGCTATTTTGATGGCATGATTTGCTTAAGCACCATCTCCCCAATTTTAAATCTTCTCTCTATTACCTTCTTTTCAAATGCCCTTGCCACCCTCCTCTGGTAGGCCTGGGCATGGTCTGCTGCTCTTAACCTTTTCTCATGTAGTAGTTCAAGACGTAGTAAAAGTGTCTCTCTTCTTTCTTCAATTTGTAGTTCTTCTTTTAAAACTATTCTTAAGGATGAGATGAGAATTTCGTAGGGCACTACTGTTTCTACTCCGAATGTAAGCGAATACGGAGTTTGGCCGATGGGTGTTCTGATAGAGGTTCGGTAAGCCCAGAGGGCATATACCAATTTATCAGGTCAGTCAGTAGCTTTGTGGGTTTCTATTATATTTTTTATGATCCTGAGTGGGTTTTATTGGTATGACCATGCTGTTGATGTTATTGACAGCAACGTGCCGTGCTGGTCCTGGGTAGTGAAGGCCTAGCGGCGGGGAGGGTGATGCTATTTGTGTCCATCATTACCCTAAAGATCCTAGTTAAGATTTCTAGGAGGGGTGGGTAGGAATCCCTCTTTCCCATTCGCCTTGGGTTGTAGGATGTGGGAGGCCTAACCTCATTGTAAGAGTTTTGTGTAGGTTGCCTAGGGTTTAAATTTTGCGCTCTTGGGGGAGCATAATAAGTAAGGGGGGTCCTAGTTTGGCACTGGCTTTGGGTTATGAAGCTCTGGGCTGGAGAATTTTGGATTATCAGGTTTTGTCATGTCGGCACGGTGGTGGGTACTAATTGAGGGGTGAAATTTTGATTGGCTTGCCGAGGCGGCGCATATCTGGATGAACCGGGCGTGTACCATCTCAGAGCCGATCCTCAATCAGGAACTCGTGCTCCGTTAAGGTAGAGTGCCGAAACTTGGGTAATCACCTCTACTGTGGGGTTTGCACCTTTCACGACGGTTGTCTAACCCTATGGCTAATAGGTGGGGACTGCGTTTGGACTACTGGGGCGGCACAACAGAAAATCCTGTTGTGGTGGTCAATCAGAATTTGATATGTAGTAAAGTCTCTGTACGAAAGGCTCGTACGGAGTTCTAGACTCAAGCTTTGCAACATCATGTCAATTTCTTGACACTCCATGAGTTGCAGGTCGATCCGATGGACAGGTGTGCGCCACCGAGACATGTACTGTTCAAATTCCTACATAGGCTTCATTCTCTAAACGGTTAGGTTTGAAATAGAGGGGGTCCTAATCCTCTAATAACCGTAGCGGCCTAAGAACTTCTTGCTTACAGCCGAGAAGTTTGACAAATGGTCTACAGGGAGGGTGGAGAGCCATTGTAGTGCTTCTCCTTCCAATGATTATTGGAAGAGAAACACTGACAGATATTGGTTATCTAGAAATGGCCAGGAGTCTAGATGAAAGGTGGTTAAGTGAACGTCTGGGTCTCCACGACCATTGTACCGGTAAAATTTTAGGATTTTAAATCTCTCCGGTAAGTGGACTGACTGGATTTATCTCAGGTTATGTAGAGACATGTGTTTGGGGGCAGAGGGACTAGTCTCGGAGAGGATTCTCCAGATGATTTCATCTAGCATTTCTCCCTTGGGAGGGCTGCTTCGCGGTCCCGGGTTGGGGGTGGCCTGGTAAGGGCCTCGGGTAGAAATGGTCGGGAATATTGGATTTGCGGGGGAAGGTAGGAGAATGAAAAGATGCTCGGATTGACCAAGCAGCTGGGTGTGGATGGGGTTTGGGAGTAGCCTTGGGGGTTTCGATAGGGATTTCCTATCTCAAGTTTTGACTTGGTGGTAATCAGTGAGGTCATGGAACATGTCCTCCACTGACTGGTACCCTAGGCTAGCCATCCTTTCCTCTAGATGGCTAAGAAATTGTGTGGCCTGGCCCTCTTGGTCATCTCTCTCCTCTACTATTTTATCCTGGGTGTAGGTTTCCATGGTGTGAATATGGAAATAATGCAGGTGTGGATGAATGCAAATGTAAAGCAGTAAATAAAGCAGTAAAGTGTGCGCAGCTGTGTGCGGCTTAAGAAAGCAGTAAAGGGGTGTGTAGCTGTATGCGGCTTAAAGCAGAAAGGCGGTGCGTAGCTGTGTGTGGCTTAAAAGCAGTAAAGGGGTGCGTAGCATGTGCGGCTTAAAGCAGTAGAGATATTGTGGTCAAAGCAGTAAGGGGTGTGCAACTGTGTACAGCTTAAAGCAGTAGAGATGCTAAAATTCAAAGTAGAGGAGGGTCTGACTTGAGGGGTGAGGAATTTTAGCTTTCCTAGGGGGGTGATGGCATTCTAGTCAAGTTTGTAAAAAAAAAGAAGCAGAAGAGGATTACCTTTTGTCATTTTTCACGAGGGAGCTCCCACCGTGATCGCCAGATTTGTTGGTATTGAAATATGCGTGTGTGGGGGTTCTTCGGGGATTCGGATCTGGTGTGCGCCTTGGCGGGCTTGGTCAAATCGTTTCTCGGAAGGGTGGTGGGGTCTCGTTCCTGGTTGAGGCGCCCGACAACGACTCAAGAGGATTCAGGGGGGTGTGTGATCGCCACCTGCTTTCTCGAAAAGCAGAAAGAGTTGGGGGTGGATTTGATCACTTTTATGGGGGAGTTTGTGGGGTATCTGCACTGGGACACGGATATACCGTACATAGAGGTGAAAAATAGGTATCCTTTATTCTGCTTCTGGGATGACTAGAGGAGTATTGGTTCAAGTGGGGGTGTAGGTGTTGGGCGACTAGTGGATCTTAGCCGTCGGGTATGGGGCGGTTAGTTAGGGTTAGCCGCCTAGAGCGTAGGTTAACTTGGGCAGAACCTATGTAGGAATGGGATTTGGCTTTGGCAGATGTTAAACCTGGTTTAACCTGTGTTTTGGAGAGTGGATTGGAAGAATGGATTTGTATAGGAAATAGGTTTCTCTTCACAAATGAAATTCTCTCTCTCTCTTTCTAAGGATTTCAAGTAGTGGAATGGGTTTGGGAATGAAAGGAATGTGTGTAATGGATTTGAGAATTGAAGTGGATTATCAGTTGGGAATTGGGAATGTGTTAGAAATGCTATGGACTCCCTCTATTTATAGTAAAAGAGAGGCAGGGGAGTGTCCAGTGGGCAATAGAATAATTTGATTAATAGGGTGGTTGTTTTGACCCCCTCTGTTTTACTGTCAGGGATCAGGTGCGGGGCGGCTAGTTGAAACTAGCTGCCCAGTGATGGACGGTTACTCTCAAGTAGCCGCTCTCATCATGACCTGCCAAACGTCCCATCTCTGACAAGCGGTGGCTTGGGTCGTTCACTAGGAGTGAACCGGCCGAGATGGGGCGGCCAAGAGCCACAACCCACCGCAATGATCAGCATTTAATGTTGCTTTATGTCCCATCCTGGGAAGCGGTTTGGGGTCGGTCAAGGGGGCGGCTAGTTGAAACTAGCCGCTCAATATGGGTTGGCTACTTCCCAGTAGCCGCCTCTGCCCAAGCTCTTAGAATTGACTAAATGTTGGACCAGGGTTTCCGGTTTTGGTTTTTCTAAGAGTGTTTTCTATTTAATGTCCAAAAGTGTTTGTTTTTCAATATTACTTGAAGTAAATTTCTTTTCTTTGAACGGTCAAAATTAAGGTATCTACACTAGGTTCTTCCCAAATCCAGAAAACCAAGAACCAGGTACCAGGCGACTAGTCCAAACTAGCCATCGTACCCAGACGGCTAGGTTCAAGAAGCTGGCGGTTTACTGTTATTTCTATATATTTATAATTACTTGCTTTATTTATCCGCTTTACTCATATATCTTCTTTTGACCAATACTCGACATTTCAACTAGAGGCGGTTAATATCCCCTAGTTGAATTATATACAATGGTCACTTTCTTCTTTTTACAACTTTTATTTACTTCTACTATATGTCTGCTTTTCGACCAATACTCTACATTTCAACTAGAGGCGGCTAACACCCCCTACTCTCATGTGGCTCGACCACTGGTGCCATATGCATCTTTAGAAACCCAATGAAACATATGCATTGTTAAACAAGGTATATACCTTGTTAAGTTTTTTTTTATTTACTAAAAATTGGTCTATGAAATTCAAAATGGAGCGATATAAGCATTTTTTTATCGAAGCATGTATCTTTTTAGATAATGTTTATTATTTTTTAAAAATAAAAACACATGTGGTTTGTGTTTTGGATTGTAAAAAAGACTTAGGGTGCGTTTGGTTGCACGATTGCAAAACTGATTTTGCAGAAATCTGCGATTGCAAACCTGATTCTGCAGGAAGCTCACTTTCTCAGCTTTTTGAAATCGCAGCTTTTAGGCACTATTTGCCTGCAATCGCTGGGTTTAAAACTGTGATTACAAAACTGTTTGGTTGCGCGATTGCAAACACAGCTTCCTATAATCGCAATCGCAGCGCAATCACGCAACCAAACGCACCATTAGTATAACATTTTCCTGTCATTTTTATTAGTTTTATCATAATTAATTTTGTGATTTTTTTTGGTGGGTTGGGGGTTATGGTGTTTTGGAGCATCAAATGGTCCTAGTGAAGTGTTGAAATACTTGTAACTTCTGTGTACCTGACAGTTGCGTAACCATGATTTTATACTAGTGAGGGCAAAAATATTGCAGTTCATGAGTAAGGTTTCACAAAAAAAAAGTCTAAAACCTAAAACCATGTAAGCTCAATTGTAAAGAAAAAAAGTAACAAAAATATATTTGATTCCCACAAAACAGATGAGATGTTAGAGTTTGGAGGTTGAAGAATGGGATTTATTTGAACTATTTTGATTACAAGGATAGATCAATAAATTTCAATGCCCCAAAGGTCATGAGTGTAGATACCCCAATTTTGACCGTCCAGAGAGACAAAAATACTTCAAGTAACACACGGAAATATCCCACAGTTGGACATCCAATAGAGAACCAAAAGGTTCGGTAAACCGGAAACCCTAAACCTAGCCTTGACCTAGCCCTAAACCCTAACCCTAGCCTTGACCTAGCCCTAAATCCTGACCCTAACCTAAACCTAAACCTAAAACCTAAATCGGAAACCCTAATTCTAAAAACCCAAAACCCTAGAACCCCAAGTCCCTGGAAAGGGGCGGCTATCCCTAACTAGCCGCCTGGGGCGGCTAGTTTACACTAGCCGCCCCACTGACCGCCTTCTGGCCGACTTTGGACCAGTCCCCTGGATGGGACATTAAGCAGCCTTAAATGCTGATCATTGCGGTGTGTCATGACCTTTAGCCGCCCCCTCTTGGCCGGATCAATCCGAGTAACCGACCCAAGCCACCGCTTGTCAGAGATGGGACGTTTGGCAGGTCATGAGTGGGGCGTCTACCAGGAAGTAGCCGCCCCATCCCGGGCGGCTGGTTAGAACTAGCCGCCCTTCACCTGGTCTCCGACAGAACAACCAGAGAATTAATGAGGGGTCTAATCGAAGCCAACCCACTCCATTACCCCCGGGATATTTCCCTGCCTCTCTTTTACTATAAATAGAGGGGTCCCAAGCCCAAATCAAAAACATGACAACAACATCTTCAATCACCAATCCACCATCCTAACTTGTTCAAACCCTTCCACCACTAGAAATCCCAAGAGAGAGAGAGAGAGAGAGAGCCCCTTTTGTGAGAGAAATACCCATTCCCTACATAAAATACCCTCTCATCCCACCCTCCAGAAACCCAGGCTAAACCTAGCTTAGCCTCTGTCCAAAACCAAACCCATTGCTACCGAAGTTCTTCCCAAACCAACCCAGACCCTGGACGGCTAACCCTAGCTAGCCGCCCCCTGGCCGACGGCTAAAAACAACTAGCTGCCCCCCTATCCACACCCCTTTGTCCCAAGACTCCTTTAGTCAAGCCCCGAAAGTAGAATAGGATACCTGTTTTTCACCTCTGCATACGGTATATCCGTGTCTTAGAGCGGAGACCCCACAAACTCCCCCACGTAGGCGACCAAAACCAAACCCAACCTTTTACTGTTTTTAGAAAAAGCAGGTGGTGATCACACAAACCCCCTGAATCCGCTTGAGACGCTATCGGGCGCCTCAACCAGGAACGACACACCCTCACCCCTTCCGAGAAGACGATCCGACCGAGCCCGCCAGGGCACGCATCCGATCCAAATCCCCGAAGAACCCCCACACACGCACGCGCTCACCGTGCACCCCCGCCGGGATCCGCTCCGACACCAGCGACACATTCGGAGGCCTTCCCGACGGTACCGACAAATCTGGCGATCACGGTGGGACCTCCCTAATGAAAAACTACAAAAGGTAATCCTCTTCTGCCCCCTTTTACAAGCTTGACTAGAATGCTATCAACCCTCTAAGAAGGTTAGAGTTTCCAACCCCTCGAATCAGTTCCTCCTCTAATTCACATCACAACATCATTTACCGCTTTGTAAGCCACACACAGCTGCGCAATCCTTTACTGCTTTGTAAGCCACACACAGCTGCGCAATCCTTTACTGCTTTGTAAGCCGCACACCGTTGCACAATCCTTTACTGCTTTGTAAGCCGCACACCGCTGCGCTATCCTTTACCGCTTTATTTACTGCTTTATATCTGCATTCATTCCCTTGAACCATTCCACATACTTCATGGAATCCCACCTAGAGGAGGAGATACTAGAGGAAAGAACCCACCAAGGGTAAGGCCACGCAATTCCTGACCCATCTAGAGGAAAAGATGGCCAGTCTAGGATACCAATCCGTAGAGGACATGTTTCATGACCTCGCCGACTACCGCCAGGTCAAAACCCTAAGACAGGAGACCCCTGTCGAAACCCTAAGGCCACTCGCAAGACCCCATTCTCACCCAGTCACTCGGTCAACCCGGCGTCTTTTCGTTCACCCCCCTCTCCCCCGCGAATCCAATATTCACAGCCGTTTCCACCCCAGGCCCCTACCAGGCCACCCCAAACCAGGGACCGCTAGGCGGCCCTCCCCGGGGAGAAACACTGGACGATACCATTCGGAGAATTCTCTCCGAGACTGGTCCCTCAGCCCCCAAACACATGTCTCTACATAACCTGAGACAAATCCCGTCAGTCCACCTACCGGAGGGGTTCAAAATCCCCAAATTTCACCGGTATAACGGTCATGGAGACCCAAACATTCATTTAACTGCCTTTTATCTATACGCTCACCCGTTTCTAGATAATCAACCTCTGCTAGTCTTCCTCTTCCAAAAATCATTGGAGGAGAAGCACTACAATGGTTCTCCACCCTCCCTGTAGATCACTTGTCAAATTTCTCGGCTGTAAGCGAGAAATTCTTGGGCCGCTACGGTTATCAGAGGATTAGAACCCCCTCTATTTCGGATTTAACCGTAGAGAGAATGAGGCCTAGGGAGGAATTCGAACAATACGTGTCTCGGTGGCGCACACTTGTCCGGTCTCGGTGGAGCACACTTGTCCACCGGACCGGCCTGCAACTCACAGAATGTCAAGAAATTGACATGATGTTACAGAGCCTGAGTCCAGAACTTTGTACGAGCCTTTCGTACGGAGACTGTACTATGTATCAGCTTCTGATTGACCGCCACAACAGGATTTCCCGTTGTGCAACCCCAGTAGTCCAAACCCAGTCCCCACCTATCAGCCATAGGGTTGGACAACCGCCTCGCAAGGCACAAACCCCCACGGTAGAGGGGATTATTACCCAAGTATCGACACTCTACCCGAACAGAGCACGAGTTCCTGATCGAGGAACGGCTCCGAGACAGTACACGTCCGGTTCATCCGGGTATGCACCGCCTCGGCCAATCAACCAGAACTTCACTACTCGATCAGTACCCGTCCCCGTGCCGACACAACAAAACCCAATAATCCAAAGTTCCCCGGTCCAAAACCCTGTAATCTCAAGTCAAGGCCAGCCTAGGACCCCTTTCTATTCCAGCTTCTTAAGAAATCAGAACCTAAGTCCTAGGCAGACCTCCCAAAATACTTATAATGAGGTCTCCCCTCCGACATCCTATGATCAAAGACGAATGGGAAAGAGAGACTCTTACCCTCCCCTCCCAGAAACACTAACTAGAATTTTTAGGGTACTGATGGACACAAATAGTATCTCCCTCCCAGCTGCTAAACCTCCACTCCCCGGGGCCAGCAGGCAGCACCGTAGAACAGTGCATTGTTTTTCGGGATTTTATCTATGATTTAAATGATGACAGGCACCTTGATTGGGCCATGATCAAAAGCCACTTAAACCAGGGCAATTCTCGAGCCTCCAAGCCACTTGGCATTTTTACTGACCCATTGCCAGGTCACAACCAAGCATCCACGTCTGGAGCCCACATGGTAAACATGGTCAGGAGAGGGAGACAACCATCACCACAACCAAGCAGTTCAGAAGATGTCACTGACGACAGTCTGTCCGAAGAATCCGAGGAGGAAGAGCAGAACGAGCCCTTCCAGCTGAACCTCGACAATCATGACCTTGCCATACTCTATGGCGAAGAAGAAGATGCAGTTCTCGCCCTTCCCGCAGTCATCAACATCGAGTCCGTTGAAAGCGGACTAGAAAACCCGGGAGGAGACGAAGAAGAAGAGCCATTTGAGGAGATCCCCGAAGGAGCTAGCGAAGGACCCGAAGGAGGGGAATGTTCGTCGGATGATCTGCATCCGGACGACAACGGGTCCTCCAAGAGTACCGACACTGTCGACGGCCCCCGCCGCCCAATGACCATTTCGTTAACTGACCAAGACCTCCCGGATCCCAGACTGCGAATCTACCCCCTACACATCCGCGGACGACTTCAAATGTTGTGGCTAAACAACATCTTCGTGGATCCACGGTCAGGAATGAACATAATGACGTGCTCCACCTACCAAAAAATACCCGGACTAGGCCGTCCTCCCGTCCAACCGGCCCACCATACTATTCAAGCTTTCAACCATACCGGGAAGACTCTCCGCGGCCCCGGAACATTCGAGCTGTCCGTCGGCCCTCTTATCTGTGAAATAGTCTGCTTCGTGGCCGACATCGACACAAGGTACCCATTGATGTTGGGGCGACCATGGTTAGACAGCATCCAAGCTATCTGTTCCCCCCGGCACCAATGCCTTCGACTGCCATTCTTGAGTCATATTCTGACAATCTGGGGAGAGGCGCGCCTCCAGTACGAGAATGAGAACAACTGGGCGATACATAATATGTTCACACTAGCCCTGCGACCGGGGAACGAGGATGAAGGTGATAGCCCACCTGGGTCCCCTTATAACAACAACTATCCCTCGAAAGAAGCAACCAGGACCCTGCATCCACCAACCAATCTCACGGAGCCCAACTCGATCACCTTCCTCCCCCATGAAGTCGCAAAAGCCGGAGCGCACTCCACACCCCTCGCCATCACTACCATACTCGGAGGGAGGGAATTCCGGTACATTCTTATCGACACGGGAGCGGAAACTAACGTTCTTACATATTCCGCCTACCAGAAGCAGAAGGCAGGGTTCCTAGATTGGAGCCCTCGAACGAATACATCTACGCCTTCGATAGCACGCGCAAGAACGCTTGCGGACTGGTCACGCTCCCGTTAAAGATCGGCCCGGTCTCCACCATCGTTAACTGCATGGTGATGAACATTCAATCGCCCCACCCTCTGATTGTTGGGAGGACATGTCTCAACAGCATCAAAGCTGTCTCATCCACCCGACACCAATGTCTTCGCTTCCCATACCGCGGGAAAGTAATATCCATATGGGGAGAAGCACGCTTTAACGAGACACGGGCCCGGAATTGGAGCATCTGTGCCATGCGCATCCGGCTAGAGGTGCTCGCATGTTGGAAGCCAGGCTCCACCGACGAAGAACTGCTCCATCAAGGAAGGCCCTTAAAGAGACTCAGGGAAGAAGAGTTCGGGAATAGGGGACCCCCACCGGACATCAGCCGGCCAACCAAGTGAAGCCAACTCGAGGAAGCAATGCGAGTCCAAGAACCAGGTACCGATCCCCCCGGGTAAGCTTTCAAAACCATGTACATATTTGTTTACAGCTTTTTCTAAAAATACAAAATCGAAAAATATTTGTTTACCAGCTTTCGCCTTCGTTACACCCTGTACATATTTGTTTACAGCTTTTTCTAAAAATCCAAAATCGAAAAATATTTGTTTACCAGTTTTCGCCTTCGTTACACCCTGTACATATTTGTTTACAACTTTTTCTAAAAATCAAAGATCAAAATATTTGTTTACCAGCTTTCGTCTTTCGTCACCCTATACGTATTTGTTTACCTGCTTTCCTAAAAGAAACTAAAATCCAAAAAAAATACATGCTATTCAGCTTTCACTCCCCAACTCTGAACATACCTGTTTCCAGCTTTACTTCCACTCTTCTAAAAAAAAACAAACAAAAATGTTTTTCTAAAAAAAAATATTCTCCACACTCGCCTTCAAAACAAAAGTTTTACAAAACCATATTTCCGTGCTTCCAAAAAAAAATATATATATAAAACACTTTTCCAAACTTTCTTTACTTGTTTACCAAACAACGAAAATATTTACAAGCCGCATTTCCAACGAAAATGTTTTCCAAATCTGTGCTTCTTCAAAACTAAATGTTTTACAAAGCCATACTTCCATGATTTCCGCCGAAAACATTTTTTACAAACTACCTTTCCATACTCCCCTTCTAAAAACAAAGTCGTTTTTCAAACCTTATCCCCATTCTCTTTCCAAAAATATATCTATTCGCCAACACATGCCCCTTTTCAAAACCATAAGCATATATCTGTCTTTACACTTTTGAAAAATATAAAAAAAGAGAGAGCGAAAAAGACGAAAAAAGAAGGGTGGCAAGGGCATTTGAAAAGAAGGTAATAAAAAGAAAATTTGAAATCGGGGAATTAGTACTTAAGCAAATCATGCCATCAAGACAGCCTCACCCAAGAGGAAAGTTGCAACCCACATGGGAGGGACCCTATGTGATCACCCATACCTATTCCGGGAATGCCTACCACCTGGTAGATGCCGAAGGAGTCGAGGTTCCAGGTTCGTGGAATGCACTTTATCTAAAGAAATTCCATGCATAAATAGCTTTCAATACTTAAGAACTATTATTCTTCCTTCCTGCGATTTCCAGCGTTTAGTACTTGATGATAGAATTATAAGACTCTCAAAGATAAACTCGTATCTATTTGGACACATCTCCGCCAAATCATGCCGTTTCCTTCACACACGTATAACTGGACTAGATTCACTGAAAGAAGAGAAATTGCCTACCCCATAGACTGGGACAATTTAAAACCCCCAAAGCAAAAAAAAAACATCCCTTATTTCCGCCCTACTCGTATTAACCCTAGGTCAAAATGAGGAGTTACCTAGACCTGGCATATGTCCCAAAACTGGCTCTGACACTATACAAACACTTCTAGAGGGGAAGCATGAAAAGAATCGGGGTGAAAAACAGAAGAGCCCCCCCCCTCAAATAAAAAAAACAATCAGGCAATGAGAGGCCAACAAAAGAAAAATAACACCCAAGTGAATGGGTTAAACTCTCTATTTTAGCAGGCTTTCACGCCTTTACGCACGGTATACGCTAGACAACAGCTATACCAGTACACATCCAAACAACGGACTGTACTTTCCACCCAAAATAAAGAAGTGGTAAAAAGAAGAAAACCAGAGGGACCTAGAAAGTAGGACATGTGCCAGACTGGGTCAATTCTAAAATATTGCCCGAAAGGAAGATATTACTCTTACCCCATCTTCCCCCCCCCCCTTTTTATTTTCGCAATGGGATTCTAAATTGAACTACGTCTGCCGGGAAAGGTGAAATTTCGACTAAAGATAGATCATGTCCAGGTTTACAAACTACACACACTCACATGAGTTCACTTAGAAACTTGCTTATCCAAGGGAAGCTTATTTGACTCGACTCTTGGTACACTCATGGATTTTTCAGCATGTTTAAATAATACGATTAAGCATTTGAAACCCATGAACCTAGAAAAATCGACACCTAAGGCCTATACCATTCAAATACAATCCTAGTTTGGACATGGGTGACCACAAGGGCTCCTCCACAGGGACTTGATGGCATCTTTTACTTCAGAAAATCGAGAACATTACCCTCTCACGTAAGAAACCATTGAAGAACTAAAATGCCACCTTATGCCAACTATACTTATGCATGAGCTTGCATTTTTCTTTTCCAAAACACCTTGGCATCCGATTTTCTTGGAAAATTGTCCCCACTCATATTAAAATTGTCCCCACTCATACGAAAATTGCCCCCACAAATATTAAAATTGTCCCCACTCATTTCGTGCCCTTGCCGCACATGCTTGAGAAGAAATTGTCCCACCTTTTACACATACTTAAAAGTTTTCTTCACTCACGCACTTGGAATCCCTTCCTTGCATACTAAAGCATGGTCTCCCGCACTTTATCTTCTCGCATTATCTTTTTCCATTTCACCTTAAGATGGATTGTAGCCCTTGACAATTCAAGCAAAGAAAGAGCTCGAAAGTCAGTGCAGGGGCGCAATCCGGACAGATTTAACACTTGGTCCATAGAAGGGATGTTTTGTAGGTCTCGAAGGTTGAAACGTTCACGAAGACCTTCGGCAACAGCAGCAGACAGGTGCAGCAGAACCAAATTGCCCCAGGCAGGGGGCGGCTAAACTCGACTAGCCGCCCCTCACTGGGCGGCTAGTTTACAGTAGCCGCCCCTGCCCTTTGTTTCAGGTGAGGAAGCCCCAGGCAGGGGGTGGCTAAGCACAACTAGCCGCCCCTAACTGGGCGGCTAGTTCATACTAGCCGCCCCCTGCCTGCACCTATTTCAGCTGTGTCGGCCCGTATTCGATCGACTCTTCAACACTTTTTACCTATTGAGGTCATTTCTTTCCAAAACCTGCATGTACACATTTCATACACATATTCATACACAAAACATATATAAATACCATGCTAAAACAATTATATGTCAAAACCCTGCATCCATCCATGAATCAAACCTATAAAAGCCAAGATTCATCTACGCGCACATACGTATCCATAAAAACCCACGCTAAACTACTCTAAACCATGCATACAAAGGAGAATTATAAAATTGTCCCACCAACACCAAAACTATAAACATAGATTGTTTTTCTAAACCTAAGAAAGCATGAAAAGAAGAATCTTTTCCTCCAAAAGCTCCAAAACTCCGAAGTCTTGAGCTATACTTCACTGAAATAATCACCTGAGTCAAAACAAAAGAAGAAAAGCATGAATTCATCGCATATATACTATTCTTCTACTTAAAACCAAGACACAAAGAAGCTATACCTCGGTGTATCGTCATCCGCTGCAGGCTGAGTAGGAGGAACGTCCTGACTTGGCTGACAAGGGAGTGGAGGATGAGGAGAAGACTGAACCTCTGAAGCGTCGGGAGCAGCAGGAGTCTCTCGAACCGAAGACGCGCCTCTCGCGTATACCCCACGACTCCGAGACACCGAAGAACGAGAGGCACGGCTGAAGGTCGCCCCAGTAGCCAAGGAAGCCGAGAGAGAATGGTCAGGCTCAAGTGGAAGAAGATCGAGGTTCACCTCGGTCATAGAGCCCCCTCCAACCAATTTCCCCCTCATAGTCGCCTCCCAGAGACGGACCTGCTGCATATCTCTGTCTCTCCTCTCCAATCTCTGTCGGAGGCGACTCTCTGTCCCTCTGGCCCGATCCTCGGCGGCCCTCAACCTCTCCTCCAACTCCCGCGCCCTCGCCTCCGATGCCCTGAGCACCTCTCGATCCCTATCCCGGCCGCCTGCAGAGAACGGTCTAAGTCTCCCATCAAACCTCCGGGAACACTTGCCGAAGCCTCCAACTCCGACACCCTCATCTGGAGGGAGTCCCTCTCACGGCCTAGGGTGATGAACCCCTCCTCTCTCGAAGCCACCATGGACCTCAGCCGGTCCGTCTCCTCCTCAGCCCGATAAGCCCTACCCCTAGCCTGGCCCAACTCCATCCGTGTGGCCGTCAACTCGCTCCGGACCGCATCTAGCTCCCTCGCCAGTTCAAGCTCTCGCTCGGAAATCATGGAAGGAGGGGCGGAAGAAGAGGAATCACCATCGGCTCTCGCTCTCGACAGAGCATCCACCTGAGCCTCGAGGACCCGAACCACATAGTCCCATTCCCCAATCAATTCCTGGAAAAGTGCCTTATAGTCGGCAAGGGTGGCCGCGATCACTGCCTCTCCTGACACCGAAAGGCCGGTGATCCGATAAACGTCCTCGAGGGTCGGCATGACAGCACCGGTGGGGAGAATGAAAGCACAACCCTCTGGATCCCACCTCTCCGCCAAAGCCTCCACATAAGGACGGTGAACGTGGAATGGCTCGATCAGGAAGAAGGAACGGAAGCCCGCTCCATCCACCAAGCCCCTCTCCTCCTG
This sequence comes from Acorus calamus, assembly GCA_030737845.1. Classification (NCBI taxonomy): domain Eukaryota; kingdom Viridiplantae; phylum Streptophyta; class Magnoliopsida; order Acorales; family Acoraceae; genus Acorus; species Acorus calamus. The sequence continues at coordinate 14,384,985 of CM060870.1, forward strand.
CCCCAAGGCATCGTACCACCTCTTCGTCCCATGCCACAGAGCCCGAATACGGTTCGGTCTCTACAAAACAAACGAAGGGAACATGGGTTAGTTTAAAAGTAGTCGAGAGGTAAGAATCCAAGTCTACAAATTTATTTAAAAACCATGCTTAGCAAGATAAGCTTTCATATGCTAAAACAAAAGCATGAAAAATAGAAGACTTCACGCGTAGACCCACCTTCACATTCACAAAACACGTTTCATATGACTACCTATTATACCTTCTTATCCCACCGTGGTCATTACTTGCATACCTTCTCTATTTTACCGTCTAGCATGATTATACACCTCTCACGAACCCACCCCAAGCATGTAAAGGAGCTTAGACCCGTAAATTGCATACACATACTACACCATCATGATCAAATGCATATGAAAATATATATGTTCTGAAAAATATATGCATACAAAAGCCACCACAGGCAAGCATGCTAAGACATATCATTTTCCTTCCCTTATGCGACAAACATGGATGCACATATGAAAATTGTCCCCTTCTTTTGTTCCAACACAAAACCCATATCCGCATGCTTATTATCCCACCATGATCAAACTACACATACAAGCATGCATATTAGACACACATCACCCACTATTATCTATTCATGCATATTAGACACACACATCACCCACTATTATTTATTCATACAAATTAGACACACACATCACCCACTATTATCTATTCATGCATATTAGATACACATCTCACCCACTATTACCTATGCATACCACGAAAGACATGCACATATAAAAGGCTAAGACTAAGGTTAGGAACATACCATGGCCCGTGTGGACCCAGGAGCGTCCACCTCGGCCTCGTCAGGATCGTCCATCCCGTCGTCATCCTCCTCGAACACGGCCTCCTCGGCCTCAGCCCAACACCGGCCTCTGCAGCCCCAGTGCCCATACCCTCGGCCTCCCCGGCCCCATCCCTAGCCTCTCCTATCCCCTCCACCCTCCCCACACCGGAGATAAACTCCGCAAAGGCCCCTATAGCCCTACTCTCCTCCTCCTCAGCCCAAGCCTCTGTAGCCTCCCTATCCAACATCCCAACGAGGGCATCCAACGACGCCCTCACCTCCTCGCTAACTCCCTCGACCCCTACCCCCTCGGTTGCACCCTCAATCGATCCTCCAACCCCCGGAACCACCTCCTCGGCCACCACCGGCCGATCCCCACGCCTCCTCTTGCGTGTATAGCCTATCACACTCCCCCCTACCTCCGGGACAGCCCCCGAAGGCAAATCCCCGACCACACCCGCGCCGATGTCCACCGGCGGCACCTCCGTCGAACCCATAGCCTCCCCCACGGCCTCGACCTCCGGCCTATCGCTCTCCGATGATGAAGAGCTCGGGCTACACTCTCCAAGAGCCACCCGTGATCGTTTTCCCCTCGAAACGATCGCCTTCGACCTCGTCATCTCCCTTGATTTAAAAAGGAAAAGGAGAACCCAAACCTAGGGTTTCGAAATCAAGAGAAAGAGAAAGATTGAGGTCGAAATAGAGGAAAGAAAGGCAAAGAAATCAGGGTTTTTGAGTTTGAAACCGAAGAGAAGAAGAGAGGAGGGAAGAGAAACCGTTTTGAAACGTATGGAGAGAGAGAGGGTCTTTTCGGTTATAAGGGACCCAGTCAAGGGGCGGCTACCCACGAGTAGCCGCCCCCTCTCGGGCGGCTAGTTAGCACTAGCCACCCCTCCCAGTTTCTTTGTTTTGCTTCAAAACCCCTTTCCAAACTCTTCTCAGCCCCAAATTCCAAGGTTCTCCATACCAAACAGCCATGTATTGGTTTATTTCCAGACATTACTTGATCAAACACGATCATTCAGATTCAAATTTCTTCAGTTCTGGTTCTTTTCCAGAGTTCTTATCCTTCGGATGATCCAATTCACCCAAATCAACTTTTACTTGCTTTCTGTCGGTGATATCCCCTCCTTGCTGAGTTTTCCCAAGCACGGGAACGGTAGGCACAAGGAAACTGACGCTGGGCTGCTCCGTGCACGATAGCAAAGAACCCCGACCACAGGTTGGATCACTCACCATTTACTTTTCCCGCCTTCCACCTGGATCATCCTTTAGGCTAAAAATTCTAAGTCAAGACCTAGCCTCTGACAGTATAAATCAACTCCCCGAATAGTACTGTTCGTGTTGGCGTAACTTCTTGAAGGTCGGGCCGGCCAAAATAGGGGTCTCTTTCCTTATCATCGGTCGAAGTCTTTCCTGCTTCGCACAAAGACTCTGTCCGATGAGGGACAATTGTAGATACCCCAATTTTGACCGTCCAGAGAGACAGAAATAATTCAAGTAACACACGGAAATATCCCACAGTTGGACATCCAATAGAGAACCAAAAGGTTCGGTAAACGGGAAACCCTAAACCTAGCCTTGACCTAGCCCTAAACCCTAACCCTAGCCTTGACCTAGCCCTAAACCCAGACCCTGACCTAAACCTAAACCTAAAACCTAAATCGGAAACCCAAATTCTAAAAACCCAAAACCCTAGAACCCCAAGTTCCTGGAAAGGGGCGGCTATCCCTAACTAGCCGCCCCATACCAGGCGGCTAGTTTACACTAGCCGCCCCACTGACCGCCCTCTGGCCGACTTTGGACCAGTCCCCTGGATGGGACATAAAGCTGCCTTAACTGCTGATCATTGCGGCGGGTCATGACCTTTAGTCGCCCCTCTTGGCTGGATCAATCCGAGTAACCGACCCAAGCCACCGCTTGTCAGAGATGGGACGTTTGGCAGGTCATGAGTGGGGCGTCTACCAAGAAGTAGCCGCCCCATCCCGGGCGGCTAGTTAGAACTAGCCGCCCTTCACCTGGTCTCTGACAGAACAACCAGAGAATTAATGAGGGGACTAATCGAAGCCAACCCACTCCATTACCCCCGGGATATTTCCCTACCTCTCTTTTACTATAAATAGAGGGGTCCCAAGCCCAAATCAAAAACATGACAACAACATCTTCAATCATCAATCCACCATCCTCACTTGTTCAAACCCTTCCACCACTAGAAATCCCAAGAGAGAGAGAGAGAGAGAGCCCCTTTTGTGAGAGAAATACTCATTCCCTACACAAAATACCCTCTCATCCCACCCTCCAGAAACCCGGGCTAAACCTAGCTTAGCCTCTGTCCAAAACCAAACCCATTTCCTACCGAAGTTTTGCCCAAACCAACCCAGACCCTGGACAGCTAACCCTAGCTAGCCGCCCCCTGGCCGACGGCTAAAACCAACTAGCCGCCCCCCTATCCACACCCCATATCCACACCCCTTTGTCCCAAGACTCCTTTAGTCAAGCCCCAGTAGTAGAATAGGATATCTGTTTTTCACCTCTGCGTACGGTATATCCGTGTCTCAGAGCGGAGACCCCACAAACTCCCCCACGTAGGCGACCAAAACCAAACCCAACCTTTTCCTGCTTTTAGAGAAAGCAGGTGGCGATCACACAAACCCCCTGAATCCTCTTGAGACGCTATCGGGCGCCTCAACCAGGAACGACACACCCTCACCCCTTCCGAGAAGACGATCCGACCGAGCCCGCCAGGGCACGCATCCGATCCGAATCCCCGAAGAACCCCCCCACACACACGCGCTCACCGCGCACTCCCGCCGGGATCCGCTCCGACACCACCGACACATTCGGAGGCCTTCCCGACAGTACCGACAATGAGGGCATATTAGACAAATCATGTTATATTTAACACCATTAATGGAATATTTTAATTTTATTTGACAGAATTTAATTAAGGGGTATACGTTCCTAATAATCAATTTTTTTAGGGATATACGTGCAATTTCCTTTTTAAACTTGGTATAACGTCAAATAGATGTTTTCAAGAGTATGCATGTAAAATTTTTCAAAAAGAAAGTGCACAAATAAAAAAAAGAGAAGGCACTTTTCACCTGGCAGAAGAAAAGCACATACCCCTTGAGAAAATTTTAGGTTCCCAACAAAAAACATTCCAAACCTACATAGCCCTTCGATTTCTTCACCCTCAAAAACTTTTGGGTTCCCAAGCAAAATGTTTGGGCTCCCAGGTAAGATATTCCAAATTTATTACTATATATAACCAAGCAAGAAGAAATTTGTAATGTATGAGAAGATAAAAAACAAAGAAAAGAGAATAGGATGGGTGGAACTCTCTCTGTAAGTCTCTCTCTCTCTCTCTAATGATCTCCTCATTGAAGTCTTTTTTTAAAAATTTGTTATGTTCAGTTTGGATGCACAACATGAAGTTCAGTAAAAAAAATATATTGGATTCAACCTTATTTTTCATGCAGAAATTTTCCTATGAATTCTAACTAACTTTCTTTTGTCATGTTTTTTTTTTTTTTTTTGATTGGTAATATAAGATTTGTATTGCTTTGACTGGACAAAATGTACAATTTTACATCCACAAGTTACAGAAGGGTATTGAGAACCCTCATCAAAATAAGCTCACAAAAAGGCAATAGGAGAATAAGATAGCTCTCCCAATGAAAGGAGGAGAAAAACTATGAACTCCTCATGTAAATTGTTCCTGATTTGTCTTTTCGTAGCAGCTCCTCTATGGTAGGCCATAGATCATGAATCTGATATATGGATGTTCCATTACTGGTTCTGTGAGATGCAAGGAGATCCGCCACGCTATTACCCTCTCTATGGACATGAGAGATCTTCCAAGATTGGAGCAATGCTAGACCCATTTGAAGCTTTCTTTGAATTCGCAGTGCTGTCCAAGGGAGAGAACCTGTACCCTTTAACCAAGCTATAGCTGTAGTCGAATCAGCTTCAAACCATATCCTTGAAGCCCCAATTTGGAGGCCCAGCTCTAATCCTAGTAATATGCCCTGGAATTCGAGAAGATTAATGGACTTGGGATTACTTTGACCTGCAGCACCAATTATAAAATTCCCCTTTTCGTCACGAATGATGGCTCCATATCCTCCTCTGTCTTCTGATAGAGAGCCGTCAGAATTCACCTTAAGCCAATTAGAGTCCGGAGGGATCCACTGGACTGGTTTTGAGGTCACTGGAATATCAGAGATGGAGGTGCCATAGTTCTCTGCAACTTTGATTAGCTCAGGGGATATAGCAGCCTTCAAAACAGAGAACTGTAGCCTAATAGAGATCTCAGCCTTGATTCTACGCATGAGTTCTCTTTTGTGAAGAGACTTTCCTCTGAATATACGGTTATTTCTTTCCATCCAAATGAACCAAAAGAAGGTTGTTAGCATACTTGCTGCAATTGTCTTCTTGACCGGATGGGTAACCTTAGTGTCCAGCCATGAAGAAAGATCAGATAGCCTCTTTGGAGCTGGCCCCTTGATCAACATATCCTTCAATAGAGAATGAAAAATATAGCGAGAATATGGGCATTGAAGAGTGAGATGATCTGAAGTTTCTTCACCTGCATTACAGAGAGAGCAGGTTTGATCTTGGACCAGACCCTTGCGGAGGAGGCGTGATAGTGTTGGAGCTTTATTGAGAAAGAATTGCCATGTCAAAAAGGAGTGCCTTTGGACCTGAATGGGCATCCATATCCATTTAGTCCAGGCAGGAGAGATGGGAAGATTTCTAGAGAAAAAATTCATTGCATCTCTCCTTTTTAGAACACCAGTTCTACTAGGAGTCCAGATCATAATGTCTGAACCAGAGCCCCCTACCTCAATATCTATAATTTCAGACCACAGAAGATCCATATCAGGTGGCCAACGAGAAGGTTTACACCATTTTCCATCCTTGATCAGAGCTGAAAGTGGGGTGGAATTGGCAGGGCCCCAAGTTAGAATCATTCTCCCTGCTGCCTGAAGTAGAGAACGACCATTGAGCCATGGGTCTAGCCAGAGTTTGATGGTGTGGCCTTCAAAGATGATAAATTTTGTGTTAGAAGTCACCCAATCGCGTGCTTTGATTATTTGCTTCCATGAACAAGAGCTTCCATTTGGTGGACGACAATTCCAAATATTCTCTTTGCGTAGATATCGCTTTTTGATCCAGGAGGCCCACATCGACGGAATATTGGAAGCCAACTCCCAAAATCTTGCCCCACTAGAGCCACGGATCCAGTCGTCAATCCTGGAAATCCCTAGACCCCCTTCAGATTTCGGTCTGCAGATCAAATTCCAACTTACATGGTGGGTCTCTTCTCCATGGAAGATCCTTGCCAGAGAAAATTTCTGATGATTCTCTCAATCTCTTTTGTAGCTGCTCGAGGATTGAGAATGCCGTAGACCAGAATATATGGAAAGAAGAGAGGACTGAAAGAATCAGTTCCAGTCGTCCTGCCAGAGATAACAACTTGCCTGTCCAGGATTGTATCCTTAGCCTGACTTTATCAATGAGTGGTTGGCATAAGGAGCGGGTGAGAGAACCAGTGAAGAGTGGGAGCCCAAGATATTTAACTGGCAGAGATTGTTGTTGAATGGACAAAGTGTTGCAGAATAAGGGAAGAGATTGATTAGCAAATATTTGGCTCTTCCCTGCATTCAAATGGAGTCCTGATTGAGAGGCAAAGTCTTGGAAGAGCTTGTCAAGAGCCTTTGCTGACTGAAGGGATCCCTCTGAGAACACAAGGAGATCATCAGCGAAACAGAGATGAGAGACATTCGTTTTACCTCGGATATATGGTTTAATTAGCCCTTCCTTGCATTGAGAGTTTATCATAGAGGAGAACCCCTCCATAATCAGAGTAAATAATAAAGGAGAAAGAGGGTCTCCTTGTCGAACCCCACAAGAAGCATTGAAGAATCCTTCAGGACTTCCATTAACGAGAACTGAGTATTGGGCTGAGGAGATGCATTCCATGCAAAGTTGAATCCAGCAAGGGGAAAATTTGAATCCCTGTAGCACCTTTATGAGATATGGCCACCGAACACTATCGAATGCTTTTCTGAGATCCACCTTGATGCATGCTCTGGCTGGACCATCTTTGTTGATATATGAGATTAGTTCATGAGCAAGGAGGATGTTATGGTGAATACTTCTACCTTTAATGAAGGCAGTCTGATGACCACTAACCAGCCCAGGAAGAACACTTTGTAGCCTAGTTGCAAGGACCTTTGTGATTATCTTATATAGGGAATTACAGAGAGAAATTGGCCTATAATTCTCCAAGGAGTCAGCAGTGGCAGATTTGGGAATAAGAGTGATAAAGGAATGACTCACTTGCTTGAGGAGGTGCCTAGTAGACATGAAGTGTTGAGCTGCAAGAAGGAGATCCTGGTGGATGAGATGCCAGAATTTCTGATAGAATCTAGCAGGGAACCCATCTGGTCCGGGGGAGCTGAGTGGTTTTTGGCTAAAGACTGCAGATTTCAGTTCATCCATTGTGATATCCGAAGTGAGTTCATCATTTTGTGCTTCCGTGACAGTAGAAGAGAAGTTAAGATCAGGGAGCTCACCATTCGATTCACGATTCAGCAAATTAAAGTAATACTCCCCAATAAGGCTTTTAATTTCAGCATGATCATAAGTGAGCACCCCTTCTTTGTTTCTAAGAGAACTGATGGAATTGCGCGAATTTCTGGATTGTATAGATGAGTAGAAGAACTTGGAGTTCCTATCCCCAAAGCAAGCCAATTTTGTCGAGATTTCTGCCTGAGAAAGCATTCCTCTTGCTGAAGAGCTTCTGTGTAGTCTATCTTCGCTGCCTTTTCATCTGCCACTTTGCAAGGATTTAAAGGATCATTCAACAGAGCTAATTGGGCCTGAGAGAGTGTCAATTTCTTTTCTTGGAGATGATGGAAAACAGGGCCAAACACACAATTGTTCCACCTTTTCAAGGCTGCCTTGGTAGCTAAAAGTTTCCTAGTGAATATGAACATGGGTGATCCAACAGCAACAGTACTCCATGCCAATTGGACAATAGAATCAAATGTGGGATGTGATTCCCACATTTCAAAATACTTAAATGGGCGTGGTCCTGAAGGGAGAGCTGGCTGCATAGATATCATGAGAGGAGAATGGTCAGAGATACCTGGAGCTTGGTAGTGGGTCACTGAATTCGGGAATTGAGCAAAGAAACCAAGATTGCCGAGGGCTCTGTCCAATCTGCAGAATATACGATTTGTTTGTTGGTTGCTCCATGAAAGAGTGTGACCAGTTGCCTTTAGATCTTCCAAACTGCATGCTTCAAGGCATTCATTGAATTTACGGACCCGTCTAGAATGTATTGGGCGCCCCCCTACCTTTTCATGGTCGAATCTGACTTCATTGAAATCACCACATATGAGCCAAGGCTCCGAGTGATCTGAAATTCGGATGAGATGATTCCAAAGGTGTATCCTATTCGAGGGGGAATTGGATGCATATACTGCTGTAACTAGGAAAGAAGTAATAGAACCCACAAGTGGAGTAGCACGAAAATGTATGAATTGAAGATTTGCTTCAATTACCTGAATAGCAAAACAGCTTGGATTCCATAGAAGACCAATCCGACCTTCAGGGGAGAAAGCGTAGGAGAAGTCCGGGCAGATGAATCTACAAGTTCTGTCTTGATGAATTGGCTGAATTTTGCTGTCAATAAGGCAAATTAAATCAGCCTTTTCTGACTTCAAGAAGTTCTTTACATCTAGTTGTTTGTCTCTACTATTGAGACCCCGCACATTCCATGATAGGACGTTCATTGAGAGGAGGAGGATTGAGTTTTAGCCCCTGGTTTAGGGGTGCGACTCCTGGTTGAGATGCGTTGCGCTGTCTCCTCACCTGTTGTTAGAATTGATATTTCAGTCAAGGGGAGAGAGATATTGCGCTGAGATTTATCCTTTTTTGGATGTTTTGTAGCTCCCGTTGGGAGGCCACCTTTTGAAGCTGCATTAATGGTATTCTCTCGGACTCCTTCTTCATGTGGAGGTACCCTTATAGAGCTTCCCTTGGAGACCACTTCAGTCTGAAGTGACTGAAAAGAAACCTCAAGTGACGATGACATCTCTGAAATATCCTCCTGGATGATATCCTCCTTACCCACATTGATAGAATTGGTAGCCAGTCCCGGTCCCTGAGTAATAGGATCCTTTGCCTCTACATAGCCTGAGGGTTGAGTTTTCCTTTCCTCCAATGAAATAGAGGGTGTAGGTTTCTGTGATGACTCGAATAGGACTCCATGTATGCCTTCCACTCCCACAGGTTCTGCTTCAGGTAGTACCTCTTCCTCAGAGGATAGGATGCTGAACCTATTACTAGAATACTCCTTAGCATTCGGTCGAGTGGGTGTAGAGTTCTGGAGAATTCCTTCTGAAGTTGGATCTTGCTTAGTAGCAGGTGTAAGTTCAGCTGCCACTGTTGCATTGGCTTCTACCTCTGAGTTAATGGGCTGCTTAGGAGCCTCCAAATTGGGAGGTTTGAGGATAGGAACATATACTTGAGTGGTTGGGTGCCTTCCCTCCTTTGAGGCTACATGAACTTGAGTAGGTGTAACTGCACATTGAGCACTAGAGTGGCCAAATGTGGAACAGGCTGGGCATGGAGACGGCTTCCACTCATATTCGACTAGTATGTCCTTCCAGATCCCTTCCTCTCTGTAGAGTATGGAGTCTGGGAGATCTGAGTGGGCTGAAATTTCAATGCAGACCCTTGCAAAAGCAATCCTAGACCGATTTGCAGTTGCCGTATCCATATAAAGCGGTTTTCCAATGGCGCTTGCTAGTTTGCTGATGAGGCGAGTACCCCACATATGCAGTGGAAGAGCAGGGAACCTAATCCATATGGGAATGGTTTCCAAGCGTTCCATTTCCATCCGCATTCCTCGACTCCATCTTCTTAGGACAATCGGATGCCCTGCCATGAGCCATGGACCTCCTTCCATGACTTTCATAAGATCCTCCTCATTGGAAAACTTGGTGATGAAAAAGCCACCTTCCCTCATCAATACCTCCAAAGAGCCCTTAGGATTCCAGATCCTATACAGAAAGTCAAGAAACGGTTTATAGTATGGGCGCTTACCGATTACATATCCAACCAGAGAAAGTCCCCAATGTGAATCCATCTCCTTGAGGTCCTCTTCATCGCAGTCAACAAATTTTCGTCCTTCATGAGAGCCGAGTTCAATGGGAACCAAGAGAGTGTTAGGTTGGTGCCTTGGTTGCGAGGGGAAAAGATCAGCCCAAGCACGGCTGGATTGAGCGAGAGGAGGTGCTCCCGGTCGCCTCCCTTGTTTGGCCGGAGGGGGACGCCGTCCTTTCTCCATCTGACCTTTAGAAGGAGCCTTAGCAGTGGTTTTGGAAAGAGTGGAAGAAGATCCATATGGGGGTTTTGCAGAGTTGTATGCAGTCCCATTAACATTGGGGTTGCTATCAATGGGGGTGCTGTCAACCACCACGTCTTTGCCCTTAGAGGCAGGGAGGTCTCCATTGCCTTCATGTTCGTCTGAAGGATTTCTCACACGAGAGCTGCCAGATCTAGACGGAGAGAGCGACTTGAGAATGATGTCAATGGTACCCGCTCGAGGAGGAAGGGGGTCCTTGAGTTTGGGATCAGGGGAGGGGGAGGGAGACCTCTGGAGTGGATCAGGAGGAGCAGGGTCCTCCATTCCCGCCAAGGCGGGAGGCTGGTCCGACGAGACCCTCCCTAGCTCACGATCCCCTGTTTTCCCTCTTTCACGCCCTCTTTACTATTGCTTACTGTTGCTTGGAGGATGGTCCGACGAGACCTCTTTTGTCATGTTTGTTATATCATTTTCAATGGAAAGAATGTTTTTGGTATTATTCACATAAAATAATGTTCAGAATTCATTTGAAATGTGGTTAAACTTATATTGTGCAGTCATATGAACGATAGACATAATACAAGCCCATAGTTTTTTCCTTATTTGATTTAGCTTTCTCAAGTATCCCTGTGAAATAAAGTCGTCCAATGTGAAATAGCCAACAAATTGCATCTTAAATGTTCTGTGAGAATGGAATTGTTCAAAAATTTTCACATTTTTTGTTTTTTGTTTTAAGAGCATCTCCAACCACTCTCAAAATCTGTAAATGTAAAGGGTGGTTTGCTCCAATCACCCTTTAAAGGGTCCAGATCCTCTACTTGCCTCAAAATTTAGTGGGATCTGCTTAACTTTTTGTACAATGCTCTCATGTGTCTTTTTCTATAATAGGTGGTCAAAATTAAAAAATGTGGGTCCCATGTTTTATTTTTTGTTACAGGCATCTAGTTTTCTTGGGTGATACGTTTTTGGGTTTTTTATGTTACATCTTGGCTGACATCACTTTTTTTTTTAACTTTTTACTTTTTTTTCTTGGCTAACAAATAGTTTCTTGGAAAATAAAAGTAAAATAATTTTGTATTTGAGATCAAAGTAAAATTTTCAAATTTTCAAATAAACCTCTAATGGAGAATTGAATTTTGGCCTCCAAATTTGGAGGCCACCTCCAAATTTAAAAATAACACACAAGTCATTTAATATTAGACTCATTTTAAATGTCATTTAATATTAGACTCATTTGAAAGTTTTTCTATAAACTATATTATTTTTTCTGAGAATTTCTTGATGCTCTGCTTCATTAACATTTATATCAATACCATGGTATTGTAGACTAATTATATGTTATTTATGTTGTAGATTTGTGCAAATTCATCCTTTTTATTTTTGTGCTTTCTTATCTGGTCATTCTTTCTTATGTAGTCTTATCTAGTCATTCTTACTTTAAGTTAACAATGTTACTTGTGTTTTTCATTCAGTTTTTCTTTATATATGCTTTTGCATACATCTACATATTGAGCGATGTATAAATAATTAGAGAAACCAGTACAAAATTCCATGTTAACAAAACAGAGAATTTTTTCCACAAATCATTCCACTAAATTAAGTAGGTTACAAAAGTGCATGAAATGAAGTTAATTACTTTGCCGAACCGTTCATTTGATTACAATATCTTGTATTGTCCATTGTCAATATTATAATAATAATGCGAACCGAGCTTTAATTAAGTCAGTAAGCATCTCCCACCTTCTTTAAAAAGATCAATTGCTCAAATCCTGAGAGTGCTATTCTTATAAATAAAAAAAATAAAAAAAATTATTATAATAATATCAGTTCTATACACTACTTGTAGCACACTTTTTTTCTTTCTACAAGAGGGTGTTTATTTTAACCCAGCATATTAGTAATTGGAGCATAACTGAAAAGATGCAAAAGAAAATAAAGAATAGGATGGTTGTGGATTCTGTTGTGGGTGAAACTCTCTCTCTCTCTCTCTCTCTCCCCCCTCTGAGATTCTTCTCTCTTTGGGGTTTCTGTTAAAGTTTCTAATGATCTCTTCTAAAATCATGAAGAAAAAAAAATTCATTGTGATTTGTTTGGATGCACAACATATGTACAACTTATCATATGAATTCCAACTGAAATTCTTTCCTCATGTTTGTCTTGGCATTTTCAAGTAAAGAATTTTTTTTTGATACAATTGAAATTTAAAGGATCATCAAAGATTTATTTCAAATATGGTTAAAATTATTTTAGCAGTCACATGAATGATAGATATAATATATGCCCATAGTTTTGTTTTTAATTTTCCTTTGAATTAAAGTTATCAAATGTGAACTTGCTTACAGATTGCATCATCAATGTTATGTGTGAATGAAATTATTCAAAATTTAAGATTTTTTTTAAGAACAATTTGATTGTGTCCATGTATTGGCATTGTTTTGAGATTAAGGGGCCGATTTGCAACCTGTTTTGGACTCACTTTTATATTTTCAAAAATAAAAAAATTCAAACGTGTATTCAAACTATCCAAAAAGGAATGCTTAATAAAAAAAATTTGTTTAGTATTTTAGTACAAAAAAATGCTTTTTAATGTGCAAAGATTTTTTTATTTGGGAATGAGATTTGTAATTAAAGATACATTATACAGAATCCTTGTTAAAATTTATTTTTTTATTGACTTTCATTGTGTTCTATTTGGATCCTCAACATGGAGTCCAGTAGAAAAATATTGGATTCCCCTGTTTTGTTCATGCACAAATTTTCATATGAATTCCTACTGAAATTCTTTTATAATTTTGTCTTATCGTTTTTAATGGAAATAATGTTTTTTTTATGTAATTAAGATTAAAGAATGGTTCAAAATTCATTTGAAATGTTGTCAAAATTATTTTTTGCATAGTCATATGAATGATGGATATAATATATGGCCAAAGCTTTGTGCTTATTTGATTTAAGCTTTTTTTAATCATCCCTTCCCATGAAAAACTTATTATTTTTTATAATCCATATATTCAAGCATATTGAATGTTGGATTAACTAAAAGTTTTTATTTTTCATAAGCCTCATATATTAGTAACTGAAGCATAACTCATTGATCCCTCCCAAATGTGTTCATTATAAAAGTCTTGGCACAGAGAGTATTTCCATTTTTGCTTCATTTGTCTTTTTTTCTTCTGTGAGGATATTTTCAAGTAACATTAATCATATGAAAAAAAATTAATGTTTAGGAAGATATTTTACACTACAAATCTCCTTTATTTTTTTGCTGTCCCAGTTGACCACTCTACTCCCTACCATCCATGACTGTTTTAAAAAATATAATATTATGGTGAAGCCTATATGTTTTCTTCTTGAAGTGAACCTTCCTTTAGCTAATATTAACCTCTCTTTAAGCTTGTTGATTATGATCGTTGTAAAAAGGGTATATCTGGATATCTCACCTTGCATGAAGTGATATTAGTTGTTGAGACATCAATACCATTTACATGCACGTGTGGGTGTACAAGACTATGAATCGAAGTTGATTTCCATAGATAAATTCTTTGATCTATTCTAATATTTACATTGCAGAAGAGAGCACCACAAGTATTGGATGCAAATGTAAGCAATTGCACCTACAACTTTGAATTTGCTTTCAACAACCCCAAATTCTCAGACCGTCTACTCTGGATATCAACATCTAAACCGGAACCAAATGATCCTACGATGGAGTGCATTCATATCAGTTCTGTTATCTTAGCAGGGGCAAGCCCTTACTTTCTGAAGCTATTCTCCAGTGAAATGCTGGAAACTAGTGAACAAAAAGAGTTAATCTTAAGAATAGATGTCTCTGAGAAAGATGCGTTGATGGAGATCTTGAAATTCATATATGGCAAGAAACTACCACTGGTGATTGTTGCGTCCATCCCTAGTTTACTCGGTATATTGATGGTTGCTGAAAAGCATGATGTTCCTTCTTGTGTTCGATATTGCACGCATTTACTACTCCAGTTGGACATGAACCTGGATACTGCATCATATTGTTTAGAGCTCTCATCCAATGCATCAACATCCCAAGCTATAAAACCAATAGCCAAGGCAGTTCAAGAATTCCTTGTTTCTCATTATGAGGAGAACATACCCAGACTCCAAGAAGAGATAGTTCAACTACCCTTATCTTCTTTGGATGTTGTGCTTTGCGAGGATGAGTTAAATTTGATGGAAGATGATGCGTATGTTATAGTTCTTAGGTGGGCTCAAGCTCGATATCCAAGAATGGATGATCGACATGAGTTTTTGAATTCAAATCTAGCTCGCTTTGTTCGAATGCGATACATGACACATAAAAAGCTAAGGGAAGTCCTAGAATGTGAAGATTTGGACCATGACACTGCTTCTAAGTTGGTCATAGATGCTCTCTTCTTGAAGGTTGAGAACCCTTCACTTCCCACACGTGCCCTCACTTCAGAGGAGCTGATAGGTCATCCTATGAGAGTCCTCGAGTTCAGGAGACCAAACAAAAAGGCCAATGTTTATTTAGAACTCAAGCGATTGGACTACCAAAAATTGTCAGTCAATGGAACGATAACATCTCAGGCATTCTATGTCCATGGGCAGGTCTTCATTTCACTTTTCTTGGAGGAGATGCAGAGTTTCGGGCTGTTCTTGGAGTGTGTGCACAATGGAACTCCGACAATGATTAAAGTAGATTATGAGTTTTGGGTGAAGGAGAGATCCACAATGACTTATGCGAATAAGTTCAAGACAAGCTACGACTTCACCTCTATTGATCGTTTGGGGAGGGGAAACAAAAACCTATGTCGCATGTCATGGGCATCATTTGAAATAGTCCTTACTTTATCAATGATGTGTTTTACCTAAAAGCGCATATATCCATCAAATTGGAGTAAAACATGTAGCTGATTCTTAATTCTCTGGAGAACCATTATGTTAAATAGTTATGCATGTAGAAAAATGTGTTTGTTATTATGTTTTCTTGGTCGGATGTTTGATTCTTGTATGTTTATTTGTTTATTGCTCTGTTTGGTAAATCTTGGCTTGCTCATATGTTTTTAATGTTCTATTGGTCTTTTGGATATGGAAGCCATTTTTTTTATGCCATGGGTGGGAGCACCATTTGAAATATATTTGTATTACCAGGTGATTACTCCAGGTGAATATTATTTTCACCTGTAATCTGTACTTCTAAAATAAAGGAATCATTTCACTTTTTGTGTCTTTTTAATTTTATAGGGACTGAACACCCATTTAATCAGACAAAAAATATAGTCTGTGCCACTAATAAAACCATCCTCACATGCATAAAATTTAATTGCTCAAATCAGGGGCGGAACCAGAATTTTATATAAGGGGGAACTAACACAAATTCAAAATCTAATAAACAATTTCAATTTAATATAAATTAAACGAGTTCATAAGTCATTTCTTATAAACTTTGACATACATAAATAAAAATTCAAAAAAATCAGACAAAAGATCAAGTTTTTTTCTCTAGAAAATACATTACTGAAGTTGTGCCCTAATAATCCTTTAGAGAACAAAATCATTTTATTGTCGAATATGAGTTAATATTTTCAGCAAATTATTTTTCTATGTAGATAGTTATAGAATTTGCAAGAAATCATCATTCATCTCTATAAACAATTATAAAGACAAATTAATCCACGCGAAAGATCAAGTTGCTTTTTTAGAACTTTTATATTTCTTCACCTCAATATTGTTTGGAGGGTTGAAAAATTGGAGATAATTTAGTCATTTTGTGTGGGTTAGAATTAACTAAGACATGTTAAATCATGGCTAAACTTTGTTTCCGACATGGATGTATAAGAGTTTTTCTGATTTTTCAAGGATTTATACTGTTTCAACTTTAATATGGATTTATATGGGATTATTTTTACAAGGATGTAGATGTTTTTAACTTTTTGGGTTTTTTATTTTTAAGTCCCCATAAACCATAGGATTTAGTGATCGATCCCTCACTTTGTCGTATTTTCTGTTTTAGCCCCCAGATTTAAAGGGTATGTTCCTTTTAGTCCCTGAGAGACCTATCCTTGAAGTATTTAGTTTTCTTTTTGGTCCGTGGGAGACGCCCCCAGGTTTCGGCCGGGAGGAGACACCTGAGGACGTCTCGCAGAAGGCATTCATGCAATAGGAATGGCGAGTGGTGGTCATCCTATGGTCGAAGGAGTTATCGCTGAGGGCTGAAAGGTTTAGCGGGAGCATCGTATTGGTGTGGCGAGGGTGTAGATACCCTAATTTTGACCGTCCAAAGGAAGAAAATTTACTTCAATTAACACTTAGAAATGACCACATTTGGACATCTAATAGAAAAATTCCTTAGAAACCAAAACCAGAAACCCTAGTCCCACACTTAGAAAGATCAAAGAAACTGGATAGGGGTGGCTAGTTTCAACTAACCGCCCCCCTAACCAACCCTAAACCGCTTCTCTCGATGGGACATAAAACAACATTTATAGCTGATGATTGCAGCGATTTGTTCCCTTTAGCCGCCCCACCTTGGCCGGTTCAACCCTAGTAACCGACCCGAGCTACCGCTTGTCCGAGATGAAGCGTTTGGCAGGTCATCATGGGGGTGGCTACTTGATAATAACCGCCCCTCACTGGGCGGCTAGTTTGAACTAGCCGCCCCTAACCTGGACACTGTTAGAAGAACAGAGGATTAATGGGAGGTCAAATCAACCATCCTATTATCCAATTTGATCTATTGTCCACTGGACACTCCCCTACCCCTTTTTACTATAAATAGGGAGCATCCAACTCCTTTTTTACTCATTCCCAATTCAAATCAACACATACATTTCCTTCCCAAGCCATTCCCACACTCACAAACCCTCCCCCACTTGAAACCCTAGAGAGAAAGAGAGTTTTATTTGTGAGTAGAAAACCCACTTCCTACCCAAAATCACTCTACAAAGACCCAGGTTAAACCTAGTTTAACCTCTACCAAACCCTAAACCTATTTCCTACCCACATTCAGCCAAAATCGAACCAAACACCAAGCAACTAAACTCTCATTAGTTGACCCTCACCTACACCCTAATTTTCAAACCTCCTTTAGCAAGTTCCCGAAGCATAATATGATTCCTATTTTTCACCTCTGCGTGCGGCATGCTTGTATCCCTAGAGCGGAGACCCCACAAACCCCCCCCCCCATGAAGGCGATGCAATCCGACCCAACTTTTTTTGCTTTTTAAGAAAGCAGGTGGCGATCACAAACACCCCTGAATCCTCCTGAGGAGCTGTCGGGTGCCTCAGCCAGGAACCAGACCCCTTCCCCCTTCCGAGAGACAATCCGACTGAGCCTGCCAAGGCACACATTGGATCCAAATCCCTGAAGAACCCCCACACACGCCCTTGAACCAAAGGTAAAAGGAGGCCCTTTCCCAGAGACCCTCCCGAAATCCGATACCGACAACCTGGAGATCACGGTGGGACCTCCCTCGTGAAAAACAACAAAATGTAATGCCATCACCCCTTTAGGAAAATTTAGATTTCCCACCCTTTACTGCTTTAAGTCGCACACAGTTGCGCACCCTTTACTACTTTACCACACCCTTTTACTGCTTTTAACTTGCATTCATTTCCACCCCTAAACCGTTCCGCATTCACACCATGGAAGCCCGCCTCCATGAGGAAATATTAGAGGAGAAAACCAACCAAGAGGACCAAGCCGCACAGTTCCTTAGCCACCTAGAGGAAAGGATGGCTAACCTAGGATACCAATCGGTGGAAGACATGTTCCATGACCTCACCGACTATCGCCACACCAAGACTTTGAGACAGGAAACCCCTGCCGAAAGCCCGAGGGTCACTCCCAAAACCCCACTAACACCCAGCTTCTTGGTCAATCCGAGCATCTTTTCATTCGCCCCACTTCCCCCCGCGAATCCAATGATCCCTGCAACTTCTGCCCCAAGCCCTTACTAGGCCACACCCAATCTGGGACCGCTAAACTATCCACCCAAGGAAGAAACCCTGGACGAAACCATTTGGAGAATCCTTTCCGAGACTGGCCCCTCTACCCCCAAACACATGTCTCTACATAACTTGAGACAAATCCCGTTAGTCAACCTATCGGAGGGATTCAAATCGTGAAGTTTCACCGGTATAGTCTTTCTTTTCCAAAAATCATTGGAAGGAGAAGCACTACAATGGTTCTTCACACTCCCTATAGACCATCTGTCAAATTTCTTGTCTGTAAGTGATAAGTTTTTAGGTCTCTACGGTTGCCAGAGAATTAGGACCCCCTCTATCTCGGACTTAACCGTAGAAAGAAGGAGACCTTGGGAGAAATTTGAGCAGTATGTGTCTAGGTGGCGTACCCTAGTCCATAGGACTGGCATGCAACTGATAGGATGCTAAGAAATTGACATGATGTTACAGAGCCTGAACCGGAGCTTCGTACGAGTCTTTCGTACGGGGACTGCACCACGTACCATCTTCTGATTGACTGCTGGAACAAGATTTCCCATTGTGCATCCCTATTAGTCCAAACCCGACCCCCACCTATTAGCCATAGGGTTGGAGAACCGCCATGAAAGGCGCAAACCCCCACGGTAGAGGGAATCACACAAGTCTCGGCACTCTACCCGAATGGAGCACGAGTCCCTGATCAAGGATCAACTCCGAGACAGTACACACACGGTTCATCCAGATATGTGCCGCATCGGCAAGCCAATCAAAACTTTATTCCCTAATCAGTACCCGCCCCGTGCCAACATGATAGAACCCAGAACTATAGTTCATAACCAAGGCCAAACTAGGACTCCCTCTGCCTAATCTGTTCCCCCAAGAGCACAAAACCTAATTCCCAGGCAGCCTACACAAAGCTCCTACAATGAGGTCACACCTCCCTCCTCCTATTGCCCAAGATGGTTAAATAGAAGGGACTGTTATCCACCACTCCCGAAACCCTAGCAAACATCTTCAAGGCCCTGATGAAAACTAATAGCATTTCTTTACCCATAGCCAGAACTTCACCTATTGGTGCCAACACTACAATCAAGTAACCCAAATCAGGGTTCACCAATAGTGAGACTATCACCATAAAGATCACTGACCCTGGACCAAAAGATGCCATCATCCACATCCTAGGCTTTCCAACCAATTGGATGAACCTTCAAGGCACTCTCACCTGTGCTGTAAAAGCGAATCACCTTAAACCAAAGAACCCAGGCTGGCACATAATGAAATCCATGGGTCATATCCCAGGAAAAACATTATGGCTAAAAGGTGGGATCTTGTAACCCATCAAACTCCCAGTCTGGCTGGATAAGAAGGGCATTGGCTCATCTATCTGATACAATGATTTAAAAAAAATGTAATTGGGGATTATATGAACACTTCATAAAGGGATTATATCCTAGCAAACAGATTGTACTCTCCACCCGAAACACGGGTACACGCATAGCGGGCTATACTCTCCAGCCAAATAAAGAAGTGGTAACAAGAAGAAAGCCAGAGGGACCTAAAAAATAGGACATATGCTAGACTGGGACAATTCTAAACATTGCCCCAAAGAAGATACTCTTACCCCATTCGCCCCCCACTTTTACCTTTTGCAATGGAGTTTGGAATTAGACTATGTCTGCTTGGAAATGTGAAATTTCAACCAAAGGTAGACTTTTTCCTATGTTTACAACAGCACAGACTCACATGAGTTCATTTAAAAACTTGCATTTCCAAAGGAAGCTTATTTGACTTGATTCCTAATACATTCATGGATTTTCCTGCATGTTTAGATAATATGATCAAGCATTTGAGAACCATGAACTTGAGAAATTGACACCTAAAGCCAATACCTTTCAAATACAATCCTGGTTTGGACATGAGTGACTGCGAGGCCACTTTTCAGGGACTTAATGGTATCTTTTACTTTAAGAAAATTAGAAACATTGCCCTCTCACACATGAAAGATCAATTGAAGAATTAAAATACTCCCTTATGTCACTCACACTTATGCACAAACTTGTATTTTCCTTTTTCAAGCATTTAGGTATTTAATTTTCTCAAAATATCACAATTGACTCCCCATACCAAAAGTCAGTGGACACTCCCCTGCCCCTTTTTTACTATAAATAGGGAGCATCCAACTCCTTTTCTACTCATTCCCAATTCAAATCAACACATACATTTCCTTCCCAAGCCATACCCACACTCACAAACCCTCCCCCATTTGAAGCCCTAGAGAAAGAGAGTTTTATTTGTGAGTATAAAACCCACTTCCTACCCAAATTCACTCTCCGAATCCACTCTCCAAAGACCTAGGTTAAACCTAGATTAACCTCTGCCAAACCGTAAACCTATTTCCTACCTAGGTTTTGCCTAAATTAAACCAAACACCAGGCAACTAAACTCTCATTAGTTGACCCTCACCTACACCCTAATTTTCAAACCTCCTTTAGCAAGTTCCTGAAGCAAAATAGGATTCCTGTTTTTCACCTCTACATGCGGCATGCCCGTATCCCAAAGCGGAGACCCCATAAATACCCCCCACGAAGGCGATCAATTCCGACCCAACTTTTCCAGCTTTTTGAGAAAGTAGGTGGCGATTACAAACACCTCTGAATCTTCCTGAGGAACTGTCGGGCGCCTCAGCCAGGAACCAGACCCCTTCCCCCTTCCGAGAGACGATCCGTCTGAGCCTGCCAAGGCATGCACCGGATCCAAATCCCTGAAGAACCCCCACAAACTCCCACAAACCGAAGGAAAAAGGAGGCTTTTCCTAGAGACCCTCCTGAAATCTGATACCGACAAGGTGGAGGGGTTGTGGAATGGGGGGAGGTGGAACAAGTGATTACAAATCGATGGAGGGAGCTGCCACCGCTGCAATGGTCGTCATTGGGTCTGTCCAGAGCTTTGGTGCACTGCCCTTCCATCTCGGTCTAGGATGTGATGCTAGAGGCTAAGTGGCTCAAATGTCTGAAGGGGGAGGTCGGGCTTGAATGTTGTGACTGCAGCATGGGTGGGAGAGGATAAACGTCATTCTCAGGGGTCTTCCCATCCTCTGGAGAACAATGGAGGTGGTGTCGAGGATGATAGCTTCTTTTGGCCATTTGTTGGAGGTTCGGGAAGTGGGGGCGCCTTTAGAGTTTCCAAATATCTGGGTGGGAGTCTTGGTGGATAGGGGTAGTGCAGTGTTGTCTTCTCTTTCAGCAAGTCTGGATGGATGGTTGTTGGAGATTGACTTAGAGGTGGTGGCTTCAAATCGGAGGGGGTCTTTGTGGAGGTTGCAAGGGGGTCTCGCGAGTTGGTGGCGGACTCTCATTGCAGAGGTAGAATGGCGTGCCAGAACACGTGGGCAGAGGTGAAGGGGGGGAGGGGTTGCCAGACAGGGTTCGAAAAGGAAAGGCTCCGATGTGGTCTAGCAATTCCAGGGTGGAGAGGTGTGGTGTGGTGGGTGGGGCAGGTCCTGGGAGATCCACGGGGGTGGTTTGGGTGGCGCGGCTCTAGGCAGAGGTTTCTCATCTTCGACAGACGGCGGGTGTGGTTCCAACTCGGAGGAGTGGGACAGGCTCGGCCAAGCCAAGACTGGGTGGGGAGGAACAAATCGATGGTACGGAAAGAACACTTTTGGGGAGAGGAGGGGGGGACTGTTGGGATAGAGTGGGTGGATTTGTAGTCGATAGGGTGTGGTAGAAGGTTTTAGAAGAAGTACCTGGTTAGGAGAGGGGGGACCTCGAGAAGGTGGCCCAATCGGACGAGGTTGCGGGCGTTGTACATGTCAGACCTACACTTCTCCGTCTATGGTTGGCTGCTCCTGCTATTCCTCGGTTGGAGGGATTGAAGACCTTTAGGGTTTCTATCAAAGAAGGAGGGGCTTGGGGGGTGGGGACTGGTCAACATGATGGGAAGGGAAATGGGGGACAGGTGGACGGTCAGGGGTATCCAGATGAGGTGGCATCCACTCCCTTGGAGGTGAGGAGATCTGGGGTTTCACATGAATTTTTTCAGCGTGGATTCCAACCCAGATATGGGCTTCTTTGTGGGCCCATTATCCATGGGTCTACGTATGGAGAGGGAGGTGGGGTCTACAGATGGAGAACGGTAACAGTCCTCGACAGGAGGAGGGAGGGATTGAACATATCAGGCCGTGGTGCACCTACACCGATTCGCCGGCGTGCTCAAAAGCTCTTCGGGTAGGGATGGATAGTTCCGTAACCAGATTCAAGAGGAGTTTTATAGAATTTATCAACGGTGCTATGCTAGAGGAGGATAGGGGAGAGGAGTAGGAAGAGAGGGAGGAATGATTGGGGAGTACTCAGGGGTGGGGAAGGGTGTCATCTGGTTGTTTATGTTGAGCATACTATGCTGGAATGTGAAGGGTCATAATGACCAGAGGAAGAAGGTGGTTCGGGACCATATCATGGGAGAGAGGGTTTCTATGTGCTGTTTTCAGGAGACAAAGATGCAAGGGTATTCATAGGCAGATATAAGGGCAATAGGGGGGAATATCTTGCTTTCAAACCGACTTGGGGCCTCAAGGGGTATTTTGGTAGTGTGGGATGGGAGGGTGAGGGAGTTGGTGGATGAGAGAAGGGGTGATTTTTCTCTTTCGGTTATTTCTTAGGAGAGGTAGTCTCGATGGTGTTGGGTATGTTTGGTAGTGTATGGTACTAATGAGGATTCATTGAGGCAAGGACTATGGAATGAATTGAGTTTGGTTAAACAAGAGTAGGGGTTTCATCTCTCTGGCGATGCCTACCTTTTCTACATGGATCGCAGAAGAGAGTCTAATAGATATGCCCATTGAGAATCAGTGCTTCACGTGGAGTAGTTTGTGAGACTCCCCGACTCTTGCTAAGCTGGACATAGTTCTTAATTGTTCGGAATGGGAGGAGGTCTTCCCTCTTTGTGCGATGAGGGGCCTACCTCGAGTTTGGTTGGACCATACCCCACTCATCGGGGGGAATGTGAAGTAACATATTTCGCTTTGAAAATTGATGGTTGCTATGTCCGGGTTTTGGTGAATTGGTGCGGGGGAACTGGTGAGGGAGTCCACAAATCTCTCGGGAGCAAGGAAGATGGCTTTCAAACTCAAGAGATTGAAGATGGCACTGAAAAGATGGAACAGAGAGAGGATCAGGGAGTGTAAGGAGAGGAAGCAGGTGCTGACCTCTTAGCTGTTCAAATTTGAAAGGTGGGATGAGGCAGGGCTATTATCTCAAGAGGATAGACAAGCTTGGTGCGCTTTGAAGGAGGAATGGATGTTGATTAATAAGATGGAAGGAATGGCATGAAGGCAAAGGTCCAAGGAGACTTGGTTGAAGGAGGGGGACAACAATACAAAGTTCTTCCATAAAGTGGCAAGTGCGAGGCGTCAAATGAATAAAATCAGCAAGCTCCAAGTGGACGGGTGGATCATTGAAAATGACCAGGATATCAAGGAGGCCCTAGTGAACCACTTCAAAGGGGCTTTCAATCAAGACAGAAGATGGTGACCCCTCTGGTTTTATAAAGATTTAAGGAGAATTCCGGATGGATGTTTGCAGAGATTGGAAGGGAGTTTCACCGAAGAGGAAGTGAAAGCGGCAGTTTTCTGGGTTTATGCTGATAAGGCTCCGGGCCCGGATGGTTTTGGAGTTCTCTTCATCCAAGATTTTTGGGATGTGGCGAGGGACGATGTACTGGAGATGTTCGAGGAGTTCTTCCATTCGTTGATCGAAATTGGGAGCTTAAATTCAACATTTTTGACCTCATCCCCAAGCGTGAGGGAGCACTTGAGATTGGGCAGTTCAGACCCATTTGCCTCCTTAATGGGTGTTTCAAGATCATTACAAAAGTCTTGGCCAACCGTTTTAAGGAAGTCATAGGTTTTTTGGTGGACGAGAATCAAATAGCTTTTATTCCGGGCCGCCAACTTCAAGATGGCTTCTTGGTGGTAGAGGAGTGCATTTCAACAGTACATCATGCGGGAAGGAGTGGGGTGGTTATCAAACTTGATTTCACCAAGGCATACGACAACATGAATTGGGAGTTCTTGCTACACATGGTTGTCGGTATCGGATTTCAGGAGGGTCTCCGGGAAAGGGCCTCCTTTTTCCTTCGGTTCGTGGGCATGTGTCGGGGTTCTTCAGAGATTCGGATCCGGTGCGTGCCATGGCAGGCTCAGTCGGATCGTCTCTTGGAAGGGGGAAGGGGTCTGGTTCCTGGTTGAGGTGCCCGACAGCTCCTCAGGAGGATTCAGGGGTGTTTGTGATCACCACCTGCTTTCTCAAAAGAAGGAAAAGTTGGGTCGGATTTGATCGCCTTCGTGGGGGGGATTGTGGGGTCTCTGCTCTGGAATGTGGGCATGCCGCTTGCAGAGGTGAAATACAGGAATAGCTCTGCCTGTTTTTATGCTGCTTTGTGTCCCATCCAAGTAGCCACCCCTTAATTTCTTAGATTTTTCTAAGTGTGACACTAGGGTTTCTGGTTTTGGTTTCTAAGGAAGTTTTCTATTAGATGTCCAAATGTGGTCATTTCTAAATATTAATTGAGGTATGTTTCTTTTCTTTGGACGGTGAAAATTGGGGCATCTACAGTGATGAGTTGCCACGGTTCTGAGCCAAACTATATGAGGATGGTAAAGTCTTGTATTGCAACGGCGAAGGCTTCCGTGCTCGTGAATGGTCATCCTTGTGGATATTTCAATATTCATAAGGGCCTACGCCAAGGTGATCCTTTATATCCACTTTTATTTGTAATTGTGGCGAATGTTTTTAGTAGGATGATGAGGATGACATAGACGGAGGGCTGAGTCAAGGGCTGCAGTGTAGTGACAAAGGAAACCCAATCTCTCATGTACAATATGCGGATGACACCATCATATTGAGTGAAGCGAAGGATGACGCGGTGAGAGAGGTGAAGTTCATTTGCAAATGCTTTGAATATGTCTTTGACCTTCAGGTGAATTTCCAAAAGAGTGCTATTTTGGGGATCAATGTGGAGGGGCGGCCTCTAGATAGGTTCGCGAGAATACGCTCTTGTGGTGTCCAAAACTTCCCATGTCGTCACATTGGGTTGCCTTTACATCTTGGGAGTCTTCATAGGGTGGATTGGGAACCTTCGGTGGAAAGGTTCGAAAGAAGGCTAGAAGGATGGAAGATAAGGTTTCTCAGTATGGGTGGCCGACTTACCTTACTATAGGCAGTGCTTTCCAACTTGCCTATATTCTTTCTTACCCTCTTCAAAATCCTGAAAGGGGTGCTTGGGAATATTGAGGTGGTATGCTCAAGCAAAAGACAAGGGGGCGCGAGGGTACTTGATTTGGAGGACATCAATAAAGATTTATTGCTCAAATGGTTGTGTAGGTGGTGGCAGGCACCTAACTTAATGTGGTGCCAAGTGATTAGAAATTGATACGGAGCTGCAGGGATGCCAATGGATCGCCTCTCTCGGAGGCAGGGGAGCGTTTCACGGATATGGAAGGAAATTTTGCAGGGACAGGAGGTTTTCATGCAAGCACAATGATGATGAATTGGGTCTGGACTGCTAGTTCGTTTTTGGGATGATGTGTGGGTTGGGGAGTCGCCACTGAAGGAGCAGTTCCAGGGCATTTTCCAAATCGTATGGATATCTACGGGATTGGTGAGGGATTTTTGGCAAAGCCATGATGGGACGGGATATTGGGAGGTCTAGATGAGACGCAATCTATATGATGGAGAGGTGGACGCCTATCTTTCGCTTCTCGAATTACTTCAGCCACTATCAGTATAACTAGATAGGGCGGACAGCCCGGTGTGGGGTACTGCCCCTTCGATAGTGTAGATACCCCAATTTGACCGTACAAAGAAAAGAACTTTACTTCAAGTAACATTTACAAATGACCACATTTGGACATCTAATAAGAAGACTTCCTTAAGAACCAAAATCGGAAACCCTAAAGTCCAACACTTAGGAAATTTTTAAAATCGGACAAGGGCAGCTACTTGGAAGTAGCCGCCCCATATTGGGCGGCTAGTTTTAACTAGCCAATTCCCTAGCCGACCCCAAATCGCTTCTCTGGATGGGACATAAAGTAGCATTTAATGTTGATGATTGTGGCGGTTTGTGCCCTTTAGCCGTCCTACCTTGGCCAAATCAACCCTAGCAACCGACTCAAGCCACCGCTCGTCAGTGATGGGATGTTTGTCTGACCATCATTGGGGTGGCTAAATCTAAATAGCCGCCCCTCACTGGGTGGCCAAAACCAACTAGCCGCCCCCCCGTGGACGTTATTGAAGAACAAAGATCTAATGTGGGTCAAATCAAACCACCATATTATCCAATGTGATCTATTGTCTAGTGGACGCTCCCCTGTCCCCCTTTTTAATATTAATAGAGGGGGTCCAAAGCAATTCTAACACATCTTGATATCAGCAATTCACAATCCAACAACTTTTCTACTAAATTCCCAATTCAAATCAACACATACACTTCTTTCCCAAGCCATACCCACACTTAGAAACCCTCCCCAACTTGAAACCCTATAGAGAAAGAGAGTTTTATTTGTGAGTAGAAAACCCACTTGCTAACCAAAATAACTCTCCAAATCCACTCTCCAAAGACCCAGGTTAAACCAAGCTTAACCTCCACCAAACCCTAAACCTATTTTCTACCAAGGTTCTGCCCAAATCGAACCAAACACCAGGAAACTAAACTCTGATTAGTTGACCCTCACCTACTCCCTGAGTTTCAAAAATCTCCTTTATCAAGTTCCCGAAGAAGAATAGGATTCTTGTTTTTCACCTTTGTGTGCGGCATGCCCGTATCCCAGAGCGAAGACCCCACAAACTCTCCCACGAAGGCAATCAAATCTGGCCCAACTTTTCCTACTTATTTAAGTAAGCAGGAGGCGATCACAAACACCCCTGAATTCTCCTAAGGAGCTGCCGAGTGCCTCATCAAGAAACGAAACCCCTTCCCCCTTCTGAGAGATGATACGACTAAGCCTGCCAAGGCACGCACCAGACCTGAATCCCCGAAGAACCCCCACACATGCCCACAAATCGAAGGAAAATGGAGGCCCCCTTTACCAGTGCTCCACAATCCGATACTGACAACCTGGCAATCACAGTAGGACATTCTTCGTGAAAAACAACAAAAGGTAATCCTCTTCTACTTCCTTCCATAACTTGACTAGAATGCCATCACCCCTTTAGGAAAATTAAGATTTTCCACCCTTCAAGTTAGGCCCTCCTCTACTGTGCATCACATCCTTTACTGTTTTTATGCCACACACAACTGTCGGTATGTAAAACTGGGGGTTCTGCGAACTTGGTCTTGGTCCGTCTCGCGACTGATCAGATCAGCGCCCGGAGAATCGTTCCTGAGCCGCCTGATTGATTCTCAGAAATGACGGGGTTTGTTGTTTGTGATCGCCACCTGCTTTCTCAAAAAGCAGGAAAAGTTGGTGTTGGATTTGATCGCCTCGCGGGGGGAGTTTGTGGGGTCTCCTCTCTGGGACACGGATATACTGTATACAGAGGTGAAGAACAGGTAATCCTATTCTACTTCAGGGGCTTGACAAGAGGAGATATGGGACTAAAAAAGGGTTAGGAGGGGGTCAGCTAGTGGGAATTAGCCGCCTGGTAGGGGACGGTTGGTTGGGACTAGCCGCCTGGTGCCTCGTTTCTGGGTTTTCTGGATTTGGGCAGAATCTAGGTAGGGAAGTGTTTTGGCTTTGGCCAGGGTGGTGGTAATGAGGATTGAAAGTGGTGTTGGTGGTTTCCTCTTCTTGATTTGGGCAGCACCTAGGTAAGAATTTGGATTTCTTTGGCTAGGGCTAAGAGTGGTATAGGACAATGGTTTAGAGGGGGGTTTATGGAGAGTGGAATTTGGTGGAGAATGACTTTCCTTCTCTCTCAACTAGGGCTCTCTCCCTCTCTCCCTCTCTCTATCTCTCTCTCTCTCTCTCTTTCACACACTCTGGAAATGAAAATGGCCACACTTTGGTTCTCACCCCTACCCCTCCTTTTATAGTAGAAAAGGGTGCATAGGATTATTCTTTGGGCAATGGCATGGGTTCGGTAAGAGGGTGAGGCCAAGTAACCATCATTGCAAAAAGACGCACTCTATGGTCCATTGGATAATAGCATGGGTTGGACAAAAGGGTGAGGCTAAGTAACTTCACACCTAAGTAAAGTTGCTTTATGCTTTATGGGTGAGGCTAAGTAACTTCACACCTAAGTAACCTAATTCAGCCGCCCGGGCAGGGACGGCTAGTTGTAGTTAGCCGCCCAGTGAGGGGCGGCCAGTTAGGAGATGCCGCCGGTATGATGACCTGCCAAACGTCCAATCTCCGACCAGCGGTGACTTGAGGCGGTTACTAAGGTTGAACCGTCAGAGAAGGGGCGGCTAATTGGAACAGACTGCCGCAATCATCAGCATTAAATGCTGCTTTATGTCCATCTAAGAGAAGCGGTTGGGGGCGGTTAAGGGGCGGCTAGTTGAAACTAGCCGTCCAGTGAGGGGCGGCTACTTTCAACTAGCCACCCGGCTTCTGGTCACTTAATTTTTCTAAGTGTTGTGGCCAGGGTTTCTCCTCTTGTTACAGTAATTATCTAAAGTAGTTTTCTATTTGATCCAAATGTGTCATTTAAAAATGTTACTTGAAGTATTTTCATCTTTTTGGACGGTCAAAAATTGGGGTATCTACAATTGCCCCTCATCGGACGGAGTCTTTGTGCGAAGCAGGAAAGACTTCAACCGATGATAAGGAAAGAGACCCCTATTTTGACCAGCCTGACCTTCAAGAAGTCTTGATCTCATGACCAATATAATTCAGGGAGTTGATTTAGACTGTCAGAGGCTAGGTCTTGACATGAATTTTCAGCCGAAATGAATGATCCAGGTGGAAGGCGAAAAAAGTAAATGGTGAGAGATCCAACCCACGGTCGGGGTTCTTAGCTATCGTGCACGGAGCAGCCCAGCGTCAGTTTTCTCGTGCCTACCGTTCCTGTGCTTGGGAAAACTCAGCAAGGAGGGGGTATCACCGACAGAAAGCAAGTAAAGGTATTGAGTTGGTGAATTAGATCATCCAAAGGATAAAAATTCTTGAAAAGAACCAGAATTGAGGAAATTCGAGTTGAATGGTATTGGTAACGTGATAGGACTTCAAGTGAGTTCTGTTTTGATCAAGTAGAATTTTGAAATTAACCAAGACATGGCTGTGGTTGTAGAAAACTTTGGAATTTGAGTTTGTTTGAGATACTGGCAGGGAGTGCATGCATTTTTGATAGAACTGGATGCCCTGCATGCATATGCATCATGGTGGGATTTTAAAGAAGCATGTTTTATATTTCTAAGTGTAAATGTGAGCAAGGATTTTTAGAAAGGATTATTTTTGCATGCGTGTTCTGTCACGGTGGGATTTGAACTAGCATGAGTTTGAAAGTTTGCATGTGTTGTCATGGTGGGATTGCATGCATGTGATTTGATTTGTTTGGAGCATAGCATATGAGTTAAAAGAAGGGCAACTTTACATGCATTTCATCATGGTGGTATTGAGTTTAGCAAATGCGTGTTGTGACATGTATGAAGGTAAAATGTGTTGTGTGATGTTAACAAAAGAGAGGTTGAAGCAGTTTTCTTGATAAGCATGAATGAGCAATTTGTAAATAAGCATGGGTGACAATTTTTTATGGTCAAGTATTAAGATGGATGCCAAACTCATGCATTGATGTGAGAAAGGGGGATAATTTTAATCATTCCAATCAAGACACGCTGATAATCTGATGCAGAACACCTTGTGATTCACTCATGTCCAACCCAGGACATTTGGAAGTGGTTTAGCTTGAGGAGTGAGTTTTCAAGTGGAGTAGTTTTCAAATATTTGATCATGTTACTCTAAATATGCTGAAAACTCCACGAATGTGCCAAGAATCAAACATAATAAGCATCCCTCAGATATGCAAGATTTCAAGTAGACTCATGTGAGAGTGTGTGCAGTTGTAAATGTAAGGAAAGGTTCACCCTTGGATGAAATTTCGCCTAGCCAACAAACTTGGTTTAATTTAATCATGGTGGGAAAGAGTGGGTGAACGGGGATGAGAGTAATATCTTCTTTGAATCACTTTAAAATTGCCCCAGTCCTAGCATAAATCTTAATTTCTACGTCCCTCTGGCTTTCTTCTTTTTACCGCTTCTTTATTTGAGTTGAATGTATAGCCCACCGGGCATATACTAAATTTTTGGCTTCTAGATTTAAAATAGAGAGTGTTACCCACTTTGGGTTGTAACTATTGACCTCTCATAGCCTTTTGAGGGGGGGGGTGTTTCTGTTTTTTACCCCTATTCTTTTCTGCTTCCCCTTTTCTTTTCTTTTTTTTTAAGTGTTTGTATAGTGCCAGAGCAAGTTTTGGGACGTATGCTAAGTCTGGGGTATATTTCTTGTAAATCTTAGTTGACACGAAGCAAGAGAAAAACAAGGGAAAGATAATCCAAAAAAAATAAAAAATAAAAAATTAACAATTGCCCCAGTCTATGGGACAGGCAATTTTCCCTTTTATCAGGTGAACCAAGCCTTAAATCATACTCGTGTAGTGGAGGTGGCATGATTGGCGGGTATGAGTCTAAGTAAAATGCAAGTCATCTTTAGGATTTTTAAATATTGTCAAACACTAAACGCTAGAATTCACAGTAAGGAAGAGTAAAATTTCTCAAATACTGAAAATTATGCATAGAATTTCTTCTGGTAAAGTGCATACCACCGAACTGAAATCTCGCACCCTTCGGACTTTACCAAGCAGTAGGCATTCCTAGAATAGGCATGAGTGATCACATAGGATTCTTCCCATGTTGGTTGTAATTTTTCCTTGGATGGAGTTGTCTTGATGGCCTGATTTTCTTGGGCACCATCTCCCTAATTTCCTTCCCTTTTTCTTGTACCCCTTTTTTGTTTATATATTTTTAAAAACATAAAAGTGAAGGGCATAATTGAAATAAACTAAATATGTATAAGGGACTTTTTTTTGTTTTGATGAAAGATTTTAAATGCATGCATAATAGCTTAAATAAACAAACTTTGTGAAGGAAATTTTTGTTTTTGAGCTTTTAACATATTTGATTTTTTTTTTTTGGGTTTGAATTTAAAGAAAGCAGTAAACAAACAACATGCTGTAAGGGAAAATAGTGTACAGTGCTGGAGGATGGCCTCCAGAATATGATGGTGCAGGGTGAGTCCTCTATGGAGGCTCAAATTGAAACAGTTTTAAAGGACACTTCTTGAATGTTGTCGAAAGCGCGAGTGGCACTTGATCTGCCATAGATCCTCAGCAGAAAGAGAACGATCCCTTATAGAGGGGTCAGTCAACAAAGATGTGGATATGGAAAAATAGGTCATAGAGGGGACTACTGACTGAACAGGTGCAAGGGAGCACAATTCAACATAATGCTGAGTTCCTAATGATGGTGGGGGTAAAGACTCCTCAATTGGTGCAATTAGGGGCATATGGATTAGACCAGAGATAATTGATTTGGATATGGCGGAGGGAATCCGGAGGGAGCTCCTCAGACAGATGGGACGACAAGTCGAATGGATATGGCAATTGGGATAACTCGACTGTTCCCTCAAGTTGTGCATTTTTAAATATGAGTGGTTCTAATTCGAGATCATGCACAATTGGTTGTGTTAGGTTTATGTCAACCTCAGAATCTGATGAGTCACAATGTGAGTCATATGGGATGGTCAAGATAGGTTCAATAGGCCATGATATGATTGGATCTTGAGCAGGTATAGACAATGGATATTCAAACTCAGTCAGGTCTAAGGGTTGGATGGTGGATTCAGGTTGTGTCGGAGTAGGGTAAGAGAGTTCCAATAGTTCTCCATCCAAAAATTGTTCATCATCGTCAGAGTCTTGCTTGGGACATTCAGCAGATTCTATCGTTTCAGGTGCTAGAGACTCATAGATTGATGGGGGTGGGATAGAAGTGTATTTCCTTTGGAGTGTTTACCGGAGAACAAAAGTTTGTGTTTCTCGTGGAACAGGGGCATAGACAATGGGAACTTTGGCTCTATCACTATAGGCTTGACTAGGCCGTGTCTGGGAGAAATGGTTCGATGGTCGGATTGGACCTCCCTCCATGGTATGAATTGAGATGGACTCAGGTATTTGTTCTGGGTAAGGGGGGAGGGGCTTGATAGGGTTTTGGATTATAGGGTGCTGTTGTAACGGCACGGAAGCGGGTACTGATTGAGGAGAAAAGGTATTAGAATAAGTAGCTTGCTGAGGCAGCATATATCCAGAAGGACCAGGTATATACTGTCTCGGGGCTGGTCCTTGATCAGGAACACGCGCTTCGTTCGGGTAGAGTGCCGAAACTTGTCTTGTAATCCCCTCTACCGTGGGGGTTGTCAAGGGATTTTTCCTAAAGAGTCTTGACCAGTTATGGAAGTGAATGGGGTAGGGGTCTAGTATAGCGTTGGATCCGGTTGTGTCTATCTATTAGGAGTTGATAGGTGGTGCAATCTCCGTATGACAGACTGGTACGAAGTTCTGGGGTTAGGTTTAGTAACATCATGTCAATTTCTTGACATTCTGTTAATTGCAGGCCAGTTTGGTGTACAAGGGTGTGCCACCTAGACACATAGGATTCAAAGTCCTCTCCATGCTCCATTCGTTTAGCTGTGAGGTCTGCGATAGAGGGGATCCTAGTTCTTTGGTAACCATAGAGACTCAAGAATTTGTCGCTCACAGCTGAAAAATTGGATAAATGGTCTACCGGCAAGGTAGAAAACCATCGGATAGCCTCTCCTTCTAAGGACTTTTGGAATAGGTATACAAGGAGAGCTTCATTATCCAAGAAGGGATGAGAGTCCAGATAAAAGCTTTTAGGTGGACATCCGGGTCTCCGTGGCCATTGTACCGGTGATATTTTGGCATTTTGAAATTTGCCGGGAGACTGACAGAAGGGATTTGTTGTAGGTGGTGTAAGGACCTGTGGTTGGGGGTGGTTATTTTTTTCTCAGAGAGGATTCTCAGGATGGTGTCATTGAGAGTTTCGGCCTTGGGTGAATAGGTTAGCGGTCTCAGGTTGTTGGTGGCCTGGTAAGGGCATGGGGCAGAAATGGTCGGAAATATTGGATTCGTAGGGGAAGTCGGGGCAAATGAAAAGGTGGGGGGAGAAAAAGGGTTTGGTCTTGGATTAACCGAGAAACCGGGTGTTGGTGGGGTATTGGGGGTGGGATGTGCCTTGGGGGTCTTGACAGGGGTTTCCTGCCTCAAGGTCTTGGTCTGGCGATAGTCGGCGAGGTCATTGAACATGTCCTCTACCGATTGGTACTATAAAGCAGCCATCCTCTCCTCTAGGTGGCTAAGGAGTTGTGTGCTTTGGTCTCCCTGGTTGTCTTTCTCCTCTACTGTTTTCCCATGGGTGTAGATTTCCATGGTGTGAATATGGAATAGCCTAGGTATGAATGAATGCAGATTTAAAGCACTAAATAAAGTAGCAAAGGGGTGTGCAGTTGTGTGCGACTTAAAGCAATAAAGGATGCGCAGCCGTGTGTGACTTAAAGCAGTAAGAGATGCAATTAAAGCAGTAAAGGGTGCGCAGCTATGTGCGACTTAAAGCAGTAAATGATGCGATTAAAGCAGTAAAGGGTGCGCAGCTGTGTGCGACTTAAAGCAGCAAAAGATGCAATTAAAGCAGTAAAGGGTGCGCAGCTGTGTGCGGCTTAAAGCAATAAAGTGTGTTGTGATGCATAGTAGAGGAGGATCTGACTTGATGGGGTGGAAAATTCTAGCTTTCCTAAAGAGGTGATGGCTTTCTAGTCAAGTTATGGAATGAAGCAGAAGAGGATTACCTTTTGTTGTTTTTCACAAGGGAGTCCCACCGTGATCGCCAATTTGTCGGTATGTAAAACTGGGGGTTCTGCGAACTTGGTCCTGGTCCGTCTCGCGACTGATCAGATCAGCGCCCGGAGAGTCGTTCCTGAGCCGCCCGACTGCTTCTTAGAAATGGCGGGGTTTGTTGTTTGTGATCGACACCTGCTTTCTCAAAAAGTAGGAAAAGTTGGTGTTGGATTTGATCGCCTCGCGGGGGGAGTTTGTGGGGTCTCCTCTCTGGGACACGGATATACCGTACACAGAGGTGAAGAATAGGTAATCCTATTCTACTTCAGGGGCTTGACTAGAGGAGATATGGGACTAAAAAAGGGCTAGGAGGGGGTTGGCTAGTGGGAATTAGCCGCCTGTAGGGGACGGTTGGTTGGGACTAGCCGCCTGGTGCCTGGTTTCTGGGTTTTCTGGATTTGGGTAGAATCTAGGTAGGGAAGTGTTTTGGCTTTGGCTAGGGTGGTGGTAATGAGGATTGAAAGTGGTGTTGGTGGTTTCCTCTTCTAGATTTGGGCAGCACCTAGGTAAGAATTTGGATTTCTTTGGCTAGGGCTAAGAGTGGTATAGGACAATGGTTTAGAGGGGGGTTTATGGAGAGTGGAATTTGGTGGGGAATGACTTTCATTCTCTCTCAACTAGGGCTCTCTCCCTCTCCCTCTCCCTCTCTCTCTCTCTCTCTCTTTCTCTCTTTCTCTCTTTCACACACTTTGGAAATGAAAATGGCCACACTTTGGTTCTCACCCCTACCCCTCCTTTTATAGTAGAAAGGGTGCATAGGATTATTCTTGGGCAATGGCATGGGTTGGGTAAGAGGGTGAGGCCAAGTAACCATCATTGAAAAAAGACGCACTCTATGGTCCATTGGATAATAGCATGGGTTGGACAAAAGGGTGAGGCTAAGTAACTTGACACCTAAGTAAAGTTGCCTTATGCTTTATGGGTTAGTCCAGATGCAAGCCGCTACCCTAATTCAGCCGCCCGGGCAGGGATGGCTAGTTGTAGTTAGCCGCCCAGTAAGGGGCGGCTAGTTAGGAGATGCCGCCGGTATGATGACCTGCCAAACGTCCAATCTCTGACAAGCGGTGACTTGAGGCGGTTACTAAGGTTGAACCGTCAGAGAAAGGGTGGCTAATTGGAACAAACCGATGCAATCATTAGTATTAAATGCTGCTTTATGTCCTATCTAAGAGAAGCGGTTGGGGGCAGTTAAGGGGCGGCTAGTTGAAACTAGCCGTCCGGCTTCTGGTCACTTAATTTATCTAAGTGTTGTGGCCAGGGTTTCTCCTATTGTTTCTCTAATTCTCTAAAGTAGTTTTCTATTTGATCCAAATGTGGTCATTTAAAAATGTTACTTGAAGTATTTTCATCTTTTTGGACGGTCAAAATTGGGGTTTCTAGAACAACTGCTGACCCATTACTGCTTTAATCACATATGTTATTGTTTTAAGCCGCACACTACTGCACACCCTTTATTGCTTTAATCACATCTTTTAATGCTTTAAGATGCACACAGCTGCGCACCCTTTATTGCTTTAAGACACACACGGTTGCGCATCATTTACTGCTTTAAGCCACACACAGCTACACATCCTTTACTGCTTTACCACACACTTTTACTGCTTTAAACTTGCATTCATTTCTACCCCTAAACCGTTCCGCCTTCACACCATGGAAGCCCGCCGCCAGGAGGAAATTAGAGTAGAAAACTGAACAAGAGGACCAAACCGCATAGTTCCTTAGCCACCTAGAGGAAAGGATGGCTAACCTAGAATACCAATTGGTCGATGACAGTTCCATGACCTCACTGACTATTGCCAGACCAAGACATTGAGGCAAGAAACCCATGTCGATACCCCAAAGGCCATTCCCAAATCCAATGTTTCCAGCAGCTTCTGCCCCAGGCCCTTACAAGGCCACACCCAATCCGGGACCACTAAACAACCCACCCAAGATAGATACCCTCGATGAAACCATCCGGAGAATCCTCTCCGAGAGTGACCCTTCGGCCCCCAAACACGTCTCTACATAATTTGAGACAAATCCCGTCAATCAGCCTACCGAAGGGATTTAAAATTACAAAGTTTCACCGGTATAACGGGCATGGAGACCCAGACATTAATGTAACTGCCTTTTATCTAGATGCTCGACCTTATCTAGATAATCAACCCGTGTTAGTCTTCCTTTTCCAAAAAATATTGGAAGAAGAAGCACTACAACGATTCTCCACACTCCCTGTAGATCATCTGTCAAATTTCTTGGCTGTAAGCGAGAAGTTTTTAGGCCGCTACGGTTACCAGATAATTAGGACCCCCTCTATCTCGGACCTAACCGTAGAAAGAATGAGGCCTAGGGAGGAATTTGAGCAGTATGTGTCTAGAAATTAGGACCCCCTCTATCTCGGACTAGCTTGCAACTGACAGAATGCCAAGAAATTGACATGATATTACAGAGCCTAAAACCGGAGCTTCGTACGAGTCTTTCGTACAGGGACTGCACCATGTACCAGCTTCTGATTGTCCACCGCAACAGGATCTCCCGTTGTGCAGCCCTAGTAGTCCAAACCCAGTCCCCACCTATCAGTTATATGGTTTGACAATCGCCACGAAAGGAGCAATCCTCCATGGTAGAGGGAATCACACAAGTCTCAGCACTCTACCCGAACGGAGCACGAGTCCCTGATCAAGGATCTGCTCCGAGACAACACACACCTGGTTCATCCGGATATGTTCTACCTCGGCAAGCCAATCAAAACTTTATTCCCAATTAGTACCCGCCCCTGTGCCGACACGACAGAACCCAGTAGTCCGCACTCCTTTAGTCCAGAGACCTATAGTTCAAAACCAAGGCCAAACTAGGACTCCCTCTGCCTACTCTGTTCCCCCAAGAGCACAAAACCTAATTCCCGGGCAGCCTAGACAAAGCTCCAACAATGAGGTCACACCTCCCTCCACCTACGACCCAAGATGGATAAATAGAAGGGACTGTTATCCACCACTCCCAGAAACCCTAGAAAACATCTTCAAGGCCCTAATGAAAACTAATAGCATTTCTTTACCCATAGCCAGACCCATTTCTTTACTAATAGCATCCACCACTCCCGGAAACCCCACCAACCTGCCTTTTATCATGTGCCAACACTGTTCGCTACTGCCCATACCATCGACATCATGGTCACACCATTGAACATTGTTTCTCATTTAGAGACACTGTTTATGACCTCGATGAAGAGAGACGCCTGGATTGGGCCACCATCAGGGGACTCATAAATGGCCCGACTATGAAACCACAGGAAACCTAGTTGAATCCACTACTCAAATAAGGCCAGACTATAGAATATCCCAACCCTATAGTCAATACCGAAATACAAGACCCAAAACAAACCATACAAGCCCTCATAGAAGAACCGAAAAACTTGAGTTTCGAAAGCATCTACACTATAGGGGCCATAAACCACGAAGAACGGCCCAGGATCATTCTAGGTGGCCTAATTCTTTCAACATCTTTCCCATTCTCTCAAGCCCCATAAAACCTCTCCTCTCTCACATAAGGTCAGCACCACAGCTTTGCCCCATCCTCTAATTAACAAGAACCTGAGCCTATAAAAAACCAATTTCCCCACACCACGGTTGATACCCTAAACCATCATACAACTAGGGCCGGAAGAATCTTCAATGCTGTCCCCACCTATAGACGTCCCACACCTGAAGCGGAAACTGAGGAAGCAAAGGTCGGAGATAGGATTGACATCCTCAACCAGCTCCAAAGAATTCCTTCATAAATTTTCATCCTAGAGTTGATCGAGCCCTCAGGACATCACCAGCAGGCCCTGAGGATGCTTTTAGAGAGAGTCCAAGTTGACCCTCAAATTTCCACCAGTAACATACCCATAGCCTTAGCCTCTGCAGGACTAGAACCCTTGATAACCTTTAGGCCCAAAGAAGAAATCCACGATAAGGTTATCAACACATCTACCCTTTGCATCACAGTTGGCACCAAAGGACACCTGGTAGATAATGTATTAGTCGATACCGGTGCAGGAGTAAACCTTATGTCGCTACACACTTTCGAACAGATTGGCGGGCATGTCACCACGCTCTTCGAAATAGACACCTGGATATTTGCTTATGACAAAACGGCTCGTCCGGTTCTTGGCTTTAAAGACTTCCCATTAAAAATAGGGTCTTAGAAACAATCATTGAAGCATATGTTTTGGAAATGAACTCACACTATAACATGATCTTGGGGTGTAAATGGCTAGTCTCAATAAAAGGGGTCTCCTTTCCCTTGCACTAGTGTTTGAAATTCCCCTTGGAAAACCAAATAATCAAAATGCGGGGGGACGCAATCAAGGAACCCAAATCAGGGCTCACCAGTAGCGAGACTATTACCATAAAGATCATCAACCCAAGGCCAAAAGAAGCCACTATCCACATCCTAGACTTCCCAGCCAATTGGATGAACCTTCAAGGCACTCTCACTAGTGCTGTAAAGGCAAATCCCCTAAACCTAAAAACCCAGGCTGGCACATGATGAAAGCCATGTGTCACA
Source organism: Acorus calamus (assembly GCA_030737845.1). Lineage (NCBI taxonomy): Eukaryota > Viridiplantae > Streptophyta > Magnoliopsida > Acorales > Acoraceae > Acorus > Acorus calamus. The sequence goes on from CM060870.1 coordinate 14,423,570, forward strand.
TCCCATGAAAAACATTAGGGCTAAAAGGTGGGATCTTGGAATCCAACAAACTCCGGCCTAGGTAGATAAGAAGAGCATTGGCTCATCCATCCGACACACTGATTTAAAAAAGAAATGTAATTGGGGACTATATGAACACTTTATAAAGGGAACAACTGTGGAACGGGTTAGAGAAACCACGTGTGCTCGTCCCTTAACCCCTGTCCAAGAAAGAGAGACGGACTATCTCTCAGGCACCCTAGACTGGTTATTTCCACACTCCGATAAACTCTTAGACGCACACACACCACCATTCGGTAAAACTCCAACTGACCGAGGGCTCTTTCCTCGCAGTGCGCAAGCATCACAACAAAGGAGCACCAGCTGTTGGAGAAAAGTAGGGTGAAGCACCTGAACCGATCCAGTAAGTTGTAAATACTGTTTTTCTTTCCCTTTTAGAAAAAAACAACAAAAAAGAAAAAACACAAAAAAGAGAAACAAAAACAAAAAGATATAAATACATAAGTCTCTAGGATGGAAACCAAAACTCTAGGGTCCTTGTTTGACAAGGATGATTTCATCCCTACATGGCACCCCTTGAGTGCTGACTCCGATCTCCTGAATAACCTACAGCATCTGGCCATCCAAACCAAACATCCCAGCCCCAGTACCACATTTAAAACAACCAGGCCCACCAGAAGCCAGAAACCTAACCAGATCATTAACTAAATAAAAGGGCATAGTGGGACTATCTTGGACTTAGAAAAATTTGAGTCCATAGCAGTTAAAGAAGAACCAAACTTAGATAATATAGAAAACTTAGATGATGGTATGGGAGTCGTCGAAATCTGTGATGAAAACAACGAACAAGAAGAATACATCTCTGAAGAATTTGAGTGGAGCCTCCAGAGATTTGATGAGAAGACAGAAGAAGCAGATGATAAGGTGGAAGAACTAAACCTGGGGATTGAAGCTAGCCCCAAGGTCATTCTGATTAGTGCAGAGCTGAAACCTGATGGGAGAGAAGGTCTAATTAAGATACAATGTGAATACATTGACATCTTTGCCTGGCCTTACAAGGATATGCCCATGCTCGATACCTTTTGGTCGAGCACTGATTAATTTTAGAGCCTAATGCAAAACCAGTAAAACAAAAGCTGAGACGCCTTCATCCAGAGGTGGCTTTAACAATTAAAGATGAGGTGGACAAACTCCACCATGCTAAATTTATCCAGGTGGTCTTATACCTGAAATGGATAGCTAATATTGTTCCGGTGTCCAAAATAGATGACAAAATCCGGGTGTGCATCGACTTCAGGGACCTCAATCGAGCATGCCCGAAAGATGATTTCCCACTCCCACACAGTGATCTCCTTGTGGATAACATGGCAATATAAGAAATGCACTCTTTTATGGGTGGCTTGTCCGGATACAACCAAATTTGGTTAGCAGAAGAAGACCAGGAAAAGACTTCCTTTACCACACCTTGGAGAACCTACTATTATGTAGTAATGCCTTTTGGGCTAAAAAATACGGGTGCAACATATCAGAGAGCGATGACTTCAATATTTCATGATATGATGCACAAGCTAGTAGAGGTTTACGTAGATGACATCCTAGTTAAATCGAGGACTCGAATAGGACATGCAGATATACTTAGGCAAGTATTACAAAGATGCAGGAAATTTTCACTTAAAATGAACCTGAAGAAATGTCGCTTCAATGTCTCTTCTAAGAAGCTTTTGGGGTTCATGGTAAGCAAAATGGGAATTGATGTTGACCCAGCTAAAGCAAGGGTCATTCCCCAAATGCCCCAACCAAGAACTTAAAGGAATTGAGAGGACTCATCGGTCAACTGCAATTCATCAGAAGATTCTCACAGCATGCCGAACAATGTCGCCCCTTTTATAAATTACTAAAAGGAGTTAAGTTTAACTGGGATAACGAATGCCAACAGGACTTTGATAGTTTAAAGAAATACCTACTTAATCCCCTACTACTCTCAGCCTTGATACCCAGACAACCCCTGCTTCTTTATGTAGTTGCAACCGAGGAGGCCATTGGTGTTGTGCTTGCACAACACGATGACATGGGAAGGAAAGAAAATGCTTTTTACTATCTAAGTAAGATGCTAATTGAATATGAACGAACCTACCCTCCCATAGAAAAGACCTGCTTTAGTTTTAGTATGGGCATCCCAAAAGCTACATCATTATTTACTTGCCCACAAAGTCAAGTACTTTGCTAAAATGGACCCAGTAAGGTTACTATTCAAGAAAGCTGTATTAACTGGTCACTTTACCTGATGGCAAGTCCAGTTAAATGAGTTTGACATCACTTACGCCACTCAAAATCTGTTAAAAGGTCAAGCCATTGCTGACCATCTCACTCAGCTCCCTCTCCTCGATTATGAATTAGTGAAGACCGACTTCCTAGACGAAAAAATATTTGCATTCATTGAAGAGAAAGATAGAAAGACTTGGACACTGTACTTCGATGGGGCAATCAATCAACAAGAGAGAGGGATAGGAATAGCGTTAATCTCCCCCGAAGGCATCATTATCCCACGTCCATTCCAACTCACATTCAACGCCAGCAATAACATTGCTGAGTATGAAGTTCTGATAGCAGGTTTAAAGGCAGCTCTAGCCTTAGGAATTAAATATCTAGATGTTATTGGAGACTCACTTTTAGTGATTCACCAGACTCTGAAGAAATGCCAGACTAGGGACCCATATAGAGAGTTGGCCATAATCCTATTAAAACAGTTCTGTAAGGTCATCCACATCTTTATACCTCGAACAGGTAATATTCTCGCATATTCTTTAGCCTCATTAGCTTCATCACTTGCCTTTCCCATATCCAAAAATCTGAAGCAGTCACCATCCAGAGACTAGAAACACCTGCCATCGATCTTCGAGATTGTAAAACTCAAGACCTCCTGAACCAACAAAACCAAGCTGAAGAAATCACTAGTACCACTGAAATCCTAGCTCTTGAACTAGAAGATATGGATGATGGGAATCCATGGTATTTTGATATCAAAAACCATCTCGAAGATGATTTATTTCCAGAATATGCCACCAAAAGTGATCAAATGATAGTTAAGAGGATAACAACCAAATACTGCCTCCGAGGGGAAAACTCTTTCGAGCATCCTTCAACGGAGAATTACTCAAATGCCTGTATGATGGAGAAGCATACACCATCATAGAAGAAGCTCACTCCGGAGTATGCGGGGTTCATGTCAACGCTCAAATGCTAGCAAAGAAGATGCTAAGGATGGGTTACTACTGGCCCACGCTCGAAGGGGACTGCAACAAATACATTCAGCGTTTTATTCAGTGTCAAACTCATGCTAACAAAATACATGCACCAGCATCTTCCCTGCACTCCATGAAATCACTATGGCCATTTTCTATGTGGGCACTAGATGTGATAGGGCCATTCCAAGACACAGTAGAAAATACCACCCAAAAAGCCTTTATCCTCACTGTCATACAATACTTTACCAAATGAGCTGAAGTCGAGTCCTATGTAGTGATCAAAAGCTCCATCCAGGCCCATTTCATTTGCACCTATATCCACGCACGGTTCTCTCCCCCAAGATGATCATAACAAATAATGTCCCCCAATTCATTTCCCAAGAATTCTGAGACCTGTGTGATAAACATCACATAGAGCTTCATCACTCCACCCATATTACCCCCAGGGAAATGGACAAGCAGAGGCTACCAACAAAACCCTACTCAGGATCATAAAAAAGACAGTAGAAACCCACAAAGCTACTGAGTGGCTCGATAAGTTAGTTGATGCTCTCTGGGCTTACCGAACCTCCATCCAAACATCCATTGGCCAGAGCCCATGTTCACTCACATTCGGGGTAGAAGCAGTAGTATCCTACGCGATTTTTATCCCATTCTTAAGAGGAGTATTAGAAGAAGACCTGCAAATTGAAGAAAGAAGAGAAGCGCTCCTGCTACGCCTTGAGATAGTAGATGAGAAAAAGTTAAGAGCCACAAACCATGCCCAGGCCTACCAAAGGAGGATGGCAAGGGCATTTGAAAAGAAAGTAATAGAGCAAAAATTTAAATTGGAGAAACAGTGCTTAAGCAAATCATGCCATCAAGATTGTCCCACCCAAGAGGCAAGTTGCAACCCCACATGGGAGGGACCCTATGTGATCACCCATGCCTACTCCGGGAATGCCTACCGCTTGGTGGATGTTGAAGGAGTCGAAGGCTTAGGTTCGTCGAATGCACTTTATCTAAAGAAATTCCATGCATAGAACTATCAATACTTGAGAAATATTATTCTTCCTTCATGTGACTTCTAGTGTTTAGCGCCTGATGATAGAATTATAAGACTCTCAAAGATAACTTGTATTTTGCTTGAGCTCTTATTCGCCACTCATGCCACCTTCATCACAACTTAAGGATCGGTTTACCTGATAAAAGGAAAAATTTCCTACCTCGTAGACTGAGACAATTTTTAAAACCCCAAAGCATCTCCCCTTTATTCTCACCCTTACTTGTATCAACCAAAGTTCAAAATGAGAAATTACCTAGACCTAGCATATGTCCCAAAAGTAGCTCTGGCACCATACAAACACTTCTAAAGGGGAAGCGGAAAAGAACAAGGGTGAAAAACAGAAAAGCCCCCCACAAAACAAAAAAAGAAAGGCAATGAGAGGCCAACAAAAGAAAATACACCCAAACAAAGGGGTAAACTGTCACGCCCCAGAGCAGCCGTCCCCGAGACGTTGCAAATATATATATGATATCAGTAATCCATACACGAGGTCAAATAAAGGCTTCACAATATAAAAGGCAATAAAGCAAACCCAGTAACTGAAATATATACAAGTAGAGGAAGCTCAACGACTAAGTCTGTAATTCAAAGACATATTACATACTAGAGTACGAAATCAAACTGTCCTGTGAGAGCGAATATACACAATAAAAGACATCAACAATCCACATACTGCGCACAAGCACAAGTAGAATACATACAAGGAAAAAGGGGATGCTGATGGCCTCTCACTCGCAAGACATCCAACGCGAACGTTGGTCCTCTACTCGTACCGCGCCTCAGGGAGCTCCTCCTTCAGATCCGGATCAGCGACAACTGGAGAAAACATATGCAAGGGGTGAGCCACACGCTCAGTGAATGGAACAATTCAAGCATCACAACTCATATAACTTTCAATCATCATTAAAGTCCCTCACCCTCACCTCCGAAGGGTGACAAGGTTGTTGGGAGTTCCTGTACCAATCCCTCACCTTCACCCCCAAAGAGGTGACCTAGGCTCTTGGGAAGAGACTAGATCGTTTCTAAGCCCTTGGGCCACCAGTAGCCCTTTCCCCAGTAGCCTCTACCTGACATACTCCCACGATCAGTACACCCATAGATGCATCGGTAATAGCTACAGATAGGAGCCCGGTGCCAGGACAGCGTTTATGACACTGGGAAATTCCTACACGGTTCCAACGAAGGGGAAAAATAATCTACGCTCGCGGATACGATCCTCTTGGATCCAACGTCACCGGTTACTAGACACCGATACGGAAATGAATTCTCAAGAATTCCCTCCAAGGCGCATAACTCAGATGCGGGGAAATCCTATCTTTCGTAATATCGATGCTTTGGTATGACCCATAGGTGGTCATACGCATGCTTAATATCATTAGGCAAGTATACATGGCCTAAGCATGCATTAACACTTAACAAGAATAAAGATTAATCATGGAAGCATCTTAAATTAATTAATATAACAAGACATGATTTATCTAAGGTATGCTTATCTTATGCAGCCACATATGAAAGTTTAATAAAATTAAACTAGGTGGGGACATGTATAAGTTGGGGTTATGCTAATCATGATTCATGATATCTAGGCAAGGATGGCTTTTATACATTACACATGGATGCATAATACCTAGCATACGACATCCAATCATGACATGGGTGCAATCCTAGCAAAACAGGCATCTACATGAACATTTGTACAATATTCAACATGTTATATGTAGTTATGATACCCCAGGTGAGGGCGATGCACTCCAACGTGCATCGAACGCCTCGCAACTGGGTTGGATTGACCCACTCACCGAAATCCGAGTCGTCGCGTGGTACCGCCCGCCAAGATCTGCAAGACAAGGCATCCAATTTTGGTGAGTAAGAACCCATAAAAACACATAAATTAGCTAGAATTACCCAAGACTCGGATATGCACGCATACGTACTCGCACGCGTGCGATTACGCGCGTACACACGCATATCCGAGCCCCCGACACCTATCCGAGTCCCCCGGGCAGCCACACGCGTGGCCCCGCACGCGTACGCACGTGCATGCACGCGCACACCCGCGCCCAGCCGCGCACCCGGACCCCCAGCAGCCCACCCAGACGCGCTGCCCGTGCACCCGCAGCTCCCTGCGCACTCACACGCTCTCGCGCGCTTGCGCACACGCGTACGCCTGCGCGCATGCCCGCCTGCGCCAGTGCCCCCCTTTGCACGCCCGACTGCGCGCGCACCCAAAACCCTAGCACCCCCTCCCAAAGCCCCTCACACACCCAACCTAAAACACAAAGCATACCAGGTCTCTCAACAACCCAAAACCCATGAAAAATCACATACAAGGGGGGGAGAAAGGCTTACCAAGAGAAGGGTAGTGCAAGGGAAAGGTCCGGGCCCTTCACGCACCTGAAACCGTCACAACCCCCACCACTACTACCACCATCCTCTCAGCCACACAACAGCCTCTTCTCAGCCTTGAAAACAGAGGATCGTGGGGGGGGGGGGAATAAGAGAGAGGGCTTGGGAGAGAGAGAAGTATTACAAAGGAATCACAACAACAAACAAAACTCACCTTTGATTCCTTCTTCTTGTGCTCCTTCTCTTCAAAACATACTCACACACACTCCAAGAGGGGCTGGAGAGGGAGAGGAAGAGAGACATGGAGAGGGTGAGAAATCGTTGACACTAAGAGAGAGAGGGGGCGTAATGAGAAGGAAAAGAAGGGAAGGTAATGTTAGGTTTAAAACCACCCACAAACCCAACAAATATCCCAAGGGTTCCTTCATAAGCAAGCAAAGGGGGGTGAGCATACCCTAGGTCACCACATTCACATAAATATCTATTCACTATTCCACCTAACAAAGCAGTTTCGAAGAAAACCCGGATGCGGTTCGGAACTGCATATTTTCCAAAACGTTACCGGAATTCGATGAAATTTTTATGAGTAGTACGGAATGGTACCAGGACCCATAAAATGTAGTTAATCGGAGTACTCCAGCTCACGCAGATAGCTAAAAATCAAAATTTTAGCATTTCAGATCGAAAAAAGAAAATTTCAAAAATGGTCAGAATTGACCCAAAGGTTACCCAAAGGCTAAAAAGTTGCACATATATAACATTCTTCCCCCCTTAGGAAATTTTGTCCACAAAATTTAATATAAAAACATCTAAGAAGGAAAAAGATGTGGATATGCGTCACGCATGGCGTCCTCGCGTTCCCAAGTGGCCTCGGCACCAGAACTGTGCTGCCAACGCACCTTAACCAACTGGACGGCCTTGGTGCGGAGCCTCTTCTCGCGTCGGTCCAAGATCTCAATTGGCTGCTCCACGAATGACAAGTCTGGCTCGAAGACGAGCGGCTCGAATGGGATCACTGAGCAGGGTCGTGGACGTAACGCCTCAGATGCGAGACATGGAAGATGTCATGGGCTTGGGCCAACTGTGGGGGCAAGGCTATGCGATAGGCCACCTCCCCAATCTGCTCCAAGATGAGGAATGGGCCAATGAAACGCAGACTCAATTTGCCCCGCACACCGAAACGGAAGATGCCCTTCGACGGGGACACCTTCAGGAAGACATGGTCACCAACCTCGAAAGCGAGCTCACGGTAACGACGATCGGCGTAGCTCTTCTGACGGCTCTGAGCGGTGCGGATGCGCTCACGAATCGTCTTGACCTTCTCTGAGGTCTGGCGAATGATCTCTGGCCCCTCCAACTGGCGCTCTCCGACCTCGTCCCAACACAAGGGAGACCTGCAGCTACGGCCATAGAGTGCCTCATATGGTGCCATCCCATTACTCGAGTGGTAGCTGTTGTTGTAGGCGAACTCCACCAACGGAAGATTCCTCTCCCAACTACCCCCGAAGTCAAGGATGTAAGCCTGCAACATGTCCTCCAGGATCTGAATCATCCTCTCTGACTGGCCATCGGTCTGCGGGTGAAACACCGTACTGAAGTGGAGGTTCGTACCAAGGGCGTTCTGGAGGCTACGCCAGAACCTCAAAGTAAATCTCGCATCTCTATTAGAAATGATACTGACCAGAGTGCCATAGAGATGAACGATCTCTGAGAGAAACAACTGCGCCAGGGTGTCAGGAGAATCGGTGAGTCGGATGGGGAGAAAATGAGCGGACTTGGTCAGTCGGTCAACGATCACCTAGATGGCATCACGACCCGAACGTGACTTCGGCAGACCCGAAACAAAGTCCATAGTAATCTGCTTCCTCTTCCACTGAGGAATCTCAATGGACTGCAGCTTCCCCGTAGGACGCTGATGCTCCGAATTCACCTGCTGGCATACCAAGCAACGAACAACAAAACGACCAACATCCGCCTTCATCTCGCGCCACCAGTATCCACGACGAAGGCCCTTGTACATCTTCGTGCCACCAGGATGCACTGTGTACCTCGAACGATGGGCCTCATCCAAGATCTTCTGCTTCAGCTCTGCATCGTCAAGAATACATACCCGGCCTCTGAACTGTAGGATTCCATCCTCGTGAATCTGGTAATCCGGTCGCTCACCCCGGGCGACGCCTTCAGAAAGGACCAGAAAGTGAGGATCCCGCCCCTGTGCCATGCGGATCTCATCGAGGAGAACGGGCTGCACCACTAGCCTGGCCAAGAAGCCACCAGCAGGCGTCTCCCGAACACTAATCCAGCAAGCGGCCTCCTCCAGAAGCCTCCAACGACGTACAGCCAAGTGGGCGGCCATGCCCAAGGGCTGCCTACTAAGAGCATCTGCTACGACATTCGCCTTACCCAGATGGTAAGCGATGTCACAATCATAGTCCTTTAGGAACTCGACCCAACGTCTCTGACGCATGTTGAGCTCCGGCTGGGACTGTAGATAAGTCAGACTCTTGTGATCTGTGAAGAGTTCGAACTCCTCACCATAGAGGTAGTGCCTCCAAATCTTCAGCGCAAAGATGATCGCTGCTAACTCCAGGTCATGGGTGGGGTAATTCTGCTCATGGGGCTTCAACTAAAGTGACGCGTAAGTAACAACCTTATCGTACTGCATCAGGACGCAACCCAAACCCAGCCGCGACGCGTCAGAGTAGACTACGAATCCGCCACTCCCCGACGGAATGGTAAGAACGGGCGCTGAGGTGAGTCTCCGCTTCAACTCCTGGAAGCTCTCCTCGCAAGATGGGGACCACTCGAACCGGACATCCTTCCATGTGAGGCGGGTCAGAGGGACGGCTATCTTTGAGAAACCCTGCACGAATCTCTGATAATAACCTACCAAACCCAAGAAACTCTGAATCTCAGTGGGGTTCGACAGTTGCCGCCAATTCGACACGGCGAGCGTCTTGTCCGGATCCACGGATATACCCTCACCAGAAATCACATGCCAAGGAAGGCCACACGCTCCAACCAGAACTCGCACTTACTGAACTTGGCGAACACTGATGTTGGGCCAAAGTCTCTAAGACAGTGCGAAGGTGGTCAGCGTGCTCCTCAAGACTCCTCGAATATACTAGAATATCGTCGATGAAGACTACCACAAAGGAGTCGAGGAAGGGTCAAAACACCCGGTTCATCATATCCATGAAGGCTACTGGCGCATTCGTCAACCCAAACGGCAGTACTCGAAACTCGTAGTGCCCGTAACGGGTATGAAAGGTCGTCTTCGGAATATCCGACTCCCGGATCTTTAGCTGATAGTAGCCCAAACGGAGATCGATCTTTGAGAAGTCACGCGCTCCCTGGAGCTGGTCAAACAGATCATCAATCCGTGGTAAGGGGTATTTGTTCTTCACGGTCCGCTTGTTCAGCTGTCTGTAGTCAATACACAAACGCAGCGAACCATCCTTCTTCCGAACAAACAGGACAGGGGCTCCCCACGGAGAGACACTCGGACGTGCGAACCCCTTCTCGAGCAACTCCTCCAGCTGCTCCTTCATCACCTTCAACTCTGCTGGGGCCATCCGGTATGGAGCCCTCGAAATCGGTTCGGTCCCTGGAATTAGATTAATCTCAAACTCGATCGCGCAATCCGGAAGTACCCGGAAGGTCATCAGGAAAAACCCCTGGATATTCTGACACAAATGGAGTCTGACTTATATCTTTCCCTAGCGGTGCATCCTCATCCACAATGCATGCCAAATAACCCTCGCATCCGCCCTGTAGGAGTCTCCATGCCTGGACGGACGACACGAACCCCAAAGGGGCTATGTCCCGATCACCTATGAACAGGAAAGACCTTTGGCCCGGGATGCGGAAGGACACCGTTTTCACGAAACAGTCGATGTTGGCGTGACTAGCAGAGAGCCAATCCATTCCCAGGATGGCATCAAAGTCCGACACCCAGGATGGCATCAAAGTCCGACACCCAGGATGGCATCAAAGTCCGACATGGCAAGCTCGACCAACTCCACCGGAAACTCGCCACAGAATGACCCCGATACACAGAACGAAGGAGAATACGGTCTCCGACAAGCAATGATATCTACACCAAGGCATCAAGAGGGGCCGACACCCCACCCATCCGTCTCGCGAAAACGAGAGACACGAACGAGTGCGTGGCCGTGGAATCAAATAGCACATAAGCAGGAAGCTGGGAAATCGAAACAATACCTTGGATGATGCTTCCCGAAGCCTGCGCCTCCTCAGCCGTAAGTGCTACCACACGCCCCTGAACAAGCTGCAGCTGAGGAGCAGGGGCACGCCTCACAGGCTGCACTGGCTACTTCCCCTTGTCAACCCGGCCAGCCTGGGGCTGCTGCTGCTAATGTGGCTGCTGCTGTTGTGGCTGCTGACGAGGCACAGGAGGTCGACCAGCATCAGGGCAAGCATAAGCAAGATGCCCTGCCCGATTGCAGTGGTAGCAACGTCGCGTCTATGGTCGCCTGGCCCGGAATGGAACGGTAGCAATGGGTGCAGGACCCCGCACTGGCACCACATCCACTGGAGTAGCGATGGCCACTGACTGATCAAAGCATGCCCGCTTGCCCTTGCGACGTCCTGAATCCTGACCCCTGGGTGGCCTCTGGTCCGCAGAAGGGGTGAGAATAGCTGAGGGAACCCCAAGGTCGCGCTCGATGGTCCTCACACGAGACACCAGGTCGGTGTACCTCGAGAGTGCCTCCGAGGAAACGTGCACCCGGATGGTGCTGTTGAGACCCATCTCGAACCGACGGCATCTCGTCTCCTCGTCCATCACCAAGGCAGAGGCAAACCGAGAGAGTCTCGTGAAACGTGTGGAGTAGTCCACCACCGACATGGTACCCTGCGTCAGCTGCTCGAACTCTCGCATCCCGAGCTGGCACGTCGAGAACGGGAAGTACTCTGCCAAGAAGTGGTTCCGGAACCCGGCCCAAAAAAGTCGCTCCACACCCTCTGGAATGTCAACAGATCGGGTAGCCCACCAGTCGACGATGATACCCTTCAACATGAACGAGGCCAGTGAGACACGCTGGCGGTCGGTGCAGTGCATGGTCGAGAAGATCTTGTCTATCTCCATCAACCAACGCTCCGGGGCAAGGGGGTCCGTCGTCGAGCCATGGAACTCAGGAGGATGAAGCTTCAAAAAGGCGGTGAGGCCGGTCTGATGCACAAGGCATGCCGCCTCTAGCTCCTCCTCCCTCTGCTCGGGGTACCACTGGTGGATCTGCTGCTAAGGGTACCTGCGGGGCTGCTGTAGATACCCCAATTTTGACCTTCCAGAAAGACAGAAATACTTCAAGTAACACCCAGAAATATCCCACATTTGGACATCTAGTAGAGAACCAAAGTTCAGGAAACCGGAAAGCCTAACCCTAGCCCTAACCTAAATCGGAAACCCTAACCCTAGCCCTAACCTAAACCGAAAACCCTAACCCTAACCCTAACCTAAACCGGAAACCCTAAACCCTGACCTAAACCTAAGCCCTAACCCTAGCCCCAAACCCTGACCTAAACCCTAACCCTAACCCTAGCCAGACCCTGGCTCAAACCAGACTCCCACCTAAGAGAAGCTCCAAAAACCCAAAAAAACCCTGAGTCCCTGGCAAGGGGCGGCTAGACCTAACTAGCCGCCCCCCTGGCCGACCTTGAACCGCTTCCCTGGATGGGACATAAAGCAACATTAAATGCTGATCATTGCGGCGGGTTGTGACCTTTAGCCGCCCCATCTTGGTCGGATCAACCCAAGTAACTGACCCAAGCCACCGCTTGTCAGAGATGGGATGTTTGGCAGGTCATGATAAAGGCGGCTACCAGGAAGTAGCCACCCCATCCTGGGCGGCTAGTTCTAACTAGCCGCCCTTCAACTGGTCCTGACAGAAGAACCGGAGAATTAATGAGGGGTCTAATCACGCACACTATTAGCCAATCCATTCTTTTACCCCCTGGACATTCCCCTGCCTCTCTTTTACTATAAATAGAGGAGGTCCCAAGCCTTTAAACAACATCCACAATCCAGAATTTCACATTCCCAATTCACAATCAAAATTCACTCCCTTTCCCCACTAGAAATCCCGAGAGAGAGAGAGTCCCTTTTGTGAGAGAAATACCCATTCCCTACATAAAATACCCTCTCATTCCACCCTCTAGAAACCCGAGCTAAGCCTAGCTTAGCCTCTGTCCAAAACAAAACTCATTTCCTACCGAAGTTCTGCCCAAACCAGACTAGGCCGTGGATGGCTAAACCCTAGTAGCCGCCCCTCACCAGACGGCTTGATCCCACTAGCTGCCCCGTATCCACGCCCCATTTGCACCCCTATGTCCCAAGACTCCTTTAGTCAAGCCCCGGAAGCAGAATAGATTATCTATTTTTCATCTCTGTGTACAGGTATATCCGTGTCTCAGAGCGAAGACCCCACAAACTCCCCACGTAGGCGATCAAATACAACCCAACCTTTTCCTGCTTTTTGAAAAAGCAGGTGGGGATCACACAAACCGTGGAATCCTCTTGAGCCGCTGTCGGGCGCCTCAACCAGGAACGACACCTCACCCTTCCGAGAAGACGATCCGACCGAGCCCGCCAGGGCACGCATCCGATCAAAATCCCCGAAGAACCCACACACACGCACGCACCCCCTACCACCGGATCCTTCCCGACACTGACAGGATCCGACGCCGACAAATTTGGCGATCACGGTGGGACCTCCCTCGTGAAAAATAACAAAAGGTAATCCTCTTCTGCCCCCTTTACAAGCTTGACTAGAACGCTATCAACCCTTTAGGAAGGTTAGAGTTTCCCACCCCTCGAATCAGATCCTCCTCTACTTCGCATCACTGCATCATTTACTGCTTTGTAAGCCGCACACCGCTGCGTAATCCTTTACCGCTTTATTTATTGCTTTATATCTACATTCATTCCCTTGAACCATTTCACACACATCATGGAATCCCGCATAGAGGAGGAGATACTAGAGGAAAGAATCCACCAAGAGGGTATGGCCACGCAATTCCTGACCCATCTAGAGGAAAAGATGGCCAGTCTAGGATACCAATCCATAGAGGACATGTTTCATTACTTCGCCGACTACCGTCAGGTCAAAACCCTGAAACAGGAGGCCCCCGTCGAAACCCATAAGGCCATTCCCAAAACCCCGTCCACACCCAGCCACTCGGTCAAACCGAGCCTTTTTTCGTTCACCCCCCTTTCCCCCGCGAATCCAATGTTCCCAACCGTTTCCACCCCAGGCCCCTACCAGGCCATCCCAAACCCGGGACCGCTAGGCAGCCCTCTCAGGGGAGAAACACTGGATGAAACCATATGGAGAATCCTCTCTGAGACTGGTCCCTCAGCCCCCAAGCAAATGTCTATACATAACCTGAGACAAATCCCGTCAGTCCACCTACCGGAGGGATTCAAAATCCCCAAATTCCGCCAATATAACGGTCGTGGAGACCCAGACATCCATTTAACTGCCTTTTATCTAGACGCCCGCCCCTTTCTAGATAATCAACCTTTGCTAGTCTTCCTCTTCCAGAAATCATTGGAAGGAGAAGCACTACAATGGCTCTCCACCCTCCCTGTAGATCACTTGTCGAATTTCTCGGCTGTAAGCGAGAAGTTCTTAGGCCGCTACGGTTACCAGAGGACCAGAACCCCCTCTAGTTCGGATTTAACCATAGAGAGAATGAGGCCTAGGGAGGAATTTGAACAATACGTGTCTCTGTGGTGCACACTTGTCCACTGAACCGGCCTACAACTCACAGAATGTCAAGAAATTGACATGATGTTACAGAGCCTGAGTCCAGAGCTTCGTACGAGCCTTTCATACGGAGACTGTACTACGTATCAGCTTCTAATTGACCGCCACAACAGGATTTCCCATTGTGCAGCCCCAGTAGTCCAAACCCAGTCCCCACCTATCAACCATAGGGTTGGACAACCGCCTCGTAAGGCACAAACCCCCACGGTAGAGGGGATTATTACCCAAGTATCGGCACTCTACCTGAACGGAGCACGAGTTCCTGATTGAGGAACAGCTCTGAGACAGTACACGTCCGGTTCATCCGGGTATGTGCCGCCTCGGCCAATCCACCAGAATTTCGCTACTCGATCAATACCCGTCCCCGTACCGATACAACAAAACCCCGCAACCCATGATTCTCCAATTCAGGCCCCCTCAATCCAGAACCAGGACCAAACAGGAGACCCTTCTATCCTTCCCCCCAAAGAACGCAAGGCATAACCCCTAGAGAACCCGCGCGCAGCCCCGTGATAAGGCTGCACCTTCCTCCTTCTACGGCCCGAGATGGTCAAACAGAAGGGATAGCTATCCTCCCCTTCCGGAAACCCTAGGGAGCATCTTCAGAGCCTCATTAAAGGTCAATGGCATTTCCTTACCCATCGCTAGACCTTCGCCTATCGGTGCTGACCCCACCCGTTTTTGTCAGTATCACCGACATCACGGCCACTCCATCGAACAATGCTCCTCGTTTAGAGACATTGTCTATAACCTTGATGAAGAGAGGCGCTTAGACTGGGCCACCATCAGGGGACTTGAAAACAACCTAGTTACAAAATCACTAGAAGTCAAGCCAGCCCGAGAAACCCCCAGCCCTGTAGGAGCCAAAACCCAAGACCCAAGGCCAGCCACGAAGGCTCTCTTAGAAGAATCAGAGAGCCAAAGCTGTGAAAGTATCTACACCATAAAAGCCGCAGACCACGAAGAGTCACCCAGAATCATCCCGGGTGGCTTAATCCTACCAGCCTCTTCCCCCGTCCCACCAGTCCCCTCCCCCATTCTCCCCAGACCCGCAAAGCTCTCCCTCCCTAAAAACTCCAACCGGTTATCCCCCTCACCAATTAACGAAGGCCTATACTTATCAAAACAAAACCCCCGAACCACCATTGACGCTCTGAACCATCATACTACTAGAGCAGGCAGAATTTTCAACGTTGTACCCTCTTATAGACCCCCCCTGCCTGAAACAGAAACTGAGGAGCCCCGCGCCGGAGATAAGATCGACATCCTAGACCAACTCTGAAAAATCCCCACAAAAATTTCCATTTTAGAGCTAATTGAAACCTCAGAACACCACCAGCAAGCTCTAAGAATGTTCCTAGAGAGAATCCAAGTTGACCCACAAATCTCTACCCTAGGCGTACCAATAGCTCTAGCCACCGCAGGACTAGGGCCCACCATAACCTTCAGACCTAAAGAAGAGGTTCGTGATAAGGTCGTTAGCACCTCAACCCTATGCATAACGATTAACCTCGAAGGATACTCGGTGGATAAAGTTCTAATTGACACCGGAGCAGGGGTAAACCTCATATCGCTACAAACCTTCGAGCACATTGACGGACGCATAACTACACTCTTCGAAACAGACACCCGTATATTTGCCTATGACAAAACGGCTCGTCCGGTTCTAGGCTTTAAGGACTTCCGATTAAAAGTAGGGTCGCTAGAAACTAGCGCTAAAGCTTACGTCCTAGAAATGGATTCAGATTATAATATGATCCTAGGATGCAAATGGCTAGCATCCACTAAAGGGATCTCCTCTCCCCTGCATCAATGTTTGAAATTCCCCTTGGGAGGACGGATAATCAAAATATAAGGGGACGCAATCAAAGGACCTAAATCGAGGTTCGCCAATAATGAAACCATCGCTGTGAAAACCAGTAACTCAAAACCCTTAGAAGCCACCATCCACATCTTAGATTTCCCAGCCGATTGGCTAAATCCCCGGAACACTCTCTCCGCTACCACAGAGACAAGCCACCCTAGACTTAAGAACCCTGGCTGGCATATAATGGGGGCCATGGGTTATCTCCCCGGGGGAACCTTGGGAAAAAAAAGGGATCTTGGACCCCATCGAACTCCCAGCATGGCTAGATAAAAGGGGCATCGGCTCATCCAAGCATCAGCCTAAACTAAAGGAAAAATACAATTGGAAGTTGTACGAACATTTCGTAAGAGGAATAATCGTAGAGCCCGCCAAAGAGGTCGTATGCCCTTACCCCCTGGACCCTATCCAGGAAAGAGAGCCAGACTATCTCTCTGGCTCCCTAGAATGGCTATTCCCACACCATGATAAACACTTAATCACACACTCACCGGCAGACGATAAAACTCCAGCTGACCCAGCCTCCTTTTCATGCAGTGCTCAAGCATCGCAACAAAGGAGCGCCAGCTGCTGGAGGAAAGTTGGTTGAAACACTTCCACCAATCCAGTAGGTTGTAAATAATAAGTGTCTTTTCTGTTCAAAAAACAAAAAAACAAAAAACAAAAAAATGGAAACCAAAACCCTAGGATCCCTGTTCGACAAGGATGACTTCACCCCGGCATGGCACCCCTTCAGCGATGACTCGGATCTCCTGAATAAACTACAGCGTCTAGCCAGTCAAGCTAAAAGTCCCTACCCTAGTACCTCATCCAAAACAGTCAAACCTACTAGGAGTCAAATACCTGACCAGATCATTAGCAAATTAGAAGGGTATAGCAGGGCCATATTAGGTTTAGAAAAATTTGAATCAATAGCAGTTATAGAAGAACCAGACCTAGATAACATAGGGAACCTAGATGATGGTCTAGGAGTCTTCAAAATCTGTGATGAGGACCTATCTAAAGAATTCAAGCAAAACCTTCAAAGGTTCGATGAAAAGACAGAAGAAGCAGATGAGAAGATAGAGGAGCTAAACCTAGGGACAAAGGCTGACCCCAAAATCATTTCAATTAGCAAAGGACTAAAACACGATGAGAGAGAGGGCTTGGTTATAATATTACATGAGTATAAAGACGTCTTCGCATGGTCTTATAAGGACATGTCTGGACTCGATACCTCGTTAGTCGAACATCAGTTAATCTTAGAACCAAACGCAAAATCGATAAAACAAAAACTGAGGCACCTTCATCCCGAGGTGGCTTTAAAAATCAAAGATGAGGTGGACAAACTCCACCAGGCTAAATTTATCCAGGTAGTCTTATACCCAAAATGGGTAGCAAATATCGTTCCAGTGTCCAAGAAGGATGGAAAGATCCGGATATGCATCGACTTCAGGGACCTCAATCGAGCGTGCCCAAAGGATGACTTCCCACATATTGACCTCCTTGTCGACAACACAGCAGGGTATGAGATGCTCTCATTCATGGAGTTCTTTTCTGGATTCAACCAGATCCGGCTAGGCAGAGAAAGACCAAGAAAAGACTTCCTTTACCACACCGTGGGGAACTTACTGCTACATAGTGATGCCTTTCGGGCTCAAAAATGCGGGTGCAACATATCAAAGGGCTATGACCTCAATATTCCATGATATGATGCACAAACTAGTAGAAGTATATGTGGATGATATCTTAGTTAAATCTAGGACTCGAATAGGACACGCAGACATACTTAGGCAATTGCTACAGAGATGCAGGGAATATTCATTTAAAATGAATCCAAAGAAATGTCGCTTTGGGGTCTCCTCTGGGAAACTCTTGGGATTCATAGTGAGTAAACGGGGGATAGAAATATATCCGACCAAGGCAAAAGCCATCGCCCAAATGCCCCCACCTAAGAACCTAAAAGAATTAAGGGGGCTCATAGGAAGGTTGCAATTTATTAGGAGATTTATTTCGCAACATGCTGAAAGATGTCGCCCCTTTTACAAACTACTAAAAGGGGGAGTCAGATTTAATTGGGATAGTGAATGCCAAAAGGCCTTTGATAATTTAGAGAGGTACCTTCTTAATCCCCCAGTCCTTTTGACTCCAGTACCCGGACGACCCCTGCTCCTCCATATAGCCACAACTAAAGAAGCCATTGGAGCAGTGCTTGCACAACACGATGACATGGGAAGAAAGGAAAAGGCCATTTACTACCTGAGTAAAACCCTGATTGAATACGAAAAAGCCTACCCTCCTACAGAAAAAACTTGTCTAGCATTAGTATGGGCTTCCCAAAAGTTGCGACATTACTTTCTTGCCCACAAAGTCAAATACTTTGCCAAAATGGACCCAGTAAGGTTCCTATTCGAGAAAGCTGTATTAACTAGACGCTTAGCCCAATGGCAAGTACAGTTAAACGAGTTTGACATCACGTACGCCACTCAAAAATCCATCAAAGGACAAGCTATCGCCGACCACCTTGCTCAACTACCCCTCCCTGATTATGAACGAGTAAAACCTGACTTCCTGGACGAAGAAATATTTGCGCTTATTGAAGAAAAAAATAGAGAGACATGGACGCTATACTTCGACGGAGCAGTCAACCAAAAGGGAAAGGAAATAGGGATAGCACTAATCTCCCCGAAGGCGTCATTATCCCACGAGCGTTCCAGCTCACGTTTAACGCCACCAACAATATTGCCGAATATGAAGCCCTGATAGCAGGTTTGAAGGCAGCCATAGCCCTAGGAGCTAAAAGTTTAGACATTATTGGGGACTCCCTCTTAGTGATCCGCCAAACTCTTAAAAAATATCAGACTAGAGACCCAAAACTGAAGCCGTACAGAGAACTAGCCATAGTCCTGCTAAAACAATTCTGTGAGGTTACTCACATTTTCATATCCCGGACCGGCAATATTCTTGCAGACTCTCTAGCCTCTCTAGCCTCATCGCTCACCTTCCCCTTATCTAGGACATCTGAAACAGTCACTATCCAGAGACTGAAACAGTCACTCTGTGACTATAAAACTCGAGATCTCCTTAAAAGGAACCAAACCAACAAAAATACTAGTACCATGAAAATCCTAGCCCTTGAACTAGGAGATATGGACGACGGAAATCCATGGTACTTTGACATAAAAAATTACCTTAAAAACGGTTCATTCCCAAGCTACGCTACTAGCAACGACTAGAAAATAGTTAAAAGGGTGGCGGACAAATACTGCCTCCGAGGGGGGATACTCTTCCGGGCGTCCTTCAACGGAGAACTACTCAGGTGCTTGGACGACAAAGAAGCATATACCATTGTAGAAGAAGCTCACTCTGGAGTATGCGGAGGGCACGTCAACGCCCAGATGCTAGCAAAAAAGGTACTAAGAATGGGCTACTATTGGCCCACGCTTGAAGGGGACTGCAACAAGTACGTTAAGCATTGTATCCAATGTCAAACCCATGCCAACAAGATACATGCACCAGCATCCTCTTTACACCCCATGACCTCACCATGGCCCTGGTCTATGTGGGCACTAGATGTGATAGGACCATTCCGGGACACTGTAAAAAACACCACCCAAAAAGCCTTCATCCTCACCGCTACAGAATACTATACCAAATGGGCTGAAGCCGAGTCCTATGTAGTAATTAAAAGCTCTACCCTAGCTCATTTTGTCCGCACTCACATCCTTGCACGGTTCGGCACCCCCAAAGTGATTATAACTAATAATGGCCCCCAGTTAATATCCCAAGAATTCCAAGACCTATGCAATAAACATCATATAGAACTTCATCATTCCACGCCATATTATCCACAGGGGAACGAAGAAACAGAGGCCACCAACAAAACCTTGCTCAAAATTATAAAGAAAACGGTAGAAACCCATAAGGCTACCGATTGGCCTGATAAATTGGTAGACGCCCTCTGGGCATACCGAACCTCCATTAGGACATCCACTGGTCAAATCCCCTATTCACTCACGTTTGGGGCCGAAGCAGTAGTACCTTACAAAATCCTCGTCCCATCCTTAAGAATAGTACTAGAAGAAGACCTTCAAATTGAGGAAAGGAGGGAGGCACTTCTACTACGCCTCAAACTACTAGACGAGAAAAGATTAAGAGCGGCAGACCATGCCCAGGCCTACCAAAGAAGGGTGGCAAGGGCATTTGAAAAGAAGGTAATAAAAAGAAAATTTGAAATCGGGGAATTAGTACTTAAGCAAATCATGCCATCAAGGCAGCCTCACCCAAGAGGGAAGTTGCAACCTACATGGGAGGGACCCTATGTGATCACCCATGCCTATTCCGGGAATGCCTACCACCTGGTAGATGCCGAAGGAGTCGAGGTTTCAGGTTTGTGGAATGCACTTTATCTAAAGAAATTCCATGCATGAATAGCTTTCAATACTTGAGAACTATTATTCTTTCATCCTGCAATTTCCAGCGTTTAGTACTTGATGATGGAATTATAAGACTCTCAAAGATAAACTCGTATTTATTTGAACACATCTCCGCCAAATCATGCCACTTCATTCACTCACGTATAACTGGACTAGATTTGCCTGATATAAGAGAAATTGCCTACCCCGTAGACTGGGACAATTTAAAACCCCCAAAGCAAACCTCCCTTATTTCCGCCCCACTCGTATTAACCCTAGGTCAAAATGAGGAGTTACCTAGACCCGGCATATGTCCCAAAACTGGCTCTGGCAGTATACAAACACTTCTAGAGGGGAAGCATGAAAAGAATCGGGGTGAAAAATAGAAAAGCCCCCCCCCCTCAACTCAAAAAAAAATCAGGCAATGAGAGGCCAACAAAAGAAAAATAACACCCAAGTGAATGGGTTAAACTCTCTATTTTAGCAGGCTTTCACGCCTTTACGCACAAGTATATGCCAAACAAACAACTAAACTAGTACAGGGTCCAACCAACGGACTGTACCTTCCACCCAAAATAAAGAAGTGATAAAAAGAAGAAGGCCAGAGGGACCTAGAAAGTAGGAATATGCTAGACTGGGATAATTATAAAATAATTACCCGAAAGGAAGATATTTCTCTTACCCCATTCTCCCCCCCCCTTTTATTTTCACAATGGGATTCAAAATTGAACTATGTCTACCGGGAAAGGCAAAATTTTGACCAAAGGTAGATTATTTCCAGGTTTACAACTACACACACTCACATGAGTTCACTTAGAAACTTGCCTATCCAAAGGAAGCTTATTTAACTTGACTCTTGGTACACTCATGGATTTTTCAGCATGTTTAGAATAATACAATCAAGCATTTGAGAACCATGAACCTAGAAAAAACCGACACCTAAGGCCTATGCCTTTCAAATACAACCCTGGTTCGGACATAGGTGACCACAAGGGCTCCTCCACAGGGACTTGATGGTATCTTTTACTTCAGAAAGTCGAAAACATTGACCTCTCACGTAAAAAGCCATTGAAGAATTAAAATGCCCACTTATGCCACAATACTTACGCATAAGTTCGCATTTTCCTTTTCCAAAACACCTAGGCATTCAATTTTCTTGAAATGATAAGATTACCCCCATCTACACTCATTCTACGCCCTTCCGCACATGCTTGAGAAGAAATTGTCCCAGTATTCACACGTACCTAAGAGTTTTCTTCGCTCACGCACTTGAAATCCCTCCCTTGCGTACTAAAGCAAGGTTTCCCGCACTTTCCTTTCTCGCATTCGATTTTCATTTTACCTTAAGATGGGTTGTAGCCCTTGACAATTCAAGCAAGAAGGGCTCGAAAGTCAGTGTAGGGGCGCAATCCGGACATAATTAACACTTGGTCCATGGAAAGGATGTTTTTATAGGTCTCAAGAGTCGAAGCGGTCACAAAGGCTTTCAGTAGCAGCAGGCAGGAGCAGCAAAACCAGAAGAATTGTCCCAGGCAGGGGGCGGCTAAACTCGACTAGGCGCCTTTTACTGGGTGGCTAGTTTACACTAGCCACCCCAGCCTTTGGCTTCAGATAAGCATGCCCCAGGCAGTGGGCGGCTAAACCTAACTAGCCGCCCCTCAGTGGGCGGCTAGTTTACACTAGCCACCCTTTGCCTGCACCTATTTCAGGTATGTCAGACCATGTCCAAATCAGCTCTTCAACACTTCTTCACCTATTGAAATTAGTTCTTTCCAAAACTTGCATACACACATTTTCATATACGTAAACATTCACAAGACACACACCAACGCATTTAAAAGTCACCACATTTCAAAAACACATGTCCATCCGTAAACATAAACAAAACTAAACCAAACACCCATTCATCCTTTCATCCACCCATACAAACTTATAAAAACCATTTGCAACCAAACTAAAACCAATAGACCAAATAAAACTAAACCAAATACCCAAGTTTGTTCATAACAAAAGGAAGAAAGGAAAATTGTTCAGGAAAAAGAAAGATAAACCCACTTAGAAATGAAATCAAAATAGGTAAGGATCCATCCGAAGCTTCCCTCTACGTGTCTTGAGCTATGCATCACCAAAACAATCACCTAAAACCAAAAGGAAAAGAAGAAAAGCATGAATTCCTTGCATATATACCATTCTTCTACCTAAAACCAAGACGCAAAGAAGCCATACCTCGGCGTATCGTCACCCGCTGGAGGCTGAGTAGGAGGAACATCCTGACTTGGCTGAGAAGGGAGCGGCGGCTGAGGAGAGGACTGAACCTCTGGAACATCAGGAGCGGCAGGAGTCTCTCGAACTGAGGACGCAGCCCTAGCATATATCCCATGAATCCGAGACACCGAAAGATGAGAAGCACAGGCTGAAAGTGGCCCCGGTAGCCAAGGAAGCCGAGAGAGAATGGTCAGGCTCAAGCGGGAGAAGGTCGAGGTCTGCCTCGGTCATAGAGCCCCCTCCAACCAATTTCTCCCTCATAGTTGCCTCCCAGAGATGAACCTGCTGCATATCTCTGTCTCTCCTCTCCAATCTCTGTCGGAGGCGACTCTCTGTCCCTCTAGCCCGATCCTCGACAGCCCTCAACCTCTCCTCCAACTCCCGTGCCCTCGCCTCTAATGCCCTGAGCGCCTCTCAATCCCTGTCCCCGGCCGCCTGGAGAGAACGAACCAAGTCTCCCATCAAACCTCCAGGAACACCCACTGAAGCCTCTAACTCTGACACCCTCATCTGGAGGGAGTCCCTCTCGCGGCCTAGGGTGATGAACCCCTCCTCTCTCGAAGCCATCATGGACCTCATCCGGTCTGTCTCCTCCTCAGCCCGAGAAGCCCTACCCCTCACCTGGCCCAGCTCCATCCGTGTGGCCGTCAACTCGCACCGGGCCGTGTCTTACTCCCTCGTCAGCTCGAGCTCTCGCTCAGAAACCATGGAAGGAGGAGGAGCAGAAGAAGAAGCGCCATCAGCTCTCGCTCTCGATAGAGCATGCACCTGAGCCTCGAGGACCCGGACCTGGTCCTGCAAGCGTCTCCGTTGTACCCGCAACACCTCTATCTGCCTGGCCCGTGCTTGGAGATGCTCATTGGCGATCTTAAGTTTCTTCTCCATCTCATTTAACTCAACCTACAAAAGGAAGCACTATTTAGAAGATGTTCGAGCAAAGGAGAACAAGGAAGAGAAAAAGGGTTTCTCAACTTACGTAAGCGTCCGGGATCTCGTCCTCCATCGTCCCGAGGATACCTGCGTACTCCTGACGATACCAAGCTAGGTATTCGCCACTCGAAGTCACCTCAGGACGATGCTTCACCAAGACGCCTCGGCTCATCCATCCCGCCACATATGTAGCGTAATTCATCGGGAGGTTCGTGTCCCGAGGAATCCCAGCCACCGGAATCGAGGGGCGCCGCAACAGATGATTGGGCACCCACTGATCATACCCAAGCTGGCGGACGACCCGGCTGATTGCGTGAAACACAACCTCATTAAAGTAGATCAACCAGACGTCTCACACCAGGGCCTCAGGAACCTCCTCCGGATAAGGCCTCCACGTCATCTAAAAGCATCAAAAGATAGGAAGAGCGCTTAGTCAAAAGAAAACCAAATACAAGTCAAAGAAATTTGAAGAAAACTTATACCTCTTCCTCCGACAAGACGCGCAAGGCCTCTCTGAATTGGGCGAGGCGGTACAAGCAAGAGGATCCCCGGGGTTCCCATCTCATAGCCCAAGGGAGGGCATGATCAAACGGTGCCAAATCGGGCGATCGATGGCGAAGTGCTCATATCCGAAGATCTAGCAAAGCAAGAGGAAAATTATCATGATCAAAGTGAGCTAAACCAAGAAAAGACATTTACCACTTACACATACCTGAATAAATGGCGTGACGCCGCCAAGATTCTTTCCCCCGGCCCTCTTAACTTTCTTCGAGAGCTCCGCAAAGAGATGGGCGAGCATCGCCGCTCCCCAGGCATAGCGTCCCATGCCCTCCAGGTCCCTCATCAGCAAAAGAGAATGCGAGGAGACCTTATCAGAAGCTGTCGAAAAGAGGACTCGGCTGAAGAAGTAAAGAAAGAACGCCCTCAACTCCCTCTGTGCCCTCTATGGGCACGCGGCCGCCTCTCTCGCCTCGATCATAGCCCGCCTCCTCTCGAAGCTAGCTGCAGCTTCACCCTTCTGGCGCTCTGTAAAGGAACCGAGGCCATACTGCCCCGAAAGCCTCCCTAAAGGAATCTGGTTCAGCGTCCGCTCCCGCTCCACGAACTCCCATTCTCCAATCAACTCTCGAAACAACCCCCTATAATCCGCAAGGGTGGCCGCTTACCCCAAGACCGGAAGACCGGTGATCCGACGGACGTCCTCAAGTGTCGGCATAACGGCGCCAGTAGGGAGGATGAACGTACAACTCTCCGGATCCCATCTCTCCGCCAATGCCTCCACATATGGGCGATGGACGTGGAACGGCTCAATCAGAAAGAAGGAACGGAAGCCCGCCCCATCCACTAAGCTCCTCTCCTCCTGCCCCAAGGCATTGTACCACCTCTTCGTCCGGTGCCATAAAGCCCGGATACGATTCGGCCGCTGCAAACAAACGAAGAAGAGGTGGGTTAGTTTAAAAGAGCAACCGAGAGGTAAAAAATCTAAAACCTAAAAATCATTTAGAAATCATGCTTAGCAAAGTAAAATTCTCATATCTAATACAAAAGCATTCACTTAAAGGTTCACCTCCCATTATTCACAAAACACTCCTCATATGACCACGCATGCAAACAAAAATATGTCAAAATCCCACCGTGGTCACCACTCATGCTCTTTCTTGCATCACGGCCCATCATGCTTATATACTTTCCCTAAACACACCCAAACATATAGAAAGTACTTGAACCCATGAAATGCATGCATACAATCTCTCATGCTCTACCACGATCAAACACATACGAAGACACGCCTTAAGAATTATATAAAAAGGTATCGCATGCAAGCATACTAACCATGCCATTCACTTCCTTCCAAAAATAGAACAAACACGGATATATATACACGAAGAATTATCCCCATTCCTAGAAACAAACCTAAACCTATATCAGCATGCTATCCCACTATGATTACCTTATACACCAAGCTTGCTTATTAAAAATACACATATATGACCTGTTCATACCACCAAAACACATGCATATACACCAAAATAAACAAAAAAATAATAATAATAAGGCTAAAACTAAAAGGTTAGGAACATACCACGGGCCGTGTGGACCCAGGAGCGCCCACCTTGGCCTCGTCGAGATCATCCATCCCGTCGTCATCCCCCTCCTCCTCATCCTCCTCAAACACGGCCTCCTCGGCCTCAGCCTCAACACCAACACTGGCCACTGCAGCCCCGGTACCCACACCCTTGGCCTCCCCGGTCTCATCCCTAACCTCTCCAGTCCCCTCCCCTCTCCCCGCACTGGAGATAAACCCCGCAAAAGCCCCCATAGCCCAACTTTCCTCCTCCTCAGCCCTGGCCTCTGTGGCCTCCCTATCCAACATCCCAACAAGGGCATCCAATGATGCTCTCACATCTTTACTAACTCCCTCGGCCCCTACTCCCTCGGTTGCACCCTCAACCGGTCCTCGGACCCCCAAAACCACCTCCTCGACCACCACCGGTCGATCCCCATGCCTCCTCTTACGTGTATATCCTATCATACTACTCCCAACCTCCGGGGCAGTCCCCAAAGGCAAGTCCCCAACCTCACCCGCGCCAATGTCCATTGGCGGCACCTCCGTCACACCCATAACTCCTCCCATGGCCTCTACCTCCGGCCTATCACTATCCGACGATGAAGAGATTGGGATACGCAATCCACAAGCCACCCGTGGTCGTTTCCCCCTCGAAGCAATCGCCTTCGACCTCGTCATCTTCCTCAGATTGAAAAGAAAAAGGAGAATCCAAAACTAGGGTTTCAAAATCAAGAGAGAAGGACGGATCTAGGTCGAAATGGAGGAAGAAAGGGCAAAGGAATCAAGGTTTCACTGTTTAAAACGAAGAAGGAGTAATGGAGGGAGAGAAACCGTTTTGAAACGTATGGAGAGAGAGAGAGGGTCTTTTCAGTTATAAGGGACCCAGGGTAGCCGCCCCCTCTCGGGCGGCTAGTTACCACTATCCGCCCCTCCCAGTTTTCTGCTTTCACTTGAAACCTCTTTCCAAAACTCTTTTCAGCCCTAATTCCAAGGTTTTCTATACCAAACAGCCATGTATTGGCTTATTTCCAGACACTACTTGATCAAACAAGACTTTCCTGAAGTTCTGCCGCCCTTTCAGTACCACTCAAAATTGAATTTCTTCAGTTCGGGTTCTTTTCCAGAGTTCTTATCATTTGGATGATCCAATTCACCAACTCAACTTTTACTTGCTTTCTGTCGGTGATATCCCCTCCTTGCTGAGTTTTCCCAAGCACGGGAACGGTAGGCACGAGGAAACTGACGCTGAGCTGCTCCGTGCACGATAGCTAAGAACCCCGACCGCGGGTTGGATCACTCACCAATTACTTTTCCCCACCTTCCACCTGGATCATCCTTTCGGTTAAAAATTCTAAGTCAAGACCTAGCCTCTGACGGTCTAAATCAACTCCTCGAATAGTACTATTCATGTTGGCATAACTTCTTGAAGGTCGGGCCGGCCAAAATAGGTGTCTCTTTCCTTATCATCGGTCAAAGTCTTTCCTGCTTCGCACAAAGACTCTGTCCGATTAGGGACAATTGTAGATACCCCAATTTTGATAGTCCAGAAAGACAGAAATACTTCAAGTAATACCTAGAAATATCCCACATTTGGACATCTAGTAGAGAACCAAAGTTCAGGAAACCAGAAACACTAACCCTAGCCCTAACCTAAACCGGAAACCCTAACCCTAGCCCTAACCTAAATCGGAAACCCTAACCCTAGCCCTAACCTAAACCGGAAACCCTAAACCCTCACCTAAACCTAAGCCCTAACCCTAGCCCCAAACCCTGACCTAAACCCTAACCCTAACCCTAAACCTAACCCTAGCCAGACCCTGGCTCAAACCAGAACCCCACCTAAGAGAAGCTCCAAAAACCCAAAAAAACCCTGAGTCCCTGGCAAGGGGCGGCTAGACCTAACTAGCCGCCCCATACCAGGCGGTTAATTAGCACTAGCCGCCCCCCTAGCCAACCTTGAACCGCTTCCCTGGATGGGACATAAAGCAGCATTAAATGCTGATCATTGCGGAGGGTTGTTACTTTTAGCCGCCCCATCTTGGCCGGATCAACCCAAGTAACCGACCCAAGCCACCGCTTGTCAGAGATGGGACGTTTGACAGGTCATGATATGGGTGGCTACTGGAAGTAGCCGCCCCATCCTGGGCGGCTAGTTCTAACTATCCGCCCTTCACCTGGTCCTGACAGAAGAACTAGAGAATTAATGAGGGGTCTAATCACACACACTATTAGCCAAGCCATTCTTTTACCCCCTGGATATTCCCCTGTCTCTATTTTACTATAAATAGAGGAGGTCCCAAGCCTTTAAACAACATCCACAATCCACAATTTCACATTCCCAATTCACAATCAAAATTCACTCCCTTTTCCCACTAGAAATCCTGAGAGAGAGAGAGAGAGAGAGAGAGAGTCCCTTTTGTGAGAGAAATACCCAATCCCTACATAAAATACCCTCTCATTCCTCCCTCCAGAAACCTGGGCTAAGCCTAGCTTAGCCTCTGTCCAAAACCAAACCCATTTCCTACCGAAGTTCTGCCCAAACCAGACCAGGCCCCGGACGGCTAAACCCTAGTAGCCGCCCCTCACCAGACGGCTTGATCCCACTAGCCGCCCCCCTATCCACGCCCCATTTGCACCCCTATGTCCCAAGACTCCTTTAGTCAAGCCCCGGAAGCAGAATATGATTATCTGTTTTTCACCTCTGTGTACGGTATATCCGTGTCTCAGAGCGGAGACCCCACAAACTCCCCACGTAGGCGATCAAATCCAACCCAACCTTTTCCTGCTTTTAGAAAAAGCAGGTGGCGATCACACAAACCCTGGAATCCTCTTGAGCCGCTATCGGGAGTCTCAACCAGGAACGACACCTCACCCTTCCGAGAAGACGATCCGACCGAGCCTGCCAGGGCACACATCAGATCTGAATCCCCGAAGGACCCCCACACACGCACGCACCCCCCACCGCCGGATCCTTCCCGACACTGACGGAATCCGACGCCGACAGCCGCCTCGCGAGCTGCCCGCAGTTCCTGGATCTCTCGCGCTTGCTCAGCTAACGCTCTCGTCTGAGCCTCCAGCGCCCTCGTCTGAGTCTCCAGAAGATCCGGTATCCGAGCATAAGCACGCTCCCATGCAGGAGGCTCCTGCGCAGGTCCTGCCCCAACAGCCGAGGACTCTCCAGTAGACTCCACGCCTCCGGTAGATTCAGAAACATCCGAAGCCCGAGGGCGACCATGTCCACGCGCCCATCTCCGAGGAGGCATATCAGCAACCTAAAGAACCAGTAATAGGATCAAATACTCATATAGAAATCCTAGGACTCATCTCTAAGAAAATAATTGGCTCTGACAGGACCAGGCTCTGATACCAACTTTTGTCACGCCCCAGAGCGGCCGTCCCCGAGACATGGAAAATATATATATGATATCAGTAATCCATACACGAGATCAAATAAAGGCTCCATAATATAAAAGGCAGTAAAGCAAACCCAGTAACTGACATCAAATATATACAAGTAGAGGAAGCTCAACGACTAAGTCTGTAATTCAAAGACATATTACAGACTAGAGTACGAAATCAAACTGTCCTGTGAGAGCCAATATACACAACAAAAGACATCAACAATCCACATACTGCGCACAAGCACAAGTAGAATACATACAAGGAAAAAGGGATGCGGATGGTCTCTCATTCGTAAGACATCCAACGCGAACGCTGGTCCTCTACTCGTACCGCGCCTCAGGGAGCTCCTCCTTCAGATCCGGATCAGCGACAACTGGAGAAAATATATGCGAGGGGTGAGCCACACGCTCAGTGAATGGAACAATTCAAGCATCACAACTCATATAACTTTCAATCATCATTAAAGTCTCTCACGCTCACCTCCGAAGGGTGACTAGGTTGTTCGGAGTTCTTGTACCAATCCCTCACCCTCACCCCCAAAGATGTGACCTAGGCTCTTGGGAAGAGACTAGATCGTTTCTAAGCCCTTGGTCCACCGGTAGCACTTTCCCCGGGTAGCCTCTACCTGACATACTCCTACGATCAGTACACCCCTAGATGCATCGGTAATACCTACAGATAGGAGCCCGGTGCCAGGACAGCGTTTCCGACACCGGGAAGTTTCTACACGGATCCAACGAAGGGGAAAAACAATCTACGCTCGCGAATACGATCCTCTTGGATCCGTCATCACCGGTTACTAAACACCGATATGGAAATGAATTCTCAAGAATTCCCTCCAAGGCGCATAACTCAGATGCGGGGAAATCCTATCATTCGTAATATCGATGCTTTGGTATGACCCCATAGGTGGTCATACGCTTGCTTAATATCATTAGGCAAGTGTACATGGCCTAAGCATGCATTAAACACTTAACAAGAATAAAGATTAATCATGGAATCATCTTAAATTAATTAATATAACAAGACATGATTTATCTAAGGTATGCTTATCTTATGCAACCACATATGAAAGTTTAATAAAATTAAACTAGGTGGGGACATGTCTAAGTTGGGGTTATGTTAATCATGAGACATGATATCTAGGCAAGGATGGCTTTTATACATTATACATGGATGCATAATACCTAGTATACGACATCCAATCATGACATGGGTGCAATCCTAGCAAAACCGGCATCTACAAGAACATTTATACAATAGTCAACATGTTATATGTAGTTATGGTACCCCAGGGGAGGGCGATGCACTCCAACGTGCATCGAACGCCTCCCAACTGGGTTGGATTGACCCACTCACCGAAATCCGGGTCGTCGCGTGACCGCCCGCCAAGATCTGCAAGACAAGGCATCCAATTTTGGTGAGTAAGGCCCCATAAAAACACATAAAATTAGATAGAATTACCCAAGACTCGGATATGCACGCATACGTGCTAGCACGCATGCGAGTACGCGCCTACACATGCATATCCGAGCCCCCGACACCTATCCGAGTCCCCCGGGCAGCCACACGCGTACGCCCCGCACGCGTACGCACGTGCATGCACGCGCACACCCGCACCCACCGGCGCATTGCCCCGCGCCCAGGCACGCACCCGGACCCCCAGCAGCATACCCGGATGCGCTACCCGCGCGCCCACACGTGCTCGCGCGCACGCGTACGCCTGCGCGCATGCCTGCCTGCGCCAGTGCCCCCTCTGCGCGCCAGACCCGCGCGCGCGCCCAAAAGCCTAGCACCCCCTCCCAAAGCCCCTCACACACCCAACCTCAAACACAAAGCATACCAGGTCTCTCAACAACCCAAAACCCATGAAAAATCACATAAAAGGAGGGGGGGGGGGAGAAAGGCTTACCAAAAGAAGGGTAGTGGAAGGGGAAGATTCGGGCCCTTCACGCACCCGAAACCGTCACAACCACCACCGCCACTACTACCTTCCTCTTAGCCTCACAACAGCCTCTTCTAAGCCTTGAAAACAGAGGATCATGGGGGGGAAATAAGAGAGAGGGCTTGGGAGAGAGAGAAGTATTACAAAGGAATCGCAACAACAAACAAAACTCACCTTTGATTCCTTCTTCTTGTGCTCCTTCTCTTCAAAACACACTCACACACACTCTAAGAGGGGCTGGAGAGGGAGAGGAAGAGAGAGACATGGAGTGGGTGAGAAGTCGTAGACACTAAGAGAGAGAGAGGGGGGGGGGTAATGAGAAGGAAAAGAAGGGGAGGTAATGTTAGGTTTAAAACCACCCACAAACCCAACAAATATCCCAAGGGTTCCTTCATAACCAAGCAAAGGGGGGTGAGCATACCCAAGGTCACCACATTCACAAAACTATCTATTCACTATTCCACCTAACAAAGCAGTTTCGAAGAAAACCCGGATGCGGTTCGGAATTGCATATTTTCCAAAACGTTATCGGAATTCAATGAAATTTTTATTTGTAGTACGGAATGGTACCAGGACCCATAAAATGCAATTAGATTTTCAATCGGAGTCCTCCAGCTCACGCAGATAGCTAAAAATCAAAATTTTAGCATTTCCGTTCGAAAAAAGAAAATTTCAAAAATGGCCAGAATTGACCTAAAGGTTACCCAAAGGCTAAAAAGTGGCACATCTATAACATAAACTCTCTATTTTAGCAGGCGCAAACACCATTACGCATAGTATAATCCAAACAAAAGTCTATACTAGTACATATCCTAGCAAACGGATTGTACTCTCCACCCGAAACACGGGTACACGCCCGACGGGCTATACTCTCCACCCAAATAAAGAAGTGGTAAAAGGAAGAAAGCCAAAGGGACCTAGAAAGTATGACATATGCTAGACTAGGACAATTCTAAATATTGCTTCAAAGAAGATACTCTTACCCCATTGACCCCCCTCTTATATCCTTTGCAATGGAGTTTGGAATTAGACTATGTCTGCTTGGAAAGGTGAAATTTCAACCAAAGGCAGACCTTTTCCTATGTTTACAACATCATACACTCACATGAGTTCATTTAAAACTTGCTTGTCCTAAGGAAGCTTAATTGACTTAATTCCTGGTACATTCATGGATTTTCCAATATATTTATAATAATATGATCAAGCATTTGAGGGCCATGAACTTGAGAAATTGACACCTAGAGCTAACACCTCTCAAATACAATTCTGGTTTGGACATAAGTGACCACAAGGGCCCCTTTCCAGGGACTTAATGGCATCTTTTACTTAAGAAAACTGGAAACATTGCCCTCTCACATAGAAGAACAATTGAAGAATTAAAATGCTCCCTTATGCCACTCACACTTATGCATAAGCTTGTATTTTCCTTTCCAAAACATCTAGGCATTCAATTTTCTCAAAATATCACAATTGACCCCCATACCAAAAGAAAATTAACCCTATTACTCTCATTTCGTACCCTTC
The DNA here is from genome assembly GCA_030737845.1 of Acorus calamus. Classification (NCBI taxonomy): domain Eukaryota; kingdom Viridiplantae; phylum Streptophyta; class Magnoliopsida; order Acorales; family Acoraceae; genus Acorus; species Acorus calamus. Next base: position 14,456,388 of record CM060870.1, read on the forward strand.
CACACACACTTAAGACCCCTCTCACACACACCTGAGATTTTTCTTTTCACATATTCTCATACTTACAATCACTTAGACTCCCTCCTCTTTATGCCAAGTGCGGCTTCTCTCACCTTTTTGCCTTGCTTTACTTTTAAATTTCCTTAAATGGGTTGTAGCCCTTGACGATTTGAGCAAGAGGACCACCAAAGTTAGTGCAAGGGCACGATCCAGACATAAATTGCCCTAGGCAGGGGACGACTACTCTCCACAAGCCGCCTGATACCAGGCGGCTATTCTCAACATGCCACCCCCCTACCCCATTATCTCCTCATGTAAAAATTCCCCAGTCATGGGCGGCTAAACCTAACTAGCCACCCCTCACAGGGCGGCTAAAAACAACTAGCCGCCCCATACCTGCTACCCACCTTGCACTGTCAGTTCAGTTTGAATCAACTCTTCAAATCTCCAATACCTGTTGAGAACATTTCTTTTCAAAACCTACATACTCTCATTCCATACACATATACATTCATGAAACCTGTATAAATATACTTCGAAAACAATTGTATCTCAAAATCATATGTTCGTCCATGAATCAAACTTACAAAACATACACATCCACCTAAATCAAAAGACCTTTCAAAACACTAAAACCTCCATGTTAATTACATTAAACCATGCATATGAAAAGCTAGAAAATTGCCCCATAAAGAACATAAACATAAAGTGTCCCTAAAACATAAAAATTGCACAAAAAAAGTCTTTATAAAGGAAAAAGAAAAGATAGGCCCACCAAAGGCTCCAAAACCAAATGTCTTGAGCTATCCATCATCAAAATAATCACCTGAGCCAAAAGAAAAGAAGAAAACATAAATTCTTTGCCATACATATGAGTTTTCTATTAAAACCAAGGCAAAAATTACCCTAGAGATCACTTAAAGTCAAGAGAGGAATGAAAACTTAAACCTCATAGTGTCGTCATCCCCGGGAGGCTGGGTCGAAGGAGGAGCATCCTGGCCTGAAGGAAGTGGTGACTGGTGAGAAGACTGGGCTTCTTGAACATCTAGAGCAGCAGGAGTCTCACGAACGGAAGACGCAGCCCTCATGTATATCCCCCGACTTCGAGTCGTTGATAGCCGAGAAGCTCGACTAAGGGTGGCCCCAGTTGTCAAGGAAGCGGAAATGGAATTGTAACGTTTCGGTATTTTTCGGCCTTATATATTTATTTTAAAATATAATGGAAATTTTAAAATTTGATATTTTATATTTCATTTTTCAGATTTGGCGGTGAGCCCAAACGGGTCCAATTTGATTTATAATTATGATAATTATAAATTGATGTTGAAATAATTATTTTATATTTTTCTGTAGATCTTTATAGTGTTAAGATACTTTGGTTGAAATTTTGTGAAATTCGGAGTTCGGAAAATTTGATTTTTAGGCTTACTGTCAAGTTATTGGGCCGAGGGATCTAGTTGCGAATCCAGAATACATTTTTATAGCCTTTTGGGACTTTTCTGTAAATCGGATAGGGATCTGTTTGTAAATCGGATAGGGACGTCATTGTAAACTGGAAACACTTCAGGGGTCGTTTTGTAATTTCGGTAAACCCTTTTAAATAACATGTCTGGGTTAGGGTTTTTCATCCAAATCTCAGAAGTTATGAAGGGTTGTGATGACCTAACCCTAGATGGAGATGGTGGGTGGTGTAACCGGATCTAAGGTGAGATATCATTCCCTATTGATTTTGTTAGTTTTAATTTATTTTTGTTAGGATATGATTACGTCAAGTAATTGTTTGGGGAAGAAGTTTGATGGATTAGGGTTAGAGTTTGATTGATTTAATTTAATGATTATTTGATTTGATTTTTATGGATCTCAAAGAAATTCTTAAGATCAAATTAAATTTATAAGTTTTGGGGATTTAATGGCCATTTTCGGGTTGATTTTATGCTTGGACGTAAATCGTGTTTTTGACTATGATAGAGTCGTTTCTGGAAAAAAATGTATTTAACAAACAGAAATAGGTTTTGAAAAGAGCTTTCCAACGAATCATTAATCGTCCAATTCGGAGTTATGGATAGAAAGTTATGGTTTTTGAAAGATTTCTGTGCAGTTTATTGAAATTCAAATATTTAGCTTGATGACCAAGTTTGATGAATGTTAGAGATTTAGATGATCCCAAATTTGATGTTTAATGAAGTATAGTTTGTTTTGCGGGTTTTGATGATTTTATTGATCTTGAGAACTTAAATAGAATCTTAAATCGATAATTTGGTTTAGTGGGATCAATGAATATTGATTGGATATTGTTGTTATTTGGATGTAAATTGATTGGATTTGAGTTACTCGATCATGGAATTATAGTTGAGCCTTATTGGATTTGTCCAAATATTTATTCGAGGATTGATTGATCATATGGGTTTTATGGAATAAATGGATATTGATTATCGGATCGGATCACTGTGAGTATATGAGTATTCTAATATTTATTCGAAGTTGGGATTTTTATTAGGACTTTGAAGTGAGTTGTTGATTGTAGGTCTATAAGATATCGGCTTTTGGGATTATTGGACATAGTGCTGTTATAGGTTGGTTGCCAGTTGTTTGAGTCGTGATTGATTGTTTCTGATCTATTATTGTATAATTGTTATGCTAGGTTATCAACGTGCGAGTGTGTATCGTTGATGCTTGCGTGGACCGAAGGTGAGTAGGCCTATCGATTTATTTCGTGTGAGCTTTTGCTCTATAACATTGAATTTCATATGCCAATCATATTTGTGTGATATTATGTGTCATCCATGCATTTATATTTTGATAAATTTGCATGATTTAGATATTTTCTTCATATTGATCAAATTGCATTTTCGTTAAATGAAGTTGCATGATTTAATTCATTCATCATGTCATTAAAATAGTATAAATTATGCTATTCATGTTTCAAGAATTAACATAATATATTTTATGATGCTTATGCTTTCGAAATAATATTTGGATTAAAGATTTTTATTTCGAGAGTTTTGAAAAAAATTAGGACTAGTGGAGACAACCAGTCCTAGGATATTTTATCAAGATGCATATCATGACATATTTTCTGGAATAAACCCCCCCGTAGTATTTCGCCTTTGGGGAGGAAGGTCTAGGACTCGAAGAGTCCCAAGATCGGTGAGGGGTGTGGTAAAATATTCCTTGCAGCGGCGGATTCCTTTGTTTGGAGTCTGCAGCAACCGGGGCATCCTGTGCTGGTGTTCTCGTAGTGATGGCAGCGGCGACCCATCAGCGTCTTCTAGATCCGACGTCTCCTCGAGGGAGCTTTTTGAGCGATTTAGTCGCTTGGGGCTTGGCACACATGTTTTGGGGAACGGTTCTTCCGATTGAGAACCCTACCCGGTCATGTCATTTAAGCTGCATGATTTCTATGACGTGGACCAAGGATTGGGCCACCTGATTGCATTAAAACTATATTTTATTAAGCTCATGAATTTAATTTGATTTTTTTAAAAGAAAATTCTTATATTTTTTATATATATAAATATATATATATAATGATATTTTTTAACTCTCATGATTTCTCTGATGTGGGCCAATGATTTGGGCCACGTGTGCATTAAAATATTTTTTTCAAGTTTATGATTTTAAATTGATTTAATAAAATAAAATATTTATTAAATGAAATTCTGATTTTCATAAAACCTTATTTTTATATGTAACTATCATATGAAGTAATTTGTCAGTGGCTTATTCACTGAGTTAATTGCTCACCCTATTCGATATGGGCTGGTTGTTTCATAACCAGGTATTGCGTATTCTGAGGATTAAGATGAAGTTTGGAATTTTCGCATCTTTCAGAAATTTCTTCGACGTAGCGGTTCGAGGATAAATTATAGTTGCAATCAACTATTTAGGTTTGTTTAGTTTAGATGGCTCCCACAGGGGTGGTTTAGTATGTCTTTTCATTCTAGTATTTTGTTTATGTCAGACTCTGATATTTTGTAAGACCGTTAGTGGTTTGTAACTTTTGGATATTGTTTTTATGTTTTATCACTTTCAATTTTTATTATATTAGTATTGTTTTTTTTCAAGTAAAAGAAAAAAAAGGCTGTAAATTTTGGTCTTGTATTTGGATTAAGTTTAGTAGCGACACATTTACCGTCCGATAAGCGGTTAGGTAAATGTGGGGCGTTACAGATGGTATCAGAGCTATGTCCTATCGGAGCCTAGGTTAGGGTTTGTGTCTAGGGAAAAAAAAAGTCGTACTATTTGTGATGTTTGTTATTTCATTTTGAATTTTTTTTTATGACTGTAGGAGATTGTAGTGTCGTCTCTATTCTGGTAATTCAGCGTATGTTCCTTTTTGGTGTTCCACATATTCATTCACTTCATCGGAATTACAAAACTCTTAGTAAAGAAGTTTACAATCTCGATGTCTACACTTCACATAACCATTGTCGTTGGTGAACAAATTATCACCAAGGTTTGCTCTTCTTTCTTGCTTGGTCCAGATAAATGGGCATTAGATACCTATTGATCTCTTCATTCTCGATATTCTTGGTTTTGATATAATCTTTGGCATAGATTGGTTGTTAGCCTTCCGTGCAAGTGTTGATTGTTTTTCAAAAGTTGTGTCATTTTGTATTCCTGGCCAATAAACGTTCCACTTTGGGGGTTTTAGTGGATCATATCCGATCATATTCGTCTCTTCCCTTCATGCTTAGAGGTTACTAGTTAAGGGGTGTGAACAATATCTAGCCATTATTGTGGATACTACTATTGACTTGAAGCCTAAGTTAGTGTAACTCCTATTGCTTTTGGATTTCCTGAATATTTCCAGATTAATTGCATTGTCTTCTCCTGATCGTGACATCGTGTTTTCTAGTGATTTTATTCTTGATTTTCTATAAGCCTAAGTTTAGTTAGCCTATGAAATTTAGGGCTTAAGTTTGATCATCCTAAGGAGATTATATTAGTCTATATATAAAGAAAATTATTTGTTTACTTTTGTTATACTAGAGGCTAAATCTATTAATTTCTTATTAAAGGGGAAGTGACCCATATTTTTATATATATACATTTTATATTGCCATAAATTTAGCTATTACTCATGTTTATTTATTTAAATAAATAAAAATTTAAATCAGTTTTATATAAATTGTAATTATATTTTGAATTTTCATATTCAAATTTACGTAAATCATATCGATGTATTTAAATCTTAATAATTCAAAAATAAAGACATTACTAGATCTTTCTTAATTAAACTCTCTACATATTTGTTACGTTAATTTAGTATAATGTAACTCTATATATATTTTACATGGCTTACAAATTTATTATGCTATATATTAAATATAATGAGCTTTAAATTATTTTAGTACATTATTTATACTTGTTTTTCTTGAAGGTTTTATTTTTATATATAATATTTTAATGTGTTAAATATCTTTTTCTACATTATGTTATGCATATCGATATTACAATTGCATCTTGTAAATTCAGATTCACGTGCATTTAGAACGCGTATAGATTTATCTATATCTTTAAGAGTTTAGATTGCATGATTGGATCTTAAGATATCCCACCTGATTTTTTTTGGATACCCTATCTTATAGAGCTTAGTTATTTTGGTTGATTGTAAATTTTTTTTTTTGAGCCTTGAGATAAGCTAGTATGAGAGTCATTTTTTTTTGAAGCCTAGAATAAGTTGAGTCAATTAGAATTGATGCATATAGGATTTGAATTCTTATTAGATGTTACTCTATGTAAGAGCTCTATATAGTGGATGATCGTTCATACTCAATATACGTCATAGCGTACACACATGAGAGACATACCTTAACAACCGATATTTTCAAGTTATTAAGTGTAACTATGTATTCACAATTTTATTAGGATGTTTTTCATGTTTTGTATAGCATCATGGATGGTTTAATCAATCCGTGAATGTCTATGTCAGGAGATGATTTTCTTATATATATGTAAATTCTAAAGATTGTAAATATCTTTAGTTTCATCTTGTTGTCATTATTATTGCTCTTATGTTGATGGTACAAGTTGGATCATTTATGGTATGGGACGTAGATGAGCCTAACTTGTACAATTATGTACGAAATTGTTTGATGTGATTGTTTTTGTTATTGTCAATGTTTGCATTGTATTAGTTGGACCGCCTATGGTATGGGACGTAGGTGGGCTGACTTATGCAATTTGTTGCTTGTTATGTCTTTGTTTGTTCTGTACAAACTGAATCACCCATGGTATGGGACATGGGTGAGCGTGACTTGTATATTTCGTTGTATTATTTGTCATTGCTTATGCTGTATGAGTTATAACACCTATGATGTGAAACATGGGTGGATTTGACCTACACATTTAATTTTTGTAAATGATTTTTGTCATTGTTGGTGATGTATAAGTTCATCCACCTGTGATTTGGGTCACTATCAGAGTGGCGCAGCGGAAGAATTGTGGATCTGATTTATGTGGTTATTTTGTTGTATGATAGTTGTCTGTATTGATATTTGTTGGAACTTCAATGCAAATCATTGATAGTTTTGCTTGTGCATTCGATTGAATATTGTTTGTGGGGTATAAGTTAGAATCTTATACCATTTTTACATTATTGAGCTTGTTGAGTATGAGTCAGACCTATAAGCTGACTTATACAATTATTGTATGGATGTACATTTGTTTGATTGTTTGTGGGGTATAAGTTGGATTCTTATACTATTTTCTATATTATTGTGCTTGTTAGGTATTACACAGACGTGTAAACCTACTGGTGTAATGATTGTATTGATGTTGTTATGACTTAGAATTGTAAGACTACTCTTACAACTATTGGTTGGATGATTGTTATTATTGAATGTTATATATCTTTCTTTTTGTGTTCTCCCTTGAATTTAGAGGACTAAATTCCTTTAAGGGGGGAAGAATGTAACGTTTCGGTATTTTTCGGCCTTATATATTTATTTTAAATATATAATGGAAATTTTAAAATTTGATTTTTTATATTTCATTTTTCAGATTTGGCGGTGGGCCCAAATGGGTCCAATTTGATTTATAATTATGATAATTATAAATTGATGTTGAAATAATTATTTTATATTTTTCTGTAGATCTTTATAGTGTTAAGATACTTTGGTTGAAATTTGGTGAGATTCGGAGTTCGGAAAATTTGATTTTTAGGCTTAGTGTCAAGTTATTGGGCCTAGGGATCTAGTTGCGAATCCAGAATACATTTTTATAGCCTTCTGGGACTTTTCTGTAAATCGGATAGGGATCTGTTTGTAAATCGGATAGGGACGTCATTGTAAACTGGAAACACTTCAGGGGTCGTTTTGTAATTTCGGTAAACCCTTTAAATAACATGTTTGGGTTAGGGTTTTTCATCCAAATCTCAGAAGTTATGAAGGGTTGTGATGACCTAACCCTAGATGGAGATGGTGGGTGGTGTAACCGGATCTAAGGTGAGATATCATTCCCTATTGATTTTGTTAGTTTTAATTTATTTTTGTTAGGATATGATTACGTCAAGTAATTGTTTGGGGAAGAAGTTTGATGGATTAGGTTAGGGTTTGATTGATTTAATTTAATGATTATTTGATTTGATTTTTATGGATCTCAAAGGAATTCTTAAGATCAAATTAGATTTATTAGTTTTGGGGATTTAATGGCCATTTTCGGGTTGATTTTATGCTTGGACGTAAATCGTGTTTTTGACTATGATAGAGTCGTTTCTGGAAAAAATGTATTTGACAAACAGAAATAGGTTTTGAAAAGAGCTTTCCAACGAATCATTAATCGTCCAATTCGGAGTTATGGATAGAAAGTTATGGTTTTTGAAAGATTTCTGTGCAGTTTATTGAAATTCAAATATTTAGCTTGATGACCAAGTTTGATGAATGTTAGAGATTTAGATGATCCCAAATTTGATGTTTAATGAAGTATAGTTTGTTTTGCGGGTTTTGATGATTTTATTGATCTTGAGAACTTAAATAGAATCTTAAATCGATAATTTGGTTTAGTGGGATCAATGAATATTGATTGGATATTGTTGTTATTTGGATGTAAATTGATTGGATTTGAGTTACTCGATCATGGAATTATAGTTGAGCCTTATTGGATTTGTCCAAATATTTATTCGAGGATTGATCGATCATATGGGTCTTATGGAATAAATGGATATTGATTATCGGATCGGATCATTGTGAGTATATGAGTATTCTAATATTTATTCGAAGTTGGGATTTTCATTAGGACTTTGAAGTGAGTTGTTGATTGTAGGTCTATAAGATATCGGCTTTTGGGATTATTGGGCATAGTGCTGTTATAAGTTGGTTGTCAGTTGTTTGGGTCGTGATTGATTGTTTCTGATCTATTATTGTATAATTGTTATGCTAGGTTATCAACGTGCGAGTGTGTATCGTTGATGCTTGCGTGGACCGAAGGTGAGTAGGCCTATCGATTTATTTCGTGTGAGCTTTTGCTCTATAACATTGAATTTCATATGCCAATCATATTTGTGTGATATTATGTGTCATCCATGCATTTATATTTTGATAAATTTGCATGATTTGGATATTTTCTTCATATTGATCAAATTGCATTTTCGTTGAATGAAGTTGCATGATTTAATTCATTCATCATGTCATTAAAATAGCATGAATTATGCTATTCATGTTTCAAGAATTAACATAATATATTTTATGATGCTTATGCTTTCGAAATAATATTTGGATTAAAGATTTTCATTTCGAGAGTTTTGAAAAAAATTAGGACTAGTGGAGACAACCTAGTCCTAGGATATTTTATCAAGATGCATATCATGACATATTTTCTGGAATAAACCCCCCCGTAGTATTTCGCCTTTGGGGAGGAAGGTCTAGGACTCGAAGAGTCCCAAGATCGGTGAGGGGTGTGGTAAAATATTCCTTGCAGCGGCGGATTCCTTGTTTGGAGTCTGCAGCAACCGGGGCATCCTGTGCTGGTGTTCTCGTAGTGATGGCAGCGGCGACCCATCAGCGTCTTCTAGATCCGACGTCTCCTCGAGGGAGCTTTTTGAGCGATTTAGTCGCTTGGGGCTTGGCACACCTGTTTTGGGGAACGGTTCTTCCGATTGAGAACCCTACCCGGTCATGTCATTTAAGCTGCATGATTTCTATGACGTGGACCAAGGAATGGGCCACCTGATTGCATTAAAACTATATTTTATTAGGCTCATGAATTTAATTTGATTTTTTTTAAAGAAAATTCTTATATTTTTATATATATATATATATATATATATATATATATATATATGGGAAGTGATTACGTGCGGTCGTGCGGTCGGTGCGTCCGCGATCACGGGCCGTCGATCACAGGTCCATCGCATCGTACGGTCGGGTGCGAATCACGTCGACCGTTGGATGCGATGGACCCGCGATCGGATGGCCCACGACCGCGACCGCACGACCGCACGACCGCATATTATCATCCCCGTATATATATATATATATATATATATATATATATGATATTTTTTTTAACTCTCATGATTTCTCTGATGTGGGCCAATGATTTGGGCCACGTGTGCATTAAAATATTTTTTTTCAAGTTTATGATTTTAAATTGATTTAATAAAATAAAATATTTATTAAATGAAATTCTGATTTTCATAAAACCTTATTTTTATATGCAACTATCATATGAAGTAATATGTCAGTGAGATTATTCACTGAGTTAATTGTTCACCCTATTCGATATGGGCTGGTTGTTTCATAACCAGGTATTGCGTATTCTGAGGATTAAGATGAAGTTTGGAATTTTCGCATCTTTCAGAAATTTCTTCGACGTAGCGGTTCGAGGATAAATTATAGTTGCGATCAACTATTTAGGTTTGTTTAGTTTAGATGGCTCCCACAGGGGTGGTTTAGTATGTCTTTTCATTCTAGTATTTTGTTTATGTCAGACTCTGATATTTTGTAAGACCGTTAGTGGTTTGTAACTTTTGGATATTGTTTTTATGTTTTATCACTTTCAATTTTTGTTATATTAGTATTGTTTTTTTTCATGTAAAAGATAAAAAAAGGCTGTAAATTTTGGTCTTGTATTTGGATTAAGTTTAGTAGCGACACATTTACCGTCCGATAAGCAGTTAGGTAAATGTGGGGCGTTACAGGAATACTCTCGCTCAAGGGGAAGAAGGTCGAGGTCTGCCTTAGTCATGGCCCCTCCACTGACCAACTTCCCCCTCATAGTCGCTTCCCAGAGGTGGACTTGCTGAATATCTCGGTCCCTCCTCTCCAATCTTTGACGGAGAGGACCCTCCACCCTTCTCGACTGATCCTTGACCGCCCTCAGCCTCTCCTCAAGCAACCGAGCCCTCACCTCCACGGCCCGGAGTCTCTCCTCACTCGACTGGACCGCCTCTCGATCTCTGTCCCCGGCAGTCTGAAGGGAGTGAATCAGGTCCCCCATCACCCTCAGGCATGCTAACCAACGCCTCCAACAATGAAACACTCGCCTGGAGGGAATCTCGCTCGTGGCATAGGGTGAATAATTCCCCCACTCTCAACGCCGTCTCGGACAGTAGCTGGCCCATCTCCTCCTCCCTCGAGTCTCTCTCAGACATCAACTGGTCCACCTCTCCTCGGCCCTGGTAGCCATCTCCCTAGCCTGGTCAAACTCCGTCCGGGTGGCCAGGAGCTCACTCCGGACCACTTCTAGCTCGTTCCTCAACTCGGGCTCTTGATCGGAAGCGGTGGTTGGAGGAGGAGAAGAGGAGGAAGAAGCGCCATCAGGCTATCGCTCTCGACAGAGCATCCACCTGGGCCTCAAGGACCCGAACCTGGTCCTGCAGACATCATCTCTGAGACTGCAGCCCCTCTACTTGTCAGGTCCTGGCCTGGAGTTGTTCTGTAGTAGCCTTAAGCTTCTTCTCCAACTCATTTTGCTCAACCCGCAAAGTAAGGCGTTATTTAGAACACAAAGAGAAGAAGTGAAAGAGAAAAGAAAAGAAAAGAAAAAATATTTTCTTACATAGGCATCTGGGATCTCCTCCTCCACAGCCCCAAGGATGCTGACATATTTCTGACGATACCAAGCCATGTACTCCTCGCTATCGGCCACCTCGGGACGACACTCCACTAAAGTACCTATACTCTTCCATCCCCTCACGTACACCGCATAGTTCCTCAGAAGGTTCGTATCCTGAGGAATACCACCACCGGGATCGGGGGATGCTTCGACAGGTCGGCGGGCACCCACTGATTGTACCAAGCTGGCGGACAACCCGGTTGATTGCATGAAAGACTACCTCATTGAAGAAGATCAACCATGTGTCCCACGACAGCTTTTTAGGGACCTCTTCCTCCATATAGGGCCTCCAAGTCATCTACAAAGCAAAATACAAACGGGTATAAGAAGAGAGCTTATACAAAAGAAAATCCAATAATAACTGAAAGTCAAAATTTTTTTACCTCTTCTTCCTTCAAAGCGCGAAATGCCTCTCGGAATTGCGCAAGGCGACGAAGACGAGAGACCCCGGGGGTGCCCATCTCATGGCCCAGGGCAGAGCGCGGTCGAAGGGCAGCTGGGTCGGGCGATCAATGGCAAAGTGCACGTATCCAAAGATTTGCAGAAAAAATACTATTAGAATCAAGTGAAACAAATCCGAAAGAAAGAATTCTTTTTCCCTAACTTATACCCAGAGAAAGGCCGCAAAACCACCGAGGTTCTTGCCCCGGGCCCTCTTCACCTTCTTCGAGAGCTACGCAAAGAGGTGAGCGAGCATTGTAGCTCCCCAAGTGAAGCGTCCCATTGTCTCTAGGTCCCCCATCAGCAGCAGAAAATGCGAAGAGACCTTGTCCTAGGCAGTCAGGAAGAGGACCCTATCGAAGAAGTAGAGGAAGAACACTCTCAGTGTAACACCCCCGTACCCATTATCCTCTATTAAGGTATGCGGTATTGTGCATCACGTAAACCACAAATTTTCCAATGAATAATCTTAAGATAATAATTCAAAACACATAAATTTAAAACATAAATTCAACCACAGGATCTCAATAATTCATTCTCAATGGAATGATTACACACGAACTCTTTATTTACTAATAACTAAACATCCCCTGGTTTTGCTGATAAAGCTAAGGACGTCTACTAGATGCCAAGAAGAATGCTTATTCAACACCTACGATGCAACGGAAACTAAACCGCCAATGCCCACCGGTCACCAATGACTACTCTGAAAAGTTGGGAAAAGGAGGGGTGAGCTACCACATGCTCAGTGAATGGACTTTAATGTCCCAATAGTAATAATAATAATAATAATAATAATAATAATAATAATAATAATAATAATAATAATAAAATCTTCAGAATAAATTCCAAAATATCCGAACCAACAGAATATAAATTTTCACAAATATTGCGATAAAACAGAATGCATCTCTTTAGAGGAAATAGCCACCATCTCATCCTATCTACATGAAACGTATGATGCGACGGACACATATGCCCATATGGCACGCAGCCAAAAGTGCTCCAACTAGAGCTTGATCACGCAAACCAATCGTCACGCAGACGGATGTCACACAGACACGGTCCCACTGGACTGAGTCACGCAGATGATGTCACGCAGAATGATATGCTTGCAAGAACAACTACTCACCCACCAACTACTTCCACATGCAATACAATACAACATAATATTCATAAATCATTTATGACATATAAAATAATCACCTCATACCTATCAGGTTGACATGCTCCCATGTTCCATACACAAAATACGATTATGACATAAATATAAATAGTTTTGAAATGTACATAGAGACTGGACCTACTCACCTTTGGTCCAACGACTCGCGATCAAACCCAAGCCTTACAGTAACCTAATCTGGTAAGAAACGATATGAACCGATCAAAATACGCACAACCCGTACGGAACCCAATGTACCCGTACACACAGATCCCGACGGCTCCAACAGGGGCCATCACTGACCTATCCGACGGATCCCGCAGGGACCATCCGAAGCACACCCGACGGTTCCTACTGGAACCGTCGCTTACTTGCCCAACGGCTAATCTAGGAGCCATCCCAAATCTGCCCGACAGCTCCTATGGGAGCCGTCCCGAGACAGAACATAAAAACCTTAATTTTAATTTTTTGATAAAAATTCTTTAAAACCATTTATCATTTAAAGCAAAACACAAGTTGTTATAAAACGGTAGAGAACTAGTGAGAAAACTTAGTTTGAAATCAAATCATACATATCAAAAAAATCCGATTGTAACCAAATCAAAACCCATAGAAACATCTTCAAAACCCTAGATCTATCTTGAGTGAAAAATACAAATCTGGATCTATGTTCAAACCTTTCAAATCACGAAAATAATTCAATGGTTTGGACATAAGTATACAAGGTTTAAAACAAGCCTTTAAGGATAAAACAACACGATTCCATTTAAAACGAATAACCTTAAACATGATATATATTCTTAAACATATTCTTTTACTTTCATGAAAGACTCATAAAACATCTAATAACATCATAATATCCTATCTATAACCTCATATCCAAAAATTATTTAAATCATATTGAAGATCATGAAATAAAAGAAAAACCCAATCAAGAAGGCTAAAGAAAATGAAAGTTGTGATCATTTACATGTGAGACTCAATAACAAAACTAAAGAACTCGTAAAACGCCATAAATCATCATCGTATGATTTTTAAAGTATAAGAACCTGAAATCATAATAAGATCTAAAGAAAAACAAAGGGAAACTTATAATTTTGGTTTGGAAAACCTTGAAAATGAGATCCTATTCAAAGAACAACCAAAGGGACTCATTGCCATACAAAACTCTTCATAAACTGAAGGGAATACTCACAAGAACTCGTTGTTTGAACCCTTTCCGAGCCCCCTCACCACAGTGGCCAAAAACAAGAAAAACAAATTTAGGATTTGGAGTTTCAATGCCAATAGGAGAGAGAGAAAGAGAGACTTAATAAATCTCGCACGCACGTGGGGACAGAAAATACGATGTCATCAAGCCAATTAATCACAAATCAATGCGTTTGTCCCTTTCAAAATCTGGACCAAATTTCGAATTCAAAATTTTTTCAGATCGATGGCTCTTATCGAGTCCGTCGCTCACATACCCGACGGCTCCTCGAGGATCCGTCGCCCATATCACCCGATGGCGCCTCATGGATCCATCGCCCAAGTGCCCGACGGCACCTATATGATCTGTCAGGCACTGCTTGACACGATTGAAAGTTACAATTGTTACACTCAGCTCCCTTCGTGCCCTCTACGGGCACGCAACCACCTCCCTCGCCTCAATCATAGACCTCCTCCTCTCTAACTGGCGGTGGCCTCGCCCTTCTGGCACTGCATGAAGGAACCAAGGTCATACCGCTTTGAAAAATGGCCGAGTGGGATCCGGTTCAGAGTTCTCTATCGCTCGATGAACTCCCACTCTCTGATCGACTCTCGGAACACTACCCTATAGTCAGCATCGGTCGCCTCGATCACTGCCTCTCCCAAGACCGGAAGGCCGGTAATCCGCTGGACGTCCTCCAACATCAGCATCATTGCATCCGTAGGGAGAATAAAGGCGTAGCCCTCAGGGTCCCATCTGTTTGCTAAGCCTTTAGATAAGGACGATGGATATAGAACGGCTCGATCAGAAAGAAGGAGCGAAAGCCCGCTCCATCCACTAGGTTCCTCTCCTCTCGTCCCAAGGTAGAGTATCACTTCTTTGTCCCATGCAAGAGGGCCCGGATGCGATTCGACCGCTGGCAACAAAGAAAATGGGTTAGTTCCTTAAAGATAGCATTCGAGAAGGTAAGAACCCTGAATCTAAACAAGATCTTCATTTTGAAACCATGCTTAATAAAATGATTATCACATACGAAATCAAATAAAAGCATGAAATATACAAGAAATATACAAGCCTGGAAGAAAATTCAGCCTCCCTCACTACAAGACCATTTTCTCTTATGATTTCACCCTTCCCTTTGTCCCATCATGGTCATCTATCATATGCGTGCCTACTTCTTTTCATTTCTATTCTACCACCTATCATATATATATACTTGTCATAATAAAAGCACACAAGAATTTGCCCTCCCCTAAATACACATACCAACATTTAAATGTATATAGAACATTGCCATGGTCACCCATTTAGAACCCCATAGACTCATGAATGCATGTATACTCGCCCCCTCTTACCACACCATGATTAAAACACCTACACCATATACATGCAAGATCACCAATAAAAATAAACAAATACAAGCATGCTATGCTCTACTATTTCTTTCTTTTTACCATCATGCCTCCTCCTTTTCATATGTATATATATTTACATACATAGTAAAAAAAAATATAAAGGTTGCTTCTTTCTATGCTACACTGGCCGAATCCCACCATGATCAATTAAATCCCCTACACACTCTTCTATATATATATGTGCACTACTTCTAAGCATATACCAAAACTACTAACATGTAAGTACTTTAACATAAAGAATAGCATGCAAAAGGGGAAATAGAGGCATACCATGGCTCGTGTAGACCCGGGAGCCTCTGCCTCAGCCTCGTCGGGATCGTCCATCCCGTCGTCGTCTCACTCCTCATCATCCCCCTCCTCATCCATGGCCTCCTCCGCCTTCCCCTCACCGATACCCCCGGCCCCTGTGGCCTTAGCCCCAACATCTATGTCCTCAGCCTTCTCCTCTGTGCCCACCGCACCAGAGGCCAAGACCTCATAGTCACCCAAAGCCCTCATCCCCTCCTCCTCACCCGCTATACTGGCCTCACCATCACCTAGCCCCCCTCCCCCCCCCCCCCATCCTCGCCGAAGACCTCACCCAAGATACGGGATTGCTCCCCACTAATGTCCACCACCGTCTCAGCCCCAACCTCTCTAACAACATCTTCAGCCGATACCTCGGCCTCCAAACCAACACTTCTAGCCACCGCCAGTCGATCCCCACGCCTCCTCTTGCGCATGTACCCAATGAATCCCACTCCGTCCCTCAGGAAAGCCCCTAAGAATGCATACTCGCCCTCACTCGTGTCAACCACCAGTGTTTCCACCGTTTGGGCCATCCCCTCCACGGCCCCCTCTCCGAACTGTCACTCTCCGACGAGCTAGACACCGAGATAGCCCCCCTCTGCTCTCGGGAAGACGTAAGGTGTTTCATCATCGAGGCTGTCTTCTTCCCCTTCACAAGAAAAGGAAAACCCAAAAGGATCTAGGGCTATGAAATCAAGAAGAATGAGATGATCTAGGGAGAAATCAAATGAATCAAAGTCAAGAAAACCAAAGTTTTTTGGTTTCAAATGGACGAAAAATCTGTATACTTCAAAAATTAAGCTCATAGGACATAATGTTAAACCAAGATATAATACTTAACGAATGATTAATTTTTGTTTAAAAATATAACCTCCTAGCATTTGAAGTATTGATATATCAAGTGGTGCTCCTAGCCATATCATGAAAAAAAAATTGTATCCATGTGCAAAAAGCCAATAGAACAGTAAACTCCAACTTGATGGATGCAGAGATATATGAAAAAACCAAAATTTACAAAACACATATTGGAACACCATAAAAGGTTAGCAAAACCATATCTTATCTAAATAGAATGACAGAAGATCTAAAAATACCCATTATCAAAAGAAATTTGAGTTGAAGAAACTATATAAATATGAAACACAAATAAAAAAAAACATTAGTGGTGGAATCCTATCCTTGATAGGAGGATTCTCTGGCTAACATGGTTGGTGGTATTTTAGAATAAAAATAAAAATAATCCATGAAAATAAAATAAAGAGTCATTTTTATTGAAAACACAATAAAATCTGTCTTTGATACCAAAGAAACAAAAACTAAAACTAAAAATTCAAAACAAAAAATTAAGAATAAACACTTAAATAAGATTCTTCTTGGCTGAATGAAGAGATCATTCCTCCCTCTCCACACTACCCCTTTTATAGAGGTTTTGAGGGCTGAATTAGTTATAAATGTTGATTTGATGGAGATTTAAATATGTTGGCGATTTAATTGCAAAATCTATTGGAGATCTTGTTTATTTGTTGATGTCAAGGCTGATTTGATTGAAAATTTTGTTGATTTGAAGTACCAGATTTAGAAGTTTTGTTGAAGTTTTCAACGCTAATTCATTCCCCAATATATAACTAGCTAAATTTAGATCCTCTCAAATTTAAATAATGCCAAATTTATTTATGAAATTTAAAAATGACTCCAAATGAAAAAAATATGATTATGCATATTAAATGTATAAATATTGTTAACTTGTGCAAAATATGCTTTGAATATAAAGAAAAAACATCTCTAATATGTAAGTAGAAATGAATTAATTGCATAGTGAAATGTCCAAACCACTATAAAAAAATATATGAAAATATGTACATTTAGACATCTAACATTTACCCACACAGAACTCCATAGATTTATCATAGTCAATTGCATGTTTTACTCCAACTTGATGGATATATATACTTTCAGGTGAAGAACATCATTGGTAAAGTAAGCACTATCATTCCCTATGAATGATGCCCATGACATGCCACATAGGTTTTTGGATCCCCTCCCTAAACGATCCAAAGAAGTGAAGTCGTAGCTGGACTTGAACTTACTCACAAAAGTCTTTGTTGTTCTCTCCCTTACCTGAATCTCAAAATCCACTTTAACCATTGTTGGGGTTCCACCGAGCACACACCTCAAGAACATCCCAAAAGTCTGCATCTCCTCCACGTACCGTTGAGCAACAATGTGGAATGCCTGCCCATGGACATAGAATGCTTGAGACATTATAATTCCATTGGGTGACAATTTTTGGCAGTCTGATCGCTTGAGTTCTAAATAAACATTGGCCTTTTTGCTTGGCTTCCGGAACTCGACGACTCTCACAGGATGACCGGGGAGCTCCTCTGAAGTGAGGGCTGGTGTGGGAAGTGGAGGATTCTCAAACTTAAAGAAGAAAGCATCTATGACCAACTCAGAAGTAGTGTCACGGTCCAAATCTTCACATTTAAGTACTTCCCTTAGCTTTTTATGTGTCATGTAACGCATTCGAACAAAACGAGATAGGTTTGACTTCAAAACCTCCTGTCGATCATCCATTCTTGGATATCGAGCTCGAGCCCACATTAGAACTATATCATAAGCATTGTCTTCCATCAGATTTAACTCATCCTTGCAAAGCACAACCTCCAAACAAGATAAGGGCAGTTGATCCACCTCTTCCTGGAGTTTGGGTACGTTCTCCTCATAACGAGCAACAAGGAATTTTTGGGCAGCCTTGGCTATTGGTTTTATAGCTCGGGATGCTAGTACTTCAGAAGAGAGCTCTAAACAATATGATGCAATATTTAGGTTCATGTTCGAGAGTAGTAAACATGTGCAACATCGAACACAAGAAGGAACATCATACTTGTGAGCAACCATCAATATACCGAATAAACTAGGGATGGATGCAACAATTGTCAGTGGTAATTTCTTGCCATATATGAATCTTAAGAGCTCCATCAACGCATCTTTCTGAGAGACATCTATTCTTAAGATTGTCTTTATATGTTGACCAGTTTCTTGCATGTCATTGGAGAATAGCTTCAGAAAGTAAGGGCTCGCCCCTGCTAAGATAACTGAACTGATATGAATGCACTCCATCATAGGATCATTTGGTTCTGATTCAGATGTTGATATCCAGAGTTGACGGTCTGAGAATTTGGGGTTGTTGAAAGCAAATTCAAAGTTGTAGGTGCAATTGCTTACATTTTCCTACAATGTAAATATTATAATAGATCAAAGAATTTATCAATGGAAATTAATTTTGATTTAGTTCCGCACACTTAAAAGGGAGATTACTATTGGCTATTGGCTATATGAAATAATATTATATCTTTTTAAACAGTCATGGATGGTAGGGAGTAGAGTGGTCAACTGGGATAGCAAAAAAATAAAGGAGATTTTTAGTGTAAAATCTCTTCCTAAACATTAATTTTTTTCATGTGATTAATGTTACTTGAAAATATCTTCACATAAGAAAAAAAGACAAATGAAGCAAAACGGAAATACTCTTTGTACCAAGACTTTTAGAATGAACACATTTGGGGGGGGGGGGGGGGATTATGCTTCAGTTACTAATATATGAGGGTTATGAAAAAAAAAACTTTTAGTTAATCCAACATTCAATATGCTGGATATGGATTATAAAAAGTAATAAATTTTTCATGGGAAGGGATAATTAAAAAAAAGTTTAAATCAAAGAAGCACAAAACTTTGGCCATATATTATATCCATGGTTCATATGACTATGCAAAAAATAATCTTAAACAAACTTCACATGAATTTTAATTTGAACCATTCTTTAATGTTAATTACATCAAAAAACATTCTTTCCATTGAAAATGATAAGACAAACATTATAAAAGAATTTCAGGAGGAATTCATATGAAAACTTATGCATGAACAAATCCAATATTTTTCTACTGGACTCATGTTGAGCATCCAAACATAACACAGTGAAACTCAATAAAAATAAATTTTAATGAAGATTTTGTATAAGGTATATTTAATTATAAATCTCATTCCCAAATAAAAAATCTTTACACATTAAAAGCATGTTTTTTGTCCTAAATCATAAACAAAATTTTTTTATTATGCATTTTTTTCAGGTAGTTTGAATACACGTTTGACCTTTTTTTTTGCAAACATAAAAGTGAGTCCAAAATAGGTTTCAAAACAGGTTGCAAATTGTCCCCTTTATCTCAAAACAATGTCAGTACATGAACACAATCAATTTGTTCTTAAAAAAAATCTGAAATTTTGAACAATTCCATTCACAAACAACATTGATGATGCAATCTGTAAGCAAATTCATATTTGATAATTTTAATTCAAATGAACAATTAAAAACAAAACTATGGGCATATATTATATTTATCATTCATGTGACTGCTAAAATAGTTTTAACCATATTTGAAATAAATCTTTGATGATCCTTTAAATTTAAATTATTGTATATATAAAAAAAATGATTTGCCTTGAAAATTTCAAGACATAAATGAGAAAAGAATTTCAATTGGAATTCATATGATAATTTGTGCATATGTTGTGAATCCAAACAGAACACAATGAATTTTTTTTTTCTTAACGATTTTAGAAGAGATCATTTAGAGACTTTAACAGAAACTCCCAAGAGAGAGAGATAGAGTTTCCACCCACAAAAGAATCCACAGCCATCCTATTCTATTCTCTCTCTTTTGCAGCTTCTCAGTTATGCTCCAATTATTAATATATGGGGGTTATAAAAAATACAAGTAAAGGAGAAACATAGCAAAAAGAAAAGGTTGCTTTTAGATAATGCTGAAATATTTAGATTACAAAAAATGATAAAATATAAGATATTCAAGTGAAGCAAAGCAATATGGAAACACGTGTGAAGGAATTCTTGACAGTGTTAAAGAATGTGTTAAATATAATGTGGGGGTGAGCAATGTTGCTATTTTATAGTGACATAAACACCCTCTTACAGAAAGAAAAAAAAGAGGTGCTACAAGTAGTGTATAGAGCTGAAATATTATAATATTTATTTTTTAAAAAAATAGTGCCCCTAAGATTTGATCCCTTAACCTCTTTCAAGAAGGTGAGAGGTGTTTACTGACTTAATTAAAGCTTGGTTCGCTTATTATTATAATGTTGACAATACAATAGAGAATACAAGATATTGTAATCAAATGAACATATCAGGATTCGGCAGAGTAATTAACTTCATTTCATGCACTTTTGTAACCTACTTAATTTAGTGGGAATGATTTGTGGAAAAATTATATATTTTGATAACACGGAATTTTGTATTGGTTTGTCTAATGATTTATACATTGCTCAATATGTAGATGCATGCAAAACATATATAAAGAAAAACTGAAGGAAAACACAAGTAACACATTGTTAAAGTAAGAATGACTAGATGATATAGTAAATAAGGAAGAATGACTAGATAATAAAGCACAAAAATAAAAAGGATGAATTTCCACAAGACGTACTACAACATAAACAACATATAATTAGTCTACAATACCATGGTGTTGAGTATCAAGAAATTCTCCGAAAAATAATATAGTATCTAGGAAATCTCAGAAAAGCATCCAATTTTGCACGTTTTCTTGGGAATATTTTAGCACTTATTTAGCCAAACATTTCCAAATATCTTGATTTCTCCTAACACATAAATAAAACATTTTTCAAATGCAATATCTCTCTATCAAATGTAAAACGTCTTTATCAAATGTAAAACATTTCTCTCTATCATTTCTCAAATGTAAAATAAAACATTTTTCAAATGTAAAACATTTCTTTCTATCAAATGTAATATCTTGATTTCTCCTAACACATAAATAAAACATTTTTCAAAACGTCTAATAATGTTATACTAAGGAAATAGAGAATGTTTGACAAACAAAAGACATGGATAAGAAGTAGAACTCCACAAAAGAATTTATACATGAAATAATACATATAATGCCAGGGGCAATTTAGAAACTTGTTAGAAATGTATGATTTTGTATAAAGTGGCTTAATAAAACTCAATTCCCAAGAAGCTCTTTTTCTTTGCTTTTTTAAAAAGAAATTTTGTATAATAAAATTTTAAATAAACTTTTTAATTAAGCATTCTTTTTTTAGATCTTTTGGAAACACGTTGACTTTTTTGATTTATGTGAAAGAAAAAACAAATCGAAACAGGTTTCCAAATGAACCCTTAATTTCAAAACAATGTCTTATATGGAAACAATCAAGAATCAAGTTGTTCTTAGAGTTTCTTCAATGCAGGCCGGGCAAAGCCTCCATATTTAGAGGGATTCATTTTCAGAAGGGATTACACTCCAACCACCCCCTCCATTTTTTTCTATAGTTATTATTATTTTTAATATTATGTCAAAACTTATTAATAAATTTATTAATATTAATCCGTTTTTCTAAAAGAATTATACTATTGGAAATGTCAAGTTAAGATCTTTCAAATGAGTCTAATATTAAATAGCTTAGGAATTATTTTTAAATTTGGAGGTGGCCTCTAAATTTGGAGGCCAAAATCCAAATCTCCATTGATGGTTCATTTGAAGAGGGATAATGTTACATCTAACCTTATTTCCAGCCTCAATTCCAGTCTATGTGTATTTTGAATTTTTTAAAAATAGTAACCTCATCTAATGAGGTACATGTTTATATAAAATATCAAACATATAATCCAATGAATTGCATAGATGCATTTATAGAAAATGTAAAAAAATTCTTACGAAGCATATGCCTTGTTAACATGAGCATATGCGTTGATAGGTTTTTATCGATGCATTTAGGGCTGAAAATGGATCCGGGTGTAACAGCGCCTTTGAAGAGCGATCAGAACAAACCACTCTCCAAATTTGAATACTTTGATCACAAATACAAAATTATTTTATTTTTATTTTCTAAGAAACTATTGTTAGCCAAGAAAAAAAAGTAAAAAGTAAAAAAAAATGATGTCAGCCAAGATGTAACATCAAAAACCAAGAAAAGTATCAACCAAGAAAACCGGATGCGTGTAACAAAAAAATAAAATCGTCGGACCCCAAATTTAATTTTGATCATGTGATATAGAAAAAGACACGTGACAACTTTGTATAAAAAATCAAGCATATCCTAGAAAATCTTGAGGCGAGTAGAGATCTGGACATTTTAAATAATGATTAAAGCAAACCACTCTCCAAATTTAGAGATTTGGAGAGTGGTTGGAGATGCTCTTAAAACAAAAAAAAAATCTGAAATTTTGAACAATTCCATTCACACATAACATTGAAGATGCAATCTATTGGCTATTTCACATTGGATGACTTTATTTCAGAGGGATAATTAAGAAAGCTAAATCAAATAAGCAAAAAGCTATGGACATATTTTGTACTTGTTTGTGAAAATTTATAAGATATGGTTTATAGCTTTTAGCTTAATATAAATAGTAGTTGCATGTTTGTTTAAATTTATTGAAATTTACTTACGCTAAAAACCGCTTGAAAAAGTCATAATCTCTAACTTGGGTTAGAGGTGCATTTTAGATTATAACTTATGGATTATTTACCCTTCACTTTATTTACTAAGAACAAGTCTTTTTATCTCCTCTAAATGTTTCTTCCATCTTCCAAAAATTTGAGATAACCCCTGGAAGATTAAAATTTTAGGTTGTAGTTTTGTTTCGTTTTTATTAATTGAGATCAAGTTATATATTTTTGTCTTTCAAATTCTATTTTTTTAAATTAATGTGGAATCCAAGATTTCATTAAAAAATTTACATATTATATAACGTTAATAGAAGATGAGTGATCATCATCATTTTAAGTAAAACAACATTCTTTTGTCAAAGAGTAATTACATTTTAACTTCTACTTTTAGAGGGGTATTTTTGATAATTACACAGCAAAAAACTATTTTACAACTTATTCTAACAAAAATCCACAACTACTCAGTCTCTACTTTTCAATAGCTACAACAAATATGTAAACTACTTATCAGAAAAATTATAATCTATAATCTATAAATCTCTATAATCTGTAAATTTAATCTACAACAAACATGGCCATTATGTCTATCATTCATATGACTTTGCACAATATAATTTTAACCATATTTCAAATGAATTCTGAACATTATTTTATTTGAGTAATACCAAAAACATTCTTTCCACTGAAAATGATATAACAAACATGACAAAAAGAAAATTAGTTAGAATTCATAGGAAAATTTGTGCATGAAACAAAAGGGTGAATCCAATATTCTTTTACTAAACTCCATGTTGTGCATCTAAAGAAAATATAATGAACATTTTAAAAAAGATTTCAATGAGAAGATCATTAAAGAGAGAGAGAGAGAGAGAGAGAGAGAGACTTACAGAGAGAGTTTCACCCATCCTATTCTCTTGCCTTTGTTTTTTTATCTTCTCATATGTTACACATTTCTTCTTGCTTGGTTATATATAGTAATAAATTTGGAATATCTTACTTGGTAGCCCAAATGTTTTGCTTGGGAACCCAATTTTTTTTAAAGGTGAAGAAATCGAAGGGCTATGTAGGTTTGGAATGTTTTTAGTTGGAAACCCAAAATTTTCTCAACAGTTCTGTGCTTTTCTTTTGTTACATGAAAAGTGGCTTTTTTTTTTAATTGTGCAATTTGTTTTAGGAAATTTACATGTATACTCCTAAGAAAACATCTATTTGATGTTATATCAAGTTAAAAAAGGTAAATGCACGTATATCCTAGAAAACATCTATTTGATGTTGTATACCCCTTAATTAAATGCTGTCAAATAAAAATAAAATGTTCCGTTAACGGTGTTAAATATAACATGATTTGACTAATATGCCCTCATGACCTTTGGGGCATTGAAATTTTATTGATCTGTCCCTGTAATCAAAATAGTTTAAATAAATTCCCTTCTTCAACCTCCAAACTCTAGCATCTCGTCTGTTTTGTGGGAATCAAATTTATTACTTTTTTTTCTTTACAATTGAGCTTATATGTTAATAGGTTTTAGACTGTTATTTTTTTTATTTTTTGTGAAAACTTACTCATGAAGTGCAATATTTTGCCAGCACTTGTATAAAATCATGGTTATGCAACTGTCAGGTACACAAAAATTACAAGTATTTCAACACTTGACTGGACCATTTGATGCTCCGAAACATCATAAATCCCCAACCCCAAAAAGCAAACACAAAAATAATGATGATAATACTAATAAAAATGATAGGAAAATGTTATACTAAGTCTTTTTTGTAATCCAAAACGCAAACCACGTGTTTTTATTTTTTTTTAAATAATAAACATCATCTAAAAAGATATATGCTTTTGTGAAAAGTCCTTATATCTTTCCATTTTGAATTTCATAGACCAATTTTTATTAACTAAAAAAAAACATAATAAGGTATATACCTCATTTAACGATGCATATGTTTCATTGGATTTCTAACGATATATATGAGACCAGTGGCGGAACACATGGGACCGAGTGGGGGATTATATATGTTGTTGTGTCTTGAACTATAAACAAAATTCTAATTAGTTATGACATGTATTGGATAGGAGCTGTAGGAGTATAAGAGATTTTTCACAGGGAATAGTTAGATAGATAACCGCAGTTAGGTCAAATAAATTAACGGTGACAAACGGAAGGGCATGTATGCATAACGATCAAATTTTTTAGGGGTATACATGAAATTATATTTTTAAGCAGGGTATAACGCCAAATAGATGTTTTTCAGGGATATACATGAAAAATCTCCTAGGGGTTTAAGGAAATTTTCACAAGGACTGATTGGACTAGTAACCATGGTTAAATCAAATAGATTAACATAGACAGATGGACGGTTATACATGCACAATTATCAAATTTTCTAGGGGTTTACGTGTAATTATCTTTTCAAGTGGGGCATAATGTCAAATAAATCATTTTTTAGAAGTATTAATGTAAATTTTCTTAGTTTTTTAGTCCTAACGTATACTTATTCATAGTTTATGCCCTGTTTTGGTAAATAAACAGATGATGAATGATATGGAATAGGGAGGAATAAGCTTAATGCATATGAGAACTGCAAGCAAGGGCGGACTCACGTTAGGGCCATTGGGGGTAGTTGCCGCCACTCGGATTTTTTTTAATTATATATAGCCAAAATGTCTTAAAGACCCTAACTGATTTTTAAAATTATCCAAAACATCCTAACTTCAAACTTCAAGTGACTAAAGTCCACGATCCACCAAATTTTTTTTTAAAATGATCCACAGTCGTCTGGTTCGATGCACCAAATAAGTCCTCTTCGTCCCAACTCAACAGCACCCTCAAATTATGAATCCAATGAAACATTGTGTTCTTCATTAATCACACCACCTCTGGTCTCTCCATGCAGCCGCCCAATTTTATCCTAATGAATTTTCTTCGTTAGAGCTTATGCTATTGTATGATTAACTTGATAATTATATTGTTGACGTGTGTTCAGCCGAAGAGTTTTCAAGATTAAAGGGTATTGGTAATCTAGCTCAAATAATGGTCAAAACTGGGAGAGACATAATATATCCATTAGTTTACTTGCTTGTCACTTTAGCATTGATTCTACCGGTTGCAACTACTAGTGTTGAGAGAGCATTTTTAACTATGAAGATTGTAAAGAATCAATTACGCAACCGCATGGGTGATCAATGGATGAATGATGGCCTGATTGAATATATAGAGAAAAATATATTTGGGGACATTGACAATGAGGCTATTTTTCAATGCTTCCAAAGCATGAAAACTCGTCGGGGTCAATTGTAAAGATGTCAAATAGAAAATTTATTGGAAATGTAGATCACATATTATACTTTTTTGTAATCTTGAACTAATGTAAAGGGTGGTTTAACTAGTCAATTTTTTGTACAAACCTTATAGTTCTAGTTTAATTATTGTAAAAGGTGTAATTAGTCTCCTTTTTTTGTATACACCTTAGAATCCTTGGCTTGGTCCTCTTTTGTACTTCATGAATATATCTTTATATTATATGGATTTGTTGAAACTATAAATGAGCTTCAATGACTTTACTTTTTGTCCTTGAATTATTGTAAAGAATGTAATTTTTTTTTTTTTTTTTGTACATCCCTTGTAATTTGAGATTATTAGAAAAAAAATTAAATATTATAGTTGAAAGTCACCCCCCTTGGAGTGAATTCCTGGCTCTACGACTGACTGCAAGTGAGACTAGGTCTATGCCCTAAGGGACTACAAGCTTATTTGAATTTTTTTAATATTAAAAATATATAAAAAAAATTTCAATAAATTAAATTTTTTGAAATAAAATATTATTTATAATTTAATAATAGTTTTTGTAACTAAAAATAAAAATTCAAAAATTTAAAACATATGTCCTATGTAAATTTAACCCATCATATTTATCTAGCAACAACTCAAAGTATACATGCTCTCGTATGATCTCATTTCAAAATTTAAATTCAAATTTTAATTTAATTTTGAAATTCATATGTAAATCTAAATTTGAAAATGAATAGGTACATATATTAATAAATACTTAACAAAAATACATAAAGATAAAAAAAGTTTTCATAACGGAGAAGAAAAGAAATGGTGTTATGCTTTTCTTCTGCCAGGTGAAATGTGGCATCTTTATTTTTTATTTGTGCACTTTGTTTTTGGAAATTCACATGTATGCCCTAAAAAAAATGTTATACCAAGTTCAAAAATGTAATTGCAATATACCCTTAAAAAATTTGATCATTGCGCATGTATACCTCTGACTTAAATTATGTCAAATAAAAGTTGAATATTCCGTTAACAATGTTAAATATGACCTGAATGGACTAATATGCCCTTATGACCATTGGGGCATCGAAATTTCTTTTTTCCTGGAATCAAAAGATTTCAAAGAAAACCCCTTCTTCAACCTTCAAACTCTAACATCCTGTATATTTTATATGTTTTTAGGTTATAGACATTTTTTATTTTTTTTGTGAAACATTATTCTTGAAGTGTTACGCTTCAGGGCGGCCGTTCTCAAGACGCAGCAATATATAATATCAGTTATCAATACCTGAGGTAACTAATACTCTAACATACAACATATAAGGTGACAAAGCAAATAACAAGTGATAGTTGTCATATAAGCGGAAGCTAAACAACTAAGTCTATAATCCAAAACTAATATTACAGACTGGAACACATAAATCAATTGTTCTGTGAGAGCCAAATATATAACCAAAAGACATTAATATGCACACTTTACACAAGCACGAGTATCAAATACATACAAAAGGGGGAGGAAAGCTAATCACTCGCATGACCCCAAACATAGATGCTACAACCATTGTTGTTACTGCGCCTAAAGGAGCTCCTCCTTCGGATCAAACTTAGCACCAACTGGAGAAAAAAGATGCGAGGGGTGAGCCACACGCTCAGTGAATGATACAATCCAAGCATCACAACTCATACTAACACAGTAACGCAACTAAAGTCTCAACCACGATGGGAGGAAAACAACAATTGATGAGTCATGTATCGACATGACTTTATTATGCCCTCACCATCACTCCTAAGGGTGACTTGGACTATTGGTATGGAGCCATTTCATCTACATACTTCATCTTCCGGTAGCCCTCTCCCAAATAACCTCTATCTGGTAGCCTCCCAAATAACCTTTACCGAGTATATCATAATCAGGATAAATCACAAAGAATAAAAAATTGAATCTGAATAAACGACAGCGGAAGAGTATATGAATAAATAAATGAATATTACAAGGCCATATAACAAATAATAGTGGCCCTTAGAAGAATACACAATCACCGTCCCGTGTGAACATAAGTCATAATTATAAATACAACCAAATATATATATCAACAATAACAAAACACTTGGTACGAAAAATAACAGGAAGCTGACAGGCTCACCAAATCACCGAGAGGCCCACAACACATTCAGCAATCACCAACTCATCAATCCTGTGAAGCACCGAGAAGAAAACCCATAACAATATAGAGATAAGCCGATGAAGGCCTAGTGAATGAAACTAACTACAAGACACCTCAAAGTAAAGTTCCAACACATCCATAAAATCTATATAAATAACTATCAAGTATAAGCCGACCAGCCTTAGGTACCATACCACAGGAGGCCAACTCACACTAACCTCGCTATGTCCCCAGCATAAAGACAGATCTGTCTGCGTCCCATACCACAGGAGATCTATCCCATGCTAGCAATGCTATAATACTAACATCGCTATGTCCCCAGCATAAAGGCAGATTCGTCTGCGTCCCATACCACAGGGGATCCATCTCATGCTAGCAACACTATAACACTAACCTCGCTATGTCCCCAGCATAAAGACAGATCCGTCTGCGTCCCATACCACTGGGGATCCATCTCTTGCTAGCAACACTATAAATACATAAATATAAATCCTAGTGATTGAAACATCACTACACACAAATACCTCACAGTTCCTCCTGTTGCGCAGTGACTTCAATTAGGCTACCTATTTTGCAAATGCATCGGCTTAGTCAATACATGGAGTATCACTCCACCTGTCAAGTCCACCAAAATCCAACTGCATCACAAACCGCATCAATGGATCCCGTCCTAGACTCCATCACTTTGCGAACAGGGCGGATAAACCTAGTATCTTGGCTAAGGCTCTCTGTCATCCAATCACTCTGACGTGTAGCCGATTTGAACTATCGGATACCGTGGGTGTTCAAGATGAACCTTGAAAACGCTCCCCTCGTGAAGGACACCCAGAGTTTTCCCTCACCTCAATTGACTCACACGAAGCATCTAAATGCAAAACTAAACCGTCCAAACCCAGTGTCTTGGCTAAGGTTCTCTGTCATCAAACCACTCTAACGTGTAGCCGATTTGAAGTATTGGATACCGTGGGCATCCAGGATGAACCTCATAAGTGCTCCTCTCGTGAAGGACACCCAGAGTTTACCCTCACCTCAACTGCAGGTTCACATTCATGACTCGCAAGAACTATCATAATCAACTCACCCTGAACAGGCTCGACACAGACAGGTCGAGGACCTACGAGGTAAATCACAAAAAGCAACCAGATCCAACCCATATGATCAGACCCTCCTATCCCTAGCGATGTCTCTAACCAGATCTTTAGGCAAAGATATATAAATAATGTTGATGCCATAACATAAAGAGCAATAGATAAAGTAATAGATCATGATCATGCATTCAGGATGATAATATTAAATCCTTCATTTAACTACAAATTCTAGGTGTAATTAATGTATCAACATGTGACAATGCAATATAATTAATATATATGATAAGTAGTCATGCAATCTCAAATGAACATATTTAATCATGCCTATGGATGTCACCAAGTCATGCATACATGATTAATATCATATCATAAACATGACTTAGCATAGAACTATATTATCAAATGTCAAGTTCGATCCACTCACAGATACGAGTATTCCATCACGCGAAGATTCACGCACCTCGGACATTCCAACGGTAGTGCGATCGCTACTAGACTCGTGGCAGTATAGTCATTCCCACCACAAGCTAAACAGATGATCACCACATTCCTTACATTGAGGAGACCCCTCTGACAAACAAACATCATCAACTCAACCAAGGAATAAAACATCCATGCATCCTAGCCAACAAATGTAAAAATACACCCTATACCTCCAACAATCAAACCAATTATTCTAAATCATCAAAACCCATTCATCCAAGGCTACCATCCAATTGAATCACCTATAAATCAGCAAGAAAACATCACACCATCACAACAACAATTCAGGGCAGCAACTACAGAAATCTGGGCAGCAATACAACCCTACACTTTGATCTCTACAACACCAAATACTCATTCACAAATTCTGAAATAAATCATACATATTCATTTATATGCTGGAAATATAATCCATGAAGACATCACAATCTGATTTGATCTCTAAATGCCCGAAATAAATTATTTTCATAAACTGATCAGTTCTACTCGAATCTGAACAGTCCTTACAAAACAGATCATAACTTACAACACAGAAAATATAATGACACCAAATTTCATACATAAGATCTACACACATAGCTGATCATATCATATTTCTAAATATCAAATTCATATAGATCTTCACAAGATAGAAATCTGTCTTACCTCTCTAAGCCATCCCAAGTCTCCCAACACTATCATCCCTTCTTCTTCTTCTCCAAATCAACAACCAAAACCCTAAGACAAAGTAAATGTTGTTATAATTGTGTCACTTTTTAGCCTATGGGTAACCGTTAGGTCATTTCTGGCCATTTTCGAATTTTTCATTTTTCGAGCGGAGCCGCTAAAATTTTGGCTTTTAGCTAATTGCGTGAGCTAGAGTACTCCGATTAAAAATGTGACTGCATATTATGGGTCCTGGTACTATTCTGTACTACCCATAAAAATTTCATTGAATTCCGGTAACGTTTGGAAAATTATGCAGTTCCGAATCGTATCCGGGTTTTCTTCGAAACTGATTCGTTAAGTGGAATAGTGTTGGGATATTTGTGTGCATGTGGTGACCCTAGGTAACCTTACCCCCCCCCTGCTTAGTGAGTAAGAAATCTTTGGTCTTTTGGTGTGTGAGAGGGTGAGGTTAGGGTTATGTTCACCCCCTTCTTTTCCCTTCCAATCACCCCCCCCAAAGTGAGTTTTGATCTCACTTTCTCACATCTCTCTCCCTCCAACGTGGGCTTCTTTCACCCTCTCTTTGGCTCCCTTTGGTGCTGGTTTTGGTGTGGAAAACAAAGAGAAGAAGATGATCAAGAAGGGTTAGAAGCATAAAAGGTGAGGGTTGATGTTGTTGTTGTGTTTCCCTCTCTTTGGCACTCTCTTACACCCCCCTTTTTATCCCCTGTTTCAGTCAAGGAGAGGCTGGGGAGAGGCTGAGGAGGTGGTGGTAGTGGTGGTGGCGGTTGTGGGGGTTGCGGGTGCACGGAGAGCACCGGATCTCCCCCTTTCACTCCCCCTCTCTTGGTGAGCCTCCCTCTTCTTTATTTCTGATTTTTCTGGGCTTGGGTAGGTGTTAGGGGACCTTGCACTCCATGTGCATGTGTTTGGGTGTGTGTGGGGTGTGGGAGGGTGGTGTTGAAGCCTTGGGCGCGCGCGCGGGGTTGTCGCGCGCGTGCGCGCGTAGACGCGCGCGCAGGAGGACCCAGGCGGGTCTGTCGGGCGCGCAGGCGCGCGCGTGCGGGTGCGCGAGCGCGTACGCGCGCTGGATGGGCCAGGAGCAGTGCGCGCGCGCAGTGCGGACGGGTGCGCGCAGGGCGCGAGCGGGCGCGCGCGAGCGTGCGCGCGTGCGCGTGCTGCGCGTCTGGGCGCGCGGCAGGGGTTCTGGGCGCGCGGGGGCGCGTGCACGCGTGCGTGCACGTGCGCGTGTGTGCGGGGGCCACGCGTGTGGCTGCCCGGGGGCTCGGGTAGGTGTCGGGGCGCTCGGATATGCGTGCGTACGCGCGTACTCGCATGTGTGCGAGCCCGTATGCGCGCATATCTAAGCCTTTGGCATTTTTAGTTTATTTTAATGTGTTTTTATGTAGTTATACTCACCAATTTGATGCCCCTTGCCGTGCAGATCTTGGCGAACGGTCACGCATCGACTCGGGTTGCGGTGAGTGGGTCGATCCAACCCAGTCGGGAGGCGTTCGATGCACATAGACGTGCATTGCCCTCCCCTGGGGCACCATAACTGCATATTAATCTTGTTGGCATGTATATGTTATTTGCCTGTTAGCTAAGAATGCACCCATGCTATGATTAGATGTTGCATGCTTGGTTTTATACATCCATCTATCATGCATAGGAGCCATACATGCCTAGATACATGTCATATGTTAGTATAACCCCGACTTATGCATGTCCCCACTTAGTTTTATTTAGATTAAACCTATATGAATATGCATAGGATAAGCATGCCTTAGAATATATTATAACTTGTTATTGTATTATCACATGCTTGCATGATTAATTCTTGAATTGTATACTTCATTCCTATATTCCTACTCGGGATTAAGGGACCTTGGGAAGTTACCAGTGAGACTCGGGCTAGGGTATTCCGTGTTCCTTGTTTGGTTGTCGGGGTGTCCTATATCGGGACCTCAAGGTGCCCTCCCAAGGGGTTCTTTCCCCCAGGCAGGGAATATCTGGAATAATTATTCATTTAATTATATGTTGTATATTATTTATACCTTTACGAGCCATGACTTGTCTAAATAAGTTTGGACAAGTGTATGACCTATTAGGGGGTCATACCATGGCATAGTCACTACGAATGAAATGTCTTCCCCGTATCTGAGTTATGCGCCCTGGAGGGAATTCATGAGAATTCGTTGCGCTTACCGGTGTGTAGACACCGATGACGACGGATCCAAGGGGATCATATTCGCGAGAGTAGATTGGTTTCTTTCCTTCGTTGGATCCGCGTAGGAACTTCCTGGTTGAGACAGCCGGCCTGACAGAGGGCTCCCATCCGTAGGTGCTGCCGATTTGTGAGGATGTGCTGATCATGGGAGTATACCAGGTATGGGCTTCCCTGGATAAGGGCTACCGGTGGACCAAGGGCGTAGAAACAATCTAAATTCCATCCAAGAGCCTATGTCACCCCGAGGAGGGGGTGAGGGTGAGGGTTTAGCGGGTCGGCGTTGGTTCGATCTGCGAGTTGTGCAATTTCCCAAAGCCTAGGTCACCCCTAAGGAGGGTGAGGGTGAGGGTATTGCTCCCTAAAGGTCCTATGTCACCCTGTGGGGGTGAGGGTGCGGGAGTGGTGGGCTCGGGTTGATACTCGACCCACCAGCTTAAGGAGTTGATTCCATCTGTTGGAACCGAAATTACTTGAAATGATTAGTATGAGTTGTGTTGCATGGATTGTTCCATTCACTGAGCGTGTGGCTCACCCCTCGCTTATGTTTTCATTCAGTTGACGCTGAGCCGGATCCGAGAGAGGAGCTCCCCTTGGCGCGATACGAGTAGAGGACCAGCGTTCACGTTGGATATCTTGCGAGTGAGAGGCCTTCAGCATTCCCCGTTTTCTTGTATGTATTCTACTTGTGCTTGGGCACAATTTGTGGATTGATGTTGTCTTTTGTTGTATATATTGGCTCTCACAGGACAGTTCGATTGTGTAATCTAGTCTGTAAATATGTCTTTGAAATTACAGACTTAGTCGTTTGAGCTTCCGCTTTTTGTATATATTTGATGTCAGTTACTTGTTGATTGCCTTTTTGTGGAGTCCTTATTTGATCTCGTGTATGGATTACTGATATCATTTATATATTTGCCACGTCTCGGGGACGGCCGCCCTGGGGCGTGACAAATGTAACCTCCCCCCAAATAAGAATCCAAATCAATAAATTAAAGCAAGCCTCAAAAGGAAATCAAATGATTAAATGATCTCACCAAAACCATTTTCAATCTCTTCTCCTCTCCTCCTCTCCTCCTCCTCTTCTCTCCTTCTCCTCTATTTTTTTTTTGTTCCATATCTGTTGCTGGCGACCCAGAAAAATCCCCTTTTAAGCCCACTAAAAGGTGTTGGGAGGAAGGCAAAATGACATTCATGCCCCTAACTTAAAATTCTGGATAACCTTTAGTAAAACAGTCATAACTTCTACAGTATAGCTCAGAATTATGCGATTAAACTTCCATTGGAAAGCCAAGAAGATTATCTACAACTTTCATGTTTATGCCAATCTCCAATAACCCCTCTAACTATTCCGAATTATACAATTAACACCAAACAGGGCTGCTGTCAGATCTTTTCCATCCCCAGGGTATAATTGGAAAAACACTTATAACTTTTTCTACAGGAATCCAGATGATCTAATTATGATTTTGTATGAAAATTAACTCAAAATTGAATGCCCCATAATAAAATCAGATTTAAACTATATCATCTTGGGCATTAAGAAAATTAAATCCAAATCGTGCGAATCATACAACTTAGGATATAACCTAGGCATACATGACCCTAATACACCGCCAATGAACAATAATATAAAATAACACATACAATTGTGTTATCCAACCATCCAAACATATAAAAGAATAACATAAGCCTAAATAGAGGTATGGGTTCTTACATCCATGATCGGTACATCTGCCATATCGGTATCGCAATACGTATTGGTAGCGCCAACAAGTGGCGGCACCACACATGGTAGTTGCAACTCAGAGCTGACGAATGGGGAGAAACATTCCGTGCTTGCAATTACGATCCTCATAGATCCTCCATCATCGGTTATCGAACACCGATATGGTATCGAATTCTCATGAATTCCCGTCATGACGCATCACTTGGATGCAAGGAAGACAACTTGATTCATACGTGCCAATGCCTAGGTATGACACCAAACAAATCATACACTTGCCTAATTCATTAGGCAAGGCCTAAGGCTGATTTGATTGAAGATTTTGTTGATTTTGATAGATCAAATTTAGAAGTTTTGATGAAACTTTAAATGCTAATTCCTTCCCCAATTTATAACATGCCAAATGTAGATCCTCCAAAATTTTAATAATGCTAAATTTAGATTTTTGAATTTTAAAATATCGCTTCACATGAAAAAATTATGATTATGCATATTAAATGTATAAATATTATCAACTTGTGCAAAATATACTTTGAATATAAAGAAAAGAAACATCTCTAATATGTATGTAGAAATAAATTAATTGCATAGGGAAATGTCCAAATCCACTATAAAAAATATATGAAAATATGTACATTTAGACATCTAACATTTACCCACAGAGAACTCCATATATTTTTCATAGTCAATTGCATGTTTTACTCCAACTTGATGGATATATATACTTTCAGGTGAAGCACATCATTGGTAAAGTAATGACCATCATTCCCTATGAATGATGCCCATGACATGCCACATAGGTTTTTGGATCCCCGACCTAAACGACCACCGAAGTGAAGTCTTAGCTGGACTTGAACTTACTCACAAAAGCCTTTGTCGTTCTCTCCCTTACCTGAATCATAAAATTCGCTTTAACCATTGTTGGGGTTCCATCAAGCACACACCTCAAGAACATCCCAAAAGTCTGCATCTCCTCCACAAACCATTGAGCAACATTGTGGTACGCCTGCCCATGGACATAGAATGCTTGAGACATTATCATTCCATTGAGTGACAATTTTTGGCAGTCCGATCGCTTGAGTTCTAAATAAACATTGGCCTTTTAACTTGGCTTCTTGAACTGGACGACTCTCACAGGATGACCGGGGAGCTCCTCTGAAGTGAAGGCTGGTGTGGGAAGTGGAGGATTCTCAACCTTAAAGAGTGCATTTAAGACCAACTTAGAAGAAGTTGCACGGTCCAAATCTTTACAAGATTTGGGGAAAATAGATTTTAGGCTTGATTCAAGGGATATTAAAGTGAGAAAGTTTTTTTAGAGGGACTAATTCATCTTTCACATCTCATCGTTTATTTTGAAAATTCCATTGATCAGATGAGTGAGGCCCTCCTTAGATGGGGGCCCTAGGCAATGCCTTGGTGGCCTTGCCCCAAGGCCGTCCTTGTGTTGTATGTTGTAGTATTTATTGACCTCAGGTATTGATAACTGATATTATATATTGCTACATCTCAGGAACCGCCGCCATGGAGCATAATACTTCAAGAATAATGTTTCAAGATTTATATATGAATTTCAAAATTATTAAAATTTGAATTTAAATTTCAAAATGAGATCAAACCAGAGAATATACGAGATCTTCAAATTTCCTATAGTCACTTTGAGTTATTGCTAGATAAATATGATGGATTAAATTTACATAGAACATAATTTTTAAAATTTTGAATTTTTATTTTTAGTTACAAAAACTATTATTAAAATATAAATAATATTTTATTTCAAACATTATTATTTAATTTATTTGTTAAGTCTGTGTCACTTTTTGGCTGTCAAATATTGGTTTGTATTTATTTTAATAGTTTGAGCATTCAGTTTCAAAATCTGACTGCATATCTGTTCTCCTGATATTGGCATTGGTCTGCCTATAAATTTTCGTCGCATTTTGACGTCTTTTAAAAGTTATGCAGTTTCAATTGGTATTTGGATTTAATTTCGTTAAATGCCCAGATGAAGTAGTTTAAATATGATTTTGTTATGAGATGTTCGATTTTGAGTTAGATTCTATACAAAAGTAGAATTAGATCATCTGGATTCGTGTAGCAAAAGTTATGTGTATTTTTCCAATTATACCCTGGGGAAGAGAAAAGTCTGGCAGCAACCATGTTCAGTGTTTAACTCATATTTTAGAATAGCTAGATCTGTTATTGGATCCTAGCATAAACATAAAAGTTGTAGATAATCGTCTTGGCTTTCCAACGGAGTTTGAATTGTGCAATTCGGAGCTATATTTTAGGAGTTATGGCTGTTTTAGTGGAAACTGTGCAGAATTTTTAGTCAGGGACGGCTTGGTCATTTCACCCCACTAATTGGTGGTGTATTTTGGGCATCAATGGGTGATTCATTCTGGTATTGTTGGAGGTCCAGCAGAGAAAGTGAAGGGGAGAAGGGGAGGAGAGGAAGAAATTGAAGAGATTTTGGTGAATCCCTTGTTTTTCTTTTCTTTTCTTTTCTTTTCTTTGTTGCCTAGTTGGTTGGTTTGGCTCTTTCTTTTCTTTGTTTGTGCTGCTGCTGTGAATTGGGGGCCTGTCATGGCTGATTCAAGGGGGTTGGGGTGATGAGAAGCTAAGAGAAGTGAACTTTTGGTGTTGGCTCATTAGGGGTGAGTGAAATCCAAGTTCTTCCATAGTATTTCATCTTTATTTTGTGTTGTTTGTGTGTCCATTTGTGCTGAAAAATCTTGGTTGAATGTATGTGTGTTTGTTGTGAGGAGAAGTGTGTGTAGACCTGGTAGCATGTCATGGTGATGGTAGGAGACCTTATGTGCACATTCTCTTCTTCCCAAGGTATCTTCACCTTCCCTTTGTCCCATGTAGGTGTTTGTGTTTATGCTTCAAAAAAGTATTAGTGTTGCTATCTAATGTTTTGGGTGGTCAACAAGGATGCATAACTGTTGTATGTGTTTTTCCCCTTTCCTTGTTGTTGGGAGTTTTGTGTCATAGTAAGGGAGATTTTCTATCTTGTGAAGATCCTTATAAAATTAGTATTTGGAGGCATGTTATTAATGTTAGGTCTTCATGTGATTTGATCATTCATATGTCTAGATGCTATTGTTAGACCTGTGTCATTTAGAGTCCTAATTTCGATCGGAGTCGCTAAAATTTTTGCTTTTTAGCTACCTGTTGGGGTTTGAGGACACTGATTGAAATATAACTGCATATTATGGGTCCTGGTATTGATTAGTACTGCCCATAAAATTTTCATTTAATTCCGATAACGTTTTTGGAATTATACAGTTTTGGATTGTAATTCGAATTTGATTTTATTTAAATCCAAGATGAAGAGGTAAAATCCGATATTATTACGAGATGTTCAGTTTTGAGATAGCTTCCATATAGAAGTGGAATTGGATCAACTGGATTCGTATATCAAAAGTTATGGGTACTTTTCCGAGTATACCCCGAAGATGAGAAATCCAGGCAGCAGCCCTGTAAGATGTTTAGCATAGATTTTGGAATAGCTGGAGAGGTTATTTGATCTAGGTATAAACATAAAAGCTGTAGATAAACTTCTTATCTTTCCAATGGCTTTGGAATCGTGCAATTCGGAGCTGTATGGAGGAAGTTATGGCCATTTAAGTGAAGGCTGTTCGGGATTTTAAGTCCGAGGACAACTTGGTCTTTCACTCCACCTTTACCTATTTAAATCCCCAAATGTGCACGACCTTGGGCACATATTTTCCCTCTTTTGGATCTGGTCCAGCCCTTGGTGAAGGTTTGGGTGGAGGAATGTTGGTAATGGAGAAGAAGGAGTGAAAGAAGGTAAGTTGTTGTTGTTGTTAAGTTGTTGTTGTTGATTCCTTTCTCTCTTCCCCCACCCCTTACTATTTTTCCTTTCCCCTCTCTAAACCAGTCCCCCATGTGTTTGTGTTTATGCCTAAGTTAAGAAGAAGAAGCAAGGGAAGCAAGATGGAGGGGTGGCAATGGTGGTGGCGGTCGAGGTGGTCAAGGGTGTGCTTGCGAGCCCCTACATCTCCCCCTACGCTCCCCTCTCTCATTTGGGTGAGTTTTCCCTCTTCTTTAATTGGTTTTTATGCATGATTGGGAGCTTGGGAGGGCTTGCATGTAAGAGGTTTGGGTTTGGGTGCATGTGGGGGGACATGGGAGAGTGTTTGGGAAGTTGGGCGTGCGCACAGTCTGTTCGCGCGCGTGCGTGCGCAGGGTGTCGTGTGGGCGCGCGGTTGCGCGCGTGTCAGCTCGGGTGCGCGCGGGGGCACGCGTGAGCGCGCGCGTGTCTGCACGCGGTCTGCGCCCGGGGCCGCGCTGGGGGACTCCCCGGGGTGCGTGCTGGGCTGCCCGAGCCCCGGTTTGGGTGTGCTAGGGTCGGCACCCTTGGGTGGGTGTCTCGGGCACGCGTGTGTGAGTGCACGTTTGCGTGCGTTCGAGCCCGTATGCGTGGATGTCCAATCTTAGGCATCCCTAATTGATTTTATATGTTTGTATGATTGTTTTACTCACCCCTTTTGGTACCCTTGACTTTCAGATCTCATCGGATGAGATGCGCGTCAATCCGGGTATCGGTGAGTGGTTTGATTCCAACCCTTCCGGGAGCGCTCGATGCACGTAACCGTGCTTCGCGCTTCCATGAGGCTTTTATTGCACCCTAAATATGCTAGATATCATGCATGCTAGGTTGTATAGCTCGTATATTGTGTAGAACCCCTATTCTACCTTATACTTGCCTATGTATTGTATAGAATATGGCATGACTTAGTTAGTTTTGTTTGAAATACTACCCCTATTTATCAAACATGTTTAACTTGGGTTAATAACGGGGTGTATGCGTAATATTCCTCTGATTTAGGACTCGAGGGTGTGGTATAGTCGTTGCACCCATTTGTCGGGGCAAAACTATGACCAGCTCGAGAGAGGATGAGGCATTTCCTCTCTCTCGCCCTCCCTCTTTTCGTGAGCTGAGTAAGTAAATGTAGTTTTTACTTGACTCAGACTTGCTTGGAATTATTGGCATGCACCTGTTGTTGCGCAGATCGCGCTTAACCCTTCCCTCCTAGGTTGGTGTCAGCCAACGTATGTTAGGTTGTAACTTGTGTATTTGTCTGTTTGACTTCACGTACGCATGTTAAGTAAGTTATCTTTGGGTAATTAATTGCATATTATATATATGCCTATTGGGCAATGAGCCTTGTCTAATGAGATTAGACAAGTGTATGACCTCTTATGGGGTCATACCATGGCATTGACACTTAGAATAAAATGTCTTCCCCGCATCTGAGTTATGTGCCCTCGAGGAATTCATGAGAATTCGTTGCGCTTATCGGTGTTGATAACCGATGATGACGAATCCATAGGGATCGTATTCGCGGGTGTCGAGTGTTCTTCCCTTCATCGGCTCCGAGTAGAGACTGCCCGGCGTAGTAAAGTCCGGCGAGGTGCTCCCAAATACTACTCATGACGCGTGTTGGTGTGCCCATACGGCCGAGGTAGCGGTCATGGGAGGCTATCCGGTAGAGGCCAGAACCCTGTGAGGTGCTCCTAGGAACTGTCCATGACGCTTGTTGGTGTGCCCATATAGCAGAGATAGGGACCTGGGAGGCTACCAGGTAGTAGTGGCCACACCAAGAGAGACTACCGGATGACGAGCGGTGTAGAACAATCGACCTCTTCCCCAAGAGCTTATGTCACCCCGAGGAAGGGGTGAGGGTGAGGGTGTGGTGGGTCGGCGTTGGTTCGATTGGCCAGTTTGTGCAATTTCCCAAAATCCTATGTCATCCATCGGGGTGAGGGTGAGGGTATTGCTCCCAAGATCCTATGTCACCCGTCGGGGTGAGGGTGAGGGTGTTGGTGTGAGTGGAGTGGGCTCGAGTTGATACTCGACCCACCGGCTTGTGTAGTTGGTTTTTCCATGGGGTTCGCGTTGCGAACATGTAATGGTTCCTCCCAATATCGTCGTATACCGGGGCCCCGACGTTGAAGCTGCCCTGACAGAGGACTCCCACTTGTAAGTACTCCCGATGCATTCGGCGGATGTACTGATCATGGTAGTGTACCAGGTGAGGCTGCACGATGGTGGGCCACCGGACGATATTGCGAGCGTGAATGATCTTTCTCCTCTTCGCCGGATCCATGCGGATGCTTCATAGGTACGAGCCACCCTGGGTGGACCCCCACCTGTAGGTACCATCTACGCTGTCGACAGTGTACTGACCGTGGCAGGCTGCCCGGGAGAGCGCTACTGTAAGACCCCGGACCTACATTTAGGCCTATGTTATTCTTTTATATGTCTGGGTGGTTGGATAGCACAATTATATGTGTTATTTCATATTATTGTTCTTTCGGAGTGCATTCGGTTCATATATGCTTAGGCTATATCGTAAGTTGTATGATTGTCATGATTCGGATTTAATTTTGTTAATACCCAAGATGATGTAGTTTAAATCTGATTTTATTATAGGGCATTCAATTTTGAGTTAGCTTTCATACAAAAGTGGAATTAGATCATTTGGATTCCTGTAGAAAAAGTTATGAGTGTTTTTTCAATTATACCCCGGGGATGAGTAAAACCTGGCAGCAGCTCTGTTTTATGTTATTTGTATATTTAGGAATAGTTAGAGGTGTTTTTGGAGATTAGCTTAAACATGAAGATGTAGATAATTATCTTGGATTTTCAATGGAGTTTGAATTATGCAATTTGGAGCTAGATTGTAAAAGTTATGGCTATTCTAGTCAGGTCTGCGCAGAATTTTTAAAAGAGGGCAATTTGGTAATTTGGGCGGATTTATTAATTCCATTGTATAGGTGCAGTCAGTGGTGTATATGGTGTGAGAGAGTGAGAGAGTCAGCTGTTATTCTTTTTTTTTTCAAGTGAAAAACAGAGAAAGAGAAGAGGAGAAGGGGAGGAGGGGAAGAGATTGAGGAGATTGTTGTGAATCCCTTTTTTTTTTACCTTATTGCTTTGTTGGCTGTTTTGGCTCTCTTTCTTTGCTGCTGCTGCTGCGATTGGGGGCCTGTCATGGCTGATTCAAGAGGGTTTGGGTGTTGAGAAGGCAAGAGAAGTGAAAGTTTGGTGTTGGCTCATAGGGGTGAGTGAAATCCAAGTTATTTCTTAGTATTTCATTTTTATTTGATGTTGTTTGTGTGTCCATTGGTCCTGGAAATCATGGCTGAATGTATGTGTGTTGTTTGTTGTGAGAAAGAGTGTGTGTAGGCTTGGTAGCATATGATGGTGATGGTGGAAGCCCTTATGTGAACCATCTTCTCTTCTTTCCAAGGTATCGTCACCTCTCCTTTGTGCCTTGTAGGTGTTTGTGTTTATGCTTCAAAGAAGTATGGGTGGTCCTATCTAGTATTTTGGGTGGTCAACAAGGGATGCTTAAGTGTTGTTGTATGTGTTTTTCCTCTTTCCTTATTGTTGGGCGTTGTGTGTCATAGTAAGACAGATTTTCTGTCTTGTGAAGACCCATATGAATTTGATGTTTAGAGATATATTTTGAGGAAGATATCTACATATGACATGATTATCTATGTGTGTAGATCTTATGTATGAAATTTGGTGTAATTATATTACCTGTGGCATAAGTTATGATCTATTTTGTATGGACTGCCCAGATTCGAGTGGAAGAGATCAGTTTCTGAAAATAATTTATTTCGGGCACTTAAAGATTGAATTGGATTATGATGTCTGCATGGATTATATTCCCAACATATCAATGAATGGGCATGATTTATTTCAGAATTTTCGGATAAGTAATTGGTACTGTGGAGATCAAAGTGTAGGGTTATATTGCTGCCCAGATTTCTGTAGTGCTGCCCAGATTTATAGTGCTGCCCAGATTTGTTTGTGGTGAAGGTGTGAGGTTTCTTGCTGATTTATAGATGATTTAATTGAATGATGGCCTAAAGATGAGTGGCTTTTGGTGGTGTGGAATAATTGGTTTATTGGTTGGAGGTATGGGGTGTATTTTGCACTTGTTGGCTAGATCTTGGGATATGTCTGGGATTATTTTTTTATTGCATGAGTGTTTTATTCCTTGGCTGAGTTGATGATGTTTGTTTGTCCAGAGGGGTCTCCTCAATATGAGGAAGGTGGTGATCTTGCGTTTAGGCTTGTGGTAGGAATGGCTGTACTCCCACGAGTCCAGTAGCGATGACGTTACCATTGGACTGTCCGAAGCGCGCGATTCTTTGCAGGATGGAATGATTGCATCTGTGAGTGGATCTAACTTGACATTCTGATAATATAGTTCCATGCTAAGTCATGTTTATGGTATGATATTAATCATGTATGCATGACTTGATGGCATCCATAGGCACGATTATATATATTTAATTGAGATTTCTTGATTACTTGACATATATACATATTTTTATATCTTGAATGCATGCTCATGATCTATCCTTGTTAATGACTACATATTATATTCTATATATATATCCTTGTTAATTGCCATCTAGCCTGGGTAATATCTGTCTAGATTCGAGTAGAAATTGACCTGTTTCTGAATTTATTTTATTTCGGGCACTTAGAGATTGAATTGGATTATGGTGTCTTCATGGATTATGATCCTAACATATCAATGAATATGTATGATTTATTTTAGAATTTTCAGATAAGTAATTGGTGGTGTGGAGATCAAAGTGTAGGGTTATATTGCTGCCCAGATTTCTATAGTGCTGCCCAGATTTATAGTGCTGCCCAGATTTGTTTGTGGTGAAGGTGTGAGGTTTCTTGCTGATTTATAGGTGATTTAATTGAATGATGGCCTAAGGATGAGTGGCTTTTGGTGGTGTGGAATAATTGGTTTAGTGGTTGGAGGTATGGGGTGTATTTTACGTTTGTTGGCTAGGATCTTAGGATATGTTTGTATTTTTTTTTTTCATGCATGGATGTTTTAATCCTTGGCTGAGTTGGCAATGTTTTCTTGTCCAAAGGGGTCTCCTCAATATGAGGAGGGTGGTGATCTTGTGTTTAGGCTTGTGGTGGGAATGGCTGTACTCCCACGATTCCAGTAGCGATGACGTTACCATTGGACTGTCCAAGGCGCGCGATTCTTCGCGGGATGGAATGATTGTATCTGTGAGTGGATCTAACTTGACATCTGATAATATAGTTCCATACATAGTCAAGTTTATGGTATACTATTAATCATGTAGACATGACTATGGTGGCATCCTTAAATGATTACATGACATGGTTTAGTAGATTATAATTGAGATTTCATTATTACTTATTATATATATATTTATATTACATCCTCACATGCTAATACATTAATTAAACCTGGAATATGTAGTTAAAGGTAGGATTTAATATTATTATATACATATTGTTATATCTTGAATGCATGCTCATGATCTATCCTTGTTAAATTGATACATATTATATTATATATATAGCCTTGTTAATTGCCATCTAGCCTGGTTAATATCTGTCTATCTTGTCATATCCTGTCTAGGCTTGTTAATGGTTATCTAGCCTCGTTAATGGCTGATATATATATTATCAGCATGATTTATAGATCTTTGCCTAAAGATCTGGTTAGAGACATCGTTTAGGGGTAAGGGGATCTGATCGTATAGGTCAGATCTGGTTGCTTATTGTGGTGACATCGTAAGTCATCGACCGATTTGTGTCGAGCCTGTTTAGGGTGGGTTGATTATGGTAGCTCTTACAAGTCATGAGTGTGAACCTGCAGTTGAGGTGAGGGTAAACTCTGGGTGTCCTTCACGAGGAAGCGTTTTCAAGGTTCATCCTGGACGCCCACGGTATCCGATGGTTCAAATTGGCTACACGTCAGAGTGATTGGATGACGGAGAGCGTTAGCCAAGATACTGGGTTTATCGACCCTGTTTGCAATGTGATGGAGTCTAGGGCGGGATCCATTGATGCGGTTTGTGATGCGGTCAGGCTCTGGTGGACTTGACGGGTGGAGTGATACTCCCTGTATTGGCTAAGCCGATGCATTTGCA
Source organism: Acorus calamus (assembly GCA_030737845.1). Taxonomy (NCBI): domain Eukaryota; kingdom Viridiplantae; phylum Streptophyta; class Magnoliopsida; order Acorales; family Acoraceae; genus Acorus; species Acorus calamus. The sequence goes on from CM060870.1 coordinate 14,501,021, forward strand.
TAAATGGGTCGCCTAAGAGAAGTCACTGCTCGACAGGATGAACTGTGAGGCATTTGTGTGTAGTGGCGTTGCAGTCACTAGGATATATATATATATGTATTTATAGCGTTTCTAGCATGGGATGAATCCCCTGTGGTATGGGACGCAGACAAATCTGTCTTTATGCTGGGGACATAGTGAGGTTAGTGTTGTAGCGTTGCTAGCATGGGATGGATCCCCTGTGGTACGGGACGCAGACGGATCTGTCTTTATGCTGGGGACATGATGAGGTTAGTGTGAGTTGGCCACCTACGGTGATGGTACCTAAGGCTGGTCAGCTTATACTTGATAGTTATTTATGTAGGTTTCATGGATGTGTTGGAACTGTAATTTGAGGTGTCTTGTAGTTAGTTTCATTCACTAGGCCTTCATCGGCTTACACCGTATTTTTATGGGATTCATCCAGGTATTGCATAGGATTGGTGAGCTATGTGTTGTTGAAGGTGTTGTAGGCCTCTCGGCGATTTGGTGAGCCTGTCAGCTTCCTGTTATTTTTCGTACCAGGTGTTTTGTTATTGTTGATATATACATTTGATTGTATCTGTAATTATGACTTGTGTTCACACGGGACGGTGATTGTGTATTCCTTTGAGGCCCCAATTATCTATCTATGGCCTTGTATTATTCAATTATTTATTCATTAACTCTTCCGCTGTCGTTTATTCTGATCCAATAATTTATTCCTTATGATTTATTCTGATTATGATATACTCGGTATCGTACAAGTGTCACCCCTTGGAGACGGCCGCTCTGGGGGTGTGACAGCTACTGGATGGCGAACGGTATAGAGCAGCAAGTTTTGCCCTTCAAGTCCTTAGGCTCACCCCTGTGGGGACTAGGGCGAGGGTGGGGTATGGTCGCACCGTCGTGCGTTAACCGTTGGGTTTCTACCCCTGGCTTTCCTTGATAGGAGATTGCCTTAGTATCAAATGATTATGTTGGTGTTTGGTTTCTGACCACTCACTGAGCTTATAGCTCACCCCTCGCTTATGTTTTTCTCCAGTTGACGCTGAGTCAGATCCAAGAGAAGAGCTCCCCTTGGCGCAATACGAGTAGGAGACCCGCGTTCGCGTTGGATGTCTTGCGAGTGAGAGGCCATCAGCATTCCCTTTTCCTTTTATGTATTATACTTGTGCTTGTGCACGGTATGTGGACTGTTGATCTCGTGTATGGATTGCTGATATCATATATATATTTGCCATATCTCGGGGACGACCGCCCTGGGGCGTGACAAAAGTTCGTATCAGAGTCATGTTCTGTCAGAGCTAGTTGTTTTATTAGAGATGAGTCCTAGGATTTCTATATGAGTATTCTGATCCTAGTGCTGGTTCCTTAGTTTGCTGATATGCCTCCTCGGAGACGGGCGCGTGGACGTGGTCACCCTCGGGCTTCAAAGGTTTTCGAACCTACCAGAGGTGAGGAGTCTACTGGAGAGTCCTCGGCTGTTGGGCCAGGACCTGCGCAGGAGCCTCCAGCGTGGGCGCTTGCTTACGCTCGGATGGCGGATCTTCTGGAGACTCAGACTAGAGCACTGGAGGCCCAAACTAGAGTGTTGGCTGAGCAGGCACGAGAGATCTAGGAGCTATGGGCGGCCCGCGAGGCAATCCCGTAGATACCCTTAGCGGCAGATCCACCAATGGTGCTAGAGATATCCCCTGTACCGGTTGGAGACCGTATTCTCCTCCGTTCTGTTTATCGGGGGTGTACCATGGAGTTCGCGTGCAGCACTAGTTTCAAGTGTTGAGGATGTGGCATATTGCTCATTAAGGGGTGATGTCTTATTCCAGTTTTCCTACTCAGGATAAGGGGCCTTGCTGGGTCAGCATTGAGACCCAGGCTAGGGTAATCCGTGTTCCTTGTTTGGTTGTCGAGATATCCTATATCGGGACCTCATGGGGCCCTCCCGAGGTTCTTTTCCCAGTCAAGGAATACCTTTGAAGCATCAACTTGATGATGGATTTTTCCTCACTTGGAAGGTGCGATAGCGGGTGGTGATGCATACGATCGGGATTGGGTGCATCCTATTGCAGCTTGGTGGGCGATCGCTTATGGACTAGGGTTCCATTGCCATATCCGGAGTCGCTTCGATATATCATCGTGCGTTGTAGCGGTCCAGTAGAGGCCAGAGTCCTGTGAGGTGCTCCCTGGGACTATCCACGACGCTTGTTGGTGTGCCCATATAGCCGAGATAGTGGACATGGGAGGCTACCAGGTAGAGGCCACACCGGCGGAGTGCTACTGGATGACGTCGAGAGCTTGGACTCCCCGTGATGAATCTGCCCATTGAGTGCATGATGCTGGAGTTCCAACGGTTATATTTGGGCGACTTGTTGGTGGCGGCATGTGAAGCACAGTTTGTGGAACTGTCGCGTTTTGCCCCACATGGGTCGTAAATGAGGAGACGCGACGCTAAGCGTTCGTGATGGGACTCAACCGCCATATCAGGTAGATGGCGTCGCTTAGGCGTTGTCGGGAATCGACGACCTCCTATTGCTTGTCTTGCGGATTAAGTGCGGTCGAGCGGCTTACCCAGCGTGTAAGGGTCATCATGAGCGTCAGCCATGCTCGAGGAGCAGAATTTGGACTTAATCGTTCGAGGAATTATTTTGATCTCCCCATAGGGGTTGAAGATCAAGTACCCCTTGCCGTGAATTGATGATCTGTTTTGACCAGCTTTGGGAGCCAGTGTCTTTCTGTTGATCGATCTTCGCGCAGAGTACCTTAATTGGAGATCCGGGAGTTGGGCATTCTCTAGTTAGCCTTTCATGACCGTTTCGGGAACTACGAATTAGAGTACTACCGTCGGGGTAGACGAATGCCCCAGATGCCTACAATGATCTCAAATGTCTTATTGGCCCTCCGTGGGCTGTTCTGTGTAGCCTTCGTTGAGGATGTTGGTTGGCATGTCCTCAGGTGAAGTTGTGGATCATCGCGTTGGAATGCGTTCGTCCATCGAGATTCATTAGCAGGTGTGGGAGTGAGTTATCATGGATTTGGTTGTGGGCTCGCTAAAGTCACGTTCGGGTCATGACGCCGTCTGGGTGATCACTGACCGACTGATTAGGTCCGCACTTTACTCCCTATCCAACTGACTGAGTCTCTGGACGCTTCAACGCGGGTTTGAGCCTTCGCGATTGTTTGTCCTCAGGGCACTCCTCCGGTCGGCGCTATTTCGGATCGAGACGCGTGTGTTACTTTGAGGTGCTTGCATAGCCTTTGGTAGCCTTTGTCGCGAAACTTCATTTAAGTATAGCGTTTCATTGCTGACAGACAGCCAGGCTAGAGGACGGTTTAAACCTTGGAGGACATGCTAAGTGCCTGCGTGCTCGACTTGGGGCAGTTGGGTGAGGCCACCCTTTGGGTAGGGGTCTGCCTGTGAGACGACTGTCATTCGAGCATCCAGATGAAATGGAAAAGAGGCACTCTACGGGCCCAGTTTTATACCTCCCCTGTGCTGGGACGGTGGTAGAGCGCCTGCTGGAGGGGCCATAAGTTATTTAATTGACCTTGCGGTGACCGAGATGGTTCGTGCGTGCCTCTGCACCACCCAGAACCGTCGGAAGGGCTACGCAGGTCATCGTCCCCAGGAGCCTACCTTCGGGTTTGGTGACCGTGTTATCATGAGGTGTCCCGGATTAAGGGCTTCCTCTGTTTCGACGTTCAGGGCAAGCGGAGTCGGTCTTCTATCGGACCGGTTTTCGTCCTTGAGTGGATTGGGCAAGGTGGCTGTGATAAAGCCTTGCCCCCGTAGCTGACTCATGCCCGTAACGTCGCCCATGTCTCATAGCTGAGGCATTATGTCCACGATCCTGCTCATGTCATTCCGTTCGAGCCGCTCATTCTCGAGGAGGATATGTCGTTTGTGGAGCAGTTGATCGAGACCATGGATCAATGTGAGAAGAGGCTCTGCACCCAAACCGTTTCTTCGGTTAAAGTGCGTTGATAGCACTAGTTGGGTGCCTGGACCACTCGGGAGCTAAGTGACTCTATGGGTGACACTTCTATGTTCGGTCATCCCTTTAGGTTTCCTTAAATTTCGAGGACTAAATTTCATAAGAGGGGGAGAATGTTAGACCTGTGTCATTTAGAGTCCTAATTTCGATCGGAGTCGCTAAAATTTTTGCTTTTTAGCTACCTGTTGGGGTTTGAAGACTCTGATTGAAATATAACTGCATATTATGGGTCCTGGTATTGATTAGTACTGCCCATAAAATTTTCGTTTAATTCCGATAACGTTTTTGGAATTATGCAGTTTTGGATTGTAATTCGGATTTGATTTTATTTAAATCCAAGATGAAGAGGTAAAAATCCGATATTATTACGAGATGTTCAGTTTTGAGATAGCTTCCATATAGAAGTGGAATTGGATCAACTGGATTCATATATCAAAAGTTATGGGTACTTTTCCGAGTATACCCCGAAGATGAGAAATCCAGGCAGCAGCCCTGTAAGATGTTTAGCCTAGATTTTGGAATAGCTAGAGAGGTTATTTGATCTAGGTGTAAACATAAAAGCTGTAAATAAACTTCTTATCTTTCCAATGGCTTTGGAATCGTGCAATTTGGAGCTATATTGAGGAAGTTATGGCCATTTAAGTGAAGGCTATCCGGGATTTTAAGTCCGAGGACGACTTGGTCTTTCATTCCACCTTTGTCTATTTAAATCTCCAAATGTGCACGATCTTGGGCACATATTTTCCCTCTTTTGGATCTGGTACAGCCCTTGGTGAAGGTTTGGGTGGAGGAGATGTTGGTAATGGAGAAGAAGGAGTGAAAGAAGGTAAGTTGTTGTTGTTGATTCCTTTCTCTCTTCCCCCACCCCTTACTCTTTTTCCTTTCCCCTCTCTAAACCAGCCCCCCATGTGTTTGTGTTTATGCCTAAGTGAAGAAGAAGAAGCAAGGGAAGCAAGATGGAGGTGGTGGCAGCGGTGGTGGCGGTCGAGGTGGTCAAGGGTGCGCTTGCGATCCCCTACATCTCCCCCTATGCTCCCCCTCTCATTTGGGTGAGTTTTCCCTCTTCTTTAATTGGTTTTCATGCATGGTTGGGAGCTTGGGAGGGCTTGCATGTAAGAGGTTTGGGTTTGGGTGCATGTGGGGGGACATGGGAGAGGGTTTGGGAGGCTGGGCGCGCGCGCAGGTGCGTGCGCAGTCTGGCGCGTGCGCGCGGAGCATGTGTGCATGGGGTGTCGCGCGGGCGCGCGGTTGCGCGCGGGTACGCGCGCGAGTGCGCGCTTGTCAGCACGAGCGCGCGCGTGTCTGCGCGCGGGGCCCCGTGCGGGGCACTTGGGGTCGCGCCCGGGGGTGCGTGCTGGGCTGCCCGAGGCCCGGTTTGGGCGTGCTGAGGGTCGGCACCCTCGGGTGGGTGTCCGGGGGGCTCGTGCACGCTTGCGTGCGTTCAAGCCCGTATGCGTGGATGTCCAATCTTAGGCATCCCTAATTGATTTTATATGTTTGTATGATTGTTTTACTCACCCCTTTTGGTACCCTTGACTTGTTTATATGATTGTTTTACTCACCCCTTTTGGTACCCTTGACTTACAGATCTCATCGGATGGGATGCGCATCAATCCGGGTATCAGTGAGTGGTTTGATTCCAACCCTTCCGGGAGCGCTCGATGCACGTAACCGTGCTTCGCGCTTCCATGGGGCTTTTATTGCACCCTAAATATACTAGATATCATGCATGCTAGGTTGTATAGCTCGTATATTGTGTAGAACCCCTATTTTACCTTATACTTGCCTATGTATTGGATAGAATATAGCATGACTTAGGTAGTTTTGTTTGAAAGACTACCCCTATTTATCAAACATGTTTAACTTGGGTTAATAACGGGGTGTATGCGTAATATTCCTCTGTTTATGCTGTATGATTTATAACACCTATGATGTGAAGCATGGGTGGATTTGACCTATACATTTAATTATTGTAAATTACTTTTGTCATTGTTGGTGATGTAAAAATTCATCCACCTGTGATTTGGGTCACTATCAGAGTGGCGAAGAATTGTGGATCTGATTTATATGGTTATTTTGTTATATGATAGTATGTCTGTATCGATATTTGTCAGAACTTCAATGCAAATCATTGATAGTTTTGCTTGTGCATTCGATTGAATATTGTTTCTGGGGTATAAGTTAGAATCTTATACCATTTTTCATATTGAGCTTGTTGAGTATGAGTCAGACCTGTAAGCTGACTTATACAATTATTGTATGGATGTACAGTTGTTTGATTGTTTGTGGGGTATAAGTTGAATTCTTATACCATTTTCTATATTAGTGTGCTTGTTAGGTATTACACGGACATGTAACCCTACTAGTAAATAATTGTATTGATGTTGTTATGAGTTAGAATTGTAAGACTACTCTTACAATTGTTGGTTGTATGATTGTTATTATTGGATACCATATATCTTTTATTTTGTGTTATCCCTTGAATTTAGAGGACTAAATTCCTAAAGGGGGGAAGTATGTAAAATCTGTGCATTTTCTCTTATTTAAATATTTGATTTAAATATATAAATAAGATATTTAAATTAAAATTAGTGTGTTTTGTGTGTTTTAAAGTTTTAACCCATTTAGTGTATCCTTATGGGCCCATTTCTATTTACAATTTGAGATACTAATTGTTATGTTGAAATTTTTATATATTTTTCTTTTTTAAGATCTTCAAGATCTTAAATGGTTAAAATCTCATTAACATTGGAGCTTAAAAGATTAAGTTTTGAGATTTCATTGTTATTGATTTTGAGGGACCCAGTTTTGAATTTGTGAATTTCTTGTAATATGCTCCAGGGACCTATATGTAATTCGTATGGGGACCAATTTGTAAATATAAAATAGTACGGGAGTCGTTTTGTAATTTTCGTAGGTTTTAGGAATCTAGGTATATATGGGTGTGCAGCGTGTCTTCGGCAGAAACTGAGAGAGAGAGAGAGAGAGAGAGAGAGAGAGAGGGGGGGGGATTAGAGAGAAAAATAAAGGTATTTATTCTTTTTCTTTTTATCATTTGATTTTTCTATTATTTATTATATCAATGTTTAGCTATTTTGATTTTTAAGATTTTAATAAAAATAGAGTTTCGATTTATTATTTATTTTAAAGATTAAATTTATTTTTATGTTATGAGATTTTGAGTTTTTAATAAAATTAGAGTTTTGATAGATATATGTTCATGTTATTGGATTTCTAAGTTTTTTAAAAACTAGGGTTTTGATATATTATTTATTATTGCTAGATCTATGTAAGGTTTTTGATTTTTTGAGTATTCATAAACTTAGGGTTTCGATTTATTATTTATTTTAAAGATTAGATCTATGTTTAGATTTCTAAAATATAAGTTTTTAATAATACTAGGGTTATGAGTTATACCTATACTTAATAAGTTTTATTTATTTTTAATTTTTATTGACTAATAGTTTATTTTTATAGAAAAAAATGTTTTTGTATTATTTTATGAATGTTTGTTATTTTATTATTATTTTAAATTTCTGGATTTTTGTCATTTCTATTTTGTCTTTTCTGGTTTCGTCTTTTAGAGTGGTTTTATTGTAAATATGTTTTTGGTCTTTTTCTTAGGTTGTGGTATATATGGATGAGTTTTGATTGTTGGTATAAAAAAATTATACCTAATAATTATGGATAGGTAATTAGGTCTTGGGCTTAGGCTTAAATTATAGGTTTTAATTAATAATTTATTTGGTTTATCTAGGTTGTAATTTTTGTTGTGGGCTTCATTCTCCAGACCTAGGGTCCATTCGAGATGAGTAGGCCTATTGATTTATTTATGTGAGTTTTTCTCTATATCGTTGAATTTCACGTGTTAATTATATTTGTATGATATTATGTGATATCTACGCATTTATATTATGATTATTTTGCATGATTTTGATATTTTACATATCGATGAAATTGCATTTCTTACTGAATAAAGTTGCATGATTTAATTCTTTCGTCTTGTCATTTAAAATAGCATGAATTTTGTTATTCATGTTTCAAGAATTAACATAATACATTTTTTATGTTGATGTTTTCGAAATAACATTTGGATTAAAGATTTTCATTTCGAGACTTTTAGAAAAATTTAGGACTAGTGGAGACAACCTAGTCCTAGGAGATTTTATCAAGATGCATATCATGACATATTTTTGGAATAAATCCCCCCGTAGTATTTCGCCTTTGGGGAGGAAGGTCTAGGACTCAAAGAGTCCGAAGATCGGTGAGGGGTGTGGTAAAGCATTCCTTACAGCGGTGGAATCCTTTGTTTGGAGTCTGCAGCAACCGGGGCATCCTGTGCTGGTGTTCTCGTAGTGATGGCAGCGGCGACCCATCAGCGTCTTCTAGATCCGACGTCTCCTCGAGGGAGCATTTTGAGCGATTTAGTCGCTTGGGGCTTGGCACACCTGTTTTGGGAAACGGTTCTTCCGATTGAGAACCATACCCGGTCATATCATTTAAGCTGCATGAATTCTATGACGTGGACAAAAGATTGGGCCACATGATTGCATTAAAATATATTTTTTATTAAGCTCATGAATTTAAATTGATTTATTAAAGAAAATTCTTGTTTTTAATATTTATATATATATTTATATATGATTTTATCATTTAACTCTCATGATTTCTATGATGTGGGCCAAGGATTGGGCCACGTGTACATTAAAATATTTTTTTAAAAAAGTTCATGATTTTAAATTGATTTAATAGAATAAAATATTTATTAAATGAAATTGATTTTCATAAAACTTTATTTTTATATATACTATCATGTGAGGTAATTTGTCAGTTGGCTTATTCACTGAGTTAATCACTCACCCTATTCGATATGGGCTGATTGTTTCATAACCAGGTATTGCGTATTCTGAGGATTAAGATGAAGTTTGGACTTTTCACGGCTTTCAGAAATTGCTCCGAGGTAGCGGTTCGACAGTAAATTATAGTTGTGATTGACTCTTTATGTTTGTTTAGTTTAGATGGCTCCCACAGGGGTGGTTTGTTTAGTTTAGATACTTTTCAGTATCTTGTCTCCGCAAAAAAAAAAAACCTCTGATATATTGTAAAGTCATTGGCGATTTAAAACCGTTGGTATTATTTATTTTATTATTATCGGTTTTATTATATTTATATTATATTGGTATTGGTAAAAAAAAAGAGCTGTAAATTTTGGTCTTATCATTGGATTAAATTTAGTAGCGACCCATTTACTGTGAGGCCAGAACCCTGTGAGGTGCTCCTAGGATCTGTCCACAACGCTTGTTGGTGTGCCCATATAGCAGTGATAGGGACCTGGGAGGCTACCAGGTAGTAGTGGCCACACCGGGAGAGACTACCAGATGACGAGCGGTGTAGAACAATCGACCTCTTCCCCAAGAGCTTATGTCACCCCGAGGAAGGGGTGAGGGTGAGGGTGAGGGTGAGGGTGTGGTGGGTCGGCGTTGGTTCGATCGGCCAGTTTGTGCAATTTCCCAAAATCCTATGTCATCCGTCGGGGTGAGGGTGAGGGTATTGCTCCCAAGATCCTATGTCACTCGTCGGGGTGAGGGTGAGGGTGTTGGTGTGAGTGGAGTGGGCTCGAGTTGATACTCGACCCATCGGCTTGTGTAGTTGGTTTTTCCATGGGGTTCGCGTTGCGAACATGTAATGGTTCCTCCCAATATCGTCGTATACCGGGGCCCCGACGTTGAAGCTACCCTGACAGAGGACTCCCACTTGTAAGTACTCCCGATGCATTCGGCGGATGTACTGATCATGGTAGTGTTCCAGGTGAAGCTGCACGATGGTGGGCCACCGGACGATATTGCGAGCGTGAATGATCGTTCTCCCTTCGCCGGATCCGTGCGGATGCTTCCTAGGTACGAGCCACCCTGGGTGGACCCCCACCTGTAGGTACCATCGACACTGTCGATAGTGTACTGACCATGGCCGCCTCAAGGTAGAGGCTGCGTGGGAGAGCGCTACCGGATGGCGAACGGTGTAGAGCAGCAAGTTTTGCCCTTCAAGTCCCTAGGCTCACCCCTGTGGGGACTAGGGCGAGGGCGGGGTATGGTCGCACCGCCGTGCGACCTTGTTAACCGTTGGCTTTCTACCCCTGGCTTTCCTTGATACGAGATTGCCTTAGTATCAAATGATTATGTTGGTGTTTGGTTTCTGACCATTCACTGAGCTTGTATCTCACCCCTCGCTTATGTTTTTCTCCAGTTGATGCTGAGTCGGATCCAAGAGAAGAGCTCCCCTTGGCGCAGTACGAGTAGGAGACCTGCGTTCGCGTTGGATGTCTTTCGAGTGAGAGGCCATCAGCATTCCCTTTTCCTTGTATGTATTATACTTGTGCTTGTGCACGATATGTCGACTGTTGATGCTTGTTGTTGTGTATATTGGCTCTCACAGGACAGTTGATTGTGTACTCTAGTCTGTAAATATGTCTTTGAATTACAGACTTAGTCGTTTGAGCTTCCGCTATTTGTATATATTTGATGTCAGTTACTTGGTTATTGCTTTATTGCCTTTGATGTTGTAGAGTCCTTATTTGATCTCGTGTATGGATTGCTGATATCATATATATATTTGCCATGTCTCGGGGACGGCCGCCTTGGGGCGTGACAGCTATATATAAAATTTGGTGTCATTTGATTACCTGTATTGAAAGTTATACCAGATGTTCACGACCTGTCCAGATTCGTTTAGAAATAGACCAATTTCTAAAAATAATTTATTTCGGGCATTTCACGATTAAATCAAGATATGATGTCTTCACAGATTATGATCCCAACATATCAGAGAATGTGTGTGATTTATTTTAGAATTTTTGGATGAGCATTTGGTGCTGTGGAGATCAAATCATTAGGGGTATTTGTTGCAGATAAAACAGTTTTGCATGATTGTTTCAATAAGTTAGTTTACATGTTGTATGCAATATTAAGATTTGGTGTCGTCATGAAGTAGGCTTATATATATGTGTCAGGAAGCTTCATGTTTGATTTGAGCATCATTGGTTGTGTTTTACAGCTTTCGTTGGCGGGACTCGAGATGAATAGGTCTTTGGTGAGTGGTTTGATTCACCCCTTTTTGGAAACGTTCAATGCATGTGATTGTGCATCCATGTCTATAGGGTTTTATTACAATACTCAATCTTGATTTTTACATAGTATTGCCTTTGTATTGGTAGATGCTTAGTGTGGCTAATTCTTGAATGCTAGGTTCTTTGGACATGTGGTCTATGCACCTTGTTGTGATATTTGTGTGTATATTTAATTGTTAGGCCTTATCTATGGTATGCATATCTTTGATCTATTGTTGTCAGAATCATACATGTGTTTAGTATGCAAATGTTGTAGCTATCTTGCCTACATCCGATTGATGCATCTCTATGGGAATTCATGAGAATTCATTGTTGTATTGGAGTTTGTTATCTGATAGCTATGATGATAGAATGTCAGGCCTATCTGTGTTAGGTGTGTGCATGACTCGCCTTTAGGATCATGTCTTGTCATAATTGAGTTCAAGGACTTAGTTTCTTCCCCCCCCCCCCGCATTCAAGGGATGCATCTGTGCGGGAATACAAGAGAATTCTGTATAGCAATGTTAATTGCTAGAGGATAGTAGTTGATCTGTGACGATCGTATTACGAGCAAGAAGTGCTTCCTCCCCATATCATTGTGCGTCGAAGCTACCCAGTGTTGGAGCTACCCTGCGTGGTGTCACCGTGCCACCAGAAGGCCGCCAGGGAGAGGGCTACCTGGGAGAGGGCTACCGGACGATATTGTGAGCATGGAGTACTGTTTCCCTACATCATCATGTGTCGAAGCTACCCGGTGTTGAATCTGTCCTGCATTGTGCCACAATATCATTAGGAATGCCCAGAGTATGATGTGACTACCATACGAGGCTTAGAGTTTCGACCACAGGTGATGTCGTACCGTCGGGAATGCCCAGAGTATGATGTCACTACTATAGGAGGCTTAAGTACCGACCACGGGTAAATCCATATCATTGGGAATGCCCAGAGTATGATGTGACTATCATATGAGGCTCGAGTACCGACCACGGATGATGCTGTATCGTCGGTTATGCCCAGAGTATGATGTCAGTAACATACGAGGCTTGAGTACCGACCATGGGTGAATCTGTATCGTTGGGAATGCCCAGAGTATGATGTGACTACCATACGAGGCTCGAGTACCAACCTCGGGTGATGCAGTATCATTGGGAATGCCCAGAGTATGATGCCACCATCGTACGAGGCTTGAGTACTGACCATGGATGACCGTTAGGATGAAGATTACCCAGGAGAGGGCTACCGGATGATGAGAGGTATTGGTATGTATTTATTTAGATGCGGAGAATCTTTGTAGCGTGGTGCTAGTTTGTGTTACAACTCGTTAGTGTTAATAGATTAGTTGTTCCCCAAAAGTCTTAATAGTTTTCCCCCTTCAGGGTGAGGGTGAGGGTGAGGGTGATGTGTGATCACGTCTCTACATGACACTTATATCTGTCAGTGTTCTCCCATCCATATCTTTCTTTGAAAGAAAAATGTGTTAGTGTTATATTATTATTCTTGAGTTTGGATTCTTGTCACTCACTGAGCTTGTAGCTCACCCCTCGTGTGTTGTTTTCCACCAAGGACAGTGGGGCGTGGAGATGGAGCATCCCTCTAGTGTAATTCGTGCGTGGAGTGTCTCAACTTTCGGTTGGCAAGTGCGGGGCTATCAGTAATCCTATTTTTGTGTATGTATTAATAATTGTGCGTGTTGCACATGTGGTTGTACTTGAACTAGAATTGGGTTCTCACAGGACGGTAATTGTGTATTCGAGTCTGTAATAATGTTTTTGATTTACAGACTTAATTATATTTTATGCTTCTGCATTATTTTTAGTTACTTATCGCTTTCTTGTCGCCTTGTTATTTATGCGATTATTGTTTCATTATTATCAGGGGTCATTGTTGACCTCTTGTGTATGAGTCATGGTATTGTAGGATTTTTATTGTCACGGGAGGGCTGTTTCGGGGCGTAACATTATTGAAAAACAATTTTATGTACTTTTAATATTAAAAATGTTCAAATAAGCTTGTAGTCAGAATGACAAGCTTGTAATCCCTTAGGGCATAGGGCCTAGGCTCTTTTTGTGCAGGTAAATTTCTCTTCTACTTGGGTTCCATAATTTCTAGGACAATGTAATGCTTTGTTTCTTTCTTTGGGCACTTGACCCTTAATATATTAAAGTAAGAGCCTACTGCTCTAATAAAAAAAATTTCAAATAAGAAATATATTGACAAGGTAGAAAACTTCTATTTATCAGATATATAATCCAATTTATGAGATATAAAAAATTTTATATATTTTTCCATGCATATATATCCTAAAATCTCTTTAATTAAAATCAGAATATTTATCATAAATCAAAAAATCTATTAACATTTAATTACATCAAGATATTTTTAAGGTTCTACATTCTTTTCAAACCTAACAACCCGATATGTTCCATATAATTATAAATTTATAATAAAATTTATTATATGAATTATTTGTAATGTCATTGGACATAAATTTTAAATTTTAAAATTTGAAATTTATAAAAAAATAATATAAAATTGTCAGTAATAATTATAAAATTTAGTAAATATCACCTAATTCAGTAAATGGTATTTTTACATCTTTTAAATTTTTAAAAAATGATTAAAAATATTTAAATTTGCAATATTCATGTAAACCTAAAGGTACAAGAAACTTTTGAGAAGCTTTTCTAATATATGGAATTCTCGATCCCTAGAAAATTGTGTAGGAACCCTCATGGATGTCAAAATCAAGATTCGAAAGCAGTTTAAAGAAATAGTTTTCTTATAACAGTTTTTTTTAAAGCTCTCAAACATCCTTATATGACTACTTCTTCTTAAACAAAAGAACCCTTCATGCCTTTATTGGAACCTATTCTAATCTCAGAGATGCAATCATTACAATATATTTTCACGCCCCAGGCGTCCCCGAGGCGCGGCAAATATATATAGTATCAGCTATCATACAAGAGGTCAACAGATGACTCCAATAAATAATACACAAGGCTAACAATCAATGATAACTGATAACTCAAATGAAAGGCGGAAGCATAAAAATGTCAATAAGTCGGTAAATCAAAAATATTATTACAGACTCGAATACACAATCATTGTCCTGTGAGAGCCAAGTCTAGCCAATAAAAATACAACAAGTGCCACATGCACGGTTTACAAATACTCAAGACTCTAGGACTGCTGACAGCCTCGCACTCGCCAATCCGCCGGACAGAACGCTCCACGCACGCAGGACCACGCCACAAGGAAGCTCCAGCTCCACGCCCAATTAAACCCCTGTAAAGGAAAACAGTACGCGAGGGGTGAGCTACAAGCTCAGTGAGTGGTCAGAAACCAAACACCAACATAATCATTCGATACTAAGGCAAACGCCTATCAAGGAAAACCCTGGGTAGAAACCCAACGGTTATCAAGGTCACACGGCGGTGCGACCATACCCCGCCCTCGCCCTAGCCCCCACAGGGGTGAACCTAGGGACTTGAGGGGCAAAACTTGCTGTTCTACAGCGTTCGTCATCCGGTAGCGCTCTCCTAGGCAGCCTCTACCTGGAGCCGGCCACGGTCAGTACACTGTCGACAGCGTCGATGGTACCTACAGGTGGGGGTCCACCCAGGGCGGCTCGTACCTAGGAAGCATCCACACGGATCCGGCAAAGGGGAGAACGATAATTCACGCTCGCAATATCGTTTGACGGGCCCTCGCCCTAGTCCCCATAGGGGTGAGCCTAGGGACTTGAGGGACAAAACTTGATGTTCTACACCGTTCGTCATCCGGTAGCGCTCTCCCGGGCAGCCTCTACCTGGAGCGGGCCACGGTCAGTACATTGTCGACAGCGTCAATGGTACCTACAGGTGGGGGTCCACCCAGGGCGGCTCGTACCTAGGAAGCATCCACACGGATCCGGCAAAGGGGAGAATGATAATTCACGCTCGCAATATCGTCCGACGGCCCACCGTCGTGTAGCTTCACCAGGTACACTCCCATGATCAGTACATCCGCCGAATGCATCAGGAGTACCTACAAGTGGGAGTCCTCTATCAGGGCAGCTTCAATGTCGGGGCCCCGGTACGACGATATTGGGAGGAACCATTACATGCTCGCAACGCGAACCCCACGGGAAAAACCATCTACACAAGCTGATGGGTCGAGTATCAACTCGAGCCCACCCCACTCACACCAACACCCTCACTCTCACCCCGACGGGTGACATAGGAACTTGAGAGCAATACCCTCACCCTCACCCCGACGGGTGACATAGGATTTTGGGAAATTGCACAACCCGGCAGATCGAACCAACGCTGTCCCACCACACCCTCACCCTCACCCCCTCCTCGGGGTGACATAGGCTCTTGGGGAAGAGGTCGATTGTTCTACACCGCTCGTCTTCCGGTAGTCTCTCCCAGTGTGGCCACTACTACCTGGTAGCCTCCTAGGTCCCTATCTCTGCTATATGGGCACACCAACAAGCGTCGTGGACAGTTCCTAGGAGAACCTCGCAGGGTTCTGGCCTCTAACGGCTAGCCTCCCATGACCGCTACCTCAGCCTTATGGGCACACCAACACGTGTCATGAGTAGTACCTGGGGGCACCCACCGGGCTTTACTACGCCGGGCAGTCTCTACTCGGAGCCGACGAAGGAAAGAACACTCGACACCCACGCATACGATCCCTATGGATCCGTCATCATCGGTTATTAAACACCGATAAGCGCAATGAATTCTCATGAATTCCCTCCAGGGCGCATAACTCAGATGCAGGGAAGACATTATATTCTAAGTGTCAACGCCATGGTATGACCCATAGGAGGTCATACACTTATCTAATCTCATTAGACAAGGCTCATGGCCAAATAACATATATATAATATATGCAATTAACTATGCGAGGAATACCTTACTTAAACATGCATACAAGAGCACAATAAACATTCAATCACATAAGTATGACTCAAACAGGCGTTGGGTAACACCAACTCAAAGGGGAGGGTTAAGCGCGATCCGCGCCACAATAGGTGCATGCCAATAATTCAAAGCAAACCCGAGTCAAGTAGGAACTACATCTACTTACTCGTTCGCGAAAAGAGGGAGGGCGAGAGAGAGGGAATGCCTCATCCTCTCTTGAGCGGGTCATAGTTTTTCCCCAACTAGATGGGTGCAACAACTATACCATACCCTCGAGTACTAAATCAGGAATATTACGCATACACCCCGTTATTAACCCGAGTTAGACATGCTAGATATGTAGGGGTAGTATTTCAAACAAGATTACCTAAGTCATGCCATATTCTATACAATACATAACAAGTATAAGGTAGAATAGGGGTTTTACACAATATACGAGCTATATAACCTAGCATGCATGATATCTAGCATATTTAGGGTGCAAATAAAGCCCCATGGAAGCGCGGAGCACGACTACGTGCATCGAACGCTCCCGGAAGGGTTGGAATCAAACCACTCACCGATACCCGGGTTGACGCGCATCCCATCCGACGAGATCTGTAAGTCAAGGGTATCAAAATTATGAGTAAAATCACATACAAACACATAAAAATCAATTAGGATGCCTAAGGCATAGACATCCACGCAAACGGGCTCGAACGCATGCAAGCATGCACGCACGCACGCGTGCCCGAGCCCCCCGAACACCCACCCGAGGGTGCCGACCCTCAGCACGGCCAAACCGGCCTTGGGCAGCACCGCATGCACCCCCGGGAGCCCCCGGGCGCGCCCCCGTGCGCCCCGCGCGCAGACGTGCTCACCACGCGCCCACCGCGCGCAGACACGCGCGCGCTCGCGCGCGCCCCCTCTCGCACCCTTGCGCGCCTCCCGCGCGTACCCGCGCGTACGCGCCCGCCAGCGCCAACCAGCGCGCCTGCCTGCGCGCGCACGCGCGCGGACAGCCTCACGCGCGCACCCAGCACTCCCCAGCCCTCCCCCAAGCCCCCACATGCACCCAAACCCAAACACCACCCATGCATGCCCTCCCAAGCACCTATACATGCATGAAAACGAATTAAAGAAGAGGGAAAACTCACCCAAATGAGAGGGGGAGAGTAGGGGGATGTAGGGGCTCGCAAGCGCACCCTTGGCCACCTCGACCGCCACCACCGCTACCACCACCTCCATCTTGCTTCCCTTGCTTCTTCTTCTTCATTGGCACATAAACACAAACACATGGGGGCTGGTTTAGAGAGGGGAAAGGAAAAGAGAAAGGGTGGGGGAAGAGAGAAAGGAATCAACAACAACAACTTAACAACAACACTACATAACATAACCCACCTTTTCCACTCCTTTCATAAGCTTCTTCTCCACCCAAAACACACACAAGAGGAGGGGCTGAACCAGAGCAAAAGAGGGGAAAATAAAGCCTAAGGTCGTAACATTTTGGGGGGGTTTAAATAGGCTAAGGTCGGGCTGAAAGACCAAGTCGTCCTCGGACTAAAATCTCTGCGCAGCCTTCACTTAAATGACCATAACTTCCTCAATACAGCTCCGAATTGCACGATTCCAGTGGCATTGGAAAGCTAAGAAGATTATCTACAGCTTTTATGTTTACACCTAGATCAAATAACCCTTCCAGATATTCCGAAATCTAGGCTAAACATCTTACAGGGCTGCTGCCTGGATTTCTAAACTTCGAGGTATACACCGAAAAATACCAATATCTTTTGATATACGAATCCAGTTGATCCAATTCCACTTCTATATGGAAGCTATCTCAAAACTGAATATCTCGTAATAATATCAGATTTTTATCTCTTCATCTTGGATTTAACAAAATCAAATCCAAATACCAATCCGAAACTGCATAATTCCAAAACCGTTATCGGAATTAAACGAAAATTTTATGGGCAGTACTAAACAGTACCAGGACCCATAATATGCAGTTATATCTTCAATCAGAGTCCTCCAACCCCAGCAGGTAGCTAAAAACCAAAATTTTAGCGACTCCGATCGAAATTAAGACTCTAAATGACACAGGCCTAACAATATTTCCATGCTGCAGGATCATTTATGAAGATAACGGGTTTGTTTGCCTAAAATCTTCAGTGTTACCGACCCAGGTAATATGGCCATTTAAAAAAATGAACAAGAAAATAATTAAATAGTCTAACTTGCCGTCCTCATATGCATTAAACTTATTCCTCCCTATTCCATCTCATTCATCATTTGTTCCTCTACCAAAACAAGGCATAAACTTTGAAAAAGTATCTGTTAGGACTAAAAAAATAGGAAAATTTACATTTATACCTCTATAAAAAAAGATTTATTTGACGTTATGCCCCGCTTAAAAAGATAATTACACATAAATCCCTAGAAAATTTGATAATTGTGTATGTATAACCGTCCATCAGTCTTTGTTAATCTATTTGACTTAACCACAGTTACCTATCTAATAAGTCCTTGTGAAAATTTACTTAAACCCCTAGGAGAATTTGCATGTATATCCTTGAAAAACTTCTATTTGGCGTTATACACCGCTTAAAATTATAATTTCATGTATACCCCTAAAAAATTTGATTGTTATGCATACATGCCCTTCTGTTTGTCACAGTTAATTTATTTCACCTAACCACGGTTATCTATCTAATCATTCCTTGTGAAAAATCTCTTATATTTCTACAACACCTATCCAATACATGTCATAACTAATTAGAATTTTGTTGATAGTCTAACATACAACAACATATATAATCCCTCACTCTGTCCCATGTGGCTCCACCACTGGTCCCATATATATTGTTAGAAATCCACTGAAATATATGCATCATTAAATGAGGTATATACCTCGTTAAGTTTTTTTAGTTAATAAAAATTGGTCTATGAAATTCAAAATGGAGAGATATAAGCACTTTTCACTAAAGCATATACCTTTTTAGATGATGTTTATTATTTAAAAAAATAAAAACACATGTGGTTTGTGTTTTGGATTATAAAAAAGACTTAGTATAACCTTTTCCTATCATTTTTATTAGTATTATCATAATTATTCTTGTGTTTGTTTTTTGGGGTTGGGGGGTTATGGTGTTTTAGAGCATCAAATGGTCCTGGTGAAGTCTTGAAATACGTGTAATCAGACAGCTGTGTAACCATGATTTTATACCAGTGCGGGCAAAATATTGCACTTCATGAGTAAGGTTTCACACAAAATAAAAAAAATAAAAGTCTAAAACCTAAAAGCAAATAAGCTCAGATGTAAAGAAAAAAAGCAATAAATTTGATTCCCACAAAACAGACGAGATGTTAGAGTTTGGAGGTTGAAGAAGGGAATTTCTTTAAACTATTTTTATTATATGGAGAGATCAATAAAATTTCAATTCTCCAAAGGTCATGAGGGCATATTAGTCAAATCAAGTTATATTTAACACCGTTAACAAAATATTTTAATTTTATTTGACAGAACTTAATTAAGGGGTATACGTGCCTGATAATCAAAATTTTTAGGATATACGTGCATTTACCTTTTTAAACTTGATATAACGTCAAATAGATGTTTTCTTAGGAGTATACATGTAAATTTCCTAAAAAAAAGTGCACAAATAAAAAAAAAACCATTTTTCACCTGGCAGAAGAAAAGCACATAACCCTTGAGAAAATTTTAGGTTCCCAACTAAAAATATTCCAAACCTACATAGCCCTTCGATTTCTTCACCCTTAAAAACTTTTGGGTTCCAAGCAAAATGTTTGGGCTCCCAAGAAAGATATGCCAAATTTATTACTATATGTTTGGGTTCCATGCAAGAATAAATGTGTAACATATGAGAAGATAAAAAACAAAGGGAAGAGAATAGGATGGGTGAAACTCTCTGTGTATCTCTCTCTCTCTCCCTCTCTCCCTCTCTCCCTCTCTCTCTCTCTCTCTAATGATCTCCTTATTGAAATCTTTTTAAAAAAATTATTATGTTCTGTTTGGATGCATAACATGGAGCTCAGTAAAAAAATATTGGATTCACCCTTTTGTTTCAAGCACAAATTTTCCTATGAATTCTAACTAACTTCCTTTTGTCATGTTTGTTATATGATTTTCAGTGGAAAGAATGTTTTTGGTGTTATTCAAATAAAATAATGTTTAGAATTCATTTGAAATGTGGTTAAAATTATATTGTTCTTAGTCATATGAATGATAGACATTATAGCCATGTTTGTTGTAGCTTAAATTTATATATTATAGATTATGATATATAGATTATAAATTATAACTTTTCTAATAAGTAGTTCACATGTTTGTTATAGTTGTTGAAAAAGTAGATAATAAGCAGTTGTAGATCTTGTTAGAATAAGTTGTAAAATAGTTTTTTGCTGTGTAATTATAAAAATACCTCTCTAAAAGTAGAAGTCAAATTGTAATTTCTCTTTGATAAAAGAATGTGATTTTACTTATAAAATGATGATGACCACTCATCTTCTATTAACATTAAATAATATGTAAAAAAATTAATGAAATGTTGGATTCGACATTAATTAAAAAATAGAATGAAAGACAAAACATATATAACTTGATCTTAATTAATAAAAAACAAAACTAAAATTTTCTAGCTATAATCTAAATTTTATCCAAAAGAAAACATTGCAGTCTAAAATTTTAATCTTCCATGTGTTATCTCAAATTTTTGGAAGATGAAAGAAACATTTAGAGGAGATGAAAAGACTTGTATTTAGTAAATAAAGTGAAGGGTAGTGTTGTCCAACATATTTTTTAAAAAGTAATCCATAAATTATAATCTAAGAAACACCTCTAACCCAGCTTAGAGATTATGACTTTTTCAATCTGTTTTTTGCTTAAATAAGTTTCAATAAACTTAAACAAACATGCAACAACTGTTTATTTTAAGCTAAAAGCTAGAATCCGTAGCTTAAAAGTTTTAACAAACTTGTACAATATATGCCCATAGCTTTTTGCTTATTTGATTTAGCTTCTTAATTATCCCTGGAAAATAAAGTCATCCAATGTGAAATAGCCAATAGATTGCCTCTTCAATGTTATGTATGAATGGAATTGTTCAAAATTTCATATTTTTTTTAAGAGCATCTCCAACCACTCTCCAAATCTCTAAATTTGAAGGTGGTTTGCTTCAATCACTCTTTAAAATGTCATGATCCTCTACTTGCCTCAAGATTTACTAGGATCTGCTTGACTTTTTATACAAAGCCGTCACGTGTCTTTTTCTATATCAGACGATCAAAATTAAAAATTGGGGGTCCCACTTTTTTTTTTTTTGTTACACGCATTCAGTTTTCTTGGTTGACACTTTTTTCGGTTTTTGATGTTACATCTTGGCTGACATCACTTTTCTTTATACTTTTTACTTTTCATTTCTTGGCTAACAATAGTTTCTTGGAAAATAAAAATAAAATAATTCTGTATTTGAGATAAAAGTATTCAAATTTGGAGAGTGGTTTGTTCCAATCACTCTTCAAATGAACCTCCAACAAAGATTTGGATTTTGGCCTTCAAATTTGGAGGCCACCTCCAAATTTCAAAATAATTCCTAAGGTATTTAATATTAGACTCATTTGAAAGTTCTTAACCTGACATTTCCAATAGTATAATTATTTTAGAAAAATAGATTAATGTTAATAAATTTATTAATGAGTTTTGATATAATATTAAATAGAAAAAAAATGGAGGGGGGTGGTTGGAGTGTAATCCCTTCTGAAGATGAATCCCTCTAAATATGGAGACTTTGCCTAGCCGGCATTGAAGATACTCTAAGAACAACATGATTGTGTCCATATATGACATTATTTTGAGATTAAGGGGCCATTTGGAAACCTATTTCGATTTGGTTTTGTTTTCACATAAATAAAAGAAATTTAACGTGTTTCCAAAAGATCTAAAAAAAAGAATACTTAATTAAAAAATTTATTTTAAATTTTATTATAAAAAATTTCTTTTTAAAAAAGCAAAGAAAAAGAGCTGCTTGGGAATTGAGTTTTATTAAGCCACAAAATCATTATGTCAATTTCTTGACATTTCGTGAGTTGCAGGCCGGTGTGGTGGACAAGTGTGCGCCACTGAGACACGTATTGTCCAAATTCCTCCCTAGGCCTAATTCTGTCTACGGTTAAATCCAAAATAGAGGGGGTTCTGATCCTCTGGTAACCGTAGCGACCTAAGAACTTCTCGCTTACAGCTGAGAAGTTTGATAAGTGATCTACAGGGAGGGTGGAGAACCATTACAATGCTTCTTCTTCCCATGATTTCTTGAAGAGGAAGACTAGTAGATGTTGATTATCTAGAAATGGTCGGGCGTGTAGATAAAAGGCAGTTAGATGAATGTCTGGGTCTCCACGACCGTTATACCAGCGGAATTTGGGGATTTTGAATCCCTCATGTAATTGGACTGACGGGATTTGCCTCAGGTTATGTAGAGACATGTGCTTGGGGGCTGAGGGACCAGTTTCAGAAAGGATTCACCGGATGGTTTCATCTAGCATTTCTCCCGTGGGAGGGCTGATAAGGGCCTGGGGTAGAAACGGTCCCGGGTTCGGGGTGGCCTGAATAAGGGCCTGGGGTAGAAACGGTCGGGAATATTGGATTCGTGGAGGAAAGGGGCGCGAACGAAAAGATGCTCGGATTAATTGAGCAGCTGGGTGTGGACAGGGTTTTGGGAGTAGCCTTGGGGGTTCCGACAGGGGTCTCCTGTCTCATGGTCTTGGTATGACGGTAGTCAACGAGTTCATGAAACATGTCCTTACCATTTGATACCCTAGACTAGCCATCCTTTCCTCTAGATGGGCTAAGAGTTGCGTGGCCTGACCCTCTCGGGTGATTCTCTCCTCTAATATCTCCTCCTCTAGATAGGATTCCATGATGCGGATGCGGAATGATTTAAGAGCGGGGATGAATGCAAATTGAAAGCGGTAAATAAAGTAGTAAAGGATTGCGCAGCTGTGTGCCGCTTACGAAAGCAATAAAGGATTGTGCAGCGGTGTACGACTTACAAAGCAGTAAAAGATTGTGTAGCGATGTGCGACTTACAAAACAGTAAATGATTGTGCAGCGGTGTGCGGCTTACAAAGAAGTAAAGGATGTTGTAATGCAGAATAGAGGAGGATCTGATTTGAGGGGTGAGAAACGCTAATCTTCCTAGAGGATTGATAGCATTCTAGTCAAGCTTGTAAAAGGGAGGCAGAAGAGGATTACCTTTTGCTGTTTTTCACGAGGGATGTCCCACCGTGATCTCCAGATTTGTCAGTATGGGATTCGTCGGGTGTCGAGGAATCCGCATTTCGGCATTGTCGGTGTGCGTGATTCGACCGGGTGTCGATGAATCCGTGTTTTCGGGCCTGTGTGGGGGTTCTTCGGGGATTCGGATCTGATGCGCGCCTTTGGAGGACTCGATCAGATCGTCTCTCGAAAGGGTGGTGGGGTCTCATTCCCGATTGAGACACCCGATAGCGGCTCAAGGGGATTCCGGTGTGTGTGTGATCGCCACCTGCTTTTCAAAAAAGCAAGAAAAATTGGATCAAATTTGATCGCCTACGTGGGGGAGTTTGTGGGGTCTCCGCTCTGGGACACAGATATACCGTACTCAGAGGTGAAAAACAGGTAATCATATTCTACTTCTGGCTTGGCTAGAGGAGTCTTGGGTTAAGTGGGGTGTAGGTGTCGGTCGGCTAATGGATTTGAGCCGTCGGGTGGGGGGCGCCTAACTAGGGTTAGCCGTCTGGAGCCTGGGTCAACCTGGGCAGAACCTGGGTAGGGAATGGGTTTGGTTTTGGCAGAGGTTAAGCTGGGTTTAACCTGGGTTTTGGAGGGTGGATTGAGAGGGTGATTTTGTGTAGGGAATGGGTTTTTCTCTCACAAATTGGACTCTCTCTATCTCTCTCTCGGGATTTCAAGTGGGGGAGGGGAATGTGAATTGTGGATCTATGTGTGAATTGGGAATTGAAGGTTGGGAATTATGAAGGTGTGTTAGAAAGGCTTGGAACCTCCTCTATTTATAAAAAAAGAGGCAAGGGAATATTCAGGGGGTAATAAAATACCTTGGGTAATAGTTTGTTTGATTTGACCCCTCATTAATTCTTTGTTTTCTCTTTCAGAGACTAGGTGAAGGGCGGCTAGTAGAAACTAGACGCCCAAGATGGGACGGCTACTTCCTGGTAGCCGCCCCCATCATGACATGCCAAACGTCCCATCTCTGACAAGCGGTGGTTTGGGTTGGTTACTTGGATTGAACCGGCAAAGATGGTGGCGGTTAAAGGTCACAATCCGTCGCAATGATCAACATTTAATGCTGCTTTATGTACCATATAGGGAAGCGGTTTTGGGTCGGCCAGGGGGGCGGCTATTGCAAACTAGCCGCCTGATATGGGGCGGCTAGTAAGGGTTAGCCGCCCCTTTCCAGGGTTTTAGGTTTTCTAGGGTTTGGACAAGGGTTTAGGGTTTTCGATTTTCTGAGATTTATTTTCTATTTGATGCCCAAATGTGGGTCATTTCTTAGTATTACTTTAAGTATTTTCATCTTTTGGACGGTCAAAATCGGGGTATCTACACTTCTCTTGCCTTTGTTCTTTAGCTTCTCATATGTTACACATTTCTTATGTCTTGGTCATATATGTTACGCCCTGGAGCGGCCCCCCTCGGGACCGTAACAATCCTAAAACATCAGGAGTCATACACAAGAGCTCAACAATGACCCCAAATGAAAATGAATCAATATCCAACAAGGATCGCATAAATTACAAGACAACAGGGAAGCGATACCTAATTAAAAATACGGAAGCATAAAGTACAATTAAGTTTGTAAACCAAAAATATTATTACAGACTCATATATACAACACTGTCATGTGCGAGCCCAAGTCTAGTCCAAATACAACCACATCTGTGACACGCATGATTGCCAATACATACATAATAAAGGATCACCGATAGACGGGATGCTCCACGCACAAACCACGACATAGGGATACACCAGCTTCATGCCCCACTAAGCCCCTGGTGGACAAACAACACACGAGGGGTGAGCTACAATCTCAGTGAGTGGCAACAATCCAAGCTCAAGAATAATAATATCACACTATCACATTTTCCTTCCAAGGAAGATATGGATGGAAGAACACCAACATATACAAATGTCACAGAGACGTGACCACACACCACCCTCACCCTCACCCCCACCCCAGAGAGGGAAAACTATTGGGACTCTTGGGGAACAACTAATCCATTAACAGTAACTAGTTGTAAACAGCCTAGCACCATGCTTCAATGATTATCCGCATCGAGATATATACATAAAAATGCCTCGCATCATCCGGTAGCCCTCTTTCGGGTAATCCTCATCTTGGTGACCATCCATGGTCACTACTCAAGCCTCGTACAGTAGTAATCTCATACTCTAGGCATTCCTAACGATACAGATTCTTCCATGCTTGGTACTCAAGCCTCGTATGGTAGTGACATCATACTCTAGGCATTTCCAATTATACAAATTCATCCATGGTTGGTACTCAAGCCTCGAATTCTAGTGACATCATACTCTAGGCATTCCCAACGATACAGAATCACCCGTGGTCAGTACTCTGAGCCTTATATGGTAGTCACATCATACTCTGAGCATTCCCTACGATACAGTGGCACAAGGCAGGACAGATTTAACACCAGGTAGCTTCAACGCACAATGATGTAGGAAAACAGTACTCCACACTCACAATATCATCCGATAGCCCTCTCCCTTGCGGCCTTCCGATGACACAACAACACCACGCAAGGCAGCACCAACGCTGGGTAGCTTCAACGCACAATGATAATGGGAGGAAGCACTCCATGCTCGCAATACGATCCTCACATATCAACTACTATCATCTAGCAAATACCATTGCTATTCAGAATTCTCTTGAATTCCCACGTGGATGCATCACTCGGATGCGGGAGAAATAAGCTAAGTCCTCACACTCAATTATCACAAAATATGATCCTAAAGGCGGTTCATGCACACGACTAATACAGGTAGGACAAACATACTATCGTCAAAGCTATCAGATAACGAATATCAATACAATAAGAATTCTCATGAATTCCCAAAGAGATGCATCACTCGAATGCAGGATAGATAGCTACTACATTTGCATATTAAAAATAAGTATGATCCTGAGAACAACAGATCATAAATATGCCTATCAAGGATAAGGCCAAACATTTAAACATACACACAATTATCACATGAGAGTTTCTATCACAACAAAGTGCATGAACCACATGTCCAAAAAACATAGCATTCGAGAATTAGCCACACTAAGCATCTACTAACACAAAGCCAATACTATTTAAAAATCAAAATTGAGTATAGCTAAAGAGACCCATGGATACACGCATGATACCCAGTCACTGCGAGTTCCGCCAACGAAAGTTGCAAAACACAACCAATGATTCTCAATTAAAATATGAAACCTCCTGACACACATATAAGCCTACTTCATGAAGACCCTAACTCTTGATAGTTTCCACAATATTCATAATAACTCTTTGATACACAATCAAACAAAACTGGTATATTTGCTGCAACCAGCCCTAAACATTGATCTCCACAGCACCAAACACACATCCAATAATTCTGAAATAAATTATACACATGCCATGACCTGTTGGGTCATAATCCATGAAGACATCATCAACCTGGTTTAGCCTTTATGTGCCCAAAATAAAATATTTTCAGACACTGATCAATTTCCACACAAATCTGAACAATACACAGGATCTAACTTACAACACAGATATCATAAAGACACCAAATTTTATATATAAAATCAAGACATATAGATGATCATATCACATGAAGATACAAGCCTCAAAATATAGAAACATTTTAGTGGACAGGGAAGATTTTTTGAGTTTGAAGCGCGAAGAAAGATCATTGTCTTTAAAGTGATAATTGTCCCCACTCGTAAAGAGTTTGCTAATTGGTTCAAGCAATTCACTTCTAGGATACAACAAACTCAGAGTTCTGCAGATAGCAACTCTGAAGAACTCTCATACCACTCTTTTAAACTAATTTTTTTTTATGATTAATCTGTTCATTGAACAGATTTATATAGTGGGTGAAGGGCAGCCTTTGCAACCTTTCAAAAATTCAGTTGTTGGTTGAAGTGGGAAAGGGTGTTTGTTGGTTGGAGAGTTTCTGAAGGGATGCATACCAAATCGAAGAGACTCCTGCATACCCATTCAAGCTAAGTGCGCCTAACAATTCCCCGACGCACTTACATGCGTAAGCATGTGTGGACCTCTTCTCCCTTTGTCTTTTCTAGGCACCCCTAAAGTAGTGGGCCAATATATAAGTTGAAAAAATTCTTTTTCCACTTCCAATGTGGAACTATGTATTAAGTCTCAAAAACTCCAACCTATTACAATCTTTCTAACACAAAATATTTCTCTAGGTACCACATTCACAAGGATCTTCACAAAGCAGAAATATGCCATACCTCTCTAATCACCACCCAAGCCTCCCAACACTATCATCACTTCTTCCTCAGCCCAACCATTGTTGGTCCACACAAAGGAGAGCAAAAACAAAGAGGGAGGAAGGGTTAGCAAGGGTGAGCAACATAATACAAACAAACAAAAGTCACCCCACATACATAAACAATCCTCTCACCACTCCTCCAACAAGGATCCACCAAAATCCCACAAACATATCATGAATTGATTCACCAGGAATCAAATTCTAAAGATCAATAGAGAAAGAGCAGCAACAACAACAAGTGGAAGAGAAGAAACCAAATTAATATGGATCACCTTACCTTTAACAAGCAAAGCTTTGCATTCTCTTCAATCCCTTCCTCTCCTCCTCCTTCCCACTTCTCTCTCTCTGATATTCTGCTGGACCCCGAAAAGTACTAGCAAAAATCCTTTTTGTTCCCCCAAAACATCACTCATTTACTGGGGTTGAAAGGACCAAATCATCCCTGACCAAAAACTCTTGATAGACTTCACTAAAAAAAATCATCACTTCCAGAATATAGCTCCGAATTGTACAATTCAAAATCCGTTAGAAAGCCAAGAAGATTATCTACAACTTTTGTGTTTATACCAATGCCACGCCCCAGGGCGGCCGTCCCCGTGACGTGGCAATAATATAATATCAGCTATCATAAACAAGAGGTCAACAATGACTCCAATCAATAATACACAAGGCCAATGAAGTAATGACAATTGATAAGACAACTGGAAAAGCGGAAGCATAAACTATCAATTAGTCTGTAAACCAAAAATATTATTACAGACTCGAATACACAATCACTGTCCTGTGAGAGCCAAGTCTAGTCAATAAAATACAATAAGTGCCACACGCACGATTTACAAATACACAAGACTCTAGGACTGCTGACAACCTCGCACTCGCCAATCCGCCAGACAGAACGCTTCCACGCATGAAAGACCACGCCACAGGGAAACTCCAGCTCCACGCCTTTGTAAAAGAAACAGTACGCGAGGGGTGAGCTACAAGCTCAGTGAGTGGTTGGAAACCAAACACCACTACAACAATTTAATGCTAGGCAATTTCTTTTTCAGAAAAACATGGGTGGAAACCCAATGGATAATGGGTTCACGCGGCGGCGCAACCCACCTCACCCTCACCCTCACTCCCGAAGGGAGACTCTTGGGACTCTTGGGGAGAGACCATACCGTTTGTCAAGGAGACGCGGAATTACTGGTCTACACAACACTATTGGATACTCTACATGGAAATAATTGCTCACTAATGTCTCTCAACATCGATACTTAACCAACCCAACAACTATGGGAATCGATGAACTAACAAATGGGTCACGTATCGACTCCGGCAGGTCTGGAATCCACCGAAGCCCGAGGGCGACCACGTCGACGTATCAATCCCCGAGGAGGCATATTAGCAACCTAAATAACCAGCACTAGGATCAGGATACTCGTATAGAAATCCTAGGACTCATCTCTAACAAGAAACAATTGGCTCTGACAGGACCAGGCTCTGATACCAACTTTTGTCACACCCCAGGGCGGCCGTCCCCGAGACGTGGCAAGTATATATATGATATCAGTAATACGTACACGAAGTCAATAAATACACCACAATGTCAAAGGCGATAAAGCGAAATCAAGTAACTGACATCAAATACATACGAAAATAGCGGAAGCAAAACGACTAAGTCTGTGATTCAAAGATATATAACAGACCAGAGTACTCAATCAAACTGTCCTCTGAGAGCCAATATGTACAACAAAAGACAACATCAACCCATACACTGTGCCCAAGCACAAGTAGAAATACATACGAGAAAACGGGGGATGCTGAGGGCCTCTCACTCGCAAGATGTCTAACGTGAACGCTGTCTCCTACTGGAATCGCGTCTCAGGGAGCTCCTCCTTCGGATCTGGATCAGCAACAACTGGAGAAATACATATGCGAGGGGTGAGCCACACGCTCAGTGAATGGAATAATTCATGTATCATAAATCATATAACTTCAACAATCAACAAGTCCCTCACCCTCACCCCGAAGGGTGACCTTGGATCTTGGGAAATTGCACAAACTGGCAGGTCGGACCAACGCCGACCCACTACACCCTCACCCTCACCCCCTCCTCGGGGTGACATAGGCTCTTGGGGAAAGAGGGGTCGATTGTTCTACACTGCTCGTCCTCCGGTAGTCTCTCCCGGTGTGGCCCATACTACCTGGCAGCCTTCTGGCACCTCGCAGGGTTCAGGCCTCTATCGGACTAGCCTCCCACGATCATTACCTCAGCTATATGGGCACACCAACACGCGTCATGAGTAGCATCAAGGAGGTCTCCACCGGACTTTACTACGCCGGGCAGTCTCTACTCGGAACCGACGAAGGTAAGAACACCCGACCCTCGCTAATACGATCTCTAAGGATCCGTCGTCATCGGTTATCGAACACCGATAAGCGCGTCAAATTCTCATGAATTCCCTCCAGGGCGCATAAATCAGATGCGGGGAAGTTATTTGATTCTAAGTGTCCATGACCTAGCGTGCCCCCATAGGTGGTCACACACTTACCTAATCTCATTAGGCAAGAAATATAAGGCCTAAGCATGCATTAATTCTTACAAGAAGTATAGATTAAACATGGAAGTATCTTAATTTAATTACAAGGCATAATATTTTCTAAGTCATGCTTACACCTATACCTCTCTATCCGTTTAATTAAACTAACTAGGTGGGGACATGCATAAGTCGGGTTTATGCTAACATATGACATGTGTCTAGGCATGCATGGCTCTTAGGTATCATACATGAATGTATAAAGCCTAGCATATAACATCTAATCATGGCATGGGTTCATTCCTAGCCTAACAGACAATATCATGCATACGTCTACAATATATTGCACGTTTATACGCAGTTATGGTACCCCAGGGGAGGGCGATGCACTCCTAGGTGCATCGAACGCCTCCCAACTAGGTTGAATTGACCCACTCACCGCAACCCGGGGCGTCGCGCGACCACCCGCCAAGATCTGTGAGGCAAGGGTAACGAAAATGGTAAATAAACTACATAACAACACTTAAAATTACTAGAAATGCTAAAGACTCCGATATGCACACATACGGGCCCGCACGCATGCGAGTACGCGCGTACGCACGCCTATCCGAGCACCCCGACACCAACCCAAGCCCTCGGGCAGCCACACGCGTGGCCCCGCACGCGTACGCACGCGTATTGCACGCACGCACGCGCAACCGCACCCGCTGGCGCACTGCCCCACGCCCAGCCGCGCACCCAGCAGCGCACCCAACCCCCTGCCGCGCGCACGTGCGCGCTCGCGCGCGCTCGCACGCACGGCCCCCGCGCACTGTCCCCGCTCCGCGCACGCCCGATCACGCTCTGCGCGCATGCGCACGCGCGCCCCAGCGCGCCCGACCAGCCCACCTGGGCCCCTCTATGCGCGCGTCTGCGCGCGCACGCGCATGGACAAACCCGCGCGCGCGCCCAAAGCTTAAACACCCCCCTCCCAAAGCCCACACACAACCAAACACAAACACAAAGCATACCAGGTCCCTCAATAACCCAAAACCCATGAAAAATCACATGCAAGGAGGGCAGAAAGGCTTACCAAGAGAAGGGTTGTGCAAGGGGAGGACCCGGGCCCTTCACGCACCCGAAATCGACACAACCACCACCACCACTACCACCATCCTCTCATCCTCACAACAGCCCCTTCTCAGCCCCTATTTATGCTGGAAAAACAGGTAAATCAGGGGGGAGAAAGAGAGGAAACTTGGGAGAGGGAGAACACAACAATGGAAAACTAGATCAACTCTACCTCTTCTTGTTTGTGCTTCTTCTTCTTCTCCTTCCACAACAACACACACAACACACACACAAAAACAGAGATCAGAGAGGGAGAGAGTGTGTGAGAGGGAGAGAGAGCCAAAGATGGAGATCTACGACTACATAACCCCTTAAGAAGAGAAAAAAAAGAAATTCAGAAAGGGGGTGAGTTTAGCCTACCCTCACCCACTCACACTCACAAAAACCAAAGACTTACTTAACCATTAAGTAAAGGGGGGTAAGCTTACCAAGAGTCACCATAACCACCAAAATATCTAAGACTATTCCTCCCACAAAACCAGTAACAAAGAGAACCCGGATACGGTTCGAAACTGCATAATTTTCCAAACGTTACCGGAATTCGATGAAATTTTTATGGGTAGTCCAGAATGGTATCAGGACCCATAATATGCAATTGGATTTCCAATCGGAGTTCTATAGCTCTCGCAGATAGCTAAAAACCAAAATTTTAGCAGTTCCGATCGAAAAAGAAAAATTTCAAAAATGGCCAGAATTGACCCAAAGGTTACCCATAGGCTAAAAAGTGACACATATATAACATTCTTCCCCCCTTAGGAAATTTTGTCCACAAAATTTAATACAAAAACATCTAAGAAGGAAAAAGATGTGGATATGCGTCACGCATGGCGTCCTCGCGCTCCCAAGTCACCTCGGCACCAGAACGGTGCTGCCAACGCACCTTAACCAACTGGACGGTCTTGGTGCGGAGCTTCTTCTCGCGTCGGTCCAGGATCTCGACCGGCTGCTCCACGAATGACAAGTCCGGCTCGAAGACGAGCGGCTCGAACGGGATGATGTGAGCAGGGTCGTGGACGTAACGTCTCAGCTGCGAGACGTGGAAGACGTCATGGGCCTGAGCCAACTGTGGGGGCAAGGCTAGGCGATAGGCCACCTCCCCAATCCGCTCCAGGATGAGAAACGGCCCAATAAAACGTGGACTCAACTTGCCCCGCACACCGAAACGGAAGATGCCCTTCGACGGCGACACCTTCAGAAAGACATGGTCACCTACCTCGAAGGCGAGCTCACGGCGACGACGATCGGCGTAGCTCTTCTGACGGCTCTGAGCGGTACGGATACGCTCACGAATCGTCTTGACCTTCTCTGAGGTCAGGCGGACGATCTCTGGCCCCTCCAACTGGCGCTCTCCGACCTCATCCCAACACAAGGGAGACCTACAGCTGCGGCCATAGAGTGCCTCATAAGGTGCCATCCGAATACTCGAGTGGTAGCTGTTGTTGTAGGCAAACTCTACCAACGGAAGGTGCCTCTCCCAACTACCCCCGAAGTCAAGGATGCAGGCCCGCAACATGTCCTCCAAGGTCTGAATCGTCCTCTCCGACTGGCCATCGGTCTGCGGATGAAAAGCGGTACTGAAGTGGAGGTTCGTACCAAGGGCGTGCTGGAGGCTACGCCAGAACCTCGAAGTGAACCTCGCATCTCTATCTGAAACGATGCTGACCGGAGTGCCGTGGAGACGAATGATCTCGGAGACAAACAATTGCGCCAGGGTGTCCAGAGAATCGGTGAGTCGGATGGGGAGAAAATGGGCGGACTTGGTCAGTCGGTCGACGATCACCCAGATGGCATCGCGACCCGAACGTGACCTCGGCAGACCCGAAACAAAGTCCATAGTAATCTGCTCCCACTTCCACTGCGGAATCTCCATGGACTGCAGCTTCCCCGCAGGACGCTGATGCTCCGACTTCACCTGCTGGCATACCAAGCAACGGGCAACGAAACGGCCAACATCCGCCTTCATCCCGCGCCACCAGTAGCCACGACGAAGGCCCCTGTACATTTTCGTGCCACCTGGATGCACTGTGTACCTCGAGCGATGGGCCTCGTCCAAGATCTTCTGCTTCAGCTCTGCGTCGTCAGGAATACATACCCGGCCTCTGAACCGTAGGATCCCGTCCTCACGAATCTGGTAATCCGGTCGCTCGCCCCGGGCGACGCCTTCAGAAAGGACCATAAAGTGCGGATCCCGCCCCTGTGCCGAGCGGATCTCGTCGAGGAGAACAGGCTGCACCACTAACCTGGCCAGATAGCCACCAGCAGGCGTCTCCCGAACACTGATCCAGCAAGCGGCCTCCTCCAGAAGCCTCCAACGACGCACAGCCATGTGGGCGGCCATGCCCAAAGGCTGCCTACTAAGAGCATCTGCCACGACATTCGCCTTACCCGGATGGTAAGCGATGTCACAATCATAGTCCGTCAGGAACTCGACCCAACGTCTCTGACGCATGTTGAGTTCCGGCTGGGACTGCAGATAAGTCAGGCTCTTGTGATCCGTGAAGAGCTCAAACTCCTTGCCATAGAGGTAGTGCCTCCAAATCTTCAGTGCGAAGATGATCGCCGCTAACTCCAGGTCATGGGTGGGGTAATTTTGCTCATGGGGCTTCAACTGACGCGACGCGTAAGCAACAACCTTACCGTTCTGCATCAGGACGCAACCCAAACCCAGTCGCGACGCATCAGAGTAGACTGCGAATCCGCCACTCCCCGACGGAATGGTAAGAACGGGCGCTGAGGTGAGTCTCCGCTTCAACTCCTGGAAGCTCTCCTCGCAAGATGGGGACCACTCGAACCGGACATCCTTCCGAGTGAGGCGGGTCAGAGGGACGGCTATCTTCGAGAAACCCTCAACAAACCTCCGATAATAGCCCGCCAAACCCAGGAAGCTCCGAATCTCGGTGGGGTTCGACGGTCGCCGCCAATTCGACACGGCAAGCGTCTTCTCCGGGTCCACAGATATACCCTCACCGGAAATCACATGGCCAAGGAAGGCCACACGCTCTAACCAAAACTCGCACTTACTGAACTTGGCGAACAACTGATGTCTGGCCAAAGTCTCCAAGACAGTGCGAAGATGGTCAGCGTGCTCCTCAAGACTCCTCGAGTACACCAAAATATCGTCAATGAAGACTACCACGAAGGAGTCGAGGAAGGGTCGAAACACCCGATTCATCAAATCCATGAAAGCTGCCGGCGCATTCGTTAACCCAAACGGCAGAACTCGAAACTCGTAGTGCCCGTAACGGGTACGAAAGGCCGTCTTCGGAATATCCGACTCCCGGATCTTCAGCTGATAGTAGCCCGAACGGAGATCGATCTTAGAGAAGACACGCGCTCCCTGGAGCTGGTCAAACAGATCATCAATCCGCGGTAAGGGGTACTTGTTCTTCACGGTCCGCTTGTTCAGCTGTCTGTAATCAATACACAAACGCAGCGAACCGTCCTTCTTTCGAACAAACAAGACAGGGGCTCCCCACAGAGAAACACTCGGACGTGCAAACCCCTTTTCAAGCAACTCCTCCAGCTGCTCCTTCAGCACCTTCAACTCTGCTGGGGCCATCCGGTACGGAGCCCTCGAAATCGGCTCGGTCCCCGGAATCAGATTAATCTCAAACTCGATCGCGCGATCCGGTGGTAAGCCTGGAAGATCCACAGGGAAGACCTCCGGATATTCCGCCACGATAGGAGTCTGACTGATATCAACCCGCAGCGGTGCGTCCTCGTCCACAATGCACGCAAGGTAACCCTCGCATCCGCCCTGAAGGAGTCTCCACGCCTGGATGGACGACACGAACCCCAAAGGAGCAATGTCTCTATCGCCCACGAACTGGAAAGACCTCCGACCAGGGACGCGAAAAGACACCGACTTCGCAAAACAGTCGATGGTGGCGTGACTCACTGCCAGCCAGTCCATCCCCAGGATGGCGTCGAAGTCCGTCATGGTGAGCTCGATCAGATCCACCGGAAACTCATGCTCCGAAATCACCACAGTACATCCCCGATACACAAAGCGAAGGAGAATACGGTCTCCGACCGACAATGATATCTCTAGCATAACATCTAGAGGGGTCGACACCACACCCATTCGTCTCACGAAAGCGGGAGACACGAATGAATGTGTGGCCCTGGAATCAAACAACACATAAGCAGGACACTGGGATATCAGAACAATACCTCGGACCACGCTACTCGAAGCCTGCGCATCCTCATCAGTAAGCGCTGCCACACGCCCCTGAACGAGCTGCGGTTGAGGAGCAGGGGCACGCCTCGCGGGCTGTACTGCCTACCTCCTCTGGTCAATCCTGCCACCCTGTGGCTGCTGAAACTGACGCTGCGGCTGCTGCTGCTGGTGTGTCTGCTGCTACTGGTGTGTCTGCTGCTGCTGGCGCAGCACCTGCTGCGGGTGACGCGGCACCTGCTGCGGCTGAAGCTGAGGTGCCGGAGGTCGGCCAGCATCGGGGCAGTCTAAGATGACGTGTCCGACTCGCTGACAATGGAAACAGCGTCGTGTCTCCGGTCGCCTCACCTGTGCCGGAAAGGCGGCAGTGGGTGCAGGGCCACGCGCTGGCACCACAGCGACTGGAGTAGCGACGGCCGCTGGTCGATCCACGCGGGGCCGCTTGTCCTTGCGACGCCACGAATCCTGACTCCTGGGTGGCTTCTGATCCTCAAATGGAATAATAGCTGAGGAGAGCCCAAGGTCACGCTCAACTGTCCTCGCCCGAGACACCAGGTCGGTGTACCTCGAGAGAGCCTCCGAGGAAACATGCACCCTGATGGCGCTGTTGAGACCCATCTCAAACCGACGGCATCTCGTCTCCTCGTCCACCACCAAGGCTGGGGCAAACCGAGAGAGCCTCATGAAACGTGTGGAGTAGTCCGACACTGACATGGTACCCTGCGTCAGCTGCTCGAACTCCCGCATCACGATCTGCCGCGTCGAGAATGGAAAGTACTCCGCCAAGAAGTGGTTCCGGAACCCGGCCCAAGGGAGTCGCTCCACACCCTCCGGAATGTCCACAGATCGGGTGGCCCACCAGTCAGCGGCGCTACCCTTCAACATGAACGTGGCCAATGAGACACGCTGTCGGTCGGTGCAGTGCATGGTCGAGAAGATCTTATCTATCTCCATCAACCAACGCTCTGGGGCAAGGGGGTCCCTCGTCGAGCCATGGAACTCAGGAGGATGAAGCTTCAAAAAGGCGGTGAGGCCGGTCTGATGCACACGGGCCGCTGCCTCTAGCTCCTCCTCCCTCTGCTCGGGTCCATGAGCTCCGACTGCAGGAATCTCCACTGGTACAGGGGGTACCTCTGGCACCACGGGTGGATCTGCTGCTAAGGGTACCTGCGGAGCCGCCTCGCGAGCTGCCCGCAGTTCCTGAATCTCTCGCGCCTGCTCAGCCAGCGCTCTCGTCTGAGCCTCCAGCGCCCTCGCCTGAGTCTCCAGAAGGTCCGCTATCCGAGCGTAAGCACGCTCCCATGCAGGAGGCTCCTGCGCAGGTCCTGGCCCAACGGCCGAGGACCCCTCAGTAGACTCCTCGTCTCCGGCAGGTCTGGAATCCACCGAAGCCCGAGGGCGACCACGTCGACGTATCAATCCCTGAGGAGGCATATCAGCAACCTAAAGAACCAGCACTAGGATCAGGATACTCATATAGAAATCCTAGGACTCATCTCTAACAAGAAACAATTGGCTCTGACAGGACCAGGCTCTGATACCAACTTTTGTCACACCCAGGGTGGCCGTCCCCGAGACGTGGCAAGTATATATATGATATCAGTAATACGTACATGAAGTCAATAAATACACCACAATGTCAAAGGCGATAAAGCGAAATCAAGTAACTGACATCAAATACATACGAAAATAGCGGAAGCAAAACGACTAAGTCTGTGATTCAAAGATATATAACAGACCAGAGTACTCAATCAAACTGTCCTCTGAGAGCCAATATGTACAACAAAAGACAACATCAACCCATACACTGTGCCCAAGCACAAGTAGAAATACATACGAGAAAACGGGGGATGCTGAGGGCCTCTCACTCGCAAGATGTCTAACGTGAACGCTGTCTCCTACTGGAATCGCGTCTCAGGGAGCTCCTCCTTCGGATCCGGATCAGCGACAACTGGAGAAATACATATGCGAGGGGTGAGCCACACGCTCAGTGAATGGAACAATTCATGTATCATAAATCATATAACTTCAACAATCAACAAGTCC
This sequence comes from Acorus calamus, assembly GCA_030737845.1. NCBI lineage: Eukaryota > Viridiplantae > Streptophyta > Magnoliopsida > Acorales > Acoraceae > Acorus > Acorus calamus. Next base: position 14,538,446 of record CM060870.1, read on the forward strand.
CTCACCCTCACCCCGAAGGGTGACCTAGGATCTTGGGAAATTGCACAAACTGGCAGGTCGGACCAATGCCGACCCACTACACCCTCACCCTCACCCCCTCCTCGGGGTGACATAGGCTCTTGGGGAAAGAGGGGTCGATTGTTCTACACCACTCGTCCTCCGGTAGTCTCTCCCGGTGTGGCCCATACTACCTGGCAGCCTTCCGGCACCTCGCAGGGTTCAGGCCTCTACCGGACTAGCCTCCCACGATCATTACCTCAGCTGTATGGGCACACCAACACGCGTCATGAGTAGCATCAGGGAGGTCTCCACCGGACTTTACTACGCCGGGCAGTCTCTACTCGGAACCGACGAAGGTAAGAGCACCCGACCCTCGCTAATACGATCTCTAAGGATCCGTCGTCATCGGTTATCGAACACCGATAAGCGCGTCGAATTCTCATGAATTCCCTCCAGGGCGCATAACTCAGATGCGGGGAAGTTATTTGATTCTAAGTGTCCATGACCTAGCGTGCCCCCATAGGTGGTCACACACTTACCTAATCTCATTAGGCAAGAAATATAAGGCCTAAGCATGCATTAATTCTTACAAGAAGTATAGATTAAACATGGAAGTATCTTAATTTAATTACAAGGCATAATATTTTCTAAGTCATGCTTACACCTATACCTCTCTATCCGTTTAATTAAACTAACTAGGTGGGGACATGCATAAGTCGGGTTTATATTAACATATGACATGTGTCTAGGCATGCATGGCTCTTAGGTATCATACATGAATGTATAAAGCCTAGCATATAACATCTAATCATGGCATGGGTTCATTCCAAGCCTAACAGACAATATCATGCATACGTCTACAATATATTGCACGTTTATACGCAGTTATGGTACCCCAGGGGAGGGCGATGCACTCCTAGGTGCATCGAACGCCTCCCAACTAGGTTGAATTGACCCACTCACCGCAACCCGGGGCGTCGCGCGACCACCCGCCAAGATCTGTGAGGCAAGGGTAACGAAAATGGTAAATAAACTACATAACAACACTTAAAATTACTAGAAATGCTAAAGACTTCGATATGCACACATACAGGCCCGCACGCGCAACCACACCCGCTGGCGCACTGCCCCGCGCCCAGCCGCGCACCCAACCACACCCGCTGGCGCAGCCCCGCACCCACCCAGCCCACCCAGCCCCCTGCCGCGCGCTCGCACGCACGGCCCCCGCGCACTGCTCGCCCCCGCGCGGCCCCACACGCCTCTGCGCCCACTGCCCCCGCTCCGCGCGCGCCCGATCGCGCTCTGCGCGCATGCGCACGCGCGCGCCAGCGCGCCCAACCAGCCCGCCTGGGCCCCTCTGCGCGCGCACGCGCGCGGACAGACCCGCGAGCGCGCCCAAAGCTTAAACACCCCCCTCCCAAAGCCCACACACAACCAAACACAAACACAAAGCATACCAGGTCCCTCAATAACCCAAAACCCATGAAAAATCACATGCAAGGAGGGGAGAAAGGCTTACCAGGAGAAGGGTTGTGCAAGGGGAGGACCCGGGCCCTTCACGCACCCGAAATCGACACAACCACCACTACCACTACCACCATCCTCTCATCCTCACAACAGCCCCTTCTCAGCCCCTATTTATGCTGGAAAAACAGGTAAATCAGGGGGGAGAAAGAGAGGAAACTTGGGAGAGGGAGAACACAACAATGGAAAACTAGATCAACTCTACCTCTTCTTGTTTGTGCTTCTTCTTCTTCTCCTTCCACAACAACACACACAACACACACACAAAAACAGAGATCAGAGAGGGAGAGAGTGTGTGAGAGGGAGAGAGAGCCAAAGAAGGAGATCTACGACTACATAACCCCTTAAGAAGAGAAAAAAAAGAAATTCAAAAAGGGGGTGAGTTTAGCCTACCCTCACCCACTTACACTCACAAAAACCAAAGACTTACTTAACCATTAAGTAAAGGGGGGTAAGCTTACCAAGAGTCACCATAACCACCAAAATATCTAACACTATTCCTCCCACAAAACCAGTAACAAAGAAAACCCGGATACGGTTCAAAACTGCATAATTTTCCAAACGTTACCGGAATTCGATGAAATTTTTATGGGTAGTCCAGAATGGTATCAGGACCCATAATATGCAGTTGGATTTCCAATCGGAGTTCTATAGCTCTCGCAGATAGCTAAAAACCAAAATTTTAGCAGTTTCGATCGAAAAAGAAAAATTTCAAAAATTGCCAGAATTGACCCAAAGGTTACCTATAGGCTAAAAAGTGACACATATATAACAACATGCACCCAAACTATAACCCCCACATGCATGCCCTCCCAAGCATCCCAACATGTATTAAAACCAACCAAAGAAGTGGGAAAACTCATCAAAAGGAGAGGGGGAGGAAAGGGGGATGTAGGGGCTCGCAAGCGCTCCCTCGGCCACCCCGATCACCACCACAGCTACCACCACCTCTTCTATGCTTCCCTTGCTTCTTCTTCTTCATTGTGGCATTACAACAAACACATGGGGGGCAAATAAGGGGAACCATGGGAGCGAGCTTGAGATAGAGGAGATGGGGAAAGAAGCAACAACAACACAACAAAAGCATACACACCTTGATCTCCTCCATAAAAGCTCTTCCTCTCCATCACCTTCACTTCCTCTACCCAAATCAAGCACCAACACTCACACAAAGAGGTTGGAACAGAGAGCAAAAGAGGGAAAAAGTGGCCAAGGTCGTAACATTTAGGGGGGTATTTATAGCCAAAAGAGAACTGAAATGACCAAGCCGTCGTCGGACTAAAAACTATGGACAGCCTTCACTAGAAAGGCCATAACTTCCTCAATACAGCTCCAAATTTCACGATTCCAATGCCATTGGAAATATAAGAAGATTATCTACAGCTTTCATGTTTATACCCAGATCAAACAACCTCTCCAGCGATTCAGAAATCTAGGATAAAGATCATACAGGGCTGCTGCCTGGATTTCTCATATTCGGGGTATACTCGGAAAAATACCCATATCTTTTGATATATGAATCCAGTTGATCCAATTCTACTTTTATATAAAAGCTAGATCATAATTGAATATCTCATAAAAATATCAGATTTTTATCTCTTCATCTTGGATTTTTATAAAATCAAATCCAAATACCAAATCAAAACTGCATAATTCCAAAAACGTTATCAGAATTAAAAGAAAATTTTATGGGCAGTACTAAATGGTACCAGGACCCATAATATGCAGTTAGATTATCAATCAGAGTCCACAAACCCCAGCAGGTAGCTAAAGTTAAAATTTTAGCGACTCCGATCGAAATTAGGACTCTAGATGACACAGGCCTAACATTCTCCCCCCCTTAGGAAATTTAGTCCTCGAAATTTAAGGAAACCCAAAGGGAAGACCGAACGTAGAAGTGTCACGCATAGAGTCCCTTGGCTCCCGAGTGGTTCGGCACAAAACTGGTGCTGCCAACTGTCGGTATGTAAAACTGGGGGTTTCTGCGAACTTGGTCCTGGTCCGTCTCGCGACTGATCAGATCACCGCCCGGAGAGTCGTTCCTGAGCCGCCCGACTGCTTCTCAGAAAAGACGGGGTTTGTTGTTTGTGATCGCCACCTGCTTTCTCAAAAAGCAGGAAAAGTTGGTGTTGGATTTGATCGCCTCGCGTGGGGAGTTTGTGGGGTCTCCGCTATGAGACACGGATATACCGTACACAGAGGTGAAAAACAGGTAATCCTATTATGCTTTAGGGGCTTGACTAGAGGAGATATGGGACTAAAAAAGGTTAGGAGGGGGTCGGCTAGTGGGAATTAGCCGCCTGGTACGGGACGGTTGGTTGGGACTAGCCGCCTGGTACCTGGTTTTGGGTTTTCTGGATTTGGACAGAACCTAGGTAGGGAAGTGTTTTGGCTTTGGCTAGGGTGGTGGTAATGAGGATTGAAAGTGGTGTTGGTGGTTTCCTCTTCTAGATTTGGCCAGCACCTAGGTAAGAAGTGGTGTTGGTGATTTCTTTGGGGGTTTATGGAGAGTGGAATTTGGTGGGGAATGACTTTCCTTCTCTCTCAACTAGGGCTCTCTCCCTCTCTCTCTCTTTCTCTTTCTCTAACACACACTTTGGAAATGAAAATGGCCACCCTTTGGTTCTCACCCCTACCCCTCCTTTTATAGTAGAAAAGGGTGCATGGGATTATTCCTTGGGCAATAGCATGGGTTGGGTAAGAGGATGTGGCCAAGTAACCATCATTGCAAAAAGACGCACTCTATCGTCCATTGGGTAACAACATGAGTTGGACAAAAGGGCGAGGCTAAGTAACTTCACACCTAAGTAAAGTTTGTGAAGTTGCTTTATGCTTTATGGGTGAGTCCAGATGCAAGCTGGCTACCCTAATTCAGCTGCTCAGGCAGGGACGGCTAGTTGTAGTTAGTCGCCCAGTGACGGGCGGCTAGTTAGGAGATGCCGCCGGTATGATGATCTGCCAAACGTCCAATCTCTGACAAGCGGTGGCTTGAGGCGATTACTTGGACCGTCAAAGAAGGAGCGGCTAATTGGAACAAACCGCCGCAATCATCAGCATTAAATGCTGCTTTATGTCCCATCTAAGAGAAGCGATTGGGGGCGGTTAAGGGCCAGCTAGTTGAAACTAGCCGCCTAGTGTGGGGCGGCTACTTTCAATTAGCCGCCCGGCTTCTAGTCACTTAATTTTTCTAAGTGTTGTGGCCAGGGTTTCTCCTATTGTTCCTCTAATTCTCTAAAGTAGTTTTCTATTTGATCCAAATGTGGTCATTTAAGAATGTTACTTGAAGTATTTTCATCTTTTTTGACGGTCAAAATTGGGGTATCTACAATTGCCCCTCATCGGACGGAGTCTTTGCGCGAAGCGAGAAAGACTTCGACTGATGATAAGGAAAGAGACCCCTATTTTAACTGGCCCGACCTTCAAGAAGTCTTGATCTCATTACCAATACAATTCAGGGAGTTTATTTAGACTGTCAGAGGCTAGGTCTTGACTAGAATTTTCAACCGAAAGGAATGATCCAGGTGGAAGGCGGGAAAAGTAAAATGGTGAGTGATCCAACCCGCGGTCGGGGTTCTTAGCTATCGTGCACGGAGTAGCCTAGCGTCAGTTTCCTCGTGCCTACCGTTCCCGTGCTTGGGAAAACTCAGCAAGGAGGGGATATCGCCGACAGAAAGCAAGTAAAGGTATTGAGTTGGTGAATTGGATCATCCAAAAAATAAAAATTCTAGAAAAGAACCAGAACTGAGGAAATTCGAGCTGAATGGTACTAGTAACGTGATTGGAGTTCAAGTGAGTCGTGTTTTAATCAAGAAGAATTTTGAAATTAACCAAGACATGGCTGTGGTTGTAGAAAACTTTGGAATTTGAGTTTGTTTGAGATACTGGCAGGGAGTGCATGCATTTTTGATAGAACAGGATGCCCTGCATGCATATGCATCATGGTGGGATTTTAAACAAGCATGTTTTATATTTCTAAGTGTAAATGTGAGCATGGATTTTTAGAAAGGATTGTTTTTGCATGCGTGTTCTGTCACGGTGGGATTTGAACTAGCATGAGTTTGAAAGTTTGCATGTGTTGTCATGGTGGGATTGCATGCATGTGATGTGATTTGTTTGGAGCATAGCATATGAGTTAAAAGAAGGGCAACTTTACATGCATTTCATCATGGTGGTATTTGAGTTTAGCACATGTGTGTTGTGACATGTATGAAGATAGAATATGTTGTGTGATGTCAAGAAAAGAGAGGTTGAAGTAGTTTTTCTTGAGAAGCATAGAGGAGCAATTTGTAAATGAGCATGGGTGACAATTTTTGATAGTCAAGTATTAAGATGGATGTCAAATCATGCATTGATCTGAGAAAGGGGGACAAATTTTGATCATTCTAATCAAGACATGCTGCTAATGTGAGGGAGAACACCTTGTGATTCACCCATGTCTAGCCCAGGGCACTTGGAAGTGGTTTAGCTTGAGGGATGAGTTTCCAAGTGGAGTAGTTTTAAATATTTGATCATGTTACTCTAAACATGCTGAAAACTCCATGAATGTGCCAAGAATCAAACATAATAAGTATCCCTCAGATATGCAAGACTTTAAATAGACTCATGTGAGAGTGTGTGCTGTTGTAAATGTAAAGAAAGGTTCACCCTTGGTTGAAATTTCGCCTAGCCAACAGACTTGGTTTAATTGAATCATGGTGGGAAAAGAATGAGTGAATGGGGATGAGAGTAATATCTTCTTTGAATCACTTTTAAATTGCCCCAGTCCTAGCATAAATCTTACTTTCTAGGTCCCTTTGGCTTTCTTCTTTTTACCACTTCTTTATTTTGGGTGGAAAATACAGTCCTTTGTTTGGACCATGTACTAGTATAGCCGTTTGTTTGGCATATACTTGTGCATAAAGGCGTGAAAGCCTGCTAAAATAGAGAGTTTAACCCGTTCACTTGGGTGTTATTTTTCTTTTGTTGGCCTCTCATTGCCTGATTTTTTTTATTTGAGGGGGGGGGGCTCTTCTGTTTTTCACCCCGATTCTTTTCATGCATCCCCTCTAGAAGTGTTTGTATAGTGCCAGAGCCAGTTTTGGCACGTATGCTAGGTCTGGGTATATTTCTTGTAAATCTTAGTTGACACGAAGCAAGAGGAAAACAAGAGAAAGATAATCCCAAAAAAAATTAAAAAATTTTAAAATTAACAATTGCCCCAGTCCATGGGGCAGGCAATTTTCCCTTTTATTAGGTGAACCAAGCCTTAAATCATACTCGTGTAGTGGAGGTGGCATGATTGGCGGATGTGAGTATAAGTAAAATGCAGGTTATCTTCAGGATTTAAATATTGTCATCAAGCACTAAATGCTGGAATTCACAGTAAGGAAGAGTAAAATTTCTCAAATATTAAAAATTATGCATAGAATTTCTTCAGGTAAAGTGCATTCCACTGACCTGAAATCTCACCCCGTTGGCGTTTACCAAGCGGTAAGCATTCTCAGAATAGGCATGAGTGATCACATAAAGTCCCTCCCATGTTGGTTGCAATTTTCCCTTGGATGGGGTTGTCTTGATGGCATGATTTTCTTGGGTACCATCTCCCTAATTTCCTTCCCCTTTTTGTTGTACCCCTTTTTTTGGTTTATATATTTTTGAAAATTTAAAAATGAAGGGCATAATTGAAATAAACTAAATATGTATAAGAGATTTTTTTTGTTTTTGTTTTGATGAAAGCTTTTAAATGCATGCATAATAGCTGAAATAAACAAACTTTGTAAAGGAAATTTCTTTTTTTGTTTTTTGTTTTTTGTTTTTGAGCTTTTAACATATTCAATTTTTTTTGGATTTTGAATTTAAAGAAAGCAGTAAACAAATAACATGCTGTAAGGGAAAATAGTGTACAGTGCTGGAGGATGGCCGCCAGAAAATGATGGTGCAGGGTGAATCCTCTATGGAGGCTCAAATTGAAGTAGTTTCAAAGGAACACTGCTTGAATGATGTCGAAAGCGCGAGTGGCGCTTGTTCTGCCATAGATCCTCAGCAGAAAGAGAACGATCCCTCATAGAGGGGTCAGTCAACAAAGATGTGGATATGAAAAAACAGGTCGCAGAGGCGACTACTGACTGAACAGGTGCAAGGGAGCATAATTCATCATAATGCTGAGATCCTAATGATGGTGGAGGTAAAGACTCCTTAATTGGTGCAATTAGGGGCATATGGATCAGATCAGAGATAATTGATTTGGATATGGCGGGGGAATCCGGAGGGAGCTCCTCTAACAGATGGGGTGGCAAGTCGAATGGATCTGGCAATTCGGATGGTTCGATTGCTCCCTCAAATTGTGCATTTTTAAATATAAGTGGTTCTAATTCGAGATCATGTACAATTGGTTGTGTTATGTTTAGGTCAACCTCAGAATCTGATGAGTCACAACGTGAGTCATATGGGATGGTCAAGATAGGTTCAATAGGCCATGATATGATTGGATCTTGAGCAGGTATAGACAACGGATATTCAAATTCAGTCAGGTCTAAGAGTTGGATGGTGGATTCAGGTTGTGTGGGAGTAGGGTAAGAGAGTTCTAATAGTTCTCCATCCAAAAACTGTTCAACATCGTCAAAGTCTTGCTTGAGACATTCTACAGATTCTGTAATTTCAGGTGCCAGAGACTCATAGGTTGATGGGGGTGGAATAGCAGCGTATTGCCTTTGGAGCGGTTGCCGGGGAATAAAGGATTGTGATCTTTGTGGAACAGGGGCACAGGCAGTGGGAACTTTGGCTCTATCACTATAGGCCTAACTAGGTAGTGTCTGGGAGAAATGGTTCAACAGTCGGATTGGACCTCCCTCCATGGGATGAATTGAGATGGACTCAGGTATTTGTTCTGGGTATGGGAGGAGGGGTTTGATAGGGTTTTGGATTATAGGGTGTTGTTGTAATGGCACAGAAGCGGGTACTGATCGAGGAGAAAAGGTATCAGAATAAGTAGCTTGCTGAGGAAGCATATATCCAGAAGGACCAGGTGTATACTGTCTCGGGGCTGGTCCTTGATCAACAACTTGTGCTTCGTTCGGGTAGAGTGCCGAAACTTGTTTTGTAATCCCCTCTACTGTGGGGGTTGTCAAGGGGTTTTTCCTAAAGAGTCTTGACCAGTTGTTGGAAGTGAATGGGATAGGGGGTCCAGTACAGCGTTGGATCCGGTTGTGTCTATCTATTAGGAGTTGATAGGTGGTGCAATCTCCGTACGACAGACTCGTACGAAGTTCTGGGGTTAGGTTTAGTAACATCATGTCAATTTCTTGACATTCTATTAATTGTAGGCCAGTTTGGTGCACAAGGGTGCGCCACCTAGACACATAGGATTCAAAGTCCTCTCCATACTCCATTCATTCAGCTGTGAGGTCTGAGATAGAGGGGATCCTAGTTCTTTGGTAACCACAACAACTTAATGTCGTAACTGTTGGTTTAACAAAACTGATACAACGGAGGATTCTCCTGAATTCTAAACGGATGTATCACTCGGATGCAAGGGGGAGGGGCGATTACATCGCCAGCGCTTAACTAATGAGGTACAACCTGGTAGCAGGTCGTACCCACGCCTAACACGGATAGGCCCGATAGTTTTAACATGCGCATAAATTTTACAGGAGATTTCTATCACTGTTACACGTACGACATGCACAATACATATAAGTTAATTATATGGGGTCCTCTCTAACATGAACACATAATAAACAACCTAACATAAAACATACATACAAGGCATTAATCACGCAAACACACACAAGATGCAACCTAACATGCGTTGGATATCACCAACTTAAAAGGGAAGGGTCAAGCGCGGTCTCGCGCACTAAATGGTGCATGACGATAATTCCAAGCAAGCTTGAGTCAAGTAGGAACTACATCTACTCACTCAATTTGCTAAAAGAGGGAGGGCGAGAGAGAGGGAATGCCTCATCCTCTCCTGAAGCAGGTCGTAGTTTTGCCCTAATAAGATGGGCACAACAACTATACCACGTCCTCCAGTAATAAACCCCGTTATTAATCCAGACGTTAAATATGTTGGATATTACACATATAAGGGTATTACAATACTATCTAAGACATGCTTATTCTATACATCCATAAACTCATTCGAAAATACATGCCCGAAACACAAGGGGCGCATGAAAACACAATTATTCAAACATGAATACATACTTAAGCAAGTATATGGTAGAATAGGGGGTTCTACACAATATACGAGCTATACAACCCTAACATGCAAATATCTAGCATATTTAGGGGTTCAGATGCCCCAAGGATGCGCAATGCACGACGGCGTGCATCGAGCGCATCCCAAAGTGTTGGATCGAACCACTCACCGATACCCGGATCGACGCGCGTCCCATCCGACGAGGTCTGCAAGGTAAAGGTATCAATAGGGTGAGTAAAACCACATACAAACACATAAAAATACTTAAAATAGACTAGAAATGTCAATGACTCAGATACGCACGCATACAGGCTCGCAAGCATGCAAGAACGCATGTACGCACGCATATCCAAGCACCTCGACACCTACCTGAACCCCCGGGCAGCTACACGCATGCCCCCCGCACGCGTACGCACGTGCATGCACGTGTGCATGCGCCCTCGCGCCCATTGGGGCACTGCCGCGCGCGCGCACACTCGTGCGCGCCCACGAGTACCACCCGCGCAGACAGTGCGCGCCCGCGCGCAGACGCGCGCCCAACCAGCATCCTCGCGTGTGCCCGCAAGCCCCCACATGCACCCAAACTCTAACCCCCACATGCATGCCCTCCCAAGCATCCCAACATGTATTAAAACCAACAAAAGAAGAGGGAAAACTTATCAAAAGGAGAGGGGGGAGGAAAGGGGGACGTAGGGGCTCGCAAGCTAAGCCTGTCAATTATCCGAAAAAATATCCGCATCCGATCCGAATCCGTATCCGAAAATGCAAAAAATATCCGATATCCGAAAAATCCGTATCCGTATCCGAAAAAATAATCCGTATCCGAAAATTTTCGGATCGGATACGGATATACCCCTATCCGATCCGAAAAATATCCGTATCCGATGGCATTAAAAAAATATTAATATTAGTATTTAATATCTACCATTGGATTTTGATCAAGTGGCTCACATTCTTTCTAATAGTTGTAAAATTAGGACTTGTGTTTGTGAATTTTTAATTTTAAGTCAATTTTTGAACTTTAAATGAAAATTTGTTATGTTTAATTATTTATTTATTCTTTCTAATAGTTGTAAAGTTAGGACTTGTGTTTGTGAATTTTTAATTTTAAGTCAATTTTTAAACTTTAAATAAAAATTTGTTATATTTAATTATTTATTTATTTATTTCGGATATTTAGGATAATTATCCGAATCCGTCGGATACGGATACGGATCGGACACGGATACGCTTTTTAAATATCCGTCGGATACGGATACGGATACGGATATAAAAAAAATTTCGGATACGGATACGGATATGACCATATCCGCTCCGTATCCGGTCTGTTGACAGGCTTATCGCAAGCGCACCCTCGGCCACCCCGATCACCACCACTGCTACCACCACCTCTTCTATGCTTCCCTTGCTTCTTCTTCTTCATTCTGGCATTACAACAAACACATGGGGGGCAGATAAGGGGAACCATGGGAGGGATCTTGAGAGAGAGGAGATGGAGAAAGGAAAGAAGCAACAACAACTCAACAAAAGCATACACACCTTGATCTCCTCCATAAAAGCTCTTCCTCTCCATCACCTTCACTTCCTCCACCCAAATCAAGCACCAACACTCACATAAAGGGGCAGCTCCGAATTGCACGATTCCAATGCCATTGGAAAGCTAAGAAGCTTATCTACAGCCTTCATGTTTATACCCAGACCAAATAACCTCTCCAGCTATTCCGAAATCTAGGCTAAACATCTTATAGGGCTGCTGCCTGGATTTCTCATCTTCGGGGTATACTCGGAAAAATACACATATCTTTTGATATATGAATCCAGTTGATCATATTCTACTTTTATATGAAAGCTAGATCATAATTGAACATCTCATAAAAATATCGGATTTTTATCTCTTCATCTTGCATTTTTATAAAATCAAATCCGAATACCAAATCAAAACTGCATAATTCCAAAAACGTTATCGGAATTAAAAGAAAATTTTATGGGCAGTAATAAATGGTACCAGAACCCATAATATGCAGTTAGATTATCAATCAGAGTCCTCAAACCCTAGTAGGTAGCTAAAGTTAAAATTTTAGCGACTCCGATCGAAATTAGGACTCTAAATGACACAGGCCTAACAACCAAGATCCAATAACCCCTCCAGCTATTCCAAAATATGAGCTAAACATTGAATAGAGGGCTGCTGCCAAGCTTTTCTAATCCCCGGAGTATAATTGGAAAAATACCCATAACTTTTGTTACATGAATCCAGATGATCCAATTCCACTTTTGTATGAAAGCTAACTCAAAATTAAACATTCCATGATAAAATGAGATTTAAACTACTTCATCTTGGGCATTAACAAAATTAAATTCGAATACTAATCGAACTGCATAACTTCTACAAAGACGTTAGAATGCGACGAAAATTTATAGGTAAGCCAATACTAGTACCAAGAGAACAAATATGCAGTCAGTTTTTGAAATTCCATGCCCAAACTATTAAAATAAAGTACATCATTGATAAAGTAAGAACTATCATTATATATGAAAGATGCCCATGACATGCTACATAGATTTTTGTTTCCCCTCCCCAAACGATCAATAGAAGTGAAGTTGTAGCTTGACTTGCCCTTATTCACAAAAATCTCTATGGATCTCTCCCTCACCCAAAAATCAAGATCCACACGCGTGGCCCAATGAGGAGAAATTAGTTGCCTTTGGAGTAAACGACGCGTAAATTCAAGGAAATTTGGAGTTTCAGATTCCCCCTCAAAGTAAAAGCTTTCCTACAAATTGTATATCTGGGGAAGATACTCCCGAAAATGCATCGAGCTTCATGGGCACTGGGGGCTGATACAAGTTGTGCTTTTTGTTCCTCGGAGCCGTAGATGGTTTCTCATCTCTTGGTGTCTTGTCCTTTGTGAGGCAGGTTTGGTCTTGGCTAGGTGTTGCAACCGGTGGTTTGTGTGTTGATTTCTCCACGGTTTATGAAATGTGGGAGGCAGGGAAATGGCTCTGATCTCAGGGGGATAGAAGCAAAGCAACAAAGATATCCCTATCCTTCATTCTGGTGATGGTTTGGTCCATGTGGCTTGCTAGGAATCAAGTCATTTTCAAGGGTATAACCCCCTATGCTGAAAGCATTTGGGAAGAGGTGGTGGTTCCATGCGTGAGTGATTGGGGAAGGTTTTGTGCTTATGTGAGCTCATATTGATTGGTGGAGGGAATTATAGCAATACAGGAATAGTTGCTAGTAGTCGGTCCTGAGTGCTTCTGCAGTAGAAAGCTCCTCTTCTGGGAAGCATGTACTCGAGCTTTTATCATTTTATTTTGTTGTCCTTTGTCTTTTTCCCTCTTTTTCTTTCTATTGGACATCAATCTACTATTTATAAAATGGAAGGTTGATTGCCTACTGGTTAGCATAAAAACAAAAAAATGAACTTGGCTTTACTAATTACTTCAGTATTTGATCAGATACCATATGCTCCATGGAAAAATTTGTATACTTCATAAATTAAGCTCATAGGACATAATGTTAAACTAAGATATAATACTTAACGACTGATTAATTTTTGTTTAAAAATATAACTTCCTAGTGTTTAAAGTATTGATATATTAAGTGGTGCTCCTAGCTATGGCATGAAAAAAAAATTGTATGCATGTGCAAAAAACCAGTAGAACAGTAAACTCCAACTTGATGGATGCAGAGATATATGAAAAGGCCAAGATTTACAAAACACATATTGGAACACCATTAGAACACCATAAAAGGTTAGCAAAACAATATCTTGTCTAAATAGAACGACGAAAGATCTAAAATTACCCATAACTAAAAGAAATCTAAGTTGAAGACACTATATAAACAGGAAGCACAAATCAAAAAATGGATTTTTAGTTTTAAGTCCATGTAAACATGCCAATTTAGGGATTGGTCCCTCACTTCTTCATATTTCTTTTTAAGTCCTCATATTCAACAACCTATTTGTTTTTGGTCCCACCGTCAAATGTCCGTCCATACACCGATAATTTGTGAAATGCGATTTTATTTTAAGTCCCTGTAAACTATATTGTTTAGTTCTAAGTCCCTGTAAATTGTGTTATTTTGTGAAATAACATAGTTTACAGGGACTTAAAAATAAATCACATTTTACAAATTAATGGTGTATGGATGGGCGTTTGACGGAGGGACTAAAAATAAATAGGCATCGATCCCTATATAATCATGTTTACAGGGACTTAAAAATAAAAATCCCATAAAAAAAATCAGTGGTGGAATCCTCTCCTTGATAGAAGGATTCCCTAGCCTAACATGGTTGGAGATATTTTAAAATAAAAATAAAAATAATCCATGAAAATAAAATAAAGAGTCATTTTTATTGAAAACACAATAAAATCAATGTCTCTAATACCAAAGAAACAAAAACTAAAAATAAAAATTCAAAACAAAAAAGTAAGAACAAACAATGAAATAAGATTCTTCTTGGCTGAATGAAGAAATCCTTCTTCCTCTCTGCACTGCCCTTTTTATAGAGGTTTTGAGGGCTAAATTAGTTATAAATGTTGATTTGATGGAGCTTTCCTTCTGATTTTTAAAATATGTTGACTATTTAATTGTAAAATCTATTGGAGATCTTGTTGATTTGTTGATGTCAAGGCTGATTTGATTGTAAATTTGGTTGATTTGATGGATCAGATTTAGAAGTTTTGATGAAGCTTTGAATGCTAATTCATTCCCCAATATGTAACCAGCCAAATTTAGATCCTCTTAAATAATGCCAAATTTATTTCTAAAGTTTTGATGAATGCTAATTCATTCCCCAATAAATAATGCCAAATTTATTTCTGAATTTTAAAAACGGCTCCAAATGAAAAAAATTTGATTATACATATTAAATTTATAAATATTGTCAACTTGGGCAAAATATGCTTTCAATATAAAGAAAAGAAACATCTCTAATATGTATGTAGAAATGAATTAATTGCATAGAGAAATGTCCAAATCCACTATAAAAGATATATGAAAATATTTACATTTAGACATCTAACATTTACCCACACAGAACTCCATAGATTTATCATAATCAATTACATATTTTACTCCAACTTGATGGATATATATACTTTTAGGTGAAGCACATCATTTGTAAAGTAAGGACTATCATTCCCTATGAATGACGCCCATGACATGCCACATAGGTTTTTGGATCCCCTCCCTAAACGATCCATAGAAGTGAAGTCGTAGTTGGACTTGAACAAACTCACAAAAGTCTTTGTTCTCTCTCTTACCTGAATCTCAAAATCCACTTTAACCATTGTTGGGGTTCCATCGAGCACACACCTCAAGAACATCCCAAAATTTTGCATCTCCTCCATGTACCGTTGAGCAACAATGTGGAATGCCTGCCCATGGACATAGAATGCTTGAGACATTATCATTCCATTGAGCGACAATTTTTGGCAGTCCGATAGCTTGAGTTCTAAATAAACATTGGCCTTTTTGCTTGGCTTCCTGAACTCGACGACTCTCACAGGATGACCGGGGAGCTCCTTTGAAGTGAAGGCTGGTTTGGGAAGTGGAGGATTCTCAACCTTAAAGAAGAGAGCATTTATGACCAATTCAGAAGCTGTTGCACCGTCCAAATCTTCACATTGAAGGAGTTCCCTTAGCTTTTTAATTGTCATGTAACGCATTCGAACAAAGCGAGATTGGTATGACTTCAAAACCTCATGTCGATCATCCATTCTCGGATATCGAGCTCGAGCCCACTTTAGAACTATATCATAAGCATCGTCTTCCATCAGATTTAACTCATCGTTGCAAAGCACAACCTCCAAAGAAGATAAGGGCAGTTGATCCACCTCTTCCTAGAGTTTGGGTATGTTCTCCTCATAACAAGCAACAAGGAATTTTTGAGCGGCCATGGCTATTGGTTCTATAGCTTGGGAAGCTAATACTTCGATAGAGAGCTCAAAACAATATGATTCAGTATTCAGGTTCATGTCCGAGAGTAGTAAACATGTGCAATATCAAACACAAGAAAGAACATCATACTTGTGAGCAACCATCAATAAACCGAATAAACTAGAAATGGACGCAACAATTGTCGATGATAATTTCTTGCCATATATGAAGTTCAACAGCTCCATCAATGCATCTTTCTGAGAGGCATCTATTGTTATGATTGTCTCTTTCTGTTCACCAGTTTCGAGCATGTCATCGGATAATAGATTCCGAAAGAAAGGGCTCGCCCCTGCTAAGATAACAGAACTGATATGAATGCACTTCATCATAGGATCATTTAGTTCCGATTCTGATGTTAATATCTGGAGTAGACGGTCTGAGAATTTGGGGTTACTGAAAGCAAATTCAAAGTTGTGGTGCAAATGCTTACATTTGCAATTGCTCTGTCCTGCAATGTAAATATTACAATAGATTATAGAATTTATCTATGAAAATTAATTTTGAAAAAGTGTAAGTTGAGATATACTCGTAATCAACAAGTTTAAAGGGAGATTACTATTAGCTAAAGGATGGTTCACTTCAAGAAGAAAGCATATAGGCTTCACCATAGTAGTATTATATCTTTTTAAATAGTCATGGATGGTAGGGAGTAGAGTGGTCAACTAGGATAGCAAAAAAAATAAAGGAGATCTTTAGTGTAAAATCTTTTTCAAAACATTAATTTTTTTCATGTGATTAATGTTACTTGAAATATCTTCACAGAAGAAAAAAAGGCAAATGAAGCAAAAAATGGAAATACTATATGTGCCAAGACTATTAGAATGAACACATTTGGCAAGGATCAATGAATTATGCTTCAGTTACTAATATATGAGGGTTATGGAAAAACAAATCTTTTAGTTAATCCAATATTCAATATGTTGGAATATATGGATTATAAAAAAATAATAAGTTTTTCATGGGTAGGGATAGTTAAAAAAAGTGTGATACAAAAAAATAATAAGTTTTTCATGGGAAGGGATAGTTAAAAAAAGTGTGATACAAGTAGCGTATAGAACTAATATTATTACAATAATGTTATTTATTTATTTATTTATTTTTGTAAGAATGATGCTCCCAAGATTTGATTTCTTAACCTCTTAAAAGAAGGTGGGATGTGTTTACTGACTTAACTAAAGCTCGGTTCGCATTATTATTATAATGTTGAAAATGGAGAATACAAGATATTGTAATCAAATGAACATATCAGGATTCGGCAAAGTAATTAACTTCATTTCATGCAATTTTGTAACCTACTTAATTTAGTGGGAATGATTTTGTGAAAAAATTCTATGTTTTGATAACCTAGAATTTTGTACTAGTTTCTCTAATGATTTATACATTGCTCAATATGTAGATGCATGCAAAAACATATATAAAGAAAAACTGAATGAAAAACACAAGTAAAACATTGTTAACTTAAAGTAAGAATGACTAGATAAGACAAAATAAGAAAGAATGACTAGATAATAAAGCACATAAATAAAGAGGATGAATTTCCACAAGACTACAACATAAACAACATATAATTAGTCTACAATACCATGGTGTTGATATAAATGTTAATGAAGCAGAGAAAACTCAATCACCATTGGTTGAGTATCAAGAAATTCTTCGAAAAAATAATATAGTTTCTAGGAAATCTCAGAAAAGCATCCAATTTTGCACGTTTTCTTGGGAATATTTTAGCACTTATTTAGCCAAACATTTCGAAATAGTGTCCTCTCTATCAAATGTAATATCTTGACTTCTCCTAACATGTAAATAAAACTTTTTTCAACATGTCTAATAATGTTATACTAAGGAAATAGAGAATGTTTGACAAATAAAAGACATGGATAAGAAGTAGAACTCCACCAAAGAATTTATACATGAAATAATACAAACAATGCCAAGGGCAATTTGGAAACCTGTTAGAAATGTATGATTTGGTATAAAGTGGCTTAATAAAACTCAATTCCCAAGAAGCTCTTTTCCTTTACTTTTTTAAAAGAAATTTTTTTTAATAAAATTTAAAATAAACTTTTTAATTAAGCATTCTTTTTTTAGATCTTTTGGAAGCACTTTTGACTTTTTTTATTTATGTGAAAGCAAGAACAAATCGAAATAGATTTCCAAATGGCCCCTTAATCTCAAAACAATGTCATATATGGACACAATCAAGTTGTTCTTAGAGTATCTTCAATGCAAGCCGGGCAAAGCCTCCATATTTAGAGGGATTCATTTTCAGAAGGGATTACACTCCAACCACCCCCCTCTATTTTTTTCTATCATCATTATTATTTTTAATATTATATAAAAAATCATTAATAAATTTATTAATATTAGTTGTTTTTTGTTTAAAAAATTATACTATTGGAAATGTCAGGTTAAGACCTTTCAAATGAATCTAATATTAAATAGCTTAGAAATTATTTTTAAATTTGGAGGTGGCCTCCAAATTTGGAAGCCAAAATCCAATCTCCATTAGAGGTTCATTTGGAGAGGGATAATGTTACATCCAACCTTATTTCCATCCTCAATTCCAGTCTACGTGTGTTTTGAAATTTTTTAAAAACAGTTTACCTCATCTAATGAGGTACATGTTTTTATAAAATATGAAGTATATACTCTAATAAATTGCATTGATGTATTTATAGAAAATGTAAAAAAATTCTTACGAATCATATGCTTTGTTAATGTGACCATATGCGTCGATAGAATTTTATCAATGCATATAGGGCTGGAATTGGGGCTAGAAATGGATCTGGGTCTAACAGCACCTTTGAAGAGTGATCGGAATAATCCACTCTCCAAATTTGAATACTTTGATCTCAAATACAAAATTATTTTATTATTATTTTCCAAGAAACTATTGTTAGCCAAGGAAAAAAAAGTAAAAAGAAAAAAGTTATGTCAGCCAAGATGTAACATCAAAAACCCAAAATGTACCAACCTTGAAAACCGGATGACCATCTAATATAGAAAAAGACACGTGACAGCTTTGTATAAAAAGTAAAGCAGATCCTAGTAAATCTTGAGACAAGTAGAGGATCAGGACATTTTAAAGAGTGATTAGAGTAAACCACCCTCCAAATTTAGAGATTTAGAGAGTGGTTGGAGATGCTCTTAAAACAAACAAAAAATCTAAAATTTTGGACAATTCCATTCACGCACAACACAGAAGATGCAATCTATTGGCTATTTCACATTGGATGACTTTATTTCACAGGGATAATGAAGAAAGCTAAATCAAATAAGCAAAAAGCTATGGGCATATACTGTACATGTTTGGTAAAATTTATAAGCTTCAAATTATAGCTTTTAGCTTAATATAAACAGTTGTTGCATGTCTGTTTAAATTTATTGAAACTTATTTAAGCTTAAAACAGCTAGAAAATGTCATAATCTCTAAGCTGGGTTAGAGGTGCTGTTTACATTATTACTTATGGATTATTTAAAAAAAAATATGTTGGACGTTACTACCCTTCACTTTATTTACTAAGGACAATTCTTTTCATCTCCTCCAATTGTTTCTTTCATCTTCCAAAAATTTAAGATAACACATGAAATATTAAAATTTTAGATTGTAATGTTTTTTTTCTTGGATAAAATTTAGATTAGATTATAGCTAGCTAGAATATTTTAGTTGTTGTTTTTTTATTAATTGAGATCATGTTATATATTTTTGTCTTTCAAATTCTATTTATTTTAATTAATGTGGAATCCAAGATTTCATTAGTTTTTTTACATATTATTTAACGTTAATAGAAGATGAGTGGTCATCTTCATTTTATACCAAATTCTTTTATCAAAGAGAAATTACATTTTAACTTCTACTTTTAGAGGAGTATTTTTGATAATTAAACAGCAAAAAATTATTTTACAGCTTATTCTAACAAACATCCACAATTGCTTATTCTCTACTTTTCAACAACTACAACAAACATGTGAACATGTTGGCTCGGTTCATTCAGAGTCCCCAGTGTCCATAGCACAACGGTTCAGGGTTTAGCGGTGTTACCGATAGATCCTGGGTTCGAGTCTTGGCACTGACTTACCCACCTGTTTGTTGGCGATTATTCGAAAGAATTTTCCGTGGGACAGGGGCAAACAGGCGGAGGTAGCTTTCCTAGCTCGACCGTAAGGTTAGCCACAGGGAGTCCCTCCGATATAAAAAAAAAAACATGTGAACTACTTATTGGAAAAGTTATAATCTATAATCTATAAATCATAATCTATAATCTATAAATTTAAGCTACAACAAACATAACCATTAAATCTATCATTCATATGACTATGCACAATATAATTTTAACCACATTTCAAATGAATAATGAACATTATTTTATTTGAATAATACCAAAAACATTCTTTCCACGGAAAATGATATAGCAAACTTGACAAAAAAAAGTTAGTTAAAATTCATAAAAAATTTGTGCATGAAACAAAAGGGTAACATAATGAAATTTTTTAAAAAGATTTCAATGAGGAGAGAGAGAGAGAGAGAGAGAGAGACTTACAGAGAGAGTTTCATCCATCCTATTCTCTTGCCTTTGTTTCTTATCTTCTCATATGTTACACATTTCTTCTTGCTTGGTTATATATAGTACTAAATTTGGAATATCTTATTTGGGAGCCCAAACATTTTGCTTGGAACCCAACATTTTTTAAGGGTGAAGAAATAGAAGGGCTATGTAGGTTTGGAATGTTTTTAGTTGGGAACCCAAAATTTTCTCAAGGGTTATGTGCTTATCTTCTGCCAAGTGAAAAGTGGTTTTTTTATTTATTTGTGCACTTTTATTTTTAGGAAATTTATGCGTATACTCCTAAGAAAACATCTATTTGTTGTTGTTGTTGGGATTTTAAGAAAACCACTAAAGCCTAGATCTCACGCAGATCAATGAAGAAAAGTCAATAATATGCATGTCTGTCGCCATTGCTTTGAAGATTTGATGGTAGGTCTTCCACCTCCAAGTCCCTCTCCGTTTTGCCTTCTTTCACACAATGATGGGATGGGTATGAGAAAGAGAAATTAGGGTTTGGAGTGGGGACTTAAACCATTTATATAGACAACTCACATTCTATTTTTGCTCATCATAAGGACTGGAATTACAAATGGGTCCTTAATAGGTCTCTACACATAAAAAACTAAATCTATACTCATTTAATACACGTATAATTGAACGTGCATAAGAGATGTATATTTAACCGTATAAAAAATTAAATCACAACTAAATAGATATAACAACACCACTCATTCTTTATTTCACAGTCATCAATGCCTAATATTGTGATCTATGTAGGTCTAACTTAAAGAAATTCCTAACTATCTCCCACTTGGGCCGCATAGGTCACCCTGAAATTAGGTATTGCAACTTTATAAGCTCAACCTTTATTGTCAAGATTTATGAGTGACATCTCTTAAACAATTTGGTCCATTGAAACCACCAATATAGGATCATGGCAGCCTTTACCACATTTATCGTGATAGGACTCATCCATGGTCACAAATACTAATGACCTCAACGACATAGATCAAGTACAAAATGTGTAGCCTGGAAATTACATACAAATGTGATTTTTATGCCTATTTCTAACTGGTCCACTTTAATGACTCAAAATGAGTCTCTGTATTCTACTTAATCAAACCATATATGCGCAACCATAATTGAATAAGTAGATAAATTTATTTCAGAATCAACAATAAACTAAAGTAGATATCCCAAATGTCAATCTAAATAAAATAAATAATTCAACAATACAAACTCCCACCCATACGAGCAACTTGCTCCTTGAAAACTTTAGGTGGTAAAGCTAATCCGCAATTAGGATATTTGTATTAATGTGTTCGATTGACATATGATGGCTTTGACTACTTTTTTCAGCAAACAAAATCTAAATATAAATATCCAAACAATTCCAAGTGAGAATTAAATTTTGTTATTGTCATGCCCCAGGAGCGGCGATCCCTAAGGGGTGACATGTGTACGATACCGAGTATATCATTATCAGAATAAATCACAAGGAATAAAGGATTGAAGCATAATGACGACATCGGAAGATTATATGAATAAATAAATGCATATTATAAGGCCATAGAACAAATAATATTGGTCCTTAGAAGAATTCAGAATCACCGTCCCGTGTGAACATAAGTCATAATTACAAATACAGCCGAATATATACCAATATAAAAAAAAACAAACACCTGGTATGAAGAACAACAACAGGAAGCTGACAGGCTCACCAAATCACCGAGAGGCCCACAACACCTTCAACAACACCAAACTCACCAATCATGTGCAACTCCTGAAAGAAAACCCATAACAATAGAGGGATAAGCCAATGAAGGCTTAGTGAATGAAACTAACTACATGGTACAGTTCGAACACATCCATAAGATCTACATAAATAACTATCAAGTATAAGCTGACCAGCCTTAGGTACAATACCACAGGAGGCCAACTCGCACTAACCTCTCTATATCCCCAACATAAAGACAATCCGTCTGCGTCCCATACCACAGAGGATCCATCCCATGCTAGCAATGTTATAAATACATAAATATAAATCCTAGTAATTGAAATGCCACTACGAACAAATGCCTCACAGTTCCTCCTGACGCGCAGAGACTTCTCTTAAGCGACGCATTTTGCAAATGCATCGGCTTGGCCAATTTTTATAGGGAGTATCACTCCATCCGTCAAGTCCACCAAAGCCCAACTGCATCACAAACCACATCAATGGATCCCGCCCTAGACTCCATCACTTTGTGAACAGAGCCGATAAACCTAGTATCTAGGCTAAAGCTCTTTGTCATCCAACCACTCTGACGCGTAGCCGATTTGAACTATTGGATATCATGGGCGTCCAGGATGAACCTTGAAAATACTCCCCTCGTGAAGGACACCCAGAGTTTACCCTCACCTCAACTGACTCACACGAAACATCTAAATACAAAACTAAATCGCTCAAACCCAGTGTCTTGGCTAAGGTTCTCTGTCATCCAACCACTCCGACGTCTAGCCGATTTGAAGTATTGGATACCGTGGTCGTCCAGGATGAATCTCAGAAGCGCTCCTCTCATGAAGGACATCCAGAGTTTACCCTCACCTTAACTGCAGGTTCGCAATCATGACTCAGAAGAACTACCATAATCAACCCACCCTGAACAGGCTCGACACAGACTGATTAGGGACCTACAAGGTAAACCACAACAAGCAACCACATCCGACCCATACGATCAGACCCCACTATCCCTAGCAATGTCTCTAACCAGATCTTTAGGCAAAGATCTATAAATCATGCTGATGCCAGAACATAAAGAGCAATTGATAAAGTAATAGATCATGATTATATATTCAGGATGATAATATTAAATCATCATTTAACTACATATTCCAAGTTAATAATATATAGCAAGTGATGATGTAACATGATAATATACATGTCAGTATGAAATCATATTTAATAAGGCCTATGGATGCCACTAACTCATGCATACATGATTAATATCATACCATAAACATGATTTAGCATGTAACTATACTATTAGAATTAGATCCACTCACAGATACGAGTACAACGTCCCGCAATGAATCACGCGCATCGGGCAGTCCAACAGTAACGCCATCGCTATTGGACTCGTGGGAGTATAGCCATTCCCAACTCAGCCGAGGAATAAAACATCCATGCATAAAAATAATACAAACATATCCTAAGATCCTAGCCAACAAATGCAAAATATACCCTATACCTCCAACAATCAAACCAATTATTCTAAATGATAAAAAGCCATTCATCTAAGGCTACCATCCAATTGAATCATCTATAAATCTCCAAGAAAACATCACACCATCACAACAACAATTCTGGGCAGCCACTATAAATCTGGGCAGCAACTACAGAAATCTAGGCAGTAATACAACCCTACACTTTGATCTCCATAGCACCAAATACTCATCCAAAATTTTGAAATAATTCATACACATTCATTTGTATGTTGGAAATATAATTCATGAAGACATTACAATCTGATTTGATCTCTAAATGCCCGAAATAAATTATTTTCCGGAACAGGTCAATTTCTAATCGAATCTGAACAGTCCTTACAAAACAGATCATAACTTAGAACACAGGTAATATAATGACACCAAATTTCATACATAAGATTTACACACATAGCGGATCATACCATATGAAGGCAATTACTCAAAATATGTCTCTACATATCAAATTCATATGGATCTTTACAAGACAGAAATCTGCCTTACCTCTCTAGGCACATCCCAAGCCTCCAACTCCAACTTATTCTTCTTCTTCTTCTTCTCCAAATCAACAACCAAAACCCTAAAACAAATAAATGTAATCTGCCCCCAAATGAGAATCTAAATCAACAAATTAAAAAAAACCACAAAAGGAAATCAAATGATTGAATGATCTCACCGAAAATCCCTTCATTCTCCTCTCCTCCTCCTCCTCTTCTCGTCTTCTCTCTTTCTTTTCTCTGTTCCAGATATTCTGCTGGAGACCCAATAAAACCCTGTTTTAAGGGCCATCAAAAGGGGTTGAGAGAAAGACAAAATGACAAACTTGCCCCTGACTTAAAATTCTGGACAACCTTTAGTAAAACAGTCATAACTTCCACAATATAGCTCTGAATTATACAATATAAAATCCATTAGAAAGTCAAGAAGATTATCTACAATTTTCATGTTCAAGACAATCTCGAAAAACCCCTCTAACTGTTCTGAATTATACAATTAACATCAAATAGGGCTGCTGCCAGATCTTTTCCATCCTTGAGAGTATTAACAAATGAATCTAACACTGATAATGTTTGCTACAGGAATCCAGATGATCTAATTCTACTTTTATATAAAATCTAACGCAAAACTGAATGCCCCATAATAAAATCAGATTTAAAATACATCATCTTGGACATTAACAAAATTAAATCTAAATCATGTCAAGCCTACAACTTAAGATATAACATAAGCATGCATGAACCTAATGCACCCCAAATGAATAATAATATGAAACAACACATATCATTGTGTTATCCATCAATCCAAACAGGTAAAAGAAAAACATAAGCCTAAATAGAGGTCGGGTTCTCACTGTTATTTGCTAGAACTGTATAATTCTTTTAATCGCTTTAGAGCGATTCATGCCTGATTGCTTATTTATCTGCAAACATGTCCACAACATACGCAATATCTGGACGCGTACAAACTTGAGCATACATGAGACTCCCTACCACTGATGCGTAAGGGATATTCTCCATTCCTTTTTTTAAATCCTTCTTTGGACAATTGAGTAAACTTAATTCATCACCCTTAGCAATGGGTGCATCACCTGATGCACAATTTTACATACCAAATCTGCTAAGCACTTTATTGACATAGTCCTTTTGTGACAAACCAATAATACCACGTGATCTATCACGTTGGATCTGTATGCCTATCACAAAAGATGCCTCACCAAGATCTTTCATTTCAAATTTCTTTGAAAGAAATCTCTTAGTCTCATGTAATAAACCTATGTCACTGCTTGCTAGTAAAATGTCATCAACGTATAGCATCAAAAAAATAAATTTACTCCCACTAGTCTTATGATAATGCATTGATCTACAGTGTTTTCTTTAGGTACCATTGGCGGATGCCAGGTTTAAGCCATATATGGATTTTTTTTAATTTGCATATCAGATGTTCTGATCCTTTAGCCTGAAAACCTTCTGATTGCACTATATATATTGTTTCTTGAACATCACCATTAAGAAACACAATCTTGACATCCATCTGATGTAGCTCTAGTCATAATGAGCTACAAGTGCCATAATGATCCTAAATGAGTCTTTCATTGATACGGGAGAGAAATTCTCTTTATAATCAATGCCTTCCTTTTGAGTAAAGCCCTTAGCGACAAGTTGTGCCTTATATCTTTCAATACTTCCATTAGAATCTCATTTAGTTTTAAATACCCATTACAACCAATTGTCTTTATATCCTTAGGCAGTTTGACAAGATCTCAAACGTCATTGTCACTCATGGACTTCATCTCATATAACATGGCATTGGTCCACTCTAGGAAATGAGAGCTTTGTTTGGCTTGAGTGAAAGACTAAGGATCATATTCCATTCCTATATCAAACTCATGCTCTTGGAGATAAACAATATAATCATCTGAAATTGTTGGTCTCCTCTCCCTATGTGATCTCCTTAATGGCACTTCCGATTGAGGTTGTTTGGGCTCTCCCATATTGGTATGTGGTAACTCAGGAATATTTTGGTGATCTGTATTCACATCCTACACAATGACAGGTGTGATCATTGCATCACTTTTAACAATTGTCATGGGAATGACAACTTCTTCTTCTTCGAAGATGATATTTCTAGGTTGTAAACTCCTACTACTTTCAATATCCTCAATAAATTTGGCATTATCCGTCTCAATCAAACTATTTGTAGAAGGGCAATAAAACTTGAAATCTCTTGACTTTTTAGATTATCCGACAAATTTGCAACTAATTGTCCTTGAATCTAATTTTCTTTCATTAGGCCTAGCTTCAATAGGACAACCCCAGACATGATAATGCCTAATACTAGGCAACTTTTCAGTCCATAACTCATACAGGTTTTAACTACCAATTTATTGGGTACTCTATTAAGAATGTAAACTGTAGTCTTTAAAGCTTCTCTGCACAATGACTCTGGTAGTGAAGAATGACATATCATACTCCTAACCATATCTTTTAGGGTTCAATTTCACCTCTCAGATACACCATTTTGACGTGTTGTCCCTAGCATGGTGTACTGAGGAATAATGCCACATTCTTCTAAGTATCTCGTAAATGGTCCTAGACATTAGCCTGATCCGTCATATCTACCATAGTATTCACCACCACAGTTAGATCTAAGGACTTTAATTTTCTTATTGTGTTGATTTTCAATTTCAGCTTTATAGGCCTTAAAAATGTCCAAGGACTGTGATATTTCATGAATTAAGTATAAGTACCCATAACGAAAAAAATCGTATGTAAAAGTAATAAAGTACCTTTGACCATTCCAAGCAGCCATAGGGAATGGACCACAAATATCTGTACGTGTTACTTCTAAGATATCTAGACTCCTTCATGCACCATACTTCCTTATGTTTGTTTGTTTTCCCTTGATGCAATCAATGCACATTCTAAAATCAGAAAAATCAAGGGGACCAAGAACTCCATTTGACACAAGCCTTTCGATTCTTTCTTTCGAGATATGTCCTAGATGCTTATGCCATAACGTAGAGGAGCTCTCATTTATTAATATTCCCTTTATACCACCACCATTCACATTCAAAATTTTATTTGACCTTAAATAGTTAGAATCTAAGTCCAATCTATATAGATTTTCAATTAAAGAGCTAGTACCAATAATATTTGAATTTTGGAATAGACAAAAATTTTAATTTTCAAATGAAAAATTGTAACCACATTTGTCTAAACATGAAACAGAAATCAAATTCCGTCTAAGAGACGGTACATAAATAGTTTCATCCAAATCCAAATAAAAACCTGACCCTAATTTCAATCTAAAAACTTCAATTGCTTCCACACAAAGTTTATTACCATCTCCCATGTAAATAAACCTTTCGGCATTACTGGGTATCCGGCTCCTTAGAAAGCCCTGCATGGAGACACTTATGTGAATAGTAGCTCCTGTATCTGTCCACCAAGAATGAGGTGGCACTTCAGCTAGATTAAATTATAAGACCCCAGACCTCTATTTACGCTTATGTTATTCTTTTATATGTTTGGATGGTTGGATAGCACAATTATATGTGTTATTTCATATTATTATTCATTTGGGGTTTATTAGGTTCATGCATGCTTATGTTATATCGTAAGTTGCAGGTTTAGTATGATTTGGATTTAATTTTGTTGATGCCCAAGATGATATAGTTTAAATCTGATTTTATTATGGCGCATTCAATTTCGAGTTAGCTTTCATATAAAAGTGGAATTAGATCATCTAAATTCATGTAGCAAAAGTTATTAGTGTTTTTCCAATTATACCCTGGAGATGGAAAAGGTCAGGCAGCAGCCCTGTTTGATGTTAATTGCATAATTTAGAGCTAAAGGGGTTACTGGATCTTGGCATAAACATGAAAGTTATAGATAATCTTTTTGGCTTTCCAATGAATTTTGAATTGTATAATTCGGAGCTAGATTATGGAAGTTATGACAGTTTCAGTCGAGACTGCACATAATTTCTAAAGGAGTGTTCTTTAGTGATTTGGGTGGATTTTATCAATCCCATTTAACTGAATGGGTGAAGTCGGTGGTGTTGCTGTGTATATGGTGTGAGAGAGAGAGAGAGTCAGCTGAGACTCATTTTTCATGTGAAATAGAAGAGGAGAGAAGAGGAGAAGGAGAAGGGAGAAGAGATTGAAAAGGGTTTTGGTGAGATCATTTAATCCCTTGATTTTTCTTTTTGTGGTTTGTTTTAATTTACTGATTTGGATTCTTATTTGGAGGGAGGTTACATTTATTTGTTTTAGAGTTTTGATTATTGATTTGTAGAAGAAGAAGAAGAATGAATAATAGTGTTGGAAGGCTTGGGATGTGCTTAGAGAGATAAGGCAGCTATCTGTTTTGTGAAGATACTTATGAATTTGATATCTAGAGACAAATTTTGAGGATTGTGCCCTCATATGATATGATCCGCTGTGTGTGTAGATCGTATGTATGAAATTTGGTGTCATTATATTAACTGTGTTGTAAGTTATGATATGTTTTGTAAGGACTGTTCAGATTCGAGTAGAAATTGACCTGCTTCAGAAAATAATTTATTTTGACATTTAGAAATCAAATCAGATTATGATGTCTTCATGGATTATATTCCCAGCATATAAATGAATGTGTATGAATTATTGCAGAATTTTTGGATGAGTATTTGGTACTGTGGAGATCAAAGTGTAGGTTTGTATTGCTGCCCAGATTTCTGTAGTTGCTGCCCAGATTTATAGTGGCTGCCCAGAATTATTGTTGTGATGATGTGATGTTTTCTTGCTGATTTATAGGTGATTCAATTGGATGGTAGCCTTGGATGAGTGGCTTTTGATGGTTTAGAATAATAGGTTTGATTGTTAGAGGTATATGGTGTGTTTTGCATTTGTTGGCTAGGATCTTAGGAAATGTTTTGAACTATTTTACTATGCATGGATGTTTTATTCCTTGGCTGAGTTGATGATGTTTGTTTGTCAGAAGGGTCTCCTCAATGTGAGGAATGTGGTGATCATCTGTTTTAGCTTGTGGTGGGAATTACTATACTCCCACGAGTCTAGTAGCGATGACGCTATCGTTGGACTGTCTGATGCGTGTGATTCTTCGCGGGATGGAATACTCGTATATGTGAGTGGATCTAACTTAGCGTTCTGATAATATAGTTCCATGCTAAGTCATGTTTATGGTATGATATTAATCATGTATGCATGACTTTGTGGCATCCATAGGCATGATTAAATATGTTTAATTGTGTTTGCATGATTACTTATCATATTTATAATTATGATACATCGTCACTTGCTATATATTATTAACTTAGAATATGTAGTTAATGATTTAATATTATCATCCTGAATGCATAATCATGATCTATTACTTTATCAATTGCTCTTTATGGTCTGGCATCAGCATAATTTATAGATCTTTGCCTAAAGATCTGGTTTGAGACATCGCTAGGGATAGGGGGGCTGATCGTATGGGTCAGATCTGCTTGCTTCTTGTGGTTTACCTCGTAGGTCCTCGACCAGTTTGTGTCAAGTCTGATTGAGATGGGTTGATTATGTTGGTTCTTGTGAGTCATGAGTGCGAACCTGCAGTTGAGGTGAGGGTAAACTCTGGGTGTCCTTCACGAGGTAGCATTTTCAAGGTTCATCCTGGATGCCCACGGTATCCGGTAGTTCAAATCGGCTACGCGTCAGAGTGGTTGGATAACGGAGAGCCTTAGCCAAGACACTAGGTTTGACGGTTTAGTTTTGCAATGAAATGCTTCATGTGAGTCAGTTGAGGTGAGGGTAAACTTTGAGTGTCCTTCACGAGGGAGCGTTTTCAAGGTTCATCCAGGACGCCCACAGTATCCGATAGTTCAAATCGGCTACTCATCAAAGTGGTTGGATGACAAAGAGCTTTAGCCAAGATATTGAATTTATCGGCTCTGTTCGCAAAGTGATGGAGTCTAGGGCGGGATTCATTGATGCGGTTTGTGATGCATTTGGGCTTTGGTGGACTTGACAGGTGGAGTGATACTCCCTGTTTCGGCCTAGCCGATGCATTTGTAAAATGGGTCACCTAAGAGAAGTCGTTGCACGACAGTAGGAACTGTGA
The DNA here is from genome assembly GCA_030737845.1 of Acorus calamus. Taxonomy (NCBI): domain Eukaryota; kingdom Viridiplantae; phylum Streptophyta; class Magnoliopsida; order Acorales; family Acoraceae; genus Acorus; species Acorus calamus. Next base: position 14,568,491 of record CM060870.1, read on the forward strand.
GGTATTTGTGTGTAGTGGCGTTTCAATCACTAGGATTTATATTTATGTATTTATAGCGTTGCTAGCATGGGATGGATCCCCTATGGTATGGGATGCAGACGGATCTTTCTTTATGCTGGGGACATAGCGAGGTTAGTGTTATAGTGTTTCTAGCATGGGATGGATCCCCTGTGGTATGTGACGCAGACGGATTTGTCTTTATGCTGGGGACATAGCGAGGTTAGTGTGAGTTGGCCTTCTGCGGTGATGGTACCTAAGGCTGCTCGGCTTATACTTGTTAGTCGTTTATGTAAATTTTAGGGATGTCTTGGAATTGTACTTTGAGGTGTCTTATAGTTAGTTTCATTCACTAGGCCTTCACCGGCTTATCCCTCTATTGTTATGGGTTTTCTTCTAGGTGTTGCACAGGATTGATGAGTTGGGTGTTGTTGAAAATGTTGTGGGCCTCTTGACGATTTGGTGAGCCTGTCAGCTTCCAGTTGTTTTCTTCATAACAGGTGTTTGTTTTTTTTTGTTATTGGTATATATTCGGCTGTATTTGTAATTATAACTTGTGTTCACACGGGATGGTGATTTTGTATTCTTCTAAGGGCAACTATTATTTGTTCTATGGCCTTGTAATATTCATTTATTTATTCATATACTCTTCTGCTGTCATTTATTCTGATTCAATTCTTTATTCTTTTTTATTTATTCTGATTATGATATACTCGGTATCGTACACGTATCACCCCATGGGGACGGCCGCTCCTGGGGCTTGATAAAATTAAGAACAAACAAAACCAAAATTTTTACCTTTCTTTGCGAGCCACTTTTTATATTTGGAACAATCCTTCTTCATATGGCCAACTTTCTTGCAAAAGAAATAGGTGATAACTTTATTCTGATTTCGTTGCCCTTTTGCCTGTGAAGTTCCAACATTTGGAGTTTCATTTCCCTTATTATTTCTTTTTCTTTTCTTAGTGCCTGGATTGATACGAGGAAAACTTGCTAGATGAGCATTTTCTATATTCTCTTGTTTTATCCTTTCCTCTTCTTGCACACATTGAGCAATAAGCTCATTCATGGTCCACTTTTTCTGTTGAGTATTATAATTTATTTTAAATGGACCGAATTGTGCAGGAAGAGATATCAAAATGAGGTACACAAGAATCTCATCAAAAAATTCTAACTTTAATGCCCTCAATCTAGTAACAAGATTAGACGTCTCCATTATGTACTCGCTAATATTTCTTTTACCGTCATACCGCATAGAGACAAGTTTGCTAAGAAGCATACAAGTCTCAACCTTTTTCGATCAAATGAATTGTTTTACAATTTCAGCAAGGAAATTCTTGGCATTTTCTTCCTCAATCATTGCACCTCGAATAGTATCAGAAATAGAGTCTTTCATTATCATAAGACTAATTCGATTAGAGCGATCCCACTTCTGATATAAAACTATTTCATCAGGCGTGCTTTCTTCAGTGAATTCAGCAGGTTCATCAACCCGAAGCGAATAATCCAAATCCATACACCCAAGAACAATTTTAACATGCTCTTTCCATTTTGCAAAATTAGATCCATTAAACATTGGGATGTTATTTAGGTTGGAAGATATAGAAGATACATTCACTACATAAGAGATTAAGAAATGCTCACAATTAACAATTATCCCATCTACTACAGCAATAATGAATAAATATATAAAAAAATATAAATATCATCATGCATTTTCTTTAATTTTTGTGGTCTACTTTATAGGGCAATTAGACCTCAGAGTAAAATTATTTATATTCTTTTAATAATTTGCTCTATTGAGAAACCTAACACATCATTGCAATCAATCCTTTGGGAAAGTATTACAATATGTAAGTGGTTCTCTCAAAACATAAAACTAGTTAATATGAACAACATAAAACTAGGCCCATCAAAACAATAGTCTTCCTTTGGGCCGGCTATTGAACGCATGGGTTGACCCCAGAAATACATCAATCATATCAACTATCTTATATCGTCCATAATCCGACCAAAATAACAACCTTCCTTTGGGCCGATTGTTATTCGCACGGGTATAGATGCAACTTTATGCAATCACAAACTTTTATCTTCAAGTTAAGAAAATATTCATGATAGAGGCCACTTTGGTGACGTTTCATGTCAATTTTCCCAATTACAAGATCTTGGTTGCGAAATATTTGTGCCCCAAAAATCTTTATTACACAATATTTATTGAAATAAGCAATATATAACTATAAGAAGATATAAACGCGGAAGCAAACTAAAATTTGTTTCAAATTACAGATCTGTGCCAGGTGAAAAGTGGGTTTTTTTTATTTGTGCACATTTTTTAAGGAAATTTACGTGTATACTCCATGGAAAACATCTATTTGATGTTTGTTGGGATTTTAATAAAACCCCTAAACCCTATATCCCATACAGATCAATGAAGAAAAGTCAATAATATGCGTACATGTTGCCATTGCTTTGAAGATCTGATGGTAGGTCTTCCATCTCCAAGTCCCTCTCTCTTTTGTCATCTCTCACACAGTGATGAGATGGGTATGAGAAAGAGAAATTAGGGTTTGGAATGGGGACCTCAACCATTTATATTGACAACCCAAATTTTGTCTTTGCCCATCATAAAGACTGAAATTATAAATGGGTCCTTAATAGGTCTCTCTACGCATAAAAAACTGAATATGCACTCATTTAATACACATGTAATTGAACGTGCATAAGAGATGTGTATTCAACCTTATAAAAAATTAAACACAACTGAATAGGTATAATCAACACCACTCATTCTTTATTTAACAGTCATCAATGCCTAATAATGTAATCTATGTAGGCCCACCTTAAAGAAATTTCTAACGGTTATATCAAGTTTAAAAGGGTAAATGCACATATATCCTAAAAAAATTGATTATCAGGCACATATACCCCTTAATTAAGTTTTGTCAAATAAAAATAAAATATTCTATTAACGGTGTTAAATATAACTTGATTTGACTAATATGCCCTCATGACCTTTGGGGCATTGAAATTTTATTGATGTCCCTGTAATCAAAATTGTTTAAATAAATTCCTTTCTTCAACCTCCAAACTCTACCGTCTCGTCTATTTTGTGAAAATCATATTTATTACTTTTTTTTTCTTTACAATTGAGCTTATATGTTTTTAGGTTTTAGACTTTTATTTTTTTATTTTTTGTGAAAACTTACTCAGGAAGTGCAATATTTTGCCAGCACTGGTATAAAATCATGGTTATGTAATTGTCTGGTACACAGAAGTTACAAGTATTTTAACACTTCACCGGGACCATTTGATGCTCCAAAACACCATAACCCCCCAACCCCAAAAAACCAACACAAAATAATGATAATAATACTAATAAAAATGATAGGAAAATGTTAGACTAATCTTTTTTATAATTAAAAACACAAACCACATGTGTTTTTATTTTTTTTAAATAATAAACATCATTTAAAAAAGTATATGCTTTAGTAAAAAGTGCTTAAATCTCTCCATTTTGAAATTCATAGACCAATTTTTGTTAACTAAAAAAAACTTAACAAGGTATATACCTCATTTAACGATGCATATGTTTCATTAGATTTCTAACAATATATATGGGACCGGTGGTGGAGCCACATGGGACCGAGTGGGGGATTATATATGTTGTTGTGTGTTGGACTGTCAACAAAATTCTAATTAGTTATGACATGTATTGGATAGGTGTTGTAGGAGTATAAGAGATTTTTCATAGAGAATGGTTAGACAGATAACCGCGGTTAGGTTAAATAAATTAATAGTGACAGACAGAAGGGCATGTATGCATAACGATCAAATTTTTTAGGGGTATACATGAAATTATATTTTTAAGCGGGGTATAACATCAAATAGATATTTTTCAGGATATACATGCAAATTCTCCCAGGGGTTTAAGGAAATTTTCACAAGGACTGATTAGATAGGCAGCCATGGTTAAGTCAAATAGACTAACAGAGACAGATGGATGGTTATACATGCACAATTATCAAAATTTGTTAGGGGTTTACGTGTAATTATCTTTTTAAGCGGGGAATAATGTCAAATAAATCTTTTTTAGATGTATAAATGTAAATTTTTCTATTTTTTTAGTCCTAACGTATACTTATTCATAGCTTATGCCCTGTTTTGGTAGAGGAACATATGATGAATGAGCTTAATACACATGAGGACTGCAAGTGAGACTATATAACTATTTTCTTGTTCATTTTTTAAAATGGCCATATTACCTGGGTTGATAACACTGAAGATTTTAGGCAAACAACCCCGTTATCTTAATAAATGATCATGTAGCATGGAAATATAGTGTAATGATTACATCTCTGATATTAGTACAGGTTCCAATGAAGGCATGAAGGTAGGCCTGTCAGCGGGTCGGGTCCGGGCCGGGTCGGGGTGGATCCGAACCTGACCCGTGACAAGACCCGGCAGCTCCTTGAAAATGTGGACCCGAACCCGGACCCGTCGGACCCGGGCCGGGTCCGACCCGCCCCGAATATGGTTAATAAAAAAAGAGAGAGCTCATGAATTTGTTTGCCTTATCATTCTATTAGAAAACTTTTTGTATAAAACATTAGTTTTGAGCTTTCTAAATTAGTGTCTCGATATTATGTTTGAATGTATTTTTGTACAATTCAAAATAATAAATACTAACATATAACATTCAAAGTAAACAAAAATTTAAACAATATAACAATGAACTAAAAGGGTGATCTAATAGTTATTTGTGTCACAAAGTAAACGTTCAAAACAATAGACACTACATACTAATCTAAACAACATTCAAAACAATAAACACTAACATATTAACCTAAACAATGAACATAAATCATGCAACAAACCAATTAATTATACAAATTCAAAAGATAATAAATTAATAAGGTTTGTCAACGGGTGAGTTTGGTTGGTTATGGGTTATGATTTGTGGGCTTGGTTATGGACTTATGAATACAAAAATGAGTTAAAACTTATACTTGTAACTTGATAAATAAGAAACAAAATTATGGGTCAACTAATACTAATAGTCTTGTAATATATGAGCATATACTAATAAAATAGTCGGGTCTCGGATCCAATGGATCGGGCGAGGTGCACTCGGACCCGACCCGTATGTATGTTTGGGTTCACCGGGTCGGGTCCGGTCTGGACCCGACTCTTTGATAGGCTTACATGAAGGGTCTTTTTGTTTCAAAAGAAGTACTCATAGAAGGATGTTTGAGAGCTTTTGAAAAAAACGGTTATAAGAAAACTATTTTTTTAAACTACTTTCAAATCCTGATTTTGACATCCATGAGGGTCCCCTACACCATTTTCTAGGGATAGAGAACTCCATATATTAGAAAAGCTTCTCAAAAGTTTCACGTACCTTTAGTTTTACATGAATATTGCAAATTTAAATATTTTAAATGATTTTTTTAATATTTAAAAGATGTAAAAATACTGTTCATTTAATTAGGTGATGTTTTCTAAATTTTATAATAATTATTTACAATTTAATATTAATTTTTTATGTAAATTTTAAAATTTATGTCCAATGACATTACAAATATGTCATATAATAAATTTCAATATAAATTTATAATTATATGGAACCTATCGGGTTGTTAGGTTTTTTTATTTATTTTATTCCATACATATATACCCTTAAAAATATCTTGATTTAATTAAATGTTAATAGATTTTTTTATTTGTGATAAATATTATGATATTAATTAAAGAGATTTTAGGATATATATATGGAAAATATATAAAATGTTTTGTATCTCATAAATTGGATTATATATCTCATAAATGGTAGTTTTCTACCTCGTCAATATATTTCTTATTTGAAATTTTTTTTCTTATTGGAACAATAGGCTCTTACCTTAATATATTAAGAGTCAAGTGTCCAAAGAAAGAAAAAAAGCATTACATGGTCCTAGAACTTGTGGAACCTAGGTAGAAGAGATTTACCCATAAGAGAAGAGCCTAGGCCCTATGCCCTAAGGGACTACAAGCTTGTCATTAAAAATATATAAAATTGTTTTTCAATTAATTAAATAATCATTATTGAAATAAAATATTTTTTATAATTTAATAATAGTTTTTGTAATGAAAAATAAAGATTCAAAAATTTTAAAAATATGTTCTATGTAAATTTAGCCCATTATATTTACCTGGCAATAACTCAAAGAACTAAAGGAAATCTAAAGATCTCATATATTGTAATGTTTGATCTCATTTTAAAATTTAAATTCAAATTTTAATTTACTTTTGAAATTCATTTGTAAGTCTAAATTTGAAAATGAACAAATACATATATGAATAAATAATTAACAAAAATACAAAAAGGTAAAAAAAATACAAATTTTCTTAAGGGAGAAGAAAAGAAATGGTTATGTGCTTTTCTTCTACCAGGTGAAAAGTGGCAACTTTGTTTTTTATTTGTGCACTGTTTTTTGGGAAATTTGCATGTATACCCTGAAAAACATTGTTATTCGAAGTTTAAAAATGTAATTGCATGTGTACCCTTAAAAATTTAATCATTGTGCACTTATACCTCTAAGTTAAGTTTTGTCAAATAAAAGTTGAATATTCCGTTAACAATGTTAAATATGAACTGAATGGACTAATATGCCCTTATGACCATTGGGGTATCGAAATTTTATTTTTTCCTGGAATCAAAAGATTTATAATAAAACCCCTTCTTCAACCTCCAAACTCAAACATCGAGTATGTTTTATATGTTTTTAGGTTACAAATTTTTTTTTGTGAAACATTATTCTTGAAGTGCTATGCTCCAGGGTGACCGTTCCTAAGACGTGACAATATATAATATCAGTTATCAATACCTGATGTCAATAAATACTCTAACATACAACATATAAGGTGATAAAGCAAATAACAAGTGATAGCTGTCATATAAGTAGAAGCTAAGCAACTAAGTCTATAATCCAAAACTAATATTACAGACTTGAACACATAAATCAAATGTTCTGTGAGAGCCAAATATATAACCAAAAGACATTTATATGCACATTGTACACAAGCGCAAGTATCAAATACATACAAAAGGGGAAGGAATGCTGATCACTCGCAAGACCTCAAGCATAGATGCTACAACCGCTACTGATATTGCGTCTAAAGGAGCTCCTCTTTCGGATCAAATTCAGCACCAACTGGAGAAAAAAATGCGAGGGGTGAGCCACACGCTCAATGAAGGGTACAATCCAAGCATCACAACTCATACTAACACAGTAAATGTAATGTTATATATGTGTCACTTTTTAGCCTATGAGTAACCTTTGGGTCAGTTCTGGCTATTTTCGAAATTTTCTTTTTCGATCGGAACTGCTAAAATTTTGGTTTTTAGCTATCTGCGTGAGCTAGAGAACTCCGATGGGAAATCTAACTGCATATTATGGGTCCTGGTACCATTCTGTACTACCCATAAAAATTTCATCAAATTCTGGTAACGTTTGAAAAATTATGCAGTTCCGAACCGTATCCGGGTTTTCTTCGTTACTGGTTTTGTGGGAGGAATAGTGTTAGATATTTTGGTGGTTATGGTGACTCTTGGTAAGCTTACCCCCCCCCCCCTTACTTAATGGTTAAGTAAGGTTGAGATATTTTTGAGTGTGAGTGGGTGAGGGTTGGTTAAACTCACCCCCCTTTTTTATTTCTTTTTTTTCTTTTATTTTATTGAGCAATGTAGTCGTGGATCTCACTTTCTTTGGCTCTCTCTCCCTCTCACACACTCTCTCCCTCTCTGATTTCTGTTTTGGTGGTGTGTATTGTGTGTTTTGGGTTGGTTGGAGAAGAAGAAGGCACACAAGCAAGGGTGAGTAGGATTTTGTGTTGTTGTTATTGTTGTTTCTCTTCTTCCTCCTCCCTCTCATGTCTTCACCCCCCATGATCCTCTGTTTTTAAGGCTGAGTTGAGGCTGTTGTGGGGCTGTGGAGGTGGTGGTAGTGGTGGTGGTGGTTGGAGTGGCTTCGGGTGCGCGGAGGGCCCGGATTTTCCCCCCTTTCACTCCCCCTCCCTTGGTAGGCTCTCCCTCTCCTCTTAAAATGTTGATTTTGGGTATTAAGGGGTGGTGTGGGACCATGCATGCTTGTGGTTATGTTTTGGGTGTATGTGGGCATGGGGAGAGGGTTGGAAACGGTCTGGGCGCGCGCGCGGGACCACCCGTGCGCGTGCGCGCGCATAAGAGCCCAGGCGGGCTGGTTGGGCGCGCGTCGGAGCGCTGGCACTGGGCGCAGGAGCGAGCGGGTGAGCGCGGGGCAGTGGGCCGGCGGCGCTGGGGGCGCGTGAGCGCGGGGCACCGCGGCGCGGGGGCGCGTGCATGCACGTGCGTACGCGTGCGGGGCCATGCGTGTGGCTGCCCGAGGGCTCGGTTTAGTGTCGGGGTGCTCGGATAGGCGTGCGTACGCGCGTACTCGCATGCGTGCGGGCCCGTATGCACGCATATCTGAGTCTTTGACATTTCTTGTAAATTTCAAGTGTTGTTAAGTAGTTTAACTCACCTATTGGGATGCCTTGTCTTACAGATCTTGGCGAGCGGTCGCGCGACGACCCGGTTTACGGTGAGTGGGTCAATCCAACCCAGTTGGGAGGTGTTCGAGGCACGTTGGGGTGCATCGCCCTCCCCTGGGGTACCATAACTGCGTATAACCTGAGATATATGGTAGATATATGCATGATATTGTCTGTTAGGCTAAGAATGCACCCATGCTATGATTGGATATGATATGCTAGGTTTATACACCCCTGTATCATGCATAGGAGCCATGTATACCTAGACACATGCTACATGTTAGTATAAACCCGACCTATGCATGTCCCCACCCAGTTTAATTTAATTAATCATATGAGGAGGTATAAGTATAAGCATGCCTTAGGAAATATTATGTCTTGTAACTAAATTTCAGATGCTTCCATGATTAATCTTTATTTCTTGTAAGAATTAAATGCATGCTTAAGCCATATTTTCTTGCCTAATGAGATTAGGTAAGTGTGTGACCACCTATGGGGTCATGCTATGTCATGGACACTTAGAATGAAATATCTTCCCCGCATCTGAGTTATGCGCCCTGGAGGGAATTCTTGAGAATTCGTTGCGCTTATCGGTGTTTGTTAACCGATGACGACGGATCCTTAGGGATCGTATTCGCAGGGGTCGAGTGTTCTTCCCTCGTCTGCTCCGAGTAGAGACTACCCGGCGTAGTAGAGTCAGGTGAGGAGCCCTCCCAGATACTATCCACGACGCTTGATGGTGTGCCCATATAGCAGAGATAGTGGACTTGGGAGGCTAGTCCGGTAGAGGCCTGCACCCTGTGAGGTGCCGGGAGGCTGCCAGGTAGTATGGGCCACACCGGGAGAGACTACCGGGGGACGAGCGGTGTAGAACAATCGACCTTCTTTCCTAGGGAGCCTATGTCACCCCGAGGAGGGGATGAGGGTGAGGGACTCGATGATTGTTTGAAGTTATATGAATTGTGGTACTTGAATTGTTCCATTCACTGAGCGTGTGGCTCACCCCTCGCATATGTTTTCTCCAGTTGTCGCTGATCCGGATCCGAAGGAGGAGCTCCCTGAGACGCGATTCCAGTAGGAGACAGCGTTCACGTTAGATATCTTGCGCGTGAGAGGCTTTCAGCATCCCCCGTTTTCTTGTATGTATCTCTACTTGTGCTTGGGCATAGTGTATGGGTTGGTGATGTCTTTTGTTGTATATATATTGGCTCTCACAGAACAATTTGATTGGGTACTCTAGTCTGTTAATATATCTTTAAAATACAGACTTAGTCGTTTTGCTTCCGCTATTTTTGTATGTGTATGATGTCAGTCACTTGGTTTCGCTTTATTGCCTTTGACATTCTGGTGTATTTATTGACTTCGTGTATGGATTACTGATATCATATATATACTTGCCACGTCTCGGGGACGGCCGCCTTGGGTCGTGACATGTAACACCCCCGTACCCATTATCCTCTATTAAGGCATGCGATACGATGCGTCACGTCAACCTCTATTTTTCCATTTTTAAAGATTAACATAATAATTCAAAACACAAAAGTTTTTAAAACATAAACCAATCCAGGATCTCAAAAATTCATTCTCAAACAAATGATTACACACAAGTACTTTATTTGCTAAAATAAAACATCTCCTGGTTTTGTTGTTAAAGCTAAGGACGTCCACTACATGCCAAGAAGAAGGCTTATTCAACACCCACGATACAACGGAAACTAAACCACCAACGCCCACCACGATCGACGATCACCAACGACTATTATGAAAAGTTGGGGAAAAAGGAGGGGTGAGCTACCACACGCTCAATGAATGGACCTTAGCGTCCCAATAATAATAATAATAATATTTAAAACCTTCATAGTATAATCCAAAATATCTAAACCAACATAATATAAATTTTCACAAATATTATGATAAAATGGAATGCATCTCATTAGAGGAAATAACCACCATCTCATACTATCTACATGATGCGTATGATGCAACGGACACGCATGCCCGTGGCACGCAGTCGAAAATGCTCCAACTAGAGCTTGATCACGCAGACCAATCATCACGCAGACGACATCACGCAGACGGGTGTCACGCAACCAAGGTCCCACTGGACTGAGTGACACAGACCCTCGTCACGCAGACGATATCACACAGACGAATGATATGCATGCAAAATAACCTCCACAATTCACACATTTGCATGCAAGAATAACATAATAGTCAATATACAATTCATACGTAAAATAGCATTTTAAACATGATGTCATGCTCATGTACATCCATACTCAAGATAACAATTTTATTCATAATATAGACATGATGCGAATATGATAATTATAATTAGTTTTCAAAAACTACATAGAGACTAGACTCACTCACCTTTGGTCCAACGACTCGCAACTCAAACCCGAGCCCTCCTGTAACCTAATCTGGTAAGAACGATAGAAGCCGATCAAAATACACACAACCTTACGAAACCCGACGTATCCGTGCATCCAAAAACCAACAGCTCCAACAGGAGGTCATCACTGACCTATCCGACGGATCCCGCAGGGACCGTCAGATGCACGCCCGACGGTTCCTACTAGAACCGTCGCTTGTTTGCTCGACGGCTCCTCTGGGAGCCGTTCCGAGACAGAACACAAAAACCCTAATTACATTTTTATGAAACTCTTTAAAACCTTTTATTATTTAAAACAAAATACAAGCCCTTTCAAAACGTATGAAAACAGCGAGGAATAACTTATTGAAAACAGATCGAATACCTCAAAAATCCAATTCAAGCGACAAGCAAAACTCATTGAAATTTCTTTGAAAACCCTAGATCTATAATGGAAATAAAACATCATGGATTTCTGTCCAAATCCTTTAGAATGATGAAAACATATTATCGGTTTGGATCTAAACGTTCAACGTTTTAAAACAATGTTTTTAAAGGGTAAAAAACACGGTTCTATCGAAAGCGATCTAAACCTTAAACATGATATATTCTAAAATGTATTTGTATTAAATCATGAAAGCTTATAGACCACCCAAAATCTCATGGTATGCTTGTTAGGCCTGTGTCATTTAGAGTCCTATTTTTTATCGAAGTCGCTAAAACTTTAGTTTTTAGCTACCTGTTGGGGTTTGAGGACTCTGATTGAGATATAACTGCATATTATGGGTCCTGGTACCGTTTAGTACAGCCCATAAAATGTTCATTTAATTCCGATAATGTTTTTGGAATTATGCAGTTTTGATTGGTATTCGGATTTAACTTTTGTTAAATTCCAAGATGATGAGGTAAAAATATGATATTATCATGAGATGTTCAGTTTTGAACCAGCTTTCATACAGAAGTAGAATTGGATCAACTGGATTCGTGTATCAAAAGTTATGAGTATTTTTCTGATTATACCCCGATGATGGGAAATCTGGTAGCAGCCCTGTAAGATTTTTTCGAATATTATGATTCAAACTTTTATTCCTTGTGATTTATTCTGATTATGATATACTATGTATCATATACTTGTTACGCCTTGGGGACGGATGCTCTTGGGGCGTGACAGTTATGGTATCAGAGCCTGGTCCCGTCCGTACATAAGTCATAATGAGTTCACTTCTTGTTGAGTCCAGTTACTTTCTCTTCATGGCTTTGAGTTGATCTTAGACCCTATCCATATGATTTCTGACATGGCCGCTCGTGCCCTTGGGCAACGGTATGGTCGCAAATGTGGTATGGCACGAGTTTATACCAATCTCGAGGTGCGAGAGAGTTTTTCCTTATCTATTTGCTTCTTGAGGTAGACTTCTTGGATTTGGGGACCAAATCCATTTAAGGGGGGTCAGATGTAAGACCCCAGACCTATATTTAGACTTATGTTATTCTTTTATATGTTTGGATGGATGGATAGCACAATGATATGTGTTATTTCATATTATTATTCATTTGGAGTGTGTTAGACTCATATGTGGTGGTTGGCTTATATCCTAAGTTCTAAGTTTGGCATGATATGGATTTAATTTTGTTAATGCCCAAGATGATGTATTTTAAATCTGATTTTATTATGGGGCATTCAATTTCGAGTTAGCGTTCATACAAAAGTGGAATTAGATCATTTGGATTCGTAGCAAAAGTTATGAGTGTTTTTCCAATTATACCCGGGGATGAGAAAAAGCTGGCAGCAGCTCTGTTTTGTGTTATTTATATAATTAGGAATAATTAGAGATGTTTTTGGAGATCGTCTTAAACTTAAAAGCTGTAGATAATCGTCTTAGCTTTCCAACGGAGTTTGAATTATGCAATTCGGAGCTAGATTATAAAAGTTATTATTGCTATTCTAGTCAAGGCTGCGCATAATTTTTAAAAAGAGGGTAATTTGGTAATTTGGACGGATTTATCAATCCCATTTAATTGAATGGGTGAAGTCTGTGATTTATATGGTGTGAGAGAGTGAGAGAGTCAGTTGAGACTCATTTTATAAAAAAAAACAGAGAAAGAGAAGAGGAGAAGGGGAGGAGGAGAAGGGGAGGAGGAGAAGAGGAGAGGAGATTGAAGGGATTTTTGGTGAGATCATTTGATCATTTGATTTTCCTTTTATGGTTTACTTTAATTTGTTGATTTGGATTCTTAATTGGGGGAAGTTATATTTGTTCTAGGGTTTTGGTTGTTGATTTGGAGAAGAAGAAGAAGAAGAATAAGTTGGAGTTGGAGACTTGGGATGTGCTTAGATAGGTAAGGCAGATTTTCTGTCTTGTGAAGATGCTTATGAATGTGATACTTAGAGATATATTTTGAGGATGATGTCTTCATATGTGTGTAGATGTTATGTATGAAATTTGGTGTCATTATCTTACATGTGACATAAGTTATGATCTATTTTATAAGGACTGTCCAGATTCGAGTAGAAATTGACCTATTTTTTAATTTATTTTATTTCGGGTACTTAGAGATTGAATTGGATTGTGATATCTTCATGAATTATATTCCCAGCATATCAATGAATGTGCATGATTTATTTCAGAATTTTTAGATGATTATTGGGTTCTGTAGAGATCAAAGTATAGGGTTATATTGCTGCCCAGATTTCTGTAGTGCTGCCCATATTTGTTTGTGGTGTAGGTGTGATGTTTTCTCGCTGATTTTTAGGTGATTCAATTGCATGATGGCCTATGGATGAGTGGCTTGATGGTGTAGAATGATTGGCTTGATTGTTGGAGTTATAGGGTGTATTTTGCACTTGTTAGCTAGATCTTAGGATATGTTTGTATTTTTTATGCATGGATGTTTTAATCCTTGGCTGAGTTGGCAATGTTAGTTTGTCCAGAGGGGTCTCCTCAATATGAGGAAGGTGGTGATCTTGTGTTTAGGCTTATGGTGGGAATGACTATACTCCCAAGAGTCCAGTAGCGATGGCGTTACTGTTGGACCGTCCGATGCGCATGATTTGTAGATCTTTGCCTAAAGATCTGGTTAGAGACATTGCTAGGGATAGGGAGGTCTGATCGTATGGGTCAGATCTGGTTGCTTGTTGTGGTTTATCTCGTAGGTCCTCGACCGATCTGTGTCAAGCCTGTTCAGGATGGGTTGATTATGGTAGTTCTGGCGAGTCATGAGTGCGTACCTGCAGTTGAGGTGAGGGTAAACTCTAGGTGTCCTTCACGAGAGAGCGTTTTCAAGGTTCATCCTGAACGCCCACGGCATCCGATGGTTCAAATCGGCTACACGTTAGAGTGGTTGGATGACGGAGAGCCTTAGCCAAGATACTAGGTTTAGTGGTTTAGTTTTGCATTTAGATGCTTCGTGTGAGTCAGTTGAGGTGAGGGTAAACTCTGGGTGTCCTTCACGAGGGAGCGTTTTCAAGGTTCATTCTGGACGCCCACGGTATCCGATACTTCAAATCGGCTACCTGTCAGAGTGGTTGGATGACAGAGAGTCTTAGCCAAGATACTGAGTTTATCGGCCCTGTTCTCAAAGTGATGGAGTCTAGGGCGAGATCCATTGATGCGATTGTGATGCAGTCGGGCTTTGGTGGACTTGACGGGTGGAGTGATACTCCCTGTATTGGCCAAGCCGATAGATTTTCCGAAATCGGTCGCCTAAGAGAAGCCACTTTGCGACAGGAGGAACTGTGAGGCATTTGTGTGTAGTGGCGTTGCAGTCACTAGGATATATATATGTATTTATAGCGTTGCTAGCATGGGATGGATCCCCTGTGGTATGGGACGCAGACGGATCTGTCTTTATGTTGGGGACATAGCGAGGTTAGTGTTATAGCGTTGCTAGCATGGGACAAATCCCCTGTGGTATGGGATGCAGACGGATCTGTCCTTATGCTAGTGACATAATTAGGTTAGTGTGAGTTGACCTCCTGCGGTGATGGTACCTAAGGCTGGTCGGCTTATACTTGATATTTATTTATATAGGTTTTATGTATGTGTTGGAACTGTACTTTGAGGTGTCTTGTAGTTAGTTTCATTCACTAGGCCTTCATCGGCTTACTCCCTCTATTGTTATGGGTTTCATCCAGGTGTTGCGCAGGATCGTTAAGTTTGGTATTGTTGAAGGTGTTGTGGGCCTCTCGGCGATTTGGTGAGCATGTCTGCTTCTAGTTATTTTTTTGTACCAGGTGTTTTGTTATTGTTGATATATACATTTGACTGTATTTGTAATTATGACTTGTGTTCACACAGGACGGTGATTGTGCATTCTTCTAAGGGCCACTATTATTTGTTTCATGGCCTTGTAATATTATTTGTGTTCACATGGGACGGCCGCTCTTGGGGCGTGACATAAAATCCCCCCCAAATGTTACGACTACACACACACACGGGACGACCGCTGGTCCAGCCCTTTGTGTGGGTCTTCTTGTTGTAGAAGTTGAAGGAGTGCATGGAGGAGATGGAGCAAGAAGAGGATGATTAAGGTGTGCATGATTGGTAAATGTTGCCCCTCCCTCTCCCCCTTCTCTTGCCCCTTTCATGGTCCCCTCCCTGTTTTCAGCCAAGAAGAAGAGATGTGGAGGCTGAGATGTTGGTTGTGGTGGTGGCGGTTGAGGTAGTCGTGGGTGTGCTTACAAGCCCCACACCTCCCCCTTCCCTTCCCATCTTTTGGTAAGCTTTCCTCTCTTATTTTTCTAGTTTTTAGCACATTTGGTGTGTTGGGGGGTGGTGCATGCCATGTATTTGTATTTATGTTTGTGTGGTGTGTGTGTGCGCTTGATTGCTTGGGTGTAGGGGTATCGGCATGCCCGCATGCGTGCTGTCCTGTGTGTGTTGCTTGTGCCCAGCAAGCCCCTGTCTGTTGCACTGCCTGCACTAGCAATGGTGCCCCAGCAGACCCTGCCTGCTGCCGTGGCAGCCCCTGCACCTGTGCCGTGCCAGTCCCAGCACCTGTGTCGTGGCAGCACCTACACCTGTGCCGTGGCAGCCCCTGCACCTGTGCCCTGGCAGCCCCTGCACCTGTGCCCTGCCAATCCCAGCACCTGTGCCCTGACAGCCCCTGTACCTGTGCCCAGCCCGCCTAACATCTGTGCCCAACGTGTCCTGCGGCGTTCCCAGCATCTGTGCCCAGCGCGCCCAGCATCTGTGCTCAGCGCGTCTTGCGGCGTTCCCAGCATCTGTGCCCAGCGCATCCTGCGGCGTTTCCAGCATCTGTGCCCAGCGCGTCCTACGGCGTTTCCAGCATCTGTGCCCAGCGCGCCCAGCACCTGTTCCCAGCGTGCTCGGTAGTGTTCCTAGCACTAGTTCCCAGCGTGCACGGTAGCGTGCCCTAGACTCCATCACTTTGCAAACAGGGTCGATAAACCCAGTATCTTGGTTATGGCTCTCCGTCATCCAACCACTCTGACGTGTAGCCGATTTGAACCATCGGATACCGTGGGCGTCCAGGATGAACCTTGAAAACGCTCCCTCGTGAAGGACACCCAGAGTTTACCCTCACCTCAACTGACACACGAAGCATCTAAATGCGAAACTAAACCGTCAAACCCAGTATCTTGGCTAAGGCTCTCCGTCATCCAACCACTCTGACGCGTAGCCGATCTGAACCATCGGATACCGTGGGCGTCCAGGATGAACCTTGAAAACGCTCCCTCGTGAAGGACACCCAGAGTTTACCCTCACCTCAACTGACTCACAGGAAGCATCTAAATGCGAAACTAAACCGTCAAACCCAATATATTGACTAAGGCTCTCCGTCATCCAACCACTCTGACGCGTAGCCGATCTGAACCATCGGATACCGTGGGCGTGTCTAGGATGAACCTTGAAAATGCTCCCTCGTGAAGGACACCCAGAGTTTACCCTCACCTCAACTGCAGGTTCGCACTCATGACTTGCAAGAACTACCATAATCAACCCACCCTAAACAGGTTCGACACAGACCGGTCGAGGACCTACGATATCACCACAATAAGCAATCAGATCTGACCCATACGATCAGATCCCCTTACCCCTAAACGATGTCTCTAACCAGATCTTTAGGCAAAGATCTATAAATCATGCTGATAATATATATATCAGCCATTAACAAGGCTAGACAGGATATGACAAGATAGACAGATATTACCCAGGCTAGATGGCAATTAACAAGGATATATATATAGAATATAATATGTAGTCATTAACAAGGATAGATCATGAGCATGCATTCAAGATATAAAAATATGTATATATGTCAAGTAATCAAGAAATCTCAATTAAATATATATAATCGTGCCTATGGATGCCATCAAGTCATGCATACATGATTAATATCATACCATAAACATGACTTAGCATGGAACTATATTATCAGAATGTCAAGTTAGATCCACTCACAGATGCAATCATTCCATCCTGCGAAGAATCGCGCGCTTCGGACAGTCCAATGGTAACGTCATCGCTACTGGACTCGTGGGAGTACAGCCATTCCACCACAAGCCTAAACGCAAGATCACCACCTTCCTCATATTGAGGAGACCCCTCTGGACAAACAGACATCATCAACTCAGCCAAGGAATAAAACACTCATGCAATAAAAAAATAATCCCAGACATATCCCAAGATCTAGCCAACAAGTGCAAAATACACCCCATACCTCCAACCACTAAACCAATTATTTCACACCACCAAAAGCCACTCATCCTTAGGCCATCATTCAATTAAATCATCTATAAATCAGCAAGAAACCTCACACCTTCACCACAAACAAATCTGGGCAGCACTATAGAAATCTGGGCAGCAATATAACCCTACACTTTGATCTCCACAGCACCAATTACTTATCCGAAAATTCTGAAATAAATCATACATATTCATTGATATGTTAGGATCATAATCCATGCAGACATCATAATCCAATTCGATCTCTAAGTGCCCAAAATAAAATAAATTCAGAAACAGGTCAATTTCTACTCGAATCTGGACAGTCCTTATAAAACAGATCATAACTTATGCCACAGGTAAGATAATCACACCAAATTTCATGCATAAGATCGACACACCTAGATGATCATATCATATGAAGGCATAATCCTCAAAATATGTCTCTAAGTATCACATTCATAAGCATCCTCACAAGACAGAAAATCTGCCTTACCTCTTTAAGCATATCCCAAGTCTCCAACTCCAACTTATTCTTCTTCTTCTTCTTCTTCTCCAAATCAACAATCAAAACCCTTGAACAAATATAACCTCCCCAATTAAGAATCCAAATCAACAAATTAAAGCAAGCCATAAAAGAAAAATCAAATGATCAAATGATCTCACCAAAAATTCCTTCAATCTCCTCTCCTCTTCTCCTCCTCCCCTTCTCTTCTCTTTCTCTGTTTTTTTTTTTTTTGATAAAATGAGTCTCAGCTGACTCTCTCACTCTCTCACACCATATAATCCACAGACTTCACCCATTCAATTAAATGGGATTGATAAATCCGTCCAAATTACCAAATTGCCCTCTTTTAAAAATTCTGCGCAGCCTTCACTAGAATAGCCATAACTTTTACAATCTAGCTCTGAATTTCATAATTCAAACTCCGTTGGAAAGCCAAGACAATTATCTACAGCTTTCATGTTTAAACGATCTCCAAAAACATCTCTAACCATTTCGAATTATGCAATTAACATCAAACAGGGCTGCTGCCAGACATTTTCTATCCCTAGGGTATAATTGGAAAAACACTCATAAATTTTTCTACAGGAATCCAAATGATCTAATTCCACTTTTGTATGAAAGCTAACTCAAAATTGAATGCCCCATAATAAAATCAGATTTAAACTACATCATCTTGGGCATTAACAAAATTAAATCCGAATCATGACAACCAAACAACTTACGATATAGCCTAAGCATATATGAACCTAATGCACTCCCAAAGAACAATAATATGAAATAACACATATAATTGTGCTATCCAACCACCCAAACATATAAAAGAATAACATAGGCCTAAATATAGGTCCGGGGTCTTACATCCGACCCCCCTTAAATGGATTTGATCCCCAAATCCAAGAAGTCTATCTCAAGAAGCAAATAGTTAAGAAAAACTCTCTCGCACCTCGAGATTGGTATAACTCGTGCCATACCACATTTGCGATCATACCGTCGCCCAAGAGCACGAGCGGCCATGTCAGCAATCCTATGGATAGGGTCTAAGATCAACTCGAAGCCATGAAGAGAAAGTAATTGGACTCAACAAGAAATGAACTCATTATGACTTATGTTCGGACGGGATCAGGCTCTGATACCATAACTGTCACGCCCCCAGAGCGGCCGTCTCCAAGGGGTGACATGTGTACAATACCGAGTATATCATATTCAGAATAAATCATAAGGAATAAATGGTTGGATCAGAATAAACGACAGCAGAAGAGTTTATGAATTAATAAATGAACAATACGAGGCCATAGAACAGATAATTGGGGCCTCAAAGGAATACACAATCACCGTCCCGTGTGAACACAAGTCATAATTACAAATACAGTCAAATATATACCAACAATAACGAAACACCTGTTACAAACAAATAACAGGAAGCTGACACACTCACCAAATCGCCGAGAGGCCCACAACACCTTCAACAATACCCAACTTAACAATCATGCGCAACACCTGGATGAAACCCATAACAATAGAGGGAGTAAGCCGATGAAGGCCTAGCGAATGAAACTAACTACAAGACACCTCAAATTACATTTCCAACACATCCATAAAACCTCCATAAATAACTAACAAGTATAAGCCGACCAGCCTTAGGTACCATCACCGCAGGAGGCCAACTCACACTAACCTAATAATGTCACCAGCACAAGGACAGATCCGTCTGCGTCCCATACCACAGGGGATCCATCCCATGCTAGCAACGCTATAACAGTAATCTCGCTTTGTCCCCAGTATAAAGACAGATCCGTCTGCGTCCCATACCACAGGGGATCCATCCCATGCTAGAAACGCTATATATATATATATATATATATATATATATATATATATATATCCTAGTGACTGCAACGCCACTACACACAAATGCCTCACAGTTCCTCCTGTCGCGCAGTGACTTCTCTTAGGCGACCCATTTCTGTAAATGCATCGGCTTGGCCAATACAGGGAGTATCACTCCACCCGTCAAGTCCACCAGAGCCCGACTGCATCACAAACCGCATCAATGGATCCCGCCCTAGACTCCATCACTTTGCAAACAGGGTCGATAAACCCAGTATCTTGGTTAAGGCTCTCCGTCATCCAACCACTCTGACGTGTAGCCGATTTGAACCATCGGATACCGTGGGCGTCCAGGATGAACCTTGAAAACGCTCCCTCGTGAAGGACACCCAGAGTTTACCCTCACATCAACTGACTCACACGAAGCATCTAAATGCGAAACTAAACCGTCAAACCCAGTATCTTGGCTAAGGCTCTCCGTCATCCAACCACTCTGACGCGTAGCCGATCTGAACCATCGGATACCGTGGGCGCCTAGGATGAACCTTGAAAACGCTCCCTCGTGAAGGACACCCAGAGTTTACCCTCACCTCAACTGACTCACACGAAGCATCTAAATGCGAAACTAAACCGTCAAACCCAGTATATTGGCTAAGGCTCTCCGTCATCCAACCACTCTGACGCGTAGCCGATCTGAACCATCGGATACCATGGGCGTCCAGGATGAACCTTGAAAACGCTCCCTCGTGAAGGACACCCAGAGTTTACCCTCACCTCAACTGCAAGTTCGCACTCATGACTTGCAAGAACTACCATAATCAACCCACCCTAAACAGGTTCGACACAGACCGGTCGAGGACCTACGATGTCACCACAATAAGCAACCAGATCTGACCCATACGATCAGATCCCCTTACCCCTAAACGATGTCTCTAACCAGATCTTTAGGCAAAGATCTATAAATCATGCTGATAATATATATATCAGCCATTAACAAGGCTAGACAGGATATGACAAGATAGACAGATATTACCCAGGCTAGATGGCAATTAACAAGGATATATATATAGAATATAATATGTAGTCACTAACAAGGATAGATCATGAGCATGCATTCAAGATATAAAAATATGTATATATGTCAAGTAATCAAGAAATCTCAATTAAATATATATAATCGTGCCTATGGATGCCACCAAGTCATGCATACATGATTAATATCATACCATAAACATGACTTAGCATGGAACTATATTATCAGAATGTCAAGTTAGATCCACTCACAGATGCAATCATTCCATCCCGCGAAGAATCGCGCGCTTCGGACTGTCCAATGGTAACGTCATCGCTACTGGACTCGTGGGAGTACAGCCATTCCCACAACAAGCCTAAACGCAAGATCACCACCTTCCTCATATTGAGGAGACCCCTCTGGACAAACAAACATCATCAACTCAGCCAAGGAATAAAACACTCATGCAATAAAAAAATAATCCCAGACATATCCCAAGATCTAGCCAACAAGTGCAAAATACACCCCATACCTCCAACCAATAAACCAATTATTCCACACCACCAAAAGCCACTCATCTTAGGCCATCATTCAATTAAATCATCTATAAATCAGCAAGAAACCTCACACCTTCACCACAAACAAATCTGGGCAGCACTATAAATCTGGGCAGCACTATAGAAATCTGGGCAGCAATATAACCCTACACTTTGATCTCCACACCACCAATTACTTATCCGAAAATTCTAAAATAAATCATACATATTCATTGATATGTTAGGATCATAATCCATGAAGACACCATAATCCAATTCAATCTCTAAGTGCCCGAAATAAAATAAATTCAGAAACAGGTCAATTTCTACTCGAATCTGGACAGTCCTTATAAAACAGATCATAACTTATGCCACAGGTAAGATAATCACACCAAATTTCATGCATAAGATCTACACACCTAGATGATCATATCATATGAAGGCATAATCCTCAAAATATGTCTCTAAGTATCACATTCATAAGCATCCTCACAAGACAGAAAATCTGCCTTACCTCTTTAAGCATATCCCAAGTCTCCAACTCCAACTTATTCTTCTTCTTCTTCTTCTTCTCCAAATCAACAATCAAAACCCTTGAACAAATATAACCTCCCCCAATTAAGAATCCAAATCAACAAATTAAAGCAAGCCATAAAAGAAAAATCAAATGATCAAATGATCTCACCAAAAATTCCTTCAATCTCCTCTCCTCTTCTCCTCCTCCCCTTCTCCTCTTCTCTTTCTCTGTTTTTTTTTTTTTTTATAAAATGAGTCTCAGCTGACTCTCTCACTCTCTCACACCATATAAACAACAGACTTCACCCATTCAATTAAATGGGATTGATAAATCCGTCCAAATTACCAAATTGCCCTCTTTTAAAAATTCTGCGCAGCCTTGACTAGAATAGCCATAACTTTTACAATCTAGCTCCGAATTTTATAATTTAAACTCCGTTGGAAAGCCAAGACAATTATCTACAGCTTTCATGTTTAAGACGATCTCCAAAAACATCTCTAACCATTTCGAATTATGCAATTAACATCAAACAGGGATGCTGCCAGACATTTTCTATCCCTAGGGTATAATTGGAAAAATACTCATAACTTTTTTTACAGGAATCTAAATGATCTAATTCCACTTTTGTATGAAAGCTAACTCAAAATTGAATGCCCCATAATAAAATTAGATTTAAACTACATCTTGGGCATTAACAAAATTATAATCCGAATCATGACAACCAAACAACTTACGATATAGCCTAAGCATATATGAACCTAATGCACTCCCAAAGAACAATAATATGAAATAACACATATAATTGTGCTATCCAACCACCCAAACATATAAAAGAATAACATAGGCCTAAATATAGGTCCGGGGTCTTACATTAATATTCTCGCACGCACGTGGGGATAAATTTAGCGACAACATTAAAGGCAATAAAACGCTAATCAATGCGTTTGTTCCTTTCAAAAATGGACCAAATTCAAATTCAGTTTTCACCGAGAACGATGGTTCTGATCGAGCCCATCGCATGCATACCCGACGGCTCCATGAAGAGCCGTCACCCAGTATAACCGACGGTCCTCATGGATCCGTCACCGAAGTGCCCGTTGGCACTTATACGATCCGTCAGGTACTGCCTGACCCGATTAAAAGTTACAGTTGTTACAGTAAAGTAGTTAAAGTCCCAACCATAATGGGAGGTAAACAACAATGGGCACGTCTACATCCACCAACCACTTACCTATTCACACCAACCAAAATATAAAAAAATATATATTTAAATTTAATTTCAACATCACTATTCTCACCAACCATTTAATAGTCGATCTGTCAACCTTCCTTTACAACTTTCGACAGTCTCTCTGTCAACATTCCTTTTTGACATTCGACATAATCTCTGTCAACCCTCCTTTACGACATTCGACAGAATCTCTGTCAACCTTCCTTTATGACCTTTAACCTTAGCAGTGTCGAATGGTTAAAAAAATGTGAAGATTTTGAGATAGATATAGTTTTTAAAAAATGTTTATTTAATGTGAGATTTTGGTTTTAGATTAGAGCATGCAGATTAAATTAATGTGTTTTGATTTTCTTCAATAGCTTTGTATGCAAATGCAATGAGGTTAAAAGAATTAACTATTGCTTCTCGTTCAAGTGTTTTTATTGAAATGTGGTGATTGTAATGTGAGTATTGAATGTAACGCGAATGTGTTAACATTTTGATGTACATTGAATGTTAAATGTGATCGAATGTGTCTAAAGTCTTCATTTGAAAAAATATTCAGTTCGACACTGCTACGGTCGAGCACACCCTCCCAAGTCGACAGACCAACTGTCGAATATTGTAAATGAAAGTTGATAGAGCTATTGTCGAAGTTTGTAAAGGAAGATTGACAAAGAGACTGTCGAAGGTTGTAAAGGAAGATTGACAGGTCGACCGTCGAATGGTTGGTGAGAATAGTGATGTTTAAATTTAATTTAAATAAATTTTTTTATTGTTTTGGTTGGTGATAATAGGGGAATGGTGTGTGGGGATAGCCGTGCCCAACAACAATCGATGAGCCATGTATCGACGTGACTTTATCACGCCCTCACCATCACTCCTAAGGGTGACTTTATTCCACAATTGGTACATCTGCCACGCATATCAGTATCGCAATAGGTATTGGTAGCACATACAAGTTGCAGCACCACACAGGACTGCTGCAACTCGGAGCCGACGAAGGGGAGAAACATTCCATGCTTGCAATTGCGATCCCTATAGATCCTCCACCGTCGGTTATCAAACACCGACACGATATCGAATTCTCATGAATTCTCGTCAAGACGCATCACTCGGATGCAAGGAAGACAACTTGATTAATATGCGCCGATGCCTAGGTATGACACCAAACAAGTCATACAATAGCCTAATTCATTAGTTAGGCAAGGCCCATGGCGGATTTGATTGAAGATTTTGTTGATTTTGATAGATCAAATATAGAAGTTTTGATGAAATTTTAAATGCTAATTCCTTTCCCAATTTATGGCATGTCAAATGTAGATCCTCTGAAATTTAAATAATGCTAAATTTAGATTTTTGAATTTTAAAATATCGGTCCACATGAAAACATACGATTATGCATATTAAATGTATAAATATTGTCAACTTGTGCAAAATATGCTTTAAATATAAAGAAAAGAAACATCTCTAATATGTAAGTAGAAATGAATTAATTGCATAGGGAAATGTCCAAATCCACTATAAAAAAAATATAAAAATATGTACATTTAGACATCTAACATTTACCCACACAGAACTCCATAGATTTATCAGAGTCAATTGCATGTTTTACTCCAACTTGATGGATATATGTACTTTCAAGTGAAGCACATCATTGGTAAAGTAAGGACTATCATTCCCTATGAATGATGCCCATGACATGCCACATAGGTTTTTGGATCCCCACCCTAAACGATCCATAGAAGTGAAGTCGTAGCTGGACTTGAACTTACTCACAAAAGTCTACGTTGTTCTCTCCCTTAACTTGAATTTCAAAATCCACTTTAACCATTGTTGGGGTTCCATCGAGCACACACCTCAAGAATATCCCAAAAGTCAGCATCACCTCCACGTATCGTTGAGCAACAATGTGGAATGCCTGCCCATGGACATTGAATGCTTGAGACATTATCATTCCACTGAGTGACAATTTTTGGTAGTCCAATCACTTGAGTTCTAAATAAACATTGGCCTTTTTGCTTGGCTTCCTGAACTCGACAATTCTCAAAGGATGGCCTGGGAGCTCCTTTGAAGTGAGGGCTGGTGTGGGAAGTGGAGGATTCTCAACCTTAAAGAAGAGAGCATTTATGACCAACTCAGAAGCAGTTGCACGGTCCAAATCTTCACATTGAAGAACTTCCCTTAGCTTTTTAATTGTCATGTAACGCATTCGAGCAAAGCAAGATAGGTATGATTTCAAAACCACATGTCGATCATCCATTTTCCGATATCGAGCTCGAGCCCACATTAGAACTATATCATAAGCATCGTCTTCCATCAGATTTAACTCATCGTTGCAAAGCACAACCTCCATTGAAGATAAGGGCAGTTGATCCACCTCTTCCTGGAGTTTGGGTGTGTTCTCGTAACGAGCAACAAGGAATTTTTGGGTTGCCTTGGCTATTGGTTTTATAGCTCGGGATGCTAATACTTTGGAAGAGAGCTCTAAACAATATGATGCATTATTCAGGTTCATGTCCGAGAGTAGTAAACACGTGCAATATCGAACACAAGAAGGAACATCATACTTGTGAGCAACCATCAATATACTGAATAAACTAGGGATGGACGCAACAATTGTCGGTGGTAATTTCTTGCCATATATGAAGTTCAAGAGCTCCATCAACACATCTTTCTGAGAGACATCTATTGTTATGATTGTCTCTTTCTGTTCACCAGTGTCCAGCTTGTCAATGGAGAATAGATTCCGAAAGAAAGGGCTCGCCCCTGCTATGATAACAAAACTGATATGAATGCACTCCATCATAGGATCATTTGGTTCTGATTCAGATGTTAATAATCGGAGTAGACGGTCCGAGAATTTGGGGTTATTGAAAGCAAATTCAAAGTTGTAGGTGCAATTGCTTACATTTGGAATTGCTCTGTCCTGCAATGTAAATATTAGAATAGATCAGAGAAATTTTCTATGGGAATTAATTTCAATTCAGTGTAAGTTGAGATATACTCATAATCAACAAGCTTAAAGGGAGATTACTATTAGCTAAATGAAGGTTCAATTCAAGAAAAAAGCATATAGGCTTCACCATAATATTATATCTTTTTAAACAGTCATGGATGGTAGGAAGTAGAGTGGTCAACTAGGATAGCAAAAAAATAAAGGAGATTTTTAGTGTAAAATCTCTTCCTAAACATTAATTCTTTTCATGTGATTAATGTTACTTGAAATATCTTTACAAAAGAAAAAAAGACAAATGAAGCAAAACATGGAAATACTCTCTGTGCCAAGACTTTTGGAATGAACAAATTTGGCAAGAATCAATGAGTTATGCTTCAGTTACTAATATATGAGGGTTATGAAAAAAAAAATTTAGTTAATCTAACATTCACTATGTTGGAATATTTGGATTATAAAACATAATAAGTTTTTCGTGGGAAGGGATAATTAAAAAAACTTAAATCAAATAAGCACAAAGCTTTGGCCATGTATTATATCCATCATTCATATGACTATGCAAAAAATAATTTTAAACACATTTAAAATGAATTTAGAACCATTCTTTAACGTTAATTACATCAAAAAAACATTCTTTCCATTTAAAACGATAAGACAAACATTATAAAAGAATTTCAGTTGGAAAAGTGTATGAAAATTTGTGCATGAACAAGATGGACTCCATATTGAGAATCCAAAATGAACACAAGAAACTTTAATAAAAATAAATTTTAATAATGATTTTGTATAAGGTATCTTTAATTATAGATCTCATTCCCAAATAAAAAAAATCTTTGCACATTAAAAAGCATTTTTTGGTACTAAAATCATAAACAAATTTTTTTATTAAGCATTCTTTTTGGGGTAGTTTGAATACACGTTTGATTTTTTTTATATTTGCAAACATAAAAGTGAGTTCAAAATAGGTTTCAAAACAGGTTGCAAATCGGCCCCTTAATCTCAAAACAATGTCATTACATGAACTCAATTAATCAAGTTTTTCTTAAAAACAAATCTGAAATTTTGAACAATTCCATTCACACACAACATTGATGATGCAATCTGTAAGCAGGTTCACATTTGATAATTTTAATTCAAAGGAACAATTAAAAACAAAACTATGGGGATATATTATATCTATCATTCATGTGACTGCTAAAATAAGTTAAACCATATTTGAGATAAATCTTTGATCTTCTTTTAATTTTCAATTGTATAAAAAAAAATTTATTTTCCTTGAAAATTTCAAGACAAGCATGAGGAAAGAATTTCAGTTGGAATTCATATGATAAGTTGTGCATATGTTGTGAATCCAAACAAAACATAATGAATTTTTTTTTCGTCACGATTTTAGAAGAGATCTTCAGAAACTTTAACGGAATCCCCAAAGAGAGTTTTTCACCCACAACAGAATCCACAGCCATCCTATTCTTTTCTCTCTCTTTTGCAGCTTCTCAGTTATGCTCCAATTATTAATATATAGGGGTTATAAAAAAATACAAGAAAATGAGAAACATAGCAAAAAGAAAATGTTACTTTTAGATAATGCTGAAATATTTGGATTACAAAAAATGATAAAATATAAGATATTCAGGTGAAGCAAAGCATACACATGTGAAGGAATACTTGACAGTGTTAAGCAATGTGTTAAATATAATGTAGGGGTGAGCAATGTTGCTATTTAACAGTGGACAAACAAAACACCCTCTTATAGAAAGAAAAAGAAAAGTGTGCTGCAAGTGGTGTATAGAACTGATATTATTATAATAATTGGTTTTTTTTAAAAAAAATTTTTTTAAAAAAATGGTGTTCTAAAGATTTGATCTCTTAATCTCTTTCAAGAATGTGAGAGGTGTTTACTGACTTAACTAAAGCTCGGTTCGCATTACTATTATATGTGACAATGGAGAGTACAAGATATTGTAATCAAATGAACATATGAGGACTCGGCAAAGTTACTGACTTCATTTTATGCACTTTTGTAACCTACTTAATTTAGCAGGAATGATTTGTAAAAAAAACTCTTATGTTTGGATAACATGGAATTTTGTACTGGTTAGTCTAATGATTTATGCATTGCTCAATATGTAGATGCATGCAAAAACATATATAAAGAAAAACTGATCGAAAAACACATTGTTAACTTAAAGTAAGAATGACTAGATAAGACTAAATAAGACCTCGGGCTCTTTGGGCAAGTCGGTATTTGGGGGGCCCTCCGATGTCGGCACCGGAGCGGACCGGCGTCGTGATGACGGACCCTCCTCGACAAGAAGCTCTCCCTCTTTTGGGTGCTACACAGGACCATTCTAATGCCGGGGAAGTTCCCGTTTCTGAAGGGTCGAATGCACATTGTACTTCGACCATGGACGCGGGCAACCAAGATGGAATTTGAAAGGCTTGAAACCATCCCCATTTGGGTCCGGTTCCCATCTTTACCTCTGCATATGTGGGGAAAGCGCATGTTAAGCAAGTTGGCTAGTGCAATTGGGAAGCCTCTCTACTCGGATTCAGCCATGGCTGAAAAGACGCAAATTATGTACGCTAGAGTTTGTATTGAAGTCTCTGCAAAGGATATCCTTCCGGATACAATAAGAGTTCGGGATGGAGAAGACATCAGATTGGTCAATGTGGAGTATGAATGGAAGCCAGTGCCTTGTAAAACCTGTAATACTTTTGGGCATACGATGGACCAAGGATATCAACAACGATTCAAAAAAGCAGCTCGAGCAAAGGCCAATCTCCATCTGAGCCCAATCTCACCTCCCAATGGAGGGTGGTAGGAAAAAAAAGGGGATAAAGAAGAGGCTGCCTCACATAGTCATGAGAAGCGAAGCATGGAGAAACAACTAAATATACCTGGATCTACCTCGGCTCCACAGATTAAACCAGCCCAGCAATCAAACGCTTTCTCTGTTTTAAATGAGATAACTGGGCACCAAGAAGAGGAGTTTGAGACAAATATACTCAATTCTGGAAAGACCAGGGAATACCCCTCCCCCAGTATGGTCGAAACGACTGGCCCTACGGAAGTCTCTATTGGCCAAGCATAGAAAGATACATTAGAGGCGCCTACCACAATAGCGCCAGAGCAAGGATCAGGTGTAACTATTGAAACAGAGAAAGAGGAGGTTTTTCAGTCCTCAGTGGTGGTTGAAGAGAAAGTCCAAAATGGGGATATGAATTCCTCTACCACCAATGAGACAGAGGAGACTAATGGTCCCTCAATGGCCCGCGGCCCAGCTCTGATCCTTCAAGCTGACCAGAATCTCATTTTGGTCCAACAAGTGGCTCCTTCAATAGTTGCTCCAGTTGATGGGCGGCTTACACATCCAAAAAGGGAGAGGAAAGGATTGGCAGGGGAGGAATCGAAAGAGGGTCCGGACGCGTCATTGACGCCTGCCCAATTGAAGTGGCTTACTCGGAAGCAGGCGAGCAAAGGAGGTCCCCAAGGGGTCTCCGCAAACTAACTGGTTTGCATCACTCAAACCTTTGTTTATGGACTGTCTAATATGGAATGTTAGGGGTCTAAACAAGAGGGATAAGCAAAGTGACTTTCATACTTTTTTGAAAAGAGTTCAATGCCCTATGATTGCTCTTATTGAAACAAAGGTTCAGCAAAATAATTCAGAGAAAATCAATAAGAAACTTTTTGGTCCCAATCACACTAAGATGCATCATTTTGTGGGTCGGGAAGGTCGTATATGGCTGTTTTGGAACACTGATCAGCTTCAGATCTCGATCCTTGAGGATGATCTTCAATTCCTTCATTGTCATGCTCGTCACTTGAACACTCATCTCTCCTCTGCACACACTTTCGTTTATGCCTCAAATATCTATGTGGATAAACTCTCTTTATGGTGCCATCTTCAGAGATTAGCCCTCTCTGTCAATGGCCCTTGGACAGTGGGAGGTGATTTCAATGAAGTCCGGCACTTACGTGAGAAAGTGGGTGGAAAGACCTCCCAATGCTACAAGGCTGCGGAAGTTTAATGACTGCATTGATCGGTGTAAACTAATGGACATCCACAGCTCTGGAAGCACTCTATACTGGTCTAATACACAAGAGACTCGCATCATGGGTAGGTTGGACAAGATTCTTGCAAATGATGCCTGGCTCCTTCTACACCCAGAAGCGCTAGTCATCTACCACCCTCATGGCCTATTGGGACCACTCCACCATGCAACTCATCTCGGTACCTCTTTTTCCCTCAGATCCTAAGCCAATCAAGTTTTTTAACTACTGGACACAATCTGACTCCTTCCTATCTATTGTTCAAACTGCTTGGGAGATGGAAGTGGTAGGTTCTGCAATGTACAAGTTAGCTTGTAAACTGCGGCGTGTAAAGGATGCTCTAAAGATCTGGTGCAGAGATGTTATTGGTCCTATGCAACAATATCTCAGCCGGCAGAAGAGGGTTCTGGAGAATATCCAACGACAATTACAGCATCAGCCATTCAATAAAACTCTTGTTGGCCTGGAGACAAAAGAGCTATTGGTGTACAAGGATCTCCTTCGTCGAGAAGAATCGTTGATCAGGCAAAAATCACGTCAAAACTGGCTTAAGCTTGGTGACTCAAATACTGCCTTTGTCTATGCTTCATTTGCGGGGCGAAAGGCACAAAACACCATGCGACGGGTCATTCTACCGAACGATGAAGTCTGTGAAGAACCTGCTGCTGTCAAAGCTCATGTTGTGGACTTTTATACCACACTACTCAATCAAAATTCATATATGGCATCGCCTACCCCTCTGAATTTCAATTCAAAACTGAGGAATCTGAGGAACTTATCGGAGAAGTTTCAGCCAATGAGATATACCTGAACCTCAAAAAAATGAAATCCAACAGTGCCCCAGGCCCTGACGGGTTCAACGCTTTCTTTTTCCAGCACTGTTGGGAGATAGTGGGAGATGATGTGGTGAATGCTGTTAAGGAATTCTTCACATCAGGGCGTCTCTTGAAGCAATTTAATCACTCTTTCATCTGTTTAGTCCCCAAAGAGCCAAATGCTGATTCTATGGACAGCTTTCGACCAATTTCATTGTGTAACACCATTTACAAGTTAATCACAAAGATACTTGCTACTCGTCTCCAATCAGTTCTTCCCAAGCTTGTGAGTCTCAATCAGACAGCTTTCGTGCAAGGTCCCAGCATCTCCCATGGCATATTACTGGCCCACGAACTTGTGCGCTACTTAAACCATCAGGGAAAATCAGCGCGATCTGCAATTAAAGTGGACCTTAGGAAAGCTTTTGATAGCATCCGGTGGCCATTTGTATATGAGGTTCTCTATGGTATGAACTTCCCAAACCGTTGGATCTCTTGGATCAAGGGGTGTATAGAGACCCCCAAGTATTCAATGCTTATTAATGGCTCCCCAAATGGGTTCTTTGGAGCTCAATGTGGTCTACGACAGGAAGACCCTTTGTCTCCACTATTATTTGTCTTGGTCATGGAGGCGTTTACTTTCTTAATGGACAAAGCTATTACTGAGGGACGGATCAGGCTATTCGTCAACCCAAGTATTAATATCTCTCACCTCCAATTTACGGATGACCTCCTACTCTTTTGTGATGGCTCTCCTCTCTCAGCCCGAGGGCTCAAATGCTTATTTGCTGAATTCGCCATTTGCACTGGACTGCGGCTGAATCCCTACAAGACTCAGGCTTTTTATAGTGCTCATCTCGACTACTATGATTTCACTGATTTGCTTGGCATTGCTGCAGGATCACTCCCAGTTCGCTATCTAGGCCTCCCACTCACTAATAAGCCACTCAAGCATGTTACCTGCCTCCCCCTGCTTGAAAAAGTTCGTAGACGTATTGAAGGATGGAAAGGGCATCTCCTCTCCTTTGCAGGCCGTGTTGAACTAGCGAAAACTGTTTTGAACTCCTTCCAAATTTTCTGGAGTTCGGCTTTCCTCCTACCACAAAAGACCTCCAACTTCTTGGAGAAACTATTCAGGAGTTTCATATGGGGAGGTCCAAGTATGAAGCAATCAATGCACCACATTGACTGGTCAACAATTTGTTCTCCTCGGAGGGAAGGGGGACTAGGTTTGAAATCTATCAAGGACTGGGCAAAGGCTACTTTTGGGGCAAAGTTCTGGGAGCTAGCAGTCTTGAAGTAATCATTATGGGTGAAATGGATTCACTGCAGGTACATAAAGGGGGGCTCCATTTGGAGGATAAAACCTCCTACTAGTTCCACAAAGATTTGGAAGGAAATCCTCGCTGCAAGGGACTGGATTATGCCACAAGTCAAATTTCTTATATTCTCTGGTCAACGAGTGAATATTTGGAATGGCCGATGGATTAAGGGGAAAGGGCTCACTGACTGGTTTGGTGCAGACTCCTACATATTTGGGCCACCAAAACTTGCTATGGTGGCTCAAATGATTAACAATGATCAGTGGCTCAAGCCCCATAGATGGCCACCTTCTTTGAGTGATGTTTGGGAGCAAATAAAAGAGGAGGAAGTTGGCGGGCACAGGTGAGGATTCTCTGATATGGCCTATGAGTTATTCTGGTTCCCTTACAAAACCTCAGAGGCTTGGGATGCAGTCTGGCAAAAGAGGGAGCACTTAGAATGGTCTAAATGGTTATGGCACACTCATCAGTCCGCGAAACACTCATTCTGCACCTGGTTAGCCCTACATGGCAAGACACCTACTCTGGATGTCCTGTTACGAAGAGGAATTGTTCATGACACCACTTGCAAGCTATGCAATAGAGAAGCGGAGACGGTGGACCATCTTTTTCTATGTTGCTCTTACTCGGCATTTATATGGTTGCATATGCTCAAGAAACTTGGTGTGAAGCGAGTACCGCGGTCCAATCTGAAGGACTTCCTCAAATGGCTAAAGGATTGCTTCTCGGTGGGGGCCCGATGGTCATCATGCAATCAGTGCTTACTTCTTCGATATGGTGGATATGGAGAGTGCGTAATGGGAGACTGCGGCAAGGCCAACCAACTCACAAAATCGTCTTATGTCGACGTATCAAAGAGACAATACAGCTCCTCCTTCAAGGGAAAAAGATGATTGAAGATTTAACTCCAAAAATGGAGATAGTGGCTGAGTGGAATGTCCAAATAGAGCAGAAAACGTCTTCCACTACTTTTATCAAATGGCTTCCCCTGGAACCGGGATGGGTCAAAGCTAACTCTAACGGAGCTCTAACTATTGACAGAGCTGGCTATGGGGCTCTTCTTCGAAGCCACACAGGAAAATTCTTGGCTGGGGTTGCAGCTCAAGTTCCGCGGGCTTCAATAAATATTTTAGAACTAAAGGGAATCCTTGCTGGCATTTCCCTTGCAATCCTCCAAGGATCTCCTAATCTATGGATTGGGAGCGATTCTGCCACAGCAATCTCCTGGGTCAACGCTAAGGGTTTCCCGCCCTGGACGGCGTTGCAGACTTTATGCAGCATCAACCACAGTCTAGCATCATTTGTACAATGGAAGGCTACGCATATAGGTAGGGAAGCAAACCAACCGGCTGACCTGCTCGCTTCATGGTACAAACAAGATGGGCTGCAACTGATTTCAGCAGGGGCTACTTGGGAAGCTCTCACCAGGGCCATTCGTTTGGATGCGGAGGGCACTGCCTTCCCTAGAATCAAACAGGTTTTTCTCATTTTTATGGGGCTAGAACTTTGGCTTTTGTAATGTTGGCTGATGCTTGGGATGATACAAACAATAGGTGGGGATGCAATGCAGCCTGGTCTTCACTTCCCTCCCACCAACTTGTTGGTAGAATCCCCGGTTCTCAACCTTTCTTGTATAGCTCTTTATATGTAAATGCACTTTTTCTATAGCAATACAATTTACTTTTACACTAAAAAAAAAAAAAAAAAAGAATGACTAGATAATAAAGCACAAAAATAAAAAGGATGAATTTCCACAAGACTATAACATAATAACATATAATTAGTCTACAATACCATGGTGTTGATATAAATGTTAATGAAGCAGAGAAAACTCAATCGCCATCGCTTGAGTATCAAGAAATTCTCAGATAAAATAATATAGTTTCTAGGAAATCTCATAAAAGCATCCAATTTTGCACATTTTCTTAGGAATATTTTAACACTTATTTAGCCAAACATTTCCAAATAGAGTCTTCTCTATCAAATGTAATATCTTGACTTTTCCTAACATATAAATAAAACTTTTTTCAATACGTCCAATAATGTTATACTAAGGAAATAGAGAATGTTTGACAAATAAAAGACATGGATAAGAAGTAGAACTCCACCAAAGAATTTAAACATAAAATAATACGTATAATGCCAAGGGCGATTTGGAAACCTATTAGGAATGTATGATTTTGTATAAAATGGCCTAATAAAACTCAATTCCCAATAAGCTCTTTTTCTTTGCTTTTTTAGAAAGAAATTTTTTATAATTAAGCATTCTTTTTTTAGATCTTTTGGAAACACCTTTGACTTTTTTATTTATGTGAAGGCAAAAACAAATCGTTTCCACATGGCCCCATAATCTCAAAACATTGTCATATATGGAAACAATCAAGTTGTTCTTAGAGTATCTTCAATTCAGGCCGGGCAAAGCCTCCATATTTAGAAGGATTCTTTTTTACAAGGGATTACACTCCAACCACCCCGTCCATTTTTTTTCTATTATTATTATTATTATTATTATTATTATTATTATTATTATTATATCAAAACTAGTTAATAAATTTATTAATATTAACCGTTTTTCTAAAAAAATTATACTATTGGAAATGTCAGGTTAAGACCTTTCAAATTAGTCGAATATTAAATAGCTTAGGATTTTTTATAAAATTTGGAGGTGGCCTCCAAATTTGGAGTTCAAAATCCAAATCTCCATTGGATGTTCATTTGAAGAGGGATAATGCTACATCCAATCTTATTTCCAGCCTCAATTCCAGTCTACGTGTGTTTTGAATTTTTAAAAAATAGTATATACATGTTTTTATAAAATACGAAATATATACTCCAATAAATTGCCTGGATGCATTTATAGAAAATGTGAAAAAATTCTTATGAAGCATGTACTTTGTTAATATGTGCATATGTGGCGATAGATTTTTATCGCTGCATATAGGGCTTGAATTGGGGTTGAAAATGGATCTGGGTGTAACACTGCCTTTCAAGAGTGATCGGAACAAACCATCTTCAAATTTGAATACTTTGATCTCAAATACAAAATTATTTTATTTTTATTTTCCAAGAAACTATTGTTAGCCAAGAAAAAAAAGTAAAACAGTAAAAAAAAATAGTGATGTCAGCCAAGATGTAATATCAAAAACCCAAAAAAGTATGAACCATGAAAACCGGATACTTGTAACAAAAAAAAAAAAATCGTGGGACCCCCAATTTTTAATTTTGATCATCTGATATAGAAAAAGACACGTGATAGCTTTGTATAAAAGGTCAAGCAGATCCTAGTAAATCTTGAGGCAAGTAGAGGATCATGATATTTTAAAGAGTGATTAGAGCAAACCACCCTCCAAATTTAGAAATTTGAAGAGTGGTTGAAGATGCCCTTAAAACAAAAAAAAAAAAAAAAAAAAAACTGAAATTTTGAACAATTCCATTCACACATAACATTGAAGATGCAATCTATTGGCTATTTCACATTTGATGACTTTATTTCACAGGGATAATTCGAAAGCTAAATCAAAAAAGCAAAAAGCTATGGGCATATATTGTACATGTTTGTTAAAATTTATAAGTTACAGATTATAGCTTTTAACTTAAAATAAACAGTTGTTGCATGTCTACTTAAATTTATTGAAACTTATTTAAGCTAAAAACAGCTTGAAAAAGTCATAATCTTTAAGCTGGGTTAGAGGTGCTTTTTAGATTATGACTTATGGATTATTTTAAAAAAAATATGTTGGACAGTACTACCCTTTAAATGTTCCTTTGATCTACCAAAAATTTGAGATAGCACATGGAAGATTAAAATTTAGATTGTAATTTTTTTTCTTGGATGAAATTTAGATTATAGCTAGCTAGAGTATTTTAGTTTTGTTTTTATTAATTGAGATCAAGTTATATATTTTTGTCTTTCAAATTCTATTTGTTTTTATTAATGTGAAATCCAAGATTTCATTAATTTTTTTTCATATTATTTAAGGTTAATAGAAGTTTAGTAGCCATCATCATTTTATAAGTAAAACCACATTCTTTTATCAAAGAGAAATTACATTTTAAATTCTACTTTTAGAGGAGTATTTTTTATAATTACACAGCAAAAAATTATTTTATAGCTTATTCTAACAAATATCTACAACTGCTTATACTATACTTTTCAACAGCTACAACAAACATGTGAATTACTATAATCTATAATCTATAAATCATAATCTATAATATGTAATTTAAGCAACAACAAACATGGCCATTATGTCTATCATTCACATGACTATGCACAATATAATTTTAACCACATTTCAAATGAATTCTTAACATTATATTATTTGAATAATATCAAAAACATTCTTTCCACTGAAAATGATATAATAAACACGACGAACGAAAGTTAGTTAGAGTTTATAGGAAAATTTGTGCATGAAACAAAAGGGTGAATCCAATATTCTTTTACTAAACTCCATGTTGTGCATCCAAACATAACATAATGAATTTTTAAAAAAAGGTTTCAATGAGAAGATCATTAGAGAGAGAGAGAGAGTTTCACCCATCCTATTCTCTTGCCTTTGTTTTTTTATCTTCTCATATGTTACACATTTCTTCTTATTTGGTTATATATAGTAATAAATTTAAATATTTTACATGGTAGCCCAAACATTTTGCTTGGGAACCCAAAATTTTTTAAGGGTGAAGAAATCGAAGGGCATGTAGGTTTGCAATGTTTTTAGTTGGGAACCCAAAATTTTCTCAAGGGTTCTATCCTTTTCTTATGCTAAGTGAAAAGTGGCTTTTTTTTTATTTGTGCACTTTTTTTTAGGAAATTTACATGCATACTCCTAAGAAAAATCTATTTGATGTTATATCAAGTTTAAAATAGTACATGCACGTATATACTAAAAAAAATTGATTATCAGACACTTATACCCCTTAAATAAGTTCTGTCAAATAAAAATGTAATATTCCGTTAACGGTGTTTATATAAATAGTTTAAATAAATTCCCTTCTTCAACCTCCAAACTCTAGCATCTCGTCTGTTTGTGGGGATCAAATTTATTACTTTTTTTCTTTACAATTGAGCTTATATGTTTTTAGGTTTTAGACTATTATGTTTTATTTTTTTGTGAAAACTTACTCATGAAGTGCAACATTTTGCCGGTACTTGTATAAAATCATGGTTACGCAACTGTTTGATACACAGAAGTTATAAGTATTTTAACACTTCACCGGAACCATTTAATGCTCCAAAACACCATAACCCCCCAACACCAAAAAACAAACACAAAAATAATGCTGATAATGCTAATAAAAATGATAGAAAAATGTTATACTAAGTCTTTTTTATAATCCAAAACACAAACCACATGTGCTTTTATTTATTTTTAAATAATAAACCTCATTTAAAAAGGTATATGCTTTGGTGAAAAGTGCTTATATCTCTCATTTTTGAATTTCATAGTCCAATTTTTATTAACTAAAAAAAACTTAACAAGGTATATATCTCATTTAACAATGCATATGTTTCATTGGATTTCTAACAATATATATGGGACCAGTGGCGGACCCACATGGGACCGAGTGGTGGATTATATATGTTGTTTTGTGTTGGACAATCAACAAAATTCTAAATAGTTATGACATGTATTGGATAGATGTTATAGGAGTATACGAGATTTTTCACAGGGCATGGTTAGATAGATAACCGCGGTTAGGTCAAAAAAAAATAATGGTGACAGACAGAAGGGCATGTATGTGTATCGATCAAATTTTTTAGGTGTATACATGAAATTATATTTTTAAGCGGGGTATAATGCCAGATAGATGTTTTTTAGGGGTATATATGCAAATTCTCCTAGGGGTTTAAGGAAATTTTCACAAGGACTGATTATATAGGTAACTGTGGTTAAGTCAAATAGATTAACAATGATAGATGGACGGTTATACATGCACAATTATGAAATTTTCTAGGGCTTTACGTGTAATTATCTTTTTAAGCGGGGAGTAATGTCAAATAAATCTTTTTTTTAGAGGTATAAATGTAAATTTTCCTATTTTTTTTAGTCCTAACATATATACTTATTCATAGTTGATGCCCTGTCTGGGTAGAGGTACAGATGATGAATGAGATGGAATAGGGAGTAATTATTTTCTTGTTAATTTTTCTAAATGGCCATATTACCTTGGTTGGTAACACTGAATATTTTAAGCAAAGAAACCCGTTATCTTCATAAATGATCATGCAGCATGGAAATATATTGTAATGATTGCATTTATGAGATTAATACAGGTTCCAATGAAGCCATGAAGGGTCATTTTGCTTCAGAAGAAGTAGTTTGAGAGCTTCATAAAGGGTCATTTGTTTGAGAGCTTTAGAAAAAAACGGTTATAAGAAAACTTTTTCATTAAAATGCTTTCAAATCCTTATTTTGACATCCATGAGGGTTACTACACCATTTTCTAGGGATAGAGAACTCCTTATATTAGAAAAGCTTTTCAAAAGTTTCATGTACCTTTAGTTTTACATGAATATTACAAATTTAAATATTTTAAATCATTTTTTTTAATATTTAAAAGAAGTAAAAATACTGTTAATTGAATTAGGTGATATTTTCTAAATTTTATAATTATTATTCACAATTTAATATTTTTTATGTAAATTTCAAATTTTAAATTTAAAATTTATGTCCAATGACATTACAAATATGTCATATAATAAATTTTAATCTAAATTTATAATTATATGGATCCTACAGGGTTGTTAGGTTTGAAAAAAAAATGTAGAACCTTAAAAATATCTTAATTTAATTAAATGTTAATACATTTTTTTATTTATGATAAATATTATGATTTTAATTAAAGAGATTTTAGGATATGTATGTATGGAAAAATGTATAAGATGTTTTATATCTCATAAATTGGATTAGATATCTCATAAATAGAAGTTTTCTACCTCGTCAATATATTTCTTATTTGAAATTTTTTTTAGTGGTACAGTAGACTCTTACCTTAATATATTAAGGGTCAAGTGCCCAAACAAAGAGACAAAACATTACATGGTCTAGAACCCGTGGAACCTAGGTTGAAGAGAAATTTACCCACGGGAGAAGAGCCTAGGCCCTATGCCCTAAGCCCCCATTTGGGTAACGGGTTAAGCGAGAATAAGGGTGGTATAAAGGGGCATAAGAATGGATAGGAAAAATGACTATTTATTTGCAGAGTTTAACTTGGTATTACTAAGCCAGTTTAAATGAATATAGGAGAGTATAACAATTCTAAGTAACTCGTATGATAAGCTATACTCAGTTTATCTATTTTCATGAATAAATGGGGCCCACCTACAAATACAAAAAATCATATCTCATCACATCAAATCACCTATCAACACCTCTTATACATCAATATGGCTCATATGTCAAATCAACTTTTTACATCTTATTTATATTTTATTCTTCATCAATGAAACAACTCAACCTTTATTCTTATGTTTTTCAATGAGAATAAAATAAAATACAACCAAACAGAAAATCTGTTATTCCTGTAGATTTGTTATCTATACTGGCATAGATATCTATCCAAAATAACTCAATTCCTCAATCCAAACGGGGATTAAGGGACTACAAGCTTGTCATTCTAGCTACAAGCTTATTTGAAAATTTTTATTATTAAAAATATATGAAATTGTTTTTCAATAAATTAAATAATAATTTTTGAAATAAAATATTATTATAATTTAATAAAAGTTTTTGTAACTAAAAATAAAAATTCACAATAGAGTGTCATCCCTTTGGTTTTGGTTTTAATGGACTGCTTCTTTTGGAACGTTCAGGGTATTTGGATGTGTGCAAATATTTACGAAACACCAAACTCCTTTGGTGGCCCTGTTGTAAAATAAAATTGCATGTCAGAGGTCGAGCAAGCTAAGAAACGTCTATTGGGTCGGCGCACAGCAAACTTCTCCCACTTTCATGATGGTAGAAAAAGAATATGGCTACTCTGGATGGATCAAATCCTTGACATAGTAATTCTTAGAAAGTGTTGAACAGTTCGTGCATTGTGAGGTACATCTCATTGGCTCCAGGCAACGGTTTTCTCTCACATTTATCTACGCCTTGAATCTGATAGCAGAACGTCAAGAGCTATGGACGGATCTCCAACAATTGGCCCAACAAATCTCAGGTCCGTGGCTTGTGGGTGGAGATTTCAACAAAGTACGCTTCCTTAGGGAGAAGCAGGGCGGGAGGCCTCTCCACGGTTCAATGCTTGCCTGGAATGCTGCCGATTAACTGACCTTCGGGCCATAGGCAACACCTTCTCCGGGAGCAATAGGCAATACAACTGTATCTCCTGGAGACTTGATGGACTCATGGTTAATTCAGATTGGCTCACTCTCTTCCCCGAAGCTTTCTCCCACTATCTTCTGGGTCGTCTGTCATGGTTAATACAACTGGACCATGCGGCATTGAAACTCATTGTCCAGCCCCCTTTACAGAGAGCTACCCTAAGCCGATCAAATTCTTTAATTCTTGGATGCGTCATGAATCATTCATGGGAGTTCTACAACAAGCGTGTAACTCCCCAATCCATAGCACAACAATGTACCGGCTGGCCAAAAAACTTCAGCACACGAAGCAGGTTCTGAAAAGGTGGAATGCTGAGAACTTTGGTATTGTTCAAAATAATATGAAACTCACAAGGGACAGCTTGATGGCAGCGCAAAGTGCTTTGCTGCAACACCCTCTGATCCCCCACCTCATTGAGGTCAAGAAATCAGCCTGTAGCCCTTATCAAGACACTCTAGTGATTGAAGAGGAACTCATAAAGCGAAAGACAAGGCTCAACTGGCTTCAAGAGGGGGATAGTTGTACCATGTTTTTCTATGCACAGTTTAACACAAGAAAAGCTCAAAACACGCTGAGTACGATCAGCCTTCCTGACGGGACAGAGATCAAAGATCAACAGCAGGTCCAGCATTATACACTAGAGTACTTCAAGACATTGCTAAAAGCAAGGAATCTGATCAGCCCATTCCCTCTTTCACCTCTTCAACCAGGCTAGATGATGCTGATAATTTGATTCATTGCTCCCAAGTCAGTGATGAGGAAATTCTATTGAATCTTAAGCATATGAAGGGGGACAGCAGCCCCGAGTTGGTGATCATAAAGGCAAACCTTCTAGCAGCAGCGAAGGTGTTCTTTACCAATGGAATGCTCCTTCGACAATTAAATACCTCCTTTTTTGCACTAATACCAAAAACAGCTCATGCTAATTCTTTGGATCAGTTCAGACCGATTTCCCTATGCGGGGTGGTGTACAAACTTATCATCAGGATATTGGCTTCTAGGCTCCAGCGCGTGCTTCTAAAGTTAATTAGTCCGAATCAAACTGCTTTCATTAAAGGGCGGAAGATCACGCATAGCATCATCCTCACCCACGAATTAGTCCGATACCTCTCGAACAAGGGCAACGGGTGCGCAATAGTGAAGATTGACTTACGGAAGGCATTTGACTCTATCCGCTGGCCGTACATCAGGGTAGTCCTTCAAGCCATGAATTTCGATCTCACCTAGATCAATTGGATAACGGCTTGTATCCAATTTTCTCAATTTTCCATCTTGATCAATGGCTCGCTGTTCATCTTTTTCAAAAGCTCATCTGACCTTCATCAAGGGGATCCTATTTTCTAGACAAAGCT
The DNA here is from genome assembly GCA_030737845.1 of Acorus calamus. Taxonomy (NCBI): domain Eukaryota; kingdom Viridiplantae; phylum Streptophyta; class Magnoliopsida; order Acorales; family Acoraceae; genus Acorus; species Acorus calamus. The sequence continues at coordinate 14,610,534 of CM060870.1, forward strand.
CTCCGAGACAAGCATATCATAGCCTACACCAAGAAATCTATCTCGATTAGCCATTCGCTCTTTGTGGATGACTTGCTCATATTCACTGCGACCAATGCCAAGTCTGGAAGAGGTTTGAGAGATATTCTTAGCATGTTTGCTTTTATGTCTAGACTACAGCTCAATAGAGGTAAATCACAGGTTTTCTGTAGGGGAAGAGTGGAAACACACCAGTAGTTTGTAGAGGCCTTTGGCATAGCAGAGGGGGTGCTTTCGGTGCGCTATTTGGGGCTACCGTTGTTCACTGGAAGTCTTTCTCCTCGATTGTGTTTGCCATTGGTTGACAAACTTAGAAAGCAATTCCAGCATTGGCATGGACACATTCCTTCTATGGTTGGTCGCCTCGAATTAGCAAAGACAGTGCTCTCCAATGTCCAAACATACTGGTCCTTTGCCTTCTCCCTCCCTCCTGCTACTATTAAAGCTATGGAGAAAATCATTTGGGCATTCCGCTGGGGTGGCCCATCTCTAAAGAGGTCAATGCATCATGTTTGTTGGGAAATAGTGTGCACTCAAAAAATAGAAGGTGGGCTTGGCCTCAAAAGAATTGCAGATTGGCTCAAAGCAGCAATGGGTGATAGGTTTTGGTAGGTGGCATCAGGCATGGAATCCTTATGGGTGTCTTGGGTGATCAAATCCGACCTATCCAAATAGAATATCTGGACAGTCAAGCAGACCTCGGCGGGTTCATGGATTTGGCCCAAATTCTTAGAATAGAATCGCGTGATTGGATAATGCCTGAGGTTTGATATATCATATTCTTGGGAAACAATCTAAAGGTGTGATCCAATTTGTGGATTAAAGGGAAATCACTGGCAGACCTTACCTCACAACGGGTTTGGTAGGGGAACCTTGACCCCGACCTCTTAGTGCCCAATTTCATGATTGCTAATGCTTGGTACAAGCCCTCCTGGTGGCCGATCAGCTGGGATGTAGAATGGGCTGCCATTTCGGAACAGGAATGGGGTGGTTTGGGGGTAGATTTGATGGTCTGGCCTCACTCTATTACGGGCTCGCTCACCACATCACTGGCTTGGACCTTCTGGAGGAAGAAATTTGTTGAAATGAAATGGTGTAAATGGCTTTGACAGAGATTTCAGCCCCCTCAAGCATCTGTGTGTACATGACAAGCATTGCTCGATAAATCACCCACTCAAGTCAACCTCCAAAGCAAGGGTTAGACGAGGGAAGTTACATGTATACTGTGTAAGAGAGAACCTGAAACCAAAGATCACTTGTTCATACAATGTTCGTTTGTCGGTTTCATATGGACTGCAGTTTTAAAAAAATGGAATCCAAGAAACCAAGGCTGGTCTCACTGCATGCATTCGTTGAATGGTTGGAAAGAAAGTTGCCGGTGGCGGCCCCATGACATATCATGCCAATCAAGGTGATTTGGACTGAGAGATGCACCAGGATCTTTAAAGATCAGGAATCTCACAAGCTCCTCACAATCCGATGCATTGTTTCTTCAGTCTAGTGAAACTTTCAAGGCAGGCAATTTAAAGAAGAGATGTTGATCTTGGTTGCCAGACTTGCAACAAATTGGGGAATCACTATTATCCCCATTGAGCAGTCCCAAATTGATGTTACTTGGGACCCTCCAAAGGAAGTCTAGACTAAGTCCAATTCCGATGGTTCTCTTTCCAATGACCACGCGGGATATGGGGCGTTCCTGCATACTTGGAGGGGGGTGTTGTACGCATTGTGGCAGTCCAAGATGCAGGCCTCAACTCCATTAATGTTCTTGAATACAAGGCCATCCTCGAGGGATTACGTCTTGGTCACCAGATGGGTCTTTGTCGAATTCACCTGGAGAGTGACTCATCTACAGCCACTGGCTGGATCAACGGAAAGGGCAGCCTACCCTGGCCTCGGTATCGTTTTTTTCGGCGTGGTTGCTCCCAGTTGTCGTCGGGGGCCTCCAAAAAAGATATTGGCCTTTTGGGGCGTGTGTGGGGAATTTTCAGGGATTCGAGTCTGAATGAGCCTTGCGGGCTAGGTCGGATCGTTTCCCAAAAAGGGGAAAGGGTGTGGTTCCTTGCTGAGGCGCCCGACAACTCCTCAGGAGGATTTAAGGGTGGTTGTGAACACCACCTACTTTCTCAAAAAAATAGAAAAAGTTGGATGTTGCAATTGATCGCCTTCGTGGGGGGATTGTGGATTTTTTGCTCTGAGATACAGGACTGTTGCACACAGAGGTGAAAACAAGGAATCCTTTTCTGCTTCCGGGACTTGACAAAGAGAGGTTTAATTGGTCAAGGGGATAGGTGAGGGTCATCTAGTAGGGTTTATCCACCAGGAGTTTGGTTCTATTTGGGAAGAACCTGGATAGGAAATGGATTAGGGTTTTGGCAAGGTTAAGCTAGGTTTAACCTAGGTTTTGGAGAGGGTTTTTTGAGAGTGGATTGGGTTTGGAAATGGGTTTCTCTTTCTCTTTCTCTCTCGAGGGTTTTAAGTAGTGGGTGTGAGGGATAAGGAAATAGCTTTCCCCCATGTCCTCATGATGCACCTGTTGGGAGTTCTATGGATTTCAACTAGCTAGTTATCGAGTATGGTATACGTTGAGCGATCCCTGCGAGTGTGGAGCATATCACCCTAGCGTCATCGTGCGTTGAAGCTACCCAGCGTCGGAGCTACCTTGTGAGGTGCTTCCCCGTGACTGGTACCGTCGTGGGCAAGCTGCAAGGGAGAGGGTACTGGATGACGTAGTGTGATTGTGGAGTATTTGTTGACAACTTGTTGTGTATTCATTTAAGTGTTGACAATGTATTATCTTCATTGTGTGGTGGTTGGCTATTCACTGAGCTTTTAATTCATCCCTCATTTTCCTTTGTTTCTCTCCAGTGGAGGAAGAGTAGGTCACGAAGGCGGAGCTCCCATGAGGTGTTTCTTGGCTTCCTATGTTACGTCCGTCTTTTGAGATTACGAGCGAGGTCATCAGCAGTCTTGTTGTTTGTACGTATTTCTTTTTGGTGCATGGGCACATGTTGTATGTATTCCCTTTATTAATCAAACTTGGCTCAAACAGGACAATGATTGTATACCCTCTATCTGTAATGATATTTTTGGTTACAGACTTGTTTATATTTTGCTTCTGCTTCCCAGCCTAGTCTTTTGCTCTACTAGTCCTTATATGTTAGGCATGTGTCATTTAAAGTCCTAATTTCGACCGGAGTCGCTAAAATTTTAGTTTTTAGCTACCTGCTGGGGTTTTAGGACTCTGATTGAAATTCTAACAGCATATTATAGGTTTTGGCACTGTTTTGTACTGCCAATAAAATTTTCATTGAATTCCGATAACGTTTTTGGAATTATGCAGTTTTGATTTGGTATTCAGATTTGATTTTGTTAAAATCCAAGATGAAGAGGTAAAAATCAGATATTATCATGATATGTTCAATTTTGAGCTAGCTTTCTCACAAAAGTGGAATTGATCAACTGGATTCATATATCAAAAGTTATGGGTATTTTTCTGAGTATACCCCGAAGATGAGAAATTCTGGCAGCAGCCCTGTAAGATGTTTAGCCTAGATTTCAGAATAACTGGAGAGATTATTTGATCTGAGTATAAACATAAAAGTTGTAAATAATCTTCTTGGCTTTCTAATGGCATTGGAATCATGCACTTCGGAGCTGTATTGTAAAAGTTATGGCCGTTTAAGGGAAGGCTGTCGAGTGTTTTTAGTCCGAGGACAGCTTGGTCTTTTCGGTTCCACTCTTACCTATTTATTGAACCCCTCCCCAAATGCCTGTTCGAGGCTTTCTTTCACCCTCTCTTTTGTGGGTATTTGTTTGTATTAATGGAGATTAAGGAGGAGAAGTGAAGGTGATGATGAAGCACTTAAAGGAGGAAGTGTAGGTGGGTGATTATACATGTGTATTGTTGTTGCTTCTTTCCTTTCTCCATCTCTCTCTCAAGCTCCCTCACATGGTCCAGCCCTTTGTGTGTTGTCAGTCCACCAAGTGTTTGTGGTTATGCAACAGTAAGAAGAGGAAGTGCAAGTCAAGGCTTGTGTTGTTGTTGGGGTTGTTGTTGTTGTTGTTGATTCTCTTCACTCAATAGCCTCATGATTCCCTCTTGAATACCCCCCTGTTTTAGCCAAGAAGAAGAGAAGCATAGAAGAGGTGGTGGTAGCGGTGGTGGTGATCGGGGTGGTCGAGGGTGCGCTTGCGAGCCCCTACGTCCCCCTTTCCTCCCTCCTCTCCTTTCGGTGAGTTTTCCCTCTTCTTTTGGTGGTTTTTATGCATGTATAGGTGCTTGGGAGGGCATGCATGGGTGGTGTTTGAGTTTGGGTGCATGTGGGGCTTGGGGGTGGGCTTTGAAGTGGCTGGGCGCACGCGCGGGTCTGTCCGCGCGAGTGCGCGTGCAGGCGCGCGCGTAGGAGGGTGCAGACAGGCGCGCGCGAGCATCTGCGCGAGGTGTTGGTAGGCGCGCAGGTCGTGCGCGCGAGTGCGTGAGGGGGGTTAGTCATGCGAGCAGTGAGCGCGGGTGGGTGGGCGAGTCTGGGCGCGCAGCAGGGTGCCCGTGGGCGCAGTGGGGGGTGCGCGCGGGTGGGTGGGAGAGTCTGGGCGCAGGGGGGTGCGCGCACGTGCAGGGGCCACGCGTGTGGCTGTCCGGGGTCTGGTTTCGGTGTGCTGTGGGCAAGCACGCTTGGGTGCGTGTCTGAGGGGCTTGGGCTCGCATGCGTGCGTGCATCCTTGCGTGCGAGCTCGTATGCGTGCATGTCTAACCATTAGGGATTCCTAGTGATCTCTATGTGTTTGTATGTGGTTATACTCATCATTTTGATACCCTTACCTTGCAGACCTCGTCAGATGGGATGCACGTCGACTCGGGTATCGGTGAGTGGTTCGATACCAACCCTTCCGGGAGCGCTCGATGCACGCAATCGTGTTTCGCGCTTCCATGGGACTTTATTTGCACCCTAAATATGCTAGATATCATGCATGCTAAGTTGTATAGCTCATATATTGTGTAGAACCCCCTATTGTACCTTATACTTGCCTATGTATTGTATAGAATATGGCATGACTTAGGTAGTTTTGTTTGAAATACTACCCCTATTATTATTTAGACATATCTAGCATGTTTATCTTGGGTTAATAATGGGGTACATGCAAGCTATTCATTTGATTTAGGACTTGAGGTTGTTGTATAGTTGTTGCACCTATCTTGTTGGGGCAAAACTATAACCGGCCTCAGAGAGGATGAGCCATTCCCTCTCTCTCGCCCTCCCTCTTTCGCGAACCAAGTGAGTAGATGTAGTTCCTACTTGACTAAGGTTTGCTTAGAATTATTGGCATGCACCTATTGTCGCGCAGATTGCGCTTAACCCTTCCCTTCTAGGTTGGTTTTATCCAACGTATGTTAGGTTGTAACTTGTGTATTTGACTGGTTGATGTCGTGTATGGATGTTTAAGTAGGCCATCATTGGGTAATAATTGCATATCATGTATATGCTTATTGGGTCATGAGCCTTGTCTAATGAGATTAGACAAGTGTATGACCTCTTATGGGGTCATACCATGGCGTTGCCACTTAGAATAAAATGTCTTCCCCGCATCTGAGTTATGCGCCCTGGAGGCAATTCATGAGAATTCATTGCACTTATCGGTTTTGATAACCGGTGATGACGGATCTGAGAGGATCATATTTGTGAGTGTAGATTGGTTTCTTCCCTTCGTTGGATCCGTGTAGGGACTTCCTGGTTGAGACAGCCAGCCTGACAGAGGACTCCCACTTGTAGTTACTCCCGATGCATTCGGCGGATGTACTAATCATGGGAGTATACCAGGTAAGGGCTTCCTGGGATAAGGGCTACCGGTGGACCAACGGTGTAGAAGCAATCTAGATTCCTCCCAAGAGCCTATGTCACCCCGAGGTGGGTGTCACGCCCCAGGGCGGCCGTCCCCGAGACGTGGCAATAATATAATATCAGCTATCATAAACAAGAGGTCAACAACGACTCCAATAAACAATACACAAGGCTAATGAAGCAATGACAACTGATAATACAACTGAAAAGCGGAAGCATAAACTATCAATAAATCTGTAAACCGAAATATTATTACAGACTCGAATACACAATCACTGTCCTGTGAGAGCCAAGTCTAGCCAATAAAATACAACAAGTGCCACACGCACGAATTACCAATACACAAGACTTTAGGACTGCTGACAGCCTCGCACTCGCCAATCCGCCGGACAGAACGTTTCCACGCACGCAAGACCACGCCATAGGAAAACTCCAGCTCCACGCCCAACAACGCCCCTGTAAAAGAAACAGTACGCGAGGGGTGAGCTACAAGCTCAGTGAGTGGTCGGAAACCGAACACCACTATAACAATTTAATGTTAAGGCAATTTCCTTTCAAGGAAAGACATGGGTTGAAACCCAATGGATAATAGGGTCACACGGCGGTGCAACCCGTCTCACCCACACCCTCACTCCCGAAGGGAGACTCTTGGGACTCTTGGGGAGAGACCATACCGTTTGTCAAGGAGACGCGGAATTACTGGTCTAAACAACACTATTGTGATCATCTACATAGATATAGTTGTTATCGATATCTCTCAACATCGATACTTAACCAGACCCAACCAATATGGGAACGGGTGAACAAACCAATGGGTCACGTAGCGACGTGACTTAACACATTCATCGCCCCGACCCTGAAGGGGAGCTCCAAAGAGACCCGGGGACAAACGAGGGTTAACCATAACACCACGTGTTACTGGTTAACGAGACACAACGCATCCATCTGCTACGAGGTAGAGATATACTTCGATACCTCAAGCGTCAGAAGTAACAAACCCAGAGTATACTCGATGGGTATTTGGGACACGTGGCGACGTGACAACAACTCATCCTCACCCTAGCCCCCGGAGGGGTGACTAGGGACTTTTGAAACGAACTCAGTTGCTCTACACCCATCGTCATCCGGTAGCCCTCTCCCGGGGAGCCTCTACCTGGTAGCCTCTCCATGACCGCTATCTCTACCATATGGGCGCACCAATAGGTGTCATAAATACGTCTGGGAGCACCCCACAGGACAACTACGAGCCGGGCAGCTTCAACACGGATCCGACGAAGGGGAGAACGACTTGAAGCCCGAAATATCACTTGGTAGCTCTCTCCCGTGCAGCCTCTACCTGTCGGCCTTCCACGATCAGTACATTCCCTAGATGTGTACCGCGGTACGCATCGGTAGCACCTACAAGTGGTGGCACCCTACAGGACAGCTTCTATGTCGGGTAGCTTCGACTCATGACGATGTCAGGAGGAAGCACCTTGCGTTCGCAATGCGAACCCTATGGGAAAGCCAACTACCCTTGGTACTTACACACATATATCGATGATATCGAATACTCTTGTATTCCCACACGGAGGCGTCACTCGAACGCGAGGACTATCTCTACACTCGTGTAGAAAAGCCAGGGGCATAACCCAATAGGCGGTTCAGACACACGCCTGGCACGGGTAGGCCCAAGTTACTACCGTAGCTATCGGTTTAACAAAACCGAGGCCTCGATGAATTCTTCAGAATTCGATACGAATGCATCACTCGGATGCAAGGGTGATTACATCGCTAGCGCTTTAACTAATAGGGTACGACCCGACCGCGGGTCATACCCTTGCCTATTACAGATAGGCCAAATTAGTTAACATACACACATATATATATAACTATAGGGGTACTCCCTAACATGGATTTACATCATAAACAACAAATCATACCATATGCATACAAGGTATGACCCACTTAAACATGCTTATAAGGCCGTTAATCATACAATCACTCAAAATATATCATAGCATTCGTTGGTTATCACCAACTTAGGAGGAAAGGGTCAAGCGCGATCTCGCGCACTAACTGGTGCATGCCAATATTCTCGAGCGAACCTGAGTCTAGTAGGAACCACATATACTTACTCAGTTTACGCCAAGAGGGAGGGTAAGAGAGAGGGAAAATCTCATCCTCTCAGGAAGCTGGTCATAGCTTTGCCCCAACAGATGGGTGCAACAACTATACCATTCCTCCAGTCTAATCGTAAGGGAATATTAGTACGCATCCGGTTATTAACCCAAGGTTTAACATGCTAGGTATTACTCATATAAGGGAGGAGTATTAAAATACTACCTAAGGCATGCATATTCTATACATCCATAACTCATTCAAAATACATACCCGAAACACAAGGGGCGCATGAAAACACATTTATACAAACATGAACACATACTTATGCAAGTATAGGGTAGAATAGGGGTTCTACGCAATACACGAGCTATACAGCTCTAACATGCAAATATCTAGCATATTTAGGGGTTAAGATGCCCCAAGGATGCGCAATGCACAACTGCGTGCATCGAGCGCTCCCGGAAGGGTTGGAATCGGACCACTCACCGATACCCGGTTTGATGCGCGTCGAGTGGCAGAACGCGAACAAGGCGAGCGGGGCAGCACGCACGTGGAACAGCACGCATGCGGGGCAGGCGGGACAGCACGCACGCACGGGGAGGCACGCACGCACGGGGCATCACCCGGGGTGCGCAGGCAAGGCAGGGCATGCTGGGCAGGCCGCCGGGCACGCTGGGAACGGGCGCCGGGCACGCTGCCGGGCATGCTGGGAACAGGTGCCGAGAACGCTGGGAACAGGAGCTGGGAACGTCGCAGGACGCGCTGGGTAGAGTCGCTGGGCGCGCTGGGAACAGGCGCTGGGAACGCTGCCGGACGCGCTGGGCAGAGTCGCTGGGCGCGCTGGGAACAGGCGCTGGGAACGCAGCCGAGCACAGACAGGGTCTGCTGGGGCACAATTGCTAGTGCTGCCAGAGCAGCAGGTGCTGGGAAAACTGGCAGAGGTGCTGGGACTGGCAGGGCACAGGTGCTGGGGCTGCTGGGCACAGATGCTGGGGCTGCTGGGCACCAGTGCTGGGGCTGCTGGGCACAGGTGCTGGTGCTGCTGGCAGGGCACAGGCAGCACACACAGGGCAGCACACACCCGGGTACGCCGACACCCCTACTCCCATGCAACTAAGCACACACATACACCACACAAACATAATTACAAACACTTGGCATGCACCACCTCCCAACACACCCAATGTGCCAACAAACTATAAAAAGAAGAGGGAAAAGCCTACCAAGAGAGGGGGAGGGAAGGGGGAGGTGTGGGGGCTCACAAGCACGCCCACGACCACCTCAACCGCCACCACCACAACCACCATCTCAGCCTCCACATCTCTTCTTCATGCTGAACCAGAGGGGAGGGGGAGTTAAAGGAGGAGAGGATGGAGAAGGAAAAGAAACAACAACACTTACACATCTTCTTTTCTCCATTTGAGCTCCTCCCCCACCATCACCACCATTTCCCCCACCCAAAACACACCCAAAAAGGGGCTGAACCAGAGCAAAAGAGGGAAAAAGTGGCCAAGGTCGTAACATTTGGGGGGGGGTATTTATAGGCAAAGAGGAAATGAAATGACCAACCCGTCCTCGGACTAAAACTCTGGACAGCCTTCACTAAAACGGCCATAACTTCCTCAATACAGCTCCAAATTGCACGATTCCAGTGGCATTGGAAAGCTAAGAAGATTATCTACAGCTTTTATGTTTATACCCAGATCAAATAACCTCTCCAGCTATTCCGAAATCTAGGCTAAACATCTTACAGGGCTGCTGCCTGGATTTCTCAACTTCGGGGTATACATGGAAAAATACCCATAACTTTTAATATACGAATCCAGTTGATCCAATTCCACTTCTATATGGAAGCTATCTCCAAACTTAACATCTCATAATAATATCGGATTTTTATCTCTTCATCTTGGATTTTAACAAAATCAAATCCGAATGCCAATCCAAAACTGCATAATTCCAAAAACATTATCGGAATTAAACGAAAATTTTATGGGCAGTACAAAACAATACCAGGACCCATAATATGCAGTTAGATTTATTAATCAGAGTCTTCAAACCCTAGCAGATAGCTAAGGTCAAAATTTTAGCGACTCCGATCGAAATTAGGACTCTAAATGACACAGGCCTAACATTCTCCCCCCCTTAGGAAATTTAGTCCTCGAAATTTAAGGAAACCCAAAGGGAAGACCGAACGTAGAAGTGTCACCCATAGAGTCCATTGGCTCCCAAGTGGTCCGCGCACCAAACTGGTGCTACCACGCACTTTAGCCGAAGGAACGGTCTTGGTGCGGAGCCTCTTCTCGCATTGGTCCATGTTCTCGATCAACTGCTCCACGAACGACAAATCCATCTTGAGGGTGATCGGCTCGAACAGAAAGATGTGAGCAGGATCGTGGACTTAATGTCTCAGCTATGAGACAGGGATGACGTCACGGCATGAGCCCGCTGTGGGGGAAAGGCTACATGCAAGCCACCTCCCCAATCCACTCAAGGACGAGAACGGTCCGAATGAAGGGCCGACTCACTAGCCTCGAACGTCGAAACAACGGATGCCCTTAAACCAGGACACCTTCAGAAAAACTTGATCGCCAACCCGAAGGTAAATTCCTGGCGACGATGACCTACGTAGCCCTTCCGACGGTTCTAGGTGGTGCAGAGGCACGCACGAACCATCTCGGCCACCACAAGGTCAATAAGGTAACTTGCGGCCACTCCAACTAGCGCTCTACAACCGTCCCAACACAAGGGAGGTATAAAACCGCGCCCGTAGAGTGCCTCTTCCATTTCATCTGGGTGCTCCAATGGCAGTCGTTACACAGGCTGACCCCTTCCTAGAGGGTGGTGCCTCTCTCAACTGTCCCAAGTCGAGCACGCAGGCAAATAGCATGTCCTCCAAGGCCTAAATCGTCCTCTTGCCTGGTTGTCCATCAGCAATGAAACGCTATACTTAAATAAAGGCTCGCGACAAAGCCTACCAAAGGCTGTGCGAGCACCTCAAAGTAACACACGCGTCTCGATCCGAAATAGCGCCGACCGGAGTGCCATGAAGACGAACAATCGCGAAGGCTCAAACCCGCGTCAAAGCGTCCAGAGACTCAGTTAGTTGGATAGGGAGGAAGGTGCGGACTTAGTCAATCGGTCAACGATCACCTAGACGGCGTCGCGACCCGAACATAACTTTAGAGAGTCCACAATGAAATCCATAATAACTCACTCCCACGTCCACTGAGGAATCTCGATGGACGAACGCATCCCAACGCGATGATCCACAACTTCGCCTGAGGGCATGCCAACCAATAACCTCAACGAGGCTACCTCAGAACAGCCCACGGAGGTCCAATAACATATTCGAGATCCTTGTAAGCATCTGGCGTACTCGTCTACCCCGACGGCAGTACACAAAATTCGTAGTGCCTGAAACGGTCACGAAAGGCCAACTAAAGAATGCCAACTCCCGGATCTCCAAATAGGGTACCCTGCGCGAAGATCGATCAACAGAAAGACACTAGCTCCTAAAGCTGGTCAAAATAGATCATCAATTCGCGGCAATGGGTACTTGATCTTCAACCCCTATGGGGAGATCAAAATAATTCCTGGGACGATTAAGTCCAAATTCTGCTCCTTGAGCATGGCTGACGCTCATGATGACCCTTACACGCTGGGTAAGCCGCTCGACCGCACTTAATCCGCAAGACACGCAATAGGAGGTCGTCGATTCCCGACAACGCCTCAGCGACGTCATCTACCTGATATGGCGGTCGAGTCCCATCACGAACACTAGCATCGCGTCTCCTCATTTACGACCCATGTGGGGCAAAACGCGACAGTACCGCGAACTGTGCTTCACATGCCGTCACCGATAGGTCGCCCAACTATACTCATTGGAACTCCAGCATCATGCACTCAATGGGCAGATTCATCACGGGGAGTCTGAACTCTCGACGTCATCCAGTAGCACTCCGCCGGTGTGGTCTCTACCTGGTAGCCTCCCATGTCCACTATCTCTGCTATATGGGCACACCAACAAGCGTCGTGGATAGTCCCAGGGAGCACCTCACAGGACTCTGACCTCTACCGGACCGCTACAACGCACGATGATATATCGAAGCGACTCCGGATATGGCTATGGAACCCTAGTCCATAAGCTATCGCCCACTAAGCTGCAAAAGGACGCATTCAATCCCGATCGTATGCTTCACCACTCGCTCTCGCACCTTCCAAGTGAGGAAAAATCCATCATCAATTTGATGCTTCAATGGTATTCCTTAGCTGGGAAAAGAACCTTGGGAGGGCCCCATGAGGTCCCGATATAGGATATCCCGACAACCAAACAAGGAACACGGAGTACCCTAGCCCGGGTCTCAACGCTGACCCTGCAAGGCCCCTTATCCTGAGTAGGAAGACTGAAAGAAGACATCACTCCTTAATGAGCAACACACCACATCCTCAACACTTGAAACTGGCGCATCACGCGAACTCCATGGTTAATAGCAATAACGATGTCCGGGAACGAAGCTCCATAGTCGAGACGCGATCCAACCTTAGAAATTTCCACGATCCATCAAAACGACACAACTGGGCTGGAAACTCCTTCCCAAGCCTTAGTCCCACAACAAGGAACCCAACACTGACCCTGATCAGTCGACCCAGTCGACAACTTAAGGGGAGTCCAGGGGTGGCCGCGCGACCTTATTACCCGTTGGGTTTCTACCCATGCCTTTCCTTGATAGGAATTGCCTTATATCGAATTATCGTGTTGGTGTTTGGTTTCTGGCCACTCACTGAGCTTGTAGCTCACCCCTCGTGTACTGTTTCTTTTACAGGGGCGTTGTTGGGCGTGGAGCCGGAGCTTCCTTGTGGCGTGGTCTTGCGTGCGTGGAAGCGTCCTGTTCGGCGGATTGGCGAGTGCGAGGCTGTCAGCAGTCCTAGAGTCATGTATTTGTAAATCGTGCGTGTTGCACCAGTTGTATTTTATTTGGGCTAGACTTGGCTCTCACAGGACAGTGATTGTGTACTCGAGTCTATAATAATATTTTTGGTTTACAGAATTATTGATATTTTTATGCTTCCGCATTTCAGTTAAATTATTAGTTGTCATTGCTTCATTAGCCTTGTGTATTATTTATTGGAGTCATTGTTGACCTCTTGTATGATAGCTGATGCTTATATATTTACCACGTCTCGGGGACGCCTGGGGCGTGACATTATATGTGGATATCTTGTTAGCCTACTGTATGATATTCTGATATTGCTATTATTGTTACAAACCAGGGACGGTCGCCCCGGGGTGTAACAAAGTTGGTGTCAGAGCCTGGTCTTGTCTGAGCCTAAGTCGGGTCGTGTAGTTGAGTCGTAGGATTCCTATTTGAGTATTCAGATCCTAGTGCCTCGCTTTATAGGTTGCTGACATGCCTCCTCGCGTCAAGGGACATGGACGTGGTCAACCCAGAGCTTCTGGTCCTGTTGATGGAGATGGGTTAGATGCGGGGTCCTTTGCCTTGGGGCCAGGACCTGAGTCGGAGCCTCCCGCAAACCACAAGTGGATTAACTTATGTAGTACAAACCAAAGCAACAATACACATAATTACACACAATCATTTGTATAAGTCAGACCTACCTATGTCCCATTCTACAGGTAGTCCAACTTATACCATACAAACAATGACAAGAAAACAATTCAAGACAAATAATTTTCATCCAAGTTGTACAAGTTAGGTCCATTTACATCCCACGCCATAAGTGGTCCAACTTGTACAATGCAAAAGGGGCAATTTGATGACAACAACTCTAATAACATTTCTAACACGAAGAAATAAATTTTTTTTGTGCCTTCTACGTCTCCAATTAGAACATGCAACATTCCTAAAGGTTGCAAATGCTTAGCTACCACGTACACTTTCCAAACAATACATAATAAGGCATTAGCCCATATAAAATGACATGCTAGAGCTATACAAAAATAGCATTTCAAATCATCGATAAAATTCTTCAAGACTACATAGGGGACGAGACCCACTCACCTTCGGTCCAACGATTCGCAACCAAATCCAAGCCTTACAGTAAATAAGAAACAGACAAGAAACGATACAAATCGATTATAACATGTACAACCCGTACGGAACTCGATGTACCCGTACACACAGAAATCGACGGCTCTCACAGAGACTGTCATTGACCAACCCGACGGATCCCATAGGGATCGTCCGAAATAAAACCCGATGGCTCCAACCGGGGCCATTCCTAAACAAATCGACGGCTCCTCTGGGAGCCATCCCTAACATGCCCGACAGCTCCTACAGGGGCCGTCCCGAGGCAGAAGTACAAACCCTAGTTTATTTTTTTTGTAAAATTTTTTAAATCATTCTACCATTGAAAATAAAACACTATTCATTTAAAATGGTGTAAACATAAAAGAACTCATATCGAAAATCAAATCATGCATACGAGAAATCCAATTAAAACCAAATCCAAAATCTCTATTTACTTTTTGTTAAAACAACCAAATACCTTTTGAAATTTACATATACAGTTGTGGAGGTAAAAATCTGCACCTGGACACGTGTCGAGATGGGGCAGTACAGTGGAACGTGGGCCATCCGGCAGAAAGCCCATTATGCCCAGTCCATGAAAGATGACTTCATGATGACATCATCCAGCAGGTCGACACGACTAGACTAAAGGATCTAGTCGTATGGTCGATCTTCCCACAAATCAGAAGGAATCACCATGGGTAGACCAAGGCACGACCAGACGACAGGTCCGATCGTTCGACCTTGCTACTCAGAAACGAGTGATCTAAGGCACGACCAAACAACAACTCTGGCGGGGCAACCTTATCACTCAGGTACGAGTAATCTAAGGCACGATCAAACAATAGGTCTGGTCGGGCAACCTTATCATTCAGGTGTGAGTAATCTAAGGCACGATTAGACAATAGGTCTGGTCAGTCGACCTTGTTACTCAGATATGAATATTCTAAGGCACGACCAGATGCCAGGACTGGTCAGTCGACCTTATTATTCATCAATGTTACGTACAGGCAAGCATGTCAAGAGCCCCGAGCAGGTCCAGAAATGGTCAAGGGACCATGAACGCACCTAATTGCCCCGACAGCATTAAAAGCCCATTACTCACAGAACGTGGGTGATAAGGGCGACATGGTGAGTAAATGTGGGGAACGTTTCCCTAAGAAATAACCCACCACCAGTTAGTGGAAAACGGTTACAAAGTAACCAACTGAACTACGTGAGACTTGATCACCCAGGACAGCACTCTTATGGCATGGGATGATCCATCAATCGATAGATCAAGTTCTAGATTCCTCACCGAAGGCAATCAAGAAAAGTCGTAGTGACAACTCAGTCATTCGTGACAGCCAGGCACAGTCTCTCCCCTTCCACCGACAAATCCCGTTTCTACATAATCCTACTATTGGTATATCCATTAGCTAAATCCTTTTTGAAGTTCCTAATGCTATAAATCACAAATTTAATTGTGAGGGGAAAATATCCTCCTCAGTTTGGCGCCGACTGTGGGACCTAGTATTAAAAACTAAAAGTTCACAATGTCAAACCCAAACGACATTACCAAAGGAGATCTGCAAGACGGGAGTGTCCACCCAGTCGACACTGGGGGTAACCTCCGAGTTAACGCTGGAGGCGGTTCGCCTGGAACCCTGGCAAGCCAAGTCCAGGACCTCGTGTGGGCAATGGAAGGTTCACAGGAGAACCTGTTTATCCGGTTACAAGGATCAATGCAACAGATGTTCGAGGCTTCGATGCAGCAGTTCCACACGAACGGGCATTAGAGGCAACCAGCGATAGAAGGAGTTCATCCACCAGATCTGGCACTTCCTCATGCTAATGTCAAAATTTCAGAAGGAAGTACTTCTTCCTCTAATCAGAGGCAACGTTCCTGGCGGCGTTCACATACCCCGCAGGCGGGTCGTCCACCTCACGAAGATCAGAGGTGTGGTCGTTCTCCCCACAGAGAACGATCCACCCGAAGGGAAGCTTCGCGAAGGCAAGCCCATCAGGAGCGATCGTCCTTGCGCGAAGTGTTTGGTAAATATCGGCGCGATTCTCTGCCCCCTCATCCAACAAAGGGAGTAGTCACGCTGCCCTGCCGTACTTTGCGCTCTGAAGTGCACCGCATTTCCAGCCGAGAAATGGCGGATCACGCGATACGAGGGTTCACATCCCCGTTCAGCACGGAGATCTTCAGAGAACAACTACCACACAGGTTCGTTCAACCCAAGTTTAAGATGTATAACGGCACGACAGATCCGTATGATCACATTCTGGCGTTCCGTCACTTCATGGCATTGTACGAACTATATGATGGGCTGATGTGCCGCCTCTTCCCCTCCAGCCTAGAAGGGGCCGCATTAATTTGGTTCCATCTTCTTCCACCCGTGACAATCAGAACCTTTGAAGAGCTCGGAACCATGTTCGTCGAGCATTTCATCTGTAGCCGACGGAGAAAGAAAGATTTGGGGGATCTCATGAAGATCCGGATGAACACGGGCGAGACAATTAGACAACATGTCGATCATTTGAAGTTTGAAGTGGAGGACTGCAACGAGGATGCTGCAGTCATGGCTTTCCGGAACGGCTTACCAATCGGAAACGGCCTTAAGGAGTTGCTCATCAAATGCACTTCTTCTGATTTGCAAGAACTGATGGGGCGTGCTGAAAAGTACGCCAAAGTGGAGGAGGAGTCCAGACTCCTGAAGCCAGCAGCGACAGCTTCCAAATCATCTCCCGCTTCCACCTCTCCACCAAACAGGTCCGCCCGAGAATTTTGTCTGAAGGAACAGCGGGGCGAGAAGAGCAGGAGGCCAGGTACCTCAACCAACAAAGTGCGTGAGGGGAAGGGAATGTACTTCAAAATTCCCCCGTCCCAGATCCTATCTAAGATCCAAGGGCAACCTTGGTTCAGGTGGCCTGCCCCCATGAAGGGTGATGAATCAAAACGAGACCAAAGCCTGCACTGCGACTATCATAAGAGCGTCGGTCACACCACCGACGACTGCCAAATCCTCCGAGCATTCCTGGAGAACCAAATCCGGAAGGGCCACCTAAAGGAGTACACTCCGGCGGAGATCGCCCCCAACCCCGACCTTCAGCATGTGAGAAACATCAGCCCCAATACCAGTGTTGGGGTCATTCACGTGATATTCGGGGGTGTTCCTCACTTCACCTCACCGAAGAGCACTCGGAAGGATTCAACGAAGATGCAGATGTCGTTCGAGATGATGCAGATCGATCAGGAGCCTAAACTGGTCGTGAAAAAACCGCGAGGGGACGACAACAGCGTAATCAACTTCTCCGATGCTGACCTGGAAGGAATCCACGCCCCACATTCAGATGCCCTGGTAATTACCTTACGCATCTCAAACTTCGACGTGAAAAGGATCCTGGTAGATACTGGGAGCTCGACTGACATCCTTTTCATGAAGCCATTCCTTCTAATGGGACTGAAGGTCACGGGCCTCCATCCGATGAAGGATCCCCTGGTCGCCTTAAACAGAGCGCGAGTTATCCCTGTTGGCCGAATTACGCTACCCGTCAAAGCAGGGAATCAGACGGCTATGACGGATTTCACAGTCATGGACCTCTCATCCCCGTACAACGCGATCATCGGGCGATCTTGGCTCGCAGCGATGAAGGCGATTCCGTCTACATATCATCAGTGCATCCGTTTCCCCATGGTGCAGGGGATAATGGAGATACGAGATGGCGAGTCACCGATTGTTCATCTCTCCGACCGTCCGTCCAGTCCGACAGAAGTAGAGACGAATGGCCGCGATCCATGCCGATGCGGTGCAAGACGAGGTGAACAAACTCCTAGCCGCTGGGTTCATCCACGAGGTGCGACACCGTGAATGGCTAGCCAATACGGTAGTGGTTCCCAAGAAGAACAAGAAGTGGCGGGTCTATGTGGACTTCACCGACCTGAACAGCACATGCCCAAAGGACAGCTTCCCACTTCTGAAGATCGACTAACTAGTGGACTCCTCATCAGGTAACGAACAAATGAGTTTCATGGACGCTTATTCAGGCTATCACCAGATCCCGATGTACGAGCCCGACCAGGAGAAAACAGCGTTCATAACACCCACTGGCATTTATTGCTATAAAGTAATGCCATTCCGGTTGAAAAACTCTGGATCTACATATCAGAGGCTGGTGACCCGAGTCTTCTGGCACCAGATCGGGAAGACCGTGGAGGTCTACATCGATGACATGATGGTCAAAAGTGCTGACCGAAGTGATCACCTTATTCACCTTGAAGAAGTCTTCGCTGTGTTAAGAAAGTATCGCCTCAAACTAAATGCCACCAAATGCTCCTTCAGAGTCACCTCGGACAAGTTTTTGGGGTATTTAATGACACAGCGGGGAATCGAGGCCAATCTCGATCAGATTAAGGCGATTGTGGAGATGGAGCCTCCTCAGAACAATAAGGAAGTACAAAAACTAGTCGGGAGATTAGCCGCACTCAACCGGTTCATCTCCAGGGCCACCGATCGGTGTCAGCCATTTTTTCAATTGCTGCGAAAGGCTCAAAAATTCGAATGGACACCAGAATGCCAAAAAATCGTTTGAGGAAGCCAAAAAATACCTCAACACGCCGCCACTTCAGGTGAGTCCTTCCATATGAGATATTATACTCCTCTACACTGTAGTGTCCGAGCACGCCGTGAGCTCCGCACTGTTGAAGGATGTCGACCACGGGCATAGGGCCATCTACTATGCCAGCAAGGTACTCAGTGGAGCAGAAACTAGGTACTCCCGTATCGAGAAACTTGCGTTCACTCTACTTGTATCTGCTCGGAAATTGCGCCACTACTTTCAAGCCCATTCAATACATGTCATCATTGACTCGCCTCTCAAAGTTGTGTTACGAAAGGATGACGTCGCGGGTGTTAGGCCTGTGTCATTTAGAGTCCTAATTTCGATCGGAGTCGCTAAAATTTTGGTTTTTAGCTATTTGCTGGGGTTTGAGGACTCTGATGGAAATTCTAACTGCATATTATGGGTCCTGGTACCGTTTGGTATTGCCCATAAAATTTTCATTTAATTCCGATAACGTTTTTAGAATTATGCAGTTTTGATTGGTATTCGGATTTGATTTTGTTAAAATCCAAGATGATGAGGTAAAAATCCGATTTTGTTACGAGATGTTCAGTTTTGGGCTAGCTTTCGCACAAAAGTAGAATTGGATTAACTGGATTTGTGTATCAAAAGTTATGGGTATTTTTCCGAGTATACCCCGAAGATGAGAAATCCTGGCAGCAGCCCTGTAAGATATTTAGCATATATTTCTGAATATCTAAAGAGTTTATTTGATCCGGATATAAACATGAAAGTTGTAGATAATCTTCTTGCCTTTCTAATGGCATTAGAATCGTGTAATTCGGAGCTGTATTGAGGAAGTTATGGTTGTTCTAGTGAAGCCCGTCCAGAATTACGGGTCAGGGACGATTTGGTCGTTTGACTCCTCTTTTGGCTATTTAAGAGCCCAAATGTCTCTCGTCTCTCTCACTCTCAATCCTCTCTCTCGACCAGCTCTTCTTGTGTAAAAATGAAGAGGAGAAAGTGGTGGTGGGGATGAAGTCTCCTCTTTCGATGTTATTAAAGGTATGTTGTTTGAAGGGAGGTGCGGAGGTCGATGGTGATAGCGGTGGAGCTGCGGCGTGTGGGCATGCCGGAGCCACGTATGGACCTCCCGCTTTCCTTGGTTGGGTTCAGCCATGTCTCTTGTGGCTGTTGGAATGAGTGAAATCTTCATTGTCTTGTGTTGTTGTTGTTGTGTGCATGGAATTGAAGAAGATGAGGGAGAGAAGCACATACTCATGTGTTATGTGTTGTGTATGTGTGCACACCACCCATTTGTGAGTATGTGTGAGTGAACCTAGTATGGCCCTTCTTCTCCTCTTTCCAATAGTTTCCTCATGCATCACCTTAACTTCTGTTTGTGTACTAAAGGGGCGTAGGATTGACGCATTGGTACGCTCGAGATCACATAAGAGGTTTACGGGGCTGCGGGCGCGTGCTCAGTGTGCTCCTATGCGTGCGGAGTGCGTGGGCAGCGTGCACGAGGTGCTCGAGCGCGTGCTTGGCGTTGCTCGATGCGTGCGGAGTGTGTGGACAGCGTGCACGAGGTGCTCGAGGGCGTGCTTGGCCTTGCCCGATGCGTGCGGAGTGTGTGGGCAGCGTGCACGAGGTGCTCGTGGGCGCTTGGCCTTGCCCGATGCGTGCGGAGTATGTGGACAGCGTGCATGAGGTGCTTGAGGGCGTGCTTGGCCTTGTCTGATGCGTGCGGAGTGCGTGGGCAGCGTGCACGAGGTCCTTGAGGGCGTGCTTGGCGTTGTCCGATGCGTGCGGAGTGCATGGGTAGCATGCACGAGGTGCTCGAGGGCGTGCTTGCGGTGCTCGAACGCATTTGAAGTGTGCTTCGGGATGTCGAGCACTTTGTTGCGGCCTAACCCAAACCATTGGATGATTCTTGGTGAATTGGTATCATGCTTCAGATTCAAATTGTCGCCCTCTTGCGTTTCGCGAGCCGTGCGCTCGTTAGGTGAGTGGTTTGATTCCAACCCTTCTGGGAGCGCTCGATGCACGCAGTCGTGCTTCGCGCTTCCATGGGGCTTTAATTGCACCCTAAATATGCTAGATATCATGCATGCTAGGTTGTATAGTTCATATATTGTGTAGAACCCTATTCTACCTTATACTTGCCTATGTATTGTATAGAATATGGCATGACTTAGGTAGTTTTATTTGAAATACTACCCCTATTTATCTGACATATCAAGCATGTTTAACTTGGGTTAACAATGGGGTACATGCATAATATTCCTCTGATTAGGACTTGAGGGTGTGGTATAGTTATTGCACCCATCTTGTTGGGACAATACTATGACCAGCTTCGGGAGAGGATGAGGCATTCCCTCTCTCTCGCCCTCCCTCTTTTCACGAGAAGAGTAAGTAGATGTAGTTCCTACTTCACTCAGGCTTGCTTTGAATTATTGGCATGCACCTGTTGTTGCGCAGATCGCGCATAACCCTTCCCTTCTAAGTTGGTGCTATCCAACGCATGTTTGGTTTTAACTTGTGGGCTTGCTTGATTGATACCATGTATGCATGTTTAAGTAGGACATCCTTGGGTATTAATATCATATAATGTAAATGCTTATTGGGCCATGAGCCTTGCCTAATGAGATTAGACAAGTGTATGACCTCTTATGGGTGTCATACCATATTATTGACGCTTAGAATAAAATGTCTTCCCCGCATTTGAGTTATGCGCCCTGGAGGGAATTCATGAGAATTCGTTGCGCTTATCGGTTTTGATAACCAATGATGACGGATCCATAGGGATCGTATTCGCATGTGTCGAGTGTTCTTCCTTCGTCGGCTCCAGTAGAGACTGTTCGGCGTAGTAAAGTCCGGTGGGGTGCTCCCAGATACTACTCATGACGCGTGTTGGTGTGCCCATACGGCCGAGGTAGCGATCATGGGAGGCTACCTGGTAGAGGCCAGAACCCTGTGAGGTGCTCCCCGGGACTATCCACAACGCTTGTTGGTGTGCCCATATAGAAGAGATAGTGGACGTGGGAGGCTACCAGGTAGTAGAGGCCACACCGGGAGAGACTACCGGATGACGAGAGGTGTAGAACAGTCGACCTCTTCCCAAGAGCCTATGTCACCCCGAGGAGGGGGTGAGGGTGAGGGTGTATTGGGTCGGCAGGTTCGATCAGCCAGTTTGTGCAATTTCCCAAAGCCTAAGTCATCCTTAGGGAGGGTGAGGGTGAGGGTATTGCTCTCAAACTCCTATGTCACCCGTCGGGGTGAGGGTGAGGGTGTTGGTGTGAGTGTGGTGGGGCTCGAGTTGATACTCGACCCACCAGCTTGTGTAGTTGATTTTTCCATGGGGTTCGCGTTGTGAATATGTAATGGTTCCTCCCAATATCGTCGTATACCTGGGCCCCGACATTGAAGCTGCCCTGATAGAGGACTGCCACTTGTAGGTACTCCCGATGCATTCGGCAGATGTACTGATCATGGAAGTGTACCGGGTGAGGCTACATGACGGTGGGCCACCGAACGATATTGCGAGTGTGAATCGTTCTCCCCTTCGCCGGATCCGTGTGGATGCTTCCTAGGTATGAGCCGCCCTGGGTGGACCTCCACCTGTAGGTACTATCGACGCTGTCGACAGTGTATTGACCATGGCCGGCTCCAGGTAGAGGCTACCCGGGAGAGCGCTACCGGATGACTAACAGTGTAGAACAGCAAGTTTTGTCCTTCAAGTCCCTAGGCTCACCCCTGTGGGGGATAGGGTGACGGCAGGGTATGGTCGCGCCGCCGCATGACCTTGTTACCCGTTGGATTTCTACCCATGTTTTTGCCTTGAAAGGAAATTGCCATAGTATCGAATTGTTGTGTTGGTGTTTGGTTTCTGACCACTCACTGAGCTTGTAGCTCACCCCTCGCATACTGTTTCTTTTATAGGGGCGTTGCTGGGAGTGGAGCTGGAGCATTCTTGTGGCGTGGTCTTGCGTGCGTGGAGCATTTCGTCCGACGGTTGGCGAGTGCGAGGCTGTTAGCAGTCCTTGAGTCTTGTGTATTTGACATCGTGCATGTTGCACCAGTTGTATTTTATATCTCTAGACTTGGCTCTCACAGGACAGTGATTGTGTATTCGGGTCTGTAATAATGTTTTTGATTACAGACATTGTTGGTATTTGTATGCTTCCGCATTTGGATGAGTTATCAGTTATCATTGTCATGTTAAACATGTGTGTTTTATATTGGCGTCATTGTTGACCTCTTGTATTTGATAGCTGATACTTTATATTATTGTCACGTCTCGGGGACGCTTGGGGCATGACAAAAGTTGGTATCAGGGCCTGGTCCTGTCAGAGCCTAAGTCAAGTCGTATAGATGAGTCGTAGGATTGTTATCCGAGTACTCTGGTTTTAGAAGTTTTCTTAGGTTGCTGACATGCCTCCTTGCATCCGTGGACGTGGACGTGGCCACCCCTGGACCCCCTTAAGTTGTCGACTCGATTGACTGATCAGAGTCATTATTGGGTTCCCTGTTGTGGGACTAAGGCTTGGGAAGGGGTTTCCAGCCCAGTTGTGTGGTATTGATGAACTTGTTGTGATTGTGGGTTTGGATCGCGTCTCGATTATGGAGCTTCATTCCCGGACATCGGTATTGCAGGTAACCATGTAGTTCGCGTGCGGCGCCGGTTTCAAGTTTTGAGGATGTGGCGTGTTGATCATCAATGAGTGATGTCTTCTTCCGTTTTTTTTCCTACTCGGAATTAAGTGGCCTTGCAGAGTCATCATTGAGACCCGGGCTAGGGTGCTCCGTGTTTCTTATTTGGTTGTCAGGATATCCTATATCGGGACCTCAAGGTGCCCTCCAAAGGGGTTCTTTCCCCCAGTCAGGGAATATCCTTGAAGCATCTATTTGATGATTGCCTTTTCCTCTATCTTGGAAGGTGCTATAGTGAGTCCAGATGCGTACAATCAGATTGAGTGCGTCCTTTTGCAGCTTAGTGGGCGATAGCTTATGGACTAGGGTTCCATAGCCATATCTGGAGTCGCTTCGATATATCATCGTGCATAGTAGCTGCCCGGTGTAGCAGAGTCCGGCGAGGTGCTCCTAGGTACTACTCATGACGCGTGTTGGTGTGCCCATACGGCCGAGGTAGTGGACATGGGAGGCTACCCGGTAGAGGCCAGAGTCCTGTAAGGTGGTCCCATGGATTATCCACGACGCTTGTTGGTGTGCCCATATAGCAGAGATAGTAGACATGGGAGGCTACCAGGTAGAGGCCACACCAGGAGGGTGCTACTGGATGACGTCGAGTACTTGGACTCCCCGTGATGAATCTGCCCATTGAGTGCATGATGCCGGAGTTTCAATGGTTATAGTTGGGCGACCTGTTGTTGGCGGCATGTGAAGCACAGTTTGCGGTACTGTCGCATTTGGCACCCATATGGGTCGTAAATGAGGAGACGTGATGCTAGCGTTCTTGATGGGACTCAACCGCCATATCAGGTAGATGATGTCGCGTAGGCGTTGTCTAGAATCGACGACCTCCTGTTGCGTGTCTTGCGGATTAAGTGCGATCGAGCGGCTAACCCAGCGTGCTAGTGACATCATGGGCGCCAGCTATGCTCGAGGAGCAGAATTTGGACTTAATCGTCCCAGGAAATTAATCAAGTACCCCTTGACGTGAATTGATGATCTGTTTTGACCAGCTCTGGGAGCCAGTATCTTTCCATTGATCGATTTTTGTGCAGGGTACCCTATTTGGAGATCCGGAAGTTGGGCATTCCGTAGTTGGCCTTTCGTGACCGTTTCGGGCACTACGAATTTTGAGTTCTGCCGTCGGAGTAGACAAATGCGCCAGATGCCTACAAGGATCACAAATATTTTATTTGGCCTCCGTGGGCTGTTTCTGTGGTAGCCTTCATTGAGGTTGTTGGTCGGCATGCCCTCAGGCGAAGTTGTGGATCATTGCGTTGGAGTGCATTCGTCCATCGAGATTCCTCAGTGGAAGTGGGAGTAAGTTATCATGGATTTCATTGCGGGCTTGCTAAAGTCACGTTCGGGTCACAATGCCGTCTGGGTGATCATTGATCGACTGACTAAGTCCGCACTTTCGTCCCTATCTGGCTAACTGAGTCTCTGGACGCTTCGGTGTGGGTATGAGCCTTCGCGATTGTTCATCTTCATGGCACTCCGGTTGGCGCTATTTCGGATTGAGACGCGTGTGTTACTTTGAGGTGCTTGCACTGCCTTTGGTAGGCTTTGGCGCGCGCCTTCATTTAAGTATAGCGTTTCAAATGACGGACAACCAGGCAAGAGGACGATTTAAACCTTGGAGGACATGCTAAGTGCCTGTATGCTTGATTGTGGGGTTTGCCAGCGAGGCAACTGTTGTTCAAGCATCTAGATGGAATTGGAAAAGGGAACTCTACGGGCGCAGTGTTATACCTCCCTTGTGTTGGGACGATTGTGGAGCGCCAGTTGGAGTGGCCACAATTAATTAATTGACCTTGCGGTGGCTGAGATGGTTCGTGCGTGCCTCTGCACCACCCAGAACCGTCGAAAGGGCTACGCAGGTCATCGTCGCTAGGAGCCTACCTTCGGGTGCGGTGACCATGTTTTTCATGACGTGTCCCGGTTTAAGGGATCCTCTACTTCGACGTTCGGGGCTAGTTGAGTCGACCCTCCATCGGACAGTTCTTGTCCTTGAGTGGATTGGGGAGGTGGCTTGTCATGTAGCCTTTCCCCCACGGATGGCTCATGCCCGTGACGTCATCCCTGTCTCATAGCTGAGGCAATGTCCATGATCATGCTCATGCCATTCCGTTCGAGCCGCTCATCCTCGAGCAGGATTTGTCATTCGTGGAGCAGTTGATCGAGACCATGGACCAATGTGAGAAGAGGCTCCATACCCAGACTGTTTCTTCTGTTAAAGTGCGTTGGTCCCACCAGTTTGGTGCCCGGACCACTCGGGAGCCAAGGGACTCTATGCGTGACACTTCTATGTTCGGTCTTCCCTTTGGGTTTCCTTAAATTTCGAGGACTAAATTTTCTAAGGGGGGAGAATGTTAGGCTTGTGCCATTTAGAGTCCTAATTTTGATTGGAGTTGCTAAAATTTTAGTTTTTAGCTATCTACTGGGGTTTGAGGACTCTAAATGAAAAGTCCGGTGGGGTGCTCCCAGATACTACTCATGACGCGTGTTGGTGTGCCCATACGGCCAAGGTAGCGATCATGGGAGGCTACCCGGTAGAGGCCAGAACCCTGTGAGGTGCTCCTCAAGACTATCCACGATGCTTGTTGGTGTGCCCATATAGCAGAGATAGTGGACATGGGAGGCTACCTAGTAGTAGAGACCACAGCGGGAGAGACTAACAGATGACGAGCGGTGTAGAACAGTTGACCTCTTCGCCAAGAGCCTATGTCACCCCGAGGAGGGGGTGAGGGTGAGGGTGTAGTGGGCCGGTGTTGGTTCGATCTACTAGTTTGTGCAATTTTCCAAAGCCTAGGACATCCTTAGGGAGGGTGAGGGTGAGGGTATTGCTCCCAAAATCCTATGTCACCCGTCGGGGCGAGGGTGCGGGTGTTGGTGTGAGTGTGGTGGGCTCGAGTTAATACTCAACCCACCAGCTTGTGTAGTTGGTTTTCCAATGGGGTTCGCGTTGTGAACTTGTAATGGTTCCTCCTAATATCGTTGTATACCGGGGCCCCGACGTTGAAGCTGCCCTGACAGAGGACTCTCACTTGTAGGTACTCCCAATCATTCGGTGGATGTACTGATCATGGAAGTGTACCGGGTGAGGCTACATGACGGTGGGCCACCGAACGATATTGCGAGTGTGAATCGTTCTCCCCTTCGCCGGATCCGTGTGGATGCTTCCTCGGTACGAGACGCCCTGGGTGGACCCCCACCTGTAGGTACCATCGACGCTGTCGACAGTGTACTGACCGTGGCCGGCTCCAGGTAGAGGCTACCCGGGAGAGCGCTACCGGATGACGAACGGTGTAGAACAGCAAGTTTTGTCCTTCAAGTCCCTAGGCTCACCGCCTGTGGGGCTAGGGCGAAGGTAGGGTATGGTTGCGCAGCCGTGTGACCTTGTTACCCGTTGGATTTCTACCCATGTTTTTGCCTTGAAAGGAAATTGCCTTAGTATCGAATTGTTGTGTTGGTGTTTGGTTTTTGACCACTCACTGAGCTTGTAGCTCACCTCTCGCGTACTGTTTCTTTAACAGGGGCGTTGCTGGACGTGGAGCTGGAGCTTACTTGTGGCATTGTCTTGCGTGCCTGGAGCATTCCGTCCGACGGTTGGCGAGTGCGAGGTTGTCAGCAGTCCTAGAGTCTTGTGTATTTGAAATCGTGCGTGTTGTACCAGTTGTATTTTATTTGGCTAGACTTGGCTCTCACAGGACAGTGATTGTGTATTCGGGTCTGTAATAATGTTTTTGATCTACAGACATTGTTGGTATTTGTATGCTTCCGCATTTGGATGAGTTATCAGTTATCATAGTCTTGTTAATCTTGTGTGTTTTATATTGGCGTCATTGTTGACCTCCTGTATTTAATAGCTGATACTTTATATTATTGCCACGTCTCGGGGTCCCCTGGGGCGTGACCGCGGGTCGATTGCTAAAGTGGGCAGTGGAGCTGTCAGCCTTTGACATCAACTATCGGCTCAAAAACGCGATCAAAGGATAGGTGGTTGCTGACATCATCGCCGACCTTACACCCGAAGAACAACAGATCTGCAGCATCTTTGTTTACAAACCTATTTCCTGGACGCTCCATGTTGACGGGGCATCCAACTGGAAAGGGTCAGGTGCTGGGTTGACTTTGCAAAGTGAAGACAGATTCCTCTTCGAGCACGCGATCAAGTTGGGGTTCGATGCTTTCAACAACGAAGCCGAATACGAGGCTCTCATCGCCGGCTTGGAATTCGCCTTAGACCTTGGCATCAATAAGTTGTCAATCTATAGCGATTCCCAACTCGTGGTATGCCAGAGCGCAGCAGAGTACCAGACGAAGGATGATCGCATGGTGACCTATCAAAGCCATGCACGCACTCTGCTCGCACAGATCGACCACTGGGAGATCCGTTCCATCGACCATGATCACAACGCTCAAGCTGACACCCTGGTGAATCTGGCAAGTGCTCTGGAAGGAAGACCATCTCGAGATGTCCGGGTCAAATTCTTGGGGGAACCAAGCATTGCTCACCTCAAGCAGATTATGGTGGTGGAGTCAGAATCCCAAGAGGTGACCTGGATGGACCCCATACCGTCTTTCTTGAAAGACGGACACCTCCCGATGGACAAGGGAGAAGCTATACAAACAGAGCTTCAAAGGTCCACTCCTCAGTGTGTCACCATCGAAGAGCCTCGAGAAGTGGAAATGCATTCCAGAATATGCGGTTGCCATACGACCTCAAGGTCTTTGACAAAGCGTATATTGACTGCGGGATACTTCTAGCCCACTCTGGCGAAAGACGCACTTTACCTGGTCAGAAAGTGCGACAAGTGCCAGCGGTTCGACCCGTTGATACACCGACCAGCAGGGGACTTAAATACCCTATCAAACCCTTGCCATTCACACAATGGGGGTTTGATATCATCGGACTCATGCCGTTAGCACCATCATAGAAGAGGTTCCTCCTTGTCACCACCGACTACTTCACCAAATGGGTGGAGGCTGTGGCCCTTTTCAGAATCCGTGACACCGAAGTACGGAGTTTCCCTTGGGAAGAGATTGTATGTCGATTTGGGGTACTGAACACTATAATTTCTGACAACGGGAGCAATTTGACAATGCCACAATCAGGGAGTTTTGCGAGGAGCTGGGAATAAAACATCTCTTCTCTTCTCCTCGCTACCATCAAGCGAATGGCCAAGCAGAGATCACCAACTGAACCATCCTGGACGGGATCAAGAAGCGGCTCGATGCAGCCAAAGGCAACTGGGTAGACGATCTCCCCTCAGTACTTTGGGCGTATCGCACCACGGCGCGGAGAGCCACAGGGGAGACTCCGTTCTCTCTGGCCTTCGGCATCGAAGCGGTTATCCCAGTCGAACTAGGGATTCCAACTTTTCGAACTGAAAGTTTTGAACCTCAGGCCAACGAAGAAGTCTTGGCATCTAAACTCGATCTGAGGGATGAACAAAGGGAAGAAGCATCCATCAAAATGGCCAATTACAGGAACCAGATCGCTAGAAGCTACAACAAAAGAGTTTCACGACGAAGCTTTCAAATCGGTGACTTGGTCCTTCAAGAGGTATTCCCCGAATCATGAAAACGATCAGATGGTAAGCTAGGATCCAATTGGGAGGGACCTTACATGGTCATCGGACTAGGCCCCAAAGGTGCTTACTATCTAGAATGAATGAATGAAGAGGCACTCATAAGACCTTGTAATGTAATGCATGTAAAAAAATATTACTTTTGAAATGAAAGTTATTTGCATTATTTCTAGTAACTATATGCATTATATGCCATGTGAATAAATGCCCGTTTGAGGTCACGTTGTGGCAACTGGTTTTCAGACATGACATTCTTACGAGAGGTCGCGAGCTAAGCACTCTCATCCAGGATGTTGCACTCCTAAGAGGTCACGAGATATAGCACTCTATGGAGGTCGCGCGATGGACCAGTTCAGGTCGTTGGATGAGCACTCTTTCTAAGAAGTCGCGCGGGGGACGCCCCATCCATCGATTAGCACTCGAGTAAAAGGCTAACAGTGAGACACATAGGTTACACTCACGTAGGTGAGGTCGTTCAAAGTATAAGCTTCCCCTATGCTCATAGTGAGACACATAGGTTACACTCACGAAGGTGAGGTCATTCGAAGTAAAACTTCTCCTATGCTCACACGGTCTAAACGGGCTCAGGCCATACGATCAACATTTGGAGGTCGCCCGGTAGGGACCAACGGAATTAGCCCCAGGGCTTAAATTCTGAAAAGGCCCAGGCCCTCTCGTCCCGAGCACTCCACCATCGTTGCGGGACTAGGAGCGCAAGAGATACCCTTGAACGATGGGGGTGAAATGGATAGAAATTCGCAGGCCATCAAAGGCTCGCAAGGTCTAAACGGGCTCAAGCCATACGACCAGCAATCAAAAGGCTTACAAGGTCTAAACAGGCTCAAGTCATAAGACCAGCGTATGGAGGTCGCGTAAAATGGGCAAACAGAATTAGTCCCAGGGCTTAAATTCTGAAAGGGTGTTGACCCTCTCGACCCAAGCACTCCAAATATTCAAGCCAATTAAAAAAACAATCAAGAAAATACAAGGACAAGTCGTTCATGAAAATATTGTTCTTTACAAAATAAGGCTTAGGCCTGAAATCAAGCCTCAGGGCCAATTGCAGCAGCGGAAGGAGATATGACAACAACTCGAGGAGATACATTATTGGATCTATCTTCATATCCTTGAAGATATCCACGATCGTAGCTCATCTCAACGTTGGACTTCAATGAATTGGTGATCTCCTTCACCTGATCCTTCAGCATCGGCAGGGCATCGCTTTGGCCCTTCTCCAAACGTTGATCGAAGGCAGAGGCGTGATCCATTCCCAGCTCGCAGAGTTTGACCTTCTGCTCCTACAGTTCCCTGGACAAGCCTTCAACTCGCTCCACAGCAGTTTGTGCCCGCAAAGAAAATGAGGCTTGATCCAAAGAATGGGAAAATCTCTGCTCAAGGAGCTCCCTGAATCGTTCTTCAGCTGCCTTAGCCCGAACCAGGGCGATGGAGGCTTTTCTGCGAGTAGCAGATTCAGCGAGTTCCAAGGAACGGCGAGCCTGATTCGTGTCCGCTAACTGCTCGTCGATCGACCTCAACTACACCTCCCTTTGAAGAGCCAGTCCTTGGGTCGACTTCAGCAGGGCTTCATGGTCTTCGAGCTACACTCGCCCAGCACATGCCAGATGAAAGAATTCTGAAGAACAATTGGTCAGTACATGGAGGAAACGGGGCCTTTGAAGGAAGGTCTGAGCCACTCACATTATAGAGGCTCAAACCGAGCCGAGCAAAGAGTGCGTCCGTTGTAGCCCGACGTGCGCAAACCAGATCATCCTCAAGAAGACAGTCCTTGAGCCGAGCGCTAACATATTCCCTGCTAGCGCGGTCAACGGAAGAATATCTGGACGAAGTACCGGCGGATGTCGTAGGGACAGAAGCCAGAGCCAAAGGAGCATCAGACACGTTCAGGTCATCCGCAAGGTAGGGCTCCGCACCCATCTCAACGACTGAGGGCATCCCCGCCGCAGTCGAACCAACTAGGGGTATCCCCCCTGTGCCAGAATCAACCGGGGACACCTCCTTCGCAGTCTGATCGACTGGGGGTATCCCCGCATCGGTTGGATCGACGGAAGGCGTCCTCTCGGCGGTCTTCTAAACTGGAGGCACCCCTGACGATGCCACTGCAGGAGGACCAAAGGCAGAGGCGTCGACTATAACCACCTCCGACGAAGAAGGAGCCTCCATCGATTCCAGCGCGCATCGAACCAGGGTGCTGGGTGGATGCCCCCCTCCCCGAGCGCGTGCGGGAAGGTTGGCGGAAACCGCCTCATCCGCAAGGGAGGGCAGTTCGGAGTGTGGCGCTGCAGCAGGAAGATCATTAACCCGGTCTATCACGTCCGTCTCTTCAGACGGTAGGTCAAGACGCAGGACTTTGGTCCTCGATTTTGAAATGAGCGGTAGTCTCGGCCGCTTCCTGGAGATTGACTTGCCCTTGGCAGCAGCAGAACGTTTAGCCACCTCCTCAACCGTGGTGGGAGGCGAAGCAGAAGGAGCATCGGAGCCGGCAGATCTCGAAGAGGAACCAAAAGCTTTGAGAAACGGAAGGCTAAGGATTTTTCAGAAATCCCTATCCAGAAGAAACTGGGCTCGAACAATCTGATCGAGCTTGATCACAGACAAATTGGGAGTCCTCTTCTCTAACTTGGCTACAAGAAGAATAGAGGAGCGATCAGCCTGATTCGAGCCAAAGAAATTGCAAAATCATAGGTTCAGTACTCACCGAGCCGGTTAGGATCAAATGAGTACGGGACAGTCACCTTCCCATCCACCACTGGGGCCGGGAGCACCCAGAGGCCAGTCAGCTATACCAAGGTCTCGTCCCGCCACCCGCTATCGGAAGAAGGGAGCTTGTCCACAAGAGGAATGGCGTTAGCCCTAGCTCGAAGATAATACGGGTGCTCCGTCTTCTGAAGATCATACAAGTGAAAGATATCGTCAACACCAAGGTCAAGCTGCATCTCATGGTTGATCGTGACGACACACATCAGCACCCTCACTAAATTGGGGGAGCACTGAAGAGGATGAAGCCTGAATCGGCGCATGAAGTCCTTGACCAACTCGGGGAGCGGGAAGGAAAGATCACTTCTCAACATCTGGGAGGGATACATGTATAGTTTCTCCAGAGAAGCGTCCTTCACATTGTCAAAAAATTTGTAAGGAGTTGGAAAGATATTGATGGAGTCCGGAATAGAAAAGGTGGACTGCAACCTCTGAGCTATGTCCGTCGACATGGCAGAGAGTGAGAAAGAAGAAGGTCTGAGATCAAAAGAGAAGTTTCCTTCTTCCCAAACTAGAGAGTTTTTATGGGAGGGAAACGTCTCCTCGAGAACCCCCCCATAATCATGAAGGAGCGCGAAAATTGAGATCATGGGAAGATTTGCCGCCGAAATCTTCTGCGAGATTCGAGGCACAGCTGGCGCAAAGGGCGAGGCGACGGTTTCAGACACGTGGCAAGTATTTAATTGCTACTTTCCTACGTGTCGCGGAGATAAGAACACTTCGGGTTGACGAAAGCAGTTGGGGGAGTTTGATCGTAAAACATACTCGGGGGTGCTACTCGAAAAGCATATTTGTGACGATTACTTCAACGACCAGGTATCTCAATTCAACATACATACATAAAGATGCCATGAGAGTGAAAGTTTTGTATCAGAAGGACAAACGAGCAACGATATGAACAAGATTGAACAAAAAAGGTAATTTGTTATTCATTTGATGGATAAAGATCACAAAAAAAAATACAAAGCGTATTCAATCTTCTATTCTATCTTCTGCTCGGTCCTTTCCCTGAAGTCTCTTCTCCCATGCCGTGCGAAAGAGCAAGGGCAGCTCCTCGTTGCTCATCTCTCAAAAATCACGCGAGTGGTCAGAGTAGCCCACGCGATAGCCGCTGATGAAGTCCAAAAGATGTTCTGCCTCATCACCTTCACAAGCTTCACGGAGAGAACGCAGCTAATGATCGATGGAGAGAGCAGTTGCGCGGGCTGAGGCCTACAAGTTCCTCGATGGATCGCCAGAGGGGAGGAAGACCCTGTGCAAGCGTCCCTCAGGCATAGGAGCAGCATTTGCCCCAACTCCCAAGTCCGCAGGCGATGTTGTTAGGGGCGGGTCAATCTCCATACGGCAAGCACTAGGACAATACCCTCACCATCAACAGGCACCGAAGTAGGAGGAGAAAAAAAAGAAGAGGGAGGATGGTCGAACGGTGAGAGATAGAATTGACGAACCAGGAGAAGGCGGCGTCGACGTCAGATCCATCGGCTGGGCAGCAGAACATGATCCAGAACCCAACTGAAAGAGCCTTTAAGAGCGCCACCTCGCCCCAAGACGCAGTCCGGGAGGAGGATGAACCGAACCCCGACCATCCGCCGGCTCAACCACACCAGCAGGAAAGGTTGCAACCGGGGGAGCGCGCCTCGGTTCCTCCAACCCAAGCAACACCCACGACGATCGATCCGGATACTCCATCACTCAGGAGATGGCGTCCATATTCACCTCCTCGACCTCTGGCCTGGGGGCATCTACCATCGGCCTCCGGGGGTGACACAAGTGGCATTGGGAGATATCCCAACCAACCGGCATCCATGGGCACCGAACCAGCACTTGGTGACTTTTTCAGTCATAGATATCACCCCGAAACATGCCAAGTACCAGTTTTGGAACCCCGGCACGGCGGAAGATATAGAAAGACGAAGAGCGCCCTGAGATCGAGCCCTTGATCTGGTAAATCCACCAGATCTCCGACAAGCCCAACTCAGCCCCCGTCTTCTTCCCCAACTCGACCGTGCACATCAGGATGTGGTACACGTTAAGGACGACCAAGATGGGGTGAAGATAAAAAAAGTCAAGAAATTTGGCTATTAGGCGTGGCAAGAGTAGAGAAAGACCTCCATCCTTAAAATAACTCGGATGGAGGAGGACAGAGTCAAGGGAAAGGATGGGGATCTCATCCTTAGACAACTCTTCAACTGAGAAGTCCAAAGAAATCCCCAACTCCCTATGAAGGTCTGAAACAGGAGCAGCGTTCTCCATTGTCAGGCGGAACAAAAGCTTTAAGAAGAAGAAGAAGACGAGGTGTGATGAGAAATGCTTCCCACTTCGGCCTTTAAATAGGACATCGACGGCGCTTCGAAAAGATGGTAGCAAGAATTCACTGTGGATATTGAGGTGTAATCAATGCCTTGAAAAAGTGTTTCATGAAACCCTAAGGGGCACCGACGTTTGGGTTATCGAAGAAGGACATGGGAAGCCACGTGGCACTAAGAGCTGACTCAGCAAATCAGCCACCAAATCCGCAACAGAGCAGAGAATCCCGAGGGGTCAGGCAACCAGATCTTTGACTCCCGAAGAAGGATGAAAGACGACCGGATTTTCTCATATCTCATGCTCTCTCGACGCTTCAAAAGAACAGGAGAGGGGGCATCTGTGGAGGTAAAAATTTGCACCTGGACACGTGTCGAGATGGGGAAATACAGTGGAACGTGGGCCATCCGACAGAAAGCCCATTATGCCCAGTCAACGAAAGATGACCTCATGATGACATCATTCGGCAGGTCGACACGACTAGACTAAAGGATCTAGTCGTACGGTCGATCTTCCCGCAAATTAGAAGGGATCACCACAGGTAGTGCATGGCACGACCAGACGACAGGTCCGGTCATTCGACCTTGCTACTTAGAAATGAGTGATCTAAGGCACGACCAAATGACATGTCTTGTCGGGCGACCTTATCACTCAGGTACGAGTGATCTAAGGCACGACCAAATGACAGATCTGGTCGGGTGACCTTATCACTCAGGTGTGAGTAATCTAAGGCACGATTAGATGGTAGGTCTGGTCGGTCGGCCTTGTTACTCAGATACGAATATTCTAAGGCACGATCAGACACCAGGACTGGTCGGTCGACCTTATTATTCATCAACGTTACGTACATGCAAGCATGTCAAGAGGCCCCGAGTAGGTCCAGAAACGGTCAAGGGACAATGAACGCACGTAACTGCCCCGGCAGCATTTAAAGCCCATTACTCACAGAATGTGGGTGATAAGGGCGACATGGTGAGTAAATGCAGGGAACGTTTCCCTAAGAAATAGCCCACTACCAGTTAGTGAAAAATTGGTTACAAAGTAACCAACTGAACTACGTGAGACTTGATCCCCTAGCGGGTACGTAGGCAGCCTATAAAAGTGGTTGCGCGACAACACTCTTACGGCATGGGATGATCCATCAATCGATAGATCAAGTTCTAGATTCCTCACCGAAGGCAATCAAGAACAGTTGTAGTGACAACTCAGTCATTCGTGACAGCCAGACACAGTCTCTCCCCTTCCACCAACAAATCCCATTTCTACATAATCCTACTACCAAAAATCCATTAGCTAAATCCATTTCGAAGTTCCTAATCCCATAAATCACAAATTTAACTGTGAGGGGAAAATATCCTCCTCAACAGTTATGAATCATGTAAAATAATGTAAATCAGTAAAGAATATCAAAGCTCATATGCGTGTAAG
This sequence comes from Acorus calamus, assembly GCA_030737845.1. Lineage (NCBI taxonomy): Eukaryota > Viridiplantae > Streptophyta > Magnoliopsida > Acorales > Acoraceae > Acorus > Acorus calamus. Next base: position 14,645,865 of record CM060870.1, read on the forward strand.
AGATCCAATTAAAACCCTAGTTTTTAAGGTTTCACAAAACTCATATATATATAAACCAATAAAATCTCATTTTAAAATTTCCTCAAAAACTATATCTATTCATATTATCAAAATCAATATATAATACGTAAAACGATACAAAACATTTAGGAGATAAATCAAATATTTTATATAAGAAAAATCGATTTGAAACCCTTACTTATGAAAAACGTCAAAACATCAATGAAACGTTAAAAGCACTTGATACACATAAAGATCTAAAAATGCTCTATAAAATTCTTTACAAACCATGAGAAATACCGTGTCATTGTACCTAACATGATATCATATTATCTTTATCTTAGACCCTTTAAGGATTTATAAAACATATATAAGAGCGATACAAAAATTTATCCATAAATCTTTGAAAAATCATAACTTTCTATCCGTAACTCCAAATTGGACGATTCATGATTTCATAGCTATAAGATAAGGGTCCGAAAATCACATATACTTCATCAAGATCTTTCAAAACTCAAAAAGAAAAAACCTAAGAGATCAACAAATCTGAAAATACACATGCATGGACTAATAGCATCATATAAAACTTGATAAAACATCACAAAAATATCGACAAATCATTGGTATAATACAAGACTCAAAATCATATAAAACTTTCAAGAATCAAGAAGAAAAACCTATTCTTGTTGTTTGAAAAGCCTAAAAATGAAATCATATGAGAAGAATTTCTAAAGAAAATCTTTATTAATCAAAACTTTTTATAATCAGAGGATAATACTCACAAGGACCCTTTACTTGAACCCCTTCCCGAGCTCCTCAACAACGGTGCCGAAAACAAGAGAAGAAGAAGAAGACTTGGGTTTTAGGGTTTGAAAATTTCTAGGGTTTTAGATTTTAATGCAAGGGGGAGAGAAAAGAGAGATTATATAACCGGAAACATGTGGAGATAAAAATATGACACCATCAAACCCGAATAATCACAATTAAAGCCCCTGTTCTTTCCAAAAACGGCTGAAGTTCAAATTTCAAAAATTCACCCAGATCGACAGCTCTAGTGGCGTTCGTCACCCAGGTGCCCGACGGCTCCATCAGGACCCGTCATAGAGGTGCCTAACAGATCCCCCAGGACACATCACACAGGTGCCCGACGGCATCTATTGAATCCATCAAAAAACCGACGGCTCCCCAGGAGCCGTCACTATTCCTCTGCCCGACCTCTTGGTATAGTTTAATCCATAACTTGATCGATACTCATCCGATTCTCGATCCGTAAAAATTGTTGGAAAGCTAACAGAATAACAATTCCAACCATACCTTAAATTATGAAATCGGAGGTATATAAGTTCTCCAAAACCCTATAGGAATATGACCCAATGCACGAAATTAAGAATGACTTGGAAAAACCATAGTTCTTACATGTTGTGCTTCTCATCTTCTATATTTCTTTTTGGCTATATAAATGGGCATTGCACTTTGTAAATCTTCTCGGATATAGGTCTAACATCCGTAATACAAATTCTTTTTTACCAACCAAAAATAAAATAAAAAAATAAATAAAAATGCCCAAATTTAAAAAATATATCCTATGTAAATTTAACCCATCATATTTATCTAGCAATAACTCAAAGTAACTATAGAAAATCTAAAGATCTCATATATTCTCTGGTTTGAACACATTTTGAAATTTAAATTCAAATTTTAATTTAATTTTAAAATTCATATGTAAATCTAAATTTGAAAATGAATAGGTATATATATTAATAAATAATTAACGAAAATCAAAAAGATAAAAAAAATACAAATTTTCTTCAGGGAGAAGAAAACAAATGGTTCTATGCTTTTCTTCTACCAGGTGAAAAGCAGCATCTTTGTTTTTTATTTGTGCACTTTTTTTTGGGAAATTCGCATGTACACCCTGGAAAACACCGTTATACCAAGTTAAAAAATGTAATTGCATGTGTACCCTTAAAAAATTTGACCATTACGCACGTAAACCACTGAGTTATGTTCTGTCAAATAAAAGTTGAATATTCCGTTAACAATGTTAAATATGACCTAAATGGACTGATATGCCCTTATGACCATTGGGACATCGAAAAAAAATTTCCTGGAATCAAAAGATTTGAAATAAAATCCCTTCTTCAACCTCCAAACTCTAACATCTAGTATGTTTTATATGTTTTTAGGTTATAGACTTATTTATTTATTTTTTTGTGAAACATTATTCTTGAAGTGTTACGCTCCAGGGCAGCCGATCCTGAGACGTAGCAATATATAATATCAGTTATCAATACATAACAAGTGACAACCATCATATAAGCAGAAGCTAAACAACTAAGTATATAATCCAAAACTAATTTTACAGACTTGAACACATAAATCAACTTTTCTGTGAGAACTAAATATATAACCAATATACATCAATATGCACACTGTACACAAGCACAAGTATCAAATACATACAAATGGGGGAGGAATGCTGATCACTCACAAGACCCCAAACATAGACGCTATAATCGCTGTTGATACTCTGCCTAGAGGAGCTACTCCTTCGGATCAAACTCAGCACCAACTGGAGAAAAAAGATGCGAGAGGTGAGCTAGACGCTCAGTGAATGATACAATCCAAGCATCACAACTCATACTGACGTAGTAATGCAATTAAAGTCCCAACCACGATGGGAGATAAACAGCAACTGATGAGTCATGTATCGACGTGACTTTATTACGCCCTCACCATCACTCCTAAGGGTGACTTGGACTATTGGGATGGAGCCATGTCATCTACACCCTTCATCTTTGTAGATACCCCATTTTGACCGGTTTATGATCAAATTTACTTATCTTTAACGATATATGAATCAGTTCAATACTTACCCCAAATGCATTATTTACCCATCACTTTAGCTCGCCCTACATACATTCATTTTTTCTACGAACTGAAAATCCAATGCACTCATAACCTTTTTTACGCATGACCCTCTCATTTTACATATCATCTCACATTCCATATATTTACACTCATTACACATGGACACTTCATCTCCACATCACATCTAACATGGCCATGCAATGGTGAAATGTCAAAAAGCATAGAAGCATTAAATGTCGAATGCTGAGTTGTTTGGTTTGCATAGGAGCATTAAATGCCATGTGTTTTCTTATGGGCCAAGGAAAGGAATGGATGGCTGTGGTTTATTAGAAGTACATGAACAAAGGAGAAGTGAAAGGGAACAGTTGGTCATTTGCATGGTTTTCAGTACAGGGAGAAGGGTGGAAACAGTGGGCATGGGTTGTAGGTTATAAAAGGATGACTTGGTTGTTTTATTTAGGGAAGAAGTAAAAATGAAAATGAAAAAGCTTAATATATTTTTGAGAGAGAGAGGCTGATTGTGAGAGTGAGTGTGAAAAGAGTGAAAGAAAAAAGTTTTTTTTCTTGTTTGTGCGCGTGAGAGGGAGAGAGAAAGAGAGAAAGAGAGAGAGAGAGAGAAGCTGAGAGTGTGAGTGAAGAGAACAGAGAGTAACTGAGAGAGAACAATGAGTGAAAGAGAGATAGAGAGATAGAAGAAGTTGATGTAGGGAGCTCAAAAGAATAAAAACTGGGAGTGCTTGGTTTTTATTTATTTCATTTAAATTGTATTTACATCATTTAGTTAGAGCATTATCATTCAAACCCTTTTTTATTGCATTTTAAAGAGGTAAATCTTTTGGGGAGGGGTCAATAAAACACTGCTAATCCACTCCCCAAACCAACCAACGTGGTGCGTTCTAAAATTCACATTTTAGTTTATTTTATTTTTTATTTTAGAATAATTTACTACACTCTTTGTCTAACCAAATCTTAATCATTTTTGTGCGAGGTACCTGAGTTTCACCGCGTTGCGTGGCCGGCTGCGTCAACATGAAGAGAATCCACAATTTTCGGTTACAGGCGAGTATCAAAGAAATATCCTCTTTTCTTGCTTTTGAGGAAAAGCAAGTGGCGATCACAACAGCGTCCTTGGAGCAGTTGAACGAGCTTAGACGATCTTTCAGACAGTGATCCGATGTGTCGCATACGGACCGGAACTAAGTTTGAAAGAATCAGATCAACGACACACGACTTTCTATGTCAAAAATCCACATCGACAATCTTTAGGTAGCCCTCTCCCAAATAGCCTCAATCTTGCGGCCTTCCACGATCAGTACATCTGCCATCCATATGGGTTTCGCAATACGTATTGATAGCACCTACAAGTGACGGCACCACACAGGACAATTGCAACTCGGAGCCGACGAAGGGGTAAAACATTCCATGCTTGTAATTACAATCCTCATAGATCCTCCATCATCGGTTATCAAACATTGATACGGTATCAAATTCTCATGAATTCCAGTCAAGACGCATCACTCGGATGCAAGGAAGATAACTTGATTCATACGCGCCAATACCTAGGTATGACACCAGACAAGTCATACACTTGCCTAATTCATTACGCAAGGCCCATGGCTGATTTAATTGAAGATTTTATTGATTTTGATAGATCAAATTTAGAAGTTTTGATAAAATTTAAAATGCTAATTCCTTCCCCAATTTATAATATGCCAAATGTAGATCCTCCAAAATTTAAATAATGCTAAATTTAGATTTCTGAATTTCAAAATATCGCTCCACATGAAAAAAATATGATTATGCATATTATATGTATAAATATTGTCAACTTGTGCACAATATGCTTTAAATATATAAAAAAGAAACAACTCTAATATGTATGTAGAAATGAATTAATTGCATAAGGAAATGTCCAAATCCACTATAAAAATATATGAAAATATGTACTTTTGGACATCTAACATTTACCCACACAGAACTCCATAGATTTATCATAGTCAATTTCATGTTTTACTCCAACTTGATGGATATATGTACTTTCAGGTGAAGAAAATCATTGGTAAAGTAAGGACTATCATTCCCTATGAATGATGCCCATGACATGCCACATAGGTTTTTGGATCCCCTCCCTAAACGATTCATAGAAGTGAAGTCGTAGCTTGACTTGAACTTACTCACAAAAGTCTCTGTTGTTCTCTCCCTTACCTGAATCTCAAAATCCACTTTAACCATTGTTGGGGTTCCATCGAGCACACACCTCAAGAACATCCCAAAAGTCAGTATCTCCTCCACGTACCGTTGAGCAACAATGTGGAATGCCTGCCCATGGACATAGAATGCTTGAGACATTATCATTCCATTGAGTGACAATTTTTGGCAATCCGATCGCTTGAGTTCTAAATAAACATTGGCCTTTTTGCTTGGCTTCCTGAACTCGACGACTCTCACAGGATGACCGGGGAGCTCCTTTGAAGTGACGGCTGGTGTGGGAAGTGGAGGATTCTCAACCTTAAAGAAGAGAGCATTTATGACCAACTCAGAAGCAGTTCCACGGTCCAAATCTTCACATTGAAGGACTTCTCTTAGCTTTTTATTTGTCATGTAACGCATTCGAACAAAGCGAGATAGGTATGATTTTAAAACCTCATGTCGATCATCCATTATCGGATATCGAGCTCTAGCCCACTTTAGAACTATATCATAAGCATCGTCTTCAATCAGATTTAACTCATCCTTTTAAAGCACAACCTCCAAAGAAGATAAGGGTAGTTGATCCACTTCTTCTTGGAGTTTGGGTGTGTTCTCATAACGAGCAACAAGGAATTTTTGGGCGGCCTTGGCTATTGGTTTTATAGCTTGGGATGCTAATGCTTCGGAAGAGAGCTCTAAACAATATGACACAATATTCAGGGTCATGTCTGAGAGTAGTAAACAGGTGCAATATCGAACACAAGAAGGAACATCATACTTGTGAGCAACCATTAATATACCGAACAAACTATGGATGGACGCAACAATTTTCGGTGGTTTTCTTGCCATATATGAAGTTCAAGAGCTCCATCAATGCATCATTCTGAGAGACATCTATTGTTATGATTGTATCTTTCTGTTCACCAGTTTCCAGATTGTCATTGGAGAATAGATTCTGAAAGAAAGGGCTCGCCCCTGCTAAGATAACAGAACTGATATGAATGCACTCCATCATAGGATCATTTGGTTTTGATTCAGGTGTTAATATCCGGAGTAGATGGTTTAAGAATTTGGGGTTATTAAAAGCAAATTCAAAGTTTTGATGCTATTGCTTACATTTGCAATTGCTTTATCCTGCAATGTATATATTAGAATAGATCAGAGAATTTATCTATGGAAATTAACTTCGATTCAGTGTAAGTTATATTCATAATCAACAAGCTTAATGGGAGATTACTATTTACTAAAGAAAGGTTCACTTCAAGAGGAAAGCATATTGCCTTCACCATAATATTATATCTTTTTAAACAGTCATGGATGGTATGAAGTAGAGCGGTCAACTAGGATAGCAAAAAAATAAAGGAGATTTTTAGTGTAAAATCTCTTCCTAAACATTACAATTTTTCGTGTGATTAATGTTACTTGAAATATCTTCACAGAGGAAAAAAAGACAAATGAAGCAAAAAATGGAAATACTCTTTGTGCCAAGACTTTTTAGAATGAATACATTTGGCAAGGATTAATGAGTAATGAGTGTTATGAAAAAGAAAAAAAAACTTTTAGTTAATCCAACATTCAATATGCTGGAATATATGGATTATAAAAAAATAATAAGTTTTTCATGGGAAGGGATAATTTTAAAGCTTTGGCCGTATATTATATAAATCATTCATATGACTATGCAAAATATAATTTTAAACACATTTAAAATGAATTTTGAACCATTCTTCAATGTTAATTGAATAAAAAAACATTCTTTCCATTGAAAACGATAAGACAAACATTATAAAAGAATTTCAATTGGAATTCATATGAAAATTTATGCACGAACAAGGTGGACTCCATGTTGAGTATCCAAACAGAACACAATGAAACTTTAATAAAAACAAATTTTAATAAAGATTTTGTATAAGATATCTTTAATTATAGATCTAATTCCCAAATTATAAATCTTTGCACATTAAAAAGCATGTTTTTTGTTCGACAATCATAAACAAATTTTTTTATTAAGCATTCTTTTTGGGGTAGTTTGAATACACGTTTGACTTTTTTTTATTTTTGCATACATAAAAGTGAGTAAAAAATAGGCTTCAAAACAGATTGCAAATCGGCCCCTTAATCTCAAAACAATGTCAATACATGAACACAATCAAGTTTGTTCTTAAAAAAAATTCTGAAATTTTGAACAATTCCATTCACACACAACATTGATGATGCAATCTGTAAGCATGTTCACATTTGATAACTTTAATTCAAGGGAACAATTAAAAACAAAACTATGGGCATATATTATATCTATCATTCATGTGACTGCTAAAAATAATTTTAACCATATTTGAAATAAATCTTTGATGATCCTTTAAGATTCAATTGTATCAAAAAAAAATTATTTTCCTTGAAAATTTCAAGACAAACAAGAGGAAAGAATTTCAGTTGGAATTCATATGATAAGTTGTGCATATGTTGTGAATCCAAAAAAAAAAAAGAATTTTTTTTTCTTCACGATTTTAGAAGAGATCATTAGAAACTTTAACAAAATCCTCAGAGAGAAAAAATTCTCAAAGGGGGGGAGAGAGAGAGATAGAGTTTTTCACCCACAATAGAATCCACAGCCATCCTATTCTTTTCTCTCTCTTTTGCAGCTTCTCAGTTATGCTCTAATTATTAATATATGGGGGTTATAAAAAAATACAAGAAAAGGAGAAACATAGCAAAAAGAAAATGTTACTTTTAGATAATGCTGAAAAAATGATAAAATATATGATATACAGGTGAAGCAAAACAATATGGAAACACATGTGAAGGAATTCTTGACAGTGTTAAAAAATGTGTTAAATATAATGTAGGGGTGAGCAATGTTACTATTTAACAGTGACATAAACACCCTCTTATAGAAAGAAAAAAAAAGTGTGCTACAAGTAGTGTATAGAACTGATATTATTATAATGATGTTTTTTTTTTGTCAGAATGGTGCTCCCAAGATTTGATTCCTTAACCTCTTTAAAAAAGGTAGGAGGTGTTTACTGACTTAACTAAAGCTCGGTTCACATTATTATTATAATGTTGACAATGGAGAATAAAAGATATTGTAATCAAATGAACATATCAGGATTCGGCAAAGTAATTAACTTCATTTCATGCACTTTTGTAACCTACTTAATTTAGTGGGAATGATTTGGGAAAAAATTCTGTGTTATGATAACATGAAATTTTGTACTGGTTTCTCTAATGATTTATACATTGTTCAATATGTAGATGCATGCAAAAACATATATAAAGAAAAACTGAATGAAAAACACAAGTAACACATTGTTAACTTAAAGTAAGAATGACTAGAAAAGAGTAAATTAGAAAGAATGACTAGATAATAAAGCACAAAAATAAAAAGGATGAATTTCCAAAAGACTACAACATAACAACATATAATTAGTCTACAATACCTTGGTGTTGATATAAATGTTAATGAAGCCGAGAAAACTCAATCACCATCGGTTGAGTATCAAGAAATTCTCAGATAAAATAATATAGTTTCTGGGAAATCTCAGAAAACCATCCAATTTTGCACATTTTCTTGGGAATATTTTAACACTTATTTAGCCAAACATTTCCAAATAGAGTCTTCTCTATCATATGTAATATCTTGACTTTGCCTAACATACAAAAAAAACTTTTTTCAACACGTCTAATAATGTTATAATAAGGAAATAGAGAATGTTTGACAAATAAAAGACATGGATAAGAAGTAGAGCTCCACCAAAGAATTTATAAATGAAATAATACATACAATGCCAGGGGCAATTTGGAAACCTGTTAGAAATGTATGATTTTGTATAAAGTGGCTTATAAAACTCAATTCTGAGGACGCTCTTTTTCTTTGCTTTTTTAAAAAGAGTGATTTGAGCAAACAACCCTCCAAATTTAGAGATTTGGAGAGTGATTGGAGATGCTCTTAAAACAAACAAAAAAATCTGAAATTTTGAACAATTCCATTCACACATAACATTGAAGATGCAACTATTTCACATTGGATGACTTTATTTCACAGGGATAATTAATAAAGCAAAATCAAATAAGCAAAAAGCTATGAGCATATATTGTACATGTTTGTTAAAACTTATAAGCTACAGATTATAGTTTTTAGCTTAATATAAACAGTTGTTGCATGTTTGTTTAAATTTATTGAAACTTATTTAAGCTAAAAACAGCTTGAAAAAGTCATAATCTCTAAGATATAGTTGGGCAACTTGTCTAGAAGTACTTCTACAAGAAGTTCCTTCTCGAAGAAGTTACTTCCAAATAATGAACTTCTTGTATTTTGAGTAGAAGTTGTTTGGGAACATATATTGATGAATATTTTTAAAAAATACTTTTGTAATAAAAATCACATGAATTGTCTAAAATATCAAACCCTATTTTATACAAATTTTTTAATAGATCAATATAAATAAATAAATATAATCAACTATATAGTCAAATGACTAAAACACACATATAACTATAATAATATTTGTTTACAACACATTAATAATAAAATTATATAAAAGAATATTATTAAAATAATAATAATTTTATTAAAATCAATATAACATGATCAATTTAGAAGGGGATACAATATAATATTATCAATTTTAAAATGAAAACCTATAATTAAAATCTTATAAAAAGACTAAAATAAAAATTGTACCTTGTTCATATGTTGCTCTATATATCTCTAGAAATCCCATGGGTTTATATAACAAATTTATATTTAATTTTATATTATTTTATTATATATTCGTGTGTGTGTGTGTGGTTTGTTATATATTCGTTTGTGTGTGGTATATATTTGGTGTGTGTGTGTGTTATATATTCGAGTGTGTGTGTGTGTGTGGGGTGGGTTTGTTAAGGGTTTGTTATTCGTTTTGATATATGTATATAGTTTGTTATGGGTGGGTTTGTTATATATATATAGTTTGATATATATAGTACATACTTTTAGGTTATATATGTATACACACACACTATTTGTTGTATACATAGTTTGTTATATATTTGTTATACATAATTTGTTTATATATATATAAAAGAGGGGAAATTTTTTGGGTGAGCTTGTTATATGTAGACATATAGTACATCACATATTAGATATACATAGTTTGTCATAAGTTTGGTGTATATATATATAAAAATAAGAGGGAAAATTTTTGTGTGAGTTTGTTATATATAACACATCTCGATCAATGTCATGGAGAGATGAGAAAAAAATTGTTGTTTATAGTACTTAAATGGTTTTTTAGAAATTTATAAAATTTTATAAAGGTATTTTTGTCAAAATATCAATTTTTTTTAACTTCTGCAGTAGTGAAAAAACTCTTTCTACACAAGGAGTTATTTTCTCCTTCTACAAAAAGAGAAGTGGTAGTTATCAGGTTCCCAAACAGAATTACTTCTCCTTCTACAGAAAGAGAAGTCATCTAGAAACACTTTTGAACAATTGCCAAACACTACCTAAGCTGTGTTAGAGGTGCTTTTTATATTATAACTTATAGATTATTTAAAAAAAATATATGTTTGACATTACCACCCTTCACTTTATTTATTAAGGACAAGTCATTTCATCTCCACTAAATGTTTCTTTCATCTTCCAAAAATTTGAGATAACACATGGAAGATTAAAATTTTACATTCTAATGTTTTTTTTCTTGGATAAATTTTGACTATAGCTAGCCAGAATATTTTAGTTTTGTTTTTTAATAATTGAGATCAAGTTATATATTTTTGTCTTTCAAATTCTATTTTTTTAAATTTTCTGGAATCCAAGATTTCATTAATTTTTTTACATATTATTTAACGTTAATAGAAGATGAGTGGTCATCATCATTTTATAAGTAAAACCACATTCTTTTATCAAAGAGAAATTACATTTTAACTTATACTTTTAGAGGGGTATTTTTAATAATTACACAGTAAAAAATTATTTTACAGCTTATTCTAACAAACATCCACAATTGTTTATTCTCTACTTTTCAACAACTACAACAAACATGTGAACTACTTATTAGAAAAGTTATAATCTAAAATCTATAATCTTTAAATTTAAGCTACAACAAACATGGCTATTATATCTATCATTAATATGACTATGCACAATATAATTTTAACCATATTTCAAATGAATTTTGAACATTATTTTATTTTAATAATACCAAAAACATTCTTTCCACTGAAAATGATATAACAAACATTTCAAAAGAAAGTTAGAATTCATAGGAAAATTTGTGCATGAAACAAAAGGGTGAGTCCAATATTGTTTTACTAACCTCCATGTTGCGCATCCAAAGAAAACATAATGAATTTTTAAAAAGATTTCAATGAGGAGATCATTAGAGAGAGAGAGAGAGACTTATAGAGAGAGTTTCACCCATCCTATTCTCTTGCCTTTGTTTTTTATCTTCTCATATGTTACACATTTCTTCTTGCTTGGTTATATATAGTAATAGATTTGGAATATCTTACTTGGGTGCCCAAACGTTTTGCTTGGGAACCCAAAAATTTTTAAGGGTGAAGAAATCGAAGGGCTATGTAGGTTTGGAATGTTTTTAGTTGGGAACCCAAAATTTTCTCAAGGGTTCTATGCTTTTCTTCTGCCAGGTGAAAAGTGGCTTCTCTTTTTTTATTATTTGTGCACTTATTTTTTTTTTGAAAATTTACATGTATACTCTTGAAAAACATCTATTTGACATTATACCAAGTTTAAAAAGGTTGCACTTATATCCCAAAAAAAATTGATTATTAGGCACGTATACCCCTTAACTAAATTCTATCAAATAAAAATGAAATAATCCATTAACGGTGTTAAACATAACGTGATTTGACTAATATGCCCTCATGACCTTTGGGGCATTGAAATTTTATTGATTTGTCCCTATAATCAAAATAGATAAATCCCCTTCTTCAACCTCCAAACTCTAACATCTCATCTTTTTTGTGGGAATCAAATTTTTGTTACTTTTTTTTCTTTACACTTGAGTTTATTATTCTTAGATTTTAAACTTTTATTTTTTATATTTTTTTTGAAACTTTACTCATGAAGTGCAATATTTTACCCCCACTGGTATAAAATCATGGATAACCGCGATTACACGCAACTGTCTAGTACACGGAGCTTACAAGTATTTCAGCACTTCACTAGGATCATTTGATGCTCCAAAACACCATAACCCCCAACCCTAAAAAAAAACACAAAATTAATGATCATAATACTAATAAAAATGATAGAAAAATGTTATACTAAGTCTTTTTAATCCAAAACACAAACCACATGTGTTTTTATTTTTTAAAAAATATTAAACATCATCAAAAAAGGTATATACTTTGATGAAAAATGCTTATATTGCTACATTTTGAATTTCATAGACCAATTTTAGTAAATGAAAAAAAAAATTTACATGGTATATACCTCGTTTAACAATGCATATATTTCATTGGATTTCTAATGATGCATATGGGACCAGTGGCCGAGCCACATGAGACCAAGTGGGGGATTATATATGTTGTTGTGTGTTGGACTATGAACAAAATTCTAATTAGTTATGACATGTATTGGATAGGTGTTACTGGGATATAAGAGATTTTTCACATGGAATGGTTAGATAGATAACCGCGATTACGTCAAATAAATTAACAGTGATAGGCAGAAGGGCATGCATGCATAACGATCAAATATTTTAAGGGTACACATGCATTTATCTTTTTAAGCGGGGTATAACTCCAAATAGATGTTTTTTCAAGGATATACATGCAAATTCTCCTGGAGAAGGAACTTTTAGATAGGTAACTGTGGTTAAGTTAAATGGATTAACAGTAACAAATGGAAGGTTATATATGCACAATTATCAAATTTTCTATGCGTTTACGTGTAATTACCTTTTTAAGCGGGGCAAAACGTCAAATAAATGTTTTTTTTTTAGGTATAAATGTAAATATTCCTATTTTTAAAGTCCTAACCTAACGTATACCTATTAATAGTTTATGCCTTGTTTTGGTAGAGAAACAGATGATGAATGAGATGGAATAGGAAGGAATAAGCTTAATGCATATGAGACTATTTAATTATTTTCTTTTTCATTTTTCTAGATGGCCATATTATCTGGGTTGGTAACTGTTACGCCCCAGAACGGCCCTCCCGGGACCATAACAATCCTACAATACAATGACTCATACACAAGTGGTCAACAATGACTCCTCATGAAAATGAAACAATAATCGCATAAATAACAAGGCGACAGGAAAGTGATAAGTAAATAAAAATAATGCGGAAGCATAAAATATAATTAAGTCTGTAAATCAAAAATATTATTATAGACTCGAATACATAATCACCGTCCTGTGAGAACCCAAGTCTTGTCCAAATACAACCACATATGCGACACGCATAATTACTAATACATACACAAAAATAGGATTGCTGACAGCCTCGCACTTGCCAACCAAAAGTTGAGACACTTCACGCACGAACACGAGGGGTGAGCTACAAGCTCAGTGAGTGGCAAGAATCCAAACTCAAAAATAATAATATAACACTAACACATTTTCCTTACAAGGAAAGATATGTATGGGAGAACACCAACAGATATAAGTGTCACGTAGAGACGTGACCACACATCAATCTCACCCTCACACCGTAGGGGGAAAACTGTTGGGACTTCTGTGGAACAACTAATCCATTAACACTAACAAGTTGTAATGACAACTAACACCACACTACAAAGATTCTCCGCATCTAGATATAATACATACCAATACCTCACATCATCCGGTAGCCCACTATGGGGTAATCCTCATCCTAATGGCCATCCATGGTCAGTACTCAAGCCTCATACAATAGTGGCATCATACACTGGGCATTCCCAATGATACGGCATCACCCGTGGTCGGTACTCGAGCCTCGTATGGTAGTCATGTCACGCCCCAGGCGTCTCCTGTGAAAGCCTGTGAAAGCCACGATCACTGTCCTGTGAAAGCCAAGTCTAGCCAAAAGAAATACAACAAGTGCCACATGCACAGTTTACAAATACACAAGACTCTAGGACTGCTGACAGCCTCGCACTCGCCAATTTGCCGAACAGAACGCTCCACGCACGCAAGACCACGTCACAAGGAAGCTCCAGATCCACGCCCAACAACGCCCCTGTAAAGGAAAACAGTACGCGAGGGGTGAGCTATAAGCTCAGTGAGTGGTCAGAAACCAAACACCAACATAATCATTCGATACAAGGCAATCTCCTATCAAGGAAAGCCATGGGTAGAAAACCAACGGTTAACAAGGTCACGCGGCGGCGCGACCATACCCCGCCCTCGCCCTCACTCCCAAGGGTGGAGGCTTTTGAGACTCACAGGGAGGAATAGTCGTTAACCACTTGGTCTTACCGTGTAACAGTTATAAGAGTCCATCCGCTTACGAGGTAGAAATATAATTCGACACCTCAAGCGTTAGGAGGCATACCCAGAGTAAACTCGATGGGTACAACTCACACTCGCCCTTACCCTAGCCCCCACAGGGGTGAACCTAGGGATTTGAAGGACAAAACTTGTTGTTCTACACCGTTCGTCATCCGGTAGCGCTCTCCCGGGCAGCCTCTACCTGGAGCCGGCCACGGTCAGTACACTGTCGACAGCGTCGATGGTACCTACAGGTGGGGGTCCACCCAGGGTGGCTTGTACCTAAGAAGCATCCACACGGATCCGGCAAAGGGGAGAACCATAATTCACGCTTGCAATATCGTCCGGTAGCCCACCGTCGTGCAGCCTCACTTGGTACACTCCCATGATCAGTACATCCGCTGAATGCATCGGGAGTACCTACAAGTGGGAGTCCTCTGTCAGGGCAGCTTCAATGTCGGGGCCACGACATACGACGATATTGGGAGGAACCACTACTTATTCATAGCGCGAACCCTTTGAAAGGCCAACTACTCAAGCTGGTGGGTCAAGTATCAACTCGAGCCCACCCCGCTTCCGCTAAAACCCTCACCCTCACCCCGACGGGTGACATAGGATCTTGGGAGCAATACCCTCACTCTCACCCCGACGGGTGACATAGGATCTTGGGAAATTGCACAAACTGGCAGATCGAACCAACGCCGGCCCACCACACCCTCACCCTCACCCCCTTCTCGGGGTGACCCAGGCTCTTGGGAAGAGACTAGATCGTTTCTAAGCCCTTGGTCCACCAGTAGCCCTTTCCCCGGGTAGCCTCTACCTGACATACTCCCACGATCAGTACACTGTCGACCGCAGCAATAGTACCTACAGATGGGAGCCCGGTGCCAGGACAGCGTTTTCGACGCCGGAAAGTTCCTACACGGATCCAACGAAGGGGAAAACAATCTACGCTCGCGAATACGATCCTCTTGGATCCGTCGTCATCGGTCATCAAACACCGATTAAGCGCAACGAATTCTCATGAATTCCCTCCGGGGCGCATAACTCAGATGCGGGAAAGACATTTTATTCTAAGTGTCAAAGCCATGGTATGACCCCATAGGAGGTCATACACTTGTCTAATCTCATTAGACAAGGCTCATGGCCAAATAGGCATATACATAATATGCAATAAATACCCAAGGGTGGCCTACTTAACATGCATACACGAAGACAAACAGGCAAATACACAAATTATAACCTAACATACGTTGGATGACACCAACCTAGAGGGGAAGGGTTAAGCGCGATCTGTGCAACAACAGGTGCATGCCTATAATTCCAAGCAAGCCTGAGTCAAGTAGGAACTACATCTACTTATTCCGCTCGCGAAAAGAGGGAGGGCGAGAGAGAGGGATCTCTCGAGCTGGTTATAGTTTTGCCCCAACAGATGGGTGCAACAACTATACCACACCCTTAAGTACTAAATCAGGAATATTACGCATACACCCCGTTATTAACCCAAGTTTCAACATGTTGGATATGTCTAAATAATAATAGGGGTAGTATTTCAAACAAAACTACCTAAGTCATGCCATATTCTATACAATACATAGACAGGTATAAGGTAGAATAGGGGTTCTACACAGTATATGAGCTATACAACCTAGCATGCATGATATCTAGCATTTTTAGGGTGCAAATAAAGTCCCATGGAAGCGCGAAGCACGACTACGTGCATCGAGCGCTCCCGGAAGGGTTGGAATCAAACCACTCACCAATACCCGGGTTGACGCGCATCCCATCCGACGAGATCTGTAAGTCAAGGGTATCAAAATGGGTGAGTATAAGCGCACACAAACACATAAAATTGACTAGGCATGCCTAAGGCTAGACATGCACGCAAACGGGCTCGAACGCACGCAAGCATGCACGCACGCATGCGTGCCCGAGCCCCCCGGACACCCACCCGAGGGTGCCAACCCTCAGCACGCCCAAACCGGGCCTCAGGCAGCCCAGCACGCACCCCCGGGCGCCCCGCGTGCAGACCGCGCACAGACGCGGGCGCACCCGCGCGCGACCCCGCGCACACCACCGCGCGCTCCGCGCGTACCCACGCGTACGTGCACGCGCACGCCAGCGCGTACGCGCCCGCCAGCATCACCCCGCGCGCCTGCCTGCGCGCGCACGCGCGCGGACAACCCTGCGCGCGCGCCCAGCTGCCCAACACCCCTCCCCAGCCCCCCACAAGCACCCAAACCCAAACACATCTCATGCAAGACTCCCCAAGCACAATAGCATGCATAAAAACCAACAAAAGAAGAGGGAAACTCACCAAAAGGAGAGGGGGAAAGGAAGGGGGAGATGGAGGGGCTTGCAAGCACACCCTCGCCCATCTCGACCGCAACCACCGCTACCACCACCTCTTCCTAGCTCTTCTTGCTCATTGGGACATAAACACAAACACATGGGGGGCTGGCTGATTAGAGAGGGGAAGGAAAAGAGAAGGGAGGTGGAAGAGAAAGAAAGAATCAACAACAACAACAACAACATAAACACACCTTCTTCTTCATTGTGCTCCTTCTTCTCCATCACCATCTCTTCCTCCTCCCAAAACACACAACAATGGGGGCTGGACCAGACCCAAAAGGGGTGAAAAAAATAGGCTAAAGTCGTGGGATTGGGGGCCTATAGGCAAGGTCGGGCTGAAAGACCAAGTCGTCCTCGGACTAAAATCTCTTCGCAGCCTTCACTTAAACGACCATAACTTCCTCAATACAGCTCCGAATTGCACGATTCCAGTGGAATTGGAAAGCTAAGAATATTATCTACAGCTTTCATGTTTACACCCAGATCAAATAACCTCTCCAGATATTCCTAAATCTAGGCTAAACATCTTACAGGGCTGCTGCCTGGATTTCTCAACTTCGGGGTATACTCGGAAAAATACCCATAACTTTTGATATACGAATCCAGTTGATCCAATTCCACTTCTATATGGAATCTATCTCAAAATTGAACATCTCGTAATAATATCGGATTTTTAGCTCTCCATCTTGGATTTTAACAAAATCAAATCCGAATACCAATCTGAAACTGCATAATTCCAAAAACGTTATCGGAATCAAACGAAAATTTTATGGGCAGTACTAAACAGTACCAGGACCCATAATATGCAGTTATATCTTCAATCAGAGTCCTCAAACCCCAACAGGTAGCTAAAAACCAAAATTTTAACGACTCCGATCGAAATTGGGACTCTAAATGACACAGGTCTAACAAGTCATATCATGTAACGTCCTCATACCCATTATCCTCTATTAAGGCATACGATACGGTGCGTCACGTCAATCACAATTCCACCAACTCAATAGATAATATATATAATTCAAAACACATGAGTTTTTAAAACATAAACCAATCCAGGATCTCAAAAATTCATTCTCAAACAAATGATTTCACACAAGTACTTTATTTGCTAAAATAAAGCATCACCTGATTTTGCTGCTAAAGCTAAGGACGTCCACTGCATGCCAAGAAGAAGGCTTATTCAACACCTACGATGCAACGGAAAGAAAAGAACTAATTCTTCAACGTCCTCCACGAATAACGCTCGCCCACGGCTACTCTGAAAGGTTGGGAAAAGGAGGGGTGAGCTACCACACGCTCAGTGAATGGACCTTAGCGTCCCAATAATAATAATAATAATAATAATAATAATAATAATAATAATAATAATAATAATAATAATAATAATATTAAAATCTTCAAAGTAAATTCCAAAATATCCGATCCAACAGAATATAAATTTTCACAAATATCTCGATAAAACTGAATGCATCTCTTTAGAGGAAATAACCACCATCTCATACTATCTACATGAGGCATATGATGCAACGGACACGCATGCCCGTATGGCGCGCAGCCGAAAGTGCTCCAACTAAAGCTTGATCATGCAGACCAATCGTCACACAGACGGTGTCACGCAGACGGGTGTCACGTAGAGACGGTCCCACTGGACTGAGTCACGTAGACGATGTCACGCAAACGAATGATATGCATACTCACACACCAACCGCTTCCGCATGCAATACAATATAACATAATATCCATAAAACATTTACGACATACCAAAATAACCATATCTATCATGATGACATGCTCACATACTCCATACACAAAATAATAGTTGTATTCATAACATAGGCATGATGCGGTCATGATATAAATATAAATAATTTCAAAATCTACATAGAGACTAGACCCACACACCTCTGGTCCAACGATTCGCAAACCAAACCAAGCCTTACAGAAACTCTAATCTGACAAGAAACGATATAAATTGATCAAAATTTGTACAACCTGTACGGAACCCGATGTACCCCGTACACACAGAACTCGACGGCTCCCACAGGGGCCGTCATTGACCTACCCGACGGATCCCGCAGGGACCGTCCGAAGCACACCCGACAGTTCCTACGCTTATCTGTCCAATGGCTCCTCTGGGAGCCGTCCCGAATCTGCCCGACGGCTCCTATGGTAGCCATCCCGAGACAGAACACAAAAACCCTAATTCAATTTTATAAAAAAATTTATTTAAAACCTTTTATCATTGAAAGCAAAACACAAGTTCTTTTGAAACGGTACAGAACCAGTGAGAAAATTTAATTTGAAATCAAATCATACATATAAAAAAAATCCGATTGTAACCAAATCAAAACCCATAGAAATATCTTCAAAATCCTAGATCTATCTTGAGTGGAAAATACAAATATGGATCTATGTTTAAACCTTCCAAATCACGAAAATACTTCACTGGTTTGGACATAAGTATACAAGGTTTAAAACAAGGCTTTAAGGATAAAACAACACGATTCCATTTAAAAAAAGTAGACCTAAACATGATATATACATACTTAAATATATTTCTTTTATACGAAACACTCATAAAACGTCTGAAAACATTATGATACTCTAGTCTCATATCTGAAAATCATCAAAATCTTATATTAAAGATCATGGAATAAAAGAAAACTCAACAAGAAAGCTTTAGAAAATTGAAAGTCACGATCGCATGTACGTGAGACTCAATAACGAAACCCAAGAACTCGTAAAAAATCATAAATCATCATCATATCATTGTTATACTATAATAAATCTGAAATCATATCAAGACCCAAAGAAAACAAGAACAAAACTTATTCTTTTTGTTTGAAAACCCCTTAAAACGAGATCATATCAAAACAACGACCAAAGGGACTCACTACTATTCAAAACTCTTCATAAATCCAAGAAAATACTCACCAATGTCTTAGATCTAACCCTTCCCGAGCTCCTTCACCAAGGTGGCCGAAAACAAGAAGAAAAATATTTAGGGTTTGAGGTTTCAATGCCAATAGGAGAGAGAGCGAGACTTAATAAATCTCGCATGCACATGGGGACAGAAAATACGACACCAATCAACGCCAATCAATGCGTTTGTTCCTTCCAAAAATGAACCAAATTCGAATTCAAAAATTCACCCAGATTGACGGCTCTGATTGAGCCCATCACCCCACATCCGACGGCTCCTTGAGGATCTGTTGCTCATCTAACCCGACAGCTCCACCTGCAGCCAACCCTCATTTTTAAGACGGCTCCTCATGGATTTGTCGCCCAGGTGCCCGACGGCACCTATAAGACCCGTCAAACACTGCCTGACCCGATTGAAAATCACAGTTGTTACACATCATACTCTGGGCATTTCCAATGATACGGATTCACCCATAGTCGGTACTCAAGCCTCGTATGTTAGTGACATCATACTCTAGGCATTCCCAGCGATACGGCATCACCCGTGGTCGGTACTCCAAGCCTCGTATGATAGTCACATCATACTCTGGGCATTCCCAATGATATGGATTTACCCTTGGTCGGTACTTAAGCCTCGTATGGTAGAGACATCATACTCTGGGCATTCCAGACGAAAGGGCATCACCTGTGGTCGGTATTCTATGTCTCGTATGATAGTCACATCATACTCTGGGCATTCCTAACGATATTGTGGCACAATGCAGGACAGATTCAACAACGGGTAGCTTCAACGCACGATGATGCAGGGAAACAATACTCCACGCTCACAATATCATTTGGTAGCCCTCTCCCAGGTAGCCCTCTCCTTGGCGGTCTTCCGGTGGCACGGTGGCACCACGTAGGGTAGCTCCAACACTGGGTAGCTTCGACGCACGATGATATGGGGAGGAAGCACTTCATGCTCACAATACGATCCTCATAGATCAACTACTATCCTCTAGTAAATGCCATTGCTATACAGAATTCTCTTGAATTCCCGCACAGATGCATCCCTTGGATGCGGGGGAAAGAAGCTAAGTCATCAAAATCAATCATGACAAGACAAGATCCTAACGGCGAGTCATGCACACACCTAAGACATATAGGCCTGACATTCAATTATCATAGCTATCAGATAATAAACTCTAATACAACAATGAATTCTCATGAATTCCCATAGAGATGCATCACTGGGATGCAAACAAGATAGCTACAACATTTACACAATAAAATATGTATGATCATGACAACAACAGATCATAGATATTCATACCATAGACAAGGCAAAATAATTAAAATACACACAAATATCACAACAAGGTGCATGGACCACATATCCAAAGAACCTAGCATTCAAGAATTAGCCACACTAAGCATCTATCAACACAAAAGCAATACTATGTAAAAATCAAGATTGAATATTGTTATAACTCACCATTCATACGCGATGCACAATCACATGCACTGAACGTTTCCCAAAAGTGGTGGATCGAACCACTCACCAAAGACCCATTCATCGCAAGTCTCGCCAACGAAAGCTGCAAAACACAACCAATGATGCTCAAATGAAAAATGAAGCTTCCTGACACATATATAAAGCTTACTTCATGAACACACCAACTCTTAACATTGCATACAACATGTAAACTAACTTATTGAAACAATCATGCAAAACTGTTTCATCTACAGCAAATACCCTTAATGATTTGATCCCTACAACACCAAAATCTCATCCAAAAATTTTAAAATAAATCACACGCATTCTCTGATATGTTAGGATCATAATCCATGAAGACATCAAATCCTGATGTACTCTTGAAATACACAATATATATTATTTTCAGAAACTAGTCTATTTGTACGCGAATCTGGACAGTCCATGAACATCAGGCTATTACTTTCAATATAGGTAATCAAATGACACAATTTTATATATAGTATCTAAACATATGGATGATCAAATCACATGAAGACATAGCCTTCATAACATGCCTCTAAATACTAATTTCATAAGGATCTTTATAAAACAGAAAATCTGCCTTACTATGACACAAAACTCCCAACAACAAGGAAAGGAAAAAAACACATACAACAACACTTATGCATCCTTGCTGACCACCCAAAATACTAGATAGCAATACTCATACTTCTTTGAAGGATAAACACAAACACCTACATAGCACAAAGGAGAGCTGAAGATACCTTGGGAAGAAGAGAAGAGGGTGCATATAAGGGCTCACACCATCACCATCACATGCTACCAGGCCTACACACACTCCTCATGATAACAAACATACATTCAGCCACCATTCATGCATATTAACCACAACAAACTTCAATTTATACAAAAATAATGGGAGCATCAACATTAACACAAGAATGTGAACTACAAAGGGTGGACATAGAATTTCACTTACCCTAGTGAGGCCAACACCAAACTTTCTCTTCCCTTGGCTTCTCTTCACCCAAACCCTCATGAATCAGCCATGACAGGCCCCAGTTCACAGCAGCAGCAGCAGCAAAGAAAAGAGAGAGCTAAAACAGCCAACAAGGCAAAAAGAAAAAAGAAAAGAAAAGAAAAACAGGGGATTCACCAAAATCTCTTCAATCTATTCCTCTCCTCCCCTTCTCCTCTTCTCCTCCTCCCACTCTCAGACTCACTCTATTGGAACCCCAACAATACCAACAAAAACCCCCTTTTATTCCCCCAAAACAACACACATATAGTAGGGTTGAAAGGACAAAACCGTCCCTCACCAGATATTCTTAACAAGTTCTACTAAAACATCAATAACGTCTACAATATAGCTCGTAATTGCACAATTCAAACTATGTTGGAAATCTAAGACGATTATCTACAACTTTCATGTTTATGTCAGGATCCAATAACACCTCTAGCTATTCCAAAATATAAGTTAAACACCAAACAGGGCTGCTGCCAGACTTTTCTCATCCCCCGGGTATAATTGAAAAAACACTCATAACTTTTGCTACATGAATCCAGATGATCTAATTCTACTTTTGTACAGAAGCTAACTCAAAATTAAATATTTCATAACAAAATCATATTTAAACTACTTCATCTAAGTATTTAACAAAATTAAATCCGAATACCATTTGGAACTGCATAACTTATAAAAAGAGGCCAGAATGCGACGAAAATTTATAGGTAGGCCAATGCCAGTACCAGGAGAAAAGATATGCAGTCAAATTTTAAAATTGAATGCCCAAACTATTAATATAAATGTAAACCAAATATTTACCAGCCAAAAAGTGACACAGACTTAACAGTAACACTGAAGATTTTATGCAAACAGACATGTTATCTTCATAAATGATACTGTAGCATGGAAATCTATTGTAACGATTGCATCTTTGAGATTAGTACAGGTTCCAATGAAGGCATGAAGGGTCCTTTTGTTTCTGAAGAAGCAATGGATGTTTGAGAGCTTTAAAAAAAATGGTTATAAGAAAACTATTTTTTTAAACTGCTTTCAAATCCTGATTTTGACATCCGCAATGAGGTTTTCTACACCATTTTTTAGAGATCGAGAACTCCATATATTAGAAATGTTTCACAAAAGTTTCATGTTCCTTTAGTTTTACATGAATATTGCAAATTTAAATATTTAAAATTTTTTTTTTAATATTTAAAAGATGTAAAAATACCGTTCATTTGAATTAGATGATATTTTTTAAATTTTAAAATTATTATTTAAAATTTAATATTAATTTTTCAATGAAAATTTCAAATTTTAAAATTTATGTCCAATGATATTATAAATATGTCATATAATAAATTGTTATAAATATGAACATATCAGGTTGTTAGGTTTGAAAAGAAAATATAGAACCTTAAAAATATCTTGACTTAATTATATGTTAATATATTTTTGATTTATGATAAATATTCTGATTTTAATTAAAGAGATATTAGGATATATGTACCGAAAAATTTATAATATGTTTTATATCTCATAAATTGGATTTGATAACTCATAAATAGGAGTTTTCGACCTCGTCAATAGATTTCTTATTTGAAATTTTTTAATATTAAAAATATATAAAATTGTTTTTCAACAAATTAAATAATAATTTTTGAAATAAAATATTCTTTATAATTTAATAATAGTTTTTGTAACTAAAAATCAAAATTCAAAATTTAAAAAATATATTCTATATAAATTTAGCCCATCGTATTTATCCAGCACTATAGGAAACCTAAAGATCTCATAGACTCTCTCGTTTGATCTCATTTTGAATTTTAAATTCAAATTTTACACTTAATTTTGAAATTCGGATGTAAATACAAATTTGAAAATGAATAGGTACATATTAATAAATAATTGACAAAAATACAAAAAGATAAAAAAAAAACAAATTTTCTTAAGGGGGAAGAAACGAAATGGTTCTATGCTTTTCTTCTGCCATGTGAAAAGTGGCATCTTTGTTTTTTATTTGTGCGCTTTTTTTGGGGAAATTCGCATGTATATCGTGGAAAGCATCGTTATACCAAGTTTAAAAATGTAATTGTAATGTATACCCTTAAAAATTATAATCATTGTGTACGTATATTTTTGAATTAAATTCTATCAAATAAAAGTCGAATGTTCCGTTAATAGTGTTAAATATGACCAAAATTGACTAATATGCCCTTATGACCATCGGGGCATTGAAATTTTACTTTTTTCCTGGAATCAAAATATTTCAAATAAAACCCCTTCTTCAACCTGCAAACTCTAATATCCTGTATGTTTTATATGTTTTTAGGTTCTAGATGAGGAGAGTTGGTTTCTTCAGATCTGGTGAGAGACGGAGAGACGGACTTTAAAATTTTCAGATATGTTGAAAAACAGATGAGGAGGGGAGAGATGTCACGCCCCAGGGTGGCCGTACCCGAGACGTGGCAAATATATATATGATATCAGCAATCCATACATAAGATCAAATAAGGACTCCACAACATCAACGATACTAAAGCAATAACCAAATAACTGACATCAAATATATGCAAATAGCGGAAGCTCAAACGACTAAGTCTGTAATTCAAAGACATATTTACATACTAGAGTACACAATCAACTGTCCTGTGAGAGCCAATATATACAACAAAAGATATCAATAATCCACATACCGTGCACAAGCACAAGTATAATACATACAAGGAAAAGGGAATGCTGATGGCTTCTCACTCGCAAGACATCCAACGCGAACGCGGGTCTCCTACGCGTACTGCGCCAAGGGGAGCTCTTCTCTTGGATCCGACTCAGCGACAACTGGAGGAAAACATATGCGAGGGGTGAGCCACACGCTCAGTGAATGGCACAATCCATGCAACACAACTCATACAAATCATTTCAAGTAATTTAGGTTCCAACAGATGGAATCAACTCCTTAAGCTGGTGGGTCGAGTATCAACCTGAGCCCACCACTCCCGCACCCTCACCCCCACATGGTGACATAGGACTTTAGGGAGCAATACCCTCACCTTCACCCTCTTTAGGGATGACCTAGGCTTTGGGAAATTGCACAACTGGTAAATCGAACCAACGCCGACCCACTACACCCTCACCCTCACCCCCTCCTCAAGGTGACATAGGCTCTTGGGAGGAATTTAGATTGTTTCTACACCCTTGGTCCACCGGTAGCCCTTATCCAAGGAAGCTCATACCTGGTATACTCCCACGATCAGCACATCCTCACAAATCGGCAGCACATACGGATGGGAGCCCTCTGTCAGGCTGGTTGTCTCAACCAGGAAGTCCCTATGCGGATCCAACGAAGGAAAGAAACCAATCTACTCTCGCGAATATGATCCCCTTTGGATCCGTCGTCATTGGTGACTACGCACCGGTACGGTAACGAATTCTCAAGAATTCCCTCCAGGGCGCATAACTCAGATGCGGGGAAATTCTATCATTCGCAATGACTATGCCATGGTATGACCCCCTAATAGGTCATACACTTGTCCAAACTCATTTAGACAAGATTCATGGCCCATACAGGTATAAATAAATATACAACATATAATTAAATGAAGGATTATTCCAAATATTCCCTACCTAGGGGAAAGAACCCCTTGGAAGGGCACCTTGAGGTCCCGATATAGGATACCCCGACAACCAAACAAGGAACACGGAGCACCCTAGCCCGGGTCTCAATGATGACTTCGCAAGGTCCCTTAATCCCGAGTAAGAAAATAGGAATTAAATATACACTTAAAGAATTAATCATTGAAATAATTATGGAAGCATGTAATAATATAATAACAAGGTACAATATTCCCAAGGCATGCTTATCCAATGCATATTTATATAGGTTTAATCTAAATTAAACTAGATGCGAACATGCATGAATCAAGGATATGCTAACATGGAACATGGCATCTAGGCATGTATGGGCTCCTACACATGGTACTAGAATGTACAGTCTAGCATATTATGCCTAATATGGCATGGATGCAATCTAGCAAGGCATGCAATAACATATAAATACAAAATAAGATTAATATGCAGTTATGGTGCCCCAGGGGAGGCCGGTGCACGTCTACGTGCATCGAATGGCTCCCAACTGGATTGGATCGACCCACTCACCGCAACCCGAGTCGATGCGTGATCGTTCGCCAAGATCTGCACGACAAGGGCATCAAAGATGGTGAGTATAACTACATAAAAACACTTAAAATTACCTAAAAATGCCAAAGGCTTAGATATGCGTGCATACGGGCTTGCACGCATGCGAGTACGCGCGTACGCACGTATATCCGAGCGCCCCGACAGCTACTTGAGCCCCCGGGCAGCCACACGAGTGGCCCCCGCACACACCGCACGTGCACGCACGCGTGCACGCGCTCCCATGCCTGACCGCGCGCTCAGACGCGCTGCCCCGCGCCCAGGCGCTCACCCGCTCACGCGCACTGCTACTGCCCACTTGCACCCCGCGCGCGATCGCCCGCACTGCGCGCGCGCACCGCTCCCTGCCCAAACCCGAGTGCGTACGCGCTCGCGCACCCGTGCGCACGCGCACGCGCACGCGCGCTCCTGTGCGCCCAACAGACCCGTCTGGGTCCTCCTGCGTGCGCGTCTGCGCGCGCACGCGCGTGGACAGACCCGCACGCGCGCCTAGCTGCCCAAACCCACTCTCCCTCACCCCACACACACCCAAACACATACACAAGGTGTGCAAGGTCCCCTAACTGTCACGCCCCAGGGCGGCCGTCCCCGAGATGTGGCAATAATGTAATATCAGCTATCATACAAGAGGTCAACAGATGACTCCAATAAACAATACACAAGGCTAATGAAGCAATGACAACTGATAAAACAACTGAAAAGCGGAAGCATACTATCAATAAGTCTGTAAACCAAAAATATTATTACAGACTCGAATACACAATCACTGTCCTGTGAGAGCCAAGTCTAGCCAATAAAATACAACAAGTGCCACACGCACGAATTACCAATACACAAGACTCTAGGACTGCTGACAGCCTCGCACTCGCCAATCCGCCGGACAGAACGCTTCCACGCACGCAAGACCACGCCATAGGAAACTCCAGCTCCACGCCCAACAACTCCCCTGTAAAAGAAACAGTACGCGAGGGGTGAGCTACAAGCTCAGTGAGTGGTTGGAAACCAAACACCACTATAACAATTTAATGTTAAAGCAATTTCCTTTCAGGGAAAGACATGGGTTGAAACCCAATGGATAATAGGGTCACACGGAGGTGCAACCCGTCTCACCCACACCCTCACTCCCGAAGGGAGACTCTTGGGACTCTTGGGGAGAGACCATACCGTTTGTCAAGGAGACACGGAATTACTGGTCTACACAACACTATTGTGATCATCTACATAGAGATAATTGCCATCGATGTCGCTCAACATCGATACATAACCGGACACAACAAATATGGGAACGGGTGAACAAACAAATGGGTCACGTAGCGACGTGACTCAACACATTCGTCACCCCCGCCCCCTAAGGGGAGCTCTAGGGAGACCCGGGGACAAACGAGGGTTAACCATAACACCACGTGTTACTGGTTAACGAGACACAGCGCGTCCATCTGCTACGAGGTAGAGATATACTTCGATACCTCAAGCATCAGGAGTAATAAACCCAGAGTATACTCGATGGGCATTTGGGTCACGTGGCGACGTGACAACAACTCATCCTCACCCTAGCCCCCGGAGGGGTGACTCTAGGGACTTTTAGAACGAACTCAGTTGCTCTA
Organism: Acorus calamus; assembly: GCA_030737845.1. Taxonomy (NCBI): domain Eukaryota; kingdom Viridiplantae; phylum Streptophyta; class Magnoliopsida; order Acorales; family Acoraceae; genus Acorus; species Acorus calamus. The sequence goes on from CM060870.1 coordinate 14,673,895, forward strand.
CACCCATCGTCATCCGGTAGCCCTCTCCCGGAGAGCCTCGACCTGGTAGCCTCTCCATGACCGCTATCTCTACCATATGGGCGCACCAATAGGTGTCATAAATACGTCTGGGAGCACCCCACAGGACAACTACGAACCGGGCAGCTTCAACACGGATCCGACGAAGGGGAGAACGACTTGAAGCCCGAAATATCACTTGGTAGCTCTCTCTCCCGCGCAGCCTCTACCTGTCGGCCTTCCACGATCAGTACATTCCCTAGATGTGTACCGCGGTACGCATCAGTAGCACCTACAAGTGGTGGCACCATACAGGACAGCTTCTATGTCGGGTAGCTTCGACTCATGACGATGTCAGGAGGAAGCACCCTGCGTTCGTAATGCGAACCCTATGGGAAAGTCAACTACCCTTGGTACTTACATACATATATCGATGATATCGAATACTCTTGTATTCCCACACGGAGGCGTCACTCGGACGCGAGGACTATCTCTACACTCATGTAGAAAAGCCAGGGCATAACCCAGTAGGCGGTTCAGACACACGCCTAGCAAGGGTAGGCCCAAATTAATGCCGTAGCTATCGGTTTAACAAAATCGATGCCACGATGAATTCTTCAGAATTCGATACGAATGCGTCACTCGGATGCAAGGGGCGATTACATCGCTAGCACTTTAACTAATAGGGTACGACCCGACCACGGGTCATACCCTCGCGTATTAGAGATAGGCCCAATTAGTTAACATGCGCACATATATATATATGAGGAGAATCATGACATGATAATATGTGCCACATGCACAATAATGTATATATATAACTATAGGGGTACTCTCTAACGTGGATTTACATCATAAACAACAAATCATACAATATGCATACAAGGTATGACCCACTTAAACATGCTTATAAGGCCATAATAAACATTCAATCATGTAAAGGATGACTCAAGCAGGCGTTGGATATTACCAACTCCAAGGGGGGTTAAGCGTGATCTCGCGCGCCAACCGATGCATACCGATAATCCCAAGCGAACCTGAGTCAAGTAGGAATCGTATCTACTTACTCAGTTTACGCAAAGAGGGAGGGCGAGAGAGAGGGAAAGTCTCATCCTCTCCGGAATGCTGGTCATAGCTTTGCCCCAACAGATGGGTGCAACAACTACACCATTCCTCCAGTCTAATCATAAGGGAATATTAGTACGCATCCGGTTATTAACCCAAGGTTTAACATGCTGGATATTACTCATATAGGGGGAGGAGTATTACAATACTACCTAAGGCATTCATATTCTATACATCCATACACTCATTCGAAAATATATGCCCGAAACACAAGGGGCGCATGAAAACACATTTATTCAAACATGAATACATACATAAGCAAGTATAGGGTAGAATAGGGGGTTCTACACAATATACGAGCTATACAACCCTAACATGCAAATATCTAGCATATTTAGGGGTCGAGATGCCCCAAGGATGCACAATGCACGGCGGCGTGCATCGAGCGCATCCCAAAGTGTTGGATCGAACCACTCACCGATACCTGGATCGACGCGCATCCCATCCGACGAGGTCTGCAAGGTAAGAGTATCAATAGGGGTGAGTATAACCACATACAAACATATAAAAATACTTAAAATAGACTAGAAATGTCAAAGACTCAGATACGCACGCATACGGGCTCGCACGCATGCAAGAACGCGCGTACGCACGCATATCCGAGCACCCCGATACCTACCCGAACCCCCGGGCAGCCACACGCGTGGCCCCCGCACTCATACGCACGCATGCACACACGCGCACGCACCCTCGCACACCCCCGGCGCACTGCCGCGCGCCCGCGCGCACCGCCCGTGCGCACTGCGCGCCCGCACGATCGCCACGCACGCACGCGCGCGCCCGCCTGCGCGCCAGCGCTCCCCAGCGTGCCAGCACCCCGCGCGCGCGCTCGCGCGTGCGGACCCGCGCGCCCAGCCTCCAAAAGCTTCTCCTATGCCCCCCACATGCACCCAAACACAAACACCTCACATGCAAGCCCTCCCAAGCACCCTTATATGCTTTAAAACCAACAAAAGAAGTGGAAGAACTCACCAAAAGGAGAGGGGGTAAGGAAGGGGGAGATGGAGGGGCTCGCAAGCACACCCTCGCCCACCTCGACCGCAACCACCGCTACCACCACCTCTTCCTAGCTTTTCTTGCTCATTGGGACATAAACACAAACACATGGGGGGCTGGCTGATTAGAGAGGGGAAGGAAAAGAGAAGGGATGTGGAAGAGAAAGAAAGAATCAACAACTACAACAACAACATAAACACACCTTCTTCTTCATTGTGCTCCTTCTTCTCCATCACCATCTCTTCCTCCTCCCAAAACACACAACAATGGGGGCTGGACCAGACCCAAAAGGGGTGAAAAAATATGCTAAAGTCGTGGGATTTGGGGGTTAAATAAGCAAAGGTCGAGTAAATGACCAAGTCATCCTCGGACTTAAAACCTCTGCGCAGCCTTCACTTAAACGGCCATAACTTCCTCAATACAGCTCTGAATTGCACGACTCTAGTGGCATTGGAAAGATAAGACGATTATCTACAACTTTCATGTTCACACCCAGATCAAATAACCTCTCCAGCTATTTCAAAATCTAGGCTAAACATCTTACAGGGCTGCTGCCTGGATTTCTCAACTTCGGGGTATACATGGAAAAATACCCTTAACTTTTGATATACGAATCCAGTTGATCCAAATCCACTTCTATATGGAAGCTATCTCCAAACTTAACATCTCGTAATAATATCGGATTTTTATCTCTTCATCTTGGATTTTAACAAAATCAAATCCGAATACCAATCCAAAACTGCATAATTCCAAAAACGTTATCGGAATTAAACGAAAATTTTATGGGCAGTACTAAACAGTACCAGGACCCATAATATGCAGTTATATCTTCAATCCGAGTCCTCAAACCCCACCAGGTAGCTAAAAATCAAAATTTTAGCGACTCCGATCGAAATTAGGACTCTAAATGACACAGGTCTAACACTAACACCCACCCAAGCCCAGAAAATCAGAAAAAAGAAGGGGGAGAGCTTACCAAGAGAGGGGTGTGAAAGGGGAAGATCGGGTGCCCTCCGATGCGCCTGCAACCACCACAACCCCTACCACCACTTCCACCACCTCCTCAGCCTCTCCAACTGCCCTTCTTGGCTGAAAAACAGGGGCAATGGGATCTTGAGAGGGGCCTAAGAGAGGGGGAACAACAACAACAACAACAATTCTCACCTTTTACATCCTCTTTGTGTTCCTTCTTCATCTTCTTCTCTTGATTTTTCCCAACAAAGCTCACACACACAAACACAATGGGCTGGAGAGGGATACGTTGAGAGGGAGGGAGAGGAGAGAAAGTGAGTAAAACCCACACTTGAGGGGTGAGGAGAAGGGGAAAAAGGGGGGGGGGGTGAACCTAAGCCTAAACTCACCCACACTCATCAAAAATAACCAATGGTAACTTAGCCCCTAAGCAAGGGGGAGGTAAACTTACCTAAGGTCACCACATCCACAAAAATATCCCAACACTATTCCACTTAACAAATCAGTTTCGAAGAAAACCCGGATACGATTCAGAACTGCATAATTTTTCAAATGTTACCGGAATTCAATGAAATTGTTATGGGTAGTACAGAATAGTACCAGAACCCATAATATGTACTCAGATTTCCAATCGGAGTACTCAAGCTCACGCAGTTGGCTAAAAGCCAAAATTTTAGCGGCTCCGATCGAAAAAAGAAAATTTCAAAAATGACCAGAAATGACCCAAAGGTTACCCATAGGCTAAAAAGTGACACATATATAACAAGAGAGATGGTCACATGTTGACCTGGTGAGTGTGTTTCAGTGAGTTTTTATCTCCACCATCAGATCTGAGACTATATGATCGGACGACTCTAATTAAATCCGCACCTACCACACCGCCTCACACAATCAGTTCTCTGTGTGTGTGTGTGTGTGTGACTATCATACAAGGCTCAGAGTACCGATCACGAGTGATGCCGTATCGTCGGGAATGCCCAGAGTATGATGTCACTACTGTACGAGGCTTGAGTAACGTCCAAGGGTGAATCCGTATCGTTGGGAACGTCCACAGTGTGATGTGACTACCATACGAGGCTCGAGTACCGACCACGGGTGATGTCGTATCAATGGAAATGCCTAGAGTATGATGCCACTATCGTACGAGGCTTGAGTACTGACCATGGATGGCCGTTAGGATGAGGATTACCCGGGAGAGGGCTACCGGATGATGCGAGGTATTGGTATGTATTTTATCTAGATGTGGAGAATCGTTGTAGTGTGGTGTTAGTTGTCGTCACAACTCGTTAGTGTTAATGGATTAATTCTTCCCCAAAAGTCCCAACAGTTTCCCCCCTTCGGGTTGAAGATGAGGGTGATGTGTGGTCACGTCTCTACGTGACACTTATATCTGTTAGTGTTCTTCCGTCCATATCTTTCCTTGGAAGTAAAATGTCATAGTGTTATATTATTATTCTTAAATTTGTATTCTTGCCACTCACTGAGCTTGTAGCTCACCACTCGTGTGTTGTTTTCCACCAGGAACAGTGGGGCATGGAGCTGGAGCATCCCTTTAGCGTTGTTCGTGCGTGTAGTGTCCCAACTTTCGGTTGGCAAGGGCGGCAAGGCTATCAGTAATTTTATTTTTGTGTATGTATTAGTAATTGTGCGTGATGCACATGTGGTTGTATTTAGACTAGACTTGGGCTCTCACAGGACGGTGACTGTGTATTCGAGTCAGTAAATAATGTTTTTGATTTACAGAGTTAATTATATTTTATGTTTTCGCATTATTTTTAGTTACTTATCGGTTTCCTGTTGCCTTGTTATTTATGCGATTATTGTTTCATTATCATCAGGGGTCATTGTTGACCTCTTGTGTATGAGTCATGGTATTGTAGGATTGTTGTGACCACACAGGACAGCTGCAACTCTGAGCCGACAAAGGGGAGAAACATTCCATGCTTGTAATTACGATCCTCACAGATCCTCCATCATTGGTTATCAAACACTGATACGGTATCGAATTCTCATGAATTCCAGTCAAGACACATCACTCGGATGCAAGGATGACAACTTGATTCATACGCGCCAATGCGTAGGTATGACAGCAAACAAGTCATACACTTGCCTAATTCATTAGGCAAGGCCAATGGCAGATTTGATTGAAGATTTTGTTGATTTTGATAGATCAGATTTAGAAGTTTTGATGAAACTTTAAATGCTAATTCATTCCCTAATTTAAAACATGCCAAATATAGATCCTTCAAAATTTAAATAATGCTAAATTTAGATTTCTAAATTTTAAAATATCGCTCTACATGAAAGGAATATGATTATGCATATTAAATGTATAAATATTGTCAACTTGTGCAAAATATGCTTTAAATATAAAAAAGAAACATCTCTAATATATATGAATTAATTGCATAGGGAAATGTTCAAATCTACTATAAAAAATATATGAAAACATGTACATTGAGACATCTAACATTTACCCACACAGAACTCCATAGATTTATCTTAGTCAATTGCATGTTTTACTCCAACTTGATGGATATATATACTTTCAGGTGAAGCACATCATTGGTAAAGTAAGGACTATCATTCCCTATGAATGACGCCCATGACATGCCGCATAGGTTTTTGGACCCCCTCCCTAAATGATCCATAGAAGTGAAGTTATAGCTGGATTTGAATTTACTCACAAAAGTCTTTGTTATTCTCTCCCTTACCTGAATCTCAAAGTCCACTTTAACCATTGTTGGGGTTCCATCAAGCACACACCTCAAGAACATCCCAAAAGTCTGTATCTCCTCCACATACCGTTGAACAACAATGTGGAATGCCTGCCCATGGACATAGAATGCTTGAGACATTATCATTCCATTGAGTGACAATTTTTGGCAGTCTGATCGCTTGAGTTCGAAATAAACATTGGCCTTTTTGCTAGGCTTCCTGAACTCGATGACTCTCACAGGATGACCGGGGAGATCATTTGAAGTGATGGCTGGTGTGGGAAGTGGAGGATTCTCAACCTTAAAGAAGAGAGCATTTATGACCAACTCAGAAGCAGTTGCATGGTCCAAATCTTCACATTGAAGGACTTCTCTTAGCTTTTTATTTGTCATGTAATGCATTCGAACAAAGCGAGATAGGTATGATTTTAAAACCTCATGTCGATCATCCATTATCGGATATCGAGCTCTAGCCCACTTTAGAACTATATCATAAGCATCGTCTTCAATCAGATTTAACTCATCCTTGCAAAGCACAACCTCCAAAGAAGATAAGGGTAGTTGATCCACCTCTTCCTGGAGTTTGGGTGTGTTCTCCTCATAACGAGCAACAAGGAATTTTTGGACGGCCTTGGCTATTGGTTTTATAGCTCGGGATGCTAATGCTTCGGAAGAGAGCTCTAAACAATATGACGCAGTATTCAGGTTCATGTCCGAGAGTAGTAAACACGTGCAATATCGAACACAAGAAGGAACATCATACTTGTGAGCAACCATTAATATACCGAACAAACTAGGGATGGACGCAACAATTGTCGGTGGTAATTTCTTGCCATATATGAAGTTCAAGAGCTCCATCAACGCATCTTTCTGAGAGACATCTACTGTTATGGTTGTCTCTTTTTGTTCACCAGTTTCCAGCTTGTCATTGGAAAATAAATTCCGAAAGAAAGGGCTAGCCCCTGCTAAGATAACAGAACTGATATGAATGCACTCCATCATAGGATCATTTGGTTCCGATTCAGATGTTAATATCCAGAGTACACGGTCTGAGAATTTGGGGTTATTGAAAGCAAATTCAAAGTTGTAGGTGCAATTGCTTACATTTGCAATTGCTTTGTCCTGCAATGTAAATATTAGAATAGATCAGAGAATTTATCTATGGAAATTAATTTTGATGCAGTGTAAGTTGAGATATACTCATAATCAACAAGCTTAAAGGGAGATTGCTATTTGCTAAAGAAAGGTTCACTTCAAGAGGAAAGCATATTGGCTTCACCATAATATTATATCTTTTTAAATAGTCATAGATGGTATGAAGTAGAGTGGTCATCTAGGATCGCAAAAAAATAAAGGAGATTTTTAGTGTAAAATCTCTTCCTAAACATTACTTTTTTTCATGTGATTAATGTTACTTGGAATATCTTCACAGAAAGAAAAAAAGGCAAATGAAGAAAAAATTGGAAATACTCTCTGTGCCAAGACTTTTTTGAATGAACACATTTGGCAAGGATCAATGAGTTGTGAGTGTTATGAAAAAGAAAAAAAAAATTAGTTAATCCAACATTCAATATGCTGGAATATATGGATTATAAAAAATAATAAGTTTTCATGGGAAGGGATAATTTAAAAAAGCTTAAAATCAAATAAGCACAAAGCTTTGGCCATATATTATATACATCATTCATATGACTATGTAAAATATAATTTTTAACACATTAAAATGAATTTTGAACCATTCTTTAATGTTAATTACGTCAAAAAACATTCTTTTCATTGAAAACGATAAGACAAACAGTATAAAAGAATTTCAGTTGGAATTCATATGAAAATTTGTGCATAAACAAGGTGGACTCCATGTTGAGTATCCAAACATAACACAATGAAACTTTAATAAAAATAAATTTTAATAATGATTTTGTATAAGATATCTTTAATTATAGATCTCATTCCCAAATAAAAAAATCTTTGCACATTAAGAAGCATGTTTTTTATACAAAAATCATAAACAAATTTTTTTATTAAGCATTCTTTTTGGGGTATTTTGAATACACGTCAGACTTTTTTATTTTTGCATACATAAAAGTGAGTCCAAAATAGGCTTCAAAACAGGTTGCAAATCAGCCCCTTAATCTCAAAACAATGTCAATACATGGACACAATTAATCAAGTTGTTCTTAAAAAAAATCTGAAATTTTGAACAATTCCATTCACACACAACATTGATGATGCAATCTGTAAGCAGGTTCACATTTGATAACTTTAATTCGAAGGAACAATTAAAAACAAAACTATGGGCATATATTATATATATCATTCATGTGACTGCTAAAATAATTTTAACCATATTTGAAATAAATCTTTAATGATCCTTTAAGATTCAATTGTATCAAAAAAAAAATTTATTTTCCTTGAAAATTTCAAGACAAACATGAGGAAAGAATTTCAGTGGGAATTCAAATGATAAGTTGTGCATATGTTGTGAATCCAAACAAAAAAATGCTTAATAATTCTCAAAGGGAGAGATCATTAGAAACTTTAACAGAATCCTCAAAGAGAAAAAAATTCTCAAAGGGGGGGGGGGGGGAGAGAGAGAGAGAGAGAGAGATAGAGTTTTTCACCCACAACAGAATCCACAGCCATCATATTCTTTTCTCTCTCTTTTGCAGCTTCTCAGTTATGCTCCAATTATGAATATATGGGGGTTATAAAAAATACAAGAAAAGGAGAAACATAGCAAAAGGAAAAGGTTACTTTTTTAGATGATGCTGAAATATTTGGATTACAAAAAATGATAAAATATAAGATATTCAGGTGAAGCAAAACAATATGGAAACACATGTGAAGGAATTCTTAACAGTGTTAAAAAAATGTGTTAAATATAATGTAGGGGTGAGCAATGTTACTATTTAACAGTGACATAAACACCCACTTATAAAAAATAAAAAAAAGGTGTGCTACAAGTTGTGTATAAAACTGATATTATTATAATAAAGTTTTTTTTTCTAAGAATGGTGCTCCTTAGATTTGATCTCTTAACCTCTTTCAAGAAGGTGGGAGGTGTTTACTGATATAACTAAAGATCGGTTCACATTATTATTATAATGTTGACAATGGAGAATACAAGATATTGTAATGAAATGAACATATCAGGATTCGGCAAAGTAATTAACTTCATTTCATGCACTTTTGTAACCTACTTAATATAGTGGGAATGATTTGTGAAAAAATTCTATGTTTTAATAACATGGAATTTTGTACTGGTTTCTCTAATGATTTATACATTGCTCAATATGTAGATGCATGCAAAAACATATATAAAGAAAAACTAAATGAAAAACACAAGTAACACAATGTTAACTTAAAGTAAGAATGACTAGATAAGACTAAATTAGAAAGAATGACTAGATAATAAAGCTCAAAAATAAAAAGGATGAATTTCCACAAGACTACAACATAACAACATACAATTAGTCTACAATACCATGGTGTAGATATAAATGTTAATGAAGCAGAGAAAACTCAATCACCATCGGTTGAGTATCAAGAAATTCTCAGAAAAAATAATATGGTTTCTAGTAAATCTCAGAAAAGCATCCAATTTTGCACATTTTCAGGGGAATATTTTAACACTAATTTAGCCAAACATTTCCAAATAGAGTCTTCTCTTCCAAATGTAATATCTTGACTTTGCCTAACATATAAATAAAACTTTTTTCAACACGTCTAATAATGTTATACTAAGGAAATAGAGAATGTTTGACGAATAAAAGACATGGATAAGAAGTAGAACTCCACCAAAGAACTTATAAATGAAATAATACATACAATGCCAGGGGCAATTTGGAAACCTGTTAGAAATGTATGATTTTGTATAAAATGGCTTATAAAACTCAATTATGAGGAAGCACTTTATCTTTGCTTTTTTAAGAAGAAATTTTTTATAATGAAATATAAAATAAACATTTAATTAAGCATTCCTTTTTTATTTATGTGAAAGCAAAAACAAATCAAAACAGGTTTCCTAATGGCCCCTTAATCTCAAAAAAATGTCATATATGGACACAATCAAGTTGTTCTTAGAGGGCGGGCAAAGCCTCCATATTTTGAGGGATTCATCTTCAAAAGGGATTACACTCCAACCACCCCCTCCATTTTTTTCTATCATTATTATTATCTTTAATATTATATCAAAACTCATTAATAAATTTATTAATATTAATCCATTTAAAAAAAAAGTATACTATTGGAAATGTCAGGTTAAGACCATTCAAATGAGTCTAATATTAAATATCTTCAGAATTATTTTTAAATTTGGAGGTGGCGTCCAAATTTGGAGGCCAAAATCCAAATCTCCATTGGAGGTTCATTTGAAGAGGGATAATGTTACATCCAACCTTATTTTCTGCCTCAATTCCAGTCTACGTGTGTTTTGAAATTTTTAAAAATAGTATAACTCATCTAATGAGATACATGTTTTTTATAAAATATGAAGCATATACTCTAATAAATTTCATGGATGCATTTATAGAAAATGTAAAAAATAATTTACGAAGCATATGCTTTGTTAACGTGAGCATATGCGTCGATAGATTTTTATCGATGCATATTGGGCTGGAATTGGGGCTGGAAATGGATCTGGGTGTGATAGCGTCTTTGAAGAGTGATCGGAACAAACCACTCTCCAAATTTGAATACTTTGATCACAAATACAAAATTATTTTATTTTTATTTTCCAAGAAACTATTGTTAGCCAAGAAAAAAAATTAAAAAAAATAGTGATGTTAGTCATGATGTAACATCAAAAACCCAAAGAAGTACAATTAAGAAAACCAAATGCGTGTAACAAAAAAAATAAAATCGTGGGACCCCCAACTTTTAATTTTGACCATCTGATATAGAAAAAGACACGTGACAACTTTTTATGAAAAAGTCAAGCAGATCCTATTGAATCTTGAGACAAGTAGAGGATCAGGACATTTTAAAGAGTGATTAGAACAAACCACCCTCCAAATTTTGAGATTTGGAGAGTGGTTGGAGATGCTCTTAAAACAAAAAAAAAATATGAGATTTTGAACAATTCCATTCACATAACATTGAAGATGCAATCCATTGGCTATTTCACATTGGATGACTTTATTTCACAGGGATAATTAAGAAAGCAAAATCAAATAAGCAAAAAGCTATGAGTATATATTGTACATGTTTGTTAAAACTTATAAGCTATGAATTATAGTTTTTAGCTTAATATAAACATATGTTGCATGTTTGTTTAAATTTATTGAAACTTATTTAAGCTAAAAATAGCTTGAAAAAGTCATAATCTCTAAGATATAGTTTGACAACTTATTTAGAAGTACTTCTATAAGAAGTTCCTTCTCGAAGAAGTTACTTCCAAATAATGAACTTCTTGTATTTTGAGTAGAAGTTGTTTGGGAACATATATTGATGACTATTTTTAAAATATACTTTTGAAATAAAAATCACATGAATTGTCTAAAATACCATTGACCCAATTTTATAAAAAAAATTAATAAATCAATATAAATAAATAAATATAATCAACTATAAAGTCAAATGACTAAAACACACATATAACTATAATAATATTTGTTTACAACATATTAATAATAAAATTATATAAAATAATATTATTAAAATAATAATAATCTTATTAAAATCAATATAACATGATCAATTTAAAAGGGGATACAATATAACATTATCAATTTTAAAATGAAAACCTATAATAAAAATCTTATAAAAAGACTAAAATAAAAATTCTACCTTGTTCATATGTTGCTCTATACATCTCAAGAAATCCCATGGGTTTAAATAAAAAATTTATATTTAATTTTATATTATTTTATTATATATTCGTGTGTGTGTGTGGGGTTTGTTATATATTCGTCTGTGTGTTATATATTTGGTGTGTGTGTGTGTGTTAAATTTTTTTTTTTTTTTTTTGATATCAAAGGAACTCCCCGTGGCTGACCTTTTGGTCGAGCTGGGAAAGCTACCTCCGCCTGTTTGTCCCGGTCCCACGAAAAATTCTTTCGAGTGTGTGTGTGTGGGGGGGGGGGTTGTTAAGGGTTTGTTATTCGTTTTGATATATGTATATAGTTTGTTATGGGTGTGTTTGTTTTATATTTGTTTGTTATATATATACATATATATATATATATATATATATATATATAGTACATATTTTAGGTTATATATGTATACACACACACTATTTGTTATATACATAGTTTGTTATATATTTGTTATACATAATTTGTTTTAAATATATATAAAAGAGGGGAAATTTTTTGGGTGAGCTTGTTATATAAAGTTAAGCCTGTCAATTATTCAAAAAAATCCGAATCCGATCCGAATCCGTATCCGAAAAATCAGAATTATCCAATATTCGAAGATCAGGAGTGCGGATATGGATATTAGTCTATCCGATCCGAAAAATATCCATATCCGGCATACATTTCAAAAATATATATATTTGTATTATATATTGTCCTTATTGTTATCCTTTATTATTAAAAATAATGATAATATATTATAATACTGTTAAATTTTCAATGTATGATATCTGAATGAGATAATAAGCTTTAAAATATCAATTTTAATTTTGATCTCTCTCTAAAATATTATTTGATTATAAAAAATAATGTAAATATTCAAACATATAAATTATCCAAAAAATATCCGTATCCGATCCGTATCCGAAGGGATCCGAATCCGAAAATTAATATCCGTATCTGAATCCAAAAGTTAGGATATGGATATTAGCATATCCGATCCGTATCTGTCCGATTGACGGAATTATATATAGTACATCACATATTTGTTATACATAGTTTGTTATAAGTTTGGTGTATATATATATAGAAAAAAGAGGGAAAATTTTTGTGTGAGTTTGTTATATATAACACATCTTGATCAATGTCACATGGAGAGATGAGAAAAAAATTGTTGTTTATAGTACTTAAATGGTTTTTTAGAAATTTATAAAATTTTATAAACGTATTTTTGTCAAAATATCAATTTTTTTTAACTTCTGCAATAGTGAAAAAATTCCTTCTACAGAAGGAGTTATTTTCTCCTTCTACAAAAGGAGAAGTGGTAATTATGAGGTTCCCAAACAGAATCACTTCTCCTTCTACAGAACGAGAAGTCATCGAGAAGCATTTTTGAATAATTGCCAAGCACTACCTAAGTTGTGTCAGAGGTGCTTTTTAGATTATAACTTATAGATTATTTTTAAAAAAATATATGTTTGACATTACTACCCTTCACTTTATTTACTAAGGACAAGTCCTTTCATCTCCTCTAAATGTTTCTTTCATCTTCCAAAAATTTGAGATAACACATGGATGATTAAAATTTTAGATTGTAATGTTTTTTTTCTTGGATAAATTTAGACTACCGATAGCCAGAATATTTTAGTTTTGTTTTTTAATAATTGAGATCAAGTTATATATTTTTGTCTTTCAAATTCTATTTTTATTAATTTTGTGGAATCCATGATTTCATTAATGTTTTTACATATTATTTAACGTTAATAGAAGATGTGTGGTCATCATCATTTTATAAGTAAAACCACATTCTTTTATCAAAGAGAAATTACATATTAACTTCTACTTTTAGAGGGGTATTTTTGATAATTACATAGCAAAAAATTATTTTACAGCTTATTCTAACAAATATCCACAATTGTTTATTCTCTACTTTTCAACAACTACAACAAACACGTGAACTACTTATTAGAAAAGTTATAATCTAAAATCTATAAATTATAATCTATAATCTGTGAATTTAAGCTACAACAAACATGGCTATTATGTCTATCATTAATATGACTATGCACAATATAATTTTAAATATATTTCAAATGAATTTTGAACATTATTTTATTTGAATAATACCTAAAAAATTATTTCCACTGAGAATGATATAACAAACATGACAAAAGAATGTTAGAATTCATAGAAAAATTTGTTCATGAAACAAAAGGGTGAGTCCAATATTCTTTTACTAAACTCCATGTTGTGCATCCAAAGAGAACATAATGAATTTTAAAAAAGATTTCAATGAGGAGATCACTAGAGAGAGAGAGAGACTAACAGAGAGAGTTTCACCCATCCTATTCTCTTGCCTTTATTTTTTATCTTCTCATATGTTACACATTTCTTCTTGCTTGGTTATATATAGTAATAAATTTAGAATATCTTACTTGGGAACCAAACATTTTGCTTGAGAACCCAAAAAAATTTAAGGGTGAAGAAATCGAAGGGCTATGTAGGTTAGGAATGTTTTTAGTTGGGAACCCAAAATTTTCTCAAGGGTTGTGTGCTTTTCTTCTGCCAGGTGAAAAGTGGCTCCTCTTTTTTTTTTGTGCACTTATTTTTTTGAAATTTACATGTATACTCTTGAAAAACATCTATTTGACATTATACCAAGTTTAAGAAGGTTGCACTTATATCCCAAAGAAAATTGATTATTAGGCACGTATACCCCTTAATTAAATTCTGTCAAATAAAAATGAAATAATCCATTAACGGTGTTAAACATAAACTGATTTGACTAATATGCCCTCATGACCTTTGGGGCATTGAAATTTTATTGATTTGTCCCTATAATCAAAATAGTTCAAATAAATCCCTTTCTTCAACCTCCAAACTCTAACATCTCATCTGTTTTGTGGGAATCAAATATATTTTTGTTACTTTTTTTTCTTTACAATTGAATTTATATGTTTTTAGGTTTTAAGCTTTTATTTTTTATATTTTTTGTGAACTTTACTGCAATATTTTGCACCCACTGGTATAAAATCAGGGATACGCAACTGTCTAGTACAGATAACTTACAAGTATTTCATCACTTCACTAGGATCATTTGATGCTCCAAAACACCATAACCCCCAACCCCAAAAAAAAACACAAAATTAATGATGATAATACTAATAAAAATGATAGAAAAATGTTATATTTAATCTTTTTACAATCCAAAACACAAACCACATGTGTTATTATTTTTTAAAAATAATAAACATTATCAACACAGGTATATATTTTGATGAAAAATGCTTATATCGCTTCATTTTGAATTTCATAGACCAATTTTTAGTAAATGAAAAAAACACTTAACAAGGTATATACCTCGTTTAATGATACATATGGGACCAGTGGCCAAGCCACATGAGACCAAGTGGGGGATTATATATGTTGTTGTGTGTAAATATAAAACATTATTACAAACTCTAATAGTTATGACATGTATTGGATAGGTGTTACTGGGATATAAGAGATTTTTCACATGGAATGGTTAGATACATAACCGCGGTTACGTCAAATAAATTAACTGTGATAGGCAGAAGGGCATGCATGCATAACGATCAAAATTTTTAGGGGCACACATGCATTTATCTTTTTAAGCGGGGTATAACTCCAAATAGATGTTTTTTCATAGATATACAAGCAAATTCTGCTGGAGGTTTAAGGAACTTTTCACACGGACTGATTAGATAGGTAACTGTGGTTAAGTTGAATAAATTAACAGTGACAAATGGAAGGATATATATGCACAATTATCAAATTTTCTAGGTGTTTACGTGTAATTACCTTTTTAAGTGAGGCAAAACGTCAAATAAATGTGTTTTTTTAGGTATAAATGTAAATTTTCATATTTTTTAAGTCCTAACTTAACGTATACCTATTAATAGCTTATGCCCTATTTTGGTAGAGAAACAGATGATGAATGAGATGGAATAGGAAGGAATAAGCTTAATGCATATGAGACTATTTAATTATTTTCTTTTTCATTTTTCTAGATGGCCATATTATCTGGGTTGGTAACTGTTACGCCCCAGAACAGCCCTCCCGGAACCATAACAATCCTACAATACAATGACTCATACCCAAGAGGTCAACAATGACCCCTTATGAAAATGAAACAATAATCGCATAAATAACATGGCGACAGGAAAGCAATAAGTAACTAAAAATAATGCAGAAGCATAAAATATAATTAAGTCTGTAAATAAAAAACATTATTTCAGACTCGAATATAAAATCACCGTCATGTGAGAGCCCAAGTCTAGTCCAAATACAACCACATATGCGACACACATAATTACTAATGCATACACAAAAATATGATTACTGACAGCCTCGCACTTGCCAACCGAAAGTTGAGACACTCCATGCACGAACTACACTAGAGGGATGCTCCAACTCCACGCCCCACTGTCCCTGGTGAAAAATAACACACGAGGGGTGAGCTACAAACTCAGTGAGTGGCAAGAATCCAAACTCAAGAATAATAATATAACACTAACACATTTTCCTTCCAAGGAAAGACATGTATGGGAGAACACCAACAGATATAAGTCTCACGTAGAGACGTGACCACACATCACCCTTACCCTCACCCCGAAGGGAAGATGCTGTTGGGACTTTTGAGGAACAACCAATCCATTAACACTAACAAGTTGTAACGACAACTAACACCACGCTACAAAGATTCTCCGCATCAAGATATAATAAATACCAATATAATCCTCATCCTAACGACCATCCATGGTTAGTATTCAAGCCTCGTACAATAGTGGCATCATACTTTGGACATTCCCAACGATACGGAATCACCCGTGGTCGGTACTCGAGCCTCGTATGGTCCTAGCATTCAAGAATTAGCCACACTAAGCATCTATCAACACAAAAGCAATACTATATGAAAATCAAGATTGAATATTGCTATAAATCACCATTGATACGCGTTGCACAATCAAATGCACCGAACGTTTCCCAAAAGGGGTGGATCGAACCACTCACCAAAGATCCATTCATCGTGAGTCCCGCCAACGAAAGTTGCAAAACACAACCAATGATGCTCAAATAAAAAATGAAGCTTCCTGACACATATATATAAGCTTACTTCATGAAGACACCAACTCTTAACATTGCATACAACATGTAAACTAACTTATTGAAACAATCATGCAAAACTGTTTCATCTGCAGCAAATATCATTAATGATTTGATCCCCACAGCACCAAATACTCATCCAAAAATTTTAAAATAAATCACACGCATTCTCTGATATGTTAGGATCATAGTCCGTGAAGATATCAAATCCTGATGTACTCTTGAAATACACAAAATAAATTATTTTAAAAAACTGGTCTATTTGTACGCGAATCTGGACAGTCCATGAACATCAGGCTATTACATTCAATATAGGTAATCAAATGACACAATTTTATATATAGTATCTAAACATATGGATGATCAAATCACATGAAGACATAGCCTTCATAACATGCCTCTAGATACTAATTTCATAAGGATCTTTATAAGACAGAAAAGCTGCCTTACTATGACACAAAACTCCCAACAACAAGGAAAGGGGAAAAACACATACAGCACTTATGCATCCTTGTAGACCACCCAAAATACTAGATAGCAACACCCATACTTCTTTGAAGGATAAACACAAACACCTACATGGTACAAAGGGGAGCTGAAGATAACTTGGGAAGAAGAGAAGAGGGTGCATATAAGGGCTCACACCATCACCATCACATGCTACCAGGCCTACACACACTCCTCATAATAACAAACAACACACATACATTCAGCCACCTTTCATGCATAGATTCACCACAGCAAACTTCAATTTATACAAAAATAATGGGAGCATCAACATTAGAACAAGAATGTGAACTACTAAGGGAGGACATAGGATTTCACTTACCCTAGTGAGGCCAACACCAAACGTTCTCTTCCCTTCGCTTCTCTTCACCCAAACCCTCATGAATCAACCATGACAGGCCCCAGTGCCCCAGTTCACAGTAGTAGCAGCAACAAAGAAAAGAGAGAGCTAAAACAGCCAACAAGGCAAAAAGAAAAAAGAAAAGAAAAGAATAACAGGGGATTCACCAAAATCTCTTCAATCTCTTCCTCTCCTCCCCTTCTCCTCTTCTCCTCCTCCCATTCTCATACTCACTCTGCTGGAACCCCAACAATACCAACAAAAACCCCCTTTTATTCCCCCATAAGAACACACATTTACTAGGGTTGAAAGGACAAAACCGTCCCTCACCAGAAATTCTGAACAAGTTCTACTAAAACATCCTTAACGTCTACAATATAGCTCGTAATTGCACAATTCAAACTCTATTGGAAATCCAAGACGATTATCTACAACTTTCATGTTTATGTCAGGATCCAATAACACCTCTAGCTATTCCAAAATATAAGTTAAACACCGAACAGGGCTACTGCCAGACTTTTCTCATCCCCCGGGTATAATTAAAAAAACACTCATAATTTTTCCTACATGAATCCAGATGATCTAATTCTACTTTTGTACAGAAGCTAACTCAAAATTAAACATTTCATAACAAAATCATATTTAAACTACTTCATCTAAGTATTTAACGAAATTATATCTGAATACCATTTTGAACTGCATAACTTCTAAACAGACGCCAGAATGCGACAAAAATTTATGGGTAGGCCAATGCCAGTACCAGGAGAAAACATAGGCAGTCAGATTTTAAAATTGAATGCCCAAACTATTAATATAAATATAAACCAAATATTTACCAGCCAAAAAGTGACATAGACTTAACAGTAACACTGAAGATTTTATGCAAACAGACATGTTATCTTCATAAATGATACTATAGCATGGAAATCTACTGTAATGATTGCATCTTTGAGATTAGTATAGGTTCCAATGAAGGCATGAAGGGTCCTTTTGTTTCAGAAGAAGCAATCATATAGGGATGTTTGAGAGCTTTAAAAAAAACGGTTATAAGAAAACTATTTTTTTAAACTGCTTTCAAATCTTGATTTTGACATCCGCCATGAGGGTTCCTACACCATTTTTTAGAGATTGAGAACTCCATATATTAGAAATGTTTCACAATAGTTTCATGTTCCTTTAGTTTTACATGAATATTGCACATTTAAATATTTTAAAATATTTTTTTAATATTTAAAAGATGTAAAAATACCATTCATTTGAATTAGGTGATATTTTCTAAATTTTAAAATTATTATTTAAAATTTAATATTAATTTTTCATTGAAAATTTCAAAATTTAAAATTTATGTCCAATGATATTATAAATATGTCATATAATAAATTGTTATAAATATGAACCTATCAGGTTGTTAGGTTTGAAAAGAAAATGTAGAACCTTAAAAATATCTTGATTTAATTATATGTTAATATACTTTTTGATTTATGATAAATATTCTGATTTTAATTAAAGAGATTTTAGGATACATGTACCGAAAAATATATAATATGTTTTATATCTCATAAATTGGATTTGATAACTCATAAATAGGAGTTTTCTACCTCGTCAATAGATTTCTTATTTGAAATTTTTTAATGTTAAAAATATATAAAATTGTTTTTCAAAAAATTAAATAATAATTTTTGAAATAAAATATTATTTGTAATTTAATAACAGTTTTTGTAACTAAAAATCAAAATTCAAAAATTTAAAAAATATATTCTATGTAAATTTAGCCCATCATATTTATCCAGCACTATAAGAAACCTAAAGATCTCATAGACTCTCTCGTTTGATCTCATTTTGAATTTTAAATTCAAATTTTACATTTAATTTTGAAATTCAGATGTAAATATAAATTTGAAAATGAATAGGTACATGTATTAATAAATAATTGACAATAATACAAAAAGATAAAAAAAAACAAATTTTCTTAAGGGGGAAGAAATGAAATGGTTCTATGCTTTTCTTCCACCTTGTGAAAAGTGGCATCTTTGTTTTTATTTGTGCACTTTTTTGGGGGAAATTTGCATGTATATCATGGAAAGCATCGTTATATCATGTAATTGCAATGTATACCCTTAAAAATTATAATCATTGTGTCCGTGTACTTTTGAATTAAATTCTATCAAATAAAAGTCGAATGTTCCGTTAATAGTGTTAAATATGACCAGAATTGACTAATATGAAATTTTACTTTTTTCCTGGAATCAAAAGATTTCAAATAAAACCCCTTCTTCAACCTGCAAACTCTAATATCATGTATGTTTTATATGTTTCTAGGTTCTAGATGAGGAGAGTTGGTTTCTTCAGATCTGGTGAGAGACGGAGAGACGGACTTTAAAATTTTCAGATATGTTGAAAAACAGATGAGGAGGAGAGAGAGATGGTCACCGGTTGACCTGGTGAGTGTGTTTCAGTGAGTTTTTATCTCCACCATCAGATCTGAGACTATATGATCGGACGACTCTAATTAAATCCGCACCTGCCACACCTCCTCATACAATCAGTTCTGTGTGTGTGTGTGTGTGTGTGACTATCATACAAGGTTCGGAGTACCGATCACGAGTGATGCGTATCATCGGGAATGCCCAGAGTATAATGTCACTACCGTACGAGGCTTAAGTAACGTCTAAGGGTGAATCCGTATCGTTGGGAACGTCCACAGTATGATGTGACTACCACACGAGGCTCGAGTACCGACCACGGGTGATGCCGTATCGTTGGGAATGCCCAGAGTATGATGCCACTATCGTACGAGGCTTGAGTACTGACCATGGATGACCATTAGGATGGGGATTACCGTGGAGAGGGCTACCGGATGATGCGAGGTATTGGAATGTATTATATCTAGATGCGGAGAATCGTTGTAGTGTGGTGTTAGTTGTCGTCACAACTCGTTAGTGTTAATGGATTAATTCTTCCCCAAAAGTCCCAACAGTTTCCCCCCTTCGGGTTGAAAATGAGGGTGATGTGTGGTCACGTCTCTACGTGACACTTATATCTGTCAGTGTTCTCCCGTCCATATCTTTCCTTGGAAGGAAAATGTCATAGTGTTATATTATTATTCTTAAATTTGTATTCTTGCCACTCACTGAGCTTGTAGCTCACCACTCGTGTGTTGTTTTCCACCAGGAACAGTGGGGCGTGGAGCTGGAGCATCCCTCTAGCATTGTTTGTGCGTGTAGTGTCCCAACTTTCGGTTGGCAAGGGCGGCGAGGCTATCAGTAATTCTATTTTTGTGTATTTTCTTGCACATGTGGTTGTATTTGGACTAGACTTGGGCTCTCACAGGACGGTGACTGTGTATTCGAGTCAGTAATAATGTTTTTGATTTACAGAGTTAATTATATTTTCTGCTTCCGCATTATTTTTAGTTACTTATCGCTTTCCGGTTGCCTTGTTATTTATGTGATTATTGTTTCATTTTCATCAGGGGTCATTGTTGACCTCTTGTGTTTGAGTCATGGTATTATAGGATTGTAATGACCACACAGGACAGCTGCAACTCAGAGCCGACAAAGGGGAGAAACATTCCATGCTTGTAATTACGATCCTCACAGATCTTCCATCATTGGTTATCAAACACTGATATGCTATCGAATTCTCATGAATTCCAGTCAAGGCGCATCACTCGGATGCAAGGAAGACAACTTGATTCATACGCGCCAATGCATAGGTATGACACCAAACAACTCTTACACTTCCTAATTCATTAGGCAAGGCCCATGGCTGATTTGATTGAAGATTTTGTTGATTTTGATAGATCAGATTTAGAAGTTTTGATGAAACTTTAAATGCTAATTCATTCCCTAATTTAAAACATGCCAAATATGGATCCTCTGAAATTTAAATAATGCTAAATTTAGATTTCTAAATTTTAAAATATCGCACTACATGAAAAGAATATGATTATGCATATTAAATGTATAAATATTGTCAACTTGTGCAAAATATGCTTTAAATATAAAAAAGAAACATCTCTAATATATATGAATTAATTGCATAGGGAAATGTCCAAATCTACTATAAAAAATATATGAAAATATGTACATTTAGACATCTAACATTTACCCACACAGAACTCCATAGATTTATCATAGTCAATTGCATGTTTTACTCCAACTTGATGGATATATATACTTTCAGGTGAAGCACATCATTGGTAAAGTAAGGACTATCATTCCCTATGAATGACGCCCATGACATGCCGCATAGGTTTTTGGATCCCCTCTCTAAATGATCCATAGAAGTGAAGTTATAGCTGGATTTGAATTTACTCACAAAAGTCTTTGTTATTCTCTCCCTTACTTGAATCTCAAAATCCACTTTAACGATTGTTGGGGTTCCATCAAGCACACACCTCAAGAACATCCCAAAAGTCTGTATCTCCTCCACATACCGTTGAGCAACAATGTGGAATGCTTGCCCATGAACATAGAATGCTTGAGACATTATCATTCCATTGAGTGACAATTTTTGGCAGTCCGATCGCTTGAGTTCTAAATAAACATTGGCCTTTTTGCTTGGCTTCCTGAACTCGATGACTCTCACTGGATGACCGGGGAGCTCCTTTGAAGTGATGGCTGATGTGGGAAGTGGAGGATTCTCAACCTTAAAGAAGAGAGCATTTATGACCAACTCAGAAGCAGTTGCACGGTCCAAATCATCACATTGAAGGACTTCTCTTAGCTTTTTATTTGTCATGTAACGCATTCGAACAAAGCGAGATAGGTATGATTTTAAAACCTCATGTCGATCATCCATTATTGGATATCGAGCTCTAGCCCACTTTAGAACTATATCATAAGCATCGTCTTCAATCAGATTTAACTCATCCTTGCAAAGCACAACCTCCAAAGAAGATAAGGGTAGTTGATCCACCTCTTCCTGGAGTTTGGGTGTGTTCTCCTCATAACGAGCAACAAGGAATTTTTGGGCGGCCTTGGCTATTGGTTTTATAGCTTGGGATGCTAATGCTTCGGAAGAGAGCTCTAAACAATATGACGCAGTATTCAGGTTCATGTCCGAGAGTAGTAAACACGTGCAATATCGAACACAAGAAGGAACGTCATACTTGTGAGCAACCATTAATATACCGAACAAGCTAGGGATGGACGCAACAATTGTCGGTGGTAATTTCTTGCCATATATGAAGTTCAAGAGCTCCATCAACGCATCTTTCTGAGAGACATCTACTGTTATGATTGTCTCTTTCTGTTCACCAGTTTCCAGCCTGTCATTGGAGAATAAATTCTGAAAGAAAGGGCTCGCCCCTGCTAAGATAACAGAACTGATATGAATGCACTCCATCATAGGATCATTTGGTTCCGATTCAGGTGTTAATATCTGGAGTACACGGTTTGAGAATTTGGGGTTATTGAAAGCAAATTCAAAGTTGTAGGTGCAATTGCTTACATTTGCAATTGCTTTGTCCTGCAATGTAAATATTAGAATAGATCAGAGAATTTATCTGTAGAAATTAATTTTGATACAGTGTAAGTTGAGATATACTCATAATCAACAAGCTTAAAGGGAGATTGCTATTTGCTAAAGAAAGGTTCACTTCAAGAGGAAAGCATATTGGCTTCACCATAATATTATATCTTTTTAAATAGTCATGGATGGTATGAAGTAGAGTGGTCATCTAGGATCGCAAAAAAATAAAGGAGATTTTTAGTGTAAAATCTCTTCCTAAACATTACTTTTTTTCATGTGATTAATGCTACTTGAAATATCTTCACAGAAGAAAAAAAGACAAATGAAGCAAAAAATGGAAATACTCTCTGTGCCAAGACTTTTTTGAATGAACACATTTGCAAGGATCAATGAGTTGTGAGTGTTATGAAAAAGAAAAAAAAACTTTTAGTTAATCCAACATTCAATATACTGGAATATATGGATTATATTTGCATACATAAAAGTGAGTCCAAAATAGGCTTCAAAACAGGTTGCAAATCAGCCCCTTAATCTCAAAACAATGTCAATACATGAACACAATTAATCAAGTTGTTCTTAAAAAAATCTGAAATTTTGAACAATTCCATTCACACACAACATTGATGATGCAATCTTTAAGCAGGTTCACATTTGATAACTTTAATTCGAAGGAACAATTAAAAACAAAACTATGGGCATATATTATATCTATCATTCATGTGACTGCTAAAATAATTATAACCATATTTGAAATAAATCTTTAATGATCCTTTAAGATTCAATTGTATCAAAAAAAAAATATTTTCCTTGAAAATTTCAAGACAAACATGAGGAAAGAATTTCAGTTGGAATTCAAATGATAAGTTGTGCATATGTTGTGAATCCAAACAAAAAAATGCTTAATAATTCTCAAAGGGAGAGATCATTAGAAACTTTAACAGAATCCTCAAAGAGAAAAAAATTCTCAAAGGGGGATGGAGAGAGAGAGAGAGAGAGAGAGAGTTTTTCACCCACAACAGAATCCACAGCCATCATATTCTTTTCTCTCTCTTTGCAGCTTCTCAGTTATGCTCCAATTATTAATATATGGGGGTTATAAAAAATACAAGAAAAGGAGAAACATAGCAAAAAGAAAAGGTGACTTTTTTAGATAATGCTGAAATATTTGGATTACAAAAAATGATAAAATATAAGATATTCAGGTGAAACAAAACAATATGGAAAAACATGTGAAGGAATTCTTAACAGTGTTAAAAAATGTGTTAAATATAATGTAGGGGTGAGCAATGTTACTATTTAACAGTGACATAAACACCCACTTATAAAAAATAAAAAAAAGGTGTGCTACAAGTTGTGTATAGATCTGATATTATTATAATAAAGTTTTTTTTTTCTAAGAATGGTGCTCCTTAGATTTGATCTCTTAACCTCTTTCAAGAAGGTGGGAGGTGTTTACTGATATAACTAAAGCTCGGTTAACATTATTATTATAATGTTGACAATGGAGAATACAAGATATTGTAATGAAATGAACATATGAGGATTCGGCAAAGTAATTAACTTCATTTCATGCACTTTTGTAACCTACATAATATAGTGAGAATGATTTGTGAAAAAATTCTATGTTTTGATAACATGGAATTTTGTACTGGTTTCTCTAATGATTTATACATTGCTCAATATGTAGATGCATGCAAAAACATATATAAAGAAAAACTAAATGAAAAACAGAAGTAACACATTGTTAACTTAAAGTAAGAATGACTAGATAAGACTAAATTAGAAAGAATGACTAGATAATAAAGCTCAAAAATAAAAAGGGTGAATTTCCACAAGACTACAACATAACAACATATAATTAGTCTACAATACCATGGTGTAGATATCAATGTGAATGAAGCAGAGAAAACTCAATCACCATCGGTTGAGTACAAGAAATTCTCAGAAAAAATAATATGGTTTCTAGTAAATCTCATAAAAGCATCCAATTTTGCACATTTTCATGGGAATATTTTAACACTAATTTAGCCAAACATTTCCAAATAGAGTCTTCTCTATCAAATGTAATATCTTGACTTTGCCTAACATATAAATAAAACTTTTTTCAACACGTCTAATAATGTTATACTAAGGAAATAGAGAATGTTTGACGAATAAAAGACATGGATAAGAAGTAGAATGCCAGGGGCAATTTGGAAACCTGTTAGAAATGTATGATTTTGTATAAAGTGGCTTGTAAAACTCAATTCTAAGGAAGCTCTTTTTCTTTGCTTTTTTAAGAAGAAATTTTTTATAATGAAATATAAAATAAACATTTAATCAAGCATTCCTTTTTTATTTGTGTGAAAGCAAAAACAAATCAAAACAGGTTTCCAAATGGCCCCTTAATCTCAAAAAAATGTCATATATGGACACAATCAAGTTGTTCTTAGAGTTTCTTCAATGCAGGGGGGGCAAAGCCTCCATATTTTGAGGGATTCATCTTCAGAAGAGA
Source organism: Acorus calamus (assembly GCA_030737845.1). Lineage (NCBI taxonomy): Eukaryota > Viridiplantae > Streptophyta > Magnoliopsida > Acorales > Acoraceae > Acorus > Acorus calamus. The sequence continues at coordinate 14,699,443 of CM060870.1, forward strand.
TTACACTCCAACCACCCCCCTCCATTTTTTTCTATCATTATTATTATCTTTAATATTATATTAAAAACTCATTAATAAATTTATTAATATTAATCCATTTTTTTTAAAAAGTATACTATTGGAAATGTCAGGTTAAGACCATTCAAATGAATCTAATATTAAATAGCTTAGGAATTATTTTTAAATTTGGAGGTGGCCTCCAAATTTGGAGGGCAAAATCCAAATCTCCATTGGAGGTTCATTTGAAAAGGGATAATGTTACATCCAACCTTATTTCCTGCCTTAATTCCAGTCTACGTGTGTTTTGAATTTTTTAAAAATAGTATAACTTATCTAATGAGGTACATGTTTTTTTATAAAATATGAAGCATATACTCTAATAAATTGCATGAATGCATTTATAGAAAATGTAAAAATAATTTACGAAGCATATGCTTTGTTAACGTGAGCATATGCGTCGATAGATTTTTATCGATGCATATTGGGGTGGAATTGCGCCTTTGAAGAGTGATCGGAACAAACCACTCTCCAAATTTGAATACTTTGATCACAAATACAAAATTATTTTATTTTTATTTTCCAAGAAACTATTGTTAGCCAAGAAAAAAAAATAAAAAAAATAGTGATGTCAGTCATGATGTAACATCGAAAACCCAAAGAAGTACAATTAAGAAAACCAAATGCGTGTAACAAAAAAAATAAAATTGTGGGACCCCCAACTTTTAATTTTGACCATCTAATATAGAAAAAGACACGTGACAGCTTTTTATGAAAAAGTCAAGCAGATCCTAGTGAATCTTGAGACAAATAGAGGATCATGACATTTTAAAGAGTGATTAGAACAAACCACCCTCCATATTCTGAGATTTGGAGAGTGGTTGGAGATGCTCTTAAAACAAAAAAAAATCTGAAATTTTGAACAATTCCATCCACATAACATTGAAGAAGCAATCCATTGGCTATTTCACATTGGATGACTTTATTACACACGGATAATTAAGAAAGCAAAATCAAATAAGCAAAAAGCTATGAGTATATATTGTACATGTTTGTTAAAAATTATAAGTTACGGATTATAGTTTTTAGCTTAATATAAACAGTTGTTGCATGTTTATTTAAATTTATTGAAACTTATTTAAGTTAAAAACAGCTTGAAAAAGTCATAATCTCTAAGATATAGTTTGACAACTTATCTAGAAGTACTTCTACAAGAAGTTATGGGTGGGTTTGTTTTATATTTGTTATATATATATATATATATGAGGGGTGATTACGTGCGGCGAACGGCGGGTGCGGCGTCGATCACGGACCGTCGATCACGGGTCCATCGCATCGGACGGTCGGGTGCGATTCACGTCGACCGTTGGATGCGATAGACCCGCGATCGAACGGCCCTCGACACGGCCGCACCCGCCGTTCGCCGCACGTAATCGCTCGATATTGTTATCCTATATATATATATATATATATATATATATATATATATATATTACATACTTTTAGTTTATATATGTATACACACACACTATTTGTTATATACATAGTTTGTTATATATTTGTTATACATAATTTGTTTTATATATATATAAAAGAGGGGAAATTTTTTGGGTGAGCTTGTTATATATAGTTAAGCCTGTCAATTATTCGAAAAAAATCCCAATCCGATCCGAAACTGTATCCGAAAAATAAGAATATGATCCGAAAAATATCCATATCCGGCATACATTTTAAATATATATATATTTGTATTATATATTGTCCATATTGTTATCCTTTATTATTAAAAATAATAATAATATATTATAATACTATTAAACTTTCAATGTATGATATCTCAATGAGATAATAAGCTTTAAAATATCAATTTTAATTTTGATCTCTCTCTAAAAGATTTTTTGATTATCCAAAATAATGTTAATATTCAAACATGTAAATTACCCAAAAAATATCCGTATCCGATCCGTATCCGAAGGGATCCGAATCCGAAAATTAATATCCGTATCCGAATCCAAAAGTTAGGATGTGGATATTAGCATATCCGATCCGTGTCTGTCTGATTGACAGAATTATATATAGTACATCACATATTTGTTATACATAGTTTGTTATAAGTTTGGTGTATATATATATAGAAAAAAGAGGGAAAATTTTTGTGTGAGTTTGTTATATATAACACATCTTGATCAATGTCACATGGAGAGATGAGAAAAAATTTGTTGTTTATAGTACTTAAATGGTTTTTTAGAAATTTATAAAATTTTATAAAGGTATTTTTGTCAAAATATCAAATTTATTTAACTTCTGCAATAGTGAAAAAATTCCTTCTACAGAAGGAGTTATTTTCTCCTTCTACAAAAGGAGAAGTGGTAATTATGAGGTTCCCAAACAGAATCACTTCTCGTTCTGCAGAAAGAGAAGTCATCTAGAAGCATTTTTGATTAATTGCCAAACACTACCTAAGTTGTGTCAGTGGTGCTTTTTATATTATAAATTATAGATTATTTAAAAAAATATATATGTTTGACATTACTACCCTTCACTTTATTTACAAAGGACAAGTCCTTTCATCTCCTCTAAATGTTTCTTTCATCTTCCAAAAATTTGCGATAACACATGGATGATTAAAATTTTAGATTGTAATTTTTTTTTTCTTGGATAAATTTAGACTATAGATAGCCAGAATATTTTAGTTTTGTTTTTTAATAATTGAGATCAAGTTATATATTTTTGTCTTTCAAATTCTATTTTTTTTTATTTTGTTCAATAAAATATTTCATTAATTTTTTTACATATTATTTAACGTTAATAGAAGATGTTTGGTCATCATCATTTTATAAGTAAAACCACATTCTTTTATCAAAGAGAAATTACATATTAACTTCTACTTTTAGAGGGGTATTTTTGATAATTACATAGCAAAAAATTATTTTACAGCTTATTCTAACAAATATCCACAATTGTTTATTCTCTACTTTTCAACAACTACAACAAACATGTGAACTACTTATTAGAAAAGTTATAATCTAAAATCTATAAATTATAATCTATAATCTGTGAATTTAAGCTACAACAAACATGGCCATTATGTCTATCATTAATATGACTATGCACAATATAATTTTAACCATATTTCAAATGAATTTTGAACATTATTTTATTTGAATAATACCTAAAAAATTATTTCCACTAAGAATGATATAACAAACATGACAAAAGAAAGTTAGAATTCATAGAAAAATTTGTGCATGAAACAAAAGGGTGAGTCCAATATTCTTTTACTAAACTCCATGTTGTGCATCCAAAGAGAACATAATGAATTTTAAAAAAAGATTTCAATGAGGAGATCATTAGAGAGAGAGAGAGACTAACAGAGAGAGTTTCACCCATCCTATTCTCTTGCCTTTAGTTTTTATCTTCTCATATGTTACACATTTCTTCTTGCTTGGTTATATATAGTAATAAATTTAGAATATCTTACTTGGGAACCCAAACGTTTTGCTTGAGAACCCAAAAAAATTTAAGGGTGAAGAAATCCAAGGGCTATGTAGGTTAGGAATGTTTTTAGTTGGGAACCCAAAATTTTCTCAATGGTTCTGTGCTTTTCTTCTGCCAGGTGAAAAGTGGCTTCCCTTTTTTTATTATTTGTGCACTTATTTTTTTGAAAATTTACATGATACTCTTGAAAAACATCTATTTGACATTATACCAAGTTTAAAAAGGTTGCACTTATACCCCAAAAAAAATTGATTATTAGGCACGTATACCCCTTAATTAAATTCTGTCAAATAAAAATGAAAAAATCCATTAACGGTGTTAAACATAACATGATTTGACTAATATGCCCTCATGACCTTTGGGGCATTGAAATTTTATTGATTTGTCCATATAATCAAAATAGTTTTGTGGGAATCAAATATATTTTTGTTACTTTTTTTTCTTTACAATTGAATTTATATGTTTTTAGGTTTTAAACTTTTATTTTTTATATTTTTTGTGAAACTTACTGCAATTTTTTACCCCCACTGGTATAAAATCAGGGATACGCAACTGTCTAGGACACATAACTTACAAATATTTCAGCACTTCACTAGGATCCTTTGATGCTCCAAAACACCATAACCCCCAACCCCAAAAAAAAACACAAAATTACTGATGATAATACTAATAAAAATGATAGAAAAATGTTATATTAAATCTTTTTACAATCCAAAACACAAACCACATGTGTTATTATTTTTTAAAAATAATAAACATTATCAAAACAGGTATATATTTTGATAAAAAATGCTTATATCGCTTCATTTTGAATTTCATAGACCAATTTTTAGTAAATGAAAAAAAAAACTTAACAAGGTATATACCTCGTTTAATGATACATATGGGACCAGTGACCGAGCCACATGAGACCAAGTGGAGGATTATATATGTTGTTGTGTGTTGGACTATCAACAAAATTCTAATTAGTTATGACATGTATTGGATAGGTGTTACTGGGATATAAGAGATTTTTCACACGGAATGGTTAGATAGATAACCGCAGTTACGTCAAATAAATTAACTGTGATAGGCAGAAGGGCATGCATGCATAACGATCAAAATTTTTAGGGGTACACATGGATTTATCTTTTTAAGCGGGGTATAACTCCAAATAGATGTTTTTTCTTGGATATACATGCAAATTCTCTTGGAGGTTTAAGGAACTTTTCACAAGGACTGATTAGATAGGTAACTGTGGTTAAGTTGAATAGATTAGCAGTACAAATGGAAGGATATATATGCACAATTATCAAATTTTCTAGGTGTTTACGTGTAATTACCTTTTTAAGCAAGGCAAAACGTCAAATAAATGTTTTTTTTAGGTATAAATGTAAATTTTCATATTTTTTAAGTCCTAACTTAACGTATACCTATTAATAGTTTATGCCCTATTTTGGTAGAGAAACAGATGATGAATGAGATGGAATAGGAAGGAATAAGCTTAATGCATATGAGACTATTTAATTATTTTCTTTTTCATTTTTCTAGATGGCCATATTATCTGGGTTGGTAACTGTTACGCCCCAGAACGGTCCTCCCAGAACCATAACAATCCTACAATACAATGATACACAAGAGGTCAAGAATGACCCCCGATGAAAATGAAACAATAATCGCATAAATAACATGGCGACAGGAAAGCGATAAGTAACTAAAAATAATGCAGAAGCATAAAATATAATTAAGTCTGTAAATAAAAATCGTTATTAAAGACTCGAATACACAATCACTGTTATGTGAGAGCCCAAGTCTAGTCCAAATACAACCACATTTGCGACACACATAATTACTAATGCATACACAAAAATAGGATTACTGACAGCCTCGCACTTGCCAACCGAAAGTTCAGACACTTCACGCACGAACTACAAGAGGGATGCTCCAACTCCACACCCCACTGTCCCTGGTGAAAAACAACACACAAGGGTGAGCTACAAACTCAGTGAGTGGCAAGAATCCAAACTCAAGAATAATAATATAACACTAACACATTTTCCTTCCAAGGAAAGATATGTATGGGAGAACACCAACAGATATAAGTCTCACGTAGAGACGTGATCACACATCACCCTCCCCCTCACCCCGAAGGAGGGAAGCTGGTGGGACTTTTGAGGAATAACTAATCCATTAACACTAACGAGTTGTAACGACAACTAACACCACGCTACAAAGATTCTCCGCATCAAGATATAATACATACCAATACCTCGCATCATCTGGTAGCCCTCTCCAGGGTAATCCTCATCATAATGGCCATCAATGGTCAGTATTCAAGCCTCGTAAAATAGTTGCATCATACTCTGGGCATTCCCAACGATACGGCATCACTCGTGGTCAGTACTCGAGCCTCGTATGGTAATCACATCATACTTTAGGAATTCCCAACAATACGGATTCAGTCATGGTCGGGGGTTGGAAATGGTCAGGGCGCGCGCGCGGGGCCATCTGCGCGCGTGCGCGCTCAGACGCGCGCGCAGGAGACCCAGCTGGGTCTGCCGGGCGCATGGGCGCGCGCGGGCTGGCATTGGCAGACAGGCAGCTCAGGCGCGTACACACAGGCGCGGGGGCGTGCGGGGCATGCGCGCGGGTCGCGCGAGCATGGCAGGGCGCGCGGGGCCCGCGGGCCATGCGCGCGTGCGCACACGAGCGTGCGCGTGCGCGCGGCTGGGATCCTGGGCGTGCGGGCAGCGCGTCCGGGTGCGCGGCTGGGCGCGGGACAATGCGCCGGCAGGCGCGGTTGGGGTCCTGGGCGTGCGTGTGTACACGTGCGGGGCCACGCGTGTGGCTGCCCAAGGGCTCGGGTTTGTCGGGGTGCTCGGATAGGCGTGCGTACGCGCGTACTCGCATGCGTGCGGGCCCGTATGCGTGCATATCGGAGTCTTTAGCATTTCTAGTAAATTTCAAGTGTTGTTATGTAGTTTACTCACCATTTTTGTTACCCTTGCCTTACAGATCTTGGCGGGTGGTTGCGCGACGACCCGGGGTGCGGTGAGTGGGTCAATCCAACCCAGTTGGGAGGCGTTCGATGCACGTTGGAGTGCATCGCCCTCCCCTGGGGTGGTACCATAACTACGTATAACATGCTATATACTGTAGATATATGCATGATATTGCCTGTTTAGCTAGGAATACACACATGTTATGATTAGATGTTGTATGCTAGGTTTTATACATTTATGTATCATGCATATGTATGCCTAGACACATATCATGCGCAATATAAACCCGATTTATGCATGTCCCCACCTAGTTTGATTTAATTAAACAGATAAGGAGGTATAAGTATAAGCATGCCTTAGGAAATATTACGTCTTGTAATTAATTTAAGATGTTTCCATGATTAATCTTTATTTCTTGTAAGAATTAAATGCATGCTTAGGCCATATTTTTCTTGCCTAATGAGATTAGGTAAAAGTGTATGACCACCTATGGGGTCATGCTATGTCATGGACGCTTGGAATGAAATATCTTCCCCGCATCTGAGTTATGCGCCCTAGAGGGAATTCATGAGAATTCATTGCGCTTATCGGTGTTTGATAACCGATGACGACGGATCCTTAGGGATCATATTCGCGGGTGTCGAGTGTTCTTCCCTTCGTCGGCACCGAGTAGAGACTGCCCGGCGTAGTAAAGTCCGGTGGGGGCACTCCTAGACACTACTCATGGCGCGTGTTGGTGTGCCCATACGGCTGAGGTAGCGGTCTTGGGAGGCTAGTCCGGTAGAGGCCTGAACCCCGTGAGGTGCTCCTGGGAACTATCTACGACGCATGTTGGGGCGCCCATATTGCAGGGATAGGGACTTGGGAGGCTATCAGGTAGTAGGGGCCACACCGGGAGAGACTACCGGAGGACGAGCGGTGTAGGACAATCGACCTTGTCCCCAAGAGCCTATGTCACCCCGAGGAGGGGGTGAGGGTGAGGGTGTGGGTGTGGTGGGTCGGCGTTGGTCCGACCTGCCAATTTGAGCAATTGCTCCCAAAATCTTAGGTCACCCTTCGGGGTGAGGGTGAGGGACTTGAATGATAGTTTGAAGTTATATGAGTTATGATACATGTATTGTTCCATTCACTGAGCCTGTGGCTCACCCCTCGCATATATTTTCTCCAGTTGTCGCTGATCCAGATCCGAAGGAGGAGCTCCCTGAGACGCGATTCGAGTAGGAGACCAGCGTTCACGTTAGATATCTTGCGAGTGAGAGGCTTCCACCATCCCCCGTTTTCTTGTATGTATTTCTACTTGTGCTTGGGCACAATTTGTGGATTGATGTTATCTTTTGTTGTATATTGGCTCTCACAGGACAGTTTGATTGAGTACTCTAGTATGTAAATATGTCTTTGAATTACAGACTTAGTCGTTTTTGCTTCCGCTATTTTGTTTATGTATTCGATGTCAGTTATTTGGTTTCACTTTATTGCCTTTGAAATTGTGGAGTATTTATTGACCTCGTGTATGGATGACTGATATCATGTATATACTTGCCACGTCTCGGGAACGGCCGCCCTCGGGTGTGACAAAAGTTGGTATCAGAGCCTGATCATGTCAAAGCCAATTGTTTCCTTTTTAGAGATGAGTCCTAGGATTTCTGTATGAGTATTCTGATCGTAGTGCTGGTTCTTTAGGTTGAGATATGCCTCCTCGGAGATGGGCGCGTGGACGTGGTCGCCCTCGGGCTTCGGAGGTTTCCGAACCTATCGGAGGCGAGGAGTCTACTGGAGAGTCCTCGATTGTTGGGCCGGGACCTGCGCAGGAGCCTCCTGCATGGGAGCGTGCTTACGCTCGGATGGCGGACCTTCTGGAGACTCAAATGAGGACGCTGGAGGCTCAGACTAGAGCGCTGGCTGAGCAAGCGTGAGAGATCCAGGAACTGCGGGTAGCTCGCGAGGTGGCCCCGCAGGTACCCTTAGCAGCAGATCCACCCGCGGTGCCGGATGTACCCCTTGTACCAGTGGGGATCCCTGTAGACAGAGCTCAGGGACCCGAGCAGAGGGAGGAGGAGCTCGAGGCAGCAGCCTGTGTGCATCAGACTGGCCTCACCGCCTTTCTGAAGCTTCATCCTCCTGAGTTCCACGGCTCGACGACGGACCCCCTTGCCCCAGAGCGTTGGTTGATTGAGATAGACAAGATCTTCTCGACCATGCACTGTACCGACCGACAGCGTGTCTTGTTGGCCACGTTCATGTTGAAGGGCAGCGTTGCCGACTGGTGGGCCACTCGATCTATGGACATTCCGGAGGGTGTGGAGTGACTCCTTTGGGCCGGGTTCCGGAACCACTTCTTGGCGGAATACTTCCCATTCTCGACGCGGCAGATCGTGATGCGGGAGTTCGAGCAGCTGACGCAGGGTACCATGTCAGTGTCGAACTACTCCACACGTTTTACGAGACTCTCTCGGTGTGCCCCTGCCTTGGTGATGGACGAGGAGACGAGATGCCGTCGGTTTGAGATGGGTCTCAACAGCACTATCAGGGTGCGCGTTTCCTCGGAGGCACCCTCGAGGTACACCGACCTGGGGCACTTGTTTGTCTCAGAGATCGTTCGTCTCCATGGCACTCCGGTCAGCATCGTTTCTGATAGGGATGCGAGGTTCTGGCGTAGCCTTCAGCACGCCCTTGGTACGAACCTCCATTTCAGTACCGCTTTTCATCCGCAGACCGAAGGCTAGTCGGAGAGGACGATTCAGACCTTGGAGGACATGTTGCGGGCCTGCATCTTTGACTTCGGGGGTGTAGATACCCCAATTTTGACCGTCCAGAGAGACAGAAATACTTCAAGTAACACACGGAAAAATCCCACATTTGGACATCCAGTAGAGAACCTCGGGAAACCGGAAGCCTTGACCTAAAACCAGAAACCCTAAACCGAAAGCCTTGACCTAAAACCGAAAACCCTAAACCGAAACCCTAAACCCAAAGCCAAAATCTAAACCCTAGCCCAAACCCTAATCCTAAACCAATCCCTAGCCCGGACCTAAACCTAAACCTACCCTAAAACCCAAAACCCTAAAAAACCTAGGTCCCTGGGAAGGGGCGGCTAGCCCTAACTAGCCGCCCCAAACCGGGCGGCTAGTTTACACTAGCCGCCCCCCCAACCGCCCCCTGGCCGACTTTGGACCAGTCCCCCGGATGGGACATAAAGCAGCACTAAATGCTGATCATTGCGGCGGGTCATGACCTTTAGCCGCCCTTTGTTGGCCAGATCAAACCGAGTAGCCGACCCTGTAGATACCCCAATTTTGACCGTCCAGAGAGATAGAAATACTTCAAGTAACACACGGAAATATCCCACAATTGGACACCAATAGAGACCCGAAGGTTCGGTAAACCGGAAACCCTAACCCTAGCCTCGACATAAACATAAACCAAAACCGGAAACCCTAACCCAAAGCCAAAACCCCAAACCTTCACCAAACCCTAACCCTAAACCAAACCCTAAACCTTCCCCAAACCCTAACCCTAGCCTCGACATAAACCTAAACCAAAACTGGAAAACCTAACCCTAAGCCAAAACCCTAAACCTTCCCCAAACCCTAACCCTAAACCTTGACCAAGCCCTAAACCAAACCCTAGCCCGGACCTAAACCTACCCTAAAAACCAAAAACCCTAAAAAAACCTAAGTCCCTGGAAAGGGGCGGCTAGTTAGGGCTAGCCGCCCCTTACTGGGCGGCTAGTTTGCACTAGCCGCCCCCCTAACCGCCCCCTGGCCGACTTTGGACCAGTTCCGTGGATGGGACATAAAGCAGTAATAAATGCTGATCATTGCGGCGGGTCATGACCTTTAGCCGCCCTCTCTTGGCCGGATCAATCCAAGTAACCGACCCAAGCCACCGCTTGTCAGAGATGGGACGTTTGGCAGGTCATGATGGTGGCGGCTACCAGGAATTAGCCGCCCCATCCCGGGCGGCTAGTTAGCACTAGCCGCCCTTCACCTGGTCTCTGACACAAGAACCAGAGCATTAATGAGAGGTCCAATCGAAGCCAACCCACTCCATTACCCTCGGGATATTTTCCTACCTCTCTTTTACTATAAATAGAGGAGGTCCCAAGCAATAAACAAGACATCCACAAAATCACCAATTCCTCTTCATCACCAATCCACCATCCCCACTTGTTCAAGCCCTTCCCCCACTAGAAATCCCAAGAGAGAGAGAGAGAGAGAGAGAGAGCCCCTTTTGTGAGAGAAACACCCATTCCCTACATAAAATACCCTCTCATCCCACCCTCCATAAACCCAGGCTAAACCTAGCTTAGCCTCTGCCCAAGACCCCACCCTTTTCCAACCAAAGCCCTACCCAAATTCCCCCAGACCCTGGACGGCTAACCCTAGCTAGCCGCCCCCTGGCCGACGGCTAAACACAACTAGCCGCCCCCCCTATTCACACCCCATATCAACATCCCTTACACATAACTCCTTTAGTCAAGCCCAGAAGCAGAGGGATTACCTGTTTTTCACCTCTGTGTACGGTATATCCGTATCTCAGAGCGGAGACCCCACAAACTCCCCACGTAGGAGATCAAATCCAACCCAAACCCTTTCCTGTTTTTAGAAAAAGCAGGTGGCGATCACAAACCCCCCCTGAATCCTCTTGAGCCGCTGTCGGGCGCCTCGACCACGAACGACACCCTCACCCCTTCCGAGAGGACGATCCGACCGAGCCCGCCAGGGCACGCATCCGATCCGAATCCCCGAAGAACCCCCACACACGCGGATTTTCTCGACACCGACAGACCCAAGCCACCGCTTGTCAGAGATGGGACGTTTGGCAGGTCATGAGTGGGGCGGCTACCAGGAAGTAGCCGCCCCATCCCGGGCGGCTAGTTAGAACTAGCCGCCCTTCACCTAGTCTCTGACAGAAGAACCAGAGAATTAATGAGGGGTCTAATCGAAGCCAAACCACTCCATTACCCCCGGGATATTTCCCTGCCCCTCTTTTACTATAAATAGAGGGATCCCAAGCCCAAAAAGAGGGGCACCAATTCATCTTCAATCACCAATCCACCATCCTCACTTGTTCAAACCCTTCCACCACTAGAGAGAGAGAGATCCCCTTTTGTGAGAGAAACACCCATTCCATTCATAAAATACCCTCTCATCCCACCCTCCAGAAACCCGGGCTAAACCTAGCTTAGCCTCTGTCCAAAACCAAACCCATTTCCTACCGAAGTTCTGCCCAAACCAACCCAGACCCTGGCTAGCCGCCCCGTGGCCGACGGCTAAAAACAACTAGCCGCCCCCCCCCCCCATACACACCCCACTTACACCCCCCTATGTCCCATAACTCCTTTAGTCAAGCCCCGGAAGCAGAATAGGATACCTATTTTTCACCTCTGTGTACGGTATATCCGTGTCTCAGAGCGGAGACCCCACAAACTCCCCCACGTAGGCGATCAAATCCGACCCAACCTTTTCCTGCTTTTAGAAAAAGCAGGTGGCGATCACACAAACCCCTGAATCCTCTTGAGACGCTATCGGGCGCCTCAACCAGGAACGACGCCCCTCACCCTTCCGAGAAGACGATCCGACTGAGCCCGCCAGGGCACGCATCCGATCCGAATCCCCGAAGAACCCCCACACACGCACGCGCGCTCACCCGCACACCGCCGGGAGGCCTTCCCGACGATACCGACAAATCTGGCAATCACGGTGGGACCTCCCTCGTGAAAAACAACAAAAGGTAATCCTCTTCTGCCCCCTTTTACAAGCTTGACTAGAATGCTATCAACGCTCTAAGAAGGTTAGAGTTTTCGACCCCTCGAATCAGTTCCTCCTCTAATTCACATCACAGCAACATTTACTGCTTTGTAAGCCGCACACAGCTGCGTAATCCTTTACTGCTTTGTAAGCTGCACACAGCTGCGCAATCCTTTACTGCTTTGTAAGCCGCACACAGCTGCGCAATCCTTTACTGCTTTGTAAGCCGCACACAGCTGTGCAATCCTTTACTGCTTTGTAAGCCGCACACCGCTGCGCAATCCTTTACCGCTTTATTTACTGCTTTATATCTGCATTCATTCCCTTGAACCATTCCACACGCATCATATAATCCCACCTAGAGGAGGAGATACTAGAGGAAAGAACCCACCAAGAGGGTCAGGCCACGCAATTCCTGACCCATCTAGAGGAAAAGATGGCCAATCTAGGATACCAATCCGTAGAGGACATGTTTCATGACCTCACCGACTACCGCCAGGTCAAAACCCTATGACAGGAGACCCCAGTCGAAACCCCTAAGGCCACTCCCAAGACCCCATTCACACCCAGTCACTCGGTCAACCCGAGCGTCTTTTCGTTCACCCCCCTCTCCCCCGCGAATCCAATATTGCCAACCGTTTCCACCCCAAACCCGGGACCGCTAGGCAGCCCTCCCAGGGGAGAAACACTGGATGAAACCATCCGGAGAATCCTCTCCGAGACTTGTCCCTCAGCCCCCAAACACATGTCTCTACATAACCTGAGGCAAATCCCGTCAGTCCACCTACCGGAGGGGTTCAAAATCCCCAAATTTCACCAGTATAACGGTCGTGGAGACCCAGACATCCATTTAACTGCCTTTTATCTAGACGCACGCCCGTTACTAGATAATCAACCTCTGCTAGTCTTCCTCTTCCAAAAATCATTGGAAGGAGAAGCGCTACAATGGTTCTCCACCCTCCCTGTAGATCACTTGTCAAATTTCTTGGCTGTAAGCGAGAAGTTCTTGGGCCGCTACGGTTACCAGAGGATTAGAACCCCCTCTATTTTGGATTTAACCGTAGAAAGAATGAGGCCTAGGGAGGAATTCGAACAATACCTGTCTCGGTGGCGCACACTTGTCCACCGGACCGGCCTGCAACTCACAGAATGTCAAGAAATTGACATGATGTTACACAGCCTGAGTCCAGAACTTCGTACGAGCCTTTCGTACGGAGACTGTACTACGTAACAGCTTCTGATTGACCACCACAACAGGATTTCCCGTTGTGCAGCCCCAGTAGTCCAAACCCAGTCCCCACCTATCAGCCATAGGGTTGGACAACCGCCTCGCAAGGCACAAACCCCCACGGTAGAGGGGATTATTACACAAGTATCGGCACTCTACCCGAACGGAGCACGAGTTCTCGATCGAGGAACGGCTCCGAGACAGTACACGTCCGGTTCATCCGGGTATGCACCGCCTCGGCCAATCAACCAGAACTTCACTACTCGAACGGAGGAACGGCTTTATATCTGCATTCATTCCCTTGAACCATTCCACACGCATCATATAATCCCACCTTGAGGAGGAGATACTAGAGGAAAGAACCCACCAAGATAATCAACCTCTACTAGTCTTCCTCTTCCAGGAATCATTGGAAGGAGAAGCACTACAATGGTTCTCCACCCTCCCTGTAGATCACTTGTCGCATTTCTCGGCTGTAAGCGAGAAATTCTTGGGCCGCTACGGTTACCAGAGGATTAGGACCCCCTCTATTTCAGATTTAACCGTAGAGAGAATGAGGCCTAGGGAGGAATTCGAACAATACGTGTCTCGGTGGCGCACCCTTGTCCACCGAACCGGCCTACAACTCACAGAATGTCAAGAAATTGACATGATGTTACAGAGCCTGAGTCCAGAACTCTGCACAAGCCTTTCGTACGGAGACTGCACTACGTATCAACTTCTGATTGACCGCCACAACAGGATTTCCCGTTGTGCAGCCCCAGCAGTTCAAAACCAGTCCCCACCTATCAGCCATAGGGTTGGACAACCGCCTCGTAAGGCACAAACCCCCACGGCAGAGGGGATCATTAACCAAGTATCGGCACTCTACCCGAACGGAGCGCGAGTTCCTGACCGAGGAACAGCTCCGAGACAGTACACGCCCGGTTCATCCGGATATGCACCGCCTCGGCAAGCAAATCAAAATTTTACCCCTCGATCAGTACCCGTCCCCGTGCCAATACAACAAAACCTCACAACCCATGATTCCCCAATTCAGGCCCCCTCAATCCATAACCAGGAACGAAACAGGAGATCCTCTTATCCTATCCCCCCAAGAACGCAAGGTATAGCCCTCAGAGAACCCGCGTACGGCCCCCATGATAAGACCACACCTTCCCCCTCCTACGGCCCAAGATGGCCAAACGGAAGGGATAGCTGTTCCCCCCTCCCGGAAACCCTAGGGAACATCCTCAGAGCCTTATTAAAAGTCAATAGCATTTCCTTACCCACGGCCAGACCTTCGCCTATCGGTGCTGACCAAACCCGTTTCTGTCAGTATCATCGGCATCACGGCCACACCATCGAGCAATGCTCCTTGTTTAGAGACATTGTCTACACCCTTGACGAAGAGAGGCGCTTAGACTGGGCCACCATTAGGGGACTCAACAACAACCCAGAAACCACAGAAACCCATAACCCCGTAGAAACCACAATCCGAAACCCAAGGCCAGCTACGGAAGCTCCTTTGGAAGAACCAGAAAACCTGAGCTATGAAAGCGTCTACACCATAGAAGTCGCTGACCATGAAGAGTCACCCAGAATCGTTCCAGGTGGCATAATCTTACCAGCCTCTTCCCTCATCCTACCAACCCCCTCACCCATTCTCCCCAAACCCACAAGACTCTTTCCCCCCAAGAAAGACCAACCAATATCCCCCTTACAAATTAACAAGAGCCTGCGCCCAATAACACAAAGCCCCCGAACCACCATTGACGCACTAAACCATCATACTACCAGAGCAGGCAGAATCTTTAACACTGTACCCTCTTATAGACACCCTCTGCCTGAAACCGAAACTGAGGAGCCCCGCGCCGGGGATAGGATCGACATCCTAGACCAACTCCGAAAAATCCCCACGAAAATTTCCATTTTAGAGCTGATCGAAACCTCGGAACACCACCAGCAGGCTCTAAGAACGTTCCTAGAAAGAACTCAAGTCGACCCGCAAATCTCTACCCTAGGCATACCAATAGCTCTAGCCACCGCAGGACTAGGGCCCGTCATCACCTTCAGACCTAAGGAAGAAGTTCATGATAAAGTCGTCAACACCTCAACCCTATGTATAACAATCAACCTCGAAGGACACCCGATGGATAAAGTTCTAATTGACACCGGGGCAGGAGTAAACCTCATGTCATTACAAACCTTCGAGCACATCGATGGGCACATAACCACACTCTTTGAAACGGACACCCGTATATTTGCCTATGACAAAACGGCTCGTCCAGTTCTAGGCTTCAAGGACTTCCGATTAAAAGTGGGGCCGCTGGAAACTAGCACTAAAGCTTATGTCCTAGAAATGGATTCAGATTATAATATGATCCTAGGACGTAAATGGCTAGCGTCCATAAAGGGGGTCTCCTCTCCCCTGCACCAGTGCTTGAAATTTCCCTTGGGAGGTCGGATAATCAAAATACAAGGGGATGCGATCAGAGAACCTAAGCCAAGGTTCGCCGATAATGAAACCACCGCCATAAAAACCAGTAGCTCAAAACCCATGGAAACCACCATCCACATCTTAGATTTCCCGGCCAATTGGCTAAATCCCCGGAACACTCCCCCCGTTACCTCAAAGACAAGCCACCCTAGGTTTGAAAATCCTGGCTGGCGTATAATGGGGACCATGGGTTACCTTCCTGGGGAAACTCTGGGACACAAAAATGGGATCCTGGACCCCATCGACCTCCCGGCATGGCTAGACAAGAGGGGGATCGGCTCACCCAAATACAAATCTAAATTAGAGGGAAAGTATAATTGGAAGTTGTACGAACATTTCGTGAGGGACATAATCGTAGAACCCTCCGAAAAAAACGTATGCCCCCTAGACCCTATCCGGGAAAGCGAGCTAGACTACCTCTCTGGCTCCCTAGAATGGCTGTTCCCACTCCCTGATAAACACCTGAATCCACACTCGCCACCAGACGACAAAACTCCAGCTGACCCAGCCTCCTTTTCTCGCAGTGCTCTAGCATCGCAACAAAGGAGCGCCAGCTGCTGGAGGAAAGTCGGCTGAAGCACTTCCACCAATCCAGTAGGTTGTAAATAATAAGTGTCTTTTCTGTTAAAAAAAAAAAAATGGAAACCAGAACCCTAGGATCCCTGTTCGACAAAGATGACTTCACTCCAGCATGGCACCCCTTCAGCGACGACTCTGATCTCCTGAACAAACTACAGCGTCTCGCCAGTCAAGCCAAAAACCCCAACCCTAGTGCCTCGTCCAAAACGGTAAAACCCACTAGGAGCCAAGTACCTGACCAGATCATTAGCAACTTGGAAGGATATAGCAGGGCCATACTAGGTTAAAAGAAATTTGAATCAATAGCGGTGCTAGAAGAACCAGACCTAGATAACATAGAAAACCCAGATGACGGTCTAGGAGTCTTCGAAATCTGTGATGAGGACGATAAGGAAAGAGAAGACCTGTCTAAGGAGTTCAAGCAGAGCCTTCAAAGGTTCGATGAAAAGACAGAGGAAGCAGATGAGAAGATGGAAGAGCTGAACCTAGGGACAAATACTGACCCCAAAATCATTTCGATTAGCGCAGAACTAAATCACGATGAACGAGAGAGACTAATTAAAATATTACACGAGTACAAAGACGTCTTTGCATGGTCTTACAAAGACATGCCTGGGCTCGATACTTCGTTAGTCGAACATCAGTTAATCTTAGAGCCAAACGCAAAACCAGTCAAACAAAAGCTAAGGCGCCTCCATCCCGAAGTGGCTCTAAAAATCAAGGATGAGGTGGACAAACTCCACCAGGCTAAATTTATCCGGGTGGTCTTATACCCAAAGTGGATAGCAAATATCGTTCCAGTGTCAAAAAAAGATGGAAAGATCCGAATATGCATCGACTTCAGGGACCTTAACCGAGCGTGCCCAAAAGATGACTTCCCACTCCCACACATCGACCTCCTTGTCGACAACACTGCAGGATATGAGATGCTCTCGTTCATGGATGGCTTTTCTGGATACAACCAGATCCGGCTGGCAGAAAAAGACCAAGAAAAGACCTCCTTCACCACACCCTGGGGAACCTACTGCTACATAGTGATGCCTTTCGGGCTCAAAAATGCAGGGGCAACCTATCAAAGGGCAATGACCTCAATATTCCATGATATGATGCACAAACTAGTAGAAGTGTATGTGGATGACATCTTGGTTAAATCTAGAACTCGAATAGGACACGCAGAAATACTTAGGCAAGTACTGCAAAGATGCAGGGAATATTCACTTAAGATGAACCCAAAGAAATGTCGTTTCGGTGTCTCCTCGGGGAAACTTTTGGGATTCATGGTAAGTAAACGGGGGATAGAAATAGACCCGACCAAGGCAAAAGCCATCGCCCAAATGCCCCCACCCAAGAACCTAAAAGAACTAAGAGGGCTTATAGGAAGGTTGCAGTTTATTAGGAGATTTATTTCTCAACATGCTGAACGATGTCGCCCCTTTTACAAACTACTAAAAGGGGGAGTCCGGTTTAATTGGGATGGTGAATGCCAAAAGGCCTTTGATAATTTAAAAGAATACCTTCTTAAACCCCCAGTACTTTCGGCCCCGGTACCCGGGCGCCCCCTACTCCTCTATATAGCTACAACTAAAGAAGCCATTGGTGCGGTACTTGCACAACACGACGACATGGGAAGAAAGGAAAAGGCCATTTACTACTTGAGTAAAACCCTGATTGAACACGAAAGAGCCTACCCTCCTACAGAAAAAACTTGTCTAGCATTAGTATGGGCTTCCCAAAAATTACGACATTACTTTCTCGCCCACAAAGTCAAATACTTTGCCAAAATAGACCCAGTAAGGTTCTTATTCGAGAAAGCCATATTGACGGGACGCTTAGCCCGATGGCAAGTACAGTTAAACGAGTTTGACGTCACGTACGCCACTCAAAAATCCGTCAAAGGACAAGCCATCGCTGATCACCTCGCTCAACTACCTCTCCCCAATTACGAACCAGTAAAAACGGACTTCCCGGACGAAGAAATATTTGCGCTTATTGAAGAGAAAAGTAGAGAAACCTGGACGCTATACTTCGACGGAGCAGTCAACCAAAAGGGAAAGGGAATAGGAATAGCACTAATCTCTCCCGAAGGCGTCATTATCCCACAAGCGTTTCAGCTTACGTTCAAAGCCACCAACAATATTGCTGAATACGAGGCCCTGATAGCAGGTTTGAAGGCAGCCCTAGCCTTAGGAGCTAAAAATTTAGACATCATTGGAGACTCCCTCTTAGTGATCCGCCAAACTCTTAAAAAATATCAGACTAGAGACCCAAAGCTGAAGCCATACAGAGAACTAGCCATAGTCCTGTTAAAACAATTCCGTGAGGTCACTCACATTTTCACACCCTGGACTGGCAATATTCTTGCCGATTCGCTAGCCTCCCTAGCCTCATCACTCGCCCTCCCTTTATCTAGGACATCTGAAACAGTCACTATTCAGAGACAGGAAACACCTGCCACCCAACTCGGTGACCCTAAGACTCAAAGTCTCCTAAAAATGAACCAGGCCAGCAAAAATACCGGTATCACAGAAATCCTAACTATTGAACCAGGAAATATGGACGACGGAAACCCATGGTACTTCGATATTAAAAACTACCTTAGAGACGCTTCATTCCCAAGCTATGCTACCAACGACGACCAGAAAATAGTTAAAAGGATAGCAATCAAATACTGCCTCCGAGGGGGTATACTCTTCCGAGCCTCTTTCAACGGAGAGCTACTCAGATGCCTGGACGACGAAGAAGCATACACCATTGTAGAGGAAGCTCATTCTGGAGTATGCGGAGGGCACGTCAACGCCCAGATGCTAGCAAAGAAGGTACTAAGAATGGGCTACTATTGGCCCACGCTCGAAGGAGACTGTAACAAATACGTTAAGCGTTGTATCCAATGTCAAACCCATGCCAACAAAATACACGCACCAGCATCTTCTTTACATCCCATGACATCACCATGGCCCTTCTCCATGTGGGCATTAGACATAATAGGACCATTCCGGGACACTATAGAAAACACCACCCAAAAAGCCTTCATCCTCACCACCACAGAATATTTTACCAAATGGGCTGAGGCCGAGTCCTACGAGTGATTAAAAGCTCTACCCTGTCTCGTTTTGTCCGCACTCACATCCTGGCACGGTTCGGCACCCCCAAAGTAATCATAACTGACAATGGCCCCCAGTTCATCTCCGAAGAGTTCCAAGACCTATGCGATAGACATCATATAGAACTCCATCATTCCACGCCATACTACCCACAGGGGAACGGACAAGCAGAGGCCACCAACAAAACCTTACTCAAAATTATAAAGAAAACAGTAGAAACCCACAAGGCTACCGATTGGCCTGATAAACTGGTAGATGCCCTCTAGGCATACCGAACCTCCATTAGAACGCCCACTGGTCAAACCCCCTATTCACTCACATTTGGGACCGAAGCAGTAGTACCTTACGAAATCCTCATCCCATCCTTAAGAATAGTACTAGAAGAAGATCTCCAAATTGAGGAAAAGAGGGAGGCACTCCTACTACGCCTCGAACTACTGGACGAGAAGAGATTAAGAGCGGCAGACCATGCCCAGGCCTACCAAAGAAGGGTGGCAAGGGCATTTGAAAAGAAGGTGATAAAAAGAAAATTCGAAATCGGGGAATTAGTACTTAAGCAAATCATGCCATCAAGACAGCCTCACCCGAGAGGAAAGCTGCAACCCACATGCGAGGGACCCTATGTGATCACCCATGCCTATTCCGGGAATGCCTACCGCCTGGTAGATGCCGAAGGAGTCGAGTTTCCAGGTTCGTGGAATGCACGTTATCTGAAGAAATTCCATGTATGAAAAGCTTTCAATACTTAAGAACTATTATTCTTCCTTATTGCGATTTCCAGCGTTTAGTACTTGATAATAGAATTGTAAGACTCTCAAAGATAAACTCGTATCTATTTGAACACGTTTCCGCCAAATCATGTCATTCCCTTCACACACGTATAACTGGACTAGATTTGCCTGATAGAAGAAAAATTGCCTACCCCGTGGACTGGGACAATTTAAAAACTCCCCAAAGCAAAATATCCCTTATTTCCCCCCGCTCGTATTAACCCTAGGTCAAAATGAGGAGTTACCCGGACCTAGCATATGTCCCAAAAACTGGCTCTGGCACTATATAAACACTTCTAGAGGGGAAGCATGAAAAGAATCGGGGTGAAAAACAGAAGAGCCCCCCCTCAAATCAAAACAAAAAAAAAACACAACAAAACAAAAAAAGAAAGGCAGGCAAGGAGAGGCCAAACACCCAAGTGAACGGGTTAAACTCTCTATTTAGCAGGCTTTCACGCCTTTACGCACGGTATACGCTAAACAACGGCTATACCAGTACAGATCCAAACAACGGACTGTACCTTTCCACCCAAAAATAAAGAAGTGGTAAAAAGAAGAAAGCCAGAGGGACCTAGGAAGTAAGACATGTGCTAGATTGGGACAATTCTAAAATATTGCCCGAAAGGAAGATATTACTCTTACCTCATTCACCCTCTCCCCTTTTTATTTTTTTTGCAATGGGGGTCCAAAATTGCGTTATGTCCACTGGGAAAGGCGAAGTTTTGACCAAGGGTAGGTCGCGTCCAGGTTTACACCTACACACACACTCACACGAGTTCATTTAGAAACTTGCCTATCCAAAAGGAAGCTTATTTGACTTGACTCTTGGTACATTCATGGATTTTTCAGCATGTTTAGAATAACACGATTAAGCATTTGAGAACCATGAACATAGAAAAATCGAAACCTAAGGCCTATACCTCTCAAATACAATCCTGGTTTGGACATAAGTGACCACAAGGGCTCCTCCACGGGGACTTGATGGTGTCTTTTACTTATGAAAATCAAGAACATTGCCCCCTCACCTAAAAAGTCATTGAAGAACTAAAATGCCCCCTTATGCCACTTATACTTACGCATAAGCTCGCATTTTCCTTTTCCAAAACACCTTGGCATCTGATTTTATTGAAACATTAAAGTTAACCCCCCCCCCCCGAATATTAGAATTATCCCCACTCATATGGGAATTGTCCCCACAAAATTCAAAATTATCCCCACTCATGTGAGAATTGTCCCCACTCACCTCATGCCCTTCCGCACATGCGTAAGATGAAATTGTCCCCAACTCCTACACATAAGTTCTTCTTCACTCACGCACTTGGAATCCCTTCCATGCGCACTAAAGCCTGGTCTCCCGCACTTTACTTTCTCACATTTACATTTCCATTCCGCCTTAAGATGGATTGTAGCCCTTGACGATTCAAGCAAGAAGGGCTCGAAAGTCAGTGCAGGGGCGCAATCTGGACGGATTTAACACTTGGTCCATGGAAAGAATGTTTTTATAGGTCTCAGAGGATAAAGCACTCAGGAGGACTTTCAGCAGCAGCAGACAAGAAGCAGAACCAGAAGATTAGTCCTAGGCAAGGGGCGGCTAAACCCGACTAACCGCCCCACAATGGACGGCTAGTTTGAACTAGCCGCCCCTGCTCCCCTGCCCCTCTTGTCCAGGTAAAAACCCCAAGCAAGGGGCGGCTAAATGCAAGTAGCCGCCCCTCACTGGGCGGCTAAACGCAACTAGCCGCCCCTCACCTGCTACCCCATCTGCCCTGTCAGTCCCAGTCTCAATCAACTCTTCGACTCCTTTGAATACCTGTCAAAACATTCCTTTCCCAAACATGCATACACACATTTTAGACATGTTTATACACAAAACCTGTATCAATACCACGCTATTAGAACTCTGCATCCATCCATAAATCGAAGCTTATAAACATCAAGTTCATTCATTTGCACACACATACACATTCCTATAGATTAAGAGGGCTTTCTAAGACACTAAACATCCATGCTAAACCATCCTTACGAACAAGAAATTAAACTGTCCCACCAAAACCATAAACAAAGAAAGAGTAAGAGAGTCTTCATAAAAAGGAATAAGAAAGTGGTAGGTCCACCAAATTCTTCAAATCCAAAGTCTTGAGCCAGGCATCGTCGAAATATCACCTAAAACAAAAACAGAAGAAGAAAAGCATGAATTCATCGCATATATACTATTCCTCTACCTAAAACCAAGACACAAAGAAGCTATACCTCGGCGTATCATCATCCCCGGGAGGCCGAATCGAAGGAGGAACGTCCTGGCCTGAAGGAGGTGGCGGCTGAGGAAAGGACTGAACCTCCGGAACATCAGGAGCGGCGGGAGTCTCTCTAACCGAAGACGCAGCCCTCGCGTATACCCCACGACTCCGAGACGCCGAAGGACGAGAAGCACGGCTGAAGGTAGCCCCGGTGGCCAAGGAAGCGAGAGAGAATGATCAGGCTCAAGTGGAAGAAGGTCGAGGTCTGCCTCGGTCATCGAGCCCCCTCCGACCAATTTCCCCCTCATAGTCGCCTCCCAGAGACGGACCTACTGCATATCCCTGTCCCTCCTCTCCAATCTCTGTCGGAGGCGACTCTCCGTCCCTCTGGCCTGATCCTCGGCGACCCTCAACCTCTCCTCCAACTCCCGCACCCTCGCCTCCGACGCCCTGAGCGCCTCTCGGTCCCTATCCCCGGCCGCCTGCAGAGAACGGACTAAGTCTCCCATCAAACCTCCGGGAACACCCGCCGAAGCCTCCAACTCCGACACCCTCATCTGGAGGGAGTCCCTCTCGCGGCCTAGGGTGACGAACCCCTCCTCCCTCGAGGCTACCATGGACCTCAGCCGGTCCACCTCCTCCTCAGCCCGAGGAGCCCTGCCCCTCGCCTGGCCCAGCTCCATCCTTGTGGCTGTCAGCTCATTCCGGGCCACATCCAACTCCCTCGTCAATTCGAGCTCTCGCTTGGACACCATGGAAGGAGGAGGGACGGAGGAAGAAGAAGCGCCATCGGCCCTCGCTCTCGACAGAGCATCCACCTGAGTCTCGAGGACCCGGACCTGGTCCTGCAAGTGTCCTCTCTGTGCCTGCAAGGCCTCTATCTGCCGGGCCCGCGCCTGGAGGTGCTCATTGGTAGTCTTGGGCCTCTTCTCCATCTCGTTCAACTCAACCTACAAGAGGCAACATCGGTCAGAAAATACCCAAGGGGAAGAAAGGAAAAGAAAAGAAAGAAGGGGAGAAAAGACTTACATAGGCGTCCGGGACCTCCTCCTCCATAGTCCCAAGGGTACGGGCATATTCCTGGCGATACCAAGCCATATACTCCTCACTGCTGGCCACCTCGGGACGACGCTCCACCAAGGCGCCTCGGCTCATCCATCCCGCCACGTATGTCGCGTAGTTCCTCGGGAGATTCGTGTCCCGAGGAATCCCATCCACCGGGATCGAGGGGCACTTCGGCAGAGGATCAGGCACCCACTGGTGGTACCCGAGCTGGCGACGACCCGGCTGATCGCATGGAACACGACCTCATTAAAGAAAATCAGCCAGACATCCCGCGACAGCTCCTCCGGGACCTCCTCCTCCGTGTAGGGCCTCCACGTCATCTATAAAACATCAAAAGGACAGGAAGAGCGCTTAGTCAAACGAAAACCAAATACAAGCCTAAACAAACCTCGAAGGAAAATTTATACCTCTTCCTCCGTCAAGACACGGAAGGCCTCCCGAAACTGAGCGAGGCGATGCAAGCACGAAGACCCCCGGGGTGCCCACCTCATGGCCCAAGAGAGGGCACAATCGAACGGTGCCGAGGTCGGGCGATCAATGGCGAAGTGCTCATACCCAAAGATCTAGCAAAGCAAGAGGGAAATTATCATGACCAAAGTAAGCTAAACCAAGAAGAAGACACTCATCACTTACGCATACCTGAAGGAATGGCGCGAAGCCACCAAGGTTCTTTCCCCCAGCCCTCTTGACCTTCTTCGAGAGCTCCGCAAACAGATGGGCCAGCATCGCCGCTCCCCAAGCGTATCGCCCCATGCCCTCCAGGTCCCTCATCAGCAGGAGAGAATGAGAGGAAACCATGTCGGAGGCCGTCGGAAAGAGGACCCGGCCGAAGAAGTAGAGGAAGAATGCTCTCAACTCCCTCCGTGCCCTCTGTGGGCACGCGGCCACCTCTCTCGCCTCAATCATCGCCCGCCGCCTCTCGAAGCTAGCTGCAGCTTCGCCCTTCTGACGCTCTGTAAAGGAGCCAAGGCCATATTGCCCCGACAGCCTCCCCAGGGGGATCCGGTTCAGCGTCCTCACGCGCTCCACGTAGTCCCATTCTCCAATCAACTCCAGGAAGAGTGCCTTGTAGTCGGCGAGGGTGGCCGCGATCACTGCCTCCCCAGACACCGGAAGACCGGTAATCCGATAAACATCCTCGAGGGTCAGCATGGCAGCACCGGTAGGGAGAATGAACGTGCAACTCTCCGGATCCCATCTCTCCGCCAAGGCCTCCACATAAGGACGGTGGACGTGGAATGGCTCGATCAGGAAGAAGGAGCGGAAGCCCGCTCCATCCACCAAACTCCTCTCCTCCTACCCCAGGGCATCGTACCACCTCTTCGTCCCATGCCACAGAGCCCGAATGCGGTTCGGTCTCTACAAGACGAACGAAGGGAACACGGGTTAGTTTAAAAAAGCAATCGAGAGGTAAAGGTTCAACTCTACAAGATTATTTTAAAACCATGCTTAGCAAAATAACACTTCCATATCCTAAATCCAGAAACAAAAGCATGAAAGTAAGAAGCTACACTCCCCACATGATCACGCATGCTAGACAAACATCAGCACATCCCACCGTGGTCACCACTCACATGCTTTCTTACATCACGCCCTGTCATGCTTATACCTTCCCTAAACACACCTAAGCAATATAAAACTTGGACCCGTGAAATGCATGCATACACTCCCTTATGCTCTACCACGATCAAACACGTACGAAGTCACATACGGGTAGAAAAGTATCAAAATGCAAGCATGCTAGCCGTATCACTCCTCTTTCTTATATACAACAAGCATGGATGTACATGTAAAAAAATTGTCCCCTTCCTTTTTCTTTCTTTCAAACACGAACCCGTTCGCATGCTTACAAAATCCCACCGTGATCAAACTATATATACAAGCATGCATCTTAGACCCACATACCACCCACTACTACCTACTCATGCATATTAGACACACATATCACACACTATCACCTATTTATAACAAGAAAGACATACACATATAAATAAAAGGCTAAGACTAAAGTTAGGAACATACCACGGCCCGTGTGGACCCAGGAGCGTCCACCTCGGCCTCGTCAGGATCGTCCATCCCGTCATCCCCCTCCTCGTCCTCCTCAAACCCGGCCTCCTCGGCCTCGGCCCCAACACCAACACCGGCCTCCACGGCCCCCATGCCCACACCCTCGGCCTCCCCGGCCCCGTCCCTAGCCTCTCCTATCCCCTCCGCCCTCCCCACGCCAGAGATAAACTCCGCAAAGGCCCCCATAGCCCTACTCTCCTCCTCCTCAGCCCTGGCCTTTGTGGCCTCCCTATCCAGCATCCCGACGAGGGCGCCCAACGACGCCCTCTCACTCTCACTCACCCCCTCGGCCTCGGCCCCTCCCTCCATTGCACCCCCAACCAATCCCCCGGCCCCCGAAACCACCTCCTCGACCACTGCCGGTCGATCCCCACGCCTCCTCTTGCGTGTATAACCTATCATAACGCTCCCAACCTCCGAGACAGCCCCTCTCTGCTCTCGGGAAGACCTGAGGCGCTTCATCATCGAAGTTGTTTTCTTCTCCTTCGTCATCTCCTCCGATTTCGCACAAAGAAAGACCTAAAGAAAAACCTAGGGCTTCGAAATCAAGAAGAAAGGGAAGATGGAAGGACGAAAACAAAGGATTCAAGGCGAGTTTTTCCGGTTTGGAACGAAGAAGAAGAAGAAAGGAGGGAAGAGGAACCGTTTTAAAACGTATGGAGAGAGAGAGAGAGGGTCTTTTCGGTTATAAGGGACCCAGTCATGGGGCGGCTACCCGCGAGTAGCCGCCCCCTCTCGGGCGGCTAGTTACAACTAGCCGCCCCTCCCAGTTTTTCTCTTTCACTTAAAAAACCCCTTTCCTATCTTTTTCAGCCCTAAATTTCAAGGTTCTCCATACCTAACAACCATGTATTGGCTTATTTCCAGACATTACTTGATCAAACACGACTTTCTCGAAGTTTTGTAACACGTTCAGTAGCATTCAAAATCAAATTTCTTCAGTTCTGCTTCTTTTCCAGAGTTCTTATCCCTCGGATGATCCAACTCACCCAAACTCAACTTTTACTTGCTTTCTGTCGGCGATATCCTCTCCTTGCTGAGTTTTCCCAAGCACGGGAACGGTAGGCACGAGGAAACTGACGCTGGGCTGCTCCGTGCACGATAGCTAAGAACCCCGACCGCGGGTTGGATCACTCACCATTTACTTTTCCCCGCCTTCCGACTAGATCATCCTCTCGGATAAAAAATCTAAATCAAGACCAAGCCTCTGATGGTCTAAATCAACTCCCCGAGTAGTACTGCTCGTATTGGCACAACTCCTTGAAGGTCGGGCCGGCCAAAATAGGGGTCTCCTTCCTTATCATCGGTCGAAGTCTTTCATGCTTCGCACAAAGACTCCGTCCGATGAGGGACAATTGTAGATACCCCAATTTTGACCGTCCAGAGAGACAGAAATACTTCATGTAACACATGGAAATATCCCACAATTGGACACCAATAGAGACCCGAAGGTTCGGTAAACCGGAAACCCTAACCCTAGCCTCGACATAAACATAAACCAAAACCGGAAACCCTAACCCTAAGCCAAAACCCTAAACCTTCACCAAACCGAACCCTAAACCAAACCCTAAACCTTCCCCAAACCCTAACCCTAGCCTCGACATAAACCTAAACCAAAACCGGAAACCCTAACCCTAAGCCAAAACCCTAAACCTTCCCCAAACCCTATCCCTAAACCATGACCAAGCCCTAAACCAAACCCTAGCCCGGACCTAAACCTACCCTAAAAACCAAAAACCCTAAAAAAACCTAAGTCCCTGGAAAGGGGCGGCTAGCCCTAACTAGCCGCCCCTTACTGGGCGGCTAGTTTGCACTAGCCGCCCCCCTAACCGCCCCCTGGCCGACTTTGGACCAGTTCCCTGGATGGGACATAAAGCAGCAATAAATGCTGATCATTGCGGCGGGTCATGACCTTTAGCCGCCCTCTCTTGGCCGGATCAATCCAAGTAACCGACCCAAGCCACCGCTTGTCAGAGATGGGACGTTTGGCAGGTCATGATGGGGGCGGCTACCAGGAATTAGCCGCCCCATCCCGGGCGGCTAGTTAGCACTAGCCGCCCTTCACCTGATCTCTGACACAAGAACCAGAGCATTAATGAGAGGTCCAATCGAAGCCAACCCACTCCATTACCCTCGGGATATTTTCCTACCTCTCTTTTACTATAAATAGAGGAGGTCCCAAGCAATAAACAAGACATCCACAAAATCACCAATTCCTCTTCATCACCAATCCACCATCCCCACTTGTTCAAGCCCTTCCCCCACTAGAAATCCCAAGAGAGAGAGAGAGAGAGAGCCCCTTTTGTGAGAGAAACACCCATTCCCTACATAAAATACCCTCTCATCCCACCCTCCATAAACCCAGGCTAAACCTAGCTTAGCCTCTGCCCAAGACCCCACCCTTTTCCTACCAAAGCCCTGCCCAAATTCCCCCAGACCCTGGACGGCTAACCCTAGCTAGCCGCCCCGTGGCCGACGGCTAAACACAACTAGCCGCCCCCCCTATTCACACCCCATATCAACATCCCTTTGACCCATAACTCCTTTAGTCAAGCCCGGAAGCAGAATAGGATTACCTGTTTTTCACCTCTGTGTACGGTATATCCGTATCTCAGAGCGGAGACCCCACAAACTCCCCACGTAGGCGATCAAATCCAACCCAAACCCTTTCCTGTTTTTAGAAAAAGCAGGTGGCGATCACAAACCCCCCCCCCCTGAATCCTCTTGGGCCGCTGTCGGGCGCCTCGACCACGAACGACACCCTCACCCCTTCCGAGAGGACGATCCGACCGAGCCCGCCAGGGCACGCATCCGATCCGAATCCCCGAAGAACCCCCACACACGCGGATTTTCTCGACACCGACAGACCCAAGCCACCGCTTGTCAGAGATGGGACGTTTGGCAGGTCATGAGTGGGGCGGCTACCAGGAAGTAGCCGCCCCATCCCGGGCGGCTAGTTAGAACTAGCCGCCCTTCACCTAGTCTCTGACAGAAGAACCAGAGAATTAATGAGGGGTCTAATCGAAGCCAAACCACTCCATTACCCCCGGAATATTTCCCTGCCCCTCTTTTACTATAAATAGAGGGATCCCAAGCCCAAAAAGAGGGGCACCAATTCATCTTCAATCACCAATCCACCATCCTCACTTGTTCAAACCCTTCCACCACTAGAAATCCCAAGAGAGAGAGAGAGAGAGAGAGAGAGAGAGCCCCTTTTGTGAGAGAAACACCCATTCCATTCATAAAATACCCTCTCATCCCACCCTCCAGAAACCCGGGCTAAACCTAGCTTAGCCTCTGTCCAAAACCAAACCCATTTCCTACCAAAGTTCTGCCCAAACCAACCCAGACCCTGGCTAGCCGCCCCCTGGCCGACGGCTAAAAACAACTAGCCACCCCCCCCCCCATACACACCCCACTTACACCCCCCTATGTCCCATAACTCCTTTAGTCAAGCCCCGGAAGCAGAATAGGATACCTAATTTCACCTCTGTGTACGGTATATCCGTGTCTCAGAGCGGAGACCCCACAAACTCCCCCACGTAGGCGATCAAATCCGACCCAACCTTTTCCTGCTTTTAGAAAAAGCAGGTGGCGATCACACAAACCCCTGAATCCTCTTGAGACGCTATCGGGCCCCTCGACCAGGAACGACACCCCTCACCCTTCCGAGAAGACGATCCGACCGAGCCCGCCAGGGCACGCATCCGATCCGAATCCCCGAAGAACCCCCACACACGCACGCGCGCTCACCCGCACACCGCCGGGAGGCCTTCCCGACGATACCGAGAAATCTGGCAATCACGGTGGGACCTCCCTCGTGAAAAACAACAAAAGGTAAACCTCTTCTGCCCCCTTTTACAAGCTTGACTAGAATGCTATCAACGCTCTAAGAAGGTTAGAGTTTCCGACCCCTCGAATTAGTTCCTCCTCTAATTCACATCACAGCATCATTTACCGCTTTGTAAGCCGCACACAGCTGCGTAATCATTTACTGCTTTGTAAGCTGCACACAGCTGTGCAGTCCTTTACTGCTTTGTAAGCCGCACACAGCTGCGCAATCCTTTAGTGCTTTGTAAGCCGCACACAGCTGCGCAATCCTTTACTGCTTTGTAAGCCGCACACCGCTGCGCAATCCTTTACCGCTTTATTTACTGCTTTATATCTGCATTCATTCCCTTGAACCATTCCACACGCATCATATAATCCCACCTAGAGGAGGAGATACTAGAGGAAAGAACCCACCAAGAGGGTCAGGCCACGCAATTCCTGACCCATCTAGAGGAAAAGATGGCCAATCTAGGATACCAATCCGTAGAGGACATGTTTCATGACCTCACCGACTACCGCTAGGTCAAAACCCTATGACAGAAGACCCCTGTCGAAACCCCTAAGGCCACTCCCAAGACCCCATTCACACCCAGTCACTCGGTCAACCCGAGCGTCTTTTCGTTCACCCCCCTCTCCCCCGCGAATCCAATATTCCCAACCGTTTCCACCCCAAACCCGGGACCGCTAGGCAGCCCTCCCAGGGGAGAAACACTGGATGAAACCATCCGGAGAATCCTCTCCGAGACTGGTCCCTCAGCCCCCAAACACATGTCTCTACATAACCTGAGGCAAATCCCGTCAGTCCACCTACCGGAGGGGTTCAAAATCCCCAAATTTCACCGGTATAACGGTCGTGGAGACCCAGACATCCATTTAACTGCCTTTTATCTAGACGCACGCCCGTTTCTAGATAATCAACCTCTGCTAGTCTTCCTCTTCCAAAAATCATTGGAAGGAGAAGCGCTACAATGGTTCTCCACCCTCCCTGTAGATCACTTGTCAAATTTCTCGGCTGTAAGCGAGAAGTTCTTGGGCCGCTACGGTTATTTGAGGATTAGAACCCCCTCTATTTCGGATTTAACCGTAGAAAGAATGAGGCCTAGGGAGGAATTCGAACAATACGTGTCTCGGTGGCGCACACTTGTCCACCGGATCACCCTGCAACTCACAGAATGTCAAGAAATTGACATGATGTTACAGAGCCTGAGTCCAGAACTTCGTACGAGCCTTTCGTACGGAGACTGTACTACGTATCAGCTTCTGATTGACCACCACAACAGGATTTCCCGTTGTGCAGCCCCAGTAGTCCAAACCCAGTCCCCACCTATCAGCCATAGGGTTGGACAACCGCCTCGCAAGGCACAAACCCCCACGGTAGAGGGGATTATTACACAAGTATCGGCACTCTACCCGAACGGAACACGAGTTTAGATCGAGGAACGGCTCCGAGACAGTACACGTCCGGTTCATCCGGGTATGCACCGCCTCCGCCAATCAACCAGAACTTCACTACTCGATCAGTACCCGTCCCCGTGCCGATACGACAAAACCCCGCGACCCATGATTCCCAGTTCAGGCCCCCTCAACCCAAAATCAGGACCAAAACAGGAGACCCCTCCACCCTATCTCCCCAAGAACGCAAGGTATAGCCCCTAGAGAACCCGCACGCATCCCCCGTGATAAGGCTGCACTTCCCTCTTTCTACGGCCCAAAATGGTCAAACAGAAGAAATAGCTACCCTCCCCTTCCAGAAACCCTAGGGAACATCCTCAAAGCCTTATTAAAAGTCAATGGCATTTCCTTACCCATAGCTAGACCTTCACCTATTGGTGCTGACCGCACCCGTTTTTGTCAATATCATCGACATCACGGCCACACCATCGAACAATGCTCTTCGTTTCGAGACATTGTCTACAACCTTGATGAAGAGTGGCGCTTAGACTGGGCCACCATCAGGGGACTCGAAGACAACCTAGCTACAAAAGCCCTAGAAGTCAAACCAACCACAGAAACCCCCAACCCTGTAGAAATCACAACTCAAGACCCAAGGCCAGCCACGAAGGCTCCCTTGGAAGAACCAGAGAGCCTAAGCTATGAAAGCGTCTACACCATAAAAGACGCTGAGCACGAAGAGTCACCCAGGATCATCCCAGGTGGCGTAATCTTACCAGCCTCTTCCCCCGTCCTACCAGTCCCCTCCCCCATTCTCCCCAAACCCACAAAGCTCCCTCTCCCTAAAAAACTCCAACCATTATCCCCTTCACCAATTAACGAAGACCTATACCCATTAAAACAAAACCCCCGAACCACCATTGACGCACTGAACCATCATACTACTAGAGCAGGAAGAATTTTCAACACTGTACCCACTTACAGACACCCCCCTGCCTGAAACAGAGACTGAGGAGCCCCACACCGGAGATAAGATCGACATCCTAGACCAACTCTGAAAAATCCCCGTGAAAATCTCCATTTTAGAGCTAATCGAAACCTCAGAACACCACCAGCAGGCTCTAAAAATGTTCCTAGAAAGAATCCAAGTCGACCCACAAATCTCTACCCTAGGCATACCAATAGCTCTAGCCACCGCAGGACTAGGGCGCATCATAACCTTTAGACCTAAAGATGAGATTCACAATAAAGTCGTTAGCACCTCAACCCTATGCATAACGATTAACCTCGAAGGATACTCGGTGGATAAAGTTCTAATTGACACGGGGCGGGAGTAAACCTCATATCACTACAAACTTTCGAGCACATTGACGGACGCATAACTACACTCTTCGAAACGGACACCCGTATATTTTTCTATGACAAAATGGCTCGTCCGGTTCTAGGCTTTAAGGACTTCCAATTAAAGGTAGGGCCGCTAGAAACTAGCGCTAAAGCATATGTCCTAGAAATGGACTCAGATTATAATATGATCCTAGGACGCAAATGGCTAGCATCCATAAAAGGGGTCTCCTCTCCCCTACACCAATGTCTGAAATTCCCCTTGGGGGGACGAATAATCAAAATACAAGGAGATGCAATCAAAGGACCTAAATCAAGGTTTGCCGATAATAAAACCGTCACTATAAAAACCAGTAGCCCAAAACCCATAGAAGCCACCATCCACATCTTAGATTTTCC
The DNA here is from genome assembly GCA_030737845.1 of Acorus calamus. Taxonomy (NCBI): domain Eukaryota; kingdom Viridiplantae; phylum Streptophyta; class Magnoliopsida; order Acorales; family Acoraceae; genus Acorus; species Acorus calamus. Next base: position 14,732,158 of record CM060870.1, read on the forward strand.
AGCCGATTGGCTAAATCCCCGGAATACTCTCCCCGCTACCTCAAAAGCAAGCCACCCTAGGCTTGAGAACCCTGGCTGGCATATCATGAGGATCATGGGTTACCTTCCCGGGGAAACCCTGGGACACGAAAATGGGATCTTGGACCCCATCGAACTCCCAGCATGGTTAGATAAGAAAGGCATTGGCTCGTCCAAGCATCGCCCTAAACTAAAAGAAAAATGCGATTGGAGGTTGTACGAACATTTCATAAGAGGAATAATCATAGAGCCCGCCAAAGAGGTCGCATGCCCCTACCCCCTGGACCCTATCCCGGAGACAGAACCAGACTGTCTCTCTGGCTCCCTAGAGTGGCTGTTCCCACAGCGTGATAAACACCTAAACACACACTCACCGCCAGACGATAAAACTCCAGCTGACCCAGCCTCCTTTTCTCGCAGTGCTCAAGCATCGCAACAAAGGAGCGCCAGCTGCTGGAGAAAAGTCGGTTGAAGCACTTCCATCAATCCAGTAGATTGTAAATAATAAGTGTCTTTTCTGTTCAAAAAAAAAACAAAAAAAAAACAAAACACAAAAAAAAAAAACAAAACAAAAATGGAAACCAAAACCCTTGGATCCCTGTTCAACAAGGATGATTTCACCCCAGCATGGCACCCCTTCAGCGATGACTCTGATCTCCTGAATAAACTACAACGTCTAGTCAGTCAGGCTAAAAATCCCAACCCTAGTGCCTCGTCCAAAACAGTCAAACCTACTAGGAGTCAAATTCCTGACCAAACCATTAGCAACTTAGAAGGACATGGCAGGACCATGTTAGGTTTAGAAAATTTTGAAACAATAGCAATTATAGAAGAACCAGACCTAGATAACATAGAGAACCCAGACGATGGTCTAGGAGTCTTCGAAATCTGTGATGAGGACGATGAAGAAAAAGGGGACCTATCTGAAGAATTCAAGCAGAGCCTTCAAAGGTTCGATGAGAAGACGGAAGAAGCAGATGAGAAGGTAGAGGAGCTAAACCTAGGGACAAAGACTGACCCCAAAATCATTTCAATTAGTGCAGGACTAAATCACAATGAGAGGGAGGGCCTGGTTAAAATATTACACGAGTATAAAGACGTCTTTGCGTGGTCTTACAAGGACATGCCCGGGCTCGATACCTCATTAGTCGAACATCAATTAATTTTAGAACCAAACGCAAAACCAGTAAAATAAAAACTGAGACGCCTTCATCCGGAGGTAGCTTTAAAAATCAAAGATGAGGTAGACAAACTCCACCGGGCTAAATTTATCCGGGTAGTTTTATACCCAAAATGGGTGGCAAATATTGTTCCAGTGTCCAAGAAGGATGGGAAGATCCGGATATGCATCGACTTCAGGGACCTCAATCGAGCGTGCCCAAAAGATGACTTCCCACTCCCACATATTGACCTCCTTGTCGACAACACGGCAGGATATGAGATGCTCTCGTTCATGGATGGCTTTTCTGGATACAACCAGATCCGGCTGGTAGAAAAAGACAAAGAAAAGACTTCCTTTACCACACCCTGGGGAACTTACTGCTACATAGTGATGCCTTTCGGGCTCAAAAATGCGGGTGCAACATATCAAAGGGCTATGACCTCAATATTCCATGATATGATGCACAATCTAGTAGAAGTATATGTGGATGATATCCTAGTCAAATCTAGGACTCGAATAGGACACGCAGACATACTTAGACAAGTGTTACAGAGATGCAGGGAATATTCACTCAAAATGAATCCAAAGAAATGTCACTTTGGGGTCTCCTCTGGGAAACTTTTAGGATTCATGGTAAGTAAGCGGGGAATAGATATAGATCCGACCAAGGCAAAAGCCATCGCCCAGATGCCCCCACCTAAGAACCTAAAAGAATTGAGGGGGGCTTGTAGGAAGGTTGCAATTTATTAGGAGATTTATTTCGTAACACGCTGAAAGATGTCGCCCCTTTTACAAACTGTTGAAAGGAGGAGTCAAGTTTAATTGGGATAGTGAATGCCAAAAGGCCTTTGATAATTTAAAAACGTACCTTCTTAATCCCCCAGTCCTTTCGGCTCCAGTACCCGGACGACCCCTGCTCCTCTATATAGATGCAACTAAGGAAGCCATTGGTGCGATGCTTGCACAACACGACGACATGGGAAGAAAGGAAAAGGCCATTTACTACCTGAGTAAAACCCTGATTGAGTACGAAAAAGCCTACCCTCCTACAGAAAAGACTTGTCTAACATTAGTATGGGCTTCTCAAAAATTGCGACATTATTTTCTTGCCCACAAAGTCAAATACTTTGCCAAAGTGGACCCAGTAAGGTTCCTATTCGAGAAAGCCTTATTAACTGGACGCTTAGCCCGATGGCAAGTACAGTTAAACGAGTTTGACATCACGTATGCCACTCAAAAATCCATCAAAGGGCAAGCCATCGCTGACCACCTCGCTCAACTACCCCTCCCTGATTACGAACCAGTAAAAACTGACTTCCCGGACGAAGAAATATTTGCGCTTATTGAAGAAAAGGATAGAGAGACATGGACGCTATACTTCGACGGAGCGGTCAACCAAAAGGGAAAGGGAATAGGAATAGCACTAATCTCCCCCGAAGGCGTCATTATCCCACAAGCGTTTCAGCTTACGTTTAAAGCCACTAACAATATTGCCGAATACGAGGCCCTGATAGCAGGTTTGAAGGCGGCCCTAGCCCTAGGAGCAAAAAATTTAGACATCGTTGGGGACTCCCTCTTAGTAATCCGCCAAACTCTTAAAAAATATCAGACTAGAGACCCAAAACTGAAGCCGTACAGAGAACTAGCCATAGTCCTGCTAAAACAATTCCGTAAGGTTACTCACATTTTCATACCCCGGACCGGCAATATTCTTGCAGATTCTCTACCCTCTTTAGCCTCATTGCTCACCTTTCCCTTATCTAGGACATCTGAAACAGTCACTATCCAGAGACTAGAAACACCTGCCACCGAACTCGGTGACTATAAAACTCAAAATCTCCTAAAAACGAACCGGGCCAACAAAAATGCTAGTACCACGGAAATCCTAGCCCTTGAACTAGGAGATATGGACGACGGAAACCCCTGGTACTTTGATATTAGAAACTACCTTAAAAACGGTTCATTCCCAAGCTACGCTACCAGCAACGACCAGAAAATAGTCAAAAGGATAGCAGTCAAGTACTGCCTCCGAGGGGGGATACTCTTCCGGGCCTCCTTCAATGGGGAACTACTTAGGTGCTTGGACGACGAAGAAGCATATACCATTGTAGAAGAAGCTCACTCCGGAGTATGCGGAGGACACGTCAACGCCCAGATGCTAGCGAAAAAGGTATTAAGAATGGGCTACTATTGGCCCACACTTGAAGGAGACTGCAACAAATACGTTAAGCGTTGTATCCAGTGTCAAACTCATGCCAACAAAATACACGCACCAGCATCTTCTTTACATCCCATGACTTCACCATGGCCCTTCTCTATGTGGGCATTAGACGTGATAGGACCATTCCGGGACACTATAGAAAACACTACCCAAAAAGCTTTCATCCTCACCGCTACAGAATACTTTACCAAATGGGCTGAAGCCGAGTCCTATGTAGTAATTTAAAGCTCTACCCTGGCTCGTTTTGTCCGCACCCACATCCTTCCATGGTTCGGTACCCCCAAAGCAATTATGACTGACAATGGTCCCCAGTTCATCTCCCAAGAATTTCAAGACCTATGCAATAAACATCATATAGAACTTCATCATTCCACGCCATATTATCCACAGGGGAATGGACAGGAAGAGGCCACCAATAAAACCTTGCTCAAAATTATAAAGAAAATGGTAGAAACCCACAAGGCAACTCTGGGCATACCGAACCTCCATTAGGACACCCACTGGTCAAACCCCCTATTCACTCACGTTTGGAGCCGAAGCAGTAGTACCTTACGAAATCCTCGTCCCATCCTTAAGAATAGTACTAGAAGAAGACCTCCAAATTGAGGAAAGGAGAGAGGCACTCCTACTACGCCTCGAACTACTAGACGAAAAAAGATTAAGAGCGGCAGACCATGCCCAGGCCTACCAAAGAAGGGTGGCAAGGGCATTTGAAAAGAAGGTAATAAAAAGAAAATTTGAAATCGGGGAATTAGTACTCAAGCAAATCATGCCATCGAGACAGCCTCACCCAAGAGGAAAGTTGCAACCCACATGGGAGGGAGCCTATGTGATCACCCATGCCTATTCCGGGAATGCCTACCGCCTGGTAGATGCCGAAGGAGTCGAGGTTCCAGGTTCGTGGAATGCACTTTATCTAAAGAAATTCCATGCATGAATAGCTTTCAATACTTGAGAACTATTATTCTTCCTTCCAGTGATTTCCAGCGTTTAGTACTTGACGATAGAATTATAAGACTCTCAAAAATAAACTCGTATCTATTTGAACACATCTCCGCCAAATCATGCCGTTTCATTCACACACGTATAACTGGACTAGATTCACCTGAAAGAAGAGAAATTGCCTACCCCGTAGACTGGGACAATTTAAAACCCCCAAAGCAAAACATCCCTTATTTCCGCCCCACTCGTATTAACCCTAGGTCAAAATGAGGAGTTACCTAGACCTGGCATATGTCCCAAAACTGGCTCTGGCACTATACAAACACTTCTAGAGGGGAAGCATGAAAAGAATCGGGGTGAAAAACAGAAGAGCCCCCCCCCCTCAAATAAAAAAAAATCAGGCAATGAGAGGCCAATAAAAGAAAAATAACACCCAAGTGAACGGGTTAAAGTCTCTATTTTAGCTGGCTTTCACGCCTTTACGCACGGTATACGCTAGACAACGGCTATACCAGTACAGATCCAAACAACGGACTGTACTTTCCACCCAAAATAAAGAAGTGATAAAAAGAAGAAAGCCAGAGGGACCTAGAAAGTAAGACATGTGCTAGACTGGGACAATTCTAAAATATTGCCCGAAAGGAAGATATTTCTTTTACCCCATTCCCCCCCTCCCTTTTATTTTTCGCAATGGGATTCTAAATTGAACTATGTCTACCGGGAAAGGCGAAATCTTGACCAAAGGTAGATCGTGTCCAGGTTTACAATTACACACACTCACCTGGGTTCATTTAGAAGCTTGTTTGTCCAAGGGAAGCTTATTTGACTCGACTCTTGGTACACTCATGGATTTTTCAGCATGTTTAGAATAATACGATTAAGCATTTGAAACCCATGAACCTAGAAAAATTGACACCTAAGGCCTATACCTTTCAAATACAATCCTGGTTTAGACATAAGTGACCACAAGGGCTCCTCCACAGGGACTTGATGGTATCTTTTACTTAAGAAAATCGAGAACGTTGCCCTCTCACATGAAAAGCCATTGAAGAACTAAAATGCCCCCATATGCCACATATACTTACGCATAAGCTTGCATTTTCCTTTTCCAAAACACCTTGGCATCCGATTCTCTTGAAAATTGTCCCCACTCATATTAAAATTGTCCCCACTCATATGAAAATTGTCCCCACAAATATTAAAATTGTCCCCGCTCATTTCGTACCCTTGCCGCACATGCCTGAGAAGAAATTGTCCCACCTTTTTACACATACTTAAAAGTTTTCTTCACTCACGCACTTGGAATCCCTTCCTTACGCATTAAGGCATGGTCTCCCGCACGTTATTTTCTCGCATTACCTTTCCATTTTTCCTTAAGATGGATTGTAGCCCTTGACAATTCAAGCAAGAAGGGCTCGAAAGTCAGTGCAGGGGCGCAATCTGGACAGATTTAACACTTGGTACATGGAAAGAATGTTTTTATAGGTACTGAAGGTTGGAACGGTCACAAAGACTTTCAGCGGCAGCAGCAGACAGGAGCAGCAGAACCAAATTGCCCCAGGCAGGGGGCGGCTAAACACGACTAGCCGCCCCTGCCCTTTGTCTCAGGTGAGCATATCCCAGGAAGGGGGCGGCTAAACCTAACTAGCCGCCCCTCACTGGGCGGCTAGTTTACACTAGCCGCCCCTTGCCTGCACCCATTTCAGCTATGTCAGTCCATATCCAATCAACTCTTCAACATTTCTTTACCTATGAAAGATTAATTCTTTCCAAAACCTGTCTGTACACATTTCATACACATATTCATACACAAAACATATATAGATATCATGCTAAAACAATTATATATCAAAACCCTACATCCATCCATGAATCAAACCTATAAAACCACGATTCATCTACACAAACATACATATCCATAAAAAATCCATGCTAAGCTACCCTAAACCATGCATACAAAACAAGAAATTAAATTGTCCCACCAAAACCATAAACGCAGACTGTCTTTTTAAACCTAAGAGCATAAAAAAGAATTTTTTCCTTCGAGACGCTCCAAACTCCGAAGTCTTGAGCTATACTTCGCCAAAATAATCACCTGAGTCAAAAAAGAAAAGAAGAAAAGCATGAATTCATCGCATATATACTATTCTTCTACTTAAAACCAAGACACAAAGAAGCTATACCTCGGCGTATCGTCATCCGCTGGAGGCTGAGTAGGAGGAACGTCCTGACTTGGCTGAGAAGGGAGCGGCGGATGAGGAGAAGACTGAACCTCTGGAGCGTCGGGAGCAGCAGGAGTCTCTCGAACCGAAGACGCGGCTCTCGCGTATATCCCACGACTCCGAGACACCGAAGGACAAGAGGCACGGCTGAAGGTGGCCCCGGTAGCCAAGGAAGCCGAGAGAGAATGGTCAGGCTCAAGTGGAAGAAGATCGAGGTCTGCCTCGCATAGAGCCCCCTCCAACAAATTTCCCCCTCATAGTCGCCTCCCAAAGACGGATCTGCTGCATATCTCTGTCTCTCCTCTCCAATCTCTGTCGGAGGCGACTCTCTGTCCCTCTGGCCCGATCCTCAGCAGCCCTCAACCTCTCTTCCAACTCCCACGCCCTCGCCTCCGACGCCCTGAGCGCCTCTCGATCCCTATCCCCGGCCGCCTGCAGAGAACGAACCAAGCCCCCCATCAAACCTCCGGGAACACTTGCCGAAGCCTCCAACTCCGACACCCTCATCTGGAGGGAGTCCCTCTCACGGCCTAGGGTGATGAACCCCTCCTCTCTCGAAGCCACCATGGACCTCAGCCGGTCCGTCTCCTCATCAACCCGAGAAGCCCTACCCCTCGCCTGGCCCAACTCCATCCGTGTGGCCATCAACTCGCTCCGGGCCGCATCTAGATCCCTCGTCAGTTAGAGCTCTCGCTCAGAAATCATGGAAGAAGGAGGGGCGGAAGAAGAGGAAGCACCATCGGCCCTCGCTCTCGACAGAGCATCCACCTGAGCCTCGAGGACCTGGACCTGGTCCTGTAAGTGTCCTCTCTGTGCCCGCAAGGCCTCTATCTGCCTGGCCCGCGCTTGGAGGTGCTCATTGGCGGTCTTGAGCCTCTTCTCCATCTCGTTCAACTCAGAAAATATTCAAGCAAAAGAGAACGAAGAAGAGAAGGAGAGCTTCCAAACTTATGTAGGCATCCGGGATCTCCTCCTCATCGTCCCGAGGATACCCGCATACTCCCGACGATACCAAGCTAGGTATTCGTCACTCGAAGTCACCTCAAGACGACGCTCCACCAAGACGCCTCGATCCATCCATCCTGCCACGTACGTAGCGTAATTCCTCGGGAGATTCGTGTCCCGAGGAATCCCGGCCACCGGAATCGAGGGGCGCCACGGCAGAGGATCGGGCACCCACTGATGGTACCCAAGCTGGCGGATGACCCGGCTGATCGCGTCGAATACGACCTCATTAAAGTAGATCAGCCAGACGTCTCGCGCCAGGGCCTCGGGAACCTCCTCCGAGTAAGGCCTCCACGTCATCTAAAAAACATCGAAAGATAGGAAGAGTGCTTAGTCAAAAGAAAACCAAATACAAGCCAAAGAAATTTAAAAGAAAACTCATACCTCTTCCTCTGACAAGACGCGGAAGGCCTCTCGGAATTGGGCGAGGCGGTGCAAACGAGAAGACCCCCGAGGTTCCCATCTCATAGCCCAGGGGAGGGCATGATCAAACGGTGCCAAAGTCGGGCGATCAATGGCGAAATGCTCGTACCCGAAGATCTAACAAAGCAAGAGGAAAATTATCATGATTAAAGTAAGCTAAGCCGAAAAAAGGACATTTATCACTTACACGTACCTGAAGAAATGGCGCGAAGCCGCCAAGGTTCTTTCCCCCGGCCCTCTTGACTTTCTTCGAGAGCTCCGCAAAGAGATGGGCGAGCATCGCCGCTCCACAAGCATATCGCCCCATGCCCTCCAGGTCCCTCATCAGCAGAAGGGAATGCGAGGAAACCTTGTCAGAGGCTGTCGAGAAGAGAACCCGGCCGAAGAAGTAGAGGAAGAACGCTCTCAACTCCCTCCGTGCTCTCTGTGGGCACGCGGCAGCCTCTCTCGCCTCGATCATCGCCCGATGCCTCTCAAAACTAGCTGCAGCTTCGCCCTTCTGACGCTCTGTAAAGGAGCCAAGGCGTATTGCCTCGACAACTGTCCGAGGGGGATCCGGTTCAATGTCCTCACACGCTCCACGTAGTCCCATTCCCCAATCAACTCCTGGAAAAGTGCCTTATAGTCAGCAAGGGTGGCCGCGATCACTGCCTCCCCAGACACCGGAAGGCCGGTGATCCGATAAACGTCCTCGAGGGTCGGCATGACAGCACCGGTGGGGAGAATGAAAGCACAGCCCTCCGGATCCCACCTCTCCGCCAAAGCCTCCACGTAAGGACGGTGAACGTGGAATGGCTCGATCAGGAAGAAGGAACGGAAGCCCGCTCCATCCACCAGGCTCCTCTCCTCCTGCCCCAAGGCATCGTACCACCTCTTCGTCCCATGCCACAGAGCTCGAATACGGTTCGGTCTCTACCAAACAAACGAAGGGAGCATGGGTTAGTTTAAAAAAGTAGTCGAGAAGTAAGAATCCAAGTCTACAAATTCATTTAGAAACCATGCTTAGCAAGATAAGCATTCATATGCTAAAACAAAAGCATGAAAAATTGAAGACTTCACGTGTAGGCCCACCTTCAGTCATTCACGAAACACGTTTCATATGACTACATATTATACCTTCTTATCCTACCGTAGTCATTACTTGCGTACCTTCTCTATTTTACTGTCTAGCATGATTATATACCTCTCACGAACCCACCCCAAGCATGGAAAGGAGCTTAGACCCGTAAATTGCATACACATACTACACCATCATGATCAAATGCATAACAAAATATATATGTTCTGAAAAATATATGCATACAAAAGCCAACACAGGCAAGCATGCTAAGACGTGTCATTTCCCTTCCCGTATACGACAAACATGGATGCACATATGAAAATTGTCCCCTTCTTTTATTCCAACACAAAACCCATATTCGCATGCTTATTATCCCACCGTGATCAAACTACACATACAAGCATGCATATTAGACACACACATCACCCACAATTATCTATTCATGCATATTATACACACACATCACCCACTATTATCTATTCATACATATTAGACACACATATCACCCACTATTACCTATGCATACCACGAAAGACATGCACATATGAAAGGCTAAGACTAAGGTTAGGAACATACCATGGCCCGTGTGGACCCAGGAGCGTCCACCTCGGCCTCGTCGGAATCGTCCATCCCGTCGTCATCTCCCTCCTCGTCCTCCTCGAACACGGCCTCCTCGGCCTCGGCCCCAACACCAACACCGGCCTCCGCAGCCCCCATGCCCACACCCTCGGCCTCCCCGGCCTCCTCCCCATCATCAGCCCCTCTGACCTCCTCCGTGCCCGCCACACCGGAGGCTGAGCCCCCAAAAAAACCCATAGCCCTTCTCTCCTCCTCTGCTGCCCTAGCCTCTATGGCCTCCCTATCTAGCATCCCAATAATGGCGTCCAATGACGCCCTCTCACTCTCACTTACCCCCTCGGCCCCTCCCTCCATCACACCCTCAACCAATCCCCCGACCCCCGAAACCACCTCCTCGACCACTGCCAATCGATCCCCACGCCTCCTCTTGCGTGAGTAGCCTATCATAGTACCCCCAACCTCCAGGACAGCCCCCGAAGACGTGCCCGTGCCCCTAACCGCACCAGTATCCACTAACGGCACCTCTGCCGCACCCACGGCCTCCCTCACGACCTCCTCCTCCACCCGATCACTCCCCGATGAACTAGACCCCGAGACAGCCCCTCTCTGCTCTCGGGAAGACCTAAGGCGCTTCATCATCGAAGCCGTCCTCTTCCCCTTCGTCATCTCCTCCGATTTCGCACAGAAGAAAAACCCCAAAGAAAATCTAGGGCTCTGAAATCAAGAAGAAAGGAATGATGGAAGGCAAAAACAAAGGATTCAAGGTGTTTTAGATTCAAGATTTTCGGTTTAAAATGAAAAAGAATAAGAGAAGAGGGAAGAGTAACCGTTTTAAAACGTATGGAGAGAGAGAGGGTCCCTTTTTGGTTATAAGGGTCCCTTTTTGGTTACAACTAGCCGCCCCTCCCAGTTTTCTCTTTCATTTAAAAAAAAAAAAAAAACCCCTTTCCAATCTTTTCAGCCTTAAATTTCAAGGTTCTCCATACCAAACAGCCATGTATTGGCTTATTTCTAGACATTACTTGATCTAACACGACTCTCCCGAGGTTTTACCACACATTCAGTACCGTTCAAATTCAAATTTCTTCAGTTCTGGTTCTTTTCGAGAATTCTTACCCTTCGGATGATCCAATTCACCAAATTCAACTTTTACTTGCTTTCTGTCGGCGATATCCCCTCCTTGCTGAGTTTTCCCAAGCACGGGAACGGTAGGCACGAGGAAACTGACGCTGGGCTGCTCTGCGCACGATAGCTAAGAACCCCGACCGCGGGTTGGATCACTCACCATTTACTTTTCTCGCCTTCCACCTGGATCATCCTCTCGGTTAAAAATTCTAAGTCAAGACCTAGCCTCTGACGGTCTAAATCAAACCCCCCGAATAGTACTGTTTGTGTGGGAATAACTCCTTGAAGGTCGGGCCGGCCAAAATAGGGGTCTCTTTCCTTATCATCGGTCGAAATCTTTCCTACTTCGCACAAAGACTCCGTCCGATGAGGGACAATTGTAGATACCCCAATTTTGACCGTCCAGAGAGACAGAAATACTTCAAGTAACACATGGAAATATCCCACATTTGGACATCCAGTAGAGAACCAAAGTTTGGGAAACCGGAAGCCTTGACCTAAAACCTGAAACCCTAAACCCTAAACCTTGACCTAAAACCAGAAACCCTAAACCGGAAACCTTGACCTAAAACCGAAAACCCTAAACCGGAAGCCTTGACATAAACCTAAACCAAAACCGGAAACCCTAACCCTAAGCCAAAACCCTAAACCTTCCCCAAACCCTATCCCTAAACCATGACCAAGCCCTAAACCAAACCCTAGCCCGGACCTAAACCTACCCTAAAAACCAAAAACCCTAAAAAAACCTAAGTCCCTGGAAAGGGGCGGCTAGCCCTAACTAGCCGCCCCCCTAACCGCCCCCTGGCCGACTTTGGACCAGTTCCCTGGATGGGACATAAAGCAGCAATAAATGCTGATCATTGCGGCGGGTCATGACCTTTAGCCGCCCTCTCTTGGCCGGATCAATCCAAGTAACCGACCCAAGCCACCGCTTGTCAGAGATGGGACGTTTGGCAGGTCATGATGGGGGCGGCTACCAGGAATTAGCCGCCCCATCCCGGGCGGCTAGTTAGCACTAGCCGCCCTTCACCTGATCTCTGACACAAGAACCAGAGCATTAATGAGAGGTCCAATCGAAGCCAACCCACTCCATTACCCTCGGGATATTTTCCTACCTCTCTTTTACTATAAATAGAGGAGGTCCCAAGCAATAAACAAGACATCCACAAAATCACCAATTCCTCTTCATCACCAATCCACCATCCCCACTTGTTCAAGCCCTTCCCCCACTAGAAATCCCAAGAGAGAGAGAGAGAGAGAGCCCCTTTTGTGAGAGAAACACCCATTCCCTACATAAAATACCCTCTCATCCCACCCTCCATAAACCCAGGCTAAACCTAGCTTAGCCTCTGCCCAAGACCCCACCCTTTTCCTACCAAAGCCCTGCCCAAATTCCCCCAGACCCTGGACGGCTAACCCTAGCTAGCCGCCCCGTGGCCGACGGCTAAACACAACTAGCCGCCCCCCCTATTCACACCCTATATCAACATCCCTTTGACCCATAACTCCTTTAGTCAAGCCCGGAAGCAGAATAGGATTACCTGTTTTTCACCTCTGTGTACGGTATATCCGTATCTCAGAGCGGAGACCCCACAAACTCCCCACGTAGGCGATCAAATCCAACCCAAACCCTTTCCTGTTTTTAGAAAAAGCAGGTGGCGATCACAAACCCCCCCCCCTGAATCCTCTTGGGCCGCTGTCGGGCGCCTCGACCACGAACGACACCCTCACCCCTTCCGAGAGGACGATCCGACCGAGCCCGCCAGGGCACGCATCCGATCCGAATCCCCGAAGAACCCCCACACACGCGGATTTTCTCGACACCGACAGACCCAAGCCACCGCTTGTCAGAGATGGGACGTTTGGCAGGTCATGAGTGGGGCGGCTACCAGGAAGTAGCCGCCCCATCCCGGGCGGCTAGTTAGAACTAGCCGCCCTTCACCTAGTCTCTGACAGAAGAACCAGAGAATTAATGAGGGGTCTAATCAAAGCCAAACCACTCCATTACCCCCGGAATATTTCCCTGCCCCTCTTTTACTATAAATAGAGGGATCCCAAGCCCAAAAAGAGGGGCACCAATTCATCTTCAATCACCAATCCACCATCCTCACTTGTTCAAACCCTTCCACCACTAGAAATCCCAAGAGAGAGAGAGAGAGAGAGAGAGAGAGCCCCTTTTGTGAGAGAAACACCCATTCCATTCATAAAATACCCTCTCATCCCACCCTCCAGAAACCCGGGCTAAACCTAGCTTAGCCTCTGTCCAAAACCAAACCCATTTCCTACCAAAGTTCTGCCCAAACCAACCCAGACCCTGGCTAGCCGCCCCCTGGCCGACGGCTAAAAACAACTAGCCACCCCCCCCCCATACACACCCCACTTACACCCCCCTATGTCCCATAACTCCTTTAGTTAAGCCCCGGAAGCAGAATAGGATACCTATTTTTCACCTCTGTGTACGGTATATCCGTGTCTCAGAGCGGAGACCCCACAAACTCCCCCACGTAGGCGATCAAATCCGACCCAACCTTTTCCTGCTTTTAGAAAAAGCAGGTGGCGATCACACAAACCCCTGAATCCTCTTGAGACGCTATCGGGCCCCTCGACCAGGAACGACACCCCTCACCCTTCCGAGAAGACGATCCGACCGAGCCCGCCAGGGCACGCATCCGATCCGAATCCCCGAAGAACCCCCACACACGCACGCGCGCTCACCCGCACACCGCCGGGAGGCCTTCCCGACGATACCGAGAAATCTGGCAATCACGGTGGGACCTCCCTCGTGAAAAACAACAAAAGGTAAACCTCTTCTGCCCCCTTTTACAAGCTTGACTAGAATGCTATCAACGCTCTAAGAAGGTTAGAGTTTCCGACCCCTCGAATTAGTTCCTCCTCTAATTCACATCACAGCATCATTTACCGCTTTGTAAGCCGCACACAGCTGCGTAATCATTTACTGCTTTGTAAGCTGCACACAGCTGCGCAGTCCTTTACTGCTTTGTAAGCCGCACACAGCTGCGCAATCCTTTAGTGCTTTGTAAGCCGCACACAGCTGCGCAATCCTTTACTGCTTTGTAAGCCGCACACCGCTGCGCAATCCTTTACCGCTTTATTTACTGCTTTATATCTGCATTCATTCCCTTGAACCATTCCACACGCATCATATAATCCCACCTAGAGGAGGAGATACTAGAGGAAAGAACCCACCAAGAGGGTCAGGCCACGCAATTCCTGACCCATCTAGAGGAAAAGATGGCCAATCTAGGATACCAATCCGTAGAGGACATGTTTCATGACCTCACCGACTACCGCTAGGTCAAAACCCTATGACAGAAGACCCCTGTCGAAACCCCTAAGGCCATGAGTGGGGCGGCTACCAGGAAGTAGCCGCCCCATCCCGGGCGGCTAGTTAGAACTAGCCGCCCTTCACCTGGTCTCTGACAGAAGAACCGGAGAATTAATGAGGGGTCTAATCGAAGCCAAACCACTCCATTACCCCCGGGATATTTCCCTGCCCCTCTTTTACTATAAATAGAGGGGTCCCAAGCCCAAAAGAGAGGCACCAATTCATCTTCAATCACCAATCCACCATCCTCACTTGTTCAAACCCTTCCACCACTAGAAATTCCAAGAGAGAGAGAAAGAGAGAGAGCCCCTTTTGTGAGAGAAACACCCATTCTCTACATAAAATACCCTCTCATCCCACCCTCCAGAAACCCGGGCTAAACCTAGCTTAGCCGCTGTCCAAAACCAAACCCATTTCCTACCGAAGTTCTGCCCAATCCAACCCAGACCCTGGACGGCTAACCCTAGTTAGCCGCCCCCTGGCCGACGGCTAAAAACAACTAGCCGCCCCCCATACACTCCCCACTTACACCCCCCTATGTCCCATAACTCCTTTAGTCAAGCCCCGGAAGCAGAATAGGATACCTGTTTTTCACCTCTGTGTACGGTATATCCGTGTCTCAGAGCGGAGACCCCACAAACTCCCCCACGTAGGCGATCAAATCCGACCCAACCTTTTCCTGCTTTTAGAAAAAGCAGGTGGCGATCACACAAACCCCCTGAATCCTCTTGACACGCTATCGGGCGCCTCAACCAGGAACGACACCCCTCACCCTTCCTAGAAGACGATCCGACTAAGCCCGCCAGGGCACGCATCCGATCCGAATCCCCGAAGAACCCCCACACACGCACGCGCGCTCACCTGCGCACCGCTGGGAGGCCTTCCCGACGAACCCCCACACACGCACGCGCGCTCACCTGCGCACCGCTGGGAGGCCTTCCCGACGATACCGACACCTGGCCCGCGCTTGGAGGTGCTCATTGGCGGTCTTGAGCCTCTTCTCCATCTCGTTCAACTAAACCTACAAAAGCCACACCACTCAGAAAATATTCAAGCAAAAGAGAACGAAGAAGAGAAGGAGAACTTCCAAACTTACGTAGGCATCCGGGATCTCCTCCTCCATCGTCCCGAGGATACCCGCATACTCCCGACGATACCATGCTAGGTATTCGTCACTCGAAGTCACCTCAGGACGACGCTCCACCAAGATGCCTCGACCCATCCATCCTGCCACGTACGTAGCGTAATTCCTCGGGAGATTCGTGTCCCGAGGAATCCCGGCCACCGGAATCGAGGGGCGCCGCGGCAGAGGATCGGGCACCCACTGATGGTACCCAAGCTGGCGAACGACCTGGTTGATCGCGTGGAATACGACCTCATTAAAGTAGATCAGCCAGACGTCTCGCGCCAGGGCCTCGGGAACCTCCTCCGAGTAAGGCCTCCACGTCATCTAAAAAACATCGAAAGATAGGAAGAGCGCTTAGTCAAAAGAAAATCAAATACAAGCCAAAGAAATTCAAAAGAAAACTCATACCTCTTCCTCCGACAAGACGCGGAAGGCCTCTCGGAATTGGGCGAGGCGGTGCAAACGAGAAGACCCCCGAGGTTCCCATCTCATAGCCCAGGGGAGGGCATGATCAAACGGTGCCAAAGTCGGGCGATCAATGGTGAAATGCTCGTACCCGAAGATCTAACAAAGCAAGAGGAAAATTATCACGATTAAAGTAAGCTAAGCCGAAAAAAGGACATTTATCACTTACACGTACCTGAAGAAATGGCGCGAAGCCGCCAAGGTTCTTTCCCCCGGTCCTCTTGACTTTCTTCGAGAGCTCCGCAAAGAGATGGGCGAGCATCGCCGCTCCCCAAGCATATCGCCCCATGCCCTCCAGGTCCCTCAACAGCAGAAGGGAATGCGAGGAAACCTTGTCAGAGGCCGTTGAGAAGAGGACCCGGCCGAAGAAGTAGAGGAAGAACGCTCTCAACTTCCTCCGTGCCCTCTGTGGACACGCGGCCGCCTCTCTTGCCTCGATCATCGCCCGCCGCCACTCGAAGCTAGCTGCAGCTTCGCCCTTCTGACGCTCTGTAAAGGTGCCAAGGCCGTATTGCCTCGACAACTGTCCGAGGGGGATCCGGTTCTGTGTCCTCACACGCTCCACGTAGTCCCATTCCCCAATCAATTCATGG
Organism: Acorus calamus; assembly: GCA_030737845.1. Lineage (NCBI taxonomy): Eukaryota > Viridiplantae > Streptophyta > Magnoliopsida > Acorales > Acoraceae > Acorus > Acorus calamus. The sequence continues at coordinate 14,748,445 of CM060870.1, forward strand.
AAAAGTGCCTTATAGTCGGCAAGGGTGGCCGCAATCACTGCCTCCCCTGACACCGGAAGGCCGGTGATCTGAAAAACGTCCTCGAGGGTCGGCATGACAGAACCGGTGGGGAGAATGAAAGCACAGCCCTCCGGATCCCACCTCTCCGCCAAAGCCTCCACGTAAGGACGGTGAACGTGGAATGGCTCGATCAGGAAGAAGGAACGGAAGCCCGCTCCATCCACCAAGCCCCTCTCCTCATGCCCCAAGGCATCGTACCACCTCTTCGTCCCATGCCACAGAGCTCGAATACGGTTCGGTCTCTACAAAACAAACGAAGGGAACACGGGTTAGTTTAAAAAAGTAGTCAAGAAGTAAGAATCCAAGTCTACAAATTCATTTAGAAACCATGCTTAGCAAGATAAGCTTTCATATGCTAAAACAAAAGCATAAAAAATTGAAGACTTCACGAGTAGGCCCACCTTCAGTCATTCACGAAACACGTTTCATATGACTACCTGTTATACCTTCTTATCCCACCGTAGTCATTACTTGCGTACCTTCTCTATTTTACCGTCTAGCATGATTATATACCTCTCACGAACCCACCCCAAGCATGTAAAGGAGCTTAGACCCGTAAATTGCATACACATACTACACCATCATGATCAAATGCATATAAAAATATATATGTTCTGAAAAATATATGCATACAAAAGCCAACACAGGCAAGCATGCTAAGACGTGTCATTTCCCTTGCCTCATACGACAAACATGGATGCACATATGAAAATTGTCCCCTTCTTTTATTCCAACACAAAACCCATATTCGCATGCTTATTATCCCACCGTGATCGAACTACACATACAAGCATGCATATTAGACACACACCGCACCCACTATTTTCTATTCATGCATATTATACACACACATCACCCACTATTATCTATTCATACATATTAGACACACATATCACCCACTATTACCTATGCATACCACGAAATACATGCAAATATGAAAGGCTAAGACTAAGGTTAGGAACATACCATGGCCCTGTGGACCCAGGAGCGTCCACCTCGGCCTCGTCTGGATCGTCCATCCCGTCGTCATCTCCCTCCTCGTTCTCCTCGAACACGGCCTCCTCGGCCTCGGCCCCAACACCAACACCGGCCTCCGCGGCCCCCATGCCCACACCCTCGGCCTCCTCGGCCTCCTCCACATCATCAGCCCCTCCGACCTCCTCCGTGCCTGCCGCACCGGAGGCTAAGCCCTCAAAAACACCCGTAGCCCTTCTCTCCTCCTCTGCTGCCCTGGCCTCTATGGCCTCCCTATCTAACATCCCAATAATGGCGTCCAATGACGCCCTCTCACTCTCACTCACCCCCTCGGCCTCGGCCCCTCCCTCCATCACACCCTCAACCAATCCCCCGACCCCCGAAACCACCTCCTCGACCACTGCCGATCGATCCCCACGCCTCCTCTTGCGTGAGTAGCGTACCATAGTACCCCCAACCTCCGGGACAGCCCCCGAAGACGTGCCCGTGCCCCTAACCGCACCAGTATCCACTAACGGCACCTCCGCCGCACCCACGGCCTCCCTCCCGACCTCCTCCTCCACCCGATCACTCCCCGATGAACTAGACCCCGAGACAGCCCCTCTCTGCTCTCGGGAAGACCTAAGGCGCTTCAATATCGAAGCCGTCCTCTTCCCCTTCGTCATCTCCTCCGATTTCGCACAAAAGAAAAACCCCAAAGAAAATCTAGGGCTCCGAAATCAAGAAGAAAGGAATGATGGAAGACAAAAACAAAGTATTCAGGGTGTTTTAGAATCAAGATTTTCAGTTTAAATTGAAAAGGAAGAAGAGAAGAGGGAAGAGTTACCGTTTTAAAACGTATGGAGAGAGAGAGGGTCCCTTTTCGGTTATAAGGGACCCAGTCGAGGGGCGGCTACCCACGAGTAGCCGCCCTCTCTAGGGCGGCTAGTTACAACTAGCCGCCCCTCCCAGTTTTCTCTTTCATTTAAAAAAAAAAAAACCTTTCCAATCTTTTCAGCCTTAAATTTCAAGGTCCTCCATACCAAACAGCCATGTATTGGCTTATTTCCAGACATTACTTGATCAAACACGACTCTCCCGAGGTTTTTCCACGCGTTCAGTACCGTTCAAATTCAAATTTCTTCAGTTCTGGTTCTTTTCCAGAATTCTTACCCTTCGGATGATCCAATTCACCCAAACTCAACTTTTACTTGCTTTCTGTCGGCGATATCCCCTCCTTGCTGAGTTTTCCCAAGCACGGGAACGGTAGGCACGAGGAAACTGACACTGGGCTGCTCCGCGCACGATAGCTAAGAACCCCGACCGCGGGTTGGATCACTCACCATTTACTTTTCTCGCCTTCCACCTGGATCATCCTCTCGGTTAAAAATTCTAAGTCAAGACCTAGCCTCTGACGGTCTAAATCAAACCCCCCGAACAGTACTGTTTCTGAAGGCATAACTCCTTGGAGGTCCGGCCGGCCAAAATAGGGGTCTCTTTCCTTATCATCGGTCGAAGTCTTTCCTGCTTCGCACAAAGACTCCGTCCGATGAGGGACAATTGTAGATACCCCAATTTTGACCGTCCATTGAGACACAAATACTTCAAGTAACACACGGAAATATCCCACATTTGGACATCCAGTAGAGAACCAAAGTTAAGGAAACCGGAAGCCTTGACCTAAAACCAGAAACCCTAAACCGGAAGCCTTGACCTAAAACCGGAAACCCTAAACCGGAAGCCTTGACCTAAAACTGGAAACCCTAAACCGAAACCCCAAACCCTAAGCCAATACCTAAACCCTAGCCCAAACCCTAATCCTAAACCAATCCCTAGCCCGGACCTAAACCTAAACCTACCCTAAAACCCAAAACCCTAAAAAACCTAGCTCCCTGGGAAGGGGCGGCTAGCCCTAACTAGCCGCCCCAAACCGGGCGGCTAGTTTACACTAGCCGCCCCCCCAACCGCCCCCTGGCCGACTTTGGACCAGTCCCCTGGATGGGACATAAAGCAGCATTAAATGCTGATCATTGCGGCGGGTCATGACCTTTAGCCGCCCTCTGTTGGCCGGATCAAACCGAGTAGCCGACCCAAGCCACCGCTTGTCAGAGATGGGACGTTTGGCAGGTCATGAGTGGGGCAGCTACCAGGAAGTAGTCGCCCTTCACCTAGTCTCTGACAGAAGAACCAGAGAATTAATGAGGGGTCTAATCGAAGCCAAACCACTCCATTACCCCCGGGATATTTCCCTGCCCCTCTTTTACTATAAATTGAGGGATCCCAAGCCCAAAAAGTGGGGCACCAATTCATCTTCAATCACCAATCCACCATCCTCACTTGTTCAAACCCTTCCACCACTAGAAATTCCTAGAGAGATAGAGAGAGAGAGAGAGAGCCCCTTTTGTGAGAGAAACACCCATTCCCTACATAAAATACCCTCTCATCCCACCCTCCAGAAACCCGGGCTAAACCTAGCTTAGCCTCTGTCCAAAACCAAACCCATTTCCTACCGAAGTTCTGCCCAAACCAACCCAGACCCTGGACGGCTAACCCTAGCTAGCCGCCCCCTGGCCGACGGCTAAAAACAACTAGCCGCCCCCCCATACACACCCCACTTACACCCCCCTATGTCCCATAACTCCTTTAGTTAAGCCCCGGAAGCAGAATAGGATACCTGTTTTTCACCTCTGTTTTTCACCTCTGTGTACACCCCCCTATGTCCCATAACTCCTTTAGTTAAGCCCCGGAAGCAGAATAGACCCCACAAACTCCCCCACATTGGCGATCAAATCTGACCCAACCTTTTCCTGCTTTTAGAAAAAGCAGGTGGCGATCACACAAACCCTTGAATCCTCTTGAGACGCTATCGGGCGCCTCAACCAGGAACGACACCCCTCACCCTTCCGAGAAGACGATCCGACCGAGCCCGCCAGGGCACGCATCCGATCCGAATCCCCGAAGAACCCCCACACACGCACGCGCGCTCACCCGCGCACCGCCGAGAGGCCTTCCCGACGATACCGACAGGGGGTAGTTGGGAGAGGCACCCTTCGTTGGTGGAGTTCACCTACAACAACAGCTACCACTCGAGTATTCGGATGGCACCTTATGAGGCACTCTATGGCCGCAGCTGTAGGTCGCCATTGTGTTGGGATGAGGTCGGAGAGCACCAGTTGGAGGGGCCAGAGATCGTCCGCCTGACCTCAGAGAAGGTCAACAAGATTCTTGAGCGTATCCGTACCGCTCAGAGCCGTCAGAAGACCTACGCCGATCGCCATCGCCGTGAGCTCGCCTTCGGGGTTGGTGATCATGTCTTTCTAAAGGTGTCGCCGTCAAAGGGCATCTTCCGTTTCAGTGTGCGGGGCAAGTTGCGTCCACGTTTTATTGGCCCGTTTCTCATCCTAGAGCGGATTGGGGAGGTGGCCTATCGCCTAGCCTTGCCCCCACAGTTGGCTCAGGCCCATGACGTCTTCCACGTCTCGCAGCGGAGGCGTTACGTCCACGACCTTGCTCACATCATCCCGTTCGAGCCGCTCGTCTTCGAGCCGGACTTGTCATTCGTGGAGCAACCGGTCGAGATCCTAGACCGACACGAGAAGAGGCTCCGCACCAAGGTGGTCCAGTTGGTTAAGGTGCGTTGGCAGCACCGTTCAGGTGCCGAGGCCACTTGGGAGCGCAAGGACGCCATGCGTGACGCATATCCACATCTGTTTCCTTCTTAGATGTTTTTGTATTAAATTTTGTGGACAAAATTTCCTAAGGGGGGAAGAATATTATATGTGTCACTTTTTAGCCTATGAGTAACCTTTGGATCAGTTCTGGCCATTTTTGAAATTTTCTTTTTCGATCGGAACCGCTAAAATTTTAGCTTTTTAGCCATCTGCGTGAGCTAGAGAACTCCGATTGGAAATCAAACTGCATATTATGGGTCCTGGTACCATTCTGTACTACCCATAAAAATTTCATCAAATTCCGGTAACGTTTGGAAAATTATGCAGTTCCGAGCCGTATCCGGGTTTTCTTCATTACTGGTTTTGTGGGAGGAATAGTGTTGGGATATTTTGGTGGTTAGGGTCACCTTGGGTAAGCTTACCCCCCTCTTACTTAGGGGTTAAGTAAGGTTGAGATATTTGTGAGTGTGAGTGGGTGAGGGTAGGTTAAACTCACCCCCTTTTTTATTTCTTTTTTTCTCTTCTTTTAAAGAGAAATGTAGGCGTGGATGTCCCTCTCTTTGACTCTCTCTCCCTCTCACACACTCTCTCCCTCTCTGATTTCTGGTTTCGGTAGTGTGTGTTGTGTGTTTTGGCTTGGTTGGAGAAGAAGAAGGCACACAAGCAAGGGTGAGTAAGGTTGTGTGTTTGTTGTTGTTGTTGTTTCTCTTCTTCCTTCTCCCTCTCATCTCCCCCCCCCCTATTTGTCCACTGTTTTCAGCCAAGGAGAGGTAGTAGAGGGGATGTGGAGGTGGTGGTAGTGGTGGTGGTGGTTGGAGTGGCTTCGGGTCTTCCCCCTTACACTTCCCCCTCTCTTGGTGAGGCTGTCCCTCTTCTCTTAAAATGCTATTTTTGGGTATTAAGGGGTGGTGTGGGACTATGCATACTTGTGGTTACGTTTTGGGTGTTTGTGAGCTTAGGGAGGGGGTTGGAAATGGTCTGGGCGCGCGCGCGGGGCCATCTGCGCGCGTGCGCGCTCAGACGCGCGCGCAGGAGACCCAGGCGGGTCTGTCGGGCGCACGGGTGCGCGCGGGCTGGCATTGGTAGACAGGCGGCTCGGGCACGTATGCACAGGCGCGGGGGGCGTGCGGGGCATGCGCCCGGGTCGCGCGAGCATGGCAGGGCGCGGGGGCTGGTGTCCTGGGCGCGCGAGCAGCGCGTCCGGGTGCGCGGCTGGGCGCGGGGCAGTGCGCCGTCGGGCGCGGTTGCGCGTGCATGCGCGTGCGTACGCGTGCGGGGCCACACGTGTGGCTGCTCGAGGGCTCAGGTTAGTGTCGGGGTGCTCGGATAGGCGTGCGTACGCGCGTACTCGCATGCGTGCGGGCCCGTATGCATTCATATCGGAGTCTTTAGCATTTCTAGTAAATTTCAAGTATTGTTATGTAGTTTACTCACCATTTTCGTTACCCTTGCCTTACAGATCTTGGCGGGTGGTTGCGCGACGACCCGGGGTGCGGTGAGTGGGTCAATCCAACCCAGTTGGGAGGCGTTCGATGCACGTTGGAGTGCATCGCCCTCCCCTGGGGTACCATAACTACGTATAACATGCTATATACTGTAGATATATGCATGATATTGCCTGTTTAGCTAGGAATACACACATGTTATGATTAGATGTTGTATGCTAGGTTTTATTCATTTATGTATCATGCATAGGAGCCATGTATGCCTAGACACATATCATGCGTAATATAAACCCGATTTATGCATGTCCCCACGTAGTTTGGTTTAATTAAACAGATAAGGAGGTATAAGTATAAGCACGCCTTAGGAAATATTACGTCTTGTAATTAATTTAAGATGCTTCCATGATTAATCTTTATTTCTTGTAAGAATTAAATGCATGCTTAGGCCATATTTTTCTTGCCTAATGAGATTAGGTAAGTGTATGACCACCTATGGGGTCATGCTATGTCAAGGACGCTTAGAATGAAATATCTTCCCCACATCTGAGTTATGCGCCCTGGAGGGAATTCATGAGAATTCGTTGCGCTTATCAGTGTTTGATAACCGATGACGACGGATGCTTAGGGATCATATTCGCGGGTGTCGAGTGTTCTTCCCTTCGTCGGCACCGAGTAGAGACTGCCCGGCGTAGTAAAGTCCGGTGGGGGCACTCCTAGACACTACTAATGACGCGTGTTGGTGTGCCCAAACGGCTAAGGTAGCGATCTTGGGAGGCTAGTCCGGTAGAGGCCTGAACCCCGTGAGGTGCTCCTGGAAACTATCTACGACGCATGTTGGGGAGCCCATATTGCAGAGATAGGGACCTGGGAGGCTATCAGGTAGTAGGGGCCACACTGAGAGAGACTACCGGAGGACGAGCGGTGTAGGACAATCGACCTTGTCCCCAAGAGCCTATGTCACCCCAAGGAGGGGGTGAGGGTGAGGGTGTGGGTGTGGTGGGTCGGCGTTGGTCTGACCTGCCAGTTTGAGCAATTGCTCCCAAAATCCTAGGTCACCCTTCGGGGTGAGGGTGAGGGACTTGAATGATTGTTTGAAGTTATATGAGTTATGATACATGTATTGTTCCATTCACTGAGCGTGTGGCTCACCCCTCGCATATATTTTCTCCAGTTGTCGCTGATCCGGATCCGAAGGAGGAGCTCCCTGAGACGCGATTCGAGTAGGAGACCATCGTTCACGTTAGATATCTTGCGAGTGAGAGGCTTCCACCATCCCCCGTTTTCTTGTATGTATTTCTACTTGTGCTTGGGCACAGTTTGTGGATTGATGTTGTCTTTCGTTGTATATTGGCTCTCACAGGACAGTTTGATTGAGTACTCTAGTCTGTAAATATGTCTTTGAATTACAGACTTAGTCGTTTTTGCTTCCGCTATTTTTTTATGTATTTGATGTCAGTTATTTGGTTTCACTTTATTGCCTTTGACATTGTGGAGTAATTATTGACCTCGTGTATGGATGACTAATATCATGTACATACTTGCCACGTCTCGGGGATGGCCGCCCTGGGGTGTGACATCAATAGATTTCATATTTGAAATTTTTTAATATTAAAAATATATAAAATTCTTTTTCAAAAAATTAAATAATAATTTTTTAAATAAAATATTTTTTATAATTTAATAATAGTATTTGTAACTAAAAATCAAAATTCAAAAATTTTAAAAATATATTCTATGTAAATTTAGCCCATCATATTTATCCAGCACTATAGGAAACCTAAAGATCTCATAGACTCTGTCGTTTGATCTCATTTTGAATTTTAAATTCAAATTTTACATTTAATTTTGAAATTTGGATGTAAATATAAATTTGAAAATTAATAGGTACATATATTAATAAATAATTGACAAAAATACAAAAAGATAAAAAAAAAAAAATTTCTTAAGGGGGAAGAAATGAAATGGTTTTATGCTTTTCTTCTGCCATGTGAAAAGTGGCATCTTTGTTTTTTATTGTGCACTTTTTTGGGGGAAATTCGCATGTATATCATGGAAAGTATCGTTATATCATATAATTGCAATGTATACCCTTAAAAATTATAATCATTGTGTACGTATACTTTTGAATTAAATTCTATCAAATAAAAGTGGTATTGGAATGTATTATATCTAGATGTGGAGAATCGTTGTAGTGTCGTGTTAGTTGTCGTCACAACTCGTTAGTGTTAATGGATTAATTCTTCCCCAAAAGTCCCAACAGTTTCCCCCCTTCGGGGTGAAGATGAGGGTGATGTGTGGTCACGTCTCCACGTGACACTTATATCTGTCAGTGTTCTCCCGTCCATATCTTTCCTTGGAAGGAAAATGTCATAGTGTTATATTATTATTCTTAAATTTGTATTCTTGCCACTCACTGAGCTTGTAGCTCACCACTCGTGTTGCTTTCCATCAGGAGCAGTGGGGCGTGGAGCTGGAGCATCCCTCTAGCGTTGTTCGTGCGTACTGTCCCAACTTTCGGTTGGCAAGGGCGGCGAGGCTATCAGTAATTCTATTTTTGTGTATGTATCAGTAATTGTGCGTGTCGCACATGTGGTTGTATTTGGACTAGACTTGGGCTCTCACAGGACGATGATTGTGTATTCGAGTCAGTAATAATGTTTTTGATTTACAGAGTTAATTATATTTTCTGCTTCCGCATTATTTTTAGTTACTTATCGCTTTCCTGTCGCCTTGTTATTTATGCAATTATTGATTCATTTTCATCAAGGGTCATTGTTGACTTCTTGTGTATGAGTCATGGTATTGTAGGATTGTTATGACCACACAGGACAGCTGCAACTCGGAGCCGAAAAAGGGGAGAAACATTCCATGCTTGTAATTACGATCCTCACAGATCCTCCATCATCGGTTATCAAACACTGATACGGTATCGAATTCTCATGAATTCCAGTCAAGACGCATCACTCGGATGCAAGGAAGACAACTTGATTCATACACGCCAATGCGTAGGTATGACACCAAACAAGTCATACACTTGCCTAATTCATTAGGCAAGGCCCATGGCTAATTTGATTGAAGATTTTGTTGATTTTGATAGATCAGATTTAGAAGTTTTGATGAAACTTTAAATGTTAATTCATTCCCCAATTTAAAACATGCCAAATATAGATTCTCCGAAATTTAGATAATGCTAAATTTAGATTTCTAAATTTTAAAATATCGCTCTACATGAAAGGAATAGGATTATGCATATTAAATGTATAAATATTGTCAAGTTGTGCAAAATGTCCTTTAAATATAAAAAAGAAACATCTCTAATATATATGTAGAAATGAATTAATTGCATAGGGAAATGTCCAAATCTACTATAAAAAAATATATGAAAATATGTACATTTAGGCACCTAACATTTACCCACACAGAACTCCATAGATTTATCATAGTCAATTGCATGTTTTACTCCAACTTGATGGATATATATACTTTCAGGTGAAGCACATCATTGGTAAAGTAAGGACTATCATTCCCTATGAATGACGCCCATGACATGCCGCATAGGGTTTTGGATCCCCTCTATAAATGATCCATAGAAGTGAAGTTATAGCTGGATTTGAATTTACTCACAAAAGTCTTTGTTATTCTCTCCCTAACCTGAATCTCAAAATCCACTTTAACCATTGTTGGGGTTCCATCGAGCACACACCTCAAGAACATCCCAAAAGTCTGTATCTCCTCCACATACTGTTGAGCAACAATGTGGAATGCCTGCCCATGGACATAGAATGCTTGAGACATTATCATTCCATTGAGTGAAAATTTTTTGCAGTCCGATCGCTTGAGTTCTAAATAAACATTGGCCTTTTTGCTTGACTTCCTGAACTGGATGACTCTCACAGGATGACCGGGGAGCTCCTTTGAAGTGATGGCTGGTGTGGGAAGTGGAGGATTCTCAACCTTGAAGAAGAGAGCATTTATGACCAACTCAGAAGCAGTTGCACGGTCCAAATCTTCACATTGAAGGACTTCTCTTAGCTTTTTATTTGTCATGTAACGCATTCAAACAAAGCGAGATAGGTATGATTTTAAAACCTCATGTCGATCATCCATTATCGAATATCGAGCTCTAGCCCACTTTAAAACTATATCATAAGCATCCATTATCAGAATTTTTGGGCGGCATTGGCTATTGGTTTTATAGCTCGGGATGCTAATGCTTCAAAGAGAGCTCTAAACAATATGACGCAGTATTCAGGTTCATGTTCGAGAGTAGTAAACACGTGCAATATCGAACACGAGAAGGAACATCATACTTGTGAGCAACCATTAATATACCGAACAAACTAGGGATGGACGCAACAATTGTCGGTGGTAATTTCTTGCCATATATGAAGTTCAAGAGCTCCATCAAATAATGCAGAAGCATAAAATATAATTAAGTCTGTAAATAAATAACATTGTTACAGACTCGAATACACAATCACCGTCATGTGCGAGCCCAAGTCTACTCCAAATACAACCACATGTGCGACACACATAATTTCTAATGCATACACAAAAACAGGATTACTGACAGCCTCGCACTTGCCAACCGAAAGTTGAGACACTCCACGCATAAACTACACTAGAGGGATGCTCCAACTCCACGCCCCACTGTCCCTGATGAAAAACAACACACGAGGGGTGAGCTACAAACTCAGTGAGTGACAAGAATCCAAACTCAAGAATAATAATATAACACTAACACATTTTCCTTCCAAGGAAAGATATGTATGGGAGAACACCAACAGATATAAGTCTCACGTAGAGACGTGACCACACATCACCCTCACCCTCACCCCGAAGGGGGGAAGTTGTTGGGATTTTTGAGGAACAACTAATCTATTAACACTAATAAGTTGTAACGACAACTAACACCACGCTACAAAGATTCTCGGCATCAAGATAATATATACCAATACCTTGCATCATTCGGTAGCCCTTTCCAGGGTAATCCTCATTCTAACGGCCATCCATGGTCAGTATTCAAGCCTCGTACAATAGTGGCATCATACTCTAGGCATTCCTAACGATACGGCATCACCCGTGGTCGGTACTCGAGCCTCGTATGGTAATCACATCATACTCTAGGCATTCCCTACAATACGGATTCACTCATGGTCGGTACTTGTAACACCTGTGCATTTTTTTCTTATTTATATATTTTATTTAAATATATAAATAAAATATTTAAATTAAAATTAGTGTGTTTTGTGTGTTTTTAAGTTTTGGCCCATTTAATGTATCTTTATGGGCTCATTTCAATTTACAATTTTAAATATTAATTGTTATGTTAAAATTTTTATATATATATTTTTAAGATCTTTAAGATCTTAAATGGTTGCAATCTCATAAACATTGAAGCTCAAAAGATTAAGTTTTGAAATTTCATTGTTATTGATTTTGAGGGGCCCAGTTTTGAATTTGTGAATTTCATGTAATATGCTCTAGGGACCTATATGTAATTCGTATAGGGACCTATGTGTAAATATGAAACAAACCGGGGGTCTTTTTGTAATTTCGTTAGGTTTCGGCATCTAAGTGTATATATAAATATATATTTATATAGGGGTGTGCGGCGGGGTCTTTGGTTCGGCAGAAGCCGAGAGAGAGAGAGAGATAGAGAAGGTATTTAATCTTTTCTTTTTATCTTTTGATTTTCTTATTATTAATTAAATCCATATTTATGTGTTTGAATTTTTAAGCTTTTAATAAAAATAGAGTTTTGATTTATTATTTATTTTAAAGATTAAATTTATTTTTATGTTATAAGATTTTGAGTTTTAAAAAAAATTAGAGTTTTGATAGATATATGTTCATGTTATTGGATTTCTAAGTTTTTATAAAAACTAGGGTTTGATATATTATTTATTATTGTTAGATCTATGTTAGGTTTTTTGAATTTTTGAGTATTCATAAACTTAAGGTTTCGATTTATCATTTATTTTAAAGATTAGATCTATGTTTAGATTTCTAAAATATAAGTTTTTAATAATACTAGAGTTATGTTCTATATCTATACTTAATAAATTTTATTTATTTTTAATTTTTATTGGCTAATAGTTTATTTTTATTGAAAAAAAATGTATTTTTATATTTAATTTATGAATTTTCGTTATTTTATTATTATTTTGAATTTCTGGATTTTTGTCTTTTCTGTTTTATCTTTTCTGCTTTGCCTTTTCTGGTTTTGTCTTTTCTGGTTTTTGTCATTTAATGTCTGGTTATATGGTAAATAGGTTTAGATCATATTCTTAGGTTGTAGAATATATGGAGATGGATTTAGATTATTGGGTATAAAAATTTATGTCTAATAATTATAGATAGGTAATTAGGTCTTTGGCCTATGGTTGAATTATGGGGTCTTAATTAATAATCTATTTGATTCATCTAGGTTGTAATTTTTGTTGCGGGCTTCATTCTCCAGACCTAGGGTCCATTCGAGGTGAGTGGGCCTATTGATTTATTTTATGTGAGTTTTTCTCTACATCGTTGAATTTCTGTGTTCATTATATTTGTACGATATTATGTGATATCCATGCATTTATATTATGATTATTTTGCATGATTTTGATATTTTACATATTGATCAAATTGCATTTCTTACTGAATAAAGTTGCATGATTTAATTCATTCGTCTTGTCATTTTAAATAGCATGAATTATGCTATTCATGTTTCAAGAATTAACATAATACATTTTTTATGCTTATGTTTTCGAAATAACATTTGGATTAAAGATTTTCATTTCGAGACTTTTGAAAAAATTTAGGACTATTGGAGACAACCTAGTCCTTGGAGATTTTATCAAGATGCATATCATGACATATTTTCTGGAATAAATCCCCCCGTAGTATTTCGCCTTTGGGGAGGAAGGTTTAGGACTCGAAGAGTCAGAAGATCGGTGAGGGGTGTGGTAAAGCATTCCTTACAGCGGCGGATTCCTTTGTTTGGAGTCTGCAGCAACCGGGGCATCATGTGCTGGTGTTCTCGTAGTGATGGCAGCGGCGACCCATCAGCGTCTTCTAGATCCGACGTCTCCTCGAGGGAGCTTTTTGAGCGATTTAGTCGCTTGGGGCTTGGCACACCTGTTTTGGGGATCGGTTCTTCCGATTGAGAACCCTACCCGGTCATATCATTTAAGCTGCATGATTTCTATGATGTGGACCAAGGATTGGGCCACGTGATTGCATTAAAATTATATTCTATTAAGCTCATGAATTTAATTTGATTTTTAAAAGAAAATTCTTATTTTTTTTATATATAAATATATATATATATATATATATATGATGATATTTTTTTACTTTCATGATTTCTCTGATGTGGGCCAAGGATTGGGTCACGTGCGCATTAAAATATTATTTTTAAAAATTCATGATTTTAAATTGATTTAATAAAATAAAAGATTTATTAAATAAAATTTTAATTTTCATAAAACTTTATTTTTATATATACTGTCACGTAAGGTAATTTGTCAGTGGACTTATTCACTGAGTTAATCACTCACCCTATTCGATATGGGCTGGTTGTTTCATAACCAGATATTACGTATTCTGAGGATTAAGATGAAGTTTGGACTTTTCACGTATTTCAGAAATTGCTCCAAGGTAGCGGTTCGAGAGTAAATTATAGTTACGACTGACTATTTATGTTTGTTTAGTTTAGATGGCTCCCACAAGGGTAGTTTATTATGTACTTTCTTTTTAGTATCTTGTCTCCGCAAAAACTCTGATATATTGTAAAGTCATTGATGATTTAAAACCATTGGATATTATTATGTTTTATTATCATTGGTTTTATTACATTTATATTATATTGGTATCATTAAAAAAAAATGAGTTCAAATTTTTGTCTTGTATTTGGATTAAGTTTAGTAACGAGTCCGATAAGCTGTTAGGTAAATGTGGGGCGTTACAGTACTCAAGCCTCGTATGTTAGTGACATCATACTCTAGGCATTCCCAACGATACGGCATCACCCGTGGTCGGTACTCCGAGCGTCGTATGATAGTCACATCATACTCTCGGCATTCCCAACAATATGGATTTACCCATGGTCGGTACTTAAGCCTCGTATGGTAGAGACATCATACTTTGGGCATTCCTAACGATACTGTGGCACAATGCAGGACAGATTCAACACCGGGTAGCTTCAACGCACGATGATGTAGGGAAACAATACTCCACGCTCACAATCTCATTTGGTAGCCCTCTCCCAAGTAGCCCTCTCCTTCGCGGCCTTCCGGTGGCACGGTGGCACCACGCAGGGTAGCTCCAACGCTGGGTAGCTTCAACGCACGATGAAATGGGGAGGAAGCACTTCATGCTCGCAATACGATCCTCACAGATCAACTACTATCATCTAGTAAATACCATTGCTATACAGAATTCTCTTGAATTTTCGCACAGATGCATCCCTTGGATGCGGGGGAAAGAAGCTAAGTCCTCGAAATCAATCATGACAAGACATGATCCTAACGGCGAGTCATACACGCGCCTAAGACATATAGGCCTGACATTCTATTATAATAGCTATCAGATAACAAACTCCAATACAACAATGAATTCTAATAAATTCCCATAGAGATGCATCACTGGGATGCAAACAAGATAGCTACAACATTTACACAATAAAACATGTATGATCCTGACAACAGCAGATCATAGATATGCATACCATAGACAAGGCCAAAGAATTAAAATACACATAAATATCACAACAAGGTGCATGAACCACATGTCCAAAGAACCTAGCATTCAAGAATTAGCCACACTAAGCATCTATCAACACAAAAGCAATACTATGTAAAAATCAAGATTGAATATTGCTATAAACCACCATCGATACGCGATGCACAATCACATGCACCAAACGTTTCCGAAAAGGGGTGGATCGAACCACTCACCAAAGACCCATTCATCGCGAGTCCCGCCAACGAAAGCTGCAAAACACAACCAATGATGCTCAAATAAAAAATGAAGCTTCCTGACACATATATATAAGCTTACTTCATGAAGACACCAACTCTTAACATTGCATACAACATGTAAACTAACTTATTGAAACAATCATGCAAAATTGTTTCATCTGCAGCAAATACCCTTAATGATTTGATCCCCACAGCACCAAATACTCATCCAAAAATTTTAAAATAAATCACACGCATTCTCTGATATGTTAGGATCATAATCCTTGAAGACATCAAATCCTGATGTACTCTTGAAATACATAATATCATAAATTGGTCTATTTGTACGTGAATTTGGACAGTCTATGAACATCAGGCTATTACTTTCAATATAGGTAATCAATTGACACAATTTTATATATAGTATCTAAACATATGGATGATCAAATCACATGAAGACATAGCCTTCATAACATGCCTCTAGATACTAATTTCATAAGGATCTTTATAAGACAGAAAATCTGCCTTACTATGACACAAAATTCCCAACAACAAGGAAAGGGGAAAAACACCTACAACAACACTTATGCATCCTTGCTGACCACCCAAAATACTAGACAGCAACACCCAAACTTATTTGAAGGATAAACACAAACACCTACATGGCACAAAGGGGAGCTGAAGATACCTTGGGAAGAAGAGAAGAGAGTGCATATAAGGGCTCCCACCATCACAATCACATGCAAACAGGCCTACACACACTCCTCATAATAACAAACAACACACATATATTCAGCCACCATTCATGCATAGATTAACCACAGCAAACTTCAATTTATACAAAAATAATGGGAGCATCAACATTAGCACAAGAATGTGAACTACTAAGGGAGGACATAGGATTTCACTTACCCCTAGTGAGGCCAACACCAAACTTTCTCTTCCCTAGGCTTCTCTTCACCCAAACCCTCATGAATCAGCCATGACAGGCCCCAATTCACAGCAGCAGCAGCAACGAAAAGAGAGAGCTAAAACAGCCAACAAGGCAAAAAGAAAAAAGAAAAGAAAAGAAAAACAGGGGATTCACCAAATCTCTTCAATCTCTTCCTCTCCTCCCTTTCTCCTCTTCTCCTCCTCCCACTCTCACTCACTCTGCTGGAACCCCAACAATACCAACAAAAAACCCCTTTTATTCCCCCAAAACAACACACATTTAGTAGGGTTGAAAGGACAAAACCGTCCCTCACCAGAAATTCTGAACAAGTTCTACTAAAACATCCATAACGTCTACAATATAGCCGTAATTGCACAATTCAAACTCTATTGGAAAGTCAAGACAATTATCTACAACTTTCATGTTTATGTCAGGATCCAATATCACCTCTAGCTATTCCAAAATATAAGTTAAACACCGAACAGGGTTGCTGCCAGACTTTTCTCATCCCCCGGGTATAATTGAAAAAACACTCATAACTTTTGCTACATGAATCCAGATGATCTAATTCTACTTCTGTACATAAGCTATATCAAAATTAAACATTTCATAACAAAATCATATTTAAACTACTTCATCTAAGTATTTAACGAAATTAAATCCGAATACCATTTGGAACTGCATAACTTCTAAAAAGAAGCCAGAATGCGACGAAAATATATAGGTAGGCCAATGCCAGTGCCAGGAGAAAAGATTTGATGTCAGATTTTAAAATTGAATGCCCAAACTATTATTATAAATGTAAACCAAATATTTACCAGCCAAAAAGTGACACATACTTAATAGTAACACTAAAGATTTTATGCAAACAGACATGTTATCTTCATAAATGATACTGTAGCATGGAAATCTACTGTAATGATTGCATCTTTGAGATTAGTATAGGTTCCAATGAAGGCATGAAGGGTCCATTTGTTTCAAAAGAAGCAATCATATAGGGATGTTTGAGAGCTTTAAAAAAACGGTTATAAGAAAACTATTTTTTAAAACTGCTTTCAAATCCTTATTTTCACATCCGCCATGAGGGTTCCTACACCATTTTTTAGAGATCGAGAACTCCATATATTAGAAATGTTTCACAAAAGTTTCATGTTCCTTTAGTTTTACTTGAATATTGCAAATTTAAATATTTTAAAATATTTTTTTAATATTTAAAAGATCTAAAAATACCGTTCATTTGAATTAGGTGATATTTTCAAAATTTTAAAATTATTATTTAAAATTTAATATTAATTTTTCAATGAAAATTTCAAATTTTAAAATTTATGTCCAATCATATTATAAATATGTCATATAATAAATTGTTATAAATATGAACCTATCAGGTTGTTAGGTTTGAAAAGAAAATGTAGAACCTTAAAAATATCTTGATTTAATTATATGTTAATATATTTTTTGATTTATGATAAATATTCTGATTTTAATTAAAGAGATTTTAGGATATATTTACTGAAAAATATATAATATGTTTTATATCTCATAAATTGGATTTGATAACTCATAAATAGGAGTTTTCTACCTCGTCAATAGATTTCTTATTTGAAATTTTTTAATATTAAAAATATATAAAATTCTTTTTCATAAAATTAAATAATAATTTTTGAAATAAAATATTTTTTATAATTTAATAATAGTATTTGTAACTAAAAATCAAAATTTAAAAATTTAAAAAATATATTATATGTAAATTTAGCCCATCATATTTATCCAGCACTATAGGAAACCTAAAGATCTCATTGACTCTCTCGTTTGATCTCATTTTGAATTTTAAATTCAAATTTTACATTTAATTTTGAAATTCGGATGTAAATATAAATTTGAAAATGAATAGGTACATATATTAATAAATAATTGACAAAAATACAAAAAGATAAAAATAAAAAAAAACAAAATTTTTTAAGGGGGAAGAAATGAACTGGTTTTATGCTTTTCTTCTGCCATGTGAAAAGTGGCATCTTTGTTTTTTATTTGTGCTTTTTTTTTGGGGAAATTCGCATGTATATCATGGAAAGCATCGTTATATCATGTAATTGCAATGTATACCCTTAAAAATTTTAATCATTGTGTACGTATACTTTTGAATTAAATTCTATCAAATAAAAGTCGAATGTTCCGTTAATAGTGTTAAATATGACCAGAATTGACTAATACGCCCTTATGACCATCGGGGCATTGAAATTTTACTTTTTTCCTGGAATCAAAAGATTTCAAATAAAACCCCTTCTTCAACCTTCAAACTCTAATATCCTGTATGTTTTATATGTTTCTAGGTTCTAGATGAGGAGAGTTGGTTTCTTCAGATCAGGTGAGAGACGGAGAGACGGACTTTAAAATTTTCAGATATGTTGAAAAACAGATGAGGAGGGGAGAGAGATGGTCACCGGTTGACTTGGTGAGTATGTTTCAGTGAGTTTTTATCTCCACCATCAGATCTAAGACTATATAATAGAACGACTCTAATTAAATCCGCACCTGCCACACCGCCTCACACAATCAGTTCATAGTGTGTGTACGTGTGTGTGTGTGACTATCATACAAAGCTCGGAGTACCGATCACGAGTGATGCCGTATCGTCGGGAATGCCCAGAGTATGATGTCACTACCGTACGAGGCTTGAGTAACGTCCAAGGGTGAATCCGTATCATTGGGAACGTCCACAGTATGATGTGACTACCATACGAGGGTCGAGTACCGACCACGGGTGATGTCGTATCGTTGGGAATGCCCAGAGTATGATATGACTACCGTACGAGGCTTGAATACTGACCATGGATGGCCGTTAGGATGAGTATTACCCGGGAGAGGGCTGCCGAATGATGCGAGGTATTGGAATGTATTATATCTAGATGTGGAGAATCGTTGTAGTGTCGTGTTAGTTGTCGTCACAACTCGTTAGTGTTAATGGATTAATTCTTCCCCAAAAATCCCAACAGTTTCCCCCCTTCGGGGAGAAGATGAGGATGATGTGTGGTCACGTCTCTACATGACACTTATATCTGTCAGTGTTCTCCCGTCCATATCTTTCCTTGGAAGGAAAATGTCATAGTGTTATATTATTATTCTTAAATTTGTATTCTTGCCACTCACTGAGCTTGTAGCTCACCACTCGTGTGTTGTTTTCCACCAGGAACAGTGGGGCGTGGAGCTGGAGCATCCCTCTAGCGTTGTTCGAGTCTGTATCTCCTCCACATACCATTGAGCAACAATGTGGAATGCCTGCCCATGGACATAGAATGCTTGAGACATTATCATTCCATTGAGTGAAAATTTTTGGCAGTCCGATCGCTTGAGTTCTAAATAAACATTGGCCTTTTTGCTTGGCTTCCTGAACTCGATGACTCTCACAGGATGACAGGGGAGCTCCTTTGAAGTGATGGCTGGTGTGGGAAGTGGAGGATTCTCAACCTTAAAGAAGAGAGAATTTATGACCAACTCAGAAGCAGTTGCACGGTCCAAATCTTCACATTGAAGGACTTCTCTTAGCTTTTTATTTGTCATGTAACGCATTCGAACAAAGCGAGATAGGTATAATTTTAAAACCTCATGTCGATCATCCATTATCGGATATCGAGCTCTAGCCCACTTTAGAACTATATCATAAGCATCGTCTTCAATCAAATTTAACTCATCCTTGCAAAGCACAACCTCCAAAGAAGATAAGGGTAGTTGATCCACCTCTTCCTAGAGTTTGGGTGTGTTCTGCTCATAACGAGCAACAAGGAATTTTTGGGCGGCCTTGGCTATTGGTTTTATAGCTCGGTATGCTAATGCTTCGGAAGAGAGCTCTAAACAATATGACGCAGTATTCAGGTTCATGTCCGAGACTAGTAAACACGTGCAATATCGAACACAAGAAGGAACATCATACTTGTGAGCAACCATTAATATACCGAACAAACTAGGGATGGACGCAACAATTGTCGGTGGTAATTTCTTGCCATATATGAAGTTCAAGAGCTCCATCAACGCATCTTTCTGAGAGACATCTATTGTTATGATTGTCTCTTTCTGTTCACCAGTTTCCAGCTTGTCATTGGAGAGTAAATTCCGAAAGAAAGGGCTCGCCTTTGCTAAGATAACAGAACTGTAAGCAGGTTCACATTTGATAACTTTAATTCAAAGGAACAATTAAAAACCAAACTATGTGCATATGTTATATCTATCATTCATGTGACTGCTAAAATAATTTTAACCATATTTGAAATAAATCTTTAATGATCCTTTAAGATTCAACTGTATCAAAAAAAAAAATTATTTTCCTTGAAATTTCAAGACAAACATGAGGAAAGAATTTCAGTTGGAATTCAAATGATAAGTTGTGCATATGTTGTGAATCCAAACAAAAAAATAATTAATAATTCTCAAAGGGAGAGATCTTAGAAACTTTAACAAAATCCTCAAAGAGAAAAAATTTCTCAAAGGGGGAGAGAGAGAGAGAGAGAGAGTTTTTCACCCACAACAGAATCCACAACCATCATATTCTTTTCTCTCTTTTGCAGCTTATCAGTTATGCTCCAATTATTAATATATGGGGGTTATAAAAAATACAGGAAAAGGAGAAACATAGCAAAAAGAAAAGGTTACTTTTTTAGATAATGCTGAAATATTTGGATTACAAAAAATGATAAAATATAAGATATTCAGGTGAAGCAAAACAATATGGAAACACATGTGAAGGAATTCTTAACAGTGTTAAAAAAGTGTTAAATATAATGTAGGGGTGATCAATGTTACTATTTAACAGTGACATAAACACCCACTTATAAAAAATAAAAAAAAGGTGTGCTACAAGTTGTGTATAGAACTGATATTATTATAATAAAGTTTTTTTTTCTAAGAATGGTGCTCCCTAGATTTGATCTCTTAACCTCTTTCAAGAAGGTGGGAGGTGTTTACTGATATAACTAAAGCTCGGTTCACATTATTATTATAATGTTGACAATGGAGAATACAAGATATTGTAATGAAATGAACATATCAGGATTCGGCAAAGTAATTAACTTCATTTCATGAACTTTTGTAACCTACTTAATAAAGTGGGAATGATTTGTGAAAAAATTCTATGTTTTGATAACATGGAATTTTGTACTGGTTCTCTAATGATTTATACATTGCTCAATATGTAGATGCATGCAAAAACATATATAAAGAAAAACTAAATGAAAAACACAAGTAACACATTGTTAACTTAAAGTAAGAATGACTAGATAAGACTAAATTAGAAAGAATGACTAGATAATAATATGGTTTCTAGTAATCTCATAGAAGCATCCAATTTTGCACATTTTCATGGGAATATTTTAACACTAATTTAGCCAAACATTTCCAAATAGAGTCTTCTCTATCAAATGTAATATCTTGACTTTGCCTAACATATAAATAAAACTTTTTTCAACACATTTAATAATGTTATACTGAGGAAATAGAGAATGTTTGACGAATAAAAGACATGGATAAGAAGTAGAACTCCACCAAAGAATTTATAAATAAAATAATACATACAATGCCAGGGGCAATTTGGAAACCTGTTAGAAATGTATGATTTTGTATAAAGTGGCTTGTAAAACTCAATTCTGAGGAAGCTCTTTTTCTTTGCTTTTTTAAGAAGAAATTTTTTATAATGAAATATAAAATAAACATTTAATTAAGCATTCCTTTTTTATTTATGTGAAAGAAAAAACAAATCAAAACAGGTTTCCAAATGGCCCCTTAATCTCAAAAAAATGTCATATATGGACACAATCAAGTTGTTCTTAGAGTTTCTACAATGCAGGGCGGGCAAAGCCTCCATATTTTGAGGGATTCATCTTCAGAAGGGATTACACTCCAACCACCCCCCTCCATTTTTTTCTATCATTATTATTATCTTTAATATTATATCAAAACTCATTAATAAATTTATTAATATTAATCCATTTTTTTAAAAAAAAGTATACTATTGGAAATGTCAGGTTAAGACCATTTAAAATGAGTCGAATATTAAATAGCTTCGGAATTATTTTTAAATTTGGAGGTGGCGTCCAAATTTGGAGGCCAAAATCCAAATCTCCATTGGAGGTTCATTTGCAGAGGGATAATGTTACATCCAACCTTATTTCCTGCCTCAATTCCAGTCTACGTGTGTTTTGAATTTTTTAAAAATATTATAACTCATATAATGAGGTACATGTTTTTTATAAAATATGAAGCATATACTCTAATAAATTGCGCGGATGCATTTATAGAAAATGTAAAAAATAATTTACGAAGCATATGCTTTGTTAACGTGAGCATATGCGTCGATAGATTTTTATCAATGCATATTGGGCTGGAATTGGGGCTGGAAATGGATCTGGGTGTGGTAGCGCCTTTGAAGAGTGATTGGAACAAACCACTCTCCAAATTTGAATACTTTGATCACAAATACAAAATTATTTTATTTTTATTTTCCAAGAAACTATTGTTAGCCTAGAAAAAAATTAAAAAAAACTAGTGACCCCAATTTTTAATTTTGACCATCTGATATAGAAAAAGACACGTGACAGCTTTTTATGAAAAAGTCAAGCAAATCCTAGTGAATCTTGAGACAAGTAGAGCATAATGACATTTAAAAGAGTGATTAGAACAAACCACCCTCCAAATTTTGAGATTTGGAGAGTGGTTGGAGATGCTCTTAAAACAAAAAAAAATCTGAAATTTTGAACAATTCCATTCACATAACATTGAAGATGCAATCCATTGGCTATTTCACATTGGGTGACTTTATTTCACAGGGATAATTAAGAAAGCAAAATCAAATAAGTAAAAAGTTATGAGTATATATTGTACATGTTTGTTAAAACTTATAAGCTACGGATTATAGTTTTTGGCTTAATATAAACAGTTGTTGCATGTTTGTTTAAATTTATTGAAACTTATTTCAGCTAAAAACAGCTTGAAAAAATCATAATCTCTAAGATATAGTTTGACAACTTATCTAGAAGTACTTCTACAAGAAGTTCCTTCTCGAAGAAGTTACTTACAAATAATGAACTTCTTGTATTTTGAGTAGAAGTTGTTTGGGAACATATATTGATGACTATTTTTAAAATATACTTTTGTAATATAAATCACATGAATTGTCTAAAATACCATTGACCCTATTTTATACAAATTTTTAATAGATCAATATAGATAAACAAATATAATCAACTATATAGTCAAATGACTAAAACACACATATAACTATAATATTATTTGTCTACAACATATTAATAATAAAATTATATAAAATAATATTATTAAAATAATAATAATCTTATTAAAATCAATATAACATGATCAATTTAGAAGGGGATACAATATAACATTATCAATTTTAAAATGAAAACCTATAATAAAAATCTTATAAAAAGACTAAAATAAAAATTCTACCTTGTTCATATGTTGCTCTATACATCTCTAGAAATCCCATGGGTTTCAATAACAAATTTATATTTAATTTTATATTATTTTATTATATATTCGTTTGTGTGTGTGTGGGGTTTGTTACATATACGTCTGTGTGTTATATATTTGGTGTGTGTGTGTGTCATTTTTTTTTTTTTGATATCGAAGGGACTCCCCGTGGCTGACCTTATGGTCGAGCTGGGAAAGCTACCTCCGCCTGTTGGCCCCGGTCCCACGAAAAATTCTTTCGAGTGTGTGTGTGTGGGGGGGGGGGGGTTTGTTAAGGGTTTGTTATTCGTTTTGATATATGTATATAGTTTGTTATGGGTGGGTTTGTTTTATATTTGTTTATTTTATATATATATATATATGAGGGGTGATTACGTGCGGCGAACGGCGGGTGCAGCGTCGATCACGGGTCCATCGCATTGGACGGTCGGGTGCGATTCACGTCGACCGTTGGATGCGATGGACCCGCGATCGAACGGCCCACGATGCGGTTGCACCAGCCGTTCGCCGCACGTAATCGCTCGACATATGTATATATATAGCACCGATTAGGTGCGGCGGCCGCACCATGCAGCGTCGACCACGGGCCGTCGATCACGGATCCATCGCATCGGACGGTCGGGTGCGATTCACGTCTACGTTGGATGTGATGGGCCCGCGATCAGACGGCTGCCGCACGGTGCGGCCTCCGCACCTCATCGCGCTCGTATATATATATATATATATATATATATATATATATATATATATATATATATATATATATATATATATATATATATATGGACGTGATTACGTGCGGCGAACGGCAGGTGCGGCAGCGATCATGGGTCGTCGATCACGGGTCCATCGCATCGGACGGTCGGGGGCGATTCATCTCGACCATTGGATGCGATGGACCCGCGATCGAACGGCCCACGTCGCGGCTGCACCTGCCGTTCGCCGCACACAATCATTTTCATATATATATATATATATATATATATATATATATATATATATATATATATATATATATATATATAAATGATATTATGCGGCGTGCGGACTCGACCACGGGCCGTCGATCACGGGTCCATTGCATCGGACGGTCGGGTGCGATTCACATCGACCGTTGGATGCGATGAACCCGCGATCGTACGAACGACGTCGCGTCCGCACGCCGCATATTATCACTCGACTATATATATATATATATATATATATATATATATATATATATATATATTACATACTTTTAGGTTATATATGTATACACACACACTATTTGTTATATACATAGTTTGTTATATATTTGTTATACATAATTTGTTTTATATATATATAAAAGAGGGGAAATTTTTTGGGTGAGCTTGTTATATATAGTTAAGCCTGTCAATTATTCAAAAAAAATCCGAATCCGATCCGAATCCGTATCCAAAAAATCAGAATTATCCAATATTCGAAGATCCGGAGTGCGGATATGGATATTAGTCTATCCGATCCGAAAAATATCCATATCCAGCATACATTTTAAATATATATATATTTATATTATATATTGTCCATATTGTTATCCTTTATTATTAAAAATAATGATAATATATTATAATACTGTTAAATTTTCAATGTATGATATCTGAATGAGATAATAAACTTTGAAATATCGATTTTAATTTTGATTTCTCTTTAAAATATTTTTTGATTATCAAAAATAATGTTAATATTCAAACATGTAAATTATTCAAAAAATATCCGTATCCGATCCGTATCCGAAGGGATCCGAATCCGAAAATTAATATCCGTATCTGAATCCAAAAGTTAGGATATGGATATTAGCATATCCGATCCGTATCCGCCCGATTGACAAAATTATATATAGTACATCACATATTTGTTATATATAGTTTGTTATAAGTTTGGTATATATATATATAGAAAAAAGAGAGAAAATTTTTGTGTGAGTTTGTTTTATATAACACATCTTGATCAATGTCACATGGAGAGATGAGAAAAAAATTGTTGTTTATAGTCCTTAGATGGTTTTTTAGAAATTTATAAAATTTTATAAAGGTATTTTTGTCAAAATATCAAATTTTTTTAACTTCTGCAATAGTGAAAAAATTCCTTCTACAGAAGGAGTTATTTTCTCCTTCTACAAAAGGAGAAGTGGTAAATATGAGGTTCCCAAACAGAATCACTTCTCCTTCTACAGAAAGAGAAGTCATCTAGAAGCATTTTTGAATAATTGCTAAACACTACCTAAGCTGTGTCAGAGGTGCTTTTTAGATTATAACTTATAGATTATTTTAAAAAATATATATGTTTGACATTACTACCCTTCACTTTATTTACTAAGGACAAGTTCTTTCATCTCCTCTAAATGTTTCTTTCATCTTCCAAAAATTTGAGATAACACATGGATGATTAAAATTATAGATTGTAATGTTTTTTTCTTGGATAAATTTAGTCTATAGATTAGGCCTGTCAACGGGTCGGGTCCGGGTCGGGTCGGGTCGGGGTGGACCCGGACCCGACCCGTGAGAGGACCCGGCGGGTCCGGGTCCAACCCAAGACCCGGCGGGTCCTGAACATGTGGACCCAGACCCGGACCCGTCTAAACAATGAATTACTAAATAACATTAAAAGTAAACACAAGTCTAAACAATATAACAATGAATTAAAAGGGAGAGCTCATAGTTATTTGTGTCACAAAATAAACAATAAACACTTATATTTGTAACTTGATAAATAAGAAATAAAATTATGGATTAACTAATACTAATATTCTTGTAATATATGAGTGCATATTAATAAAACAGTCGGGTCTCGGGTCCAACGGGTCGGGGCGGGGTGGACCCGGACCCGACCCGTTTGTATGTTCAGGTCCACCAGGTCGGGTTCAAATCGGGTCGGGTATATTACACTTGTAATCGGGTCCGGGTCTGAACCCGACCCATTGACAGGCCTACTATAGATAGCCAGAATATTTTACTTTTGTTTTTTAATAATTGAGATCAAGTTATATATTTTTGTCTTTCAAATTCTATTTTTATTAATTTTGTGGAATCCAAGATTTCATTAATTTTTTTACATATTATTTAACGTTAATAGAAGATGTGTGATCATCATCATTTTATAAGTAAAACCACATTCTTTTATCAAAGAGAAATTACATATTAACTTCTACTTTTAGAGGGGTATTTTTAATAATTACACAGCAAAAAATTATTTTACAGCTTATTCTAACAAATATCCACAATTGTTTATTCTCTACTTTTCAACAACTACAACAAACACATGAACTACTTATTAGAAAAGTTATAATCTAAAATCTATAAATTATAATCTATAATCTGTAAATTTAAGCTACAACAAACATGGCCATTATGTATATCATTAATATGATTGTGCACAATATAATTTTAACCATATTTCAAATGAATTTTGAACATTATTTTATTTGAATAATACCTAAAAAATTATTTCCACTGAGAATGATATAACAAACATGGCAAGAGAAAGTTAGAATTCATAGAAAAATTTGTGTATGAAACAAAAGGGTGAGTCCAATATTCTTTTACTAAACTCCATGTTGTGCATCCAAAGAGAACATAATGAATTTTAAAAAAATTTCAATGAGGAGATCATTAGAGAGAGAGAGAGACTAACAGAGAGAGTTTCATCCATCCTATTCTCTTGCCTTTATTTTTTATCTTCTCATATGTTACACATTTCTTCTTGCTTGGTTATATATAGTAATAAATTTAGAATATCTTTCTTGGGAACCCAAACGTTTTGCTTGAGAACCCAAAAAAATTTAAGGGTGAAGAAATCGAAGGGCTATGTAGGTTTGGAATGTTTTTAGTTGGGAACCCAAAATTTTCTCAAGGGTTCTGTGCTTTTCTTTTGCCAGGTGAAAAGTGGCTTCTCTTTTTTTATTATTTTTGCACTTATTTTTTTGAAAATTTACATGTATACTCTTGAAAAACATCTATTTGACATTATACCAAGTTTTAAAAGGTTGCACTTATATCCCAAAAAAATTGATTATTAGGCACATATACCCCTTAATTAAATTCTGTCAAATAAAAATGAAATAATCCATTAACGGCGTTAAACATAACCTGATTTGACTAATATGCCCTCATGACCTTTGGGGCATTGAAATTTTTTTGATTTGTCCCTATAATCAAAATAGTTCAAATAAATCCCTTTCTTCAACCTCCAAACTCTAACATCTCATCTGTTTTGTGGGAATCAAATATATTTTTGTTACTTTTTTTTCTTTACAATTGAGTTTATATGTTTTTAGGTTTTAAACTTTTATTTTTTATATTTTTTGTGAAACTTTACTCATGAAGTGCAATATTTTGCCCCCACTGGTATAAAATCAGGGATACGCAACTGTCTAGTACACATAACTTACAAGTATTTCAGCACTTCACTCGGATCATTTGATGCTCCAAAACACCATAACCCCCAACCCCAAAAAAAACACAAAATTGATGATGATAATACTGATAAAAATGATAGAAAAATGTTATATTAAATCTTCTTACAATCCAAAACACAAATCACATGTGTTTTTATTTTTTTAAAATAATAAACATTATCAAAACATGTATATATGTTGATGAAAAATGCCTATATCACTTCATTTTGAATTTCATAGACCAATTTTTAGTAAATGAAAAAAAAAACTTAACAAGGTATATACCTCGTTTAATGATACATATGGGACCAGTGGCCGAGCCACATGAGACCAAGTGGGGGATTATATATGTTGTTGTGTGTTGGACTATCAACAAAATTCTAATTAGTTATGACATGTATTGGATAGGTGTTACTGGGATATAAGAGATTTTTCACATGGAATGGTTAGATAGATAACCGCGGTTACGTCAAATAAATTAATAGTGATAGGCAGAAGGGCATGCATGCATAACGATCAAAATTTTTAGGGGCACACATGCATTTATCTTTTTAAGCGGGGTATAACTCCAAATAGATGTTTTTTTATAGATATTGTTAAGACTGTGTCACTTTTACAGGTCAAATATCGCATTTTATTTATTTTATTAGTTCGGGCATTCAGTTTCAAAATCTAACTGCATATTTGTGGTTCTGGTGTTCACTTGGACTTAAATGGAAATTTTCATAGCATTTCGAGGTCTTTTTAAAAATTAAGCTGTTTCGGTTGGTATTTGGATTTAATTTTGTTAATGCCCTAGATAAAGTTGTAAAAATCCAATTTTATCATGAGATGTTCAGTTGTGAGTTAGCTTTCATACAAAATTAGAATTGGATCAACTGGATTCATGTATGAAAAGTTATAGGTATTTTTTCGATTATACCCTGAGGATATGAAATCCTGGCAGCAGCCATGTTCGATGTTTAGCCTAGATTTCAGAATAGCTGGAGAGGTTATTTGATCTAGTTATAAACATGAAAGTTGTAGACGATCTTCTTGACTTTCCAATGGCATTACAATTGTATAATTCGGAGCTGTATTGTGGAAGTTATGGCCGTTCTAGTAAGGGCTGTCCAGAGTTTTTAGTCCGAAGACAGCTTGGTCATTCCATACCTCCTTTGCCTATTTAATTCCCCCAAAATCCCATGACCTAGGGATCTCTCTTCTCCTCTCTTGTTCTGGTCCAGCCCCTTTTGTGTGTGTATTGGGTGGAGGAAGTGGAGGTGATGGAGAAGAATCTCAAGAGAGAGTGTAAGAATGTGTGTATAGTGAGTTGTGTATGTTGTGTTGATGTTTCTCCTCCTTCTCCTCCTTCCCCCTAGCTGGTCCAATGTTTTTCCCTCCCCTTTAGATCAGCACCCCCCATGTGTTTGTGAAAATGCCACAATGAGTGGGAGAAGGAGAAGATGGTGGAGCAAGGAGAAGAAGAAAATCATGGTGTATGTGAGTGCTTATGTTGTTGTTGTTGATGTTTATCCTCCCTCTCCTCCTTCCCCCTAGCTGATCCAATGTTTTCCCCTCCCCTTTAGATCAGCACCCCCCATGTGTTTGTGGAAATGCCACAATGAGTGGGAGAAGGAGAAGATGGTGATGGTGGGTGTGTGTGTGGTGTCATTGTGAGCCCCAACACCTTCCCTTCTCCTCCCCCTCTCTTGGTAATTCTCTACCCCTATTTTATGCTTGTTAGGATGTTGTAGAGGGCATGCATGAGAGTGTTGCTATAAGTAAGGGATTTTTAGTTTTAAGTCCCTGCAAACTGCTCTATTTAGCTATCGATCCCTGTATTCTTTCAATTTCTTTTTAAATCCGCACAATCAAAGGGTGTTTACTGTTTTCATCCCTACAGATAACTTCCGTTAGAATATGCCGAGAATATTCCTTTCCCCGTTATGTTTGTGTTTTAAATTTTTTTTAAATGTCCAAACTACCCTTTTATCACTCTTTTTATCAAAGTTGGACCACAACAGTATCATTTGATCCTTTTTTTCCATTGTGGCTTCCTTCATCGTGGCTTCCTCCATTAAAGACTCTAACAATAACATCAACGTTGAAGACGATGACGACGCCCACCACTTCCACACAGACGACATCTACTTCCTCCGGGAGATGACGATGCCGACAACGCCCACAACCGCAAGTACATCACATCGCTGAAGCCAACGATGACACCATCGCTGACACCAATATATCTGATGCCCTTGATACCACTAGTGATATCGACGTCCACATATCCCTTTTAAAGGGATTTAGTTGATTCAGTTGAAAGATGTCTGAATTTGTAAGTACTTTGGCATTTGCAATTTGTATACAGAGTGTTTGATAAAATGTCTGAAATAAACCTCCATCACATTATTAGGCATCCAGTGGTAATTACTGTGGCAATTCAAATCCAACAAGAGAGTGTCTATGCAAAAGGAGGTGCCGCGTTTATGTGTCCAAACGTGAACACTCAAAGGATCATTGATTTTTTAGGTGCCCGGCATGGAGGGAGGAAGACAACTGCGGTTTCTTCGAGTGGGTGGACGACACTAACCATAGCACCATTGATTTGAAATATCAAATCATGGGTGTTGAAGAGAAGCTCAACCATAAAATTGATGTATTGGTTTTAATTATAGAGAAGAGCATGAAGTTGATGAAGCTTGTATTTTTTATGTTGCTGATGATGAGCTTGATGATGATGTATCACATGATTAAATGAAACTTTGTATCAGTCTAGCAGATGTACTGACTTGAAATGAAACTTGGACTATATGTTCACTTGATGATGATGATGTATCAAATGGTGTAATGATCACTTTATGATGGTTATCAAATGGTGTAATGTTATAGCATGTATATTGAACTGCAACATCACCTACAATATCTCCTGTAATCTAATAGCATACGCCTAGAACTGTAATAATACTCACACACACAGAAATCCATTCCAAACATCTAGAACTGCATATGTTGTATTCACCTGAAAATGTAAGTCACACCTGGAACTGTAACATCACCTGGAACATCACCATTTGCTCACCAATAACATCACCTGCAACATCACCTAGAACACCCATTCACATACATATTCTTAACCATTTGCAACAGCACTCATTCACATATATCACCAAACAATTACACATATGCCCAAAATGTATACTGAAAATGCAAGTCACACTTGTAATTGCATCTTCACCTAG
Organism: Acorus calamus; assembly: GCA_030737845.1. NCBI lineage: Eukaryota > Viridiplantae > Streptophyta > Magnoliopsida > Acorales > Acoraceae > Acorus > Acorus calamus. Next base: position 14,779,565 of record CM060870.1, read on the forward strand.
AACATCACCATAAACTCACCAATAAAATCACTTGAAACACCCATTCATAACCATTATATCATCATTCATACACCATAATCATTACCTTACATATATGTCTTAAATTGATATACATTAGCTATTACATATCTGTCCAAATTTCAAATACCATAACCATCACACATATGCCTAAAATGTATACTATAATCCCTCACATATATGTCCAAAATGTACAGTATGTATCCAAAATGTATAACCAGCTGTACCATACACCTATACTATCAGCTGTACCAAATACCTGCACCACCAATGAACTTAAAAAACTGAACAAGATATGCTCAAAATCTGTAACACCATAGAATTTCAAACCTGCAAACAGAATTGTAAACTTGTAAAAAAACCATCCATTCCAAGCATCTGATCGAAAATACTTGAATCATTTGTAAACTGAATATATTTTCATTTTCATACCTTCATTGACTTTCTTGGTCTCCACCAAAAAACAAAGATGAGCTCCCAAACATGTTAACAGAGACCTGACTTGAAAACTGAATATGTGGCTGACTAGGTCCTGCAGATGTTGATGGAGCAGACATGTTCATCTGTGACTGATTACCCCCTGCAAATGTTGATGGAGCAGATCTGTTCACCTGTGACTGATTACCCCTTGCAAATGTTGATGGAGCAGATCTGTTCACATGTGATTGATTACCCCTTGTAGATGCTAATGGAGCTGAAATGTTCACCTATGACTGATTCCCCCCTGCTCTCGATGATGCACCAGATGTCTTTCTATTGTTTTCCCTGTAAATGCAACAAATAATATACTTTAAGGCATGATGTACTGAAATTTAATGTAAATATATGAAATTTAAGGCATATACCTGCGTATAGGTTGTTTGGGTTGTGCCTTTTGTCCCTGGGCCTCTATGACTATCAGAGATTCCTTGCAACTAGATTTATGGTGGCCCCAGTTCCCACACCTACCACACTTGTGCATTCTCTTATTTTTCTTTGACTCATTAGGATCTCTAATTCTTTTCTTCTTTGGCCTACCCCTTGGCCTACGTTAAAGGGGTGGTTGGACAGTGTATGGCAGATCAACATGTTCCCACAACTGTCTGTCCATAAGAGGGTTCACCCTCATCTCATAGGTTGCACGATATGACTCAGTGAAGTAACATGGGTCAATAAAATTCAGAATGTCATGACCTCTGATTTCCATGATCAAAGCAGTTGCATGGGTGCATGGCATCCCAGTTAATTGCCACCTATTACAACTGCATTTTCTTGCCTTTAAATCCACAACAAATCGATGGGCTGGTGAAGTCACCTCAGCTCTGAAATCATCTTACCTCCTTATTACAAATTCATTTGTCATTTTTTTACATCTTGGACATTCCGCAAGGTATTTGGGACAAGTGCATGCTTCCATCTAACTCCACATCTATGTCGGGTATCTAATTTTATCATAATTTTCTGTCTAATGGTGTCAATCAGATCAACTATTGGTAGTTCCCTCACATCCCCTATGAAGGCATTGAATGATTCAGACAAGTTATTGGTAATGTAATGACATTTACCAGAAGGACCAAATTGATGTCTAGACCACACTGCCTTGATGTCAGTCAAGTATTTGGCAGCACCTTCATCCACATTTCTAATTCTTTCCATGACAATTTCAAATCCAACTCTTAGCTATTTCCCAACTAGCCACTTTAAAGAACTCACCTGGCCACTTCTTACAAAAATTCTTGTATATGTGTCGCATACACATTCGATGTTCTAATCTAGGAAAAATATCTGCAATTGAACCCTCTATTCCCTTGTCCATGTCTGATAAAAATACCAAACCTTCCCTTTCTCCAATTGCTTCCCTTAGACACTCCAAGAACCAAGTCCACGTATCTCCACCTTCTCCTTCACACATTGCATATGCAATGGGAAAAAGACCATGATTTCCATCAATTGAACTAGCAGATAGAAGGGTACCCTTGTATCTCCCCTTCAGATGACAACCATCTACTCCAATCACTGGCCTACATCCCACCAAAAATCCAGTACTACATGCAGCAAAGCAAACAAAAAACTTAGAAAAAAAATGATCTGTTTCAAAACCAGTCCAAAAAAAAATCTAAAACTATTGAAGGAAAATACACCAAAATTGGACAGAAACACACCTTTCAAAGCATTTGTTATGTGAAATTTTGTAATGAATTATAGAACCAAGATTGAGCTTCAACAATTGATGTGTCAATCAGGAACTTGCTTATAAGATAGCTCTGTCTTCCCATGTATCCTTTCATAGGCCATCTCCCTTGCAGCCCACACCCTAGCATAAGGAACATTGATATTGTACTACCTGTGTAGTTCCATTTGAAAATCTGGTATGGACTTCTTAATGTTATTTTTAACAGAGTCCAACATCTTCTCACATATCCAAGTTGACGATGCCATCTTGCTGCCAACTTTCTTCACATTGATGCAAGTGTGTTCATCATGCAATGTCTTGATCTGAAATGTTACACCATCTTGAAGACGGGATGCATGCACCCTCCAAGTACATTCATGCATAGCACACTTAATAGTAACCCTTAGGAGATCATTCTTCAAAAATATAAACTCAATTCCCTTGGATATTGCATGCATTCGTAAACACAATCTATACTCCTCAACATTCTTAAATGTTGCCCCAACAGCAATTTCTGGAGCCTCTTTGTCAATCTCCATATACTCACCATCATACTCATTGATACTCTCAGACATTGAGTCATCTGAACCTGGAGGTACACTGTGGTAACTCTCAGATGTCTCCAGTTGATCTGAATCTCCAAATGAAGAGGTTGACCCACTCTCACTTTTATCCAAAGTATATCCGGAAATGCTCTGCTCCCAGTCACCATCATCATTGACTCCAATTCCCTCATAATCATCACCAGGTCCCACAGAAATAAGAGCATCATCAAGTGGTCCAACAGGGGTGTAATAGGAGGATCAACAAGCTGCATAGCAAGAGGATCAACAGGTTCTTCAACAAGTTCTTCATCAAGTTCAGCCTCTCCACTACAACTATCCTCATCATTTGCATCTAAATTAACCACTATTAGAAGACCTTTTGGTTTAGATGATTGCCTATGATAACTTGCACTCCTCTGCCTTAAAGATAATCTTCTTGGAGCCATAATAGATCTTCCACCTTCTTCCACACTAAATCTCTAAATAACTTTTCTTGTAACATAGTTATCTCTAAATAACTTTGACAATTGTTCATCAGTTATAAGTTTCTCATATTTTGGAGGATTGGATCTTGGAACCTTGAAGTAAAAAAGAACATTACGTCCTCCAGCCCACTGAGAAACATAGATCACTTCTTCAACTAGAGTCATCATGTTGCTATGGTCTGTATTCATGAGAATAGTTTTTGCTTTGCATACATGTTTTTCTGATTCCCTTTTCTTGTATTTTTCCAAAAACCCCCGTGATAAAAAGTCACTTTGAATGGTGCCTCATCCATGACATCACCTATGAAACCAAAGAATGTCAGCCAACAAACTCAAAAAGAAATGTCAGTCTGTGAACAAATACAATGTCTTAAGAAATGCTTTGCACAAAAAGGAATATTTATCACATGCTACAGAAGCAAAGCAAAATTACTTCAACTCTTTTGGACTATAAGAGTTTTATGTTAGCTCATCCATGCATGGTTAACTGCTATATGATTTTATTAGGATGCGTAATTGTTCCACGCTAAGATGCAATGGGAAGATAGAAAAATATAAAATAAGTAAAAATAAAAGAGAGATGGAATGAGGAGAACAGGAGGAAGACACATGAGCAATTTTATTTGTACAAGTTAGTTAATCTGCTTATCAAACACACTTCTTTTGCTCCCTCAAATATGTTGTCTCAAGAAATGCTAAACATGAGCTTTAAACAAAGTCATGTGACTCATCAACGGTCTCTTTTTTTCCAACTGTTGGTGCTTCCTTTCTCAGTTTCTAGGCCTAAATATATCAATGACATGGTCATGTATCCTCAATGAACAACAATCAACAAATGCACAAGTAGAAGAAACTTCCAAGATCGGTTACTTAACAAAGTTGGTCAAGTCATCATCTTCTGCAATCCCATCATCTTCTGCAATCCCATCATGCAAAGATGCTTTATTACACTATTTAGCACTAATTCCATTCAAACTCACATGTTTCATTTCATGGATATGTAAATTAATTTTAAAAAACTGAACTATATGAAACCCGCTATCAATTTACGCATCCAATCTAAAAAATATGCAAAGAACCCAACCACTAATATGTTAAAAAAAATTCATCAACCAATGATAAATAACCAATTCCCACCACACTCACTATCTTCTAAAATAAAAGGAAACAAAAACCCAACAATCATAAAAAAAACCCAAACATTTCCCAAAGCTTACTTTGAGTATGAATCACTGAGTTGCACTATCCATCCAACAAACCCACGTCAGCTTCTTTCGATTTCTGAGGGCGGGAACGATGAAGCTTGGTATTTTAGGTGGGGATGAAAGTTTTCACTTTCAGTTGGAGGAGACTTGGTGGGGACGAAGTGTGGAGACCAAGGACATTAGGGATTTGGTGGGGATGAAAAGTTATTTTAAAGCTAGGGTAGTTTTGGTATTTCCAAGTTCTGTTAACCTTTTTTAGACGGAAGTTATCTGTAGGGATGAAAACAGTAAACACCCTTTGATTGTGGGGATTTAAAAAGAAATTGAAAGAATACAGGGATCGATAGCTAAATAGAACAGTTTGCAGGGACTTAAAACTAAAAATCCCTATAAGTAATTGGTGCTGCACATAGGATGGTTGTATTAATGTATGAATGGGGTGACTTTGTGTTGTAAGGTAGATTTCCTATCTCCTCAAGATGCTTGTGTTTGGGGTATTTAGAGGCATATTTTGAGACTTATGTCTTCATTTCATATGATCATCTATGTGTCTATATGTTACATATAAAATTTTGTATCATTATGATATTTGTGCTGTAAGTTATAGCCTGATGTTCATGATATGTCCAGATTCACGCAGAAATTGACCAGTTTCAGAAAATAATTTATTTCGGGCATTTAGAGATTTAATCAAGTTATCATATCTTCACGGAATATGATCCCAACATGTCATATAACGTGTGTGATTTATTTCAGAATTTTTAGATGTGTATTTTATGCCGTGGAGACCAATGTTTGGGGCTGATTGCAGTGGATGAATTAGTCTTGCATAAGTATGTGTCAATGAGTTATTATGCATGGTGTGGGTAATATCAGGAGTTGTTGTCTTCATGAAGAAGGATTGTATATGTGTCAAGATGTTTTATATTTAATTGAGCATTATTGGTTGTTCTTGCAGATCTCGTAAACCGGACGCGCGGCAATCCAAGTATATGTGAGTGGTTCGATCCACCCCTTTCGGGAAGCGCTCGATACACATAATCGTGCATCGCGTAATCGTAGGGCACCCTAGTTATATTCAATCATGACTGGTAGATTGTATTGATATATTAGATCTATACTTGTTAGCATTAGGTGGTATCTTATATATATCATGAAGTATATAGCATGCCATAGGTAGTCTTTTGTAGTGTTGCCTTCATATTAGTAAATGCTTAATATGATTGTGTCATAGTTAGCCTTGGTATGACATTTATGATAGCTTCTAGTAGGCCTAGGTTGAATTGTATAAAGTGTGTGTATACATGGTTTATTCATAGGTTATTTGGACATGTGGTCCATATAACTCTCTTGTGATAATTGTGCGTGTATTTACTTGTTTGACTGTCACACTTATGTAGTAATATGCATGTCATTTACTCTTGACCTCCATATATTCCAAAAGTGTGTTAACATGTACATATTAGGTAATATTGTGGTGTAAACTTTTAATACGATATCAATTGTTCACTTGTTGGAAAGTCTTATATCGAATGACTTTTCTATTGCTTGAACACATACCCCCGTTTGTGTAACGGAATAAGGGAGTATAAGGGTGGTATAAGGGTGGTATAAGAATGGATAAAAAAAATAGTTGTTTATTTGAAGGGTATAACTTGGTATTACTAAGCCAGTTTAAACGAGTATAAGAGAGTATAACAATTCTAAGCAACCCCTAGGATAAGCTATACTCACCTTATCTATTCCCATGGACCCACATGTCAAATCAACTTTTTTACACTTTATTTATATTTTATTCTCTATCAAACAAACAATTCAACCTTTATTCTTACGTTTTCCAATGAGAATAAAAAAAATACAACCAAACATAAAATCTTTTATTCTTGTAGATTTGTTATCTGTGCTGGCATAGTTATCTATCCAGAATAACGCAATTCCGCTATCCAAACCGGGGGATATAGTTTTGGAGTGCAATTGGATTTATATTAGTTGAGCCATTTTAGGGAGTTGGACATTTGAGGTGTTTTTATTTTATTCAATGTCTTCTACTACATGCATGGCTATATGAGCTAATTTTGTCATCTCTAGGACTTGATATATTCCAATTGAAAGAGGATTTTATACTCGAAAAGGAGTTAATATGAAGAGATTTGTAATGAAATTCTTCTTCGTTGAGATCATTTATTAGGGTGCACATGTGTTATCTTATGTTGCTTGTTATGTTTTTATATGATTTATGTACCTCTTATGAGATAGAATTCCTCATGTTACATTTGATTTATGTAATATTATTGAGTACGATGGTTATGTAGCAGTTTATCTACCATGCAACCATGCGATGCTCTCATATGAGAATTCAAAAGAATTCATTTATTGTATCGGTGTTCGTTAACCGATAGCTATGATAGTATGCTTGGTCTATCTGTAATAGGCGTGTGGATGACCCATCTTTAGGGTCATGCCTTCGTATTGTTAAGTGCGAGAACTTAACTGTTTTTTCTCACGTCCGAGTGATGCATCTGTATAGCAATTCAAGATAATTCATTAGCATTTTTATTTGCTAGATGATTATAGTTGATCCTTGAGGATCGTATTGTGAGCGTGGAATGCTTCTCCCTTACCTCGTATCCGCATTGAAGCTACCCGGCGTTGGAGCTATCCTGGATTCTGCCGTTACATTATAGGAGGTCCAATGTGTATTTCGATACCATTGTGGCTTCGTACCTATCTTGGAAGGCCGTCCGGAAGAGGGCTACCCGGGAGAGGGATAGCGGAAGGTTAAGGGAGCTAGCGAGTTGATTTCCTTTCTAATAGCCCATGTCACCTAGGGGGTGAAGGTGGGGATGAGGTTGGAGTGCTTCCTCCCGTATCGTCGTGCGTCGAAGTTTCCGAGCGTTGAAGCTACCCGGTGTTGAAGCTATCCTGGACTATGCCTCCACATCGTAGGATGCCCAAGGTATATTTTAATATTGTTTAGGCATCGGACCTACCATGGATGGTTGCTAGGAGAGGGCTACCCGGGAGAGGGCTACCGGAAGGTTAAGGGAGTTAGCGGGTTGGTTTGTGTTTTCAATAGTCACATTTCACCACCTAGGGGTGAGGGTTAGGGTAAGTTGGGATCACGTTGTTACGTGACATTTATATTGGGAATGCCTAAAGTGTAATACATTTGCTAAATGATGTGAGGCATTGCGATTAGATTTAAAATATTGTGTTATCCAGTAATGATATGCATTATAGTTAATCGTTTGGTTCCTCTCCAAGAGTTCTAAGAGATCCTCCCTACGGGTCGAGGGTTAGGGTGAGGTGAGGTGACGTCTTCATGTGACATTTATATATGTTGGGTTTCATCCCATAATCTTTTTCCTTGGGAAGAAAAATGAACTAATATCGTATGATTATTAGAGCTTGGATTCTTGCCACTTACTGAGCTTGTAGCTCACCCCCTTGTGTTTTGTTATCCACCAGGGACTGAGTTGGAATGGAGCTAGAGCATCTCTCTGGCGTGGTTCATGCATGGAGCGTCCCACCTTTTGGTTGGCGAGTGCGAGGCTATCAGCAATCCTATCTTTTGTGTATGTACTAGTATCGTGCATGTTGCACCTATGATTTTATTTGGACTAGACTTGGACTCTCACAGGACAATGATCATGTATTCGGGTCTGTAATAATATTTTTGATTTACAGACTTAATTGTATATTATACTTCCGCATCATTTCTTTTTATTGCCTAGCACTTCCCTGTAGCCTTGTTATCTTATTTGATCTCTGTTTATTATTGTATGATTGGTAACGCTTCGGGGACGGCCGCCTCGGGGTGTAACAGATATACATGCAAATTCTCCAGGAGGTTTAAGGAACTTTTCACAAGGACTGATTAGATAGGTAACTGTGGTTAAGTTGAATAGATTAACAGTGACAAATGGAAGGATATATATGCACAATTATCAAATTTTCTAGGCGTTTACGTGTAATTACCTTTTTAAGCGAGGCAAAATGTCAAATAAATGTTTTTTTTAGGTATAAATGTAAATTTTCATATTTTTAAGTCCTAACATAACGTATACCTATTAATAGTTTATGCCCTATTTTGGTAGAGAAACAGATGATGAATGAGATGGAATAGGAAGGAATAAGCTTAATGCATATGAGACTATTTAATTATTTTCTTTTTCATTTTTCTAGATGGCCATATTATCTGGGTTAGTAACTGTTACGCCCCAAAACGGCCCTTCCGGAACCATAACAATCCTACAATACAATGACTCATACACAAGAGGTCAACAATGACCCCTGATGAAAATGAAACAATAATCGCATAAATAACATGGCGACAAGAAAGCGATAAGTAACTAAAAATAATGCAGAAGCATAAAATATAATTAAGTCTATAAATAAAAAACATTATTACAGACTCGAATACACAATCACCATCATGTGAGAGCCCAAGTCTAGTCCAAATACAACCACATGTGCGACACACATAATTACTAATGCATACACAAAAATAGGATTACTGACAGCCTCGCACTTGCCAACCGAAAGTTGAGACACTCCACGCACGAACTACACTAGAGGGATGCTCCAACTCCATGCCCCACTGTCCCTGGTGAAAAACAACACATGAGGGGTGAGCTACAAACTCAGTGAGTGGCAAGAATCCAAACTCAAGAATAATAATATAATACTAACACATTTTCCTTCCGAGGAAAGATATGTATGGGAGAACACCAACAGATATAACTCTCACATAGAGACGTGACCACACATCACCCTCACCCTCACCCCAAAGGGGGGAAGCTGTTGGGACTTTTGAGGAACAACTAATCCATTAAAAACAACGAGTTGTAACGACAACTAACACCACGCTACAAAGATTCTCCGCATCAAGATTTAATACATACCAATACCTCGCATCATCCGGTAGCCATCTCCAGGGTAATCCTCATCCTAACGACCATCCATGGTCAGTATTCAAGCCTCGTACAATAGTGGCATCATACTCTGGGCATTCCCAACGATACGACATCACTCGTGGTCGATACTCGAGCCTCGTATGGTAATCACATCATACTCTAGACATTCCCAACAATACGGATTCACTCATGGTCAGCACTCAAGCCTCGTATGTTAGTGACATCATACTCTAGGCATTCTCGATGATACGGCATCACCCGTGGTCGGAAATCCGTGTTTCGTATGATAGTCACATCATACTCTGGGTATTCCCAACGATATAGATTTACCCGTGGTCGGTACTTAAGCCTCGTATGGTAGTGACATCATACTCTGCGCATTCCCGACGAAAGGGCATCACCCGTGGTCGGTACTCTATGTCTCGTATGGTAGTCACGTCATACTCTGGGCATTCCTAATGATACTGTGACACAATGCATGACAGATTCAACACCAGGTAGCTTCGACGCACGATGATGTAGGAAAACAGTACTCCACGCTCGCAATATCATCTAGTAGCCCTCTCCCTGGCGGCCATACGGAGGCACGGTGGCACCACGTAGGGTAGCTCCAACGCTGGGTAGCTTCGACGCACGATGACATAGGGAGGAAGCACTTCATGCTCGCAATACGATCCTCACATATCAACTACTATCCTCTAGTAAATACCATTGCTATATAGAATTCTCTTGAATTCCCGCATAGATGCACCCCTTGGATGCGAAGGAAAAGCTAAGTCATCGCACTCAATCATGACAAGACATGATCCTAAAGGCGAGTCATGCACGCGCCTAACACAGATAGGCCTGACATTCTATTATCATAGCTATCAGATAACAAACTCCAATATAACAATGAATTCTCATGAATTCCCCTAGAGATGCATCACTGGGATGCAAACAAGATAGCTACAATATTTGCATACTAAAACATGTATGTTCCTGACAACAACAGATCACAGATATGCATACCATAGACAAGGCCAAATAATTAAACATACACACAAATATCACAACAAGGTGCATGGACCACATATCCAAAGAACCTAGCATTCAAGAATTAGCCACACTAAGCATCTACCAACACAAAAGCAATACTATGTAAAATAAAGATTGAATATTGCTATAAATCACCATGGATACGCGATGCACAATCACATGCATCGAACGTTTCCCAAAAGGGGTGGATCGAACCACTCACCAAAGACCCATTCAATGCGTGTCCCGCCAACGAAAGCTGTAAAACACAACCAATGATGCTCAAATCAAATATGAAGCTTTCTGATACATATATATAAGCCTACTTTATGAAGACACCAACTCTTAACATTGCATACAACATGTAAACTAACTTATTGAAACAATCATACAAAACTGTTTCATCTGCAGCAAATACCCCTAATGATTTGATCCCCACAGCACCAAATACTCATCCAAAATTCTAAAATAAATCACACGCATTCTCTGATATGTTGGGATCATAATCCGTGAGGACATCAAATCCTGATTTAATCTTGAAATACTCAAAATAAATTATTTTCAGAAACTGATCTATTTCTACTCGAATCTAGACAGGCCATGAACATCAGGCTATAACTTTCAATACATGTAATCAAATGATACCAAATTTTATATATAGCATCTAGAAATATGGATGATCAAATCACATGAAGCCATAACCTTCATAACATGCCTATAGATACTAATTTCATAAGGATCTTTATAAGACAGAAAATCTGCATTACTATGACACAAAACTCCTAACAACAAGGAAAGGGGAAAAACACATACAACAACACTTATGCATCCTTGCTGACCACCCAAAATACTAGACAGCAACACCCATACTTCTTTGAAGCATAAACACAAACACCTACATGGCACAAAGAGGAGGAGAAGATACCTTGGGAAGAAAAGAAGAGGGTGCACATAAGGGCTCCTACCATCACCATCACATGCTACCAGGCCTACACACACTCCTAATAACAACAAACAACACACATGCATTCAGCACCATTTATGCATAGATTTACCACAGCAAACTTCAATTTATACAAAGATAATAGGAGCATCAACATTAGCACAAGAATGTGAACTACTAAGGGAGGACATAGGATTTCACTTACCCCTAGTGAGGCCAACACCAAACTTTCTCTTTTCTTGGCTTCTCTTAACCCAAACCCTCATGAATCAGCCATGACAGGCCCCAATTCAAAGCAGCAGCAGCAACAAAGAAAAGAGAGAGCTAAAACAGCCAATAAGGCAAAAAGAAAAAAGAAAAGAAAAGAAAAACTGGGGATTCACCAAAATCTCTTCAATCTCTTCCTCTCCTCCCCTTCTCCTCTTCTCACTCTCAGACTCACTCTGCTGAAACTCCAACAATACCAGCAAAAACCCCCTTTTATTCCCCCAAAACAACACACATGTAGTGGGTTGAAAGGACAAAACCGTCCCTCACCAGAAATTCTGGACAGGTTCCACTAAAACATCCATAACTTCTACACTATAGCTCGAAATTGCACAATTCAAACTCCGTCAAAAAGCCAAGACGATTATCTACAACTTTCATGTTTATGTCAGGATCCAATAACATATCCAGCTATTCCAAATATAATTTAAACACCGAATAGGACTGCTACCAAACTTTTTTCATCCCCCGGGTATAATTGAAAAAACACTCATAACTTTTGTTACATGAATCCAGATGATCTAGTTCTTTTTTTGTACAGAAGCTAACTCAAAATTAAACATCACATAACAAAATCATATTCAAACTACTTCATCTGGGTATTTAACGAAATTAAATCCGAATATCATTTGAAACTGCATAACTTCTAAAAAGACGCCAGAATGCGACAAAAATGTATAGTTAGACCAATGCCAGTACCAGAAGAAAAGATATGCAGTCAGATTTTGAAATTGAATGCCCAAACTATTAAAATAAATATAAACCCAATATTTACCAGCCAAAAAGTGATACAAACTTAACAATAACACTGAAGATTTTAAGCAAACAAACCTGTTATCTTCATAAATGATATTGTAGCATGGAAACTTCATAAATGAGGTTCCAATGAAGGCATGAAGGGTCCTTTTGTTTCAGAAGAAGCAGTCATATAGGGATGTTTGAGAGCTTTAAAAAAACGCCTATAAGAAAACTATTTTTTTAAACTACTTTCAAATCCTGATTTTGACATCCGCCATGAAGGTTTCTACACCATTTTTTAGAGATCGAGAACTCCATATATTAGAAATGTTTCTCAAAAGTTTCATGTTCCTTTAGTTTTACATGAATATTGCAAATTTAAATATTTTAAATTATTTTTTTAATATTTAAAAGATGTAAAAATACAGTTCACTGAATTAGGTGATATTTTCTAAATTTTAAAATTATTATTTTCAATTTAATATTAATTTTTCAACGAAAATATCAAATTTTAAAATTTATGTCCAATGGTATTATAAATATGTCATATAATAAATTTTATTATAAATCTAAAATTATATGGAACCTATCAGGTTGTTATGTTTGAAAAGAAAATGTAGAACCTTAAAAATATCTTGATTTAATTATATGTTAATAAATTTTTTGATTTATGATAAATATTCTAATTTTAATTAAAGAGATATTTGGATATATGTACCGAAAAATATATAATACGTTTTATATTTCATAAATTGGATTTGATAACTCACAAATAGGAGTTTTCTACCTCGTCAATAGATTTCTTATTTGAAATTTTTTTAATATTAAAAATATATAAAATTGTTTTTCAGTAAATTAAATAATAATTTTTGAAATAAAATATTATTTGTAATTTAATAATAGTTTTTGTAACTAAAATTCAGAATTCAAAATTCAAAAATTTTAAAAATATATTCTATGTAAATTTAGCCCATCATATTTATCCAGCACTATAGGAAACCTAAAGATCTCATAGACTCTCTCGTTTGATCTCATTTTGAATTTTAAATTCAAATTTTACATTTAATTTTGACATTCGGATGTAAATATAAATTTGAAAATGAATAGGTACATATATTAATAAATAATTGACAAAAATATAAAAAGATAAAAAAAAAATTTTAAGGGGGGAGAAATGAAATGGTTCTATGCTTTTCTTCTGCCATGTGAAAAGTGGCATCTTCATTTTTTATTTGTGCACTTTTTTTTGGAGAAATTTGCATGTATATCATGTAAAGCATCGTTATACCAAGTTTAAAAATGTAATTGCAATGTATACCCTTAAAAATTTTAATCATTGTGTACGTATACTTTTGAATTAAGTTCTATCAAATAAAAGTCGAATATTCCGTTAATAGTGTTAAATATTACCAGAATTGACTAATATGCCCTTATGACCATTGGGGCATTAAAATTTTACTTTTTTCCTGGAATCAATAGATTTCAAATAAAACCCCTTCTTCAACCTGCAAACTCTAATATCCTGTATGCTTTATATGTTTCTAGGTTCTAGATGAGGAGAGTTGGATTCTTCAGATCTGGTGAGAGACGGAGAGACGGACTTTAAAATTTTCAGATATGTTGAAAAACATATGAGGAGGGGAGAGAGATGGTCACCGGTTGACCTGGTGAGTGTGTTTAGTGAGTTTTTATCTCCACCATCATATCGGAGTCTATATGATCGGATGGCTCTAATTAAATCTGCACATGCTACACCACCTCACACAAGCAGTTCTCCATGTGTGTGTGTATATATATATATATATTTGACATGACCAAACTATGGAATGCTTGCAATGAATCATGTAAGATAAATATAAGAACTATTTTTATTTAAACACAGAGACTCAAGAAACACATATTCAATTTTATCACAGGTTCTACATATATATAAATTTTGCCGTTGCCCACTTAAATATGAAACCACCTGCCATTTATCACGATATGAAAGCCAATAAACATTGACATAAATGAAAAGAAATCATTGTCACATTCATAATTCATTTGCATTTGAAATTGATACAAAACCGATATGATATCTAAAATTGTAATTGTAATTCACATAACCGGCAAGTCAATAAACAAGCTAATTATTATCATATTTAAATTCAAATATTGACATTATTATGTAACTTTCAAAAATGGAAAGAACAAAAATTATAATGGTCATATGGAAGATATAGAGAATATTAATTCCATGATCACTCCTATGATAACGGTTGCATGTAGATATACCATGAATATATTATACTAATTAAAACAGAATCAGATAAGACACAAAAAATCAATTTCATGATTTTGATAACCAGTAGCACACACTACTCATCACAAAAAATATTAACAGTTACATATCAGCAAGAGTCATCAATACAGAATAACACAATGAAGGTGTTAAATCAATAAAATTTAATTTCTTTCCCAAAATCATAAGTCAATCAAATAATAGTAATAATCAACTTTAAATTCTATGGATGCAAGGAAATAAATGTTATATGCCATCTGGACAAAGGTTTAAACATGGACGGTTTTAAAATATTTTTTTCAATGCACAAATTAAACGTAATAAATTCCAAAATTGCAATGCATGCCCAACAATCCATACAGAAAAAAAGGTTAATCTTAGGATCTAGGAAATTGTTAGAATTATGTAATTTGGTCACAAAATTCCAACACCTTCTATACAAAAAGTGTGCTACAACTAGAGTATAAGAACTGATTATTTATGATAGTGTTGATCATGGAGATAATACTAGATATTGTAATCAAATGAACATGGGCTACCCCTCTTCGAATGGAGGCTGAAGCGAAATGGCTTGGAATCAAATGTTTGCTATCCACAAGGACTCAATCAATTTACAGTTTGTTGTGATGCCTTATCACTCATTCAGGTTGTACAAAGAAGAGGATCAGGTCCTCAGATTCATGACATCATTGCTGAAATTTGTGAACTGGGGGACATATTAATATCCCTGTGTTCCATAAGGTCCCAAAGGAATGAGTAGGAGCTCCAGAGGCTCTTGGAAAGGTTGAATTCAAATGGTGCTTTGAACTTCAGGATCCAGAATTCCTGGAGCACTATAGGCCCACTATGAGTGTATAGATTTTGTATACAATACTTACGAGGTGAATACAACTCCACATGTAGATGATATTGGTATTACTGTACAATTCATATCATGCACTTTCATAACCTAATCAATTTAATTAGTAGGAATGATTTGTGAATTTCTATGTTTAGATAACATGAAATTTTGGTACTGGTTTCTTTAATGAAATATGCATTGCTCCTAAATGCAAAAGCATAAGCATACAGACAGAAATTGAATGAAAAACACAATTAACATTGTTAACCTCAACTAAGAATGACTTGATAAAAAAAAGTGGAAATAAAGAAGAGGAAATCCCACAAGACAACAGCATAAATAACATATACTCTATAATATAAAAGTGTTGATATAATTGTGCACGCAATCAGTTAGATATATCAAGAAATTTTACATATAAGCATGAATAATAATTAAATACAATTTACCTCCCCTTTTGATTGGTCATTATAAAAAACCAATCAAGATGGAGTCTAAAAAGATGAAAAGGTCAAGCATGACTCACATACTATTCCACTGGAAAAAGAAAAACCCATGTAACATAGTGCCAATTAAGCGAAGCATGAAAATGTTGGAAGAAATTTTACCATTGGTTTGGTCCTGGGTCATGACTTGATCCACCTATCATGTTTGAGGAAGAGAACAATTAGCAAACATATAAAAACTTAGTTGAGAATTGCATATTTATTCAAAATGAAATATTAACACTATTGAGATTCTACTGGTCTTCATCCACGGATGTACGTGAAAATAAAATTAATGAACACTATAATATGTTAATGAATCTCTAAGAAAAACTACAAACAAATATAAACTAATTTGATGATCCAAACATTTTAATCTTGTTAGACTTTTGGGAAAAAAGAATAATATGACATAATTCTATTAAGAGAGGAACAAAGCCATTTATATAGTAGTACAAGACTTGATACACGTGTAACACAGTAATACGCGTGTAATACAATACACATGTAATCTAACACCCCCGCTCAAACTCAAGGTGGATCAAACAACGTGAGTTTGCGAATGAGAGACAAGAATCTAGGAACTGGATGAGACTTCGTAAATAAATCTGTGATCTGCTCAGCAGAGGAAATGTGCGGAAGCGTCAGTGTTTGAGCAAGGAAGTGCTAACGAACAAAATGACAATCGATCTCAATATGCTTAGTCATCTCATGAAAAACTGGATTGCTAGCAATCTGAATAGCACTCCGATTATCACAGTGAAGTGGAGTAGGACCTGTAACATCAACTCCAAGATCGGTCAAATGTCGTCTAAGATGAACGATCTCTTTAGTCATGATGGCCATTGCTCGATACTCGGCTTCTGTGTTGGAAAGAGAAACAACATCTTGTTTCTTGCTGCTCCAGAAAATAAGAAAATCTCCAAGAAATATGCAAATACCAGAAGTGGATCGACGGGTAGTCGGATCTCCTGCCCAATCAGTGTCAGTGTAAGCTCGAAGAACCAGAGATGAAGATGATGACAGATAGAGTGATCTGGTAATAGTCCCACGTAAGTATCTAAGGATCCTCATGAGAGCACTATAGTGAACCGAACGAGGAGCAGAGACGAACTGACTAACTATGCTGACTGCATGAGCAATATCAGGTCTGGTAATGCAGAGATACACTAGCTGACCCACGATCTGTCTGTATCGTGTAGGATCTGGAAGGAGCTCACCATCAGTAGGACATAGCTTTACATGAAGTTCAAGTGGTGTGTCAGCACGGCGAGTGTCAGATATAGCGGCACGATCAATAATATCTGATGTGTACTTCTGTTGAGAGAGAAGAATCTCTCGCTTACTCTGAGCAATCTCTAGCCCTAGAAAGTAGCGAAAAGTACCGAGATCCTTCATCTGAAACTGACTACTGTGGTGATGCTGAACAAGAGTAATACCAGCTGAGTCGTCACCAGTGATGATTATATTATCCACATATAGAAGTAGAATCACCCGACCTTGCGATGATGATCGCACAAACAAAGAGTGATCCTGAGAGCTCTCAACAAACTCAGCTGATAGAATAACACTGCGAAAATGCTCAAACCATGCACGAGGAGCCTGCTTAAGACCATATATAGCATGCCAGAGACGACAGGCATGCTGAGGAGGAGTACGAAGACCAGGAGGTGGTTGCATGTAGACCACCTCTGATAAATCCCCATGAAGAAAGGCATTCTTCACATCCATCTGAAAGAGCGGCCAATGACGAGTCGCAGCAACTGCAAGAAGAGTGCGAACGGTGGTCATCTGTGCAACAGGGGTGAAAGTCTCCTCATAATCGATCCCATACTCCTGTGTGAAACCGCGAGCAACTAGACGAGCCTTGTGTCGTTCAATGGATCCATCAGGTCGATGTTTGACCTTAAAAATCCATTTATAACTGATAGGCTCAACACCGGTGGGAAGAGGAACAATATTCCACGTATGAGTCTCCTGAAACGCCTGAAACTCCTCATCCATGGCCTGTCGCCACTCAGGGTGCTGAACTGCCTCTTGATAAGATTTAGGCTCCCGATGTGTATGAATAGCTGCAAGAAAGGCCTGAAGTTGTGGAGAATAGAGCTGACTGTGGCAAAAGCAAACTGATCAGAGGGTCCACTATCAAAACTGAATCGGGCAGGCGGACGACGCTCGCGCTGAGGATAGCGAGCGACACTACTCGGATCCACGGCCGGGAGAGGGGTGTCAGGCGCAGGAGGCGAAGCACCAGGAGAAGTATTTGCAGTAGGACTGGAAGAAGAAGACAAAGAGTCATACTCGATCGGAGAAAGCTCAACCAGGGGAGGACTAGGAGGTGATTCAGGAAGAGGAAGAGACTCAATAACTGGACAAGGCTAAACAGAAGGAGATGTAGGAGAAGTGGACTCACGGGACGTAGATAAAAAATAGGGAACATCCTCAACAAGTGATACATGACGAGCGAACCAGAAATGATGATCCACGGGATCATAACAACGATACCCCTTATGTTCAAAACTTATCCCTAAGAAAACACATCGAACAAACCGAGCAGAGAGCTTGCCACGAGCATGAGAAGGAAGAAGAACATAACACGTACAACCGAAAACTCAAAGACGACTGTAGTTGGCACGTGAAGAATAGAGGCGTTCATGAGGGGACATGCCAGAGAGAACGGTAGAGGGAGTGATATTTATGAGATGAACAGAAAGAAGGGCAGCCTCAGCCCAAAAACGCTGTGGAACGACGATAACAGTAGAAGAGAGCGAGTGGTCTCAAGAATGTGACGATGTTTACGTTCGGCAACACCATTCTGTTCATGAGTGTAGGGACAAGACTGCTGAAAGATTGTGTCATGTGATTGAATCAGAGAGCGCATTGTAGAAGAAATATACATCGTGGCACAATCAGAGCGAAAGGTTTTAATGCAAGTCTGAAATTGGGTGTGAATCATGGTGGTAAAAACATCATAAATGTGAGCAACCTCAGAGCGATTACGTAATAAATAAATCCACGTAAAGCGAGAATAATCATCAATGAAGCTAATATAGTAAGAAAAACCACTCAGAGAATGTACGGGAGCAGGAACCCAAATATCATAATGCTCTAACTCAAAAGGACTGGTGGACTGATTATTACTAGGACTAAAAGGTAAAGCCACAGGTTTGGCCAATTTACAGCCCTCATACACAGACAAAGGAGAAAAGAAGTAGATCCTAACACACCAGACTCAAAAAGGCCTTTAAGACGAGACTCAGAGACATGACATAACCTTCTATGCCACAAATTGACATTAGAAGTGACGTTACCACAGAAGACAGAGGGATCGGGAACAGGAAGATGCAGATACTCCACGAAGTACAATCCGCCGACTCTATGACCAACGCCAATCCTCCGCCCCGAGTGTGGATCCTGCACAAAACATCCAAAGGAAGTGAAAGAAACGGCAGACCAGAATCACAAAGCCTACTAATGAAAATAAGGTTCATGCATAGATCTGGCGCATGTAAAACAAATGAAATGGAAAGACGATCAGTGGGATCTGAGGTGGTGGTGATAAATCCACACTGGGTGATAACTAAAGTGCAACCATCAGCAGTATGAATCGAAGGCAAATGTGCAGGAGCAGATGAACATGCAGTAAGTATAGAACTATTAGGTGTCATATGATGGGATGCACCAGAATCAAAAATCCAAGAGACAGAAGTACCCGGAGTGGAAGAGAAGGTAGAGGGAGCAGTAGACTCAGACCGAGATGGATGCTGTAAAAGCTGCTCAAGACGCTGATTGATCAAGGTGTCAAGATGATCAGAAGTAGGCAAACCTCGTGCAGTGGTGGTAGCAACAGCAGCAGTAGGACGACGGTAAACCGGACCACGACCACGAGAGGCTGACATTGGCATGCGAGAAGCCATGTGTTTCTCTGGATGAAGAACCCAATAAAAATAAATAGAATGTCCTGTTTCTTGCAGTGCGCACAAAGCAGTAAAGAACGTGAAGAACCGGTAGGAGGAACAACAGAAGACGCAGCAGCCAAAACACCAGAATACACAGTTGAGTAAGTAGTCTGCCGAGATGCAACAGTGTGAAGACGAGTCTCCTCAGCAATAATCTCCGCTAGAGAAACCTCTAAGCGTGGTAAAGGATCCCGATGAATCAATTGTCCAGCCAAAACAGAAAATTCAGGACGAAGTGCCATAAGAAATTGATAGAGCTCACGACGATCACGAAAGGCAGATCGCTCAGCCGCAGGTGTATGTGGTCCGGGCTCAAGATTACGTAGCTCGCGGAAACAAGTGCGCATGCGATTGTATAGATCTGTGATAGATAAATCTCCCTGAATAATGGTCTGAACCTCAGCAAGTAACTGATACTCTCGGGCACCACTTTTCTCCACAAAGCGTTCAAGAAGAGATGTCCAAAGCTCTGCTGCCGTGTCGAATACACTAAGATCAGCCCGAAGAGAGCGGTCAACAGAGTTAATTATATATGAAGAGGCACGCTGATCACGTCTGCGCCACAAGGCATACGTCGGAGTGCTAGACAATGGAGCAACAGAAGTACCATCAAGGTGACCAAATAAATCACGTGAACTAAGGGTGCTCTTCACAATGGCTCGCCAGGATGGCCAATCGTCTACTGAGCTCAGAAGAAAGTCTGTTGAATTCGGAAGAACATCACGAAATGACTCAAATGAATCCACGGGGATGGTTTGTTGAAGGCCAACAGTAACCATCAATGTGGGGGCCGGATCATTCGCAATTTTAGACTCAGACATGATGAAACTATCTCAAATGAATCTTAAATATGTACGACTACGTAGATGATGAAAAACTGGACAAAATGAGTACCTGGATGACTAGATTCGAAGTCCGAACGAAGTCGTAACGATCCAGGAAAAAAATGGGACAAAACTGGCCGGTGGTGACCGGAGGTGGCCGGCGACTGACGGACGGCGGCCGGACAGTGGCCGGCGGCTGCCGAACGGTGGCCGGACGGCTGCCGGACGGTTGTCGGACGGTGGCCGAACAGTCGCCGCACGGTTGCCGGATCTGGTCAATCGGATCCGGGCAGATGGGCTGCTAGATCCGAGTAGATGGGCAAACGGATCCAGGTCGGACGAGCGGGCCGGGCAAGTGGACCCGGACTAGTAAGCCGGGTAGATGACGCTGGCCGGGCATGCGGATAAGCCTGTCAACGGACCGGATACGGAGCGGATATGGTCATATCCGTATCCGTATCCGAAAAAAAATTTTATATCCATATCCGTATCCGTATCCGACGGATATTTAAAAAGCGTATCCGTGTCCGATCCGTATCCGTATCCGACGGATTCAGATAATTATCCGAAATATCCGAAATAAATAAATAAATAATTAAATATAACAAATTTTTATTTAAAGTTTAAAAATTGACTTAAAATTAAAAATTCACAAACACAAGTCCTAACTTTACAACTATTAGAAAGAATAAATAAATAATTAAACATAACAAATTTTCATTTAAAGTTCAAAAATTGACTTAAAATTAAAAATTCACAAACACAAGTCCTAATTTTACAACTATTAGAAAGAATGTGAGCCACTTGATCAAAATCCAATGGTAGATATTAAATACTAATATTAATATTTTTTTAATGCCATCGGATACGGATATTTTTCGGATCGGATAGGGGTATATCCGTATTCGATCCGAAAATTTTCGGATACGGATTATTTTTTCGGATACGGATACGGATTTTTCGGATATCGGATATTTTCTGCATTTTCGGATACGGATTCGGATCGGATGCGGATATTTTTTCGGATAATTGACAGGCTTACATGCGGACCCGGATCGGCCTGGAGCTTCCGGGATCTCACGCGCGTGATTTCCGGGATCTGCCGGGCACGGGTGCGCAGAAATCACTGGATCTACCGGGCACGCTGTGCGCGGACGGGTGGGACTGCTGCCGGGCTGCTGCGCGCGGACGGGCGGGACTGCTGCAGGGCTGCTGCGCGCAGACGGGCAGATCTGCTGCCAGGCACGCTCACGCGGGATCTGGGTCTGCCGAGCGGATCTGCTGTCGGGCTGCTGGGGCTGCGTTGCTACTGCGGCGCGGACGGGGCAGCTACTGCTGCTGCGACGCGGACGGGGCTGCCGCTCGGACGAGCACGGACAATGATAACGATGACGACGACGACGACGTCGCGAACAACGGATGCACGCACGCACGCACGGACGACGATGACAGCGAACAACGACGATGTAACAAACGTCGAATCTCACCAAAGATCCGAAAAAAAATATATTTGAGGTCTTAAAGGGGCTCTGATACCATGTTAGACTTTTGAAAAAAATGAATAATATGACATAATTCTATTAAAAGAGGGGCAAAGCCCTTTATATAGTAGTACAAGACCTGATACACGTGTAACACAGTAATACACGTGTAATACAATACTCATGTAATCTAACAAATCTCAATGGAATTAGTTTTATAAAAAAAATAAAATAAACTAATTATTAACAACAGCCCGCCAATAAAATGAACTAATCCAAATTTTCAAGCAAAAAATTAAAAATAAAAAATCCTCCCTCCTCCCACATAAACCCCTCAATATGAAAATTCTCCCCTCCCAAAAATCAATCCAATATTATAATCAAACTAAAGCATATATTAAAAATAAATCCCAAACCCCAAGCAAAAAAAAAAATCCAAATTTGATAAAATCTCATTCACTTCTGTCATATTTTGTAATTAATATGTTAGAGAATTAGTTAAAATATTAATTGATGCCATGTATTAATATAAAATTTATTTTTAAAATTAAAATTTTAATTAAAACCACATATTTATATAAATTTATTTTCAAAATTAAAGGTTTATGGAATTCATGGATTTGGATACGATGTTATGCTATTTCCAATCTATAGATATTGCATCATTATTTCAATTTAACTCTAATAAAAAAATAAAAAAAAAGGATAATGTGACACGATCAAAACCCTTCATTCAATATATCTTTGTGAAAATTATTAGTGTGATGAAAGAAAAAGAGTTAAAAGCCCTTTATTGTTAGCAGTATAGAGTCGCCATATTCCACTCCACCTTAATCAAAAAACCCAAACACAAACCAAATCCATAGAAAACAACCTTCAAATAATATATTTGATCACAAAAAAAAAAAGCTCTTGAGAGAGAGATCAAAATGTATTTAACCTTCTAAATGATATTGTACAGTATAGATTGGCTAATGGCCTACCTTCATCATATTTATTTTCTGCTCTATGTACTTTGGGTTTGACTCTTTTCTTAATAGAAAAACAATGGCCTACCATCTTATAAAAAAAAAGAATAAGGTGACTGATATGAGATTTTAGAACTTTCTTTATCACCAATCCTCACATCTATTATTTTGTTATGGCTGGTTGTTATCATCTGAATTTATAATAAACAATATTTCAATTGGTACATTATTTATGGGTTTGTTATTTTTAAGTTCTCATAAATTATAGACAGGTCCCTCATAGGGACTTAAAAGAAAATCAAATAATTTAGGGATAGGTCTGATGTATGACAGATTAGGCAGATGAGACATCCACCAAATAAATTCAAATCAATGGTCACATGGTGAAATATATCAAGGGGATCTTCTAGATTAGTTGTAATATAACTAACAATTCTTATTTTTTTAAAATTCATTTATTTAGGTCTTTAAATTAGATATTTTACTATTTTTAGTAAGTTTTAGATTTGTGATATCTCAATCATAACAAATCGGAATTTATTTATATTTCTATGATCATTTAGGATCTCATAGAATCTGAAAAATTAGTTTTCGGATTTTACTATTTTTAGTAAATTTTTTATTTTATGCTATTAGTATAAATAGCAGACTTGTAATCTAGGTTGACAGTTTTTATCAATAATATTTGGAATTTCTTCTGTTTTGGGTCTTCTAGGATTTTTTGTGGATTCAAGGTGTTTATCAGATCTCAACGCTGTGTGGATCTTTTTATCTAATTTTTCGCTGCGTTAATGTCGCTCTCAGAGAGTAAAAAATAATATATCCTTTAAATCTGGATAATAAAACCAACGTACGAATAAGGGATCAATCACATCCTATATTTATGAGACTTAAAAATAAAAAACCTTGTAAGCGTAATCATGATGAAGGCAATCTTGATTGAATGAGATTTTTTACTTTGCTTGGTAAAAGAAAAATCAATTAATCCATATTTTTTTTAATTCACCATATAAAAGAAAAATCAATCAATCCTGATTTTTTTTAATTCATCATATAAATTTGTAATCCCCAAAAAATAGGATTTGGGATAGACCCAATAACCAGAAAAGTAAATTTTATTTTCAATTTATTTATGAGAAAATGACTAAAAAAGTCTCCCAAAAGTTAAAAATACGCCACTTTTTAAAATTATACCTAAAAAAAATCTCATTTTCTAATTTTAGAAACACAAACCCTTATGTGATTAGATCCTTACTACATTCTATATCTTTTAACTTTGTTAAAATATTTCACCCTCTTAATTTTATTAATATATTTCACATTTTTTCATGTAAATCAATTTTTTATTGTAAATTTTTGGTGATTAGGTGGATTTTGTGAAATATGTATCAATATAATTTGAGTTATGATGAACTCCATTAAATATTGATTTTTTAAAAAAAAATAGATATGTACTAATGATATCATAAAAATATGTAAATAGCCAAAAACTAAAAAATATGAATAAAGATTTTGGATTTTTAGTTTTAAGTCCCCGTAAACTATAGGATTTAGTGATCAATCCCTCACTTCTTCATATTTTGATTTTACTCCCTATATTTAAATGATTATTTAGGAATAAGTCCCTAGGAGGGACCTATTCCTAAATTATTAAGTTTTTTTTAGTCCCTGGGAGGGACCTATTCCTAAATTATCATTTAAATGTAGGGACTAAAACCAAAATATAAAGAAGTGAGGGATCGATCGCTAAATTCTATAGTTTACGAGAACTTAAAACTAAAAATCCCTAAAGATTTATAATACTAAAATATCATCTAGCTGCTGCATTGTGGCACAACACATATTTAAATTACATATTATAATTATAAACAATGAAAAGTGATAAACAATATCATATAAGATATATATAATAAACACACAGTATAATATATAATAACAAAATCTGATTGATTTTTATAGAGATATTGTTGTTTTGTAGAAAAAATAGGTTTTTAGTATGGAATAAAGATGGATATTATAGATTTAATTACATAAGGGCATATTAGTCTTTTGTGTTTCCAAAACTATTGTTTCCAAAAGTGTGAAATTTAGGTATAATTTTAAAAAATTGTTGATTTGAGTATTTCAAACTCTTAAAAAAAATTTTGGGCAATTACCCTTAATTTATCGTGTATGTTAATTTTTTAAAATTTAAAATCAATTATTTTATCTATCTATTTATAGTTAAAATCAATCAAATTGATTTTCTATTATATTCATTTTTAGCTATCATATGTGTTTTAATTTAATGAACAATAATTATTTTATTAGTCAAATTATATTTAATATCAATATATATATGGATATGAATAATTAATCAGATTTTGAAAGTATTTTTTGAGGAAATCTGGTTCCGAATTGATTTGAAATCTTAAATTTTGAATATATATGACATAATTGCTAAATATATACGAGGGTAAATGATGTAAAAAATTGAATAAATGCGATACAATTAATTGATAAATAAGTACGTAATAGATGGAAACTAAAAACATCTCGGAATCTTTTTATTTAAATAATACATAAAACTTTGATAAAAAGAAATTTTAAAAAAGATTTTGTTCTTTGCTTATTAAAATCATATTTTTTTTGTACTAAAAGCTTAAACAATTTTCTTCTGATTAAGCATATTTTTTTTGGGATCGTTTAAATACAAGTTTCATTTTTTTCAATTTTTTGCATAAGTAATGCGAGTCCAAAATAGGTTTCAAAACAGCCCCTTAATCTCAAAACAATGTCAATATATCAAGTTGTTCTTAAGAATAAAATCTGAAATTTTGAACAATTCCATTCACATACAACATAGAACAATAACCTTGATTCACAAGAACAATTAAAAACAAAGCTATGTGCCTTAATCATCCACTCTTATAAAATAAGAAAAAAAAAAGTGAACAAATAACTAGTTTTAGATACAAGAGTATAGATTATCATTAATTACAAAATTACCCGATTAGTCAATTTTTTTGTTTAAAATGGGAGCCCCAGCCACATCCGCAATCATACATTTGATGTTATATGAAATAAAATATTTATTGATTATATTCATATGAGCTTTGCTACACACGCCCCATCATATAGGTTGCTCGCAGTCTCCCACAGGCCCCATGAGTTGTCAAAATGTCATTGACTGTCTTGTTGATTTTTACAAAATGGCAAAAAAGTTAAATACAAAAATACCCGTCACTTTCCGTCCCTCTCGGTGAGCCAAACTATTTCAAAAAAATTTAGGGTTTCCAAAAAACAGAAATGTGAATCGAAATCACACCAACAACGAATCCCCCTTTTGTCGAAGAAAACCTAAAATTTCATTGCATAATCGATATTTTAAAAAAAAATCTTCTTCTAGAGGTTTCAACAGCAGCCAACAAAATGGGTACACCCTTTTTGGTATTTGAAAAAATCTCTTTGTTATTTTTCAAGATCTTATGATTACATGAATATGATGTTTTTTGTTTTTTTTTTCTAGGTTTTTTTTCGAATGGATACAAAAAGTAATTGACTTTTTTTTATTAGATAACTGAAATGTATGTCCAATTTCTGTTCTTGTTTGCAATAAAATGTAATTGACAATCAGATGAATGTAACCAGATTTAAGTAATATGTATTTTCAATTTTTTAATGTTACTGTTATGCGCAATGTAACTATATTTAAATGTAACTAACTGTAAGTATATTACTGGTGTATATAAGTGCTCAGTAAATGTAACTAACTATTAGAGGAATCTAAACAAATTTAAGGAATGTGTGTATTCAGTTTTGTTTAATAACAATGTTTTGCTTAATGTAACTTTCTTTATAATGTAACCAACTTTCTTCAGTTTTGTGTGCATGCATGTCATAATTTATATTTCTTTATCATTATCCCCCCGTTTGGGGTGGAGAATAAAGGGTGGATATGGGAGAATACAGTAGAATAAGCCCCAAACAGCTGTTTGGTTGACAAGAATAAACATTGATAGTTATGTCTGGATAAGCTAGGATAAGGTCTGATAACTATTCTAAGAAAATGATGGAATTGCTTATCAGGGCTTATCTATGCCAATGGATAAAAATACCCTTCTCTGTCATTTTAAAATATTTATCTCACCTAACACTCTCTGCACACATTCCAAAAACTGTCACATCGATCATATCACACTCATATCTCATATATTTATTCCCAAACACAAATAATTTATGCAGGGGTATAACTGTCATTTAAAAAGTCATAAACTCTTATCCATCTCTTATCTACCACTTATCATATTTTATTCAAGGTGAACCAAACAATAAAAAGATCAATTTTACGTTTTCCAATGAGAATAATAGAAAAGACAACCAAACAAAAATTTGTTTATTCAGCATGGATTGTTATCTATCCCAGTATAGCTATCAAGGGCAAATAATCTTATTTCACACCCCAAACGGGCCCTATATGTTTTTTGTTGTTATTGATATGCACAATGTACCTAACATCCCTTCATATTAATTATGTTATGTTAATGTAAATTTCTTTGTATTCATTTTTTAAATTAATGTGTATTTCCAATTTGTTTCATGCTACTGTTATACAGAAGGTTACTATCTTTGAAATGTAACTAACTAAAAATAAATGCATAGCAAATGTAACTAACTATTTGAGGAACATGCAAGTAGATTTTTCCCGTGGATCTTTGCAATGCCAAAACATTTTCATATTTTGAAATGGAACTTTGTTTCCCAATTATATTGCTCTAAAGTTAGTTACATTTGTCTACAGAAACATTTAATAAGTTCGTTACATTCATAAAAATGTAGTCAAAATCACAAAAAACCGCATAGAAGTCCAAAAAGGGTATAAATATGTAACTAACATTCAAATGTTAAACGACTGATATGTCATGTTCAAAATCAAGTTTCACATAAAAACAACTATAATTAACATAAAAAATTAAAATTATTAAAAATATATACAATAAACAGTTACCACACCCGAATCGGCGGATATATCATATGGTAGCCAAAAGAATTCAATTGTTATTTTTCGATCAGATAAAAAGTTTAGATAATCGTCTAAAGAACAATTCCGATTTTGAACTACCTCAACAAAAAAAACTATCAAATTTTACCACGTAAATGAATGCACGATTCAAATATTGAAATTCAAAAAAGGAAAAAAAACGTAATTGAATGCCCCCTCCACACGTGATTCCAGAAGCAGCAATAATAACTATTCCATTAATTATGTAGTTGAGAATTAACAAACTCATTTAAGGGGTAAATTTGGTAATTCAAATCATGCCATGTCATGGGGCTTACGCCTATAAAATGGGGCTTGTCAATCATTTTTCTATTCATATGAGCAGGTTGTATTGTGGATTGGTAGATTTTATTCATAGTTAACATATGTTTCTCAAGACTGTTACGATATTCGTTATATAGGGCGAAGATTTTGAATTTGTAAAAAAAAAAAAAAACACTCCCCACGGGCTAGGTTCATGGGGAGTCTAGCCAGTATGATTGTGGACCAAATTTTGTGAAAAAAAGCCCAATTATATTTACTAGTTGAAAAATGTTAGATTCATTCATATTCACTAAGTAAAACTCAGATCTCACATGTTTTCATCTTTTTTAAATAGTAAACATTATTTAATATGGTATATACTTTGATAAAAAAAAATGCATGTCGCTCTATTTCAATATTTTAGGCACGGATCAACGTAGTCTGGCCAGTGATTGTGGGAAGCCCAGTTGGATTTACTAGTTAGTGTGGGCTATATACAGTGACTCACTATATGCAGGACCTGAAGCTCCTTAAGAGTCTTTATACAAAGGAAAAGGATACACGTAACCCCCATTGTAGCCCTAATTGCAGTCCATCCCATTTTTCTTTTTTTTATAAACTTATACACTCACTTTTTGAAGTACATACTATTATATGAAGTGAAGTATATACTAAAATACATTAGTGTATTATTTTATAGTGAAAAAATTAAAAAAAAAACGGATTGTAGTATATAATAAAGTATATAATAAGATAGTGCAGTATATACTATGATAGTCAGGGGCGGCTCCACTTGTGTGACTATGGGGTCAATTGACCCCATCCAAAAAAAATTAAACATTACCCCTATAAAAACCAAAAAAATTAAACATTACCCCCCTACAAAAATCCAAAAAAAAAAAAATGTGACGGGCTAGGGTGAGTGGGTGACACATGGACACATATATGTTGTGGTGGTCTGGTGGGGTCCATCAAATTGATTGTTTTAAACAAACCTCTTCCTGCTATGCTTCAAGTATATAATCATAAATTTGAGTTTGCATAATCATGTATGAATAATGAACAAAACCCTTAACATTACACCCTCTTTCTTTCACCTGTGTGGCTTCACCCATCGGTTTGGATAATCATGAATTTGGTTTGACTCTTTAGTTGATGAGTTGTTTAATATTTTAATGTATTTATGTTTATAAAAATTTTAATTTACAGATTTTGCCATCAGATTTTGCCATTTGTATGATGGATAAATTTTTTAAGATAAAATTAACTATAGAACAAGATTTTTCTCCTACCGAAGAAAATTGTGGTGCTCAGCAAAATCACATTAAGGACAATTATAAAAGTTTGTATATTGAAAATCATTAATCTTTTTTCTTTGATGGTTTTTTTTTAATGTCCAATGTTCTTTATTCAAAAGAAATTTTTTTTATATTTAATATATAATAAGTGTAGATTTTTTAAAAATTTTATAGAAATAATTTTTTAAATGACCCGTTTATAAAAATTCATGGACTGCCACTGATGATAGTGCAGTATATATCACGTTATCATGACGTATAGGCTGCAAAACGGATTGTAAAAAATGACTGCGTGTATCAGCACTCTTATACAAAGTCTAATAAAAAACCATAAAAAGTTAAACAAATGTGTGGCCCATGAATATGTAAAACATACATGAAAACTATTGAATACTAATATCAACTCTCAAATGAAGCACATCATCAACCAAGTATGAGCAGATATCAACCACAGGTACAGACCACACCATGCCATAGCAGTCACGCCCACATCTCCTCCTCTTGCTCACAAAACCCCCAGACTCCCCCTCCCTCACAAAAAACTCATAATCATCGAAACCAACTCCAATCGCGCTCCCCTCATCGTTCAAACACTCCAACGACATCCCGAAAACCCTCGCATACCTCGTTGCCGTCACCCGAAACGTCTTCCCGCGCACGCGAAACATCTGAGACCAGATCTCCGCGTACGGGGGCAACAGATTCTCGTGTTTGTCGCACTTGATCTCCAAATACGCATTGACCTTCACCGCGAACTCGACGATCCTCACGAGCGAACAACGCAGCGCGTTCGGCGTGGCAAACGCGCACGGGTTCTTGGACCGGAGATACAGAGCGTCCATGACCAGCGCGCACACGATGTCCGGGTCGAGGTCCGCGTCCTTGCGTTGCAGGATCTCCCGAAGCTTGCAATCGGTCATGCAGGGCGGGTACACGTAGTACGCGAGGTTCGAACGGAGGATCTCGCGCCGGTCCTCCAGTGATGGGGACCGGGCCCGCGCCCACTCGAGGACCATGTCGAAGGCGTCGTCTTCGCTGATTTGGAGCTCCTCCTCGCATATGATCGTGTCGAACGTCGTCAAGGGGAAGTGGGTCACCTCTTCCTTGAGACGGAATAGGTTGTCCTTGTAGCGCGACACAAGGAACTTTTTCGCTGCCTCAATTACCTACGGAGGCGGAGTCAGGATTTTATATTATATGACGGCCGGGGACTAGATTATATTGAAAAATGATATGTCATGCTTGTGTGTATTCAATTATGTTCGAAACACTCACCAATTTTTTTAAATGTATATATATATATATATATATATATATATATATATATATATATATATATATGAAAATGATTGCGTGCGGCGAACGGCAGGTGCGGCCGCGACATGGGCCGTTCGATCGCGGATCCATCGCATTCAACGGTCGAGATGAATCGCCCCCGACCGTCCGATGCGATGGACCCGTGATCGACGGCCCGTGATCGCTGCCGCACCCGCCTTTCGCCGCACGCAATCACGTCCCTATATATATATATATATATATATATATATATATATATATATATATATATATACCCGAGTGATAGCGTGCGGTCGGTGCGGTCGTGCGGATCCGACGTGCGTCGTCTGATCGCGGGTCCATCCAACGGTCGATATGAATCGCCCCCGACCGTCTAATGCGATGGACCCGTGATCGACGCCGCACGACCGCACCAACCGCACCTAATCACTCCTATATATATATATATATATATATATATATATATATATATATATATATATATATATATATTCTATGATGAAGTGATGTATACATTAAACTACACTAATTTATTTTTTTGTTTTGGAACACTGAAATAATAAAGTGTACACTGCGATAGGCAGTGTATATTGTACTACTGCAATGTATAGTTGCAAAAGTATGGAATGAGTATTACAACACTCATTTATATTTGACAAAAAAAAAGTTAAACAAGATATTAATAAAACAAGTTCTTAAACAAAATGCATAAACAAATATAAGTGCTTTCATTACACATATTGATAAGAATGACATAAATATGTAATGAAAAAGAATATACAGTAAAAATGTTCTACTTTATCTGATATTTCTAAAAATAAGATAAAGAAGCCTTTTTTTTTTTGTATTGAAAATAATTCTAGTCCATGGATCATAGTAACATATTAGAATTAATTTTATTTATGTGAAAAATGAAAATTAATATATAATATAAAACGTAAAATTTATAATATATTTTTTTAATAGTTAAAAGGAACATGATATGTTCAACCTCTTGTGTGGCCTCAATCATATAATATTTTTTTTAAAATCATACACCATCCTAATGAAGTACTTTATATGGAGAAACAACTTCCTGCTAATTCAGTTTTAAACATAGCATTTGAAAAAAAGTTAATTTTCAAACCCATTTTCCAAACGGGGCCTAAGAGAGAATAGTGTATTTTCTTTACTTTCAAAAATGATTTCTTATGATAGGTAAAACCTCATACACTATGATAGCGCTAACATAGTGTATAAGGCTACAATTATAGCAGTGTACCTGTTTGATTGGTTCAATCACCAAGACCGCTGGAGAAAGCTCCAAACAATAGGAGGCTGATTCAGGAGTCATAGTAGAGAGAACCAATTCCATGCAATGTTGGACACAGGAAGGGACATCATATTTATCAGCAACAACGAGCAAACTGAGCAGAGCTGGGAAGGACTCAGATATCTCGTTAGAAATTTTTTTATTGCACATGAACTTCAACAGCTCGATCACTTCACCTATCTCGTCCTCGTCGATGTTGATGATCACTTCGTCGCTCGCGTCAGTTTCACGCATTCCATTTGTGAAGAGCTTTAAGAAGAATTTGCTTTCGCCTTTTAGTTGCTCGGAATTTATGTGAAGGGCGATTCTGGGCTGCATTTTCCATTCAGATTTCGATACTTTGATCCGAAGCGTACGATCTGTGGAGTTGGTCTTATGAAAGCCAAAATCATTGTTCTGCAATAAAAACAAAAGATTCAAAAAATGTTTGTATAAAGAATTTGTATAAAGTAGCTCACTTTCATCTCTTTTTAAAAAGAGAAAAATTTGTATGAAACGTCATGAATTTTTAATTAAGACCGCATTTGAATATGAGTTTAAGCAGATTTTATGTTTAAAAAATTAAAAATTCTCAAATTTTTAGATTCAAACACATTCTTAACGTTTAGATTTTCAAACCATCTCTCTTCCCATTTTAAACTAAAAAATCTTACGATTGAAAATCTAATAAAGTATAGTTTTTCAAAAGCTGAATTTGAAACAAAATATTTTAAGAATCTTAGCATTTCAACCTCATATCCAAACACAGCTTAAACTGATTTTAGTAGAGTCATTTGAAAACACATTTGCGCTTTTAGCATTTTTTAAAAAGCAAAATCACCCTCAAATGCGTTTCCAAATGCTTTTAGCCATTTTTTAATGTATTAAATGAACATATGAAATCTCGAGTATATGTTTGGTTATGTATTTATTTAGAAAAACTAAATGAAGGTATATATTGTTTCGTTCCAACATATATATATTTTTTTTTATAAAAATATATAATTTAATAAATAAATATATAAATTAAAAACAATTAAGACGTGATTGCAAAAGTGAGGCAAGAATGATCGTGCCTGATATAATTTCCTTAAAAGAAAGTGATTGAGGTGATTGTGGATTGTGTCTAGACACACTTAATATTAAAAAAAATTTGGTAGATTTAATACTTTACTACAATACCTTAATTATAAGAAAATAATCCATTTATATATTGAAGAATATATTTATTTTTCATGTGGTAATGATTATAACAATGTGCCTTAATCATCAGCTCATATAAAAAAAATGATAACTGAATGTGTAACTTAAATTTGGAAAATTATATTTAATCACTAAAACATTTATTCATGCAACCAAATATATAATCAAAGATATCACTGAACATTTAAAAATTAATATTTTTCTTCCATATATATATATATAAAGAGAGAGAAACCCATACTGATTTAAATAAGCTCAATAGTCCTCCCATGGCGACTTTATTAATTCACCTCAATTTGTAGGTTTCCTGCATATGCGAAATAAAAATAAGTTATATTCCTAAAAAAGATAATATAATTATTAATCTATTGCACATAGATATTTTAAAATTGAAAAAACAATTTAAGTTGGAAACAAGTTGTAAAAATTAAAGTTTTTTTATAATGTTAGGGACATGACATATGCTACTTCATTTATGAAAGTATGTAGGAGTTAATAACATTGCAACTAATTTAAAGATTTTTGAAAAGCTAAAAAAATCTAGTGATTTTAAAAATAAGGGGTTGAAAAAATTACTTGGCATTAATTTCATCATCAACTATAAGAAATTAAATTTGAAATAGAAAACATATTGCTTAACATGTTTTCTTTAGTAGAAGGGATAATGTTACTTAGAACCCTTTTCCAACCCCAATTGTAGTAGACACATTTTTAAAAAAAAAAAAATAATAATAATAATAATAATAATAATAATAATATACACTATCTAATAAGATCATTCATAATTTTATATAAAAAAATGAAGCATATACTCCTATAAATTGCATGGATACATTGATTAAAATGTAAAAAATTATATCGACGCATATATATATATATATATATATATATATATATATATATATATATATATATATAGTCGGATGATAATATGCGGGACGTGCGGTCGTGCGGGAACGACGTCGTTCGTCCGATCGCGGGTCCATCGCATCCAACGGTCGAGATGAATCGCCCCCGACCGTCCGATGCGATGGACCCGCGATGGACCCGTGATCGACGGCCCGTGGTCGTTCGCGCACGACCGCACGACCCGCACCGTATCATTTCCCTATATATATATATATATATATATATATATATATATATATATATATATATATATATCACATTAATGTAAGCATATGGCGCTAACGAAGCATATAGGTCTGAAAATATAGTACAACGCTCAATTGTCGATCATGGTTTATAGATTTTAATGAAAAAAATAGAAATTTTAATAAAAAAGAACTCAAACATATAAGAACTTGAAAGCATCCATTGATTAGGAGTATAAAGAGAGATGCTGCAAATTATTTTAAAATAACTGTTTACCCAAAAAAAAATTCACAGAGTTCATCAATAACAAATACTTTGGTATCTAAATCAGTCTAAATATCAATAATTTTCAATAAAATAATTATATCAATATTATAAACAACAAAATAGATTTCATTCTGCATGTCAATACAAGCATCATGTGAAGAACAAAACCCACAAAAATAGATTTAATCAATAACCAAATAATCAATTGAAAACTGAAAACACAAAGAGAACTTCCGAAGAGCTCTTGATCAGGTGTAATAGTATTTGATTTTTTTAATTTTTTTTTGTTTGTTAACCTTTATATTCTGTGTTTAATTGTTTGTTATAAACTAAACTTACTAAACAAAAACAAAAAAAAACCGACTTCAATCACCTAAACAAATATATATTTTTTAAAAATTGAAAAATATTTTAAAAATTTATATAATAAAAAAAAATACACCACCATGGTTTTACTACTACATTATGTGAAAACGAAAAAGAATAAAAAAACATCAAAACATATTGAACAATAAATTATTATTTTTTCATCTAATATGAAAACAATAAAAGAAAACTGAAAACACTTACAGGTTCTTTCGCTTCTCTTTTTATGCTCAGCTGCGATGTTAGAAAATTCAATATCTGATGTTTTATGTGAATTTTAGATTTTTTTTTTGTTCGTTCACCTTTAATTATATATGTTTTCATTTAAATGAAAACATCTAATCTAACCGACTTAATATTATAATCCGTACGTTGGGATCCTTGAAATATGTAATTAATATATCTCATGGGAAATTACTTTTCACACCTTAAACAAATATGTTTTTGCAAAGAGGACTGTTTTTATATGTTTACATAAATAAGGGGCTCTATACAGATTTTTTTTCTCATGGAAATATATACTTTTTAATTAAATAATTGTACTGTCAAATTTTTAATCAAATGAGGGCTTTGTTTGCTTTGTTTAATTTAAGAGATACAGTAGTTATCTATTACTTATTAAAGAGAAAGGTGACTCAGTTTTTCTTTCCGTTTTTACACTTTCATAAATTCAATAATTGCTCTATTTATTGAAAATTTAAGATTTCAAATCAGATGAATTATAAAAATATTTTAAGATTTCAAAATTAAATTTTAATAAATCACACGAATATATTCAAATTAAAGATATTTAAATCTATCTCAAGTGAAATCTGTAAAGATTTATTACATTATTTTTAATATTTATGAAAAAATATAGTATATGGTATATATACAAATCTATTAACCTACATATTAAATGGAATGAGTTTTTTTGGATGGTTTGATTTTCAATAAACATTTCATCTATGTTGTGTTATTAATATCAATATTATAGTAAATCTGGTACATGCATTTACATTCACATGCATTTGATACAAGGATATAACTAGTATATAGTGTATACTATAGTATCAAAGTGTATGAAACTTAATTTTTTTTTAAAAAAAATAATTAGTATATCCCAGTGTAAACTTTTTTTAAAAGTGTATAATTTAATAGGTGAGGTTATATTATTTTTAAAAAAAAAATCAATGATGATTGCGATGAGACTACATACAAAGTTGTTGGATATATCATTTTTCTTATTTAAAGTATTGATATTTTTTAAAACATTTCTACTATGAGATGTCTTAGAAATTAAATAAATCTAAAATTAATAAAAAATCATTATGGGTCTCTCTGACCACCCTGTGTAGGAGAACAATTTTTTGGGGTTCCATAATTAATTTTCCCAAACTAAAAAGCTACTCTATCGAACCAAATAAAATCAATTGGAAATCTACTTTTTTGAAGAATTAGTATACAAATCATGGAAGTGCATGTATTTGTAAAATGTCTTGCTGTAGAAATGAGTGTTTTGTTTATATTTTTCAAAAGGAAAAAATGCATATAGCTCTCTCAAAGATTGCAAATATCCATAGGGACCCTTCATTTTCCCTTTATTTTATGGCTTTAATTGATCTACCTGTGGCCCTGTCGGTAATAGTTTAAAAATGGGTGTAATTAAGTTAATCATATATGGTTATCATAATACCCGTCTATTTCACCGCATGCCATCGTCTCTTTCACCCAAATTTATCTTTTTTTCATCAAAACAAGTTGAATCAACTCTGCAGTCCTCCATATATGACCCCAACGATCGAAAATAAGGTCATTGGGAGGAAGAAGACTATGATTTGGTGATTTTGTGTAAGCAAGGGTATTTTGGTCATTCGTGTAAAAAAATTGATTTTTTTTTTTAAATTTCAAAAGGTTATTTGAATATGTATTTTTAAGTTTCCATTAAGTCACATAATATTTGAAAACATGATAATAACATTAACATAACCCAAGATCTAATAATTCATCCTAAGATTGTATGATTACATAGGAACACTTTCTTAAGCACTACAATTGAGGTTTTGCTAATAAGACGAAGGAAATAAGGTTCCAACTACATGCTGAATGGAGAAGTCATTTGTTTGACCACAGCAAGGCTAGATACATAGACCTCCAACCAACCAAAAATGAGCATAACTTTGAAACTGAAATCCTCGTACTCTAAAAAGAGGGAAAAAAGGAGTGAGCTACACATGCTCAGTGAGAGAACCTGCATCATTTTGTTAATACAACTATATTCCAAAATAGGGGGATGTTTCATGTGGATTGTCTTTGATCAACAATCAAATGAATATTATTAAATTTAAATAGAATATTAAATGAATATTAAACACATATTAAATGAATATTGACTTCGAAGAAATATTTGGAGAAATCAATATTTAATCTAATATATGTTACGCCAGTATTATAACGATTTTTTTTCAAATGATATTAATTTAGATAAAAATAAGAAAAATTAGATAATGCTTGTTGATGAATTTTGCAAATAATAAATCTATTATTATGCTTTTTTTTAGAGAAAATTACTCTATTTTTAAAAATATTTGTGCGTTAAAATATGGTATATGACAATAAATTAAATATACAACCAACAAACTTTTGATACACTATAATTTATTTTTTATTTACAAATAATTAATATTAAAAATTAGGGGAAGATTAATATTTTTTATTTAAATTTTATTAATATAATATTATGAATCTCGTTATAATAAGAATATCACACTATTATATAAGGCATAAAATTGTATTTGGTTTATTGGTTTGTGTGTGTGTGTGTATACCATTATTAAATATGTTAAGAATTATACTCATTTGTAACAAAATATATTTTTCTAAAATTTATTAGTTAAATATTATATATGTTACTAATATTATTAATTATATGAAAAATAAAAAAGAATTTGTTAGACAAAATCTATAGGATATCTAAATAAGATTTGTTGATGACTAAAAATATATTTTTATTAATTAACGATAAAATTGTCCAAAAATACTTCCCCTTCAATTGTACTTTTTGTAGTATTATAGATTGAATAGAAAGTTTTTACAAGAGCGGAATATTCATACAAATTCCTAATTTTTATAGGCCTTATTTAACTCTTCTTTAGTATGTTCAACATCCTCTCCTATTTATGTGTGGTCTTAATTTTATTTCAGGTTTCTGATAATTGAAAAACCTAATATCTAGCACAAGTATATTTTGTTCATTAGAAAAATTATACTACACATTATCAAGCAAAAATCCCTTAGAAGATTGTAAAGCTACCTTCTTGATTCTGCTAGGTAGTATATATCATTGACAACAAAAATAACTGAAACATTAACATTCCAGAAGCCTGCGTTTGGATGTGAGATTGAAATGTTGAAATTCTTATGGTCCATTTGGGGAGAGTATTTTGGGTTAGTTTGCGTTAGCAAACACCATGGGATGTAACTTCCCATCCAAACAAGATTTCAACTTTGGCGTTTGAAAGGGAACAATGGCGGTACATGGCTATTTTTTTGTGGGTTTTCGAATACACAAAAACAATGCTTCCCAATCACTGCACTGTGTTTTCAAACGCAGCATCTGGGGTCTCAATGCCAAATGTACCATTAGAATCTTGTATTTCAAACTCAGTTTTTGAAAAGCGTTATTTCATTGACTGTTCAACCGCAATAT
The DNA here is from genome assembly GCA_030737845.1 of Acorus calamus. NCBI lineage: Eukaryota > Viridiplantae > Streptophyta > Magnoliopsida > Acorales > Acoraceae > Acorus > Acorus calamus. Next base: position 14,818,478 of record CM060870.1, read on the forward strand.
TTTTTAATCTAAAAACGGAAGATGGTAGTTTGAAAAGCTAGACACTAAAAATGTGTTTGGACCCACAAAAATTTTTAGATATTCAAACGTAGAATCTACCCAAATACAGATTCAAATGGGGCCTAAACTTTTTTTTGCAAACCAGGTAATGCTAATTGTCACAATGCTACTGAAAATAAAATCATTTCTTGTTTCAATAATTGAATCACTAAAACCTGGATACTACAGATTGAGATGCTATTTTAGTAAATCACCAAGATTATGTCATCAAACAAAGTGAGTTGTTACTCTATTCGATATGCAAGATGAGATACATAAAATTAAGATAAAACAGAACTATAACACATTATATTAGCAGAAAATAAAACAAGTCTTGTAAGCCTACCTACATGAAATTGATATGCCCAGAATCAATTCTTCTTGTTGTTGTGATCTTCTTTATCTGGATTAACTTGGATATCATTACCAAATAACCTGATGGTAGTTGGTTTCTTATGATCAGAACTTGTTGATGGGCTACCTCCATTTGAAGAATCTTTCAAGTCTTTGGAATTGTTGTTTTTGGATGTGTTATTATCAAGTGGTGATGGAGTCCCAGACAGGTTTTCAGGCAACTCTTCCAAGTCTTTGGTAGTGCCATTGCCAGAGGAGGTATTTGGGAACTGAAAGACATTTGAAGTAGGAAAATTGTTGAAATTATAAGGCCTATGCTGCTCAAGAGCCTCTAATAGTGTAACAATGTTTGTTGGGTGGAAATTGGGTTGGGGTGGTGTGGTCATTGCATCTAACACCACTTGCCAGGGGTTTAGAGGTTCTTCATTCAGCAATGTATTTGGGTCATCCCATTTTACCTGATTAAAAAAACCACCAACTTGGTAAGCATGATAATCTTTACCATAAGCAGAGAGACGACAAAGTGAAATAACCATGATAGTGTATAGTGTATATTGCATCTACATAGTGTATAACTAGCTGGGGGATTGCTTCTATGTACGTAGTATATAGGGCTATAAAACAAACTAAAGTCTATCAGCCCATCTTCTAATCACCAACAAAAAGAAATCAACCTACCTTTCTTTTTTAAATAAAATTAAGGTGAGTGTTGATACACTCAGTCTGTTTTCCAGCCCGTTTACATTATGATAGCATATCATATACTGTATTATCATAGTATATGGAGTTCTATATTATAGTGTATCTCGGTAGATATATCATTTCATATAACTGCATGTAATTCAATGAGTTAGTGTATGATTTAAAAAAATAAAAAAATGGTGTGGACTGCAAATAGGGCTTGTATCATTTTTCAATTAAGGTTGTATGTCTATCTTTTCTAAAACAAAAACAAAGAAAAAGAAATCAACCTCTAATAAAAAATGAAAATGATATGTCCAAGCACTAGTGCAACCCCTTTCACAGTCCCAAATATTTTTTTTATAAAAAAATCATCACTCTCTCATTAAAGCACATACTGTTATACAAATGAAATATATATTGATATATAATAATATATTTTTTCTTTGAAAAAATAATTACTTCATACACTATAACAAAATAGACTGAGTGTATTAGCGCTAAAAAAAAAGAAGTATTGTTACACAGTTTCTTTTTTTGGCCCCAATTCCAGTTCATATTTGTTAATAGAAAATCATCGGAGCATATACTCATATTAACGAGATATATACTTCAATAGAATTTTCAAAAATTAATTATTATATATAAAACATATAAGATAACTTGATAGTTTATTAGTCAATTAGAGATTAATCAAAAAAATTGTTGGGTGCACCTAAGCCTAGGCGGGGACTAGAAAAGATATTTAGAACATTAAAAAAATCAGAGGAGAGAGAAGGGGGGAGGGGGAGGGGAGAGACGTACATGAAGCATGCGCCAAGGGAATTTTTGAAAATCAATGAACGAGATGCACCCATGGACCCAAATCTTCCTCGAGTCCTCCATCTCCACCGCCATCTTGACCCTAACCCCCGGTGCCCACCGCTCGCGCACCACCCTCTCCACCACATCAACCCCCACAACGAACTCCAATGTCCCCATCCTTGGGTAATATGTTACCTCAAATGTCTCCCCCGCCCACGCCTTCCTCATCGTGTTCACAACCTCATCCCTTGCCCTCAATTCCCCCATCCTCCGTCGTCGTCGTATCCCGACGAACAGCTCCTCCTCGACCCCAACCTATTAGGAATAAAGTGTTGACTAAATTGTAATAAGATAAAATCAACTCTCACCTGAATTTTTTATTTAACAAATTTAAGTCATTGAGTTTATAAATAGAGGGTTTTCTTTTTAATGAAATGATAAGCAAGTTGTCTCAATTTTATTGCTACAAAAAAAGGGAAAGCCTAAAGCATACAAAGAGAAGAGAAAAATCACACTAAAAAAAGAGGGTTACTATACTCATGATTTTTTACAGTACAAATAATAGTTCTATATACTTTATTAGAAACCCATAAAAGTAGGCGATGTATATACCAGATTAAATTTTGGTTGTGTTAGCAACATAAGTTATTTTTTATAGATAATTATTGCAGTACATGTAAAAAAATAATAAATCATTTTTTTGTTTATTTATACTTTTAGTTATTCTCATTGGGAAATATAATAACAAAGTTTTTGTTGTTTGGTTGATAAAGAAGAATGGGATGTGAATAAAGATTTAATAAAGAGATTTGACATGTGGATTGTGATGACAGGTGATTTGATATGTGGGCCCCTTTTATACCAATGTAATAGATTAGGTTGAATAACACAATTCTAGAGGGGGCCTAGAATACAAGTACTGACTTATTTTCACATGTTTTGACATAGATATACTCCTTTATTTCTTACAAACAAACAATTTTTTAGTCTTAATCTCCTCTGTTCTTCTCCTCTGTTTTCTCCTATTCTCCCATCCAAATGAGGGCTAAGTCATTGAGTTTATAAATAGGATCCATATAAATCGCTTTCTAATTGTGAAGAAATAATATTTAGAGATGTAGCTAGTTTATGTGTATTTATGTTTCTTTCCTTTTCTCTATTCTTCTAAGCGTATCATTTATTTATTTTAAATTTTAGATTTTCAACACTAACCTTCATGAAAACCACAGAGTCCTCCTTCGTGAGGCTCTTCCCCGTCACAAACCTCGACCAACCCGTCGTCAATAAGTGTCGTTTAGGGTTACCCCTAAAGATGTGCCTGAATTCCCATACCGTACCGTGCATGTCCGTCACTGAGAGAGTCTGGAGAGGCGTGTCATCCGCGTAGTTGAGTGGGGGGAACAGCGACTCCGCGCAGGCTCTTGGGACCGAATACCCACCTCCGTTGTGCGCATCGCTTTGGGTCAGTACCTTAGACATATGCCCTTGTGTTAGAAGAACTATGTTTAAATTACATAAAACAAAGGAAAACAAAAAGATACACCATTGAATCAATCAGTACCTTTGAAAACCAAGATACTTCAGAAATGGCCTCTTCCTCAGGAGGAGGAGGAGGAGTAACTGCAGATGAAGGCTTGGAAATTGGTCCGCGGTAGGGACATGGTTGGAGGAGAATGCGATAGAAGGCCTCGTCGGTGTCGTTGTCGGCGAGGAGTTGGACCTCGACGATCTGACAATGGACGGTGGCTGTAGTGGCGGCAGAGACGGGAGGTTCTTCGGAAGCGATGTCGATGGGGGAGGAGGAGAGTTCAGAGTGACCCGCCGGGAAGTAAAAGACTTTGTCGTCTACGCGGGGTATGTAACTGCAGGCGTTGCCGACGGAGGCCTTCCAAAGGCAAAGTGGCACGGAAGCGGGCATACTTTTCTTCTCTCTGGAAAATCTGTTACAAACAGTAGTCAATTTTATGGTCTAAAACACAAATACTGTATTTCATGTATTTTTATATAAAGTAAAATATATACTCTAATTAATTTAATATTGTCATTTTAAAAAAAGGTCTAATGAGGTATATATAGTGAGTGGAGGGATTAATTAGTTGGAAAACATGTTGACAAAATTAAAGTTTTTTTTCCGATGTTAGAGACCTAACACATACTACTACATATATAAGTAAGTATATACAAGTTAACAATATACATATTGAATAACAATATATAAAAGGTATTTTAGGCAATCGAAAAAGAGAGGAAGGACTTAGAAAAAAATTTAATCTAACTTTTTTGATAGTCTAAAAAAGTTGAGGGACCTAAGAAAATAAGGGATAGAATAATACTTGAAATTAATTTCCGCATGGTTTATGAAAAATAAAATTCAAATCTAGATATTTTGTTGTTTTACGTTAATGCTTTACATGTTTCCTTAGGTTGTGTTTGGTTGGACGATTGCAAAATTGATTTTTTTAAAAAAATGAGTTTAAAACTGATTTTACAAGAAGCTGCTTCTTCCCAGCTTTTTGAAAACCCAATTTTTTTAGCATTTTTTCACATATATCTGTCTGCTTTTGGCCCCAATTTTTTGGTTTGAAAACAAATTTGAAAAAAACAACTTCCTGCAAATCTAAAAGCTGCCCAAACTCGTTTTCAAACAAAACCTTACTAGAAGATATATAGAACGCTCAATCTTCGAGCATTATTTATTCATTTTAATGAAAAATATAAAAGCAAGAACTCAAACTTATAAGTACTTGAAAGCATCCATTGATTAGAGATACCGAAAATTATTTTAAAATAATTGTTTATCCATTCACAAACTTCATCAATAACAAATACTTTTGTATCTATATCAGTCTAACAAATATAAACAATTTTCAATAAAACAATTATAACAACAAAATAGATTGGGGGTTGTTACACGATAATTTTTACACATCTAAATACAATCTCATATACCTAATTAATCATCAAGCGAGACATATACTTATTTAGATAAGGTGTATACCTCGTTAATTATTTTTTCATTTGCTAAAGTGGATACATTAAATTCAAAATGAAGCGATAATACACTTTTTATAAAATAACTTCATCAATAATAAATACTTTTGTATCTATATCAGTCTAACAAATATCAACAATTTTCAATAAAACAATTATAACATCATTATAACAACAAAATAAATTGGGGGTTGTTACACGATAATTTTTACACATCTAAATACAATCTCATATACCTCATTAATCATCCAGCGAGACATATACTTATTTAAGTAAGGTGTATACCTCGTTAATTATTTTTACATTTGCTAAAAGTGGATATATTCAATTCAAAATGAAGCGATAATACACTTTTTATAAAATAATGTATCTCATTAGATAAGATTTATTATTTTAAAAAATTAAAACATATGAATATTGTCCCTAGAATTACATTTGGACTATCCCAAATATTATCCAAATAGATTTCATTGTGCATGTAGATACGAACATCATGAGAAGAATAAAAACACACAAAAATAGATTTAACCAATAATAAAGTAAATTAATATATTTAATATATTTTTCATCTATAGATGATAATCAAAGGAAAATTGAAACTCAAATAAAACTTTCGGAGAGCTCTTACTATTTATTTTTTCGTCTCTCGTTTCTTGATCAGATGTAATATTGTATTTGATTTTTATTTTTATTCTTTTGAACTTTTATATTCTGTGTTTGTTTGTTATAACCGAAAACTTCCTAAACAAACATAATTTTTTTTAAGAGGACTATTTTTAAAAGCTATATTTCTAGCACTAATTCTAATTCACACATGTTTTGAAGGTATATATATATTTTTAAGGAAAAATTGAAGTATATACTCTAATGAATTGTATGAATCAATTTATAAAAAAAATATAAAAAATTTCTAACAAGATATATACATCATTTTTTTGAAGCGGAAGATATATACATCATTAATGTGAGCATATGACGCTAATGAGATAAATGAGACTAGAATTGAAGCTAAAAATTGTATAATTAACTCAAAAAATATAGATAAAAATTAATATGAACATCATTTAAAAAAACATCAAAATTGATTCAACAATAATTTTTTTTTATCTAATATGAAGATAATCAAGGAAAACTGAAAACACTAATAATAGAATCGATTTGAAAAGGGAGAGAACTTACTGGTTCTTTGGCCTCTCTTTTTATGCTCAGCTGTGATGTTGCAAAATTTGATTTTGTATGTTTTATGTGGATTTTATATTTTTTTTTGTTTCTTTAATTTATATATGCTTTCACTTATAAGGAAAAGCTTATCTAATCAACATAATCCGCCCGTTGGGATCCTTGAAAGAATCTAGTTGCAATATCTCGTGGGAAATTATTATTAACACCCTACACAAATATTTATTTTCAGAGAGGACTTTTTATTGTAAAAGATATTTAAAGGATAATGATAGATATCGTTGAATCTCACAGAGATCTTAAAGAAAGAAAAACAAACTCATAAAATGTATGGTTTTAGTGCACATCTTATCTAATTTTTTACATTGATAAACAGATATTGTTTTTATTAATGAATGAAAAGGTACAATTTTTTTTTTCAAACTACAGGGGTATTTTTTATTATAACATATTATTCCTTCAAGTACAAATTCATAACAAACTATATTTTTTTCAAAAAGGACTGCTTTCTAGTGTAAAATTTTTATATAAATATACATTATAGATAAAGCGTACACTATCACGATTTTAAAACTTCATGTGTTATTGAGGATCTTAACTTTGAATTAGCACCACAAACAACTCTGAATTCCAAGTATAATAATATCCCAATTAGATTTACCAATAACGTAATAAATTATTACTTTTCATCTACGATGATAATCAATTGAAAATTCATGGGCGCATCCAAGAAAGAGCTAGTGGAGGCAGTGGCCCCCACTGGATTTAAAAAAAAGATACAATTAGTAACTTTAATGGCGTAAGAAAATTGTAGAGAACAGATATAAGGGTAAAAGGTTTTAATCTTTTAGATAGTTGAGATAATTGAGAATCTGAAAAATAAAATGACAAAAATGAGAGGGATATGATATTAAGTATCTTTATTGTGTTGGATAATGCGACATACAATTTTTTTTCAATCCTAGTTTACACATGTTTTGAATTTTTTTAAAATAATTTACATCATCTAATGAAATACATAGTTTTATGAAAAATAAAACATATACTTCAATAAATTGTATTGATGCATTTATAGAAAATGTGAAATTTTTTATCGATACATATACCTCGTTAATATTAGTATATGCTTCAATGATTTTCTATCAGCGCATGAGACTGGATTAGGACTGAAAAAAATGTGTAACGTAACTCTGTTATACATTATTTTTTTGAACTCTAATTATAGTCACATATACTTCGTTAACATCATATATTGACATTAATGAGGTGTATGTCTCTTTAGAAACGTTTCACATTTTTTAAAAGCATATACCTCATTAGATGGGGTATAATATTTTTAAAAAATTCAAAACACTTGTAGACTATAATTGGGATTGGAAAAAATATCATACATAACACTATCCTTTATGTTTATTTATTAGTGATGGCCCGTACTAGAAAAAAATTATGGGTCCGCCTTGAAATCTGAAGGAATTTTTGCACATGTACCCCTGTTAAATTTTAGTGTTTTCAAAGTACTCCTAAAAAACTCACAATGCATAAATATCCCTCAAAAACTTTAAGTGAGTGCAATCGTACCCATGTGATCAAATTTCATTTGGTATGCTAATATTCTCCGTTTTTATTCCGTTAGAATAAAATTCAATTAGAATTTCGAGAGAGCTGTTATGATTTTGTTTATTTATTTATTTTTATTTTTTTGTGGTCTTAAGCCTCTCTATTTTTGTTTAGACACGTATAGTATTTCGATTTTTTTTTTATAAATGAAGTAGATATTTGCTACCCAATTTCATTATTGAATATTTTGAAGAGTGATGATACCCAGGCCTCAACTCATAGGCCCCATTCACAGGCCTCATAAGGTGTCATCACTTTATTGGTTGGCTTGTTGACTTTTGAAAATGGATAAAATGGCAAAATACAGATATACCTTTAATTAAAAATAGATCCAATTAACCAAAATCCCTCTTTTTTCTCTTATTAATATTTCACATTAATTTGAATTTGCCTAATTTGAAATTTACCTATTTTAAAAAATATATCTCTCTAAAATTTTCTTATTTCAAATTTTGAATTTTTAAAATTCTTATGAATTTTATACCAAAACTTACTTAACTTACACAAAAATCACCTAAATTGTTTTTCATCAAAATTATACCAAAACATATCTAAATTACACCAAAATTATCTAAATAACACAGAAAACGTTCTAATTTTTTTTTATGATTATAATTGTTACAGAATGTAACAGTGTTACACAAATGTAACAAATACAAATCATTGTGTGTATGCGATTGAATATTACATTTACGAATGCAATAATAATATACATTTACGAATGTAACTAAATGTGATAGTGTTGCATAAATAACATTATATCGTTCCAAAACTGTTACATTTCAAATGTAAATACAAAAAACAACACATACATTTACAAGACTATTACATTTCAAATGTAACAAAATAATAAAAATTGTGTATTGCTTAAATGTGTCTCTTTCAAAATCAAACCGCAATATTCATTCACTGTTAAATTTATAAATGTAACAGTATTAATAAATACACAGTTTTCACAATGTAAATACAACAAAATAATACCTGACTTTGCTTTCGATTTACTTCACCTTCTCCGTCTCCAATGGAGACCTCACTTTTATGGTTATCCCGGACAGTCGTCATTTAAAGATAGAAAACTCTCCGTCCGTCCTCTCTGTCAGTCTCAACGCTTCAAAGGTTAGAATCTCATCCAATGAAAATGTAGCAGACTCCTCTGTAACAGCAAAGAAAAATGACAAAATGTAATACTTCCACAGAATACACTTGTAGTATACTGTTACATTTCAAAATGCCACATTTATAAATTATTTACAAGTCTAAACAAAAATAAATCATTATGACTATGCAAATGATTGTTACATACTTACATTTACAAATGTAAAAAAAAAAAAACAGATTTTAAAAATAACATTATATTATTATAAGACTGTTACATTTCAAATGTAACAGTCCCTCGAATCCTTCGCCAAGGCGACCGAGGCTTCCACAGGCGACAACGGCGTGTCATCGTCCACCACGGACCTTCACAAGCTCCGTGACTGCATTGGGGAGACCCCGCTTCAGAGCCCGATTCGGATCTCCCACAAAGGCTCCATCTTTGTCAGGGTCGCTTCAAGCCCTCCTCCTCCACCTCCTCAAGCCCAGGCCCTTCGTCGGCGTCTTTTCCTCGGAAACCGCGACCGAGGATGGTGATCCCGTTGTTCCAATGACGGACACCGTCTCTTCTCCGTGTGTGGAGATCTCAGGTGTCGGTGGGTCAGGGTCGATTCCTTGCTCCATGCCCTGACGGGATCATTGATGAAGAAAAAGAATTACGGATTGATGAAAAAGAAAAAACAGGATGATGAAGAAGAATGAGAGTTGTTGCTGATCTTAGATTTAATGAAGAACAAATCATACAAAAATCGGTAAATCATAACCGAAAAACCACTTTGTAAGGAAATAATAAAAAAATGATATAATGGGTAATGTCTTGATGCCACCTCATGAGGCCTATCTGGGGCCTGTGAAATTGGATCTATGAATCATTATTGTATTTTGAATTATAAACTCTAAAAGAGAGATAGGGAAGGGATATGAGAAGAGACAGAGAGAGAAACAAATAAAAAATAAGAGTAAAACTGGTCCTTAGGGTCGACATGCTTCCAAGTAGAAGAGACTTATAACCCCTAATAAGAGCTCCGCCATGACCTCTATAGTCCCTAAACAAAGAATATTTATTTCACTTTTTTTTGTTAGCCTTTATACTCTATTTTCTGTTTTTTTTTAAAAAAGTTTGCCATAAAAATGTACCAATATTTTCGGTTTCAGATATAATACTGAAAACTTACTATTGAAAAAAAAAAATCCACTTCACTGGTTTCCACTCTCATCAGGGCTCCCTTTTGATATTCTTCTTAAAATATATATTTTTAATGAAAAATATTATTATGAAAAGTGAAATATATACCTAAATAAATGGGTGCATATTTTAATTTTTTTGAAAAATAAAAATATTTAGTTTATCAAACACTACACTAATATATATTGTTACAGTATACAGTTCACAAATGAAACTATAAAATAGATTGAGGCCTGGTTTAGATCAGAGTTTAGGTTGATTATGCATTTGAAAAGCTAAAAATTATAAAACTTATAGTTGAAATTTTTTTTTTAATTCAAAAAAATCTTGTGATTGAAAATCTTATAAAACTACATTTTTCAAAAACTGAGTTTGAAATATAAGATTACAAGAATCTTAGCGTTTCAACTCACACAATAACATGAGTATATCTGCACCCAAAATCTAATCAATCTACCTCATCAATACTTGAAAATCATGGGAAATCATTTTTTACCACCCAAACAAATATAAATATTTTAAAGAGGACTTTTTCGTATATCAATCTTGTACTTTGTTATTATGAAATACGTGTATAATACAATAGCATGAAATATTAAAATACCCAAACGACCATAAGGTAAGGGCAATATTGTAATTTAATGGTCGCTTTGTCACGATCCAAAAAAAACCGGATCCGACCCACTCGGTGTTATTGACTGCCTTTTTTAAGGACACAAACATAAATAAATAGAAAATGTTAGACTCGGTCACATTCACCAACTAAAACATAAACTTCACATGTTTTTATTTTTTGAAAATAGTAAACATCATTTAATAAGGTATATATTTTGATAAAAAGTGCATATAACTCCAATTCTAATTGAATGAACTCATTTTTAGTAAGTGTAAGAAAATATTTAATGTGGTATATACAATATCTAACGAGATATATGCTTCATTGGATTTCTAATGTGGTATATAGAACTGTGTTTTAGACTGAGAAAAAAATTGAGTGTAACATCACTCTAAATAAATAGATTTTTTTATTTTCAGTCCCTGTAAAGTATAAACTATATGATCTAGTGATCGATCCCTCACTTGTTCATATTTTAGTTTAAATCTCTAAATTTAAAAGGTATGATTCTTATTAGCCCGTGGAAGAAACCTATCACTAAATTATTTGATTTTTTTAGTCACTGGGAGGAATTAAAGAGGAACATATTCTTTAAATTTGGGGGTTTAAACTGAAATATGAAGAAGTGAAAGATCGATCACTAAATCATATAGTTTATAAAGAATTAAAAATAAATAAATATAAAATAAATAAAAACCACAAATACAACCAACACTATTTTATAATATAAAGTGATTTTTTTGTGTTTTAAAAAATGTAATAATAAAATTTTTATTTTTCTGATAAAATATAAATAATGTGTGGATAAAGATTTATAAAAAATAAAAAAATGATGACAGTTGATTTATAAGAGGTGATAATAGTTGATTTAACGGTTGACGTATTCTTTTGGGTTAAATAACCTGTAATAACTTAATTATATGGGTTGGCTAGATTTCATATACCATTTTATACCAGTTAGTTATGACATACACATTCTCTTTTATTTCATTCTTCCAAACACTCATTTTGAGCATGTTCAGACTAATTTTCACTTATTTTGGACTCTATTATCGAACCAGACGGGCCTAGGGTATAAATCTTGGAAAATTTTAGAGTCAGTCATTTTTACCAACCAAGACTTAGACTATACATAATTTTTTTTAAAATAATAAACATCACCTATTGGGTCGTGGATGGCACCGTGGTCATTAAATAGGTTCAGTTTGTGGAGGATTTGGGGCGGGGAATGATTCTAGCTCTCTCACCCTCTTCCTTTTCGATTTCTCTTTAAAATGTTATGTACTCTCAATAAGGGCTTTTGTCTTTCTTAATAGAAAGATGACTGCCTACCTTTTCCATAAAAAAAATAAAAATAAATATCACCTATTAAAATAAATATTCTAATAAAAGTATATATCGATCTATTTCAAGTTTGGATTGTTTAAAAAAAATTGAGGGTAAGAATGTCCTAAATCTTGCCACACAGGCATCACATCAGATGCTAACATGATCCTCGATTTCACCAATCACAGCTGTCAACGGGGACCAACACAAAACATAAGGGCACTATCGTAATTTAACGACCACCTTGTCACGATCCAAAAAAAAAACCCGGATCCGACGCACTCCGGGTTATTGACCGCCTTCTCTTGGGCACAAAAATAAATGGGGAAACTAAGTCTAGATCCTTCAGGAACCCTGAATTAGTTTTTAGTCCTGAAACTTCTGAAGTTATTTTTAAGTCTCTAAATTAGTTGAGATATTATTTTTAGATCTTTCCATTAAATGAGAGTTATCTTAATCCTTTTTTATGTTTGCCTCCGTCTTCACATTTTTAACAAAGTTTACACATATATATTAACAATGTGCACAATCAGTTTAACAATTTATATAGATGCCGAAGAAGGAGAGGTAAATTAACGATGAACTTAACAATGTTCATACATTGTTAGTGTATCGCAGAAGAGAGGGAAGTGCACTTTCACAATAGACGCCTAAGAATTATAACATAGAGGTGGAATTTCGATAGGGTGGCGATGTCCCGGTTAAATAGCTCTTCTAATCGGACACCAACTACCAAGATAGTTTCCCCCATGCCCTTATCTTTGTCTTTATATTATCTACTGTTTTACTCTATTTTCTCTTATCTCATTCAGAATTGTACTTTAAAATCTTTAATGAAATCATGGTAACAACATCTATTTTTTTTTTAAATAAAAAAAAAAACAATCAGTGATCATACATAAATACCAAAAAATAATATACAATGAGATCTGGGGGTTTAAAAATAAGTTTAGATGTTTAAGGACCTAAAACTAATTCAGAGATTCTTCGGAGAACGCGGAATTAAGTTTCCCAAAATAAATAAAAACCACAAACAAAACGCACACGACGAATCAAAATCAAAAGCCCTAAAATACTCTCTCTCCACTGAAAGCACCACTCGATCTCTCGAAAGTCGAAACCCCCCCAAAATCCGGCTTCGCTTGGTGTGAATTTGAACAGTCTTTGGTTGGTCATGGAGGGGGCGTCGATCCCGTACAACCCTAGGACGGTCGAGGAGGTCTTCAAGGACTTCCGCGGCAGACGAGCCGGCATGGTCAAGGCTCTCACCACCGGTCCGTTACAGTCCACCCCCCCCCCCCTTCTCTCTCTCTGTTGTTTCTCGTTTTCGTTTCGTTTCGTTCTCATTTTGTGTAAAAATTGCGGTTTTGATTCGCAGATGTGAAGCTGTTCTACGAGTCCTGCGACCCCGGTGATCTGTTGCTCTCTGCTTTGGATTCTCTGATGTTTTTTAGGGTTTTTTTTGGAGACTTGGAATGGAAATACCTTTTTGTGATTTTTAAATGGGTGTTTTTTGGGTTTTTTTTTTATAAAAAAAATAGGGATTTGATGCTTTTGGGTACTGTTAATCCTTTGATTGACCTGTTATAGCCGGTTCTTTGAAGCGTTGACAATGATGAGAAGGGTTTCTGATTCCATTGGGGCCCACTTTTTGTAATCTGGGGAATAATCATTTTTATTGGTTGTTTTTGGTGATTTTTTGTTCAGACCAATTTATAATTCTGCTTCTTTTTTTGGTGGGGTCTAATTTACTTATATATTTTTTATTTGTTGGATTTTTATTTGTTTTGAAATGTTTAGTTGGGTTAGTAAGAATTTGATGGTTTTCATAATCTTTTTGATAAAGTGTTACTAAAAATATTTGGATAGAATTTAGTGAGTTTTAAAGTGATTTTAGGGGAATGATATAGCTAACTGTTTAAATAACAGCCTTTTATTTTAACTTAGATGCTGGAATAGTGTTGAATTTTTATCTCAATTGAATTTAATGTTGATTCTCGACCTCTGCATTGATGGTTGACAAAAATAGTCACAACCAATAGGTCTTGGATTCTATAAAAAGAGTAAATTTGATGATAATCATAGATTGATTTTTTGTCCCTTTATATGGAGATTGTGGTCCCTGTTGGGCTTTGCTGAGTTGTTTAGGAGAATTATTTTTGTTATCCATATTGAATAAATGTGGTTGTGGTTATAGAGAAGGAGAACTTGTGTTTGTATGGTCTTCCAAATGAAACGTGGGAGGTTAACCTGCCTGCTGAAGAGGTCCCTCCGGAGCTTCCTGAGCCAGCGCTTGGCATCAATTTCGCCAGGGACGGGATGGAGGAGAAGGATTGGCTGACACTTGTTGCTGTTCACAGTGATGCGTGGTTGCTTGCTGTTGCCTTTTATTTTGGCGCACGCTTTGGTTTTGGGAAGAATGAGAGGTAATTAAATGTGGCTGTTGATGAATGTTGCCACGTGTTTGTTTTTTATATGGATAAATTTTCATGTTAGTGATTAGGTTTCCTTACTTGTGAGGCAGGCCTTTCGTTACATGTACCAGTACTAATATAATCAGGAGCATATTTTTTAAGTTTTGATATGCCTTTGAGTGTGCCTAAGCATGTCTTTAATGTTGTTCTATTTCACTTATTTTGTTGTTATGTCTGCTACTAATGTTATAGAAATAAGGGTTTTTGCCTTTTCGGGAAGTTTAATTTTCTCCTTCTCCTGTTTTAAAGAGTCACATTTGAGATTTTTGTATATCATTCTGATCTACATCAATCTATATCATTAGACATCAATCTGTCTACTAATTGTCTGTGGCATCATGAACTGAAATTGATCTATAATGATATTCTGCTGTCCTGTGCGAGTTTGGGCAAGTAATATGGATGGTCATTGTGAATATTGTAATACTTATTTCTTTTAAAAATAAAATGTAATACTTGTCTGTTAGGGATACCTCAATTTAGTTTCATTAAGTGGTGGTTTCTGCAAATCCGTCGTTGTATTTTGAGTGGGATTGATTGGTCAATTGGGGCAAGGAGTAATTGCTTACATTTTGTATACATTTGATTTATATTAATTTTGTTGGCGGATTTTAGGAATTATTCAATGAATCAGATCTTTGTTTTGAGGGATGGTGAAAGTTTTCACCTTTCAACATCACATCCGCTTGCTTGCTTGTTTTTCGTTTAGTCTAATTAGGAAACAATAGAATTAGGTTAAAACCATTATGATTATCGCTTAAGATGACGTTTTTAGCTATTTATTTTTTGTGGGTGGAATATTATTGTTCATCACTGCTTTTCTAAAATAATAAAAAGCATTGGGTTATTGTGCTTTAAATACGATCATGCAACACACAAATATAGTTACTTAGGTTTGGAAATATCATTGTGATAAGGAAGCTGTGTAAATATTTCATCTTTACATTCAGTGGCATATTGACTGTTCAAACGATTGTTATTTTATTTTTTACATTGCCATTTGAACGTTTAAATGTCATTTGAACATTCGAAAACATTCATTCTTAGAGCGCTAATTCTTTGGACGTGTGAATTGTCATTCGAATGGCTGTTATTCTGTTTGGACGGCAAGAATTCATTCGAGTGGTTTGAAACTGGTCAGTTAATAAAATGTGTTGCACGTGTGGTTGCCCCTACTGTATATTGATCGCATATGCATGCATATATGGACAGTAGGGGTCTAAAAAGGCATGTGCGGCCGCACTTAAAACAATGACCACTGATATTCTTCTTCGGATTCAAGTATTTGGAAGGCACTTTTGTTTTCTTGATATATGAAATTACCAATATGTCTAGTAGATTTCAGACTCCCCGTTGACTTGTATAAACCACCGCATTAAACTATCTAATAAGAAAATATCATCTCTCATTATCTGGTCATACAACTTATTCCTTCAGAAGTATTTGTAAATCTCCCACTTTCTCTTTTGTTCTTCTTCTGTTATCCAATTTCTCTGCTTAGCTTACAAAACAAAGGATGGGTTTTCTCTGCTTAGAAGGAAGTGGGTGGCATCGGGATCTTTTGGTGATAAATTTTTTTCTAATAAAATGATGTTTTTTTTATGCTTGACCCACTATAACTAAACTAATTGAAGTAAATGCTAATACTTAGCCATAGTTTTGTAATAATATAACATAGTTGGGATATTGGTACTTTCGGTGTTTCTGCTAGGATTCAATTTATATAGCAGGCATGTAACAAAATTTTAGATATAGCAGATGCAGTTCTCCAATTAAGTCTAAATTCTAATAAAGTTGTATTTACTCTTTGTTTTTAATAATATTACATAGTAGGAAATTGCTACATGATGTGGTGTCGTCGCCTGTTTTTACTCTTTGTTTTGTAATAATCTTTTCTTTTTTCTTTTTTTTAAAGAAAATGTTTTGTAATAATATTACATAGTTGGAAAATTGATGCATTGAATTGGTGTCATCGGCTAGTATTTTATGTATATAGCAGGCTTGAACAAATTCTTAGATACATGTTATAGTGGCTGCACTGATGCAGTTCTTCGATCAGATCATCAAAATCAGGCAGTTTAAAATATTTTCTATATTTTCTACTACATTCTGTGCATATCTATATCACATCTATTTTCAATTTTGTCACCAGAATTTTTCACAAAATTCGTAAGATACCATGTGATTCATTCCAATAAATCTCTATCAATAAACATTGAAAATTATTGTAATACAGGTCTTGCAGAGAATCTCAAATTTGGAGGAAGTTACATCCTAAACCCAGAGTATTTAATTATGTAGTAGATGGACCGAAGATAGCAAAATCCTTCTTTCCTCCCAACCCATAATAGGTACCCCACAAGCAAAATTCTCATCGAGACCACAGAATCCTCCCCAATTTTAAGATTCTTAATATGCATTTATCATTTGCTAAAATAGAAAGGTGAGTTCTTCTTTAACTGTCATAATAATCATCCGAGCAATTTTTTTATTGGGTTTAGTGTGATTAGTTGCTCCACTGATTTTTTTTCTTTTTGGGTTTCCCTTATCATTTTTATTGTTATCATTATATCAGCTACCATTAGAGAAGAATATCCATGCCCACTTGCATGTATTTCTCTTTTGTAAAAGTTAGATCTTTTGTTTGTTTTGCAATACTTTTGGGGAGCAATAGTGGTGAGAGAACCATGCTGCAATCAACCATGTGTGGTCTGTGCAGTTTTGGAGCATCATGTTTGTTATTATAGCTGGAACATCGAGTTTATCTAATGGCATAGGCCTGCATCTCCTGCAGAGATGCAGATAATGCAAGGCCAAGTTCCACAATTTTGTTGCATTTGTTTTTTTCCCGGCATTATGCTTTTTATTTATGAGTGTGGGTTTAGTGTATGTCTCTATTATTGATTGGAGTAATAAGCATGGTAAAGAGGTCATAGTAACAGCAAACCTTTTATTTGAATTTAAAAAAAAGTAATAGCAAACCCTATTATCATGTAATGCATATGAAGTTTGACTGGAGTCTGTAATATAATTTGCTTTTTACATATCCCCTTCTATCTTTCTGCTCCCTCTGTTCCATTTTGGTGCAGCAGTCAGTATTTTTTCAGTTAAGAATACATATTCTGAGCCATCTCAAAACTTTGTGCACAATATTTTGTCATCGGCTTTATAATGTGATATTTCTTTGTCATTTTTGTTAATTGGTTTATGAGGTTCTGCTGGCTTGTGACAATTCATAAGTCTTGCATTTATCAGTGCATGATTGGCAAGAAGATAATTAGATTTACTTGGACACTTGTCTGCAAAATGAAATAGGCCTTTCACATATGTTGAGTCCAGTTGAAAGTGGATGTGTCTATACTATGTTAACCTGCTGAACTCCAACTTGTCAGTAAATCATGAATTATCGACATTTGATATGTGTTGTTTTAATTGCATGTTCCGTGTAGTTTTGGGTAGTTTTTAATATCTTGACGCCCTTCTATCGAGTCTCACTCGTGTTTATTATAATCATGCTGTGTTTGTTTGATTCATTCTCATCACAATCACTGAAAGTAATGTAGAGAACAATTTGTCAATCACATTACTGTTTATCATGCTTAGACACAACACAAAATACCTCTGCCTCATGTCCCGCATATCCAACCTCTATCAAATTTGCTGGTGATGCTTTGAAATTATGGAATGCCATTTTATGTGACCAACATGGTTGTATATTATATTTTGGTTGGTTGCAAATGAAAGGACTCTAGTATATACTCATGTCATAACTCTTGCATTCTGAATTCTTTCAAGCTAAAATTATTATTATAGAGTATGAAGATTGATCTGTTGAATGGTAATCTACATTACAGAAGGAAGCTGTTTAGCATGATCAATGACCTTCCAACAATCTATGAGGTTGTGACCGGAAATGCCAAGTCCCAATCAAGAGAAAAGACCCCGAATAGCAGCAGCAAGAGCAAGTCAAACACGAAGATGGTAATCCTTCGTTCTTTCCTCCAATTCATTCAACCTTTTGCTTGTATTTATATTCATCAGTTAACTGTTGATGTATAGTGGTATCTTTAAAGATCGACCATTTTTCCTTTTTGAGTTTAAACATTAGAAGACTGATTGTAGAGAACCTGAAAATATATCCTTCACTTTCCAAAATTCACAGCAAAGCCGACAATCTGAATCACACACAAAGGGGTCATCAAAGTCACAGCCGCCACCAAAGGACGAAGACGACGAGAGTGGGGAAGAGGAGGACGAAGATGAGGACGAGCACGGGAACACCCTGTGCGGGTCGTGCGGGGAATACTACGCCAACGACGAGTTCTGGATCTGCTGCGATGTCTGTGAGAAGTGGTTCCACGGGAAGTGCGTGAGGATAACTCCAGCCCGCGCCGAGCACATCAAGCAGTACAAATGCCCAAGCTGCAGCGGGACCAAAAGAGGAAGGGTTTGAGATGAAAAAAACAAACATAGGAGCTGGTTTGGGCGCAACGCTCGATCTGGTGGTGTTAAAAGTTTTGTAAACTTTGTGGGAGGGGGATCTTCGGTTGTCTTACAGGTTTGATATTGTGTCATTGTTACTGGTTGGACTTTTTTTTTTGTTACTGTGTTGGGGGCTGTTTATGTATTATGGATGGTGTTGTAGTTTTTTCTTCTGATGTGTTGTCTTATCAGTCTTAATCTTATCTGTGTTTTACTCTTTGGCAAAAGCCTCTGTTTTCTGTGAATGTAATTATGGGAGTTTTGTTTGTGTTTGTCTTTTGAAGGATGAAAAAAAGGGTTTTTAATTTTTATTCTTTAGTCCTCATGTTCTTTGTATTACAGTTTTAGTTCTCAAATTTAAGGATATGTTCTTTATTAGTCCCTGAAATGATTGATCATTAAATTGTTTGATTTTTTTATTAATACCTGGGAGGGATTAAAAAGGAATACATCTTTTCAATTTGGGGATTTAAACTGTAATATGAAAAATTGAGTTTAATTACTAAATCATATAATTTATGGGGCATAAAAAGAAAATGATAGCTTGCACAGGGAGAATCGTTTGAGGCTTTTGAAGCTGGAAGGCCCTTTGGGGGCTAAGCTATTATTGTGATTCCCCAATGTGATATAATTATTTAACCCATCTTTCTTGTAGTTTTATTTTTATTTACTATTTCAATTGAATTTTTTTATGGTATTTAATCAAATAAAAAGATGGATATGTTCAACCACATGTGTAGTCCCATTCGAAATCCTTACAGATTTTTTGTTTTTTTTAAAGGATAATGTTACATACATTTCTTTTTTCAGTCTACATTTCAGTTCATATATGTTTTGATTTTTTCAAAAATAGTATACACTCGTCCATATATGTTTTTTGATCTAATAAGATACATGCTTTTATAATTGATACACTCGTCCATTGAAATATATATTGTTATACAATTAATTATATATTGAGATATATTAATGTATTTTTTCTTTAAAAAATAAAACAACTGTTGCCCCATCCACTGCCGTAATGTATGACATTGTAAAATGGACGAGTGTATAAGTGGTCCAACTAGTATTCAAAAGTGTGTTGTACAAGATCACCCTCTTCACTACCGATTGATACCAAAATTATACAAACATGAGTATATACTATGATGGGAGTAGTTCTTTGATGGTACATGAGTATATACCAAGTTTCAAAGAATTATACAAACATCAGCACATGGGAACATGGTGTGCACAGATATTTGAAAATTTGATCACATCATGTTGTCCTTTACAAAATTTTACTGAACTAGTTGGTGAAGATGGGGTGACTTTTTTACAAAAATGTAAAATTTCTTACAAATTTTATAAATTTTTACTACAGAATATATATTGTGATAAAAAAATATTTATTACATTATACGATTTTAATTTTAGTGATGTGACGGCTGAAACTGCAAAACAGAATGTATTAGTGCTATATCTTTCCATGAAAAATATGTCAACATTTTGTCTCACCATCATATCTCTATCCCCACCATCCATATATTTTTTTTTGGGTGGTGGGGACAAAAAGGTGAGGGGAGAGAGAGAGAGAGATGAGGGTATCAGGAGGCGGTAGGAGTGACAGGTGGAGGGGGACAACGGATGAAGGAGGTGGGAGGAGGGGGAAGGGTAGAGAGAGAGGGAGAGGCTAGGGAGAGAGGTGACGGATGGTAGAAGAAGCTGTGGATGATGGGAGCGACAAGTGGAGGTGATCAAATCTTTCTCTGGACTCTCCCTCCCATTTCACCCACCTCCACTACCTCCTCCACCCTCTTCTCCTGTCACCCCCTCCACCTTCAACCCTCATTTGTAGGGGGTGCAACTCAATTTATTTTGTTTGATTTTTTACAAATTTATATTGAATAAACTATAATTACATGTAAATTGAACTGAAAATTGAATCGAACCAAACTATTAAACATAAACGTATATATAAAAAACCTCATTTGATTAACCTTAACTAAATAAAAAATCGAATCAAATCGAATCTTGCTTGACTTAACAGACCAAAGTTGCACCCCCATTTCTTTATATATCGCCCCTTCTGTCCTCTCTATTTTCCCTTTTTCCCTTATTTTATTGTTTCCACCACCCTTTTTTTGTGGGTGGTGGGGACAGTGACATGAGTGGTGGGAAACTGGGAATAAATGCACCCAAAACTCATTCCATGATCCCAACAGAGATAAATAAATAGCTTTTGAAATTCTTATTTATTTATTTATTTATTCCGGTCTGCGATGGCTCGAGTCATCTCCCTCCAATGTTTTTCCCTCGCGCGCCTCCTCCGATCCAGATCGTCCGTTCGCCCGACCCTCCTCCTCCTCCACCACCGCTTCCGCCCGATCTCCGCCTCCTCCGTCTTCTCCTCCATCTCCGACGAGGATTACGTGTCTCTGACGGAGGAGGAGCTCATGAAGCAGTGCGAGATGGACACCTTCAAGGCCTCCGGTCCCGGCGGCCAGCACCGCAACAAGCGCGAGTCCGCCGTCCGCCTCCGCCACGTCCCCACCGGAATCGTCGCCCAGGCACCTCTCTCTCTCTCTCTCTCTCTCTCTCTATCTATCTATCTCTATCTGTCTCGATTGGTAACGATTGTTGTTTTTTCAGGCTGTGGAGGATCGATCGCAGCATAAGAATCGGGCGTCGGCTTTGGCTCGGTTGCGCACTTTGTTGGCTTTGAAAGGTGATTTTTTTAAATTTTATGGAAAAATTGAAAATGTTACACTCAGTTCATTTTACTGTCCAAAACGCGGATCGCACTTGTTTTTATTTTTTTAAAATCATATACCTCAAATGTATATTTATAAAATGTGAAGTATATACTCCAATGAATTGAATGATACCGTTTATAGATAATGTGAATTTTTTAAAACGGGGTATATACCTCGATCCAATGAGTAAAGAGGGCTAACAAGGTATATAAGACTGTATTTTGAACTGTAAAATTGATTGAACAGCTCTTTTTTTATTTAAGTTTGTGAATTCATATTTGTGTATTGGATATGCTATGATGCGATATACTGACAATATGTTTTTTTTTGTGATGTTTATATGGAATGCAAATGCAAGATTATCTGTTTTTTAATTCTACTTTTTTTAAACACAATTGTTGATCAATCTCTCTTAGTTTACTGTTGATATTGATTTCTATTTTTCATTTTCTTTGCACTGTTGTTTATAAGCAAATCAAATATATGGATTGTCTCAGGTGTTTGTGTGCAATTTTTTTTTACTGATAATATGAAATATAAATGAAATGGCATGTAATTGAGGCAGTCAATATCCTTTCTTATTATTATCTTTTCTACTTATTATAGAGAAATTGAGGGAGATAATATGAAACATAAATGAAATGGCAAGCAAATCAAATATATGAATTATAAAGCTCACCGCGGATGTCAGCCCTGACCCTTAAAGAAGAACCAACCAATAATTTACTTTACATTCCCTTCCTTATGGCCTCACCCTACATTAAGTCTTCATTCTGATCTTCCTAAAATCATCGATGCACCATAAAAAACTAGCCCATTCAACCACCAGGTGGAAAGCGTATCTCATTCTCTCATAAACTAAAAATACTTTTGTTCCTCTCCTCCTATAACACTAAGTACTGGTTATGATGAACTTCCCATTTGAACCCTCTGAGATGAATGGAAGGTTCATGGCATCAGTATTTCAATTATTTTTAAAACATCTCTCAGAAGTTTTAAATGGTGAGTTCATCTCACTATCTGCATCCAAAGTCATGGAAAAAAGGAAGATTATCAGCACACATCTATACTTTTCACCCATCCAAGCCCTATCCCAACTCCTGAACAAGCACGGATAGTTGAAGGGTGGTAACAATGGAACCTGAAAAAGTCCGTTCCAGACCTGAGTAGCGAGTGGTTCCTTCAGAGTAGCACATATAACTAACCACTCATGTTTTTGCATAATCTTGAGTTATTTTAGTTTTTTCGTCTTTCATTCTCAATTTATGATTTTTATCTACCAAAGATTCCTTGTTATGTGGTGTCTCATTCTATTCTAGTTCATTCCTCATATTGAATCCTTATCTTTAACACAAATGATAAAATGCTTTTCTAAAGGCTTCATCTTTTGATGTTTTATGTTCATGTACTAAATCAGCTTTTTTGTACAACTTAAAATTGAAATTGTTTTGCTTTTGCTTGCATATCTTATATCCTTACAATTTGATTTTGTTTTAAAAGGTAATCCATGAAAGTTCTATCAATCACTGGTTTCTTTTATAGTTTTAAGTTCTTACCATTTTCCTCTCTCTCGTTCATTTCCTTCTTGGGCTGCTTATATCTGATAGAAATGGACATTGTACTAATATATTTGTATCTGTTATTGAACTAGTCAGGAAGACCATTGACTTGAATGAATATGAACCACCTCCCGAGCTTCTTCAGATTTTGCCCAAAAAGTCAACCATCAGGGGAGCAGATTCTGGTCCACAAATTGGTCCCAATAATCCAAAGTTTGCATCGGTAACGTGACAACAAATTCTGTACCATGGTTTCCCTCTTCCTGGTCATTGCTATCCTAGTTTTAAGAAATGACAATATTTCTACTTGTTTCCTTTTTCTTTTTAGGGAATGCAAGCTCTATTGGATCTTATTTTTGCTGTCAATGGTTCTGTAGCGGATGCTGCAAAAATTTTGGGGTATGTAAAACTGTCATCAGCCAAAGCAGGATCAGCATGATCTTTATCATAATCATTTGGGTTGATTATAGTTTTCCATCTATGAATGTTGTCCAATGTCATGTTTTATCTCTTGTTACTTCCATGATTCATCAATGTTACGATTTTCCCTTTCTCCGTTCATATTTTTAGCTATATTTTGTTTCCCTCCTTGTAAAGCCATCTCTGGATTTAAGTAAACATGCCCACATAATTTTTATATTTATTCCTCACTAGGCTTCATAGATATCCTCATTCTTACACTTTGTCTCAGTATCTTACACTTGATCTTCCATATCATTTGCATCTGAGGCACACACAATGTATTGCTTTCCATAATCCTTATGTTTAGAATAGCATAACATTGATCATTTTAGTGCTTTTCAAATAAATTCTCTGCTGGCTGATATGATGTCTTAACAATCCTTAATCAGCCTGAGAATATTGATATTCTGGTCCTCTAACAAACTTTAGATGGAATCTTCATATGTTATCATCAATCATTATTTTTTTTCATCTTATGAACTTGTGCATCACCCTATCTTCAGTCATATGAATTCTTGACTGAGATTATCACTAATCTATCCTCTAGACGCTCTTTTGCTTTAACTGGTCTCTTAGAAATCTCCTGAGCCATCTCTTCACATCCTTTCCTATATCAGCATATGTGTTAACATACTTCAGCAACTTAATGATATGAGTAGTGCAATTTGTATGCTCGTACATACAGCCACTCCCTTATCCATTCAATTCCTTAAAGTTGTAGTTCTATGTGTTCCAAAACTTATATGAAGTTTGGACATAATGCTTGAGCAATGATGGTCAATGCTAACGGACAGGTAGATCAGCATTTGGCCATCTGTCGAATTATTTTCTTTGTTGGTTGAGTTATCTTCTTCATCAACATCATCAAAATATGAGCGTAATGTAGGCCTTGCAATGTCATTTCCTTGTTTTGGTTGTATGTGAAATAATATAGCCCATCCCCCCCCCCCCCCCCCCAACACACACACCCCACATAAAAAATAGAGGAAGAGGAAGTAACGTAATATAGGCCTTGCAATGTCATTTCCTTGTTTTGGTTGTACGTGAAATAATTGCATTTGTGAGAAGTCCATGTGTTTTAGAGTGTCTCAGTCTTTCAATTCTCATTAGATAGGCTCCACTGATGCATCATCTGTTTTAGCTCTTATATCATTCACACATTATATTGGAGTCATGATATAGACATGTTGGGCCTATTCCCGGAGGCCTGGGGTTTGGGGGGAAACGCCTCCCATGGGCCGCACCCCCCCCCCCCCCGGGCCGTAATCGCCGATTGGGCGCACGGGGTTCAGAGCAGCGCCCCCGACTCGAATTTTTGTTATGGGCATTTTGGTCTTTTTCTGTTTCTAGGGTTTGTACATCTTGTATCTATATAAGAGACCTTTCAGCCTCCATTATTGAATATAACATTGTTCCATTATTTTTTCTCATTGCAGGTTGAGCACAGGTGCATTGTCACGATTAATATTATCAGACGATTCTCTTCGAATGGAGGTAAACGAGCTGCGTTCATCCAAGGTAAATTATGCAAATTACTCAATTTTGGCAACAACTACTGCATTTTTGGGAATTATCAGTCATCTTTATGTTTGATCAGTCAAATTGTTGAATATTGTATAAGCCTCCTGAGGCTTCTAAGTTTGTCAAGTTAATCTCGTTTTACTTTACTCTGCAGGGTATGAGGCCTCTGAAATGAAAATTCATTACAAGTTATGGAGAGGTTAGTAATTAGTACCAATGCTTCTCATGCCAAGTATTTTATATGAGTTGAGCAATGTGTTGGGAAAACCAGCTACGAGAGTATGTGAAGTTGATTGGAAATACACATAAGCATTACCCATTTCCAAACAGGAGGTCTGGGCTCAAATCCCACCCGTGCTTTATGCTTGGGGACCGGAAGTCCATGTTCTCAAAAAAAAAAGAAGTGAGGAAGTGCTTCTGTCCATCCGATTAAATCAAGAATACTATTCAATTGGAAGCTCACCATTTAGGAATATAGAGCCCTAAGCTGCTGATTTCAACCAGCTTTTGGGTGTTGAAAAAGTGTACTTTGGTGAATCATCAATTCAGAATGCCATTAGTAGCAATGTTGGAAAGCCCCAGGAGCGTATTATGTACAAAGCTAATGACATTGTAGTATAGAAATCCTACTATTGTGAGGACCATCAAATATCTTATAAACAAATTATTATCCTTCATCTGAAATAAATCAAATGAGATGAACATTAAGTAGATAGCGTGGATAAAAACACACCTGTGATTGTCTAATGGATGGGTTAGTTTGATTGAATAGACATCTAGAGTATCTCTTCTATGACATTTGTGCAAGATTAAAGTTGTACAGTTTAGATTTCCAAAATTAGCTTTGGGTGTGGGTACATTTAGGGCAAAACTACTGAACTCTTGTAATTGGATGAGCTAACATATTATCGCCTTTATGCATTTCATGACCATCAAAGAGCTTTGCTTCTAAATCATCTATCCCATTAGGGATATTGGTGAACTGGAAGAGATAAAAAGAGAGAAGCAGCAGGTCTAATCATGCATTCATAATAAAGTTGTGTGGATGATATTTTTGAGCATTTGAGACCGATTGTCTTTTACATGGGTACATTTTACTTCGATAGTGTAAAAAGACAATCATACAATTGCATTCACACATTGCATGCTTCAGAGCTAGTTATGATCATAGTAACAAATTCACCGGATTATTCATGAATATCCGCAAAAATCTGGCGAACCATGGACCGGCCGAACAAATCGGCGATGATCCGCCCAATTCGTTGAACATTTTTTCTGAATTTCAGGATGAATCGGTAAATTTGGAAAGAAATCGGGGCTTTTCTGAACTTTACCTTATAAAAAAAGACGGGCTCTCTTGCCCTAAATCAACAGTGTTTCTGTTTTGGGAGAAGAGGCGCGGCAACTTCTTTTTTTTCTATTTGGTTTTATAAAGCTCTCTATCCTAAATCCCATTTTGATAGGAGCGTTGCAATTGAAACTTCTGACTGTTGTTGATCTCATCATGTTTGTGTAAAACAATATTAAATCTGCAAATATTTCGTCTGAAAGAAATCAACATAAAATTCAGAAATATTATAAATGCGTTGCTAATTTGTAATATTTGATTGTTATGTGATATATATTCATATAGACTGTTTTTAGATCCCCGAAATTTTCTGAATTCTTCCCCAAATGATACGAACCATACAGAACAAAATCCCTGCCAAATGATACCTGAATCACAAATTTATTTCTATGCTTCTGATAAGCATCACTGATTTTTTATGTTAAAAATAGCAAAAGTAAGTACAACTAACCTTAAGAACTGTGACACATTACATTATATCATCCCATGAGCTTGATTATTCAATTTCCATCCTTCCAATTTGTTGAGCCATTTACATTTTAAACTAGTGTCAATGCTTAACAATTAATCTCTGTGACCTTGACTGTTCATGTTGATTGCCAGATTGGATTTCGAAGGCCAAGATTTTGTGTCCAGATCTCCACACATTAATCCAGAACAGGCCAACATGAAGTTCAATATGGATACTTCATTATGCAGAATCTCCACCTTTTTGGTCGAGATCATGTTATCGGGATTTTGAGAAGCATTATTAAATGCTGTTTATCAGTCTGCGTTTCAGTTCTTTGGCTATTAGAACCAGAAAAAAAAGGCAGGTGCATTCTGAACCATATGTGCATTATGCAGGAGAGCAAATTGTAAGATTTTACAGCATGAGATTACAAGAAAGAAAAATGGTATAAAAGCTTGAAAATCGACATGTAAGAATGCAATGATTATGCATCAACATGATATTGTTTTTCATGGCTTCACAACATGATATTGATGGTTGTGTGTAATTCAATCAAAACATTTGAATAATCTGGAGACCATAATCTTATCAAAAGTTCATCAAAAGTTGGATACATTGGAAATCCCTATGCATTTAAATGGTGGATGATGAGATTGTACAGCAATACTAGGTCCAACGGGTCGCGGGTTGACTCGGACCTGACCCGAACCCGATTCGATAAAAGACATAAATACCTGACCCGAAAGACCTGATAATAAAAATGGGTTGGGTCTGGGTCCACCCTGACCTGATCCTATGGACCTGATTGACCCAATCCAAATACTATGTGATTTTTTATTTATTTATGATTCAATCTATCACTCATGATTCAATCAAATATTTACAATTAAATATTAAATAATCATTTAAAATTTTAAGCATATGAAATATTTTTACAACCTTTTGATTTCATGTAAAAGTATAATAATTCAAATTGTATTCTAAATGTTTGATTTAGGATAGTGAGAACTATTAAATACACTAAACTCTATTAAAAAATGAAGCTATTGTAGGCCCTTAAAAAGTTTATTGACATCTCTTTGTCTGGCCTAGACTTGTTGATGGGTCGACCCGATCCGACCGAAGGACCTGACAATCAAACGGGTCGGGTTTGAGTCCACCCCGACCCATTGACGGGCCTAATTGATACCAAACTGCCTTGATTGGTAATACATTTTACTTTGGTAAAAGTAGATACTTAAAAATGACAGCATTTGATCTTTGAAAAATGTTGGGCACAGTAAATGTGATCTAATGAGGGTGGCTATGATTGAGGGAAATTTTGTAATTGAGTCATAATTGTGGTCGGCGAGTTCTAAGGACTCTCTTGCTTGATTTGTTATGGATTGCAGTTTGTTTTTTTGACATCTATTTATTAATTAATATAATGTCTATCATCATCTTCAAAAAAAAAAAAAAAGAAAAGAAAAGAAAGAGGTACATGTACTTTTATGAAAATCTTTTAAAAATTAAAAATACTCAAATTAGTCACTTTTTATAAGTATATAAAAAAAATCTCATTTCACGATTTAAACTCTTATATAATTAGATCATTAATATGCCTCTAACCCTTGTTAGGTTGTTCCACACCAAAGCCTTATGTTTCCTATAAAACAATAATCTCTCTATACTTAAACCAATCCCCTTCTCCATATCCGTTAAAAAAAACAAAACAAAACAAAACCTAGTCGTGTGATCCTTTGAATTGTGGAATATTTTAATAAAGTTTGTAGGAAAAATATGTTTTTGATGTGGAATAACCTAATAAGAGTTACAGGTATGTTAAAGATCTAATTACATAAGAGTATGCTAGTCTTTTTAATTTTTTAAATTATTTTTTGTATAATTTTAAAAAATGACTGATTTGGGTATTTCTTACTTTTATGATTTTTTTTTTGTATTCTCCCAAATGTATACATCTTCATGATGTTTTTTTTTTAATTTATTTTTCTTAGATAATATTATCTTATTAGTAGGTTAAGACTCAAATTTAGGACTCTTCAGCGAAGAGGGGGTACCTCTATCAACATATCAAGATTCGTTCGAATTAAATAAATCTATTTGTAAAAAATGTTAAAAAAATTTATAACATTGTATGCATCTCACTTGACAAGGTATATATCTCGTTAGATGACTATTGAGGCATATGGATCACATGTGAAATTGTCTCTGTGGACCGCGTGTAACGTCACTCCTAATCTTTTCATTCAAAAAGCTTTCACTTCACAAAATATATATAAACTCTCTGCCCTATGAACTCCCATGATGATTCACAAAAGCTGTCACTTCTATCTGAATGCGAGCAGAGCCGGCCCTGGGGGTAGGCAACCAAGGCAAATTGCCTAGGGCCCCTATCCCCAAGGAGCCCCAAATCCCTAAAAATATAGATGTATTATAAGTAGTTGAATATTTTTATAATTGAATTTTTAAAATTTATTCTTTTCTCAAGAGGATACTATCCTTTCAATATGTATTTTTAAATTTTCTTGTATTTTTATGCATAATTCTAATTTATTTCATCAATTTTTTTAATTGTAATTTGGTTTAATTATTTTAATATTTGGAGTTTTTTAGTTATTTTGTTTAAAAAAATCATCCATTTATTTCTTTTTATCATTTTTTCAGTTTTTCATAACTCATTTAAAATTTTCAATTATATAGGAATTTAGTTTTACATTTGAATTTACAAGGGATGTAATCTTTTCATTAACAGATCCCCAATTTGTTTTTGCCTCTTTTCTTGTTAGTTAAAAATGAAAACTTAAATAATAGTTCTTCGTAATGTGATTTTTGTTTTGTTTTTATTTATTTATTTATTAAAAATTAATTGTGTTGTTACTCATTATATTTTTTCATATATATTCTTTGGGGCCCCATTTCATAAATTCGTTTATGGCCTATTCCTATTTGATGAATCTCAGGGACAGCCCTGAATGCGAGGAATTTAGAAAATGTTAGGATATATATATCTATCTAATGAAATATATATTTTTATATACTTCGTAAAATAAAAATATACTACCTTGACCTAGTATATTCTAAATCAGAGGAAAGTGAGGGCAGCAAAAAGGCCCAAGTAATGACTACATATAAGAGACCCTAAACATAAAATGATGCCATGGAAACTTGGGCATGAAAAAACTTATTTCAAGGCACAGCCAATGCATATTTCTACAAGAATGTGATTGTGAAAATTTCATAAACTAATCACTTGACTTGAGGTTTCATTGTGCAAAGAAGCTACAAAAGACCAAGATTCAGTCAATTGGGACACTCAATAATTGGAAGTTCTGCATTTATGGACACCCAACAAGCCATCACCGAATCACTGTTTATCAACCAGGTCCACACATGCCACATTTAAAGCTATCACTATTATTAATCTTTCTTTTCTTTTTCCCCCTTTCACCCACCCTATTTGATCATCTATCTTGTCGTATTGTTGGTTGTTGCAAAGGCTATGCACACACATTGTGATCAACAGAAAACCTTACTATATTGTCTGTGCATCTACTATTACTAACTTTGCTAAAACTAACAAAATGGTGGTAAAAACAGTGGCCGTTGTTGACTTTATAAAGAAATAAAATATCATACAAAGAATAAAAACACGGCAGTAGGGCTAAGCCAGGTAAGCTTGTCAAGTTCATAGAAGGGGCCATTTGTTTACACAATTATTAGTACCGTTTTACTATTTCTGTGTTGTTACATGTAGTCGTTATATGTAACCTTGTAAGTATATATTTCTTTTAACGAAATATGTAATATTCATTACAACATATATTTTATTTCTTTTATAAATATGTATGTTTTGTTATGTGAAGCATGCGTTTTTAAAGATCAGAACATGTGATGATTGCAAATAGAACTACTCTTGATATTGTATGTGGTATTATCTATATTTATACCGATCAAGGCACAAGAGAGACGATAACACCCAATTTTCTTGGCCCATCCAAATCACACTATGTGCCAATTCTCACACCTAGATTGATTGACGACCAGGTAATTTATCACGCTAAGATAAGTCTGTCATGTTTTCACCATCAATTAATTATAAATCCCCTCTCCCTTGAATTCCAATATGAACTTAGCCTGGCTTATCTTTCATAATGCGTAATGCCTATAGTTATATAAGGATAATTTCTTGCAGAATCCAAGAGGGAAGGAGGTGTAACGCCGCTATGAAAATGAGGAAATAAGAAAGGATTCAAGAAACGGGAAAAGATAAGTGATTTGATTCTAACTTTTATCATTATAATATTTCTTAGTTGATCCTCAGAGTGTCTTTGATAAGGACACCCCTCTCTCCACCAATGTAATTGTCTCAAACGATGTTTAGTAGTTGAAAAGACAACAAGGCATCAGACAGTTGGTTGTCCAAAGATTTATCGTCATAAGAATCCATTTTGAACAATTTTCTTAAGGTCTGTTTGGTTGACAAGTGGGATTGAGATTATGTGAATCTTGAGATTCTAAATCCAGGTGGATTGGGATTGTAAATCATGCCAACCTGTTTGGTAAAGAACATGATTCAGAAAAAAAGATTGAGATTTTCAATCTCAATTATGTGTTTGATAATGCATGGATTATAATAAAAAATATATATATTTCTAAAAACACTCAATAGATATATTAGATGTATTAAATATATATTAAAATATATATTTTATAACTAATTTTCTGTGATATATACATATAATTTAATTATGATAGCAAATTAATTATGATAGTAATATATATATATATAGAACCGATTAGGTGCGGCGAACGGCGGATGCGGCCGCGATCACGGGCCGTCGATCACGGGTCTATCGCATCCTACGGTCGGATGCGATTCGACCCGTGCGATCCCGGATCGGTCCATGTCGCGGCTGCACCCGCCGTTCGCCGCACCTAATCGTTTCACTATATATATATGTATGTGTGTGTGTGTATGTATATATATATATGTATGTATATTTTTAAATATATTTTATATTATATTAAATATATATATACATATCTTAATATTAAATATATTATGTTTTATATATATATATATTTAAGGGAGATGAAGAGTCTGAGTAAAAATGTCTAAAATGTCTTTTTTTTAATCCACTTCGATTGAGATTGGGAGAATACCATCTCTTGAAGGGGATTCCCAATCCCCATAATCAAGGATTCCCAATTCCTATCTCTCAATCCCAATCTTCCTTTTAAAATTTATCCAAACAACTTATTGACCTGAATTGGGATTCTCAATCCCAATCCAGACACTCAATACTCCTATCCAAACACACCTACAGTAAGAGTCCCCATAATCAATGATTCTCAATCCCTTTCTCTCATTCCCAATCTTCCTTTTAAATTTATCCAAACAACTTATTGATCTGAATTGAGATTCTCAATCCCAATCCAGACACTCAATACTCCTATCCAAACACACCTACAGTAAGAGCTGAACCTACTCTCTCTTTTTAGTCTTGTTAATATTAAATAGGAAAAAATCCATATAAACCCCCATGAACATATAAATATCTAGATAACTCTCCCACAAAAATAATATCAGGCGTGTAAGTGTTTTATTTTTTATTGTAATATTTTGTCTATTATTATGATAGACCATTGATTTTGCATGTGAAACAACTAGAGCACATAAAAGAGCTGTATGTAGCTTTCAAAAGGCCTGCACTTTCTCTCTCTCTCTCTCTCTCTCTAGAGAGGCTTGCATTTCCAAGGGTTGCCTTTGTCAGAATTAAAAGGTGAAATTGCCACTCACTGTGCTTTTTTTTTTTTTCTTTTAGCTTTTTCATGCGCAGATTCTTTGATGTCGCCTTGAATCATGCAGAATGATTGGAGTTGTTAGAAAAAATAATTATGCTACAGAGGAAATGCATACTAATTTAAATGTGTTATAAAATGTATTGAAAGTTTATAAGGTTAGCAATGGAATTCAGTCAGTTTTCAAGGCTACAAGAGTACCAGTAGAATTCAGTCTAGAATTCAGTCAGATTGATGTGTCAAAATTCAGAGCATAATTTGCAACAAATATAGTTAAAAAAACACATAACACAATTTATTGGAGAGTATTTTTTCCTTGTCGAATATTTTGTTTAGATCTCCTAATATGGCATCGATTAGAACTCCTCGCTTTGCTTTTTTTCTCTACTTTGTTTAGTTATGAACTATACTCTTTTTTTATTAAAGAAGTGGTAGATCCACCTATTATCATTTTTCAAAAAAAAAAAAACGCACAATTTGAATCTAAGTTTCATCATGAAGGAGGGGCATCTTTGCCATCTTATCGAGATGAAATTCAGTCACATGGCACAATCATTGATTTTTTTTTGGTAAAAACAATCGTTGATATTTAGATGTCTTTCTGGTAAACAAAAATTTGAAGTGCATAGTTAAAATATTTTGTTCATTGCTATCAGTTACAATGTTAGAAGTATTTTTTGTGTATTTTTAATGTTCAGTGAAAAAAATTGGTAAGTTTTATTGTTTTTTGTATTAGGAACAAAATTATGTAATGAGCATATTGTTGAGCACTAAATACATTGTGTATTGGTATATTGTTATGGAGACATATACATTGTTATGAATACTTAACGCTAATATCATATGCCATATGCCATATGCCATCATTGGAAGGCTAATGGTTAATGTAGGAGCCAAAATTTGTCACACCTCCGTTTAAAAGGTTATACCGCCCCGGCCCATCACATTCCATCATAACACACCACCATCCCAGGTTGGGCTAATAAGTAGTTTGGTCGGACTCCCGACCAGACCTGAGTGAATGTGGGCATAGCTCCTGTCCGACTTGAACAAAAATCACGGAGTCCACATCGGCGAGATATTAGGAATTCTGAGAAAATATTCCCTAACACAGTGGCTATAACAAACTATCAAAAAGTAGATCCCATGTGTCGATCGATCCAAGAGCCACGTGGAAGATTCCATCCCATGATATGCTCACACCTCCATGGATATAGGCACACCCCCTCCATATCCCCTTCACAAAAGGGGGGATGGAGGAGGGGCAGAGGGAGAGGCTTCTTCTTCTTCCTCCCCAAAATAAAGAGAACTCTAGACCCAAGCTTTAAATCCCATTTTAATGGAGATTGGGCTTCATCGTCGGAAGTTCTCGTCAAAAAAGAATTACGTGTGGCTTGATCCCTCAAAAAGGGTACGTAGGCAGCCTGATTTGCATCAGGTTCAGTCCAGACAAACATCCACCAAATCAGTCCATCGTCGCCACCTCTTCCATTATCGTTGTCTCTTCGCAGATCTACCCAGACCAAGCTCGGACCGTCTTCGAGTCCGGCCCATCCAAGGAGGAGGACATTTTCATCTCCCACAAATGGCGCCGTCTGTGGGACTCGGGACAAAAATCCGTTTCCCAAAACAAGATCTGAAAGAGATGACGAAGATGAGGCGATGCTGGGGGCAAGACCTCTTTCAATGTCTCTAGTCACAAATCCCAAGCAAATGCAAGAGAGATGCGCCGAGGAGAATCCGTCCAACAGAGCTCAAGAAGGCCACCACAAGGTCTTTGACGAAGAAGAAGAAGTGACCTCAGAGAACGGGCGACGGCACGTTGATAGAGGTCACCTCGGCTTCCTCTTCTTCCTCTTCCCACGGACAGGAGCCTCGGAGGATGAACGTCGGCACGTCGGCGGAGGTTACCTCGGCTTCCTCTTCTTCCTCTTTCCATAGACGGAAACCTCAGAGGACGAATGGCGGTACATCGACGGAGGTCACCTCAGCCCAACAACGACTGTAAGTCGGAGCTCTTGTCGGGTCTCACATATTCGGCACGGACGTTGAGCACCTCGGGTGGAAGAAGCTTTTCAATTCCTTTCCATCATTTCAGAATAAAGAATCACTGATTTATTATGGAAGTGGTACTTATCCACTATGGATAAATGCCAAAATGCCCCTTGGTGAGAGCAATAATACCAGAGAAGGTGGTACACATTTATCTAACACTAACTCACTGAGAGCCCGACTTAATCTCGTCTCTGAGTCCGACAATGACGATCATTTTCGGCGGAACCAAAGCGGGGATCAAACAGTATACAGTGGTCACGGCGTTCTAGTCGAGGGGACCAAACCCGATCACGCTAGACGTGCTAAAGCCCGACCAAATCGTGTCGGGGGTGAACATTCTTGCGGGCTGGATGGGCACGGTTCGGCCGACCGGGCTGGCTGCGGACACTCGTCGAGTTAAGTTCAACATCATATAAGGGACGTCGACGTCGTGCCCCCACGTGAGCGGGCTCACGATGCTCCTCAAAGGGACCACATGGAGCCAATGGGCCACTCCTTTAGGTCTTCTCAACGGGCTGCCCCTTCGGGTCATCTCAACGGACGGGATACCTTAAGCCGCACCCATCTGTTATGGATTCGAGGTCGCGCACACAAATAAGCCGTACTCATCCATCTCGGAATAAGAGGTGCGCACCCAAAAGTCGTACCCATCTGTTATGGATTCGAGGTCGCGCACACAAATAAGCCGTACTCATCCATCTCAGAATAAGAGGTGCGCACCCAAAAGCCGTACCCATCTGTTATGGATTCGAGGTCGCGCACACAAATAAGCCGTACTCATCCATCTCAGAATAAGAGGTGCGCACCCAAAAGCCGTACTCATCTGTTATGGATTCGAGGTCACGCACACAAATAAGTCGTACTCATCCATATCGGAATAAGAGGTGCGCACCCAAAAGCTGTACCCATCTGTTATGGATTCGAGGTCGCCCACACAAATAAGTCGTACTCATCCATCTCGGAATAAGAGGTGCGCACCCAAAAGCCATACCTATCTGTTATGGATTCGAGATCGCGCACACAAATAAGCCGTACTCGTCCATCTCGGAATAAGAGGTGCGCACACCTAGCCGTATTGGCAACCAAGACACACTCCAACGGGACGTAGCACAAATGAGGTTGCGAGGAGTTAAAACTCCACCTGCTAAGTGGTGCGCACCTTGTCACCGATCAAGTCAAGGGTCGCGCACTAGCCGCAACGGAAACCAAGATGCTCTCCAATGGGACTGGCATGAATGAGGTCACGCATACAAGTAAGTCGTACTCGTCCATATCGGATTGGGGGCAAACCAGGACTTCCATTCTGGTCTTCTCAGAAAATCAAGTCCTCCCAGTTGGACTTCCATTCTAGTCTTCCCAGCTGGTCTTCCTTTTCTATTATGGCAGTTCACCTTTTAAAGTCTACCCTGTCATTCCGGTCAACCCTGGCATTCGGGTCAATTTTGTCATTCGGGTCAACCCTGTCATTCAGGTCTACCCTGCCATACAGGTGTACCCTGCCATTCAGGTCTACCCTGCCATTCCGGTCAACCCTTCCATTCCGGTCAACCGTGGCATTCGGGTCAACCGTGGCATTTGGGTCTACCATGCCATACAGGTGTACCCTGCCATTCGGGTCAACCCTGGCATTCGGGTCAACCCTGCCATTCCAGTCAACCCTGGCATTCGGGTCAACCATGCCATTCAGGTCTACCCTGCCATTCCGGTCAACCCTGCCATTCGGGTCAACCCTGCCATACAGGTTTACCTTGCCATCCACTTTTTCAGGTCTACCCTGCCATTCAGGTTTTACTTGACAGTTCACATTTTCAGGTCTACCCTGCCATTCGCCTTTTCAGGTTAAAGGTAGAAAGAAATAGAAAAGCGTCATTTTGACAAAAGTCAGATGATGATTTAACATGCAAGGTCTCGACATTTGATCTATAGCTCTCTTGATCCCCAAGGGACCAAGAGTGTGAAGATTTGTCCCATCATTAAGAGGACTCCTCTTAAGTCTATTCTTCTGCTCTCCCGGTCCCTGAAAGACCAGAAGAGGGGGCATTTGTAGGAGCCAAAATCTGTCACATCTCAGGATCCGTTTAAAAGGCTATACCGCCCCAGCCCATCACATTCCATCATAACACACCACCATCCCAGGTCGGGCTAATAAGTAGTCTGGTCAGACTCCCGACCAGACCTAGGTGAATAGGGGCATAGCTCCTGTCCAACTTGAACCAAAATCACGGAGTCCACATCGGCGAGATATTAGGAATTCTGAGAAAATATTCCCTGACACAGTGGCTGTAACAAATTGTCAAAAAGTAGATCCCACGTGTCGATCGATCCAAGAGCCACGTGGAAGATTCCATCCCATGATATGCTCACACCTCCATGGATATAGGCACACCCCCTCCCACTATAAATAGAAGGGTATCCCCTTTCACAAAAGGGGGGATGGAGGAGGGGCAGAGGGAGAGACTTCTTCTTCTTCCCCAAAGTAAAGAGAACTCTAGACCCAAGCTTTAAATCCCATTTTAATGGAGATTGGGCTTCATCGTCAGAGGTTCTCGCCAAAAAGGAACTACGTGTGGCTTGATCCCTCAAAAAGTGTACGTACGCAGCTTGATTTACATCAGGTTCAGTCCAGACAAACATCCACCAAATCGGTCCATCGTCGCCGCCTCTTTCATTATCGCCGTCTCTTCGCGGATCTACCCAGACCAAGTCCGGACCGTCTTCAAGTCCGGCCCATCCAAGAACAGTTAAGATTCTTGTACATTATTATAACACTGTTATGGACAAATCAACAACCAAGTTAATATACTGGGTACATTAAATCAACAACCAAGTTAACATACTCGATACATTGACCAATGCAAAGGTACATAAAATTACAATAAATACTTACATTAAAACCATTGTAATGGTACATAAAACCACAATAAGTATTTTATATTAAACAACAATACATATGTTAAATTAAAACCTCAAAATGTTTGACATCTTTAAATTGCTAGTTAACCAAATGAATTGTAGTGCCTCAAAAACATATTCCTAAATTTTTTTATGAATTATTGCTATAAAATAGGTGTTCAAAAACATCGAATTTGATTGAACACGGGAGCATTTATTCCTACCCACTCAATCTCCATCACCACTACCCAAAAATCATTTTTGGGTGGTGGGGACAATAAGGGGGATGGGAAAGAGAGAGAGGGTGATCAATAGACAGAGGGGTTGGTGGGCAGAGGATGCCTAAGGAGGCTAGGAAGTGAAGGGGGGAGAGTGAAAGAGAGAGAGAGAGTGACAGAGGAGGGTACAGTCTCCCTTGTCCACCACCCCCCGTCCTCTTTTGCCCCCCTCTTTCTATCTCTCTCTGTCCCTCTACTTGACCTCCTTCGACATCCTCAGCTCGCCACCCTCCTCCACCTCCTGCTATCCTCCTCTCACTCTCTCTCTCTCCCCCCCATTGTTCCCACTATGCAAAAAATATTACTGGGTGGTGGGGATAGAATTGTGTTGGAGTGTTTGTTCCCTAATATTGTAATCCTTATTAAGATAGATAATATAAGGCACCTTATACTTACATTTTCACCGAAAAATTCTTTGGCATTCAATGAATAGAAACCTTAACAATTTTCGACACAAATTATTTTAGTTGTCGATTACTTTAGACTATCATACTTCAAAGTTACTTGAACACATCCAATATTCACATTCTCAAAATATCAACAAGGTGTGCATTTAAACTTTGATCTAAAGAAGGGGACCTGGTTAGGTCCAACATTCGTTAGATAATTCGATTGTCCAACGCGTTTTGGACCGTTTGATCTAAATACATAAAAATTAGCACATCAAAAGCAATTATATTTGAGATATTATGTAATTAATGTCTTTAAACCAAATTTAACATTTAATTAAATTACAATTTTTTTCATTTTAGAAACTTCACTATTCTTCTCTTCTTCTCCTTCTCCTTCTCCTCCTCCTCTTAGACTTTTCACCACCTCCATTAACCCTCACGAATTTGTTGTAATGAATTTGATTTAATTTAAGAATTGACATTTTTTTTATATTCTGGTTTGATGAAAACATACTTGTTTTAATTTATGGGTTAAATAACAAGTATAGTTTTAAATTCTGTTTGACTCTAAGTCAATGAGAATATAAATCAAGCAAGAATGAATTACATTTTATTGTTTCCACCTCCATTAACCCCTCACTACTCCGACTGATTAATAGTAAAATGAAGAAAAAAACACTTTCACCCATTAATAAGGGGTTTTGCAGGAGGAGAGGGTGTGTGGCAATTGATCTGAGTCATAGGAGTTAATGGAGGTGGTGAAAAGTCTAAGAGGAGGAGAAGGAGAAGGGGAGAGGAATAGAGAAGTTTCTAAAATTGAAAAAATTGTAATCTTATTAATTGCTAAATTTGATTTAAAAACATTAATTACATAATATTTTAAATATATT
Organism: Acorus calamus; assembly: GCA_030737845.1. Classification (NCBI taxonomy): domain Eukaryota; kingdom Viridiplantae; phylum Streptophyta; class Magnoliopsida; order Acorales; family Acoraceae; genus Acorus; species Acorus calamus. Next base: position 14,857,707 of record CM060870.1, read on the forward strand.
GTTTTTATGTGTCAATTTAGATCAAACGGTCCAAAACACGTTGGACAATCGAATTGTCCAACGAATGTTGAACCTAACCCGGTCCCCTAAAGAAGATGAACATGATCTTCTCCATCAAATGTCCAAAAATAATGAGACAATAACTTTAGAGATCTATATCAATGAAAAACTTCGCTAAAGACTTTAAAAAAAGAAATGTGATATTGAAAATAAATACCTCAACCTCATTTTCCCATAAAAGAACAAAATCTACATTCCCTCCCTCTAGATAGTGGCAAATCCAAGCCCACATCTAAAAGAGAAGATCAAGAAAATCAATGCCAAAGATTTGCCTCTTAAATACCCCCACACATTCTCAAAACTACCCCTACATTTTCATAAATTCCCAAAAACACCCCCAAACATGGACAAATGTCAGATACCCAGTTGTTCTTGGGACAGGTTTTGGAAGACTCAAAGAGGACTAAAGCGCGACCCACAAAATACCTTTCACATTCTGACCGGAAAATGTAACAGACAGTCCCTTCTCATTCATTCTATAACTGGCTCTCCCTGTTATATAGAAATACTTTAATCTCTCTCTCTCTCTCTCTCTCTAAATTTCATATTTTAGTCCTCTGTTTTGATGGAATTGAGACCTGCATTGTGGACCCTCTGAAGTTGGAGGTAAGTCCCAAGCTTTCTCTTCTTGGGTTGAGATCTAAAGCTGTTTGCTTTTCTGGGTTTTCTGTGAACTGGGGAGCTGTGTATTCTGTGATCTCTTATTGGTTGATAAAAAATTGACTTTTTTTATACAAAAAGTTCTGCTTTTTTGAAGGGCTGTTGTCTATATTTGAAAGATGGATCTTTGTATGTAAAAAAATGTAATCTTTATTTGTGTTGAATGATGAGTTCTGTGGGTTTAGTCTGGATTTGAATACAATGTGGGGTCAAGTGTTTCAAACCACTTTCAAAGAAACTCTCTCTCCTCCTCCCTTAGACCTGACTGGTTTTCATGGGGAAGTAAGAAAGTATTTTCTTTGGGGTGATGAAATCTGTTTTGACTTTTTTGGTGTTCTGGTGTTTGAATTTGAAGGATGTGGATTGGGTTTATTTTGAAAGAAAATTATCAGTTAATGTTACCTTCAGTTCTCTCTTTTTTTCTTTTTTTTCCCCCTTTTTGTTCTGGTGGGGGTGATTCCAATTTTTTTTCTTCTAAGATTTGGGTTGTTCTCATCTGCGTGTAATTAGTAATCTCGAATTTGGATCTTCCATGTTTTAGCTTCCATCAATGGTAGATAACCTTGTACTGGGACATAAATGAGTTATGGTATTTTCTAGTATCTTTGAAAGTGGTATATGCTCAATGGCAGGATGTTTTGTGAGGAACACTTTGTTTTTCACCGAAGCTGAAATACACTGCTACATGTTCAGTTTTTAGAATTAAAAATCTCAGTAAATTTTACTTTAGATGGTATCCTTAATTTTATTTGTAAGATGAGAAGAAAGAAGATGGGAGGAGTTTTGTTTTCTTAGTTGAAGGGATTATCAACCTACTAGGGTTGAGCTTCATTTGTTCATCAGTGGCTGTTGGAAGGGCTAAACTTTTGAGATCCATATATGCTGTTAAGAAATTTGATCATGACATGTAATACTGACTTCAAAGCATTTGAACTGAAAGATCTATTTGAGGAAGTTTTATAAAGGGTGTGATCTTGCCTTGCATCTGATAAATGGGAAAGCCTCCAATTCATTTATGTTTGTCAAAGGCTTAATTTTCTAAGATTCCTAAATGCCGATTGGAAATTACAGATAACTAATAAAAAAATATTCCAAATCATTAAAACAGCCTAAGATCTATTTCAAAAAGAAGCTCTTTCATAAGGATGTTGTACATGCATATATATAATCAAGGTTTTATGTCAATAAAATCCATGCCAGCTAGTCTAGCTCACCTTGAAATATCTGTAGACCGGTTCACAGTTTTTATGGGCTTGTTGCACGGAATCTAGATGAAGGTTTATATAGAAGGATAACAATCAGTTGAATCCAGATGCAGCCTTTTCTTTTATTGCATGTGTCATATATCTGTTGAACTGAGATCAGACTTCTGATATCTTATTGGATGGTCTCAGGTATAACTATATAAGTCTTTTCCAAATTTATTGATCTCATTCACGCTAATTTATGAGGCTTTAGCGGGATTTCTTATTTTTCAGGGTTGCGTATAATAATTTTTTAAGTACTGAAATCCCCCATTGTTATTTATCTTTGTCCTCCATTTATTTATTTTCTCAACATGAGCTGGGGTCGTTTTTACGTAGGAGCTAGCAAAGTTTTGTACGTGAGGGACAAATTAATCATTGAGGAGTAGGAGTGGGTGTGGCAGGTAGGGAATTTGTAGAAAACTCTTATACTTTCTTCAATTTGGCCTGTTAATTTACTTTGTATGTTTTGGGTGCATGCCACTTTTTTTAATGGAATTGCGGTCGGGTGCCCGTGCCTAACATAGTAACATTTATCGAAAAAATGGGCTGGAAGTCTTTTTCTCTTCACTGGTATAGTGGGGCCTAACTACTATTGTTTACCATGTAGGCTTGCAATCAATTGATGCTATATTGATTAATATGTGCTAGGAAAATTTTGTATGATAATGCATACCTCTTCATTTGAAGGAATGCGAAGTAGTGTTTTCCTTTTTAACAAGAAACCTGTTAACCATTTTAGGTCTGTACGACTCTGAAATCTACTGTTTTCGTTTGTACAGCATGATGTGGAAAGACATGATGAGGATAGTTTTTCTCTTATGCTAAACTGGTTACTAGTTATAGATAAAAAGCTTGATTTTCCTCCACTAAATGATCAGTATAGATACGGCACTTCCTCCTTTAATTAATTTATTTAAAAAATCTTAGTATTCTTTTTGTCAGGATCCATAAATAGCAACTGGAAATCTTACTGTAACATATAGAAAATGGCTTTATGCGTTTAATACTTCAAATATTCTTACAAGAACAGATGTTCTTTTGTAAGAACTTATAAATAACAAATACAAATACTATCTATATTGAGGTCATTAGATTCAGAAAATCCTAGTGGTTGACTGATTGGTTCCCACCATGCATGGAAGCAGTAGATCTGTGTCATTTCCACTTTAGCTGAGTTTTGTAATCCAAATTTAGGTAATTTTTCTGTTACTGGAGATTATCTATAATCTGGGTGATTGCCAACCTTACTTGGTATTGGGAAGGTGCAAATAATAAGTAATGTGAAAAATAATATTCGCAATGATGCTTGTAAAAAATATCAATTGCAAAACGAATGAAGAAACTTCTGTAAGGCATGTATCAATAGAAAGTCAGTTGGGTTGGTCTGGACATAACAATTGACTTGCATTTTTATACCTGTAGGAATTCTCTAATGTTTTATGTTTTCTTCCTTTGATCAGTGGGATAGATATATGCTGATTTGGTTTAAGGCAGTTAAAGGCCAGGAATCAGAAATGTGTGTATGACAATAATCTAAGATACTGGAGTCTATATGTAAATCTGACATCTTCTAGTGGTTCCATATAACTGTCCTTTTCATCTTGGATATCTGCTCGAGTCTTATTTTTGTTTCTTATATTTGGTTGCTGATTGGCACTTTATTTTTCCAATTTATTCTTTCTTTTTTACGTTGCAGGAATCTGATTTATTTTTCTTTTATTTTGTTTCAGTTATCAATCCTGAAAATACAGCTTTCCATATTGTTCATTTCAGTTTCAATGTGAGATAGCTTTGGACATATTGCTATTTAGAGTGTTTTTCAAAATTTCAAGGAGAAATGGTGGAGACATTATGTGCACCAAGTGAGCTTCACTTGAAGAAAGAACTAACCGCCCTTCGGAAGGCACGGTTTTTACGGGACCCTGAAACTTGTTCATCCTGGAGATCCCCTAGTTCCAGACCAGAAAATGCTGGTAGGAGGAGGTCTAGTAGTATAAGAAGCAATTCTGGTGGGGAAATTGATCCTGGTTTGTCTCAGAAGACTGAGAATGGTAGGAAAAAAGTCTTCCTACACAATTGGTCACGTCATTCTATTAAATCAAGTAGTAGCGGGACAAAGTTGGATGGACGAGTATCGGTGTTTGGAAGTCCTAAAGACAGCTTAAGCAATGGACAAAACCTTGAGGACCATGAGATGGTATATGGTGTCAGGAATATAAACTCTGAGATCTCTACCAGAAGAATGGCTAGAAAGATCAGAAAGCGTACTAGTGTGAAACGTGTGAACAAGATGTCCACAAATTCAAGGGTGCAGGATCTCCCATCCAGCTCTTTAAGAACACACAACTCTAATGATGATAGAGAGTATTGTGATTCAGAGGATATACGACTGTCATCTGACAACAATACTGGAGGAAAGGGAATGCGTGCAAGCTCAGTGACGCCAATGCAGACTCGAGTCTTGGAAAATGCAAGAATGGATGATTCATCTTATTCTTGTACTCCTGCATCAACTGGTTCATACGGTAGATATCCAGATAGAAATCCTAGTACCATTGGTTCTTGGGATGGTACCACAGCCTCATTTGATGGTGATGAAATGGATCAGCTTCAGTTATCAAGGCGTCAAGGGTGTGGGATTCCTTGCTATTGGTCGAGAAGGACAAAGAGCAAAAGCTCTGGTGGTTATTATTCTCCGTCTTTCTCCGATACTCTGAGGAGAAAGGGCAGTAGCATTTTGTGTGGCAGTCAGTCGCTGTATTATAAGCGCAGATCATCTCCTTCTTACAAGCAGAAGTTTCTCTCAAATGTTTCACAAGGATCACCTTTGTTGAATAATGGTTGCAATGGTGGTGGGTCAGTGATGGATAGCCCAATTGCCACCAACTTGGGAGAACTTGACTTGGAAGCCTTGAGTCGGTTGGATGGGAGAAGATGGTCAAGTTGCAGAAGCCAAGATGCATTAGAATCAGCAGTAGATGAACGGGCCGATGACATGATGCCAGACCACAGAAGCTTAAGTATAAAATATAGACCAATATCGTTTGATGACATTGTTGGTCAAAACATTGTTGTTCAGTCACTTGTTAATTCATTATCAAGGGGAAGGATAGCCCCTTCATATTTGTTTCAAGGTCCTCGAGGGACGGGAAAGACATGTACTGCTAGGGTTTTTGCAGCAGCATTAAATTGCATGTCCTCTGAAGGCATCAAACCATGCCAATCATGCAGGGAGTGCACTAATTTTGCCTCTGGAAACAGCACTAATTTGAAAGAAGTGGAAGCTGCCAACAAGAAGGGAATGGGCAGAGTTAGGTACCTGTTGAAGAACTTGTCTGCAGTGCCTGCATTTTCACGGTATAAAATCTTCATCGTCGATGAATGCCACATGTTATCCTCAAAAACATGGTTGGAATTGCTCAAGTCCCTAGAAGACCCACCATCACGCATCGTTTTCATATTCATAAGTACTGATCCAAACAATGTGCCACGTGCTGTCGTATCAAGGTGTCAAAAATACCTTTTCCCCAAGATTAAAGATGGTGACATAGTTAGCAAATTAAGGAAAATTTCTATTGAAGAGAACCTTAATATTGAACTGGATGCTTTAAATCTGATCGCTATGAATTCTGATGGTTCACTTCGGGACGCAGAAACAGTGTTAGACCAATTGAGCCTTCTGGGAAAGAGTATTACCACCACTATGGTCAATGATCTTGTAAGTATACTTGTTATATATTATAAATCCCTATCTTTTATTTAAAATATCCGTCTTACTTTATAGCCCATATCAAATATGCACCCTTATTTTTGAAATTTAACTGTTCACATGTCTTTGTTTAGTGTAACTTGTGTTCGAGTCACAAAATTTATTAAGATGAAGAATTCTAGTGGAATGGAGTTCAGACTTGATATAATGAACTTGACATTTTGCATGGCCAATGCAATTCAAAACATATCTCAGCAATGATCCCGATGTTCAGTGATATATGCCTTCTGATGTCTTATCACTTATTATTTAAATTAGATCTAAATTGTTTAGTCTCAAGAGTCTTTTATATGAACTTCATTTTGAGATGCTTCTCACAATTATATTGTATCAGATTGGAATAGTGTCCGATGAAAAATTACTCGATCTTCTGGAGATAGCTCTGTCTTCGGACACCGCTGAGACAGTGAAAAGATCTAGAGAATTAATGAATTCTGGAGTTGATCCAATGGCATTGATGTCACAGTTAGCTTCCCTCATCATGGATATTATTGCAGGGACCTACCAATTGGTCAACTCAAATTGCACCGGATCTGCTTTCAGTGGGCGAAGCTGTAAGTAGCAAGCCATCTCTTTATTTTTTACACGGGTGGAGCTTTTATTTGCACTTCGGAATGTATGTTTATCTGCTTTTGCTAATTAGTATCACCATTTATCGATAAACCACTAAGCTGTTATTTGAGTGTCATTTGAAATTTTTGAGATGTTGATTTAGCCGAATGATAACATATCACCATCTTGTTGCATTCAAGCTTGCCAAAATCCATTATTATGACAATAAGCATTAGCATTCATTTGGTTGGGTGTTAGCTATTTAATGAAAATATAAATAAAAAATCATAGGGAGCATATCTGATTCAAAATCTTAATCACACATTTATATATAATAGCATGGGATATGTTAAGTTTTGTGGATCAGGCATTGATCCAAATAAAAACACTTTGATCTATGAAGGCAATACCCAAATAGATGGGACATGGTTAGTTGTTTATATCATTGTCACCCATGTTCAATCCCTTAACCTTATTTATGTGGATCTTGGATCCATTCATTACCCATGTGTGACTTGGTTGCATTTGTCTATTTTTAGTTATGAAGCTATTGCTTTATTAATGTCTTCTATCTGGTTTTCCTTCTACCAATGATAGGTAGATGGTCATAGTTATCATTCCATCAGCAACATCGCGAGCCATATTTTTAGCATTGGTTTGGTTTCCTAGTTTCATTTTCTTTAATGAATGAGATGAATTGATCAGATTCTTTGAGCAGTTTTGGCTTATTTATTGTCTATTACCTGTTCATAATCTATAGTGACTGAAGCTGAACTGGCAAAACTACAACAAGCATTGAATGTTCTTTCTGAAGCTGAAAAGCAGCTAAGGCATTCAAGTGAGCGCTCAACATGGTTCACTGCAGCTTTGCTGCAACTTTGTTCCAATCAGATGCCAGAATTTACACCTTCGAGTCGAGGTAGTCGACCGAATACTCAAGAAGTGAAGAAAGAATCAACCAACAGGGGTCAGAGTGATGGTGCTTCAGGAATGTCTGATTCATTATCTACAAATCAGAAGTCCGTCTCAGGTCCCAGAGTGGGAGTTACCAACGAATGCGCTAGCCCTCCATGTGATCCATCATCTAGTAAGCCAATGAGAGTGGACCAAAGCCATAGTGCTTTCCCCACAATATGTCAATCTTTAGGTGTTTATACATCAACTGATCAAAATGAAGATTCCCAAGTGGACATGAATGCATATAAATGTGCAAGTCCAGTGAAGTTGGAAGAAATATGGAGAGAGTGTATAGAGAGATGTCACTCGACAACATTGAGGCAGTTGCTCTACACCAACGGAAAGTTAGTTTCAGTCACCGAAGTTGAAGGTAGACTATCACTTATTTACATTCTAATGTCAATACATCACCTGTCATCACCATGACTTCCATGTTTGCTCCACCTAGCCATTTGTCGTTGCATTTCTTTCTGCCATCAAGTCCCGTTCCATTATTGCATCATCTTGTATTGTTATGTCACCTCATGACTCACATTAAGTAATTTAAGGTTTTTAACCAGCAAGCCACTTTTCCCTGTCAGTCTTATCCTATCACGTACAACCTCACGCTTTACACTGCTGCTATGTTTCACACCATTGCAGTGCTTGAATAAAAACCCAAAAATTATTGAAGGCCGACTATCCTCAAAATTAGTTACATTTTTTATTAAAGATGGTAGGCAGTTTCCCTCATCTTAGTTAAAAATAGAGAAATTCCCCAAAACTGATACAAAGCAAGATAAGAATCAGAAAATGAACCCATGAGTTCCCCAGTAGAGGAGTGATCTACTGAAGGGCATATAGAACAAAAGAAAGCCCAGTACAAAATCAGTTACTATTGTATTTCATTTCCTACATATATGCTCCAAAGAAGAACATATTGAACATGATATCAATATCATCCACCCCATTGAAATGTGAGTCCTCATAAGTAATCAGATTCATGGAGGACATTTGAAGGAGATTAGGAAGTTACTCCAACTATGAGAGAAATAAAACATGTTTGAGGTCCTCACGTTGTTGACTTCCTCTTCAGTGTTGTCAGTTAGCCCATCACTAGTGTGCCATGCTCATTTGTATTGGTTCATCCATCTCAGCTATTTGTCATTGCATTGCCTTCTGCCATCAAGCCAATCTTCATTATTGCATGTCTTACATTGTTGAGGCCTATGTTCCCTCATGACATCACATGATTTTTAACTATCAAAACATTTTCCATTACTAAGCCATTTGTTCGCTATCACACCGTTTCACCCTATTACGAAGAACACACCTTTTTGCATTGTCACTACAGTTTATGTCACCACAACGTTTGAATTAAAACCCAAAAGTTATTTTTTATATTAAACAAACAAAGTTGTGTTAAAATAGATCATGCAGTTCAGGATTGGAGACTGTAGATTGCTCATTTTTTTCGTAATTTTAAATTCAGTGGATACTTGGTTGGCTATGCCATTTATCTGATTTGCTACTTCTTTCAGGTGTTTTGATAGCTTTTATAGCATTTAATGATGGTGATGCCAAAGCCAGAGCTGAAAGATATTTAAGCAGCATCACAGATTCAATAGAGTTAGTCTTGAGGCACAATGTGGAGATCAGAATAGGAATCATGCCCATCTCCATGTCAAACACAGTTCCAAATTATTCTACCAAGCAGATAGAAGCATTCATGGCAATGGATGAAGTCTTTAGCATTTCTTGTTCTTCCAACGACGAGCCAAACAAGGAGTCACCCACCCTACCTAGAAAAAGTTTCACCGGATCCAAAGGCAAGGCCAGAACAATACATGATACGCATGGTAACCTTAGACTGGGAGGTGAAATATTTCCATTAGAAGGATATAATGAATCCCTTGACATGATGCCATCACAAAGGGCATCTTCCACAGTTGATGAAAAGAAATTAGAGAGTGTATGGATTCAAGTTGCGGAGAAAGGAACGCCTAAATCTGTTAGCAGGTTCAAACCTGAGAGGAACCAAGTCTCACCTCAAGATGGGATTGTATCCTCAACGGCACTGATGATATCTTCCAAGAACTGGGAGGAAGTGCATCAAGAGATCAAGGCTTTGAAAATTGATGATAGATGGGACCAGTGGGAGGAACAAAGTCGTGGTAGAAGAACTGCTCACCGTCCCATGTCACCAAGTTTTCTGCACAGTAATAGCTTTGCTATTAATCTGGACAATGAGAACTTGTAAGTTATCTTTGACTCATTATATTATTGCATACACTCATTTTTCTTGTTTTTAGGAACACTGTATTGATCATGATGTCATAATATGTGGAAATATGATCTCCAAGTTAATATCTTAATAAGTTTTATTCATTTTTTATATGATAAATTACACATAATTTCTTCCTCTCTTTCAGAGGCTATGAATCAGGACCTGGTTGTAATGGACTTTTCTGTTGGAGGGCGAGAAAAACCAACAAAGAAAAGGTAGGACTGGGTGCCACCAGCCGTTTTATTTACTCATAAATAGTTGAAAAAATGGGCTAACAATCTTCTTTTTCTTCATTTGATCTTGTGAACCAGGTTAAGCAACAATATAGACATGGGTGCTTTCAATTGTGTAGCAGTTCATAAGGCCAATGAGACCGGGCTCAGTCAGTGAGATGGCGAAAACATATGTGGCTTCACATTGATAGCTCGTTGATCCTTAATTTCCATTTCTTGTAAATGCTCACAGATTGAGCCATTCATTCTTCAAGCTTATAAGGGGGAAAAAAGAACTCAAGAATCCACCATAGACTTCTGTCCTCCCTTATTATTTTAAGCCAAGTTTTTAATAGGAGAGAATAAAAGGTGAATTAGGCAAAAAAGGGCGAGATTGACTGATTAGTCTTGGTGATTCATTTTTTAAATAGAGGTTGGAGATGGGCACATCTCCATTAATTTTTATTTTATATTTTTTCAAAAAGTTTAAATCAAGGAGTACAAGATATAGACTTTTGGTGAACCAAAATATTTATTTTAATTATATAAGTGTTGGTGGTGATGTTAATTAATTCAGGGTTGCACTATTTATGGTGTAGAATAATGTATCTTTATACTGTCAATTTTTTCTTCTACTTTCTGGCCCTTTTTTGTTTTCTATAGAAAAGAAGAATAAAATGTGTGGAAGGTGTACAATATTTTAACCGGGGTGTGTGGAAGCCCCCGACTCCCCGGGGTGTTAAGGATGGTATAAGGGTGGTACAAGCTGGGATAAGAATGGATATGAGAAAATAGTTGTTTGTTTATATAGTAAAATTTGGTATTACTATGTTAAGTAACCCCTGTGATAAGCTTATACCCAATCTATCTATTCTCATGGAAGATGGGGGCTCACTATCACATAAAAAAAATCACATCGCATCAAATCACCTATTAATATTATCACCTCTTATACATCAATAGAGCCCATATGTTAAATCAACTTTTATACCTTATTCACATTTTATTCTTCATCAACCAAATAATTTAACATTTATTATTACATTTTCAAATAAGAATAAAAAAACATAATCAAATAAAAAATTACTTATTTCATTGATAAAATTATCTGTTGTTGAAATAGGTATAAACCCCAGAATAATTTATCCCTCGATCCAAATAGGGGACAAAGAGTCTAGTAGCTCAAGCTTGGCTATTCAAGCTTTATACATCACTTATTTAGGGTTTATAAATCATTCAGTCTAAGCCCATATAGCAAATGCCTGCCAAAGGAGGGACCACATGGTAAACAAGACAACAAAGCAAGCAAACCATTTTTGTCAAAACATCTGCTTGCAAAGAGGCAACATCCCAACCTCAAGGAGATAGGGGACCATAATACCTAGAACTTATGATTCCCCAGGTGATGGTAGATCTTTGGGATCGGATCGTCTATAGTGTGCCACAGGCTTCTCCCTGTTGAACCAATGCATTTTTGTTACATGTAAACTCTTACCGGTAAGATACAATATCCTCTACTCTCACCAAAACAGTTACTTATGGGTAAAAGTTTACACGTGACAAAATGCATTGGTTGCTATAAGGATGAGACTATAGCACACTATTGACGATCCGCCTTCGTATATCTTTACCTTCCAACAAGGACGAACATGTGAGACCTTGCACCCTCAGATAGGATCTTCGAGGTCATCCCGAGCAAATGTGAAAGCAGAGCTTATTGATAAGCATATCAATGGATCGGATACAGATACATTAATATCCATATCCTATCCTAATCATTCGAATACATATATTAATTTTCAGATTCAGATCTCTTTTGATACGGATTAGATACGAATATTTTTTGACATGTTTAAATATTAACACTAATTTGAATAATCATGCGATATATTAGAGAGATAAAAATTAAAATTAAGATTTTAAAACTTATTATCTTTTTTAAATATCATAAATTAAAATTTTAATATTAATATAATACCCAGAACTTGTCATAATTTTACAAGATAACAAATATAAACAATATATAATACCCAAAACTTGTGATTACCAAGTGATGGTAGATCTTCACCTTCCAGTAAGGATGAACATGTGAGACCTCATATACGGATATTAATTTTCATATTCGAATTCTCTTTTAGATATCATACATTGAAAATTTAATAGTAATATAATATATCATGATTGTGATCAATCATACAAGATAACAAACATAAACAATATATAAGAGATCGGATCCGGTCAGTACCGAGTTCGGTCAGTACCGAACTGCACCACGTTTAAATCGAACTGCATCACTTATGAATTGAACTGCACGACAAATTGTTGGGTATATTTTTCACTCTCTTATTGGATACTGATGATACTTAGGAATTCATATTTTTTCCAATAGTTGATTGAATCCAATAAAAGAGTAAAAAATATATCTAACAATTGATTGTGCAGTTCGGTACTGATCGAACTGACCGAAGTCGAGCACTGACTGGATCCGGTCCCAATATATAATACAAATATATATAATTTTATAATATATGTCGGATTCAGATATTTTCAGTTACATATTCAAATAGGATGCAATTTTTTTTTGAATAATTAACAAGCTTATTAATGGAGGGGGGACTTTAGCCTCTCTAAGTTCCTTGCCAAGAGGACACTCGAGTGTCTGCTACAACATTGTAGAGTTTGGAGACCTATATCCCAGCATATCAGCTCTAATGGTGGTGTAAGAGCATCTTCAAAAGACCACGTATCTTTTTTTTACATTGTGGGGAGAGATGGACTTTATGTGTTGTAGCGAGTCATTTTTTCTAACACTTCAAAAGGCTCCCCATTCTTTTCCTATCATCATTTTAAATGACTAAAAACCCCATGAATCTATAAATTACAAAATGTTGGAATGCCAAATAAACAAAAATAAGGGTGGTAGAGTTATAAATAAAACCACCATTACAATCATTAAAACAAAAAAAATCTCAGTATCAGGTCAAATATAAAAAATACAATAGCACAAATTTAATTTAAAATATCCCAGAAGAGAAAACCACAGATATACCAGAACTCTTCTTTGAACTCAGTCATATATACTCTCCTCTTTCCATTTCATGGATCCTTCTGCTGTACTCTTGTTCACTCTTTTGAACTTTTTTTGTGGACAATTAATGTGTAAGATCCATCCTAGAACAACAAATTTTACAGTGGACAAACAATTAGTGTAAGATCCATATAACAACAACATGCAATACATTTTTGACACCTCTTAGGAAATGTTTAGCAATATGACACAATAAATAACACAAGGCACCTATTAGATAATTTTTATCACAGATCCCAATCAACCCTCCTCCCTCAACCATCTACTCATTTGTTTCAACTTGCCTTCGGATTGATTTAAAAAGGCCTCTCACCTACAAAAGAAATGAATATAATAAATTGTTTGGACTTCGTGAAGATAATATTAACTGATTTTGGTATAAATCTTTCTTAGAAAATTGTTTTCACAATCACTCCTCTTAGATAAAAACATGAGCTACACATGTCAGCTCATGTGTGCACCTATTCTAGCATGATATTTGCATTGGCAATCGCACATAAAGTCTATTAAAACATGGAAAACATGCAATTTTAAAAACATTTGTGTGCATTATAGATCCTACAAAGAATTTTACATGAAATCCCAAATATTCAGCCACATAAAATCTTTCTTAGAAAATTGTATTCACAATCACTCCTCTTAGACAAAAAACATGAGCTAAACATGTTAGCTCATGTGTGCACCTATTCTAGCATCATATTTGCATTGGCAATCGCACATAAAATCTATTAAAACATGGAAAACATGCAATTTTAAAAACATTTGTGTGCATTCTAAATCCTACAAAGAATTTTACATAAAATCCCAAATATTCGGCCACACTACCTCTCCTTTAGCAGTGCGGTGAGGAGGTCTATATTTCTTGACTCGAAGGCAAAATCATGGTCTCTCTCTTATGAATAATGGATGCTAGTTCTCCTATAGTCGTGCCAGCAATATAGCCTCCTGTCCATGCATTCTGTAATAATACATGTGAAATGGATTAAGGATTTGAAATTTACAATGTCAAAATAAAATTTGGCCGAAGTATTTAAAACCCAATCATTAAACCAGGTTTAGAAAACCATTCTCATGTCTTCAGACCAATGGAGCAGTGTTTCTGATGGATCATAAACAAGGTAGGATGCTTTATTTTCTAACATGCGAAGGAATGCATATTCAGCTAAACACATCCAGGTCTTCCATGTTTACTGAAACATTAAGATCCATCAGATTTGGTGACTTTGGTCATAGTCAACATAACGTGCCCAATTATAGGTTGAGGCATCATTTGCTGAATTATCTTATTGAAGGGGTTTGTTTCAGGCTATAAGATCTAATAAGCGACTGAAGCTATATTACTCACCCAGGCATAATCACCCTAATGGACCATAGATATTAGGGGATCTGTCCGTCCATGCACATGACGACTCAGATAATGGAAATACAAAAGGTATCATAGTTCATGTCTTTAGATACGCCTTTAATTATATCCTAACCTTCACATTACAAATTTGCATTCCATAATTTACATACTCCACAACACTTCCCCAACAAAATAGACACCTATCTATGTACCCAAATCAGTCCAAGAATTCCAAATTTTAGGTATGCCAATCAATCAAATATATTTTGAAGTCCTTATCATCATCAACACCCAGAATTCCACTAGTAAATAACAAGTGAAATCTTTTTTTAAAAATCCAAAACAGATTATATCAATAAAAATAATAAAGTTTGAAAAATCTCTATATCTACATTTTTACTTTTTAAACCAACATAACCCTCATAGTCAGCAATATATGTCTACCAAATCTAGTTTGTGAGTTCCCACACACATGTTCTCAATGTAGTCCTAGTTTTCAATCTTGCACAAAACATTTCTCAGCAGATTCACCTAATTAACATAATAAAAAATGACAAGAGAGAAAAGAAAAACAGAGATGGGGTAGAATTAGGCTCAAAGTCTGACCCTATATAATGTGGCATCACTAAATCCCTACAAGAACATCTGATTACTCAAAATTAAGACAAAAACAATAGAAATAAAACCAAAAGTAACTCAGATTAATTTTTAAAAAGGGCCATGAAACTCGGAAATCATATGCCAACCCCTAAAAATAATGACATATAATGTGTGATTTTATAGATAAAGACATCTAAGTCCCTACTAACATGAAAAAACCCATATAAGTCCCAACTAAAATTGGGATAGACGTACGAGTCCCTAAAAACTCACAAAAACCCAATTATCATCCCTGAGTTAAATTTTCATCCAAACTTAACAGAATATTCCCAGAATATTCCATCACATATAATTATATAGACATTGAAGTCCCTATATACAGTCATAAAGACAAATTAGTCCATACAAAAGACAAAATTACCCCTGAAAAACTTTTACATTAAATTGTGTACACATTGCAGTCCCTATAAACAATCATAAATGCAAATCAGTCCCTCTAAAAGACAAAATTGTCCCTGAAAGATTTTTACATTTAATTAGATTACACAATTTAATGTAAAAGTTTTTCAGGGGTAATTTTATCTTTTGTAGGAACTAATTTGTCTTTATGACTGTTTATAGAGACTTCAATGTCTACATAATTATATGAGATGGAATATTCTAGGAATATTCCGTTAAGTATGAATGAAAATTTAACTCAGGGATGATAATTGGGTTTTTGTGAGTTTTCAAGGACTCGTACGTCTGTCCCAATTTTAGTAGGGACTTATATGGGTTTTTCCATGTTTGTAGAGACTTAAATGTCTTTAACCTAAAACAAATGGTGGATTTCCACTAAAAGGGGGATGGCAGAGTAAAGTCACTCGTATGAAAAAGAAAGATACATATAACTTTGTGTGAATGCACTAATCCAATTGAATAATTCATGAACTTCTTGACTAAACAATATTTATGCAGTTAAATGAGAGTTTAGTTTCCAAATAAACAAAAGAAAAGATTAATAAATTTAACCTGAAAGTTGAAGCCACCAGTTACTCCATCAACATTTAAAACCTGCCATAATTCAACTTTAATTAGTCAATATTACTGGATACGAATACATAAATCCAAAAACATTCGAGTCACTTAAAATATTACCTCTCCTGCAAAGAAAAGATTTGGTCTTATTCTACTTTCCATGGTACTCAGTGTGATCTACATATAATATTTTGAATATTCAACTCAATAACATAGCATAAAGAAATTTGAGTAGTTTCAATTGGGTATATGAAAAAACCTCTGAGAGTGGAATGCCTCCAGAGGTCACAAATTCATCCTTGAATTGGCCCTTCATGAAAATAAACACAACAAATAAAAATTCATAAGATAAACAAGAGGTTCTAGGCAAACAATTGACAAATTGAAACAAAAAATACTATGCAGTATGTTTATTTGAAATAATTTAACAGTATGCTACCTTTCCAGCCACTTTAAAGGGGCATTGTTTTAGAAGTAGAGCAATAGACTCTAAAGCATTATTTGGAATAGAGGCCCATAACATATCTCCATCAATGCCCTGAGTGATACCATGTTATGTAGCCAAAAAAAATAAAAAATAAAAAATCAAAATCAAAATATTTCAAATTAACTTCCATATGAGCAGACTCGACCACCTCATGTTCCAATAAATATCTCCAGAAACTTTTCACCAAGCCAAACTGTGTTGGATAAGAATTGATCACCTTCTGCTTCTGTTGATTCCATGTACATATTAGTCAATAGATATTTAATGGCACAAAATTCATGATCTGAGCAACAAGAATAGTAATGATTGTGTTTCTCAAAATAATGCACAACAATGCAACAAGCATATGCTTGAGTTTTTCAGGTGTATGGGATCATCATTGCATAATGAAAGAATACGATATCGACGATAGTATTTGATTATGTCAATGCATCTTTGCAAGAGTTATTAGTGTTTACTAGAAATCCAAATAGGTTTATGGTTCGATTGGATCAATAGCTGATGAAATATCCAGATAGTAAAGAGATAATCAGATGCTATAATAATGGGAGAAAAAGATGTACAACACAAGTACATGAGTTTAAACCGTGTAACAAATAAAAAACGTTTCATATCTGTAAGTGACCATTATACAAACCATTTTTAGAATTTCTTCAGAGAATGGGGAAAACCAAGGGGCATTTTGATTTGCTCACAAGGGGTAACAACTTCTTTGGGGTGAGATTCTCATCCGAAGAAGAACTTTTAGCTGTGACTGAAGGGGGACCATGGATGATGGAGGGAGATTGATTGTGCTCCATAGATGGTCAAAGGAATGCACCATGGAGACTGAAAGGTTGAAATCTATCCAATTTGGGTGAGATATCCTCAACTTCCATTCCATTTGTGTGGAGCCAATGTGCTTGGTAAGATTGCCAGTTTGATTGGATTCCCATTATATATGGATTTTCCTACAGCTAGCCGATCAAGGCTTTCCTTTGCAAGGGTTTGCGTTGAGGTAAGTGCAAGCCTCCAAAAAAGGATTATCACTTATACCAAGTAGAGTTCACCAACAATCACATTATCAATCTCTCCACTAGATTTAGCCCATTCCAATTTATATATGATGAAAATCAAAGAATCCCTATGGAGATGCTTCCCATGATAGTATCCGAGAGGCCACATGCAAAGTTGGAAGAGATCATGGACCATCTACATCACATCCATTAGATGTGAGGAAAATCTTGATTAGGTCACCGAGAAGTACATAAAGGATGCCAATTGAGTCAATGGTGTCTCACTTTTAACTTGGGAGACTTGCTTTGGGCATTAATTTGGAAAATGTGGCAAACTAAGTGCGAAAGTTTGGAGTCTTGAAGCTCCTTGAGCATATCAACGCAATGTGTAAGATTTTCAAAAGAACATATTTTCATATGCTTTTCAAAGTTGTTTTGGAATTTCCTTATGTAATTATTCATTTCTACATACATGTTAGGGAAGTCTCTTCTTTATATTCAAAACATTCTTTGCACAAATTGATAATATTTATACATTTAATATGCATAATCATATTTTTCATTTGGAGCCATATTTTAAAATTTAGAAATCTAAATTTGACATTATTTAAATTTGGCAGGGGGAAGGAATTAACATTCAAAGCTTCATCAAAACTTCTAAATCCGATCCACCAAATCAATAAAATCTTCTATTTAATCAACTTTGACATCTCCAACAAATCAATAAGATCTCCAACAGATGCAAATCAGCATTGACAACTCAATCAAATAAGCATTTATAACCAATTCAACCCTCAAAACCCTATAAAAAGGGCACTGCCAAAAGGAGAGGAGGGCATCTCTTCATTCAGCCAAGAATAATTTTATTTTCAGACTTTGTTCTTTCTTTTTTGTTGAGTTTTTGTTATTAGTTTTTGTTTCTTTTTTATTAGACACATAGATTTTATTGTGTTTTCAATAAAAGTGTCTGTTTATTTTATTTTCATGAAATATTTTTATTTTTATTCTAGAATTTCACCTACCATGGTAAGCTAGAAAATCCTTCCATCAAGGAGAGGATTCCACCCCATGCATTTGAGTGATTGATTCTTTTATTTGTGCATTGATGTTTTCTGATTTGTTCTTCATATTTATATAATTTATTCAACATAGATTTCTTGTGATTATGAGTATTTTTAGATCATCCGTCGTTCTACTTAGATGGGATACAGTTGATGTTTTATAAACCCTATTTTTAAATCAAGTAGAAGTGAACTGCTTTTGAAATATTTTATTTTCATTAAATGCAAACAAAAGAATCATCATGATACTCGTGGGGTGGATTTCCAATCCTTGGTGGTCTTTTTTATATATTGATTTCAAAATTTAGCTTTTATAATAGTTTTCTTAAATCAATCATTGATATTTTGATTTTAAACCTTTTTGTCGAGAACTGATAATCTTTTATTTTTACTCGTTTGCTTCAATAGCCACCTTATGGGATCAATCTCTAACTACCACTTTCTACCAAGAATAGATAAGAATTTTATATTTTGTTGGCAAAGACGAAATCTAAACGACATCGAAATCATCAAATCTGCTACCAACACAATGCCTACTCACTCCACCTACATGTTCCATCTAGACCTTAAATGTTATTTCATGTGCCTTCTTGAATCAAATTTGAGGATGAACTCTCTCCAACTCATACAATATGATGCAGACAAGCAATAATATAGCCCTAGCTATGGAGTAAAGCAACATGGCAGACAACTCCCTTAATACAGGGAAGCAAGTCAGGCCGGTAGATCACCCCCATTAGCCCTTGAGATGGACAAGGAATCCTAATCATGTCCCACCAACTCAAATTTTAAGTCAATAGATAAAGTATTTGAATCATATGACAGTTATGACGGACAACTGTGGTCAACTAATTGCTAACCCCTAGCGATTATGTAAAATGAACCATCACCTTCTGATAGACATGAGTAAGCACCAACGATGATGGTTCCCTATATTAATGCATTAGCTCGAGAAGCAAGGGGAGCAAGTTTTAATGGCGGTGGAACCAACTTCAATGCATATAACAGCTTCCCTTCTCCTCCCCCACACACCCCCCCCCCCCTTCTTCCCCCAATTAGCTTAAGATTTCTCATAGAGTTCCAAAGACTACCCAATTTTTTTTATTTGGTGAAACTTCTAGTTCCAAATACTTGTATATTTTTAAAAAGTTTTTATTGACAGTAGTGCAATTCTTAGTTTCCTTTCCCATTATTCCCCCATAAGTTTTCTCTTTGCTTTGGGTCCACGTATATAGCCTACATCACATATCGATGTAGAAGACGAGTTGTGACTTTCTTGATACAATAAGCATTCAATCCTCCGCATTAGCTTTAGATTTAAAGTTGCAACATGAATCTTACAAAGAAAACATTTATTCAGCTTTCCTTTTTCAAAGGAAACTGGAAATGATACAACCTTAATTTCATTCCTCAAGGTGTTGAGGAAACTCAGCAATTCAAAGCCACAAACGGAATTCAATTGGAGTTCTGGCAAAAATTCTGTATCTTCTCCCGGCATGTTCAGGACTATGGAATCTATAGCTTACCACACTAGTTTAGAAAGGCATTCTAAATAATGTGATGCAATTTTCAAAAAAAAAAAGAGAATTGGAGTTGGCTACGCTATATCATATTAGGCTGTGTCAATGCGACTTTGGAGAAAGAATTTCTAGGTTCTAGGTTACTGATGTTTGCCCTGACACCATGAATAGAACTCCGAAAGAAAAGGAAGGCCTCAATAACACGACCATGGATTAGGTCAACATGTATTTCCACTGTAGCATAGAATTATACAACAGCAAATACCATACACTGGCTTCGATAAAGATTTCATATCTCAGATATATGCACATTACAACGAAACTTTATTAATTATGGTCATTTCAATAATACTAAATGTGAGAAAACAAACCTTGAGACATTATTTAGATAACATTTTCCTGCAATACATAAATAATTTTGGAAAGCATAGTACATAATTATTTGTTCTTTTTATGAAGATATTAACCTATTAGCTTTCCTACAGACTACAGAGTGCAACCAAGGATTAGCAGAACTTAAATCATTTGCAAGATGCACAAAAATTCCAAGATTAGGCAAGCACTGTACACATAAGATGAATGAAGTAATTAATTAAATGATGATAAACACAATCAAATATCCCAAAATGAATATATGCAATAAGTGTGTGTGTTTGTGAGATAGTGAGACAGGAAAATTTAACTTTCTTTAGCAACACAATAAGAACAAAAATAAGGACAACCACAGGCTTTTCTTCATTAGCAATATAAGAAGTTCAAGAACAATCTAACCACAAGCTTATTTTTATGTTGAATGAGAAAACGCTCCACATCATCCATATGAATGTCAGGCACAAAATCTACAATGAGAGTACCTGTTTTCTAATACAAAAATTTAATTAGTTAGAACAGATTAAAGAAATTGCCAAAAGAAAGAAAGAAACACTATCAAAAACAAGTTTTATGTTGATATGTATTGTTCTCATTTCAAAAAAAATAAAAAATAAAAATAAAAATGAATATGAATATGAATTATATGCTTGATGAATTTTTATTATAATGATACTTTGTTAAAATATACTTCTATCTTGCATTAGTCAAGTTTTTAACAACTGGCGGTCATCATTCCTGTCATTTCTTAAATAAGGAATTAATAGCTGCTATGAGATGAGAACATATGATACAATTCCAGGCAGTTTCTTTATAATAGAATACATAGGTGCTGATGTCTAGGAAACGAAATTCTAACTTTTTCTATTTTTCACATTTTAATACAATGGAACTGGCAGGGGCTTCATATCCAATCAATTTCATGTATTCTACAAAAGAGGAAGTTGATGAAACAGAAATTATGGTTATCAATTGGTCATTGACTGCTGCTTATGGAATACATCAACTCTGAACCACCTTTTAGTATCTGGCTTGTCTTGAACAATTACAATTTATGTATTAAGATTTGATCTTGCGGAGAAACGGAAACCACTATCTACATTACACAATGAATGTAGAATCAGCATACTTTTTGTCATTAAAAGGAAGAGGAATTTTTTTTTGAAGGTGAGATGTTTGATAAAAACGAGACAAGAAAAATGAGTCAAAGTGAAAAGAGTGAATGGCCTTAAAAAAATGGTGGAATGCCCCATCAAGTGATGGACACACCAAGTGTACATAGCCAAATTAAAGGTGAATGACATAAAAATACCAAGACAGAATTGGTCTTCTCCACCATTTTATCATGTCATCAGCTGAGTTCCATTACATTGACAAACAATTTAGTGTCTAAAAATTAATAATTTTTTTTTACTAAAGTAACGAAATATACTATATTTTTGCAGCATTCTCTACTTTTTTGTGGTAATATGTAAGTTTCCTAGTTCATGCATAACAAAAACAAGTAATCAATAATGGTCTTCACACCAGCTACATGTCAAAAAAAAATTTCATACCTGTATAATTAGATTTAAATAGATATCGTGCTCCCCAAGCAGATAACCTTAGAATCACTGGTCCACTGAGGCCCCAATGAGTAATCAACATAGGCCCAATCTAAACACAAAGATAACTACTGATTGGAATTTTGTCCAATTTCCTTGGTTACAAAACAAATAAAATATACCTGAGTCAATTGTGGTATAGTCTTACTGAGACTTCCTAGTTTTAATTTTGCTTTAACCTTTGGGAATGTAACCTGCAAATGGAGAAGAATAGGAAAGATGGATTGAGTATGACCTCACAAAAAATAACAAAGAACAAATGAAATTATTGCATAGTTCTGAACAGGGATGGAATCTTCTTGGTTGAGTAGTTGATTGGGGAATGCATTTATTTCATTTTTGTTTTCCTTCTTGTTATCCAATTTGGGTGACCATGCTGCCTCACTTAGTTTTGGAGGTTACTTGTAGATTCCTCTCATATGGAGTTTCCAGAGTTATTATTACAATATAGGTGGTGGGTGCTCACCTACTACCACAAAAAGAAAGGAAAAACAAAAGAGTAAGCATCCAAGCCATTTTTTGGTATGGCCCAAAACCCTTTCCAGGAGCTGGTAAGACCTGAGCCCAGACCCTATGCAGGTCTAATAAAAGCATAGCCTAGACCTGATCAATGCCCAGTGACCATTACTCAGTTTTCTCTCTACATCCAGATGAAACCTGATCCACATAGCTGATCTAGAATCAGTTCTGATCAGGACCCAGAATGCTTTGAAGTTATGTTTTATCTACTAGGATTTGATTATCTATGATCTTAATGTGAATGAACCATTGCTATGATAAGTCGTCAATATGAATTCTACCAAAGATCTAAATGTCACTCACATGTTGGTCCGCAGGCATGGTTGACATTTTGAAAATGTTGATTAACATGGGAGAATTTTTGGGAAGTGTCATCTAGAAGGACTGAAAGGGATATCTTTCATTCCACCATGTGCTAGACAGGGACATAGCCACACGAGTGTATGGAAACAGTGGTTCCTTATCTGTAAATCATTTAATCAAGAGTTTTCCACTTAAGATATATATGTAAACAGTGTGGTACAATAAAACCCGAAGAATTAAAAACCAACCCTTGCACAAGAAAGAAATAAAATTTTCCAGCGGGCAAAAATCATTGAAAAGCGAGAGAATTCCATATTCCCTAGGCTTTAAGCACGCAAAATTCATCACACATAAATCTCACCTAAATATTCAAGAGGGGTAAAAAGAATTAGAAAATACATAATGATGGATAAGTTCATCTCTTAGGCTTTCCTCATACAATTCTGATCAACACGGCCATTTCATGTGGAACAAACTCAAATTTTGGTTCACATAAAACTTTCCTAATCGCATATTAGGTCATTATGTTCTACCCTTGATAAAAGAAATGCAATCACTTAAACTAGAACTTCAAATGTTTAATTTGTAATCGAATACCATGCCGATGTGTTTGAGTTTTATTAGAATTTAGAAGTTTACACAATGCATGCATTTTCCAGAGGGAAAGACCTTATGTGGAGATACTCGGGTGGAAATTATGACCTCGCTCAAAGCTTGGGTTATGGCTTGAGTGGATACAACATCGAGCATTATGGGAAACAATTGGAAGGGGGTGAAATTCTTAACCTTGGGGTTTCATTTTATGTAGGCATTCTTCTACGCAAGGCCTTTTTTTTTTTTTTTTTTTTCCTTTTGATATTTTATGTCTTGGCCTTGTTAACTTTTTTGGAGATTCCCTGTCTCATTTTGCTCGATGGACATCATAAATACAATAAAAAAAATTGTACACAATGTATTATATATGATGGTTTTCTATCATTTTATGCACAAATTAGATAGGATCTATGTAGCACAGACCTGGACATGACATGACATGGTTCATCTTTTGAAAAATTATGACAGACGTGACAAGAACATGATGTGACAATCTATTGCATGTAATATATGAATATATGAAAAAGAAGACAATCGTCGTAAACCATAAGAAATTGGTATAATTATTTATAGAGTTTAAACAAGAAAAGTAGAAACAAGGACATATCCCATGATCTTTTAGAAAAAAGAAATTCACATGATCATCACCTATTCCAAATTCTATGGTACATGTCTCAGTTTTTTATCTTTTTGTTTGTTTTTTTTTTGAGAAAAACATAAGAGCAATCCTTATTAAGAGAAGTTGCCCACGAACAAAAGGAGACGAGTGATCTCCATACAAAATATAAAAAGAAAATAGCAGAAAGATATAGGTAAAAGCAACAACACTAGGAGATGGAGAACCCAAAGCATATATCTTTAATTAGAAATTGATATATATTTTTCCCCTCTTTGCTAATATTTCTTTTAATGATATTTTCTTCATGTACGACAAAAGCTTCACATAAAAAATTGAAGATTTTCAAAAAAACAAATTTTTTTTTGACAAACTGGTCATATTTTCCACCAGATCATCAACATATTTCCATCACGTCTTTCAAACATGAACATCTATATTTGAGCCTTGCTTATAACATGATGTAGGAAATGGATAAAAAATCTACCTGTTAAGGATGGGGCGATTGCACAATAAAGTTTCTTGGGTGCAACAAATTAGCAAAATAAATATTGTTTCGTTAAATAAAGCCATAAGAAATTCATTGAAATTAATGTCTTTTTGACATGCCACCAACCGAACATGATCATAAACGCAGGACATGGACACGACATTATTAGGACAAGGTGGCATGGTATATCATGAAAAAGGATATGGAAGAGACACTAATAAACAAAAAAAAATAGTAACTATATTTATATTTAGTTAAAAAAATTAACATCCATAAATTGTAAAAAGTTGATATAATTAACAACTACAAACAATAAAAAATGGACATGACATTTTTCGTCATCTTTCTTAATTTTTATATTTTATTTTGTCGAGGCTAGATGCCTACCTTTTCCTCAAAAAAAAAAAAAAAACAAATAATTAACAACTCACTTACTAAAAAAATAACTAACCCATCAAGATTTTAATTATATCTAGTTTCATATGAACATAAAACTTAAAATAGTTATTATTAAGTAAAAAAAGTTACAATTTTGCACAACATAAGTTTGATGTGTTCTATCATGTCCATTTGGCGTCAAATGCATGTCCAAAATAAATAGATAAATAATCCGATTTTGGATACACAACTTTCAGACATAGACAACAAATTACTTGCTTCCTAACTACCCATATTGGTATATTTCCAACTCAACAACAATAAGGTTATTTTCTTGTTTTCTTGTAAGTCTGCTTTAGAAATCGATTTCATAGTTTAAAACCCTAGAACTAATTGTTAAGGTTGAAATTTTTCAAAAAAAAAAAAGTCATTCCAGAGTTCATTGAATCCGGAATCAATATCAATTTTGATGTCAGTGTTTCAAATACTAGAATAAGTTTTGAAATTTCCTAATGTTTGGAACAAAAGGGTAAAAATATTTTGCAAATGCATAATCACTTGGGAAAACTTTTAATTTTTTTATTCAAACACCTTTGTACTGACTCTCAGACTCTCAGGTTTGTAACCTCAGATCAATAATAAAAAAACTTCCTAGCTTTTGAACCCAGAAAAAAAATAAATTTTAAAAATTTCAATAACTTAAAAATAAAAATATCTGAACTTACTATGGGGATTAAAACCCCACAATCATCTTTGAATCTTATTTCATGGTTTTGATATATAGAATCATACAAAAAGAAAAAGAATAAAACAAACCAACTGAACTGGGGACTGGCCGATTTGGCATTTTGCCATTTTTCTAATGAAAGTTTAGGAAGACCATTTACTTAATTAAAAAAAAAAATTCAGTGTATTCGTCAAATATCCCTACTCCGGTTATGTTTGTATAGAAAAAACAATGACATTATTCTGTATTTGTTACATAAATTACACTAATATAAAAGTCTATAAAAGTCTACAAAGTCTGTAAAAATCCACCATTTAAATAATGTCCACATAAATCCATCAAAGTCTGAATCGACTACCACCCCATAAGAATGATATAAGATGAATTGTATCTGCAACTGAGAATTAGCATGCAAGTTCCTATTGGGGGCGGTTATACCCACCCATTTATTTAAATAAAAAAATTGTATCTAACCCACCCCACGTAAACGATGTCTTGTGTGTTTAAGATGATTCGACATGGATCATGTCGATCGAGTACGAGAAACCTTACTTCCAGTTTGACATAGACGATATCTTCTGTGTTTAAGGTGATACGACATGGATCATGTCGATCGGGAACCTGGTGGACCAGAAATAAATGAAATATTGGTTGATTATCGACTTCACATCACATTTCGTGTATGGAATGACAATGTACGTATGATGTAATAAATTTATTTTGTTCTACTTTAATATGACATGTATATGATAACCTATATTCATTTTGGTGTACGGCGATCATTCTTTCAGTGTCGCCAACCGACAAAAACATTAGAGGGCTGGAATGTGCTGAATGAATCATTAACTTTCATGAACAAAGTCAAGAAAAGTGTTTGTGGCCATTGGTTGTAAGATATCAACAATGTGTATCTCATTTTTATTTTTTTAGATTCATGAGATAAACATGTTGGTGATTGGGTCACGAACATTATAATTCAATCAAATTTGATTGCATCAAAGGTTTTAACACTTTATCATAAAAGTAAGTCCAATTCATCATTGTAAGAGTCGACCTGGTATCAATTTGTCGATTGTAACTACGTCAATCGCATATCAGAAATTGACGCACAACATTCTAGTCATAGTTCGACATAATTACTCCTATATCCTTCTTGTTTAAAATGCTCATAGTATTTCTTTTTTTAATACAAAATATCACTTGGTTATGATGAAGGTGAAAATTAGGTGTTTTCAAATTGTCACTAAATTAAGGAAGAATTCATCTCATTTTTTGTTTTAAAATATCATCAATTATACAAGAGACAAAATTATCATCATTTTAAAAGGAGCAAGAATACTATTAGAAATGAAGAAAAGTGATTTTCCTAGAGAAATATATATGAGTAACGAATAAGTTGTTAACATTATTACCCCAGAGAGATTGAGCAAATGTGTATCCTCAATTTTGAATGTGAATAAGCTTGGCATTGGTTCCACAACTGAGTGACCAAGTTTAATAGCAATGTCATAACCCTAAAGATAAGAGAATTCAGTTAAGAGAACATCCATTCATTGAAAGGCTAAAAATATTTTGGTATTTCCTCATGTCAACCAACCTGCCGGCTACTCCCAGAGGCAATTAAAACATAATCAGCCTCAACATGCTCAATGATATCAATCGTCCGTTTCTCGATCTTAACATAAAATTTCCCATCACAAATACATGATACATTTGAGACAATCTTGCCAACCTGCATTTGAACTTGAGGAAAAGAACATTTTCCATTTATTATTCTCTAAAAAATCTTGCAACAGGACATTAATATGTCAGAATTTTGACATTAATATGTCAGACTATAGTGCATAGCTAAAGTAAAGTATGTATATTTTAAATAATTTTGTTGACAGTAAAGATTCATTTTCATACTTTCTAAATCATGTTTAATTTATTTTCTTTCATATTATATACTTGAATTGACTTATTTATCATAATTCACACCTTTTTCACTTTTTATCTTTTTTCTTTTGCAAAAAAGAAAAAGAAAAAAAAGATCAAAGTCTACTGCAAGTACATTTTGAGGCAGACTGCATGTGATCTACATGGTACAATGAAACATTGGTCTCATACTTAAGGAAACAGCAAACTGTAGTTGATTTGAAAATAGAAACTACCTCCAGTCCTCCTTGCCTCACGCAAAAGACAATCAATTATAGAGCACGAATTGTTGCTAACAGGAAAAACCCTTCCATCATCCTCTATCTGCATAAAAAAAGTGAAATTTTTAGACATTTGGGAATCTCAATCAGTGACAGAGTACACAAGTAAAAGGAAGGGGCAAGATACTCAATGAAGAAAAATAACCTTTAACTCAACACCATGGTCAGAAAACCATGACATAGTATCTGCTGGCCCATGAATATCAAAAAATGATCCCCGAAGTTCTTTATGACCTCTAGGATAGTTCTCTACAAAGACCTGTGAGGATTGAAGGCAGGAAAATAAAGAATTAGTTGTGTATTTAAAGAACAGACATAACAAATCCAAAAGACAACAGGAAGCAATTATTATTGCATCAAATAGAGTAATTTTTTTATTTATTATTTTTGGAAATATGGTAGGCATCCTACCCTAGTTTTATTAAAATGAAGTGAATGCCTAAGTACAAAATAAAGCAACAAACAAAACCCGGACTTGGACATGGTAGAGTAAATTTTGAAGACCACAAGAATATTCTAGAGGAAAATTTTGTACATTACGTGATTCATCACAAAGAACTGAGAACTGCATATGAGAGAGTATACAGGACATCCATGCTCGGAGTAGAGGGTAGCAATCCTCTCTTCGAGATATCACTGACATCCAGTTAAAGATGTTGATTTGTGCATAAAGATCTTCTGATCCATCACAGGATGAGAGAGTGATTTTGAAGATGGCATTCATGTAAACATGAAATGTAAATGATGTTCGAATGCTAACAAATTGTACAAATCAAAATACTACATTACAAGCAAAATAACTAAACTACAGCTTGAAGAATTTCACCAAACATTAAAACCTAAGAGAATTCAATTACATGATCTAAATATAGAAATTGAAGGATTTCATTACCATTGTTTCTACGAGGCAACTACTGGCATACTAGGTGACTCCGTTTTTTTTTCATGGATAATTAGATCTTTAGCTCACTATAGGACACAAGTTGCATGTGATATGGTGATGATAAAAAAACTGAGTAAAGCAGATGGGAAAATCATGGCAACTACTAGTTAACTGCAAATAAGATTGAGAAATTAGATTTGTATCAAACAAAGATGACAATACAATATAAAAATATAAAACTAGTCAGACAGACATTCTTTTTCAGAATTCCAGCATAAGAAATTTATTTAATGGTAACATCTCATATTTTATATGTTAGAATTACAAAAACAATCACCCACCATTTTCTCAAAAGAATTCCCATTTGTTACATTGCATCGACCTCCACCAGAAATTTTAACCTGAGATTCAAGAGACGAAAATGATTAGAATAATATTCCCTAAGATATTCTTGGAATAATAAAAAATTTTCAATTTAGATTATAGGTAACCCAATTTATACCTTTGCATAATCTACAAAAACCTAAAGAAACTACAAGAAGTAGACTAGGATACAAAGATCATTAGATTCAAATTCATTTGACTAACTGAATATTAGACT
Source organism: Acorus calamus (assembly GCA_030737845.1). Classification (NCBI taxonomy): domain Eukaryota; kingdom Viridiplantae; phylum Streptophyta; class Magnoliopsida; order Acorales; family Acoraceae; genus Acorus; species Acorus calamus. The sequence goes on from CM060870.1 coordinate 14,886,825, forward strand.
TTATACCAATTAAACGTTAAGAGCAGCATCACATGGTGAACCAAGCATTCATTTGTTGGTTAGCTCCACCTAACTCCAAAATGGAGATCAGGGATTCAAATCCCACCTGGTCCAAATGTGGAGGGAAGGCTCCAATTTTCAAAAATAAATAAAGGGAAGGGCAGCATCACATGATCCACATCCACATACCACTTTGATTTAAAATAAGTTTATCTCTAAAAGTAAAGGAAAAATAATTTCATCTTTATATATTTCATATACTACACGAGGTATGATGAGGTAAATTTTTTTCAAGATTTCATTCATCTGAAAATTTAATGAGGTTAAAAATTTATATGTATTGCAGTATACGATATAGTGTGCACCAAGGCTTAGTTGCTAAACACAAACAATGGGCTCTTTAGATATTGGTAGAGAATTAATCAGATTAAGGGAGGGGGATAGAGAGAATGACAAGGTTACAAGTTGCAACAATTCAAGTCACAATCTTACCTAAAATATAAGACAATACAAACAAAATGCTGAATTTTAGGTTTGTAGATATGAGCAAATGCAATTGGAGAAACCTAATTTCTAATTTTTGTGCTTTCTTTTAATGCTGGCAATATCACCCACTTCATATATACTGTTATACTACCTTTTTTTAAAAAAACAAAGTGTTATACTACATTAGTGGCTAAGAATTTATCATTTGTCCTGTTAGTAGCTAAAAGAATTATCTTAAGATCATATTTTCTTGGGTTTATTGAAGTTCATATCGTGTTAATAAACGTGTAAATTTCTATGAGATATGGTATTTCCAAATCTGTAAACTGTGAAATAATTAAGAGAATGAATGAATTATTGATCTTTAAAAAATAGTTCACCTAGATCGCCTAAAAATATTAAATCAAAATCTAAAGTGTTAAACATTATAACATATCATGCATCTTTTGTCAACAATGGAGGTATTTGCTTCTAAAACAAATAAAATAGTTTAGTTTTTTTATTCGTATTTAGGGCATATTTTCAAAAGCAAGCATTTCACAACACATTAAATAGAATAACCTATTCTAAAATACATTATCCGTACCAAACTTGGACCCATAACTCAAAGGTTGACAACAAATAATGCAACCATGAGATCATGAGTTCAAGTCTCACTAATTACCTAACAAGAAAAGCATACATTCAGTACCAGGTAAAGTAGACAAGTAAGCATCACAGAATAACAGAGATGTGATGAAACTAATCACATGTTGTACTTAGTTCACTACTATAAATACGTGTCCATATGAGAAAAATTAGACCAAATGTGAGGTACATAACTATTTCCTTTGAATACATAACGGGAAACAAAAAAATATAGAGATCCTACCTTTGATAAAGGCTTCCCTTTCTCAATGACCAAGACACTTAAACAAGGAGCTAGCATTTTAGCTCTAATTGCAGCATAGACTCCAGCTGCACCACCACCAATCACCACCAACAGCTTTTCACTTTTCTGCCACAAATAACTCACTAAATAGGTTGACAAAAATATCCATAATGAGAATATTAAATTTAGATGATAACTCTCGACCAATGCCAGAAAAAAAAAACAGATATGCTGAATATTTTCTTGTTCACTATAAAAAAATATCCCATTACTTATTAACCAAGATGAAGTTAGTTTTAACAAAATCACCAAATGGAAGCAGCAAATATTGAATTTTAGCAGGACTTCACTTCGTACAAGCAACCTATCTTATGTTGATAATGTCCACTTAGTATACACCTCAAAGGTAGAAATACCGATCCTATACCCAAATGCGTACAAAAACTTAAATTTGAGTAAAAGTCATCCAGAAATCTCTCCAATCATTTACCAGATTTTACTCAAGACTCAAACTTTTACCAAAATTTTCAAAGGTTATTTTTTTTGTCTTCAACTCCATATTATTTAAAAGATTTGAGCAAAACACCAATTGTTGGTTGGAGAGACTCAGACATGAAGCTTTTACTCAAAAACATTTAGTAAAATTTGGGTACAGGTTTAAGTAAAAGCTGGAGATGGCCTAAATACACACACACACACCTTATTTTACGACAAATGCTCAAAATTGTTCAGAATCTCAAGTTTTCCCCCTCAATAAAAATAATGGTTTAAGAAAAAAAGGAAGAAAATTTAAACTAGGACTTACAGGGCGGATAAAGCTGAGACAACGAACGGTGAACGCATCATTATTGAATCTCAAACTCCTCCGATGGGTCAGACACCTCACTTGATTGAAAAAGGAGGGGCTCAAACTCATCTTCTTTCCTCTTTTTTTCCCCCTTGGAATAGTTTCTGAATGCTGCAAGCATAAACCTGATAAAAGGGGGGATTGGAAGGGCTGTTCTTGGGCTGGGCTGGGCTGGGTTGGGCTGTGGGTATTATTCTTGACAAGATCTAATTGCAAGGTGATTTATTATTAGAGAGAAAAGTGTTAGACCTGGTCAATTTTATGGTCTAAAACTCAGGTCATACACGTTTTTTTAAATAGTAAAAAATATCATTTAATGGGGTATATATTTTAATAAAAAAATGTATATCGTTCTATTTTCTAGTTAAATAGATCAATTTTTAGTAAGTGTAAGAAAAAATTAAACAAAATATGTACATCTATTAATGGTGTACAGGCTTCATTGGATTTATAACGAAGTATATAAGCCTGCATTTTAGATTGTAATAAGAAACTGAGTGTAATGGCGTGGGGATTGGCAGGGCTGTTCTTGGTCTGGGCAGTTGGTTTTTATTCTTGACAAAATCCAATTGTACGGCGACTTTTTATTAGAAAAGAAAATGTTTGGCTTGATCATTTTTATATTACAAAATTCAGATCAAACATTTTAATAAGTGTAAGAAGAAATTTTTTTTAATAAAATATATGCATTGTTAAAACAATATATATGCTTTCACTGGATCGCTAAGGCTAGTTTGACCAGAGGTTATAGGTTTTGAGAATAAGTTATCATAATTTTAGAGAATAAAAAATCCATCAATTTTGTTCATATTTACATTTATCAAAATAAAAATAAAAAGTAGAGACAAATGCTATAAGTTAAACAAAAATCCTTGTCTTTATTTAATATTAGAAAAATTGGTTGTAGTTTATCTCAATTATTTTTCATATCAAACATGGATAAATTGTCCTTCCATTCACTTATCCTTATAATTATCCTATATCCTATCATTTATCCCCGTGCCAAACCAACTCTAAAAAGATAGTGTAACAGCGCCCTAATAAAAAGGGGATCCGAGGGGCTGTTCTTGGGCCGGGCTGGGCTGTGGGTTCTTATTCTTGACAAGCTCCAATTGCACTTCCACTTCTTATCAGAAACAGAAGTCTTGACTCTGATTGTGGCCAGGGTTAGGAAATATGGAAAAATGGGAAGTGGTGGAGATGGATTGGAGGAAGAGCAGCTGTTGTGATGTAGAGGAGATTGTGAGGTTGGAGAGGAAGATCTTCCCAAAGCATGAGTCCCTCTCTGAATCACTTATCAGAGAATTGAAGAAGAGGAATTCGGGGTTGATTTTCGCCAAAAGAGGGGAGGAGATAGCAGGTTACATCACCAAACTTGCAGGTTTTTTTTTTTTTTCTTTTAGATGGACATTTTTTAAATCTTTAGTTATATGTTGGTTTGATGTGCTCTCCATCTTCCTAGGAGGAGGGATTGTTAGGGTCAAATTTGGGGGATTTTTTTTGGGTTATTTAGTTTCCACCCCTCCTCAAACAGACAAATTATTAAAAACCCCCTCAAAATGTTATCGTGCTTTGTAAAAAACCCAACATGATGTATATTAACTATTTTATCCTTCCCATTAATGAAAAAATGTTTTAAATACCCTTCTTCAATCTCTTCAAATTTTTTAGAGTGTTGTAGATTCATTTTTGGCATAAACATAGTTTCAAAGAATACTTCATTCAATAGAAAACAAAAGGAAATCAGTAGTCTTAAAGTACAATATTCAACTACATTGATCCCAAAAGATCTATTAAACTGATGGGGAGGGTAAAATAGATGGAATATTCCCCTAACATTCTTATTTTGTTACTGTTGGGTTTTTTACAAAACCAGGTGATATTTTAAAAGGGTTTATAATAATATTGTGTTTTGGAGGGAGTTTTTAATAATTTGCTTGGTTTATGAGGGGTGGAAACTAAATAACCCTTTTTTTTAATGCTGTTACACAGTTTTATTTTTCTAGCTCCAATTCCAATAACATATGTGTCGATAAAAAATCATGAAGCATATACTTATATTAACGAAGTATATGCATCGATGAAATTTTTTCACATTTTTTATAAATGCATCCATAGAATTCATTGGAATATATATTTTGTTTTTTTATATAAGCATGTACCTCATTCCATGAGTTACGCTATTTAAAAAAAATTCAAAACACGTGTAGGCGGAATTGTAACATTATCCTCTTTTAGATGAACATTACGCAATGTTGGTTTGATGTGCTCTCCATCCTCTAGAACGGATTATTAGGGTCAATTTGGGATTTTATTTTTTTTGTTGGAAAAATCTAAATAAGCCCATGTAAACTGCTCTAACTTGAAATCCATATAATATAAATTCTTAAAACACATAAGTAAATCCAAATAACTCTTGAGTTGAACTTCCATTAACAGATAAGGGGTTCGGAGACTCTGTGAAGTCTCCACAGAGAGACTCTGTGTAACTCGGGAAGCTTGGCGACACGTGTAAAATGGATAATGTGATCTCACGTGAACGACTAACCAAACGAGTAACTAAAACAGAGACTATTGTTGACGCCGTTAGCACCTATTCGAATTCATTTTCACAGAGTCAGATCATCTCTCTCATCTGTACCCCCATCTCTCTCATATTCCCCCCGAGGGCTCCCATCGTCACAGAGTCTCTCTCACTGAAGCCCCCGTCGCACCGCACCCTCGCCGATCCCCCGTGGTCCTACAACCACCTCATGAGTTTCACTTCTTATTACAGTTTCTCATTTTTCTTATTTTTTGTAATTTGAATGTAGTTCTATCTAGATTGTTTAGGGTTCTGATATGGATTTCAGTGGTTTTGATTTGATTATTTGAATGGGTTTGTTACAGGTATAGATTTGAGTGGATTTGATTTTGTTATTTGAATGAATTTGTTTCAGATATGCATATACATGTATGGGAAAAAGCAACAACACAAGATGACTATACATTTATGGGAAAAAGCAACAACACAAGATGACTATACATGCATGGATCACAAGATGACTAAGTTTTTTTTTTTTTATTCCACTGACATAACTATCGATTTGGAATAACCTAATTCCTCTTTCAAATGGGGGTTTAGCCCCTATTTGGTATGACGATAGGGTCTAGAATAAGTGAGAATTAGTCGGAATAGTCTCAAAATGACTGTTTCAAAGGCTGTAATAAATGCGAAACTGTACGTCTGAATTAACTGGTATAAAATAGCATATAAATTCTAGCTAAACCCTGATATTAAGTTATTACAAATTATTCAACTCAAAAGAATATGTGGCCCACTGTCAAATCGTCTTGCATCAATTTTTCACATTTTATAAATCTTTATTCACACCTTATTCACATTTTATCCAATCATCAAAGACTTTATTATTACGTTTCCCAACGAAAATTATTCAAAATAGAATTAAACAAAAAATCATTTTATCCTTATTTATACTAAAATAGCCATAAACTTCTGAATAATTTAATTCTCTATCCAAATGGGGGGCTTAATGTTTTGTTACATGGTTCATGTTATTCCTGTTTTGTGCAGTGAAGGAGGAATACAGAGGTCAAGGTCTGGGCGAGGCATTGCTCAATGCAGCCATACAAAAATGCAGAACAAGAAAGATTCAGCGCGTCTGTCTCCATGTTGATCCTTTGAGGACCCCCGCTGTTTCTCTTTACAACAAACTGGGATTCCAAATCGATCATTTGATAGAAGGTTATTATTCTTCTGATCGCAACGCTTATAGAATGTACCTAGATTTTGATGTTTAATAACATTTTAAAGGTTGATCTCTAGACAGAGTATAAGTCAAAGACAGATTGAATACCTCAGTTTCTATGTGGTATAATGTTCACTTTAGTTACGTGTAATTTTAGTATTATTTCAATCATTTGTTTAACATTTTAAAGGTTGATCTCTATTCTCTGGACAGGAATATAATTCAAAGACAGAGATTGAATACCTCACTTTCTATATGGTATAATGTTCACTTAGTTACATGTAATTTTAGTATTATTTCAATCATTTTTTTAACATTTTAAAGGTTGATCTCTAGACAGAGGAGTATAATTCAAAGACAGATTGAATACCTCACTTTCTATGTGGTATAAAGTTCACTTAATTAAATGTAATTTAGTATTGTTTCAATCATTTGTTTTGTATTCTCATTGTAATGCGGAGAACATCTGAGAGGTTATGACCAAGAGGTGTAAAACGGGTGGTTAAAGAAACGGGCTAACGGGTCATGCCAAACCGGGCATGGTCCGTCAGGCCGCCCATGGGCCTAATGGACCAGCCTGTACTTTACTTTATTTAATATTATATACACAAAAAATAAATGTATTACATATACATATATACAAACAAAATATTATACAAATTTATATAACAATGAGGTAAAATATTTATTCAACATATTACATGTCTCAGCTATTGTGAATCGTCTTGTCGTGCCCCATATACCTTAACGTGGTGCCGTGCCTAACCTTATCTACCAAGAGAATGTGCATGGTTCTTGTGTTTTCCTCTTCTTTTTCTGATATATCTGCTTTGGGCCTACATTTTATTTCATAACTAAGATCATATGCCTACCATTTATGCAATGTATCCATCCCGCTACCTCAAAATTCAAAATAAAATACGATCATATATCCTGCTGAAACTTTCCCGGAACCAAAACGAATTTCAAAACCATCTAAAAGTGACACATAAACTAAATTCTTTCTCATGGAAAGGCATAAAGAACATCCGTGTTATTACCAGGTATGAGAAGTCGACGAGATCTACATCGCAACATGTGTCATTCCCCATGTAATTGCGTCGTTCAATAGATTTTACGTCTTTCATCTCAATAAAATGATCCTTATATGTAGCCACATGTCAAATAGATCCAGAATCAATAGAAAAAGATTCAAATCACAGCAAAAAATGAAATAATTCAATAACCACACAAAAAAATCTCTTTTTCTTTCTTTTTTTTAATATGGTTATCACATTTATTCTTTCAATTATTTTTCTTGAATTTACAATTTTTCCAATGATTGATTTTCCATAGTTATAACATGTACCAACTAGGGGTTGATACAACTTTAGTCGGTTAAACCAAATCTAAACCGATTTTTTTCAGGTTTGAGTCAAATAGTTTTTTTTTTTTATTTCATTGGAGTATGGATTGAGAAAATATTAAACCTGAACTAGTTCAGGTTAAATGTAATTATAATTTTATTTTATTTTGGGTTTGCAAATTCGGGTTAAATGTGATTATGATTTAATTTAATTTGGGTTTACGAAAAATCAAACCAAACCGACCGAATTACACCCCTAGTACCAACGCATGAAACCAGATGTCAAAAGTGAACCAATGCAAAAAAGAAAAAGAAAAAACAACCCCATGGGGTCACATCCCTGATGATCATTATACAATCTAATCTGTAATGCATAAATGGTGATTTATACACATGATCAGATAGATGATCATGGCATCCCCAATGAGTTAATGTCATGTGCAGACCAGAAACCAGAAGGTTTCACATGATTTATTAGGTGATAATATCAGATTACATCACTATTCATTTTTTTGGCACCCAATTACATGTAATTTAATAATGAATAAGATATCCTTTTTTGGCACCCAATTCATCCAGTGATGAGTGAACTGCTCGCCTGATTTATTCAGACCTCTATGAAAAATTAAACAAAAGAAATAATTTACCCTGGATGAAGCACTTCACCTTGCTATGCAGGGACTGGTACGCCGGTGTTCAAAATCCTCTCAGCCAACAACAAATCATCTGGTGTCGTAACCTTCAATGGTGTGTGAATTAATTAGTTCTGTTCTGACATATATATGCTGTGAAATAAACAGATGTGCTATTGCTTATATTAAGTGTGTAAATCAATATTTTTTCTTAACAATGAAACAAATCTTGTATCCCAATGACATGTAGTTTCTGCGAGTGTGCCTGCAGCAGTGGTGATGGGTAGAGCAGGTGATGAAATAATAGAAAATATTGCAGTGTGTGTGCGAGAGAGAGAGAGAGGGGGGGGGGGGGGGGGGGGGGAGATTCCCAGTGCATAGCAAGCACAGATTCTCAAAGGCTATAAATATGTGATATTTAACAATTTTTGCATTGAAGGCTGATGCAAGTATGATAGATTCATGAAAAAATGTTAAGGTTAAGATGGGAAGGAATGTAAGTTAACAGTAGAGGTACCTTGATGTTTGTATAGGAACCTTCAGTGATATAAACAGGATGTTTAAGGTGCTCAACGATGGACACATCATCAGTTACTTCAAGTCCTTCCCTGAGAGGTGAGTTATCAAGCAACTAGTAAGTATTAATTCCAAGGATATTCGTATTGAACCAAAAAAAAATGTTAGGAACTCCAGTTGTGTCTGATTGAAATCAGAAAAGGCTGAATTTTACCGTCTTCGCTTTGGTTCAGCAGTTCAGAGATTCAAATAAAATTAAATAGGATAATTTTAGGGAGTCTTACATGCAATGTTTTGATGTGGTTGAAGGTATATACTTCATGTAATGAAGCGTGTGCTTTTAAAAAATATATATATATACTCCAAATGAATTATATATACTCCTTTATGCGAAAAAAAAGCTTCATCTAACAAAACATAGACATCACTAAAGAAAAAGAGCTGCACACAGGACTGTATGCAAGACAGTATATAACAGTGTTCAATTGAATAAAACATGGATATAAGCATCATTCCAGAATGTAGTAGAGTTATCATTGCATTGTTTTTTCAATTTCTATTTTATTTCTTTATTTTTTTCCATTGTTCTTTTCTCACTTTCCCTTCTCTTTTGTTTCTAACTTATACGTAAATTTCTAAATTCCGGAGTCATAAAAGAGTTTGAAAAGAAAGCGCACAAGTTTCAAGAAGACCATAAATCTGCTAAAATTTAGGATACAAATCATGATAAATGAAAGATGAGCAATTTTCAATACATATCATGCATTCCAAGTGATATTTATTGGTTTTGGACCTGAGTGACATAATGTAGTTTCCTGATCCTTCAAAGTTAAAATAATTAGGAGTGGGATACTAGTCTGAACTAGTCTGAATGACCGACTGACCAAGCTGTTAAAAGAATCTATGGTGTGTCAAGCATCCACATGAGAAACATGGGAAGCAAATACAACTAAGTTTGGTAAAATGGCTTCACAAAGTTGAGATGGACATGTTCACAGTGGTCACTCCTGGTTCAATGAATGACAAATGCAGATTAAAATGAGGCCAAAACGCCTGCTTGATTCCAAAGAGACTAATATGTGACATTGAGTGTATTATAGAGATGAGATTCTAGCAAATTGCATATATGGAATTTTATTGTTGCTTAATTAAAATCTTAAAAAAACAAACCTGTTAACAAGCTCAAATCCATTTCTGAGCAACTTAGGCTTGATCACCTGCAAAAACACATAATTAAGAATGCATTTGCCTCTTGCAACATTATTAGAAGTTAGTTACAGGTTTCATCGTAGGGAGGGAAGAGCATTGAAACCTGTGGAGTTTGCATTTCCCAAAGTGTTTTTCGATCAAGAGTTCTATTTACAAAGCAGTTACTGTTTGCCTGCAGAAGATCGGTTTTGAAATTTAAAAATTATCTACATGGAAGCTATATACAAAGCTTATTTCCTAATTACACAGAATGCATTGAATGAACTAAACTTTCACAGAGAGGTAATATAATATATAGGCCTCAACAAATCAAGAAAGACTTTACTGAATATTTAACGAAATGAATCCACATGAAAAAATAGTAAGGTAGTCTTGATCAATAATTCCAAAAAAAATTAAGAATGTGACCAGAGACAGAAGAGATACGGAAATAATATACCCCATTTGGCCCATTGAGTGGGTGGAGGGCTTGGAAACCAAGAGCTTAACTGACCCATGTGGAATGCGGGAAGGTGTGAGTGAGCAACCGCACCATGATTTAATACTACGTTGCCTAATAGGAGAAGATAATTTGTGCTCATGTATGACTGCTCTTACACACTAAAACATGTTTTAAAGTCATGACCGTGGCTTGAGCCCAGGGGCAAAACGGAAAATATATTTGTGTGCAAGCTCGGGGTATGACATTCAATAAAAAAAAAAGAAAAATGTATCCACAGTATCGTGCAAAGAATTCGATATTGGAAGGAGCTATAAAAGTTGGGCCTCCCTTGGAAGAAGAACAAATTAATTTAAACATGAAATTTTATTTTATTTTATTTTTTATTTTTTGATATTAGAGAGACCCCCATGACTGACCTTACGGTTAAGCTAAGAAAGCTACCTCCACCTGTTTGTCCCGGACCAACAAAAATTCTTTCGAATAATCGCCAATAGGTGTGTACGTAAGTGCCAAGACTCATTTAAACATTAAATGTTGTGAGCTCATAAAATTTTTTCACAAAAACAAAATCAAATTCTTACACAAGAAGCTATGGAGCAAAAATGTTAAAGAAAATGTATGCTACTAAGAATATATGTGTCCGTACTAGTGTTTTCAAATGTTTTAGAGTCACATGCCTCAAGCAATGCACAGGCTCTTCCCCTTGAGGCACAATGCATAAAAGGCTTCTGCCCAGAAGCAAAAGCCTTTTATTAGAGAGGTATTCCTCTCCATGCATGGGGTCTATTTGCATTCTTTTTATCTTTTATCTTGCTCTATGTTTTTTTTTTTTTAATTTTTTTTTTCCTTGACGGAAAAGAGAACCATTTAGAAAAAAACCATTTAAGGAATCCTGAAAAAAGATAGAAAATCCTTCCCACTCATGGAAATAGTGATTCTTTTAAGAAAAACATATCCAATGGGCTTAATATTTATACCATAACATGGATGAGAATGATGAAAGGGGAGTTCATACCATAGATGAGTATGATGAACTCTTCGACCAAGATCTATCATCTATATGATTAGTAGATAGAGATTACATATTAGAAACTAAAGTGATAAGAGGGATAAACACTTGTTTGTGTTTGTTTGAGAACTTTGGATTTTGATTGTTAAATTTGTATTATTGTTGTGTGATGGTATTGTGGTGTCTGATTAGTAAGTGACAATTTTCATGCTTTCCTACATTTTGGAAGCACGGAATGCTTGTCTTGTGAAGTTGCGTAGAAATCAGCAAATGTGGTTTTTTAAGTCTTGACTCCTATCTCTTGTATCTTTTGCTTGAATTTGTTCACAGTTTTGTAATGAGGATGTCTCTAGTAGTAATGAATGTGTAGTGCATCTTAGACTGATCAAGAATAAGCCTTTTTTTGTTCCTTTTTAATGTATTTTTATTCAATACTAATCTGGACTAACATTTTAAAAGGTGGGGGTGGAGATGGAAGCCGTCTTGCATAACAGAAGCACAGGCATAAGCATCCTGATTTATTTTAAAAACTAGGCATGACAACCAGAGTAAAACAATGACATTATATTAATTGGAAAAAGAATAGGATAAGCACTCCCATACCATAAACTGGTCTAAAAAAATAGAGCAACAATCAGATTTCACAAGGGTCACTAGCAAAAAATAACTACTACTTATAAATTACCTCCTTAATTGTAGCTTTCACTGGCACACCAAGAACAGCTGCTCCATTCAATGAACCGTCTTTAAGGACCTAACAATCGAACAAGTACAGCTGGGATTACTTTCAATTGATTATTATGCCCAGGACACAATGATTTGGATTGTCATGAAGCAGTGGCCTACAAAAGACAATTAGTAATATAAGACTAGGATTTTAAACAATTCCAGAGTTTTCAAGATTGCAAAATTGCATGCTGAATCACATTTTAAAATACATTACAAACTAATAATCTAATGTAAGTTCAGTCTGACAAAGACAAACAGGGCCAGGATTTACTGAAACAGGCACGTCTTGCACCTTGTACCTGGGATATTCCACTTCTGGATTTACCACCAAAGAGCACATAAACATAATAAACCATCAAAAAACAGATCCGCCAAAAATGAACTTCTTCCACTAAACTTTCAAACATATTCCAATATCCCTTTATAAAAGTAATCAACGAAAGAAACTATATGACCTAGATAATCAAACATTCTTGATAGTTACAACATTCTTTGACGGACAGGAAAGTAACACTAAGACCCCTGAATGGGGACATCGATCTGATAGTGGAATTTAACGTCTACTAAAAAAAGGAAGACCAATAGATCCAATCTTATTCCCATGTGAATAAGTTAGATTAGTTATTAGTTTGTAATTTGATTAGATTGTTATTTAATTTAAGTGATTGTAGTTATTTAATATAGATCATTGAGCTTTACACCCTAGGGTTTCACACCCTCACAAATCCCATTGCAGAAGATCTCAAAAGAGAAGCATTCATTCATTCCAAAATTCTATCCCTCTCCATGGAGATTACAATTTTATTTAATAAGAGTGATTTAATCTAGGCCAATGATTTCGATTTAATCAATGGTTTACATTAAATCTTACAAGTCACTTAAAATAAAAGAAGTGATTTAATCTAGGTCATTGATCATCCTAAAGATCAAGGGTTTAGATTAAATCCCACAATTACTTAAATAACCGAATCAAATAACAAACTAATCTAACTTATCAACACGGGGATAAGTTTAGATTTATTGATCTTCCTTTTTTGGTAGACCTTAAATTCCATCGTCGGATCAATGTCCCCATCAAATTGATGCAGGACCATACTATGAAATGCAGAGATCATAGATAATAATTCAATAAGTTGTGAGATCTATTCTGCTAACATCACCCAAGCCTAAACACGAGGAAACGTGCGATGGGTAAAACCTTGCAAGATAGATCTAGGGCTAGTCAATAATCAATGTAAGGGTTGTTCCACTAATTCACAAATACACACTCAAACTATGGATACTCACAGAGAGGATGGTCAGGTGGGAAGTCATCGGGGTTGCGGTGCATCTATTAACAACAAACAGGGATTGTTGGAGGTCCAGACAAGAGCAGGGGTTGGTTGGTGTCCACGGTAGTAGCAAGAGGCTGGTTGGTGTCCAAGGTAATAGTAGAGGCAAGGGGAGATGGTCCACCATGGTAAAACAGGAGCAACAGCAAATTGAGGTATATGATGATGATTAAGGTTATGATTGGGGATATGTGATTTGAGTAAAAAACAAAAAAGAGGAGGAAGATTGGGGTTTTACACCCTAGGGATGCACACCCAAGAAGGTTAGGATTTCACAACCTAGGTTTCACACTCTCACAAATCCCATCGCAAGAGATCCCAAAAGAGAAGTTTTCATTCATTCCAAAATCATGTCCCTCTCCGTAGAGATTACAATTTTGTTTAATGAGAAATTGATTTAATCTAAACCATTAATTTTGATTTAATCAATGGTTATATTAAATCTTACGAGTCACTTAAAATAAAAGAAGTGATTTAATCCAAGTCACTACGGGAAGCTAGATCTCATTCCCATGTCATCCATTCATAGACCTTCAGAGTTAGCAAGATGCATTTGCACGTCATATCCATGAGTTGGATAATGAGATAAAGAAAAGAATTTCGATAAGTAATGAGAAATATCAAATGAATGCTAATGCACACCAACGACATGTCAAGTGCGAAGTAGGTAATTTTATGATGGTGCTTGTCAGGCCAGAGCGGTTCTCTCAAGGAACTACCAAGAAATTGCAGGCATGTAGTGCTGAACAATTTCAAGTCCTAAAGCGAGTTGGCACCGATGCGTATGTGATAGATCTCCCTAAAGATATGGGTATCAATCCAATTTTCAATGTGGAAGATCTAGTACCTTTTCACGAACCAGCTTCCAGTCCCCGTGAGTGCACCCACTTACCCTTCCTCTCCACCCTTACTCCCCACACCTCCCCCTCCCCCTCCCTCTTTGATGCATTGACGTTATGTGATAGATGATATTATTGATGAGATCACAACCTCCCATCATGGAGGTCTTCACAGGTACTTGGTTCATTGGCGAGACAGACCTACCATAGACTCCACATGGATTAGAGACGACGAGCTTCAGCAGCTGGGTTCTTGAGCGATAATGCAACCATATTCCACCAGAGGTGGAATCTTTTCGGCAGAGGAGAATTGATGGGGACATCGATTCGACAATGGAATTTAAGATATGCCATAGGAGGAAGTCCAATAGATCTAATTTTATCCCCATGTGGACAAGTTAGATTAGGAATTAGTTGATTAGAGTGTTATTTAATTTAAGTGATTGTAGGATTTAATCTAGACCATAGATCTTTAGGATGATCAATGACCTAGATTAAAACACTTATTTTATTTTAAGTGACTTGTAAGATTTAACGTAAAACATTAATTAAATCCAAATAAATGGCATATATTAAATCATTTTTTATTAAATTAAATTTTAATCTCTACAGAGGGATATAATTTTGGAATGAATGAAAACTTCTGTTTTGAGATCTCCTGCGATGATATTTATGAGAGTGTAAACCCTAGGGTGTGAAACCCTAACCATCTTGGGTGTGAAGCACTAAGGTGTGAAACCCTAATCTTCTTTTGTTTCTCAAATCACATGTCCCCAACCCTAACCCTAACCCTAATCATCATCATCACATACCCTTATTTCTGCTGCTGAAGATCCAACACTCCCTCCTCCTGTCTTGCTGCCGTGGACCATCTCCCCTTGCCCCTGCTACTACCATGGACACCAACCAGCCCCTGCTACTACCATGGACACCAACCAGCCCCTGCTGCTACCGTGAACACAAACCAGCCCCTGCTGCTACCGTGAACACAAACCAGCCCCTGCTACTGCTACCACGCACTTCGAACAGTCCCTGTTTGTTGTCCATAGATGCACTGCTTCTGGTGACCATCCTCTCTGAGTATTCTTAATTTGAGTGTATATATGTGATTTAGTGGAATCCTCTCTGTGAGCATTCTTAATTTGAGTGTGTATATGTGATTTTGTGGAATAATTCCTACATTGATTATTGACTAACCCTAGATCTATTCCGCGAGGTACTACCCATCGCCTGTTCCCTTGTGTTTAAGCTTAGAAATAGATTTAATACTATGCGTATGCAAGTAGGCCCGTGCGTGCATCAACCCCAAGGGCCCTAGACTTCCACAAATTACAAACTAGGTGAGGAAAAAGAAACTATGCAAAACAAAAGCATACATTTTGTACCTAAGAACCTTGACAACATTACACACATATGTACAACATGCTAAATTTTCATCAAAAAGCTTCTAACCCAAAAAACAAGACACATGTTATGATCTCACTCCACAAGTAAATATTTAAACTGAGACCAATTTTGACCTAATAACCATAAAAATATGTAAATTCACATTAATTGCCCATAAAAAAACTCATGAATTCCTTAGGTTACTTTATAGATGTTCACCAAATATTGTGCAAACTATGTAGCTTCAGAGGTAAACCTTCTCAACATCTCTAGATGTTACCAGAGGCCTTGCTGAATCATGAATGCACACCAGTTCTGAGCTTCCATCAATTTCCTGTAAAAATACAGACAATAAAATTTCAGCTATAAAATTGCACAAATACACTGCACCATCAAACACCAAATATGAGCATGCTAATCATTCCAGCAATCAAGGACAATGAATGGATAATGTCAAATGCCAGATATTCCCTGTATGCAATTATCATCAGATGGTGCCTGAATATCCATGTAATGACATTTCACTTAAAAGAACGTATCATGCAATATTTAGGCATCATAAATCATCAATTTTGAAAAGCATCCTAAGAGACTAATTATTATAAATAATTAGTAGAATGAAGTTGTTCACTATCCAGTTTGAGATAAAGTGAAAAAAGAAATTGATATTGAGCAAGTCAGCTACAAAATCTTTAAACACATTTTAAAATTAGAAAATCATATTCCATAGTGCTGGGACAATATGAGGTATACATATCCATTACTACCTTTCCAGTCTAGCACTTTTCCTGTCCAATATGCATTAACTATCTTTCCTGTCTGCCTTTCATAAAGCGTTCTATACTTCAAAAGATCATATCCTCATCAGATCCAATATAGAAATTAACTAACATGGAGTAAGATAAAAAAAAAGAAGAAGCACGTATTCCAATCCCCCAAATATATCTGCCTGTTCCAAAATGAAGGAAGTCAAGGTAAACGTTGGTACAACACCCCACATGGCCACACCCCAACCCACCCAAAACCCACACGTTTTCACCACCACCTAGACTGGTCAAAAGTTATAACCATAGCTCATTTAAAATACTCATATTTTATGACTAGTAAAACAACTAAACTCGCACACAACATTATAGGAAGAACACTACACGTATATTGGCCTTCTCAAGTAGGTAAGACAGTTGAACTCGAACTATTATACATTCATACTACTTTCTTCAGTTATACACTGACCTATACATAAGCCTCCTTTAACAAATGTAAAACCTCAATTAAAAATCATATCTGCCAAGATATAATGAATAAACATAGTCCATCAGTCCAAATGATCTCTTTAAGAGAATGACTTCTGTTCTTCAGTAAACTAATGGTAACGAATTGAGATTGCCAACTTCCAATTTTCAAGTATGGTTCCTAAGGAGTAAGACTTTATTAATATCCATTCTTCAAAAGTATCATCCGGGCACTTTTTTTTTCTTTTGAGAAAGATCCGACTGGGCACACATTACATAAAGCATTTTGGGAGCTCCACAGTCGGCAATCAAGGACATTTTTAGAAAATAACTCACCAGGCAACGTTAAACTGCAAGACAATTTTTGAAGGAGATAAGTAGTTACCCAGTTGAAGATCTTACATTAGAACTGTACCTGAAATCCATTGAACACAGAATCTTGTCTCTCCTTACCGGGTAATGCAAATTTAAGATCTACATGAATCTCCTTACTGGCATCTAGAAACATAAAGACAACCCATCTTTAACATCTTTACAGACTAAAAGAACAGAGAAATAAATGAGGCAGAATGGAACTTGACTGCTGAAAGTTTAGGATATATCATATTGTCTCATGTGAGTGTATTATACATATAATGCAATAAAATAATAATCCTAAATAACAAATATAAATATCATAATTCATAACCGCCATGATCTACCAGCAGTAATGATCCATGAAGATAGACAATGCAACTTATTTCAACAAATTTCAGTAAAATTATTCATTTGCTATGCTCTAGTGAATTTAAGAGCTCAATCAACATTTTTTAAGTAGAAAACAATGCTCTTCAGCTACTGCCCATCTGGTTATTTTGTAGGTGACATATTCAAAACATTAAAAAGCAATATTCATTTTGTTCTTTATTTTCGGTAGTTTGGGGGGGGGGGGGGGGGGGGGGGGGGGAGAGAAAGATGGAATTCATCACTATTTAAAACACGTTTGTGAAGCTAGACACTCAAGGGTTTAAGGATCATAATATTTGATAAGACATACAACAGATATATGCAGAATATAATAACATAAAAGATTTGGAGTTAAAATACAATTGCATCAACAACATCACAGTTATCTTTCTCCTTTTTCTTTGTCTTTTCTCTCTTTTTTTTCTTTTTCTTTTTTGGGAAAATGAAACCGGGAGGCCATCTACAACTATACATCAATCATTAATGGAGGATATAGCCACAAAGACTATGGGGAACAAGAAAGAAATGAGAAAAAAACAAGAGAGGAAAACAAAAGGGGGAAGTAGACAAGCAATCCACAAACACCCAATAGAGGCTAACGACATCACAGTTAGGCCATGGAACTTTAAATTTAATTCTCCACACCAAAGTTCACCACCCCATATTATCTTATGGTGCATCAAAAAAATCGTAATGGGATTTGTATCTATAAGAAGGTGCAAATTTAAGGACAATTTTTTTCACAATTACATAGTGCATGCAATACAAAGTATCATCAGGTACGCAAGTTTCGAACAATAGATATGATATGGTAAGGATTTCTGAATATCTTTGCATATCTTATAGTACACTTTATTTTTGCTTATAAATATGTAGTAACCAATCCCATCCGGGGTAACTTAACATGTATTTTATTGGTCTATTGGATGTATGCTTGTTTATGTTTGCATCTATTAACATATATTGCATGCCACAACTATGTCCTATCATTAGTGAATAGAAGCATAGAAAGCTTGCTAAGCTATTGTATGTAACAGATAGAGCAAACTGAAGAAATTTTAATTTATATAATAAAATTGGCTAATGCCAAAACTAAACCATCATTGGAGATGATAGAGCTATCAAATTATGAATTTCCATACTCAAAATGTACAGATAAGCAAAGAGTAACATCAATATCATTTTCAATTGCCTCACTGTATGGAAGTTGCTATAGTTGTCTCCGTCTTTACTTTACGTTTCTAAAGAACCTCTGGACATAGTTTTTACCAAAGAATAATAGTAGCAGGAGGGGGGGGGGGGATTTGTCTACATGATTAAATCCAAAATCTGATGATAAGAAAATGAATTGTTTCTCACATCATATTCATGATGTTAACCCTATTATGCAAGTTGCTTCTGGTAATGCTAATTCAATGCATCAACCTGGATTGGCATAGTTTCAATGAAACTGAATAGTTTGGATAGTTTGAAACCTTTATTGGTTCCCCCATCACCCAACAAGCAATCAAGTAAATGCTACACATGACAAATCCAAGATAGTTATTCTTGTAGGGACATGCAATGATCCTTTAAACTCATATTCACTAATGTTGTTCGCCATGTCCTAATAATTAAGAATATTTAGTGAGTATTGAAGGAATTATAATCTAATGATGAACATAAGAAAAAGCTCGAGAAACATGTATGTGAGGCAAACTAACATCAGGTAGCAAGAGAAAAGACCATGAGAGGACCTTCAAATATATCCCTGTAACTTGGATCACATACAACAATGATTTCCTTTACTTCGCTCATGCGGGAGAAAGTGAAGAAACTGCAAGCAAAAAATGTATTATTGCATACACTGCAAAAATATACACGTATACATATATACACACATATATACATAAATAAAGAAACAAAATCACCAAATGACATTCAAAATGTATAAAAGCACCCCTTACCTATACAAAGCAATTGGTTGGCCTAACAATGGAAGATATTGCTTGGGCATACTTGCCTGTTGCATATAATACAAAAAAAAAGACAGGATTATTAATGAGCATCCAATGTGGATAGAGCAACAAAAAAAAAAAAAACAAAGCTTTTATCCCAAAAATTTGGGTTCGACTACATGAAACTTTTCCATCCAATTCTATTAAAAACCATGTTCTCCACAACATAGACAGTCGACATGTTGTTTGTTACTGTTACCATCCAAGCTTGTTTTGGTTTATCTGTTGTCTTTAAAAATCCTTCAATGATGATCATATCAATCCTCTTTGCTGGTGCATCGATTAGTCTCCATCACATATGTCCTAACTCCAGACCATCTAAAATGATTTTTCCTCATCTTATCTTCTATTAGAGAAGCCTCTAAGTAATTTGCATAGCCAAATTATCAAAAATGAAACATGAACTCATGCTATTTTCTCATTTCAAGCATTCCTAATTTTATGTCGTTGCCATGCAAACTCATTGGCTTGGTTGCCAAAATATCCACCAACATCCTGTGATCCTTAGCAATTTTATAATTTAACATGCTTCCGAGAATAAAAAATTACATCTTTCTTCGTTTCTCTATCAAGAATGAAGTAACAGAATCCAGATCAGCTATTCAGTACAAAACATGGAACATCAAAATGGGTACCACCCCACATCATCATATAACTCTCTGAAAATTTCCAAAGCCAATAAGTTATTATTACCCATAGCAGTCCCACGAATAGCAAATTAGCAATGTATTGGGACTGAATATGTTCTCAACTTTAGTTCAAGCACTTTGCCACTGCTCCAAGCAACGGCCCAAAGTGACTCTCTTGAAAATTATCAACTTAAAAAAAGAAGAAAAAAGATGAACACAGAAACCTTTATTGGTAGTTATCAGTTCCCAAAAAATCATAGTATCTTTTGATTTTTTGGAAACTCTCCGACTTTCATAGCATAAATCAAACAAAACAGGAAAATAGAACAAAACCCCTTCAAGAAACACAATTCAAACTTAAAAAAAAGTGATTGCAAGAACAAAATCCACATCTCTAAAGAAATCCCAAAAAAAATAATAAAAAAATAAACATACGTACCCCCATACGTGTCCCCTTCCCTCCCGCCAACAAAACCACCGAGACGCTCCTCTCTTTCACCGTCCCAAAACCCTAATAACATCAATATAAAAAAATCTAAGTTTTTTTTTTAAAAAAAATGCACAATCATTCCTAAAACACTGATTTTCGCACTTCACAACCTCTTCATCTCCACTGTTTTTCGCAGAGCAACGAATAAAGCTCCGACCACAGGCGAGCTTCGCCGACTTCCGAACCCCGACTTCCTCACCTGCAATAATATCATGTGAAGAAGCCAAATTTAAAAAAAAAGAAAAGATTTTGTGATAAAAATTGAATTTTGAACCTGAGATTCTGCGTTGAAGGGGCCGAGAAGGATTGGAGGGTCCCTGATTGAAGTAGAGTGAGAGCGGCCGGTGAGGATTCAAAGGCACCCGTTGAATAGTCGTGAGAGGTGGTGAAGAAGAACAGATTGAAATGTCGAATCGAAACGCCATTATTAGAATTCGAAACTCAAATAATCAAAATGTTAGAGAGAGAAGTGATGACGAAGAGAGCGTATATATCGGATTTAGAGACATTTCGGTACTGATAAGTTACGATTATTAGTAATATGGGATCATATATTTGTATACTATTCAAATGAATGAGATACATGTATTAATTATCTATGAATATGAATATTTTTAGGTAATTAATATTTTTAAATATTAATATTAATTTAGATAATCAGTTGATATATTAGAGAAATATAAAAATCAAAATTTTAAGATTTATTCTTTTTTATAGAATAATAATACAACATATTATTATTGCAAATAATCATACAAATATGAGTGATATATGATAAAATATACATGTTTTTATAATATATGTCGGATATATAGATGTTTTATAGATTGGAACACTGATATCCATATCCATAAATGAGATATTTCTGATTTATCAAATACGATTCAAATTGGCTAAATATGCTAGGCGTACACAGGAATCAAGATCACGGATCATTTAGAGGATGATCTGATTCGAGGATATATTCAGCAGTTTTTGTTTAGTATTAAAGAATGTATACAATATGTAGAAGGAGTAAGCACTCCTCATCTTTTGATACACGATATGTAATTTTTGTATGAATGAAATGCCCATCAATTGGTTGGAGCTATACCAAAAAAAAAAAAAAAAAAAACCGATTCAAATGAATTGTTTTTCAAAAATTGGTTTTGGAGCTATCATCTCACTTGCTATCTCAATTTTGTGTGTGAGGTTCATTTGAAGCTAGATTGCTTTTCTAATACGACAAGAAATGATGGCGTCAGGTTACCTCCCATGCGTTTCGCATGGCCCTCCTCGTGTTGCTCGAGTGAACAACCTTCTCAGATACTTTCTCCTCTCATAATTGTGTTTTTTTTTAATAACCATGCTAAATTATTTAATTACAAAATATGGTCAACCACTACAAATGTTTGCAAAATTGTTCATATGACGTCATGTCAACTGCCAGGTTAGATGATCATTTTTTTTTAAAAAAGGAAAAAGATTCACTCAATCACATTTATCAACAAAAACTCAGACCTTACATATTTTTATTTATTTTTAAATAGTAAACATCATCTAATAAGGTATATGTTTTGATAAAAAATGCATATCGCTCCATTTCAAATTGAATGAATCTATTTTTAGCAAGTGTAAGAAAAAATTCAATGAGGTATATACATCATCTAACTTAGTATATGCTTAATTAAATCTGTAACGATTTATATAAGGTATGTATTTTGGACTGAGAATAAAACTGAGTGTAGCAGCACTCTAAAAATAATAATGTTACATCCGATCCATTTTTTAGTAATAATATATATATCATTTAATGAGGTATTTGATTTTATAAAAAATAAAGTATATAGTTCAATTAATTGAATGGAAGCATTTATAAAAAAATATAAACTTTTTTATCAGTATATACATTGCTAAAGTGAGTATATGCTCTGATAGTTTTCTATTGATGCATTTCCAGTGGGGATTGAATAAAAACTGTGTGTAACAGCACTCTTGAAAAATGTTAGACTCAATTATTTTTATAGTTCAAAACTCAAAGCACACATATTTTATTTTTATTTTTAAATAGTAAACATCATCTCATTGTATATGATTTATTAAAAAGTGTATATCGTATCATTTCGAGTTGAATGAACTCATTTTTAATAAGTGTAAGAAAATTTTTAATGGAGTATAAAGACGATATATATGTTACACTGAATTTCTAACGAGGTATATAGGACTGCATTTTGAAAAAAAACTGAGTGTAACGATGCCCTTTTTAAAAATATCCGTATGATATCATATTAACAATTAGGTGAGATCACCATTTCTTTAAGTGATGATTGTTTTAAGTCGGCTCCCTTTATCTTCTTTATTTTATAATAGAACATTGAAAGCCCGTCTTCAAGTCCTTTGGGCAGAACAAAAAGTCACTTAAGAAAACGAAAATGGGGCTCGGGTTTTAAGTCCCCTCTCATTCAATCCCCTTCATTCTCACTCCCTCATTTTTCTCTCACAAAACCCTCCCATATCCTTCAATTCTCCTCAATTCCACCCCCAACTGTGAGGTTATTTCCTGGCCCAATAATCTTATCTCTTATGTCTCTACATCTCAATACCAAGTTGCCACGTACCATTACTTGAGCCAACCATGGGATTCCGCGTGTCACCCTTAGTTCGCCCTGACATGTGTCACTAGCAAGTCAATAGCATGCAATCCCAACTGTCTTGATCTCTTTACTGGATGAAATCCCACCAAATCCTATAAGATCCTTGCATCGACCAGTTGATTATGGATCTGATTAGGATCCCTCAATATCCTCTCAATCCCCCACTAACGAGGACAAACGGCAAATCCGGAATGCAATCCGACATGATCTTCATGACGAAAGGCCAATTAAATGGAGAGACAAAGGAAGGGCATAAGAATACACTCATTCCTAAAAAAATCCTAGAATATCAGATAGACTGACTTCGCCATTGGAGGACTGTTTTGTAGGTCATCTACCCCTTGTTGACTAGATTTAGAAGGACATTCACCAGATAATTTCGTCAACCCAATCAAAGCATTAGCTAGAAGAGCATTCCGTGTATATCAAAATGATTTGAAGCTGAATAAGGGAAAATTGTCCTTCTAGCTTGGTTTCGTCTGTGGAAAACATACGATAAGCCTAGCTGATGGTGAACATTGTGCTCACCCGCTCTTATGTTGCTTTGGCTGGAATTGTCACTTTGAAGGGGGGATCCAATGTCGGCAACTCTTTCGGGAGGACACCTCCAATCATCCCTTCTGACTCACCACAACGCTATGAGGAGACTAGATGCATGACCGATGAGGCCACGAAACATGCCGACAATCTCAACTTCACCTATGAAAGGGTGCAGCGTGAAAATGAGAGACTCTACAGTGACTCACATCACATGCCACCTCCGAATAGTGATTAGCTCCTAGAAAGTCATCTAATGAGGGAAGCTTGAAGCGGCCTTGCAAAGACAACCTGAAATGGAAGGAGAATTTTCTCAAGGAGATGGACGAGAGACTACGCCATATGGAGACCCATACACTAGCCAAGCTGGTCTTGCAAGCCGCCCATGTCATCCACCTCTCTCTTCACCGAGGAAATAACTCAAGATCTCAAACCTCCTAAATTATCCCCTCCCCTTAAGTTTAATCTTTACAAGGCAAGAACCAAACCAACTGATCACATCTACCATTATCGGCAAAAGATGTCCCAAGTGGTTGGAGATGATTCCCTCCTTTGAAGGTGGTTACCCAAAGCCTCAGCGGTCCAACATTGACCTAGTTCCATAAGCTCCACGTCAGATCGATCGGGATGAGACAGACAGGTATTGAAGGACTTCCTCTCGTGGTTCAGAATCAAGATGACATAGGTCGACAGCTATGACACCAAAACGGCTGCCATGGCCTTCCATATAGGTTTGATATCTTGGGATTCCTTTATGAGACATTGGAAGCCGCCAACTAGTATGGCTGATGTCCTTGCCCGCGCTAATGGGTGTATTTACCTCGAGGAGGAAGTCTTCCTCTTCTCATAAAGCTGCTGGCCTCATCACCATTAGCGCATCTCTGAAGAGTGGGTCATCTTTGAAGAAGAAACCCCCATCTGGTGCTAAGAAGGACGATGCCAAAACTGATGGAAAGCTCCCCTCTATGGCCAAGGAGTTCCAAAATACCCCTTTGATTGCTTCTATTGAACAGCTTTGGTGAGATAATAAGGATAAAGAAATTTTTAGGCCACCACCTCAGATCCGATCACTGCTCGAGAACTGTTAATCGACCTAAAAATGTGCCTTCCACGAGGATGTCCGTCACACCACTGATGAATGCCGTAGTCTCCAAGCCCAGGTGGAGGTCATGATCCGTGACGATAGCCTAGTCCACTACTTCGCTTGCTAGCCGACCCCTATTGAAGTGGGTACACCATTCCTAAAGGGTCGAATCCCCAAGATCGGGATGTCGCTGTCATTCACAGAGACCTAATCCGAGAGACACCCCCGCGACATGCAGAACTTGGCCAAATCCCACCTTAAGGCAACCTCGGATGCACCTTCTAACAAAAAAAAAACAACCTTCCACGCCATCCAGTTCAACCCGAAAGATCTCTAAGAGGTATCACACTATCACTACCCATGTTGACCCCATAGTGGTTACCCTGTTTATTTGCAATCGTGTAATAACCCGAACCCTCTTATGCTATTTATGCTAATATTTACATGTTTGGATTGCAGGATATGATAATTTTATGCTTTTGGGCTTTTGGTCTTTATTATCTCTGAAGTTCTTTATTTTGTTTAATTTTTAGAAACTACCTTCAAGGTATATTTGGGATTCACACTAAACATATGAAGTCTTTATTTTTTAGTTATCTTTCATATAAAATTAGTTTTGTATCATTTGGAGCTATAGTGGAAAAGTTATATCTATTTTACCATTTCTGCCCTTAGAAGAATAAATTGCGAGGTCTTCTGTTCATCGTTATTTAAAGTATGGTTGGAGGCTTCTTTTGATCTTGACCTAAACATAAAGTGGCAGACATTTTTGCTATCTTTTTAACATAAGTTGAATCATCTGAAGTAGACTTTCCTACAAGAAGTTATGATGGTTTGAGCGGAGGTTGAGCAGAATTCTAAATAAGGGCATTTTTGTAAATATACCGGATTCCTTAATTTCATTTGATACATAGGTCGGTGGGGATTGATGTATATGGTAGTAGGGAGAGCGTCCGAGGCCCATTTTCGACGTGAATTAAAAAGGGAAATCAAGAAAAATTGAAAAAAGTTTCGTGGAGTATTTTCGTGCTGCATTGGATAAAGATTTTTGTTCTTTTCATCGTTATTCTTTCTATAGGGTTGTTCTATTTCAGTTTTAAATCAAATTTGTGATTTGGGACTGGAATATGAATATGTTTTTGTGGCTGGATAAATAATAATTAGAGAATTGTTTTTATTGTGTTAATTTAGGATTTGTAGTGGGGATGTCTTGTTTGTCTGGGTGGATTTGGGAATTCCGTGATTAATGGGGTTATATTTTAGTATCTGATTGAAGTTATATTTTGAGCAGTGGGTTCCTCTCTTCATGGATTAGGAGCTGGAATAGGGCGAGTCCAGCTTGGGGTTGTGAATTGTGAGGTAAGTGACCCTATTGACATTTGCTTGTTCCGTTCCATTCCACGTTGTATTGTTGTAAGTAACCTGATCGACATTATTTATTCCATTCCATTCAACGTGGTATTGTTGATTCGACATTTACTTATTTCATTCCATTTCACACTTTATTGGTGTTGAGGCTATTCAATTGTATTTGATAATCCAGATGATTTCGATTGTGAGTACTGCATTTCAATGGCCTATTATTGAGACATATTCCTTCATTGTTGTTGGACTGTGGTTGTTCGAGATTCAAAAATATTTGCTCTATTTTGTATCTTGGAGTTGTTCTTAATTGGATTACAGCTTATTTTTGTTATTTAGATCTCATGAGCTTATAATTGACTTGTTAGTATCGTGAGTCTTCTTTTGATCATGATGTATCCATCCTAGTGTCTTGCTATGAACCTATGATCTGTATGCTCGTGTTGTTTGACCATAAAGTCTTGTAGAGTGATTGGCATCGCTGCTTGGAGTTGGATGACCATAGACCTTATAGTGAGGGTTGAGAATTACCTCCCTAGCGCGCATAAGTACGTACAGTCCAGCGAGGGGGACTTGAGAATACCCTGCCGTGCCTGGACGTTCCGAGGGCCAAGTAGTGAATCCGCGGTGGACGTTCCGAGGGCCACGCGTGAGAGGTGTTGTGGACATCTTGGACATAGGGGCCGAGATGGGGTCGTGTATATAGTCTATCCAACACTTTGGACATTTAGGGATCAAAGTTGTGATTTCCTTGTCATTCTTGTGGCATTATGACATCTTGAGGGCCATCAATTATTTAATTGACATTCTTCAATTGATGGATGATTTCAGAGTATGTGCATTCAACCCAGTTGTGTTGCTTTTTAGGATATTAATTGGTCCTATCAGTTGTGATGTGTTAGTTTGAGCTATTCATTCCTATTTTTTTTTATATATCAGCGATGTTATTGTTTTCCATTGATTATCATACAATACTTTCATTGTTATTGTGCTTTGACCTGGTATTTACTAAGCTTGAGTTTGATGTCATCCCTATTTTTCTTATGCGTGGAATGTTGGGTTACTTATTAAGCATCTTTCACTCATTCCATCATATTTTTCCTATTGTTTTCCAGAGTAGAGGCGGGGGTTTTTGGGCTTTGACTTTGTCTCCTTTTGGTGTCACGTCCAGTTGGTGATGGGTATATATATATATAGATGTGTATATTGTTGATGTTTTGAATCTGTGTATAATTATTTTGATAGAGGCTGGTCTAGTGAACCAGGCCTATATTAAAATGCTATGTATATAAGGATGACTATTTATATAAGGTGTATTAGATGCTGTGTTGACTGCTTAAACTTTCATAGGGGAGTTATATAGGTGATTATATATATCTTGTTGATTATATATTATCGCAGGTTGTTATCATATAAGATTATATAGGGTGAATATTTCGATGTTTTAAGAAAAAAAATGGTGAGTTTTGGGGTAGGTGACGTGCTCGTGCTGGCGTTTTTTGGGCATAGGCCATCACAGTTGGTATCCGAACTTAGGTGGTGTGCACGTGTCAGCGTTTTTGGGCACGGGCCGTCACAATTGGTATCAGAGCTTAGATGGCGTACATGTGTCGATGGTTTGGGACATGGGCCATCACAAATTGTTAGGTCCATAGGATTAAAATCGACGATGGAAGTGATACCAACATTCTCTTCTTGAGCGCCTTCACCGGTGGACCTAGACCTTGAAAGCATCAGGACTAGTATTCGACTAATCGAAATCCTCATGGCACGGAAATGTTACACGTTTACATCCAAGGTCCCCGACTGTGAGCCTCAAGACCGAGAATGGTTGATGATTGCCAATTATTCAATCAACCCCTGAAGTGGGAGCACGCCAAACTAGAGGACAAATCCAAACCACCCACCCTGGAACTAGTCGATACTATCCCATTGGACTAGGATACCCCTAACAAGACCGTGTAGATAGGTAATCTTCTCTTGGTCAACAAGAACAACCGTTTCATCATGTTCCTTCAGGAGAACAAGAATGCATTTACTTGGATTCACCATGACATGCCTGGGATTGACCCTGCCATTACGCGCATAAATTGAACGTTGATATTCATTTTCATCCAATAAAATAGAAGCAAAAGAGATTTACCCCAGAGTGCACACAAAATCATCTCCCCAAAGTGAACTATCTACTTGAGGCAGGATTCATTTAACAGGTTCGGTAGCTCGATTGGATCTCAAACGTCATCCTCTCAGAGAAGAGGAACAACAAGTGGTAGGACCAGTGGCGGAGCCACTATAGGACCAGGGGGTCCCATGCCCCCCCTAGATTTTATTTATTTATTTTTAGACCCTTTTAATTTTTTTATAGGTCCTTTGAATTGTTTTTGGTAGATTGATTTTAATTAGGGCCCATAGATCATGGGCCTCACTTACATCTAAAACTTCCTGAACAGTAATAGCTTAGAACTAAAATAAATAAAAAATAAAACAATCATTCATTATCCATCTAGATCATCCACGTGTATGGTGTGTCCTCACCCATTTTTTTAATCAATCTCCCCTCTACACATAAAACAAAAGTAATTTTTACTCTTTTTTTTTCATTTACCCTCAAGTCTCATTCTATTTATATCCCACAAACAGCCATGAAGACACGGATCCCACTCCTTGACGTCCCCACCTAGGCGCCCATCTTAAATTTATTTTATTTTTGAATCTTTTTTTTATCTCAACTTTTCATAATATCGATCCTCATATCTAAAAAAATTCATAATTTTTACTTTTTATTCTATTAACTGTCCCAATCGAGAATCTACGATATGTAATCCTCTCATCTCCTCCATCAACACTTTGAAAGTGTATAATTTTTTCATTTTACCTTATTATCATTGTTACTAATTCAATTAAAGTTTAAAATATTTGTGTAAATATCTAAAATAATCAAATCATTCAATATTTTCATAATATGAAACCTCGTTAAAAGTTTGTATTGCTTATTAGATTTATGTGTTTGGCATTTTTTTTGTGAATCATCAATATGAAATATAACATATCATTTTAAAATATGATAATTGTTTTTTATAATTATTCAATGATATGTTTTATATTAATGTTTTTATTTCATTATATATATATTTTTAATCTATGCTATTGAAATAAAAATATAATGATATAACTTTAAAAAATATTTATGTAAGTCACATTAGGCCCCCCATTATAAAACTCCTGGCTCTGCCACTGGGTAGGACTATATTGACTTCGTCAATCTCAACAAGGCTTGCTAAAAAAGATGGTTACCCACTCCCAATGACTAACTAAAATGCACCTTTAACATATCTTTGGGCAACTTCCTCGGCCAAGTGATCTGCAAGAAGGGGATCGAGATCAATCCTACTAATGTGCAAGCCCTTTGCAATTCTACAATCCCTATCTTGTTCTGGGACATTTAAATCATCAATGGTAGAATGGCTACCACATCTCGTTTCAACTTGCGCTGAACTTGATCATTGTAAGCCCTTATTCTAGACCATCAAAACACAGGACACAAAAACACCTATATTAACACTGATATACATTCATAAAATGTCCATTGAAATTCTTATGGAATGAGGATCACAACCATATATTTTCTTGTGAACATTGAGAACTATAAGTCTTTTGAAATCCTACAAAAAATGATTCAAATCACCAAATAAATTTACAAAACAAAAAGACTTAGAATAATCATAGTTTTTTTTGGTGGGTAAAAAAGAATATATTCATTTTCTTTCCATGTAAATACAGTTGAGACCAACAAATTACATCCAAAAACAACCAAAAAGATAGATACATCACCAAAACATAGTATACACATGTATTCACAACCAATCAGTGCCAAATTGTAAACAGGTTACACCGTAGATGGTTACCACTGACATAAACTTAGTTCTTCTTCACACGCAAATACACATCTCCCTATGCATCCTGTTCTAGTAGCTGTCGAAGTTCCTACCAAGTTTGTTGTGCCGTGACAATAGAAGATCCTAAGGAGTCCTGACAGGATGCTAAGTGGTTTGCTACTTGGTTCTCCTCGCGAAGAATGTGGGAGATTTTCCAAGTAGCAAAGGAGGAAGGAGGGACAATAGTTCCATGCAATCTCGCAAACACCGCCAAGGAAGAAAGCCCTTACCTTGCACCCATGCAATGGTAGTGGATGAATCACTCTCAATATGTACTCGGGGGGCGCCAAGAGATTGTCCCATTTTCAATCCATGGAGAATTGCACGAAATTCAAGAATATTGCTAGAGCTAAGGAACTTCTCTTGCATGCCACAACAAGCAACAATCTGCAGCCTCGTTGCGATGAACACTTCGAAGCCTGCCTTGTCTGCTGAAAGGGAACCATCCTAATTGGATAACCAGCCTCCGGGAGACACCAAGACACAGCAGTCTTGACTTGCTCCAGTGGTCGAATGGCTATACCCCAAGTAGTCCCCAACTTCCGGATTGCTGGGCACCAGTCCTCCTTTAAGAGCTTTCCCTGAAGATCATTTGCATAGATTGACATATATATCGAAGGACTTCCAGTTTATGAGTTTCCTTTGACCAAAAATGGTGTTAACATCTTTCTTTCCATATTACCCAGAGAGTGACCACAAAGACCACCTGCATAATAGCACAAGGAACTCCAACTTGGAAGGCTTTGTCCAACGAGTCCACAAAAGAAGTGAGTGAGTTATGGCAGTGATGTTTAACCCCTAATTGTGAAGGACCATGGCCCAAAGGAATGCAAAGAAGGAGCAGTGGAGATACAAATGGGGTAGAGATTCAGAACCAGATTTGCAGAGGGGATAAGTGGGGTCTTGAATGAATTATTTCCTGAGTAGTAGCTCCAAAGTAGCAGTCTTTTCGTGCAAGGCCAGCCAAGCACAAGTGGAAAATTTGGGGGCTAATACTTCTGTCGGAGCCCTTTAACCCATTTAGGCTTGGGCCCCTTGTGCCAGAGGAAATCCTAGGCTTTTGTGGCAGAGAGGAGGCCAGACTCACTGAATGGCCAAATCAATGAGTCCTCTCCTTTTCCCAAATTCAAGCTCACAAATGTCCTCCCAAACGACATCCCAAACATTCCCAGTCAAATCAACCATTTTTCGACAGTTAGGGAATTGCCATGTGAAAAGTAAGACAAAAATATTGATTAGAAAAAAATCAAGATAAGCAGCCAAAAATATTTTAGCAGGGCTTGGGGGGATTACATAAGATTTGTTCCCCCCCCCCCCAAAAAATATCTCAAAATAGCATCAATGGCAGTTGTGCCAGGCCCATTGTTCATTAATAGGCTTAGGCATTTCACCCTCATTGGTATAGTGATGCAGCCTACGGCTACGCTCTTCTGCTGACTCGATCAACTTTCAGGGATGCGAGATCTACAGGCTCTAATAACGCTGTTGATTCGCGAAGAATACCAAGATGATGGGCTTCAACGAGTCTATTGATTTCTAAGAATATCAAAAGCGATAGAAATCTATGCATTTGATAATCCTCATAGGATAACCAAAATACAGTAGAGAAAATAAAATTCTATTAATCAAAATCTGAATTAATTATGTGATTACAAGCCTATTTAAAGAGCAGAAAATCTTAACAAACTAAGATATCAAAAAATATCTAAATATTTCAAATCACAAATAAATCTAATTAAATTCTTAACTAAATCCAAATTCAAATTCAAATTCAAATCCTAACTAATAAAAAAAAATCATATCTAGATAATATCTAAATATTAAATAGTCATAATTATCCAAAAAATATGATAAACCTAACAAATAAAATAAAAATATCAAAATTGTAAATCATCTATAATCGTCCATTTGATGGTCCTAAATGTCCATCGAACGGTCCATGATCGTGCTGCATCATTCTCCCCAAATTTGAGAGAATTCGTCCTCGAATTCAGATCCTCATTGGTAGAACTGTCACCAAGAACTTCTGATATGAATTTCTTACGAACAATGAATCTCTTAAGGTGTTGCATCACATCCATCCAATCGGACCAAAGTTGTTGCTTTCAAGTAACAACTTTCTGAGAAGGGGTGGTGTGTGAGACAAAATGAAGGAGGGAAAGAATGGATCCACAAAATGATGTTAGGGTGGATGAAATGCTTCATGTGATAGCTTTTTCGATGGTGAAATGGTATGAGTGACTTGAAAGAGGTCTAGAGGGAAAGATTTGGATGAAGCTCCAGTCATGTAAAATACGTAGGTGTTAATGATTATGGTGGTGGAAAGACTAGGATGAGAAGCAGTAGAGAAAGATTGGATGTGATCCTTGTTAACAAATATTTGAGGGAAATTCTTGGACTCGGTCTCTTCCATCTCTTCATCGAAGATAGATGGAAGGTCTGTTTCTTCGATCTCTTCATAAAATATTTGTGGAAGACTCGCATCTTCAATCTCTTCATCGAAGATAGGTGTTAGGTTTGCCCCTTCAATCTCTTCTTCTTCATCGAAGATAAGTTTTGCCTCTTCAATCTCTTCATCTTCATCGAAGATAGGTGGAAGATTCGCGTCTTCAAAATGGTTATCAAAATTACCATCATTAGACTCCTGCGCCACAGATCATGGGTTGGTGATCGGTTGTTCTAGGCAACCAGAGGCACAATGGATGTTGATGGGTGGGAGGATGATGCATTTTATTTGTCGCCAGTGCATCGAACACACTGAGTTAGCTATGAAATGCGAATGATCCAGGGGACTAGGCTATACCTAGATTTTAGCCAATGATCGATGATCCAGCGAGTGATGATGAGTACGTGATATATGTTTAGCACATTATATAATATTTCATTTTTTATCGTGACATTGTTATATACAATCTCATTTACGGCTCCACATGCATTCCTATATACATTTAATGGGGTATATATATTATTAAATAAAATATTATATGATTAGCAATTACTTGATCAACCCCTAAAGTGGGTGTGCGCACCAAACTAGAAGAAGAATCCAAACCACCCACCCTGGAACCAGTCGATGCTGTCCCATTGGACAAGGATTCCCCAGACAAGACAGTGAGATAGGTAGTCTTCTCTTGCCCAACAAGAATGACCGACTCTTCACCTTCCTTCAAGAGAACAAAGATATATTCGCTTGGACTCACCGTGTGCAACATGCCTAGGATTGACCCTGCCATTATGCGCATTAATTGAATGTTGATACTCATTTCCATCCGGTAAAGTAGAAGAAAAAGAGGTTTTTGTCTGAGTGCAACAAAATTGTCTCCAACAAAATGGACCATCTGTTAGAGGCAAGATTCATACAGGAGGTTCGATACCCCAATTGGATCTCGGACATCGTCTCTTAGAGAAGAGGAATGACAAGTGATAAGTTTGTATTGACTTTGTTAATCTCAATAAGGCTTGCCCAAATGAAGGTCACTCACTCCCAAAGATTGATCAAATGGTGGACGCCAATATCAGGTATGAAATGCTCTCCTTTTTGGGTGCATATTCCGATTATAACCAAATCTCGTTACACCTCGATGATCAAGAGAAGAAGACACTCATCAGTGAATGTGGACTATTCTGTTACACAATCATGCCGTTCAGATTGAAGAATGCTAATGTCACATAGCAACGATTAGTTAAAATGAGATTTCGACCCCTGATTGGATGAACCGTCGAGGTGTCATTGACAACATGGTTGTGAAAAGTCTACACCATCAAGATCATATCTCCCACTTGGCTGAAGAATTCAGTGTCTTGTGAGAGTATCGAATGAGACTTAATCAAACGAAATGCACCTTGGGCATATCTTCGGGCAACTTCCTCCGTCATGTGGTCTACAAGAAGGGGATCGATGCCAATCCTACCGAAGTGCAAGCTCTCTACATTTCTGTGGTCCCCGCCTTAGTCCGGGACATTCAAGTCATCATCAGTAGGGTGGCTTCCTATCTCGCTTCATCTTGCGCTTATCCAACCATTGTAAGCGCTTCTTCTAGAACATCAAAGCATAAGATGCAAAAACAACTATTTTTAGCACTGATTTACAATTCTAAAAAATCCATTGGAAAGCTTGTGGAATGAGGATCGCAACCATATATTTGCTTTTGAATATTAAGAACTATAAGTTCTCTGAAATCTTACAATAGATGATTCAAGGCACCAAATAATTTTACGAAATAAAAACTTAGAATAATCAGTCATTACATTAATATATTTGGATTCTCCATATATATATATATATATATATATATATGTCTGTAATGCACTTTCAATGTTAGAATCAAATCGATGATGAATGGAGATGCTCGATGGTAATGACAACATTGATGCAGTTGCTAGTGACAGAGGATGATGGAGGGTGGTACTAGCTTTGTGGTAAATGGTGGTGAGATGACCAATATTGGGTGGTTCATTGTAGTTGCACAAGATCCACTAGGATCCACGATCGACGTGGAGAGACATACAAGGATTGCAATAACCTCGAGAACCATGCGAATATGTTCGCTACACATTTGTGGGGTTGCGTGAGGCAATACACAAGCAAATTGGGTGCACAAATAGGATGCGCACAGTGCACACATACATGCGAGTGTGGGGGCAAAACATAGGTGCAAGCAAATAGACATGGATAGACATACACAGAGACAATAATATGTACATGGTGATAGCCATGACACACCAAGGGAAACTAAGGCATGTGCATGGACAATGAGGTGTTAATGGGCCAACAAGACATGTGGGGTAAAGACAAATCACAGGTAAAATATATGAGGAATGCGTGAAGACTTACAAAAATAAGCACATGAGATGTACGTGAAGTACAAAAAAAAAAGCACACGAGATGAATATGAAGCACCAACTAAAATAAGCAAGATATGTGCTGATCACCAATAAAGAGCGTACCAAGACAGACAAAAAATCCAAATAGGACATGATGAATAAACTAAACGCCAATTAAAGAAAATCCCAATGTGGGTGTAAAAGTTATCCCACTCTCAAATTGAGGGCTTGCATCCTACATTGAAGTAGGGAAGAGAGAAGATAATTTGGTAGATATAGATTTTTAGACGAAAGCTCTAATATCATATTAAGTTAAGAAAATATCAATGTAGCTCTAAAAAGTTTCTACGCTCCCATTGAGGTTTGCTACCTACATTGGAGTAGGGAAGAGCAAAAAGGTAATTTGGTAGATATAGATTTTTAAATGTAATCTCTAAAATCATATTAAGTTAAAGGAAAATATTTATTTTCTATTGTGAAAGATAAAAAAAATTATTTTTTATATGTAAAAGGTGAAGTCTTAAATTAAGAAGGAAAAAAATTATAAACTACCTTTATGTAATTAACTATTCATGTTCTTATCAATGTCTGGTATTGAAGTACATATAGGTTTTTAGATGTAATCTCTAATATCATATTAAGTTAATGGAAAATATTATTTTCTATTATGAAAGATAAAAAAACTACTTTTATATGTATAAGGTGAAGTCCTAACTAAGGAAAAAAAAGCTACATTTATGTAATTAACTGTTCATATTCCGATCGATGTCTAGTATTGAAGCACTGTGAGGAGCTGTAGTTACAAGTATAATTTAAAAAATAGAAAACCTTAACAAGTGACTTAAAACAAAAAATGCTTCAGAATTATTTTCATTTCTTAAAGCACTACACACATGAACTGAATAATATGAAACTTGAGACTTGCGAATATTAAAATGCCAAAAATTACTCAAAGAAGTTATGTTGCGTAGGATGCCAATGTTTCTTAACAGTTCAAGTTGTACATGAATGTAGATGTCCGAGACAGGTTTGTGATGTTCATGTGTATTGACAGGTTTTGTTTGAAATTTCTCTATCCTTTTCTCAATGTTTGCATGTACGTACACAAACTAGATTATTACATAAAAGAAGAATAATGGAACAAAGAAAAAAAGTGACAAACACTCTATTTGAATTTTGTAATTGAAGTAGTAATAATTCAAATGGTGTCAATATTTGTTTCTCTTCTTGTTGGAACACTCTCTACTTCAAGGAATTCCAAGACATCTAAATCTTCATTGGTTAAGAAGAGATGGATCACTTGTCATTTCTGTTGAAAAAGAAGGTTTGATGAGTTAGAGATTATAAATGGTGAAAAATATTGATATGACTAGGCTGACAAACCTGGATGACTAATAGCCATATGAGTTGGTAATGATAAATTTACTATCCATATATTCATTGAGAGAGATGTCCATATTTGCATGCACTGTACTCTCTTGCTTGCTCCAAAATCCCAATCAATGGTTTGCTTCCACATCTTCTCCCCTCATTTAGAGGAGTGTTTCCCCATCTTGTGATGCACAACATTAAATTTCAATTAATGGCACAATAACTAAAAGCAAAAGAGCATTTCAAGTAAACAAGGACTACATTTTGGACGGATAGGGTTGGATTGGAGCTCAATCAATATCTAAACGAAGGTGAAGGAGACCAGCATAAACCTAGCCAAACTAGACACTAAAACATGAGGAGGACAACTTGAAACCGATCAATTGGGTTTGATTTGGGTTCAAATTTGAATTTGGTTAGGTCAAATTTGGTTATTTCAGTTTGGATACAAAATTAAATTTTATTTTAAACAATTTGAACTATGTAATGGTTGTAACAAAGAATAGTTTGCATCTCGGTGGAAGAGATACTAAAAGGAAAAATGGGAGGGAGAAATAGATTTAGATTAGATAAATGAAAGATGTGAAAGTGATGGATTTTAGGATAAGACAAATTAGATTGTAAGATTGAAATCTAACTTGAGCTCACTCTTTCAAGTTTAGGTTGAGCCTGGATAATTCGATAATTCAATTCAAATCCAACCCAAATTGTATGTGAAATTGCTTGGGTTTTGGTTCAGGTTGAACTCGAACACTAAAACATCAACATGAACCCATCCAAAAATTGAGTTAAAGCTCGATTTCAACCCACCCAAGTTGTAAATCATGTCAAGACGATTGGATTGAACAATAACATGAACAATAATACAGAGAACCTATCAAAGATAATAACATTCAAAACACACATCATCAAGAAATAATAATAGCAACAACAAAATTTACCTATCTTCAGAGAGAACATCTGCTCCAAATTCAATCAAGATCTTAGCCACAATGTGCAACCCTTCTGCAGCAGCGACATGAAGTGGAGTTCGAAGATCATAGTTTTTGCAGTTTGGATCCACACCATTTTGAAGAAACCTCCTCAAGACATCGATCTTGCTCTCCTTCACCACCTTACAGAGATAGCTCCCAGGATCATCTAAACTTAGGATTGCTCCATTCTCTATGAGAAGCTTTGAAACTCTATCATGACCAAAACTGATGGCCTCTAACAAAGGTGAATTACCAAACTTGTCTACAATGCATAAAGTTAATTATAGCCAAGGTTGAAAGCTTAATTTTCATTCACTGCAAATGGACTTGTAATGAAAGACAATGTTGATAATGCTAAATTTATGATCTCACCTATACAATTGACGTTCGCTCCTCGTTTGATGAGAAATCTTGCAATATCTTCGTATCCTCTTGATGCAGCCAAGTGCTGCAAATTACATTTGCACATTATTAAAACATAGTGATTATTGAGAAATTTTAATTACTAATGCACTTGTAAATATGAAATATCAATACTAGAAATTACACTGTGATAATCTAATTTTATATCTTTTGTATTCTTATTGAATTTTTTGAGCGCACTGTGATGATCACATTGCATGAGAAGTCCATACACCTAATGGACAAAGGCATATGGAATGTGCAGTCATCACCACAACACTAAACCACCTCTTGACAAGTTGATATAGGCATGCCCTCATCACTGATGGATCCTGATTTAAATATTACTACTGTTGATAGGAGAAGATGGTATAGGAAAAAAAGGAAATACAAGCGCGGTTCTCCCATCATAGTCTGCCTTGCACGGATTAGCCCCAGCATTGATCAACCCTTTTAAATGATATAAGTCTCCATGATAGGCAGCACTATTAACTCCCAAAACCAACTCTGCTTCTTGTTTCGCAATCAGATAAACGATGTCTGATTCTAGTTGCTTAATCCTGGAATCTGTATCTTTACCCTGAACAAAGAATATATGAGTGATATAGAAGTACTAATGCAATCAAAATTCATGATGTTAAGTATATAGTACCTTGAGAAGATTACTAAGGATTTGACGACTATCGACGAAGTAGAGGCGAAGAATACTAGTTAGAGACTGCTTCTCCAGGCGGAGGAGTCTGCATAATTCACACACGCGAACTGTGTAGGGCTGTGGAATGCTACACAGAATTGCAACCTCGCCGAATACGTTGTGGGGCTCGAGCACTGCGACACATTCTTCCAAGCCATCCTCCCCAACAACAACTTCTTCCTGCACATACAATTTCAATTATTAGGTCCTGACCTTGATAACACTCTGCCCCATTTGGATTTATGTTTGGGTAGATTCAGCTTTTGATTGAAGCTAAACATTTTCAAATGGGGATTCAAACACATTTTTAGTGTTAAGGATTTTAAATCACCATCTTTCCTTTTTAGGAAAAAAAATATTCTGATTGCAAAGCTAAAGAAACAACGTTTTTTAAAAGTTAAGTTTGAAACACACGATTATAAGAATCTCAGCATTTTAATCACACATCCAAACGCAGCCTTGATTTTGAAGAGATTCTCTAATATAGTACGTGTTTAAACTGCCATAAGTGATCAAATTGGAGTTGGGAAAGTAAGTGACAATTTTTTTTCTTATCAGTATGTTCATGGATCGATCAAGATGTATTGATAGGGTCGGTTTCCATTTGTAATCTTTTTAATTGATATATGGTTTTTAACTTTTTGATGGGTGTGTGTCATTTATCTTGCATGTACTAATAAATATGCCATCAGCATATAGATATGTTAAAATTTCTCTAATGATTTATAATATATATGTACCAAGCGTCCATGGGATACGATATATAGTTGATCGACAGCGGTGCCTTGTTCGAGGATCACTTCTCCAGGGAGGAAAAACTCTTCATTCAGCCTTGTCACCTGTGTTACAGAACCAATTACTTAGCATTCTTATAAAATATTAGATACTAATTGAGTTGAGTTATGATGGCACATACTATTTGATTTAGAAACTCGTCCGAACAGCCTTTAAAGATTGGTACTTCTTTAACCATCTCATAGTACAAAGACTGAGATATCTACAAGGACGTGAAAATAAAATGTCAATCATGACATGATGCATCATTACACACTTTCAATTTATGTAAACATTTTTGTACTCTCTATTGGGCATGCCATAAAGATATTTGCTATTGATAGCTATGCCGGAATAGATAACAATCTATGTAAAATAAATAAATTTTTATCTGGTTATTTTTTTAGTTAATTAATAAGGAAACAAAAAAGTGATCGATTTGTTGTTTGGTTCACCTTGGATAATGTGAAAATAAGAGATTGATAAGAGTTTATGAATGTTTAAATCACAATTATACCCTTGTATAAATGGTTTGTTTTTAAGAATGAGTGTGATAGATATGTGTATGATATTGATAGATGTAACATGTGTTTATGATGTGTGTGAGTGTTGTGTGAGATAATTTTTTTTAAAATAACCAAGAAGAGTATTTTTTTTATCCATTGGCATTCATAAACCTTGATAATTAATTTCAGCCCCCCTTTAGAATAGTTATGAGACAATATCCTAATTTATCCAGGAATACCTATCAGAGTTTATTTGGTAAACCAAACAACTTGATTTTTTTTTTCTTATTTCCTCTTATTTCCTTCTTATGCCACAGCCCAAATGGGAAAATTATTTTAAATCCCATTTGAGAATAGCCATATAGTTATTTGTCCTTGATTGTTATATCAAAATAGATAACAATTCACACTTTATGCACAATTTCTTGTTTAGTTATCTTTTTTTCCTATTCGCAAAAAAAGGCTATTTTTTAGTTCACCTTGCATAAATTGAAGACAAATATTGTGTAAGAGATTAATAATGGTTGTTAACTTTTCAAATTATAATTTTACCATAAAAAAGTCCTTAATTATAAGCAATTCTAGTCCTCCATAAAATTCTAAACATTGTCATCCTAAAATTATCAAAAGTATATATGACAGCCAAGACTATAAAAATGCAAAAAAGACTTATTGAGAATATGTGATGCTATACAAATGGAAGGCTTAGATACAATAAATCTACATACCTTGGAACGGACGGCCACCGGTATGTCATTTAAGATGCTTGATTTGGTATAACTGCTCTCATATTGCAACCTCAGGTGACTCTTTATCTGGGACCTGATATCCTTGCCAAGCCTGTTCCGGTTCATATACTTAATTAGATCAGTCATCCTGTCCCTGAACCTCTCAGTCTTAGACCCTTTGACGATCAATGCCGTCATGTTCCCGATCAAATATGCCCCCAACACCATATCAAAGGATATGAAGACCATGACAAATAGCATCTCTCTATTGTTAACAGCATGTATGTCTCCATATCCAACAGTTGCCATGGTAACGATCGCGAAGTAGAGCGATGTTATGTACCTCCTCCAGAACCCAATCTCCCTGAAGTGATCGTAATTGTAACTCCCCATTCGAAGGCTCCCGATCCATGTGTAGCCCTCCATCTCTGGGGGGATGGTGGTCGCGAGGTAGTACATGATGCAGGCAGCGGTGTGGGTGCAATAGAGCTCAACCATGATTAGCTTCACAATCCTCGTGAAGAGGTAGTTCACTCGGATGTCCTTCTCCAACCTCTGGAAGAAGGCTTTGATGTTCCTAGCACGGTAGAGCCGCAACCATATGAGGCACCGCATGAGCTCCCGCCTTCCTGTGGTCTATTACATTGGAAGAAGAGACCATGTCAATCTTTCAAAACTCATAAATTCTCGAGCCATGCTTCTTAATAAGTTGGAATTCTAGATGGGGCAGGGTACGTCCAGATAGTGTTGGATTCCATCAGTTTTACTATAGAATTCTATTTGACCAATAGATAGAATATGTGTTTGTCTATATCTGAAATTAATCACGTACCTTGTAAATGATGTCCCATGGGATGCAACTGAGCGCGTCCAATGCAAAACTACCTTTGGCATAGCTGTAACATAAGATCCAAATTGTCAAGCTTAATGTGTTACACAATCAACTAAACTTGCTTCTTGTTGCATTATTACATTATTTCACATTGATTTTAGTTGATTTGATCTCGGTTTTAAAAAAACTGTGATCGTAAAGTCTACGATTATAATTTTAGGTAAATTGTGATCGTTAATAAATTTAATAACATAATTCTTGGTAAACTGTGATGGTTCAGGTGATAGAAATATACAAAAAACACAGTTTGGTAAAAACAATATCATCATTTAGTTTTTTCATCAAATTTTTTATTAAATCGTGATCGTTTATTTATAAAAAGATCATTTTTCAAAAAAATCGAGATCAATGTAATTAAAAAACCCTAAAATTGTGGACCCCATCCCCGACCCCACCCACTTCTGTCTCTTGTAGCATCTGCTATCGCCCCTCCTCCTCTTCCATGACATCACCTGCGACCTCCTCCACGACGCCGTCTCCGAGATCTGCCCCTCCTCCTCCTCTCCCTCTCTTCCTCCTCCTCCTAGATCCTTTGGCTTCCTCTCTCTCCCCCTCCTTCTCCTCCTCCTCTCAGATCCGCATGGTGCGTGTTATCTATCTAAATGAACACCTTTTACTTGAACATATTTTAGGCCCCCTTTAGCAGTGGATTGAGAGTTTTTTTGTAATTGCTAAAACTACGATAATATAGGGTATTGTAGTACATGTGAATTTAATCCACTTTTACTCTTTAGAAAATTAACAAACTAGTTTCTTTAATTTGGATAAGTGAGCAAATTTTGTCTAGGAAATATATGTTCTTTGTATATCGAAAATTTTAGCGAGGAACGAACAACTCACCGAAGGGCGATGCTTTTCTTGTTGTGAACAATTTTGTATGTGTGGGGGTCGCGATATGCGACGAGGAACTGCAAGACAAGATCGGCGAAGAAGATGAATTGAACGCATTCGAGGTTGGACATGTGGTCCGGCAGCCCCTTGAAGAAGCCGAACTCGAGTGGGGTGAAGAAGGTGGAGTAGATGGACCACATGAATATCATGTTCACCCACCACCTGTATAACCTACATATATACATTGTATAAATAATGTCAGAATAGTCGTTCACATGTGTTTTGATTTTTCTAATTTAAGTATATGCTAGATGAAAAATGTATATCCCGTGTGTTCCATTACGAATTGAATGGAGAGATTTTTAGCAAAATGTAACAAAAAATTAATGAGGTATATACCTCAATGTCCATGTGGATGCATATAATTGTACTTATACATGTATATATGCAAATACGAAGCATGGTATAGAATTAATTTTGGCAATTCATGATCTATCAACAAACCGAGCTTGGATTTAGCCGATTAGAACCTCCTATCCAATAAGGAGGTCAAGAGATTAAATCCTGAGAGACACTTATTTTTTCTTAAAAATGATCTATTAAAATTTCAACCTTGATATACTTTGAGTTTATGAATCACATCCAAAATTTGATGCTTCTTGCAATTCTCAAAAAAAAAAAATTAAGAAAATTTTCTTCAGAATCTACATGCCGAAGATATTCTTGAAGCTTTGACAAATTAAGACAAATACAAAATATAATAATAAAAAGAATACAAAGGGATGCAATTATATGTGCTGTTGATTTACTGCTTGTTTTATGCACAGATACTTATTTATGATTTCATTAGGTTCAACATTTGGAAACGTTTTTTTTCTTAATTTCTAGACATCTCTAATTATTAATTAATATTTTTTTTATTAAGTTGATTTTTTTTTGTTTTGTTTTGAGCACTCATTCAGATTTAATATCACGTCACTTCTAAT
The DNA here is from genome assembly GCA_030737845.1 of Acorus calamus. Taxonomy (NCBI): domain Eukaryota; kingdom Viridiplantae; phylum Streptophyta; class Magnoliopsida; order Acorales; family Acoraceae; genus Acorus; species Acorus calamus. Next base: position 14,929,823 of record CM060870.1, read on the forward strand.
GCTTCTTTAAATCACAGAATCCTTAATTCCCAAGTATGCAAGATGCTGTTACAAAAGAAAATAATAAATTAAAAAGGTTTATAGTTTAAAACTTTAAATAATTATGGTATATATTCAATAAGTATCCTTTTTTTTATTCAGGTATATATACCTGATTGTTCATATGTGATAAAACATGCAGAACTAATTAATTAACCTCAAATGGATATATATTCTGAACCAGTGAATTGAATGTGATTTGAAAACTAGAACTAATCAAGATTCAAAATTTTATATAATATTAATTAAAATAATGTTATTAGGGATAGTCCTGCGCATAATTTCCACAAGCTTTGATATTTTTAAATATGTATATATCATATAACAAATTACTTACCTTCATAAAAATCATAAATAATAAAATATATATACTCCAATAAATTTTATATACTCACTCATAAAAAAAATTAGATCATGTCTTTCAAACAAATATTTATCAGTGTTATTAAATTGATTTTTTAAATAAAAATTAGGACAGATTTTGTGTTCATAAATTATTATTTACTTGTTGAAAGGGAATAATTTCCAACTGATGATAAGCTACGTTAGTTAATTTTTAAATTCTGGACTGGCATGAATATATAAATTTGTTGATGAAAAACTTTCACTGAAGAAAATATATGATATCCTCAACCAAATATAGCCCCAAAGCAAGTGGGGCTTCCACTATTTACTAAACAACATTTAAACAACTGCAGTAGTAAGTATAGAAGCCTGTTTTATTGGCAGACTCAAACCCCACTTTGTGTTCAATTTCAGTATAATATACTATGTGTTCTAGGAAAACAATGCATTGATGACAATCACCTTGTCGCCATAATGTCATTGCCAAACTCTTTCCCTAGCTAAATTGTCATTAATTTAATTTATCATATTATAGTTGGTCAGATGCCCTTTCACCTAACTTATCTTTGTATATATTATGTTTTATTAATATGCTTTTCATCAAAATATTAAATAATGGTTATTGTATAATAAGTTATATATTATATATAACTGATGTGACTTTTTTGGTCATTGTTATTATTATTATTATTATTTTGCTTTTTTATTCTGTTGATGGTCAAATAGTTTTGTGTGGGCATGTATGAGTAAGGCTTGAACTCATATTTACGTATGGGCACGCATGAATACGCATATTCACATGCACATGCTTGCATGTGCATTCCCATACAAATTATCATGTATGCTTGTGATAAATTTGTAAGATTTAAAGATGGATGAAGAGAGAGAGAGAGAGAGAGAGAGATCAAAGCAAGCTAGTTATACCTTCCATTGGGATGGATGACAAACCCTCCGTAGCACTCTCTAGTAATCCACAAAGCCCCACTACCTTTTCGCGCATAACTCCCGATCCCGAACTCCTTCGCAAAGAGCGAAAGGCGGCTCCCCACCGTCCCATGAAGGCTATCATCCACCTCGTTCACCTCATATTCTTCTCGTATTTCCTCTCCACCCATCTTTCACGTACACGCGCGTGCACAGAGACAAAGACAGAGGCAGAGACAGAGATAGATAGATAGATAGAGAGAGAGAGAGAAAGAGAGAGAGAGAGAGAGAGAGAGATTTATAAGATGCATGAATTTGAGTTTTTGAAGAGCAATGCATCAGCAAAGATGGATTGGTTATGGATGGTGTAGGCATGGCCACTGAGAGGGGGTTTGTGAATATGTTTGAGCAGTTAAAGCAACCATGTGAAGTCAGAGGGGACTTTAGGGGTATTGTCACACATCACAATGCGTTACACGTGACGTCCACATATGTATACCATTTAATTATCTCTCTATTAATATATAAAATAATATAATATTTGGAAAGCTAAATTGAAAGATGAGAAAGAGAGGCATGGTTTCTTTTCGTCCGCACATGCAACTAACTTGGCAGCCTAAGATCTCTATTAAAGTGTGTTTGTGTCACACAAAAAAGCGAGAGAAAATTAAAAAAAAAAGTAAAATTTCTTTAACAATTTAAAAATCTGCTGTTTGTGAGTATTAACAGTGTATTGAAGATACTTAAGAATGTATTGAAGAGTGTTAACAGTGTCTTAAAAAAATTGACCGGGGGTATTTTTGGTATTTTTGATTGACACAGTAAAGGCAACCGGTTTCAGGGACCAAAAAATAAATTTTTACCGTTTCAAGAAATAAAAAAAATTTAAAAAATTAGAAACCTAAAAATAATTCACAGGTGACCACAAGGACTCCTAATATGAAATAATATTAAATTATTCATAAGGTCCCCGTGAAACAATAGGTTGAGCACTTGTATTTTTTGCCAATAAGATGATCAATTAACATAGAAGAGACAAGTACAGTGGACAACAAATTGCACAAATGACAATACACAATAACCAACATATGTTTCTTGTTAGCAAGGTGAATATTGTTGGTAGGCAAGTGCATTGATAGTTTCCAGAGTGCATTCATTTAACTTGCGAATTATTGGATTCTTGCTTACATGGGTAACTGGTATGAGATCATTTACATAATTCTCAGTTCAGTATTTGCAAGTTTTAGATTGCCCAATTTAAGCCAATGCTTATACTTTATAGAAAAACATTAAGTCTCCGTTTGGATAGCGGAATTGAGTTATTCTAAATAGATAACTATGCTAGTATAGATAACAAATCTACATGAATAAGAAATTTTCTGTTAGGTTGTTTTTTTTATATTCTTAATGGAAAACGTAAGAATAAAGGTTGAGTTGTTTGGTTGATAAAGAATAAAATATAAATAAAGTGTAAAAAAGTTGATTTGATATGTGGGCCCTTTGAAGTATAAGAGGTATTGATAGGTGATTTGATGTGATAAGTGTAAAAAGTTGATTTGACATGTGAGCTCATGTGAATAGATAAAGTGAGTATAACTTATTCTAGGGGTTACTTAGAATTGTTATACTCTCTTATACTCATTTATACTGGCATAGTAATTCTATCTTATACTCTTTAAACAAACACCAATTTCCCCTATCTATTCTTATCCCACCTTATTCCACCCTTAAGCCACTCTTATTCCGCTATCCAAACGGGGTATAAGAGAATTGTTATACGTAGTCTGTAAGGAAATGGTTTTACAAACAATCCATATGTATCTCCCAAGACAAGATATATATACATTGTTAGCAATTTTTCATGTGTCCAATCCAATGGGTTTATGTGACAAATCATGAAGTTATACTCATTTTTAATTTCATAGCGATATATACCTTATTAGAGATCGCTTACTATTTCTAAAAAGATTAAAACATATAGGAAGTGTCCCTAGCTAACATTATTCAAACATTAATGTGTAAAACAAGTTATGTAAGTTACATCACTGTATAGGTTTGGTTTTCCGAGTCAATTACAATGATCAGATATGGTTAAAGTTTTCACTGCAATTGGGAAAAAAATCAATTTTGAAAAATCCATGTTGTGTTATGACTATTAAATAAATAAATAAATGGAGTTGCATGTATAATGGATTTGAAAAACAGCAGCCATGAAAATTTGAGTGGAGAACATGCATACAAAAATTGTGATTCTGGCTTTAACCTTTTGTGCAAGTGTTTGGCCATCTATATATGACCAAACTTTTATGATTGTGACATTGATGGAAAAGCTTCTCCAATGTTTATTTTTTTAAGTTACTTTTTATTCTCTCGTGGGTCTGACAAAAAGAAATAGAAGAACAAAAACTGAAGTTTTATTGTGTACTTTAGGCTTTCTTTTTCAGTCTAATTAATCTTTATTTTCATAAGCGGAGGATCTTCATTCTTCAGGTTAAAATAATGTTGTGGAGGGAAAAAAAATTCTATCATGGAGAGACCCACACTTAAAATGGAAATAGCATTAATTCAAATGAACAACAAATCTGAAATGCTGATATGAGCACTAAGGCACCAGAAGGTCTCAAGCGTAAGAATGTGACCCATTAAGAGATGAAGGTAGACATATATAAATCAATGTCTCACATTGTTATGTGGTTTATGAAACGATAAATTAGATAATGTATGTGGATCATGTGTAAAATTAATTAAGTCCATATCATTACGTGGTTCATCTCCTATGACTATCCATTAAATAATGAATATAATAATTCACAATGTATGGAGATGTGATTGTATATCTCATTTTGTGATACACAATTTATACATCTCAAAAAATGATACACAATGTATGAAATAATTGTGTCCATTTATCTCATTATATGATAAATCTCTCATGGCCATTACAATGTGAAAACGACCTATTGCCTTTTGTATTTCCAACACCCTTAATTGGATACATTCCCAACATAATAGGTCCATTAGATTTTTTAATGTGTTTTAAGAATTTAATTATCATTAAGAATAATATTTTTTAAGCCCTCCCCCAAAACATGCAACATTAATTTGAAGTCATGGATTCGTTTATTTATTTAGATTTTGTCTCAATATCAATCGGATCAGGTTTGACATTTATTATTTTTTTATCTGTAATCGAGTTTTGTTTTTTTTTTGATAAAATGGTAGGCTTGCCTAAATTATATTAATTTGGCAACAATGTCCAATTTAAAATACAAGCATAGAGCTGGTAGAAGAGAGGTCTACCAACCCCACAAAAAAGAAGTGAGCCTATTCAAGTTTTATTTGCTTATTGGTTTTCATTTGATATTTTAAAATTTTTTTTCATGTTTTAATCATGTTGGAATTTCAGCTATATTTGAATTTGAAATTAACTTTTTTATAATCAATCTTGTTCTATATTTGAATATCAATTTTTTATTATGTTATGCATGTTATATTGTGAGCCAATTACTGTTACATTTACATAACACTGTTACATTTACATACATGTAACATAACAATAACATTTACCTGAATTTTTTATATTTAATATTGTTTGTTACATTTACATAACACTGTTACATTTACATATATGTAACATGCCAATAACATTTACCTAAGTTTCTTATATTTTATAATGTTTGTTACATTTATATAACACTGTTACATTTATATAAATATAACATAACAGTAACATTTACCTAAATTTAAAAATAGATAATCATAGATATGTGAGATGTTTTCAAAGATGGAATCTGTTTATCATGAAATGAGAAATATCCATTGTAGTATATGTGCGTGCCATGATGAATCTGGAATCAATAATTAATTGGTAAATGTAACGGACAATTTAAATGTACCTGCTTCATATGGTAACTATATGCATTTTTTAATTTAAATTTGAATACAATAAACAACCAACTATTTTAATGTTCAGTTAATAACATTCTAAAAAAATACTAATGTGTATAATAAGAATATAAGTTTGAAATAAAAATCTAGGCCATTTGAAGAATTTTGATGAAAAACAATTTAGGTAAGTTTTGGTGTAATTGAAATAAAAATTGAATTACAATTTATTTAAAGATCTCAAAATTCAAATGTTAAAATGGGTAAATTTTAATGTAACCGAGTTTTTTGTGGAACAGTAATAACTGAAACGAGAAAAATGAGGGATTTAAGTAATGAGATGGATTTTTAATGAAGAATTTTACCAATTTATACTTTTTCAAAAATCAACAAGTCATCCAATAAGATAATGACACCTCATAAGGTTGTGAATGGAGCTTGTAATTTAGGGCTTGGATATCATCACTGTTATCAATAAGCATGGTTCCCCTCTACATCTATAAAAGGGAGTGGACTCATATCTCATTTCTCATGTCTCACAATTTTCTGAGTTTGCACAATCTCTTAAGTATGCACATTGGGAAGAAACTTTTTTAACATTGGTATTTTTTTATTTGTCAATCCAACATCAAGCCTTTGTACCAAAGGAAGATAAATTCATATTATGGAGAAATGTGTGTGTATATATAACAATTCCGCATATGATTTGGAGGGTCGAAAATTGGTTATCTGAGTTCGGGTCACCAAGATCCATTCACTCCGCTCCTCCCTGTCTCTTCCTGCATTCGTCCAGCTTCCCTCTCTGGGATGTGGTGGAATTTATGTTTTGGACTGAACCTTGAGATATTTCTCTAGGCTGCCTACATATCCCTCTGTTTACCTCTGGGGACCAAGTCATACGTCGTTCCTTTTTATAGTGCTCTGCAGATCACATCTTTTGGATTAGATGGGATCTCTGATTTATGATCATCAACAGGGATTGATCAAATTGATCTTGTTCTAAATCCCATCCCTAGGCTCCGTAGAGGTTTAAGATAAGATGGATATAAATCTACTGGATTTGTTGATATCAAAAGTTGATCTAGTCCTAAATCCTTTCCCTGAGCTTTTTAGAGGGTTTGGATAATGATGGACCTGGATCTATTGGATTTGTTACATCTAGGAGGTCAATCGGTTTATTAGGATTTTGACCGGTTGACGGGCCGGATCTAGTGTGGTGACCGATCTGGGTCGTGGGCCTTCCCAGGAGGGTTGTGGGTCGGCCTTACATAGGCTGTGGGCCGACGCTGAGTGGAGCTTGATGGATGGGCCTCATTTTTGGGCCCTACAGATGCCCCCTTTTTTCTACCTGATTGGGGCCAAGGGTCTTCCAGTCGGGTGGAAAAAAATATCCCCTGGAGCAATGCGTGGCGTGCGGTAAGGCCGGCCCGAGGAATGCTTTTGCATCAGTCTCTGTGCGTTGCTTTACGGCGGTGGCTCGTAGGGTTTCGAGGGACTGACTTCAACTGGGTTGTTCGAGTATCGAGGCATGGTTTCTTGAGGGAGTTAAGGCGTCCAGTCATGTCGGCTGTCCGCTCGTTGATCGAGGTGTCGGTCTGAGGGAACTAACGCTCACCTCCCCCTAGAGCCGTCGTTTGGGGGGTTCGTTGCTTCGTCTCGAGGTGTCTTAACGCTCGGACAGTGATAGCGGCCACGCGGACGGGCGTTGAGATGCTCGAAGATCTGGACAGTCGCTACCCTTGCTATAAATGGAGGCGGGGGGAGGACGGTCGAAGCATCGCTCGACCATTCCTTCCTAAGCTCTTTCTCTCTCCTAAGCTTTCATTGATCTTCGATGGATGGTCTTCCACGAGGAGTGTTTGAAAGGAGGGTTCGTTATACTCCGGGGATCGAGGATGGAGAGGGGCTTCATCCGGGAGAGACATACTTCTCTCACCACCACCTCTCGGTCATCCATTTTCCTCTTCATCCCCTCATCCCCACCTTCCTCACGTGCTTCGGACTCGCACCACTTCAGGTGCATCCGAATGTTTTTCGGGTCCTTCACGTCATGCTCTATCTGAACGAGAAACGGGGATATGATCTTGAGATTGCCAAGATCCTGTACCGTTCGCGATATGTCCGAACGAGAGGCACCACTACTACTTCGTCACCAACGGTGGGCGCCGTCTCTTGTTCTCGCTTCCTGATGTCGACCGGCGGTGGAAGGAGGAGGTTGTAGCTCTGGGTGGGGCGTGGCAATGCCCGATCCATGGTGCGCCACTGGTCCCTACGCGGTTTGGGACCTTCCGTGAGTATTTGCATACTTCTTGTCTCCCGTTTTCTTTTCTATTATTTCCCCGATTCTCACTTGCATGTCACTGTGCCATGCAGGACGTGTCGACATGTCACTTGCATGTCACTCGTGCCAGGAGCTTCCGTGAAGGCTGAGACTCTGCGAGTCTGCCGGTGGGACACCCAAGGCGACGCCATCCAGATTCCGTTGATGCGGCTGAGGGCTTCCGTCCGAGGGAATATCCCAAAATCCCTCCTCGTTGCTGCTACCGTGCGAGTGGGGCTCGGAGGTGGTGGTAGTTGTTTTTCCTTTCTCTTTCTTTTTCTTTTTTTTTGTAATAGATCTAGGAAAGGTATTAATGAAAAGGAATTTCATTTTTCAAATTCGTACCTTTTTGTACTCTCTGTCCTCGTTTCACAACACCAGTTCCAATCAAAGTCTTGTTCTGCCCCTTTGGCTCAGGCCCGTCAGTGACTTAGTCGTGTAGTCTTTCGGGTTGAACAGCGAACGGTGTGGCCTCATGCGGAATCTCCTGGCGTGAACCGGCTTGCGGCATCGCCCTTAGGAAATTTTGCTTGTCCCTAGCATGTACTGATCACCGTCATTGCCCTGTAGAGGCAGTGAGTTGGGTCCCAGGCTTGAATCGACTACCGGCATCACCTTATGGGATCCTGCAAGTTGAATTCCTGGCTTGAACCGACTAACGACGTCACCCTAGGGGATCGTTTGGGTTGGGTCCCTGGCCTGAACCGACTAATGGCGTCACCCTATGGGAAAGGATGGGTCGGATCCCTAGCTTGAACCGGCTAGCAGCATCACCCTTTGGAACCCTTCCCTTCATCCGGCTTGAACCGACTAACGGCGTCACCCTATGGGAAAGGATGGGTCGGATCCTTGGCTTGAACCGACTAACGACGTCACCCTGCAGGATCCTTCCCCTCCCTCCGGCTTGAACCAACTAACGGCGTCACTCTTGGAGGGAGTTGTATTTTGGTTCGTACCTGAGGGTGGTTGGGTATCCCGTTCCCATCCGGCCCTGCGAGGTACATGCGGCTAAATCCTAGTTTTGCCATATCCAATCGTACATGGGTAGGTGACAGACGTTTACCAAGCCTACTCGAGGTTGTACATGATCGGCCATGTATTGAGTAGAGATTCATAGACATTCATCCATATTTAGAGCACATTGAAGCAAACTAAAGGAATGAATTAATCACAAGAAGTCTCTAAACATATTAAAGTAAAGTCACCCAGCTTACACATAGTCAGAATGGGTACCTTGCAAGGTCCAATAGTGCAAAGCTTGTATGCCCCCTTGCCGTATGCCTCAACCACTTCATACGGGCCTTCCCAGGTGGCCCTGAGCTTTCTAGCGTTGAGCTCACGAGTGTTGTCGGTGACACATCGGAGCACCTACTCGCCTGGCACGAACGATCGGGGGCGCACCTTCCGGTTGAAGTGGAGGGCTTATTGACGTTGGTAGGCAGCCAAGTGGATGAGGGCGGCTTCCCTTCGTTCCTCGAGCAAGGTGAGGTTCTGGGTGAGAGCCGCATTGTTTTGCTCAGATTCGGCAAACGAGATTCGCAGAGTGGGGAGGCCGACCTCAGTGGGGATGACTGCTTCCGTCCCTTAAGCGAGGGCGTATGGGGTTTCCCCTGTGGCTTTCTTTGGGCAGTTTGGTATGCCAAAGGACTCCCGGGAGTTCCTCTAACCACCGCCCCTTCCGGTCCTCGAGCCTCTTTTTCAAGCTGCTGAAGATGGTACGGTTGGTGACCTCGGCCTGCCCATTCCCTTGTGGGTATGCTCGGGAGGAGAATCGCTGTCGGATGCCGTATTTCTCACAGAATTTACGGACAGGAGCATTGGCAAACTGCGTCCCGTTGTCTGCAACCACGGTTTTGGGCACTCCGAACCTGCAAATTATGTGCTTCCACAATAAATTTTTGATGTCGGAGTGCTTCACGGTCTTGTAAGCCTCCGCCTTCACCCACTTAGTGAAATAGTCAGTTGCTAGGAGGACATTCCTTTTCCCACCCATGGAGATCGGGAACGGCCCAGCAATATCCATCCCCCATTGTGCGAAGGGCCATGGGACAGTGAGGGCATGTAGATCCTCGGGCAGGAGGTGTATGAGAGGGGCATGTAACTGACACTGCTTGCATCGTCGCGTGAAATTGAGGGCATTTGTGCGCAGTGTCGGCCAGTAATATCCCTGGGTCAAGATCCGATGGGCCAAGGACCGCCCGAAAGAGTGGTCACCGTGGGACCTTCATGAATTTCCTCCATTAGGGGTTCGGCTTCATTCTTCGCGAGACATATCAAGAACAGTCCGTCTCCGTTGCGTCGATAAAGCATCCCATCGATGATTGAGTACCTTGCGGCGCGGCGTCTTAGCTTGAGGGCCTCAGTGGCGTCTGCGGGAAGGGTTCCATCCTGAATGAAGGCCTTAATCTCATCCATCCAGCATGGGGATTCTCATTGAATCACCCCGACCAAGTGGATAGGATCGATGGAAGGGAGTTCGAGCACTTCCGAACGAACCCAGTATCCGCCCTCGTCGGTGGCTGCTGTGGCGAGAGACGGCCTCGGCGTTGTCGCTTCTGGGGAGGTAGTGAACCTTGAATCTGAAAATGTCTTTGGACAGCTCGGTCGTCATATGCTGGTACCGCTCCATCCTTGAGTCCTTGGTAGTATAGGTGCCATCGACCTGTAAAACCATCAATTGAGAGTCGCAATACACACGCAAGTACCTGACATGAAGTGCCTTGACGAGTTGGAGTTCGGCCAACAATGCCTCGTACTCTGTGACATTATTGGACGATGTGAAGTCGAGTATGAGGGATTGCTCTAGCTTGGTCCCGTCTGGTGTATGGATTATGATCCTGACTTCGTGCCCCCTGTGGTTAGATGCGCCATCGACATACATGGTCCACCAGTTGGGAGGTGCAGAGGGTCATTGAGTTCGGTGATCGACTGTTCCATCTCGTCCGAAGGATCGAATTCAAGGAGGAAGTTTGCCACTACTTGTCCTTTCATCACGACCGGGGGCTTGTAATCAATATCGAATGATGGTAACTTGATCGCCCATTTTGCTGTCCGTCCGTACAAGTTCGGCTTGTGAAGGAACACGCGGATCAGGTAGTGTGAGGTGAGGATGACAATTCGATGTGCCTCGAAGTAGTGCCGCAACCTTCGTTTGGTTAACACCAGCGTGAGAATGAGCTTTTCGATTAGGGAGTATCGACTCTCCGCGTTGGTCAAGGACTTGCTGGTGTAAAACACGGGGCGTTGCTGACCCATGTCCTTGCGGAAAAGCGCTCTGCTCAAGGAGGTAGTCAAGATTGCTAGGTATAATTAGAGCTCCTCCTCTTCGGCCAAGACCGACAAGATCGGTGGTTGAGCAAGGCATTCTTTTAGCCGACGGAACACATCTTGTTGTGCCTCTTCCCATTTCATTCCCTTGCTCGCTTTGACGGCTTTGAAGAATAGTCGGCAGCGATCCGAGAGTCGGGAGATGAACCTTGCCAGTGCTGTGACCCGCCTCGTAATCACCTGCACATCTCGCACAGATTTTGGCGAAGGGGTTTCATGTAGCTCCCGGATCTTCACTGGACTGGCTTCGATCCCTTGCCGGTGGACAATGTGACCTAAGAAATGGTCGGAGGAGACCCCGGAGGAGCTTTTTGCTGGGTTAAGCCTCATACGATGTGCGCTCTAAGGATCTGAAAGACCTCAATCAAATGAACTAGGTGATCACCGTGAGAGTGGCTCTTTACGACTGTGTCATCAATGTAAACTTTGATGGTTCACCCGATGAGGTCGCGGAAGACTTTGTTTACTAATCGCTGAAACGTGGCCCCGACGTTCTTTAGCCCGAACGGCATGACCGTGTAGCAATAGAGCCCATGTTCAGTTATGAACGCTATCTTCTCCTGGTCCTTTGGGTGGAGGGGGATCTGATTGTACCCAAATAGGCATCCAAGAAGGATAGGCGTTGATATCCGCCAGTTGCGTCGACCAGTTGGTCGATCTTGGGGAGAAGATATCCATCTTTGGGGCATGCCTTATTCAGGTTGATGAAATCAATGCAGACTCTCCATTTGTTATTCTTCTTTTCAATGAGAACGACGTTTGAGATCCAATCTGAGTACTGGACTTCTCAGATGAACCCCACCTTGAGGAGACAGTCGATTTCGTTTGATATGATCTTGTTACATTCCGAAACGAAGCGCCATTGCTTCTGTCTGACAGGGGTAGAGCCTGGGCGGACATTCAGCTCGTGGACAGCGACTGATGGGTTGATGCCAGGCATGTCGCTATGTGTCCAAGCGAAGATGTCTCGATTGGCCCGTAGTAGGGCGAACAGGGTGTCTCTGTCCTCGGGGGGAAGGAGACTCCCTATTTGGACGGTTCTGTCGGTAATGTGTGAGTCCACTGGAGCGGACTCGAGTGGCTCAAGAGTGGGAGGCTCGAGTTCTTTCGTGGAAAAACCCCTGGCCCACTTTGATGGCCAGTCAGCTAATTGCTATGATGGAGAGGGGCGATCATCCCAAGGAAGTGGGACGGTTGCAGTAGAGGCTATGTCATACTAAGTCCTTGCCGTGATTTGATCGCCTCGAACGTCGATGATTGAGCGACCGTCTTTGGCTAGGCAACGCATAACTTGGTGTAGAGTTGACGGTACACCCTCCATGCGGTGAATCCAATCTCGTCCCATAATGGCATTGTAAGCTGAGGGAGAATCCACTACGATGAAGTCGACGTCCAGGGTACGGTCGGCCGCGGTGACCAGAAGGGTTACCACTATGACCGGAGTAATCCTCTTCCCATCAAACCCGGCCAGTAGCGGACTCAAGCATTGTATGATCTCGGAGCTAGATGTCGGCGTTGCTTGCTCCATCGATCATGATCTTTTGAACTAGGCAATTGCAGAGGATATCAATGGGTCGAAGTGGGGAAGGAGTACCTCATCCAGGTCATGCGGGTCGAATCGGATTGAATGGATCCCGAGTGTGATTTCTGAATATGGGTTCGGCCTCTTGTTAGGCCTGCGGGGTGTTTCTCCTTCTGGATTTGTTTCCTGTGGACTGGGTCGTCCGTGTATGGCCGATGCGATCTGAGCCAGTGGGTTGGCTGGTTTTGCATTGACGGCGCGGCCCTCGGTGCCCCCTATTGTAGGGATGATCTGCTGAGCCACGTAGTGCGCGAGGCGCCTGTCGCGTATTAGTGCTTCCACTTGCGAACGGAGGCTGCAACATTCTTCGGTGGTGTGTCCTACTTCATTATGGAACTCACACCTCCTATTCTGATCGCGGTTCTCGACAGGTGATCTGATTGGGACTGGGGCGAGAAAGAATCCTTTGTCGCGAATCTCCTTCCAGACCTGTCCAATCGGGATGGTAGGAGGGGTCGTTTTGGTGTTATTTCCTCTAGAAGTTGGTCCCGCCGGTGTCGTCGCGTCTCCTTTCTTTGGGCCGGGAGGTGGTTTCTTTGAAGTAGTTCCTCCCTTTTGAGCTTGTGTGACGGTTACGGCTCTTGAGACCTTCCGGCTGGCGAGAGCGGCATATTCCTGCAAACAAATATAGTCGTCATCCCGTGAGAGTATGTCGGCCATATCGGTGGAGGGCTTTCAGATTAGAAACTTGTAGAAGTTGCCGTGGCAACGAGCCCCGATCGAAAGGCCATAGCGACGGTCCTGGGGTCGCAATCGTTGACCTGGGTCACCTCCGTGCTAAAGCGCGTGAGGTAATCTTTTAGTCATTCACCCTCTGTCTATCTCATCCCAAAGAGGTTGGCGACATCCTTCTTAGGCTTGCAGTGGCAGATGTAATGACCGATGAACACCTCACATAAATGGTGAAAGCTTGAGATGGAGTCGGGGGCGAGCTTTCGGAACTCCAAACGGCTCGGTAGGGTCGGTCTTACCCTCGTAGAGTTTTGAACTTTGGGGGAGTGAATATGTCCGGGCTAGGGGTCCGGAGGATATCCATCGATAATGAGGACAAGGAAATTAACTCCGCAGTTTGGGAGGCATGATCGGCGGTGGTCCGGGGTCTCATGGTACGGAACTTCTGGACCACCACACTCATCAAATCTTCTTGGAGTCCGGGAACCTCCTTTCGCAGCCTTTTGGAGTTGACGGCCACGTTGGATGAACCGGCGGGTTCGTCCTCGTGGGCGTGATTTGCCGGGATTCCTTCGCTGGACTGGTGTCCGCACGGCAAAGGAGGATTAAGCGGCACGGATGGCATGCCCTCATGGGGGATCTCGTGATGCAGCCTAACCCTCGGCTCCGGTGGGTTATCCAGCAGGTTGCAAAGGCGTTTGTTCTTACGGTGCATCTCGTCTATTGTGCGACGAAGCTCTGTTGCCTCGGCTTCACGTCTGGCTTCATCGGCGACGTATCGTGGGGGTGTAGATACCCCAATTTTGACCGTCCAAAAGATGAAAATACTTCAAGTAACACCTAAAAATAACCCACATTTGGGCATCAAATAGAAAACAGACCTTAGAAAACCAGAAACCCCAAACCCTAGAAACCATAAAACCTGGTGCAAACCCTAGAAACCTAAAACCTTGGAAAGGGGCGGCTAACCCTAACTAGCCGTCCCATACCAGGCGGCTAGTTTCCACTAGCCGTCCCCCTGGCCCACCCCAAACCGCTTCTCTGGATGGGACATAAAGCAACATTAAATGCTGATCATTGCGGCGGGTTGTGATCTATAACCGCCCAATCTTGGCCGGTTCAATCCAAGTAACCGACCCGAGCCACTGCTTGTTAGAGATGGGACGTTTGGCAGGTCATGATGAGGGCGGCTACCAGGAAGTAGCCGTCCCATCTTGGGCGGCTAGTTTCAACTAGCCGCCCTTCACCTGGTCCCTGACAGAAGAACCAGAGAATTAATGAAGGGTCTAATCAAACACACTATTAACCAAGCCATTCTATTACCCCCAGGATATTCTCCTGCCTCTTTTTTACTATAAATAGATGACGACCTAAGCCTTTCTAACACATCAACATATTCACACACCTTCAATTCACATCCCCAATTCACACACCTTCATTCCCAACCTTCAATTCCCACACCCACTACTTGAAATCCCTGGAGAGAGTGAGAGAGAGAGAAATCCCATTTGTGAGAAAAAAACTCATTCCCTATACAAAATCACCCTCTCAATCCACCCTCTAAAACCCAGGTTAAACCCAGCTTAACCTCTGCCAAAAACCAAACCCATTTCCTACCCAGGTTCTGCCTAGGTTGATCCAGGCCCCGGACGGCTAACCCTAGCTAGCCGCCCCCTACCCGACGGCTCAAACCCAGTAGCCGCCCCCCACTTACACCCCACTTGACCCAAGACTCCTTTAGCCGCCAGAAGTAGAATAGGATTACCTGTTTTTCACCTTTGTGTACTGTATATCCGTGTCACAGAGCGGAGACCCCACAAACTCCCCTCGCGAGGCGATCAAATCTGACACCAAATTTTTCTGCTTTTTAAGAAAGCAGGTGGCAATCACAACGAAACCCTGTCTTTTCTGAGAAGCAGTCCACACTCATTCCCTTAATTCACAACTGCGCAATCCTTTACTGCTTTATTTACTAGTTTATATCTGCATCCATTCCCTTAATTCATTCCACACTCATCTTGGAATCCCATCTAGAGGAGGAGATACTATAGGAGAGAATCACCCAAGAGGGTCAGGCCACACAACTCCTGACCCGTCTAGAGGAAAAGATGACAAGTCTAGGGGTACCAAACGGTGGAGGACATGTTTCATGACCTTGCTGACTACCGTCATATCAAGACCTTGAGACAGGAGACCCCTGTCAAAACCCCCCAGGCTACTCCCAAAACCCCGTCCACACCAAGTCGCTCGGTCAATCCGAGCGTCTTTTTGTTAGCCCCCCTTTTCCCCGTGAATCCAATATTCCCGACCATTTCTACCCCAGGACCTTACCAGGCCACCCCAAATCCGGGACCGCTAGGCAGCCCTCCCAGGGGAGAAACGCTAGATGAAACCATCCGGAGATGCCTCTCCTAGACTGGTCCCTCAGCCCCCAAGCACATGACTCTACATAACCTACATAACCTGAGATAAATCCCATCAGTCCACTTACCAGAGGGATTCAAAATCTTTAAATTCCACCGGTATAACGGTCGTGGAGACCCAAACATTCATCTAACTGCCTTTTATCTAGATGCCCGACCGTTTCTAGATAATCAACCTCTTCTAGTCTTCCTCTTCCAGAAATCATTGGAAGGAGAAGCATTGCAATGGTTCTCCACCCTCCCAGTAGATCACTTGTCGAACTTCTCGGCTGTAAGCGAGAAGTTCTTAGGCCGCTACGGATACCAGAGGATCAGAACCCCCTCTATTTTGGATTTAACTGTAGAGGGAATGAGACCTAGGGAGGAATTTGAACAATACGTGTCTCGGTGGTGCACACTTATCCACCGAACCGGTCTGTAACTCACAGAATGTCAAGAAATTGACATGATGTTACAGAGCTTGAGTCCAGAGCTTCGTACGAGCCTTTCGTACGGAGGCTGTACTACGTATCAACTTCTAATTGACCGCCACAACAGGATTTCCTGTTGTGCCACCCTAGTAGTCCAAACCCAGTCCCCACCTATCAGCGATAGGGTTGGACAACCACCATGTAAGGCGCAAACCCCCACGGTAGAGGGGATTACACAAGTTTCGGCACACTACCCGAACGGAGCACGAGTTCCTGATCGAGGAACGGCTCCGAGACAGTACACGTCCGGTTCATCCGGGTATGCGCCGCCTCGGCCAACCAATCAAAATTTCATGCCTCGATTAGTTCCTGTCCCCGTGCCGACACAACAAAACCCAGGAATCCAAAGTTTCCCAGTCCAAAGCCCCATAATTTCAAGACAAGGCCAGTCTAGGACCCCTTTCTACTCCACTTTCTTGAGAAACCAAAATCTAAGTCCTAGGCAACCTACACTAAGTACTTATAATGAGGTTTTCCCTCCAACATCCTATACTCAAAGACGAGTGGGAAAGAGGGATTCTTACCCTCCCCTCCCAGAATTATTAACTAGGATTTTTAGGGTGCTAATGGACACTAATAGCATCTCCCTCTCGGTCGCTAGGCCTCCACTCCCCGGGGCCAGCATAGAACAATGCATTATTTTTCAGGACTTTGTTTACGATTTGAATGATGACAGGCGCCTTGATTGGGCTATGATCGAAAGCCACTTAAGCAGGGAAATTCTCAAGCTTCCAAGCCACTTGGCATATTCATTGACCCATTTCCAGGTCACAACCAAGCTTCCACGTCTGGAGCCCACGCAGTAAACATGGTCAGGAGAG
Organism: Acorus calamus; assembly: GCA_030737845.1. Classification (NCBI taxonomy): domain Eukaryota; kingdom Viridiplantae; phylum Streptophyta; class Magnoliopsida; order Acorales; family Acoraceae; genus Acorus; species Acorus calamus. The sequence continues at coordinate 14,946,631 of CM060870.1, forward strand.
GGAGGCAACCATCGCCACGACAAAGCAGCTCGGAAGATGCCACTGATTATAGTTTGTCCGAGGAATCCGAGGAGGAGGGGCAGGAATGTAGATACCCCAATTTTGACCGTCCAGAAAGATAAAAATACTTCAAGTAACACCCAGAAATAATCCACATTTGGGCATCAAATAGAAAACCAAACTTCAGGAAACTGGAAACCCCAAAAAACCCCAATGCTGACCTAAACCCTGGCCGAAACCTTGGCCCGAACCCTAAACCTAAAACCTGGCCTAAACCTTGGCCCAAACCCTAAACCTAAAAAAAAAACCTGAAATGGGGCGGCTAACCTAAACTATCCGCCCACACCAGGCGGCTAGTCCCCAATAGCCGCCCCCGGCCGACCCCAAACCGCTTCCCTGGATGGGACATAAAGCAGCCTTAAAACAGCATTAAATGCTGATCATTGCGGCGGGTTGTGATCTTTAACAGCTCCATCTTGGCCGGATCAATCCAAGTAACCAACCCGAGCCACCGCTTGTCAGAGATGGGACGTTTGGCAGGTCATGATGGGGGCGGCTACCAGGAAGTAACCGCCCCATCATGTGCGGCTAGTTTCAACTAGCCGCCCTTCACCTGGTCTCTGACAGAAGAACTAGAGAATTAATGAAGGGTCTAATCAAACACACTATTAACCAAACCACTCTATTACCCCCTGGATATTCCCCTGTCTCTTTTTTACTATAAATAGAGGGGGTTCAAAATATTTCAACAACATCATCAAATTCCAATCTCAATTCACAACCACCAACACACCATCAACCCCCCACCCTCAAGCCCATTTCACCTCTTGAAATCCCAAGAGAGAGAGAGAGAGAGAGAGAGAGTCCCATTTGTCAGAGAAAAAAACCTATTTCCCAGACAAATCCGCCCTCCCAATCCACCCTCCAAAACCCGGGTTAAACTAGGTTTAGCCTCTGTCAAAACTAAACTAGTTTTCTACCAAAGTTCTGCCAAATCCACCCAGGTCCCGGATGGCTAACCCTAGTCAGCCGCCCCCTACCCGACGGCTCAAACCCACTAGCCGCCCCTGTCCTACACCCCACTTGCACCCCATTGTCCCAAGACTCCTTTAGTCAAGTCCCGGAAGCAGAATATGATTACCTGTTTTTTCACCTCTGTGTACGATATATCCGTGTCTCAGAGTGGAGACCCCACAAACTTCCCCCGCAAGGCGATCAAATCCAACCCCACTTTTTCCTGCTTTTCAAAATAAGCAGGTGGCGATCACACACACACCGGAATCCCCTTGAGCTGCTCTCGGGCGCCTCGATCGGGAACGATACCCCACCACCCTTCCGAGATATGATCCAGCCGAGCCTGCCAAGGCGCGCATCTGATCCGAATTCCCGAAGAACCCCCACACACGCGGATTTTCACACCGATAAATCTGGCGATCACGGTGGGGCATCCTCTTCTGCCTCCCTTTTGCAAGCTTGACTAGAATGCTATCAACCCTCTAGGAAGGTTATAGTTTTCCACCCCTCGAATCAGATCCTCCTCTACTTTGCATCACAGCATCCTCTACTGCTTTGTAAGCCGCACATCGCTGCGCAAACCTTTACTGCTTTGTAAGCCGCACACCGCTGCGCAATCCTTTACTGCTTTGTAAGCCGCACACCGCTGTGCAATCCTTTACTGCTTTGTAAGCCGCACACCATTGCGCAATCTTTTACTGCTTTGTAAGCCGCTCACCGCTGTGCAATCCTTTACTGCTTTGTAAGCCGCACACCACTACGCAATCCTTTCCCACGTTATTTACTGCTTTATACCTACATTCATTCCCTTAAATCGTTCCACACGCATCATGGAATCCCACCTAGAGGAGGAGATACTAGATGAGAGAATCCACCAAGAGGGTCAGGCCACACAATTCCTGACCCATCTAGAGATAAAAATGGCCAGTCTAGGGTACCAATCCACAGAGGACATGTTTCATGACCTCGCTGACTACCGTCATACCAAGACCTTGAGACAAGAGACCCCTCTCGAAACCCCCAAGGCCCTTCCCAAAACCCCGTCCACACCTAGTCGCTTGGTCAATCCGAGCATTTTTTCGTTCGCCCCGCTTTCCCCTACGAACCCAACATTCCCAACCGTCTCCACCCCAGGCCCTTATCAGGCCACCTCTAACCCGGGACTGGCAGACAATGTCACACCCCAGGGCGGCCGTCACCGAGACGTGGCAAATATATAAATGATATCAGTAATCCATACACGAGGTCAAATAAATACTCCACAATAGAAAATGTAATAAACAAGTAACTGACATCAAATATATACAAATAGCGGAAGCTCAAACGACTAAGTCTGTAATTCAAAGACATATTACAGACTAGAGTACACAATCAATTGTCCTGTGAGAGCCAATATACACAACAACAGACATCAACTGCCACATACCGTGCACAAGCACAAGTATAATACATACAATGAAAATGGAATGCTGATAGCCTCTAACTCGCAAGACATCCAACGCGAACGCGGGTCTCCTACACGTATTGCGCCAGGGGAGCTCTTCTCTTGGATCCGACTCAGCGTCAACTGGGGAAAAACATAAGCGAGGGGTGAGCTACAAGCTCAGTGAGTGGTCAGAAACCAAACACCAACACAAACATTCAATACAAGGCAATCTCCTGTCAAGGAAAGCCAGGGGTAGAAACCTAACGGTTAACAAGGTCACACGGCGGTGCGACCATACCCTGCCCTCGCCCTAGCCCCCACAGGGGTGAGTCTAGGGACTTGAAGGACAAAACTTGCTGTTCTACTCCGTTCATCATTCGGTAGTGCTCTCCCGGGCAGCCTCTACCTGGAGCCGGCCACGGTCAGTACACTGTCGACAGCGTCGATGGTACCTATAGGTGGGGGTCCACCCAGGGCGGCTCGTACCTAGGAAGCATCCACACGGATCCGGCGAAGGGGAGAACGATAATTCATGCTTGCAACGCAAACCCCACGGGAAAACCATCTATACAAACTGACGGGTCGAGTATCAACGCGACCCCACCCCACTCACGCCAACACCCTCACCCTCACCCCGACGGGTGACATAGGATCTTGGAAAATTGCACAAACTGGTAGAGCGAACCAACGCCGACCCACCACACCCTCACCCTCACCCCCTCCTCGGGGTGACATAGGCTCTTTGGGAAGAGGTCGATTGTTCTAAGCCCTTGGTCCACCGGTAGCCCTTTCCCCGGGTAGCCTCTACCTGACATACTCCCATGATCAGTACACTGTCGACCGCAGCGATGGTACCTACAGATGGGAGCCCGGTGCCAGGACAGCGTTTCCGACGCCAGGACACAGATCCAACGAAGGGGAAAAACAATCTACGCTCGCGAATACGATCCTCTTGGATCCATCGTCATCGGTCATCAAACACCGATTAAGCGCAACGAATTCTCATGAATTCCCTCCAGGGCGCATAACTCAGATGCGGGGAAGACATTTTATTCTAAGTGTCAAAGCCATGGTATGACCCCATAGGAGGTCATACACTTGTCTAATCTCATTAGACAAGGCGCATGGCCAAATAGGCATATACAAAATATGCAATCAATACCCAAGGGTGGCTTACTTAACATGCATACATGAAGACAAACAGGCAAATACACAAATTACAACCTAACATACGTTGGATGACACCAACCTAGAAGGGAAGGGTTAAGCGCGATCTGCGCAACAACAGGTGCATGCCAATAATTCCAAGCAAGCCTGAGTCAAGTAGGAACCGCATCTACTCACTCGGCTCGCGAAAAGAGGGAGGGCGAGAGAGAGGGAATGCCTCATCCTCTCTCGAGCTGGTCATAGTTCTGCCCCAACAGATGGGTGCAACAACTATACCACACCCTCGAGTCCTAAATCGGAGGAATATTACGCATAAACCAGTTATTAACCCAAGTTAAACATGCTGGATATGTTCAAATAATAATAATGTAGTAATTCAAACAATATTACCTAAGTCATGCCATATTCTATACAATACATAGGCAAGTATAAGGTAGAATAGGGGTTCTACACAATATACGAGCTATACAACCTAGCATGCATGATATCTAACATATTTAGGGTGCAAATAAAGCCCCATGGAAGCGCGAAGCACGACTACGTGCATCGAGCGCTCCCGGAAGGGTTGGAATCAAACCACTCACCTAACGAGCGCACGACTCGCGAAACGCAAGAGAGCGACGAGTTGAATCCGAAGCCTGAAATCAATCCGCCAAGGATCATCCAATGGTTGCATTTGGCTATAACAAGCTGCTCGACACCACGAAGCACACTCCGAACGCGTCTGAGCACCATAAGCACGCCTCGAGTACCCCGTGCACGCTGCCCATGCACTCCGCACGCATGGAACAACGTCGAGCACGTCCCCGAGCACCTCGTGCACGCTTCCTACGCACTTCGTACGCATCGAGCAAGGCCAAGCACGCCCTCGAGCACCTTGTGCACGCTGCCCGCACACTCCGCACGCATCGGGCAAGCCAAGCACGCCCTCGAGCACCTCGTGCACGCTGCCCGCACACTCCGCACACATCGGGCAAGGCCAAGCACGCCCTCGAGCACCTCATGCACGCTGCCCGCGCACTCCGCATGCATCGGACAACGCCAAGCACGTCCTCGAGCACCTCGTGCACGCTTCCCGCGCACTCCGCACGCATGCGAGCACACCGAGCGCGCACCCGCAGCCCCGCATGTGATCTCGAGTGCACCGATGTGCCAACTCTACACCCCTTTAGCACACAAACACAAGTTTAGGTGATGCATGAGGAAAACCAATGGAAAGAGGAGAAGAACATGCATATATGGTTCACTCACACATATCCACAAACATGTGGCATGCACACCTACACAACACATACAACTTGAGCATGTGCTTCTCCCACTTTAGCCCTTTCAATTTCCATGCACACACAATCAACACAAGGCAATGGAGCTCTACCCCTTCTCACCAGCCACAACAGACGTGGCTGAACCCAACCGAGGAGAGCGGGAGGTCCATCCGCGGCTCCGGCACGCCCCACACCGCAGCTCCACCGCAATCACCATCGATCCCGCACCTCCTCTCAAACAACACCTTCAAAGACATTGGAAGAGGAGACTTCATCATCACCTTCACTTTCTCCTCTTCATTTTCATTTCCACACAGCACAGCAGGTCGAGAGAGAAGGAGACGACAGATATTTTGGGCACATAAATATCTAAATGAGGTGTCAAACGACCAAATCGTCCCTGCCCCGAAATCCTGGACAGACTTCACTTAAACGGGAATAACTTCCTCAATACAGCTCCGAATTGCATGATTCTAGTGGCATTGGAAAGATAAGACGATTATCTACAACTTTCATGTTTACACCCAGATCAAATAACCTCTCCAGCTATTTCAAAATCTAGGCTAAACATCTTACAGGGCTGCTGCCTGGATTTCTCAACTTCGGGGTATGCATGGAAAAATACCCATAACTTTTGATATACGAATCCAGTTGATCCAATTCCACTTCTATATGGAAGCTATCTCCAAACTTAACATCTCGTAATAATATCGGATTTTTATCTCTTCATCTTGGATTTTAACAAAATCAAATCCGAATATCAATCCAAAACTGCATAATTCCGAAAACGTTATCGGAATTAAACGAAAATTTTATGGGCAGTACTAAACAATACCAGGACCCATAATATGCAGTTATATCTTCATTCAGAGTCTTCAAACCCCAACAGGTAGCTAAAACTAAAATTTTAGCGACTCTGATCGAAATTAGGACTCTAAATGACACAGGTCTAACATTCTCCCCCCTTAGGAAATTTTGTCCTCGAAATTTAAGGAAACCCAAAGGGAAAGTCCGAACGTAGAAGTGTCGCCCATAGAGTCCCTTGGCTCCCGAGTGGTCCAGACACCAAATTGGTGCTACCACGCACTTTAACCGAAGGAACGGTCTGGGTACGGAGCCTCTTCTCACATTGGTTCATGGTCTCGATCAACTGCTCCCCGAATGACAAATCCTGCTCGAGGATGAGCGGCTCGAACGGAATGACATGAGCAGGATCGTGGACATAATGTCTCAGCTATGAGACATTGGATGACGTCATAGGCACGAGTCAGCCACGGGGCAAGGCTTCATGACAGCCACCTCCCCTAATCCACTCAAGGATGAAAACCGGTCCGATGGAAGGCCGACTCAGCACCCCCCGAACGTCGAAACAGAGGATGCCCTTAAACCGGGACACCCTATGCCAACATGGTCGCCAAACCCGAAGGTAGGCTCCTGGCGACGATGACCTGTGTAGCCCTTCTGACGGTTCTAGGTGGTGCAAAGGCACGCACGAACCATCTCGGCCCTGCAAGGTCAATTAAATAACTTTTGGCCACTCCAACTGGCGCTCAACAACCGTCCCAACACAAGGGAGGTATAAAACCGCGCCCGTAGAGTGCCTTTTCCACTTCATCTAGGTGCTCGAATGGCAGTCGTTCCACAGGCAGACCCTTACCCAAAGGGTGGTGCCTCATCCAACTGCCCCGAGTCGGGCACGCAGGCAAATAGCATGTCCTCCAAGGCCTAAATCTTCCTCATTGCCTGGCTGTCCGCCGGTATCGAAACACTGTACTTAAAAGGGAGGCTCGCGCGAAAAGCCTGCCAAAGGCTGCGCCAGAACCTCGAAGTAAACCACGCGTCTCAACCCGAAATAGCACCGACCGGAGTGCCATGAAGACGAACAATCGCGAAGGCTCAAACCCGCGTCAAAGCGTCCAGAGACTCAGTCAGTTGGATAGGGAGGAAAGTGCGGACCTAGTCAGTCGGTCAGTGATCACCCAAACGGTGTCGTGACCCGGACGTGACTTTAGCGAGCCCACAACGAAATCCATGATAACTCACTCCCACGTCCATTGAGGAATCTTGACGGACAAACGCATTCCAACGCGACGATCCACAACTTCGCCTGAGGGCATGCCAACCAACATCCTCAATGAAGGCTACCTCAGAACAGCCCACGGAGGTCCAATAAAACATTTGAGATCATTGTAGGCATCTGGCGCATTCGTCTACCCCGACGGCAGTACCCAAAATTCATAGTGCCCGAACGGTCACGAAAGGCCAACTAAAGAATGCCCAACTCCTGGATCTCCAAATAGGGTACCTTGCGCGAAGATCGATCAACAGAAAGACACTAGCTCCCAAAGCTGGTCAAAACAGATCATCAATTCGCGGCAAGAGGTACCTGATCTTCAACCCCTATGGGGAGATCAAAAATAATTCCTGGGACGATTAAGTCCAAATCTGCTCCTCGGGCAAGGCTGACGCTCATGATGACTCTTACACGCTCGGTAAGCCGCTCGACCGCACTTAATCCGCGAGACACGCAATAGGAGGTCGTCGATTCCCGACAATGCCTAAGCGACGTCATCTACCTGATATGGCGGTTGAGTCCCATCACGAACGCTTAGCGTCACGTCTCCTCACTTACGACCCATGTGGGGGCAAAACGCGACAGTACTGCAAACTGCGCTTCACATGCCGCCACCAATAGGTCGTCCAACTATAACAATTGGAACTCCAGCATCATGCACTCAATGGGCAGATTCGTCACGGGGAGTCCAAGCTCTCGACGTCATCCAGTAGCACTCTTCCGGTGTGACCTCTACCTGATAGCCTCCCATGTCCACTATCTCTGCTATGTGGGCTCCCCATCATGCGTCGTGGATAGTCCCAGGGAGCACCTCACAGGACTCTCGCCTCTACCGGACCGCTACAACGCACGATGATATATCGAAGCGACTCCGGATATGGCTATGGAACCCCAGTCCATAAGCTATCGCCCACTAAGCTGCAACAAGATGCATTCAATTCCGATCGCATGCATCACCACCCGCTATCGCACCTTCCAAGTGAGAAAAATCCATTATCAATTGATGCTTCAAAGGTATTCCTTGACTGGGAAAAGAACCTCGGGAGGGTCTCATGAGGTCCCGATATAGGATATTCCGACAACCAAACAAGGAACACGGAGTACCCTATCCCGGGTCTCAACGCTGACCCTGCAAGGCCCCTTATCCTGAGTAGGAAGGCTAGAAGAAGACATCACCCCTTAATGAATACTACACCACATCCTCAACACTTGAAACTGGTGCCGCAAGCAAACTCTATGGTATACCCCCGATAAACAGAACGGAGGAGAATGCGGTCTCCAACCCGTACATGGGGTATCTCTGGCACCACTGGTGGATCTGCCGCTAAGGGTATCTACGGGATCGCCACACGAGCCGCCCACAGCTCCTGGATCTCTCGCGCCTACTTAGCCAACGCTCCAGTCTATGCCTCCAGTGCTCTAGTCTCAGTCTCCAGAAGATCCGCCATCTCAGCGTAAGCACGCGCCCACGCTGGAGGCATCCTGCACAAGTCCTGGCCCAACAGCCGAGAACTCTCCAGTAGACTCCTCGCCTCCGATAGGTTCGTAAACCTCCGAAGCCCGAGGGTGACCACGTCCACGCGCCCGTCTCCGAGGTGGCATATCAGCAACTAAGGAACCAGCACTAGGATCAGAATACTCATCTCGAAATCCTAGGACTCATCATAAAGAAAACAATTGGCTCTGACAGGACCTTGCTCTGATACCAACTTTTGTCACGCCCCAGGACGGCCGTCACCGAGACGTGGCAAATATATAAATGATATCAGTAATCCATACACGAGGTCAAATAAATATTCCACAATAGAAAATGCAATAAACAAGTAACTGACATCAAATATATACAAATAGCGGAAGCTCAAACGACTAAGTCTGTAATTCAAAGACATATTACAGACTAGAGTACACAATCAATTGTCCTGTGAGAGCCAATATACACAACAACAGACATCAACTGCCACATACCGTGCACAAGCACAAGTATAATACATACAATGAAAATGGAATGCTGATAGCCTCTAACTCGCAAGACATCCAACGCGAACGCGGGTCTCCTACACGTATTGCGCCAGGGGAGCTCTTCTCTTGGATCCGACTCAGCGTCAATTGGGGAAAAACATAAGCGAGGGGTGAGCTACAAGCTCAGTGAGTGGTCAGAAACCAAACACCAACACAAACATTCAATACAAGGCAATCTCCTGTCAAGGAAAGCCAGGGGTAGAAACCTAACGGTTAACAAGGTCACACGGCGGTGCGACCATACCCTGCCCTCGCCCTAGCCCCCACAGGGGTGAGTCTAGGGACTTGAAGGACAAAACTTGCTGTTCTACTTCGTTCGTCATTCGGTAGTGCTCTCCCGGGCAGCCTCTACCTGGAGCCGGCCACGGTCAGTACACTGTCGACAGCGTCGATGGTACCTATAGGTGGGGGTCCACCCAGGGCGGCTCGTACCTAGGAAGCATCCACACGGATCCGGCGAAGGGGAGAACGATAATTCATGCTTGCAACGCAAACCCCACGGGAAAACCATCTATACAAACTGACGGGTGGAGTATCAACGCGACCCCACCCCACTCACGCCAACACCCTCACGCTCACCCCGACGGGTGACATAGGATCTTGGAAAATTGCACAAACTGGTAGAGCGAACCAATGCCGACCCACCACACCCTCACCCTCACCCCCTCCTCGGGGTGACATAGGCTCTTTGGGAAGAGGTCGATTGTTCTAAGCCCTTGGTCCACCGGTAGCCCTTTCCCCGGGTAGCCTCTACCTGACATACTCTCATGATCAGTACACTGTCGACCGCAGCGATTGTACCTACAGATGGGAGCCCGGTGCCAGGACAGCGTTTTCGACGCCGGGACACGGATCCAACGAAGGGGAAAAACAATCTACGCTCGCGAATACGATCCTCTTGGATCCGTCGTCATCGGTCATCAAACACCGATTAAGCGCAACGAATTCTCATGAATTCCCTCCAGGGCGCATAACTCAGATGCGGGGAAGACATTTTATTCTAAGTGTCAAAGATATGGTATGACCCCATAGGAGGTCATACACTTGTCTAATCTCATTAGACAAGGCGCATGGCCAAATAGGCATATACAAAATATGCAATCAATACCCAAGGGTGGCTTACTTAACATGCATACATGAAGACAAACAAGCAAATACACAAATTACAACCTAACATACGTTGGATGACACCAACCTAGAAGGGAAGGGTTAAGCGCGATCTGCGCAACAACAGGTGCATGCCAATAATTCCAAGCAAGCCTGAGTCAAGTAGGAACCGCATCTACTCACTCGGCTCGCGAAAAGAGGGAGGGCGAGAGAGAGGGAATGCCTCATCCTCTCTCGAGCTGGTCATAGTTCTGCCCCAACAGATGGGTGCAACAACTATACCACACCCTCGAGTCCTAAATCGGAGGAATATTACGCATACACCAGTTATTAACCCAAGTTAAACATGCTGGATATGTTCAAATAATAATAATGTAGTAATTCAAACAATATTACCTAAGTCATGCCATATTCTATACAATACATAGGCAAGTATAAGGTAGAATAGGGGTTCTACACAATATACGAGCTATACAACCTAGCATGCATGATATCTAACATATTTAGGGTGCAAATAAAGCCCCATGGAAGCGCGAAGCACGGCTACGTGCATCGAGCGCTCCCGGAAGGGTTGGAATCAAACCACTCACCTAACGAGCGCACGGCTCGCGAAACGCAAGAGAGCGACGAGTTGAATCCGAAGCCTGAAATCAATCCGCCAAGGATCATCCAATGGTTGCATTTGGCTATAACAAGCTGCTCGACACCACGAAGCACACTCCGAACGCGTCTGAGCACCATAAGCACGCCTCGAGTACCCCGTGCACGCTGCCCATGCACTCCGCACGCATGGAACAACGTCGAGCACGTCCCCGAGCACCTCGTGCACGCTTCCTACGCACTTCGTACGCATCGAGCAAGGCCAAGCACGCCCTCGAGCACCTCGTGCACGCTGCCCGCACACTCCGCACGCATCGGGCAAGCCAAGCACGCCCTCGAGCACCTCGTGCACGCTGCCCGCACACTCCGCACGCATCGGGCAAGGCCAAGCACGCCCTCGAGCACCTCGTGCACGCTGCCCGCGCACTCCGCATGCATCGGACAACGCCAAGCACGTCCTCGAGCACCTCGTGCACGCTTCCCGCGCACTCTGCACGCATGCGAGCACACCGAGCGCGCACCCACAGCCCCGCATGTGATCTCGAGTGCACCGATGTGCCAACTCTACACCCCTTTAGCACACAAACACAAGTTTAGGTGATGCATGAGGAAAACCAATGGAAAGAGGAGAAGAACATGCATATATGGTTCACTCACACATATCCACAAACATGTGGCATGCACACCTACACAACACATACAACTTGAGCATGTGCTTCTCCCACTTTCATGTTTACACTCAGATCAAATAACCTCTTCAGATATTTCAAAATCTAGGCTAAACATCTTACAGGGCTGCTGCCTGGATTTCTCAACTTCGGGGTATACATGGAAAAATACCCATAACTTTTGATATACGAATCCAGTTGATCCAATTCCACTTCTATATGGAAGCTATCTCCAAACTTAACATCTCGTAATAATATCAGATTTTTATCTCTTCATCTTGGATTTTAACAAAATCAAATTTGAATATCAATCCAAAACTGCATAATTCCGAAAACGTTATCGGAATTAAACGAAAATTTTATGGGCAGTACTAAATAATACCAGGACCCATAATATGCAGTTATATCTTCAATCAGAGTCTTCAAACCCCAACAGGTAGCTAAAACTAAAATTTTAGCGACTCCGGTCGAAATTAGGACTCTAAATGACACAGGTCTAACAGACAACCCTCCCAGGGGAGAAACGCTAGATGAAACCATCCGGAGAATCCTCTCCGAGACTGGTCCCTCAGCTCCCAAGCACATGTCTCTATATAACCTAAGACAGATCCCATCAGTCCATCTACCGGAGGGATTCAAAATCCCCAAGTTCCGTCGGTATAACGGTCATGGAGACTCAGATATTCATCTAACCGCCTTTTATCTAGACGCCCAACCGTTTCTAGATAATCAACATCTGCTAGTCTTCCTCTTCCAGAAATCATTGGAAGGAGAAGTATTGCAATGGTTCTCCACCCTTCCAATAGACCACTTGTCAAATTTCTCGGCTGTAAGCGAGAAGTTCTTAGGCCGCTACGGATACCAGAGGATCAGAACCCCCTTTATTTCAGATTTAACCGTAGAGAGAATGAGGCCTAGGGAGGAATTCGAACAATACGTGTCTCGGTGGCGCACCCTTGTCCACCGGACCGGCCTGCAACTCACAGAATGTCAAGAAATTGACATGATGTTACAGAGCCTGAGTCTAGAGCTTCGTACGAGCCTTTTGTACAGAGACTATACTACGTATCAGCTTCTAATTGACCGCCACAACAGGATTTCCCGTTGTACAACCCCAATAGTCCAAACCCAGTCCCCACCTATCAGCCATAGGGTTGGACAACCGCCACGTAAGGCGCAAACCCCCACGATAGAGGAGATTACACAAATTTCAGCACTCTACCCAAACAGAGCACAGGTTCCTGATCGAGGAATGGCTCTGTGACAGTACACGTCCGGTTCACCCGGATATGCGCCGCCTCGGCCAACCAACCAAAATTTTACCACTTGATCAATACCCGTCCCTGTGCCAACACAACAAAACCCGGTAATCCAAAGTTCCCCCGTCCAAAGCCCCATAATTTCAAGACAAGGTCAGCCTAGGACCCCTTTCTATTCCACTTTCCTAAGGAGCCAAAACTTAAATCATAGGCAGCCTACACAAAGTACTTATAATGAGGTCTCCCCTCCAACATTCTATGATCAAAGACGAGTGGGAAAGAGGGACTCCTACCCTCCCCTCCCAGAAACACTAACTAGGATTTTTAGGGTGCTAATGGACACTAATAGTATCTCCCTCCCAGTTGCTAAGCCTCCACTCCCCAGGGTCTGCAGACTGCGTTACTGTCAATACCACCAACAGCATGGGCATACCGTAGAACAATGCGTTGTTTTTTGGGATTTTATTCATGATTTGAATGATGATAAGCGCCTTGATTGGGCCATGATCAATAGCCACTTAAACCAGGGCAATTCTCGAGCTTCCAAGCCACTTGGCATATTTACTAACCCATTGCCAGGTCACAACCAAGCATCCACGTCTGGAGCCCACATAGTAAACATGGTTAAGAGAGGGAGGCAACCATCGCCACAACCAAGCAGTTCGGAGGATGTCACTGATGACAGCCTGTCCGAGGAATCTGAGGAGGAGGGGGAGGATGAGCCCTTCCAGCTGAACCTCAATGATCATGACCTTGCCATACTCTATGGCGAAGAAGAACAAGCATTTCTCGCCCTACCCACAGTCATCAACGCAGAGTCCGGCGGGAGCGGACTAGAAAATCCGGGAGAAGACGAGAAGGAGGAGCCCTTTGAGGAGGTTCCCGAAGGATCTAGCGAAGGACCCGAGGGAGGGGAATGTACGTCGGATGATCTGCATCCAGATGACAATGGGTCCTCCAAGAGTACCGACACTGTTGATGGCCCCCACCTCCCAATGACCATATCGTTCACTGACAAAGACCTCCCAGACTCCAGACTGCGAGTCTACCCCCTACACATCCGCGGACGACTTCAGATGTTGTGGCTAAACAACATTTTGGTTGACCCAGGGTCGGGAATAAACATAATGACGTGCTCCACCTACCAGAAGATACCCGGACTCAGACGCCCTTCCATTCAACCTGCCAACTCTACTATCCAGGCTTTCAATCACATGGGAAAAACTCTCCGCGGCCCCAGAATATTTGAGCTATCCATCGGCCCCCTCGTCTGTGAGGTGGCATGCTTCGTGGCCGACATCGACACAAGGTACCCCCTGATGCTAGGGCGACCATAGTTGGATAGCATCCAAGCTATCTGTTCCCCGTGGCACCAATGCCTCCGGCTGCCATTCATGAGCCATGTGCTAACAATTTGGGGAGAGGCACGCCTCCAGTACGAGAACGAGAACAACTGGGCAATACACAATATGTTCACACTAGCCCTACGCCCGGGAGACGAGAATGAAGATGGTAGCCCACCTATGTCCCCTTATAACAGTGACTACCCCTCAGAAGAAACGGCCAGGACCATGAATTCGGTGGACAACGACGCGGAACCCAACCCGATCACCTTCCTCCCCCATGAAGTCGTAAAAGCTGGGGCACGCTCCGCACCCCTCGTAATCACTGCCATACTCGGAGGAAGAGAATTCAAGCATATTCTCATCGATACGGGAGCGAAAACTAATGTTCTCACATATTCCTCTTACCAGAAGCTAGAAGGCAAGGTTCCTAGGTTGGAGCCCTCGGATGAACTTATTTACGCCTTCGACAGCACGTGCAAGAACGCTTGCGGGCTGGTCACGCTCCCACTAAAAATCGGCCCGGTCTCCACCATCGTGAATTGCATGGTAATGAACATTCGGTCACCCCACCCTCTAATTGTCGGAAGAACCTGGCTCAACAGCGTCAAGGCCTTCGTTTCATCCACCCGACACCAATGCTTTCGCTTCCCGTACCATGGAGGAGTGATATCTATTTGGGGAGAGGCACGCTTCAACGGGGCACGAGTCCGTAATTGGAGCATTTGTACCATGCGCATCCGGCTAGAGGTGCTCGCATGTTGGCAACCAGGCTCCGCTGATGAAGAATTGGTCCAGCAAGGAAGACCCCTGAAGCGGCTCAGGGAAGGAGAGTTTGGGAATAGGGGACCCCCACCGGACATCAGCCGGCTGTCAAAAAGGAGCTGACTCAAGGAAGCAGTACGAGTCCAAGAACTAGGGACCGATCCCCCCGACTTTATTTCCATGTTTTCCTTCAAAACAAAATATTTTACAAAAGCTTATTTCCATGCTTTCCTACAAACAACAAAAACATTTTCCCAAGCCTTATTTCCGTGTTTTCCTTCAAAACAAAATGTTTTACAAAAAGCTTATTTCCATGCTTTCCTACAAACAACGAAAACATTTTCCCAAGCCTTATTTCCGTGTTTTCCTTCAAAACAAAATGTTTTACAAAAAATTATTTCCATGCTTTCCTACAAACAACAAGATATTTTCCCAAGCTTTATTTCCGTGTTTTCCTTCTAAACAAAAATGTTTTCTAAATGTCTTTCCATACTTCCAAACAACGAAAACATTTTTCCAAGCTTTATTTCCATATTCTTTTTCAAAACAAAAGTATCTTCCAAACTTTACTCCCATGTTTTGCCCCCCAAAAAAGAAGAGAGACGAGAAAAGATTAAGAGCGGCGGACCACGCTTAGGCCTACCAAAGAACGGTGGCAAGGGCATTCGAAAAGAAAGTAATAGAAAGGAAATTTAAAATCGGGGAGTTAGTACTCAAACAAATCATGCCATCAAGACAGCCTCACCCAAGAGGAAAGCTGCATCCCACGTGGGAAGGACCCTATGTGATCACCCACGCCTACTCTGGGAATGCCTACCGCTTGGTAGATGCCGAGGGAGTCGAGATTTCTGGTTCGTGGAATGCACTTTATTTAAAGAAATTCCATGCGTAGAAACTTTCAATACTTGAGAAATATTATTCTTCCTTCCTGCAATTTCCAGCGTTTAGCACTTGATGATAGAAAAATAGGACTCACAAAAGATAAACTTGTGGTTATTTAAACTCATATCCGCCAATCATGCCATTTCCTTCACACACGTATGACTTAAGGATCGGTTCACTCGATAAAAGAAAAATTGCTTATCCCGTAGACTGGGATAATTTTTAAAACCCCAAAGCATCCCTCCCTTATTTCCGCCACTACTCATATTAACCCAAGGTCATGATGAGGAGTTGCCTGGACCTAGCATATGTCCCAAAACTGGCTCTGACACTATACAAACACTTCGAAAGGGGAAGCACGAAAAGAATCAGGGTGAAAAACAGAAGAGCCCCTCCCTCAAATAAAAACAAA
Organism: Acorus calamus; assembly: GCA_030737845.1. NCBI lineage: Eukaryota > Viridiplantae > Streptophyta > Magnoliopsida > Acorales > Acoraceae > Acorus > Acorus calamus. The sequence goes on from CM060870.1 coordinate 14,962,632, forward strand.
ATCAGGCAATGAGAGGCCAACAAAAGAAAAATAACACCCAAGTGAACAGGTTAAACCTCTTTACTTTAGCAGGCTTTCACGCCTTTACGCACAATATACGCTAAACAAAGGCTATACTAGTACAGATTCGAACAAGCGGATTTTACTTTCCACCCAAAAATAAAGAAGTGGTAAAAAGAAGAAAGCCAGAGGGACCTAGAAAGTAAGACATATGCTAGAATAGGACGATTCTAAATATTGTCCGAAAGGAAGATATTACTCTTACACGATTCCCCCCTCACCTTTTATTTTTGCAAAAGGGTTTTTAAATTGGACTATGTCTGCTGGAAAAGGTGAAATTTTGACCAAAAGTCTTCCTTTTCTATGTTCAAAGGAAGCTTATTGTAAAACCTGTGAATTTTATATTATTTATATATTTAATTTAAATATATAAATAAGATATTTGAATTAAAATTAGTGTGTTTTGTGTGTTTTGTTTTTTTAAGTTTTGGCCCATTTAGTGTATCCTTATGGGCCCATTTCAATTTACAATTTTAAATATTAATGGTTATGTTGAAATTTTTATATATTTTTCTTTTTAAGATCTTCAAGATCTTAAATGGTTACAATCTCATTAACATTAGAGCTCAGAAGATTAAGTTTTGAGATTTTATTGTTATTGATTTTTAGGGACCCAGTTTTGAATTTGTGAATTTCTTGTAATATGCTCCAGGCACCTATCTGTAATTCGGATAGGGACCTATTTGTAAATCTAAAACAATCCGGGGATCGTTTTGCAATTTTTGTTAGGTTTAGATATCAAATATATATGTTGGGGTGAAAGAAAAAAAAGAAATAATAGGGTCTTGGTCTGTGTCCGTTCGGCAGATTGAGATAGGAGAGAGAAAGAGAGGTATTTATTTTGCTCTTCTTAACTTTTGATTTTCTTCTAAATTATTGTTTTTTTTATTAGTGATATTGTATTATGTTTAGGTTATTAAATCTTTGTTTTTGTTTTTATTTATTTTCTTTTAAAAATAAAATAAAATTAGGGTTTTAATTTATTTTCATGGTTAGATATATTTTTACGTTATGGGATTTTTAGTTTTTGATCAAGTTAGAGTTTTGATATGTATATGTTCCTATTGTTAGATTCTTATGATTTTATAATAAAAAAAGGGTTCTGATATATTATTTATTATTATTAGATCTATATTAGATATTTAGATTTTTGAGTCTTCATAAACTTAAGGTTTTTATTTACTATTTATTTTAAAGATTAAATCTATGTTCATATTATTAAAACATGAGTTTTTAATAATACTAGGGTTATGATTTATACAAGTACATGATAAGTTTTATTTATTTTCAACTTTTAACTAATTAATAGTTTATTTTTATAGAGAAAAATATGTTTTTTTTATTATTTTATCAATTTTTGTTATTTTATTATTATTTTAAATTTTCTGGATTTTTCTCTTTTTCTGTGTTTTGTCTTTTCTGGTTTTATCTTTTAGTGTCTTGTTTTATTGTAAATAGTTGTTTTTTATCTTTTTCTTAGGTTGTGGTATATATGGATGAGTTTTGATTGTTGGGTATAAAAATTTATACCTAATAATTATGGATAGGTAACTAGGTCTTTGGCCTAGGCTTGAATAATAGGTTTTAATTAATAATTTATTTGATTTATCTAAGTTGTAATTTTTGTTGTAGGCCTCATTCTCCGGACTTAGGGTCCATTCAAGGTGAGTAGGCCTATCGATTTATTTCGTGTGAGCTTTTGCTCTACAACGTTGAATTTTATATGCCAGTCATATTTCTGTGATATTATGTGTCATCCATGCATTTATATTTTGATAAATCTGCATGATTTGGATATTTTCTTCATATCGATCAAATTACATTTTTGTTGAATGAAGTTGCATGATTCAATTCATTCATCATGTCATTAAAATAACATGAATTATGCTATTCATGTTTCAAGAATTAACATAATATATTTTCTGATGCTTATGCTTTTGAAATAATATTTGGATTAAAGATTTTCATTTCGAGAGTTTTGGAAAAATTTAGGACTAGTGGAGACAACCTAGTCCTAGGAGATTTTATCAAGATGCATATTATGACATATTTTCTGGAATAAATCCCCCCGTAGTATTTCGCCTTTGGGGAGGAAGGTCTAGGACTCGCAAAGTCCCAAGATCGGTGAGGGGTGTGGTAAACCATTCCTTACAGCGGCGGATTCCTTTGTTTGGAGTCTGCAGCAACCGGGACATCCTGTGCTGGTGTCCTCGTAGTGATGGCAGCGGCGACCCATCATCGTCTTCTAGATCCGACGTCTCCTCGAGGGAGCCTTTTGAGCGATTTAGTCGCTTGGGGCTTGGCACACCTGTTTTGGGGAACGGTTCATCCGATTGAGAACCCTACCCGGTGATATCATTTAAGCCGCATGATTTCTATGACGTGGACAAAGGATTGGGCCACATGATTGCATTAAAATATATTTTTTTATTAAGCTCATGAATTTAAATTGATTTATTAAAGAAAATTCTTATTTTTAATATTATATATATATATATATATATATATATATATATATATATATATATATATATATATATATATATATATATGATTTTCTCATTTAACTCTCATGATTTCTCTGATGTGGGCCAAGGATTGGGTCACGTGTACATTAAAATATATATTTTAAAAGTTCATGATTTTAAATTGACTTAATAAAATAAAAGATTTATTAAATGAAATTGATTTTCATAAAACTTTATTTTTACATATACTGTCACGTGAGGTAATTTGTCAATGAGCTTATTCACTGAGTTAATCACTCACCCTATTCGATATGGGCTGGTTGTTTCATAACTAGGTATTGCGTATTCTGAGGATTAAGATGAAGTTTGGAGTTTTCGCGTCTTTCAGAAATTGCTCCGAGGTAGCGGTTCAAGAGTAAATTATAGTTGCGATCGATTATTTATGTTTATTTAGTTTAGACGGCTCCCACTGGGGTGGTTTGTTATGTAGTTTCTTTTCAATATCTTGTCTTCACAAAAAAAAAAACTCTGATATATTATAAAGTCATTGGCGAATTAAAACCGTTGGTATTATTTATTTTATTATTATTGGTTTTATTATATTTATATTATATTGGTATCATAAAAAAAAAAGAGCTGCAAATTTTGGTATTGTAATTGGAATTAGTTTAGTAGCGATCCATTTACCGTCCTATAAGCGGTTAGGTAAATGTGGGGCGTTACACTTATTGACTTGATTCCTGGTACATTCATGGATTTTTCAGCATGTTTAGAATAATATGATCAAGCATTTGAAAACCACGAAATTGGAAAACCGACACCCGAAGCTTATACCTTTCAAATACAATCTTGGTCTAGACAGAAGTGACGACAAGCGTCCCTCTAGGGACTTGATGGTATCTTTTACTTGAAGAACAATCGAAGAGTTAAAATGCCCCCCCTTATGCCACTTACACTTACACATAAGCTTGCATTTTCCTTTTTTCAAAACACCTAGGCATTCAATTTCCTTAAAATATTAGAACTAACTCCCCGTACCAAGACTAAGATCGTCCCCATTACACTCATTTCATACCCTTCCGCACATGCTTAAGAAGAAATTGTCACACTCTCACACCTACTTAAGATTCTTCTTCACTTACGCACTTGGAATCCCTCCCTTGCGTACTAAAGTATGGTTTTCCACACTTTACTTTCTCGCATTAGTTTTTCATTTACCTTAAGATGGATTGTAGCCCTTGACAATTCAAGCAAGAAGAGCTCGAAAGTCAGTGCAGGGGCGCAATCCGGACAAATTTAACACTTGGTCCATGAAAAAAATGTTTTTACAGATTTTGAAGGTCGAACAAACACTTAGGAGAACTTTCAGCAGCAGTAGATAGAAGTAGCAAAACCAAAAATTGCCCCAGGCAGGGGGCGGCTAAACTCGACTAGCTGTCCTTCACAAGACGGCTAGAAAGAACCAGCCGCCCCTGCCCCTGCCCCTGCCCCCATCTTCAGTTAAACTGTCCCAGGAAAGGGGCGGTTAAATGAAACTAGCCGTCCCTCCTTGGGTGGCTAGTTTTCACTAGCCGCCCCTCACCTGCTGCCCCATCTGCCCTGTCAGTCCCAGTGTCAATCAACTCTTCAAATCTCCAATACCTGTTAAGAGCATTTCTTTTCAAAAATTGCACATACACATCTCGTTCGCGTATACATTAATGAAACCCATATAAATATACTTCGAAAAAAATCATAGCTCGAAATCATATGTCCATCCATGAATCAAACCTATGAAGGCCAAGATTCATTTACACACACATACACATCCATGAAAATTAAGAAAAGGCGGGGGGGGGGGGGCTTTCTAAATATCCATGCTAAATAAACCAAACCATGCATGCAAAAGAAATTATAAAATTATCCCACCAAGACCATAAACATAATATGTTTTTAAAGCTTAAAATTGATTAAAAAAGGGATTTCCAAAAGAAAGAAAGAAGAGATAAAATCCTCCAAATACTCCAAACTGTGAATATCTTGAGCTGTGCATCACCGAAATATCACCTAAGTCAAAAGAAAGGAAGAAAAGCATGAATTCCTTGCATATATACAATTCTTCTACTTCAAACCAAGATACCAAAAGCTATACCTCGACGTATCATCATCCCCGGGAGGCTGAGTAGGAGGAACATCCTGACTTGGCTGGGAAGGGAGCAGCGGCTGATGAGAAGACTGGACCTCTGGAGCATCAGGAGCGGTAGGGGTCTCTCGAACTGAAGATGCGGCCCTCGCATATATCCCACGACTCCTGGACGTCGAGGGACAAGAAGCGCGACTGAAGGTGGCCCTGGTAGCTAGGGAAGCCGAAAGAGAATGCTCGGGCTCGAAAGGAAGAAGGTCGAGGTCCGCCTCAGTCATAACCCCTCCGCCGACCAACTTTCCACGCATGGCGGCTTCCCAGAGGAGGACCTGTTGAATATCTCTGTCCCTCCACTCCAACCTCTGGCGAAGGCGCGCCTCCACCCCTCTCTATCGGTCCTCCACCATCCTCAACCTCTCCTCGAGCTCCCGCGATCTCGCCTCGGAGGCTTGGAGCCTATTCTTGCTCGATCGGAGAGCATCCCGGTCCCTATCCCCAGCAGCCTGAAGGGAGCAGATCAATTCTCCCATCAAACCCCCGGGAACGCCCACCGATGCTTCTAACTCCGATACCCTCATCAGGAGGGAGTCGCTCTCACGGCATAGGATGGTGGACTCCTCCTCTCTCAACTCCATCATGGACCTCAGCCGGTCCATCTCCTCCTGAGCATGTACGACCCTGCCTCTCGCCTGACCGAGCTCCATCCTCATGGCCATCAACTCACTCCGGGATGCATCCAACTCCCTCGTCAACTCGAGCTCTCGCTCGACAGTCATGGATGGAGGGGGAGCGGAGGAAGAAGAAGCCCCAACGGCTCTCGCCCTCAACAAAGCATCCACCTGAGCCTCGAGGACACGAACCTGGTCCTACAACCGACGCCTCTGAGCCCTCAAATGCTCCACTTGCCCACCACGCGCTCGGAGGTGCTCATTGGTGGCCTTGAGCCTCTTCTCCATCTCATTCAACTCAACCTGCAAAAGTGGCACCGCTCAAAAATATTTAAACAAGAAGAGAATGAGAAAAAGGAAAAGGATTTCTAACTTACATAGGCGTCCGGGATCTCCTCCTCCATCGTCCCAAAGATGTCCGCGTACTCCTGACGATACCAAGCTAAGTAGTCGTCACTCGAAGTCACCTCGGGACGACGCTCCACCAAGGTTCCCCTGCCCATCCACCCGGCTACATATGACGCGTAGTTCCTTGGGAGATTCGTGTCCCAAGGAATTCCAGCCACGAGAATCGAAGGACGCCACGGTAAAAGATCGGGCACCCACTGGTGGTACCCGGGCTGGCGGACAACCCGACTGATCGCATGAAACATGACCTCGTTAAAGTAGATCAGCCATACGTCCCGTGACAACTCCTCAGGGACCACCTCCTCCGCGTAGGGCCTCCAAATCATCTACAAAGCATTAAAAGAGACAGGAAGAGCGCTTAATCAAAAGAAAATCAAATACAAGCCAAGAAAACTCGAAGAAAATATATACCTCTTCCTCTGTCAAGACACGGAAGGCCTCCTGACAATGAGCGAGGCGGTGCAAGCGCAAAGATCCTTGGGGCGCCCATCTCACAGCCCAAGGGAGAGCACGGTTGAACGGCGCTGGAATCGGACGGTCAACCGTAAAATGCTTGTACCCAAAAACCTGCAAGTTGAGGGAGAAATTCTCAGAATCAAGTGAGATGAACCAAAAGACATCCACCCCCTACTCACGCATACCTGGAGAAAGGGAGCAAAGCCGCCAAGATTCTTGCCCCCAGCCCTCTTCACCTTCTTCGAGAGCTCCGTAAAAAGGTGGGCGAGCATCGCGGCTCCCCAAGCATAGCGTCCCACACCCTCCAAGTCCCTCATCAGCAACAGGGAATGAGAGGAGACCTTGTCAGAGGCCGTTGAGAAGAGAACCCGATCGAATAAATAAAGGAAGAATGCCCTAAGCACCCTCCGCGCCCTCTGTGGGCACGCAGCTGCTTCTCTCACCACGATCATTGCCCGTCTCCTCTCGAAGCTAGCTACAGCTTCACCCTTCTGGCGCTCTGTGAAGGAACCAAGGCCATACTGCCCTGAAAGCCGCCCCAAGGGGATCCAGTTCAGCGTTCGCTCTCGCTTGACGAACTCCCACTCCCCAATCAACTCTTGGAAAAGTGCCTTGTAATCGGCAAGGGTGGCCGCAATCACTGCCTCCCCCGATACTGGAAGACCGGTGATCTGCTGAACGTCCTCGAGAGTCGGCATGACAACACCGGTGGGAAGGATGAAGGCACAACTCTCCGGATCCTATCTCTCCGCCAAGGCCTCCACATAAGGCCGATGGACGTGGAACGGCTCGATCAGGAAGAAGGAGCGAAAGCCCGCCCCATCCACCAAACTCCTCTCCCCCTGGCCCAAGGCATCATACCATCTTTCATTGCATACCACAAAGCCCGAATGCGGTTCGGTCGCTATAAACAAAATGAAAGGAACGTGGGTTAATTTAAAAGTGGTCGAGAGGTAAGCATCCAAATCTACGAATTCATTTAGAAACCATGCTTAGCAGGATAAACTTCTATATCCTAAAACAAAAGCATGAAAATAGAAGACTTCACACGTAGGCCCACCTTCAGTCATTCGTAAAACACCTTCATATGACCACCCTGTAGATACCCCAATTTTGACCGTCCAGAGAGACAAAAAATACTTCAAGTAACACACGGAAATATCCCACATTTGAACATCTAAATAGAGAACCAAAGTTCAGGAAGCCCTAAACCCTAACCCTGACCGAAACCGGAAACCCGAACCCTAGCCCTGACCCATACCAGAAACCCTAAACCTAACCCTGACCCCAGCCCCGGCCTAAACCAGAAACCCAAACCCTAACCCTAGCCCTAAAACCAAACCCCAAACCTAGCTCTAGCCCTAACCAGAAAACCAGAAACCCAAAAACCCTAAGCCCCTGGCAAGGGGCGGCTAACCCTAACTAGCCGCCCCACACCAGGCGGCTAGTTAGCACTAGCCGCCCCCCCTGGCCGACTTTGGACCAGTCCCTGGATGGGACATAAAGCAATATTTAATGCTGATCATTGCGGCGGGTCATGACCTTTAGCCGCCCAATCTTGGCCGGATCAACCCAAGTAACCGACCCAAGCCACCGCATGTCAGAGATGGGACGTTTGGCAGGTTATGATAGGGGTGGCTACCAGGAAGTAGCCGCCCCATCCTGGGCGGCTAGTTAGCACTAGCCGCCCTTCACCTGGTCTCTGACAGAAGAACCAGAGAATTAATGAGGGGTCTAATCGAAGCCAACCCACTCCATTACCCCCTGGATGTTCCCCTGCCTCTCTTTTACTATAATTAGAGGGGGTCCCAATCCCAAATACAACATCCACAACATCAACAACCATTCAACACCAACATCCCACAATTCACAACACAATTCACATTCCCTTTCCCCACTAGAAATCCCAATAGAGAGAGAGAGAGAGCCCCTTTTGTGAGAGAAATACCCATTTCCCTACATAAAATACCCTCTCATCCACCCTCCAGAAACCCGGGCTAAACCTAGCTTAGCCCCTGTGCAAAACCAAACCCATTTCCTACCGAAGTTCTGTCCAAACCAGACCAGGCCCTGGACGGCTAAAACATATTAGCCGCCCCTGACCAGACGGCTCAAACCCACTAGCCGCCCCCTATACACACCCCACTTACACCCCCTATGTCCCAAGACTCCTTTAGTCAAGCCCCGGAAGCAGAATAGGATTATCTGTTTTTCACCTCTGTGTACGGTATATCCGTGTCTCAGAGCAGAGACCCCACAAACTCCCCGCGTAGGCGATCAAATCCAACCCAAACCTTTTCCTGCTTTAGAAAAAGCAGGTGCCAATCACACATAACCCCCCTGAATCCTCTTGAGACGCTATCGGGCGCCTCGACCAGGAACGACACCCCTCACCCTTCCGAGAAGACGATCCGGCCGAGCCTGTCAGGGCACGCATCCGATCCGAATCCCCGAAGAACCCCCACACACGCACGCGCACACCGCGCACCGCCGGGATCCTTTCCGACAGCACTGACACCACGCGGCCATTCGGACCCCTTCCCGATGATACCGACAAATCTGGCGATCATGGTGGGACTTCCCTCGTGAAAAACATCAAAAGGGTAATCCTCTTCTGCCCCCCTCTTTCAAGCTTGACTAGAATGCTATCAACCCTCTAGGAAGGTTAGAGTTTCCCACCCCTCGAATCAGTTCCTCCTCTAATTCACATCACAACATCATTTATTGCTTTGTAAGCCACACACCGCTGCGCAATCCTTTACTGCTTTGTAAGCCGCACAATGCTGCGCAATAATTTACTGCTTTATTTACTGCTTTATATCTGCATTCATTCCCTTAAAATATTTCACATGCATCATGGAATCCCGCGTAGAGGAGGAGATACTAGAGGAAAGAATCCACCAAGAGGGTCAGGCCACGCAATTCCTGACCCATCTAGAGGAAAAGATGGCCAGTCTAGGATACCAATCGGTAGAGGACATGTTTCATGACCTCGCCGACTACCGCCAGGTCAAAACCCTAAGACAGGACGCCCCTGTCGAAACCCCTAAGGCCATTCCCAAGACCCCATTTACACCCAGTCACTCGGTCAACCAGAGCGTCTTTTCGTTCACCCCCCTTTCCCCCGCGAATCCAATATTCCCAACCGTTTCCACCCCAAACCCGGAACCGCAAGGCAGCCCTCCCAGGGGAGAAACACTGGATGAAACCATCCGGAGAATCCTCTCTGAGACTGGTCCCTCAACCCCCAAACACATGTCTCTACATAACCTGAGGCAAATCCCGTCAGTCCACCTACCGGAGGGATTCAAAATCCCCAAATTCGCCGGTATAACGGTCGTGGAGACCCAGACATTCATTTAACTGCCTTTTATCTAGACGCACGCCCGTTTCTAGATAATCAACCTCTGCTAGTCTTCCTCTTCCAGAAATCATTGGAAGGAGAAGCACTACAATGGTTCTCCACCCTCCCTGTAGATCACTTGTCGAATTTCTCGGCTGTAAGCGCAAAATTCTTGGGCCGCTACGGTTATCAGAGGATTAGAACCCCCTCTATTTCGGATTTAACCATAGAGACAATGAGGCCTAGGGAGGAATTTGAGCAATACGTGTCTCGGTGGCGCACACTTGTCCACCGAACCGGCCTGCAACTCACAGAATGTCAATAAATTGACATGATGTTACAGAGCCTAAGTCCAGAACTTCGTATGAGCCTTTCGTACGGAGACTGTACTACGTATCAGCTTCTAATTGACCGCCACAACAGGATTTCCCGTTGTGTAGCCCCAGTAGTCCAAACCCAGTCCCCACCTATCAGCTATAGGGTTGGACAACCGCCTCGTAAGGCACATACCCCCACGGTAGAGGGGATTATTACACAAGTATTGGCACTCTACCCGAACGGAGCATGAGTTCCTGATCGAGGAACGGCTCGAGATAGTACACGTTCGGTTCATCTGGGTATGCGCCGCCTCGGCCAATCAACCAAAACTTCACTACTCGATCAGTACCCGTCCCCGTGCCGACACAACAAAACCCGGTAATCCAAAGTTGCCCGGTCCAAAGCCCTGTAAATTCAAGACAAGGCCAGCCTAGGACCCTTTTTCATTCCAGCTTCTTAAGAAGTCAGAACCTAAGTCCTAGGCAGCCCTCCCCAAATACTTATAACGAGGTCTCCCCTCTGACATCCTATGATCAGAGACGAAAGGGAAAGAGGGACTCCTACCCTCCCCTCCCAGAAACACTAACTAGTATTTTTAGGGTACTAATGGACACGAATAGTATCTCCCTCCCAGCTGCTAAACCTCCATTCCCTGGAGCCAGCTGACTGCGTTACTGTCAATACCACCAACAACATGGTCATACCGTAGAACAATGCATTGTTTTTCAGGATTTTATTTATGATTTAAATGATGACAGGCGCCTTGATTGGGCCATGATCAAAAGCCACTTAAACCAGGGCAATTCTCGAGCCTCCAAGCCACTTGGCATTTTTACTGACCCATTGCCAGGTCACAACCAAGCATCCACATCTGGAGCCCACATGGTAAACATGGTCAGGAGAGGGAGACAACCATCACCACAACCAAGCAGTTCAGAAGGTGTCACTGACGACAGTCTGTCCGAAGAATCCGAGGAGGAAGAGCAGAACGAGCCCTTCCAGCTGAACCTCGACAATCATGACCTTGCCATACTCTATGGTGAAGAAGAAGATGCAGTTCTCGCCCTTCCCACAGTCATCAACATCGAGTCCGACGAAAGCGGACTAGAAAACCCGGGAGGAGACGAAGAAGAAGAGCCATTTGAGGAGATCCCCGAAGGAGCTAGTGAAGGACCCGAAGGGGGGTAATGTACGTCGGATGATCTGCATCCGGACGACAACGGGTCCTCCAAGAGTACCGACACTGTCGACGGCCCCCGCCGCCCAATGACCATTTCGTTCATTGACCAAGACCTCCCGGATCCCAGACTGCGAGTCTACCCCCTACACATCCGCGGACGACTTCAAATGTTGTGGCTAAACAACATCTTCGTGGATCCAGGGTCAGGAATGAACATAATGACGTGCTCCACCTACCAAAAGATACCCGGACTAGGCCGTCCTCCCGTCCAACCGGCCCACCATACTATTCAAGCTTTCAACCATACCGGGAAGACTCTCCGCGTCCCCAGAACATTCGAGCTGTCCGTCGGCCCTCTTATCTGTGAAGTAGTCTGCTTCGTGGCCGACATCGACACAAGGTACCCATTGATGTTGGGGCGACCATGGTTAGACAGCATCCAAGCTATCTGTTCTCCCCGACACCAATGCCTTCGACTGCCCTTCTTGAGTCATATTCTGACAATCTGGGGAGAGGCGCGCCTCCGATACGAGAATGAGAACAACTGGGCGATACATAATATGTTCACACTAGCCCTACGACCGGGGAACGAGGATGAAAGTGGTAGTCCACCTGGGTCCCCTTACGACAACAACTATCCTTCAGAAGAAGCAACCAGGACCCTGCATCCACCAAGCGATCTTACGGAGCCCAACTCGATCACCTTCCTCCCCCATGAAGTCGCAAAAGCCGGAACACGCTCCGCACCCCTCGCAATCACTGCCATACTCGGAGGAAGGGAATTCCGGCACATTCTCATCGATACGGGAGCGGAAACTAACGTTCTTACATATTCCGCCTACCAGAAGCTAGAAGGCATGGTTCCCATATTGGAACCCTCGGACGAATACATTTATGCCTTCGACAGCACACGCAAGAACGCTTGCGGACTGGTCACACTCCCACTAAAGATCGGCCCGGTCTCCACCATCGTCAACTGCATGGTGATGAACATTCAATCGCCCCACCCTCTGATTGTTGGGAGGACATGGCTCAACAGCATCGAAGCTGTCTCATCCACCCAACACCAATGTCTTCGCTTCCCGTACCGCGGGAAAGTAGTATCCATATGGGGAGAAGCACGCTTTAACGAGACACGGGACTGGAATTGGAGCGTCTGTGCCATGCGCATCCGGCTAGAGGTGCTCGCATGTTGGCAGCCAGGCTCCACTGACGAAGAACTGCTCCATCAAGGAATGCCCTTGAAGAGACTCAGGGAAGAAGAGTTCGGGAATAGGGGACCCCCACCGGACATCAGCCGGCCGACCAAGCGAAGCCAACTCGAGGAAACAATGCGAATCCAAGAACCAGGTACCGATCCCCCCGGGTAAGCTTTCGTCACACCCTGTACATATTTGTTTACAGCTTTTCCTAAAAATCCAAAATCGAAAAATATTTGTTTATCAGCTTTCGTTTTCGTCACACCCTGTACATATTTGTTTACAGCTTTTTCTAAAAATCCAAAATCAAAAAATATTTGTTTATCAGCTTTCGTTTTCGTCACACCCTGTACATATTTGTTTACAGCTTTTTCTAGAAATCAAAAGATCAAAATATTTGTTTACCAGCTTTCGTCTTTCATCACCCTATACGTATTTGTTTACCTGCTTCCCTAAAAGAAACCAAAATCCAAAAAATACATGCTGATCAGCTTTCATTCCCCAACTCTGAACATACTTGTTTCCAGCTTTATTTCCACTCTTCTTTAAAAACAAACAAAAATGTTTTTACAAAAAAATGTTTTCCCACACTCTCCTTCAAAACAAAATCTTTACAAAACCGTATTTCCGTGCTTCCCAAAAAAAAAAAAAAAAAAAAAAAATTTTCCCGACTTTCTTTACTTGTTTACCAAACAACGAAAATATTTACAAGCCGCATTTCCAACGAAAATGTTTTCCAAAGCTATACTTCCACACCTATCTTCAAAACAAAATATTTTAGCAAAACCATATCTCCATGATTTCTGCCAAAAGCATTTTTTCAAACTGTCTTTCCATACTTCCCTTCTAAAAACAAAACTGTTTTCCAAACTTTATCCCCATTCTCTTTCCAAAAGTATATCTATTCGCCAACACAGGCCCCTTTTCAAAAACGTAAGTATGCATTTGTCTTCACACTTTTGAAAAAAAATAATAATATATAATACAAACGAAAAAAAGATTAAGAGCGGCAGACCATGCCCAGGCCTACCAAAGAAGGGTGGCAAGGGCATTCGAAAAGAAGGTAATAAAAAGAAAAATTGAAATCGGGGAGTTAGTACTTAAGCAAATCATGCCATCAAGACAGCCTCACCCAAGAGGAAAGTTGCAACCCACATGGGAGGGACCCTATGTGATCACCCATGCCTGTTCCGGGAATGCCTACCGCTTGGTAAATGCCGAAGGAGTCGAGGTTCCCGGTTCGTGGAATGCACTTTATCTAAAGAAATTCCATGCATGAATAGCTTTCAATACTTGAGAACTATTATTCTTCCTTCCTGCGATTTCCAGCGTTTAGTACTTGATGATAGAATTATAAGACTCTCAAAGATAAACTCTTATCTATTTGAACACATCTCCGCCAAATCATGCCGTTTCCTTCACACACGTATAACTGGACTAGATTCACCCGAAAGAAGAGAAATTGCCTACCCCGTAGACTGGAACAATTTAAAACCCCAAAGCAAAACATCCCTTATTTCCGCCCCACTCGTATTAACCCTAGGTCAAAATGAGGAGTTACCTAGACCTGGCATATGTCCCAAAACTGGCTCTGGCACTATACAAACACTTCTAGAGGGGAAGCATGAAAAGAATCGGGGTGAAAAACAGAAGAGCCCCCCCCTCAAATAAAAAAAATCAGGCAATGAGAGGCCAACAAAAGAAAAATAACACCCAAGTGAACGGGTTAAACTCTCTATTTTAGCAGGCTTTCACGCCTTTACGCACGGTATACACTAGACAACGGCTATACCAGTATAGGTCCAAACAACGGACTGTACTTTCCACCCAAAATAAAGAAGTGGTAAAGAGAAGAAAGCCAGAGGGACCTAGAAAGTAAGACATGTGCTAGACTGGGACAATTCTAAAATATTGCCCGAAAGGAAGATATTACTCTTACCCCATTCCCCCCCCCCTTTTTATTTTCGCAATGGGATACAAAATTGAACCATGTCTGCCGGGAAAGGCGAAATTTCGATCAAAGGTAGATCATTTCTAGATTTACAACTACACACACTCACATGAGTTCGCTTAGAAACTTGCCTATCCAAGAGAAGCTTATTTGACTTGACTCCTGGTACACTCATGGATTTTTCAGCATGTTTAGAATAATACGATCAAGCATTTGAAAACCACGAACCTAGAAAAATCGACACCTAAGGCTCATACCTTTCAAATACAATCCTGGTTTGGACATAGGTGACCACAAGGGCTCCTCCACGGGGACTTGATGGTATCTTTTACTTCAGAAAATCAAGAACATTGCTCTCTCACGTAAGAAACCATCGAAAAATTAAAATGCCCCCTTAGGCCAATTACACTTACGCATAAGCTTGCATTTTTCTTTTCCGAAAACACCTTGGCATCCGATTTTCTGGAAATATTAAAATTGACCCCCCGTACCTAATATTAAGATTGTCCCCACTCATTTCATACCCTTCCACACATGCTTGAGAAGAAATTATCCCACTTACACACATGCTTAAATTTCTTCTTCACTCACGCACTTGGAATCCCTTCCTTGCATACTAAAGCATGGTCTCCCGCACTTTACTTTCTCGCATTATCTTTCCATTTCACATTAAGATGGATTGTAGCCCTTGACAATTCAAGCAAGAAAGAGCTCGAAAGTCAGTGCAGGGGCGCAATCCGTACAGCTTTAACACTTGGTCCATGGAAGGGATGTTTTTATAGGTCTCGAAGGTTGAAACGGTCACAAAGGCTTTCGGCATCAGCAGCAGACAGGAGCAGCAGAACCAGATTGCCCAGGTAGGGGGCGGCTAGTTTACACTAGCCGCCCGTTGCCTACATCCATTTCAGCTATGTCAGTCCATATCCAATCAACTCTTCAACACTTCTTTCCCAGGAAGTAGCCGCCCCATCCTGGGCGGCTAGTTAGCACTTGCCGCCCTTCACCTGGTCTTTGACAGAAGAACCAGAGAATTAATGAGGGGTCTAATCGAAGCCAACCCACTCCATTACCCCCCGGATGTTCCCCTGCCTCTCTTTTACTATAAATAGAGGGGGTCCCAAGCCCAAATACAACATCCACAACATCAACAACCATTCAACACCAACATCCCACAATTCACAACAACCATTCAACACCAACATCCCACAATTCACAACATAATTCACATTCCCTTTCCCCACTAGAAATCCCAAGAGAGAGAGAGAGAGAGCCCCTTTTGTGAGAGAAATACCCATTTCCCTACTTAAAATACCCTCTCATCCCACCCTCCAGAAACCCGGGCTAAACTTAGCTTAGCCCCTGTCCAAAACCAAACCCATTTCCTACCGAAGTTCTGCCCAAACCAGACCAGGTCCTGGACGGCTAAAACATATTAGCCGCCCCTGACCAGACGGCTCAAACCCACTAGCCGCCCCCTATACACACCCCACTTACACCCCCTATGTCCCAAGACTCCTTTAGTCAAGCCCCGGAAGTAGAATAAGATTATCTGTTTTTCACCTCTGTGTACGGTATATCCGTGTCTCAGAGCGGAGACCCCACAAACTCCCCGCGTAGGCGATCAAATCCAACCCAAACCTTTTCCTGCTTTAGAAAAAGCAGGTGGCGATCACACATACCCCCCTGGATCCTCTTGAGACGCTATCGGGCGCCTCGACCAGGAAAGACACCCCTCACCCTTCCGAGAAGATGATCCGACCGAGCCCGCCAGGGCACGCATCCGATCCGAATCCCCGAAGAACCCACACTGCGCACCGCCGGGATCCTTTCCGACAGCACCGACACCACGCGGCCATTCGGACCCCTTCCCGATGATACCGACACACCCGTTCTACCCTCTTATCCCATTGTGGTCATCACGTGCATGCCTTCTCTATTTTTACCGTCTAGCATGATTATACACTTTTTTATAAGCCCACCCAAGCATGTGAAGGAACTTAGACCCGTAAAAATGCATACACCTACTCTCTCTTACTCCATCATGATCAAATACATATGAAAATCTATATATTCTGAAAGAAATATATGCATACAAAACCGTCACATGCAAGCATGCTAGCCATACCCCTCCTATCTTGTTTTAAATAGAACAAACATGGATGTGCATAAAAATTGTCCCTCTTTCTAAAAACAAACCCATATCAGCATGCTTACATATCCCATCGTGGTAGAACCATACATCCAAGCATGCTTACTAACACACGCATGTACAAATATTACACATGAATCACCTATTTCATACTACAAAGACATATATCCACATATATGTAAATAAAAGGCTAGAACAAAGGGGTTAGAAAAATACCACGGCCCGTGTGGACCCAGGAGCGTCTACCTCCGCCTCGTCAGGATCGTCCATCCCGTCATCATGCCCCTCCTCCTCGTCCTCCTCGAACACGGCCTCAGCCTCAGCACCAATGCCGGCCTTTGTGGCCCCTGTATCTACACCCTCAGCCTCCCCGGCCTTGCCCCCAACACCCCCGGTCTCCTCCATACCCACCTCGCCGGAGATGAACTCCGCAAAAGCCCCCGTAGCCCTTCTTTCCTCCTCCTCAGCCCTGGCTTCTATAGCCTCCCTGTCCAGCATCCCGACAATGGCCTCCAACGACAATCTCACATCCTCACTAACTCCCTCAGCCCTTATCCCCTCAATTACACCCTCGGCCGGTCCTCCGACCTCCGGAACCACCTCTTCGACCACCACCGGTCGATCCCCACGCTTCCTCTTGCGTGTATATCCTATCATACTACTCCCAACATCCGGGGCAGCCCCCAAAGGCAAGTCCCCAACCTCACCCGCGCCGATGCCCACCAACGGCACCTCCGCCGCACCCATAACTTCCCTCACAGCCTCTACCTCCGGCCTATCGCTCTCCGATGATGAAGAGCTCGGGCTACACTCTCCATGAGCCACCCGTGGTCGTTTTCCCCTCGAAGTAATCGCCTTCGACCTCGTCATCTCCCTCGGATTGAAAAGAAAAAAGAGAACCCAAAACCTAGGGTTTCAATACCAAGAGAGAAGGATGGATCTAGGTCGAAATGGAGGAAAAAAAGGCAAAGGAATCAAAGGTTTCTCAGTTTAAGACGGAGAAGAAGGAGTAATGGAGGGAGAGAAACCGTTTTGAAACGTATGGAGAGAGAGAGAGGATCTTTTCGATTATAAGGGACCCAGTTATGGGGCGGCTACCCGCCAGTAGCCGCCCCCTCTCGGGCGGCTAGTTTCAACTAGCTACCCCTCCTAGCTTTTCAAACTCTCATTTAAAACCCATTTCCAACTTTCTTCCAAGTCCTAAATTCCAGTTTTCTAAAAACAAACAGCCATGTATTGGCTTATTTCCTGACACTACTTGATCAAACACGACTTTTCCAAAGTTTTACTACACTTTCAGTACCATCTAGTTCGAATTTCTTCAGTTCTGGTTCTTTTTTAGAGTTCTTATCCTTCGGATGATCCAATTCACCAACTAAAATCTTTACTTGCTTTCTGTCGATGATATCCCCTCCTTGCTGAGTTTTCCCAAGCACGGGAACGGTAGGCATGAGGAAACTGACGCTGGACAGCTCCATGCACGATAGCTAAAGAACCTCGACCGTGGGTTGGATCACTCACCATTTACTTTTCCCGCCTTCCACCTGGATCATCCTTTCGGTTAAAAATTCTAGTCACGACCTAGCCTCTGACAGTCTAAATCAACTCCCTGGATAGTACTGGTCACGTTGTCTTAACTTCTTGAAGGTCGGGCCGGCCAAAATAAGGGTCTCTTTCCTTATCATCGGTTGAAGTCCTTCCTGCTTCACGCAAAAACTCTATCTGATGAGGGACAATTGTAGATACCCCAATTTTGACCATCTAGAAAGATGAAAATACTTCATGTAACACCCAGAAATAACCCACATTTGGGCATCAAATAGAAAACCAAACTTCAGGAAACTGGAAACCCTAAAAAACCCCAACCTTGACCTAAACCCTGGCCTAAACCTTGGCCCAAACCCTAAACCTAAAACCTAGCCTAAACCCTGGCCTAAACCTTGGCCCAAACCCTAAACCTTAAAAAAAAATCTGAAATGGGGCGGCTAACCTAAACTAGCCGCCCCACACCAGGCGGCTAGTCCCCACTAGCCGCCCCCCCAGCCGACCGCAAACCGCTTCTCTGGATGGGACATAAAGCAGCATTAAATGCTGATCATTGCGGTGGGTTGTGATCTTTTACCGCCCCATCTTGGCCGGATCAATCCCAATAACCGACCTGAGCCACCGCTTTTCAGAGATGGGATGTTTGGCAGATCATGATGGGGGCGGCTACCAGGAAGTAACTGCCCCATCCTGGGCGGCTAGTTTCAACTAGCCGCCCTTCACCTGGTCTCTGACAGAAGAACCACATAATTAATGAAGGGTCTAATCAAACACACTATTAACCAAGCCACTCTATTACCACCTGGATATTCCCCTGCCTCTCTTTTACTATAAATAGAGGGGGTTCAAAACATTTCAACAACATCATCAAATTCCAATCTCAATTCACAACCACCAACACACCATCAACCCCCCACCCTCAAGCCCATTTCACCACTTGAAATCCCAAGAGAGAGAGAGTGAAAGTCTCATTTGTGAGAGAAAAAACCTATTTCCCATACAAATCCGACCTCCCAATCCACCCTCCAAAACCCAGGTTAAACTAGGTTTAGCCTCTGTCAAAACCAAACCAATTTCCTACCAAAGTTTTGCCCAAATCCACCCAAGTCCTGGACGCTAACCCTAGTCAGCCGCCCCCTACCCGACGGCTCAAACCCACTAGCCACCCCTGTCCTACACCCCACCTGCACCCCATTGTCCCAAGACTCCTTCAGTTAAATCCCGGAAGCAGAATATGATTACCTATTTTTTTCACCTCTGTGTACGGTATGTCCGTGTCTCAGAGTAGAGACCCCACAAACTTCCCCCGCAAGGCGATCAAATCCAACCCCACTTTTTCCTTCTCTTCAAAAAAAGTAGGTAGCGATCACACACACACCGGAATCCCCTTGAGCCGCTGTCAGGTGCCTCGATCGGGAATGATACCCCACCACCCTTCCGAGAGATGATCCAGCCGAGCCCGCCAAGGCGCACACCGGATCCGAATCCCCGAAGAACCCCCACACACGTGGATTTTTCACACCGACAAGGATGAGCCCTTCCAGCTGAACCTCGATGACCACGACCTCGCCATACTCTACGAGGAAGCAGAACACGTAGTTCTTGCCCTGCTCGTGGTCAACAACATTGAGTCCGACGAGAGGGACTAGAAAACCCAGGAGAAGACGAGGAGGAGGAGCCCTTTGAGGAGATCCCCGAAGGAGCAAGCGAGGGACTCGAGGGAGGGGAATGTACGTCGGATGATCTGCATCTAAACAACATCTTCGTTGACCCGGGGTCAGGGATGAATATAAAGACATGATCCACCTACCAAAAGATACCCGGACTAGGCCGCCCTCCCGTCCAACCGGCCCACTCTACGATCCAGGCTTTCAATCATACCGAGAAACTCTCCGCGGCCCCAGAACATTCGAGCTAACTGTTGGACCCCTGATCTGCGAGGCGGCATGCTTCGTGGTAGACATCGACACAAGGTACCGCCTGATGCTAGGGCGACCATGGTTGGACAGCATCCAGGCCATCTGCTCCCCCCGACACCAATGCCTCCGACTGTCATTCATGGGCCATGTGCTAACAATTTGGGGAGAGGCACGCCTCCAGTATGAGAACGAGAACAACTGGGCACTACACAATATGTTCACACTAACCTTACGCCCAGGAGCTGAAGACAGAAGCATTAGCCCACTTGGATCCCCAATAACAGCAACTACCCCTCGGAGGAGACAGCCAGGACCCTGAACTCAGCAAAGAATCACATAGAGCCCAATCTGATTGCCTTCCACCCCCATGAAGTCGCAAAAGCCGGAGCATGCTCCGCACCCCTCGCAATCACTGCCATACTCGGAGGAAGAGAATTCAAGCATATTCTCATCGATACAGGAGCGGAAACTAATGTTCTCACTATTTCGCAAGGTCCCTAGGCTGGAACCCTCGGATGAATTTATCTACGCCTTCGACAGCACGCGCAAGAATGCCAGCGAACTGGTCACGCTCCCACTAAAAATCGACCCGGTCTCCACCATCGTCAACTGCATGGTAATGAACATTCGATCACCCCACCTCCTGATCGTCGGAAGAACCTGGCTCAACAACATCGAGGTCATTTCATCCACCCGACACCAATGCCTTCGCTTCCCGTACCGCAGAGGAGTGATATCTATTTGGGGAGAAGCGCGTTTCAACGATACACAGGTCCAAAACTGGAGTGTTTGTGCCATGCGCATCCGACTAGAGGTGCTCGCATGTTGGCAACCAGACTCCATTGATGGAGAATTGCTTCAACAAGGTGTCGGTACCGTCAGGGAGGCCTCCGGGGTGTTGGAGCGGATTCCGGCGGGGTGCGCGGTGAGCGCGCGTGTGCGTGTGTGGGGGTTCTTCGGGGATTCGGATCGGATGCGTGCCCTGGCGGGCTCGATCGGATCGTCTTCTCGGAAGGGTGAGGGGTGTGTTGGTCCTGGTTGAGGCGTCCGATAGCGTTGCAAGAGGATTCAGGGGTTTGTGTGATCGCCACCTGCTTTTTCTAAAAGCAGGAAAAGGTTGGGTTTGGTTTTGGTCGCCTACGTGGGGAGTTTGTGGGGTCTCCGCTCTGAGACACGGATATACCATACACAGAGGTGAAAAACAGGTATCCTATCATGCTTCTAGGGCTTGACTAAAGGAGTTATGGACAAAGGGGTGTAAGTGGGTGTGTATAGGGGGGCGGCTAGTTGGATCTAGCCGTCTGGTATGTTTCTAATCTTTTAGTCTTAGCCTTTTATTTTGGTGTATATGCACGTGTTTTGGTTGGTATGAATATGTTGTATATGTGTATTATACTCGTATGTGTGTTTTAAATAGGCATGCTTGCGTATAAGTTTAGTCACGGTGGGATGTGTATAGGGAGGGGGATAATTTCTATATATATATCCATGGTTGTTATATGCATATAAAGGAGAGAGAGATGACATAGTTAATATGCTTGCATGCGATACTTTTCTATGTGTATGTGATTTCGTACGTGTTTGATCGTGGTAGGGCATGAGGGAGTGTATGCATGCATTTCATGGGTTCGAGTTCTATATTGCTGTATTGCTTAGGTGTGTTGAGGGGAGGTATAAGCATGATAGGCCTGATGTAAGAAAGCGTGTGAGTGGTGACCACGGTGGGATGTGTTTGATATTCGTCTAGCATGCGTGATCACATGAGGAGTGTAGCTTCTTACTTTCATGCTTTTGTTTCTTTTTTTAGCATGTGGAAGTTTCATTTCGCTAAGCATGGTTTAAAATGATTTCGTAGATTTGGACTCTTACCTCTCGCTCGCTTTTAAACTGACCCATGTTCCCTTCGTTTGTTTTGTGGAGGCCGAATCGTATCCGGGCTTTATGGCACGGGACGAAGAGATGGTACGACGCCTTGGGGCAGGGGGAGAGGAGCTTGGTGGATGGAGTGGGCTTCCATTCCTTCTTCCTGATCGAGCCATTCCACGTCCACCGTCCTTACGTGGAGGCTTTGGCGGAGAGGTGGGATCCGGAGAGTTGCGCTTCCATTCTCCCTACTGGTGCTGTCATGCCGACCCTTGAGGACGTCCATCGAATTACGGGCCTTCCGGTTTTGGGGGAGGCAGTGATCGCGGCCACCCTAGCTGACTACAGGGGGCTTTTCCGAGTGTTGATCGGGGAATGGGAGTTCGTGGGGCGGGAGCGGACGCTGAACCGGATCCCTTTGGGGCGGCTTTCGGGGCAGTACGGCCTCGGTTCCTTTACAGAGCGCCAGAAGGGCGAAGCTGCAGCTAGCTTCGAGAGGCGGCGGGCGATGATCGAGGTGAGAGAGGCGGCCGCATGTCCACAGAGGGCACGGAGGGAGTTGAGGGCGTTCTTCCTCTACTTCTTCGGCCGGATCCTCTTCTCGACGGCCTCCGACAAGGTTTCCTCGCATTCCCTTC
The DNA here is from genome assembly GCA_030737845.1 of Acorus calamus. Taxonomy (NCBI): domain Eukaryota; kingdom Viridiplantae; phylum Streptophyta; class Magnoliopsida; order Acorales; family Acoraceae; genus Acorus; species Acorus calamus. The sequence goes on from CM060870.1 coordinate 14,984,919, forward strand.
TGCTGATGAGGGACCTGGAGGGCATGGGGCGATATGCTTGGGGAGCGGCGATGCTTGCCCATCTATTTGCGGAGCTCTCGAAGAAAGTCAAGAGGGCTGGGGGAAAGAACCTTGGCGGCTTTGCGCCATTTCTTCAGGTACGTGTAAGTGATAAATGTCCTTTTTTCGGCTTAGCTTACTTTGATCGTGACGATTCCCCTCTTGCTTTGCTAGATCTTTGGGTACGAGCACTTCGCCATTGATCGCCCGACTTTCGCTCCGTTCGATCATGCCCTCCCCTGGGCTATGAGATGGGAACCTCGGGGGTCTTCTCGTTTGCACCGCCTCGCTCAATTCCGAGAGACCTTCCGCGTCTTGTCGGAGGAAGAGGTATGAGTTTTCTTTGAATTTCTTTGGCTTGTATTTGGTTTTCTTTTGACTAAGCGCTCTTCCTATCTTTCGATGTTTTTTTTAGATGACGTGGAGGCCTTACTCGGAGGAGGTTCCCGAGGCCCTGGCGCGAGACGTCTGGCTGATCTACTTTAATGAGGTTGTATTCCATGCGATCAGCCGGGTCGTCCGCCAGCTTGGGTACATCAGTGGGTGCCCGATCCTCTTCCGCGGCGCCCCTCGATTCCAGTGGCCGGGATTCCTCGGGATACGAACCTCCCTAGGAACTACGCGACGTATGTGGCAGGATGGATGGGCCGAGGCGTCTTGGTGGGGCGTCGTCCCGAGGTCACTTCGAGTGACGAATACCTAGCTTGGTATCGTCGGGAGTATGCAGGTATCCTAGGGACGATGGAGGAGGAGATCCCGGATGCCTACGTAAGTTTGGAAGCTCTCCTTCTCTTCTTCGTTCTCTTTTGCTTGAATATTTTCTGAGTGGTGTTTGCTTTTGTAGGTTGAGTTGAATGAGATGGAGAAGAGGCTCAAGGCCGCCAATGAGCACCTCCAAGCGCGAGCTAGGCAGATAGAGGCGTTGCGGGTTCAGAGGGGACGCTTGCAGGACCAGGTCCGGGTCCTTGAGGCTCAGGTGGATGCTCTGTCGAGAGCGAGGGCAGACGGTGCTTCCTCTTCTTCCGCCCCTCCTTCTTCCATGATTTTCGAGCGAGAGCTCGAACTGACGAGGGAGCTAGATGTGGCCCGGAGTGAGTTGACGGCCGTGCGGATGGAGCTAGGCCAGGCGAGGGGTAGGGCTTCTCTAGCTGAGGAGGAGGCGGACCGGCTGAGGTCCATGGTGGCCTTGAGAGAGGAGGGGTTCATCACCCTAGGCCGCGAGAGGGACTCCCTCCAGATGAGGGTGTCGGAGTTGGAGGCTTCGGCGGGCGTTCCTGGAGGTTTGATGGGAGACCTGGTTCGTTCTCTCCAGGCGGCCGGGGATAGGGATCGAGAGGCGCTCAGGGCGTCGGAGGCGAGGGCGCGGGAGTTGGAGGAGAGGTTGAGGGCCGCTGAGGATCGGGCCAGAGGGACAGAGAGTCGCCTCCAACAGAGATTGGAGAGGAGAGACAGAGACATGCAGCAGGTCCGTCTCTGGGAGGCCACTATGAGGGGGAAATTGGTTGAAGGGGGCTCTATGACCGAGGCGGACCTCGATCTTCTTCCACTTGAGCCTGACCATTCTCTCTCGGCTTCCTTGGGCACCGGGGCCACCTTCAGCCGTGCCTCCCATCCTTCGGCGTCTCGGAGTCGTGGGATATACGCGAGGGCCGCGTCTTCCGTTCGGGAGACTCCTGCCGCTCCCGATGCTCCAGAGGTTCAGTCTTCTCCTCATCCGCCGCTCCCTTCTCAGCCAAGTCAGGACGTTCCTCCTACTCAACCTCCAGCGGATGACGATACGCCAAGGTATAGCTTCTTTGTGTCTTGGTTTTAATAGAAGAATAGTACATATGCGATGAATTCCTGCTTTTCTTCTTTTGTTTTTGGTTTTAGGTGATATTTTGGTGAGGTATAGCTCAAGACTTCAGAGTTTGGAGCGTTTCGAAGGAAAGGATTCTTTTTTAGGCTTTCTTAGGTTTAGAAAAAAAAAGAGTCTATGTTTGTGGTTTTGGGTGGGACAATTTAATTATTCTCCTTTGTATGCATGTCTTGGAATATGTTAGTATGGATGTTCATGGATATGTATGTATGTGTAGATGAATCTGGATTTTTATAGGTTTGATTCATGGATGGGTGTAGGTTTTGATATATAATTCGTTTTAGCATGGTATCTATACAGGTTTTGTGTATGAATATGTGTATGAAATGTGTACATGCAGGTTTTGGAAAGAATTTGATTTTAATAGGTAAAGAAGTGTTGAAGAGTTGATTGGATATGGACTGACATAACTGAAAGAGGTGCAGGCAAGGGGCGGCTAGTGTAAACTAGCCGCCCAGTGAGGGGCGGCTAGTTATTTTTAGCCGCCCCCTGCCTGGGCAAGCTCACCTGAAACAAAGGGCAGGGGCGGCTAGTGTAAACTAGCCGCCCAGTGGGGGGCGGCTAGTCGAGTTTAGCTGTCCCCTGCCTGGGGCAATTTGGTCCTGCTGCTCTGTCTGCTGCTGCCGCTGAAAGTTTTTGTGACTGTTCCAACCTTCGGGACCTGTAAAAAACATTCTTTCCATGGACCAAGTGTTAAATCTATCCAGATTGCGCCCCAGCGCTGACTTTCGAGCCCTTCTTGCTTGAATTGTCAAGGGCAGAAAATAACGTGCGGGAGACCATGCCGCACGTTATTTACAGGTAAAATGGAAGGGTAATGCGAGAAAATAATGTGCGGGTGACCATGCCTTAGTGCGTAAGGAAGGGATTCCAAGTGCGTGAGTGAAGAAAACTTTTAAGTATGTGTAAAAAGGTGGGACAATTTCTTCTCAGGCATGTGCGGCAAGGGTACGAAATGAGTGGGGACAATTTTAATATGTGGGGACAATTTTAATATGAGTGGGGACAATTTTCAAGAAAATCGGATGCCAAGGTGTTTTGGAAAAGGAAAATGCACGCTTATGCGTAAGTATATGTGGCATAAGGGGGCATTTTCTCGAATTTCTGAAGTAAAGGATGCCATCAAGTCCCCGTGGAGGAGCCCTTGTGGTCACCCATTTTGAGAGTCTTATGTCGAATTCTATCATCAAGTACTAAACGCTGGAAATCGCAGAAAAACCTGGAACGATCTATCTTTGGTCGAAATAGTTCTTCAAGTATTGAAAGCTATTCATGCATGGAATTTCTTTAGGTAAAGTGCATTCCACCTGATTGCCCGACTCTTTTTTTTTTTTTATTTTGTTTTGAGGGGGGGCTTTTCTGTTTTTCACCCCGATTCTTTTCATGCTTCCCCTCTAGAAGTGTTTATATAGTGCTCCTTCGGCATCTACCAGGCGGTAGGCATTCCCGGAATAGGCCTAATAGTTCTTAAGTATTGAAAGCTATTCATGCATGGAATTTCTTTAGGTAAAGTGCATTCCACGAACCGGAAACCTCGACTCCTTCGGCATCTACCAGGCGGTAGGCATTCCCGGAATAGGCCTGGGTGATCACATAGGGTCCCTCCCATGTGGGTTGCAACTTTCCTCTTGGGTGAGGCTATCTTGATGGCATGATTTGCTTGAGTACTAATTCCCCGATTTCAAAATTTCTTTTAATTACCTTCTTTTCAAATGCCCTTGCCACCCTTCTTTGGTAGGCCTGGGCATGGTCTGCCGCTCTTAATCTTTTCTCGTCTAGTAGTTCGCTTTTGTTTTATATTTGTTTTGAAAGTGTGGAAACAGATGCATACTTATGGTTTTGAAAAAGGGGGACTGTGTTGGCGAATAGATACGTTTTTTGGAAAGAAAATGGGGATAAAGTTTTGGAAAATGACTTTGTTTTTAGAAGGAAAGTATGGAAATACGGTTTTGTAAAAATGTTTTTTTTTGTTTGGCGGAAATCATGGAAATATGGTTTTGTAAAAACATTTAGCTTTGAAGAAGCGCAGATTTGGAAAACATTTTTGTTTGGAAATGCGGTTTGTAAATGTTTTCGTTTGTTTGGTAAACAGGTAAAGAAAGTTCGGGAAAGTGCTTTTATTTTGGTTTGGAAGTACGGAAATACTGTTTTGTAAAACTTTTAGTTTTGGAGGAGAGTGTGGAAAACATTTTTAGAAAAACATTTTTTTTTTGTTTTTAAAGAAGAGTGGAAATAAAGCTGGAAACAAGTATGTTCAGAGTTGGGGAATGAAAGCTGATCAGCATGTATTTTTTTTGGATTTTGGGTTCTTTTAGGAAAGCAGGTAAACAAATACGTATAGGGTGATGAAAGACGAAAGCTGGTAAACAAATATTTTGAACTTTTGATTTTTAGAAAAAGCTGTGAACAAATATGTACAAGGTGTCGAAAGCGAAAGCTGGTAAACAAATATTTTTCAATTTTTCTGATTTTTAGAAAAGGCTGTAAACAAATATGTACAGGGTGTGATGAAAGCTTACCCGGGGGGATCGGTACCTGGTTCTTGGATTTGTGTTGTTTCCTCGAGTCGGCTTCGCTTGGTCGGCCGGCTGATGTCCGGCGGGGGTCCCCTATTCCCGAACTCTTCTTCCCTGAGTCTCTTCAAAGGCCTCCCTTGATGGAGCAGTTCTTCGTCGGTTGCCTGGCTGCCAACATGCGAGCACCTCTAGCCGGATGCGCATGGCACAGACGCTCCAATGCCGGGCCCGCGTCTCGTTAAAGCGTGCTTCTCCCCATATGGATACTACTTTCCCGCGGTACGGGAAGCGAAGACATTGGTGTCGGGTGGATGAGACAGCTTCGATGCTGTTGAGCCATGTCCTCCCAACTATCAGAGGGTGGGGCGACTGAATGTTCATCACCATGCAGTTAACGATGGTGGAGACCGGGCCGATCTTTAGCGGAAGCGTGACCAGTCCGCAAGCATTCTTGCGCGTGCTGTCGAAGGCGTAGATGTATTCGTTCGAGGGCTCCAATCTTGGAACCCTGCCTTCTAGCTTCTGGTAGGCGGAATATGTAAGAACGTTAGTTTCCGCTCCCGTGTCGATGAGAATGTGCCGGAATTCCCTTCCTCCGAGTATGGCAGTGATAGTGAGGGGTGCGGAACGCGCTCCGGCTTTGGCGACTTCATGGGGGAGGAAGGTGATCGAGTTGGGCTCTGCAAGATCGCTTGGTGGATGCGGGGTCCTGGCCGTTTCTTCTGAGGGATAGTTGTAAGGGGACCCAGGTGGACTACCACTTTCATCCTCGTTTCCCGGTCGTAGGGCTAGTGTGAACATATTATGTATCGCCCAATTGTTCTCGTTCTCATACTGGAGGCGCGCCTCTCCCCAGATTGTCAGGATATGACTTAAGAAGGGCAGTCGAAGGCATTGGTGCCGGGGGGAATAGATAGCTTGGATGCTGTCTAACCATGGTCGCCCCAACATCAATGGGTACCTTGTGTCGATGTCGGCCACGAAGCAGGCTACCTCACAGATAAGAGGGCCGACAGATAACTCGAATGTTCCGGAGCCGCGGAGAGTCTTCCTGGTATGGTTGAAAGCTTGAATAGTATGGTGGGCCGGTTGGACGGGGGGACGGCCTAGTCCGGGTATCTTTTGGTAGGTGGAGCACGTCATTATGTTCATTCCTGACCCTGGATCCACGAAGATGTTGTTTAGCCACAACATTTGGAGTCGTCCGCGGATGTGTAGGGGGTAGACTCGCAGTCTGGGATCCGGGAGGTCTTGGTCAGTGAATGAAATGGTCATTGGGCGGCGGGGGCCATCGACAGTGTCGGTACTCTTGGAGGACCCGTTGTCGTCCGGATGCAGATCATCCGACGTACATTCCCCTCCTTCGGGTCCTTTGCTAGCTCCTTCGGGGATCTCCTCAAATGGCTCTTCTTCTTCGTCTCCTCCCGGGTTTTCTAGTCCGCTTTCGTCGGACTCGATGTTGATGACTGCGGGAAGGGCGAGAATTGCATCTTCTTCTTCGCCATAGAGTATGGCAAGATCATGATCGAGGTTCAGCTGGAAGGGCTCGTTCTGCTCTTCCTCCTCGGATTCTTCGGACAGACTGTCGTCAGTGACGTCTTCCGAACTGCTTGGCTGCGGTGATGGTTGTCTTCCTCTCCTGACCATGTTTACCATGTGGGCTCCAGATGTGGATGCTTGGTTGTGACCTGGCAATGGGTCAGTGAAAATGCCAAGTGGCTTGGAGGCACGAGAATTGCCCTGGTTTAAGTGGCTTTTGATCATGGCCCAATCAAGGCGCCTGTCATCATTTAAATCATGGATAAAATCCCGAAAAACAATGCATTGTTCTACGGTATGACCATGTTGTTGGTGGTATTGACAGTAACGTAGCCTGCTGGCCCCGGGGAGTGGAGGTTTAGCAGCTGGGAGGGAGATACTATTTGTGTCCATCAGTACCCTAAAAATCCTAGTTAGTGTTTCTGGGAGGGGAGGGTAAGAGTCCCTCTTTCCCATTCGTCTTTGATCATAGGATGTCGGAGGGGAGACCTCATTATAAGTATATTGGGGGGCTGCCTAGGACTTAGGTTCTGACTCCTTAGGAAGCTGGAATAAAAAGGGGTCCTAGGCTGGCCTTGTCTTGAGTTTACAGGGTTTTGGACTGGGGAACTTTGGATCACCGGGTTTTGTTGTGTCGGCACGGGGACGGGTACTGATCGAGTAGTGAAGTTTTGGTTGATTGGTCGAGGCGGTGCATACCCGGATGAACCGGACGTGTACTGTCTCGGAGCCATTCCTCGATCAGGAACTCGTGCTCCGTTCGGGTAGAGTGCCGATACTTGTGTAGTAATCCCCTCTACCGTGGGGGTTTGTGCCTTGCGAGGCAGTTGTCCAACCCTATGGCTGATAGGTGGGGACTGGTTTTGTACTACTGGGGCTGCACAACGGGAAATCCTGTTGTGGCGGTCAATCAGAAGCTGATACGTAGTACAGTCTCCGTACGAAAGGCTCGTACGAAGTTCTGGACTCAGGCTCTGTAACATCATGTCAATTTCTTGACATTCTGTGAGTTGCAGGCCGGTCCGGTGGACAAGTGTGCGCCACCGAGACACGTATTGCTCGAATTCCTCCCTAGGCGTCATTCTCTCTACGGTTAAATCCGAAATAGAGGGGGTCCTAATCCTCTGGTAACCGTAGCGGCCCAAGAACTTCTCGCTTACAGCCGAGAAATTCGACAAGTGATCTACAGAGAGGGTGGAGAACCATTGTAGTGCTTCTCCTTCCAATGATTTCTGGAAGAGGAAGACTAGTAGAGGTTGATTATCTAGAAACAGGCGTGCTCTAGATAAAAGGCAGTTAAATGAATGTTTGGGTCTCCACGACCGTTATACCGGTGGAATTTGGGGATTTTGAATCCCTCCGGTAGGTGAACTGACGGGATTTGTCTCAGGTTATGTAGAGACATGTGTTTGAGGGCCGAGGGACCAGTCTCGGAGAGGATTCTCCGGATGGTTTCGTCCAGCGTTTCTCCCCTGGGAGGGCTGCCTAGTGGTCCCGGGTTTGGGGTGGCCTGGTAAGGGCTTGGGATGGAAACGGTTGGGAATATTGGATTCGCGGGGGAAAGGGGGGTGAATGAAAAGACGCTCGGGTTGACCGAGTGACTGGGTGTGAATGGGGTCTTGGGAGTGGCCTTAGGGGTTTCGACAGGGGTCTCCTGTCTTTGGGTTTTGACCTGGCGGTAGTCGGCGAGGTCATGAAACATGTCCTCTACGGTTTGGTATCCTAGACTGGCCATCTTTTCCTCTAGATGGGTCAGGAATTGCGTGGCCTGACCCTCTTGGTGGGTTCTTTCCTCTAGTATCTCCTCCTCTAGGTGGGATTCCATGATGCGTGTGAAATGTTTTAAGGGATCGAATGCAGATATAAAGCAGTAAATAAAGCGGTAAGGATTGCGCAGCGGTGTGCGGCTTACAAAGCAATAAAGGATTGCGCAGCTGTGTGCGGCTTACAAAGCAGTAAAGGATTGCGTAGCTGTGTGCGGCTTACAAAGCAGTAAATGATGCAGTGATGCGAAGTAGAGGAGGATCTGATTCGAGGGGTCGGAAACTCTAACCTTCCTAGAGGGTTGATGGCATTCTAGTCAAGCTTGTAAAAGGGGGCAGAAGAGGATCACCTTTTGTTGTTTTTCACGAGGGACGTCCCACCGTGATCGCCAGATTTGTCGATACCGTCGGGGAGGCCTCCGGGGTGTCGGAGCGGATTCTGGCGGGGTGCGCGGTGAGCGCGCGTGTGCGTGTGTGGGGGTTCTTCGGGGATTCGGATCGGATGCGTGCCCTGGCGGGCTCGGTCGGATCGTCTTCTCGGAAGGTTGAGGGGTGTGTCGGTCCTGGTTGAGGCGCCCGATAGCGTCTCAAGAGGATTCAGGGGTTTGTGTGATCGCCACCTGCTTTTTCTAAAAGCAGGAAAAGGTTGGGTTTGGTTTTGGTCGCCTACGTGAGGAGTTTGTGGGGTCTCGGCTCTGAGACATGGATATACCGTACACAGAGGTGAAAAACAGGTATCCTATTCTGCTTCTAGGGCTTGACTAAAGGAGTTATGGGACAAAGGGGTGTAAGTGGGGTGTGTATAGGGGGGCGGCTAGTTGGATCTAGCCGTCTGGTGAGGGGCGGCTACTAGGGTTTAGCCGTCCCAGGTCTGGTTTGGTTTGGGCAGAGCTTTGGTAGGAAATGGGTTTGGTTTTGGGCAGAGGCTAAGCTAGGTTTAGCCCGGGTTTCTGGAGGGTGGAATGAGAGGGTGTTTTTGTGTAGGGAATGGGTGTTTTCTCTCACAAAAGAGGCTCTCTCTCTCTCTCTCTCTTGGGATTTCTAGTGTGGAAAGGGAATGTGAATTGTGGGATGTTGGTGTGGATTTTTGTTGATTGAAGGATGATGATGTATTTGGGCTTGGGACCCCTCTATTTATAGTAAAAGAGAGGCAGGGAAATATCCCGAGGGTAATGGAGTGGGTTGGCTTCGATTGGACCTCTCATTTATTCTCTGGTTCTTCTGTCAGAGACCAGGTGAAGGGCGGCTAGTGCTAACTAGCCGCCCAGGATGGGGCGGCTACTTCCTGGTAGCCGCCCCTATCATGACCTGCCAAACGTCCCATCTCTGACAAGCGGTGGCTTGGGTCGGCTACTTGGTTTGATCCGGCCAAGAGAGGGCGGCTAAAGGTCATGACCCGCCGCAATGATCAGCATTTAATGCTGCTTTATGTCCATCCAGGGACTGGTCCAAAGTCGGCCAGGGGGCGGTTAGGGGGGCGGCTAGTGTAAACTAGCCGCCTGGTGTGGGGCGGCTAGTTAGGGCTAGCCGCCCCTTGCCAGGGACTTGGGGTTCTAGGGTTTTGGGTTTTTAGAGTTAGGGTTAGGGTTTCCGATTTAGGTTTAGGTCAGGGCTAGGGCTAGGGTTTAGGGCTAGGGTTGGGGTTTCCGGTTTAGGTTTAGGTTCAGGGCTAGGGTTAGGGTTTAGGGCTAAGTTTAGGATTTCCGGTTTAGGTTTAGGTTTAGGTTTAGGTCAGGGTTTCCGGTTTAGGTCAAGGCTAGGGTTAGGGTTTCCTGTTTAGGTTTAGGTCAAGGCTAGGGTTAGGGCTTCCGGTTTAGGTCAAGGCTAGGGTTAGGGTTTCCGGTTTTCCGAACCTTTGGTTCTCTATTGGATGTCCAACTGTGAGATATTTCCGTGTGTTACTTAAAGTATTTCTGTCTCTCTGGACGGTCAAAATTAGGGTATCTACACAAGGGAGACCCCTAAAGAGGCTCAGGGAAGAGGAATCCGGAAACAAAGGACCACCACCGGACATCTGTCGGCCATCAAAGATAAGCCGACGCGAAGAAGCAGCACCAATCTGCAAACCGGGAACTGATCCCCCCAGGTAAGCTCCCATTAGTCTAATCCTGTACATATTTGTTTACAGCTTTCCCAAAATCAAAAATCAAAACATTTATTTACTAGTCTTTGCTTTCATAATCCGGTACATATTTGTTTACAACTTTCCTAAAATAAAAAATTAAAACATTTATTTACCAGTCTTCGCTTTCATAATCCTGTACATATTTGTTTATAGGTTTCCTAAAATAAAAAATCAAAACATTTATTTACCAGTCTTCGCTCTCATCATCCATGTACATATTTGTTTACATGCTTTTCTAAGAAACCGAAATACGAAAAAAAATGTGCTAATCAGCTCTCTTTCCCCAACCCTAAACATATTTGTTTTCAGCTTTACTTCCACCTTTCCTTTCCAAACAGAAAACCGTTTTCCAAGCTTTATTTCCATGCTTTCCTTCAAAACAAAAAAAGGTTTTCCAAGCTTTATTTTGTACTTTCCTTCAAACAAAAATGTTTTACAAGCTTTCTCTCCATGTTTTCCTTCAAACCAAAAAATTTTACAAGCTTTATTTCCATATTCTTCTTCAAAACAAAAATGTTTTTCAAGCTTTACTGTCATGCTTTTCTCAAAATAAAAGATTTATTTACCAACTCATCCCCTTTAGAACCATATGTATATATCTATTTACACGCTTTCAAAGAAATATATAAAATAAAAGACGAAAAAAGATTAAGAGCGGCAGACCACGCCCAGGCCTACCAAAGAAGGGTGGCAAGGGCATTCGGAAAGAAAGTAATAGAAAGGAAATTCAAAATCGGGGAGTTAGTACTCAAGCATATCATGCCATCAAGGCAGCCCCACCCAAGAGGAAAGCTGTAGCCCACATGGGAAGGACCCTATTTGATCACCCATGCCTACTTCGGTTTGGTAGATGCGAGGGAGTCGAGGTTTCAGGTTCGTGGAATGCACTTTATCTGAAGAAATTCCATGCGTAAAATTTTTCAATACTTGAGAAATATTATTCTTCCTTCTGCAATTTCCAGCGTTTAGCACTTGATGATAGAAATATAAGACTCCAAAAGATAAACTTGTAGTTATTTAAACTCATATCCGTCAATCATGCCACTTCCTTCACACACGTATGACTTAAGAATCGGTCCACTTGATAGAGGATAAATTACCTACCCCGTAGACTGGAATAATTTTAAACCCCAAAGCATCCCTCCCTTATTTCCATCTCTACTTGTATTAACCCAAGGTCATGATGAGGAGTTGCCTAGACCTAGCATATGTCCCAAAACTGGCTCTGACACTATATAAACACTTCTAGAAGGGAAGCACGAAAAAAATCGGGGTGAAAAACAGAAGAGCCCCCCCTCAAATCAAAAAAATATCAGGCAATGAGAGGCCAACAAAAGAAAAATAACAACTAAGTGAACGGGGTAAACTCTCTACTTTAGTAGGCTTTCACGCCTTTATGCACAGTATATGCTAAACAACGGCTATACTAGTACAGATTTGAACAAGCGGATTGTACTTTCCACCCAAAATAAAGAAGTGGTAAAAAAAAAAGCCAGATGGACCTAGAAATTAAGACATATGCTAGATTGGCATGATTCTAAATGGGTTTTTAAATTGGACTATGTCTGCTAGGAAAAGCAAAATTTCGACCAAAAGTAGACATTTTCTATGATTACAATTGCACACACTTACATGAGTTTATTTAAAGACTTGCCCGTCCAAAGGAAGCTTATTTGACTTGATTCCTGGTACATTCATAGATTTTTCAGCATATTTAGAATAATATGATCAAGCATTTGAAAACCATGAATCTAAAAAAACTGACACCCAAGGCTTATACCTTTCAAATACAATCCTGGTTTGGACATTAGTGACCACAAGGGTCCCTCTATAGGGACTTGATGGTATCTTTTACTTGGGAGAGTTGAAAATGTTGCCTGCTTACATAAAGAACGATTGAAGAATTAAATGCTCCATTATGCCACTTACACTTATGCATAAGCTTGCATTTTTCTTTTTCAAAACACTTAGGCATTCAATTTCCTTAAAATATTATAGTTCACGCCCCATACCAAGACTAAAATTGTCCCCATTATACTCGTTTCATGCCCTTCTGCACATGCTTAAGAAGAAATTGTCCCACTCTCACACATGCTTGAGATTCTTCTTCACTCTCGCACTTGGAATCCTTCCCTTGTGTACTAAAGCATGGTTTCCCGCACTTTACTTTCTCACATTAGTTTTTCATTTAGCTTAAGATGGATTGTAGCCCTCGACGATTCAAGCAAGAAGGGCTCGAAAGTCAGTGCAGGGGCACAATCTGGACAGGTTTAACACTTGGTCCATGGAAATGATGTTTTTATAGGTCTTGAAGGTTAAAACACTCATGAGAGCTTTCAGCAGCAGCGGACAGAAGTAGCAGAATCAAAAATTATTTGTCCCAGGCAGAAGGTGGCAAAACCCAACTAGCCGCCCTAACCAGACAGCTAGAATGCACTAGCCACCCCTACCCCCCCCCCCTTCCTTTCCAGGTAATATGCCCCAGGCAAGGGGCGGCTAAAGAAAACTAGCCGCCCCTCCCTGGGCGGCTAGTTTTGACTAGCCGCCCCCTGCCTGCTACCCTAAAACCTGCTGTCAGTCCCATTTTAATCAAGTCTTCAAGTCTCCAATACCTATTAAGAGCATTTCTTTCCAAAAAAAATTGCATACACACATTTCATACGCATATACATTCATGAAACCTGTATAAAATACTTCAAAAAATAACCATATCTCAAAATCATATGTCCATCCATGAATCAAACCTACAAAGGCCAAGATTCATTTACACACACATACACGTCCATGAAAATTAAAAAGAGCTTTCTAAACATCCATGCTAACTACACCAAACCATGCATACAAAAGGGAAATTATAAAATTGTCCCACCAAAACCATGAACATAAATTGTTTTCAAAGCCTAAAGTTGTAAAAAAAAGGGTTTCTAAAAGAGAGAAAGAAGAGATAAATCCTTAAAATGCTCCAAACTCCAAAATCTTGAGCTATGCATCACCGAAATATCACCTAAGTCCAAAGAAAAGAAGAAAAGCATGAATTCCTTGCATATATACTATTCTTCTATCCAAAATCGAGACACAATGGAATATACCTCAAAGTATTATCGTCATCTGCGGGAGGCTGAGTAGGAGGAACATCCTGACTTGGCTGAGAGGGGAGCAGTGGCTGATGAGAAGACTGGATCTCTGGAGCATCAGGAGCGACATGAGTCTCTCGAACCGAAGATGCGGCTCTCGCATATATCTCTCGACTCCTAGACGTCGAACGATGAGAAGCACGGCTGAAAGTGGCCCCGGTAGCTAAGGAAGCCGAAAGAGAATGCTCGGGCTCGAGAGGGAGAAGATCGAGGTCCGCCTCGGTCATGGCCCCTCCACCAACAAATTTCACCCTCATGGTGGCTTTCCAGAGGAGGACTTGCTGAATATTGCGAAGGCACGCCTCCACCCCTCTCAAACGGTCCTCGATTGCCCTCAACCTCTCCTCAAGCTCCCGTGACCTCGCCTCCGCATCCCTGAGCCTATCCTCGCTCGATCGGAGTGCATCCCGGTCCCTATCCCCAGCAGCCTGAAGGGAGCGAATCAAATCCCCCATCAATCCCCCGGGAATGCCCGGCGACGCCTCCAACTCTGACACCCTCATCTGTAGGGAGTCTCTCTCGCGGCCCAGTGTGATGAACTCATCTTCTCTCAATGCCATCATGGACCTCAGCTGGCCCATTTCCTCCTCATCACGTGCGGCCCTGCCTCTCGCCTAGTCAAGCTCCATCCTCGTGGCTGCCAACTCACTCTGGGCCACATCCAATTCTCTCGTCAACTCCATCTCTCACTCGGAAATCGTGGATGGAGGGGGAGCAGAAGAAGAAGAGGCGCCAATGGCCCTAGCTCTCGACAGAGCATCCACTTGAGCCTCGAGGACCTGAACCTAGTCCTGCAACCGACGCCTCTAAGCCCTCAAATGCTCCACTTGCCCACCACGCACTCGGAGGTGCTCGTTAGCTGTCTGAAGCTTCTTCTCTAGCTCATTCAACTCAACCTGCACAGTGACATCACTCAGAAAAATACTTAAGGAGAAGAAAGAAAAGAAAAGAAAAGGAGAAATGCTTAGTCTGGGATCTCCGACTCCATAGTCCCAAGGATGCCAGCATACTCCTGGCGGTACCAGGCCAAGTACTCCTCGCTATTGGTCACCTCGGGATGGCGCTCCACCAAAGCAACCCGGCTCATCCATCCCGCCACATACATCGCGTAGTTCCTTGGGAGATTCGTGTCCCGAGGAATTCCAGCCACGGGAATCGAAGGACGTTGCAGCAAAGGATCGAGAACCCACTGGTGGTACCCAAGCTGTCGGACGACCCAGCTGATCGCATGAAACACGACCTTATTGAAGTAGATCAGCCAGACGTCCCGCGATAACTCCTCAGGGACCTCCTCCTCCGCGTAGGGTCTCCAAATCATCTACAAAGCATCAAAAGAAAGAGGAAGAGCGCTTAGTCAAAAGAAAATCAAATACAAGCCAAGGAAACTCGAAGAAAATGTATGCCTCTTCCTCTGTCAAGACACGAAAGGCCTCCTGGAAATGAGCGAGGCGGTGCAAGTGCAAAGATCCCCGGGGCGCCCATCTCTCCACCAAAGCCTCCACATAAGGACGGTGGACATGTAATGGCTCGATTAGAAAGAAGGAACGGAAGCCCGCTCCATCTACCAAGCTCTTCTCCTCCGCCCTTAAGGCATCGTACCACCTCTTCGTCCCATGCCAAAGGGCCTGAATATGATTCGGTCGCTACAAAACAAACGAAGGGAACATGGGTTAGTTTAAAAGCAGTTGTAATGTGAGAATCTAAGTCTACGAATTCATTTTTTTTAGAAACCATGCTTAGCAAAATAAAACTTTCCACATACTAAATCAAAAACAAAAACATGAAAATAAGAGACTTCACACGAGGATCCACCGTCCATTATTTACTAAAAAATAACTCTTCATATGATCACATGCTTTACCCTGTTATCCCACCGTGGTCATAACTTGCATACTTTCTTTTCTCTTTACCATCTAGCATGTCATGCCCCAGGCGTCCCCGAGACGTGACAAATATGTAAAGTATCAGCTATCATACAAGAGGTCAACAAATAACTCCAATAAATAATACACAAGGCTAGCAATCAATGATAACTGATAACTCAAATGAAAGGCGGAAGCATGAAAATATCAATAAGTCTGTAAATCAAAAATATTATTACAGACTCGAATACACAATCATCGTCCTGTGAGAGCCAAGTCTAGCCAAATACAATACAACTTGTGCAACATGCACGGTTTACAAATACACAAGACTCTAGGACTGCTGACAGCCTCGCACTCGTCAATCCACCGGACAGGACGTTTCCACGCACGCAAGACCACACCACAACGAAGCTCCAGCTCTACGCCCAACAATGCCCCTGTAAAGAAATAGTACCCGAGGGATGAGCTACAAGCTCAGTGAGTGGTCAGAAACCAAACACCAACACAACAATTCGATACTAAGGCAATTTTCTTTCAAGGAAAAACATGGTTAGAAACCCAACGGGTAACCAGGTCACATGGCGGCGTGACCATACCCCGCCCTCGCCCTAACTCCCAAGGGTGGAGGCTTTTGGGACTCACAGGGAGGAATAGTTGTTAACCACTTGGTGTTACTGCGTAACAGTTACAAGAGTCTATCCGCTCACGAGGTAGAGATATACTTCGATACCTCAAGCGTTAGGAGGTATACCCAGAGTAAACTCGATGGGTATGAAAGTCACGTGAAGACGCGACTTCAACTCACGCTCGCCCTCACCCTAGCCCCCACAGGGGTAAACCTAGGGACTTAGAGGACAAAACTTGTTGTTCTACACCCTTGGTCCACCGGTAGCCCTTTCCCGGGTAGCCTCTACCTGACATACTCCCACGATCAGTACGTCCCGAATGCATCGGTAATACCTACGGATGGGAGCCGGTGCCAGGACAGCGTTTTCAACGCCGGGAAGTTCCTACACGGATCCAACGAAGGGGAGAACGATTCATGCTAACAATATCGTCCGGTTGCCCACCATCATGCAATCTCTACCTAGTATGCTCCCATGATCAGTACATCAGCCGAATGCATCGGGCGTACCTACAAGTGGGAGCCTTCTGACCAAGTAGCTTCAACGTCGGGGCCACGACATATGACGATATTGGGAGGAACCACTACTTGTTCGCAGCGCGAACGCTCTGGGAAAATCAACAACACAAGCTGGTGGGTCGAGTATCAACTCGAGCCCACCACACTCACACCAACACCCTCACCTCCGAAGGGTGACATTTTATTCTAAGTGTCGACGCCACGGTATGACCCTATAAGAGGTCATACACTCATCTAATCTCATTAGACAAGGCTCATGGCCTAACAAGCATATACCTGATATGCAAATAATTACTCAAGGATGGCCTACTTAAACATGCACACATGGTATCAATCAAGCAAGCATACGAGTTACAACCTAACATGCGTTGGATAGCACCAACTTAGAAGGGAAGGGTTAAGTGCGATCTGCGCAACAACAGGTGCATGCCAATAATTCCAAGCAAGCCTGAGTCAAGTAGGAACTACATCTACTTACTCAGCTCACTAAAAGAGGGAGGGCGAGAGAGAGGGAATGCCTCATCCTCTCTTGAAGCGGGTCATAGTAGCGGGTCATAGTTTTGCCCCAACAGATGGGTGCAACAACTATACCACACCCTCAAGTCCTAAATCAGAGGAATATTACGCACACACCCCGTTATTAACCCAAGTTAAACATGCTTGATAAATGGGGGGTAGTATCTCAAACAAAACTACCTAAGTCATGCCATATTCTATACAATACATAGGCAAGTATAAGGTAGATTAGGGGTTCTACATAATATACGAGCTATACAACCTAGCATGCATGATATCTAGCATATTTAGGGTGCAATTAAAGCCTCATGGTAGCGCGAAGCACGACTACGTTCATCGAGCGCTCCCAGAAGGGTTGGAACCACTCACCGATACTCGGATTGACGCGCATTCCATCCGACGAGATCTGTAAGTCAAGGGTATCAATAGGGGTGTGTATAAGCACACACAAACATATAGAATAAACTAGGCATGCCTAAGGCTAGACATGCACGCAAACGGGCTCGTACGCATGCAAGCATGCACACACGCACGCGAACACGAGCCCCCCGGACACGCATTCAAGCATGCCGGCCCACAGCACACCCAAACTGGAGCCCAGACAGCTTCGCACGCACCACCGGGGAGCCCCGGGCTTAGCCCCGGACGTCCCGTGCGTGTTCCCGGGCAGCCCCGCGCGCCCAAGCTCCCAAACCCCCTCCCATGGCCCCCCACATGCACCCAACACACACACACCCATGCAAGCCCTCTCCAAGCACCTTAAAATGCATGAAAACCAATTAAAGAAGAGGGAAAACTCACCTAAATGAGAGGGGGAACGTAGGGGGAGATGTAGGGGCTCGCAAGCGCACCCTTGACCACCTCGACCACCACCACCGCTACCACCACCTCCATCTTGCTTCCCTTGCTTCTTCTTCTTTATTGGGACATAAATACAAACACATGGGGGGCTGGTTTAGAGAGGGGAAAGGAAAAAGAGCAAGGGGTGGGGGAGAGAGAAAGGAAGAATCAACAACAACATAACTTAAACCCACACACACCTTTTTCAACTTCTTCTTCTCCATCACCAACACCTCCTCCACCCAAAAGAGGGAAAAATATGTGCCCAAGGTCGTGCATTTGGGGGCCTTTAAATAGGCAAAGGTGGGGTGAATGACCAAGCCATCCTCGGACTAAAAACTCTGGACATCCTTCACTTAAACGGTCATAACTTCCTCAATACAGCTCCGAATTGCATGATTCCAATGCCATTGGAAAGCCACGAAGATTATCTACAGCTTTCAAGTTTACACCTAGATCAAATAACCTCCCCAACTATTCCAAAATCTAGGTTAAACATCTTACAGGGCTGCTGCCTGGATTTCTCATCTTCAGGGTATACTCGGAAAAATACCCATAACTTTTGATATACGAATCCAGTTGATCCAATTCCACTTCTATATGGAAGCTATCTCAAAACTGAACATCTCACAATAATATCGGATTTTTAGCTCTTCATCTTAGATTTTAACAAAATCAAATCCGAATACCAATCCAAAACTGCATAATTCCAAAAACTTTATCGGAATTAAACGAAAATTTTATGGGCAGTACTAAACAGTTCCAGGACCCATAATATGCAGTTATATCATCAATCAGAGTCCTCAAACCCCCTTGGTAGGCTAAAAAGCAAAAAATTTAGCGACTCTGATCGAAATTAGGACTCTAAATGACACAAGTCTAACATAGCATGCTCATATGCCTCTCACGAACTCGCCCAACAAGCATGTGAAGGAACTTAGACTTATGAAATACATGCATATACTCTCTCTTACTCTCTCATGATCAAACACATATGAAGACACACCTCGAAAACTGTATGCATACAAAAACCATCACATGCAAGCATACTAGCCATACCATTTCTCTCTTCTTTTAATAGAACAAACATGGATGTGTGTATAAAAAAATTGTCCCCCTTTCTAAAACAAAATCATATCAGCAAGCTTACATATCCCACCATGATCAAACTATACATACAAGCATGCATATTAGAAACATATATCACCCACTATTACCTATTCATGCTATAAAAACATATATATAAAATAAAAAGCTAGAGCAAAAGGGTTAGAAGAATACCACGGCCCGTGTGGACCCAGGAGCGTCCACCTCGGCCTCGTCGGGATCGTCCATCTCGTCGTCATCCCCCTCCTCCTCAAAATCTCCCTTTCTCTCAAACACGGCCTCCTCGGCCTCAAACTCATCACCAGCCCCTGTGGCTCCTATGCCCATACCCGTGGCCTCTACGGCCTCAACCCCGATACCCCCGGCCTCTGCAGCCTCATCCCCAACACCACCAGTCTCCTCCGTGCCCACCGCACCGGAAGCCAAACCCTCGAACACACCGGCCCTTCTCTCCTCCTCCTCAGCCCTGGCCTCTATGGCCTCCCTGTCCAACATCCCGACAATGGCACCCAATGATGCCCTCACATCCTCACTAACTCCCCCGGCCTCGACTCCTTCGACCGCGCCCTCGGATGGTCCCCCAACCTCCGAAACCACCTCTTCAACCACCGCCGATCGATCCCCACGCTTCCTTTTATGCGTGTACTCAATCACCCCACCATTCTCACCCGCGCCGGTGTCCACCAACGGCACCTACCCCCATAGCCTCTACCCCCGGCCTATCGCTCACCGATGATGAAGAGCTTGGGCTACGCTCTCCACGAGCCACCCGCGGTCGTTTCCCCCTCGAAGCAAATGCCTTCAACCTCGTCATGTTTCTCGGTTTTAAAAGAAAAAGGAGAACCCAAACCTAGGGTTTTAAAATCAAGAGAGAAGGAGGGATCTTAGGTTGAAATGAAAGGAGAGAAAGCAAAACCAAAGTTTTTTCGGTTTAAAACGGAGAAGAAGGAGTAATGGAGGGAGAGAAACCGTTTTTGAAATGTATGGAGAGAGAGAGAGAGAGGGTCTTTTCGGTTATAAGGGGCCCAGTTATGGGGCGGCTACCCACGAGTAGCCGCCCCCTCTCGAGCGGCTAGTTTCAACTAACCGCCCCTCCCAGTTTTCCAACTCCCACTTAAGACCCCTTTTCCAACTTCTTTCCAAATCCTAATTTCAAATTTTCTAAAAATAAACAGTAATGTATTGTTTTATTTCCAAGCACTAGTTGGCCAAACACGACTTTTCCATAGTTTCACCACACTTTCAGTACCATTCAGTTTGAATTTCTTCAGTTCTGGTTCTTTTCCAGAGTTTTATCTTTCGGATGATCCAATTCACTAACTCAACTCTTTACTTGCTTTTTGTCGGCGATATCCTCTCCTTGCTGAGTTTTTTTAAGCATGGGAACGGTAGGCACGAGGAAACTGACGCTGGGCTGCCCCGTGCACGATAGCTAAGAACCCCGACCGCGGGTTGGATCTCTCACCATTTACTTTTCCCGCCTTCCTCCTGGATCATCCTTTCGGTTGAAAATTCTAGTCAAAACCTAGCCTCTGACAGTCTAAATCAACTCCCTGAATAGTATTGTTCGTGCTGTCTTAACTTCTTGAAGGTCAGGCAAGTCAAAATAGGGGTCTCTTTCCTTATCATCGGTCGAAGTCTTTCCTGCTTCGCACAAAGACTCCGTCCGATGAAGGGCAATTTGTAGATACCCCAATTTTGACCATCCAGAAAGATGAAAATACTTCAAGTAACACCTGAATATAACTCACATTTCGGCATCAAATAGAAAACAAATCTCAGAAAATCAGAAACCCTAAACCCTGGTCCAAACCCTAGAAACCCTAAACCTTGGTCCAAACACTAGAAACCCTAAACCCTGGTCCAAACCCTAGAAACCCTAAACCCTAGTCCAAACTCTAGAAACCCAAAAACCTGATGCAAACCCTAGAACCCTAAAACCCTGGAAAGGGGCGGCTAACCCTAACTAGCCGCTCCATACCAGGTGGCAAGTTTCCACTAGTTGCTCCCTGGCTGACCCCAAACCGCTTCCTTGGATGGGACATAAAGCAGCATTAAATGCTGATCATTGCGGCGGATTATGATCTTTGGCCGGCTCAATCCAAGTAACCGACCCAAGCCACCGCTTGTCAGAGATGGGACGTTTGGCATGTCATGATGGGGGGGCTACCAGGAAGTAGCCGCCCCATCTTGGGCAGCTAGTTTCAACTAGCCTCCCTTCACCTGGTCCCTGACAGAAGAACCAGAGAATTAATGAATGGTTTAATCAAACACACTATTAATCAAGCCATTCTATTACCCTTAAATATTCTCCTGCCTATTTTTTACTATAAATAGAGGAGGTCCCAAGCCTTTCTAACACATCAACATATTCACACCTTCAATTCACATCCCCAATTCACACACCTTCATTCCCAACCTTCAATTCCCACACCCACTACTTGAAATCCCGAGAGAGAGAGAGAGAGAGAGAGAGAGAGTCCCATTTGTGAGAAAAAACTCATTCCCTACACAAAATCACCCTCTCAATTCACCCTCCAAAACCCAGGTTAAACCCAGCTTAACCTCTGCCAAAAACCAAACCCATTTCCTACCCAGGTTCTGCCAGGCCCCGTACGGCTAACCCTAGCTAACCGCCCCCTACCCGACGGCTCAAACCCAGTAGCCACCCCCCACCTACACCCCACTTGACCCAAGACTCCTTTAGTCAAGGCAGAAGTAGAATATGATTACCTGTTTTTCACCTCTGTGTACGGTATATCCGTGTCTCAGAGCGGAGACCCCACAAACTCCCCCCGCGAGGTGATCAAATCTGACACCAACTTTTCCTGTATTTTAAGAAAGCAGCTGGTGATCACAACCAAACCCCGTCTTTTCTAAGAAGCAGTCGGGTGGCTTAGGAACAACTCTCCAGGCGGTGACCTGATCAGTCGCGAGACGGACCAAGACCAAGTTTGTAGAACCCCCAATTTTACATACCGACAGGGGGGTCAGCATCCAGATGCGGTATGTCACCTGGTAAACCTTCGGGGTAGGACAACGTGGTCCGTAGTGCAGATCGAGTCACCAGGGGTGGGAAGGACAAAAGGTTCTTCCTAGGAGGCATGATTCTGATCACGCGCGTCCCCTACCTGGCGTGGCAAGCTGGAGGGCCTGAAATTTGTTATCCGTGTTCGGGTCACCAAGATCCGTTCACTCCGCTCCTCTTTGTCTCTTCCTGTGTCCGTCCGGCTTCCCTCTCTGGGATATTTCTCTAAGCTGCCTACGTACCCTTCTGTTTGTCTGTGACGCCTGGCCCAGGCCCAAGAGTCCCAAGAGGCCCATGGATTGGGGTGAGGGTGGGTGTTTAGTCCCACATCGCCTAATGGGAGGAGATAGTCTGTGCTTATATGTGAGCACAGCATTTACACATCAAGACGCGTTTTAAACCAGTGAGCTCATTAGGGGCAAAGCGGACAATTTCTTGCTGTGTAAGCCTGGGGCGTTACAATTGGTATCAGAGCCTGTCCATTTCGCGATGGCGGGTATGGGTGGCCCCACACGAGGACGTGTGGCCTATTAGGGGGGGTGATTGTGACGCCTGGCCCAGGCCCAAGAGTCCCAAGAGGCCCATGGATTGGGGTGAGGGTGGGTGTTTAGTCCCACATCGCCTAATGGGAGGAGATAGTCTGTGCTTATATGTGAGCGCAGCTCTTACACACCAAGACGCGTTTTAAACCCATGAGCTCATTAGGGGCAAAGCGGACAATTTCTTGCTGTGTAAGCCTGGGGCGTTACAATTTTATAGTTCTCTGGAGATCACATCTTTTGGATTAGATGGGATCTCCGATTTATGATCATCAACAGGAATTGACCAAATTGATCCAGTTCCAAATCCCATCCCTAGGCTCCTTAGACGTTTAGGATAATGATGGATCTAAATCTACTGGATTTGTTGATATCAAAAGTTTATCTAGTCCTAAATCTTTTCCCTGAGCTTTTTAGAGGGTTTGGATAATGATGGACCTGGATCTATTGGATTTGTTACATCTACGAGGTCAATCGATTTGTTAGGATTTTGCCCGGTTGACAGGCCGGATCTGGTGTGGTGACTGATCCAGGTCGTGGTTCTTCCTAGGTGGGTTGCGGGTCGGCCTTACATGGGCTATGGGCCGACACCGCATGGAGCTTGACGGATGGGTATCGTAGCATATATGGATGCAATTTTTATGTTTTCATATTCTAAATCATCAAAATATTTTTAAAAGTTTAAGCATGTCTTTCTTCATATTTGACATAAGTTTTTTATTTACTTAATGTTAATGATTATCTATGTTATTTCTTATACATCTTTAATAGATTGTATGAATGAAATAGAATTTTAAAGTGAAATTGGAGAGATTGCTTTTTTAAAACTTGAATATGTAACTCAGGACTTTCTTATTTTTAACGTTTTGATGCCTTTCTTGATGATTTTTATTTTATCAATAAAAAACTATTCATGGGGGACCTATTTTATTGTGTTTTACAAATTATCAACATATAATTAAAATTGAATTGGTTTGGTAGTCACCAAAGTGGCCCAACTATGAAATTTTATAAACCTATATCATTTCTTATGAAGATAAAATGACAATTTCTATTTAGGATGATGTGGATTGACCCAAAAGTGGCCTATAACCAAATAATTTGAAATTGAAATAAGATAATTTGGTTTGATTTTTGTTATTCAAAGGTCAGAAGTCTGTGGGACTATGAATGATGTCACCAATTGGCCTTATTCACTATGTGAAATATATATGAAAAAAATGGATAGAACGCATTATAAGTCATGACATGGCAAAAAGGAAGAGATCATGGTGATACTATTTGTTCGTTATCATAATTGCGCAAACTAATCGGTGAGTATTATAATTTTATTTTATTACTTGTTACTCTTTCTCCTCGTGTGTATGCTTCTTCTATTTTCATCTCAAGATTAAACTGTTTAGATTGGAATGAGTAGATGCAGTTCACTCTTAGTGTCCTAGATCTAGATTTGGCTCTTCAAACTGAACAACCTACTAAACGCACTTATACGAGTAGTGAAGAAGACAAAAATCCATTTAAGCAATGAGAGCGAACAAACAAGCTTAACCTAATATTTATGCGCATGACTATTGTAAATAACATCAAGTCATCATTTCTGAAAGTTGATAATGAAAAGATCTACCTAAAAATTATGGAAGATTATTTTAAAACTGTTGATAAATCATTAGTGGGGACACTGTGGCACAATTGACAATTGTATGAGCCAAAAAATCTCATCACAATTAATGTTTCCATACGGATTAATCACCCCAATTAATAATGTTATAAGGGGGTGAACAAGGCATTTATTGGGATTAAAATGTAGATCTCAATCAAAGAAAAATTGAATTTTCATATTTATCTCCATATAATAATTTTGGTGATTGAATTCAAATGAATGCACATATTAAATGTAGCATATTTGTCTCCACAAATCCGTGGAACTCCCATAATTTTAGGAATTGAGTGATTCAAATCAAGCTCATCCTACTTCTATAAATTGGCTAACCAAAAATATACACGTACACAAGGAAGACACAAAGAATTCTTCTTCTTTTTCTGTGTTTACTGACTTGATTGTTGAAGAGTTTGTCTCCCTTTTTGTAGGCCCCTCCCTCACACGCCAACTGGGATTTCTCCTCGTTTGTGGTGTTGACCATGAAGAAAATCAGCCCCCATTTTCTATTACGGTTGAGGGATCAACGTAGTAGTAATGGAAAATAATTTCTTATTGATGGATGCAGTCAGACGTAGACAAGAGTACCCAAAACTCCTAAATTCTCCCTTCCTCGTAAGTTTAATATTTATGAGATAAGGACTGATCCAACCGATCACATCTACTATTATCAGTAAAAGATGTCACTAGAGGATGCAGATGATGCCCACCTCTACAAGGTGTTTTCCCAAAGCCTCGACAGTCCCACATTGATCTGGATCTATAAGCTCCCTGTAAGATCAATCAGGAGTTTCACTCAATTATGTGAAATGTTGATCGGGCACTATGTTTGTCACTGCAAACTGAAGACTGACATCGCAAATCTCTTCGGGTTGAGACAGGTAGAGGGGAAGAAATTGAAGGATTTCCTCTCCTAGTTTAGTACCAAGATGACACAAGTCAACAGATGTGACACCAAAATGTGTATTGACATGTTTGTTTGAAATTTGTCTATGTTTCTCTTAATGGTAGAATGTACATACACAAACTAGATTATTAAATAAACAAGAATATGAGACAAAGAAAAAGTGACAAACACTCTATTTAAATTTTATAATTGTAGTAGTAGTAATTCAAATAACGTCAATATCTGCTTCTGTTCATGTTGAAACACTCTCAACTACAATTAATTCCAAGATAGCTAAAATCCTCATTGATTAAGAAGGGATGGATCACTTGTCATTTCTGTTGAAAAAAAGATGGTTTGTTGAGTTAGAGATAATAAAAGTGAAAAGTATTGATATAAGTAGGCCGACAAACCTGAAAAATTAATAGGCATATGAGTTGGTAATGATAAATATGTTTTCCATATATTCATTAAGAGAGATGTCCATATTTGCATGCACTGTCCTCTCTTGCCTGCTCCAAGATCCTAATCAACGGTTTGCTTCCACATCTTCGGCCCTCGTCTAGAGGAGTGTTTCCCCATCTATGATGCACAACAATAAATTTCAATTAATGGCACAATGACTATAAGCAAATAAGCATATCAAATAAATGAGGATTACATTTTGGATGAATAGGGTTGGGTTGGAGATCAACAAAATCTAAACAAAGGTGACCAGACACAAACGTGGGGAGGACAACTTGAACCGACTCAATTGGGTTCAAATTTAAATTGATTTGGGTCAAATTTGGTCAGTTCAAATAAAAGGTTGCATCTTGATGAAAGAGAAAATAAAATTAAAAATGGGATGGGGAAATGGACAATGACTAGAGAAATGAAAAATGTGAAAATGATGGATTCTCTGGTAAAACAAATTAGAAGATTCAAATTTCATTTCAAAGATTGAAATCTAGATTGAGCTCATTCCATCATGTTTAGGTTGAGCTTGGATAATCCAATCCCTCAATACAAATTAAATCCAACCAAAATTAGATTTGAATTTTTCTTGAGTTTTAGGTTCATGTTGAACTTCACCACTAAAACCTCAACATGAATCCATCCAATAATTGAGTTAAGCTTGATTTCAACCCACTCAAGTTGTAAATCAGGTCAAGACAAATTGGACAATAACATGAACAATAATAGAGAGAACATACAAAAGATAATGTCATTCAAAACACACACCATCGTGAAATAACAATAGCACCAATAAAATTTACCTATCTTCAGAGAGAACATTTGCTCCAAATTCAATCAAGATCTTAGCCACAATGTGCAACCCTTCTACAGCAGCAACATGAAGCGGAGTTCGAAGATCGTAGTTCTTGCAGTTTGGATCCACACCATTCTGAAGAAACCTTCGCAACACATCAATCTTTCTCTCCTTCACCACCTTACAAAGATAGCTACCAGGATCTTCTAAATTCAGGATAGCTGCGTGCTCTATGAGAATTTTTGAAACTCTATCATGACCAAAATTAATGGCCTCCAACAAAGGTGAATTACCAAACTTGTCTGCAACGCATAAAATTAATTATAGCTGAGGTTGAGAGCATAATTTTCTTCATCACTGCAAATGGACTTGCAATAAAAAACAATGTTAATTTAAAATTTATGAGCTCACCTATACAATTGACATTCGCCCCTTGTTTTATGAGAAACCTTGTGATATCTTCATACCCTCTTGATGCGGCCAAGTGCTGAAAATTACATTTTATACATTAATAAAAGCATAATGATAATCGGGGAGCTTTAATTACCAATGCACTTGTAAATCTTAACTACTAATACTTGAAACAATATTGTGATATAATTTCATTTTATGTGCTTTTGTAGTCATATTGAATTTTGTGAGCGCACTGTGATGATCACATTGCATAAGATGTCCATACACTTAATGGACAATGGCATATGGAATGTGCAATCTGATCTGTAATACTAAACCACCTCTTAAGTTGATATCGGTATTCCCTCGCCGACGATGGATCTGAATTAAAAAATTACTATTGTTGGTAGGAGAAAATGATATAGAAAAAAGGAAATACAAGCGCGGTCCTCCCATCATAGTCAGTCTTGCACGGATCAACCCCAGCATTGATCAACCCTTTTATATGAAATAACTCCCCATGATAGGCAGCATTATTAGCTCTCAAAACCAACTCTGCCTCTTGTTTTGCCATCAGATAAACGATGTCTGATTCTAGTTGCTTAGTCCTCGAATTGTATCTTTTCCATGTATAATTAATATATGAGTGATACAGAAGTACTAATGCAATCAAAATTCAAGATGTCATGTTTATAGTACCTTGATGAGATTACTGAGAATTTGACGGCTGTCGATAAAGTAGAGTTGCATATACTAATTAAAGACTGCTTCTCCAAACGAAGGAGTCTGCATAATTCACACACGCGAACCATGTAGGGTTGCGGAATGCTACATAGAACTGCCACCTCGCCGATTACATTGTGGGGCTCGATCTCTACGACACATTCTTCCAAGCCATCCTCCCCAACAACTTCTTCCTACACATACAATTTCAATTTTTAAGTTCTGACCTTGATAACACTTGATTTTGAAGAGATTCTCTAATGTAGTATGTGTTTAAATTTCTCATTAAGTGATCAAATTGGAATTGGCAAAGTAAATGACTAAGAATTATCATATTGGTGTGTCTTGACATGAAAATCCTACTAATACGTGCATGTAAGAATCAAGATGTATTGATAGGGTATGTTTCAATCTATAATCTTTTTAATTGATGGATGGTTTTTAACTTTCCGATGGATGTGTGTCATTTATCTTAGCATGTACTAATGGAAATGCTATTAGTACATATTTATAAGAAAGTGCATATTGATATGTATATTTTTTTTGTAAATAACATGTTAAATTTCTCTAATCGTTTATAATATATATGTACCAAGCATCCATAGGATACGATATATAGCTGATCAACTGCAGTGCCTTGTTCGAGGATCACTTCTCCAGGAAGGAAACACTCTTCATTCAGCCTTGTCACCTGTGTTACACAACCAATTATTTAGCATTCTTATAAAACATTATGTGCTAATTAGATTGAGTTACGTTGGTGCGTACTATTTGATTTATAAACTCGTCCGAACAGCCTTTAAAGATTGGTACTCCTTTAACTGTCTCGTAGTACAAAGACCGAGAAATCTACAGGGATGTGAAAATAAAATGTTACCATGACATGATGCATCAATAAACACTTCCGGTGTATGTTTAACATTTTTTACCCCTCGTTGGGTGTGACGTAAAGTTATTTACCCTCGATAGCTATTTGCCATGATAGATAATTATCCATGTAAAATAAGCAAATTTTAGTTTGATTTTTTTCTAGATATTTTCTATGGGAAATGAAAAGGTGATCGTTTTGTTTGGTTCGCCTTGGATATTGTGAGGATAAGAGATGGATAAGAGTGTTCATTTTTTAATGATAACTATAACCTTGTATAAATTATTTATTTTGAGAATAAGTGTGAGAGAGATGTATGTGACACGATAGATGTGACATATTTATGATGTGTGTGAGAGTGTTGTGTGAGATAATTTTTTTGAAATGATATAGAAGGGCATTTTTTATCCATTGGCATAGACAAGCCATGATAATTGATTCCAATCCCCCTTTAGAATAGTCATCTAATAGTACCTAACTTAATCTGGCATAATTATAAGGGTTTATTCTTTAAAATAAATAACTTAATTTTTTTATTCTCCCTTATTCGCCCTTATTTCCTTCTTATACTGCACTTCGAACAAGAGAATTATTATAAACCTTGTTTGAGAATAGCCATATAGCTATTCGTCCTTGATAACTATACCAAAATAGATAATAATTTATGCCGAATACACAATTTCTTGTTTAATTGTCTTTTTTCCAATTCACAAAAAAGAGACACTTGTATTAATTGTTTAGTTCATCTTGCATTAATTGAAGATAAATGTTGTGTAAGAGATTAATAATGGTTGATAACTTTTAAATGATAATTCTACCATAAAACAAGTCCTTATAAGCAATTCTAGTCCCCCGTAGAATTCATCTGCATTGTGGAGGATGAAAAGTCCTCTTCTAACAAGATTGATCTAGATGAAACTAGATGAAGGAATTTGTGATCTCAAAACTTCACAGTAGAGACTCCAAGGTTGGTGATCTTTGAAGCCTAGTCTCCTTGCTCACATCGATGTGGTGTCTGCATATGAGACTCCGATGATCAAGTCAGTTGTGATTCAATGGAATTTCAAGAACAAGAGATTGTGAGGATTTCTTGCATGCCTTTTCGGAAGGAGGTACTTGTCTATTTATAGGCGAACAAGAGATTGTGAGGATTTCTTGCATGCCTTTTCGGAAGGAGGTACTTGTCTATTTATAGGCGAATGGTGACGTGCTGACAACTCTTTGCTGACATGCAGGTATCTTCCACGAGGGCCAATCTGTGTTATTCACAAGGACTTGCTCTTCCCTTTTTTATTAAAAGTCAACATGATGACCTAATTACAGTTGTCGTGCCTTACTACCATATTTTGACTTCGATATCTTTGATTTTTCAAGGGCAATGCTTCCACCCATTTTGTAAAGTAATATGTGTTGACCAAGAGGAAACGTCTCACTAGAAGAGCGATAGGCATAGGTCCAACAATGTCAAGCCCCTATTGGGCGAATGACATGGGATTTTCAACAGGGTTAGGTCCCCTGCCGGATGATGGATAAGGAGAGAGAATCTCTGGCACTTGTCACATTTTCTGACAAGATCTGGAGTCTTTTGTCATGGTGGGCTAGAAATAATCGGTTGTTAGTGCTCAGCTAGAGATCTCGCATCGATGTGACCACCGCACATACCAAAATTTATACTCCTTAAAATACGCTGAAACTCTCGCGGGCCAATGCAACGTAGATATGACCATTTATAGCTTCTCTTGTACATCGCTCTAAGTGAGGACACCCAGTAATGAATAATTACTTCCACCCAATTTGGTGAGTCTTCGGCACTCACTATCACCATAACTTCCTAGGATCTTTCGATACTCGGGTGCTTCAAATATTCAACTCGCACATCTCTTGACGGCTTTTTGCTGATAGATAAGGCCATATTCACCAGTGCAATTGCCTGAGTAATCAACTCTTTTTCTACTCACTATATAGCAGCCTCCTTGAGTTTTCTGAGTTCCTAGACCTTCTCTTGATACACAACCATTATGTCATCCTTGGTCTGGTACTCTCCACTGCTCTGCAATACTACTAGCTATGAATCATTGAAAATATGGATCTTTTCAAATCCTAATTCAAATGCTAGCTCAAGTCCAGTGATCAGGGTTTCATATTCTGATTCATTGTTGGAAGCTTAAAAAGTTAGCTTTATAGTGTGTTCAAATAAGAGTGTCATGGTTCTATAGCACTAGGCCGGCTCCAACCCCTCTTTGGTTTGATACCTCATCCACATTTAGAGTCTACTCAAGGTCACTAACGGTTGACTTGGATACCCACAGTGCATCAATGAGGTTGACTTCTAAAGCGGACAGGGTTAAATCGGCCTACACATCTCAAGCATTTGCCCATTGATTGCACTCCTCGGAATATAGTGGATGTTGACAATTATAGTTCTATAGTCCACTTGAGGATGCACCTAACAGCATCTACCTTCTCGAGGATAGCCTTCAAGGGGTAGTCAATTACCACATTGACCGTGTGTGCCGTGAAGTAGTGTTGAAGTTCATACTGCACCGAAATCAGGAGGGCATACACCACATTTTCTATGTAGAGCTTCCTTGATCATGGCCTCCACTCCTTCCTCTTTGATTAGAATGGAACTGATAGCGTGATCGATTACTGCTACATAGAGGAACAGGGGTTCACCTGAGGCTGGTTTTGTGAGCAAAGGAGGTGAGCCGAGTTAAGCTTTCAAAACATTGAAATCTTTCTAGCATTCTTCCGATCATTCAAATTTTTCTACCTCTCTCAATATCTTGAAGAATGGAAAATTTATTTTAGTGGCCTTTGATATGAAATGGTTTAAGGTTGCCAGGCGTCTGGTCAACTTCTACACCTCTTTACCATTTTGGGACATTCCATCTCGAGAAGGGCCTTCATCTGGCCCGGGCTAGCTTCTATTCCTCAACGGTTGGTAAGGTGACCTAGAAATTTCCTAGAAGAGACTCTAAAGGGACACTTCAAGGTGTTGAGTTTAATTTAGTATTAATTGAGCACTTCAAATGCCATCCTAAGGTGACTGAGGTGTTCTCCTCAGTACTGACTTTTCACCAGCATATCATCGATATATACTTTGACATACTTCCCAATATGTACCATGAATCTTTGATAGGTTGCTCATTCGTTCTTTAGCCTGAAGGGCATGGCTTCATAGCAATACATGCGCATCAGGGTTATGAATTCAGTCATTTTCTCATCGTATCCCAAGTATGCATCCATGAAACTCATGTGCTCATTTTTTGAAGAAGCATCTGCCAGCTGATCGATTTTCGAGAGGGGGAAGCTATCCTTCGAACAAGCAATATTTAAAGTATGTGAAATCGATGTAGACTCTTGATGTAGCGCAATCATGGACCGTTCGATCATCATTGAGGACTACCAAATGGATGATGGTGATTAATTTATAATTTTAATAATTTTTTAGGTTGTTAGGATTTCTTTTCTATTTTTAGAATTTTTATTTGAATTTAGATTTGAAATTTTGGATTTGATTTTCAAATTTGGATTTAGTTATATTTATTTGTGATTTGAGAGATTTAGAGATCTATTAAGATCCTAATTTGTTAGGATTCTCTGCTCTATAAATAGACTTTGTAATCACAAAATTAAGAAAATTTGGTTAATAGAATTTATTTGTTTCTCTCTATTTCATTTTATTTTCTTAGGAGGATTAACAACTACATAAATTTTTCATCGTTTCTGGTATTTTTAGGAATCAACAGACTTATTGAAGCCCATCGTCCTGGTATTCTTCGAGAAGTAACAGCATCATTGGAGCCTGCAAATCTCGCATCCCTAAAGGTTGATCTGGTCAGCAGAATAGTGTAATCCTATGTTGCATCAACTCTCCACTTTTTGTTCTTCTTGGGCACCACCACTGCGTTCACGAGCCACTCAGGATATTGTACCTCCTTAATGAATCATGCAGCTAATAATTTCTCTACCTCTTCTCTTATTGCCTTTGCATGCATTGGGGTGACTCTACATTGATGTTGTTTCTCTACCTCTTCTCTTATTGCCTTTGCATGCATTGGGGTGACTCTACATTGATGTTGTTTCTCTACCTCTTCTCTTATTGCCTTTGCATGCATTGGGGTGACTCTACATTGATGTTGTTTCACAGGTCAGACTACTGGAAAAATGCACAGATGATGACATTCCACCTTAGGATCTATCCTTGGTATATCAAAAGGTGTCCATGTGAAGATGTCAACATGCTCAAGTAACAATCTAATCAGGTTTTATCGCTCTTCGCTACTTAAGGCCATACCAACAAGGAAGTGTTTGTCTGGCTCAAGAGGTCTGATTGGAACCTATTCAAGGTCCTCAACCACCCTTTCAAATGGATCA
Source organism: Acorus calamus (assembly GCA_030737845.1). NCBI lineage: Eukaryota > Viridiplantae > Streptophyta > Magnoliopsida > Acorales > Acoraceae > Acorus > Acorus calamus. The sequence goes on from CM060870.1 coordinate 15,017,091, forward strand.
GATCAAGCCTCATCTGCCTCAACCCAATTCGCCGGTAGTTGTTATCTCTTTAGATGGATGTCCTCCTCTATTCGGACTTTCTCCTAGGTCAGAGCTTTTCCTGGCATGGTGATAATGTAACACCTTCTAGATGCTACCTTATCCCCTCTAATTTCCATGATGCCCTTGGATGTAGGAAAACACAACCTCTGATGATATGTTGATGGTATCGCCTTCATTGTCCTAGCCATGTTCACCCCATGTTGGCTTTATATGGGGAGGGGAAGTCTTCCAGCAGGTGTTGCTTGGATCCCATTAAAAGCGATTAATGGGTCCTTAGATGGCTCCAAGCTAGCTTACTTCAGTGCCATTTTCAAGAATGATGCATGAACAAAATGTTAGCAGAGCTGCCTGTATCTATCAATATGCGCTTAATGTCACAGTTGGCAATACGGAAGGTGATGACCAAGGTGTAATTATGGGGTGTTTGCACATCAGCCAAGTCCTTGTCTGAGAACATTATTACGCTCGGGTCCAAGATCTTCGGTCTTTTGTCTATCAACTGAGGTGCCAGATCGACTTGCAGGACCTCTTCGACATACTAATGCCTCTTTCCTGCTCGCTTTACCGACTTCAGATCCTCATTGAATGACACATCCCTGTAGATAATATCAATTACCTCGACGCTGTTGCCAAATCAACTAATGTGACATGCTTATGACCTTCTTCTCTTCTTCCACCTCTAAGAATTCTTTCAACTTGGATTTCCTCACCATCTCTTCTTAGAATTTTCTCAACATTTGACACTTCTCGATTTTGTGACCTATGTCATGATAGTAGTCACACTTCAGGCTCTTGTCCCTTTCTATTAGGTCTTCACTCATAGGGGGTGGTCATTGAAAGAAGGGTGTTGTCCTTTATGTTTTCCATGATTTGGATGATGGGGACCTTGAATTTTGTGTATTGTCACTCACTGATTTTCATTTGCAGTGGTATCAACTTTTCGCTCACATTTTGGTTTTTGCTCCCTATCTTTTGGAAACCTGAATTTTTAGACACGGTCGTGACTGCCTAGGCCTTGGAGTCATAGATTCATCCTTAACCTTTACATACGTATCTACTCTACCCATCAAGTCACTGAGTGTATCATGTGCTCGTTGGCCCAATGAATTTTTTAGTTCTTGCTTAGGTGGTAGGCCATTCCGGAAGGCCATGATTTCCGCCCCAGGGTCGCATCGATTGACTTCAAACATGAGTAGGCAAAAATGATTGGCATACAGTCTAATCATCTCTCCTAATCATCTCTCCCTGCCTCATGTCGATTTTCATGAGGTTACCAAGGTCCTTTTTATGCTTCTTGCTGCAAACGAAGTGCTCGGCGAATGAGACATCGCACGAGCTCCCGCCTTCCTGTGGACTGTTACATGGGAAGAAGTGACCATGTGAAGCTTTAAAAACTTTCATTTTCCCAAATTATACCTCTTAAAAAGTTGGAATTCTAGATGAGGTAGGTGCAACCAGTGCTAGATCCTATCAGCAATGGAATATTTGTGTCTGTATATGTAATTGATCACTTACCTTGTAAATGATGTCCCATGGAATGCAACCAAGCGCATCCAATGCAAAACTACCTTTGGCGTAGCTGTAACATAAGATTCAAATTGTCAAGCTTAATGTGTTATGTGATCAACTAGACCTCCTTGTGGTTGATGTTGAAAATCTACATTGTGTTATCAAATCTTCATAATCTAAGTGAACTCCTTTTACTTATACATGTTTAGGCTCCCTATAGTAGTGGATTGATTTTTTTTTAATTGCTAAATATACCATACTATAAGGTAATGTAACACATGAATTTAACCCACTTTTATTCTTTAGAAAGTTACTAAGTTTATTTTTGGGAAAATCCATATAAACCCCTACAAACTGTCTCATATCCACATAGCATCCTATGTTTTGTGAATTCCATATTGCCCCTACCAAAGGTAAATCCAAATAAATCATTAAATTAAAAAACCGTCACCATAATTGAAATATTTTTTGAATATGTTGTTATGTTAACCCAAATTCCAAAAAAATATGCAATTAAACTTATGCATTCTATAAACAAATATAAATATACCCCTCCAAATGATGATTTTACCCCTCATCTTCTTCTTTCAAAAATTGAAGACATTCACCTTTGCCCATTACCCAATGTTCTAAAAAGTGCTAGACGCTAGTCGGGCGGTTGAAAGGGGATTAGGGATTAATCGGTTAGTACAAAATAATACATACATGTATGTATATGTATATATAATACCTAAATGTTGAAAAAATAAAATAAAGAAAATAAACTAAATAAGATAAATGACCTGGCACATAGATATTCATGAAGAAAATGTGCAACAATTATATAGATAAATCATGAAGAGAAAGTAGAATCATACAAATAATCATGAAGAGAAAGTAGAATCATACAAATAATCATGAAGAGAAAAAGTGCAGGTGCATCTATGACTTAGATAATACTTAACTAATAGGTGCAACTATAACATACTACATAAATAATAAAGTGAAAATGTCAGTAATTAAATAACCCAAACAAATCTTGATTTTTGTATGCAACAAAATATTTTTTGAGACCGATTAGTCCCCGCCTAGACAGGCGATTAGGCCCTCAGTGATGTGGGAAGGCCCCGCCTACGTCTAGGTGGCTGACTAGTCCCTGCCTAGAGCCGCTTTTTAGAACACTGCCACTACCTCCTCCCTCCACACCGCCACCACCCATCCACCCCCACTCCTCCATTTATCACCCACTCCACCCCCTCTCCAACACCACTCCATTACTCCTCTCTTCTTCCTACCACAACCACCAACCTCCTCCACCACCCAAATCACCACCATTACTACCCCTCCCTCCTCCCTGCCACCACCATGCCCCCTTCGCCGCCCAAGCTGCCACTAGTAGTTTCCCCTCCCTCCTCCCACCACCACTGCCCCTCCCTTCCTTTGCTTGCCACTCCTCCACCACCGTTGTCACTACCCCCTCCCTCCTCCCCATCTCTGACACAAAAACCACAACCAATTTTGTGAAGACCTCCAATCTTAGTGTCTGTTACGTTGCAATTGTTGGAGAGACACACAGACAAAGAGAGAGAGAGAAGGGAGGGAGAAGAGCTTCCAAAGCATCAACAAATGGTTAGAGGGGGGAGAGAGTTATCAAACATTTTATATGATGGTATAAATATCATTTTGCATATGGAATTAAAAAGAACTAGCCCAACGTGGGGGTCGGCAATGGGCCGGCCCGGCCCGTTGAAACTAGGCCAGGCCTGCGGGCGTGGGCCGGGCCTAGGTTCGGGCCCACAGGCGGGCCTACGGGCCCAAATTATAAATATCTTATTTCTTTTTATTTTTTAATTTTAAGTTGTTCATTTGTATATAATATTAAAATAACATAAAATTTAAAGTAGGGAAATTTTCATAAATAATCCCCTAAAAAATTTTAATTTCACTTTTAACCCTCCCCCAATTTTAATTGCAAAAACTAACCATCGATCCGGTCAGCGCTGTCACGTCAGCGCTGACTGGGTTTTTTTATTTTCGGGTTTTTTAGGGAGGCGTGTTATATATAACACGCCTCATTTGTAAACATGGAGGCGTGCTATATATAACACGCCTCCCTTGGAAAATCCTAAAGATTATCAAAAATAATAAAGCAACTACACTTGTAGGGCTCGTCGATACGAACGCGTGGACATATTATAATAGCGATTCTGATCTACGGTTTGAAAGTTATGACCATTTGAAGTTACGACGCTCCCAAACCATTTGAAGTTATGACCATTTTCATTTTTTTTTGTCATTTTTTTTCTTTTGTTTTTTGACTGAAATGGTAGGCATATGCCATAATATTAATTAAGTCGATATGCCCAAATACAAATGCAACCAAGCCACAGGGCTGGTAGAAGAGAGGTCTACCGACCACAGAGAAAACTTATGTATGTATCACTCTTCTACCACAATTTTGCCCTCTATATACAAAACTCTGCTTGCCCCCACACAAGCTTGTCCCCATGCCTCATTTTCATACATTGTGTATGTTTATTTATTGAAATTATTTATTTATTTATTTATTTTCGATGTATCTTTGATTTGTATGAAAATGACATGAATGTGTACAATTTAGGTTTGAATTCAAACCATTTTAGTGCAAAAATATATAACAAACAATTTCAAGAAAAAAAATGACAAAAAAAAATGAAAATGGTCATAACTTCAAACTTCAAATGGTTTGGGAGCGTCGTAACTTCAAATGGTCATAACTTTCAAACCATAGATCAGAATCGCTATTATAATATGTTCACGCGTTCGTATCGATGAGCCCTACATGAGTAGTTGCTTTATTATTTTTTACAGTGTTTAGGATTTTACAAAGGAGGCGTGTTATATATAGCACGCCTCCATGTTTACAAAGGAGACCTAAAAAATCCGAAAATAAAAAAAACTCAGTCAGCACTGACGTGGCAGCGCTGACCGGGTCGAGGGTTAGTTTTTGCAATTAAAATTGGGGGAGGGTTAAAAGTGAAATTAAAATTTTTTAGGGGGTTATTTATAAAAATTTCCCTTTAAAGTATAATGTTAAAAAATATATTTATATATATTGAATTTTTAAAGTAAAAAGATTAAATGAATTAATTACTTGAAAAAATGAATAACTACATGTACCTAACTAAGTTGTTACCTACATAAATGTCAATAATTTGTATAATTCAACTACAATTCAAATAAAAATTACATGTTACTTATTTAATGAATTATCTTCCACGGGCCTACGGGCCGGGTTCGGGCGGACCTCCGAGCCGGGCCCTGGCCCCAGAACCAGGCCCAAGCCCGGCCCGCCCTCAAAACAGGGGGCCGAGCTTTCGGGCCTCAGGCCTGCTGAAGACCCCTAGCCCAACGGTTAGTTTGATTGACCAAAGGGCTGAATTGACATTTGTTTGCAGGGGGCGGCTATATAGAATTCACGAAAACATAGGGTGTTATGTGGATCTCGAACAGTTTGTTGGGGGCGACGTGGATTTTGGTTTTTGTTTTTTGTTTTTTTGGGTAAATGATTAAATTGTATTAGATGATATTAGAAATGTACAAGGAATTAATGAAGCATAAAATCAAACAATTTGTCTGTTAAATACATGTTCAGAAAATTTTAGTGACGAATGACTGACTCATCGAAGGGCAATGATTTTCTTGTTGCGGATGATATTGTACAAGCTTAATGTGTTAAGTAATCAACTGGACCTGCTAGTGGTTGATGTTGAAAATCAACATAGTGCGTGTTTTCAAATCTTCACAATCTAAGTGTACTCCTTTTACTTGTACACTCTTGGCTCCCTTTAGCAGTGGATTGAGAGTTTTTTTCAAAAAAAATTGTAACACTACCATAATATCGGGTATTGTACATATGAATTTAACCAACTTTTACTCTTTAGAAAGTTATTAAATTTCATTTTGGGTAATATCTATATAACCCCATACAAATGTTCGATATCCACATAACACCTTGTGTTTTGTGAATTCCATATAACACCCTACCAAAGGTAAATCCAAATAAATCACTGAATTAAAAAACCAACAGATTTGGAATATTCATCGAATATTATGTTATGTTAATCGAGGTTCTAAAAAAATTATGCAAATAAACCCTTGCATTCTATGAAAAATGTAAATACACCCCTCCAAATAATGATTTTACCTCTCATCTTCTTCTTGTTCACAAATTGAAGACATTCACCTTCACCCACAACCCCGCCCTCCCCACCGCCACCACCCATCTACCACCACCTAAACCACCATTTATCACCCCCTCTCCTCCACCATTCCATTACTCCTCCCTCCTTCCCACCACCCCCCCTCCCCCTCCACCACCCAAACCACTACCATCATTGCCCTTCCCTCATCCCCACCACCACCAACCTCCTCCACCACCACCGCCCCTCCCTCCACCCAAGCTGCCACCACTAGTTCGCGCTCCCCTCCTCCCTATCGCCACCCCTCCACCACCGCTCCTTCCATCCCCACAAATCCCAAGCCACCGTCCTCCTAGTACCCCTTCCCTCCTCCCCACCACCACCGTTGTGAAGGCCTCCAGTCTTGGTTTCCATTACAATTGTTGGGGAGAGAGAGCTGTGGGGGAAAAGGCTTCTAAGGCATCAACAATGATGAGAGAGAGAGAGAGTTATCGGCCATTTTATGTGGGGATAAAAATGTCACATATGTGATTAAAAGGAACTAGCCCAATGATTAGTTCGACTGATAAAAGGGCTGAATTTGCCTATGTGTTTGTAGGGGGTTATATGGAATTCACAAAAACACGTCATGTTATGTGGATATCAAACAGTTATAGGGGGTTACATAGATTTGTCATTTAGTTCTTTGGGTGAGTAAATTGATTAGATGAATTTCGATATGTACAATGAATGAAGCATAGCAGACAATTTGTCTATGAAATACATGTTCATATACTGAGAAATTAGTGAGTTAGGAACGACTCACCGAAGAGCGATGCTTTTCTTGTTGTGAACCATTTTGTATGTGTGGGGGTCACGATATGCGACGAGAAACTGTAGGATGAGATCGGCGAAGAAGACAAACTGAACGCATTCGAGGTTGGTCATGTGGTCTGGAAGCCCCTTGAAGAAGCTGAACTCGAGTGGGGTGAAGAAGCTGGAGTAGATGGACCACATGAATATCATGTTCACCCAACACCTATACAACCTATGTATATATATTGTATGAATAATGAATAATGTTAGAGATAGTCTGCACATGTTTTAATTTTTTTTAAATTAATAAATATTATCTGATGATGAGGTATATATGATTTGATGAAAAATGTATTTCACTCCGTTACGAATGAAATGGACTTGTTTTTAAAATGTAGAAAAAATTAATGAGGTATATAACTCGTCGGATAGCTGTGGAGGCCACGCGGACTGCGTATAACGACGCTCATACTTGTATATATGCAAATATGGAGCATGGTATACAATTAATGTTGGCAATTCATGTTCTATCAAAGTTTCAACTTTGTTATACTTGAGTTTTACAAATCACATCCAAATTTTGATTTTTCTTCTTGCAATTCGCATATTAAATTTAACAAAATTTGTTTTAGAATCTATATGCATATTAACTAATTGTTTTGATGTTTGACATGCCAAAGATATTCTTGAAACTTTGAAAATTAAGACAATATACAAAATATAATAGAAAAAAAAAAGAGTACAATAGGATGCAATAATATGCGCTTAAAAACATGATTTGACCTCCTTGTTTTGTGTACCGATTCTTTTTTATAATTTCATTAGATTCAACATTTGGAAATGTTTTTTTATTTTTATTTTCTAGACATCTCTAATTATCAATTACTACTTTTCATTAAGTTGTTTTCTTATAATTTCTTGTTTTGAGTACTCATTCAGATTTAATATCACGTTGCTTCTAATGCTTCTTTAAATCACAGAATCCTTCCATGTGTGCAAGATGCTTTTAGAAAAGAAAATGATAAAAAAGGAAAAAACATAAAATTGGATGCATCATATTAAAAGATTTATACTTTAAATAATGATGGTATTCATTTACAAGCATCCTTTTTTTATTATATTCCAAGGAAGAAACATTTTCAAAATGTCTGGAGTCCGTCTGTGATAAAAAGAACTTAATTGGCCTCAAATGGATAATCTGAGTACTCATGAATTCGATTTTAAAATTAAATATCTAATCAAGATTTCCAGTTTTATATAATATTAAATTATTAATTAAAAGGATAATGTTAGGGATACTCAATGCGTAGTCCTCAAAAGCTTTGATATTTTCAAAAATATATATTTCATGTAACAAAACACGTACCTTCTGAAATCCACTTTTTAGGGGGTTGTTGTGTTGGGTGACTGTAACATTTCATTCGGATCATGTCTTTCAAACACATATTTGTCAGTGTTATTAAATTGATATTTTAGATAAAAGGTAGGATCCTTTTTGTGTTCATAAAATAATTATTTAATTGTTGAAGGGGGAATCATTTCCAACTGATAAGTTACATTAAATAATTTTTAAATTTGCTTTGGAAAGGCTTTCACTGAAAAAAAGACTGATATTCTGAACCAAATATAGCCCCAGAGCAAGTGGGGCTTCCACCATTCACAAATCAACATTTAAACAACTGCAGCAGGTATAGAAGCTGTTTTATTGGCAGACCCAAACCCCACTTTGTGTTGAATTTCAATATAATGTGTTCGAGGAAAACAATGCAGTGATGACAACCATCTTTTGGGATGTGAAAATGTGCTCCTTCTGAAGAGACGATGCGGTAGATTGATTGGCAAGATTTTTGTCTGGAGTGAATCTAATATAATTCAGACTGCCTATGTATCTTTATTAAAAGATTAAGTCACATGTAGTACCTCTTTTGTTGGTGGATCTCATATCGGAAGTGGTGTCATTCTCAGAACCTCCAACGATTAAGTCAGGCCTCCATTAAAGTGAGAATTTAAGCTTAAGATTAATTTTACTTTTCTTGTTTTTTTTTTTTGGGAGAAGCCATCCTCTGTGGTGAAGGGGATACCCCTCTATTTATATGGGGAAGGGGCGTGCCTGTTATACTTTGGAATGTGAGGATAGCGTGAAAGAGAAACTTCCACGTGGCTCTTGTATCGATCAACACGTGGATCTTGGGATCAACGTCTCATAACTGTTTTATAACAGTTTGTTACAACCATTGTATTAGAAAATATTACCTGGGCTTTTCTGTAATTTTGCTAGACTTGTGTTGTACATGTAAGAGGTCCTCTTACTTCATATTTTAGTAACTCAGAACTCGATCCTCAGATGCCTAAGTCTGATCAGAAGTCCAATCAGGTCATTCATTGGTCTGATCTGGATAGAGGCCTATTTGTAGCAAAGCGTAATGGACCGGGGCAGTATTTCTTTCTAAATGGATCTTCAGATGTGACAGATTTGGTTTTCTACAACCTAGTCTCCATAATGTCATTCCAACTCTTTTCTTAGATAAATTGTCAATTAATTAGTCATATTATAATTAAGATGCCTTTTCACCTAACTTTTCTATGTTTATATTATGTTTTATTAATGTACTTTTTCATTAAAATATTAAATAATGCATATGCTAGCTATAATTTTTGGCAAATTTTTTCTTTGTTTTTATACTTGTTGATCAAATCTTTTTGAATCAACGTGTACGAGTAAGACTCAAAACATTTCATCCTTCAACGAAGAAGAGATATTTTACTAATTTGTCAGAAGATGATAAGGTCAATGAAGTTAATATAAAATAACTGGTGGACTTGACCTCGAGAACCAGTGAATGATCACAATTTTCTATAATGGGTGGTCATGCGTGGATGTGGGCATGTTAGAAGAGAAACTTTTTTTTTATGATACAGAAGGGACCTCCTTTTTTTTTATGATACAGAAGGGACCTCCCGTAATCGATCTTTCAATCGAGTTGGGTAGACTATCTTTATTTGTGTTCCTCGATCTCATAATTTTTTTTTAATTTTTACTATCACATAGGAGGGTAAGTTAGCACCAAGATTTGATACCAAAACTTACCTTTGTATGCATGTTATGCATTCCCATATAAATGACCGTGCATGTTTATTGTAAATTTTGTAAGATTTAATGATGGATGAAGAGAGAGATCAAAGTAAGTTAGCTATACCTCCCATTGGAATGGATGACAAACCCTCCATAGCTCTCCCTAGTGATCCACAAAGCCCCACAGCCCCCACCTCCTTTTCGTGCGTAACTCCCACTCCCGAACTCCTTCGAGAAGAGCGAAAGGCGGCTCCCCACTGTCCTTTGAAGGCTATCATCCACCTCATTCACCTCGTACTCTTCCTGTATTTCCTCTCCACTCATCTCGCACACAGAGACTGAGATACAGACAAAGGCAGAGACAGAAGCAAAGATAGAGAGAGAGAGAGAGAGTGAGAGAGAGATTTATAAGATGTGTGAAATGGAGTTCTTTATTTTTCATATACATCACAATGCGTTACAGGTAACGCCACATATGTATCATTTGTTTTTCATCTATTAATATATATATTTGGAAAGAGTGTTGTTATTGATCATAGTTCTTTTCTAGTATCATATGCTTCATAAGCGTCATATACTCACATTAACAAAGTATATACTTCAATAAAAAAAATTATATTTCTATAAATGCATCCATACAATTCATTAGATTATATTTAATTATTCATGAGACACCAATGAAACAATAGGATTTAATTATTCAGAAGGCACCAAATTAAAGCATTTTATTTTTTATTTTTTTGGCCAATAAGATGATCAATTACCATAGAAGAGACCAGTACAGTGGACAACAAATTGGCACCAATGACAACACACAATAACCACCACAAACTGTTTTCTTGTTAGCAAGGCAAATATTGTTGGTAGGCTAGTGCATTGATTGTCTCCAGAGTGCTTTCATTCAACTTGCAAACAAATATTTGGTTACATAGGTAACTGATATGTACATAATTCACAATATTGTCAGTTCAGTAACTGCAAGTTTTAGATTATTCAATTTAATCCCAAGGGTCAAACATTATTAAAAAAACATTGTCATAGACAGTTCATATATCTTAATGGTCATCTATCGAGACATACCTCCTAACACGAGGTATATACCTTGTTAGCAATTGTTAATGCTTACAATTCACAAAAAAAATATAATATTTATTTTTATACCACCATAAATAACGTATTTATTATATACAATTAGAATTTTTCTTAACGTAAAAATGTGCACTTCTTTTATCATTTTTAACCAAAATGAACATTAACTATAGTTAGTTTTTAATCAAGAGATAAAAATGATAAAAATAACCTTAACATAATTAAATAATTAAACATAATAACCTAATTAATTTCATGTTCTTTCCAAATCAATCATGAGCAATTCGACATTACCTTTTCTTTCCTTTTCCTTTTTTTTTCCAATCAAGATTTAAATTTTAAAAAAAAATTGTCATTCGGTAATATATATATATATATATGATTAATTGTTCACAAAATAATTTTATTTCATTTTTCTTAATGTATGTATTAATAATTATTATGTCTTTGCTAATAAATAGTTTATATGATTAATTTTTCTTTTTTTATTTTAGATGAGATTTATAATTTTTAAGTTAAAATTAATATTTTTTATTTTCATAAATATTGTATTTGGTTAAAAAAAAAAGTTTGCCCATAACCAATACCCTCATTTTTTTCAATAATCCATATATATGCGATATAATATATCATGTTATATATACATAAATATTATAATTAAAATTTGATAATGGTTAAATAAATCATTTATAGAATTTATTATGAAATTACACATAAAAGAGATATGTTACAACTGAAAATATGTTTTTTTGTATAGACTCCTCAACCAACCTTATATTGTAAAAATATATTAAAAGATAATAACAAAAAAATGATGATGTGGCATGATCCCCACCATTCATTCAAGATATCTTTAAAAAATCATTAAAGATATTGAGATTAATATGGTGGATGTGAATATGATATTATCAAATGGATGATGTTACACCCAGATCTGTTTCCCCAATTCTAGCCCTATATGCGTCAATAGAAAATTAATGGAGCATATGTTCAAGTTAACAAGACATATGCTTTAAACAAAAGAATGGCGGAGCGAGGAGAGAGGAGGAGCGGTAGGGAGGAGGGTTTCAAACATCGGCAAGGGAGAGTAAGGGGCCTCCTCAGGTATTCCGATGTTTTCGGTGTTTAGGAAGTGGGCATTTTGCTCGGGACTGCAAAGAACCTCCCAAATGCTGGAAGTGCAGAAAATTTGGGCACCAGAGTGTGGTCTGTTCGGGAAGACAACTGAAGGTGGTTTCGGCGGAAGTTATAGATTATCAGGAGGTTCCATCTCAGCCACCTGAAGTGGTCGTCCTACAGTGGTCTCCGGAGCTGACTAATAGAGCTCGTCATCTTAGTAGATCTCTGCTTGTTTGCTGGGAAGAGGTCGAACACCTGGACCTCAGGACAGTAGTGAAGCTGATGGGGAAGAAATGGAAGGGAATCGATTTCTCTTGCGCGTGGTTGATGGGGCGGGGTAGGGCGATGGTGCGACTCCCAAACAGTGCGGCAAAGGAGTTCTTGCTCCAAGCGGAGGGTCTCCAGGTCCCTAATGGGAGTCTAACTTTTAAGCCAATCTCCTTTGGGACTGGAGCAGAAGGAAATGAGGGTGCCCTCAAAGACTTCTTCATCAGGGGCTTGCCTTTGATTTGGAGATCTGAAGAGGTGATCCGAAAGGTGGCAGAGAAATTGGGTTGGCTACAGTCCTTCGAAAAGGTGGTTCAGCCGGATGAGCCTTTCCCATTAATCCGTGTGTCGGTGTGGGTGAGGAAGGGATTCACTCCTCCTTCTTCCATCGAAGTGGCTTTGGAGGGGTGCACGGTGGGTGTGGAAGTTCTGAGGGGAGCTTCATCGAGGGTGTTATCCTTTGCGGAGGTGGTTTCGAAGGGGACGAAGGGAGGGGGTGGGTGCTTCGGCAAAGCTCCCTGTGGTGGATACCCCTCGGTTTGGGAGAAGGGGGAGCCGTCAAAGGTAGCAGCAGTGCCGGACGGTGGTCTCCAAAAGCTACCGGCAAGGTCGGAGTCGAAGGTGACTCAGGTGGTCAAATCAAGGTCTTCTGGCTGTCAGAGTGACAGGGAGAGGGTGTTTGAAAAAGCATCTGTAGTGGCAGGAAAAGCAACGCCTTGTCAGGAGAGCTCCAAAAGGTCTGCACGTTGTCAATCGGCGGTACGACTTATTCCAGATGGCGATCCGTCTGAGGAGCAAATCTTGCATAGGGCGTTGTCTACGGCGATTTCTCCGGCTTTACAGATTTTGCAGGAGTCCTTGATAGAGAAGGTGGAGTGTTTGAATGGAGATAGGTGTCTTCGATCGAGGGGTGCACAGCTGGAATTTTTCCCACGTGGAGGATCCATTCCACAAGTGGAGCTAGTTTTAAACAATGGGCCGGGCCACAACAACAGGTCAGGCTCAGGTATCTCTTTGTTAAGTGAACCAAGTATTCATCCTTCATTGGGCCCGGGGTCATGGGCCAATTTCTTTGATGAAATGGGCTGTCTAAAGTGGCAATGGTGTCCACGCACGACAGAAGGTGAAAGTGAAGCTAGAAGAGCTATATTCGATAGCCCACCTATGACTCCAGCCCAACAATTAAGTGGAGGTAGTATTAGTTCGGCTGCTCCGCAGACACAAGTTAACTTGCGTTTGAAATCAATTGTGGTGGGAAGAACAGAGCACTCCGGCTTTTCTTCGAAGGCTTCGTGCGAGAGCCAGGGATTGCTGGTGGGAGGCAATTTCCTCTGCCTAGAAGAAGGGGTTTTGTCGGCGTGTGGTTCCTGTTATATATGTGTCACTTTTCAGCCTTCTGGTAACCCTTGGGTCAATTCTGGCCATTTTTGAAATTTTCTTTTTTCGATCGGAACCGCAAAGATTTTGGCTTTTAGCCATCTGCGGGAGCTAGAAAACTCCGATTGAAAATCTGACTGCGGATTATGGGTCCTGGTACCGTTTTATACCACCCATAAATTTTTCATCGAATTCCGGTTACGTTTAAGAAAATTATGCAGTTCCGAATCGTATCCGGATTTTGGTCAAATTTGGGAAAGTCAAAGAGAGAAGACCTTGACCAAGTCAAAGGGTGACTTGGACCAAGTCAAAGAAGACCTTGACTAGTCAAATGTGACTTTTGACTAGTCAATGGGTTTTGTTTTTTGCTTGGTTGAGTTGACCAAAGTCAAAACTCACCTAACACCTTTTTGAGCATTAAGTGCTCTCTCTCTCTCTTTTTCTCTCCCTCTCTCTCTCCCTCTCCCCTTGTCAACGTGCATTTCTTTTCACTCCCTCTCTTTGTTATTTTTTTTTCTAAGTGTGTGTGAGTGTGTGAGAAGTGAAGGAGAAGAAGAGCTCACCAAAAGCAAAGGTGTGTGTGTGACTATGTGTGTGTTTATGTGTGTTGTTGTTGATCCCTCTCTTTAGCTTCTTTAGAACCCCCTTTATCCACTGTTTTCAGCCAAGTAGGGGCTGGTTGGAAGGCTAGGGAGGGGTGGTAGTGGTGGTTGTGGTGGAGGTTGCGCCGGGTGCACCCGAGGGGCCCCGAAACCCCACCATTCCCTTCCCCCTCCTTTGGTAGCTTTCTTTCCCCCTCTTTTCTTTGGTTTCTTGGTGTAGGGGCTGTTAGGGAGTCATGCATGCTAAGTGTGGTTGAGTTAGGGTGAGTGGAGAGGGCTTGGAAGGGGCTTGACAGCCCTGGGCGCGCGCGCGGGTCCATCCGCGCGCGTGCGCGCGCAGGCGAGCGCGCAGGAGAGGCCCTGGCGGGCCTGGCAGGGGCGCAGACGCGCGCGTGCGCGTGCGCGCGGGCGCACGAGCGAGGGCGCGCGCGGGGAGTGTGCGAGGCGCAGTGCACGCGCACTGTGCGCGGGGCTGAGCGGGGGCGCGCGCGGGCGCGCGCGAGCGTGCGCGCGTGCGCGAGCTGCGCGTCTGGGCGCGCGAGTGCGCGTCCGGGTGCGCGGCGAGGGGCTGGACGTGCGGGCAGCGCGTCCGGAGGCGCGGGTCAGTGCGCCATCGAGCGCGGGGGCGCGTGCGCGCGTGCTTGCGCGTGCGTACGTGTGCGGGGGCCATGCGTGTGGCTGCCCGGGGGCTCGGGTAGGTGTCGGGGCACTCGGACAGGTGCGCGTACGTGCGTACTCGCATGCGTGCGAGCCCGTATGCGTGCATATCCAAGTCCTTAGCATTTCTAGTTGTTTTAAGTGTCTTTATGTGGATTTTACTCACCTATTTGGATGCCCTGTCTTGCAGATCTTGGCGAGCGGTCCCGCGACGACCCGGTTTACGGTGAGTGGGTCAATCCAACCCAGTCGGGAGGTGTTCGATGCACGTAGACGTGCATTGCCCTCCCCTGGGGCACCGTAACCACATATTAACCTTCTTAAGTGTGCATGTTATTGCTTATCTTGCTAGGTTGCATCCATGTCATTCTAAGACTTAATATGTTAGGATCATACACCCTAGTACCATGTGTAGGGACCCATACTTGTCTATGTATTGTGTCCCATGCTAGGTTATTCATGTGTTATTATTTACATGTATGCATGAGTATAAGGCATGAATAAGGTAGTGACCTTAAATATTTTTCTATCATGTTAGACTTGTATACTAGAGTATTACATCCATGTGTTATACATATGAGCCCAAGCATGCCTTAGACAGTATTATAATTTTGTTATAGCATTACTTGTATGCTTCCTTGATTAATTCTTTGTGTAATTAATTATGTGTTGTAGATTATATCTCTAGACATATCTTATGTATATATATAGAGGCCATGAACCTTGCTTAATAAGATTAAGCAAGTGTATGACCTCTGATGGGTCATACTGTGGCATCGACATTACGAATCATCTGTCTTCCCCGCATCTGAGTTATGCGCTCTGGTGGGAATTCATGAGAATTCGTAACCTTACCGACGACGGATCCATGAGGATCGAAACCGCGTATGTCAAGTGCTCTCCCCTTCGTCGCTTCCGTGTCGAAGCTACCCGGGTTTAGTTGTCCTGCTAGGCTCTCCCAGACGCTATTCATGACGCCGGGTGGTGCGCCCATACGGTAGAGGTAGAGGTCATGGGAGGATACCAGGTCGAGGCTACTCGGCAGAGGGCTACCGGAAGACGAAAGGCGTAGACCAGTTGACCTTTTCCCCAATAATCCTATGTCACCTAAGGGTGAGGGTGAGGGTGAGGGAGTAGTGGGTTGGGTTGAGACCCAACCCAAGGACTTAAGTGACTGTTCCTTCCGTTGGAACCCCAAACACTCAGAATATTTAATATGGTGTGGTAGGTTTGGGTCGACACCCAACCGCCAACTTAAGTTGTTGTTTCGATTATTGAGACTTGAATGCTTGAAAGATTAATATGTGTTGTGATGCATGGATCGTACCATTCACTGAGCGTGTGGCTCACCCCTCGCATATGTTTTCCTCCAGTTGTCGCTGAGCCGGACCTGAAGGTGGAGCTTCCATAGGCGCAGTACCGTAGCAGAGCAGCGCACGTGTTTTGGATCTGCGAGTGAGAGAGGCCATCAGCATCCCCCGTTTCCTTGTATGTATTGCTACTCGTGCTTGAGCACAGTACTGGTGTTTGATGTCTTTGTTGTATATTGGCTCTCACAGGACAGTTGATTATGTGTTCCGGTCTGTAATATGTCTTTAAATTACAGACTAAGTCATTTTAAGCTTCCGTCATATGTTTATATATCATGTCAGCTTCCTTGTTAAATGTTTTAAGTACCTTTGATGATTGAGTAGAGTCTTTTATTGACCTCGTGTATGGATTGCTGATATTATATATTTGCCACGTCTCGGAGACGGCCGCTCTGGGGCGTGACAAAAGTTGGTATCAGAGCCTGGTCCTGTCAGAGCCAATTGTCGTCTTATTGATGTCTTAGAGATGAGTCCTAGGATTTCTATATGAGTATTCTGATCCTAGTGTCTGTTTCTTAGGTTGCTGATATGCCTCCTCGCAGACGGATGCACGGACGCGGTCTCCCTCAGGCCTCGGAGGTTTCCGAACCTACCGGGGGTGAGGAGTCTACCGAGATGTCCTCGGCCGCGAGGCCAGGACCTGCGCAGGAGCCTCCAGCCTGGGAGCGTGCTTACGCTAGGATAGCAGACCTGCTAGAGACTCAGACTAGGGCACTGGAGGCCCAGACTAGGGCGTTGGCTGAGCAGGCACGAGAGATCCAGGAGCTGCGGGCGGCCCGCGAGGCGGTCCCGCAGGTACCTTTAGTGGCCGATCCACCAGTAGTGCCAGTGGTACCCCCGGCACCAGCAGAGATCCCCGTGGAGGGAGTTCATGGACCCGAGAGCGGGAGGAGGAGCTTGAGGCCGCGGCACGTGTGCATCAGGCCGGCCTCACCGCCTTCCTGAAGCTTCACCCTCCTGAGTTCCACGGTATGACGGCTGACCCTCTTGCCCCTGAGCGTTGGTTGATGGAGATAGACAAGATCTTCTCGACCATGCACTGCACCGACCGCCAGCGTGTCTCCCTGGCTACTTTCATGTTGAAGGGTAACGCCGCCGACTGGTGGGCTACCCGAGTGGTGGACATTCCCGAGGGAGTGGGGCGACTTCTCTGGAGCGATTTTCGGAGTTACTTCTTGGCGGAGTATTTTCCCTTTTCGACGCGCCAGATGGTGATGCGGGAGTTCGAGCAGCTGACGCAGGGCACCATGTCTGTTGCGGACTACTCCACGCGTTTCATGAGGCTTTCTCGGTTCGCCCCAGCCTTAGTGATGGACGAGGAGACGCGGTGCCGACGGTTTGAGATGGGTCTCAACAACACCATCAGGGTGCACGTGACCTCTCAGGCATTCTCGAGGTACACTGATCTAGTGTCCCGTGCGAGGACCGTCGAGCGAGACCTTGGGGTTCCTTCATCGGTTCAAACCCCTACAGCAGATCAGAGGACTCCTGGGAGTCAGGACCAGGGACGCCGCAAGAGCAAGCGGCCCCGTCATGATCGACCAGCGGCCGCCGCTACACCAGTGGGAGTGGTGCCAGTTCAGGGTCCTGCACCCTTTGCTGCCGTTCCGATCCGTGCTAGAGGACCAGAGACACGACGATGTTACCACTGCCAGCGAGTCGGGCATCTGGCCAATGCTTGCCCAGATGCTGGCCGACCTCCTGTGCCACGACAGCAGCCGCAGCAGCAGCAGCCACGTCAGCAGCCGCAGCCGCAGCGTCACCAGCAGCAGCCACAGGGTGGCCATGTGGAGCAGAGGAGGCAGCCAGCGCAGCCTGCGAGGCGTGCCCCTGCTCCTCAGCCACAGCTCGTTCAGGGTCGTGTTGCAGCGCTTACGGCCGATGAGGCGCAGGCTTCGGGTAGCGTCGTTCGAGGTATTGTTCTGATCTCCCAGCTTCCTGCATATGTGCTATTTGATTCCGGGGCCACGCACTCGTTCGTGTCTCCCGCTTTCGCGAGGCGAATGGGTGCGGTGTCAGCCCCTCTTGATGCGGTGCTGGAGATATCATTACCGGTCGGAGACCGTATTCTCCTCCGTTCGGTGTATCGGGGGTGTATCGTGGCGATCGCGGAGCATGAGTTTCCAGTGGAGTTGGTCGAGCTCGCCATGACGGACTTCGACGCCATCCTGGGGATGGATTGGCTCTCAGCTAGCCACGCCAGTATCGACTGTTTCGCAAAGTCGGTGTCTTTCCGCATCCCTGGACGGAGGTCCTTCCAGTTCGTGGGCGATCGGGACATGGCTCCTTTGGGATTCGTATCGTCCATCCAGGCGTGGAGACTCCTTCAGGGAGGATGCGAGGGTTTTCTGGCGTACATCGCTGAGGAGGATGCACCACTGCGGGCAGATATCAGTCAGACTCCGGTCGTGGCGGAATATCCGGAGGTTTTTCCCGATGATCTTCCGGGTCTACCACCGGATCGCGCGATCGAGTTTGAGATTAATCTAATTCCGGGGACCGAGCCGATTTCGAGGGCTCCGTACCGGATGGCCCCAGCAGAGCTGAAGGTGCTTAAGGAGCAGCTGGAGGAGTTACTCGATAAGGGGTTTGCACGTCCGAGTGTCTCTCCGTGGGGAGCCCCTGTTCTGTTCGTGCGGAAGAAAGACGGTTCGCTGCGTCTATGTATTGATTACAGACAGCTGAACAAGCGGACCGTGAAGAACAAGTACCCCTTACCGCGGATTGATGATCTATTTGACCAGCTCCAGGGAGCGCGTGTCTTTTCAAAGATCGATCTCCGTTCGGGCTACTATCAGCTGAAGATCCGGGAGTCGGATATTCCGAAGACGGCCTTTCGCACCCGTTACGGGCACTACGAGTTTCGAGTACTGCCGTTTGGGTTGACGAATGCGCCGGCAGCCTTCATGGATCTGATGAACCGGGTATTTCGACCCTTCCTCGACTCCTTTGTAGTAGTCTTCATTGACGATATTCTGGTGTACTCGAGGAGTCTTGAGGAGCACGCTGACCATCTTCGCACTGTCTTGGAGACCTTGGCCCGACATCAGTTGTTCGCCAAGTTCAGTAAGTGCGAGTTCTGGTTGGAGCGTGTGGCCTTCCTTGGCCATGTTATTTCCGGTGAGGGTATATCTGTGGACCCGGACAAGACGCTTGCCGTGTCGAATTGGCGGCGACCGTCGAACCCCACCGAGATTCGGAGCTTCCTTGGGTTGGCGGGTTATTATCGGAGGTTTGTTGAGGGTTTCTCGAAGATAGCAGTCCCTTTGACCCGCCTCACCCGGAAGGATGTCCGGTTCGAGTGGTCCCCATCTTGCGAGGAGAGCTTCCAGGAGTTGAAGCGGAGACTCACCTCAGCGCCGGTTCTTACCATTCCGTCTGGGAGTGGTGGATTCGCAGTCTACTCCGATGCGTCGCGGCTGGGTTTGGGTTGCGTCCTGATGCAGAACGGTAAGGTTGTTGCTTACGCGTCGCGTCAGTTGAAGCCCCATGAGCAGAATTACCCCACCCATGACCTGGAGTTAGCAGCGATCATCTTTGCGCTGAAGATTTGGAGGCACTACCTCTATGGCGAGGAGTTCGAGCTCTTCACGGATCACAAGAGCCTGACTTACTTGCAGTCCCAGCCGAGCTCAACATGCGCCAGAGACGTTGGGTTGAGTTCCTGAAGGACTATGATTGCGACATCGCTTATCATCCGGGTAAGGCGAATGTCGTGGCAGACGCTCTCAGTAGGCAGCCTTTGGGCATGGCCGCCCATTTGGCAGTGCGTCGTTGGAGGCTTCTGGAGGAGGCCGCTTGTTGGATCAGCGTGCAGGAGACGCCTGCTGGTGGCTTTCTGGCCAGGTTAGTGGTGCAGCCTGTTCTCCTTGACGAGATCCGCACGGCACAAGGGCGGGACCCTCACTTTCTGGTCCTTTCTGAAGGCGTCTCCCGGGGTGAGCGACCAGATTACCAGATTCGTGAGGATGGGATCCTGCGGTTCAGAGGCCGGGTATGTATTCCTGACGACGCAGAGCTGAAGCAGAAGATCTTGGACGAGGCCCATCGTTCGAAGTACACGGTGCATCCTGGTGGCACAAAAATGTACAGGGGCCTTCGTCGTGGCTACTGGTGGCGCGGGATGAAGGCAGATGTTGGCCGTTTCGTTGCCCGTTGCTTGGTATGCCAGCAGGTGAAGTCGGAGCATCAGCGCCCTGCGGGGAAGCTGCAGTCCATTGAGATTCCTCAGTGGAAGTGGGAGCAGATTACTATGGACTTTGTTTCGGGTCTACCGAAGTCACGTTCGGGTCGCGATGCCATCTGGGTAATCGTCGACCGACTGACGAAGTCTGCTCATTTCCTCCCCGTCCGACTCACCGACTCTCTGGACACCTTGGCGCAGTTGTTTGTCTCAGAGATCGTTCGTCTCCACGGCACTCCGGTCAGTATCATTTCTGATAGAGACGCGAGATTCACCTCGAGGTTCTGGCGTAGCCTCCAGCACGCCCTTGGTACGAACCTCCATTTCAGTACGGCGTTTCACCCACAGACCGATGGCCAGTCAGAGAGGACGATTCAGACCCTAGAGGACATGTTGCGTGCCTGCGTTCTCGATTTTGGAGGCAGTTGGGAGAGGCATCTTCCTTTGGTGGAGTTCGCCTACAACAACAGCTACCACTCGAGTATTCGGATGGCACCATATGAGGCACTCTATGGGCGCAGCTGCAGGTCTCCCTTGTGCTGGGATGAGGTCGGAGAGCGCCAGTTGGAGGGACCGGAGATCGTTCGCCAAACCTCAGAGAAAGTCAGGACGATTCGTGAGCGTATCCGCACCGCTCAGAGCCGTCAGAAGAGCTACGCTGATCGTCGTCGCCGTGAGCTCGCCTTCGAGGTTGGTGACCATGTCTTCCTGAAGGTGTCCCCGTCGAAGGGCATCTTCCGTTTCGGCGTACGGGGCAAGCTGAGTCCGCGTTTTATCGGCCCGTTTCTCATCCTGGAGCGGATTGGGGAGGTGGCCTATCGATTAGCCTTGCCCCCACACTTGGCCCAAGCCCATGACGTCTTCCATGTCTCGCAGCTGAGACGTTACGTCCACGATCCTGCCCACATCATCCCGTACGAGCCGCTTGTCTTCGAGCCGGACTTGTCATTCGTGGAGCAGCCGATCGAGATCTTGGACCGTCGCGAGAAGAAGCTCCGCACCAAGACCGTCCAGTTGGTTAAGGTGCGTTGGCAGCACCGCTCTGGTGCCGAGGCCACTTGGGAGCGCGAGGACGCCATGCGTGACGCATATCCACATCTTTTTCCTTCTTAGATGTTTTTGTAATTAAATTTTGTGGACAAAATTTCCTAAGGGGGGAAGAATGTTATATATGTGTCACTTTTCAGCCTTCTGGTAATCCTTGGGTCAATTCTGGCCATTTTTGAATTTTCTTTTTTCGATCGGAACCGCAAAGATTTTGGCTTTTAGCCATCTGCGGGAGCTAGAAAACTCCGATTGAAAATCTGACTGCGGATTATGGGTCCTGGTACCGTTTTATACCACCCATAAATTTTTCATCGAATTCCGGTTACGTTTAAGAAAATTATGCAGTTCCGAATCGTATCCGGATTTTGGTCAAATTTGGGAAAGTCAAAGAGAGAAGACCTTGACCAAGTCAAAGGGTGACTTGGACCAAGTCAAAGAAGACCTTGACTAGTCAAATGTGACTTTTGACTAGTCAATGGGTTTTGTTTTTTTGCTTGGTTGAGTTGACCAAAGTCAAAACTCACCTAACACCTTTTTGAGCATTAAGTGCTCTCTCTCCCTCTCTCTCTCTCTCTCTCTCCCCTTGTCAACGTGCATTTCTTTTCACTCCCTCTCTTTGTTTTTTTTTTTCTAAGTGTGTGTGAGTGTGTGAGAAGTGAAGGAGAAGAAGAGCTCACCAAAACAAAGGTGTGTGTGTGACTATGTGTGTGTTTATGTGTGTTGTTGTTGATTCCCTCTCTTTAGCTTCCTTTAGAACCCCCTTTATCCACTGTTTTCAGCCAAGTAGGGGCTGGTTGGAAGGCTAGGGAGGGGTGGTAGTGGTGGTTGTGGTGGAGGTTGCGCCGGGTGCACCCGAGGGGCCCCGAAACCCCACCATTCCCTTCCCCCTCCTTTGGTAGCTTTCTTTCCCCCTCTTTTCTTTGGTTTCTTAGTGTTAGGGGCTGTTAGGGAGTCATGCATGCTAAGTGTTTGAGTTAGGGTGAGTGGAGAGGGCAAGGGGCTTGACAGCCCTGGGCGCGCGCGCGGGTCCATCCGCGCGCGTGCGCGCGCAGGCGAGCGCGCAGGAGAGGCCCTGGCGGGCCTGGCAGGGGCGCAGACGCGCGCGTGCGCGTGCGCGCGGGCGCACGAGCGAGGGCGCGCGCGGGGAGTGTGCGAGGCGCAGTGCACGCGCACTGTGCGCGGGGCTGAGCGGGGGCGCGCGCGGGCGCGCGCGAGCGTGCGCGCGTGCGCGAGCTGCGCGTCTGGGCGCGCGAGTGCGCGTCCGGGTGCGCGGCGAGGGGCTGGACGTGCGGGCAGCGCGTCCGGAGGCGCGGGTCAGTGCGCCATCGAGCGCGGGGGCGCGTGCGTACGTGTGCGGGGGCCATGCGTGTGGCTGCCCGGGGGCTCGGGTAGGTGTCGGGGCACTCGGACATGTGCGCGTACGTGCGTACTCGCATGCGTGCGAGCCCGTATGCGTGCATATCCAAGTCCTTAGCATTTCTAGTTGTTTTAAGTGTCTTTATGTGGATTTTACTCACCTATTTGGATGCCTTGTCTTGCAGATCTTGGCGAGCGGTCCCGCGACGACCCGGTTTACGGTGAGTGGGTCAATCCAACCCAGTCGGGAGGTGTTCGATGCACGTAGACGTGCATTGCCCTCCCCTGGGGCACCGTAACCACATATTAACCTTCTTAAGTGTGCATGTTATTGCTTATCTTGCTAGGTTGCATCCATGTCATTCTAAGACTTAATATGTTAGGACCATACACCCTAGTACCATGTGTAGGGACCCATACTTGTCTATGTATTGTGTCCCATGCTAGGTTATTCATGTGTTATTATTTACATGTATGCATGAGTATAAGGCATGAATAAGGTAGTGACCTTAAATATTTTTCTATCATGTTAGACTTGTATACTAGAGTATTACATCCATGTGTTATACATATGAGCCCAAGCATGCCTTAGACAGTATTATAATTTTGTTATAGCATTACTTGTATGCTTCCTTGATTAATTCTTTGTGTAATTAATTATGTGTTGTAGATTATATCTCTAGACATATCTTATGTATATATATAGAGGCCATGAACCTTGCTTAATAAGATTAAGCAAGTGTATGACCTCTGATGGGTCATACTGTGGCATCGACATTACGAATCATCTGTCTTCCCCGCATCTGAGTTATGCGCTCTGGTGGGAATTCATGAGAATTCGTAACCTTACCGACGACGGATCCATGAGGATCGAAACCGCGTATGTCAAGTGCTCTCCCCTTCGTCGCTTCCGTGTCGAAGCTACCCGGGTTTAGTTGTCCTGCTAGGCTCTCCCAGACGCTATTCATGACGCCGGGTGGTGCGCCCATACGGTAGAGGTAGAGGTCATGGGAGGATACCAGGTCGAGGCTACTCGGCAGAGGGCTACCGGAAGACGAAAGGCGTAGACCAGTTGACCTTTTCCCCAATAATCCTATGTCACCTAAGGGTGAGGGTGAGGGTGAGGGAGTAGTGGGTTGGGTTGAGACCCAACCCAAGGACTCAAGTGACTGTTCCTTCCGTTGGAACCCCAAACACTCAGAATATTTAATATGGTGTGGTAGGTTTGGGTCGACACCCAACCGCCAACTTAAGTTGTTGTTTCGATTATTGAGACTTGAATGTTTGAAAGATTAATATGTGTTGTGATGCATGGATCGTACCATTCACTGAGCGTGTGGCTCACCCCTCGCATATGTTTTCCTCCAGTTGTCGCTGAGCCAGACTTGAAGGTGGAGCTTCCATAGGCGCAGTACCGTAGCAGAGCAGCGCACGTGTTTTGGATCTGCGAGTGAGAGAGGCCATCAGCATCCCCCGTTTCCTTGTATGTATTGCTACTCGTGCTTGAGCACAGTACTGGTGTTTGATGTCTTTGTTGTATATTGGCTCTCACAGGACAGTTGATTATGTGTTCCGGTCTGTAATATGTCTTTAAATTACAGACTAAGTCATTTTAAGCTTCCGTCATATGTTTATATATCATGTCAGCTTCCTTGTTAAATGTTTTAAGTACCTTTGATGATTGAGTAGAGTCTTTTATTGACCTCGTGTATGGATTGCTGATATTATATATTTGCCACGTCTCGGAGACGGCCGCTCTGGGGCGTGACAGTTCCCCTCAAGCACTGAAAGATGATAGGGAGGCTCTTGAGACGGTGGCCGAGCAGTCCCTGGAGCGGGATTGCACCAAATTGCCATCGGCGGAGCGTTTCGTCAACTCCCCGGGGTGTCAGAAGGTGTGCAGTGTAGGGGTTATTCTAAACAACAATGCAACTAAGGGGAGGCTTAAAGTCTTTCTGGGTCCAGCAAGAAGGTTTGACAGATGGGATGGAGTGTCCTAATTCGAGAGTGAGGACGAAGCTCCTTGAGGAGCTTGTCTGGTGGGTGTTCCTTGGTTCAGGGTCTTACTAGTTTGGTCCATGTTAAGAATTCTTAATTGGAATATTAGGGGGCTTAATGATCCCCTAAAGAAGAATGCGGTGAAGGAGGTGGTGTCAGCAAATAAGGTTGATCTAGCTTGCTTGCAGGAGACTAAAATGGCTGATCTCTCTCAATCTGAAATGCGATTGGTGGGGGCGGGCCGCCTGAATGCATGGGTTGCTAAGGCATCGGCAGGTGCGTCAGGGGGTATAGTTTGTATGTGGAATGATCAGTAGTGGAGGGCGGTAGACTCTATGAGTGGTGCTTAGTCTCTCTCAGTGGTTATGGTAGAGGTTAGTTCGGGCTGGAGATGGCTCTGGTCTAGTGTTTATGGGCCAAATGAAGACTCAGCGAGGGGTGGTCTCTGGATGGAGCTTAGCGTGCATCATTCACGTTGGAATCTCCCTTGGTGTGTAATGGGAGATTTTAATGTCACTCGTTTCGTCAAAGATAGAAACCGTCAGGGCAGTATTAGTCAGGCTATGGTTGATTTCTCGGACTGGATCGATAGTGAAAGTTGGGTGGATATCCCTTTAGCTAATCAGTGTTTTACCTGGAGCAGCCTCAGGGAGGTCCCATCGTGTGCTCGGCTGGATAGGGTCTTGGTGTCACCAGATTGGGAGGATTTCTATCCCCTCTGCTCATTGCGAGGCCTTCCCCGAATCTGCTCTGATCACACTCCGCTTCTTCTGGAAGGCGGCGCCCAATCTGTGCTAGTGAGGTGGTTCAAGTTTGAGAACTGGTGGCTTCAGGTGGACGGTTTTCGGGAGCTGGTTGACTCATCTTGGCGGATGCCGGCTTTAGGCCTTAGGGGTGCCAAAAAGTTTTCGTTCAAACTCAAGAGGCTCAAAAGAACTTTGAAGGGGTGGAATGCAGAACAGAGAAAATTACGTAGAGAAAAAAAGGAGGAACTAGCAGTGGAGACGAAGTCCTTAGATGATAAAGAGGAGACGGGTCCTCTATTGGAGGAGGAGCGGAATCAAAGATGTGCCATTAAGGTTGAATGGAACAGGCTCTTAAGCATGGAGGAAGCGGAATGGCGTCAACGGTCGCGTGAAACCTGGTTGAAAGAAGGGGATGGGAACACGAAGTTCTTCCACAAGGTCGCTAGCCAAAGAAGGAGAGCAAACAAAATCTTGAAGATGCAATTCGGGGAAGTGGTGACTGAGCATCTTCCGGATATTGAACAGGGGTTGGTTGATCATTTCAAAGAGGCATATCAAAGAAGAAGAGCATGGGCCCCAGATTGGGTCGATGAAGATCTTGGGAGGGTTCCGAATGATCAGTGGCAATTTATTGACTCCCCATTCTCTGAATCAGAGGTGCAGAAAGTTGTATTCGGCTTGGATGCAGATAGCGCTCCGGGGCCCGATGGTTTTGGGGCTAGGTTTATCCAATCATTCTGGCAGTTGATCAAAGAGGATGTCATGGAAATGTTTCAGTTCTTCTTCTCAGGTCAGCAAAGTATCGGATGCCTAAATGCCACGTTCCTTGTTTTAATTCCAAAGAAGGAAGGTGCTCTTGAGGTGGGGGATTATAGACCCATAAGCCTAGTTAATGGGAGCTACAAAAGGATTGCCAAAGCTCTAGCTAACAGGATGAAGAAAGTAATTGGAGGCATGGTCGAGGAAAATCAAACTGCATTTATTCCGGGCAAACTATTACAAGATGGGTTCATGGCAACCCAAGAGTGCATTTCAGCTACGTATCGCGATAATCGTAAGGGCATTGTTATTAAGCTAGACTTTGCTAAAGCTTACGACAATGTGAATTGGGAGTTTTTGCTCAAGGTTCTCCGATTGCATGGCTTCGAAGCGAATTGGTTAAGGATGATTGAAGAGTGCATAGCCTCAGCCAAGGTGTTGGTGCTTGTAAACAGCAAGCCTTGTGGCTTTTTTCATATCAATAAAGGCTTGAGGCAAGGTGACCCATTATCACCACTACTTTTTGTGGTGGTTACTAATGTTTTTAGCAGGATGATGAAGATGGCGGAGAACGAAGGCTGGATTAACGGCTTAAGGTGCTCTCCAGGGGGGTCCTCAATCTCGCATGTACAATATGCGGATGATACCATCATTTTATGTGAAGCGGAGGAGGATTCGATCAGAGGAGTCCAGCTAATTTGTAGGGTTTTCGAGCTACTGTCGGGTCTACGAATTAACTTCCATAAGAGTGCCATGTTGGGAATTCATGTGGACAGGGCAGACCTCATCTACTTTGCACAGATATTCCAATGCTCGGTTATGGAGTTCCCAGTGAGGCATCTAGGCCTCCCTCTACACTTAGGGAACTTCTTGAAGGCGGAATGGTCCCCGCTCATTGAAAAATTCACTCAATGGCTGGAAGGGTGGAAGGGAAAACTACTAAGCTCGGGGGGTCGATTGGTTCTCTTGCAGGCGGTCCTTTCGAACTTACCAACGTACTTTCTCTCACTTTTTAAAATACCGAAGGGGATCCTCCAAAAGATCGACGGAATAAGGAGGAGATTCTTATGGAGTGGGCCATCGCTTGATCGAAGGAAAGTGCACTTGGTGAAGTGGGAGATAGTGTGTAGCTCCAAAAGAGAGGGCAGTCTCGGAGTACTTAATCTAGAGGACATGAACAAAGCCTTATTGAGTAAGTGGAAGTGGCGAAGACTCACTTGTGACACCCTAATGTGGAAAAGAGCGGTGGAGGAGAGGTATAGGTGTTCAAGCTTCCATATTGATGGCTTCCCAAGAGGGGCCCCTCGGCCTTCGAAGATTTGGAATGGCATTCTCAGTGCTACTGCATGCTTCATGGAGGCTGTTGGTTGGGATGTAGGGAACGGAAGGGCAATCCGATTCTGGCACGATCAATGGGTTGGTGATACCCCCCTGAAGTCCAAGTTCCCGGAGATCTTCACTATAGCAGCAGACAAAGATGGTTTGGTGGAGCAATTCTGGACTTTAGACAGTGAAGGAGGATGGGTCATCGGGTTACAAAGAGCTCCAGAAGACGGTGAAGTTGAATTCCTCGATGCCTTGACTCGGGAGCTACAAGGGAAGAAGGTGGTCCCGGATTGCCCAGACAGAGCAGTTTGGAGACCCCAACCGAAGAAATAGTTCACTGTTAAAGGTTGTTATACTTGGTGGAGAAGAAACAAAGCATATTCACTCGAAATGGCAAAAAAATTTAGTGAGATTTGGTTACCAAAAATCCCACTTAAAGTAAAAATTTTTATGTGGCTTATGTACCAAGAAAAGCTACTCACCAAGGCCTATCGAGCACGTTGGGTCTCTCAGGCGGACACTCTTTGTCAGGTGTGCAATGGGGGAGTTGAGTCCACATCACATATTATGGTTGAGTGCCCGTTGGAGGTCTGGCAACGTTTGGCGGGCATGACGGGGTTTAGAGAAGGGAGTTCTTCGTTGGAGGAGCTGTGGTGGGCGGGGAAGTGCTTGAGGCCAAGGGGAGATAAGGGAGCGAAAAGCAAGGTCTCGCAAATATTGGTTCCGGCGGTAGCTTGGGCATTGTGGCTCGCACGCAACCATCTAGTCTTCCGTGGTACACAGGTGTATGTGGAGAATGTTTGGGATTCGATCCTTTATTTTATAAAGGATTGGAGTGTGTTTTGTGTGGGGGCCTCTAGGGTCTCGGTTAGAAGGGGTGTGCTTGTAATTGAGTAATTTTCTTATTAATTAGGTGCAAGGGATACTATTAGTGCGGAAGTAGATAACTCTTCTACTCTCCCCTAACTTGTCTGGGTATCTCTTGTAATTGCTTTTAAATTGGGCATTCCCTTTCTTTGAATAAAATTAAGGCCGGATGCCTACCTTTTCTTCAAAAAAAAAAAACAAGACATATGCTTTGAATTTTTTTTATATTTTTCTATAAATGCATCCATGCAATTCATTGGAGTATATGCTTCATTTTTTATAAAAGCATGTACCTCTCTAGATGAGATATACTATTTTTTTAAAATCAAAACATATGTAGAGTAAATGAGGTTGTACATAACATTATCCTTATCCAATTTATGTATAGATAGATTTTTTATTTTTATCACAATATAAAACTAATAAAAATATTTTTCATTCTTAACCTTAATATAAAACCAAAGTTATTCAATAACTAAGGGCAAACTCAAAAAATGAAAATGTTACAAAGAAATGGACTTGAAAACTAAAACATTTTCACTGTGTATAATAGATAGATAGATATGCAAAAATGGGGTAATTTGATCATTTCTTCAAGGCTTTAACAATTTTAATGTAAATTTGGATAGAAGTTAACCAGGATAAATATGCATAAGTTCTATATATTTCAATTGTATAAAAATAGATAAGTTATTGAAGTGGTATAAAATTAAATAGCATGTTTGTGGATGGTATACATGCAAAAAACCTTAAAATAAATTATGTAAAATATTCGAACAATCTAGATTTTTCTTGTAAAAATATTTGGGGCCCTACTTTAAAAGTTCGCCTAGGGCCTAGTCAAGAAATTCAATTCTCATGGCTGGCCTGGTTTTGATTTTTTTTTAAACGCATATTTCGGATAACAAATCACATAACTTCTAAATTCACTTTTTACTTGGGGTGGGGGTTGGTTTGGCTGACTGTAACATTTCATTTGATAAATAAAAAATTCATCAAATTGCAGAGAACATTCAGATCATGTCTTTCAAACACATATTTGTCATTATTATTAAATTGATTTTTTTAGATAAAAGTTAGGATCCTTTTGGTGTTCATAAAATTATTATTTACTTGTTGAAAGGGGAATCAGTTCCAACTGATAATCTACATTAATTAATTTTTAAATTTGTTGAGGAAAAGCTTTCACTGAAAAAAATACAATGATATCCTGAACCAAATATAGCCCCAGAGCAAGTGCGGCTTCCACTAATAAAAAACAACATTTAAACAACAACTGCAGTAAGTATAGAAGCCTGTTTTATTGGCAGACTCAACCCACTGTGTTAAATTTCAATATAATATGTCTTCGAGGGAAACAATGCAGTGATGACAATCACCTTGTCTCCATAATGTCATTCCAACTCTTTCACCTAACTTTTCTTTGTTTATATTATGTTTTATTAATGTACTTTTTCATTAAAATATTAAATAATGCTTATGCTAGCTCTAATTTTTGGTAAATTTTTTCTTTGTTTTTTATACTTATTGATCAAATCTTTTCGAATCAGCATGCATGAGTAAGATTCAAACATAGGATCCTTCAACGAATAAGAGATATTTTACCACTCTGTCGAAAGATGATAAGGTAAATGAAATTAATATAGAATATCTGGTGGACTTGACCCCGAGAACCAGTGAGTGATCACAACTTCTGTAATGGGTGGTCATGCATGGATGTGGGCGTGTTAGAAGATAGATTTTTTTTTTTTACGATACCAAGCGGATCTCTCGTAACTGACCTTTCAATCAAGCTAGGTAGGCTACCTCTACCATGTGTCCTCTGGTCTCACAAAAAAAAATTTAATTTTTACCAACACACAAGAAGGTAAGTCATCACTAAGACTGAAAACCAAGACCTCCCCTTTTATGGATGTTATGCATTCCCATATAAATGAGCATGCATGCTAATTGTAAATTTTGTAGGATTTAATGATGGATGAAGAGAGAGATCAAAGTAAGCTAGCTATACTTCCCATTGGGATGGATGACAAACCCTCCATAACACTCCCTGTTGATCCACAAAGCCCCAACTCCTTTTTGTGCGTAACTCCTGCTCCCTAACTCCTTCGAGAAGAGAGAAAGGCAGCTTCCCCAACGTCCCATGAAGGCTATCGTCCACCTCGTACTCTTCCTATATTTCATCTCCACCCATCTCTCACACAGAGACAGAGATGGAGATAGAGGCAGAGACAGAAGCAGAGATACAGAGGGAGAGATTTATAAGATGTATGAAATGGAGTTCTCTGTTTTTCATACACGTCACAATGCGTTACACGTGACGCCCACATATGTATCATTTGTTTTTCATCTCTCTCTCTCTCTCTCTCTCTCTCTCTATATATATATATATATATATATATATATGGAAAGAGTGTCGTTACACAGTTCATTTTTCAGTATCATATGCTTCATAAGCATCATATACTCATATTAACAAAGTATATATTTTAATAGAAATTTTATATATTTTCTATAAATGCATCCAAACTATTCATTAGATTATATTTAATTATTCATAAGACACCAATGAAACAATATATAGGATTTAATTATTCAGAAGGCACCTATGAAAATAGGTTGAGCGTGTTTTTTCTTTTTTCCAATAAGATGATCAATTACCATAGAAGAGACCAGTACAATGGACAACAAATTGGAACCAGTGACAACACACAATAACCACCACAAACTGTTTTCTTGTTAGCAAGGCAAATATTGTTGGTAGGCTAGTGCATTGATAGTCTCCAGAGTGCATTCATTCAACTTGCAAATAAATGGATATTTGGTTACATGTGTAACTGATATGACATAATTCACAATATTATCAGTTCAGTAAATGCAAGTTTTAGATTGCTCAATTTAATCCCAAGGCTCAAACATTATAAAAAAACATTAAAAGCATTGTAACACGCAATTCACAAGAAAGTGCCATAGTCAGTTCATATATCTCGTTGGTCATCTATCGAGACATACCTCGTAACACGAGATATATGCCTTGTTAGTAATTGTTCATGCTTACAATTCACTAGGTCCATGTGATAGATCATGAAGTACATACATTTTTCATGAAAATGTATGTTTCCTGAGAGATCGTTTAATATTTGTAGAAAACAAAACATGTACGGAACATTATTCAAACATTAATGTGTAAAACGAGTTATTTACATTACATTGACCACTTAGGTTTGGTTTATTGAGTCAATTACAATGATAAAATATGGTTATTTTTTAAAAACTCAATTTGAAAAATCCATGTAGTGTGATTAGCCAAAGAAAAATAAATAAATGGAGTCACATGTATAATGGATTTGAAGAAGAGCTTGAGTGGAGGACATGCTCACATGCATTACAAAAATTGTGATTCTTGTTCTAACCTTTTGTGGAAGTGTTTGGCCATCTACAGATGATCAAACTTTTCTGATTGAGACCCTCGTACAAAGGCTTCTCCAGTGTGTTTTTTTTAAGTTACTTTTTGTTCACTCGTGGGTCTGCCAAAAAGAAATAGAATAACAAAAATTGAAGTTTTATTGTGTACTTTAGGCCTTCTTTTTCAGTCTAATTAATCTTGATTTTCATGAGTGGAGGATCTTCAGGTTATATACTGTTAAATTTTTATCATGGATAGACCCACATGTTATATATTGTGGAGCCTGATGATGTGCGCAGAGGATTGTTAGCGCTACGCAGGGTCAGACGGGGGTCGAGCTCCCCGTAGAGCTCGCGGGGATCGACTTTTTTGCTCTTAATGAGATGTCAATTTCTCTGTATTCTGTGTATTGACCTTTTTCCCCTAATGAGATGTCAGTATAAAAGGGCATCTCATATTTTTCATTAGGATCTAGGGTTTTTATCTTCGATGTGACCATTGTAAAACTTCTCATTAATAGTAGATTGATCTCTGGTGTGCTCCATGGACGTAGGAAAGCTTTGCCGAACCACATAAATTTTTGTTTTTGATTTGGATTTGTTTGTTTATTCATTTGATTAATTGCATCCCAAAATCCAAAAATCGTAACAATTAGTATCAGAGCTTCGATTTTACGAATCTACGGCACAGGAGGTGTCCTTTCGTGAGATCTGTAGATCTAGGGCACAGGAAGAGCCTATTCACGGGATCTGTAGATCTAGGGCACAGGAGGTGCCTATTTACGGGATCTGTGGATATAGGACACAGGAGATGCCTATTCACAGGATCTGAAGATCTAGGGCACAGGAGGTGCCTATTCGCAGGATCTATAGGTCTAGGACACAGGAGGTGACTATTCACTTGATCTAAAGATCTAGAATACAGGAGGTGTCTATTCGAGTGGGAGCAATGAATTCAGATAAGGAATTATCCAAAATCGAGAAGTTTGAAGGTACAAACTTTGGCTAATGAAAGATGCAGGTGGAGGATCATCTGTACGAGAAAGAACTCTATCAACCGTTGAAAGAGAAACCAGCAGAGATGGAGCAAGCGGCGTGGGATCTGTTAGATCGGAAGGCTCTCGGCGCAGTGAAGAAGACGCTGTCGAAGCATATTGCCTTCAATGTCAAGAAAGAGACATTCACGACTTCTCTCATGGCTAAATTGTCCAAGATTTATGAACAACCTTCTGCGGTAAATAAAGTACGTCTTACTAAGAAGTTATTCAATATGAAGTTGACCGAAGATTGCAATTTCAAAGAGCATCTCAATGAATTTGATGAAATTACTGACCAATTAAATTCAGTCAATCTCGTTTTCGATGATGAGATTCATGCTTTATTGATCCTCGGACAGTTATCCGAGAGCTAGAATGACACTATTACCGCGATCAGTTCCTCTACAGGAAAGAAGAAATTGAAGTTCGATAATGTGGTGAATCTGATTATGACAGAGGAGGTCAGATGACAAGCAGATGGTGGTTCCACATCCGGATTGGCGTTAATGTTGATAATAGAGGCAGAAATTCAAACAAAGGTAATGGGTATGGCAGATCAAAATTAAGAAATGACAGATCCAAATCTAGAAATCCAAGAAATTCCAACAATAATCAAAATCAGAATGCGAAGAAGATTATTGAATGCTGAAATTATGGTAAAACGGGACATTACAGAATTCAGTGCAGGCAGAGAAGAAAGAAGCATACAACAAGAATGAATCTAATGTTCTTTTAGAAGAATCAGAAGATGCACTGATTTGTTCCATGGAGAACAAGTCCAATTCTTGGGTGATGGATTCTGGTGCATCATTTCACACGACCTCTAACAAAGATCTTCTCATAAATTAGGTCCCAGACAGCTTTGGAAAGGTGTACTTTGGTGATGAACAGCTTTGGAAAGGTGTACTTTGGTGATGATCAACCCTGCGATGTGGTCGGCAAGGGTAAATTGCAGATCAAGTTGAATGGCTGTGTATGGGAATTGTATGATGTCAAACACATTCCTGACCTAAGAAAGAACCTGAATTCAGTTGGATAGCTAGCAAATGAAGGCTATATGACAACCTTCAGCAGTGACAACTGGAAGGTTTTGAGAGGCTCATTGGTCGTTGCACGAGGTAAAATGACTGGTACTCTTTATGTGACAACTAATGCTTGTGGTTCTATTGCAATTGCTAGCAGTAAGGATGATCCTAATATATTGCATCAGAGACTTGGTCACATGAGTCAAAAGGGACTTAAAGTCATGCACTCGATGGGGAGATTATCAGGATTGCAACCAGTTGATATTGACTTGTGTGAGAGTTATATCTTTGCAAAGCAGAAGAGGAACAGTTTCAAGACGTGTGGCAAAACTCCGAAGCAGAATAAGCTTGAGTTATTCACACAGATGTTTGGGGACCGGCTTCGGTCTCATCCATCAGCGGAAAGTCATTTTTTGTCACTTTCATTGATGACCATTCCAGGAAGGTATGGATTTACTTCTTGAGACAGAAATCAGAGGTGTTTGAGGTGTTCAAGAAGCGGAAGACAATGGTGGAAAATGAAACAGGCTTGAGAATCAAGAGGCTGAGGTCCGATAATGGTGATGAGTATGAAGACACCAATTTTAAGAAGTTTTGTTATGATAGTGGAATCATATTAGAAAGAACTGTGCAAGGGACTCCACAACAGAATGGGATAGCCGAACGGATGAATTATACATTGACTAAGAGAGCCAGAAGCATGCGTATACAGTCAGGTCTACCAAAGTAGTTATGGGCAAAAGCAGTCAACACGGCATCCTACTTGATCAACCGAGGACCATCAATACCTTTGGACTACAAGATACCGGAGGAGGTATGGAGCGGCAAAGAGGTAAACCTTTCTCATTTGAAAGTTTTCAGTTGTGTTTCATATGTACAAATTAGTGATAATGCTAGGAGTAAGCTTGATTTTAAATCACTAAAATGCACTTTTATTGGATATGATGGTGATGATATTTTGGTTATCGTTTCTGGGATGATCAAAAGAAAAAGGTTATAAGGAATAGAGATGTCATATTCAATGAAAAGTTGATGTACAAGGATAAAAATGCAACACAATCTAATGATCGAAGAATATTGATCCTGTTTATTTTGAGCATGATAATACTGCAGTGGTTAGAGTGTCACAGCAAACAGTTGATAGATCTCAGAGAGAGGAAACTATACCACTAAACAATCAACAACATGTTGATATGCCATAGGCCCCAGCTCCTGAGCCTCCTCTACTCAGGAGATCCACCCGTCTGCATGTTCTGAACATGAGCTCCTGAGCCTCCTCTACTCAGGAGATCCACCCGTCTGTATGTTCCGAACATGAGGTATATGAATTATTTATTACTGATTAATGCAGGTGAACCTGAATGCTATTTTGAGGCATGTAAAGGAGAGGATGCTAGCAAGTGAGAGCTTGCTATGGAAGATGAGATAAAGTCACTCATCTTCAAAGAGACATGGGAGCTAGCTGAAATACCCATGGAGACGAAGGCTTTACACAACAAATAGGTGTATCGAGTCAAAGAGGAGCAGGATGGCTCCAAGCGATGCAAGGCGAGATTGGTGGTCAAAGGCTTTCAGCAGAAAGAGGGGATTAACTGCAACGACATTTTTTCACCGGTTGTGAAACTAACTACCATTCAGTCTGTTTTGCGCATGTTCCATTGAGGGCCTACATCTTGAGCAGTTATATGTTAAAACTGCTTTTCTGCATGGTGACTTAGAGGAGGAGATATACATGCAACAACCAAAGGGTTTCATAGTGAAGGGCAAGGAGAAACTCGTGTGCAGATTGAAGAGGAGCTTGTATGGCTTAAAACAAGCTCCAAGACAATGGTACAAGAAATTCGATGGCTTCACGCAAATAACTAGCTACCACAAGTGCAACGCTGATCATTGCTGCTACTTCAAGAGGTTTGATTCCAGTTATATTATTTTGCTACTTTATGTTGATGACATGTTAGTGGGTGGTTCAGATATGGATGAAATCAGGAATTTGAAGATGTAATTATCAACTAAGTTTGATATAAAAGATCTGGGCTCAGCAAAGAAGATCAATGGGATGAGGATTACAAGGGACAAGCAGAGAGGTACTTTGCGGTGTCTCAGGCTGAATGCATTGATCATGTTTTGCAGAGGTTTAGCATGTCTGATGCTAAGGCAGTTAGCACACCCTTGGCTAGTAATTTTAAATTGTCCAATGATCAAAGTCCGAAGACTGAGGAAGAAAAAAAGTTCATGGCGAATGTTCCATATGCCTCAACGATTGGAAGTTTAATGTATATCATAATTAGCACGAGACCAAATATAGCATATGCAGTGGGAGCTGTGAGCAGATTCATGTCAGTTCTAGGCAAGCAACACTGGGAAGCAGTGAAGTGGATACTTAGATACTTGCGAGGTCCTACTGACAGATTCTTATATAACAGCAGGGGTGAATTGAGGCTACAGGGATTTGTAGATACAGATTTTGTTGGCGAGGTTGATTAGAGGAGGAGCACCACTGGTTATGTCTTTACAGTAGGTACTACTGCTGTTAGTTGAATTTCACAAATACAGAAGATTGTTGCTTTATCCACTTTAGAGGCAGAGTATATAGCTGTGAGCAAAGAGATAATACGGTTACAGGGTTTGTTGACAAAGTTAGGATTCAGACAGATGAAGAAAGTTTTGCACAGTGATAGTCAGAGCTCTATACACCTAGCAAAAAATTCAGCATTTCATTCGAGGACTAAGCACATAGGACTTCATTATCATTTCACCAGGACGCTTTTGGATGATAGGAGTCTATTGCTTGAGAAGATCCAAGGAAGCAAGAATCCAGCTGACATATTGATGAAGACAGTGACTACAGAGAAACTGGAGCTGTGCGCAGCTTCAGTTGGTCTTCTAGCTTGAGGACAGAGATGAGCACACCAGATTATAGATCGATCATTAACAGAAGTTATTTACTCTTAGCACAGTCTCCAAGTGGGGGATTGTTATATATTGTGGAACATGATGATGTGCGCAAAGGAATGTTTGCGCTACGCAAGGTCGAACGGGGTCGAGCTTTTAGCCCTTAATGAGATATCAGTTTCTTCGTATTATGTGTATTGACCTTTTTGTCCTTAATGAGATGTCAGTATAAAAGGGCATCTCATATTTTTTATTAGGCTCTAGGGTTTTTATCTTTGGTATGACCATTGGAAAAACTTCTCATTGATAGTTGATTGATATCTCGTGTGCTCCGTGGACGTAGGCAAGCTTTGCTGAACCACGTAAATTTTTATGTCTTTGATTTCGATTTGTTTGTTTATTCATTTGATTGATTGCATCCCAAGATCTGAAAATCGTAACACCACATTGATATGAAAATAGCATTAATTTGAATGAATAGCAAATCCGAAATACTGCTCTGAGCCCTAAAGCATCATAAGGTCTCGAGTATAAGAATGTGACCTATTAAGAAAAGAATGTAAATATATATCAATCAATGTGTCACTTCATCATGTAGTTTATGAAAGGATAAATTGGAGAATGTATGAACAATGAATATGTATCATGTAACATCCAGGCTTATATGTACTATTCGCTTTCGTCAAAGACACGGTTTTAAAATGTGTCATGTGAGGTTTGTGCTCACATATAAACATTAGAGATTCCTTCAATAGGCGATGTAAAACTAAACCATGGATCGGACCTCACCTTACCCTCACCCCTCTTAAGGCCTATTAGGCTCTTGGTCTCTTGGTCTAACCCAACCTCCCTTCATGAGGCCACACGTTCTATGTAGAGTCCAAAGCCCCATCCATCATGTAACAGATAAACTCTAATACAAATTATAACACCCACACTTATACGTGTCATATTATCTGTTTTACCAAAAAAAATGCACGGTTTTAAAGTGCATCATATCGTGTAAGGTGTGCGCTCATATATAAGCACTAAACATCCCCTCGTTAGACAATATGTTCCAAGTCATAATTCAGCTTGTACTCTGAGCGTCAAAGCTCTAGATCGAGGACGACCCAACAACAACAATATCTTGGATATAAGCCAAGGGTCCTCCTTGACGACCATTCAAATCCTTCATAAAATCCTCTCCAATCTAAATAACTTCCTAGTATGGGAAGCAACTCAAATTGGATGAGAAGCTAACAAGCCATCAGACATGCAGAAAATATCTCTAGCTTGATGACACAGATATCACAGACGCAAGTTACATGGACATTCAAGATCAAACGGACTAGAAGAAATGAAGAAATCATGATCGAATGGTTTCTGGAACACCATAACTTGGGGAGACCATAACTTTCAAACCATATATTGAAATCATTATTTCTGTATATACACGTGTTCATATCAATGAGCCCCTACACTTATAGCTTTACGCTGCTACTGCAAAATTTCAGATCAATATGAGATCATTTTGGAGGTCAAACCGATTATTGAAAATGGTTTTTACTATTTTTAGTAATATTTTACTTATTAGGATTTCTTTTCTATTGATAGGATCTGGATTTGAATTTGAATTTGAATTAGGATTTAGTTATGATTCAGATGATTTGAGAGATGTAAAGATTTATTAAGATCTTAGTTTTTTAGGATTCTCTCCTATATAAATAAACTCTGTGTAATCACAAAATTAATTTAGACTTTAATAATAGAATTTCATTTTCTTTATTTTTTCTATCATTTTGTTATTCTTGATGAAATATCAGATACGTAGAAGCCCACGAAGAATCAACAGTCATTGGCATCTATAGATCTCACATGCCTTCGAGCATGAAGATTGATCAGATCCGTAGAAAAGAATATTCTACATTACATCACCTGAGCTAAGAACAACGCTTCAGCTAGATGTGGTTGGGGCTCTTTTTGTTCGACAGAGAAGAATTGCTTTCACTTTTAATACATTATGAAATAGCAGAGAAGGTTGTTATTTGATTGAGGTTGCACCATAACCTAGACTGCATTTCCCTCCAACTCGTTTAAGGGTCCGTTTGGCGGAGGCATTTGGGAGCAGTGGTGTTCGTGGGCATTGGCGGATGCAGACGTGGACACAAATAGGTTTTTGACGGTGGCGTCGGTGAACCAAAAACCCCTTGTTGTTTTGCATTTCCCCCATTTTTCCTTGTGTTGCCTGACTCCCTGAAACACCGCTTCGTCCACCGCCAACCCCCCCCCCCCCCCCAGTGTTGAAACACCGTGGACGCCCCCATCTCCGACCCGAATTGAAGCCTCCCTTCCAAACCTAGGGAAATTATTTACATCCCTATGGCAATAGCGCACCTCCTCCTACAACAATACAAATTCTTTTTTGAGAAAAATGCATATGGCCCCCTAAATGTTTGCTTATATTCATATCTACCCATTTTAAAAAAAAAATCCATAAAACCCCTTATTGTTTTGGTTATATTGATATACCCAACTACCGTTAACATCTTGAAATTGAGGTGTGGGTAACTTAACCACACATGGTTAAATTACAATTTCACCTTCATCACTTTCACCCACACCTAAAAGAACAATGCATATAACCCCTTTTAAGTCTGCAAATATAAATATTAACCCCTCGTTTTTTTTAATATCTATATAACACCCTTAATTTCTCATAGATATCTATCAAATTTTAAAGAATATTGTGGATATATTACATCCATCAAAAGGTGTTGCACATGTGCTTATCCAAATAATCTCATGTGATTTAAAAAATATTCAATATGATTCCTGTAAATTACCAAAATACCCTCTATAGAAAAAATAAATTATTCAATGTGTTAAAAATAAATTATTATATATTGTTATATTAACCACACACAAGTTTTAACTGTATAATGGTGGGGATAATATGAAGGGCAAAGCTATTCCCACTACCCGAGTTACTATTTCCCACTACCTAAAATTACGAAAATGTCATTATTTATTTTATTTTTTCGTCTCCCTTTCCCACTACCCAGTTCAACAGCGTCCAGTCGAAGTGTTCTTCACTGGGACGACAGAGGTTCATCGAACTATCTGAATAAGTGTCAACAGATGCCCAGTTGAAGTGTGTTTCACTAGGACGACAGAGACCCGTCGATCTGTCTGAGCAAGTGTCGATATGGATGTGTCGAACCCTTCAATACAACTTTCTTCTAAGAATCAATCAATTATACAATCATTTAAGTCCTTCTGAAAAACAAAAATGTCATTTAAGTTATTTAAGTCATTTTGAAATATATATATATATATATATATATATATATATATATATATATATATATATATATATATATATATACTCGTGATATTATACGGTCGTGCGGTCGGTGCAGTCGCGATCACGGGCCGTCGATCACGGGTCCATCGCATTGGACGGTCGGGTGCGATTCACGTCGACCGTTGGATGCGATGGACCCGCGATCAAACGGCCCGCGATCGCGACCGCACGACCGCATATTATCGGAAATATATATATATATATATAAAAGAAACAAAAATATCAAACAAATAGTTATTTAAATCAAATAAACAGTAAACATTTCATATAGATAAAAAAACATTATTTTCTTTTCTAAACAAATGGAGTCTTTTATAAACAAACTCCACTTGTTTAGAAAAGAAAATAATGTTTTTTTTCTATATGAAATGTTTACTGTTTATTTGGTTTAAATAACTCTTTGTTTGATATTTTTGTTTTTTTATACTTAAATAAATATATATGTGAATGATTTTCAAAAAGACTTAAATAACTTAAATGACATTTTAATTTTTCATAAGGACTTGAATGATTGATAAATGAGATTCTTAGAAGAAAGTTATTGTTTTGAAGGGTTCGACACATCCATTTCAATACTTGCTCAGACAGATCGACGGGTCTCTGTTGTCCTAATGAAACACACTTCGACTGGGCCTCTGTCAACACTTATTCAGACAGTTTAATGGATCTCTGTCGTCCCAGTGAAGACCACTTCGACTGAACGTTGTTGAACTGGGTAGTGGGAAAGGTAGACAAAAAATTAAAAAAATAATAACATTTTCGTAATTATAGGTAGTGGAAAAATTAAGTGGGATAGTGGGTCTTATCACTGCCCTAATATGAATTAAGCTCATAATTTCAGGGGGTTATATAAATATTCAAAAAAATAAAGGGTCGGTATGAATTTTCAAAATTCATATAACCCCCTGAATTAAGCGGTAAGGGTAATATGAATTAAGCGCATAATTTCAGGGGGTTATATGAATATTCAAATAAATGAAGGGTCGGTATGAATTTTCAAAATTCATATAACCCCCTGAAAGTTTCCCTGGTTAGAAAAATAAAGAGGGGGATATGGATATTAATGAACTTTTTACGGGGCTATAGCATTTTTCCCTTCATTTTAAACAGGGCTACAGCTCAGACAGGTTGGGTTCGGGTTGACCACAACCCAAATTTCAAACTACTAAACCCTAATCCGACCCAACTCAATTTACAACCCGAATTGGACCAACCTAAACCCAACCCGAAATTAAATAAACCAATCCGACCCAACCCGACCTAACCAGAATTGAACTAACCCGACCCCAACCCGATTTTCAACCCGAATTGAACCAACTCGACCCAACCCGAATTTCTAACATGATGTGTAAATTAAATAAATCAATTCAACCCAACCCGTAAGATTGGCTAGGTTTACCTAAAATTTGGACTACCCATATTAGAAGCTACAAAATGAACGGTCATGATCTTTTTTTAACTATTAGTTTACGGGTTCAGGTTGGGTCGGGTTGTGAGTGAGGCCAATCCAATTTGTGAGTCAACCCGAATTGGCCAACCCGAACCCGAATTGGCCAACTCAACCCATGTAAAAATCAGGTTCAACCTGTCAGGTTCAGGTTCAACCCGACCCAAGTTGCAGCCCTAATTTTAACCCTCCAAAAAAAATGTAAAGAAATTCACAATTGATAATTTCCATGAATTATATTTTACGGAAATACAAATTCAGAGGGTACAATATCAAAAACACAACATTAAAATCTTTCCCTCAAAGCACGTCCAAAGGCAGCTTATTAACAAGAGAACTGAAACAAGTGACTGACAAGTAGATCTCAACAGGTACTGTTCAACATCAGACCTGGCATGGACACTTTGAGTCAAGTATTAAAAATGGGAAAACAAACACACAGCTAACATCAAAGTCCAACTTCCCCTTTCATTTCATTTCTTAACCAACCTGGAAGGGAAACAAAAAAGAGAGAATCAACCTATTTATCAAATGTTAAGAACATTCAAAAAGAGAGATTTATCCAAGCCAGATCCAGATTTGAATTTGATAACCATTCATATATGGATCCAATAATTAAAGAGAACATTATGGACCTGCTATATATCACAATTGATCAGGTGAAATGTCATAGTAGACCAGTCTAAAAAGCCATTGTGTGGAAACATCATGAAAAAATTGAAATTATCTATATAATAGTATGAACAACCTGCTTAACATTGAAGATAATATGGAAAAACCATCATTAAAAAAAGCATATGTTTTAGACCAAATATGTCAATCTACATCAAAGGGAACATCTTGAAACTTATCCTTGAGCCACTGAAAATCTATTGTTACACTTTTCTCTTTACAACCATTAGAGCCTAGATACTTCATACAAATTGCACTAGGCTCTCCATCAGATCCAGTAACCAGTTTGCCATCTATTGGCAATCCGGTTATGAATAGAACATCCTCTAATCTAAAAATAAGCCTATGGTCATGAAAAACAACACTTACCAGCAACATTATAATTTTCTACGATATGCCTCACTTGAAATTTGACATTTAAAAACTGATGAAAACCACTCCCTTCAATTCTCTCACGAACTCTATTGTTAGGTTTCCAAGATTTAAGATTGTTCCAATGGTCCATTAATCTGGTCCTTCGGAGAGCTAGAATGATACACTTACTCTTTCAGAGAGCTTGAAAGATCGATACACTCACTAGACACTGTAATCCTTCCTAAAGCTTGGTACAACTAGATGTATCTACAATGGTAGGATTTCAAATCCGTCGCTGATTATAATTCTGCTATATTCAAAATCAGTTCACAACTAAAATTGTGCGGAGAAAAGATGACAGAAGAAGATATGTTAAAAAAAGCATATTCTACTTTTCACGCATCGAATGTCTTCCGGCAGTAGCAATATCGAGAGCGACGGTTGAAAAATACTCGGCATTAATTTCATATCTTCTCGTTGTCAAGCAAAACAATGAGCTTTTGTTGAAAAATCATACATCCACGGCGAAGATGCATTTGCTTGAGGCAGTGATGCAACACCAGTGGGTCAGGATTCATGATTTTTCAACAAAAGCTTATTATTCTGCTGGACAACGAGAAGGCATAAAATTAATGCTGAGTATTTTTCAAATCTTCACACTCAATACTACACAGGAGCACATTCGAAGCTTGGAAAGCAGAATATGTTTATTCTAACATATCTTTTTCAATCACCTTTTCTCCACACAACTTCAGTTGTGAACTAATTTAAAGAGAGCAGAATTATAATCAACAATGGATATGAAATCCTACAATCATAGATGCATTGAGTCGTACTGATCTTTGGGAAAGATTACAGTCTTCTGGTGATCATATCAATCTTTCAAGCTCTCCCAAAGTGGAAATGGATCTTTCATTGTGAGGTACTCGCTTTTTAGATCCTCATGAACATGGTGGCGAAGGAAAATCATCGCTTGTACATCCAAACAAATACAAGTAATCTTGTATCCCTATGAGTGTATCTTCCTTTCTTCCCTCAAAATTTATATTGTGCATTAGTGTCTTTAAAAAATATAAAAAAGTAGGCATCCTACCTCAATTTTCCAAGAATCTCCCTGAATTTCCCAGAGTCAACCTTAGAGAAAAGAATGCCAAAGACAAAAGATAAACTTAAAAAAAACGATCTTGGAAAACCAGAAAATGGTAGAAGAGTTATATACCGTAGCCTAAACCCCAACAATGATACATCACCCCAAACCTACTCCTCAACTACAATCCTTCCCCTTGAATACATCACAAAGACTTGGGAACCACACCTACTCGTTAGATTTTGGTGTGCATTGGTGTCTTAGAAAATCCTTTGGAGTTGTTGAGAACCTCAAGGAAAGGCCAAAGCATGGGAACTTTGACTCTACTACTCGAAGGTGGCATGAGTGTCACATAGTGTTTTGCTACAAAAGACTCTTAGCCCATGACAGGTGATAACAAAGTCGGTCGATGTCAAAGGAATGTTGTGGAGAGGGATCAACATCTTGGATCACCAACCAAGTCAGCATTCTAACAAACCCCAGAGGAGAGGCCTCCACTTGAGGAAATGAGCCAAATTCAAAG
Source organism: Acorus calamus (assembly GCA_030737845.1). NCBI lineage: Eukaryota > Viridiplantae > Streptophyta > Magnoliopsida > Acorales > Acoraceae > Acorus > Acorus calamus. The sequence goes on from CM060870.1 coordinate 15,061,221, forward strand.
AGCATATGGGGGAGCAAAGCCGAGCATTTAGGTTGCGTCAAGCATGTCAAGGCAAATTTAAACTCTATTGAGAAACTCAAGGGCCAAAGCTTAATGTTGGAGAATTTCGCATAAAGTCTTGAGGCAAATGTCCAATCTCTTGTGGTGGTTATCAAAGCTCAGATAGAGAAGCTAAGAACGAAGGAGTTGGACCAAGATTCCAAAATTGGAAATTAGGAGGCGAAGCTCGAGTCCATGAGGGTGGCCATGGCACAGAAGCTCATGTCCATGAGGGTGACCATGGTGGATCATGAAGAGATGATGACCAAGGTCACAATTCTAGAGAAAGCAATGGACTTTGTGGAAGGGCACCAAGGTTACACAAGATCAATGTGCGAGAGTGCAAGTTCATCAATGGCACATAAGGGTTGAGGAAGTTGATAAATTTGTATAAAGCTTGGAGTAGTACTTCAAAATTCTAAAGATCGAGGAAGATAAAATGCCTGAACGGTTACCATGTACCTCACCAAAGAAGTCTGAACAGTGGAGTGCAGGAGACGCCACTCAAAGAGAAAAAAGGACTTTTCACCATCAATACTTGGGTTGAAGTCTCTATCCCAAGAACATGGAGTTCCCACATGGAGGAGATTAAGACAAATCAAGCATGCTAAGCCAACCAAGGTCTATACACAATAGATGAAGAGATTACTTTACTCATGCCCGATATCACCAACATGATGGAGGAGGATCGTCTCTTCTACTTCATGGACAAATCGCAACCATGGGAGACACAAGAAGTCAAGAACTCAATGAAAGGTGGATGCCTTGAACTCAGCTATATTTTTTATTTTTTTGAAAAAAAGAAGCTCGTGGAGTTCAGAAGTGAGAAGCCTTTTATTGAGATTGATTAATGGCAAAAATTGGTTCATCAAAGCCAATGTTGTTAGAGGTACATTTCCCTCAATGAGGAAAGCCTTAATTTAACCACAAAAAAAAAAAAAAAAATCTACTCATTGACTATCGAAGAACCATGTATCTAAGTAAAAAAAACTCTAATTAACATTGGAACCAAAGGAAATGCATCTGCAACAATAAAGCTGTCTATGTTGCGCAGTCAGATGATGTGGGGCAACCAGGCAACACATGAGCAGGAAATGAGTGGTGGGAGTGAGGGTCTAAGGATGGATGTTTAAAGGACCTAGAAAATCAGATAAATAAATGGCTGGATTAGAGAAAGCTAGGTTTATCTTCAATAAGAGAATGCATATTGGGAAAACCTAAAATTACATTAACATGCCAATGGTTCCTGCAAAGTGAAACATTGAACAGATTAGAGTAATATGCTAGGTGAGAGAAGGCACTGAGTTAAGAAGGCTTCAATGTAACTACATATATCTCTGCTAAAAAATGAAAACCATAATGGGAAAATCCATGAACAGGAATTCATGGCATCACAGAATTCATAAATCCAGGAAATGCATCTGCAAACAGTCAACCACATATTCAATGATTTTGACGGCCAATCATACGTAATATAGTACTTTCCAACAGCATCATAAATGAGAAACTTTTTAAATCATTTAGCAGCAGTTTAGAAGTAAGCCAAAGAAGTAATAACTCTGATTGCCCAACCTATATGATGATATAAAATGTTATATGATATGGATGAATCTGAATGAATACCCCCCTCTTTAGTTTAAGTCTGTATTGATTTGGGCTTACTTGACCAAGAAAGAGATGTGATATTATGGTGTTCATATTCCAATTGGACTTTGTGAAAATCAAAAGAATTTTCTAGAACAGACAAATCCAATATAATCATTCAACAATCTATCAAACAAGAAACAGCAACTGCTTCAGCTTTAGAAAATCTCAAGCCCACCTATCATCTTATCTTGATTGGATGTGTTATAGTCAGGAGGCATGGGGCCATTTCAGTAAAGTCTGTTGCAAAATATCTCCTTTTCGTCTGTTCAGGAAATCTTTCATGCATTACACAAGAGGCTAATGGGTTACTTCCAAGGCATAGCTTGTCAAGTAGAAATTTTTGGTAGCGTGTTCCAGTATGTCCAAGGGCTGGAAACATTTGTTTCTTTGGGGATACAAGTGGCAAATATTGGATAGGAAAGGAGATCTGTCATTGAGAAAATGATTGCGGGGATTGTTATTTCCATTCTTTTTTTTGGTTATTTCCATTCTTCTCTATCCATTTTGTTTTGTGGAGCTCTCCAACACTTCTAAAACAAGTTTGGTTGATTATGCTTTTGTAGGGAATCAATTTAATCCAATCGTGTTTCAAAACGATCCGAATTATCAAAGCTTATGCTTCCAAGGAATCTAATTCCAAAACTAGCTTTAAGGATGTGTTTGTGCACAATCTTGCATGGAAATAAAGAAATGTGAAAAAATCTAGGTCAAAGGTAAAGAGAAAAGGAAATCATTTTCCCTTTGACCATTTTTTTTTATGCATACAATAGAAAGTGACCGAAAATAAAAATTGTTGTTTGTGTCTATGATGGAAAATCACAAAAAATAAAACATCCCCCACTTTCCCTCACTCCTATATGGCTATATGGCAGGGAAGAATGTTTCCATCTCTTCCAAAAGACAAAGATGGCAAGGGAAATAGAGGAAACAAATATTCTCTCCCTTTGTTTGTCATAAAACACCAGGTTTTTCATGTGGTCAATGGGAACATTTTACCCTCCTCTCATTTTTTATTTTTCACAAGTTTCCTATATGACCAAACACGCCCCAAGTATAAATATGCTTTTCAAACATTTTTCCAAACCCTACATTCATGTTTTTTTCCAACAAAACTAGTCCCTGAAAAAAATAAAATCCAAATACCAAGAAAGTCATCTGAAAACAACCAAATTCTTAACCTGAAATCACAAAACCATGTCCCAAATGATTCATAAAAAAAATAATCAAACATCAGCAGCCACACCATAAATCCAAGGATCTACTTTCCAAAAAAAATAAAAAAAATATAAAATCACCATAAACCCTAAATTCTGGACCAAATCAGCCAAAAAAAATGATATCTATTATCAACATAAGCAATCAGAGAGATCAGTGGTGATCTACTTGATAAAAAAATTACCACCAACAATCATGTCAATCTAATCATAAACCCTAAATTCAGGACCCCCCAAATAACCCAAAAAATAAGATCCAGCATCAACAGAAGCAATCAGAGAGAGAGAGAGAGAGAGAGAGAGAGATGTGAGTACTGACATGGAGGAGAAATCAGTGATGGTGGGTTGAGGACTTTGGGTGGTAGAGGCGATCGTAGGCGAAATCGGCGACGCAGTAGATGGTGAAGGCGACGACGGCGGTGCCGAAGCCGGGGAGGGCGATTCGGGGTTTCAATTGGTTGCTGATGAGGGGGTGCTTCCTCCACTCGTCACGCCGACGGAAGAACTCCCCCGTGTGCCCCAGCTGCTGCGTGCCCTCCTTCGCCATCGCTTTTTTTTCTTCTTTTTTTCTCTCTCTCTCCTTTGTTATTTCGGTGGGTCGAATTGTAGAGAGAGAAATGACCCAATGAAATATTTATTTTGGTTTGACATTGGATAAGGGATTGAAATAAAAGAAATAATTGAATTAATTCGTATGTTATCACACATGACTTAAGGAAAATATAAAACATGAATAATTATCCGTAATCTAAGAGAAAAAATGATGATATTTTATAAAATATGAACAACATTTATAATTATCATTCCAAAACAAAACAAAAAAACCAAAAAATATAAAACCAAAACGAACAATATTAATGACTTTTTAATAGAGAGGGTAAACTTGGTATTTTTTAAAAAAAAATTAAATTATTCTATATTTTATATTATGTTATCCAAATACAAAGTTAAGGATAAGAACACAAAAAAATAGGAATAACAAAATGCATTACCAAATGTATATATGTATAAAAATAATGGTCTTTTTATTCTCATAAATTAAACTAATTTATCATAAATATTTATCCATTTATCAAACTAGACCTTAGGGTGCAGTTATAGCCACCACGTAAGTTTTCATACCCACCCCTTGTCCGTGTGGGAAAAATCCGCGTGTGTGGGGGTTCTTCGGAGAGTAGGATCCGGTGCGTGCCTTGGCGAGCTCAGTCGGATCGTCTCTCGGAAGGGTGGTGGGGTCTCGTTCCTGGTTGAGGCGTCCGACAGTGGCTCAAGAGGATTCAGGGGTGGTTGTGATCGCCATCTGCTTTCTCGAAAAGCAGAAAAAGTTGGGTCGGATTTGATCGCCTACGTGGGGGAGTTTGTGGGGTCTCCGCTCTGGAACACGGATATACCGTACGCAGAGGTGAAAAACAGGTATCATATTCTGCTTCTGGGCTAACTAAAGGAATCTTGATTCAAGTGGGGTGTAGGTGGTGGGCGGCTAGTGGGTCTTAGCCGTCGGGTATGGGGCGGCTAGTTAGGGTTAGCCGCCTGGGGCCTGGGTCAACTTGGGCAGAACCTGAGTAGGAATGGGATTTAGCTTTAGCAAATGTTAAATATGGTTTAACCCGGGTTTTGGAGAGTGGATCGGGAGGATGGATTTGTGTAGGAAATAGGTTTCTCTTCACAAATGGAACTCTCTTTCTCTCTCTCTCAAAGGATTTCAAAAAGTGGGTGTGGGTTTTGTGGAATTGGAATTCAAGATGTGATGAATTGTGGATTGGGATTGATTGTGAATGTTTTTTTTACCCCCCCTCTATTTATAGTAAAAGAGAGGCAAGGGAGTGTCCAGTGGATAATAGAATGGTTTGAGTAATAGGGTGATTGATTTGACCCTCCATTAAAACTCTGTTTTTCTATCAGAGACCAGGTTTCAACTAGCCGCCCCCATCATAACATATCAAACGTTTCATCTCTGACTAGAGGTGGCTTGGGTCGGTCACTAGAAGTGAACCGGTCAAGATGGGGCGGCCAAAGGCCACAATTCGCCGCAATGATCAGCATTTAATGCTGCTTTATGTCCCATCCAGGGAAGCGGCTTCGGGTCGGTCAGGGGGGCGGCTAGTTGAAACTAGCCGCCCAGGATGGGGCGGTTGCTTCCAAGTAGCCGCCCCTGTCCAGGGTTTTCAGTTTTTCTAACTGTTGGGTCAAGGTTTTCGGTTTTGGTTTTTTCTAAAATTGTTCTCTATTTAATGTTGAAAAGTGGTTGTTTTCCAATATTATTTGAAGTAAATTTTTTTTCTTTGGACAGTCAAAATTAGGGTATCTACACCCCTTTTAAATAAAAACACTAATTTGTTACATTATTTCATAACTAACTCACCCCAACACTATCCATCCCATTGATATATCCTACCCACCATGAACATTATCCAACCCACACATCCTCCATAAATTTATTACCCACCCCACAATCAAAACTAGTAAGTCTTGCACTCTTCTCCCCCCCCCCCGAGTTGGTTGTCTTTCATAGCTTCCCCGATCGCTACAATCTTCTTCAGTGACCTCTCCTCCGATGTCGGTTCCATACAACATCACTGCGATCTTTGCCTTTGCCCACCGAGTTGAGAACACGCAAAGAATGGTGCCCTAGTCCCATTTTGCATCCTGTTTGACATGCCCGATGTATTTTCTATTTGATTCGGTTTAACATTGAGCATGTCTTTTTGGAACCAGAAATTCCAGTCCCATTTTGCATCATGTTTGACATGTCTAATGTCTTTCATGTTTGATTCGGTTTCACATGGGAGCGTATCTTTCTAAAACTAGAAGCCTTAGTATCATTCTGCATCTCGTGTAGACATGCTCGATGTCTTCTCTATTTGATTCGGTTCAACATGGAGCATGTTTTTCTGGAACCAGAAACTTTAATCTCATTCTGCATCCTATTCGACATGCTCGATGCCTGATGTCTTTCTTATTTGATTTAGTTCGACATGGTGTATGTCATAAGATAGAATAAATGGAGGTGGGGTTGCAGTGATTAGAGTGGAGTACATATAAAAAGGTGGGCTTATAAACTATTTGTCTAGGTGGGGAAATAAAAGGGGTGGGTAGGAAAACTTGTGGGGTGGTTATAACAGCACCCAAATGTTTATAAGATCACTTGTTCACTCAATCTATTTTGTAGGCAACCCTAGGCATGTCAACTGGTCGAGTCCGGGTCGTATCGGAGTGGACCTGAATCCAACCCGTTTGTGGGTCAGGTCCATATCGGGTCTCAAGTCAAGTCTGGTCGGGTCGACCGGTTAACAGGCCTAGGTCAGACAAAGAGAGATCGATAAACTTCTTAAGGGTTACAATGGTTTCATTTGTTTTTTTTAATAGAATCTAATGTACTATAAATAGTTCTTCACTATTTTGATTTGTTAATATTTTATGAGGGAATATTTGGAATATAATTTGGATTATTATGCTTTTACGTGAAGTTAAAAGGTTGTAAAAATATTTTAAATGCTTAAAATTTATATGATTATTTAGTATTTAGTTATAAATATTGGGTTGGATAATGGGTATTGGGTTAGATCATAGAAGTATTTCGGTTGTGTCTATTGGGTCCATAGGATCGAGTCGGGGTGGACCCATACCCAACCTATTTTGATTGTCGAGATCTTCGGGTTGAGTATTTAAGCCTTTTATAGGGTCAGGTTCTGGTTGGGTCCAAGTCGACCCGCGACCTGTTGACAGGCCTAGGCAACCCCTTGTGTTATGGAGCACTATGTAATGTAGAGTGCTGTTACACCCTTTTTTTTTCCAGCCTGAATTCCAGTCCTATGTGCATTAATAGAAGATTAACAAAACATATACTCACATCAACGAGGTATATGCGTCAATAAAAATTTTTAACATTTTTTATAAATTCATACATGCAATTCATTGAAACATATACTTCATTTTTTATAAAAGCATGTAACGCTTTAGATGAGGTATATTATTTTAAGAAAAATTAAAACATGTGTCAACTAGAATTGGAGTTGAAAACAAGGTTGTACGTAACATTATCCTATAGTGTATAGTGTTATCATCATATATATTATATAAGGATAATGTTACATCCAGCCTCATTTCCAACCTCGATTCCAGTCTATAACTGTTTCAAATTTATTAAAAATAGTATACCTCATCTAATGAGGTGCATACTTTTATAAAAAAATGAAGCATATACTCTAATGAATTGCATGGATGCATTTATAGAAAATATAAAAAAATACTTTCAAAGCATATACCTTGTTAACGTGAGCATACGAGTCTATAGAAATCTATCGACGCATATAGGGTTGGAATTAGGACCGGGAATGGATCTGGGTGTAACAATGCTCATTATATATTGTATATATCGTAAAAAGTGTTTTCATTATTTTAATTAAAAATATATTATTGTATTTCAGTATATATTTTATTTAATTTAATAGTTATACATGTAATTAAATATGATAGTGCAAAAAAAAGGGAGAAATTAATTATAGGTTCTCACAGTCACACACTTGTTATTTTTAGGTCTGGTTTGTTTTCTATTTTCTCTGGGTTTCTACCTTTCAATCTGATTATTTTTAGATCCAACTTAACAGTTTCCGTCAGTCTCCCCTTTTTGACTTCCCAAAACACCCTTTAAGCCTTTTCAAATAACCAAAACATCCTCTCTCCCACATTTTCACTTTCTTCTTCCCCAAACCTCCTCGTTCAAACCCTAAAATCTGATCCTCACCATCAATTGAAGAACTCATTCTTCCCCAACCTTCCCCACCATTGACGTGATTGTCGGTACCGTCGGGAAGGCCTCCGAATGTCGGTGGTGTCGGAGCGGATCCCGACGGGGGTGCGCGGTGAGCGCGTGCGTGTGTGGGGGTTCTTCGGGGATTCGGATCGGATGCGTGCCCTGGCGGGCTCGGTCGGATCGTCTTCTCGGAAGGGGTGAGGGTGTGTCGGCCCTGGTTGAGGCGCCCGATAGCGGCTCAAGAGGATTCCAGGGTTTATGTGATCGCCACCTGCTTTTTCTAAAAGCAGGAAAAGGTTGGGTTTGGTTTTGGTCGCCTACGTGGGGGAGTTTGTGGGGTCTCCGCTCTGAGACACGGATATACTGTACGCAGAGGTGAAAAACAGGTATCCTATTCTACTTCCTGGGCTTGACTAAAGGAGTCTTTGGACAAAGGGGTGTGGATATGGGGTGTGGATAGGGGGTGGCTAGTTGTGTTTAGCCGTCGGCCAGGGGACGGCTAGCTAGGGTTAGCCGTCCGGGGTCTGGGTTGGTTTGGGCAGAACTTCGGTAGGAAATGGGTTTGGTTTTGGACAGAGGCTAAGCTAGGTTTAGCCCGGGTTTCTGGAGGGTGGGATGAGAGGGTATTTTATGTAGGGAATGGGTATTTCTCTCACAAAAGGGGCTCTCTCTCTCTCTCTTGGGATTTCTAGTGGTGGAAGGGTTTGAACAAGTGAGGATGGTGGATTGGTGATTGAAGATTGGTGATTGATGATGTTGTATTTGGTCTTGGGACCCCTCTATTTATAGTAAAAGAGAGGTAGGGAAATATCCCGGGGGTAATGGAGTGGGTTGGCTTCGATTAGACTCCTCATTAATTCTCTGGTTCTTCTGTCAGAGACCAGGTGAAGGGCGGCAAGTTCTAACTAGCCGCCCGGGATGGGGCGGCTACTTCCTGGTAGCCGCCCCAGTCATGACCTGCCAAACGTCCCATCTCTGACAAGCGGTGGCTTGGGTCGGCTACTCGGTTTGATCCGGCCAAGAGAGGGCGGCTAAAGGTCATGCCCCGCCACAATGATCAGCATTTAATGCTGCTTTATGTCCCATCCAGGGGACTGGTCCAAAGTCGGCCAGGGGGCGGTTAGGGGGGCGGCTAGTGTAAATTAGCCGCCCGGTTTGCCGCCCCTTTCCAGGGACTTAGGTTTTTAGGGTTTTTGGGTTTTAGGGTAGGTTTAGGTTTAGGTTCGGACTAGGGTTTGGTTTAGGGTTAGGGTTTGGGCTAGGGTTTAGGTTTTGGCTTAGAGTTAGGGTTTCCGGTTTCCAAGGCTTCCGGTTTCCTGAACTTTGGTTCTCTACTGGATGTTTAAATGTGGGATATATCCGTGTGTTACTTGAAGTATTTCTGTCTCTCTGGACGGTCAAAATTGGGGTATCTACAGTGATGAGGGCATTTTTTCTTACCCATCCATCCCCAATAGTTCAAACCCTAAACCCTTACCTACCATCGACATGAGGCCCTTTGTCTCTTCGTGTCTCTCCCCCCTCCCTCCCCTAGCGGCGCTACTTCGGTCCTCCCTCTCTCCCGTCCATTTTAGATCGACCATCCTAGGTGTTAACCGCAATGAAGTCTTCTCTCTCCCAATCTACCACTTCATAAACTGTGATATCTGGTGTTTTGTGGTCAATGTGTTTGTTGTATTATGTGAATGTTTGTTTTCTGATGAATTTTGTGATATTATACACAGATACATTTACAGTGTATCTAGATCAATTAACAATGTACCCAGTGTTATTTAATGATTATAATGTACCCAGATTAAATAACAATGTACTCAGATCAATCTGAATGTTTGTTCACCATGTTTGTTGTTTGATAATTATAATATAATGTACATAGTGTACATAGAATCAACACATATACATAACGTACAAATATTTATTGTTTGACGTTTGTGTGTGTGTGTGTATAAATCGATATAACTCCCTCGAAACTTGGGTAAATCAGAAAAGGTTCCTCAAAAATTAAAAAATCACTGTAGGTCCTTGTATTATTAAGGAAATGTTGTTGTAGTTACCCCAATTAACCATGGCTAAGGTTAAAACTAACTGGACATGTGAAATTACCTTATTGCCCTTCTCTTTATTTACCTTTTACTAAATCTCTCTCTTTTGCTCATTCTTTCTCTGAGAACCCTATCACACTTGAAAAAAACCTTCTATCACAACTGAAATCTGTTGAAAACCGATACCTCTCCAAAGATCGCTGAAATGATGAAGCTTCCACGAAACCTTGCGATGCCTTAGAGAGCATCTCGTAAAGTCAATCAAAGCCTCTGAATAGACGGAGAAAGTCTTGTGCCTCCATGAAGTGCAACCAACAAATCGATTTGAGTAAGAAAGTCGCTCCCTCTGTGAATATTTGCAGTTGATTTATGTTTTGGAGTTGTTTGTTTTCAATGGTTTGGATTAGGTCATTTTTTAGGGTTCCAATCTCCATTTCATTTCATATTAGGGCATAATGCATAGTTGTTTGTTTTCAATTATTTGGATTAGGTCATTTTAGGGTTCCTATCTCCATTTGGATTATGTTATTTTAGGGTTCCAATCATATTCTCTCTTGTTGGGTTAAAATTTTCTGTTTGTTGTTCAATGCCTAAATTGATAGTTCTTAATACTCCATTGATTTTCATTATTTCCCTCCATGATAAATGATGGTGGTAAATGTGCGCATCATGAAGATTTCCCCCCTTTTTTGTATGACTTATATTTGATCATTTTGGTTTTGTGTATTTTGGATTTATGTACATTAATCAATATATAATGCTATATGAATATTATTTTCAAAATAATGGATGATTTGTATCCAGTGATATCTATGGAGGGTATTGAAAGGTTGTGAAGTCAAGAAATGAGCAAAATTATGTCGAGGAAAAATAGTTCACAAATATGTTAGACGGAGACAAGATTGCGATGATAGACTTGTGGGATGATTTTTCAAAATGATAAAAAACAAGCAATGCAAAAACAATCGCCTTTACGTATTTTCATCCCAATCAATTGTCAAAGAAATACATAGACAGAAAGACAGATGCTGTCACACCCCAGAGCGGCCGTCCCCGAGATGTGGCAAGTATATATATTATTTCTTTGACAATTGATTGGGATAGTATCTGGGAGGGCTCCTCACCGGACTCTACTACGCCGGGTAGTCTGTACTCGGAGCCGACGAGGGAAGAACACTCGATCCCTGCGAATACGATCCCTAAGGATCCGTCGTCATCGGTTAATAAACACCGATAAGCGCAACGAATTCTCATGAATTCCCTCCGGGGCACATAACTCAGATGCGGGGAAGTATTTCATTCTAAGTGTCCATGACCTAGCATGACCCCGTAGGTGGTCATACACTTACCTAATCTCATCAGGCAAGAAAATATGGCCTAAGCATGCATTAATTCTTACTAGAAGTAAAGATTAATTATGGAAGTATACTAAATTAATTACAAGACGTAATATTACCTAAGGCATGCTTACACCTATACCTCCTTATTCGTTTAATAAAATTAAACTAGGTGGGGACATGCATGAGTCGGGTTTATACTAACATATGACATGTGCCTAGGCATGCATGGCTCCTATGCATGATACATGGATGTATAAAACCTAGCATACAACATCTAATCATAGCATGGGTGCATTCTTAGCCTAACAGACAATATCATGCATATATCTATAATATATCTCATGTTATACGCAGTTATGGTACCCCAGGGGAGGGCGATGCACCCCAACGTGCCTCGAACACCTCCCAACTGAGTTGGATTGACCCACTCACAATAAACCGGGTCGTCGCGCGACCGCTCGCCAAGATCTACAAGACAAGGCATCCCAATAGGTGAGTTAAACTACTTAATAACACTTGAAATTTACAAGAAATGTCAAAGACTCAGACATGCGCGCATATGGGCCCGCACGCATGCGAGTACGCGCGTACGCACGCCTATCCGAGCACCCCGACATCAACTCGAGTCCTCGGGCAGCCACACGCGTGGCCCCCGCACACACGCGCACATGCACGCATGCGTGCACGTGCCCCCCCCCCCCCCCGCCTGGCCGCGCGCCCAGACGCGCTGCCGCACCTCCCCCGCGCGCCCGCACGATCCGCGTGCACTGCGCGCCCGCCAGCGTCCGCGCGACCCGCGCGCACGCCCCGCGCGCTCCTGCGCGCCCGTCGCGCTCGCAGACAGACCCGCGCGCGCCCAGATGCGCCCGACTGCCCGCCTGCGCGCATACCTGCGCGCGCGCCCAGATCCTTTTAACCCCTCCCCCACCCTACACACTGACCCAAACACATGCACAAGGGGTGCAAGGTCCCCTAGCATCCAACCAAACCCAGAAAATCAGAAAAATAAGAGGGGGAGAGCTCACCAAGAGAGGGGGAGTGAAATGGGGAAAACCGGTGCCCTCCGCGCACCCGCAACTACCGCAACCACCACCACCACTACCACCACCTCGCCAGCCTCTCCACAACCTCTATTTTGCTGGAAAAACAGGGAAACCAGGGGGGGTAAGAGAAGAGCTTGAGGGGAAGAGAGAATCAACAATGGAACCTTGAAAAAGAACTACCTCTCCTTGTGCTCCTTCTTCTTCTTCTTCTTCAATCCAAACCAACACATACACACACACTCTCACACACACACACAGCTAAGAAAGAGAGGGAGAGAATGAATGGGAGGGAGTGAAAGAGAGAGAGAGCCATCTACGACTACAACAAAGCTCAAGTCAAGAATGAAAAAATAAAAAGGGTGGTGAACCTAAGCTAACCTCACCCACACACACTCACCAAAACCAATGCATGACTTACTCCCTAAGCAAAGAGGGGTGAGTTTACCAAAGGTCACCATAACCACATAAATATCTCATTTACTATTCCACTTACCAAATCAGTTCGAAGAAAACCCGGATACGGTTCAGAACTGCATGATTTTCCAAACGTTACCAGAATTCGATGAAATTTTTATGGGTAGTACAGAATGGTACCAGGACCCATAATATGCAGTTAGATTTCCCATCGGAGTTCTCTAGCTCACGTAGATAGCTAAAAACTAAAATTTTAGCAGTTCCGATCGAAAAAGAAAATTTCAAAAATGACCAGAATTGACCCAAAGGTTACCCATAGGCTAAAAAGTGACACATATATAACAGATGCACAGTTATTGAATATATTCAAGATAATGAGCAGATCCATAAATTCACTTTACATGTTATCAGCTTTGAGAAAATAGCATGTGAAGGAGAGGGGAGCCTTGACAAATCAAATGAACAGATGGTTGAAAGAGAAGTTGAATTGTCAGCTGTATTGCTTGTTTACGAAGATATGGTGCATGGGATCTATAAAACTGAGTTTCGAGTGCAAGATGATGGGGCAGCACATGGTTCAGCTGAGGCTAATTTTCCATTTGAAAATGATGTGGCAGCACATGGCTCAGTTGAGGTGATTTTCCATTTCAAGATGATGTGGCAGCACATGGTTCAGTTGAGGTTGATTTTCGATTTCAAGATGATGTGACAGCACATGGTAAATATGATGTTGAAGCTGAAGATGATGGAGAGGATGTTCTATTCGAGGAAGATTTTTCAAGTAAATCATAGTATCAAGACAAGCCACAAGATGATTATGAGGAGGATGATGTGGAAGTTGAAGAGGATGTTGGAGAAGAGGAAAATACAGAAGAGGTGGCTGGTCATGAGGGGGAGCATATGCATGAGTAGATGGTATTGTCAAGTACAGATTCCGATATATCAGTTGGGGAGTACATGGGTACTGCTTTGCAGTATGATCCAGAAATGTAAATCATGGAAGTGGGTTCATTATTCCCTAATGTGACTGAATTTCACAATGCATTAAGGCAACATTGCATCCTTAATGAGTTTGGTGTGATTTACATTAAGAATGACAAGCTCAGGGTGACAACAAAGTGTGAAAAATCCAACTTCCCATGGCGCATTCATGCTTTTGTCATTTAAAACAAGGTGACATTTGAAGTGAAGACATTGGTTAAGGAGCATTCTTGTACCAGTGTTAATAAAGTGGGCAATGAGATGGCAACATCCATGTGGCTTGCAACAAAGATTGTACCAGTCTTACATAAAACCCCTGAAGTAGGTGCTTCGAAGATTAAGAGGGAGATTTAACAGAAGTATAACCCAACATTGCCCTATGGTAGGGTGTTGACAGCTAGGGGGAGGGCAGTTTAGCTCATTCATGGAAAGACACATCAATCATTTCTGCTTGCTCCTGAATTGTAGCAATAGTTGATGATGTCTAACCCTGGATTCATAGTAAAGTATGTGCTTGATGTTGATCATTTGTTCATGAGATTTTTTGTATGTTTACATGCTTGTATTTCAGGGCTTTTAATGGGATGTTGGCCTTTCATTGGCCTCGATGAATGCTACTTAAAGGGGAGGTATAAGAACATATTGCTTAGTGCAACTGCCCTTGATGGAAATTGTAATTTGTTTCCTGTGGCATTTGTTATTGTTGAATCAGAGAGTGAAGATACATGGAAGTGGTTCCTTGAGGGATTACATGAAGCAATTGGGATGGTAGAAGGCTTGACATTCATGTCTGATAGAGACAAGGGTCTTGAATCTGGGATTGCTATAGTTTATCCAAATGCAGAGCATCGTACATGTGTGAAACACTTGTACAAGAACTTCAAGAAGAAGCATTCAGGGGAATTACTTGAGAGGCTTGTTTGGATGTGTGCTACTTCATATCACTTGGCAACATTTGAAGATCACATGAGGGAGATTAGATTGACATCCCCATCGGCAGTAGCATATCTGGATTCTTTAAAAGACCAATTTTGGAGCAAGCATCAGTTTGGGACTACAACTAGATCTCATTACTTAACAAATAATTTGTTTGAGTCGTTCAATGCTTGGATAAACAAGGTGAGACAATTGCACATTGTGGAGTTGGTTGACACAATTAGAGGGATGATTATGGTTAGAATGAACCATCGCTGATGTTTAGGCAAGTCTGTCCCAAAGGCCTTCAAATATGCACAATAGATTTGCAAAGAGAAATGTAATTATATATGTAGATACCCCAATTTTGACCGTCCAGAAAGACAGAAAATACTTCAAGTAACACCCAGAAATAACCCACATTTGGATATCTAATAGAGAGCCAAAGGTTCAGGAAACCAAAAACCCTAAAACTTAAACCCTAGCCTAACTGGAAACCCTAAACCCTAACCTTAAAACCCTAGCCTGACCAGAAACCCTAGCCTGATCGGAAACCCTAACCAAAACCAGAAATCCTAACCCTAACCCTAAACCAGATCCAGGCCCAAACCAGGAACCCCCGCCTAGAGAAACTCTAAAACCCAAAACCCTAGAGAACCCCAAGTCCCTGGCAAGGGGCAGCTAGCCCTAACTAGCCGCCCCATACCAGGCGGCTAGTTAGCACTAGCCGCCCCCTGGCCGACCTTGAACCGCTTCCCTGGATGGGACATAAAGCAGCATTAAATGCTGATCATTGCGGTGGACTGTGACCTTTAGCCGCCCTATCTTGGCTGGATCAATCCAAGTAACCGACCCAAGCCACAGCTTGTCAGAGATGGACGTTTGACAGGTCATGATAGGGCGGCTACCAGGAAGTAGCCGCCCCATCCTGGACGGCTAGTTAGGACTAGCCGCCCTTCACCTGGTCCTGACCGGAGAACCAGATGATTAAATGAGGGGTCTAATCAAACACACTATTTACTATAAATAGAGGGGGTTCAAAACATTTCTAACATATTCCCAATCTTAATTCAAAATCCACAATTCACATCCACCAAATCCCAATCTATTTGATATCCATTCCCTTCCCCCACTAGAAATCCCAAGAGAGAGAGAAAGGGAGCCCCTTTTGTGAGAGAAAAATCCACTCCCTACACAAAAAAACACCCTCTCGTTCCACCCTCTAGAAACCCGGGCTAAGCCTAGCTTAGCCTCTGTCCAAGACCAAACCCATTTCCTACCAAAGTTCTGCCCAGACCAACCCAGGTTCTGGACGGCTAAACCCTACTAGCCGCCCCATACCCGACGGCTGGATCCCACTAGCCGCCCCATATCCACACCCCATTTGCACCCCTTTGTCCCAAGACTCCTTTAGCCAAGCCTCGGAAGCAGAATAGGATTACCTGTTTTTCACCTCTGTGTATGGTATATCCGTATCTCAGAGCGGAGACCCCACAAACTCCTCACGTAGGCGATCAAATCCAACCCAACCTTTTTCTGCTTTTAGAAAAAACAGGTGGCGATCACACAAACCCTGGAATACTCTTGAGCCGCTATCAGGCGCCTCAACCAGGAACGACACCACCCTTCCGAGAAGACGATCCGACCGAGCCCGTCAGGGCACGTATCCGATCCGAATCCCCGAAAAACCCCCACACACGAACCCCCCCCCCCACCGCGGATTCTTTCCGACACCGACGGAATCCAACGCCGACAAATCTGACGATCACGGTGAAAAACAACAAAAGGTAATCCTCTTCTGCCCCCCCCCTCTTACAAGCTTGACTAGAACGCTATCAACCCTCTAGGAAGGTTAGAGTTTCCCACCCCTTGAATCAGGTCCTCTACTTTGCATCACAGCATCATTTACTGCTTTATAAGCCGCACACCGATGCGCAATCCTTTACTGCTTTGTAAGCCAAACACCGCTGCTCAATCCTTTCTTCTTGCATTTTCCAGCGTTTAGTAATTAATGATAGAATTATAAGACTCTCAAAGATAAACTCGTATCTATTTGAACACATCTCCCCCCAAATCATGCCGCTTCCTTCACACACGTATAACTGGACAATAGATTTACCTGATAGAAGAGAAAATGCCTACCCCGTAGACTGGGACAATTTAAAACCCCAAAGCAAACCTCCCTTATTTCCACCCCACTCGTATTAACCCCAGGTCAAAATGAGGAGTTACCCGGACCTAGCATATGTCCCAAAACTGGCTTTGGCACTATACAACACTTCTAGAGGGGAAGCATGAAAAGAATCGGGGTGAAAAACAGAAGAGCCCCCCCCGTCAAATTAAAAAAAAATCAGGCAATGAGAGGCCAACAAAAAAAAATAACACCCAAGTGAACGGGTTAAACTCTCTCTATTTTAGCAGGCTTTCATGCCTTTACGCACAAGTATATGCCAAACAAACGGCTAAACTAGTACAGGGTACAACAAATGACTGTACTTTCCACCCAAAATAAAGAAGTGGTAAAAAGAAGAAAGCCAGAGGGACCTAGAAAGTAGGACATATGCTAGACTGAGACAATTCTAAAGTATTACCTGAAAGGAAGATATTTCTCTTACCCCATTCTCCCTCTCCCTTTTTATTTCGCAATGGAATTCAAAATTGAACTATGTCTACCGGAAAAGGTGAAATTTGACCAAAGGTAGATCATTTCCACGTTACAACTACACACACTCACATGAGTTCACTTAGAAACTTGCATATCCAAAGGAAGCTTATTTAACTTGACTCATGGATCTTTCAACATGTTTAGAATAATACGATCAAGCATTTGAGAACCATGAACCTAGAAAAACCGACACCTAAGGCTTATGCCTTTCAAATACAACCCTGGTTTGGACATAGGTGACCACAAGGGCTCCTCCGTAGGGACTTGATGGTATCTTTTACTTAAGAAAGTCGAGAACATTGCCCTCTCACGTAAAAAATCATTGAAGAATTAAAATGCCCACTTATGCCACTCATACTTATGCATAAGTTCACATTTTCCTTTTCCAAAACACCTAGGCATCAGATTTTCTTGAAATGCAAAAATTGACCCCCCATACCAATATTAAGATTACCCCCATCTAAACTCATTTTATGCCTTTCCGCACATGCTTGAGAAGAAATTATCCCACTTTTACACATACTTAAGAGTTTTCTTCGCTCACGCACTTGGAATCCCTCCCTTGCGTACTAAAGCATGGTTTTCCGCACTTTACTTTCTCGCATTATCTTTCCATTTACCTTAAGATGGATTGTAGCCCTTGACAATTCAAGCAAGAAGGGCTCGAAAGTCAGTGCAGGGGCACAATCTGGACAGATTTAATACTTGGTCCATGGAAAGGGATGTTTTTATAGGTCTCGAAGATGAAAACACTCGCAAGGACTTTCAGCAACAGCAAACAGGAACATCAGAACCAGATTGCCCCAGGCAGGGGACGGCTAAACTCGACTAGCCGCCTCTCACTGGGCGGCTAGTTTACACTAGCCGCCCCAACCCTTTGTTTCAGGTAAGCATGCCCCAGGAAGGGGGCGGCTAAACCTAACTACCCGCCCCACATTCGGCAGCTAGTTTACACTAGCCGCCCCTACCTGCACCTATTTCAGCTATGTCAGTCCATATCCAATCAACTATTCAACACTTCTTTACCTATTGAAATCAGTTCTTTCCAAAACTTGCATACACGCATTTCATATACATAAACATTCATAAGACACACACCAACGCATTTAAAAAATAACCACATTTCAAAAACACTTGTCCATCCGTAAACATAACAAAACTAAACCATACGTCCATCTCATACAATCATCCACCCATAGAACCTTATAAAACCATTCCACATACATCACCCAATTAAAACCAAACAAAACTAAACTAAATACCCATGTTTGTTCATACACCAACAGAGAAAGAGACAAATTGTTCATAAACAGAAAATTCAGACCTAGTCTTACACTAAAAGAAAGTTTTAAAAACAAATTGACTAGAGATAGTAGATAGGGGTCCATCAGAAGCTTCCCCTCTAAAAATATCTTGAGCTAGGCACCACCAAAACATCACCTGAGTCAAGACAAAAAGAAGAAATGCATGAATTCCTTGCATATATACTATTCTTCTACCCAAAACCAAGACACAAGGGTTATACCTCAGAGTGTCATCGTCATCTGCTGGAGGCTGAGTAGGAGGAACATCCTGACTTGGCTGAGAAGGGAGCGGCGGCTGATGAGAAGACTGAACCTCTGGAGCATCAGGAGCGGCAGGATTCTCTCGAACAGAAGACGCAGCCCTCTCATATATCCCACCACTCTAGGACGCCGAAGGACGAGAAGCACGGCTGAAAGTGGCCCCGGTAGCCAAGGAAGCCGAGAGAGAATAGTCAGGCTCAAGCAGAAGAAGGTCGAGGTCCTTCTCGGTCATAGAGCCCCCTCCAACCAATTTCCCCCTCATAGTTGTCTCCCAGAGATGGACCTGTTGCATATCTCTGTCTCTCCTCTCCAATCTCTGTCGGAGGCGACTCTCTGTCCCTCTAGCCCGATCCTCAGCAACCCTCAATCTCTCTTCCAACTCCCGTACCCTCGCCTTTGATCCCTTGAGCGCCTCTCGGTCCCTGTCCCCGGCCGCCTGGAGAGAATGAACCAAGTCCCCCATCAAACCTCCAGGAACACCCGCTGAAGCCTCCAATTCTGACACCCTCATCTGGAGGGAGTCCCTTTCGCGGCCTAGGGTGATGAACCCCTCCTCTCTCAAAGCCATCATGGACCTCAGCCGATCCGTCTCCTCCTCAGCCCAAGAAGCCCTACCCCTCTCCTGGCCCAGCTCCATCCCTATGGCCGTCAATTCACTTCGGGCCGCATCTAACTCCCGTCAACTCGAGCTCTCGCTCGGAAACCATCGAAGGAGGAGGACCAGAAGAAGAAGAGGCACCAATAGCTCTCGCTCTTGACAGAGTATCCACCTGAGCCTCGAGGACACGGACCTGGTCCCGCAAGCATCTCCGTTGTACCCGTAGCGCTTCTATCTGCCTAGCCCGCGCTTGGAGGTGCTCATTGGTGGTCTTGAGCCTCTTCTCCATCTCATTCAACTCAACCAACAAGAGAAACACTATTCAGAAAATATTCTAGCAAGAGAGAACGAGGAAGAGGAGAAGGGTTTCCAACTTACGTAAGCATCCGGGATCTCCTCCTCCATCGTTCCAAGGATACCCACATAATCCTGATGATACCAAGCCAGGTATTCGTCACTTGAAGTCACCTCAGGATGATGCTCCACCAAGACAACTCGGCCCATCCATCCCGCCACATACGTAGCATAATTCCTCGGGAGGTTCGGGTCCCGAGGAATCCCAGCCACCGGAATCGAGGGGTGGCGCGGCAGAGGGTCGATTACCACTGGTGATACCCAAGCTGGCGACGACCCGGCTGATAGCATGAAACACAACCTCATTAAAATAGATCAACCAAACGTCTCGCGCCAGGGCCTCGGGAACCTCCTTCGAATAATGCCTCCACGTCATCTAAAAACATCAAAAGATAGGAAGAGAGCTTAGTCAAAAGAAAACCAAATGCAAGCCAAAGAAATTCGAAGAAAAACTTATACCTTTTCTTCCGACAAGACGCGGAAGGCCTCTTGGAATTGGGCAAGGCGTTACAAGCGAGATGATCACCGGGGTTCCCATCTCATGGCCCAAGGGAGGGCATGATCAAACGGCGCCAGAGTCAGGCAATCAATAGTGAAGTGCTCCTACTCGAGAATCTAGCAAAGCAAGAGGAAAATTATCATAATCAAAGTGAACTAAACCAAGAAAAGGACATTTACCACTTACACATACCTGAAGAAATGGCGTGAAGCCACCGAGGTTCTTTTCCCTGGTCCTCTTGACTTTCTTCGAGAGCTCCGCAAAGAGATGGGCGAGCATCGCCGCTCCCCAGGCGTAGCGACCCATGCCCTCTAGGTCCCTCATCAGCAAAAGGGAATGCGAGGAAACCTTATCAGAGACCGTCGAAAAGAGGACCCGACAGAAGAAATAAAGGAAGAATGCCCTCAACTCCCTCCGTGCCCTCTGTGGGCACGCGGCCGCCTCTCTCGCCTCGATCATCTCCCGCCTCCTCTCGAAGCTAGCTACAGCTTCGCCCTTCTGGCGCTCTGTAAAGGAACCGAGGTCATACTGCCCTGAAAGCCTCCCCAAAGGGATCCTGTTCAGTGTCCGCTCCTGCTCCACGAACTCCCATTCCCCTATCAACTCTCGAAACAACCCCCTATAGTCTGCAAGGGTGGCCGCAATCACCGCTTCCCCCAAGACCGGAAGGCCAGTAATCTGGTGGATGTCATCAAGGGTCGGCATAACGGCACCGGTAGGGAGGATGAACGTACAACTCTCCGGGTCCCATCTCTCTGCCAATGCCTCGACATATGGGCGATGGACGTGGAACGGCTCAATTAGAAAGAAGGAATGGAAGCCCGCTCCATCCACTAAACTCCTCTCCTCCTGCCCCAAGGCATCGTACCACCTCTTCGTCCCGAGCCATAAGGCCCGGATACGGTTCGGCCACTACAAGCAAAAGAAGAAGACATGGGTTAATTCAGAGAGCAATCGAGAGGTAAGAATCCAAAAGCCTAAGATTTGTTTAGAAAATCATGCTTTAACAAAATGAAACTTCCATATACTAAATCAAAGACGAAAGCATGAAAATAAGAAGCTTAAAGGTTCCCCCCCATTATTTACAAAACACCCTCCATATGATCACACATGCTAAAGACATTAAACATCCCACCGTGGTCACCACTTGCGCTCTCTATTGCATCACGGCCTATCATGCTTATACACTTTCTCTAAACACACCTAAGCATATGAAAAACACTTGGACCCATGAAATACAAGCATATACTCCCTCGTGTTCTACCACGATCAAACACATGCGAAGTCACACCCTAAAATCTATATGCACACAAAAATGTATCACATGCAAGTATGCTAGCCATATCATTCCTCTCTCCTTTATATGCATATGACAAACATGGATATATATATAAAATTGCCCTTCCTAAAAACAAACTCATACCAACATACATCATGCTTTCACATCCCACCGTGATTAACTTATACACCAAGCATGCCTATTAAAAAACACACATACATGTATTATACGCTCAGTCACCTGTTCATACCACCAAAAAGACATGCATATACACTAAATAAAAGCTAAGAGTAAAAGGGGTCAAGAAATTACCACGACCCGTGTGGACCCAGGAGCGCCCACCTCGGCCTCGTCGGGATCGTCCATCCCGTCGTCATCCCCGTCCTCCTCATCTTCCTCGAGTACGGCCTCCTCGGCCTCACCTCAACACCAACACCGGCCTCTGCAGCCCCGGTGCCCATACCCTCGACCTCCCCGGCCTCGTCCTTAATCTCTCCAGTCCCCTCCACCCTCCCCGCGCCGGAGATAAACTCCGCAAAGGCCCTCATAGCCCTTGCTTTCCTCCTCCTCAGTCCTGGCCTCTATGGCCTCCCTATCCAGCATCCCAACAAGGGCATCCAACGATGCCCTCACATCTTCACTAACTCCCTCGGCCCCTACTCCCTCGGTTACACCCTCAATCGGTCCTCTGACTCCCAAAACCACCTCCTCGACCACCACCGGTCGATCCCCACGCCTCCTCTTGCGTGTGTAACCTATCATACTCCCCCCTACCTCTGGGACAACCCCCAAAGGTAAATCCTTGACCTCACCTACGCTGATGACCACCAGCGGCACCTCCGCCGTACCCACAACCTCCCTCACAACCTCCCCTTCCACCTGATCACTCCCCGATGAACTAGACCTTGAGACAGCCCCTCTCTGCTCTCGGGAAGACCTAAGGCGCTTCATCTTCGAAGCCGTCTTCTTCCCCTTCGTCATTGTCGGCGTCGAAAAAGGTCCTGCGTGTGTGGGGGTTCTTCGGAGGGTTCGGTATCGGATGCATGCCCTGGCGGGCTCTGTCGGATCGTCTTCTCGGAAGGGGTGAGGGTTGTGGTTCCTGGTCGAGGCGCCCGACAGCGGCTCAAGAGGATTCAGGGGGGTTTGTGATCGCCACCTGCTTTTTCTAAAAACAGAAAAGGGTTTGGGTCGGATTTGATCGCCTACGTGGGGAGTTTGTGGGGTCTCCGCTCTGAGACACGGATATACCGTACACAGAGGTGAAAAACAGGTAATCCTATTCTGCTCCCGGGCTTGACTAAAGGAGTTATGGGACAAAGGGGTGTGAGTATGGGGTGTGTATAGGGGGGGGGCGGCTAGTTGGATCTGGCCGTCTGGTCAGGGGCGGCTACTAGGGTTTAGCCGTCCCAGGTCTGGTTTGATTTGGGCAGAGGTTTGGTAGGAAATGGGTTTGGTTTTGGGCAGAGGCTAAGCTAGGTTTAGCTCGGGGTTTTGGAGGGTGAGATGAGAGGGTATTTTATGTGGGGAATGGGTGTTTCTCTCACAAAAGGGGTCTCTCTCTCTCTCTCTTGGGATTTCTAGTGTGAAAAGGGAATGTGAATTGTGGGATGTTGGTGTGGAATGGTTGTTTGTGGATTTGTTGATGTTATATTTGGGCTTGGGACCCCTCTATTTATAGTAAAAGAGGGGCAGGGAAATATCCCAAGGGTAATGGAGTGGGTTGGCTTTGATTGGACCTCTCATTAATGCTCTGGTTCTTCTGCCAGAGAACAGGTGAAGGGCGGCTAGTGCTAACTAGCCGCCCGGGATGGGGCGGCTACTTCCTGGTAGCCGCCCCTATCATGACCTGCCAAACGTCCCATCTCTGACAAGCGGTGGCTTGGGTCGGCTACATGGTTTGATCCGGCCAAGAGAGGGCGGCTAAAGGTCATGACCCGCCGCAATGATCAGCATTTAATATTGCTTTATGTCCCATCCAGGGAACTGGTCCAAAGTCGGCCAGGGGGCGGTTACACTAGCCGCCCAGTGAGGGGCGGCTAGTTAGGGATAGCCGCCCCTTTCCAGGGACTTTAGGTTTTTAGGGTTTTGGTTTTTGGTTTAGGTCTGGGTTAGGGTTTGGCTTAGGTTTAGGGTTTGAGCTAGGGTTTGGGTTTAGGTTAGGGTTTGGGCTAGGGTTTTAGGTCAAGGCTGGGATTGGGGTTTAGGGCTAGGGTTTGGCTTAGGTTTAGGGTTTGAGCTAGGGTTTGGGTTTAGGTTAGGGTTTGGGCTAGGGTTTAGGGCTAGGTCAAGGTTCTAGGGTTTTCCGATTTAGGTTTAGGTCAAGGCTGGGATTAGGGTTTCTGGTTTACCGAACCTTCGGTTCTCTATTGGTGTCCACTTGTGGGATATTTCCGTGTGTTACTTGAAGTATTTCTGTCTCTCTGGACGGTCAAAATTGGGGTATCTACAGTCATCTCCTCCGATTTAGCACAAAAGAAGAACCCCAAAGAAAATCTAGGGCTTCGAAATCAAGAAGAAAGGAATGATGGAAGGCAAAAACAAAGGATTCAAGGTATTTTAAAATCAAGGTTTTCGATTTAAAATAGAGAGGAAGAAGAGAGGAGGGAAGAGTAACTGTTTTAAAGCATATGGGGAGAGAGAGAGGGTCCCTTTTCAGTTATAAGGGACCTAGTCGGGAGGCGGCTACTCGCGAGTAGCCGCCCCCTCTCGGGCGGCTAGTTACCACTAGCCGCCCCACCCTGTTTTCTCGTTTCCACTTAAAACCCCTTTCCAATCTTTTTCTAGCCCTAGTTCTAAGGTTTTCCATTCCAAACAGCCATGTATTGGCTTATTTTCAGGCACTACTTGATCAAACATGACTTTCCCGAAGCTTTGCCGCCCTTTCAGTACCATTCAAAATCAAATTTCTTCAGTTCTGGTTCATTTCCAGAGTTCTTATCCCTCGGATGATCCAATTCACCAACTTAACTTTTACTTGCTTTCTGTCGGCGATATCCCCTCCTTGCTGAGTTTTCCCAAGCACGGGAACGGTAGGCACGAGGAAACAGACGCTGGGCTGCTTTGTGCACGATAGCTAAGAACCCCGATCGCGGGTTGGATCACTCACCATTTACTTTTCCCACCTTCCACCTAGATCATCCTTTCGGTTAAAAATTCTAAGTGAAGACCTAGCCTCTGACGGTCTAAATCAATTCCCCGAATAGTACTGTTTGTGTGGTCATAACTTCTTGAAGGTCGGGCCGGCCAAAATAGGGGTCTCTTTCCTTATCATCGGTCAAAGTCTTTTCTGCTTCGCACAAAGACTCCATCCAGAAAGACAGAAAATACTTCAAGTAACACCCGAAAATAACCCACATTTGGATATCTAATAGAGAACCAAAGGTTCAGGAAACCGAAAACCGTAAACCTTAAACACTAGCCTAACCAGAAACCCTAAACCCTAACCTTAAAACCCTAGCCTGACCAGAAACCCTAACCCTAAACCAGACCCTGACCCAAACCAGGAACCCCCGCATAGAGAAACTCTAAAATCCAAAACCCTAGAGAACCCCAAGTCCCTGGCAAGGGGCGGCTAGCCCTAACTAGCCGCCCCATACCAGGCAGCTAGTTAGCACTGGCCGCCCCCCTGGCCGACCATGAACCGCTTCCCTGGATGGGACATAAAGCAGCATTAAATGCTGATCATTGCGACGGGTTGTGACCTTTAGCCGCCCCATCTTGGCTGGATCAATCCAAGTAACCTACCCAAGCCATCGCTTATCAGAGATGGGACGTTTGGCAGGTCATGATAGGGGCGGCTACTTCCTGGTAGCCGCCCCATCCTGGGCGGCTAGTTAGGACTAGTCGCCCTTCACCTGGTCCTGACATAAGAACCAGAGGATTAAATGAGGGGTCTAATCAAACACACTATTAACCAAGTCACTTCATTACCCTCTGGATATTCCACTGCCTCTCTTTTACTATAAATAGAGGGGGTTCAAAACATTTCTAACATATTCCCAATCTTAATTCAAAATCCACAATTCACATCCACCAAATCCCAATCCATTTGATATCCATTCCCGTCCCCTACTAGAAATCCCAAGAGAGAGAGAGAAAGGGAGCCCCTTTTGTGAGAGAAAAATCCACTCCCTACACAAAAAAAACACCCTCTCGTTCCACCCTCTAGAAACCAGGGCTATGCCTAGCTTAGCCTCTATCCAAGACCAAACCCATTTCCTACCAAAGTTCTGCCCAGACCAACCCAGGTTCCAGACGGCTAAACCCTACTAGCCACCCCATACCCGACGGCTGGATCCCACTAGCCGCCCCATATCCACACCCCATTTGCACCTCTTTGTCCCAAGACTCCTTTAGCCAAACCCCGGAAGCATAATAGGATTACCTGTTTTTCACCTCTGTGTATGGTATATCCGTATCTCAGAGCGGAGACCCCACAAACTCCTCACGTAGGCGATCAAATCCAACCCAACCTTTTCCTGCTTTTAGAAAAAGCAGGTGATGATCACACAAACCCTGGAATCCTCTTGAGCCACTGTCGGGCACCTCAACCAAGAATGACACCACCCTTCCGAGAAGACGATCCGACCGAGCCCGCCAGGGCACGCATCCGATCCGAATTCCCAAAGAACCCCTACACACGCACCCCCCCCCACCGCGGATTCTTTCTGACACCGACGGAATCCGACGCCGACAATATAGTGAGGAGGAGCACTGACATTCTAGCAGATGTTATGGGCCTAGAGTATACATGCATGTGTAGTGAATCTGCATGACAAGACATGCACTTGTAGGGCTTGGTAGGTCACTTGACTCCCGTGTGAGCATGCTGCTGCATTCATCACTTCTGTTAGAGGGCTAGATATTCAAGATTTTGTTGATGGTTGCTATAGTATTAAGAGATTCAGATCTGCTTATACAATCTATGTGGGAGCTATGCCTAGTAAGGAGTTGTGGGAGAAGGTTCATCTCCCTTAAGCTGTGGGTCCTCCAAAAAAAATTCATCCAAGAGGAAGACAAAAAAAAAAAATAGAACATGATCCAAATGAGAAAAGGAAAAATAGACACAAGTGTACGCAATGTAATATGTTTGATCACCACAAGAACACTTGCAAAAACCCAATAACTGAGTCAAGTAGTATAGGAAGTGCCAAGGATAGCAGGTATTTTAGTTTTAGGCCTCCAATTCATTTGGTTTGTTCCATTTTTTTAATATACTCAATTAATTCAATATTTTTAAATTTTTATAGGACTTCAACATTTGTGAACACAACCCCTTCAGCACCATCACATCCTCATGCTAGTGGAGGGCAATTAAGAAATGAAGTGAATCTCAGTGGTATAACCCTCCAATCCACTTTTGGAGACTTATATTTTAAATCAACTATTAGATCATGCAATTCTCAGTCAACCATATGTTCCTGTTAAGTTCATTGGGATGTCAGTTCAAACCAACATCAGTGGCATGAGGTTCTTCCATAACTCTTAGTTGATAAGTTCAGTTCTAATCATCATTCATGAAAAAATAATTATTTGAAAATTTATGTGTTCAGTGTAAGTGTTGAGAGGATGAATGTGAGTGGACCAAGTACACAAAGTAGTGTCCAAGAATCCAAGTATTGGTGTTGTTCAGCTTGAATTTTTTTTATAGTATTGGATGTTGAAGAATCATGAATTCATTAATTGAGTAGAGTTAAAAACAATTATGTTCAGTTCTTACATCGGGTTCAATATTGGAAGGGGGAGAGGCAAAACCTTGGGAGTTAGGAATAAGATTTTGGATAAAAGAAGTCAGCATTTTCGTCAAGGATGATAGGTCTGCTCTACATTTGATGTTCACCAGAGAGAATAAATAAATCTAAGAATATTTTATTTTACTTTTGATGTTCATGTTCTTGTAGTAATTAGTGGTGATCATGAAGAGGGTGACAATTTAATTTAGATCATAATTAGAATTTCAAATTTTCACCACCTTAAATGAAGGTAATGTTGCATTGAGATTGACTGCATTCATATCTCTCTCCCTCATAGTCACCCTCATCCTATTAACATATGCCCATCTGCCTTCTGATGCATACAAATTAGAGAGAAGAACAAACATTCCTGAATTCTTAGGCACCATTTTAAAAATTCTTTTTTTTTCTGATTTGTTGAGTAAAGTGTATACCACTCAATCATTTTAGTTGCTATAGGGTGATCAAGGTGGAAGAGGTGCTAAAACTTGCTAGTGGTGTCAGGTGTACCTCTACTACAGGGTGATCCAGTTTGCTGCTGCTTTTGAAGACTTTCTTCCAAGCTGCTATTGTTCTTGAGGATTAATGGTTTCAGATACTGTCTGTTAGAGCTTCACTCTCATGTTATTAAACAATGTATCAAGTGTTTGAACAATGTGTTATGTTTATCTTTGAACAATGTGTGCTACTAGTATTAAGCATGTGTGCTGCTACTATTGTAGATGTATGATTGATGATGTTTTTGTTTGTCTTTGAACAATGTGTGTTGCTGGTATTAAGTATGTATGGGTTATCTATGAAATTATGTTTACAAGTATTCAGTTCTCAATTGTGTGTTGTAACTATGGGATTATTCAATTCTTTACAAGTGTTGTTTGCAAGTCTCAATTATGTGTTGTTTACAAGTGGTGTGAAATATTTAGGTCTGCTGTTCGATTAGTAGGTGCAGAATATTCATGTTGAAACAAAGTGATGTTTATAAGTTGTTACTTGTGTGGTATCATATTTAACAATTGATAAAGCACAAAGATTTTATATTTCATTACATAAACAACATTCATGCATTCAATAGTTCAAAACATCATTTAGTTTATAGAGCACCCTTACATATAACACATACAAAAAGTAAAATTTGAGCAAATATGCAGATGAGGACCAAACTCAGCTTCTTATTTATACCTTCCAGCAATGACAGCCTCTTGTGTAATCCCCAACAGTTGATATTTGATGTCAATAGTTGAATGATTAGATCATCGATCAATTCGAAGAAATTACAGTCCGTTGGAGTTTGTAGCGAAAAACAAATGCATAGATTAGTAAATTCAATCAAACTAAAAATCAGACTAATTGGATTTTATTTCACTTACCCTATACATGGGACATGCACGAATAAAATCTTCGACCTGTGCTATGCTATTGACAGGAAGTATTCATCACGCAATCTTCTTTTTTACAACGACATTCACGCGGTGGAATGTATGCATACGAAGGCCTAAATACAACACCACTTGAAGCCTATATGAACACATAGAACCATGGTTTAGGCATTTTAACAAATACCTTTCCTAATATGATTCAAATGCATGAAATTGGTCTCAGTTGTGAAGATGAAATTATTTAACAAACAAAAAAACTCAAAATTCTTACACAATCAAACATGGTGGACATGAAACTGAGTTTAAGAAGAAGAACCGGTGGATAGGAACCAAGCGGTGAACGAGTGCAAGGCTGCTCTTCAACCGGATATGAGTGGGTTGAATGGAATGCAAGATGAAGGAGGTGATAGAAGCTTGGAGAAGAGATGATGTCACATAAATAGCTAGGAATCAACGGTTCAATTTTTGACCGTTGGAGTTGTCTCAAAACAATTCGTAAAAAGAATTGAAGTTCTGAAAAACAAATATGTTCGTTGGAGGAGATGAAGGCAATATTGAAATTTTAATGTGTCAAGGGCATTTTAGGCATAGAAAAGGACTGATATTGATTTTTCACTTTTGTGAGGACTTTTTTTAATATGAGTTTAACATATTCAGTTAGCCTGACAAAATATTCCTAGCATATACCTTTTTTTTAACTGAGTTTTAACCCAAGGACTTAAATCGTTAACCATAGAAAAATGCAAGGACCTACGGGGATTTTCTAACTTTCCAGGGACCTTTTCCTATTTACCCAAGTTTCCATGGAGTTATATCGATTTTTTCAGGGGCATGATTAGGTGCGGTCATGCGGCAGGTGCGAACCACGTATATACATAATTTATCATGGTATATGCGTGGATAAAGAGAAAGTATATACCTTGATATGCTTCAATGATATCCTATTCTGCTTCGGGGCTTGGCTAGAGGAGTCTTGGGTGGAGTGGAGGTGTAGGTTGGGGGTGGCTACTGGGTTTGAGCCGTCGGGTATGGGGTGGCTACTTTAGGTTAGCCGTCCGAGGCCTGGGTTAACTTGGACATAACCTAGTTTGGATACCCCAATCTTGACCGTCCAGAAAGACAGAAATACTTCAAGTAACACCCAGAAATAACCCACATTTGGATATCTAATAGAGAACCAAAGGTTCAGGAAATCGGAAACCCTAAACCCTAATCTTAAACCCTAGCCTAACTAGAAACCCTAAACCCTAGCCTGACCAGAAACCCTAACCCTAACCCTAAACCCTAGCCTGACCAGAAACCCAAACCCTAACCCTAACCCTAAACCCTAACTTGACTAGAAGCCCTAACCCTAACCCTAAACCCTAGCCTGACCGAAAACCCAAACCCTAACCCTAAACCCTATCCTGACCGGCAACCCTAACCTAAACCGGAAACCCTAACCCTAAACCAGACCCTGGCCCAAACCAGGAACCCCCACCTAGAGAAATTCTAAACCCCAAAACCATAGAGAACCCCAAGTCCCTGGTAAGTTAGCCGCTCCATACCAGGCAGCTAGTTAGCACTAGCCGCCCCCTGGCCGACCTTGAACCGCTTCCCTGGATGGGACATAAAACAGCATTAAATGTTGATCATTGCGGCGGGTTGTGACCTTTAGCCGCCACATCTTGGCCGGATCAATCCAAGTGACCCAAGCCACCGCTTGTCAGAGATGGGACGTTTGGCAGGTTATAATGGGGGCGGCTACCAGGCTACCAGAAAGTAGCCGCCCCATCCTGGGCGGCTAGTTAGGATTAGCCGCCCTTCACCTGGTCCTGATAAAAGAACTAGAGAGTTAATGAGGGGTCTAATCAAACACACTATTAACCAAGCCACTCTTTTACCCCCTGGGTATTCCCCTGCCTCTTTTTTACTATAAATAGAGGAGGTCCAAAGCCTTAAAAAAATCCAAAATTCACATCCACCA
The DNA here is from genome assembly GCA_030737845.1 of Acorus calamus. Lineage (NCBI taxonomy): Eukaryota > Viridiplantae > Streptophyta > Magnoliopsida > Acorales > Acoraceae > Acorus > Acorus calamus. Next base: position 15,091,643 of record CM060870.1, read on the forward strand.
AATCCCAATCCACTTGATATCTATTCCCTTCCCCCACTAGAAATCCCAAGAGAGATAGAAAGAGAGCCCCTTTTGTGAGAGAAAAATCCATTCCCTACATAAAAACACCCTCTCATTCCACCCTCCAGAAACCCGGGCTAAGCCTAGCTCAGCCTCTGTCCAAGATCAAACCCATTTCCTACCAAAGTTCTGCTCAAACCAACCCAGGTCCTGGACGGCTAAACCCTACTAGCCGCCCCATACCCGACGGCTGGATCCCACTAGCCGCCCCATATCCACACCCCATTTGCACCCCTTTGTCCCAAGACTCATTTAGTCAAGCCCCGGAAGCAGAATATGATTACTTGTTTTTCACCTCTGTGTGCGGTATATTCGTATCTCAGAGCGGAGACCCCACAAACTCTCCACGTAGGCGATCAAATCCAATCCAACCTTTTTCCTGCTTTTTTTTTATAAAAAAAAAGCAGGTGGCGATCACACAAACACCTTGAATCATCTTGAGCCACTGTCGGGCGCCTCAACCAGGAACGACACCACCCTTCCGAGAAGACGATCCGACCGAGCCCGCTAGGGCACGCATCCGATCCGAATCCCTGAAGAACCCCCACACAAGCACCGCCACGCGGATTCTTTCTGACACCGATGGAATCCGACACCGACAAATCCGGCAATCACGGTGGGACCTCCCTCGTGAAAAACAACAAAAGGTAATCCTCTTCTGCCCCCCTTTTACAAGCTTGACAAGAATCCTATCAACTCTCTAGGAAGGTTAGAGTTTCCCACCCCTTGAATCAGATCTTCCTCTACTTTGCATCACAGCATCATTTACTGCTTTGTAAGCCGCACACCGCTGCGCAATCCTTTACCGCTTTATTTCCTGCTTTATATCTGCATTCATTCCCTTGAATCATTTCAGACACATCACGGAATCCCGCATAGAGGAGGAGATACTAGAGGAGAGAATCCACCAAGAGGGTCAGACCACGCAATTCCTGACCCATCTAGAGGAAAAGATAGCCAGTCTAGGATACCAATCTGTAGAGGACATGTTTTATGACCTCGCCGACTACCATCAGGTCAAGACCTTGAGACAGGAGGCCCCTGTCGAAACCCCCAAGGCCATTCTCAAAACCCAGTCTGCACCCAGTCGATCGGTCAACCCGAGCATTTTTTCGTTCACCCCCCTTTCCCCCGCGAATCCAATGTTCCCAACCATTTCCACCCCAGGCCCTTACCACGCCACCCCAAACCCGGGACTGCTAAGCAGCCCTCCCAGGGGAGAAACACTGGATGAAACCATCCGGAGAATCCTCTCCGAGACTGGTCCCTCATGTCACGCCCCAGGGCGGCCGTCTCCGAGACGTGACAATAATATAATATCAGCTATCATAAACAAGAGGTCAATAGTGACTCCAATAAATACTACACAAGGATAATGAAACAATGACAATTGATAACACAGCTGAAAAGCGGAGGCATAACTATCAATAAATATGTAAACCAAAAATATTATTACAGACTTGAATACACAATCATTGTCCTGTGAGAGCCAAGTCTAGCCAATAAAATACAATAAGTGCCACACGCATGATTTACAAATACACAAGACTCTAGGACTGCTGACAGCCTCGCACTCGCCAATCCGCCGGACAGAACGCTTCCACACACGCAAGACCGCACAGTAGGGAAACTCCAGCTCCACGCCCAACAACACCCCTGTAAAAGAAACAGTACGCGAGGGGTGAGCTACAAGCTCAGTGAGTGGTTGAAAACCAAACACCACTACAACAATTTAATGCTAAGGTAATTTTCTTTCAAGGAAAGACATGGGTTGAAACCCAATGGATAATGGGGTCACGCGGCGGCGCAACCCACCTCACCCTCACCCTCACTCCCGAAGTGAGACTCTTCGGACTCTTGGGAGAGATCATACCGTCTGTCAAGGAGACGCGGAATTACTGGTCTACAGAACACTATTGGATCATCTACATAGAGATAATTTCTCACTGATGTCTCTCAACATCGATACTTAACCAACCCCAACAACTATGGGAATGGATGAACAAACGAAAGGGTCACGTAACGACGTGACTCAACACATTCCCCGCCCCCGCCCCCGAAGGGGAGCTCCAGAGAGACCCGGGGACAAACGAGGGTTAACCATAACACCATGTGTTACTGGTTAACAATACATAACGCGTACATCTGCTACGAGGTAGAGATATACTTCGATACCTCAAGCGTTAGGAGTAACCAAACCCAAAGCATACTCGATGGGCATTTGGGTCACGTGATGACGTGACCACAACTCATCCTCACCCTAGCCCCCGGAGGGGTGACCCTAGGGACTTTTACAATGAATTCAGTTGTTCTACACCTATCGTCATCCGGTAGCCCTCTGCCGGAGAACCTCTACCTGGTAGCCTCTCCATGATTTCTATCTCTACCATATGGGCGCACCAATAGGTGTCATAAATAGCGTCGGGGAGCACCCCACAAGACAACTACGAATCGGGCAGCTTCGACACGAATCCGACGAAGGGGAGAACGACTTCAAGCCCGCAATATAACCTGGTAGCCCTCTCCCGTGCAGCCTCTACCCGTCGGCCCTCCACGATCAGTACATTCGCTAGATGTGTACCGCAATATGCATCGGTAGCACCTACAAGTGGTGGCACCATACATGACAGCTTCTATGTCGGGTAGCTTCGACTCATGACGATGTTAGGAGGAAGCACCCTGCGTTCGCAATGCGAACCCTATGGGAAAGCCAACTACCCTTGGTACTTACATATATATCGATGATATCGAATACTCTTGTATTCCCACACGGAGGCGTCACTCGGACGCGAGGACTATCTCTACACTCGTGTAGAGAAGGCAAGGCATAACCCAATAGGCGGTTCAGACACACGCCCTAGCACGGGTAGGCCCAAATTAATGCTGTAGCTATCGGTTTAACAAAACTGATGCCACGATGAATTCTTTGAAATTCGATACGAATGCATCACTCGGATGCAAGGGGCGATTACATTGCTAGATCTTTAACTAATAGGGTACGACCTATCAGCGGGTCATACCCTCGCCTATTACGGATAGGCCAAATTAGTTAATCATGCGTGTATATATATATATATATATATATATATATATATATATATATATATATATATATATATATATATAAGGAGAAATCATATAAGGAGAAATCATAATATAATTATATGTGCCACATGCATGATAATATATATTATAACTATAGGGGTACTCCCTAACATGGATTTACATCATAAACAACAAATCATACAACATGCATACAAGGTATGGCCCACTTAAACATGCTTATAAGGCCATAATAAACATTCAATCATGTAAAGGATGACTCAAGCAGGCGTTGGATATCACCAACTCTGGGGGGGGTTTAAGCGTGATCTCGCGCACCAACCGATGCATACCGATAATCCCAAGTGAACCTGAGTCAAGTAAGAATCTTAATCAGTTTACGCAAAGAGGGAGGGCGAGAGAGAGGGAAAGTCTCATCCTCTCCGGAATGCTGGTCATAGCTTTGCCCCAATAGATGGGTGCAACAACTACACCATTCCTCCAATCTAATCGTAAGGGAATATTAGTACGCATCCGGTTATTAACCCAAGGTTTAACATGCTGGATATAATTAATATAGTGGGGGTAATATTACAATACTACCTAAGACATGTCATATTCTAATACATCCATAAACTCATTCGAAAATACATGCCCGAAACACAAGGGGCGCATGAAAACATAATTAAACAAACATGAATACATACTTATGCAAGTATAGGGTAGAATAGGGGTTCTACACAATATACGAGCTATACAAAGCTAACATGCAAATATCTAGCATATTTAGGGGTTAAGATGCCCCAGGGAAGCACAATGCACGACTGCGTGCATCGAGCGCGTCCTGAAGTGTTGGATCGAACCACTCACCGATACCCGGATCGATGTGCATCCCTTCTGACGAGGTCTGCAAGGTAAAGGTATCAATAGGGGTGAGTATAACCACATACAAACACATAAAAATACTTAAAATAGACTAGAAATGTCAAAGACTCAGATAAGCACGCATACGGGCTCGCATGCATGCAAGTACGCACGTACGCACGCATATCCAATCACCCCAATACCTTTCCGAACCCCCGGGCAGCCACACGCGTGGCCCCCGCACGCGCACGCACGTGTGCACGCGCCTTCGCGCCCGTTGGCACACTGCCGCGCGCGCCCGCGAGCACCACCTGCGCGCACCGCGCGCAGACGCGCGCCCAACCCGCGCCCCTGCGTGTGCGCACGCGCGCGCCCATGCGCACGGACCCGCGCGCCCAAGCCCCAAAACACTCCCCCCAAGCTCCCACATGCACCCAAACTCTAACACTCCACATGCATGCCCTCCCAAGCATCCCAACATGCATTAAAACCAATAAAAGAAGAGGGAAAACTCACCAAAAGGAGGGGGGGGAGGGAAAGGGGGACGTAGGGGCTCGCAAGCGCACCCTCGGCCACCCCAATCACCACCACTGCTACCACCACCTCTTCTATGCTTCCCTTGCTTCTTCTTCTTCATTGTGACATTACAACAAACACATGGGGGGCAGATTAGAGAGGGAAAGGGAGGAGAGCAATGGATGGTGAAAGAGAGAGGGAATCAACCACAACTTCAACAACAACAACTCAACAATAACAACTCACCTTTTTGAGCTCCATCCACCAACACCTTCACCTCCTCCACCCAAAACAAGCACCAAAAGGGCTGGACCAGATCCAAAAGAGGGGAAAAAGTGCTCAAGACGTGCACTTTGGGGGCCTTTAAATAGGCAAAAGAGGAAATGAAATGACCAAGCCGTCCTCGGACTAAAAACTCTGAACATCCTTCACTAAAATGGCCATAACTTCCTCAATACAGCTTTCATGTTTATACTCAGATCAAATAACCTCTCCTGATATTCCAAAATCTAGGCTAAACATCGAACATGGCTGCTGCCTGGATTTCTTATCTTCGGGGTATACTCGGAAAAATACCCATATCTTTTGATATATGAATCCAGTTGATCCAATTCTACTTTTATATGAAAGCTAGATTATAATTGAACATCTTACAAAAATATCGAATTTTTATCTCTTCATCTTGGATTTTTATAAAATCAAATCCGAATACCAAATCAAAATTGCATAATTCCAAAAACGTTATCGGAATTAAAAAAAAAATTTATGGACAACACTAAATGGTACCAGAACCCATAATATGTAGTTAGATTATCAATCAGAGTCCTCAAACCCCAGCAGGTAGCTAAAGTTAAAATTTTAGCGACTCCGATCGAAATTAGGACTGTAGATGACACAGGCCTAACACCTCAGCCCCCAAGCACATGTCTCTACATAACCTGAGACAAATACCGTCAATCCACCTGCCGGAGGGATTCAAAATCCCCAAATTCCACCGGTATAATGGTCGTGGAGACCCAGACATCCATTTAACTACCTTTTATCTAGACGCCCGCCCATTTCTAGATAATCAACCTCTGTTGGTCTTCCTCTTCCAGAAATCATTGGAAGGAGAAGCACTACAATGGTTCTCCACCCTCCCTGTAGATCACTTGTCAAACTTCTCGGCTGTAAGCGAGAAATTCTTAGGTCGCTACGGTTACCAGAGGATCAGAACCCCCCCTATTTCGGATTTAACCGTAGAGTGAATGAGGTCTAGGGAGTAATTTGAACAATACGTGTCTCGGTGGTGCACACTTGTCCACCGAACCGGCCTGCAACTCACATAATGTCAAGAAATTGACATGATGTTACAGAGCCTGAGTCCAGAGCTTCGTACGAGCCTTTCGTACGGGGACAGTAATATGTATCAGCTTCTAATTGACCGTCAAAACAGGATTTCCCGTTGTGCAGCCCCAGTAGTCCAAATCCAGTCCCCACCTATCAGTCATAGGGTAGGACAACCGCCTCGTAAGGCACAAACCCCCACGGTAGAGGGGATTACCCAAGTATCGGCACTCTACCCAAACGGAGCACGGGTTCCTGATCGAGGAACGGCTCTGAGACAGTACACGTCCGGTTCATCCGGGTATGCGCCGCCTCGGCCAATCAACCAAAATTTCGCTACTTGATCAGTACTCGTCCCCGTGCCGACACAACAAAACCCAGTAATCCAAAGTTCTCCGGTCCAAAGCCCTGTAATTTCAAGACAAGGCCAGCCTAAGACCCCTTTCTATTCCACCTTCCTAAGAAATCAGAACCTAAATCCTAGGTAGCCCACCCAAAATACTTATAATGAGGTCTCCCCTCCGACATCCTATGATCAGAGACGAATGGGAAATAGGGACTCTTACCCTCCCCTCCCAGAAATACTAACTAGGATTTTTAGGGTACTAATGGACACAAATAGTATCTCTCTCCCAGTTGCTAAGCGTCCACTCCTTGGGGCCAGCAGACTACGTTACTGTCAATATCACCAACAACATGGTCATACCGTAGAACAATGCATTGTTTTTTGGGATTTTATTTACGATTTAAATGATAACAGACGCCTTGATTGGGCCATGGCCAAAAGCCACTTAAACTAGGAAAATTCTCGAGCCTCCAAGCCACTTGGCATATTTACTGATCCATTGCCAGGTCACAACCAAGCGTCCACATCTGAGGCCCACATGGTAAACATGGTCAGGAGAGGAAGACAACCATCACCGCAACCAAGCAGTTCAGAAGACGTCACCGATGACAGTCTTTCCGAAGAATCCGAGGAGGAGGGGCAGAACGAGCCCTTCCAGTTGAACCTCAACAACCATGACCTCGTCATACTCTATGGGGAAGAAGAAGATGCAGTTCTCGCCCTGCCTGCGGTCATCTACATCAAGTCCGACAAAAGCGGACTAGAAAACCCGGGAGGAGATGAAGAAGAATAACCCTTTGAGGAGATCCCTGAAGGAGCTAGCGAAGGACCCGAGGGAGGGGGATGTACGTCGGATGATCTGCATCCGGACGACAACGGGTCCTCCAAGAGTACCGACACTGTCAATGGCCCCCGCCGCCCAATGACCATATCATTCACTGACAAAGACCTCCCGGACCCCAGACTGCGAGTCTACCCCCTACACATCCGCGGACGGCTTCAAATGTTGTGGCTAAACAATATCTTCGTGGACCCAAGGTCAGGAATGAACATAATGACGTGCTCCACCTACCAGAAGATACCCAGACTAGGCCGTCCTCCCGTCCAACCGGCCCACCATACTATTCAAGCTTTCAACCATACCGGGAAGACTCTCCGTGGCCCCGGAACATTCGAGCTATCTGTCGGCCCTCTCATCTGTGAAGTAGCCTACTTCGTGGCCGACATCGACACAAGGTACCCATTGATGCTAGGACGACCATGGTTGGACAGCATCCAAGCAATCTGTTCCCCCTGGCACCAATGCCTTTGACTGCCCTTCATGAGTCATGTACTGACTATCTGCGGAGAGGCATGCCTCCAGTACGAGAACGAGAACAACTGGGCAATACATAATATGTTCACACTAGCCCTGTGACCGGGGAACGAGGATGAAGGTGGTAGCCCACCTGGGTCCCCTTATAACGATGACTATTTCCCGGAAGAAGCAGCTGGGACCCTGCATCCATCAAGCAAACTTATGGAACCCAACTCGACCACCTTGCTCCCCCATGAAGTCGCAAAAGCCGGAGCACGCTCCGCACCCCTCGCAATCACCGCCATACTCGGAGGAAGGGAATTCCGACACATTCTCATCGATACGGGAGCGGAAACTAACGTTCTCACATATTCCGCCTACCAGAAGCTAGAAGGCAGGGTTCCTAGATTGGAGCCCTTGGACGAATTCATTTACGCCTTCGACAGCACCCGCAAGAACGCTTGCGGACTGGTCACGCTCCCACTAAAGATTGGCCCGGTCTCCACCATCGTCAACTGCATAGTAATGAACATTCAATCACCCCACCCTCTGATTGTTGGGAGGACATGGCTCAACAGCATTGAAACCGTCTCATCCATCCGATACCAATGCCTTCGCTTCCTGTACCACGGGGAAGTGATATTTATCTGGGGAGAAGCACGCTTTAACGAGACACGGGCCCGGAATTGGAGCATCTGTGCCATGCGCATCCGGCTAGAGGTGCTTGCATGTTGGCAGCCAGGCTCCACTGACGAAGAACTGCTCCAGCAAGGAAGACCCTTGAAGAGGCTCAGGGAGGAAGAGTACGGGAATAGGGGACCCCTACCGGACATCAGTCGACCATCAAAAAGAAGCCGACTCGAGGAAGCAATATGAATCCAAGAACCAGGTACTGATCCCCCCGGGTGAGCCTTCATCACCCTGTACATATTTGTTTATAGCTTTTTCCATAAGAAAATCAAAAGATAAAAATATTTGTTTACCAGCTTTCGTCTTCATCACTCTGTACATATTTGTTTACAGTTTTTTCCAAAAGAAAATCAAAAGATAAAAATATTTGTTAACAGCTTTTGTCTTCATCACCCTGTACATATTTGTTTACAACCTTTTTCTAAAAATAAAAAGGATAAAAAATATTTGTTTACCAGCTTTCATTTTCGTCGCCCTATACATATTTGTTTACCCGATTTCCTGAAAAGAAACTAAAATCCAAAAATATATGCTAATCAGCTCTCATTCCCCAACTCTGAACATACTTGTTTCCAGCTTTATTTCCACTCTTCTTCAAAACAAACGAAAATATTTTCCAAATCTGCGCTTCCACACTCTTCTTCAAAATAAATTTTTTTACAAAACCGTATTTCTATAATTTCCCTCGAAACAACAAAATAAAACATTTTCCCAAACTTTGTTTACGTACTTTCCAAATCACGGAAATATTTCCCAAACTTTCTCTACCTGTTTACCAAACAACGAAAATATTTGCAAACTGCATTTCCACTCTTCTTCACAAACGAAAATGTTTTCCAAATCTGCGCTTCCACTCTTCTTCAAAATAAAAAGTTTTACAAAGCCGTACTTCCATGATTTCCGCCACAAAAAAAAAAAGTTTTACGAACTTTCTATGCTTTCCTTCTAAAAAAAATCATTTTTCAAACTTTATCTCCATTCTCTTTCCAAAAACATATCTATTCGCCAACGCAGGCCCTTTTTAAAACCATAAGTATGCATCTGCCTCCACACTTTCGAAAACATGAAATACCAAAATATCAAAAAAAAATCAGAAAAGAGAAAAGGCGAGAAAAGATTAAGAGCAGCAGACCATGCCCAGGCCTACCAAAGAAGGGTGGCAAGGGCATTTGAAAAGAAGGTAATAAAAAGAAAATTTGAAATTGGAGAGTTAGTACTTAAGCAAATCATGTCATCAAGACAGCCCAACCCAAGAGGGAAGTTGCAACCCACATGGGAGGGACCCTATGTGATCACTCATGCCTATTCCGGGAATGCCTACCGCCTGGTAGATGCCGAAGGAGTAGAGGTTTCAGGTTCGTGGAATGCATTTTATCTAAAGAAATTCTATGCATGAATAGCTTTCAATACTTGAGAACTATTATTCTTTCTTCCTGCAATTTCCAGCGTTTAGTACTTGATGATAGAATTATAAGACTCTCAAAGATAAACTTGTTTCTATTTGAACACATCTCCGCCAAATCATGCCGCTTCCTTCACACACATATGATTGGACAATAGATTTACCTGATAGAAAAGAAATTACCTACCCCGTAGACTGGGACAATTTAAAACCCCAAAGCAAACCTCCCTTATTTCCGCCCCACTCGTATTAACCCCAGGTCAAAATGAGGAGTTACCCGGACCTAGCATCTGTCCCAAAACTGGCTCTGGCACTATACAAACACTTCTAGAGGGGAAGCATGAAAAGAATCGGGGTGAAAAACAGAAGAGCCCCCTCAAATCAAAAAAAGAATCAGGCAATGAGAGGCCAACAAAAGAAAAATAACACCCAAGTGAACGGGTTAAACTCTCTATTTTAGCAGGCTTTCACGCCTTTACGCATAAGTATATGCCAAACAAACGGCTATACTAGTACAAGGTCCAAACAAAGGACTGTACTTTCCACCCAAAAGAAGAAAGCCAGAGGGACCTAGAGAGTAGGACATATGCTAGACTGAGACAATTCTAAAATATTACCCGAAAGGAAGATATTACTCTTACCCCATTCTCCCCCCTCCCTTTTTATTTCGCAATGGGATTCAAAATTGAACAATGTCTACCGGGAAAGGTGAAATTTTGACCAAAGGTAGATCATTTTCAGGTTTACAACTACACACACTCACATGAGTTCACTTAGAAACTTGCCTATCCAAAGGAAACTTATTTAACTTGACTCATGGTACACTCATGGATCTTCCAGCATGTTTAGAATAATACGATCAAGCATTTGAGAACCGTGAATCTACAAAAACCGACACCTAAGGCTTATGCCTTTCAAATACAATCCTGGTTTGGACATAGGTGACCACAAGGGCTCCTCCAAAGGGACTTGATGGTATCTTTTACTTAAGAAAGTCGAGAACATTGCCGTCTCACGTAAAAAACCATTGAAGAATTAAAATGCCCCCTTATGCCACTCATACTTACGCATAAGTTCGCATTTTCCTTTTCCAAAACACCTAGGCATCCGATTTTCTTGAAATGTTAAAATTGACCCCCGTACCAATATTAAGATTACCCCCATCTACACTCATTTTATGCCCTTCCCCACATGCTTGAGAAGAAATTATCCCACTTTCACACATACGTAAGAGTTTTCTTCCCTCACGCACTTGGAATCCCTCCCTTGCGTCCTAAAGCATGGTTTCCCGCACTTTACTTTCTCGCTTTATCTTTTCATTTACCTTGAGATGAATTATAGCCCTTGACAATTCAAGCAAGAAGGGCTCGAAAGTCAGTGCAAGGGCGCAATTTGGATAGATTTAATACTTGGTCCATGGAAAGGGATGTTTTTATAGGTCTCGAAGATGAAAACACTCGCAAGGACTTTCAGCAGCAGCAGACAGGAGTAGCAGAACCAGACTGCCCCAGGCAGGGGGCGGCTAAACTCGACTAGCCGCCTCTCACTGGGCGGCCATTTGTTTCCGGTAAGCATGCCCCAGGAAGGGGGCGGCTAAACTTAACTAGCCGCCCCTCACTGGGTGGTTAGTTTACACTAGCCGCCCCCTGCCTGCACCTATTTCAGCTATGTCAGTCCATATCCAATCAACTTTCAACACTTCTTTACCTATTGAAATCAGTTCTTTCCAAAACTTGCATACACGCATTTCATATACCTAAACATTCATAAGACACACACCAACGAATTTCAAAAATAATCATATTTCAAAAACACATGTCCATCCATAAACATACCAAAACTGAACCATATGTCCATCTCATCCAATCATCCACCCATAGAACCTTATAAAACCATTCCACATACACGACCAAACTGAAACCAATAAACTAAGTTAAAAACACCCATGTTTGTTCATACACCAAAGAAAGAAAGGGAAAATTGTTCAAGAAAAATAAAAGTAAACCTGCTGAAAACTAAAATTAGAATAGATAAAAATCCATCGGAAGCTTCCATCAAAGTCTTGAGCTACATGCCATTGAAATGATCACCTAAGTCAAAAGGAAAGAAGAAAAACATAAATTCCTTGCATATATACTATTCTTCTACCTAAAACCAAGACGCAAAGAAGCTATACCTCGGCGTATCGCCATCTGCTGGAGGCTGAGTAGGAGGAACGCCCTGACTTGGCTGAGAAGGGAGTGGCGGCTGAGGAGAGGACTGAACCTCTAGAACATCAGGAGCGGCAGGAGTCTCTCGAACCGAAGACGCAGCCTTCGCATATATCCCACGATTCTGAGACGCTGAAGGACGAGAAGCACGGCTGAAGGTGGCCCCGGTAGCCAAGGAAGCCGAGAGAGAATGGTCAGGCTCAAGCGGGAGAAGGTCGAGGTCCACCTCGGTCATAGAGCCCCCTCCAACCAATTTTCCCCTCATGGTTGCCTCCCAGAGATGGACCTGCTGCATATCTCTGTCTCTCCTCTCCAATCTCTGTCGGAGGCGACTCTCTGTCCCTCTGGCCCGATCCTCAGCAGCCCTCAACCTCTCCTCCAACTCCCGCGCCCTCGCCTCTGATGCCCTGAGCGCCTCTCGGTCCCTGTCTCCGGCCGCCTGGAGAGAATGAACCAAGTCCCCCATCAAACCTCCAGGAACACCTACTGAAGCCTCTAACTCCAACACCCTCATCTGGAGGGAGTCCCTCTCGTGGCCTAGGGTGTTGAACCCATCCTCTCTCAAAGCCATCATGGACCTCAGCCAGTCCATCTCCTCCTCAGCCCGAGAAGCCCTACCCCTTGCCTGGCCCAGCTCCATCCGAGTGGCCGTCAATACGTTCCGGGCCGCATCTAACTCCCTCGTCAGCTCGAGCTCTCGCTCGGAAACCATGGAAGGAGGAGAGGCAGAAGAAGAGGAAGTGCCGTCGACTCTCGCTCTCGACAGAGCATCCACCTAAGCCTCGAGGACCCGTACCTGGTCCTGCAAGTGTCTCCTTTGTACCCGCAGCGCCTCTATCTACCTGGCCCACGTTTGGAGGTGCTCATTGGCGGTCTTGAGCCTCTTCTCCATCTCATTCAACTCAACCTTCAAAAAGAAACACTATTCAGAAAATATTCAAGCAAAGGAGAACGAGGAAGAGGAGAAGGGTTTCCAACTTACGTAAGCATCCGGGATCTCCTCCTCCATCATCCCAAGGATACCCGCGTACTCCTGACGATACCAAGCCAGGTATTCGTCACTCGAAGTCACCTCAGGACGACACTCCACCAATACACCTCGGCCCATCCATCCCTCCACATACGTATCGTAATTCCTAGGGAGTTTCGTGTCCCAAGGAATCCCAGCCACCGAGATCGAGGGGCGCCGCAGCAGAGGATCGGGCACCCACTGGTGATACCCAAGCTGGCGGACGACCCAGCTGATCGCATGAAACACGACCTCATTAAAGTAGATCAACCAGATGTCTCGCGTCAGGGCCTCAGGAACCTCCTCTGAATAAGGCCTCCACGTCATTTAAAAAGCATCAAAAGATAGGAAGAACGCTTAGTCAAAAGAAAACCAAATGCAAGCCAAAGAAATTCGAAGAAAAACTTATACCTCTTCCTCAACAAGACGCGAAAGGCCTCTCGGAATTGGGCAAGGCGGTACAAGCGAGAGGATCCCCGGGGTTCCCATCTCATGATCCAAGGGAGGGCACGATCAAACGGCGCCAGAGTTGGGCGATCAATGGCGAAGTGCTTGTACCAAAAATCTAGCAAAGCAAGAGGAAATTATCATAATCAAAGTGAACTAAACCAAGAAAAGGACATTTACCACTCACTTACACATACCTGAAGAAATGGCGCGAAGCCCCCAAGGTTCTTTCCCCCGGCCCTCTTGACTTTCTTCGAGAGCTCCGCGAAGAGATGGGCGAGCATCGCCGTTCCCCAGGCATAGCGTCCCATGCCCTCCAGGTCCCTCATCAGCAAAAGGGAGTGAGAGGAAATCTTATCAGAGGCCGTCGAGAAGAGGACCCGGTCGAAGAAATAAAGGAAGAATGCCCTCAACTCCCTCCGTGCCTTCTGTGGGCAAGCGGCTGCCTCTCTCGCCTCGATCATCGCCCGCTTCCTCTCGAAGCTAGCTGCAGCTTCGCCCTTCTGGCGCTTTGTAAAGGAACCAAGGCCATACTGCCCCTAAAGCCTCCCTAAAGGGATCCGGTTCAGCATCCGCTCCCGCTCCACAAACTCACATTCCCTGATCAACTCTCGAAACAACCCGCTATAGTCTGCAAGGGTGGCCGCAATCACCGCTTCCCCCAAGACCGGAAGGCCAGTAATCTGGTAGAATTCTTCAAGGATCGGCATAACGGCGCCGGTAGGGAGGATGAACGTACAACTCTCCAGGTCCCATCTCTCCACCAATGCCTCCACATATGGGCGATGGACGTGGAATGGCTCAATCAGAAAGAAGGAACGGAAGCCCGCTCCATCCACTAAACTCCTCCCCTCCTGTCCCAAGGCATCGTACCACCTCTTCGTCCCGTGCCATAAGGTCCGGATATGGTTCGACCGCTGCAAGCAAAAGAAGAAGACATGGGTTAGTTTAGACAGCAATCGAGAGGTAAGAATCCAAAAGCCTAAGATTCGTTTAAGAAAAATCATGCTTAGCAAAATAAAACTTCCATATACTAAATCAAAGATGAAAGCATGAAAATAAGAAGCTTAAAGGTTCCCCTCCCCTTATTTACAAAACACCCTTCATATGATCACACATGCTAAAGACATTAAAATCCCACCGTGGTCACCACTTACGCTCTCTCTTGCATCACGGCCTATCATGCTTATGTACTTTCCCTAAACACACCTAAGCATATGGAAAACACTTGGACCCGTGAAATAAAAGCATATACTCCCTCATGCTCTACCACGATCAAACACATGCGAAGTCACACCCTAAAAACTATATGCACACAAAAATGTATCGCATGCAAGTATACTAGCCATATCATTCCTCTCTCCTTTCTATGCATATAACAAACATGGATATAGGTATGAAAAATTGCCCCCCCCCTTCCTAAAAATAAACCCGTAACAAACATACATCATGCTTACACATCCCACCATGATTAAACTTATACACCCAGCATGCCTATTAAAGAAAACATGCATATATAAGTTTATACGCTAAGTCACCTATTCATACCACCAAAAAGACATGCATATACACTAAATAAAAGCTCAGAGTAAAAGGGGACAAGAAATTACTACGGCCCATGTGGACCCAGGAGCGCCCACATCGGCCTCGTCGGGATCGTCCATCCCATCGTCATTCCCCTCCTCCTCATCTTCCTCGAACACGGCCTCCTCGGCCTCAGCCTCAACACCAACACCGGCCTCTGCAGCCCCGGTGCCCATACCCTCGACCTCCTTGGCCTCGTCCCTAACCTGTCCAGTCCCCTCCACCCTCCCCGCACTGGAGACAAACTCCGCAAAGGCCCCCATAGCCTTGCTTTCCTCCTCCTTAGCCCTGGCCTCTGTGGCCTCCCTATCCAGCATCCCAACAAGGGCATCCAATGATGCCCTCACATGTTCACTAACTCCCTCGGCCCCTACTCCCTCGGTTGCACCCTCAATCGGTCCTCCGACCCCCGAAACCACCTCCTCGACCACCACCGGTCGATCCCCACGCCTCCTCTTGCGTGTGTAACCTATCATACTCCCCCTACCTCTGGGACAGCCCCCGAAGGTAAATCCTCAAACTCACCCGCGCCGATACCCACCGGCGGTACATCCGCTGTACCCACAACCTCCCTCACGACCTCCCCTTCTGCCTGATCACTCCCGATGAACTAGACCCCGAGACAGCCCCTCTCTGCTCTCGGGAAGACCTAAGGGGCTTCATCATCGAATCCGTCTTCTTCCCCCTCGTCATCTCCTCCGATTTCACACAAAAGAAGAACCCCAAAAGAAAATCGAGGGCTTTGAAATCAAGAAGAAAGGAATGATGGAAGGCAAAAACAAAGGATTCAAGGTGTTTTAAAATCAAGGTTATCGGTTTAAAATAGAGAAGAAGAAGAGAGGAGGGAAGAGTAACCGTTTTAAAACGTATGGGAAGAGAGAGAGAGGGTCCCTTTTCGGTTATAAGGGACCCAGTCGAGAGGCGGCTACTCACGAGTAGCCGCCCCCTCTCGGGCGGCTAGTTACCACTAGCCGCCCCACCCTATTTTCTCGTTTCCACTTGAAACCCCTTTCCAATCTCTTTCTAGCCCTAGTTCCAAGGTTTTCTATACCAAACAGCCACGTATTGGCTTATTTCCAGGCACTACTTGATCAAACACGACTTTCTCGAAGTTTTGCCACACTTTCAGTACCATTCAAATTCGAATTTCTTCAGTTTTGGTTCTTTTCCAGAGTTATTATCATTCGGATGATCCAAATCCACCAACTCAACTTTTTACTTGCTTTCTGTCGGCGATATCCCCTCCTCGCTGAGTTTTCCCAAGCAAGGGAATGGTAGGCACGAGGAAACTGACGCTGGGCTGCCCCGTGCACAATAGCTAAAAACCCCGACCGCGGGTTGGATCACTCACCATTTACTTTTTCCGCCTTCCACCTGGATCATCCTTTCGGTTAAAAATTCTAAGTCAAGATCTAGCCTCTGACGGTCTAAATCAACTCCCGAATAGTACTGATTGTGTTGTCATAACTTCTTGAAGGTCGGACCGGCCAAAATAGGGGTCTCTTTCCTTATCATCGGTCCAAGTCTTTTCTGCTTCGCGCAAAGACTCCGTCCGATGATGGACAATTGTAGATACCCCAATTTTGACCATCCAGAAAGACAGAAATACTTCAAGTAACACCCAGAATTAACCCACATTTGGATATCTAATAGAGAACCAAAGGTTCAGGAAACTGGAAACCCTAAACCCTAACCTTAAACCCTAGCCTGACCAGAAACCCTAAACCCTAACCTTAAAACCTTGCCTGACCAGAAACCCTAACCCTAACCCTAAACCCTAGCCTGACCAGAAGCCCTAACCCTAACCCTAAACCCTAGCCTGACCGGAAACCCTAACCCTAACCCTAAACCAGACCCTGGCCCAAACCAGGAACCCCCACCTAGAGAAACTCTAAACCCCAAAACCCTAGAGAACCCCAAGTCCCTGGCAAGGGACGGCTAGCCCTAACTAGCCACCCCATACCAGGCAGCTAGTTAGCACTAGCTGCCCCCCCTGGCCGACCTTGAACTGCTCCCCTGGATGGGACATAAAGCAACATTAAATGCTGATCATTGCGGCGGGTTGTGACCTTTAGCCACCCCATCTTGACCGGATCAATCCAAGTAACGATCCAAGCCACCGCTTGTCAGAGATGGGACGTTTGGCAGGTCATAATGGGGGCGGCTACCAGGAAGTAGCCGCCCCATCCTGGGCGGCTAGTTAGGACTAGCCGCCCTTCACCTGGTCCTGACAGAAGAACCAGAGAATTAATGAGGGGTCTAATCAAACACACTATTAACCAAGCCACTCTTTTACCCCCTGAGTATTTCCCTGCCTCTTTTTTACTATAAATAAAATTGGACATATATTGCTCAAATAAAACACCATCAAGGTGGTGAGGGTTAGTCTTCTTCAAGCTTTGTTGTAATATGACAAAAACTAAATTTAGACTATCAACAATGACATTGTTCATGTTACTTTGAATGTTCAACAATGATATAGTTCACCTAAGCCCAAGAGTAGATATATAACCATTAGATATATAACCATTTGAATTTAATTGCTCCTCTTGTAATATCGCTAACCAATAACAATGGATCACAATAATGTATTTTCATAACTAGGTTTTAAAATAACATATTATATGCTCCTACACATTAATTACAACTCCAAATATGCATCTATCATCGTTAACAAGGACAAGTACAATAGTATAATTTAATGGATCCTATGTTAGAAGAGTTTTAAAATTCCTGAAAGAAAGGTTCTCATGAATCAATAATTTGGATGATTCATCATAGGAAAAAAATTACAAGATCATAAAACCAAAACATGAAACATTGCCAAACAATGATTTTCTTTTAAAAAAAATATGTTAGGGCACCCAAAATAGATTTCAACAAAGAGTGACTAACAATGTACCCAGAAACCATAACAGTGTACCAAGAGACTAAGGGTGAATAACAAAATGACAGTAGTGTACATATACACTCAAGCAGAGAGTATGCTCATTGCTCGTACACCTTCCTAGACAAATGCACCAAAAGACTAAAAGGTTTTCCAAGAAAGATGAAGGTAGCTTACATTGGGGAGGTCTCGTGGTTTTGTCCCCTCTTAGCCGTCGTCGTCGTCGTGCGGGAATGATTTAGGGTTTGAACGAATATAGATGGTCGGGGAAATGATTTAGGGTTTGAATTGAACCGGGATGGTTGGGGAAGAAGAAATGCCTTGCATCGATGGTGGGGAAGGTTGGGGAAGAAGGAGTTCTTCAGTTGATGGTGGATATCAGATTTAGGGTTTGAATGTGGACGGTTTGGGGAAGAAGAAGGACCCCACGTCGATTAGAAAGTGAAAATGTGGGAGAGATGATTATTTGGTTATTTGAGAAGGTTTAGATAGTGTTTTGGGAAGTAAAAAAGGGGAGACTGATAGAAATTGTTAAGTTGGACATAAAAATAATATGATTAGAAGATAGGGACCCAGAGAAAATTCAAAAGAAACTAGGGACCTAAAAATAATAGGAGGTGACTGTGAGGAGCTCTAATTGATTTCCCCAATTTCTTTTTTGTTAGGGACACTTCTATGAGCAGTCCAGTCATATGTTTTATTTCTTTTAAAATTGTAAATATCATCTAATAAGTTGTATGTTTTAATTTTTTTAAAATTGCGAATATCGCCTAATAAGTTATATGTTTTGTTGGAAAATGTATATCGTTACATTTCGAATTAAATGAAATCATTTTTAGTAAATGTAATTTTTTTATCAAGTATATATCTTGTATAAAGAGACATATAACTCGTTGGATAGCTGACGAGGTATATGAGATTATATTTGGGGCATTCATTTAATAGCGCCTAGAGAAAACTATTGTGGACTTCGGATGGGATTGGTCAGGAGCTGTACATATGATTTTCCTTTTCCCTGTGGAAAATGTTACATTCAGTAATTTTTATCAACCAAAACTCAGACTACATGTATTTTCATTTAAAAAAAATAAACATCACCTAATGAGGTATATGCTTTAATAAAAAGTGTATACCGATCCATTTCGAGTTGAATGAATTCATTTTTAATAAGTGTATGAAAATTTTTAACAAGATATATACATCCTCTAATAAGATAAATGCTTCATTGAATTTGGGTCTGTTTGGAAACACGTTTGAAAAATAATATTTTGAATAAAATGGTTTAAATAGACTTAGTTCCTGAGAAGTGCATTTTAAGCGCTTTTTAAAAAAGTAATATTTTTGTACTCAAAAGGTGTAAGTAACTTTTTAATTAAACCTACTTTTTAAAATTCGTATAACAACACTTTTCAACTTTTTGCTTAATTAAAAGCATAATCATCTTTATTAAGCATTGGCAAATGCCCCCTTAGGTATATAGGACTATGAAAAAAGTTTAAGGTAGCATTTGGAAACACAGCTTGAAAAACAATTTTTAGCTTTTGCGTCTTTATGCATACCCTTTAAGGGTGTAATGATGATGTTTTGAGGGTATAATAATGATAACTGCTTTATAAAACACAGATTTTGAGACACATTTACATATAAAATATAGTAATGATGATGTATTTAAATTGACATATTTGGTAATAGCTTTTATATTTGAAATGATAATGTATTTAAATTGACATGACCTTTAAAGCTAAAAACTGTTTCTTTTTTTTGGGTCAGTTTAGAGATAAAATATAGTAATGATGATGTATTTAAATTGACATATTTGATAATAACTTTTATCTTTTAAATAATAATGTATTTAAATTGACTTAACCTTTAAAGCTAAAAATTGCAGCTTTTTTTGCCAAACATTATATGTAAGTTTGATATCACTTAATTAAAACGATTTTACTTTTAATTAAGAAGAAAGCTAAAAGTGTTGTCAAACATATTCTAAAAGTCTGACTTAATTAAAAATTATTTTCAACTTTTAGTATTAAAATGTTGATTTTTAAAAAATAAAAAAATTTATTTTCTAGAAATTAAGTATATTTAAGACACTTTATTTAAAATTTTGTTTTTTATACGTGTTTTCAAACGGACCCTTAAAATTTGAGTGTTACCGCATCCTTTCCCTATACAAAAGTTAGCATACGATATACAGTGAACGGCAGTGATCTGAAGTTTGAATCCGGATCTACGAATTGAACGGACACGATTAATAAGTCCCCAAAAAAGGGACGCTCACGATCGTCCATTCAAAATGAATCCACTTTAATCTCCTGAAACTCATCAGCTCCTCCATCTCTCCCTCTTCTTTCTTTACTCTCCGAAAATTCGAAACCCTAAAACGCTCAATTGGAACGAATGCCCCCTTCAATCATGGCGACCGCTTCGACCCTCCTCTCATTCTCATCATCAACGATCCCAAACCCCCTCCGCCTCCCAATCCTCACCCTCCGATCCACCCCTCCCTCAGATCTGACCGTCCGCATGGGCGGAGGCCCCCGGACCTTCCCAGGCGGGGTCACGAAGTGGCAGTGGAAGCGGATGCAAGCGAAGAAGGCCAAACAGCTCCTCAAAGATGTACGAGATGCGCAAGCGCGCGGAACTCAAGGCGGCCGTCTTGGAACTCGAGCGCCCATGGGAGACTGTCGAGAGGTCCCCCAACAACAGCAACCTCTTCGCGGTGAGAGCCGACGAGCAGCTCCGAGCGCTCGCCGACCGGTTCCAACGCCCCGGGGGGTTTGATCTGTGGACGGAGAGGGACGGGCCTCGGGTGTTCCGTCCCGGCGATGATGGGGACCCGGTGTCGTCTTCGAGGTTCTTTCCGGAGGGGGCAGTGTATAGCGTCAAGCCCTATGCGCCTGTCTTGTCCACGGATTACGAGGCGGATGGGGGGAGGAGGGGCGGGAGGAGGAGGAGGAGGCAGAGGGATCGGGGAACGGATTCCGAGAAGCGTGGATTGGGTGCGGGTGACGAGCCTATGGAGGAATGATGTGAGTGTTTCTTTTGACAATGCTTCGCTTAATTAGTGTGAATTTGTATATGTGTAGATAAAATGAGACTTTGTTTTTGGGAATTCTATGACTTTATATGCTGGTCACCATGAGTTCTGTTTGTGTTGTTCATCCCTTTTGAGTTTATATGGTCTATGAAGGATAAAATGTGATGTGTTTTCTTTCAAAAATATAAGTACTTGCAAAATCACAAAGTTTTGTGCGCGCGCATTGTATAACAAAATTTAGGTACTCCCAAATTTGATGTAGGGCATTGTATAACAAAATATAGGTACTCACAAAATTGATGTATGGCATTGTATAACAAAATATAGGTACTCACAAAATTGATGTAGGGCGTTGTATAACAAAACCTATTTAAAGGGAAAACTCTTATTTTTCATTCACCATAAGCTATGTTGCTTCCTCATTTACATTGTTGTTTTATAGGAGAAAAAGAGCACAATAATATTAGGAAGTCCCACATACATTATTACATCCATAACAATAAGCTAGCTAAAAAGGTCACTATTCGTCTGCTCCTACGAAAGTGCTGTCCCGAGTCTCAAGAAGGTCATAGTGGTCCACTCTACATAAATATTCAGCAAGGGTTTCATTTGGTATAGTAAATGTATATTCATAGATGATGCAAGATAGATGATGCAAGATAAGTATGATATAAATACAAAGGTAATTAAATTGTTTTCTAGATGTATTCTAATTATTAGCACGACAAATACACGAAAAAAATTAATTTGTTAGGTATGAAGTCGCGGTTAATTAGGATTGAAATTTTATATTATGATGATTGTGGTAAACCTATGAATCTGTAAATGCTTACAAAAAGGATGTGGTAAACCGTCCAAATGAAATGGTTACCTGGATCCTAAAGGTACCAAGCACATGGTTCGCTGAACAGAATTTTTGCTGAGCCCTTACATACAGGATGTGTCTACTATCTAATCGCTGAAACTTTTAGAAACATTCGGAAATGTTTGATGTACCTTCTGACTACAAGTGCTAGATTATCTAAAAGTTCTGAGAGTTCTGTTCTAATGATTTAGATAACATTTGGAAGAGATTTTTGTTTTTGAATTTGATTGCATATTATGAGTTTCTGAAAACTGTAGCACTTCATTCAATACCGAAAGTAACGGTTTAGAATGGGATGTCGGATGCTGTAGGATGAATGTAATGTTTTTTTGATATGCTTGATGACATTCCGAGTTCTTTGATCCTTAGTTGAGATTTTATAGGATGTATTATATATGGTCTGATGGTTTTATTTCTACAATCTACTACTCAATCTGATATCCGTACCTTCATATTCCTACAAATCAAGCTCCAATTACATGTTCACACAAACAAAAAAATTTGTGATTTTCTGAAGAAAGGGTGGGTCAGGTGGTGCTGAAGCATATTAGTCTAAATATATTTATTGTTAACTAATTCCATTACAAAAAAATATCACACTTGTCTTGAATCAATCCATATAAATTTTGGGTTCATTGGTTGAATTTTGCTTAATGGGAAATCCAAGTTGAATGCTTAATTTGAAGCCCAAGTTGAAGATTTGAAGACCTTCAGAGTGAACCATCTATCTTTTAAATTGGTAAGGCCATTTTTTTTTACTTTGTAGAAATTTATAGAAAAATGTCAAATGCCTTGAGTAAATTGGTTTTCAATCATATGTGTTAGGATTCGCATAAACCTTTTTTCATTTATAGCATTTTGTCTAGTGCTTGCATATACTGCATAAAGAAGACACGAGTGCCAGACAAAGGCTGTATTGAAGTTTCAGAAACAGGAAAAGTGCATTTTGTGCTATCAGTTCTTCGTGGTTTCCCATTGCTTGCTGGGTCTGATTCTTAAGCTGGAGTGAATTTTTCATATGCCATTCCCCACATGGTCGTAAAACTTGTCAATTATCTAAAAAATATTTGTAAATATCCGTATTTAATCCGAATCTGTATCTGAAAATAAAAGATTATAGGTGCAGAGTCATATATCAATGTATCTGATCTGAAAAATATCTTAATTCGCTATCAATGTATCTGATTTGAAAAATATCTTAATTTGCCATGAAGGGCTGTGAATCCCCTCAACCAATGTTGATCGAGCGGAGCTTATTTTGTGGGTGGTGACTCAGCTATTCGACAGTCGAAATTGCACAAGGAAACATCATGACACCGGTATGGTGCATGTCAAAGGAACTTTTACGCTGAAGTTAGTAAAGATTCTAGGGTTTTCTTTAGAGAGTGATGTGTGTTCATGGAGTTTGAATGATATTCTGCGTTTTGTTAGGCATCTTAATATGTTATCAAGGGTAATCCAAAAGGGGAGGAATACAATTATGCCTAAGGAAAGATTATGATGTGAATGAAATCTATAAATCAATGACCATTGTAATAAGAGATTGGGTGTGATAGTGGCATGTAAAATCACTAATTATAGATTGCAAAAAAGAATGCCCTTCACAAATGTAATTCAAATTTCCTTTTGATGCAAAGTGGATGAGGATATCTTCACCATAAGTAATGAAAAAAAGAAAAACATATTTATGCATAAATCATGTTTCACTAGAAATCCATCACCAATAACTCTACATTTTTTATGACAATGCATAACAATTTTTCTTTTATGATGTACTAGTTGTTAAGAACAAACTAAGATACCATATAATTTTATGCAATTGATCATCCAGGTTATTCCTTTAAGTTCATGGAGAGTTCCATTTCAAAACAGCTGGAAAAAACTCCCAGATGTTCCTCTACGCAAGTAAAATTATGAAGTTATATCTTCAAAATGTCAACTTAAAACATCAAATTAAATGACATATTTCTCCCATACACAAGCTATCAATAACGAAGAGATACAGACAAAAGAAGATGATATAGGCAAAATAATCAAGATTTTTCAACCAGTAATATAAAGTGGGTGTTACCTTTGAAATTTGGCCTGCAACCATATTGAGTGGAGATCAAACTAGCAAGGCTTTCCCCTGTTGGATCATTATCATGAATCAAATCACTCTTCTCATAGTTGGCCCCAATTTTCTCATTATCCAAACTTCTTTTTTCCCATTGATTCCATAGGAGAACAACAAGGCCCCCGAACACAACCACACTTGCAACCATGCAAATGATGAAAAGGAGTCCAAGGTACCACCAAGAAGATATACCAACAGTGCCAACCAAGCTGGACATGCTGCTCCTGCTGGTTGTGGGAAAAGGACAACTCATGCTCTTATTAACCTTCCCATCTTCCTGTAATAGAAATCACTTAATACATAAATCAAAATGATAATGTGGTTCAAAAAGCATTAGACAAATATAACATCCAGTCGACACGCACCAATGGAGGCCCTTGCTCTTGCGTCACAAAAGCTTGAATGTCGAGATTCAATTTTTCATAGAAGGATGGACAGATAGATTGGGCATTAAGTACTGAAAGAAGAGAAAACTCTCTTGATCTTTTGACAGCCCATATAACTAGAACATTTTTGGGCAAACAAGGTCTCTTATCAAATAAACGTAATCATTTCAGATAATATTCTTCGGGACGTGTTGTGTAGAATATTTTACGAGGTTTCCTACATGACTACGTGGCACCTTTTAGGAAGTATTGATTCATATTCAAGATGATGTGACAAAATATCATACATAATTGAACTAGATTTAGGTAGTATTTGAAAATACGTTTCCAAATGCCTATACAAAAGCATGTTTAATTAAAAATTTATTACAACTTTTAATTAAAAAAATATTTTTTTTTAAAAAGCACAGAGAGTGAGCTTAAATCGAGTTTCTTTAAGCTAATTTATTCGAAGGGAAAAATCCATATTACCACCTCTAAAATACTTAATATCCATACAATTCTATGTAAACAATATGTAAATTCAAATATTCTCTTTTATCAGTCAAGTAAATCATTGGCTGACTAACATTTAACCCCACATTGAAGTTACCTTTGTGCCCCCATCAAAACAGATAAAACCATACCACTCTTTCTATTTGCTTTCATTAAAAAAGGGTCAAAACACAATCAATATTAGAGCTTTTGTTTCAAGTGAGAGTGATAGCAGAAAAGGAAAGATCTAAATGGAGTGAAAGGGGATGTTCTTTAGAATTTGAGAGAGGGATATACAAGATTACACATGACACAAGGAAACCCTCTATCTACTTCTCACGCATCTCAATTAACAGCCGGTCGTCCGGTCGGGCCTCCTCCGCGTCTCATCTTTGGAAAATGTTAGACTCATCACATTCACTAACTAAAATTCGGATTTCACTTTTTAAATAGTATATATTTTGATTAAAAGTGTATATTGCTCCATTTCGGGTTGAATGAACTCATTTTTAGTAATGTAAGAAAATATTTAATGTGGTATATACAAACATCAAATGAGGTATATGTTTCATTATATTTCTAACATGGTATATATGATTGTGTTTTGGACTGAGAAAAAAACTAAGTGTAACAACACTCCTCATCCTTTGAAAGGTCTCCAATGCATCCGACGCTAGGCCTTCCTTGTGGTAGCACTTGATGAGGGTGTTGAAGGTGGTGCGCGTTGGTTCAAATTTTTGGAACCTAATTTCATTGAACAGTTGGAGGTAGAAGTGTAAAACGGGCCGTGTTGTGCCGACCTGACCCATTTAGGAAACGGGCTAATGGGTTAGCGGGCTGTGCCATGCCGGCCTGTTAACTTTGATGGGCCGTGCCTGTCGGGTCAGCAATGATAAAAAAATAGATTTTTAAATTTTTTTAATTCTAAATTTTAATTTTCTTAATATTATACACACAAAAATTATATAAATGTATTACATCTTAAAACTTTGATGGGTCGTGCCGTGTCGTTCCTGTTTTTTAACGTGCTGTGCCGGCACAACCCGTTTTACACCTCTAGTTGGAGGGCAGGGCCGGCTCTAGGATTTATCAAACTGGAATGAGCTCTAGTCGAATTCATGAAATGAGCCCCAAAAATATATATATGAAAAAAATATGAGTAACAACACAATTAATCTTTAAAATAAATAAATAAATAAAAACAAAATAAAAATCACATTACCAGATAAGATGAACAATTATTTAAATCATTTTTAACTAACAACCAAAAAAGCAAAAACAAACTCTTTAAAATGTGGGATATGTTTTTTTTTTCCGAAACTGGTAGACCAAGGCTACCCCGATTGTATTAATCGAAATGACATTGGGCCAAAAGGTAATTGTGGGATATGTTAATGAAAAGATTACAATCCTTGTGAATTCAAATGCAAAATTATATTCCTATATAATTGAAATTTTAAATAAGTTATGAAAACTAAAAAAGATAAAAGAAATAAATGGATGATTTTTTAATAATAATTAAAAAAACTGCAAATATAAAAATAATTAAATCAATTTACAATTAAAAAAATGAAGATATAAATTAAAATTACATCTGAAAGCATAAAAAATTTAAAAATACATATTGAAATGATATTATCCTCTTTAGAAAAAAAATAAATTTTAAAATTTTAATCCTAAAATATTCAAATAATTTTTATACAATAATATTTTTAAGGATTTGGGGCCACTTTTGGGGTAGGGGCCCTTCGTAGTTGCCTTGGTCGCCTACCTCTAGGGCCGGCTCTGGTGGAGGGTCATGGAGTTGTAGAGAGAGATCGTGGACTCAAACTTCTTCGAGTTGTTGAGGAGAGGACGATATTGAAAGTTTCAGGATAGGGGGGATTGTGGAGGCAAGGTTGGAGAGTTGATGAAAGAGGAACGGTGGAAGGAGGTACAATTGTCATTTACAGGGGGTTTTCAAATTATTTTCACTTTGTAAGGAGTTAACAGTATATTGCGTTTTCATTATAGAATTTTTAATCCAGAGGGCTATTTGGATTTATATATATATTTATAGGAGGTTATATAAAATTCAGAAAAAATCATGGGATTATATGGATGCTAGACTGTCTACAGGGGGTTATATAGATTTTTTCCTAAATTAAACCATTGTACTTAACCATATAATTTCCAATATTAACACTTTATAGTTTTGTACAATTAAATTAATTTGATAAAAATATGAATTATACAATTTGATTTAATATCCATGTCATTAACAACTTTGACCTTATTATTTTATTAAATTAAGGCTCCATTTGGATATGAGGTGAGCAATGCCAGCTTTTTGAAAAGCTAGCATTTCAAACCTTAGAAAATCAAGTCTGCTTTTTTTTATTGTCAAGAATGACAAGTCATTAAAAAAGCCAAATCAACAACGGTTGGAAACGTTAGAAAATCTATTCTTGTTTGGTAAGATTAACAAACTCAGCTTTTTTATGCTTGATTACTAAAATACATTAATTAAAAACCCTGATCAAGACCCTCTATTGTCCCCGCACAAAACACAATCACCTTGAAATAACGATTCAGCCAACACTGTCAGGGTAGGGAGAAAAAACAATATATGACATGCAAGCATTTTTTCCCATTCTAGACACTATAAGATGCATTTTAACCCTATTATGTCAAACAATATAAATTGTTTCAAAAATATAGATCGTTTCTGTAGATTGCATCATTATTAATGTTGAGAGATTAGATAACATTTTTTTTAAAGGCCACAAGATGCATTTCCCACAAATTCACTGCGAGCCAAAACACGAAAACTTGAAATATGTCGATTTTGATATTTACCACAATCAATATGAGCAAACCAGCTCCAAAAATATCTACTTTTTTTTGCATCCCATGCTTCAGGAGCTAGCTAAGCACAACCCTCAAATTTTAAGGCTTATTTAGGAGAAGCATGCGGAGATTCTTCAATTGAGTGGACAAATATACATTGTTGAAAACAAGACAACAAAATTAATAGAAAGCAGAAAGGTAGATTTAACTTTTTGAAACAGAGGAGGAGAGCCTCCACAGGTATCGTACCTAACTTGGAGGAAAGAGGAACCTCCTATATTTGTTCAGAAAACATTACATTTTTCAAGCATTCATTTTACATAAGCTCATTAGCCTAACCTCATACAATATTCCAGATTCACTATCAGGGGGTTCACACATAGCTTATAACAAAATGCTCCGACACACAAGTCTTGATGTTCACATCACATCAAACACAATAACATGTTTTGAATATGGTAAACATTACATCTTAAAGCCTATGAGCAATTGCAATCTGATCGCGAATAGAATCACGAACTCTAGACATTAATGCGTCATCCGGATTCTCTAATGGATCAACATCACCCTCACCTTCACTTCTTGACTGCACATCCGCGTCTTCACTAAAATTGGATATCACTTCATTGGCCACCCGTTATTCTATGATAAAATTATGGATAGTAATAGCTGCTATAACTATTTTCACTTGAGTTTTATAATTGAAGTTCGGCATCCTATTGAAAGTAGGCCACCTCTTCTTCAAAACACCAAAGGACAGCTCAATTATGTACCTCAACGATGAATACAGGCAATTAAAATGTTCGTCGGGCCCTCTGGGTGCACCGCATTGAAAATCAGGTAGATGATATCAAACGTAATGATATAGGGCAAGGAATCCCTTCCGATTGGGATATCTGGCATCTACGACGTAATATTTATATGCAAGAGATCATGTTTTTAGAATATGAATAATACAACGTAATAATTAACAAGGTATTCAAGAATCTTTTTTTTTTTTTGAAGAAATGAAGAAGCTAATGTTACCACCCGGGGGGTATTGGAAAGTTATGAGCAGGGTTATATGCTGCATGAGCCAAGACCTTTGCATCGTGTGCAATACCTTCCCATCCAATCGAAATAAATGTGAAATGCATGTTGAAATCACAAACACCCAATACATTTTGAGTGGTGGTTTTAGATCTACCACTTTCAAATGCAAGTTGTCGGTCAGCCAGGACGGTAGCATGACGTGAGTCCTATCAAGTCCCCCAACACAATCCTTAAAGAAAGGATAATATCCCCCCCCCCCCCCACCATATTCTAGGATGTGTTTCGGGACACTTTCTAATGATTCCTTGGGTTTTATAATTTTCACAGCCCATATGCAAATTGCATTCAAAATCTTGTTGAACCACCGACTAATAGTTTCACCTGAGTGTTTCAATGCATCCTGCATTGCCATATTCCTATCACTTAACCTATGGTCTGCAAGAAAATTCTCAATTGTTCTTCAACTGAGATATTCCTAGAATTCCGAGCAAGCCCTTTTCACTTAATATACTACATATTCTCAAAAAAGCAGTTGGCACATATCAAAACATATCCGCTAATGTCCATGGATCATTAGCAGTTGGGATTCTAGCTTTTCAAAAAGCGGAATCAAACCCAATCGTGTAATCAAACGGAGCCGAAAGAAGAAATGTTATGCATTGGCATGTATAAAGCACGAAAAAAACTCCATCATTTTAAAAATGGTAAAAAACATCTGATATTACAAAGCATAACATGTTGTTAATTCAAGGGAAACATTTAAATGCTATTGAAAGAGGGAATGTCATACATTGGCATATACAAAGCATGAAAAAGAAAATTCCATTATTTAAAAAATGGAAAAGAAACATAAAAAAAAATACAAAGCATAATGTGTTGTTAATTCAGGAGACACATTTACATGCTATTGAAAGAAGGAATGTCATGCATTGACATGTACAAAGCATGAAAAAAAAATCCATTAAAAATGGATGAGAAACATCATACAACACAAAGCTTAACATGTTGTCAATTATTCACCATAAGAAAACAAGAATACTTGTTATAATCAATTCCTAACCATGCATTTTGGAATTTTGAAGTACACCAACAATCCAAAAAATAAAAAATAAAAAGTAGCCAAAGAAATAAAAAAACAAGAATGAACAAAAACTCTAGACCATTTGTGATTCAATTGATTAGATTAAGTTTACATTTATTGTGGAAAATATTACACTCGAAGTGTTTTACAATTCAAAACATTGACCCTACATGTTTTTTTTTAATTATATATCTAATCTAATAAGGTATGTAATTTTAATGAGATCATTTATAGAAAATATAAAAAAATATTCAACAATGTATATACCTCGATATAATGTGAGTAGAGGGGAATAATGCGATACGTATGACTGTATTTTAGAATGTAAAAGAGATTAAATGTAACATAACTCATTTATATTTTGTTGTTCCATTTTTATTGTTTGGTTTCTTTTCCCCTTGTTCGAGATATATGTATAATATATTAGTATATTAACTTGTCCTTTTCTTGGCTTTATAGAAAAAATAACTCATTATTTCTTCAGACCGGATTCGGTCAATACCGAACTCGGTTAGTTCAGTCAGTACCGAACTCGGTCAGTTCAGTCAGTACCGAACTGTACCACGTTCAACTCAAACTGCATCACCTATAAATTGAACTGTACAATCAATTGTTGGGTATATATTTCACTCTCTTATTGGATACTGATGATACTTATGAATTCATATTTTCTCCAATAGCTGATTGAATCCAATAAGAGTAATAAATATACCTAACAATTGATAGTGCAGTTCGATTTATAAGTGATACAGTTCAATTTACACGTGATGCAGTTCGATACTGACCGGATCCGGATCCCTTTTTTCTTGTATATATGCAGGTTAGCGTGACTTTTACTCATTCGAATGATTAGTTACAGTGATATTATAATTCACTGTAATTGAAGAATATATTCAACCCATGAAACTATAAAGAGTTCT
Source organism: Acorus calamus (assembly GCA_030737845.1). Taxonomy (NCBI): domain Eukaryota; kingdom Viridiplantae; phylum Streptophyta; class Magnoliopsida; order Acorales; family Acoraceae; genus Acorus; species Acorus calamus. The sequence continues at coordinate 15,122,066 of CM060870.1, forward strand.
AAGCATTTTCTAGAGAGAGGTCTCCAAAATTTTAAAGAGAGAGAGAGAGACTAATACTGAATCAATTTGGCTCATGTTGGTTTTATAATTTTTGAACATTTTTTAACTCTAAAAATTTAAAGAAGACTTTTTTTTTGTAGAGTTCTTAAAATAAGTTGTATTGGGTATTTCTTATCTTTATAAGACTTGTTTTGGTATTATCCCTTGTTTATAAGTTTCTAATAATGCATCTTAATTAAACAACTCCCATAAAAATGAGATAAAATAAGAGAAGAACAAAATTGTAGTAGCCGAAAAAATAACTAAATTTATAACTTCAATTTCAAAAATTACTTTTAATCACCAATAAAGTAGCTTATTTCCTCAAAAAATCAAAAGAAAGAGATTATTAAAATCTAGAAAGATTTCTAAGCATTTTCTAGAGAGAGGCCTCCAAAATTTTAGAGTGAGAGAGAGACAAAACTCTTACTGAATCAGTTTGGCTCATGTTTTTTTTTTGGTGGGTAAAAAAGAATGAATTCATTTCGTTGCTGTAGTAGTTACAAAAGGGTTGTTTTAGTTACATAAAACAAAAAAAAAACTAATTACATGAGTTATAGCCTTCCAATATTGCATAACCTGGAAATGATCAATAGAGTGAAAAATTTAATGTATCCCTCCACAATTGGTTAACCGATTAGCTGCTGCGTAGACGAGTAAAAACAGTCCCATATGCATCTTGGGCTAGGAGTTCTTTTAGTCGTTGAGACATCCCCTGAGGAAGAATTATTGTCAAACCCGGGGAGCCACACCATCCTACAAGATAATCTGCCACTTGGTTGCCTTCACGGAGAGTGTGAGGCTTTCCATGCATCCAAGGAGGGCAAGACCTGGAGTAACTCTGACTGCACCCTGAAGGCCTTCCACGGAATACAACCTTTGCCATGAACCCAAGCCATGGCCGTAGATGAATCACTTTCGATGTGGACATTGGAGATTCCCTGGGTTACAGCCATCTTCAAACCTTGGAGGATAGCTTTAAATTCCAACACATTGATCGATTGGAGGTTGTTGTCCTGGACTGCCACCGCAGTGAGGAGCTTGCCCGTGTGATCCCTCAGAACCGCCCCGTATCCGGCCCTATCCGCCGATAGTGAGCCGTCCGAGTTGGATTTAACCCAATCCACATCAGGAGGCCGACACTAATTTGTGTGCTCTGTATAGGGAGTATTGTGATGCTCATGATGGCTTTACAATTTCACCTCTTTTTCAGTTTCTTAGTATAACACTTTCATGGTGTAATTTCTTAGTTGGATTTGAGTAGAGGAAGAAAATACAGTATATTCTTATGGCCAACTTTCTTTCATCAATCTTGTTTATGGGCGAATATCTACATTATGTTAAGATATTTCACCTTGTATGAACCGAGGTTTCTTGAATTGTGGAAATGACAAAAAAATTTCAATTTCAAAACTATTAATTTAATTATCTAAGTTCAAGACATTGATATGATGATGCACATGCATGTGAGGGCACAAAACTGTGTATCTAAGTTAGTTTCGCATATAAGTTTTCTGATTATTCTGAACTTACATTGCAGGAGAGCAAACCATTAATATCAAATGCTAATGTGAACAACTGCAGTTACAACTTTGATTTTGCTTTCAACAATCCCAGCTTCTCTGATTGTCAACTCCAGCTAATAACATTTATACCGGAGAGAAATGATAGTACGATAGAACACATTCATGCCAATTCTGCGATCTTATCAGGGCGAGTCCTTTCTTTCTAAAGCTGTTCTCAAATATGGCATGATGGAAACCAACAAACAAAATGATACAATCTTAAGAATCGATGCCTAGGAGAAAGATGCGATAAGGGAACTCCTGAAATTCATGTAGGGCAAGAATCTCTTGTCAAAGATGGTTGCATCAATCCCTACTTTACTCAGTATATATATTGATGGTTGCTGACAAGTATGATGTTCCTTCCTGCGTTTGACATTGTAAGTGTTTACTGTACAAGTTGGACATGAATTTGGATACTGCATCATATTGCATAGAGCTCTTTCAAATGTGTCTGCATCCAAAGCAATAAAACCGATAGTCAATGCTTCCCAAAAATTCATTCGGTCTCGATACAAGGGGAATGTAATCAGACTCCACGAAGAGGTAGATCATCTACTCCACAATGACTTTACTATGACTAAAGACGAGGCCTATGATATTGTTATGAAGTGGATTCGAGCTCGATATCCAAAAATGGAGGATCGACTTGAGGTTCTGGGATCAAACATATATCATTTTGTTCGTGTGCGTTATATGACAAACGAAAAAATAAGTTAAATCCTTCAATGTAAAGAGATAGACCATGGTGTTGTTTCTGAATTGGTCATAAATGCTCTCTTATTCAAAGTTGTGAACTCACTTAAGAGAAGCTCACTGGTTCTCTTGTGAGAGTTATGGAGTTCAGAAAGCCAAGCAGGAAGGCCAATGTTTATTTAGAACTTAAAGAGATCAGACTGTCAGGATTTGTCACTCCTTGAAAAAATAATGTCTCAAGCATTCTATGTCCATAGCCAAGCCTTCCACATTGTGGCTCAACGGTGGGCGCATGAGATGCAGAGTTTCGGGCTGTTATTGAAGTGTGTGCTTGATGGAAACCTCAACAATGGTTGAAGTGGATTATCAGTTTTGGGTGAGGAAGGGATCTGAAGAGGAACTTGTTGCTAGCCATTTATAGTGTTTATTGGGTATATTTTATACATCTTGGCTTTGTCATTTGTTTTTTCAATTCTATTGGTTTTTGTATATGGTACAATTTTTTTTTTGAGTGTGTGCGATGATTATTATGTATCAACAGTGAATCACTATTAATTGTTATTAAGGGTGGTAAACAAGTCGAACGAGCTGAGCTTTGACCAGTTCAAGCTCGGCTCGTTTAGTATTAGGCTCGGCTCGGACTCATTCGACAAGGCTCAATTCGTTTGTTAAATGAGTCAAGCTGAAACTCGAATCAAGATTTGGCTCAGATTTGTTTAGCTAAAAAAAATAAAATTATTTTAACATTTGATAAGTCATCTTTCACAAATCACAACATCTTACACATATGAAAATTACATAAGCTCAAGCTCGGCTCGGGCTTTTTGTGTTCCTCTTTTATGTTAAGTAACGAGCTCGAGCTCGTTTACAAATCGAGCTTTAAGAAATGTTTAAATTCAACTCATTTGTTTAATCGAATGAGTCCGAAGGAGCTTTAACCGAGCTGAGCCCGAGCTGCTCGGCTCGTACCACCCCTAATTGTTGTTTCACAATCACCTTTTAGAGCACCAAATTCTTTCATTAGCCAGGGTCTTAATTGAACTTATTTTCATGTCTATTTAGAAGGGAAAAAAAAAAAGAGGGAATGGAACCAAATCACTGCACTCCATTACCATCACAGATGAACAATAAAAATAAAATGAGTCATACAATTGATGAGAAAACCTGATACAAAGAACTCATAACACCACCCCTTTCTAAAAATCTATAACTAATTACCTCCCCTGGAAGATCCACCGTGACTAGAAGATCTAAAAAAGAAGAAGTGAGAAGTCCCCAGGAGATCACAATCATCATTGGCTTCCAACCCTAGACGATCCGAAATCCGTTGCCCCGTATGAGTACCCGAAATCGGGCCACCCCGTAAACTGGTCCCACTCCCACTGTTGTCTCAAATCAGCCATCTCTTCAGGCGAAACTGCAGATGCGTTGCTCGCGAGCCCGAGATTTTGATGGTTGTGACTGCTGGATGATGCATTGGAGGCTGGAGAGCTGAAAGGGCGGTTGCTTTTATGGTTGTTGTTGCTGCTGCTGCTTTTACCATTGCTGCTGCTGTTGATGCTGGCAATTTCTGGGAGGGAGAGTTGTTGTTCGGAGCCGATTTTTGCGCCCGTGACGATGAATCTCTGATGCGAAGTCACGTAAGTGGTCGCGTTGTGTATGGAGACATCGCATTGTCGGCAAAGAAGGGCCCTGTCTTCCAAGCAGAAGAAGTAGCCTGGCTTCTCCTGCAAATGAATGCAGTCATTAGAGAAAGATTTAGGACTTGAACAAGCTGTTGAAACAGGAAAAGAAGAATAGTGACAAATATCTGTGTATAGGAGATGGAAAGATGAAGGAATGCAATAACCATTTCACATGTTCTAACTATTATTGAAAGATGACACAACATGGAATGGACACTGGCACAAACATGTACATAGCAAATACACTATAATAAACAAATAAATAATACAAAAATTATTCAAACATGGAATATGGATATGTAAACTATAGAAGAAAGCTTAAACTTCAACAGAGTGATACATATCAACCTCATTAAGATTTTAACGTCATCTATCTTCACGTAAGTATAAACCTTATATTAGTTGTTATGAATAAAAAGTAAGAATGCTAGTGTGTGTAAATGTGCCAGACATCACATATGCATTAAATTAATATGTGCCAGAGACATGACATATGCATTAAATTGTCCATGTTTCCTAGATTCAAATTGAAAATCACATTTATCAAGTCAATTTAGTGAAGTAGATTGAAGTGATTAGAAGCTCCTAGTGTGAAAGACTCCTACAAAGGCAAACAAAGAGAACCTGATATGTGTTTGTTGAAATACCTGGCAAATATCACAAGTAGGAATTTGAGAATCGTTTATTAGGGCTTATCTGTATCAATGGATAAAAATATCATTCTCTGTCGTTTTAAAAAAATTATCTCACCTAACACACTCATACACCCCAAAAATATATCACATCTATCACACACACACTCTCTTACACTTATTCTCAAACACAAACAATTTATGCTAGTAAATGAAAAGGTTATAAACTTTTATCTATCTTTTATCCAAGGTGAATCAAACAACAAAAATATCACTTTTACATTTCTCATTAAGGATAACAAAAAAAGAAGCAAACAAAAATTTATTCATTCTATATGGATTGTTATGTATCCCGGATTCCCGGTATAGCTATCAGGGGCGAATAACTCTATCTCACACCCCAAATAGGGGTTTAGTGAAGTAGATCGAAGTAATGATCAGAAGCTCCAAGTGTGAAATACTCCTACAAGAACAAACAAAGAGAAACTGATATCTGTTTATTAACATACCTGGCAAATGTCACAAGTAGGAATCTGAGAAGGGGAGATGAGCAGAGGGACCCTCTGATGCTTCTCTGCCAATTTGTTGGCAGCATGAACTTTCTCATCACACCTCCAACATAATGCTGCTTCATCAGCACAACAGAGGACAACTGCCTCTGCTTTCTCACACACATCACACTGTATCTTCATCTTTTCCTCTCTTGATGTTCTCTCTTTTGCCTTTCTAATATCATAAAAAAAAATTGAATGAATTCAAGCTCAAGCAAATACAATGTGGTTGTATACTTAAAAGTGTTGTTAAAATGCACATAAACTTTTAGTCTCATTTCTCATCTCAATCGATGTGAGCTTTCTTTTATTATATTGTAAGATAAGAATATGACTAAAAATAAAGCTGGTTGGAACATTATTTTTAATTTTAACAAGTACAACAATGGCGAACCATTTGGGAGAGCATGATATTGTAGCTCAAATATTTACCCAAAGAATTTGGTCGTGGGAAACCACCTATACAACACGGACATGGACACAAGACACGATACGGTGGCACGACAATTTTGAAAATATAGGACATATATATTATATATACATATGAAATAAAATAGAGATATTATAGCATGAGGATATTCATTTATCTTTTCCACGGCGGCTAGCTTATTCATCCTTATTCCACAATATTCCATACCTATTCTTCTACCCAAATTATATCTCATTCTTCTAAAAACACTCAAAACTCATGTTTTCCCTTAAAAAAATTAAAAAAAATTCCATGAACCAAATTTTATTTTTTTGTCTCCTAAAATCATGAAAAATCGTGTTTTTCACAAAATGAAACGCTCAAACAACCGCAAAAAAATAATAAATAAAAATAAATTAAGATCGGAAGGGCTTGAAAACAACACAAAAGACAACCCAATGAAACAATTTAAAAAAATAAAATAAAAATAAAAGCAGTACCTTCAGCTGATGAAAGAACACATATCTTTTCTCTTCCTTCTCTTCTTCAGCCTCTGTTTGGGATGAAATGCTGATTTTTGTTTCCTATTGGGATATTTTCCTCTTATAGAGAGAGATTGAGAGGGAGATTTGGATATTTTATGTTTACATGGGGATTGGTTGTTTGAGTTGGATTTTTTTTATATTATATATTATAAAAGGCAGAGAGCATGGAGAGAGAGAGAGAGAGAGAGGAGACTTTTTTGTTTTCTTTATTTGCTTTTCAAAAGGGAAGGCAACGCTGTCATTTACTTTTCTTTTTTCTTTTATATATCAATGGCGGCACACGTCAAAGATGAAAGAGGGTTGTTATGAATCCGGATACAATCATAATTGATAATTGATTCAGGGAAGTCCATAATATAGTTTATAAATCAAATTACACAATTAATGATTTGAGTACACATTTAATTATCGTATTGAAAGTTATAAAAGAGTGAGATATATATCTAATAATAAATTGTACAGTTTGATTAATAAATTTTGTAGTTCGACTCATAAGATTGTATAGTTATGGGATAAATTGGAGTCAGTCTTGACTGATCCGACGGTTGTTGTTACTAAATTTTTTTTAATCTCATATTTTTTATATTTTTTTTAGAAATTAGTTCATTGATTTAATTAAATTTTTTTTATAAATAAATATATATTTTATTAAATGAAATAAACCATCTTAGACTGTTTTTATTTATATATCCTAATATCATATATATTTAATGCTTGGTGTTTTTTCCAAAATATATATAAAATAAAAAATGAAATATTTACTAAACTAAATATAGTTTGGGTTTGTTTCATATTAGTCCCTGGGTGGGACCTATCTATAAATTATTTAGTTTTCTTTTTAGTCTCTGGGAGGGATTAAAAATTAATATATCATTTAAATCTGGAAAGTTAAACCAAAATATGAAGAAGTGAGAGATCGATCACTAAATCATATATTTTATAGAGACTTAAAAATAAAAAATTCTTGTAGCTTTTGAATATTTACGGTAATAGTTAAGATGAATAGTTAGTGTCACATGACATTTTTATTTTTATAACCTTTTCTTCTACAAAAAAGCTATTGATTTTTTTTTTCATTTATTGAATTTTTGTTTTCAAAGACATCAGTTACAATGGTTGTTTTTTATGTAAATAATTTTTTATTTACTAATTTCATGACATCATATCTGATGGCATTTTTATTTACTATAATTTTTTTATTGGTTCCTTAACAATGGATGCTGATTTCATGAAAACTTCATTATTAGTGGAGTATTTAATTTTAGAATAATGTTTAGTATAACTCCAAATGCACGCAGTCTCATAGACAATCTGTACATGTTTTAATTTTTTTTAAAAATAATATACCTTGTTTAAGTGACATAAATATTTTGATGAAGAAAAACGTATATAACTGTATTTCAAATTGAATAGATTCATTTTTAGAAAGTATAAAAATTATTAACGCAGTATATACCTCACCTAAAGAGATATATACCTCTAATGACTGATAAGATATATGTGATTACATTTAGGACAATGTAACAATGCCCCTAATTTGAAATCATCATTACTTGAACCATGTCAAATGCAATTTTCATCTGCCAAGTAAAAAACACTAAACAATAAAACACCTGGACATGAATATTTGCAAAGTGCTTCCTTTCTCTGTAAGACAGCATATGTTCATATATTTTTATTTTTATATCTGGCTGAGGAGAGGAACTAAAAAGCTAACAAATTAAAAGAAGAACACCTGTGATCTATGTATGCCGACAATTTACAGAAAGGAACCAACTTGCAACTTGGATGCTAAATAGAACTCATGTGCAAGTTGGCAGTGATGAAAGAAATCTCTGAAAAGCTTCACTTGGCCAATCAACACATATAAATATCATGCATGATTTATGACTCATAATAAACAGGTTATCTATTATTCATTCAGCATTATCAACAGAGAATGGAGATATTCACTATGGCTTTTTGAGTATGGCTGCCTTCCAATATGGCATTTTGATTATGACAGCTTCTGATTATGGCATTAGAGCAGGCATCTCTTATCTTCAGAGCTGGAGAATTTTGTTTGATGGCATTTCCTTAATCTGTAATTTTGGTTATTTCTCATGTACTATGTTGGCTAGCATACTAAGGTGGAAGTAAGGGGTGGACAAGATGCAAGGTGACCTGGTTCACTCTTCCCTCTGTCTTCTCCGCATCTTCCCCTTATTAACCTGCTAACCTTTGTACATTCCGTAAATTTTTATAGCAATATAAAATCTCAATTACCAATTAAAAAAAAAACAAAGAATGGACATTAAAAAGAGAGTACTTCTACTGGCATGTTAAGAGGTGGTTTGGTTCTACGAACAGATTTAATTTTTTTTAAAGCATAATGCATTGAGTTATTTAATATTACATGCACTTCGCATGTTTATTGTAAATGAAAGATTGATCATGCATCATAATTATCTTTTATTTTTCTTTCTTATGATTGACAAAGTAACATGTGGGGAAATTAAGATCCAGAATGGATGATCAATAAAATGAGAAATACCTCCAAGTGTTTGTTGATAGATGAACATCAAAGTGTCTGATTTTCTTTGTCAATATGTGACTTTATTGATGACTAAGACTGTATCAAAAAATTAGTTACTTGACATTATAGGACTTCACCCTTTGAATGTCAAGTTCCCTATGAAATTTAACATGATGTGCCCGATGTTTATCAAATTAATTAACTTCAATCATGGAAAGACAGAATGTGTTCAAACTAAACATGGTGGATGGGTGATAAATATAGGCTGGTCCATGTTTTAGAGTAACTCCTAAAAAAGCCCTCTTATATATTAAATGAAATAAAAATTGATAAGTACCCATATCGAAATCTTTGTAAAGCTAGGGGCCCTTCCTGGATTGGGGAATTAGGCGGCCACTTAGTTCACCTAGGTTCAGATGTCACCATGATCCATGTTTCTTCTTTAAGAATGTGGTCAAGACATCGCTTGCTCAACATTTTGGTTTAATAATATATATTTCAATTAGTGTAAAATTTTAATAATATGAGCCTCCACATTTTTTTCTCTCTTTAATTTGTGTTGTTATTCCATTTATCAACATGATCTTAAAAGATACATCTCATTTTCAATTGAGGTGTACAATTTATGAAATAGTACCAAATTTTTGAATTTGATAAGGATATCATCAATGTTGTCCTAAGAGGTTCATAATCATATTAAAAAGCAAGGACATCCTTCATTGTCATTTCTGATTCAAATGATTTATGGTCGCTTTTGGTGGACCACTTAAGGACATGGCTGGCCAGCTCTGTGCACTAAGTACCATATTTCCATGAAATAAAAGTGTACTCCATTGTCATTTCTCATTGGCCTCCAAATGGATGTATATAACTTATGAAGTTATGTTGATCTTTTATATATAGGGTTAGGTGAAAGTTATATATAGAAGTTGTTTAGCTTGGCTGCCTCCTCATTCAAGTGGACAGGCAATTCCAAGCCAATTAGTTTTGTTGTTTGATGTATCCATCCATACCCATGCCAATTTTAGGGTTTTGCTATAGGGGGACCATATTTTCAGGTCACAAACAAGCTGGTTATGGGTCAATTTGGATCTCCATATCAGATTTTTTTGTCAATCTCCTCATGTGTTTATTTTTTGCGAAACCATATTAAACCTTGATCGGACCACAAACATATTTCGATTAATATATTTTTGTGGACTCACAATAATGAACTCTTGAAATCATTAGAGTTTGCCATATATCAAAATCCAAATAGTATATACACAAAATATAATATGACATCTTAACAGATTGACAAAAGTACCCCTTTTGATTGAAGAAGTCCTACCCATGTTTGAGTCATACTCTATTCATTGGGCAATATTTAATCAGATGATAAAATTAAACATTTACTTACCAAAAACAAGTATGACATGATATACATATTGTTTAAAAAATGTGTGTATAAATTTGGCACCCACAAATGACAAATAGGCTTATGGGCAGTGTATATCATGAAAGAAACTAGACCAATGCAGGTGTCAATTCTTACTCAAGCTGCTTAAACATGTTTTACCAGACAAGCAAAAAAAAACTAATACAATAGGTCCAACTTCATGGCCTCCTAAAGATCAACCTCATTCAGGAGTCCTTCACAAGGAGTAGTAAGAAACAAGACAAAACTCCTAGAAATCCTTTGAGGTATTTTCCATCACAAATCACCCTCCCCTTAATACTCAGATAGGGAGAGGACATCCTTATTACTCTTTTTTATTATAGGCTCCTTGTTGGACACATATATATCACATTCACTTGATGTTAATACAATTTGAATACACATGAAAGGACATGATAATAGGTTATGAAACATCACCAAGTCTCCATCATCTAGCCTCTTTTTGTGAATTCCATCATTGTTATAAGGACCACATTCAAGACATGAATCAGTCACTGCATATGCTAAATTAGGGGTGCAACATGGTGGGTTAAGCCCAACCTAAGCCGACTTTTGGATGGAATAAGGTTATGGGTTTAAAGGACCATGATCAAGCTAAATCCAAGAAAACCCGGTTGAGGTTCGGGCCCATCCCGAAGCCGAGGTGAATGCTAATTTTAGATGTTCACTTCAGATTTGAGCCATATTATGATATTATTTTTATCCTAAAATTAATTACACACTTTCATAATTTTATATTCTCTATTCACTCTTCGCATGGCCTCGTTTGCATCTTTGTAATTTTTCTACTAGGCACGCATATTATTCTTTGATGTAGTTGTTGTTAATTCGAAATTGTTTGTAAAGGCACCAAATTTAAAGTCAAACACAAACCAAATCAGATGCTAACTAATTCAGCTGAACCTTAACCAACCCATCGAATTGGGTTTGGGCTAGCCAGCTAGGTTTGACTGTCATTGTTTAGATTAACCTGACCCTTGAGTTAGAACCCTAGATACGAATTTAGACTTCAAATTGGTTCTTCATACCCGTATAGAAGAGCAAAAAATGGGCTACCTCTATTTTCTTGTAGAGCATTGTTATACATAGATCAGATATTCGGATGGTCATGATCGTATTGGACAATCAAATTGTCCAACACATGTTGGACCTAACCCGATCATCGTTAGTCTCCTTTACTCACTGTAACGAGCACATTTTCTATAAATGCTACATACAGCTCAATTCATTGATGTAACATTCATTTTGAACAGTAAAATAAATATTGATGTAACAATGTTCTTCCACAAATATTGGTAAAATTGCTTAGGCTTGTCCAAGTTGACATGAAATACCAAACAGAAAGCAACAATTTGTTGTTTCCTGGTCATTTTCCATGCCCATGCCATTAATTGTTTTCTTTTACTTCTTTTTCTACATTGGAAAATTTTGGGGTTGTGGGGGACCAGACTAAGGGCCACAGAACCACAGCTAAATATATTTGTGGATTTTTATCTCTCCCATCGATTGTATGGGCACTGCAAATGCTGACATGATTTGTGGATATGAATGTCGTCGCCATCGCCGTATTGAGCAGGGCATGTTGTTATATATTTTGATTTTAATTAAGGTTGTGTTTCGATGTGCGATTGAAATGCTGATATTATTAAAATATTATGTTTCAAACTCAGATTTTAAAGGTGTTGTTTTGTTATCTTTTCGATGGCTGAATATTTCAACTTGAAATATAATATGGTGATTTGAAAAACTAACATAAAAATGTGTTTAGATCAGCGTTTGTGAATCTTTTGCTTTGTAAGTGTGTGGCAAGTTTTTTGATAACTTGGAAGGATCACTTAAAGAAATTTTATTTTTTCTTAATCCATGCTTGATTGTGTCATGAAATATTCTCGAGTAAGATTGCTTAAAAATGACGTTTGAAAACATGTTTCGATGATTTTGTTTTCTAAATCAAATTTAATCCAAACGTGTTTCCATTGCTTTTGAAGAAATATGTATTAAAATGGGGTCCGGATCTGGTCAGAATTGACTTGATCAGCCTTGTAAATTGCACACCCTATTAATCGAACTACAACATGTTCCACTCTCTTATTACATCCAATCAGCTATCAGATAAAACATAAATTTCTAAGTAACATCAGTATCCAATAAGAGAGTTAAACATGTACTCAAGAATTGATTGTATAGTTTGATTAATAGATTGTTTAATTCGATTAATATGATGTGCAATCCGATATTGATAGGATTGACTGAAGCCAATCCTAACAGTATCCAGAGTCATAAAGTGAGCTAGTTTTTTAAGAATCTAGCAAATAAATGCTTCATGAAATCTAATTTCAAAACTGTTTTTAAAACTCATTTTAAAAGGGTTTTTCAATGTTACCTATGAATTGAACTGATGCTTAGATTGTATCAGTTGATGTTGCTCGCTAAATTTTGAAATTAAAGATGATAAGATTGACAAATTCTGAAACAAGAATTGCAATATAATGTTTAATGAAACCGAGGCTTGTGATGTCAATCTCGACGTTGGTCGATTGTTCGATCCACCTACATAAAAGGGAGCGGAGACTCAAATAAATAGTAACTTAGTTTTTTTTTTTCAGTACAAAATACAGTCCTATAAATTTCGTTAAAAATCCAGTGAAATATATACTTCGTTAGACATTGTGTGTCAGTGTACCTCATTAAATATAATGATTCTCAGGCCTCAACTTCATAGGCCCCAAACCAAGTCCCATAATGTGGTAAGTGTATATTGTCTATTATACCCTTAATGCTATATCTTTTATTTGATAACCACTTTAATATTTATTCCAAGAATCGTGAGATTCAACCTTCATTCAAACTCAAAATCTATATCATTTCTCATTCAAATTCAAAATCAAACATCAAATCTAAAAAATTTCCTTTTTAGAGAACAGATTGTACAGACCTCTGCAATGACGGAAGGGGTGTTGAAATCCAGCTCCCCCACAGCTCGACGGATGACAGGCACACCGGCCTGGACGAGTGCGGTCGCGTGGTCGGTGATAGCCATTGTCTTTGACGGCTTGAGCGAGTTGACCCTCAGACTCACTATCGGGTCCACCGGTGCCATCTCTTTTAAGCCGTCCGATCTCACCACCAACGAGAGACAGGAGGAGGGAGAGCCCCTCTTTGCCAAAAATATGCGCAATCAACACAAACACATCAATCAATGAATAAATAGAGAGAGAGAGAGAGAGAGAGAAGGAAAGGAGAGGTTTTTGAGTACTGACCCGTTGCTGAGGCGGTTGTTGTCGACTTTCCTGCACACGCTTGGGAAGGGGGGCGTCCGTCTAGTTCTCTGGTTCGTCGCGGACTGAAAACGGTGGATGTTCCTTCTTCACCAGAATTGATCATAGTCGATGATCCTACCCCGGCTTCTCCTGCTGTGGCGTTCAGAATCTCAGCTGGTGAGACTTTGATCACTTCGCCTTCCGCGGCTGCGACATCATCAGGGATGCCCCCAGTCGAGAAGACTGTCGAGGGGGCACTTCCTACAGATCTGGCTGAAGGGGGGATGCCCCCAGTTGTTTCAACTGTGGAGGAAGCATCCTCGGTTGCTTCGGATGTAGGGGATGCCCCCAGTCGTTGTGGTGGGTGCGGACCCCCATTGCGCGGGTGTCCTGAACATGCCCGAGGCTCTTTCACCTTCGATTTCCTTTCCTGCGACGTCAGTCGGCACTTCGTCCAGAGGTTCCCTCGCTGATCGCGCCAGCAGAGAATATGCTAGTGCCTGACTTAGGGGTTGTCTCCTTGAGGATGATCTGATTTGTGCTCGCTAGGCTACAACAGATGCGCTCCTTGCCTGGCTCGGTTTGAGCTTTTACAATGTGAGTGGCTTAAACTTTTCTTCAGCGACCTCTTTATTCGATGTACTGACCAATTGCTCTCAAGAACTCTGTTATCTGGCAGGTGCTTAGCGAGCGGAGCTTGGAGACTGTAAGGTTCAAAGCCTTGTTGAGGTCGACCCAAGGACTCGCTCATCAAAGGGATGCGCAGCTGAAGTTGATTGATGAACAATTGGTGATCGCGAATCGAGCTCGCCATGCATCGGAGCTTGCTGAATCCGTGGCTCACCGAGATGCCTCCATCGCCCTGATTCAGGCTGAAGCTACTGAGGAACGTGTCAGAGAGCTCCTCGAGCAAAGATTCTCCAACTCCTTCGACCAGACTTCCCTTTCTTTGCGGGCACAGGCTGCTGAAGAGCGAGTCAAAGCCCTAACTAAGGAATTCTGCGAGCTTCGAGCTGATCGCACCTCTGCTTTCGATGAAGGTTTGGCGAAGGGTCGAAGTGAAGCTCTGACAATACTGAAGGATCAAGTGAATGAGATCACTAATTCCTTGACGTCTGATGCCGAGAAGAGCTATGATCGTGGATATCTTCAGGGATATGAGGATAGATCCAACAATGTATTTCCTCGCGTCGTTGTCGTGTCTCCTCCTTGTTCTTCCGTCGGCCGTGAGGCCCAATTTCAGGCCTGAGCCTTCTTTTATTTATAAAAGAATAATATTTTCCTAAACGACTTGTCTTTATTTTGCTTGATTGTTTTCTGTATGGTTTGAATGTTTGGAGTGCTTATTATCAAGATAATAGGGCCATACCCTGCCAGAGTCTGAAATCTATTTGGTTAATTGGCTTCCTATATATCTCGTTATCGCGACCTCCGTTGGGCCTGAGCTTTCAAGACCTGGAACATTAAACTACAAAGTGCTTGGGTCGAGAGGGTTAGTAGCCTTTCAGAATTTAAGCACTGGGGCTAATTCTGTTCGCCCTTACCGCGCAACCTCCGAGTGCCGGTCGTAGAGCCTGAGCTCTTTGAGACCGAATAATCACCGGGGGATGCCTATCCATTTCACCCTTAACCCTTATCGTACAAGGATGTCTTGTGCATTTTTTTTCGTACAACGCTGGTGGAGTGCTCAGGACGACAGGCCTGGACCCTTTTAGAACTTTGGCCCGGAGGCTAATTTTGTTCGTCCCTACCGTGCGACCTCCAAATGTTTATCATATGGCCTGAGCCCGTTTAAACCGTGTGAGCATAGGGGAAGCTTATACTTCGAACGACCTCACATTCGTGAGTGTAACCTATGTGTCTCGGTTTTGTAAGCCTTTTACTCGAGTGTTGATCGATGGATGGGGTGTCACCCGCGCGACCTCTTACATAGAGTGCTCATCCATCGATCTGAACTGGTCCATCGGACGACCTTCATAGAGTGCTATGTTTCGCGACCTCTTAGGAGTGGAACATCCTTGTTGAGAGTGCTTATCTCGCGACCTCTCTTACGAATGTCTTATCTGAAAACCAGTTCCACAGCGCGACTTCGAATGGGCGTTCATTCACATGATATATAATGATTTGAAATGAAGCAAATAACTTTTATTTCAAAAGTAGTACTTTTTCAAATGCATTACATTACGAGGTCATATGAGTGCCTCTTCATTCATTCATTTTAAATAGTAAGCACCTTTGGGGCCCAGTCCGACGACCTTGTAGGGTCCTTCTCAATTGGGTTCAAGCTTATCATCGGATCATTTTTGGGATTCAGGAAATACCTCTTGAAGGACCAAGTCTCCAATCCAAAAGCTTCATCGTGAAACTCTTTTGTTGTAGCTTCAAGCGATCTGGTTTCGATAGTTGGCCATCCTGATGGAGGCTGCTTCCCTTCGTTCATCTCTTAGATCGAGTTCAGACGCCAAAACTTCTTCATTAGCCCATGGTTCAAAGCTTTCAGTTCGAAATGTTGGGATCCCGAGTTCTATAGGGATCACTGCTTCGACGTCGAAGGCCAAAGAGAACGGAGTCTCTCCTGTGGCCCATCGCGCTGTGGTACGATATGTCCATAGTACCGATGGGAGTTCGTCCACCTAGTTGCCTTTGGCTGCATCAAGTCGCTTCTTTACTAAGATGATCAAACTTAAGCTCTAAATTTTTTATAACTTATATATATATATATATATATATATATATATATATATATATATATATATATATATATATATATATATAGGGAAGTGATTCGGTACGGGAATGCGGTCGTGCGGGAAGCGATCACGGGCCGTCGATCACGGGTCCATCACATCGGACGGTCGGGGGCGATTCATCTCGACCGTTGGATGTGATGGACCCGCGATCGAGCGATCGACGTCGTTTCCCGCACGACCGCATTCCCGCATTGAATCACTCGACTATATATATATATATATATATATATATATATATATATATAACCAATATAATCTTCTTAGGATGATCAAACTTAAGCCCTAAACTTCACAAGCTAACTAAGCTTAGGCTTATAGAAAATCAAGAATAAGATCACTAGAAAACATGATGTCACGATCAGGAGAAGACAAGGCAATTCATCTGGAAATAATCAGGAAATCTAAAAGCAATAGGAGTTACACTAACTTAGGCATTCAAGTCGATAGTAGTATCCACAATAATAGCTAGATATCCTTCGCATCCTTTATCTAGTAATCTCTAGGCATGAAGAGAAGAGACGAATATGATCGGATTTGATCCACCAAAACCCCCAATGCAAAATGGTTGCTGGCCGGGAATACGAAAGGCCACAACTTTTGAAAAACAATCAACACTTGCATGGAAGGCTAACAACCAATCTATGCCAAAGATTACATCGAAACAAAGAATATCGAGAATGAAGAGATCAATAGGCATCTAATGCCCATTTATCTGAACCAAGCAAGAAAGAAGAGCAAACCTTGGTGACAATTTTTTTTTCCACCAACGATAATGGTTATGTGAAGTGTAGACATCGAGATTGTAAACTTCTTTACTAAGAGTTTCACAAATACGATTAAGTGAATGAATGAACGTGTTGAACACCCAAAAAGAACATACGCTGAATGACCAGAATAGAGACAATACTATGATCCTTTGCTGTCACAAAAGATCCTAAATGAAACAACAAACATCACAAATAGTACTTTTTTTTCCTAGACAGAAACCCTAACCTAGGCTTCGACAGGACATGCTCTGATTCCATCTGTAATGCCCTATATTTACCTAACCATTTATCGGACGGTAAATGGGTCGCTACTAAACTTAATCCAAATAAAAGACCAAAATTTATACTTTTTTTTAAATGATAATACCAATATAATATAAATATAATAAAAAAATGATAAAAATAAAATAAATAATATTCAATGGTTTTAAATCACCAATGGTCTTACAAAATATCAGAGTCTAATGGAAACAAAATATTAGAATGGAAAGACATACTAAACCACCCCTGTGGCAGCCATCTAAACTAAAGTAAATCCAAATAGTTGACTGCGACTATTATTTATTCTCCAACACTGCTACCTCGATGAGATCCCTGAAGCGTATGAAAAGTTCAAGCTTTTTTTTGGTCCTCAGAAGGTAAATTACCTGGTTATAAAACAACCAGTCATTTGGAATTGGGTGAGTGATTAACTCAGTGAATAAGCCCACTGACAAATTATCTCACGTGACAGTATATATAAAAATAAAGTTTTGTGAAAATCAGAATTTCATTTAATAAATCTTTTATTTTATTAAATCAATTTAAAATCATGAACTTTTTTTTAAAATTTTTATTAATGCGCATGTGGCCTAATCCTTGGCCTACATCAGAGAAATCATGAGAGTTAAATGATACTATCATATATATATATATATAAAGTTATATATAAAAAAAACAAGAACTTTCTTTAACAA
Source organism: Acorus calamus (assembly GCA_030737845.1). Lineage (NCBI taxonomy): Eukaryota > Viridiplantae > Streptophyta > Magnoliopsida > Acorales > Acoraceae > Acorus > Acorus calamus. Next base: position 15,139,874 of record CM060870.1, read on the forward strand.
ATCAATTTAAATTCATGAGATTAATAAAAAATATATTTTAATGCAATCACGTGGCCCAATCCTTGGTCCACGTTATAGAAATCATGCAGCTTAAATGATATGACCGGGTAGGGTTCTCAATCAGAAGAACTGTTTCCCAAAACAAGTGTGCCAAGCCCCAAGCGACTAAATTACTCAAAAAGCTCTCTCGAGGAGACGTCGGATCCAGAAGACGCTGATGGCTCACCGCTGCCATCACTACGAGAACACCACCACAGGACGCCCCCATTGCTGTAGACTCCAAACAAAGGAATCCGCCGCTGCAAGGAATGTTTTACCACACCCCTCACCGATCTTGGGACTCTTCGAGTCCTAGACTTTCCTCACCAAAGGCGAAATACAACGGGGGGATTTATTCCAGAAGTATGTTATAATGTACATCTTGATAAAATCTCCTAGGACTAGGTTTTCTCCACTAGTCCTAATTTTTTCAAAAATCTCAAAAATATCAAAATCCTTAATTCAAATAATTATCTAAAAGAAAAACATACGCATCAATATATGCGTTTGATTAATTCTTGAAACGAGAATAGCATAATTCATGCTATATTAATTGTCATCATAAAAAATGAAATCATGCAATTTTATTCCATAATAAAATGTAATTTGATCAAATATAAACGAATCATGCACATAATATCACACAAATATGATTAGCATGTGAAATTAAACAATATAGAGCAAAAGCTCATATGAAATAAATCGATAGGCCTACTCACTTTCAGTCTACGCAATACAAACTGATGCACGCGCATGAACGATACACACTCGCACGTTGATAACCTAGCATAACAATTATGAAATTATAAGTCAGAAAAACAATTCAATTATGACTCAAACCCCTGACAACCAACTTACAACAACACTAATCCCAATCATCTCGAAAGCCCAAACCTAATAGACCTATAACCGCAACTCATCTCAAAGGCTTAACGAAAAATCTCAACTCCGAATAAATATTAAAATATTCATGTGCAGTCTCAGTTTTGGTTGGTAAAAATAACTGAGTCTAACTTTTTCCTAAAAAAAGATGGAGAAAGCTTCTTATTTTGAGATATTTACTATTGAAAAATGTTAGACTCAAGTTTATTTTATCAACCAAAACTCAAATTAAACTTGTTTTTATTTTTATTTTTATTTTTAAATAGTAAACATCATATAATGAAGTATATGCTTTGATAAAAAGTGTATATCTATCCATTTTAAATTGAATGAACTCATTTTTAGTAAGTATAAAAAAAGAGTCATGATACCGAGGCCTCAAAATATAAGCCTCACTCACAAGCCCCATGATGTGTTATCATCTCATTGGTTGGCTTGTTGACTTTTCAAAAATGGTAAAATGTCAAAATAAAAATATGCCCATCATTAATATTTCTCATTAACCCAAATCTTTTTTTTTCCTCAAATCAGTTATTAATTTTATGTATTTCAAAATTTGAATTTTGAAATACTTACCTAGTAACTGAATTTTATATTTTAGTTACACACAAAACTTACCTAAATTACGCCAAAACTTACCTAAATTATTTTTTTGTTAAAATCCTTCAAACTGCTACTCTTTTTTTTCTTTCAAATTTTATGTTTCTCTAAGAATGTTATTAACTAAACTTTATAGCATTTGACAAATATCTTTTCAATTTACATAAATAAGATCATCTCTGAGAATGCAAATACGTTTCCTAAATGTTTACATTATTTTCAATTATTTGATGTATTTACATAAACACTGTTACATTTACATAAATGTAACATTACATTTACATTTACATAACTGTTTTACATTCAATGCAATGTTTAAACAATTTTAAACATATTCTCTTTTCAATAGTCAGTTATGTTTTATGAAAAATATCAAACAATTATTTTGTTTTGAGTTACTTTTAACAAATATTACATGAACTATTTGATTCATTTTCATGAAAACTATTACATTTACATAAATGTAACATAACAATTACATTTACCTAAATGTTTTATATTTAATACAATTTACCTGTAGTTGACACATATATGAATGTAACAAATATATCAATACATGCATGCGGTTGACTGTTACATTCACGGATGTAACAAAATTAATACAGATTTGAAAAATGCATATTATATTGTCAACAATGTAGCAGTAGCATCAAACAAACTACCCGCATATAAGATGTAACAGTATTGAGTGTTACATTTAGATATTGAGACAAAAATAAATTATACTGTGAAAAATGACATTTAATACATAAAAAAATTCGTGTTTAGACATTTAAAACAAAAGGCAAAACATCAATATCTCTACCAAGACTGCTCATCCCCTCACTCTCTCTCGAGTCTCGACGGAGTCAGCCTTCCAAAATGCAGTTTCCGGTGGTCGTCGCCATGGATGGACAACGAAACAGCGGGAAAGGTGGGGCTCGCTCTCAAATAAAAGAACTGGCGACCGCGCGGACACGGAGAGGCGGAAGAGGTGGTGGTTCAATACCTCTCTCCTTCGGCATGTTGGTTCCTAGAACGGAGGAGGATGGCACAGCAGCGGACTGATCCTCGACTCTATCTACAAAGTCTGTCTCCAAAGACGGCAAGGCGGGATGAAAAACTTTGGTTCTTTGTTTCGTGGGAAGCGGTAGCCTCGGCCTCTTCCTGGAAGAAGATTTGCCCTTGGAGGCCGCTGAACGTTCAGCCGCTTCTTCGACGGCCGCAGGAGACGAAGCAGAAGGGATGTCAGAGTCGGCGGACCTCGAGGAGGAACCCGAAGATTTGGGGGACGAAAAATTGAGGATTTTCAGAAAATTCTTGTCCGGTAGATCTTGAGTGCGGGCTATGTGATCGAGCTGGACCACAGACCGATCAGGAGTCCTCTTCTCTGACTCATCTGCAAAGATAACAGAGGAATTGTCAAATTGATACAAGTCAAAGAAATCACAAAGTTATGATTTAGTGCTTACCAAGCCTGTCAGGACGAAATAGGTATGGGACCGTCGACTTCCCATCCACCACAGGAGCTGGAAGCACCTAGAGGCCAGTCAGCTGTATCAGAGTTTCCATCCCAACATCCGCTGTCGGAATAAGGAAGTTTATCCACGAGGGGGATGGCGCTAGCCCTCGCTCGAAGGTAGTACGCGTGCTCCGTCTTTCGCAAGTTGTACAAATGATAGATATCATCAACCCCGAGATCAAACTGCATCTCGCGGTTGATCAGAACGACGCACATCAACACCCTCAGTAAATTGGGAGAGCATTGGATAGGGTGAAGCCTGAATCGACACATGAAGTCCTTGACCTGCTCAGGGAGAGGGAATGAAAGAGCACTTCTCAGCATCTATGAAGGATACATGTACAACTTGTCAGGAGCTACTTCCTTCACATCGTTGAAGGATTTGTAGGGGGTCAGAAAGATATCAATGGAGTCTGGAATGGACAATGCAAACCGCAGTCTTTGGACAATATCCATCAACATGGCCGGAGATGAGAAGAGATAAGGCAAAAATCGAAGAGGGAGAAACAAAGGTATTCCTTTTTCAGATGTTATGCCTTCGGTTTTTTGAAACGAAACACATTATATGGGAGGGAAATTTCTCCTCGAGGACTCCCCATAATCATGATGAAGGAGCGTGAAAATCGAGATCATGGGATGATTTGCCATCGAAATCTTCTACGAAATTTGAGGTACAACTGGCGCAAGAGGCGAGGCGACGGCTCTGGACACGTGGCAAACATTTAATATTGATTTCCTCACATGTCACGAATATGAAACTATCGTGAGCAGACAAAAGCAGTTCGTGAAGTTTGTTTGTAGAACCTGTTCACGAAATCTACTTGTGAGGACAGCTCGTAAAGCGTATTCGTGAAGGTTACTCGTGAATATCGCTTTTAAATTCTGTTCACGAGGTCTGATCGTGAAGATTTGTTCGTGAGTGAGTCATGCTCATGATTTTTCTCAGCAACGACCAAGTTTCTCAACTCAACATACATACTTAGAGATACCATGGTAGTCGAATTTTCACACAACGAAGAGAGATAGACAAACGAGTAGGAATATGAACAAGATTGAGCAGAAAAAGTAAATTTCATTCATCCAATGGATAAAGGTTACACACAAAAAAGTAGAAAGTATGTTCAATCCTCTGTTCTATCTTCTGCTCGGTTCTTTTCTTGGAGTTTCCTATCATGTGCAGCGTGAAAAGGAGTGGACAGCTCCTCGTTGCTCATTTGTCAAAAATCACGCGAGTGGTCAGAGTAGCCCAGGCGATAGCTACTGATGAAGTCCAGAAAATGTTCTGCTTCATCACCCTCGCAAGCTTCACGGAGAGAATGCAGCTGATGATCTATGGAAAGGGCAACGGCGCGAGCCGAGGCTTGCAAATTCTTGGATGGATCGTCAGTAGAGAGGAGGACCCTGTGCAAGCGTTTCCTAGGCGTAGGAGCAGCATCTGCCCCAACACCTAAGTCCGTAGGTAACATTGATGGAGGCAGGTCAACCTCCATATGGCGAGGGGAGAGAGAAATATCCCTACTAGCTGCAGGCGCTGAAGAAGAAGAAGAAGAAGCGGAAGGTGAGGATGACCGGACAGCGAGGGATGGAGTTAGTGAATCAGGAGGAGGCGACGTCAATGTCAAGTTCACCAGTCGGGTAATGGAATTTGATTCAAAACCCAACTGGAGCAGCCTCAGGGAACGCCGCCTCACTCCGTTGTGCGGACCGGGAGGAGGATGAACTGAACCCTGACCATCCTGTCGGTGTTAGAAAATCCGTGTGTGTGGGGGTTCTTTAGGGATTCAGATCCGGTGCGCTCGTTGGCGGGCTCAGTCAGATCGTCTCTCAGAAGGGTGGTGGGGTGTCGTTCCTAGTTGAGGCGCCTGACAGTGGCTCAAGAGGATTCAGGGGTGTGTGTGATCGTCACCTGCTTTCTCGAAAAGCAGAAAAAGTTAGGGGTGGATTTGATCGCCTTCATGGGGGAGTTTGTGGGGTCTCCGCTCTGGGACACGGATATAATGTACACAGAAGTGAAAAATAGGTATCATATTCTTCTTCTGGGTTAACTAAAGGAGTCTTGATTCAAGTGGGGCTGTAGGTGTGAGGCGGCTAGTGGAACTTAGCCATTGGGTATGGCGCGGCTAATTAGGATTTGCTGCCTGAGGCCTAGGTCAACTTGGACAGAACCCGGGTAGGAATGGGATTTGGTTTTTGGAAAGGTTAAACCTAGTTTAACCTGGGTTTTGGAGAGTGGATTGGGAGGATGGATTTGTGTAGGGGATGGATTTCTTCTCTCACAAATGGAACTCTCTTTCTCTCTCTCTAAGGATTTCAAGTAGTGGGTGTGTGCTGTTAATTGGAAATGGGAATGAAGATGATTATTGGATGTGTTAGAAATGCTTTGAACCCCCTCTATTTATAGTAAAAGAGAGGCAGGGGAGTGTCTAGTGGGTAATAGAATGGTTTGGATAATAGGGTGATTGATTTGACCCCTCATTAAACCTATGTTCTTCTGTCATTGACCAGGTGTGGGGCGGCTACTTCCTCGTAGCCGCCCCATCATGACCTGCTAAACGTACCATCTCTGACAGGCGGTGGCTTGAGTCGGCAACCAGGAGTGAACCGGCCAAGATGGGGCGGCCAAAGGCCACAACCTGCCGTAATGATCAGCATTTAATACCGCTTTATGTCTCATCCAGGGAAGCGGCTTGGGGTCGCTCGGGAGACGGCTAGTTGAAACTAACTGCCCGAGATGGGGCGGCTACTTCCAAGTGGTCACCCCTGTCCAGGGTTTTCGATTTTTCTAAGTGTTGGGTCAGGGTTTTCGGTTTTGATCTTTCTAAAATTGTTTTATATTTAATGTCCAAAAGTGGTTATTTTGTTTAATTTTACTTGAAGTAAATTTCTTTTCTTTGGACGGTCAAAATTAGGATATCTACAATTGTCCCTCATCAGACGGAGTCTTTGTGTGAAACAAAAATAGTTCGACCCATGATAAGGAAAGAGACCCTTATTTTGGCCGGCCCAACCTTCAATAAGTTTAGGTCATACAGCCAATACTATTTAGGGAGTTGATTTAGGCTGTCAGAGGCTAGGTCTTGACTAGGATTTTCAACTGAAAAGATGATCCTGGTGGAAGGTGAAAAAGTAAAATAGCGAGTGATCCAACACTCGGACGGGGTTCTTAGCCATCGTGCACGTAGCAGCCCAGCATCAGTTTCCTTGTGCCTACTGTACCCGTGCTTGGGTAGCTCAGCAAAGAGGTGATGAATCATCTGAAGGATAAAAACTTTGAAAATGAACCATAACTGAAGAAATTCGAGTTTGAACAGTACTAGAAATGTGACGAAACTTTAAAGAGAGTTGTGTTTAATCAAGTAGGCTTTGGAAATGAACCAGTACATGGCCATTTGTATTTAGAAAACTTGAAAATAAGCATTTTAGGGGATGACAGGGGGAAAGTAGCTGATAGAGAGGGGAGGCTAGTACAAACTAAACGCCTCATGGGGGCGGCTACTCACAAGTAGCCACCTCCCAACTTGGTCCCTTATAACCGAAAAGGGAGCCTCTCTCTCCTCACACATCCAAAATAGTTACCCTTCCCTCCTTTCTTATTCTTCTCCATTTGAAACCGAAAAAATTGGTTTTAAACATATTGAATCCCTTAATTTTGCCTTTTATCATTCCTTTCTTCTTGATGTTGAAGCCCTAGGTTTGGGTTCTCCTTTTTCTTTTCAAACCGAGGAGGATGACGAGGTCGAAGGCAATTGCTTCGAGGAGAAAACGACCATGGGTGGCTTGTGGAGAGCGTAGCCCGAGCTCTTCGTCATCGGAGAGTGAGAGGGCAGAGGTGGAGGCTGTGGGGGAGGCTATGGGCGTGGCGGAGGTGCCGTTGGCAGAGGTGGAGGCTGTGGGTGAGGTTGCGGGCATGCCTTCGGGGGCCGTCCCGGAGTTTGGTAGTAGTATGATAGGGTATACACGCAAGCGGAAGTGTGGGGATCGACCAGCAGAGGTCGAAGAGGTGGTCCCAGAGGTTGGAGAACCGGCCGAGGGTGCGGTCGAAGGGGCAGAAGTAGAGGGGTTTAGTGAGATCGAGAGGGCGTCTTTGGATACCATCGTTGGGATGTTAGATAGAGAAGCCATCGAGGCTAGGGCCGGGGAGGAGGAGAGAAGGGCTATGGGTGCTTTTGCGGTGTTGGTATGGGTATTAGAGTGGAGGCCGAGGAGGCCATGGGTGTTGGAGTGGAGGCCGAGGAGGCCATGGGTGCGGGTACAGGAGCCACAGGGGCTGGTGCTGAGATCGAGGCCGAGGAGGCCATTGGTATTGGGGCAGAGGAGGCCAAGGAGGCCGGAGTCAAGGAGGAGGGGGATGAGGAGGAGGGGGACGATGGCGGGATAGACGATCCCGATGAGACTGAGGCGGAGGCTCCCAGGGCTACACGAGCCACTGTATGTCTCCCTTTCCTTTTGTCTAGCTTTCTATTTTACATATGTCTCTTTGTAAATTTAAATGTTTATAGTATGAATAGGTGATAATGTGTAAAAATTATATATGTGTCTTTAATAGGCATGCTTGTCTTATATGTAGAAATTTAATCATGGTGGGATTTTGCATATATGCGAGCATGGCTTGTAAAAAGAGGGACAATCTTTATATGTCTATTTTTGCTACGCATATAAAAAGACATAAGGGAGAAATAGTATAACAAAGCATGTTTGTGTGTGTTATATCATGGTGGTTTCACATGCATATGATGTTTTAAGGCGTATCTTTACATTAACCATGGTAGGGGTAAGAGGGAGTATATGCAGTTTTACGAGTCCATATGTGTTCCTTTGTATGCTTGGGTAAGTTCATGAAAGGTATATAAGTATGATGGATAGCGGTAAATGAAAGTATGCAACTAATGACGACGGTGGGGTAAGAGGGTAACATATGTTATCATATGGAAAAGTTTTACTACAAAAAAAGGTAAATCTTCATATGAAGTCTCATATTTCATGCTTTTGTTTGATTAAATATGTGGTAGTCCCTAATAAGCATGATTTAGAATGAATTTTTGTTGGATTTAGAATTCTTTACCTCTTAAATGCTATCTCAAGAGACAAACCCTTTCCTTTTGTTTCAGCGGCCGAATTGTATCCAAGCCTTGTGGCACGGGACCAAGCGGTGGTACTTTCGTTCAACTTTGACTTCACCTCGGCATGGCACCCCTTTAATGATGACTCTGATCTCCTGAATAAACTACATCGTCTAGCCAGTCAAGCTAAAAGTCCCGACCCTAGCCTCGTCCAAAACAGTCAAACCTACTAGGAGTCAAATTCCTGACCAGATCATTAGCAGTTTAGAGGGGTATAGCAGGGCCATATTAGGTTTAGAAAAACTTGAATCAATAGCAGTTATAGAAGAATCAGACCAAGATAACATAGAGAACCAAGACGATGGTCTAGGGGTCTTCGAAATCTGTGATGAGGACGACGAAGAAAAAGAGGACCTATCTAAAGAATTCAAGCAGAGCCTTCAAAGGTTCGATGAAAAGACAGAAGAAGCCGACGAGAAGATAGAGGAGCTAAACCTAGGGACAAAGGCTGACCCCAAAATCATTTCAATTAGTGCAGGACTAAATCACGATGAGAGGGAGGGCCTGGTTAAAATATTACATGAGTATAAAGAAGTCTTTGCATGGTCTTACAAGGACATGCCTGGACTCAACACCTCGTTAGTCGAACATCAGTTAATCTTAGAACCAAACGCAAAACCAGTAAAACAAAAACTGAGACGCCTTCATCCCGAGGTGGCTTTAAAAATCAAAGATGAGGTAGACAAACTCCACCAGGCTAAATTTATTCGGGTAGTCTTATACCCAAAGTGGGTAGCGAATATCGTTCCAGTGTCCAAGAAGGATGGGAAGATCCGGATATGCATTGACTTTAGGGACCTCAATCGAGTGTGCCCAAAGGATGACTTCCCACTCCCACATATTGACTCCTTGTCGACAACACGGCAGGTTATGAGATGCTCTCATTCATGGATGGATTTTCTGGATACAACCAGATCCGGCTGGCAGAAAAGACCAAGAAAAGACTTCTTTTACCACACCCTGGGGAACTTACTGCTACATAGTGATGCATTTCGGGCTCAAAAATGCAGCTGCAACATATCAAAGGGCTATGACCTCAATATTCCATGATATGATGCACAAACTAGTAGAAGTATATGTGGATGACATCTTAGTTAAATCTAAGACTCGAGTAGGACACGCAGACATACTCAAGCAAGTACTACAGAGATGCAGGGAGTATTCACTTAAAATGAATCCAAAGAAATGTCGCTTTGGGGTCTCCTCTGGGAAACTTTTAGGATTCATGGTAAGTAAGCGGGGGATAGAAATAGATCCGACCAAGGCAAAATCCATCGCCCAAATGCCCCCACCTAAGAACCTAAAAGAATTGAGGGGGCTCGTAGGAAGGTTGCAATTTATTAGGAGATTTATTTCGCAACATGCTGAAACGTCCCTTTTACAAACTGTTAAAAGGGGGAGTCAGGTTTAATTGGGATAGTGAATGCCAAAAGGCCTTTGATAATTTTAAAAAGTACCTTCTTAATCCTCCAGTTCTTTCGACCCCAGTGCCTGGACGACCCCTGCTCCTCTATATAGCTACAACTAAGGAAGCCATTGGTGCAGTGCTTGCACAACACAACGACATGGGAAGAAAGGAAAAGGCCATTTACTACCTGAGTAAAACCCTGATTGAATACGAAAAAGCCTACCCTCCTACAGAAAAAACTTGTCTAGCATTAGTATGGGCTTCCCAAAACTTGCGACATTACTTTCTTGCCCACAAAGTCAAATACTTTGCCAAAATGGACCCAGTAAGGTTCCTATTCGAGAAAGCCGTATTAACTGGACGCTTAGCCCGATGACAAGTAAAGGGCAAGCTATTGCTGACCACCTCGCTCAACTACCCCTCCCTGATTACGAACCAGTAAAAACTGACTTCCCGGATGAAGAAATATTTGCGCTTATTGAAGAAAAGAATAGAGAGACGTGGACGCTATACTTCGACGGAGCGGTCAACCAAAAGGGAAAGGGAATAGGAATAGCACTAATCTCCCCCGAAGGCGTCATTATCCCACGAGCGTTTCAGCTTACGTTCAAAGCCACCAACAATATTGCCAAATACGAGGCCCTGATAGCAGGTTTGAAGGCAGCTGTAGCCCTAGGAGCCAAAAATTTAGACATCATTGGGGACTCCCTCTTAGTGATCCGCCAAACTCTTAAAAAATATCAGACTAGAGACCCAAAACTGAAGCCGTACAGAGAACTAGCCATAGTCCTGCTAAAATAATTCCGTGAGGTTACTCACATTTTCATACCCCGGACCAGAAATATTCTTGCAGATTCTCTAGCCTCTTTAGCCTCATCGCTCACCTTCCCCTTATCTAGAACATCTGAAATAGTCACTATCCAAAGACTGGAAGCACCTGTCACCGAACTCTGTGACTATAAAACTCGAGATCTCGTAAAAAAGAACCAAACCAACAAAAATGCTAGTACTACGGAAATCCTAGCCCTTGAACTAGGAGATATGGACGACGGAAATCCCTGGTACTTTGGCATAAAAAATTACCTTGAAAACGGTTCCTTCCCAAGCTATGCTACTAGCAACGACCAGAAAATAGTTAAAAGGGTGGCAGTCAAATACTGCCTCCGAGGGGGGATACTCTTCCGAGCCTCCTTTAATGGAGAACTACTCAGGTGCTTGGACGACAAAGAAGTATATACCATTGTAGAAGAAGCTCACTTTGGAGTATGCGGAGGACACTTCAACGCCCAGATGCTAGCAAAAAAGGTACTAAGAATGGGCTACTATTGGCCCACGCTTGAAGGGGATTGCAACAAATACGTTAAGCGTTGTATCCAATGTCAAACTCATGCCAACAAAATACACGCACCAGCATCTTCTTTACATCCCATGACTTCACCATGGCCCTTCTCTATGTGGGCATTAGATGTGATAGGACAATTCCGGGACACTATAGAAAACACCACCCAGAAGGCCTTCATCCTCACCGCTACGGAATACTTTACCAAATAGGTTGAAGCCGAGTCCTATGTAGTAATTAAAAGCTCTCCCCTGGCTCGTTTTGTCCGCACTCACATCCTTGCACGGTTCGGCACCCCCAAAGCGATTATAACTGACAATGACCCCCAGTTCATCTCCCAAGAATTCCAAGACCTATGCAATAAACATCATATAGAACTTCATCATTCCACACCATATTATCCACAGGGGAACGGACAAGAAGAGGCCACCAACAAAACCCTGCTCAAAATTATAAAGAAAACGGTAGAAACCCATAAGGCTACCGATTTGCTTGATAAATTGGTAGACGCCCTCTAGGCATACCGAACCTCCATTAGGACGCCCACTGGTCAAACCCCCTATTCACTCACATTTGGAGCCGAAGCAGTAGTGCCCTACGAAATCCTTGTCCCATCCTTAAGAATAATACTAGAAGAAGACCTCCAAATTGAGGAAAGGAGAGAGGCACTCCTACTACGCCTCGAACTACTAGACGAGAAAAGATTAAGAGCGGCAGACCATGCCCAGGCCTAACAAAGAAGGGTGGCATGGACATTTGAAAAGAAGGTAATAAAAAAAAAATTGAAATCGGGGAGTTAGTACTTAAGCAAATCATGCCATCAAGACAGCCCCACCCAAGAGGGAAGTTGCAACCCACATGGGAGGGACCCTATGTGATCACCCATGCCTATTCCGGGATTGCCTACCGCCTGGTAGATGCCGAAGGAGTCGAGGTTTCAGCTTCGTGGAATGCACTTTATCTAAAGAAATTCCATGCATGAATAGCTTTCAATACTTGAGAACTATTATTCTTTCTTCCTGCAATTTTCAACGTTTAGTACTTGATGATAGAATTATAAGACTCTCCAAGATAAACTCGTATCTATTTGAACACATCTCCGCCAAATCATGCCGCTTCCTTCACACACGTATGACTTGACAATAGATTTACATAATAGAAGAGAAATTGCCTACCCCGTAGACTGGGACAATTTAAAACCCCAAAGCAAACCTCCCTTATTTTCGCTCCACTCGTATTAACCCCAGGTCAAAATGAGGAGTTACCCGGACCTGGCATATGTCCCAAAATTGGCTCTGGCACTATACAAACACTTCTAGAGGGGAAGCACGAAAAGAATCGGGGTGAAAAACAGAAGAGCCCCCCCTCAAATAAAAAAAATCAGGCAATGAGAGGCTAACAAAAGAAAAATAATGCCCAAGTGAACAGGTTAAACTCTCTATTTTAGCAGGCTTTCACGCCTTTACACACGGTATACGCTAGACAACGGCTATACCAGTACATATCCAAACAACGGACTGTACTTTCCACCCAAAATAAAGAAGTGATAAAAAGAAAAAAGCCAGAGGGACCTAGAAAGTAGGACATATGTTAGACTGAGACAATTCTAAAATATTGCCCAAAAGGAAGATATTACTCTTACCCCATCCCCCCCCCCTTTTATTTTTTTGCAATGGGATTCAAAATTTGACTATGTCTACCGGGAAAGGTGAAATTTCGATCAAGGGTAGATCATTTCAAGGCTTACAAATTACACACACTCACATGAGTTCACTTAGAAACTTGCCTATCCAAAGGAAGCTTATCTAAACTTGACTCTGGTACACTCATGGATTTTTCAGCATGTTTAGAATAATAAGATCAAGCATTTGAGAACCATGAACCTAGAAAAGCAGGCACCTAAGGCCTATACCTTTCAAATACAACCCTGGTTTGGACATAGGTTACCACAAGGGCTCCTTGACGGGGACTTGATGGTATCTTTTACTTAAGAAGATCGAGAACATTGCCCTCTCACATAATAGAAAAACCATTGAAGAATTAAAACGCCCACTTATGCCACAATACTTACGCATAAGTTCGCATTTTTCTTTTCCAAAGCACGTAGGCATTCGATTTTCTTGAAATGTTAAAATTGACCCCCCATACCAATGATAAGATTACCCCCACCTACCTTCATTCTACGTCCTTCCGCACATGCTTGAGAGAAAATTGTCCCACTTTCACACGCACTTAAAAGTTTTTCGCTCACGCACTTGGAATCCCTTCCTTGCATACTAAAGCATGGTTTCCCGCACTTTACTTTCTCGCATTTGATTTTTTTCGTTTTACCTTAAGATGGATTGTAGCCCTTGACAATTCAAAGCAAGAAAGAGCTCGAAAGTCGGTGCAGGGGCGCAATCCGGGCAGATTTAACACTTAGTCCGTGAAAAGAATGTTTTTATAGGTCTCGAAGATTGAAACGGTCACGAAGGCTTTCAGCGGCAGCAGACAAGAAGCAAAAACAGAAGAATTATCCCAGACAGAGGGCGGCTAAACCCGAGTAGCCGCCCCTGCCCTTTGTTTCAGGAAAGTATGCCCCAGGCAGGAAAGTACGCCTGCTACCCTGAAACCTGCTGTCAGCCCCATTTTTATCAAGTCTTCGTATCTCCAATACCTATCAAGAACATTTCTTTCCAAAATTGCATACACACATTTCATACACATATACGTTCATAAAATCAACACGTATACTCTTCGAAGAACAACCCTGTCTCAAAATCACATGTCCATCCATGAATCAAACCTATAAAAAGCCAAGATTCACCTACACGCACAAACGTATCCATAAAAATCCATGCTAAAATACTCTAAACCATGCATACAAAACGAGAAATTAAATTGTCCCTCCAAAACCATAAACATAGATTGTTCTTCTAAACCTAAGAGAGTACATAAAAGAGAATCTTTTCCTTCAAAATGCTCCAAGCTCCACAGTGTCTTGAGCTATGCATCACCAAAACAATCACCTAAACCAAAAGGAAAAGAAGAAAAGCATGAATTCCTCACATATATACCATTCTTCTACCTAAAATCAAGACACAAAGAAGCTATACCTCGGCGTATCGTCATCCGCTGGAGGCTGAGTGGGAGGAACATCCTGGCTTGGCTGAGAAGGGAGCGGCGGCTGATAAGAAGACTGAACTTCTGGCGCATCAGAAGCGGCAGGAGTCTCTCGAATCGAGGATGCAGCCCTCGCGTATATCCCATGATTCTGAGATGCCGAAGGACGAGAAGCACGGCTAAAGGTGGCCCCAGTGGCCAAGGAAGCTGAGAGAGAACGGTCAGGCTCAAGCGGAAGAAGGTCAAGGTCCGCCTCGGTCATGGAGCCCCCTCCAACCAATTTCCCCCTCATAGTCGCCTCCCAGAGGTGGACCTGCTACATATCTCTGTCTCTCCTCTCCAATCTCTGTCGGAGGTGACTCTCTGTCCCCCTGGCCTGATCCTCGACAGCCCTCAACCTCTCCTCCAACTCCCGCGCCCTCACCTCTGATGCCCTGAGTGCCTCTCGGTCCCTATCCCCGGCCGCCTGGAGAGAACGAACCAAGTCCCCCATCAAACCTCCAGGGACGCCCGTCGAAGCCTCCAACTCTGACACCCTCATCTGGAGGGAGTCCCTCTCACGGCCCAGGGTGATGAACCCCTCCTCTCTCAAAGCCATCATGGACCTCAGCCGGTCCGTCTCCTCCTCAGCTCGAGAAGCTCTACCCCTCGCCTGGCCCAGCTCCATCCGTGCGGCCGCCAACTCACTTCGGGCCACATCTAACTCCCTCGTCAGCTCAAGCTCTCGCTCGGAAACCATGGAAGGCAGAGGGGGTGAAGAAGAAGAGGCACCATCGGCCCTCGCTCTCGACAGACCATCCACCTGAGCCTCGAGGACTCGGACCTGGTCCTGCAAGCGTCTCCGTTGCACCCGCAACGCCTCTATCTGCCTGGCCCGCGCTTGGAGGTGCTCATTGGCGGCCTTGAGCCTCTTCTCCATCTCATTCAACTCAACCTACAAAACAAATACCATTCAGAAAATGTTCAAGCAAGGGAGAACGAGGAAAGGAAAAAGAGTTTCCAACTTAAATAAGCGTCCGGGATCTCTCCTCCATCGTCCTGAGGATACCCGCATACTCCTGACGATACCAAACTAGGTATTCTTTACTCGAAGTCACCTCAGGACGACGCTCCACCAAGACGCCTCGACCCATCCATCCCGCCACATACGTAGCGTAATTCCTCGGGAGATTCGTGTCCCGAGGAATCCCAGCCACCTGAATCAAGGGGCGCCGCGGCAGAGGATCGGGCACCCACTGACGATAGCCAAGTTGGTGGATGACCCGGCTGATCGCATGAAACACGACCTCGTTGAAATAGATCAACCAGACTGTCGGTGTCGAGAAATCTGCGTGTGTGGGGTTTCTTCGGAGGGCTCGGATCGGATGCGTGCCCTGGCGGGCTCGGTCGGATCGTCTTCTCGGAAGGGGTGAGGGTGTGGTTCCTGGTTGAGGCGCCCGACAGCGGCTCAAGAGGATTCAAGGGGGTTTGTGATCGCCACCTGCTTTTTCTAAAAACAGGAAAGGGTTTGGGTTGGATTTGATCACCTACGTGGGGATTTTGTGGGGTCTCCGCTCTGAGACACGGATATACCGTACACAGAGGTGAAAAACAGGTAATCCTATTCTGCTTCCGGGCTTGACTAAAGGAGTTATGGGATAAAGGGGTGTGAGTATGGGGTGTGTATAGGGGGGCGGCTAGTTGGATCTAGCCGTCTGGTCAGGGGCGGCTAGTAGGGTTTAGCCGTCCCAGGTCTGGTTTGATTTGGGCAGGGGTTTGGTAGGAAATGGGTTTGGTTTTGGGCAGAGGCTAAGCTAGGTTTAGCCCGAGCTTTTGGAGGGTGAGATGAGAGGGTATTTTATGTGGGGAATGGGTGTTTCTCTCACAAAAGGGCTCTCTCTCTCTCTCTCTCTCTTGGGATTTCTAGTGTGAAAAGGGAATGTGAATTGTGGGATGTTGGTGTGGAATGGTTGTTTGAGGATTTGTTGATTTTTTGGTGATGTTGTATTTGGGCTTGGGACAGGGAAATATCCCGAGGGTAATGGAGTGGTTTGGCTTTGATTGGACCTCTCATTAATGCTCTGGTTCTTCTGCCAGAGAACAGGTGAAGGGCGGCTAGTTCTAACTAGCCGCCCAGGATGAGGCGGCTACTTCCTGGTAGCCGCCCCTATCATGACCTGCCAAACGTCCCATCTCTGACAAGCGGTGGCTTGGGTCGGCTACTTGGTTTGATTCGGCCAAGAGAGGGCGGCTAAAGGTCATGACCCGCCGCAGATCAGCATTTAATATTGCTTTATGTCCCATCCTGGGAACTGGTCCAAAGTCGGCCAGGGGGCGGTTAGGGGGGCGGCTAGTGTAAACTAGCCGCCCAGTGAGGGGCGGCTAGTTAGGGCTAGCCGCCCCTTTCTAGGGACTTAGGTTTTTTAGGGTTTTGGTTTTGTTTCAGGTCTGGGTTAGGGTTTGGCTTAGGTTTAGGTCAAGGCTGGGATTAGGGTTTAGGGCTAGGGTTTGGGGTTAGGTCAAGAGTTTGGGGTTAGGTCAAGGTTTAGGGTTCCGGTTTAGGTTTTAGGTCAAGGCTGGGATTAGGGTTTAGGGCTAGGTCAAGGCTAGGGTTAGGGTTTCTGGTTTACCAAACCTTCGGTTCTCTTATTTGTGTCCACTTGTGGGAGATTTCTGTGTGTTACTTGAAGTATTTCTGTCTCTCTGGACGGTCAAAATTGGGGTATCTACAATTGTCCCTCATCGGACGGAGTCTTTGTGCGAAGCAGGAAAGACTTCGACCGATGATAAGGAAAGAGACCCCTATTTTGGCCGGCCCGACCTTCAAGAAGTTATGCCAACACGAACAGTACTTTTCGGGGAGTTGATTTAGGCTGTCAGAGGCTAGGTCTTGACTTAGAATTTTTATCTGAGAAGATGATCCAGGTGGAAGGCGGGGAAAAGTAAATGGTGAGTGATCCAACCCGCGGTCGGGGTTCTTAGCTATCGTGCACGGAGCAGCCCAGCGTCAGTTTCCTCGTGCCTACCGTTCCCGTGT
The DNA here is from genome assembly GCA_030737845.1 of Acorus calamus. Classification (NCBI taxonomy): domain Eukaryota; kingdom Viridiplantae; phylum Streptophyta; class Magnoliopsida; order Acorales; family Acoraceae; genus Acorus; species Acorus calamus. The sequence goes on from CM060870.1 coordinate 15,156,881, forward strand.
TTGGGAAAACTCAGCAAAGAGGGGATATCGCCGACAGAAAGCAAGTAAAAGATTGATTTGGGTGAATTGGATCATCCGAGGGATAAGAACTCTAGAAAAGAACCCGAACTGAAGAAATTTGAATCTGAATGGTACTGAATGTGTTGCAAAACTTCGGGAGAGTCGTGTTTGATCAAGTAATGTCTGGGAAATAAGCCAATATATGGCTGTTTTGGTATGGAGAACCTTGAATTTTAGGGCTGAAAAGATTGGAAGGGGGTTTTTTAAGCAAAAGAGAAAAACTGGGAGGGGCGGCTAGTTGTAACTAGCCGCCCGAGAGGGGGCGGCTACTTGCGGGTAGCCGCCCCTCGACTGGGTCCCTTATAACCGAAAAGACCCTCTCTCTCCCCGTATGTTTTTAAAACGGTTTCTCTTCCCTCTTCTCTTCTTTCCTTCGGTTTCAAACTCGAAAACCCTGATTTCTTCGCCTTTCTTTCCTCTATTTCGACCTCAATCTTTCTCTTTCCTTTGATTTCGAAACCCTAGTTTGGGTTCTCCTTTTTCTTTTTCCAAACCGAGGAGATGACGAGGTCGAAGGCGATCGCTTCAAGGGGGAAACGACCACGGGTGGCTCGTGGAGAGCGTAGCCCGAGCTCTTCATCATCGGAGAGCGATAGGCCGGAGGTCGAGGCCGTGGGGAGGGTATGGGTACAACGGAGGTGCCGCCGGTGGATATCGGCGTGAGTGAGGTCGGGGATTTGCCTTCAGGGGCTGTCCCGGAGGTAGGGGGGAGTGTAATAGGCTATACACGCAAGAGGAGGCGTGGGGATCGATCGGTGGTGGCCGAGGAGGTGGTTCCGGGGTTTGGGGAATCGATTGAGGGTGCAACCGAGGGGGTAGGGGTCGAGGGAGTTAGTGAGGAGGTGAGGGCGTCGTTGGATGCCCTCGTCGAGATGTTGGATATGGAGGCCACAGAGGCCAGGGCTGAGGAAGAGGAGAGTAGGGCTATGGGGGCCTTTGCGGAGTTTATCTCCGGCGTGGGGAGGGTGGAGGGGATAGGAGAGGCTAGGGACAGGGTCGGGGAGGCCGAGGGTATGGGCACTGGGGCCGACGAGGCTGGTGTGGGTGTTGGGGTTGAGGCCGAGGAGGCCGTGTTTGAGGAGGATGAGGAGGAGGATGACGACGGGATGAACGATCCCGACGAGGCCGAGGTGGACACGCCTGGGTCCACACGGGCCGTGGTATGTTCCTAACTCTTTAGTCTTTAGCCTCTTATTTGGTTGTATGTGCATGTCTCTTGGGTGGTATGGATATGTGTTTATATGTATTATACTCGTATATGTGCGTTTTTAATTAGGCATGCTTGTGTATAAGTTTAATCACGGTGGGATGTGTAAGCATGCTGTCATGGGTTTATTTTTATAGGGATGGGGACAATATATATATATCCATGTTTGTTATATGCATACAAAGGAGAGAGAAATGATATAGCTAATATGCTTGCATGCGATACTTTTCTATGTGTATGTGATTTCGTACGTGTTTGATCATGGTAGAGCATGAGGGGGTGTATGCATGCGTTTCATGGGTTTGAGTTCCATATGGCTGTATTGCTTAGGTGTGTTTGATAGGCTTGATGTAAGAAAGTGTGTGAGTGGTGACCACGGTGGGATGTGTTTGGATATTTGTCTAGCATGCGTGATCATATGAGGAGTGTAGTTTCTTACTTTCATTCTTTTAGTATGTGGGAGTTTTGATTTCGCTAAGCATGGTTTAAAACGATTTCGTAGATTTGGACTCTTACCTCTCGCTCGTTTTTAAACTAACCCATGTTCCCTTCGCTTGTTTTGTAGAAGCCGAATCGTATCCGGGCTTTATGGCATGGGACGAAGAGATGGTACAATGCCCTGGGGCAGGAGGAGAGGAGCTTGGTGGATGGAGCGGGCTTCCGTTCCTTTTTCTTGATCGAGCCATTCCACGTCCACCGTCCATATGTGGAGGCCTTGGCGGAGAGATGGGATCCGGAGAGTTGCACGTTCATCCTCCCTACTGGCGCTGTCATGCCGACGCTCGAGGACGTCCATCGGATCACCGGCCTTCCGGTTCTGGGGGAGGCGGTGATCGCGGCCACCCTAGCTGACTACAGGGGGCTTTTCCGAGAGTTGATCGGGGAATGGGAGTTCGTGGAGCGGGAGCGGACGCTGAACCGGATCCCTTTAGGGCGGCTTTCGGGGCAGTACGGCCTCGGTTCCTTCACAGAGCGTCAGAAGGGCGAAGCTGCAGCTAGCTTCGAGAGGCGGCGGGCGATGATCGAGGCGAGAGAGGCGGCCGCGTGTCCAAGAGGGCACGGAGGGAGTTAAGAGCGTTCTTCCTCTACTTCTTTGGCCGGGTCCTTTTCTCGACGGCCTCTGATAAGGTCTCCTCTCATTCCCTTTACTGATGCGGGACTTGGAGGGCATGGGGCGCTATGCTTGGGGAGCGGCGATGCTTGCCCACTTGTTTGCGGAGCTCTCGAAGAAAGTCAAGAGGGCTGGAGGAAAGAACCTTGGTGGCTTCGCACCATTCCTTCAGGTATGTGTAAGTGATGAGTGTCTTCTTCTTGGTTTAGCTTTACTTTGGTCATGATAAATTCCCTCTTGCTTTGTTAGATTTTCGGGTACGAGCACTTCGCCATTGATCGCCCGACTTTGGCTCCGTTCGATCATGCCCTCCCTTGGGCCATGAGATGGGAACCCCGGGGATCTTCCCGTTTGCATCGCCTCGCCCAATTCCGAGATGCCTTCCGCGTCTTGTCGGAGGAAGAGGTATAAGTTTTCTTTGAATCCTTTTGGTTTGTACTTGGTTTTCTTTTGACTAAGCGCTCTTCCTATCTTTCGATGCTTTTTAGATGACATGGAGGCCTTACTCGGAGGAGGTTCCTGAGGCCCTGGCGCGAGACATCTGGCTGATCTACTTCAATGAGGTCGTGTTCCATGCGATCAGCCGGGTCGTCCGTCAGCTTGGGTACCATCAGTGGGTGCCCGATCCTCTTCCGCGGCGCCCTTCGATTCCGGTGGCCGGGATTCCTCGGGACACGAATCTCCCGAGGAATTACGCGACGTACGTGGCGGGATGGATGGGTCGAGGCGTTTTGGTGGAGCGTCGTCCTGAGGTGACTTCGAGCGACGAATACCTAGCTTGGTATCGTCGGGAGTATGCGGATATTCTCGGGACGATGGAGGAGGAGATCCCGGACGCTTATGTAAGTTTAAAGAATCCCTTTTCTTTCCTCGTTCTCTTTTGTTTGAACTCTTCTGAATGGTATTTCCTTTTGCAGGTTGAGTTGAATGAGATGGAGAAGAGGCTCAAGACTGCGACTGAGCACCTCCAAGCGCGGGCCAGGCAGATAGAGGCGTTGCGGGCACAGAGAGGACGCTTGCAGGACCAGGTCCGAGTCCTCGAGGCTCAGGTGGATGCTCTGTCGAGAGCGAGGGCCGATGGCGCTTCTTCTTCTTCTGTCCCTCCTCCTTCCATGGTGTCCGAGCGAGAGCTGGAGTTGACGAGGGAGTTGGATGTGGCCCGGAATGAGCTGACGGCCACAAGGATGGAGTTGGGCCAGGCGAGGGGCAGGGCTTCTCGGGCTGAGGAGGAGGTGGACCGGCTGAGGTCCATGATAGCCTCGAGGGAGGAGGGGTTCATTACCCTAGGCCGTGAGAGGGACTCCCTCCAGATGAGGGTGTCGGAGTTGGAGGCTTCGGCGGGCGTTCCTGGAGGTTTGATGGGAGACCTGGTTCGTTCTCTCCAGGCGGCTGGGGATAGGGACAGAGAGGCACTCAAGGCGTCGGAAGCGAGGGCGCGGGAGTTGGAGGAGAGGTTGAGGGCTGCCGAGGATCGGGCCAGAGGGACGGAGAGTCGTCTCCGACAGAGATTGGAGAGAAGAGACAGGGATATGCAGCAGGTTCGTCTCTGGGAGGCGACTATGAGGGGGAAATTGGTCGGAGGGGGCTCTATGACCGAGGCGGACCTTGATCTTCTTCCACTCGAGCCTGACCATCCTCTCTCGGCTTCCTTGGCTATCGGGGCCACTTTTAGTCGTGCTTCTCGTCCTTCGGCGTCTCGGAGTCGTGGGATATATGCGAGGGCCGCGTCTTCGGTTCGAGAGACTCCTGCTACTCCCGATGCTCCAGAGGTTCAGTCTTCTCCACATCCGCCACTCCCTTCTCAGCCAAGTCAGGACGTTCCTCCTACTCAGCCTCCAGCGGATGATGATACGCCGAGGTATAGCTTTTGTGTCTTGGTTTTAAGTAGAAGAATAGTACATATGCGATGAATTCATGCTTTTCTTCTTTTGTTTTTGGTTTTAGGTGATATTTCGGTGAAGTATAGCTCAAGACTTCGGAGTTTGGAGCTCTTGGTGGACCTATCTCTTCTTTACTTTTTAGGTGTTTAGAAGACAATTTACGTTTATGGTCATGGTGGGACAATTTAATTTCTTGTTTGTATGCATGGTTTGGTATAGTTTAGCATGGATGGTTAATGTTTTTTAGAAAGCCTTCCTAATCTATAGGGATGTGTATGTGTGTGGATGAATGAACTTGGTGTTTATAGGTTTGATTTATGGATGGATGTAGAATTCTAATATATAATCATTATAGCATGGTATCGGTACAGGTCTTGTGTATGAATGTGTGTCTAAAATGTGTGTATGCATGTTTGGGAAAGGAATGTTTTGACAGGTATTCAAAGGAGTTGAAGAGTTGATTGAGGCTGGGACTGACAGGGCAGATGGGGTAGCAGGTGAGGGGCGGCTAGTTGCGTTTAGCCGCCCAGTGAGGGGCGGCTACTTGCATTTAGCCGCCCCTTGCCTGGGTTTTTACCTGGACAAGAGGGCAGGGGGGAGGGGCGGCTAGTATAAATTAGCCGTCTCCAGGGGGGCGGCTAGTCGGGTTTAGCCGCCCCCTGCCTGGGACAATTTTCTGGTTTTGCTTCTTGTCTGCTGCTGCTGAAAGTCCTCCTGAGTGCTTTATCCTTCGAGACCTATAAAAACATTCTTTCCATGGACCAAGTGTTAAATCCATCCAGATTGCGCCCCTGCACTGACTTCCGAGCCCTTCTTGCTTGAATCGTCAAGGGCTACAATCCATCTTAAGGCGGAATGGAAATATAAATGCGAGAAAGTAAAAGTGCGGGAGACCAGGCTTTAGTGCGCAAGGAAGGGATTCCAAGTGCGTGAGTGAAGAAGAACTTATGTGTAGGAGTTGGGGACAATTTCTTCTCACGCATGTGCGGAAGGGCATGAGGTGAGTGGAGGCAATTTTAATATTTGTGGGGACAATACGTGGGGACAATTTTAATATGTGGGGACAATTTTCAAGAAAATCGGATGCCAAAGTGTTTTGGAAAAGGAAAATGCACGCTTATGCGTAAGTATATGTGGCATAAGGGGGTATTTTAGTTTTTCAATGACTTTTTAGGTGAGAGGGCAATGTTCTCGATTTCCATAAGTAAAAGATGCCATCAAGTCCCCGTGGAGGAGCCCTTGTGGTCACTCATGTCCAAACCAGGATTGTATTTAAGAGGTATAAGCCTTAGGCGTCGATTTTCCTAGGTTCATGGTTTTCAAATGCTTAATCGTATTATTCTAAACATGCTGAAAAATCCATGAGTGTACCAAGAGTCAAGTCAAACAAGCTTCCTTTGGATAGGCAAGTTTCTAAATGAATTCGCGTGAGTGTGTGTGTAGGTGTAAACCTGGACGTGATCTGCCTTCGGTCAAAATTTCGCTTTTCCTGGTGGACATAGCTCAATTTTGAATCCCCCATTGCAAAAAAATAATAAAGAGGGGAGAGGGTGAATGGGGTCAGAATAATATCTTCCTTTCGGGCAATATTTTAGAATTGTCCCAGTCTAGCATATGTCTTACTTCCTAGGTCCCTCTGGCTTTCTCCTTTTTACCACTTCTTTATTTTTGGGTGGAAAGGTACAGTCCGTTGTTTGGATCTGTACATGGTATAGCCGTTGTTTAGCGTATACCGTGCGTAAAGGCGTGAAAGCCTGCTAAATAGAGAGTTTAACCCGTTCACTTGGGTGTTTGGCCTCTCCTTGCCTATCTTTCTCTTTTTTTTGTTTTTTTTGTTTTGTGTTTTGATTTGAGTTGAGGGGGGGGCTCTTCTGTTTTTCACCCCGATTCTTTTCATGCTTCCCCTCTAGAAGTGTTTATATAGTACCAGAGCCAGTTTTTGGGACACATGCTAGGTCCGGGTAACTCCTCATTTTGACCTAGGGTTAATACGAGTGGGGCGAAAATAAGGGATATTTTGCTTTGGGGAGTTTTAAATTGTCCCAGTCTACGGGGTAGGCAATTTTTCTTCCATCAGGCAAATCTAGTCCAGTTATACGTGTGTGAAGGGAATGACATGATCTGGTGAAAACGTGTTCAAATAGATACGAGTTTATCTTTGAGAGTCTTATAATTCTATCATCAAGTACTAAACGCTGGAAATCGCAGGAAGGAAGAATAATAGTTCTTAAGTATTGAAAGTTTTTCATGCATGGAATTTCTTTAGATAAAGTGCATTCCACGAACCTGGAACCTCGACTCCTTCGGCATCTACCAGGCGGTAGGCATTCCCGGAATAGGCATGGGTGATCACATAGGGTCCCTCCCATGTGGGTTGCAGCTTTCCTCTCGGGTGAGGCTGTCTTGATGGCATGATTTGCTTAAGTACTAATTCCCCGATTTCGAATTTTCTTTTTATCACCTTCTTTTCAAATGCCCTTGCCACCCTTCTTTGGTAGGCCTGGGCATGGTCTGCCGCTCTTAATCTCTTCTCGTCCAGTAGTTCGAGGCGTAGTAAGAGCGCCTCCCTCTTTTCCTCAACTTGGAGATCTTCTTCTAGTACTATTCTTAAGGATGGGACGAGAATTTCGTAAGGTACTACTGCTTCGGTTCCAAATGTGAGTGAATAGGGGGTTTGACCAGTGGGCGTCCTAATGGAGGTTCGGTATGCCCAGAGGGCATCTACCAGTTTATCAGGCCAATCGGTAGCCTTGTGGGTTTCTACTGTTTTCTTTATAATTTTGAGTAAGGTTTTGTTGGTGGCCTCTGCTTGTCCGTTCCCCTGTGGGTAGTATGGCGTGGAATGATGGAGTTCTATATGGTGTCTATCGCATAGGTCTTGGAACTCTTGGGAGATGAACTGGGGGCCATTGTCAGTTATGATTACTTTGGGAGTGCCGAACCGTGCCAGGATGTGAGTGCGGACAAAACGAGATAGGGTAGAGCTTTTAATTACTACGTAGGACTCGGCCTCGGCCCATTTGGTAAAATATTCTGTGGCGGTGAGGATGAAGGCTTTTTGGGTGGTGTTTTCTATGGTGTCCCGGAATGGTCCTATTATGTCTAATGCCCACATGGAGAAGGGCCATGGTGATGTCATGGGATGTAAAGAAGACGCTGGTGCGTGTATTTTGTTGGCATGGGTTTGACATTGGATACAACGCTTAACGTATTTGTTACAGTCCCCTTCGAGCGTGGGCCAATAGTAGCCCATTCTTAGTACTTTCTTTGCTAGCATCTGGGCGTTGACGTGTCCCCGCATACCCCAGAGTGAGCTTCTTCTACAATGGTGTATGCTTCTTCGTCGTCCAGGCATCTGAGCAGTTCTCCGTTGAAAGAGGCTCGGAAGAGTATACCCCCTCGGAGGCAGTATTTGATTGCTATCCTTTTAACTATTTTCTGGTCGTCGTTGGTAGCATAGCTTGGGAATGAAGCGTCTCTAAGGTAGTTTTTAATATCAAAGTACCATGGGTTTCCGTCGTCCATATTTCCTGGTTCAATAGTTAGGATTTCTGTGATACCAGTATTTTTGTGGGTCTGGTTCTTTTTTAGGAGATTTTGAATTTTAGGGTCTCTGAGTTCGGTGGCAGGTGTTTCCAGTCTCTGAATAGTGACTGTTTCAGATGTCCGAGATAAAGGGAAGGCGAGTGATGAGGCTAGGGAGGCTAGAGAATCGGCAAGAATATTGCCAGTCCGGGGTGTGAAAATGTGAGTGACCTCACGGAATTGTTTTAACAGGACTATGGCTAGTTCTCTGTATGGCTTCAGCTTTGGGTCTCTAGTCTGATATTTTTTAAGAGTTTGGCGGATCACTAAGAGGGAGTCTCCAATGATGTCTAAATTTTTAGCTCCTAAGGCTAGGGCTGCCTTCAAACCTGCTATCAGGGCCTCGTATTCAGCAATATTGTTGGTGGCTTTGAACGTAAGCTGAAATGCTTGTGGGATAATGACGCCTTCGGGAGAGATTAGTGCTATCCCTATTCCCTTTCCCTTTTGGTTGACTGCTCCGTCGAAGTATAGAGTCCAGGTCTCTCTACTTTTCTCTTCGATAAGCGCAAATATTTCTTCGTCCGGGAAGTCCGTCTTCACTGGTTCGTAGTTGGGGAGAGGTAGTTGAGCGAGGTGATCAGCGATGGCTTGCCCTTTGACGGATTTTTGAGTGGCGTACGAGACGTCAAACTCGTTTAACTGTACTTGCCATCGGGCTAAGCGTCCCGTCAATGTGGCTTTCTCGAATAAGAACCTTACTGGGTCCATTTTGGCAAAGTATTTGACTTTGTGGGCAAGAAAATAATGTCGCAGCTTTTGGGAAGCCCATACTAATGCTAGACAAGTTTTTCTGTAGGAGGGTAGGCTTTTTCGTACTCAATCAGGGTTTTACTTAGGTAGTAAATGGCCTTTTCTTTTCTTCCCATGTCGTCGTGTTGTGCAAGTACGGCACCAATGGCTTCTTTAGTTGCGGCTATATAGAGGAGTAGGGGGCGCCCGGGTACTGGGGCCGAAAGTACTGGGGGTTTAAGAAGGTACTCTTTTAAATTATCAAAGGCCTTTTGGCATTCACTATCCCAATTAAACCGGACTCCCCCTTTTAGTAGTTTGTAAAAGGGGCGACATCGTTCAGCATGTTGAGAAATAAATCTCCTAATAAACTGCAACCTTCCTATAAGCCCTCTTAATTCTTTTAGGTTCTTGGGTGGGGGCATTTGGGCAATGGCTTTTGCTTTGGTCGGGTCTATTTCTATCCCCCGTTTACTTACCATGAATCCCAAAAGTTTTCCCGAAGAGACACCGAAACGACATTTCTTTGGGTTCATTTTAAGTGAATATTCCCTGCATCTCTGCAGTACTTGCCTAAGTATTTCCGCGTGTCCTATTCGAGTTCTAGATTTAACCAAGATGTCATCCACATATACTTCTACTAGTTTGTGCATCATATCGTGGAACATTGAGGTCATTGCCCTTTGATAGGTTGCCCCTGCATTTTTGAGCCCGAAAGGCATCACTATGTAGCAGTAGGTTCCCCAGGGTGTGGTAAAGGAGGTCTTTTCTTGGTCTTTTTCTGCCAGCCGGATCTGGTTGTATCCAGAAAAGCCATCCATGAATGAGAGCATCTCATATCCTGCAGTGTTGTCGACAAGGAGGTCGATGTGTGGGAGTGGGAAGTCATCTTTTGGGCATGCTCGGTTGAGGTCCCTGAAGTCGACGCATATTCGAATCTTTCCATCTTTTTTTGACACTGGAACGATATTTGCTATCCACTTTGGGTATAAGACTACCCGGATAAACTTAGCCTGGTGGAGTTTGTCCACCTCATCTTTGATTTTTAGAGCCACTTCGGGATGGAGGCGCCTTAGCTTTTGTTTGACTGGTTTTGCGTTTGGCTCTAAGATTAACTGATGTTCGACTAACGAAGTATCGAGCCCAGGCATGTCTTTGTAAGACCATGCAAAGACGTCTTTGTACTCGTGTAATATTTTAATTAGTCTCTCTCGTTCATCGTGATTTAGTTCTGCGCTAATCGAAATGATTTTGGGGTCAGTATTTGTCCCTAGGTTCAGCTCTTCTATCTTCTCATCTGCTTCCTCTGTCTTTTCATCGAACCTTTGAAGGCTCTGCTTGAATTCCTTAGACAGGTCTTCTCTTTCCTTATTGTCCTCATCACAGATTTCGAAGACTCCTAGACCGTCATCTGGGTTTTCTATGTCGTCTAGGTCTGGTTCTTCTACTACCGCTATCGATTCAAATTTCTCTAAACCTAGTATGACCCTGCTATACCCTTCCAAGTTGCTAATGATCTGGTCAGGTACTTGGCTCCTAGTGGGTTTTACCGTTTTGGACGAGGCACTAGGGTTGGGGTTTTTGGTTTGACTGGCGAGACGCTGTAGTTTGTTCAGGAGATCAGAGTCGTCGCTGAAGGGGTGCCATGCTGGAGTGAAGTCATCTTTGTTGAACAGGGATCCTAGGGTTCTGGTTTCCATTTTTTTTTTGTTTTTTTTTTGAACAGAAAAGACACTTATTATTTACAACCTACTGGATTGGTGGAAGTGCTTCAGCCGACTTTCCTCCAGCAGCTGGCGCTCCTTTGTTGCGATGCTTGAGCACTGCGAGAAAAGGAGGCTGGGTCAGCTGGAGTTTTGTCGTCTGGTGGCGAGTGTGGATTTAGGTGTTTATCAGGGAGTGGGAACAGCCATTCTAGGGAGCCAGAGAGGTAGTCTAGCTCGCTTTCCTGGACAGGGTCTAGGGGGCATATGGTTTCTTCGGAGGGTTCTACGATTATTTCCCTCACGAAATGTTCGTACAACTTCCAATTATATTTTCCCTCCAATTTAGATTTGTGTTTGGGTGAGCCGATCCCCCTCTTGTCTAGCCATGCCGGGATGTCGATGGGGTCCAGGATCCCATTTTTGTGTCCCAGAGTTTCCCCAGGAAGGTAACCCATGGTCCCCATTATACGCCAGCCAGGATTTTCAAACCTAGGGTGGCTTGTCTTTGAGGTAACGGGGGAGCGTTCCGGGGATTTAGCCAATTGGCCGGGAAATCTAAGATGTGGACGGTGGTTTCCAAGGGTTTTGAGCTACTGGTTTTTATGGCGGTGGTTTCATTATCAGCGAACCTTGGCTTAGGTTCTCTGATCGCATCCCCTTGTACTTTGATTATCCGACCTCCCAAGGGAAATTTCAAGCACTGGTGCAGGGGAGAGGAGACTCCTTTTATGGATGCTAGCCATTTACGTCCTAGGATCATATTATAATCTGAATCCATTTCTAGGACATAAGCTTTTGTGTTAGTTTCCAGTGGCCCCACTTTTAATCGGAAGTCCTTGAAGCCTAGAACTGGACGAGCCGTTTTGTCATAGGCAAATATACGGGTGTCCGTTTCAAAGAGTGTGGTTATACACCCATCGATGTGCTCGAAGGTTTGTAATGACATGAGGTTTACTCCTGCCCCGGTGTCAATTAGAACTTTATCCACCGGGTGTCCTTCGAGGTTGATTGTTATACATAGGGTTGAGATGTTGACGACTTTATCATGGACTTCTTCCTTAGGTCTAAAGGTGATGACGGGCCCCAGTCCTGCGGTGGCTAGAGCTATTGGTATGCCTAGGGTAGAGATCTGTGGGTCGACTTGAGTTCTTTCTAGGAACGTTCTTAGAGCCTGCTGGTGGTGTTCCGAGGTTTCGATCAGCTCTAAAATGGAAATTTTCACGGGGATTTTTCGGAGTTGGTCTAGGATGTCGATCCTATCCCCGGCGCGGGGCTCCTCAGTTTCGGTTTCAGGCAGGGGGTGTCTATAAGAGGGTACAGTGTTAAAGATTCTGCCTGCTCTGGTAGTATGATGGTTCAGTGCGTCAATGGTGGTTCGGGGGCTTTGCGTTATTGGGCGCAGGCTTTTGTTGCTTTGTAAGGGGAATATTGGTTGGTCTTTTTTGGGGGAAAAGAGTCTCGTGGGTTTGGGGAGAATAGGTGAGGGGGTTGGTAGGATGGGGGAAGAGGCTGGTAAGATTATGCCACCTGGAACGATTCTGGGTGACTCTTCACAGTCAGCGACTTTTATGGTGTAGATGCTTTCATAGCTCAGGTTTTCTGGTTCTGTCAAGGGAGCCTTCGTAGCTGACCTTGGGTTTTGGATTGTAGTTTCTACGGGGTTATGGGTTTCTGGGACCTTCTTGACTTCTAGTGGTCTTGTAAATGGGTTGTTGAGTCCCCTAATGGTGGCCCAGTCTAAGCGTCTTTCTTCGTCAAGGGTGTAGACAATGTCTTTAAACAAGGAGCATTGCTCGATGGTGTGGCCGTGATGCCGATGATACTGACAAAAACGGGTTGGGTCAGCACCGATAGGCGAAGGTCTAGCCGTGGGTAGGGAAATGCTATTGGCCTTTAATAAGGCTCTGAGGATGTTCCCTAGGGTTTCTGGGAGGGGGGAACGGCTATCTCTTCCGTTTGGCCATCTTGGGCCGTAGGAGGGGAAAGGTGTGGCCTTACCATGGGGGCCGTACGTGGGTTCTCTGAGGGCTATATCTTGCGTTCTTGGGGGGATAGGATAAGAGGATCTCCTGTTTTGGTGCTGGTTATGGATTGAGGGGGTCTGAATTGGGGAATTATGGGTTGCGAGGTTTTGTCGTATTGGCACGGGGACGGGTACTGATCGAGGGGTAAAATGTTGATTTGCTTGCCGAGGCGGTGCATATCCGGATGATCCGGGCGTGTACTGTCTCGGAGCTGTTCCTCGGTCAGGAACTCGTGCTCCGTTCGGGTAGAGTGCCGATACTTGGTTAATGATCCCCTCTACCGTGGGGGTTTGCGCCTTACGAGGCGGTTGTCCAACCCTATGGCTGATAGGTGGGGACTGGGTTTGGACTGCTGGGGCTGCACAACGGGAAATCCTGTTGTGGCGGTCAATCAGAAGTTGATACGTAGTGCAGTCTCCGTACGAAAGGCTCGTACGGAGCTCTGGACTCAGGCTCTGTAACATCATGTCAATTTCTTGACATTCTGTGAGTTGCAGACCGGTTCGGTGGACAAGGGTGCGCCACCGAGACACGTATTGTTCGAATTCCTCCCTAGGCCTCATTCTCTCTACGGTTAGATCTGAGATAGAGGGGGTTCTAATCCTCTGGTAACCGTAGCGGCCCAAGAATTTCTCGCTTACAGCCGAGAAATTCGACAAGTGATCTACAGGGAGGGTGGAGAACCATTGTAGTGCTTCTCCTTCCAATGATTTCTGGAAGAGGAAGACTAGTAGAGGTTGATTATCTAGAAACGGGCGTGCGTCTAGATAAAAGGCAGTCAAATGAATGTCTGGGTCTCCACGACCGTTGTACCGGCGGAATTTGGGGACTTTGAATCCCTCCGGTAGGTGGACTGATGGGATTTGTCTCAGGTTATGTAGAGACATGTGTTTGGGGGCCGAGGGACCAGTCTCGGAGAGAATTCTCCGGATGGTATCGTCCAGTGTTTCTCCCCGGGGAGGGCTGCCTAGCGGTCCCGGGTTTGGGGTGGTTTGGTAGGGGCCTGGGGTGGAAACAACTGGGAATTTTGGATTCGTGGGGGAAAGGGGGGTGAACGAAAAGACACTCGGGTTGACCGAGTGACTGGGTGTGAATGGGGTTTTGGGAATGGGTTTAGGGGTTTCGACAGGGGTCTCCTGTCTCGAGGTCTTGGCATGACGGTAGTCAACGAGGTCATGAAACATGTCCTCTACCGTTTGATACCCTAGACTAGCCATCCTTTCCTCTAGATGGGTCAGGAACTGTGTGGCCTGACCCTCTTGGTGATTCCTTTCCTCTAATATCTCCTCTTCCATGTGGGATTCCATGACGTAGAGTGGGGGGATGAATGTAGTTTAGAAAGCAGTAAATAAAGCAGTAAAGGATTGCGCAGCTGTGTGCGACTTACGAAAGCAATAAAGGATTGCGCAGCTGTGTGCGACTTACGAAAGCAGTAAAGGATTGCGCAGCTGTGTGCGGCTTACAAAGCAATAAAGGATGTTATAATGCATAGTAGAAGAGGATTTAATTCAAGGAGTGAGAAACTCTAACCTTCCTAGAGGGTTGATAGCATTTTAGTCAAGTTTGTAAAAGGGGGCAGAAGAGGATTACCTTTTGTTGTTTTTCACGAGGGAGGTCCCACCGTGATCGCCAGAATTTATCAGTGTCGAGAAATCCGCGTGTGTGGGGTTTCTTCGGAGGGCTCGGATCGGATGCGTGCCCTGGCGGGCTCGGTCGGATCGTCTTCTCGGAAGGGGAGGGTGTGGTTCCTGGTTGAGGCGCCCGACAGCGGCTCAAGAGGATTCAAGGGGGTTTGTGATCGCCACCTGCTTTTTCTAAAAACAGGAAAGGGTTTGGGTTGGATTGGATCGCCTACGTGGGGAGTTTGTGGGGTCTCCGCTCTGAGACACGGATATACCGTACATAGAGGTGAAAAACAGGTAATCATATTCTGCTTCCGGGCTTGACTAAAGGAGTTATGGGACAAAGGGGTGTGAGTATGGGGTGTGTATAGGGGGGCGGCTAGTTGGATCTAGCCGTCTGGTCAGGGGCGGCTAGTAGGGTTTAGCCGTCCCAGGTCTGGTTTGATTTGGGCAGGGGTTTGGTAGGAAATGGGTTTGGTTTTGGGCAGAGGCTAAGCTAGGTTTAGCCCGGGCTTTTGGAGGGTGAGATGAGAGGGTATTTTACGTGGGGAATGGGTGTTTCTCTCACAAAAGGGCTCTCTCTCTCTCTCTCTTGGGATTTCTAGTGTGAAAAGGGAATGTGAATTGTGGGATGTTGGTGTGGAATGGTTGTTTGAGGATTTGTTGATTTTTTGGTGATGTTGTATTTGGGCTTGGGACCCCTCTATTTATAGTAAAAGAGGGGCAGGGAAATATCCCGAGGGTAATGGAGTGGTTTGGCTTTGATTGGACCTCTCATTAATGCTCTGGTTCTTCTGCCAGAGAACAGGTGAAGGGCGGCTAGTTCTAACTAGCCGCCCAGGATGGGGCGGCTACTTCCTGGTAGCCGCCCCTATCATGACCTGCCAAACGTCCCATCTCTGACAAGCGGTGGCTTGGGTTGGCTACTTGGTTTGATCCGGCCAAGAGAGGGCGGCTAAAGGTCATGACCCGCCGCAGATCAGCATTTAATATTGCTTTATGTCCCATCCTGGGAACTGGTCCAAAGTCGGCCAGGGGGGCGGCTAGTGTAAACTAGCCGCCCAGTGAGGGGCGGCTAGTTAGGGCTAGCCGCCCCTTTCGAGGGACTTAGGTTTTTTAGGGTTTTGGTTTTGTTTTAGGTCTAGGTTAGGGTTTGGCTTAGGTTTAGGTCAAGGCTGGGATTAGGGTTTAGGGCTAGGGTTTGGGGTTAGGTCAAGAGTTTGGGGTTAGGTCAAGGTTATAGGGTTCCGGTTTAGGTTTTAGGTCAAGGCTGGGATTAGGGTTTAGGGCTAGGTCAAGGCTAGGGTTAGGGTTTCTGGTTTACCGAACCTTCGGTTCTCTTATTTGTGTCCACTTGTGGGAGATTTTCGTGTGTTACTTGAAGTATTTCTGTCTCTCTGGACTATCAAAATTGGGGTATCTACACAGACGTCTCGCGCCAGAGCCTCGGGAACCTCCTCCGAGTAAGGCCTCCACGTCATCTAAAAAAAAAACATCGAAAAACAGGAAGAGCGCTTAGTCAAAAAAACCAAATACAAGCCAAAGAAATTCGATGAAAACATATACCTCTTCTTCCGACAAGACATGGAAGGCCTCTTGGAATTAAGCGAGGCGATGCAAGCGGGAAGATCCCCGGGGTTCCCATCTCATAGCCCAAGGGAGGGCATGATCAAACGGAGCCAAAGTCGGGCGATCGATGGCGAAATGCTCGTATTCGAAGATCTAGCAAAGCACGAGGGAAATTATCATGATCAAGGTGAGCTAAACCAAGAAAAAAAAACATTTACTACTTACACATACCTGAAGAAAGAAACCACCAAGATTCTTTCCCCCGGCCCTCTTGACTTTCTTCGAGATCTCCGCAAAGAGATGGGCAAGCATCGCCACTCCCCAGGCATATCGTCCCATGCCCTCCAGGTCCCTCATCAGCAAAAGAGAGTGAGAGGAAACCTTATCAGAAGCCGTCGAGAAGAAGACCCGGCCGAAGAAGTAAAGAAAGAACGCCCTCAACTCCCTCCGTGCCCTCTGTGGGCACGCGGCCTCCTCTCTCGCCACGATCATCGCCCGCCTCCTCTCGAAGCTAGCTGCAGCTTCGCCCTTCTGGCGCTCCGTAAAGGAACCGAGGCCGTACTGCCCCGAAAGCCTCCCCAAAGGGATCCAGTTCAGCGTCCGCTCCCGCTCCACGAATTTCCATTCCCCGATCAACTCTCGAAACAGCCCCCTATAGTCCGCAAGGGTGGCCGCAATCACTGCCTCCCCCAAGACCGGAAGGCCGGTGATCTGATGGACGTCCTCGAGCGTCGGCATAACAGCGCCGGTAGGGAGAATGAACGTGCAACTCTCCAAGTCCCATCTCTCCGCCAACGCCTCCACATATGGGCGATGGACGTGGAACGGCTCGATCAAAAAGAAGGAGCGGAAGCCCGCCCCATCCACTAAGCTCCTCTCCTCCTGTCCCAAGGCATCATACCACCTCTTCGTCCCGTGCCATAAAGCCCGGATACGATTCGGCCGCTGCAAACAAACGAAGAAGAGATGGGTTAGTTAAAAAGGCGATCAAGAGGTAAGAATCCAAAACTCAAAAATCATTTAGAGATCATGTTTAGCAAAGTAAATTCAAAAACATTCACGTAGAGGTTCACCTCCCACTCCGCATATGATCACGCATGCAAACAAAATATATATATCAAAACCCACCGTGATCACCACTCACGCTCTTTCTTACATCACAGCCTATCATGCTTATACTTTCCCTAAGACACACCTAAGCATATAGGACTTGGGCCCGTGAAATGCATGCATACACTCCCTCATGCTCTACCACGATCAAACACGTACGAAATCACATACACGTAGAAAAGTATCGCATGCAAGCATATAAGCTATATCATTTCTCTCTCCTTTATATGCATATAACAAACATGGATATATATATAGAAATTGCCCCCCTCCCTATGAAAACAAACCCATATCAGCATGCTTACACATCCCACCGTGATTAACTTATACACAAGCATGCCTATTTAAAACACACATATACGAGTATAATACACATATACAACCTATTCATACCAACCAAAACACATGCATATACACCAAAATAAAAAGGATAAGACTAAAAGGTTAGGACCGTACCACGGCCCGTGTGGACCCAGGAGCGTCCACCTCGGCCTCGTCGGGATCGTCCATCCCGTCGTCGTCCTCCTCCTCATCCTCCTCGAACACGGCCGCCTCGGCCTCAGCCCCAACACCAACACCAACCTCTGCAGCCCCGGTGCCCATACCCTCGGCCTCCCCGGCCTCATCCCTAGCCTCTCCTGTCCCCTCCACCCTCCCCGCGCCGAAGATAAACTCCTTAAAAGCTCCCATAGTCCTACTTTCCTCCTCCTCAGCCCTGGCCTCTATGGCCTCCCTATCCAACATCCCAACGAGGGCATCCAACGACGCCCTCACATCCTCACTAACCCCCTCAGCCCCTGCCCCCTCAATTACACCCTCAACCGATCCCCCGACCCCCGAAACCACCTCATCGACCACCGCCGGTCGATCCCCACGCCTCCTCTTGCGTGTATACCCTATCATGCTACTCCCAACCTCCGGGGCAGTCCCCAAAGGTAAATCTCCAACCTCACCCGCACCGATATCCACCGGCGGCACCTCCACCACACCCATAGCTTCCCCCACGACCTCGACCTCCGGCCTATCGCTCTCCGATGATGAAGAGCTCGGGCTACGCTCTCCACGAGCCACCCGTGGTCGTTTCCCCCTCGAAGCAATCGCCTTCGACCTCGTCATCTCCTCGGTTTGAAAAAGAAAAAGAGAACCCAAACTAGGGTTTCGAAATCAAGAGAAAGAGAGAGGATTAAGGACGAAATGGAGGAAGAGAAGGCAAATAAATCAGGGTTTTTGGGTTTTAAAATCGAAGAGAAGAAGAAGAAGAGGGAGAGAAACCGTTTTTGAAAAGTGGGAAGAGAGAGGGTCCCTTTTCAGTTATAAGGGACCCAGTCGGGAGGCGGCTACTCACGAGTAGCCGCCCCCTCTCGAGCGGCTAGTTAGAACTAGCCGCCCCTCCCAGTTTTTCTACTTCCACTTAAAACCCCTTTCCAATCTCTTTTCAGCCCTAAATTTCAAGGTTTTCCATACCAAACAGCCATGTATTGACTTATTTCCATACACTACTTGATCAAACACGACTTTCCTGAAGTTTTGCCACACTTTCAGTACCGTTCAAATTCAAATTTCTTCAGTTCTGGTTCTTTTCCAGAGTTCTTATCCTTTGGATGATCCAATTCACCAAATCAACACTTATTTGCTTTCTGTCGGTGAAATCCCCTCCTTGCTGAGTTTTCCCAAGCACGGGAACGATAGGCACGAGGAAACTGATGCTGGGCTGCTCCGCGCACGATAGCTAAGAACCCCGACCGCGGGTTGGATCACTCACCATTTACTTTTCCCCACCTTCCACCTGGATCATCCTTTCGGCTAAAAATTCTAAGTCAAGACCTAGCCTCTGACAGTCTAAATCAACTCCCCGAATAGTACTGTTCGTGTTGGCACAACTTCTTGAAGGTCGGGCTAGCCAAAATAGGGGTCTCTTTCCTTATCATCGATCGAAGTCTTTCCTGCTTCGCACAAAGACTCTGTCCGATGAGGGACAATTGTAGATACCCCAATTTTGACCGTCCAGAGAGACAGAAATACTTCAAGTAACACCCGAAAATATCCCTCAGTTGGACATCAAGTAGAGAACCGAAGTTCAGGAAACCGGAAACCCTAACCCTAGCCCTAACCGAAAACCCTAACCCTAAACCCAAACCCTAACCCTAAACCCAAACCCTAACCCTAACCGAAAACCCTAACCTAAACCCAAACCCTAAACCCTAGCCCTAGCCCTAACCTAAACCCCAAAACCCTAAACCTAGACCTAAGCTGAAAACCAGAAACCCAGAAACCCTAAGTCCCTGGCTAGGGGGCGGCTAGACCTAACTAGCCGCCCCATACCAGGCGGCTAGTTAGTACTAGCCGCCCCCCTGACCGACTTTGGACCAGTCCCCTAGATGGTACATAAAGCAGCATTAAATGTTGATCATTGCGGCGGGTGATGACTTTTAGCCGCCTTAACTCGGCCGGATCAACCCAAGTAACCGACCCAAGCCACCGCCTGTCAGAGATGGGACGTTTGGCAGGTTATGATAGGGGCGGCTACCAGGAAGTAGCCGCCCCATCCTGGGCGGCTAGTTAGCACTAGCCGCCCTTCACCTGGTCTCTGACAAAAGAACCAGAGAATTAATGAGGGGTCTAATCGAAGCCAACCCACTCCACTACCCCCTGGATATTCCCCTGCCTCTCTTTTACTATAAATAGAGGAGGTCCCAAGCCTTTAAACAGGAACCAATTCACATCAACAATCCACAACCCACAATTCACATTCCCCTTCCCCACTAGAAATCCCAAGAGAGAGAGAGAGATAGAGAGCCCCTTTTGTGAGAGAAATACCCATTTCTCTACATAAAATACCCTCTCATCCCACCCTCCAGAAACCCGGGCTAAACCTAGCTTAGCCTCTGTCCAAAACCAAACTCATTTCCTACCGAAGTTTTGCCCAAACCAGACCAGGCCCCGGACGGCTAAACCCTATTAGCCGCCCCTGACCAGACGGCTTGATACCGCTAGCCGCCCCCCTATACACACCCCATTTGCACCCCTATGTCACAAGACTCCTTTAGTCAAGCCCCGGAAGCAGAATAGGATTACCTGTTTTTCACCTCTGTGTACGGTATATCCGTGTCTCAGAGCGGAGACCCCACAAACTCCCCACGTAGGAGATCAAATCCAATCCGACCCCTTTTCCTGCTTTTAGAAAAAGCAGGTGGCGATCTCACAAACCCTGGAATCCTCTTGAGCCGCTATCGGGTGCCTCAACCAGGAACGACACCCCTCACCCTTCCGAGAAGACGATCCGACCGAGCCCGCCACGGCACGCATCCGATCCGAATCCCCGAAGACCCCCACACACGCACGTGCACCCGCGCACCGCCGGGACCCTTTCTGAAAGCACCCACACACAGCCTTCGGAGGCCTTCCCGACGACACCGACACCCCCGACTCAGCCTCCCGCGGAAGACAACAATACTCCAAGGTATATTCTTTTATGTCTTAGTTTGGATAGAAGAATAGTATATATGCAAGGAATTCATGCTTTTCTTCTTTTCTTTCGGCTCAGGTGATAATTTTGATGATGCACAACTCAAGACATTCAGATGGAAGCTTTTGACGAACTCCCCACTTATCTCTTTATTTATTTTTTTGCTATTTTTTCAACTTTCTTTCATTTTAACTAGGTTTAAATTTTCTTTTCATGAATAATTTCCCCTTCTCTTTGGTTCTTTTATGGATGGTTTTTGTAGATGGACAAATATGTAATAGCTTTAAAAATAGGTTTTCTTTATTTTGTTTATGGGTGAATGCATGCGTGTGTATGTTTGGCGGATGGTTGGGTATGTGAGTGGATGACTTAATGTATAAATGCATGGGCTGATATGTGATTTTGATTTCTATTGCTGTTTGATTCATATCTACACAGTTTTTATGTATGAATATATGTATGAAATGTGTGTGCACAAGTTTCGAGAGAGAATGTCTTTCATAGGTATCAAAAGAGTTGAAAAAGATGGGACTGACAACAAGTTTTTGGGTAGCAGGTAAGGGGTAGCTAGTTTAAACTAGCCGCCCAGTGAGGGATGGCTAGTTAACTTTAGCCGCCGCCTGCCTGGGGGTTTTACCTGAGGAAGTGTTTAACGGGCAGGGGCGGCATGTGGTAAGTAGTCGCCAAGGACCTGGGAGTTTGTGGGGAGTAGCTGCCCCTAGCCTGGTTTCTGTCACTTGTCTGCTGCTGCTGAAAGTTCTCCTAGGTGTTTGTTTAACCTTCAAAACCTGAAAAAACATTTCTTCCATGGACCAAGTGTTAAATCTCTCCGGATTGTGCCCCTACACTGACTTTCAAGACCCTTTTACTTGAATTGTCAAGGGATACAACCCATCTAAGGTAATAAAATGAACGAAAATGCAAGGAAAAAAGTACGAGTAACCATGCTTGGCGTAAAAGGAGGGGATCTAAGTGATTCCAAGTGTGAGAATGAAAAAGAATGTCAAGTGTTTATGGGAGTGGGACAATTTTTCTTCTCAAGTGTGTGCGGAAGGGCACGAAATAAGTGTAATAGGGGCAATTTCGCTTTGGTATGGGGAGTCACTTGCGATATTTCTAGGAAATTGAATGTCTAAGCGTCTTGCAAATAAAAAATACAAGCTTATGCATAAGTGTGAGTAACATAAAGGAGCATTTTAATTTTTCAATGATTCTTTCATGTGAGAGGGCAATATTTTCAACTTTCATAAGTAAAAGATATCATTAAGCCCTGAAAGGGGCCCTTGCGGTCACTCATGTCCAAACCATGATTGTATTTGAAAGGTATAAGCTCTAGGTGTCGGTTTCTCAGGTTCGTGGTTCTCAAATGCTTGATCATATTATTCTAAATATGCTGAAAAGTCTATGAATGTACCGGAAATCAAGTCAAATAAGCTTCCTTCGGATAGACAAGCTTCCTTGTGAGTGTGTGATGTTGTAAACATAGAAAAGGTCTACTTTCGGTCGAAATTTCACCTTTTCAAGTAGACATAGTTCAATTTTAAGCTCCATTGCAAAAATAAAAGGGGAAGGGGGAGGGGGAATGGGATAAGAGTAATATCTTCCTTTGGGGCAATATTTAGAATTGTCCCAGTCTAGCATATGTCCTACATTCTAGGTCCCTCTGGCTTTCTTCTTTTTACCGCTTCTTTATTTCGGTGGAAAGTACAATCTGATTGCTCGGATGTGTACTAGTATAGCCGTTCTTTGGCATATACTTTGTGTAAAGGCGTTTAGCCCGCTAAAGTAGAGAGTTTAACCCATTTGCTTGGGTGTTGTTTTTTGTTTTGTTAGCCTCTCATTGCCTGATTTTTTTTGTTTTCAGGGGGGGCTCTTCTATTTTTCACCCTTGTTCTTTTCTGCTTGCCCTCTAGAAGTGTTTATATAGTGCCAAAGCTAGTTTTGGGACATATGCTATGTCCAGGTAATTCTTCATTTTAACCTTGGATTAATAAGAGTTAAGGGCGAAAAATAAGGGGGGATGTTTTGGTGTTTTAAAATTGTCCTAGTCTACAGGGTAGGCAATTTCTTTCTATCAGGCAAATCGATTCTTAAATCATACGTGTGTGAAGAAATGGCATGATTAGTTGATATGAGTTCAAATAAATATGAGTTTATCTTTGAGCGTCTTATAATTCTGTCATCAGGTGCTAGACACTGGAAATTGTAGGAAGAAAGAAAAATATTTCTCAAGTATTGACAATTTTTATGCATGGAATTTCTTTAGATAAAGTGCATCTACGAACCTGGGGCCTCGACTCCTTTGGCGTCTATTAAGCGGTAGGTATTCCCGGAGTAGGCATGTGTGATCACATAGGGTCCCTCCCATGTGGGTGGCAGCTTGTCTCTTGGATGGGGCTGTCTTGATGGCATGATTTGCTTAAGCACCATCTCTCTGATTTTAAATCTTCTCTCTATTACCTTCTTTTCAAATGCCCTTGCCACCCTCCTCTGGTAGGCCTGGGCGTGGTCTCTTGATTTTTTAAAGCATGAGAGTGTTTTGAAATAAACAACTTTTGTTTTCGTTTTCCTATTTTGGTTTTAAAATCATGTAAACAAATATGTATAGGTTTTCAAGGAAAAGCATAAACTGGTAAACAATTTTTTTGTTTTAATGAAAGCCTGAAAACAAATATGTATAAGATTAAGCTAAAAGATGGTAAATAACTCTTTTGATTTTTTTTGGAAAGCTGTAAACAAATATGTACAGGGTTAAGCCAAAGGGGCTTACTTGGGTGGATCGGTTCCTTGTGTTTGGACTTGCGCCGCTTCTTCGAGTCGGCTTAACTTTGATGGCCGATAGATATCCGGTGGTGGTCCATTGTTTCCGGATTCTTCTTCCCTAAGCCTCTTCACGGGTCTTCCTTGTTGAAGCAATTCTCCATCGGTGGAGCCTGATTTCCAGCATGCGAGAACCTCTAGCCGGATGCGCATTGCATAGACGCCCCAGTTCCGGACTCATGCGCCGTTGAAGCATGCTTCTCCCCAGATGGACATCACTCCCCATGGTACGAGAAGCGAAGGCATTGGTGCCGGGTAGATGAAATGGCATCGATGCTGTCGAGCCACGTTCTTCCGACGATTAGGGGATGGGGTGATCAGATGTCCATTACCATGCAGTTGACGATGGTAGAGACTATGCCGATCTTCAGTGGGAGCTTGACTAGTCCGCATGTGTTCTTGCATGTGCTGTCAAAGGCGTAGATGAATTCGTCCGATGGCTCTAGCGTGGAGATCCTGCCATCAAGCTTCCGGTAAGCGGAATATGTGAGGACGTTGGTTTTTGCTCCCGTGTCAATGAGAATGTGCTTAAACTCCCTTCCTCCAAGCGTGGCGGTGATTGCGAGGGGTGCGGAGCGCGCTCCGGCTTTGGTGACTTCTTGGGGGAGGAAAGCAATCAGATTGGGCACCATGTGTTTATTTACCAAGTTCATGATCTCGGCCGTCTCCTTTGAGGGGTAGTGGTTGTTGTAGGGGGATCTAGGTGGGCTATCACCTCCGTTTTCGGTTCCTGGGTGCAAGGTTGGTGCAAACATATTTTGTAGCACCCAGTTATCCTCATTCTCATATTGGAGGCGCTCCTCTCCTCAAATGGTCAATACATGGCCCATGAATGGTAGTCAGAGGCACTGGTGTCTGGGAGAGCAGATGGCTTGGATGCTGTCTAGCCATGGTTGTCCCAGCATTAGGGGGTACCTGGTGTCGATATCGGCTACGAAGCATTCCACCTTGCAGATCAGGGGGCGACAGTCAGCTCGAATAGTCCGGGTCCGCAGATGGTTTTTCCAGAATGATTGAAGGCTTGAATGGTGGCATGTACCAGTTGGATGAAGGGGTGGCCTCGTCTGGGGATTTCCTGGTAGATGGCGCAGGTCATTATGTTCATCCCCGACCCTGGGTCAACGAAGATGTTGTTTAGTCTCAACATCTGAAGTCGCCCGCGAATGTGCAAGGGATATACTCTCAATCTCGAGTCTGGGAAATCTTTGTCGGTAAATGATATTGTCATCGGGCGGCAAGGACTGTTGACTATATTAGTGCTTTTGGAGGACCCGTTGTCATCCGGATGCAGATCATCTGACGTATATTCCCCTTGCTCGGGTCCCTCGCTCGCTCCCTCTGGAACCTATTCAAATGGTTCGTCCTCTTCTTCACCCGGGTTGTCTAGTCCACTTTCGTCAGACTCTACGTTGATGACTACGGGTAGGGCGAGAACTGCGTGTTCTTCCTCACCGAAGAGTACGGCGAGGTTGTGATCGTTGAGGTTTAGCTGGAAAGGCTCGTCCTGCTTCTCCTCCTTGGATTCTTTAGAAAGACTGTCATCAGTAACGTCTTGCGAGCTGCTCGGCTCCAGTGATGGTTGTCTCCCCCTCCTGACCATGTTAATGGCGTAGGCTCCGGAAGTGGAGGCTTGATTGTGACCTGGCAATGGGTCAATGAATATGCCAAGTGGCTTGAATGCTTGGGAATTGCCCTGGCGTAGGTGGCTTTTGATCATGGCCCAATTAAGGTGCCTGTCATCATTTAAATCGTAAACAAAGTCCTAAAAATAATGCATTGTTCTACAGTATGACAATGATGTTGATGATATTGACAGTAACGTATCGTGCTGGTCCCGAGTAGTGAAGACCTAGCGACGGGGATGGAGATGCTATTTGTGTCTATCATTACCCTAAAGATCTTAGTTAAGGTATCTGGGAGGGGTGGGTAGGAATCTCTCTTTCCCATTCGTCTAGGGCTATAGGATGTGGGAGGCCTAACCTCATTATAACAGCTTTGTGTAGTCTGCCTAGGGTTTAAATTTTATGCTCTTGGGGAGCAGAATAAAAAAGGGGAGTCCTAGTTTGGCCCTGGGTCTGGGTTACGGGGCTCTAGAATGGTGAACTTTTGATTATCGGGTTTTGTCATATCGACACACGAGCGGGTACTGATCTGGCGGTGAAACTTTGATTAGCTTGCCGACTCTGCGCATATCCGGATGAACCGGGTGTGTACTATCTCAGAGACGTTCTTCGATCTAGAACACGTGCTTCGTTCGGGTAGAGTGCTGAAATCTGGGTAATCCCCTCTACCTTGAGGGTTTGTGCCTTACGTGGCGGTTGTCCAACCTTGCGGCTGATAAGTGGGGACTGGATTTGGACTACTGGGGTGGCACAACAGGAAATCCCGTTGTGGCGGTCAATCAGAAGCTGGTACATAGTACAGTCCCCGTACGAAAGGCTCGTACAAAGTTCTGAACTCAAACTCTGCAACATCATGTTAATTTCTTGACACTCCGTGAGTTGCAGGCCGGTTTGGTGGACAAGTGTGCGCCACTTAGACATGTAATGTTTGAATTCCTCCCTAGGCCTCATTCATTCTATGGTTAGGTCTATAATAGAGGGGGTCCTAATCCTCTAATAACCGTAGCGGCCTAAGAACTTCTCGCTTACAGTCGAGAAGTTCGACAAATTATCTATAGGGAGGGTGGAGAACCATTGCAGTGCTTCTCCTTCCAATGATTTTTGGAAGAGAAATATTAAAAGAGGTTGATTATCTAGAAACGGTCGGGCGTTTAGATAAAAAGCGGTTAAGTGAATGTCTGGGTCTCTACGATCATTGTACCTGCTAAATTTTAGGATTTTGAATTCCTCCGGTAAGTGGATTGATGAGATGTGTCTCAGGTTGTGTAGAGAAATGTGCTTAGGGGTAGAGGGACCAGTCTCAGAGAGGATTCTCCGGATGGTTTCATCTAGCATTTTTTCCCTGGGAGGGCTGCTTGGCGGTCCTGGGTTGGGAGTGGCCTGGTATGGGCCTGGGGTTGAAACGGTCAGAAATATTGGATTCGCGGGGGAAAGGGGGGCTTTTTTTTTAATGAGAAAAGATGCTCGGATAGACCGAGCAGCTGGGTGTGGATGGGGTTTTGGGAGTAGCCTTGAGGGTTTCGACAGGGATTTCCTGTCTCAAGATCTTGACTCGACGGTAATCAGTGAAGTCATGGAACATGTCCTCCAATGTTTGGTATACAAGGCTAGCCATTCTTTCCTCTAGATACCTAAGAAACTGTGTGGTCTGGCCCTCTTGGTCATCTCTCTCCTCTACAGTTTTGTCCTGGGTGTAGGTTTACATGTTGTGAATATGGAAATAACGTAGGTATGGATGAATGCAGATGTAAAGCAGTAAATAAAATAGTAAAGGTGTGCAGCTGTGTGCAGCTTAAGAAAGCAGTAAAGGGATGCGCAGCTGTGTGTGGCTTAAAGTGGTAGAGGGGTGCGCAGCTTGTGCGGCTTAAAGCAGTAGAGATATTGTGGTCAAAGCAATAAGGAGTGCGCAGCTGTGTGCGGCTTAAAGCAGTAAAAATGCTGTAATGCAAAGTAGAGGAGGGTCAGACTTAGGGGGTGAGAAATTCTACCTTCCCTAGGGGGTGATGGCATTCTAGTCAAGCTTGTAAAAAGAAGCAGAAGAGGATTATCTTTTGTCTTTTTTTTTAAGAGAGAGATCCCAGCATGATCATCAGATTTGTCGGTGTTAGAAAATCCGCGTGTGTGGGGGTTCTTCAGGGATTTGGATCCAATGCGCGCCTTGGGGGGCTCGATCAGATCGTCTCTCGGAAGGGTGGTGGGGTGTCATTCCTGGTTGAGGCACCCGACAGCGGCTCAAGAGGATTCAGGGGTGTGTGTGATCGCCACCTGCTTTCTCGAAAAGCAAAAAAGTTGGGGGTAGATTTGATCACCTTCATGGGGGAGTTTGTGGGGTCTCCGCTCTGGGACACGGAAATACCATACACAAAGTTGAAAAATAAGTATCCTATTCTACTTCTGTGCCGGCTAAAGGAGCCTTGGTTCAAGTAGGGGTGTAGGTGGGAGGCGGCTAGTGGAACTTAGCCGTCAGGTATGGGGCAGCTAATTAGGAATAGCCGCCTGAGGCTTGGGTCAACTTGGGTAGAACCCAGGTAGGAATGGAATTTGGATTTGGCAAAAGTTAAACCTGGTTTAACCTGTGTTTTGGAGAGTGGATTGGGAGGATGGATTTGTGTAGGGGATGAATTTCTTCTCTCAAAAATGGAATTCTCTCTCTCTCTCTAAGGATTTCAAGTAGTGGGTGTGAGTTGTGAATTGGAAATGAGAATGAAGATGATTATTGGATGTGTTTGAAATGCTTTGGACCCCCTCTATTTATAGTAAAAAAGATGCAGGGGAGTATCCAGTGGGTAATAGAATGGATTGGGTAATGGGGTGATTGATTTGACCCCCCATTAAATCTTTGTTCTTCTATCAGGGACCAGGTGCGTGGCGGCTAGTTGAAACTAGTCCCCCAGGAAGGGGCGGCTACTTCCCAGTAGCAGCCCCCATCATAACCTGCCAAACGTCCCATCTCTAATAAGCGGTGGCTTAAGTCGGCCATCAGGAGTGAACCGGCCGAGATGGGGCGGCCAAAGGCCACAACCCCCGCAATGATCAGCATTTAATGTTGCTTTATGTCCCATCTAGGAAAGCGGCTTGGGGCCGGACAGGGGGCAGCTAGTTGAAACTAGCCCCCCGGGATGGAGCGGCTACTTCCAAGTGGCCACCCATGTCCAGTGATTTCAGTTTTTCTAAGTGTTGGGTTAGGGTTTCCGGTTTTGGTTTTTCTAAATTTTTTTTCTATTTAATGTCCTAAAGTGGTTGCTTTCCAATTTTATTTGATGTAAATTTCTTTGCTTTGGACGGTCAAAATTAGGGTATCTACACATCCTCCGGCTCAACCACATCGCCAAGAAATGTGGCAACCGGAGGAACACATCTCGGTTGTTCCAACCCGAGCAGCACCAACCACGATCGATCCAGGTAATCCATCACTCGGGAGATGGCGTCCATGTTGACCTCCTCAACCTCCGGCCTGGGGGCATCCACCACCATCGGCCTCTGGGGGCGACACAAGTGGCACCGGGAAATATCACAATCATTCGGCATCTAGGAGCCCCGAACCAACACCCGGTGGCTCTCCCAATCATGGATATCACCCCGGGACATGCCGTACCAGTTCTGGTGACCGGGTACGGCGGGAGATATAGAAGAATGGAGACTGCCCCGGGTCAAGCCCTTGACCTGGTGGATCCACCGGATCTCCGTCAGCCATCCTCTTTCCTAACTCAACCGTGCACATCAAGATGCGGTAAACGTTAGGGACGACTAAGACAGGGTGAAGACGAAAGAAGTCAAGAAACTCAGCCACCAGGCGTGGCAGAGGTAGAGAAAGACCCCCATCCGTGAAATAACTCGGATGGAGGTGGACAAAGTCAAGAAAAAGGGTGGGGATCTCATCTTTGGACAACTCGTCATCCTAAAAGTCCGAGGAAATTCTTAACTCCCTTTGAAGGTCTGAAACAGCGGTTGTATTCTCCATTATCAGGGGTTACAAAAGTTTCATGGGCCAAAGGCAAGATGAAACGAAGGATGCTTCTCGTTCAGTCTTTAAATACAGCGTCGGCGACGCTTCGAAAGGATCATTAGGCCTTATCCTCGAAAAATAACGTCATCTAGTATGTCAACACAACTAGACTAAAGGATCTAATCGGACGGTCGGATATCTCGAGAAAAGATGGCACCTCAAGTAATCTAAGGCACGCCCAGATGACAGATCTGAACAAACGACTTTATTATTTGAGTACGAGTAATCTAAGGGACGACCAGACGACAGGTCTGATCCGGTGACCTTTTTACTCAGGTATAAGTAGTCTAAGGCACGACCAGACACCGGGACTGGTCGGTCGACCTTACTCCTCAGAGAAAAACGCGGAGGCATAACGCACGAACAGGTACATCAGGAGATGAAGAAATGGTCAGAAGACCCCAAACATCTGTAACCGCCATGATGGAATTTAGTGTCCATTACCAGCAGAACGTGGGTAATTAAGAGACGACGTGGAGAGTAATTACGGGAAACGTTTCCCTAGAAAATAAACCACTAAATCTTAGTGGCAAAACGGTTATAATGTAGCCAAACTGAACTATGTGAGAATTGATCCCCCAGGGGTAAGTAGGCAGCCTATAAAGAGGTCGCGCGACAGCACTCTTACGGCAATGGGTGAATCGAATACATTCGAGGCATCAGAACAATCACGGTCATTTGTGATAGCCAGACACAGTCTCTCCCTTTCCCACCAAAAAACTCATTCTGCATAAACCTACTACTAAAAATCCATTACCTAAATCTTTTTGAAGTTCAAAATCCCAAAATCACAAATTTAACTGTGAGGAGAAATTATCCTCCTCAATAACAATTAAAAGTCAATTGCATTCCACAAATGTATCCGACATCTAGATATATATAATGCATGTTTATATTAGATTAACATGTCACTAACTTTTGAAAAATAATGTATACAAGTCTAAAATAATAGTTTGAAATGTAACTAACTTTTGAATGTTACACAACCCAAGCAAATGTAAAATAATTTAAGATCAAACGCCACATCTAAAAAAAATTGTAATAAATACCGAACCATTGGTTGCTTTTTTATTTTAGTGGCGGTTCCAAAATGTACTTCTATATAAAAAAATCGTATTCGTAAAACTTTTGAAAGAAAAATAGATATTTTGTTCTGATAAAAGTTTTTTCTTTAGCTAAATCAATTTCCACATGACACTTAGCTCACCTTGGTTCAGATGTCACCATGATCCATGTTTCTTCTTTAAGTATATGGTCAAGGCATCGCTTGCTCAACATTTTGATTTAATAATATATATTTCAATTAGTGTAAAATTTTAATAATATGAGCCTCCACATTTTTTTCTCTCTTTAATTTGTGTTATTATTCCATTTATCAATATGATCTTAAAAGATACATCTCATTTTCAATTGAGGTGTACAATTTATGAAATAGTACCAAATTTTTGAATTTGATAAGGATATCATCAATGTTGTCCTAAGGGGTTCATAATCATATTAAAAAGCAAGGACATCCTTCATTGTCATTTCTGATTCAAATGATTTATGGTCGCTTTTGGTGGACCACTTAAGGACATGGCTGGCCAGCTCTGTGCACTAAGTACCATATTTCCATGAAATAAAAGTGTACTCCATTGTCATTTCTCATTGGCCTCCAAATGGATGTATATAACTTTTTTTATATATAGGGTTAGGTGAAAGTTATATATGGAAGTTGTTTAGCTTGGCTGCCTCCTCATTCAAGTGGACAGGCAATTCCAAGCCAATTAGTTTTGTTGTTTGATGTATCCATCCATACCCATGCCAATTTTAGGGTTTTGCTATAGGGGGACCATATTTTCAGGTCACAAACAAGCTGGTTATGGGTCAATTTGGATCTCCATATCAGATTTTTTTGTCAATCTCCTCATGTGTTTATTTTTTGCGAAACCATATTAAACCTTGATCGGACCACAAACATATTTCGATTAATATATTTTTGTGGACTCACAATAATGAACTCTTGAAATCATTAGAGTTTGCCATATATCAAAATCCAAATAGTATATACACAAAATATAATATGACATCTTAACAGATTGACAAAAGTACCCCTTTTGATTGAAGAAGTCCTACCCATGTTTGAGTCATACTCTATTCATTGGGCAATATTTAATCAGATGATAAAATTAAACATTTACTTACCAAAAACGAGTATGACATGATATACATATTGTTTAAAAAATGTGTGTATAAATTTGGCACCCACAAATGACAAATAGGCTTATGGGCAGTGTATATCATGAAAGAAACTAGACCAATGCAGGTGTCAATTCTTACTCAAGCTGCTTAAACATGTTTTACCAGACAAGCAAAAAAAAACTAATACAATAGGTCCAACTTCATGGCCTCCTAAAGATCAACCTCATTCAGGAGTCCTTCACAAGGAGTAGTAAGAAACAAGACAAAACTCCTAGAAATCCTTTGAGGTATTTTCCATCACAAATCACCCTCCCCTTGATACTCAGATAGGGAGAGGACATCCTTATTACTCTTTTTTATTATAGGCTCCTTGTTGGACACATATATATCACATTCACTTGATGTTAATACAATTTGAATACACATGAAAGGACATGATAATAGGTTATGAAACATCACCAAGTCTCCATCATCTAGCCTCTTTTTGTGAATTCCATCATTGTTATAAGGACCACATTCAAGACATGAATCAGTCACTGCATATGCTAAATTAGGGGTGCAACATGGTGGGTTAAGCCCAACCTAAGCCGACTTTTGGATGGAATAAGGTTATGGGTTTAAAGGACCATGATCAAGCTAAATCCAAGAAAACCCGGTTGAGGTTCGGGCCCATCCCGAAGCCGAGGTGAATGCTAATTTTAGATGTTCACTTCAGATTTGAGCCATATTATGATATTATTTTTATCCTAAAATTAATTACACACTTTCATAATTTTATATTCTCTATTCACTCTTCGCATGGCCTCGTTTGCATCTTTGTAATTTCTTCTACTAGGCACGCATATTATTCTTTGATGTAGTTGTTGTTAATTCGAAATTGTTTGTAAAGGCACCAAATTTAAAGTCAAACACAAACCAAATCAGATGCTAACTAATTCAGCTGAACCTTAACCAACCCATCGAATTGGGTTTGGGCTAGCCAGCTAGGTTTGACTGTCATTGTTTAGATTAACCTGACCCTTGAGTTAGAACCCTAGATACGAATTTAGACTTCAAATTGGTTCTTCATACCCGTATAGAAGAGCAAAAAATGGGCTACCTCTATTTTCTTGTAGAGCATTGTTATACATAGATCAGATATTCGGATGGTCATGATCGTATTGGACAATCAAATTGTCCAACACATGTTGGACCTAACCCGATCATCGTTAGTCTCCTTTACTCACTGTAACGAGCACATTTTCTATAAATGCTACATACAGCTCAATTCATTGATGTAACATTCATTTTGAACAGTAAAATAAATATTGATGTAACAATGTTCTTCCACAAATATTGGTAAAATTGCTTAGGCTTGTCCAAGTTGACATGAAATACCAAACAGAAAGCAACAATTTGTTGTTTCCTGGTCATTTTCCATGCCCATGCCATTAATTGTTTTCTTTTACTTCTTTTTCTACATTGGAAAATTTTGGGGTTGTGGGGGACCAGACTAAGGGCCACAGAACCACAGCTAAATATATTTGTGGATTTTTATCTCTCCCATCGATTGTATGGGCACTGCAAATGCTGACATGATTTGTGGATATGAATGTCGTCGCCATCGCCGTATTGAGCAGGGCATGTTGTTATATATTTTGATTTTAATTAAGGTTGTGTTTCGATGTGCGATTGAAATGCTGATATTATTAAAATATTATGTTTCAAACTCA
The DNA here is from genome assembly GCA_030737845.1 of Acorus calamus. Classification (NCBI taxonomy): domain Eukaryota; kingdom Viridiplantae; phylum Streptophyta; class Magnoliopsida; order Acorales; family Acoraceae; genus Acorus; species Acorus calamus. The sequence goes on from CM060870.1 coordinate 15,189,294, forward strand.
GATTTTAAAGGTGTTGTTTTGTTATCTTTTCGATGGCTGAATATTTCAACTTGAAATATAATATGGTGATTTGAAAAACTAACATAAAAATGTGTTTAGATCAGCGTTTGTGAATCTTTTGCTTTGTAAGTGTGTGGCAAGTTTTTTGATAACTTGGAAGGATCACTTAAAGAAATTTTATTTTTGCTTAATCCATGCTTAATTGTGTCATGGAATATTCTCGAGTAAGATTGATTAAATATGACGTTTGAAAACATGTTTCGATGATTTTGTTTTCTAAATCAAATTTAATCCAAACGTGTTTCCATTGCTTTTGAAGAAATATGTATTAAAATGGGGTCCGGATCTGGTCAGAATTGACTTGATCAGCCTTGTAAACTGCACACCCTATTAATCGAACTACAACATGTTCCACTCTCTTATTACATCCAATCAGCTATCAGATAAAACATAAATTTCTAAGTAACATCAGTATCCAATAAGAGAGTCAAACATGTACTCAACAATTGATTGTGTAGGTTGATTAATAGATTGTTTAATTCGATTAATATGATGTGCAATCCGATATTGATAGGATTGACTGAAGCCAATCCTAACAGTATCCAGAGTCATAAAATGAGCTAGTTTTTTAAGAATCTAGCAAATAAATGCTTCACGAAATCTAATTTCAAAACTGTTTTTAAAACTCATTTTAAAAGGGTTTTTCAATGTTACCTATGAATTGAACTGATGCTTAGATTGTATCAGTTGATTTTGCTCGCTAAATTTTGAAATTAAAGATGATAAATCACCAATTAGTACATCCTTATGAGGCTCATTTCAGTTTACAATTTTAAATATTTTTTTTAAATGATACCAATGTAATATAAAAATAATAAAACCGATGATAATAAAAAAAATAATATCCAACGGTTTTAAATCACCAATGACTTTACAAAATATCAAAGTTTTTGCGGAGACAAGATACTAAAAAGGAAATACATAACTTGATACTCCTGTGGGAGCCATCTAAATTTAACAAACATAAATAGTCGATCGCAACTATAATTTATTCTCGAACCGCTATCTCGAAGAAATTTTTGAAAGACGCAAAATGACCAAACTTCATCTTGATCTTCAGAACACGCGAGACCTGGTTATGAAACAACCAGCCCATATCGAATAGGGTGAGGAATTAACTCAGTGAATAAGCCCACTGACAAATTACGTCACATGACAGTTACATATAAAAAAATAAGGTTATATGAAAATAAGAATTTCCTTTAATAAATCTTTTATATTATGAAATCAATTTAATTTAAAAAATATATTTTAATGCAATCAGATGGCCCAATCCTTGGCCCACATCAATAAAATCATGAGAGTTAAATGATATGATCAAATACAAGAAAATAAAAAATAAAAATAAAGTTATATGAAAAATAAGAATTTTTTTTTAAAATCAATTTAAATTCGTGAGCTTAAAAAAATTATATTTTAATGCAAACACGTGGCCCAATCTTGGCCCACGTTATTGAAATCATACAGTTTATATGATATAACCAGATATGGTTCTCAATCGGAAGAACCATTCCCCAAAAACAGGTGTGCCAATCCCCAAGTGACTAAATCGCTCAAAAAACTCCCTCGAGGAGACATCGGATCTAGAAGACACTGATGGGTCGCCGCTGCCATCACTACGAGAACACCAGCACAGGATGCCCCGGTTTTTGCAGACTCCAAATAAAGGAATCCACCGCTGCAAAGAATGTTTTACCACACCCCTCACCGATCTTGGGACTTCTCGAGTCTTAGACCTTCCTCCCCAAAGGCGAAATACGACGGGGGGATTTTATTCCAGAAATGTCATGATATGCATTTTGATAAAAAAATCTCCTAGGACTAGGTTGTCTCCACTAGTCCTAAATTTTTCAAAAATCTCAAAAGCACCAAAATCCTTAATTCAAATAATTATCTAAAAAAATATAAGCATCAATATATGCATTTTATTAATTCTTGAAACAGGAATAACATAATTCATGCTATATTAATAGTCATCATAAATAAATGAAATCATGCAATTTTATTCAATAATAAAATGTAATTTGATCAAATATGAAAAATAATTAAATCATGCACATAATATCATACAAATATGATTATCATGTGAAATTCAACAATATAGAGCAAAATCTCACATAAAATAAATCGATAGGCCTACTCACCTCGAATGGACCCTGGGACCGGAGAATGAAGCCCGCAACAAAAATTACAACCTAGATGAACAAAATAGATTATTAATTAAGACCCCATAATTCAACTATAGGCCCAAGACCTAATTAGCTATCCATAATTATTAGGCATAAATTTTTATACAAAATAATTTAAATCCATCTCCATATATACTACAGCCTAAGAAGATGATCTAAACTTATTTACCATATAACTAGACACTAAAGGACAAAAACCAGAAAAGACAAAACCAGAAAAGACAAAACAGAAAAGACAAAAATCCAGAAAATTGAAAATAATAATAAAATACAAAAAATTCATTAAATAATACGAAAACACACATTTTTTCCTATAAAAATAAAAAAATATCAATTAGTAAAAATTGAAAATAAATAAAGCTTATTATGTATATGTAGAAATCATAACCCTAGTGTTATTAAAAATTCATATTTTAGAAATCTAAACATAGATTTAATTTTTAAAATAAATAATAAATTGAAACCCTAAGTTTATGAAGATTCAAATATCCAACTACTTAACATAGCTTTAACAATAATAAATAATAGATCAAAACCCTAGTTTTTATAAAAAAATTAAAAATCCCATAACATGGACATATATCTATCAAAACTCCTCCTGTTTGGGAAACGGAATAAGCGAGTATAGGGGTAGTATAAGGGTGGTATAAGAATGGATAGGGAAAATGATTGTTTGCTTGCAGGGTATAACTTACTATTACTAAGCCAGTTAAAACGAGTATAAGAGAGTATAACAATTCTAAGTAACCCCATTCCTAAACACACAATTCTAAGTAACCCCATTCCTAAACACACAAAATAACGAGTATAAGAGAGTATAACAATGGGCTAAAACTTAAACACACAAAATATTGAGGACTAAATTCCTAAAGGGGGCCCATTTGTGTGTTAGCCCATTTAATAATGTATTTGTTGTTATACCCTCAATATTTTGTGTGTTTAGGAATGAGGTTACTTAGAATTGTTATACTCGTTTCAACTGGCTTAGTAATACTAAGTTATACCCTGCAAGCAAACAACTATTTTCCCTATCCATTCTTATAACACCCTTATACTACTCTTATACTCGGTTATTTCGTTTCCCAAACGGGGGGAGTTTTGTTAGATATTTGTTCATGTTATGGGATTTTTAAGTTTTTATAAAAACTAGGATTTTGATCTATTATTTATTATTGTTAGATCTATGTTAAGTATTTGGATATTTGAATTTTCATAAATTTAGGGTTTCAATTTATTATTTATTTTAAAGATTATATCTATGTTTAGATTTCTAAAATATGAGTTTTTAATAACACGGGTTATGATTTATACATATACATAATAAGTTTTATTTATTTTCAATTTTTACTAATTGATATTTTTTTTTTTATAGAAAAAATGTGTGTTTTCGTATTATTTAATGAATTTTCGGTATTTTATTATTATTTTCAATTTTCTGGATTTTTGTCTTTTCTGGTTTTATCTTTTCTGATTTTTGTCCTTTAGTGTTTGGTTATATGGTAAATAAGTTTAGATCATCTCCTTAGGTTGTAGTATATATGGAGATGGATTTAAATTATTTTGTATAAAAATTTATGCCTAATAATTATGGATAGCTAATTAGGTCTTGGGCCTATGGTTGAATTATGGGGTCTTAATTAATAATCTATTTGGTTCATCTAGGTTGTAATTTTTATTGCGGGCTTCATTCTCTGGACCCAGGGTCCATTCGAGGTGAGTAGACCTCTTGATTTATTTCATGTAAGCATTTGCTCTATATTGTTGAATTTCACAAGCTAATCATATTTGTGTGATATTATATGCATGATTTGGATATTTTTCATATTTGATCAAATTGCATTTTATTATTGAATAAAATTGCATGATTTCATTTATTTATGATGACAATTAATATAATATTAATTATGTTATTCGTGTTTCAAGAATTAATAAAACGCATATATTGATACTTATATTTTTTAAAATAATTATTTGAATTAAGCATTTTGGTGCTTTTGAGATTTTTGAAAAATTTAGGACTAGTGGAGACAACCTAGTCCTAGGAGATTTTTTATCAAGATGCATATCATGACACATTTCTAGAATAAAATCCCCCGTCGTATTTCGCCTTTGGGGAGGAAGGTCTAGGACTCGAGGAGTCCCAAGATCGATGAGGGATGTGGTAAAACATTCCTTGCAGCGGCGGATTCCTTTATTTAGAGTCTGCAGCAACCGGGGCATCATGTGCTGGTGTTCTCGTAGTGATGGCAGCGGCGACCCATCAGCGTCTTCTAGATCCGATGTCTCCTCGAGGGATTTTTTTGACCGATTTAGTCGCTTGGGGCTTGACACACCTGTTTTTAGGGAATGGTTCTTCCGATTGAGAACCATACCTGATTATATCATATAAGCTGCATGATTTCAATAACGTGGACCAAGATTGGGGCACGTGATTGCATTAAAATATAATTTTTTTAAGCTGACGAATTTAAATTGATTTATTAAAAAAATTTCTTATTTTTAATATAACTTTATTTTTATTTTTTATTTTCTTATATTTGATCATATCATTTAACTCTCATGATTTTATTGATGTGGGCTAAGGATTGGGCCATCTGATTGCATTAAAATATATATTTTAAATTAAATTGATTTCATAATATAAAAGATTTATTAAAGGAAATTCTTGTTTTCATATAACCTTATTTTTTTTTATATGTAACTGTCATGTGACGTAATTTGTCAGTGAGCTTATTCACTGAGTTAATTGCTCACCCTATTCGATATGGGCTGATTGTTTCATAACCAGGTATCGCGTGTTCTGAAGATCAAGATGAAGTTTGGTCATTTCGCGTCTTTTAAAAATTTCTTCGAGGTAGCGGTTCGAGAATAAATTATAGTTACGATCGACTATTTATGTTTGTTTAGTTTAGATGGTTCCCACATGGGTATCAAGTTATGTATTTCCTTTTTAATATTTTATCTCCGCAAAATCTCTGATATTTTGTAAAATCATTAGTGATTTAAACCGTTGGATATTATTTTTTTTATTATCATCAGTTTTATTATATTTATATTATATTGGTATCATTTTAAAAAAAAGGAGTACAAATTTTAGTCTTTTATTTGTATTATAAATGTAATAGCGACCCGTTTACCGTTCGATAAACGATGCGTTAAAGAGAATTTATAAAAACATTAACATTTTATATTGCCTTTTGTGAACATCCCAACTATCATTTTTTAACAGGGTTTTTCAATGTTATCTATGTCTTGAATTGATGCTTAGATCGTATCAGTAGATGTTGCTCTCGGTGTTGGCAAATTTTGAATTCATAAATTTTGAATTTAAAGATGATAAGATTTCTGAAACTAGAATTGCAAAATAATCTTTAATGAAACCGAGGCTTGTGATGTCGATCTCGGTGTTGGACCTAAAAAATGAGCACACTCAGACAAATAGTAACTCACTTTTTTTTAAAATCCAAAATACAGTCCTACATATCTTGTTAAAAATCAAGTGAAGTATGTACCTCGTTAGACATTGTGTGTACCTATTGAATATTTTTTTACATTTATTAAAAATGAGTTCATTCAATTCGAAATGGAGAAATATATTATTTTTATTAAAGCATATACTTCATTAGATATTTACTATTTAAAAAAAAAAAAAAAGCATGTTTAGTATGAATTTTGGTTGATAAAACAAACTGAGTCTAACATTTTCCAATAGTAAATATCTCAAAATAATAAGCTTTCTCCACCTTTTTTTTAGAAAAATGTTAGAGTCAGTCATTTTTACTAACTAAAACTCAAACCACACATGTTTTCATTTAAAAAAATTGGTAAACATCATTTAATGAGATTTATGCTTTAATAAAAACTGTATATCGCTTAATTTCGAGTTAAGTAAACTCATTTTGAATTCAAGACATAGATAATTTACTGGATTTTTAATGAACAAGGTATACAGAAATACATTTTTTACTCTAAAAAAACTGAGTGTAACAACACCCCTTTTTTTTTTTACTTATTTTCATAACTATTCATACTAGTTTTTCTCATTCGATTTCAATCTTTTTGCCCAAACCTCATATGATTCCCAATTTGATTTTTGGATTTTTTGTTGTGCTTATTTTCATAATTATTCATGAAAATAAGTATCTCATCCTTCATAGCATTCTCTCATTCTTCATTTTCTTGTGTCTTAAAATAACTCATTGGTTGTGCAACCATAAGAGAAAATGTACATGCATGATTCGTAAATATCTTTCAAGTTATATGTTATGCTGCCTTTGTTAGTGATCCACTTAGGATAAAGGTTGATGTTGCAACTGCATTATTTCACATGCAAATTCGTATAGTCAAACGGAGGGAGTAGGAATTGCGAGGAAACTGAGAAGGACCCCATTCCTCCTTGGGAAACTTGGTTTGGATCGCCTCCCAGCCCAGGTAAGTAGAATACTGTTCTGATTTCACAGTCACCAAACTCAATCAGTTTAATTGTCTTCCTCCAACTTCAATAGAGGAGATATCATCCCAAGTATGTGCAGCGTCAGGGGCCATCCTGCCGGACGTATCCAGTGAACTCCTCTTAATTAAGAACTTTGGAAGACAATTAGTTCTTGGAGGACCCCACCTGTAGGAGAGTGGGCTGAGATCTTATAGAGCGGATCCCTTGATCCAAGGATCATACCACATTTCGATCGATGAACCACCTGAGAAAATCAACAAGTCACAATGTTGCTTCATCCATAAACCACAGACCAATATGCTCCGCCATCTAGTCGAGTGGGAAGGTCGACTAGCTGCCCAAATAGTTGTATGTCCACTGCCAGTTCCCAAAACCGTGCCCATAGAGCTGCATTATTTCACATACAAATTTGTTTTAGACCTAGACCGCCTTTAGTAATTGGAGAACGAATGCGTTCCATTTGACATGAAATCAAAAGAACTTTCAACAACTTTTTCTTTGTTAGAAATTTCAACCTTGAACTGAAATGCATGTTCAATGTTCTTTTCTATTGATCTATTGTCCTTTCTTCGTGCGCCAAAAGAGAACCCATCAGTTTATTATGAGAACATAAAGATAGATTCTTAGACTCCTTAGTGGCAGTAACAAGCTGATCAATTTTTTAATGAAGACTCCGCAAAACCTTTTCTACTTCTTTCTAATATGATATATTTTAACCAAATGCTTTCATTGGATTTATAATAAAATAAAGTCTAGAAAAAAAAAACTTTTTTGCACATAGTGACTTATCCTTTCATGAAGAGTCTCTATGAAAAGTCTGAAGTTTCACATTTGTTACCACATGAAATTCTTGCTTCAATCTATGCTTCCTTCGATTTGTGGCATTGTCTATTCGAGGAAAGATGGAATGATCCACAACTTGTTGGAGAGAAAGCAACCCCTTTGCATCCTTCTTATGGAGTTCCTTTAACTCTCTACACTCTTCTCTGAAGCATTAGAGCTTTCTATTTCTACATAACCATATATGATCAATCAGATCCAAAGATCTTAAGGGACGTAAAAATATTTTCATCTTAATGCTCCAAAATACATAGTTATCTCAAAAAAATATATAGGAACCAAATACTGAGAGATATTAAAGGCATTCATTCCATTCAATAAATCAAGTATCTCTCTTTCAATGTCTCTTTCTAACTTCCAAAAGAATCTGAGCTGCTACAACAATCCTCCTTTGTATGTCATCAACCCCAACCTTTTGGTTTCTCTAATGCCAAAAAATGTTTGAATTTGTATCATTTGTGAAGCAAATCTATTTTTTACTTCTGCCAAAAAATTAGCAATCAATTTTTTTTTCTTTAAAAACTAGATAAAACTTTTTTTTCACTCAAATCTATAGTATAGATGAATAATAAATAAAGACTAAACTACCCTAAACACAAGAAAATAATAAAGTACCCAAAGTGTAAATACAATATTTCTAACAACCCCCTTGTACTCAAGGTGGATCATACATTGAGTGTTTGCTCAAAGGAAAAGCATGCTGTTGAAATGTATGTAACTTTATGAAAATGTCTGATAATTGAAGTGATGAGGACTCCGACAAAGATATCATGACTCCGACAAAGATATCATGCCCACAAGAATGACGATTAACAAATTGACAAGCGACCTCGATTTTCTTTGTTCATTCATGAAAAATTGGATTACTAGCAATCTAATGGTGTTTTTGTTGTTGGAATATATAGAGTGGGCGCATATATGAGGACACCATGTCACTTGGAAGATGTTGAAGCCAAACAGCCTCAGCAATGCTACACCATGGCACGATACTCCACCTCTTCACTAGAAGAGAAACAATTCTTGTTTCTTAGCCTTTCAAGAGATAAGAGAATCACAAAAAAACATACAAATACTTGTTTGTAACATCACATGCCTAATCAGCATCAACATACACCTAAAGCTCAAGAACGAAAGAAGAAGGTAACAATAGACTACGAGATATAATGTCACAAAGATAACGAATAATCTAAAGAACGGCAGCATTGTGAGCAGTATGAGCCCCAACGACAAACTGACTAATAATATGTAAAACATATGAGATATTAGACGAGTAATGGTGATATACACAAGACTTCCTATGAGCTATATATAACGAGTGACATTAATATGAAGCTCACCATCATCATTAGGTCAGAGTTTAACATGAAACTCAATGGGAATTGGAGAAGTATATTCATTACTCAAACAAGCACAATCGATCAAATCCGAAGTGCACTTGCTCTAAAAGAGGATATGGCCATGAGTAGAGTAAGCGACCTCAAGCCCCAAAAAATAATGAAGGGGTCCATGATCCTTCATCACAAACATAAGCTGAAGATGCTGATTGACTGATTGAATGTGTGAAAAATCAAATCTAGTAATAATCAGGTTATCGACATAGAGTAACAAAATAATGCAATGGTGTCCAAAAGTGTGCATAAACATATCAGGATTAGAGTAACTTGAAAAAAACCAGCCGCAGAATCGTTCTGTAAATTGGGCAAACCAAGCATAAGTTGTTTGTTTACGACAATAAAGAGCCGACTAAATATGTAACCAAATGTGTGAGAAAGAAAGGCTTGGAGGGGGAACCATGTAGACCTCCTCAAACAAATTGTCACGAAAAATATCATTCTTCACATTGAGCTAATAAATGGGTCATTCATGAATAAAAGGAACAAACATCAAGGTCCTAACAGTCATTGTCTTGGCCTCATGAGTAAAATCTCATTATAGTCAATGTCATGATACTAAGTAAAATCGTGAGCTATCAAATGAGCATTGGGATGCTCAATCGAACAATCAGACTGAGTCTTATCTTGTGAACCCACTTCCAATTAATAAGAACCATTTCCGCAAAAAGAGGCACAAGATCCCAACTGAGAGTGCATTGTAACACATGAAGCTCCTCCTTCATTGCTCTCTACCATATAGGAATACCAACTATTTGCGATCAACTGGACTCCCAATGAGATGAAACAACTACAAGAAAAAGACTGCAAATTGAAAAAAAAAGTTAAGAGGCAACAAGACTTACCATTGTTGAGGTATATGGATTGTCTCCATAGATTAAGTGTAACAACGATCTGTTCCAACATGGGCGCTGATACATTCATTCTTTACAGCCCAATTTGCAGCCTAGAGACAATCCCTAACCATCTATACACTCCATTAGTGGAATGTATACTCTTCTTGTGCGATATATATACTCCCTAATACAGTGTATGAAATTAAGAAAAAATTAATTTTTACATGGGAAAAAATATGTACTGATTTGTTTAGGCAAATATATACTTTAAAATAATCAAAACGACTGATAACTACAGATGCCATGTTGCACGAAGGCTGAATGTATCAATTTCTTTTCCAACATGAGCTCTATTACATTGAGTCATTTTTACAGCTCTAAATGCAATCCTATATGCCTCATTAGCCCCATCCACTCATTGTTTCAAGGTATTTATCTCACTAAAAATTTTAAGATTTTTTTAAAAATGATATCATTTAATTCATTCGAGTATATACTTCACCTTTTATAACAGTACATACTTATTAGATGAAATTATGATTAAAAAAAATGTGTGGTCATATATATCGTTAGACGAGGTATATATCGTTAGACAACTGCAAAATGGATGGTGTTGTTATACTCAGTCTTTTTTACAGTCTAAAATCCAGTTTCAAATACCATATTAGAAATCTAGTAAAACATATATATCGTTAGAGGAAGTAGATACATCATTAATATTTTATTTTTACGTTTACTAAAAAAGGGTTTGCCCAATTCAAAATGGAGCGATATACACTTTTTATCAAAATATATACATCGTTATATGAAGTTTACTATTTTAAAAAAATAAAAACATGTGGTCTGACTGTAAAGAGGACCGAGTCTAGTAGTTTCCAATGGGCGGAAATTGTTAGACTCAATCATTTTTATACTCCAAAACTTAGATCATATATGTTTTCATTTAAAAAAAAATAGTAAACATCGTATAATTAGGTATATATTTTGATAAAAAAAAGTGTATATCGCTCTATTTTGAGTTGAATAAAATTATTTTTCAGTAAGTGTATGAAAAAATTTAACGACATATATGATTCATTGGATTTTTAATGAGATATATAAGATTGCATTTTAGATTGTAAAAAAACTGATTGTAACATCGCCTCTAACATTTTCCATTCAATCATTTTTATCAACCAAAATGTAGTTTTATATACCTCGTCAGAAAACAAGTGAAGCATAAACCTCGTTAGACGATGTATATAACTCATTAAACATTTTCTTACACTTAGTAAAAATAAGTTCATTAAATTTAAAATGCGGCGATGTATACTTTTTATCAAAGTATATATCACATTAAATGATGTTTATTATTTAAAAAAAAATGTAAGTGGTCATAATTTTGGTTCATAAAAATGACTAGGAAAATGTTAAACTCAATTTGTTTTACTAACCAAAACTCTAACCAAACTTGTATTTATTTTGTTAAATAGTAAACATCATCTAATGAAGTATATGATCTCATAAAAAGTGTATATATCTACATTTAGAATTGAATGAACCCATTTATAGTAAGTGTAAGAAAATATTTAATGAGGTATATTGAACATCTAACAAAGTATATACTTCACTGGATTTCTCACGATGTATAAAGGATTGTATTTTACACTAAGAAAAAAATGAATCTAACATTTTCCTTTCCTTTCCTTTCCTTTTCCTTCAGAAAAATGTTAGACTCAGTTACATTCACCAACCAAAACTTAGACCTCACACATTTTCATTTTTTTAAATAGTAAACATCATCTAATGAGATATATGCTTTGATAAAAAGTGTATATCGCTCCATTTTGAGTTGAATTAACCAATTTTTAATAAGTATAAAAAAATATTTAATGAGGTATATATAACATCTAACGAGGTATATGTTTTACTTGATTTCAAACGTGGTATATAAGACTGTTTTGAACTGATAAAAAACTAAGTGTGACAGCACTCTTTCTTGAGTGCTGTTACACTTAGTTTTTTTCTCAGTACTAAACACAGTCCTATATATCACGTTAGGAAACTAGTAAAACATGTACCCCGTTAAATGTTGTATATACCACATTAAATATTTTCTTACACTTACTAAAAATGGGTCTATTCAACTCGAAATAGAGCGATATACACCATTTATCAAAACATATACTTTATTATATTATGTTTACTATTTAAAACTAAATAAAACATATGAGGTATAAATTTTGATTAATGAATATGACCGAGTCTATCATTTTTTCTCTTTCTTTTATAAATAAATAAACCCAGTCAATCACAACAATCGGTAACCCAAGACCGTCAATCCAACATACATTCCTCAAACTCCCAAACAATCTAGACCCTTCGTAAAAACCCCTCTTTGAACACTCTCGAACTCTCTCTCACTCTCTCCAATCCTTGCCACGTCACCAAAACCTGAACCTTCTCGAACCGACAACAAACCCCTATAAAAACCCCTCCGACACCAACCGAAACCGACACGAAAATCGATTTCCCGCTACGAAGACGAGATGAAGCCGAACATGTTCGCTGCTACGATCTGGGCCGTTGTTTTTCTGGTGACGGTTCCTCCTGGACCGTCGGATGGGTCGTCTCTTCTTCTGGAGCCGTTCCTGGACCAGGTCGGTGGTGGTTTACGTCACGTTCCGGATCCGTTTCGGGTGTTGGAGCAGGTGCCGTTCGGGTTCGGTTTTGACAGAGAAGCTGACGTGGCGGTCTCACCGGCCAGGGTTGACTGGAAGGAGACCAGCGATGCCCATCTCATCATGCTCGACGTCCCCGGTGAGTCTTCTAGCCTTAAAAAAATCATCCCATAGTGTTACATAAAGTATCTTTTTCAATCTCAATTTCATTATTACTGTGTATTAATTTTTTTTAAAATTAATGTATGCATGTTTTTATAAAAAATTAAAATATATATTTTAATAAATTATATGTTTATTTCGTATCAAAATATATACATAGTTAATATAATTATATCAATCGCATAGGAGAGTTGATGTAGGGTTTTATTCATTGGACGTAACTATGTTAGACATTCAGCTTTGTTTTGAATTTTTAAAAAACAATGTATGCATGTTTTTATAAAATAATGAAATACATATCTTAATAAATTGTGCATTTATTTTGTATTGAAGTATATTTAAAAGTATATGTTTTGATGAATTTTATTGACGCATAGGAGCAGGGGTGGAGCCAAGAATTAGATTAAGGGGGGCCGCAAATAAGAGACTTAAATTAAGAGAATTTTTAAAAAATATATAAATATATATATAATATAAAAATTTAAGACAAAAATATGTTAGTATTTAAGTGATTCATAAAATCAATGCACAAATATATACTTAGTAGCTGTTTTTTATTTAATACCCAAAAAAATAAACATAAAAAAATACATATCTTCTATTTCAATTGTCACCACCTAAAAAATACAAAGGCTTATCATCACAAAAAAAATTCATTAACCAATAATCAATTTATTGGATAACTCAATTCTTAATGAAATTAAATTAACAACAATCTTTTCTAGAACGAAAAACATCATCCCCTTTCAAAGGGTTATACAATGTGTCCTAAATACATTTAAAAACACTTGAATCTCATTTGTTTTCCTCCTAATTCCCAAACATCAAAACAAATATAATTTTTTTTTGGATATAACATGTAAAAGATTTCAATATGACAAATAACTATGAAAAGATCTACAAGTCAAACACGTGATGCAGCGAGGGAGAGGAAGCATGGTGCAGGTTCTGGCACTTGGAGGAAGAACGTGAGAATAAGGGAGGGGAGGTTATTTGTTTCTTTATTTGGTTTATTTAGGGCATTTTAATTTGATGGGCCATGTGAGAGGAATAGCCCACCAAAACAATCTGGGTGGCTTGGGGGGGCCCGGGCCCCAACCCGCCCCTCTTTGTCTCCGCCCCTGCATAGGAGAGTTGATTTAGGGTTAGATTGAAAAAAGTGTGTATAACGAAAATCAAAATCTTTATATTTTCGTGAGTTTTGGATATGTTAGATATTTAGCTTTAATTTCATTAATGAAAGAAAGGTAATGTCCGAAGCTTACAAGAGAGAAAAAGAGGTAAACTAATGAGGGTCAGATGTCTAACGGACATACCTGGCCGACTTAGATAACCTTACGTCTCAATATACAAATTACAAATCCTTCCTCCCGGAGGTCTATCGGGCATAACTATATATGGTTGTTATGTAATGAATGGCTTGATGTTAGTTGGTCAGATTTGGAGAATTCAAAGTGTAAAATCTGAAGAAATCCATGATCTTATATTAAAAAATATCAGAATCCAAAACCTAAACACAGTCACGTGACAGTCTAATTGGGTGCATTGCATTTTATGCAGGCATGAAGAAGGAAGAACTGAAGATAGAAGTAGAAGAGAATCGGACACTCCGAGTGAGCGGAGAGCGTAAGAGGGAAGAAGAAGAAAAGAAAGGGGACCATTGGCACCGTGTCGAGCGCGCCTATGGCAAGTTCTGGAGGGAGTTCAGGTTGCCAGAGAACGTCGACTTGGAGTCTGTGAAGGCCAAGTTGGAGGATGGGGTGTTGAAGGTGGAGCTCAAGAAGCTCTCCCAAGAGAAGATAAAAGGTCCTAGAGTTGTGAGCATTGGTGGTGGTGGTGATGGTGGTGAAGTGGTGGGGGAGGTGGGTGAAGGGGTGAAGAAGAATGTTGAACTTTGAATGGGATATATGGGTTTGGTAAGGGGTGTGTGGGGTTTGTGGGCTCTTTTATTAGAGTTTGCTGTGTGGGGTTGGTTTTTGTTAGTGGATGAAGCTGTGTAAGGGTTTTGCGTATGTTGATGAATAATATAGTTGTCTTTTTTTTTTCTTTTTTTTTTTTTTTTTTTGGTATTAAAGGCTTTAGAGGAGCTTACAAGTTCCTGAAATTTACAACAACAGGCCTATAGGAGGCCTTGTATAAGTTGTTAATTATGTCAATATAGTAGTTGTCTTTGAATCATGTGGTTATGGCTTTTGATAATAGTTGTTAATTAAAAGGAAAATCTTTTTTTTTATAATTTTTAATGTAGTCTCATTTTTTATTAATTGTCCAACAAATAATGTAATTCATTAAAAAAAATATCATACATTTGTTAAAATATGTCTATTGATCAAGTCAACGTACAATTTTTCATTACATCAACAGTAGAGATTTACTAATGAATGCCAATATACATTTTTCATTAAATTATATAACTTGTTAGTAGAGATTTACTATTTTTTTGTGGACTGTCATGTATGGTTTGTATTTAACATTATCTGGTAAGAGTTATTTTTTATTTTGAATTTAATAACATTTAATTGATTGCAGTCCTACCTGTACTCCAAGAGGATCCCCTAATCACCCATACATGTCATACATTTGTGATCGTAATATATATTATGTTATTACAATGTATATTGCACTATGACACTGCAAAAACGCTACCTAGCCCTCCGAACATTCTGGCACGGCAGGGTATTCTCATCATACGTATTCATGCGCACTAAGAAGGTAATCATCAACCCACAATATATGGTCTATGGTCTGTTAAGTTTATGTCAGTTGTGGAGATGGTCAAATACCGCTTGGGCGCTCAGTTCAAAAATTTAATTGCATATATGTTATCTTGGTACTGACAATGGCCTACATGAATATTTTCATCGTATTTTGGCATCATTTTAAAAATTATACAGTTTCAAACGATATCGCGGTTTGGTCATTACTAGATTTGGGTTAGTGTGACATTCTCGCGGATGTGGGTGGATGAGGTGCTCCACTCAACGAAAAGTGGTTGGGTGTGGTGAGGTTAAGCTTATCCTCACCCCCTCTCAAATAAAATTAATGGGTGTGGGTGAATGTAGGCCTAACTTCACTACCTCCCCTTCTCACTCTCAAAACCTCCAAATGTGAGTTTCTAACTCTCTCCCTCTTTTTTCACTCTCGGGATCCCTCTCTTTGTGTGAGTTTGGTTGAGCTAGTAAAAGAATAAGAGAAGGAGAAGAAGTGGAGAAGGAGAAGAAGAGGAAGGGTAGGTATGGATGCTTATGTTTGTGTGTGCTTGATCTCCCCTTCTCCCTTTCATGCTCTCTCATGATCCCTCTCATGGACTTATTTTCCCACTTTGTGTGTGTTTTGTTGAGCAAGTGAAGGTAGAGAAGAAGAAGAGAAGGAAAGGAAAGCAATGTATCATGTGTGTGTGTGTATGCTTATGCTTGTAGCCCCCTCTCTTCGTCACCCTTCCTCACTCTCTCTTTTGCTCTCCTTTGTGTGGGCCAACAGGGGTTGGTTGAGGAAGAGGTGATGATGGTGTTGGGAGCTTGGGTGGTGTTTAGAGAGGGTGTGTGTAGGTGTGGTGCCCCCTCTTTTGCTTCCCTCTTGTTCTTCGGGGGCAACTGTAAGTGTTTTTCCTCTTTTTTGTTGCTAGTAGTTTTGTGTTGTGGTAAGACAGATTTCTGTTTTCTTAAGATCTTTGTAGAACTAGAACGTAGATGTATATTCTAAGATTTGGGTCTTCATGTTCCATGATCCTTCATATGTCTAGATGCAATATGTTAAATTTGGTGTTATAACATTATCTATGTTGTAATTAATAAGCTGATTTGTAAGGACTGTCCAGATTCGCATGGAAAATGATCAGTTTTTAAAAATATTTTATTTCAAGCATTTCGAGGCTTAATCATATTATGATGTCTTTATGAATTATGATCCTGACATGTCAATGAATGTGTATAATTTATTTGAGTATATTTACGGCGGATGTGCCAGTTATGGCATGTTTGCGTCTTTAAGTTATTATACATGTTGTAGGCCATATAAGGATTTGCTATCTTCATGAAGTAAGCTTCTATGTGTGTCAGAAAGCTTCATTTTTATTTGAGCATCATCGGTTATAAGGTTTAGAAGTTGTGACATTTCATATGTGGTTGTGCTACCATGGGAGTGAGTCGCGCAATGTCCCGCATCGAGGGTAGTGTTTATGCTTCCATTTATTAAGAATAAACCAGTCGCTTTGCTTACTTGTTTACTTTTGTTGTATTTTACAATTCTTGTACGCTTGACACGCGGTGAACTGGCCTTCAGTGAGTGGTTTGATCAACCCACTAAGGGAGCGCATAATGCACGTGCACGTGCATCGTGTATTCATATTGCGTTGTAGTTATACATATAGTTTGCTACATAGCTATATTATATTGGTGATATCATGAAATGCTAGGTAGTTCATATTTTCATGTATATATAAACCATATTTGTTTGCATAGGTATCTCGCTTTGTACCTAATACTTACCTACATCATGTTAATTGTGTAAATAATTATATTTTCATACACTTCTTGTTAGTATGAGCCTGTATCGTTTATATGTATCATTATATATATATATAGTGTGTTGCATGCTTTTGGTAGTCCTTTTATAACATTATCTCTATCCAGATCAATATTTAACGTGGTTAATCATTAGTTCATAATCGGTTGCTTGCTTATCAGTCCCTTGTTGTAGATCTGAGCATGTGGTGTGGCAGTTGCTTCTATATTTGTTGGGACAAAGCTATGACCAATTTTATGAGATGATGGACTCTCCCTCTCTCTCTCTCTCTCTCTCTTTGCATGAACTAAGTAGTAGAGGTCATTCCTACTTAGAATCTAGTTCGCATGTGGATTATTTAGCATGCACCAGCTTATATGCGTGTTCGCTCATACCCCCTTCTAGTTAGTAATATGGGTCGTTATCCATAATGCATGCTTGTCTGAATTGCATTATATCTTGTGTATTCATTTGATCAATTGCATACATATGTGCGTGTATATATATATGAATGTGTAGTATAGGTTGTTCCTTATCCAGTTGTATAGTTGCATAACATATTAATTGTTCTACGCATTCATGTCTAGCAGATGAATCTATAGTTGATCATACTATTTTTTTTTATGCATTGATTATCCACATGTTTGGATAATCAAATCCCTTGTGTTCAATAGAACTTATATCAATGGATATACTTAATGGACGGGTCCCAATACTATCGTACCCATTTAGTGGAACCATGTGGATGACTTAGCACTCTATATTCAATATTAGTCCTTGATTGCTATGTTATGGGACATGTGGTGCATGTGCCTCTATTGTTATAGAATGTCCCATGCTACAATTGCAAGTCTATTGAGTTAATAGGGCTTACCGTGGAAGGCATATGTATAACCGCTAGAAGGCTTATGCATTATGCATTATTACTAGTGCCAAGTTATGTAGTTAACTGCCCTTCACCCCTATGATGTGCTCATTTTGGAATTCAGGAGAATTCATTTCTGTTTTGGTGTTCATTAACCGATAATTATGTAATTAATCTAAGCCTACCTATGTTAGGTGCATGTATGACCCACCCATAGGGTCATACCTTGGCATAATTCAGTATGAGGACATGAATAATTCCACCGTGTCAAAGTGATGTATTTGGGAGTTCAAGTGAATTCGTAGCTTATAGGTAGTTACTAAGCGATAGTAGTTGATCCATAAGGATCGCATTGCGAGCGTGGAGTGTTGCTTCCTTACTTCATCGTGCATTGAAGCTACCTAGCGTCGAAGTTGTCCTGCATGGTGTCGCCGTGCCATCAGAAAGCCGCCAGGGAGAGGATTGCCTGGATGAGGGCTACTGAATGATATTGCGAGTGTGAAATACTTCTTCCCTACACCATCGTGCGTTGAAGATACCCTGCGTCGAAGCTATCCTGCGTAGTGCCATTGTGCCATCCAAATTGAGGGCCTCCATGAAGAGGGCTACCCGGGAGAGGGCTACCAGATGATAAACAGCATCAATGAGAATGTTTCTCTAATAGTCCCTATGATTACCCATCCGGGGGCTAAAGTGAGGGTGAGTTGAGGTCACATCTGTAGATACCCCAATTTTGACCGTCCAGAAAGACAGAAATACTTCAAGTAACACCCGGAAATATCCCACTTTTGGACATCCAGTAGAGAACCAAAATTCAGGAAACCGAAAACCCTAACCCTAGCCCTAAACTAAACCTAGCCAGAAACCCTAACCCTAGCCCTAAACTAAACCTAGCCAAAAACCCTAACCCTAGCCCTAAATTAAACCTAGCCAGAAACCCTAACCCTAGCCCTAAACTAAACCTAGCCAGAAACCCTAAACCCCACCCAAACCAGAACCCCACCTAGAGAAACCCTAAAAAACCCAAAAAAAACCAAGTCCCTGGAAAATGGGCAGCTAGACATAACTAGCCGCCCCATACCAGGTGGCTAGTTTCAACTAGCCGCCCCCCTAACCGCCCCCTGGCCGACTTTGGACCAGTTCCCTGGATGGGACATAAAACAACATTAAATGCTAATCATTGCGGCGGGTTGTGACCTGTAGCCGCCCCCTCTTGGCCGGATCAATCCAAGTGACTGACCCAAGCCACCTCTTGTCAGAGATGGGACGTTTGGCAGGTCATGATAGGGGCGGCTACCAGAAAGTAGCCGCCCCATCCTGGGCCGCTAGATAGAACTAGCCGCCCTTCACCTGGTCCTGACAGAAGAACCAGAGAATTAATGAGGGGTCTAATCAAGGACAACCCACTCCATTACCCCCTGGACATTCCCCTGCCTCTCTTTTACTATAAATAGAGGGGGTCCCAAGCCCAAATACAACAATCCCAACATCCATCAATCCATCCCCAATTCATACACAACAAGAATCATCCAATCCCCCTTCCCACTAGAAATCCCAAGAGAGAGAGAGAGAGAGCTCTTTTTGTGAGAGAAATATCCATTCCCCACAAAAAAAACCCCTCTCATCCCACTCTCCACAAACCCGGGCTAAACCTAGCTTAGCCTCTGTCCAGAACCCCACCCATTTCCTACCAAAGTTCTGCCCAATTCCCCCCAGACCCTGGACGGCTAACCCTATCTAGCCGCCCCATTCCTGACGGCTGAAACCCATTAGCCGCCCCATATCCACACCCCATATCAACACCCCTTTGTCCCAAGACTCCTTTAGTCAAGCCCGGAAGCAGAATAGGATTACCTGTTTTTCACCTCTGTGTACGGTATATCCGTGTCTCAGAGCGGAGACCCCACAAACTCCCCATGTAGGCGATCAAATCCGACCCAAACCCTTTCCTGTTTTTAGAAAAAGCAGGTGGCGATCACAAACCCCCTTGAATCCTCTTGAGCCGCTGTCGGGCGCCTCAACCAAGAACGAAACCCTCACCCCTTCCGAGAAGACGATCCGAACGAGCCTGCCAGGGCACACATCAGATCCGAATCCCCGAAGAACCCCCACATACGCGGAAGAAACACCGTCTTTTCCCACGCCGACAAAATTTGGCGATCACGGTGGGACCTCCCTCGTGAAAAACAACAAAAGGTAATCCTCTTCTGCCCCCTTTTATAAGCTTGACTAGAATGCTATCAACCCTCTAGGAAGGTTAGAGTTTCTCACTCCTTGAATTAAATCCTCTTCTACTGTGCATTATAACATCCTTTATTGCTTTGTAAGCCGCACACAGCCGCGCAATCCTTTACTGCTTTATTTACTGCTTTCAATCTGCATTCATCCCCACTCCACGTCATGGAATCCCACATAGAAGAGGAGATATTAGAGGAAAGGAATCACCAAGAGGGTCAGGCCACACAGTTCCTGACCCATCTAGAGGAAAGGATGGCTAGTCTAGGGTATCAAACGGTAGAGGACATGTTTCATGACCTCGCTGACTACCGTCATGCCAAGACCTTGAGACAGGAAACCCCAGTCGAAACCCCCAAATCCACTCCCAAAGCCCCATCCACACCCAGCTGCTCGGTCAATCCGAGCATTTTTTCATTCGCCCCCCTTTCCCCCGCAAATCCAAAATTCCCAGTTGTTTCCACCACAGGCCCTTACCAGGCCACCTCCAACCCGGGACTGGCAAACAGCCCTCCCAGGGGAGAAACACTGGATGAAACCATCCGGAGAATCCTCTCCGAGACTGGTCCCTCCGCCCCCAAGCACATGTCCCTACATAACCTGAGACAAATCCCGTCAGTCCACCTACCGGAGGGATTCAAAGTCCCCAAATTCCGCCGGTACAACGGTCGTGGAGACCCAGATATCCATTTAACTGCATTTTATCCAGATGCTCGCCCCTTTCTAGATAATCAACCCCTGCTAGTCTTCCTCTTCCAGAAATCATTGGAAGGAGAGGCACTACAATGGTTCTCCACCCTCCCTGTAGATCACTTATCAAACTTCTCGACTGTAAGCGAGAAGTTCTTGGGCCGCTACGGTTACCAGAGGATCAGAACCCCCTCTATTTCCGACCTAACCGTAGAGAAAATGAGGCATAGGGAGGAATTCGAACAATACGTGTCTCGGTGGCACACCCTTGTCCACCGAACCGGCCTGCAACTCACAGAATGTCAAGAAATTGACATGATGTTGCAGAGCCTGAGTCTAGAGCTCCGTACGAGCCTTTCGTACGGAGACTGCACTACGTATCAGCTTCTGATTGACCGCCACAACATGATTTCCCGTTGTGCAGCCCCAGTAGTCCAAACCCAGTCCCCACCTATCAGCCATAGGGTTGGACAACCGCCTCGTAAGGCGCAAACCCCCACGGTAGAAGGGATCATTAGCCAAGTATCGGCACTCTACCCGAACGGAGCGCGAGTTCCTGACCGAGGAACAGCTCTGAGACAGTACACACCTGGTTCATCCGGATATGCGCCGCCTCGGCAAGCTAATCAAAATTTTACCCCTCGATCAGTACCCGTCCCCGTGCCAATACGACAAAACCTCACAACCCATAATTCCCCAATTCAGGCCCCCTCAATCCATAACCAGGACCAAAACAGGAGATCCTTCTATCCTAACCCCCCAAGAACGCAAGGTGTAGCCCCAAGAGAACCCGTGTACAGCCCCCATGATAAAGCTACACCTTCCCCCTCCTATGGCCCAAGATGGTCAAACAGAAAAGATAGCTATTCCCCCCTCCCAGAAACCCTAGGGAACATCCTCAGAGCTTTATTGAAGGTCAATGGCATTTCCTTACCCACGGCTAGACCTTCACCTATCGGTGTTGACCCAACCCGTTTTTGTCAATACCATCGACATCACGACCACACCATCGAGCAATGCTCCTCGTTTAGAGACGTTGTCTACAACCTCGACGACGAGAGGCGCTTAGACTGGGCCACCATTAGGGGACTCAAAAACAACCCAGTTACAAGATCACTAGAAGTCAAGACGGCCCCAGAAACCCACAACCCCGTAGAAACCGCGACTCAAAACCCAAGGCCGGCTACGAAGGCTCCCTTGGAAGAACCAGAGAGCCTGAGCTATGAAAGCATCTACACCATAGAAGTCGCTGACCACGAAGAGTCACCCAGAATCATCCCAGGAGGCTTAATCTTACCAGCCCCTTCCCCCGTCCTGCCAACCCCCTCCCCTATTCTCCCCAAACCCACAAGGCTCTTTCCCCCCAAAAAAGACCAACCAATACCCCCATCACCAATCAACAGAAGCCTGCGCCCAGTAAAACAAAGCCCCCGAACCACCATTGACGCACTAAACTATCATACTACTAGAGCAGGCAGATCTTCAACACTGTACCCTCTTATAGACACCCCCTGCCTGAAACCGAAACTGAGGAACCCCGCACCGGGGATAGGATCGACATCCTAGACTAACTACGAAAAATCCCCGCAAAAATTTCCATTTTAGAACTAATCGAAACCTCAGAACACCACCAGCATGCTTTAAGAATGTTCCTAGAAAGAATCCAAGTCGACCCGCAAATCTCTACCCTATGCGTGCCAATAGCTCTAGCCACCGCAGGACTAGGGCCCGTCATAACCTTTAGACCTAAGGAAGAAGTTCATGATAAAGTCGTTAACACCTCAACCCTATGTATAACAATCAACCTCGAAGGATACTCGGTGGATAAGGTTCTAATTGACACCGGGGCAGGAGTAATCCTCACATCATTACAAACCTTCGAGCATATTGATGGACGCATAACTACACTCTTTCAAACGGACACCCGCATATTTGCCTATGACAAAACGGCTCGTCCAGTTCTAGGCTTCAAGGACTTCCGATTAAAAGTAGGGCCGCTGGAAACTAGCACTAAAGCTTATGTCCTAGAAATGGGTTCAGATTATAATATGATCCTAGGACGTAAATGGCTAGCGTCCATAAAGGGGGTCTCCTCTCCCCTGCACCAGTGCTTGAAATTCCCCTTGGGAGGTCGGATAATCAAAATACAAGGGGATGCGATCAGAGAACCTAAATCAAGGTTCACCGATAATGAAACCACCACCATAAAAACCAGTAACTCAAGACCCTTTGAAACCACCATCCACATCTTAGATTTCCCGGCCAATTGGCTAAATCCCCGGAACACTCCCCCCGTTACCTCAAAGACAAGACACCCTAGGTTTGAAAATCCAGGCTGGCGTATAATGGGGACCATGGGTTACCTTCCTAGGAAAACTCTGGGACACAAAAATGGGATCCTAGACCCCATCGACCTCCTGGCATGGCTAGACAAGAGAGGGATCGGCTCACCCAAACACAAATCTAAATTAGAGGGAAAATATAATTAGAAGTTGTACGAACATTTCGTAAGGGAAATAATCATAGAACCCGCCGAAGAAACCATATGCCCCCGCCCCCTAAACCCTATCCAGGAAAGCGAGCTAGACTACCTCTCTGGCTCCCTAGAATGGCTGCTTCCACACCGTGATAAACACCTGAACCCACACTCACTACCAAACGACAAAACTCCAGCTGACCTAGCCTCCTTTTCTCGCAGTGCTCAAGCATCGCAACAAAGGAGCGCCAGCTGCTGGAGGAAAGTCGGCTGAAACACTTCCACCAATCCAGTAGGTTGTAAATAATAAGTGTCCTTTCTGTTAAAAAAAAACAAAAAAAAAACAAAAAAAAAACAACAAAAAAAAAAACAAACAAAAAAAAAACAAAAACAAGAAAAGAAGATGGAAACCAAAACCCTAGGATCCCTGTTCGACGAGGACGACTTCACCCCAGCCTGACACCCTTTCAGCGATGACTCTAATCTCCTGAACAAACTACAGCGTCTCCCCAGTCAAGCAAAAAACCCCAACCCTAGTACCTCGCCCAAAACGGTCAAACCTACTAGGAGCCAAGTATCTGACCAGGTCATTAGCAACTTGGAAGGGTATAGCAGAGCCATACTAGGTTTAGAAAAATTTGAATCAATAGCGGTTGTAGAAGAACCAGACCTAGATGACATAGAAAACCCAGATGATGGTCTAGGAGTCTTCGAAATCTGTGATGAGGACGATGAAGGAAAAGAAGGCCTGTCTAAAGAATTCAAGCAGAGCCTTCAAAGGTTCGATGAAAAGACAGAGGAAGCAGATGAGAAGATAGAGGAGATAAACCTAGGGACAAAGACTGACCCGAAAATCATTTCGATTAGCGCAGAACTAAATCACGATGAACGAGAGAGACTGATTAAAATATTACATGAGTACAAAGACGTCTTTGCGTGGTCTTACAAGGACATGTCTGGGCTCGATACCTCGTTAGTCGAACATCAGTTGATCTTAGAACCAAATGCGAAACCAGTAAAACAAAAGCTGAGGCGCCTACATCCCGAGGTGGCTCTAAAAATTAAAGATGAGGTGAACAAACTCCACCAGGCTAAATTTATCCGGGTGGTCTTATACCCAAAGTGGGTAGAAAATATCGTTCCGGTGTCAAAAAAAGATGGAAAGATCCGAATATGCATCGACTTCAGGGACCTCAACCGAGCGTGCCCGAAAGATGACTTCCTACTCCCACACATCGACCTCCTTGTCGACAACACTGCATGATATGAGATGCTCTCGTTCATGGATGGCTTTTCTGGATACAACCAGATCCGGCTGGCAGAAAAAGACCAAGAAAAGACCTCCTTCACCACACCCTGGGGAACTTACTGCTACATAGTGATGCCTTTCGGGCTCAAAAATGCAGGTGCAACCTATCAAAGGGCAATGACCTCAATATTCCATGATATGATGCACAAGCTAGTAGAAGTATATGTGGATGACATCTTGGTTAAATCTAGAACTCGAATAGGACACGCAGAAATACTTAGGCAAGTACTGCAGAGATGCAGGGAATATTCACTTAAAATGAACCCAAAGAAATGTCGCTTCGGGGTCTCCTCGGGGAAACTTTTGGGATTCATGGTAAGTAAACGGGGGATAGAAATAGATCCGACCAAGGCAAAAGCCATCGCCCAAATGCCCCCACCCAAGAACCTAAAAGAACTAAGAGGGCTTATAGGAAGGTTGCAGTTTATTAGGAGATTTATTTCTCAACATGCTGAACGATGTCGCCCCTTTTACAAACTACTAAAAGGGGGAGTCCGGTTTAATTGGGATAGTGAATGCCAAAAGGCCTTTGATAATTTAAAAGAGTACCTTCTTAAACCCCCAGTCCTTTCGGCCCCAGTGCCCGGACGACCCCTACTCCTCTATATAGCTGCAACTAAGGAAGCCATTGGTGCGGTACTTGCACAACACGACGACATGGGAAGAAAGGAAAAGGCCATTTACTACCTAAGTAAAACCCTGATTGAATACGAAAAAGCCTACCCTCCTACAGAAAAAACTTGTCTAGCATTAGTATGGGCTTCCCAAAAATTGCGACACTACTTTCTTGCCCACAAAGTCAAATACTTTGCCAAAATAGACCCGGAAAGGTTCCTATTTGAGAAAGCCGTATTGACGGACGCTTAGCCCGATGGCAAGTACAGTTAAACGAGTTTGACGTCACATACGCCACTCAAAAATCCATCAAAGGGCAAGCTATTGCTGATCACCTCGCTCAACTACCCCTCCCTGATTACGAACCAGTAAAAACCGACTTCTCGGACGAAGAAATATTTGCGCTTATTGAAGAGGAAAATAGGGAGACATGGACGCTATACTTCGACGGAGCGGTCAACCAAAAGGGAAAGGGAATAGGAATAGCATTGATCTCTCCCGAAGGCGTCGTTATCCCACAAGCGTTTCAGCTTACGTTTAAAGCCACCAACAATATTGCCGAATACGAGGCCCTGATAGCAGGTTTAAAGACAACCTTGGCCCTAGGAGCTAAAAAATTAGACATTATCGGGGACTCCCTCTTAGTGATCCGCCAAACTCTCAAAAAATATCACACTAGAGACCCAAAGTTAAAGCCATACACAGAACTAGCCATAGTCTTGCTAAAACAATTCTGTAAGGTTACTCACATTTTCATACCCCGAACTGGCAATATTCTTGCGGATTCCCTAGCCTCTCTAGCCTCATCACTCACCTTCCCCTTATCTAAGACATCTGAAACAATCGCTATCCGGAGACTGGAAACACCTGCCACCGAACTCGGTGACTATAAAACTCAAGGTCCCCTAAAAATGAACCGGGCTGACAAAAATACCAGTACTGCGGAAATCCTAGCTCTCGAACTAGGAGATATAGACGACGGAAACCCATGGTACTTTGATATTGAAAACTACCTTAAAGACGGTTCATTCCCAAGCTACGCTACCAGCAACGACCAGAAAATAGTTTAAAGGATAGCAGTCAGGTACTGCCTCCGAGGGGGGATACTCTTCCGAGCATCTTTCAACGGAGAACTACTCAGGTGCTTGGGCGACGAAGAAGCATACACCATTGTAGAAGAGGCTCACTCTGGAGTATGCGGGGGCACGTCAACGCCCAGATGCTAGCAAAAAAGGTACTAAGAATGGGCTACTATTGGCCCACGCTCGAAGGGGACTGCAACAAATACGTTAAGCGTTGTATCCAATGTCAAACCCATGCCAACAAAATACACGCACCAGCATCTTCTTTACATCCCATGACTTCACCATGGCCCTTCTCTATGTGGGCATTAGATGTGATAGGACCATTCCGGGACACTATGGAAAACACCACCCAAAAAGCCTTCATCCTCACCGCCACAGAATACTTTACCAAATGGGCTGAGGCCGAGTCCTATGTAGTAATTAAAAGCTCTACCCTATCTCGTTTTGTCCGCACTCACATCCTGGCATGGTTCGGCACCCCCAAAGTGATTATAACTGACAATGGTCCCCAGTTCATCTCCCAAGAATTCCAAGACCTATGCGATAAACATCATATAGAACTTCATCATTCCACGCCATACTACCCACGGGGGAACGAACAAGCAGAGGCCACCAACAAAACCTTGCTCAAAATTATAAAGAAAACGGTAGAAACCCACAAGGCTACCGATTGGCCTGATAAACTGGTAGAGCCCTCTGGGCATACCTAACCTCCATTAGGACGCCCACTGGTCAAACCCCCTATTCATTCACATTTGGGACCGAAGCAGTAGTACCTTACGAAATTCTCGTCCCATCCTTGAGAATAGTACTAGAAGAAGATCTCCAAATTTAAGAAAAGAGGGAGGCACTCCTACTACGCCTCGAACTACTAGACGAGAAGAGATTAAGAGCGGCAGACCATGCCCAGGCCTACCAAAGAAGGGTGGCAAGGGCATTTGAAAAGAAGGTGATAAAAAGAAAATTCGAAATCGGGGAATTAGTACTTAAGCAAATCATGCCATCAAGACAGCCTCACCCAAGAGGAAAGCTGCAACCCACATGGGAGGGACCCTATGTGATCACCCATGCCTATTCCGGGAATGCCTACCGCCTGGTAGATGCAGAAGGAGTCGAGGTTCCAGGTTCGTGGAATGCACTTTATCTAAAGAAATTCCATGCATGAAAAGCTTTCAATACTTAAGAACTATTATTCTTCCTTCCTGCAATTTTCAGCGTTTAGTACTTGATGATAGAATTATAAGACTCTCAAAGATAAACTCGTATTTATTTGAACACATTTCCACCAAATCATGTCATTCCCTTCACACACGTATAACTGGACTAGATTTGCCTGATAGAAGAAAAATTGCCTACCCCGTGGACTGGGACAATTTAAAACTCCCCAAAGCAAAACATCCCTTATTTCCGCCCCGCTCGTATTAACCCTAGGTCAAAATGAGGAGTTACCCGGACCTAGCATATGTCCCAAAAACTGGCTCTGGCACTATATAAACACTTCTAGAGGGGAAGCATGAAAAGAATCGGGGTGAAAAACAGAAGAGCCCCCCCCCCCCTCAAATCTAAACAAACAAACAAAAAAATAAAAAATAAGAGAAAATCAGGCAAGGAGAGGCCAAACACCCAAGTGAACGGGATAAACTCTCTATTTAGCAGGCTTTCACGCCTTTACGCACGGTATACGCTAGACAACGGCTGTACCAGTACAGATCCAAACAACGGATTGTACTTTCCACCCAAAAATAAAGAAGTGGTAAAAAGAAGAAAGCCAGAGGGACCTAGGAAGTAAGACATGTGCTAGACTGGGACAATTCTAAAATATTGCCCGAAAGGAAGATATTACTCTTACCTCATTCACCCCCTCCCCTTTTATTTTTCGCAATGGGGGTTCAAAATTGAGCTATGTCCACCGGGAAAAGTGAAATTTTGACCAAGGGTAGATCACGTCCAGGTTTACACCTACACACACACTCACATGAGTTCACTTAGAAACTTGCCTATCCAAAGGAAGCTTATTTGACTTGACTCTTGGTTTCATGGATTTTTCAGCATGTTTAGAATAATACGATTAAGCATTTAAAAATCATGAACCTAGGAAAATCGACACCTAAGGCTTATACCTCTCAAATACAATCCTGGTTGGGACATGAGTGACCGCAAGGGCTCCTCCACGGGGACTTGATGGTGTCTTTTACTTATGAAAATCAAGAACATTGCCCTCTCACATAAAAAGTCATTGAAGAACTAAAATGCCCCTTTATGCCACTTATACTTACGCATAAGCTTGCATTTTCCTTTTCCAAAACACTTTGGCATCCGATTTTCTTGAAATATTAAAGTTAACCCCCCCGAATATTAAAATTGTCCCCACAAAATTTAGAATCGTCCCCACTCATATGAGAATTGTCCCCACTCACTTCATGCCCTTCCGCACATACGTTAGAAGAAATTGTCCCACCTTTTACATACCTAAAAGTTTTTCTTCGCTCACGCACTTGGAATCCCTTCCTTGCACACTAAGGCATGGTCTCCCGCACGTTATTTTCTCGCATTATATTTCCATTCCACCTTAAGATGGATTGTAGCCCTTGACGATTCAAGCAAGAAGGGCTCGAAAGTCAGTGCAGGGGCACAATCTGGACAGATTTAACACTTGGTCCATGGAAAGAATGTTTTTACAGGTCTCGAAGGTTAAAGCACTCAGGAGGACTTTCAGCAGCACCAGACAAGAAGCAAACCCAGAAAATTGTCCCAGGCAGGGGGCGGCTAAACCCAACTAGCCGCCCCCCTGGAGACGGCTAGTTTATACTAGCCGCCCCTGCTCCCTGCCCTTCTTGTCCAGGTAAAAAACCCAGGCAAGGGGCGGCTAAATACAAGTAGCCGTCCCTCACTGGGCGGCTAAACGCGAGTAGCCGCCCCTCACCTGCTGCCCCATCTGCCCTGTCAGTCCTAGTCTCAATCAACTCTTCAACTCCTTTGAATACCTGTCGAAGCATTATTTTCCCAAACATGCACACACATTTTAGACATATTTATACACAAAACCTGTATCAATACCATGCTATAATGATTATATGTTAGAACTCTGCATCCATCCATAAAATCAAAACTTATAAGCACCAAGTCATTCATTTACACACGCATACACATCCCTATAGACTAAGAAGGCTTTCTAAGACACTAAACATCCATGTTAAGGCTACTCTAAACCATGCATACAAAACCAGAAATTAAATTGTCCCACCAAAACCATAAGCGTAAATTGTCTGCTAAACATTTAAAATATAGAAGGTAAGGAAGTGGTAGTCCACCAAATACTTCAAATCCAAAGCCTTGAGTCGTGCATCATCGAAATATCACCTAAAACAAAAACAAAAAAGAAGAAAAGCATGAATTCATCGCATATATACTATTCTTCTGCCTAAAACCAAGACACAAAGGAGCTTTACCTCGGCGTATCATCATCCCCGGGAGGCCGAATCGAAGGAGGAGCGTCCTGGCCTGAAGGAAGTGGCGGCTGAGGGGAAGACTGAACCTCTGGAGCATCGGGAGCGGCGGGAGTCTCTCGAACCGAAGACGCAGCCCTTGCGTATATCCCACGACTCCGAGACGCCGAAGGACGAGAAGCACGGCTGAAGGTAGCCCCGGTGGCCAAGGAAGCCGAGAGAGAATGGTCAGGCTCAAGTGGAAGAAGGTCGAGGTCCGCCTCGGTCATCGAGCCCCCGCCAACCAATTTCCCCCTCATAGTCGCCTCCCAGAGGAGGACCTGCTGAATATCTCTATCTCTACGTTCCAACCTCCCTCGAAGACGCGTCTCCACTGCTCTCAACCTCTCCTCGAGCTCCCGTGATCTCGCCTCAGCAGCCCGGAGCCTGTCCTCGCTCGATCGAAGTGCCTCCCGATCTCTATCCCCGGCCGCCTGGAGAGAACGAAGCAAATCCCCCATCAAACCCCCGGGAACTCCCACCGAGGCCTCCAACTCTGACACCCTCGCCTGGAGGGAGTCCCTCTCGCGGCCTAGGGTGATGAACCCCTCCTCTCTCAAGGCTACCATGGACCTCAGCCGGTCCACCTCCTCCTCAGCCCTAGAAGCCCTGCCCCTCGCCTGGCCCAACTCCATCCTTGTGGCCGTCAACTCATTCCGGGCCACATCCAACTCCCTCGTCAATTCGAGCTCTCGCTCGGACACCATGGAAGGAGGAGGAGCGGAAGAAGAAGAAGCGCCGTCGGCCCTCGCTCTCGACAGAGCATCCACCTGAGCCTCGAGGACCCGGACCTGGTCCTGCAAGCGCCCTCTCTGTGCCCACAAGGCCTCTATCTACCGGACCCGCATTTGGAGGTGCTCACTAGCAGTCTTGAGCCTCTTCTCCATCTCATTTAACTCGACCTATAAAAAAAACATCAGTCAGCAAAATACTCGAGGAGAAGAGAAGAAGTGAAAAGAAAAGAAAAGGAGAAAGACTTACATAGGCATCCGGGACCTCCTCCTCCATAATCCCAAGGATGCTGGCATATTCCTGGCGGTACCAAGCCATATACTCCTCACTGCTAGCCACCTCGGGACGGCGCTCCACCAAGGTGCCTCGGCTCATCCATCCCGCCACGTACGTCGCGTAGTTCCTCGGGAGATTCGTGTCCCGAGGAATCCCAGCCACCGGGATCGAGGGGCGCTTCGGCAGGGGATCGGGCACCCACTGATGGTACCCAAGCTGGCGGACAACCCGGCTGATCACATGGAACACGACCTCATTAAAATAGATCAGCCAGACATCCCGCGACAACTCCGCAGGGACCTCCTCCTCCGTGTAGGGCCTCCACGTCATCTGTGAAGCATCAAAAGATAGGAAGAGAGCTTAGTCAAAGAAAACCAAATACAAGCCAAAGAAAACTCGAAGAAAAATTTATACCTCTTCCTCCGTCAAGACACGAAAGGCCTCCCAGAACTGAGCGAGGCGATGCAAGCGCGAGGATCCCCGGGGCGCCCATCTCATGGCCCAGGGGAGGACATGATCAAAAGGCACCAGGGTCGGCGATCGATGGCGAAGTGCTCGTACCCGAAAATCTGGCAAAGCGAGAGGAAAATTGTCATCATCAAAGTGAGCTAAACCCAAAAGAAAGCACCCTCTACTCACACATACCTGGAGAAAGGGCGCAAAACCACCAAGGTTCTTTCCCCCAGCCCTCTTGACCTTCTTCGAGAGCTCCGCAAATAGATGGGCCAGCATCGCCGCTCCCCAAGCGTATCGCCCCATGCCCTCTAGGTCCCTCATCAACAGAAGAGAATGTGAGGAAACCTTGTCGGAGGCCGTCGAGAAGAGGACCCGGCCGAAGAAGTATAAAAAGAACGCCCTCAACTCCCTCCGTGCCCTCTGTGGGCACGCGGCCGCCTCTCTCGCCTCGATCATCGCCCACCGCCTCTCGAAGCTAGCTGCAGCTTCGCCCTTCTGACGCTCTGTAAAGGAGCCGAGGCCGTATTGCCTCGACAACTGCCCAAGGGGGATCCGGTTCAGCGTCCTCACGCGCTCCACGTAGTCCCATTCTCCAATCAACTTCAGGAAGAGTGCCTTATAGTCGGCGAGGGTGGCCGCGATCACTGCCTCCCCTGACACCGGAAGACCGGTAATCCGATAAACATCCTCGAGGGTCGGCATGACAGCACCGGTGGGGAGAATGAAAGCGCAACTCTCCGGATCCCACCTCTCCGCCAAAGCCTCCACGTAAGGACGGTGGACGTGGAACGGCTCGATCAAGAAGAAGGAACGGAAGCCCGCTCCATCCACCAAACTCCTCTCCTCCTGCCCCAAGGCATCGTACCACCTCTTCGTCCCATGCCACAGAGCCCGAATGCGGTTCGGTCTCTACAAGACGAACGAAGGGAACATGGGTTAGTTTAAAAAGCAATCGAGAGGTAAGAGTTCAACTCTACAAAATTATTTTAAAACCATGCTTAGCAAAATGACACTTCCATATGCTAAATACAGAAATAAAAGCATGAAAGTAACACGCTACACTCCCCATATGATCACGCATGCTAGACAAACATCAGCACATCCCACCGTGGTCATCACTCACATGCTTTCTTACATCACGCCCTATCATTCTTATACCTTCCCTAAACGCACCTAAGCAATATAGAACTTGGACCCATGAAATGCATGCATACACTCCCTCATGCTCTACCACGATCAAACACGTACGAAGTCACATACACGTAGAAAAGTATCGCATGCAAGTATACTAAGCCATACCACTTCTCTTTCTTTTATATACAACAAGCATGGATGTACATATGAAAATTGCCCCCTTCTTTTCCAACACGGACCCATATTCACATGCTTATTATCCCACCATGATCAAAACTATACATACAAGCATGCATATTAGACACACATATCACCCACTATTATCTACTCATGCATGTTAGATACACATATCACCCACTATTACCTATTCATACCACGAAAGACATACACATACAAATAAAAGGCTAAGACTAAAGTTAGGAACATACCACGGCCCGTGTGGACCCAGGAGCGTCCACCTAGGCCTCGTCGGGATCGTCCATCCCATCGTCATCCCCCTCCTCATCCTCCTCAAACACGGCCTCCTCGGCCTCAGCGCCAACACCGGCCTCCGCGGCCCCCATGTCCATACCCTCGGCCTCCCCGGCCTCCTCCCCAACATCAGCCCCTCCGACCTCCTCCGTGCCCGCCGCACCGGAGGCTAAACCCTCAAAAACACCCATAGCCCTTCTCTCCTCCTCTGCTGCCCTGGCCTCTATGGCCTCCCTATCCAACATCCCAATAATGGCGTCCAATGACGCCCTCTCACTCTCACTTACCCCCTCGGCCTCGGCCCTTCCCTCCGTTGCACCCTCAACCAATCCCCCGACCCCTGAAGCCGCCTCCTCGACCACTGCCGGTCGGTCCCCATGCCTCCTCTTGCGTGAGTAGCCTTTCATAACACCCCCAACCTCCGGGACAGCCCCCGAAGACGTACCCGTGCCCCTAGCCGCACCGGTATCCACTAACGACACCTCCGCTGCACCCACAACCTCCCTCACGACCTCCTCCTCCACCCGATCACTCCCCGATGAACTAGACCCCGAGACAGCCCCTCTCTGCTCTCGGGAAGACCTGAGGCGCTTCATCATCGAAGTTGTCTTCTTCTCCTTCGTCATCTCCTCCGATTTCGCACAAAGAAAAACCTAAAGAAAACCTAGGGCTTCGAAATCAAGAAGAAAGGGATGATGAAGGACGAAAACAAAGGATTCAAGGCAAGTTTTTTCCGGTTTGGAACGAAGAAGAAGAAGAAAGGAGGGAAGTGGAACCGTTTTAAAACATATGGAGAGAGAGAGAGAGAGGGTCTTTTCGGTTATAAGGGACCCAGTCATGGGGCGGCTACTCGCGAGTAGCCGCCCCCTCTCGGGCAGCTAGTTACAACTAGCTGCCCCTCCCAGTTTCTCTGTTTTCATTCGAAACCCCTTTCCAATCTCTTTTCAGCCCTAAATTCCAAGATTCTCCACACCAAACAGCCATGTATTGGCCTATTTCCAGACATTACTTGACCAAACACGACTTGCTCGAAGTTTTGCCACACTTACAGTACCGTTCAAAATCGAATTTCTCCTGTTCTAGTTCCTTTCCAGAGTTCTTATCCTTTGGATGATCCAATTCACCAAATCAACTTTTACCTGCTTTCTGTCGGTGATATCCCCTCCTTGCTGAGTTTTCCCAAGCACGGGAACAGTAGGCACGAGGAAACTGACGCTGGGCTGCTCCGTGCACGATAGCTAAGAACCCCGGCCGCGGGTTGGATCACTCACCATTTACTTTTTCCACCTTCCACATGGATCATCCCCTCGGTTAAAAATTCTGAGTCAAGACCTAGCCTCTGACGGCACTAATCGACTCCCCGAATAATGTTGTTCGTGTTGGCATAACTTCTTGAAGGTCGAGCCGGCCAAAATAGGGGTCTCTTTCCTTATCATCGGTCGAAGTCTTTCATGCTTCGCATAAAGACTCCGTCCGATGAGGGACAATTGTAGATACCCCAATTTTGACCGTCCAGAAAGACAGAAATACTTCAAGTAACACCTGAAAATATCCCACTTTTGGACATCCAGTAGAGAACCAAAATTCAGGAAACCGGAAACCCTAACCCTAGCTCTAAACTAAACCTAGCCAGAAACCCTAACCCTAGCCCTAAATTAAACCTAGCCAGAAACCCTAATCCTAGCCCTAAACTAAACCTAGCCAGAAACCCTAAACCCCACCCAAACCAGAACCCCACCTAGAGAAACCCTAAAAAAACCCAAAAAAAACCAAGTCCCTAGAAAATGGGCGGCTAGACATAACTAGCCGCCCCATACCAGGCGGCTAGTTTCAAATAGCCGCCCCCCTAACCGCCCCCTGGCCGACTTTGGACCAGTTCCCTAGATGGGACATAAAGCAGCATTAAATGCTGATAATTGCGGCGGGTTGTGACCTGTAGCCGCCCCCCTCTTGGCCGGATCAATCCAAGTGACCGACCCAAGCCACCACTTGTCAGAGATGGGATGTTTGACAGGTCATGATAGGGGCGGCTACCAGAAAGTAGCCGCCCCATCCTGGGCGGCTAGATAGAATTAGCCGCCCTTCACCTGGTCCTGACAGAAGAACCAGAGAATTAATGAGGGGTCTAATCAAGGACAACCCACTCCATTACCCCCTGGACATTCCCTGCCTCTCTTTTACTATAAATAGAGGGGGTCCCAAGCCCAAATACAACAATCCCAACATCCATCAATCCATCCCCAATTCATACACAACAAGAATCATCCAATCCCCCTTCCCACTTGAAATCCCAAGAGAGAGAGAGAGAGCCCCTTTTGTGAGAGAAATATCCATTCCCCACAAAAAAAAACCCTCTCATCCCAGTCTCCACAAACCCGGGCTAAACCTAGCTTAGCCTCTGTCCAGAACCCCACCCATTTCCTACCAAAGTTCTGTCCAATTCCCCCCAGACCCTTGACGGCTAACCCTATCTAGCCGCCCCATTCTTGACGGCTGAAACTCATTAGCCGCCCCATATCCACACCCCTTTGTCCCAAGACTCCTTTAGTCAAGCCCAGAAGCATAATAGGATTACCTGTTTTTCACCTCTGTGTACAGTATATCCGTGTCTCAGAGCGGAGACCCCACAAACTCCCCACATAGGCGATCAAATCCGACCCAAACCCTTTCCTGTTTTTAGAAAAAACAGGTGGCGATCACAAACCCCCTTGAATCCTCTTGAGCCGCTGTCGGGCGCCTCAACCAGGAACGAAACCCTCACCCCTTTCGAGAAGACGATCCGAACGAGTCCGCCAGGGCACGCATCAGATCTGAATCCCCGAAGAACCCCCACACACGCGGAAGAAACACCGTCTTTTCCCACGCCGACAACATCGTCATTGTCGGTATCGTATTTTGGGAGGGTCAGCCTCCTTCCCTCCGGTTTTTTTTCACAGTATGCGTGTGTGGGGATTCTTCTGGGATGCGGGTCCGGTGTGCGCCTTGGCAGGCTCGATTGGATCCTCTCTCAGAAGGGTGGACAGGGGTTTCGTTCCTGGCTGAGGCGCCCGACAGCTACTTAGGAGGATTCAGGGGTGTTTGTGAACGCCACCTGCTTTCTCAAAAAAATCAGGAAAAATTGGGGGTGCATAAGATCGCCTTCGTGGGGTGAGTTTGTGGGGTCTCCGCTCTACGACACCGATATACCGTACACAGAGGTGAAAAACAGGTGTCATATTCTGCTTCGGGAACTTACTAGAGGAGATTTTGGGGTTGGGGTGTAGGTGAGGATTGGCTAGTAGAAATTAGCCACCTGGTGGGGGACGGCTGGTTGGAATTAGCTGCTTGGGACCTGGTTCAATTTGGACAGAACCTAGGTAAGAAATGGGATTGGTTTTCACAGAGGTTAAACTCGATTTAACTTGGTTTTTAGATAGTGGATTCGGAGAGTGAATTTGTGTAGGGAATGGGTTTGTCTCTCACTTTCTCTCTCAAGGGTTTTGAAGTGGTAGTGTAGAGTGTGGGTTTGGGAATGAAATGTATGTGTGTGGTGATGTTATAATGGATTGGGAATGTATGGGTGATTGTTAGAAAAAGAGTTGTATGCCGCCTATTTATAATAAAAAAGAGGCAGGGGAGTGTCCACTGGATAATAGATCAAATTGGATAATAGGATGGTTGATTTGACCCCCCATTAATCCTCTGTTCTTCTGATAGTGTCCAGGTGATGGGCGGCTAGTTGAAACTAGTCACCCAATGAGGGGCGGTTACTCTCAAGTAGCCACCCCAATGATGACATGTCAAACATCCCATCGGTGTCTTGGGTTGGTTATTAGGGTGGAACCGGTTGAGATGGGGTAGCTAAAGGGTACATCCCGCCTCAATGATCAGCATTAAATGTTGTTTTATGTCCCATACAAGAAAGTGGTTTGGAGTTGATCAGGGGGGCGACCAGTTAAAACTTGCCGTCCAATAAGGGGCAGCTACTTCTATCCAGTTCCCAGAATAAATGTTGGACTAGGGTTTCCGGTTTTTCTTTTCTAAGAAAGTTTTCTATTTAAATGTCCAAATGTGGTTATTTTTCAATATTACTTTAAGTAAATTTCTTTTATTTGGACGATCAAAATTAAGGTATCTACAGTCATGTGACATTTTGTATCTGTCGAGAATACTCTAGGTATGCTATGTCTACTAATGTTGTGAGGCATCATATTGTGTCTATACCTCGATGCAGATAGACTTGTAGTATTGTGTTATCCAATAATGATATATGTTATTGTTAACTGTATGATTTCTCAATAAACATCCCCATCTGGTGTGAGGGAAGGTCGCTCTTATTAGTTGGGTTTTCACCCATATTTTTCCTCGGAAGAAAATTGCATTAGTGTTGCATTTTTTGTTGTGGTGCATAATTTCTTGCCACTCACTGGGCTTGTAGCTTATCCCTCATGTACTATTTCATTCACCAGGGGATGAGTTGGGTGTGGAGTTAGAGCTTACCTGAGGCATGGTCTTGCGTGCGTGGAGCGTCCCATCTTTTGGTCGGCGAGTGCAAGACTGTCAGTAGTCCAATTGTCAATTATGTATTGATAATTGTGCTTGTTGCACATGGTGTTGCATATTTACGTGGACTAGAGTTGGACTGTCATAGAACAATGACTGGATATTCAAGTCTGTAATAACATTTTGGAATACAGACCTATTTGTATTTTGTGTTTTCTCATTTTCAGATAGCTATCTCTTTACTATTGCTTTGTTACCCTCTATATGTTATTATTGTACTCGTTTGGAGTCTTCATTGGCCTCTTGTATTTGACTACTTGATATTGATGATTATTGATACTGCCAAGGGACGGCCGCTCCATGGCATGACATGGTCATCCAATTCCAAGCACAATAAAAGGTAATAGAAAAGCAACGATACAAAACACACCACAAGGCTCCATGGTCAAACAACGCAACCATGCTGATCATAGGAAATATCAAATAACTAGGATGCATATGAAAGGATCAAAGGAGATTCTCAATGCTCCAAAGTCTAATTGAACTCTATGGTTGAATGCCATGAAAGAAGAGTTGAAATCTATGGAAGACAAGAAAGTTTGGGATCTTGTAGAATTGCCCAAAGGAATCAAAACTATTGGTTGCAAATGGGTTTTTAAAACCAAACGTGATTCTAAGGGCAATATCGAAAGATACAAGGCTAGATTAGTTGCAAAAGGATACACTAAAAAAGAAAGGATAAATTATAGAGAAACATTTTCTCCTATTTCTAAAAAGGATTCCCTTATAATAGTCATGGCTTTAGTAGCTCATTACGATTTGGAGCTGTATCAAATAGACGTTAAAACTGCCTTCTTAAATGGTGACTTGCATGAAGAGGTTTGTATGAACCAACCTGAAGGTTTTTAGAATAAAGGCAAGGAAAATATGTTATGTAGGCTTAAGAAGTCCATATATGGTTTAAAGCAGACTTCTAGACAATGGGATCTTAAATTTCACGAAGTTCTCATTGATTTTGATTTCAAAGAGAATATAGTGGATCAATGCATATACCTTAAAGTCAGTGGGAGTAAAAAATGTATTATTGTATTGTATGTTAATGACTTATTGTTAGCAAGCAATAATATGAGAATGATTCATGAGACCAAACAATTCCTATCTAGGAATTTTGATATGAAGGATTTTGGTAAAGCATCATTCGTGATTGGCATTGAGATTCACCAAGACAGGTCTCGTGGATTGTTAGGATTATCCCAAAAGGCCTATATTGAAAAGGTTCTTAAGAGATTCAACGTACAAAATTGTTCAAGCGTTGTTGCCCCTGTTGTTAAGGGTGACATATTTTGTGAACAATAGTGTCCCCAAAATGATCTTGAAGTGGAACAAATGACAAACATTCCATATGCTTCTGCAGTATGAAGTATTATGTATGCTCAAGTATGCACTCGTCCTAACATAGCTTAGGTAGTGGGTTTTCTTGGTCGATAGAAAAGTAATCTAGGTATTGAACAATGGAAAGCAGTGAAGAAAGTATTGCATTATTTGCAAGGCACTAAGGACTACATGCTTACATACAAAAGAAGAAATAATCTTGAAGTCATTGGTTATTCTGATTTTGATTATGCTAGCTGTAAAGATACTAAAAAATCTACATCTGGTTATCTTTTCATGTTAGCTGAAGGACCTATTTCATGAAAGAGTCATAAGCAAACGCTCATGGCTTCTTCTACCATGGAGGCATAATTTGTAGCATGTTATGAAGCCACATGTCATGCAATATGGTTAAAAAAATTTGTCTCAGGGTTGCACGTTGTTGATTCAATTATGAAACCCCTGATAATATACTGCGATAATGATACTGCTGTGTGTTTCTCCAAGAATAACAAAACATCTGGAGGATCGAAACATATCTGTGGAGGTAAAAATTTGCACATGGACATGTGTCGTGATAAGGCAAAAAAGTGGAACGTGGGCCATCCGACAGAAAGCCCATTATGCCCAATCCATGAAAGATGACCTCACAATGACGTCATCCGGCAGGTCGACACTGTAGATACCCCAATTTTGACCATCCAGAAAGACAGAAATACTTCAAGTAACGCCTGGAAATATCCCACATTTAGACATTTAGTAGAGAACCAAAGTTCAGGAAACCAGAAATCCTAACCCTAGCCCTAACCTAAACCGAAAACTCTAACCCTAGCCCTAACCTAAACCGGAAACTCTAACCCTAGCCCTAACCTAAACCGGAAACCCTAACCCCAGCCCTAACCTAAACTGGAAACCCTAACCCTAGCCCTAACCTAAACCGGAAACCCGAACCCTAAACCTTAGCCCTAACCTAAACCCAACCCTAACCCTAACCTAAACCGGAAACCCTAACCCAAGCCCCAGACCAAACCCTAAACCCTACCCTAAACCAGACCCTGGCCCAAACCAGAACCCCACCTAAGAGAAACTCTAAAAACCCCAAGTCCCTGGCAAGGGGCGGCTAGACCTAACTAGCCGCCCCCCCTGGCCGACCTTGAACCGCTTCCCTGGATGGGGACATAAAGCAGCATTAAATGCTGATCATTGCAGCGGGTCATGACCTTTAGCCGTCCTATCTTGACCGGATCAACCCAAGTAACCGACCCAAGCCACCGCTTGTCAGAGATGGGACGTTTGGCAGGTCATGATAGGGGCGGCTACCAGGAAGTAGCCGCCCCATCCTGGGCGGCTAGTTAGAACTTGCCGCCCTTCACCTGGTCCTGACAGAAGAACCAGAGAATTAATGAAGGGTCTAATCACATACACTATTAGCCAAGCTACTCCATTACCCCCTGGATATTCCCCTGCCTCTCTTTTACTATAAATAGAGGGGGTCCCAAGCCTAAATCCAACATCAACAATCTTACAAACCCATCAATTCACAACCACCAAATCCCAACCTTTCCCTTCTCCCACTAGAAATCCCAAGAGAGAGAGAAAGAGGGCACCTTTTGTGAGAGAAAAATCCATTCCCTACACAAAACACTCTCTCATTCCACCCTCCAGAAACCCGGGCTAAACCTAGCTTAGCCTCCGTCCAAGACCAAACCCATTTCCTACCGAAGTTCTGCCCAAACCAGACCAGGCCCCGGACGGCTAAACCCTATTAGCCGCCCCATACCCGATGGCTGGATCACACTAGCTGCCCCCCATCCACACCCCATTTTGCACCCATATGTCCCAAGACTCCTTTAGTCAAGCCCCGGAAGCAGAATAGGATACTTGTTTTCACCTATGTGTACGGTATATCCATGTCTCAAAGCGGAGACCCCACAAACTCCCCCACGTAGGCGATCAAATCCAACCCAACATTTTCCTGCTTTTAGAAAAAGTAGGTGGCGATCACACAAACCCTGGAATCCTCTTGAGCCGCTATCGGGCGCCTCAACCAGGAACGACACCTCACCCTTCTGAGAAGATGATCCGACCGAGCCCGCCAGGGCACGCATCCGATCCGAATCCCCGAAGAACCCACACACACGCACGCACCCGCGCACTATCGGGATCCTTTCTGACACACCGACATTCGGAGATTCTGACGATACCGATAGACACGACTGGACTAAAGGATCTAGTCGTACGATCGATCTTCCCGCAAATCAAAAGAAATCACCGCGGGTAGTCCACGGCACGACCAGGCGACAGGTCCGGTCGTTCGACCTTACTACTCAGAAATGAGTGATCTAAGGCACGACTAAGACGACAGATCTGGTCAGGCGACCTTATCACTCAAAGTGATCTAAGGCACGACTAGACGACAGGTCTAGTCGGGTGACCTTATCACTCAGGTGCGAGTAATCTAAGGCACGACTAGATGATAGATCTGGTCGGGCGACCTTATTATTCATCGACGTTACGCATGTCAAGAGGCCCCGAGCAGGTCCAGAAACGGTCACGAGACCATGAATGTACGTAATTACCGCAGCAGCATTTAAGGCCCATTACTCACAGAATGTGGGTGATAAGGGCGACATGGTGAGTAAATACAGGGAACATTTTCCTAAAAAGTAGCCCACTATCAGTTAGTGAAAAAATGGTTAAAAAGTAACCACCTGAACTACGTGAGACTTGATCCCCCAGCGTGTATGTAGGCAGCCTATAAAAGAGGTCGCGCAACAACACTCTTACGGCATCAGAGGATCCATCAATCGATAGATCAAGTTCTAGATTCCTCGCCCAAGGTAATCAAGAACAGTCGCAGTGACAAACCAATCATTCGTGATAGCCAGGCACAATCTCTCCCCATCCACCAACAAATCCTGTTTCCGTATAACCCTTCCACTAAATATCCTTTACCGAAAATCCTTTTTGAAGTTCTTAATCCCAAAAATCACTAATTTAGCTGTGAGGGAAAAATATCCTCCTCAGTTTGGCGCCGTCTATGGGACACTGGGACAAAAAGTTGAGAGTTCACAATGTCAAACCCAAGCGACATTCCCGAAGGAGGTCTGCAAGACAGGAGTATCCACCCAATCAACACTGGGGATAACCTCCAAGTTAATGCTGGAGGCGGCTCGCGTGGAACCCTGGCAAGCCAAGTCCAGGACCTCATGCGGGCAATGGAAGGTTCACAGGAGAACCTATTCATCCGGTTGCAAGGTTCAATGCAACAGATGTTCAAGGCTTCGATGCAGCAGTTACACATGAACGGGCGTCAGAGGCAACCAACATTGGAAGAAGCTCACCCACCAGTTCCGGCACTTCCGCAGGCTAATATCGAAGTTTCAGAAGGGAGTACTTCTTCTTCTAATCAGAGGCGACGGTACTGGCGGCGTTCACGTACTCCGCAGGTGGGCCGCCCACCTCACGAAAATCAGAGGCATGGTCGCTCTCCCCACAGAGAACGATCCGCCCGAAGGGAAGCTTCACGAAGGCAAGCACACCAGGAGCGGTCTGCCATGCGCGAAGTATCCGGTAGATACTAGCGTGATTCTCCGCCCCTTCAGCCTACTAGGGGGATGGTCACGCTGCCCCGGCATACCTTGCGCTCTGAAGTACACCGCATTTCTAGTCGGGAAATGGAGGATCACGCGATACGAGGTTTCACATCCCCGTTCAGCACAGAGATCCTCAGAGACCGACTACCAGACAGGTTCGTTCAACCCAAGTTCAAGATGTACAACGGCACGACAGATCCGTATGACCACATCTTGGCGTTCTGTCACTCCATGGCGTTATACCAGCTATATGATGGA
The DNA here is from genome assembly GCA_030737845.1 of Acorus calamus. Taxonomy (NCBI): domain Eukaryota; kingdom Viridiplantae; phylum Streptophyta; class Magnoliopsida; order Acorales; family Acoraceae; genus Acorus; species Acorus calamus. The sequence continues at coordinate 15,231,924 of CM060870.1, forward strand.
TTGATGGCCGCCTCTTCCCCTCTAGCCTGGAAGGGGCCGCATTATCTTGGTTCCATCTTCTTCCACCCGCGATAATCAGAACCTTTACAAAGCTCGGAACCATATTTGCCGAACACTTCATCTGTAGCCGGTGAAGGAAGAAAGACCTAGGGGATCTCATGATGATTCGGATGAACATGGGTGAGACAATTCGTCAATATGTCGATCGTTTTCGCATATTGAAGTTTGAAGTGGAGGACTGCAACGAGGATGCTGGAGTCATGGCTTTCCGGAATGGCTTACCAACCGGGAATGGCCTCAAGGAGTCGCTCATCAAATGCACTCTTTCTGATTTACGGGACCTAATGGGGCGTGCTGAAAAGTACGTCAAAGTGGAGGAGGAGTCTAGACTCCTGAAGTAGGTAGCAACAACTTCCAAATCATCTCCCGCTTCCACCTCTCCACCAAACAGGTCTGCTCGAGAATTTCGCCCGAAGGAGCAGCGGGGCGAGAAGAGCAGAAAGCCAGGCATCTCAACTAACGAGGTGCACGAGGGGCAGGGAATGTATTTCAGGATTCCCCCATCCCAGATCCTCTCCAAGATCCAGGGGCAACCTTGCTTCAGGTGGCCTGCTCCCATGAAGAGTGACGAGTCAAGGCGAGATTAAAACCTGTGCTGCAACTATCATAAGAGCGTCGGTCAAACCACCGACGGTTGCCGAATCCTCTGAGTATTCTTAGAAGATCAGATCCGGAAGGGTTACCTGAAGGAGTACGCTCCAGCGGAGATAGCTCCAAAACTCAACGCCCAGCATGTGACAAACATTGGCCCCAACACTGGTGCTGGGGTCATTGACGTCATATTCAAGGGTGTCCTCACTTCACCTCGTCGAAAAGTGCCCAGAGGGGCCCGACAAAGATGCAGGTGTCATTCGAGATGATGCAGATCGACCAGGAGCCAAAGCTGATCGTTAAAAGGCCTCGAGAAGATGACAACAACGTGATCACCTTTTTCTGACGCTGATCTGGAAGGAGTCCAAGCCCCACATTCGGATACTCTGGTATTACCCTACACATCTCCAACTTTGACGTGAAAAGGATCCTTGTAAACACCGGGAGCTCAGCCGATATCCTTTTCATGAAGCCGTTCCTTCGGATGGGAGTGAAGGCCGCGGACCTCCATCCAACACAGGACCTCCATCCTGTGAGTCATCCGAGCAGGGAATCAGACGGCTATGATGGACTTCACGGTCATGGACCTTCCGTCCCCGTACAACACGATCATCAGGAGATCCTGGCTCCGTCCACATATCATCAACGTCTCCACTTCCCCATGGTACAGGGGATAATGGAAATACGAGGTGACCAGGTTACCGTAAAGCGCTGTTACATGACGGCAATGACCGAAAAGTCAGCCCTACCAGAGGTAGAGGAGCTACCTGAAGAAGGAGAAATCCACCCGAAGAGGTAGCAATTACTTTAGGATCGGGTCAAAGCGGATGAGCGCCGAGCCGGTCTTGAAGAAAGGGTCTTGGAAGACCTAGAACAGGTCACGATAGACCCGCTTGAACCCGAGAAGTATTTTCTCCTCGGGAATATTTCTCTACGAAAAAGAGGGAGGCGATACTCGACCTCCTTGTGGAAAACAAGGACGTATTCGTCTGGAGACCACAGGACATGCCGGGGATTGACCCCGAGGTGGCGAGCCATCGTTTGTTCATCTCTCCGACCATCCGCCCAGTCCGACAAAAGTAGAGACGGATGGCCGCAATCCATGCCGTTGCAGTGCAGGACGAGGTGAACAAACTCCTAGCCGCTGGGTTCATCCGTGAGGTGCGACACCCCGAATGGCTAGGCAATACAGTGGTGGTTCCCAAGAAGAACAAGAAGTGGCGGGTCTGTGTGGACTTCACCGACCTGAACAGCGCATGCCCAAAGGACAGCTTTCCATTTCTGAAGATCGACCAGCTGATGGACTCCTCGTCAGGTAACAAACTAGTGAGTTTCATGGATGCTTACTCAGGCTATCACCAGATCCCAATGTACGAGCCCGACCAGGAGAAAACAGCGTTTATAACGCCCACTGACATTTATTGCTATAAAGTAATGCCATTCGGGTTGAAAAATGCTGGAGCTACATAAAAGGCTGGCACCATATCGGAAAGACCGTAGAAGTCTACATCGATGACATGATGGTCAAAAGCGTAGATCAGGGTGATCACCTGATTCACCTTGAAGAAGTTGTCACCGTGTTGCGAAAGTATCACCTCAAACTAAGCGGCACCAAATGCTCCATCGGAGTCCCTTCGGACAAGTTTTTGGGGTATTTGACGACATAGCGAGGAATCGAGGCCAATCCCGACCAGATCAATGCGATTATGGAGATTGAGCCTCCTCGGAACAAGAAGGACGTATAAAAACTGGCCGGGAGATTAGCCGCGCTCAACTGGTTCATCTCCAGGGCCACCAATCGGTGTCAGCCATTCTTTCAATTGCTGGGAAAGGCTCAGAGGTTCGAATGGACGCCAGAATGTCAGAAAGCATTCGAAGAAGTTAAGAAGTACCTCAGCATGCCACCATTTCCGGTGAGTCCATCCGTAGGAGATGTCCTACTCCTCTACATCGCTGCGTCCAAGCACGTCGTGTGCTCCGTACTGTTGAAGGACGTCGACCATGGGCAGAGGGACATCTACTATTCCAGCAAGGCACTCAGTGGAGCAGAAACCAGGTACTCCCGTATCGAGAAACTTGCGTTCGCTCTACTTGTTTCTGCTCAGAAACAGCGCCACTACTTTCAGGCCCACTCGATACACGTCATCACCAACTCACCTCTCAAAGCCGTGTTACGAAAGGCAGACGTCGCGGGTCGATTGCTAAAATGGGCAGTGGAGCTGTCAGCCTTTAACATCCACTATCGGCCCAAATATGCTATCAAAGGATAGGTGGTTGCTGACATCATCGCCGACCTGACACCCGAAGAACAACAAATCTGCGCCATCTCTGACTACACTCATTTCTTGGACACTCCATGTCAATGGGGCATCCAACCGAAAGGGGTCAGGAGCTGGATTGATTTTGCAAAGTGAAGACGGATTCCTCTTCGAGCATGCGATCAAGCTAGGATTCGATGCTTCCAACAACGAAGACGAATATGAGGCTCTCGTCACTGTCTTAGAATTCGCGGTAGACCTTGGCATCAATAAATTATCGATCTACAGTGATTCTCAACTCGTGGTGTGTCAGAGCACAGGAGAATACCAAACGAAGGATGATCGCATCTCAGCCTATCAAAGCCACACACGCACTATGCTCGCACAGATCGACCACTGAGAGATCTGTGCCATCGACCGTGATAACCACACTTAAGTTGATGCCCTGGCGAATCTAGCAAGTGCTCTAGAAGGAAGACCATCTCGATAAATCAGGGTCGAATTCTTGGGGGAACGAAGCATCACTCACCTTAAGCAGGTTATGGCAGTGGAGTCGGAATCCCAAAGGGCGACCTAGATGGACCTCATACTATCTTTCTTTAAGAATGGAGACCTCCCGGTGGACAAGGAAGAAGCTAAGAAGATCAAAACCCGATCAACTCGGTTCTTGATCTCCGAACAGGGGGTGTTGTACAAACAAAGCTTCAAAGGTCCACTCCTCATACGCGTCACCATCGAAGAGGCCCGAGAAGTGCTAGAAGAAATTCTTTCCAGAATATGCGGTTGCCATACGGCCTCAAGGTCTTTGACAAAGCGCGTATTGACCACGGGATGCTTCTGGCCCACTCTGGCAAAAGACACACTTAACCTGGTCAGAAAGTGCGACAAGTGCCAGCGGTTTGACCCATTGATCCACCTACTGGCAGGGGACTTGAATACCCTGTCAAGCCCTTGGCCATTTGCACAATGGGGGTTCGATATCGCCGGACCCATGCCGTTATCACTGTCACAGAAGAGGTTCCTCCTAGTCACCACCGACTACTTCACCAAATGGGTGGAGGCGGTGGCCCTGGCCAGAATCCGCGACACCGAAATATGGGGTTTCCTTTGGAAAGATATTGTATGTCGATTCGGGCTACCGAACACTATAATCTCTGACAACGGGACGCAATTTGACAATGCTATGGCCAGGGAGTTTTGCGAGGAGCTGGGGATAAAACATCTCTTCTCCTCTCCTCGCTACCCTCAAACGAACGGCCAAGCAGAGATCACCAACCGAACCATCTTGGACGGGATCAAGAAGCGGCTCGATGCATCCAAAGGCAAGTGGGTGGACGAGCTTCCCTCGGTACTTTGGGCATATCGCACCACAGCGCGAAGAGCCACTGGGGAGACTCCATTCTCTCTGGCCTTCGGGTTGAAGCGATTATCCCACCAGTGGAACTAGGGATTCCAACCTTTTAAACTGAAAGCTTTGAACCTCAAACCAACGAGGAAGTATTAGCATCTGAACTCGATATGAGGGATGAACGAAGGGAAGCAGCCTCCATCAAGATGGCCAATTACCGGAATCAGATCGCTCAAAGCTACAACAAAAGAGTTTCACGATGAAGCTTTCAAATCGACGACCTGGTCCTTCAAGAGGTATTCCTTGAATCCCGAAAACGATCAGATGGTAAGCTAGGACCCAGTTGGGAGGGACTATACAAGATCGCCGGACTAGGTCCCAAAGGAGCTTACTATCTAGAACCAATGAATGGAGAGGCACTCATAAGACCTCGTAATGTAATGCATCTGAAAAAATATTACTTTTGAAATGAAAGTTAGTTGCATTATTTCTAACTAGTACATGCATTGTATGCCATGTGAATAAACGCCTGTTCAAGGTCATGCTGTGGTAACTGATTTTCAGACATGACATTCTCACGAGAGGTCGCGAGCTAAGCACTCTCATTCAGGATGTTGCACTCCTAAGAGGTCACAAGATACAACACTCTATGGAGGTCGCGCGATGGACCAGTTCAGGTCGTTGGATGAGCACTCTTGCTGAAAGGTCGTGCGGGGGACACCCCATCCTTCGATTAGCACTCGAGTAAAAGGTGAAGAGTGAGACACATAGGTTACACTCACGTAGGTGAGGTCGTTCGAAATATAAGCTTTCCCTATGCTCATAGTGAGACACATAGGTTACACTCACGAAGGTGAGGTCGTTTGAAGTAAAGCTTCCCCTATGCTCACACGGTCTAAACAGGCTCAGGCCATACGACCGACATATGGAGGTCGCGCGGTAAAGACGAATAGAATTAGCCCCAGGGATCGAATTCTGAAAGGATCCAGGCCCTCTCTTCCCGAGCACTCCACCATCGTTGCAGCGCTAGGAGCGCACGAGATATCCTTGTACAATAAGGACGAAATAGATAGAAACCGTAGGCTCGCAGGGTCTAAACGGGCTCAGGCCACACGACCAGCTTGTCCGGCGATCAAAAGGTGTATAAGGTCTAAACGAGCTCAGGCCACACGACTAGCTTGTTCGATGATCAAAAGGCATATAAGGTCTAAACAAGCTCGGGCCACACGATCAGCTTGTCTGGCAATCAAAAGGAATATAAGGTCTAAACGGGCTTAGCCCATACGACCAGAGTATGGAGGGCAAACAGAACTAGCCCCATGGCTTAAATTCTGAAAGGGTGTTGACCCTCTTGGCCCAAGCACTCCAAGTATTCAAGCAAAAAAAATCAAGCAAATACAAGGACAAGTCGTTCATTAAAACATTGTTCTTTACAAAAAAGGCTTAGGCCTGAAATTGAGTCTCGGGGCCTACTGAAGCAGCGGAAGGAGACATGACAACAACTCGAGGAGATACATTATTGGATCTATCTTCATATCCTTGGAGATACCCACGATCGTAGCTCTTCTTGACGTCAGACGTCATGGAATTGGTGATCTCCTTCACTTGGTCCTACTGCATCGCCAGGGCCTCACTTCGGCCCCTTGTCAAACCCTCATCTAAAGTAGAGGCGCGGTCAGCTCAAAGTTCACTGAGTTTAACTTGCAGCTCCTGCAGTTCTCTGGTCAAAGATTGAACGCGCCCCTCAGCATTCTGCGCCCGCAGAGAAAGGGAGGTCTGATCGAAAGAATGGGAGAACCTCTGCTCGAGGAGTTCTCTAACACGTTCTTCAGCAGCTTTAGCCCGGACCAGGGTGATAGTGGCTTCTCTGCGAGCAACAGATTCAGCAAGCTTAAAGGAATGGCGAGCTTGGTTCACGATCGCCAACTGCTTGTCGACCGACCTCAACTGTGCCTCCCTTCGCAGGGCTTCGAGCTTCACAGTCTCTGAGCTACGCTCGCCCAGCACCTGCTAGATGACAAAATTCTAATGAAAAATTGATCAGCGCATAGAAAAGGGAAATCTCTGAAGAAAGGGTTTGGGCAACTCACATTGTAAAGGCTTAAACAAAGTCGAGTAAAGAGTGCGTCCGTTGTAGCCCGACGTGCGCACACCAGATCATCCTCAAGGAGGCAGCCCTTAAGCCAAGCGCTAACATATTCCCTGCTTGTGTGGTCAGCAGAAGAATCTCTTAAAGAAGTACCAGCTGATGTCGCAAGGACGGAGGTCGGAGCCAAAGGAGAAGCATACACGTTCGGGACGTCCGCATGGTGGGGCTCCGCACCCATCACTGGGGACATCACCGCCATAGTCGAAATGACTGGGGGTATCCCCTCTATACCAAAGTCAACCGGGGATGCCTCTCTACAGTTTGAACGACTGGGGGTATCCCCGCATCAGCCATATCGACGGAAGGTGCCTTCTCGACGGTCTTCTCAACTGGGGGTACCCTTGATGACGTCGTCATAGGGGGACCAAAGGCGGAAGCGTCAATTACAACCACCTCCAGGGCGGTATGAACCAACGAGTTGGATGGATGCCCCACTCCCTGAGCACACGTAGGAACTGAGATTGTAGCTATCTACACTAGGCGGCGTCAACGTCAGATCCACCGGTTGGGCAATGAAATTTGATTCAAAAACCAACCGGAGGAGCCTTTGAGAGCGCCGCCTCGTCCCAAGACGCAGTCCGGGAGGAGGATGAACCAAACCCTGACCCCCCGATTGCTCAATCACACTGGCAGGAAAGGTTGCAACCAGAGGAGCACGTCTCGGTTCCTCCAACCCAAGCAGCACCCACCACGAATGGTCCGGATACTTCATCGATCGGGAGTTGGCGTCCATATTCACCTCCTCGACCTCTGGCCTGGGGATGTCCACCATTGACCTCTGGGGACGACACAAGTGGCGTTAGGAGATATCCCAACCAACCGGCATCCATTGGCCCCGCACCAGCACCCGGCGGATCTCCTAGTTATAAATATCCCCCGAGACATGCCAAGTACCAGTTCTGGTGCTTCTGCACGGGAGATATGAAAGACGGAGAGCGTCCCGAGATCGAGCACTTGATCTAGTAAATCCACCGGATCTCCGACAGGCCCAACTCAGCCCCCGTCTTCTTCCCTAACTCGACCGTGCACATCAGGATGCGGTACACGTTGGGGACGACCAAGATGGGGTGAAGACGAAAAAAGTCAAGAAATTCGGCTATCAAGCGTGGCAAGGGCAGAGAAAGACCTCTATCCTTGAAATAACTCAGATGGAGGAGGATAGAGTCAAGGAAAAGGGTAGGGATCTTGTCCTTAGACAACTCATCAACTGAGAAGTCTGAGGAAATCCCCAACTCCTTGTGAAGGTCTGAAAAAGCAGAAGCGTTCTCCATTGTCAGGAGGAACAAAAGCTTCAAGAGGAAGAAGAAGGCGAGGTGGGATGAGAAATGCTTCCTGCTTTGGCCTTTAAATAGGACATTGGCGACGCTTCGAAAAGACAGCAGCAATAATTTGCTGCGGATATTGAGGTGTAATCAATGCCTTGAAAAGTATTTCACGAAACCCTAAGGGGTGCCAACATTTGGGTTATCGAAGAAATAGTGACGTGGGAAGCCACGCGGCATTAAGAGCCGACTCAACAAATCGGCCGCCAAATCCGCAACAGAGCAGAGAATCCCGAGGGATCAGGCGACCACATTTTTGACTCTCGAAGAAGGATAAAAGACGACCGGATTTCCTCATATCTCCTGCTCTCTCGACACTTCAAAAGAATAGGAGAGGGGGTATCTGTGCAGGTAAAAAACTGCATCTGGACACGTGTCGTGATAAAGCAAAAATGTGGAACATGGGTCATCCGGCAGAAAGCCCATTATGCCCAATCCACGAAAGATGACCTCACGATGACATCATCCGACAGGTCGACACGACTAAACTAAAGGATATAGTCGTGCGATTGATCTTCCCGCAAATCAAAAGGAATCACCGCGGGTAGTCTAAGGCACGACCAGGCAACAAGTCCGGTCGTTCGACCTTGCTACTCAGAAACGAGTGATCTAAGGCACGACTAAGACGACAGGTCTGGTCGGGCGACCTTATCACTCAGGTGCGAAGTGATCTAAAGAACGACTAGACGACAAGTCTAGTTGGGCGACCTTATCACTCATGTACGAGTAATCTAAGGCACAACTAGACGATAGGTCTGGTCGGACGACCTTATTATTCGTCGATGTTACGCATGTCAAGAGGCCCCGAGCAGGTCCAAAAACGGTCAAGGGACCATGAACGTACGTAACTGTCATGGCAGCATTTAAGGCCCATTATTCACAGAACGTGGGTGATAAGGGCGACATGGTGAGTAAATACAGGGAACATTTCCCTAAAAAGTAGCCCACTACCAGTTAGTGGGAAAACGGTTACAAAGTAACCAACTGAACTACGTGAGACTTGATCCCCCAGCGGGTACGTAGGCAGCCTATAAAAGAGGTCGTGCGACAGCACTCTTACGGCATCGGAGGATCCAGCAATCGATAGATCAAGTTCTAGATTCCTCACCTAAGGCAATCAAGAACAGTCGCAGTGACAACTCAGTCATTCGTGACAGCCAGACACAGTCTCTCCCCTTCCACCAACAAATCATGTTTCCATTTAAGCCTTCCATTAAATATCCTTTACCGAAAATCCTTTTTAATCCAATAAATCACATATTTAACTGTGAGGGGAATATATCCTCCTCAATATCGATATTAAGTATTTAGCTGTAAAAGAGAGAGTTCATAATGGAATTGTCTCTATTCATCATATAAGTAATTTACTCATGTTAGCAGATCCTTTGACAAAAAGGCTTCCACCAAAGCTCTTTAATGATCATGTTGCACGCATGGGCTTGATGCACTACAAGAAATTCGAGCATTAGCTGCAAAATGTTTCGTAGCAAAAACCCCATGTTTCGTAGCTAATACCCTTTCTCGACGAAATATATTCGTTGCAATAATCATTGCAAAAGCCTTGTAACTAAATACAATTTGCTACGCAATTTTTATTTCGTAGCAAAAGAGCTCTTTTGCTACAAATTACTTATCGTAGCAAAATGTATTTGCTACAAATATATTTCATATGAAAGGATCGTATTTGCTACGAATTGATTTCGTAGCCAAAAATAGAATTTGCTCCGGCATTTATTTCGTAGCAATATATTACCTTTTGCTACGAATTTATTCCGTTGCAAAAGGTTTCTTTGCACTACGAAATCTTATTCGTAGCAAAAAGTTTCTTTTAGCTACGAAATATTGTTTGTTGTAAATAGGCTATCATAGCAAAAAAGAGACGTTTTTGCTATGAAATTATTTCGCAGCTAAAAGTATATTAAGTGAATAAAAAAACAGAAAGACCTTTCCCTGCGAAATATTTCGCAGGAAAAGGTCATATTTTCCAAAATCATTTTTTAAATTTTCAGCTAAAAGTATATAAGCTGCATTAAATAAACATCTAATTATGATAATAATAAAACAATCCAAGTTTTAATTAAAACTAATTGTATAAATTACAAAAAGGTCTAATATAAATCCAAAGAAAATATAACAAAAATAGACATCTCATAGACAAAGTTATAATACAAGTCAAAAGAAAATACATCAAAAGGAGACATCTCAGGGATCTGATGGGGGCAAGGGAGGATCTCCAGAAGACTCAGATGCAATTGCTTCTAATCTAGGCTGCTGAGGAACTGCTGGCATCTGAGGTTGTTGAGGACGCCTAATTCAGGAAATTTTTGTAGCAACGCATTCAATACCGGTTGCATGGTAGATATGTACTCCCGCTGAGTCTCAAGTTGTACTCACTGACTCTACAACTGATCTCGCAACTTCTCCAACTCATCAACCGCAGGAGATACCTTGTTGGTTCCACTACACTGACCAAAAGTGGCAGGGCCTGGCCCCCAACCTAATCCACGTAGGTATCCTGACCAATGCCCTAGGACCTGTTGCGTGATCTCTATCTCATCGAATGATGTTGGCTCCCTCTCGACAGTAGACTGAGATTGTGATTGTCACCACTCCATCTCTCGCTACAAAATAGAATTGAATCCCAAAAATATTTTAAACAGACACCTATAAAAGATCGTCTATGTTTTCTTCCTATTAAAAACTATGTATAAAAGGGTTAAGGTGGTAACGTACATCGATGTCAAGGCTCCACATTTGTCCAGCCTCACGCATGGCTGCCACACATTGTTTGGTCAATTAGTCACACACATTGTTTGGTCAAACAGGCTTTCATGCCCTTAAATTGATTGGTCATGCATGAAGAATCTGAACTGGAGGAACCAATAACTAAGGTAACTTTACATTATTTATAAAATTCAATGCTTAGAACATGATCACTTTATGTTAATCCTGATCTAAAGCTCTACATTCATAAGTCACTGAATATGAAAAAACTTGAACTGACAGAATATAAAGAAGTGCAGGTGGAATGTCAGAGAAGAAGCTCATGAAAAAGGCCAATGTGAACTTGACAATGTAAGATGATTGTTTGAATTTTTGCTTTGTCTCTTACTTTCTCTCTGTGATCTAACACTAACCTTTCATTTGATGTAGTTCGAAGCGTGAGTGAGAGAGGCTTATAGGGGGAGTGGTTTAGGAAGATATGGTGTTTAAATTCCAGTTGAGTGTTCAGCAGGAACTGAGATTGTAGCTATCTACACTAGGTTGTTTTATATGTTTCTTTTCCTATTTATAACTTCTGTTACTCTGTAGTGTACTTATTAACTACTACTCTTACCATCCTAACCACTTATCTCATGTCACTGCTTGTTTGATTTGGCTCTCCTTCCCCTATCACATTAGATTCTAGTAGCTGATAACATGGACTGTGTTTGAATGTCATGAGATGATGTACCTACCATTTACGCACAGAAGTCTCATCCACAATAATGGTGTATAATACCTATGTCAATTTCTCATCCCCACAATTTGACAAAAAATTCTACAATCAAATATCAATTTCTAGAGACCAACAAAATTCAATGCATCATGCCTCCATAAAAATCTAGTCTACACTAACATCACGTGCATTCCTTGGTTTGGGATTGTGGGCTTTAAGGGCATGAATGCCTATTTGACCAAACAATGTGTGTGACTAGTTGACCAAACAATTATTTAGAGTGCTGTCACTAATGAGTCAGATTGGGTCTGTCATTTATTTTTATTTTTTAGAACTTCATTTTCAGTCTCAATTCTAATTTATATGTGTTGTAATGTAATAATGAGATATATGTGTTCTAATTTTTTAAAGAATGTATATAATGTAATGAGATATATTTATAAAAAGAGCGTATTGTATAGATGTATTTATAGAAAATGTAACAAAATTATATCATTGGTTTGAAGTAATTTCAAATAATAAAAGAATTTATTTTACATGGATAAGCTTTTCCAGAAAAATAAAAACTAAATTGCATGTTGGTGACAGTGAATTTATTTTACCAAAAATGATTTCCATTGTTTTTTTATGAGGAAAATATTTACATTATATAACTTTTAAATCTAAACAAATTATTCAAAAAAAACTTACAATGTTGTTTCATAAAGTCTACGTGTATAATATAAAAAGTTATTAAAAATGTCAATTATATATTTTTTTCATAAATAAGAGGTATTAAAATTTAGGCATATAATAATCAAATTTATGTAAATCATATAAATAAACTTTCAATATTTTAAAATCTACGGTTGTTGCTTTATATGTTCATATCTACTTAATCTTTGTATCACTTTTATTATATCCTAAACATTCTCCTATAAATAAGACAATATTCAAATAATAAATCTTTTATGTGTCGTTTTATATATTCAATATCAACATAATCTATCTATCTCTTTCACCATATCCTAAAAATTCTAATAAGATAATAATCAAATTTTAAATCTTTTACGTATTATTTTTGAATTTTCATAATCCTTTAATAAAATCTCTTATAGATAAAGATAATATTCAAACTTAAATCTATTATATATAGTTATATCCTATTTAACTTTTAGACCGTAGATTAAAATCGTTATAATAATATGTCAACATGTTCGTACGCTACTATGTCAATTTTCAGAGCATTCTAAGATTGACTTGGGGGTCAAATCAAAAGTTATTTTTATTATTTTTGATAGTTTTGAGTTTGTTAGGATTTTATGCATTTGTTAGGATTTTACTATATTTATATTTGAATGTCAAATAATTATTTCAATTCGAATTTGAATATTTGTAACGATTAGATAAGGATGTAATTGTTATTTTTAGTTTAATTAGATTGGAATAATCAGTTGAGATCCTAATTCTCTTTTATAAATAGGCATGTAAAATCATTTGATTATTCAGATTATTGATTAATAGAATTTATTTTTCTTCTCTACTGTGTTTGGTTATCCTAGGAGGATTATCAAATACATAGAACTTTTAATTATCTAGTATTTCAGGAAAAATCAACAGATTTTTGAAGCCCAACGTCCCTGGTATTCTGCTTGAAGAATCAACAGCATCGCTCGAGCCTATGAATTCGTACCTTCAATCGAATTAGTAAAAGAGTGTATTCGTATGCTGCATCATTTCCCCAATTAAAAAAATACAAATCACAATTACCAATAAATAAATAAAAATTTGGTTTGGGCTTTGGGTTTGGCTTTATATGAATTTTTATTATATATTGTTTGTGCTTGCTCCTAATAGAACATTATATATATAATGATAATTAATATATCTAATGTGACATTGGGCTCATTAAATACAAGAATAAACGAATTGTATGTAATGTCAAAATAAATATATTCAACTTTGACATCATTAACATACCTCAATCAATTACATAATGTCCTACATAAAGGAGTTCATCAAGCACATGCGTGATCCAAATTAAAATGTTCTTTGGAATATTTAATTACAAATATACTTAATATATCAAATTATCTAATTTGATGATGGACTACTGTAAAAAATAAACTATATATCTATAATATAGTAATTTTTTATCCATTCTTTCTGCTTATACACACCTAAATAAAAAAAATATGAAAAAATTACCACATTATTTGTCTAATATAAAAAATAATGTTTTAATTTTATTATTTATGTTTGGAATCAAATTATAGAAAGAATTTATAGCCAAAAGGATCTCAGTTCAATAGTGATGCAGTGTATTTTGATTTCATAACAAATTAAAGCTTTTGAAAATTCTTAAATAATTTGCAATGAAATTCAATTTCGCCTCCAAAAGTAAATTTTTCATAGCCAAAAGTCTGTCTTTTACTACGAAAATATATATTGTACCCAAAAGGTATATATTTAGCTATGAAATGGAATTTCGTAGCCAAAGTAGTGAATGTTTTGCTACAAAGTTAAATTTCGTAGCCAAAAATTATAAATATTGCTACAAAATTTCAAATCGTAGCTACAAAATCAAAACTTTTGCTGCAAAGTAAACATTCGTAGCTAAAGGTTACATATTTTACTATGAATATGATATTTCGCAGCTAAAGGTTATACCATTTGCTACGAAATTAAATTTTGTAGAGAAAATTAAAATTATTAGTTTTCGCAGGGAAAAGTTACTTTTAGCTATGAAATTAGATTTCGCAGCAAAAAATTCGTAGCTGATGATCAAATTTGTTGTATTGGTGGAAAGCTTATCAAATTTGGTCTAAAATGAGTATGATGTTATGTGATCACATTATGTTATAAATAATATTTTTATGAATTAATGATAATGTTTATGTTACTTTTATGCATCAAATTGTGCACATCTAGATGCTTAAAATTAAATTGGACCATTTCGAATGAATTAGCATTTTCACTATAACTTTGCTAATGTCATCTAAAATCTCACAATTCATGTTAATAAAATTTACTAACATTATAACCATTGAAGAATCTTGAAATGATAGATAATTCAATGATTTCAATGATTTGGTATTAGTGATTTTATGGGGCAGAATTTAACTGTGAGGGATGCAGTTTTTCTTTAGAAGTTTATATGGCCATTTTAGAATCTAGTAAAAATATAATCAAGTGAGGCCAAGTGGGAGATTGTTAACATTATATCATTATGTGGCCTTTACATGTTTGTATTTAATTAGCTACTAGATATTACTCTATACGAAAAATATTTATGAGAATAACTGAAAGGTGAATCAATTAATTTATGGCATCCAAAATATTTATAGACTATATAACATACGTTGTATTTTGAGATGTATTCCATCTTCATTCATGTACAAAATTAAACTCCTTTATAATGTTCAGTGGAGTAATGAGAAAACTCAATGCCTTTGGTGGTTATGAGTTATGGAAAACCAAAGGTCATTAGAAACTCATGTAACTCATGGATTAATGGGAATACGTATGGTTGTATTCATGTATAACTTATGGATTAATGGAATAAGTTATGGAAATGCTAATGGTCTTTAATGGGAAGACCAAATGTTGATGAAGGTGTATATATAAGGGTGAGGTTCCAAGTCATACTCTCATACTTACACATTCACGATTTGTGTGAGAAATTTCTACACAACATATTGCTACCCATTAAGCTAGGTGAGAGTAGTGACTTGTAGACCTCAAACAAAGAAGGTTAAGTTTTGAGTTCTTTTGGCACACTATTGTGACGATTGCATTTTTTTAAATTAAAATTTTTTTTTTTTTTTTTTTTTAAAAAAAATTTAAATATGCATGGCATACATAATTGCATTTCAATCAAATTTTAATATTTAATTATTATTATTTTTTTATACTTAGGATATTAGATTAGATAAAAATTATTAGGTGGGTGTGTGTGAATGGGCATGGGTTTGTTTAAGCCATGATGGGCCTTATTAGGGAACCAATGATGGCCCATATGCATGGATGGATTAATTGCACGTGAACAATGTTTAATTAGGGTTCTCATGTCCTATATATATATATGTTGATATGTTGGGGTGAAAGAAAAGAAAAGAAAACATCAGGGTGTGCGGCTGTGTATCCTTTCGGCATAGAGAGAGAGAGAGAGAGAGAGAAGATGATGTGTTTGTGTTTATGCTTGTGTGGCCCCAACCACCTCTTCTCCTCCTCCTTCCAAAGACATTCCTTCCCTCTCTTAGTACATTTGTTGGTGAGTGACTGTTTTTAAGTATTTGGTGTGTGTTGTTGCTATTTTGAGTAGGCTTATGTGATCGATATGTGTTGTCGTGTGAGAGTTTAGGAGGGTGGTTGAGGAACACCTCAGCAGTGATGAAGAAGGAGAAAAATAGTGAAATGGAAGGAAAGACAGAAAAGAGAAAAGAAAAGAGTGAGAAGGGAAAGAGTTTGTGTGTTTGAGCTTGGCTTCCCTCTTCTCCACCCTCTCAAGGTATTCCCTTCTCTCTTTGTGAGTGTGTTTGTGCTGATGTGGGTATGTGTGGGTGCTGTTGGAGGAGCATTGTGTTGTGTAATTGCTATTGCATGA
This sequence comes from Acorus calamus, assembly GCA_030737845.1. Classification (NCBI taxonomy): domain Eukaryota; kingdom Viridiplantae; phylum Streptophyta; class Magnoliopsida; order Acorales; family Acoraceae; genus Acorus; species Acorus calamus. Next base: position 15,247,676 of record CM060870.1, read on the forward strand.
GGTGTTTATGTTTATGAATGATTGGTGGTGACTTGTGTTATAAATAAGGCAGATTTTCTGTCTCCTCAAGATCCTTGTGTTTGGGGTATTTAGAGGCATATTTTAAGACTTATGTCTTCATTTCATATGATCATCTATGTGTCTAGATGTTATATATGAAATTTGGTGTCATTATGATATCTGTGTAGTAAGTTAGAACATATTTTGTATAGACTATCCAGATTCGCGTAGAAACTGACCAGTTTCTGAAAATAATTTATTTCGGATATTTAGAGATTTTATCAAGTTATTATGTCTTCATGGAATATGATCCTAACATATCATAGAATGTGTGTGATTTATTTCAGTATTTTTGGATGTGTATTTTGTGCTGTGGAGACTAATGTTTGGGGCTGGTTGTAGTAGATGGACTAATCTTGTATAAATATGTGTCAAAGAGTTATTATGCATGGTGTGGGCAATACCAGGAATCGATGTCTTCATGAAGAAGGCTTGTATGTGTGTGTCAAGATGATTTATATTTAATGGAGCATCATTGATTGTTCTTGCAGATCTCGCAGACCGGACGCGCGGCGATCCAAGTACTAGTGAGTGGTTCGATCCAACCCTTCGGGATGCGTTCGATGCACGTAATCGTGCATCGCGCATCCATGGGGTTTATTTGCACCCTTATTGTGTTAGATATTGCATGCTAGGGCTATATGGCTAGTATATTGTGTAGAACCCCTTTTCTACCATATATTTGCTGATGTATCATATTCATGTATGAATTATTATGCTTGTGTGAGCCCTTCTTGTGTGGGCATGTGTGATGGGTGTATATGAATGTATCTCTTTTATGTTAGAGAATTTATTTAGCCTCTACTGCTAGTATATGATGATGGATGTGTTATGTAGGATTAAATACCATATTTTAGGGGTCATTTGCACATACTTATCGATATGCTCCTTTGAGTTAGCTATAACTCTTGCCTCTACTTGTCCTTTACACCATGTTTACAAGATTGGTGGGTGCTTAATTATCTCATGTTCATAATAATAATTTAATAGCCCTGTTTGTTGAGGATAGATGGGTGTATGATCAGTTTTTAAGGTCATAATTGATGTTAGTAAGTGTGGATGGGAAGTTGCTTCCCTCGCGTTCTCGTGATGCACTTGTTGGGAATTCTGATGGATTCCAAGTAGCTAGTTATGGAGTAGGGTGCATGTTGATCAATGTGTTTTCCCGCGAGTGTGGAGTGTATCACCTCAGCGTCATTGTGCGTTGAAGCCACCCAGCGTCGGAGCTACCGTGTGAGGTGCCATCCCGTCATTGGTATCGTCCTGGACAGGCTGCTAGGGAGAGGGCTACCTGGGAGAGGGTTACCAGATGACGTGGAGGTGATTGTGGAGATTATCTGGAATGCATGCGAATATATGGATTATGTTGCTTATCATTTTGTACTATTTATTTATCTCATTCCATGTGAGTTGTTTGAAGTCTTTAATGAATTATATCTTGTGATTTTTCTTAGTTATATATATACACTTGATGTTTCAATGGTTCAGGTTCCATTATTATCTTGTGCATATTGTGAAACTGTATGAATGATTTAGGGCTTAATTCTGCATAGTCAGTTCTTTACTTCTTTCTTATTTGGGCACATGGTTCATGTACCCCCTTATGTTATAGAAATTTTCATGTCATTTATGCTAGCTTATTAGGGGACCTATGTTGGATTGTATAAAGTGTGTATTTACATGGTTTAGTCATAGGTTATTTGGACGTGTGGTCCAGGTATCTCCCTTGTTATCGAACTTCTCATGTGATAGTTGTTGTATTAGAGTTTGTTATCTGATAGCTATGATGATAGAATGTCAGGCCTATCTGTGTTAGGTGTGTGCATGACTCGCCTTTAGGATCATGTCTTGTCATGATTGAATGCGAGGACTTAGCTTCTTTCCCTCGCATCCAAGGGATGCATCTGTGCGAGAATTCAAGGGAATTCTGTATAGCAATGGTAATTGCTAGAGGATAATAGTTGATCCGTGAGGATCGTATTGTGAGTGTGGAATGCTTCTCCCTTATCTCGTATCCACGTTGAAGCTACCCGGCGTTGGAGCTATCCTGGATTCTGCCCCTACATCATAGGAGGCCCAATGTGTATTTCGATACCCTTGTGGCTTCGTACCTATCTTGGAAGGTCGTCAGGAAGAGGGCTACCCAAGAGAGGGCTACCGGAAGGTTAAGGGAGTTAGCGAGTTGATTTCCTTTCCAATAGTCCCATGTCACCCTAGGGCTGAAGGTGGGGATGAGGTTGGAGTGCTTCCTCCCGTATCGTCGTGCGTCGAAGTTTTCGAGCGTTGAATGTTTCTCCCCTACCTCGTATCCGCGTCGAAGCTACCCGGTGTTGAAGCTATCCTGGACTATGCCTCCACATCGTAGGATGCCCAAGGTATATTTTAATATTGTTTTGGCATCGGACCTACCATGGAGGGCTACCCGGGAGAGGGCTACCGGAAGGTTAAGGGAGTTAGCGGGTTGGTTTCTGTTTCCAATAGTCCCATTTCACCCCCTGGAGGTGAGGGTTAGGGTGAAGTGAGGTCACGTCTTCACGTGACATTTATATATGTTGAGTTTCATCCCATATTCCTTTTCTTTGGAAAGAAAAAAAAAAGAAAAGATGAACCAATATCATATGATTATTATAGTGCTTGGATTCTTGCCACTCACTGAGCTTGTAGCTCACCCCTTGCGTTTTGTTATCCACCAGGGACTGAGTTGGCGTGGAGCTAGAGCATCTCTCTTGCGTGGTTCGTGCGTGGAGCGCCCCACCTTTCGGTTGGCAAGTGCGAGGCTGTCAGCAATCCTATCTTTTTGGGTATATATTAATAATCGTGCGTGTTACACATATGGTTGCATCTGGACTAGACTTGGACTCTCACAGGACAGTAATTGTGTATTCGGGTCTGTAATAATATTTTTTATTTACAGACTTAATTGTATATTGTACTCCGCATCATTTCTTTTATTGGCTACCACTTCCTTGTAGTCTTGTTATCTTATTTGACCCCTGTTGGTTATCGTATGATTAGTAATGCCGCGGGGCTTAACAGAGAGAGAGAGGTATTCTTCTTTTTTTTTCTTCTAGATTATTGTTATTTATTAGTGATATTGGATTTATGTTTAGGTTATAAAGTTTTTATTTTTATTTTTATTTTAAAAATAAAATAAGGGTTTTGATTTATTTTTCAAGATTAAACATATTTTATTTTATGGGATTTTGAGTTTTTGGATCAAGTTAGAGTTTTGATATATATATACATATATATATATATATATATATATCCATGTTGTTTGATTCTTATGTTTTATAAAAACTAGGGTTTTGATCTACTAATTATTATTATTAGATCTATATATGTTAGGTATTTTAATTTTTGAATCTTCATAAACTTAGGGTTTTGATTTATTATTTATTTTAAAGATTAGATCTATATTTAGATTCTTAAAATATAAGTTTTTATTTATACAAGAGTTATGACCTATACAAATAAATGTTAAGTTTTATTTATTTTCAATTTTTGTAAAGTAATAATTTATTATAAAAAATGTGTTTTTCATATAGTTTTATGAATTTTCGGGTAATTTATTATTATTTTTAGTTTTCTGGATTTTTGTCTTTTCTGTTTTGTCTTTTCTGTCTTGTCTTTTTTGTTTTGTCTTTTCTGGTTTTTGTCCTGTAGTGTCTGGTTATATGGTAAATAAGTTTATCTTTTTAGGTTATAGTATATATGAAATATGTTTAGATTATTGGGTATAAAAATTTATACCTATTAATAATTGATAGGTAATTAGTTCTTGGGCTTAGGCTTAAATTATAATTTTTTTTAATTAATCATTTATATGATTTTTGATTGTTACATGTTGATTTAGATTAATCCTTTTTAGCGATATTATATGTTATTCATACATTTATATTATTACGATGCTATGCATGATTGCGTTATTATACATATTGTTCAAAATTGCATCATTTATTGAATAAAGTTGCATGATTTAATTCCTTCATCATGTCATTTAAAATAGCATGAATTGTGCTATCCATGTTTCAAGACTTATTATAATACATTTTTATGCTTATATTTTTAGAAATAATATTTGGATTTAAGATTATCATTTTTGAGATTTTTAGAAAAATTTAGGACTAGTGGAGACAAACCTAGTCCTAGGATATTTTTTTTATTAAGATGTAAATCATAGCATATTTCAGGAATAATCCCCCCGTTGTATTTCGCCTTTGGGGAGGAAGGTCTAGGACTCGAAGAGTCCCAAGATCGGTGAGGGGTGTGGTAAAGCATTCCTTGCAGCGGCGGATTCCTTTGTTTGGAATCTGCAGCAACCGGGGCATCCTGTGCTGGTGTTCTCGTAGTGATGGCAGCGGCGACCCATCAACGTCTTCTAGATTCGACGTCTCCTCGAGGGAGCTTTCTGAGCGATTTAGTCACTTGGGGCTTTGCACACCTGCTATGGGGGAACAATTCTTCTGATTGAGAATCCTACCCAATCATACCATTTAAGCTGCATGATTTCTATTACGTGGGCCAAGGATTTGGGCCCACGTGATTGCATAAAAATATTTTTGTGTTCATGATTTTAAATTTATTAAAGGAAATCCTCATTTTAAGCATAACTTTACTTTTATATGTATAACTGTCATATGGAGTAATATTTCTGTGAGTCTATTCACTGAGTTAAACAGTCACCCTATTCCAATTGGTTGGTTGTTTTATAACCATGTAGCTCATCTTCTGGGACCAAGGCAAAGTTTGAACCTTTCATACATTCCAAGGATCTTGAGGTAGCAATGTTTGGAGAATAAATAATAGTCGCAGCCGACTATTTGGATCTATTTTAGTTTAGATGGCTCCCACAGGGAAGGTTTAGTGTGTCTTTTCATTCTAGTATTTTGTTTATGTCAGACTTTGATATTTATTAAGACCGTTGGTGGTTTATAACTTTTGGATATTGTTTTTATGTTTTATCATTTTCAGTTTTTATTATATTAGTATTGTTTAAAAAAAAAGGTACAAATTTTTGTTTTGTGTTTGAATTAAGTTTAGTAGCGACCTATTTACCGTCCGATAAGCAGTTAGGTAAATGCGGGGTGTTACAGATGGTATCAGAGGCACGTCCTGTCGAAGCCTAGGTTAGGGTTTGAGTCTAGGGTAAAATAGGTGTCATTAAGATTAACGTTTGTTATTCCGCTCAGGATTTTCTATGGCACGAAAATGTAATGTTCCAGTGTCTGGTGCACCTCGCCTTCCAACAGCGGAACCTGAGGAGCTCAATCCTCCAGTAGCTGATCCCCCAGTACTGGATCCTGCTATGGCCCTTGTACATCAGTCGCTTCAACAATTGACTGGAATGTACGCAGCTATTCAGGCACAAATGCAACAACAAGCCCAACAAATGAATGCGATTCAGCAACAGTTGCACCAAGCTCCACCACCTGAGGTTGTCGAGAATGATCCACCACCTGTTGCCCAAGATCCTCCGGCTGGTGTTCCCGATGAACCTCATGTTCCTCACGCTCCTCAAGCAAACATTGCTCATTCTCAGGCTCCTGTCCCTGTGTTAAATGCTAATGAGGATTGGCTTACTCGATTCCAGAGGATGCGTCCAACTGCGTTCACTAGCATGGGTGATTCCAAAGAATCAGAGGCTTGGATTGCATAAATGGAAACGAGATTTGATGTGATGGATTGTCCAGATCGTCAAAGAATCAAGTTGGCATCTTTCCAACTCCGTGATGAAGCGGAGCAGTGGTGGAAGACTACCAGGGGGGTCTTAAAGCAGAACATGATACTCTATCTTGGGATCGATTCGTGGAGCTCTTCTACAAACGTTACTTTCCTCCATCTGCACGAAGAGCGAAGATGTTAAGATTGTGTCACTTTTAAAGGTCAAATATCGCGTTTTATTTATTTTAATAGTTTGGGCATTCAGTTTCCAAATCTAACTGCATATTTGTGGTTCTGGTGTTCACTTGGGCTTAAATGGAAGTTTTTGTAGCATTTTGAGGTCTTTTAGAAATTATGCAGTTTCGATTGGTATTTGGATTTAATTTTGTTAATACCCAAGATGAAGTAGTAAAAATCCGATATTATCACGAGATGTTCAGTTTTGAGATAGCTTTAATACAAAAGTGGAATTAGATCAACTGGATTTATGTAATAAAAGTTATGTGTATTTTTCCAAGTATAACCCGGGGATGAGAAAATCCTGGCAGCAGCCCTGTTCGACGTTAACTCACATTTTAAAATAGCTGGAGGGGTTATTTGATCTGAGCATAAACATGAAAGTTGTAGATAATCTTCTTGGCTTTCCAATGGCTTTTGAATTGAGCAATTCGGAGCTATATTGAAGAAGTTATGGCTGTTCTAGTCAAGGCCGCGCAGTTTTTTTTTAGGGAGGGCAGTTTGGTAATTTTTCCCGGACTTCAAAGTTGCATTGGATAGGGTGAGTCGGTGAGTTGTTGCTGGTTATGTGTGTGGAAAGAGAGGCCGAGAGCACTTCGGCGAGAGAAAAACAAAAGGGAAAAATTAGGAAAAGCTTCGTGGAGTATTTTTCGTGCTATACTGGGTAAAGATTCTTATTCTTTTCATCGTTATTCTTTAATATGGGGTTATTCTATTTTAGTTTTGAATCAAATTTGTGATTTAGGGCTGAAATATAAATATATTTTTGGGGTTGAATGAATAGGAATTTGAATGTTGTTTTTATTGTATCAGTTTAGGATTGTAATGTGGAATATCATGTTTGTCTTGGAGGGATTGAGTATTGCCTGATTTATGGGGTTATATTTAATATCTGATTGAGTATTATATTTTCATCAGTGGGTTCCTATTTGCATGATTTAGGAGATGGATTAGGGGCAGTCCAGCTTGGATTGTAAGTTGTGAGGTGAGTAAATTCATCCCTTGTTGTCCTTACGTATAATTCTACTATGTGTGTGTGTTTTCAAATTTAATTCATGTGGGTGTGGCTGTGGTGGATATATGAATGGATTATGAGTGTTGATTGTGTAGAACAAAAAGGAAAGATTGGAAATGATATAGTGAAGGAATTCCATGTTGCCTAGCCTTAAAACTTCTTTTACTTGCTGTTGTTATTTTAGCATATCATTTGTTCATGCTCATTGAATTAAATAAAGATTTAGGGAGATGTTGTACGAGTAAAGGCATGAGAAGAACTTCATGTTTTATCCGTTTCTATGTATTTTGTGTTTTCATTTCGTGGCATGAGTCTCTGCTGAATTCAAGTAAAATCTTTTCTTATTGATACATGGTTAATCAGGATATGATGTCTTCATGGATTATGACCCCAACATGTCCAGGAATGTATATGATTTATTTCAGATTTTTTTTTGGATAAATATTTGGTGTGGTGAAGATCAATCAACTAGGGGTATTTGCTACAGATGCAGCAGTTTTGTTTGATTGCTTCAATAAGTTAATTTACATGTTGGGTGCAATATTAAGAGTTGGTGTCTTCATGAAGTAGGTTATATATGTGTCAGGAAGCTTCATGTTTGATTTGAGAATCATTGGTTGTGTTTTGCAGCTTTCATTGGTGGAAATCGCGATGAATGGGTTTCTGTGTGAGTGGTTTAATCCCCCACTAGAGGAGCTCGTATTATGGCTATATCTATTTCTTTTTAGTACTTATAAAATGACATAGTCGTATCATACCTTAATAGAATAACTTATATCTTTGTAGACCATTTGTTAGCAGTAATTGTGATATCTTATATATATATCATGAAGTATAGAGTATGACATTCTATATGTAGTCTTTTGTAGTATTGTCTTCTTATTAGTAAATGTTTAGTATGATTTTGTTATATTTAGCTAATGGTATGACATTTATGCTAGCTTACTAGCAGGCCTATGTTGGATTATATAAAGGGTGCATATTCAAGGTTGTTCATAGCTTATTCAAACAGGTGGTCCTTATATCTCTCTTGTGATAATTGTGCGTATGTTGAATGGTTCAATCAACTTATTTATACAATGAGCATCATATTATTTGGTAGAAGTTTTATTATATACAACATAAACTCATAATAGTCTTATTCACATTAATGGATGGATTTTTTCCATGACTAAAGCCATTTAGTCTTCTATGTGAGTGGTTGTGCTTGTATAGTATGAAATGGATACTTCAGATTATTAATATTAGTGAGGTGTTGCTTGAATGTCTTATGGGACTCTTACACCTCAAAGGTATTAGAATTTTTACTATCATTATCGCACTCATGATAAATAGTTTAGGCCTATCTGAAATAGGCGGGTGTATGACCAATTTTTAGGGTCATGCCTTCTCATTGTTAAGTGCGAGGACTTAACTGTTTTTCCTTGCGTCCGAGTGATGCATCCGTATGGCAATTCAAGAGGACTCATTAGCATTGTTAATTGCTAGATGACTATAGTTGATCCTTGAGGATTGTATGCGTTGAATGCTTCTCCCCTACCTCGTATCCGCGTTGAAGCTACCCGGTGTTGAAGCTATCCTGGACTATGCCTCCACATCGTAGGATGCCCAAGGTGTATTTCAACATCGTTTTGGCATCGGACCTACCATAGATGGTTGCTAGGAAGAGGGCTACCCGGGAGAGGGCTACCGGAAGGTTAAGGGAATTAGCAGGTTGGTTTCTGTGTCTAGATGAGTATAGTTGATCCTTGAGGATCGTATGCGTTGAATGCTTCTCCCCTACCTCGTATCCGCGTTGAAGCTACCCGGTGTTGAAGCTATCCTGGACTATGCCTCCACATCGTAGGATGCCCAAGGTGTATTTCAACATCGTTTTGGCATCGGACCTACCATGGATGGTTGCTAGGAAGAGGGCTACCCGGGAGAGGGCTACCGGAAGGTTAAGAGAATTAGCAGGTTGGTTTCTGTGTCTAGATGAGTATAGTTGATCCTTGAGGATCGTATGCGTTGAATGCTTCTCCCCTACCTCGTATCCGCGTTGAAGCTACCCGGTGTTGAAGCTATCCTGGACTATGCCTCCACGTCGTAGGATGCCCAAGGTGTAATTCAACACCATTTTAGCATCGAACCTACCATGGATGGTTGCTAGGAAGAGGGCTACCCGGGAGAGGGCTACCGGAAGGTTAAGGGAATTAGCAGGTTGGTTTCTGTTTCCAATAGTCCAATTTCACCCCCTAGGGGTGAGGGTGAGGGTAAGTTGGGGTCACGTTGTCATGTGACATTTATATTGGGAATGCTCAAAGTATAATACATCTGCCGAATGATGTGAGACATTGTAGCGTAGTGTACCTCGATTCGATTAGATTTATAGTACTGTGTTATCCAGTAATGATATGCATTATAGTTAACCGTTTGGCTCCTCTCCAAGAGTTCTAAGAGATCCCCCTACGGGTCGAGAGTTAAGGTGAGGTGAGGTCATGTCTTCACATGATATTTATATATGTTGAGTTTCATCCCATTTTTTTTTCTTTTTCTTTGGAAAGAAGAATGAACTAATATCATATGATTATTATAGAGCTTGGATTCTTGCCACTCACTGAGCTTGTAGCTCACCCCTCGTGTGTTATTTTTTTCACCAGGGATTGGGTTGGCGTGGAGCTAGAGTATCTCTCTGTCGTGGCTTATGCGTGGAGCGTTCCACCTTTCGGTTGGTGAGTACGAGGTTGTCAGCAATCCTATCTTCTTTGTGTATGTACTAGTAATCGTGCGTGTTGAACATATGATTCTAATTAGACTAGACTTAGACTCTCACAGGATAGTGATTGTGTATTCGGGGCGTAACAGAAGATCAGCGAGTTCACCAATCTAAAGCAGAATAGTATGATGTCGATCAGTATGAGGCTCAATTCGTTGCACTGTCTCGTTTTGCTCCGCATCTTTTTGAAGACGAAGGTGAACGTTGTCGCTTATTTGAGGGCGGTTTGAGGGGGCAAATCAAGGGCCGAGTTGAAGTTTTGGGGTTAGACAATTTCTTCGACTTGGTGGAGAGCGCGTGCACCGCTGAGCGTGGGTACGCAGACGCAGCACAAGCTCGTGATGCTCGAGTTAAACATCGTCAGGATCAACAATACTCTACCCCTGCAAAGAGGGCAAATCAGCGACCTCCTACTACTACCGTACCTTTGAAGACACTTCCTCCAGCACCTTATGCAGCACCAAACCAGACTCGTGGACCAGATATGAGGACTTGTTTTTACTACAAGGAACAAGGCCACATAAAGACTTTTTGTCCCACACTTAATAACAAAGGAGGCCAGGATCTCAAGCTCAAGGAAGCTCTACGCGGCTTGTTCGAGCACGAGTGGCGGCACTTACACCAAGTGATGCTCAGGCCACTGGAGATCCTGTCAGAGGTATTGTTTCTATTTTTGGTCATTCAGCACGTGTTCTTTTTTATTGCGGTTCTACACATTCATTCACATCATTAAAATTTTCCAAACTCCTGGCAAGGGAGCCTAATATCTCTATGTCTTCACTTCATGTGACCACTGTTGTCAGTGAACAAGTTGTCACCAAGATTTGCTTCCCTTCTTGCATAGTTCAAATTAATGGGCATGAAATGCCTGCTGATCTCTTTCTTCTTGATATTCTCAGCTTCGATGTTATTCTTGGCATGGATTGGTTGTCAGCTTTCTATGCAAGTGTTGATTGTTTTCTAAGGTTTTGACCTTCCGTATTCCTGGCCGACAATCATTCCACTTCGAGGGTTTTGGTGGGTCATATCCAATCGGATTCGTCTCTTCTCTTCAAGCTCGAAGATTGCTAGATAAAGGGTGCGAGGGATATCTAGCAGTTATTGTAGATGGTATTACGGACTTGAAGGCCTCAGTTAGTGACACTCCTATTGTTTCTGAATTTCCTGAGGTATTTCCATATGAGTTGCCCGGACTCCCCCCTGATCGTGACATAGAGTTTTCTATCGATCTTGTTCCCGATACTGAGCCAATTTCTAAAGCTCCATATCGGATGGCTCCTGCTGAGCTAAAGGTGTTGAAAGAGCAGCTTCAAGAACTTCTAGACAAGGGGTTCGCTCGTCCCAGTGTCTCACCCTGAGGAGCGCCGGTCTTATTTGTTATGAAGAAGGACGGTACCTTGAGACTTTGTATCGATTACAGGATGTTGAATCAGAGGACTATCAAGAATCGATACCCTCTTCCTCGTATCGATGATCTTTTCGACCAGCTTCAGGGAGCCTCTGTATTTTAAAGATTGATCTGCATTCGGGCTATTATCAATTAAAGATCAAGGAAGGTGATATTGAGAAAACCGCATTTCGTACTCGCTATGGTCACTATGAATTTTTAGTGATGCCATTCGGATTGACTAATGCACCCGCAGCTTTCATGGACATGATGAATCGTGTCTTCAAGCCTTTCCTTGACCTATTCGTGGTGGTCTTCATAGATGACATTCTAATCTATTCGAAGAGCGAGGAGGAGCATGCAAAGCACATTCGAGCAGTCCTGACTGTCCTAAAGAAGCACCAATTATATGCAAAATTCAGCAAGTGTGAATTCTGGTTAAAGAGCGTGGTGTTTCTTGGGCATGTCATTTCAGGTGAGGGTATTTCTATTGATCCAACGAAGGTTAGCGCAGTTTTGGATTGGAAGCGACCATCTAATCCAACTGAAGTTCGAAGTTGCCTTGGGCTAGCAGGTTATTATCGGAGGTTCGTTGAAGGATTCTCCAAGATTGCAGTTCCTCTAACCCGTCTAACAAAGAAGGGAGTTAACTTTGAATGGTCTGAGGCTTGTGAGCAAAGCTTTCAGGAGCTTAAGGGACATTTGACGTCTGCACCAGTCTTAACCCTCCTTCTGGTGGTGGTGGTTTTTCAGTATATTGTGATGCATCCCACCATGGTCTTGGTTGTATTCTCATGCAACGTGGACATGTAGTGGCGTATGGCTCTAGACAGTTGAAGCCCCATGAGCTAAATTACCCCACTCATGATTTGGAACTTGCGGCTGTCATTTTTGCGCTAAAAATATGGCGTCACTACCTGTATGGGGAACAATTTGAGATTTTCACGGACCACAAAAGTTTGACATATTTAAAGTCACAACCAGAATTGAACAATCGTCAGCGTCGTTGGACCGAGTTCTTGAAAGACTATGATTGTCAAATCCTCTATCATCCCGGGAAAGCGAATGTTGTTGCAGATGCTCTTAGTCGAGGACCTTCACCTATGGTCGCTCACATCAGGGTGCACAACCGGAAGCTCTTGGAGGAGGCTGCTAGTTTGGTTCGTGTATGGGAGACTCATGAGGGACATTTCCTTGCACGACTTGTGGTTGACCCTATGTTAATCGATGAAATCCGCGTGGCGCAAAAGAATGACCCTAATCTTATAGCAGAAATGGAGGCTGTCGCTCGTGGAGAGCATCCTGACTTTCAGATCCGTGAAGATGAAGTTCTATGCTTTCGTGGTCGTATATGTGTCTCTGCAGTGAAGGAATTGCGCCACCAAATTCTCTCTGAGGCTCATCGATCACGATATACTCTTCACCCTGGAGGAACAAAGATGTATCATGATCTTTGCAGGAACTATTGGTGGATTGGCATGAAAAAGGATATAGCTCAGTTCGTAGCTCAGTGTCTTACCTGTCAGCGCGTCAAGGCAGAGCATCAAAGGCCCTCTGGAGAATTGCAGTCCCTTTCCATTCCTCAATGGAAGTGGGAACACATCACTATGGACTTTGTCACGAGTTTACCCAAAACTCGATTGGGTCGTGATGCCATATGGGTCATAGTGGATCGCTTGATCAAGTCTGCTCATTTTCTCGCTATAAAGGTGAGAGATTCACCTGAGGTGTTAGCGCGATTGTTTGTTCAGGAGATTATTCGTCTTCATGGTGTTCCGGTCAGTATTATATCTGATCGGGATACACACTTTACATCGCGTTTTTGGCGCAGTCTTCATGAAGCTCTTGGAACAAGATTAGATTTCAGTACAGCTTTTCATCCTCAGACTGATGGTCAGTCTGAGCGCACCATTCAGATTCTCGAAGACATGCTTCGAGCTTGCATAATCGACTCGGGTGGTAGTTGGGAGGATCATCTTCCATTGGTGGAGTTCGCTTACAACAACAGCTATCAAGCAAGCATTCAGATGGCGCCATACGAGACACTGTATGGTCGCAGTTGTAGGTCATCATTGTGTTGGGACGAGGTTGGAGAACGTCAACTTTTAGGTCCCGATATTGTTCGAGATACATCCGAGAGGGTTAACTTGATTCGCGACCGCATTCGAGCAGCCCAAAATCGACAGATAAGCTACGCCGATCACCGTCGAAAACCTCTTCAGTTTGAAGTTGGTGATCATGTATTCTTGAAGGTCTCTCCTATCAGAGGTGTCTCGCGGTTCGGCATTCGAGGAAAGCTTAGTCCTAGATTTATAGGTCCCTTTATGATCATTGAGCGTGTTGGTGAGGTAGCCTATCGATTGGCGTTACCTCCGCAATTATCACAAGTCCACGATGTGTTTCACGTATCTCAGCTGAGGCGTTATGTTCGTGATCCCTCTCATGTCATTGAATATGGGCCGTTGCGGTTGGAGGATAATCTTACTCTAATCGAGTGACCCGTCGAGATTTTGGATCGCATGGAGCATGTACTGCGCAACCGTACTATACCAATGGTTAAAGTGCGGTGGCAACACCATTCTGGGACTGAGTCTACGTGGGAACGCGAAGAGGACATACGTTCTGCTTATCCTGGTCTTTTCTCTGCCCCAGGTATTTTCTGAATTTAGAGGACTAAATTCCTTAAGGGGAGAGAATGTGACGATTGCATTTTTTTAAATTAAAATTTTATTTTATTTTATTTTATTTTTTTTAAAAAAAAAATTTAAATACGCATGGCATACATAATTGCATTTCAATCAAATTTCAATATTTAATTTTTTTTTTTATACTTAGGATATTAGATTAGCTAAAAATTATTAGGTGGGTGTGTGTGAATGGGCATGGGTTTGTTTAAGCCATGATGGGCCTTATTAGGGAACCAATGATGGCCCATATGCATGGATGGATTAATTGCACGTGAACAGTGTTTAATTAGGGTTCTCATGTCCTATATATATATATATGTTGATATGTTGGGGTGAAAGAAAAGAAAAGAAAACATCAGGGTGTGCGGCTGTGTATCCTTTCGGCAGAGAGAGAGAGAGAGAGAGAGAGAGAGAGAGAGAGAGGTATTCTTCTTTTTTTTTTCTTCTAGATTATTGTTATTTATTAGTGATATTGGATTTATGTTTAGGTTATTAAGTTTTTATTTTTATTTTTATTTTAAAAATAAAATAAGGGTTTTGATTTATTTTTAAAGATTAAACATATTTTATTTTATGGGATTTTGAGTTTTTGGATCAAGTTAGAGTTTTGATATATATATATATATATATATATATATATATATATATATATATATATATATATTCTTGTCCTTTGATTCTTGTGTTTTATAAAAACTAGGGTTTTGATCTACTAATTATTATTATTAGATCTATGCATGTTAGGTATTTTAATTTTTGAATCTTCATAAACTTAGGGTTTTGATTTATTATTTATTTTAAAGATTAGATCTATGTTTAGATTGTTAAAATATAAGTTTTTATTTATACAAGAGTTATGACCTATACAAATATATGTTAAGTTTTATTTATTTTCAATTTTTGCAAAGTAATAATTTATTTATTTTTATATAGAAAAAAAATGTGTTTTTCTTATAGTTTTATGAATTTTCGGGTATTTTATTATTATTTTTAGTTTTCTAGATTTTTGTCTTTTCTGTTTTGTCTTTTCTGTCTTGTCTTTTCTGTTTTGTCATTTCTGGTTTTTGTCCTGTAGTGTCTGGTTATATGATAAATAAGTTTATCTTTTTAGGTTGTAGTATATATGAAATAGGTTTAGATTATTGGGTATAAAAATTTATACCTATTAATAATTGATAGGTAATTAGGTCTTGGGCTTAGGCTTAAATTATAATTTTTTTTTAATTAATCATTTATATGATTCATCTAGGTTTTAATTACGAGTTTCGCTCTCCGGACCTAGGGTCCATTTGAGGTGAGTAGATTTACTGATCTATTCATATGGATGTTTATTCTATAGCTATATATTCTTGATTGTTACATGTTGATTTAGATTAATCCTTTTTAACGATATTATATGTTATTCATACATTTATATTATTACGATGACTATGCATGATTGCGTTATTATACATATTGTTCAAAATTGCATCATTTATTGAATAAAGTTGCATGATTTAATTCCTTCATCATGTCATTTAAAATAGCATGAATTGTGCTATCCATGTTTCAAGACTTATTATAATACATTTTTGTGCTTATATTTTTGGAAATAATATTTGGATTTAAGATTATCATTTTTGAGATTTTTAGAAAAATTTAGGACTAGTGGAGACAAACCTAGTCCTAGGATATTTTTTTTATTAAGATGTAAATCATAGCATATTTCAGGAATAATCCCCCGTTGTATTTCACCTTTGGGGAGGAAGGTCTAGGACTCGAAGAGTCCCAAGATCGGTGAGGGGTGTGGTAAAGCATTCCTTGCAGCGGCAGATTCCTTTGTTTGGATTCTGCAGCAACCGGGGCATCCTGTGCTGGTGTTCTCGTAGTGATGGCAGCGGCGACCCATCAACGTCTAGACGTCTCCTCGAGAAAACTTTTTGAGCGATTTAGTCGCTTAGGGCTTTGCACACCTATTATGGGGGAATGATTCTCCCGATTAAGAATCATACCCAATCATACCATTTAAGCTGCATGATTTCTATTACGTGGGCCAAGGATTTGGGCCCACGTGATTGCATAAAAATATTTTTTGTGTTCATGATTTTAAATTTATTAAAGGAAATCTTCATTTTCAGCATAACTTTATTTTTATATGTATAACTGTCATATGGAGTAATATTTCTGTGAGTCTATTCACTGAGTTAAACACTCACCCTATTCCAATTGGCTGGTTGTTTTATAACCAGGTAGCTCATCTTCTGGGGACCAAGGCAATGTTTGAACCTTTCATACATTCCAAGGATCTTGAGGTAGCAATGTTTGGAGAATAAATAATAGTCGCGGCCGACTATTTGGATCTATTTTAGTTTAGTTGGCTCCCACAGGGATGGTTTAGTGTGTCTTTTCATTCTAGTATTTTGTTTATGTCAGACTCTGATATTTTGTAAGACCGTTGGTGGTTTATAACTTTTGGATATTGTTTTTATGTTTTATCACTTTCAGTTTTTATTATACAAATTGTTTTTAACACAAACATTAGATTAAGTTTTAAAAAAAGGTATTAGTATTAGTATTGTTTTAAAAAAAAGGTACAAATTTTGGTCTTGTGTTTAGATTAAGTTTAGTAGCGACCCATTTACCGTTCGATAAGCGGTTAGGTAAATGCTGGGCGTTACACTACTCACCTTGGTATCATGGAACAAGGTTAATAATATTTTATGTAATTTTGTTATAGAAAAATTCGGTATGTTTTTATGCATCAAAATTATATTATTAAAAATTTCGCATAATGATAAAGTTTTTAACGGTATATATATATATATATATATATATATATATGGGGTCTAGGTATATGTAAATGTTGCCCAAGATAAATTTCTATTTAAACATAGTAATGTAGTATATGTACATAAATAAACCAACCCTAAATTAATTAAGTTTAAGAGCCTAAGACTCCCAAATCACCTATCAGAAGGTCAGTAGAGATACTCTTTCTTCATCGCGTATTTTTAATTATATTCGAGTCTTAATCACTTCTATTTATGGAAGAATATTTGACTACGAAAAAAAATATATTTACCTACTAAAATCAACCTAACACAAACAAACACACACACACAAAAACTGATTTCCTCTTTCAAATTTTGGTTCAGGTAAAAAAAGATATGATGAGTTTGCTCAATCAATCTTAGGGTGTGTTTGAAAACACAGTTTGAAAAGTAATTTTAAGCTTTATACCCTTTTTTAAGATGTAATGACGAGGGCTATTTTTTTATTAATCAATGTATTTTTTTTGCTGATAATAGAACTTCTTTTGTTGGAATAAAAACAGTTTTTTAGGCATTTTTTTATGTAATAACAATGGCTGTTTTTAATTAAGTGAAGCTTGTTTGATAATCTGTTTGAAGCTTTTAACTTTTATAAAATTTAAAAACAATCTCAATCGAGTTGTCAAATGCACCCTTAGTTCATCCTTAACCCCCTCTTCCATTGATCACATCACTAACATTTTGGATTTGTTTGCAAAGCTTCTTGTGGATTGGGAATATTAGTTCATCATAGACAGATATTATTATGAGAAAAAAAAAATTTAAAAAAAGAAAAAAGATTCATTATGCATGAAATTGAATCAAGAAATTTTTAGTTTTAAGCCTCCGTAAACTATAGGATTAAATGTAGGGACTAAAACTTAAATATAAAAAAATGAATAATCGATCCTATAATTTACGGAAACTTAAAACTAAAAATCCCTTGAATCAAAGGGTCAGTGAGTAGGTTATTTATTGCATCTAGGTGCCTCACCATGGGTCCACTCTTTTAAAGCCTGTAAAAGATACAAATTTCATCAATCAAGCCCAGGCATGTTCATTCCCAAGAAGGGAAGAAATTCAGTGGCCTGTACTTTCTGCAGTTTTGTGTTTTCATAGATTGGGATGGTGAATGAGGTGACGAGTCATCATGAGTGGGACTATAGAGAAAAAAATAAAATAAAATTGAGACATAAAGAAGCACTGACATGCATGTTGGAGGAATTGCGGTGAACCATGTCATGATTCTGATGAATATTCAGGCCTCGGCTTGCAAGTTTCAATTTATAAGTTGTCCTTGAATTATTATTTTTTAAAAAAAAATTGTTAGAACTCTCATGATTGTGTTTCTTTTTTCTATTTTTTATTTTATGGTTTTTTATTAGTCACCACTCATATTGTTATTTTATTGCTTATCTATCTAATTTTGTCTTGGATCAAGCGATCTAGATTTTCATTTGGTTATTTTATTGTTTATCCATCTAAAAAGGCACACATACCCAACCATTCTCACTGTAATATTTGGAAAGCATGTCATGTCTTTATGGGATCAGATCCAGTCTTGATTGGATCCGGTCAGTATCAAACTGAACAACGTAAAAATTGAACTTCATCACCTATAAATCAAACTGCACAATCAATTGTTGGATATATATTTCACTCTCATATTAGATTTAATCAACTATTTAAGAAAATATGAATTCCTAAGTATTATCAATATCAAATAAGAGTGAAATATATACCCAACAATTGATTGTGCAGTTCGATTTATAGGTGATGCAGTTCGATTTTCACATCGTCGAGTTCGATACTGACTGAACTGACCGAATCCAGTCCTGACTAGATCTGGTCTTGTCTGTATGTTTCTTTCTCACATATTTTGTTTAGCTATGATACATTCAATCCATTTTGCATGTTTATTCACACGGACATTCTTGATATGTCTACCTATGTGAGTGTCAGAAGTGATGTTGCTTCCTATTCTGAAGAGTGTTGTGAAGAAGATAGAAATTGTTTTCCTCCTCTTGTTCTTCCACTACAACAACCTCATTCAGAATTTTCTGCATTTGGGTTATGGTTTTCCTGTGTCACATTGTATTATTCCATAGAAAAAATATACTAAATTCTTGACAAACTTTCAACATTTTGAAGATATTCGGTTTGCTTTCGTCAGTTCATTCGATACTAGAGGCGCCTTTTAGAATCTCAGTGCATCGCTCAAACTCATGGAGGAATTTAACATATCAAGGAACTTTGAGATTATAAAATAAATTTAAGGGAAAGAAAAAGTTTGGGCGCGAATAATCACTTTCCTTAAAGTAGTCATCACTCAATAAATTAAGTTTGCTAGAGGTCTAAACTAAACATATAACAAGAACTTTGAAAATTTGCAGATAACAATTCTCAAGATTTTTCAAAACACTATAAACTGTTGTTTAATGAATGATTAACTCTATTCAAGGAACAAACTTATATAGGGACTTAGACGTTGCCTTCACATTCTTTCATAAATTTAATTTTGTTATTATTGAAGGGATTAGTTGAGTTGTGAAGAGTTGCAGTCTTTGGGGGAAGAGACTATTGGCCAACAATTCAAACAGCAAAAAAGGAAATCCAATAAAAAAATATCTAATAACTTTTTACTTGCACACAAGCACACCTAATAATGTATCAAAATGCATCCACGCACATGCGCTTACACTCGTAAGTGTGTGTGGACCATTTTCACTTTGTCTTTTCTAGACACCACTCTATGATTGGGTCATTCTAGACACCATTCTATGATTGGTATCTTTTCTAGACACCAATCATTTTTCACTTTCAATATAGGACTTCCAAAGACCCCCAACAAATTATAATTTATTCAACTGCAACTCTATAATGCGCCACGAAGCAAACCATTATTTGTACTTCTTATTTAGCATATTCAGCATGTGTTCCAACTTCTGTTTCATTCTAGTTCTTCGCCAACACTTTTAACTCTATTTACCATCCCAATTAGTATGTAATTTCATTTGGAAGGTGTGTGCATGTATTTCCTATATTTTTCAAATGAAATTACATAGGATTTAGAGTAACATTTAGAGTTAAATGTAAAAGAATCCAGATAGCACAGAAGAAGTACTGGAGTTTCGAGATGCGAATGAACGCTTTTCTTAATGTGATATTTGCCTCCATTCATTATTGAGTTTTCTAAAGGGTTTAGGCAAATCATTTCCAGCATATGGTAAAACTCTGAAGATTTCTTACAGCTCTATGTGAATAATGCTCATGAGTTTTTTAGGGCTGCCTAAAAATGCGCTAAAATGTGCCTCATGTGCCCATGCTACAAGCTCGTATGCATGTGTGGTCACTTTTCTCTTTTATCTTTTTCAAGCTCATTTTTTAGTGGGTCAATATATAAAGTAAAAACATTTACAACTTCTAATGTGGGACCATTCCCAAAGACACAATATTTTACAATATCCTTAACACTGTCATTTGGGACTGCAGCGTGGGACAATTTGTGTGTTTGGAAACTCAACATCGCGGTTGAAAAGCATTGTTTCCTGGCTTTTTTAAACATCGAAGAAAGCCTTGTACCGCCACCACCACCCTGATAACGCCAATGCTAAAATTTTATTTGGATCATCGGTAGTAATAGATCACATTTTCTAGGGCAGAATCCGCTCCATCACATATCCAAACAGATCCTACATGGTTGTTAGTTAAACCATTATCCTTCTGTGTTCAAAATAAAATAAAACGAGTCATGATACCCAGGCCCCAAAATATAAGCTCCACTCACAAACTCCATGACGTGTCATCATTTTATTGGTTGGCTTATTAACTTTTCAAAAAGGGTAAAATGGTAAAATACAAATTTGTCCTTCATTAAAAATCTGTCTCATTAACCCAAATCCCCCCATTTTCTCTATTCGGTTATGACTCTTCCATGTGAATCTTAAAATCAATTTACCTATTTCAAATTTTAAATTTTGAAATCCTTACCTAAATTATAATTGAACCTAGATTACACCAAAAATTATCAAAATTATTTTCATCAAAATCCTTCAAATGGCCTTGATTTTTTTTTCAAACTTACATTCTTATTATACACAATAATGTTTTTTAAGAATGGTATTAACTGAATATTAAAAAAGGTAGGTATTTATTGTTTTCAAATTTAAATAAAAAATACATATAGTTATCATATGAAGCAATTACATTTTATATTGGTAGTTACAAATACATTTCTTAAAATGTTTACTTCTCTTACAACGATTTGTTACATTTACATAAAAACTGTTACATTTATATAGATAGAACAAACAATTACATTTACCTAAATATCAAACAGTTACATTTACTCTTTGAAATCATATATTTCAATTTCTAGTGCACTACCTTCCAAAGAAAATGTAGCAGATTCCCCAGCAAAAGTAAGTAATTGTCTGTTACATTTATAAATGTAACAAATATAAATTACTATTTGCATTATAAGAAATGCAGTACAGGAATGAATGTTACATTTCAAACTGTTACATTTTATGAATGTATCAAAAAATTAATATGTGCATTGCGACGTCAGAAATGTAATACGAACTGTATGAAAATTAAATGTAAGAATAATGAGTGTTACATTTATGAAATTAAAATGAAACAAAATAAAAAAGTATAATATGATGATCAATACATAAAAAAAATTCATGTTCTAAATTTAAAACTGTTGTGAATATAGTGGATACCCACCACTCCACCTAGTCATAACCTCCCCCACTCTTCAACTCCATAACCCCTCTCATTCAACTCTATAACCTCCACTATTAATCACCCCACTATGTACCCCCTCACCAATATGAACTTGTAACTTCTCACCTTTGGAATTCCTCCATGCATCCTATAAATAGAGGGGTCTCTCATGTATTCCACAACCAACACATAGTGAATAAAATATCTCTCTCTACTTCTCATCTCTATATGTTTGTGTATATTGTTTATGTATTCTAGAGTTTATATTCTACTTAGTTCATAACACGTTATCAGCACGACGACGCTCTAGTCTACTTCATCAAAGAGGTTTGTATTTTGGTGAGTTCATGATGTTCAAATCATCATGATTTTATCTTATATTTTATGTATAACATGGTAGACAATTTTATAATTTTTTTTAACAAAGAAAAATGAGTATTCTTACTCTATGCTACATGCCTATGCATTATATTCTTTTATAGATTTGTTTTAAGAATGCATTTTCTATGGCATAGTATCCCATCTTCCACCTATTCTCTATATATTTCATTAATTAGCATCATCAAATCTTCTGCACATAGGCTAGTTTTTAGAAAATGCTTTGAATGACTTTCTGATGCTTTCTTGTCAAATTGACACAAAGTTTGGTTAGAGCATACATGCCCAAATTCTCTTTTCTAGAAATGGTAGTTCTGACAATGCCATTGTAGTGCATTCTTAATCGGATAGGTATACTTAAATTTATTTAATAATCTTGTTGATAGATCACTATCTTGATTTTAATGAGTTGAGATATATAGTATTTATGAATGCATTTTTTTTATTCTATTAAAAGTGGACATATTTTTAGTGGATAGTGCACATTTTTTAAAAAATAAAGATAGTCCCTTTTGTATGAATTTTTAGTAAATCCATAATTTTTAAAAATTATTATGGTTTATCCAAATATGCTAGTATTGCAAATACTTGTTGCCGAACCTATACTATTTAAGGTAAACAATTAATGCTTCAAGTTTTATTGTTTATATTTTTATTTATATTTTCGATACATGTGGTGACATTACTTCATTTTTCTTATAGAGATATCTACCATGTCGAATCTTACAAAACTTGAATTCACCGCACTTGACATTTCGGGCAACAACTATCTCTCGTGGATACTCGATGCTGAAATCCACCTTGATGCCATGAACCTTGGCAACACGATAAAGAAAGGAAATCAAGAGTCCCTGCAGGACCGCGCAAAAGCAATGATTTTCCTTCGCCACCATGTTCATGAGGATCTCAAAAGCGAGTACCTCACGGTGAAAGATCCTCTTACCCTTTGGGAGAGCTTGAAAGATCGATACGATCATCAAAAGACTGTCATCCTCCCCAAAGCTCGGTATGATTGGATGCACTTGCGATTGCAAGATTTCAAATCTGTTGCTGATTATAATTCTGCCCTTTTTAAAATTAGTTCACAACTAAAATTGTGTGGTGAAAAGGTGACAGACGAGGATATGTTAGAAAAAACATATTCTACTTTTCATGCCTCGAATGTGCTCCTGCAGCAGCAGTATCGAGAGCGAAGATTTGACAAATACTCGGCATTAATTTCATGCCTCCTTGTTGCCGAGCAAAACAACGAACTTTTATTGAAAAATCATGCATCACGTCCAACTGGTTCTGCATCACTGCCTGAAGCAAATGCATCAATGCCTGAAGCAAACGCATCCACGATGTCTACCCGTGGCCGTGGACGTGGCCGTGGACGTGGCCGAGGACGAGGACGAGGTCGTGGTAGAAATGACAATCGAAATTACAAGGTTCATAAAGATAGCAACTCCAACCACCAGAAGTGGAATGAAGGACATCACAACAAAGGAAAAGGTTTGATGAACAAACCTTCAAAAAATAATGAGACTGCATGCTATCGATGCGGTGGTAAAGGACATTGGTCACGTACCTGTCGTACGCCAAGACATTTGGTTGACCTTTATCAGGCATCAATCACAGACAAGGGAAAGAATGTCGAAGTAAATTTTGTTGACCCCGTAAACCATGTTGGCCCATCAGATATTACTCATTTGGATGTATCTGATTTCTTTGCTAATTCTAATGGCAACATTGGTCATATGATTGATGATGGAAATGTCCACATCAACTAATATTTCTCTTTTTAGCATTTATTTTATGTAATTTTCCTTCCTTTTTTTATGTACTTTGTTTTATTTCAATAAAATGCAATTTCATGTTTTCTATATTTATCTTATTTATTTCATTTTTCTTTTTACAAGAATGGCTATGGTTGGTGACATCTGTCTTGCAGACAGCGCAACAACGCATACGATCCTACGAAATAAAACATATTTCTCGACATTGACATTAATCAATGCAAATGTTAATACCATCTCTGGTACTACAAACTTAATTGAAGGCTCCGGAAGAGCAAATATAATATTACCAGGAGGTACAAAATTTTGTATTAATGATGCATTATATTCAGCAAGATCCAGAAGAAATCTGCTAAGTTTTAAGGATATTCGTCTTAATGGATATCATATTGAGACTATAAGTGAAAATAATATGGAGTATTTATGCATTACTTCAATTATTTCAGGCCAAAAGCATATATTAGAGAAACTTCATGCTCTCTCATCCGGGTTGTATTATACAACCATAAAAACAATCGAATCATACACTGTAATGAACCAGAAGTTCTATGATTCAGATATTTTTACGCTTTGGCATGATCGTCTCGGGCATCCAGGGTCTACAATGATGCGTCGAATAATTGATAATTCATTTGGGCATCCGTTAAAGAACCAGAAGATTCTTTTACCTAATCACTATCAATGCACTTCGTGCTCACAAGGCAAATTGATAGTTAGACCATCCCCTACAAAAGTCAATGTTGAGTCACCAACATTTTTGCAAAGAATTCAAGGGGATATATGTGGCCCAATCCACCCCCATGTGGACCATTCAAGTATTTTATGGTATTAATAGACGCATCTGCTAGATGGTCGCATGTTTGTCTATTATCCACTCGGAATGCTGCATTTGCAAGACTACTTGCTCAAATAATCCGATTACAGTCTCATTTTTCGGATTATCCTATAAAGTCAATACGCCTTGATGGAGCTGGTGAATTCACATCGAAAACTTTTAACGACTATTGTATGTCGCATGGCATCGATGTTGAACACCCTGTTGCTCATGTGCACACCCAAAATGGATTAGCTGAATCATTTATTAAGCATCTTCAGCTAATTGCACGTCCTATGCTTTTGAGGACAAAATTACCCGTTTCAGCTTGGGGTCACGCTATATTGCATGCAGCAGCATTAGTTCGCCTTCGGCCAACTGCTTATCATCAATATTCCCCTTTACAGCTTGTATTGGGTCATCAACCAAATATTTCACATCTTCGTATTTTTGGTTGTGCTGTACAAGTTCCTATTGCCCCTACACAACGAACTAAAATGGGCCCTCAACGTCGATTGGGAATTTATGTAGGATTTGATTCTCCTTCTATTATAAGATATCTTGAACCATTGACAGGAGATGTTTTTACCGCTCGATTTGCGGATTGTCATTTTGATGAGACAATATTCCCGTCGTTAGGGGGAGAAAATCCGTCGCCAGAAGAACGACGTGAACTTACTTGGAAAACTCCATCTTTGGATCATCTTGATCCTCGCACTAATCAATGTGAAACTGAAGTGCAAAGAATCACTCATCTTCAAAGAATTGCGCATCAATTGCCAGATGCATTTAATGATGCAGCAAAAGTGATGAAATCACATATTCCAGCTGCTAATACTCCAGCTCGGATTGATATTCCAATAGGAAAAACTGTTAATATGCCGGCTAATGAATCAACAAAGACACGCCTGAAGCGTGGAAGACCTATAGGCTCAAAAGATTCGGCTCCCCGAAGGAGAAAAACAATGAAGAATAATTCTCTAGAAGAGCATGAAACACTTGAAAGACTCACAATAATAAATCCTACAGAAGAAGTCCCTGAAGTGACACAAGTCCCCGAAGAGACTGACGTCCCTGAAGTGATACCCGTACATGAAGATCAAGTACATGGAAATGAAGAAATTTCCATAAATTACGCAAATTCACAAATATTGTGGGATCGAAAGCAAGTGCTTGTTGATGATATATTCTCTTTTGCAGTAGCTACAGAAATCATTTCATATGATGATTCAGAACCACGTTCAGTGGATGAATGCAGACGAAAAAATTGTTGGCCACAATGGAAAGCTGCTATTCAAACAGAATTGAATTCACTTGCAAAACACCAAGTATTTGGACCAGTAGTCCTAACCCCTGAAGGTGTTAAACCAGTAGGATGTAAATGGGTGTTCGCAAGAAAACGAAATGAAAGAAACGAGATTGTTAGATACAAAGCTCGTCTTGTGGCACAGGGTTTCCTGCAGAGACCTGGGATCGATTTTGAAGAGACATATTCTCCTGTGATGGACACAATCACATTTCGGTATTTAATTAGTCTTGTAGTCTCAGAAGGACTTGACATGCATCTAATGGATGTGGTTACTGCATATTTATATGGAAAATTAGATACCGACATTTATATGAAAGTTCCTGAAGGACTAAAATTGCCTGAAGCAAAACCACGAAACATGTACTCAATCAAGCTAAGACGATCCTTGTATGGATTAAAGCAATCTGGACGAATGTGGTATAACCGTCTTAGTGAATACTTAATAAAAGAAGGATATGTCAATGATCCAATATGCCCCTGTGTATTTATTAAGAAAACGGAACTTGGATTTGCCATTATTGCAGTATATGTTGATGATATTAATCTAATTGGGACTCCTGAAGAGCTCGAAAAGGCTTCCGAATATCTAAAAAAGAGTTTGAAATGAAAGATCTTGGAAAAACAAGATATTGTCTCGGCCTGCAGATTGAGCGGAGTTCAAACGGGATACTTGTTCATCAAACAACATATGTTGAAAAAACCCTGAAGCGTTTTAATATGGACAAATGTCATCCATTAAGTACTCCTATGGTGGTAAGGTCACTTGACCCAAAGAAGGACCCTTTTCGTCCGAAAGAAGATGATGAAAATCTTCTTGGTCCTGAAGTACCTTATCTTAGTGCAATTGGTGCCTTATTATATTTAGCCCAATGCACTAGACCTGACATTGCATTTTCAGTTAATTTATTGGCCAGATTTAGTTCTGCACCAACTCGACGGCATTGGAATGGTGTGAAGCACATTTTTCGTTATCTTCGTGGAACGTCAGACATGGGCCTATTCTATGCAAAGGATTCCAATAATGGTGCACAATTGAAGGGTTATGCAGATTCAGGATATCTTTCAGATCCTCACAAGGCTCGCTCACAAACAGGGTATGTATTCACTTGCGGTGGCACAGCGATCTCTTGGCGATCTACGAAACAGACTTTGGTCGCCACGTCTTCTAACCACTCTGAGATTCTTGCACTCCACGAAGCAAGTCGGGAATGCGTGTGGATAAGGTCTTTGGTTCATCATATTCGTACTGCATGCGGACTATCTCTTATTAAAGATGTTCCAACAACTATTTATGAAGACAATGCAGCATGCATTGCTCAAATCAAAGGGGGATATATCAAGGGTGATAGAACGAAGCATATTTCTCCAAAATTCTTTTACACTCATGAGCTCCAGCAGAGACATGAAATTGATGTTCAACAAATTCAGTCAAAGGACAATCTTGCAGATTTGTTCACTAAAGCTTTGTCGACGTCAACATTCAAGAAGCTGGTGTATAACATCGGGATGCGACGAGTTAGCGACCAAAATTCTTGAAATCTTGTACTTATGAGGGGGAGTAATTTTTTTGATGACATTTTGCGAACTGTACTCTTTTTCCTTCGCCTAGGTTTTGTCCCAATGGGTTTTCCTGGCAAGGTTTTAACGAGGCAGTGTTAAACGCATACACCATTATATGATTAAGTTACATTGTACTCTTTTTCCTTCGCTTTGGTTTTTTCCCACTGGGTTTTCCAAGCAAGGTTTTAATGAGGCAATTATCTTAGCGTGGTGGTCATCCAAGGGGGAGTGTTGTGAATATAGTGGATACCCACCACTCCATCTAGTCATAACCTCCCCCACTCTTCAACTCCATAACCCCTCTCATTCAACTCCATAACCTCCACTATTAATCACCCCACTATGTATCCCCTCATCTCTATGAACTTGTAACTTCTCACCTTTGGAATTCCTCCATGCACCCTATAAATAGAGGGGTCTCTCATGTATTCCACAACCAACACATAGTGAATAAAATATCTCTCTCTACTTCTCATCTCTATATGTTTGTGTATATTGCTTATGTATTCTTGTGTTTATATTCTACTTAGTTCATAACAAAAACATGCAATATTGATTGAATATATGATCGTAAAAAGGTTAATTTTAATTTCGGATATGACTTGCATTCCAATAAAATCATAATAAGATAAAAAAAACAATTGTCAAACCTGATCCGGAAGACATTAATAGTAGATCCAACTCGAACAAGAACAAATCAGTGTCTTCCAACTTCACAAAATTAGAATTTCAGATTTTCTACAATGTGTTCATCATATATAATTTGGTTCTGAAGATGAAAGATCGATTAAAATTGGTGCAAAAATAATTTGGGTGAATTGCCTAAATACCCCTGCAGCCAACCCCCAATATTTTTTCTACCCCCACCTTCTGAAAAAAAAAATTTACCCTTGCAGCGAACACCTAATTATTTTTCTACCCTCATCCCTTTAATTCCCCGAGCCCCACAAAATCATAGTTTTCCCCTTATTAGTGCATATATATTTTCTGTAACTTGGAGAACACAAAATGTAATTCCTGTAAATATTATTTGTCAATGCATATTATGTCATGTAAAAATGATAATTTACAAAATACTAGAGAAACATACATTAATGCATAACATTAATATATATGTGGTTCTTATATTGTCATGAAGTATACACTTATTTGTGTTTGATTTATTTGAGTATTTGACTAATTATTGCATCTCTAATATAGTTTGAATTGCGCATTCTTCCTAATGATGTACGTTTGCTAACTCGAAGGTGTAATATTGGATTTAATTTCAACCAAAATGACATGAAGATGATCAGATTAAATACAACATCTTAGTTCATTAGGGTAGAAAAAGAACATCGGAATACAAACATTAGATGAATTTAAGTGCTTTGATGTATTTATTGTGATAAAATATTTTTTGGTATTATGTATTAATGTATGTTTTCTAGTGTTTCGCAAGTTAGCATTTTTACATGACATGTATAGTAATGCACTTACAAATAATATTTACAGAAATTACATTTTGTATTTCAAAAGTTACAGAAAACATATATGCACTTACAGGGGAAAATTGCGATTTTGTGGGGCTAGGAAAATTAAAGGGATGAGGATAGAAAAAAATTAGGTGTTCCCCCTACAGGGGTAAAAAAATTTTTTCAAAAAGTGGGAGCAGAAAAAATATTGGGGGTTGGCTGCAGGGGTATTTGGGCAATTCACCCAAATAATTTTGATGGTTTAAATCCAAAGATAATCGGCATTGATATATTCCATAATTTGAGGAATCACATTAATTGTTGAAACTCCACACAAAATGGAAGAAAATCATAACTGTAAATGTTTCTCAAATAGGCTGAAAGGTATAATAGACAATGTACAGTTCCCACATCATTAGACCTGATTTGAGACTTGTAAAGTTGGGGTCTGGGAATTATTATTGAAACAAAAATTCCTTTTTGATGAATACGCCAGCATTAGTGGCAAGGTTATATCCTCATCGATTCATGTGAAGCATTTATGAATAATTATTAAAGGTCTCTAAAATTTTCCATGATCTTCATTAATAAATTCTATAGCTATTCAGGTCAAAAAAAAATATTCTCATAGAAAAATGGATATGATGATCCCCATGAATCATAAAATGCATTGATGTCTACATGTCTCTCGATGAGATAGGAAGAAGATCAGGAAGCAATGACAAAGATTGGTTGTGATTGAATTTTCCGGGGAGATATATACCCACCCTATACAATTAAAAAATCACCCCGTGATTAATCGTTTTTATGCACCCGAAACCAAAGGAAAACCGCCCCTACCGATCACACCCATTTTGAACCAAGCCCACCCTCTGTACTGTTTGACAAACGTAGTGTCGACCGATGCTACATACGTTGACACTTCTAGTGTCGAACTGAAGGGTTACACAAATATATATTTTTTTGTTATAATATCGACACATGGTCGATATGTGTTAAAAATGTGTCGTCAAGCGAAATATCGATACTAACAGATTATTGAAAAATAAAAAAATGAGTGTCGGTCGACATATAATATGTCGAGAAAAATGCTAATGGCCATCAATAATAGTGTCGATACCAATAGATTGCAAGCTACTTCTTATATGTTAGGCCCGTGTCATTTAGAGTCCTATTTTTCGATCGGAGTCGCTAAAATTTTAGTTTTTAGCTATCTGCTAGAGTTTGAAGACTCTAATTAATAATATAACTGCATATTATGGGTCCTGGTACTGTTTAATGCTGCCCATAAAATTTTCATTTAATTCCGATAACGTTTTTGAAATTATGCAGTTTTCATTACTATTCGGATTTGATTTTGTTAAAATTCAAGATGAAGAGGTAAAAATCTAATATAATTATAAGATGTTCAGTTTTGAGCTAACTTTCATACAAAAGTGGAATTGCACCAACTGGATTCATGAATCAAAAGTTATGTGTATTTTTTCGATTATACCCTGAGGATGTGAAATCCTGGTAACAACCCTATTTAATGTTTAACCTAGATTTCTAAATAACTGGAGAGGTTATTTGATCTGAGTATAAACATAAAAGTTGTAGATAATCTTCTTATTTTTTCAATGGCTTTGTAATCATGCAATTCGGAGCTGTATTATGGAAGTTATGGCTGTTCTAGTGAAGTCTGTCCAGAATTTCAGGGTCAATGACGTTTTGGTCGTTTGGACCCCACTTTTGGCTATTTATATCCCCCAAATGTTACGAATTTCTCTGGTCCAGCCCCTTTGTGTGGGTTTTCTTGTTGTAGAAGATGAAGGAGTGCATGGAGGAGATGGAGCAAGAGGAGGATGATTAAGGTGTGCATGATTGGTAGTTGTTGCCTCCTCCCTCTCCCCCTTCTCTAGCCCCTTTCATGGTCCCCTCCCCTGTTTCCAGCCAAGTAGAAGAGATGTGGAGGTTGAGATGGTGGTTGTGGTGGTGGCGGTTGAGGTAGTCGTGGGCGTGCTTGCGAGCCCCACACCTCCCCCTTCCTTTCCCCTCTTTTGGTAAGTTTTCCCCTCTTCTTTTTCTAGTTTTTGGCACTTTTGGTGTGTTGGGAGGTGGTGCATGCCATGTGTTTGTATTTATGTTTGTATGGAAGTTATGGCTGTTCTAGTGAAGTCTGTCCAGAATTTCAGGGTCAAGGACGTTTTGGTCGTTTGGACCCCACTTTTGGCTATTTATATCCCCCAAATGTTACGAATTTCTCTGGTCCAGCCCCTTTGTGTGGGTTTTCTTGTTGTAGATGAAGGAGTGCATGGAGGAGATGGAGCAAGAAGAGGATGATTAAGGTGTGCATGATTGGTAGTTGTTGCCTCCTCCCTCTCCCCCTTCTCTAGCCCCTTTCATGGTCCCCTCCCCTGTTTCCAGCCAAGAAGAAGAGATGTGGAGGTTGAGATGGTGGTTGTGGTGGTGGCGGTTGAGGTAGTCGTGGGCGTGCTTGCGAGCCCCACACCTCCCCCTTCCTTTCCCCTCTTTTGGTAAGTTTTCCCCTCTTCTTTTTCTAGTTTTTGGCACTTTTGGTGTGTTGGGAGGTGTTGCATGCCATGTGTTTGTATTTATGTTTGTATGGTGTGTGTGTGCTTGGTTGCTTGAGTGTAAGGGTGTCGGCGTCCCCGCATGCGTGCTGCCCTGTGTGTGTTGCCTGTGCCCTGGCAGCCCAGCACCTGTGCCCTGCCAGCCCAAACACATGTGCCCTGGCAACCCCAGCACCTATGCCCTGCCAGTCCCAACACCTGTGCCCTGGCAGCCCCAACACCTGTGCCCATTGTGCCCAGCGCATCCTGCGGCGTTCCCAGCATCTGTGCCCAGCGCGCCCAGCGACTCTGCCCAGCACGCCCTGCCCTGCCTACACACCCCAGGTGTTGCCCCGTGCGTGCGTGTTGTCTCGCGTGCGTGCTGTCCCTCCTGCCCCGCATGTGTGATGTTCCGTGTGCGTGCTGCCCCGCTTGCCCTACTCGCTTGCTGCCACTCGACGTGCATCAACCGGGTATCGGTGAGTGGTTCGATCCAACCCTGCGGGATGCGCTCGATGCACATGGTCGTGCATCGTGCATCCATGGGGCTTCCTTGCACCCCTATTATGTTAGATATTGCATGCTAGGACTCTATGGCTCATATATTGTGTAGAACCCCCCCTATTCTACCATGTACTTGCCTACGTATCGTATTCATATGTGTATGATCATGTTTGTATGCACCCTGCTAGTAGGAGCATGTGTCTATTTGTATTAGTATGGATGTATAGAATATGCATGTCTTAGGTATTATTGTAATACGACACCCATTATATTAATTATATCTAGCATGATTAATCTTGGGTTAATAATAAGGTACATACTTAATATTTCCTAGGCACAAGACGTGAGGTTGTGGTATAGTTGTTGCACCCATATTGTTGGGGCAAAGCTATGACCAGCTTCTGAGATGATGAGCTCTCTCTCTCTCTCGCCCTCTCTCTTAGTGCATACTGAGTAAGTAGAGTGGTTCCTAATTGACATAGATGCACTTGGGAATATTAGCGTGCACCTGTTAGTGCGCAAGATCGCGCTTAACCCTTTCCTCTTAAGTTGGTGATATCCAACACATGTTAGATTGTTATCTTGTGTGTTTACGTGTGTAATACTCTTGTATGCATGTGTAGTTAAGCCATGCTTTGTATGTATGTTGCATGCTATGTTGTTTATTATGAATAATCATGTTAGGGAGGACCCCTATAGTTAATTAGTATATTATCGTGCATGTGGCACATATAATAACATTATGACATCTCCTGTAATATATATTTACGAATGTTAAAACTGATTAGGCCTATCCGTAATAAGCGTGGGTACTATCCGCTATCGGGTTGTACCTCATTAGTTAGAGCGCTGACGATGTAATCGCCCCCTTTGCATCCGAGTGATGCATCCGTTTAGAATTCAGGATAATTCATCGTTGTATCGGTTTTATTAAACCGATAGTTACGACATTAAGTTGGGCCTACCTGGGCTAGGCGTGTGTATGAATCGCCTATTGGGTTATACCCTTGGCTTTTCTACACGAGTGTAGAGATAGTCCTCACGTCCGAGTGACGCCTCCGTGTGTGAATACAAGAGTATTCGATATCATCGATATAATATAAGTATTAAAGGTAGCTGACTTGCCCATAGGATTCACATTGCGAACGTAGGGTGCCTCCTCCTAACATCGTCATGAGTCGAAACTACCCGAGATAGAAGATGTCATGTATGGTGCCACCACTTGTATGTGCTACCGATGCGTATCGCGATACACATCCGGTGGATGTACTAATCGTGGAAGGTCGACAGGTAGAGGCCGCGTGGGAGAGGGCTACCGAGTGACATTGCGGGCTTGAGGTCGTTCTCCCTTTCGTCGGATCCGTGTCGAAGCTGCCCAGATTGTAGCTATCCTGCGGGGTACTCCCAGACGCTATTCTCGACACCTATCGGTGCGCCCATATGGTAGAGATAACAATCATGGAGAGGCTACCAAGTAGAGGCTCCTCGGGAGAGGGCTACCGGATGACGAAGGGTGTAGAGCAACTGAGTTTGTTCCAAAAGTCCCTAGGGTCACCCCTCCAGGGGATAGGGTGAGGATGAGTCGTCACGTCGTCACGTGACCCTAATACCCATCGAGTATACTCTCGGTATGCTACTCCAAACGCTTGAGGTATCGAAGTATATCTCTACCTCGTAGCAAATGGACGCGTTGTGTCTCGTTAACCAGTAACACAAGGTGTTATGGTTAACCCTTGTTTCTCCCCTGGTCTTCCTGGAGTTTACCTTCGGAGGCGGGGCGGGGGATGTGTTGAAGTCACGTTGTTACGTAACCTATTCGTTTGTTCATTTGTTCTCATAGTTGTTGGGTCCGGTTAAGTATCGATGTTGAGAGGCATCAGTGAGCAATTATCTCTATGTAGATGATCCAATAGCATTGTGTAGACCAGTAATTCCACGTCTCCTTGACAAACGGTATGGTCTCTCCCCAAGAGTCCCAAGAGTCTCCCTTCGGGAGTCAGGGTGAGGGTGAGGTGGGTTGCACCGCCGCGTGACCCTATTATCCATTGGGTTTCCACCCATGTTTTTTTTCCTGAAAAGGAAATTGCCTTAGCATCAGATTGTTGTATGGTGTTTGGTTTTCAACCACTCAATGAGCTTGTAGCTCACCCCTCGTGTACTATTTCTTTTACAGGTACGTTGTTAGGCGTGGAGTTGGAGCTTCCTTGTCGCATGGTCTTGCGTGCGTGGAGCGTTCCGTCCAGCGGATTGGCGAGTGCGAGGCTGTCAGCAGTCCTAGAGTCATATATTTGTAAATCGTGCGTGTTGCACATGTTGTATTTTATTTGGCTAGACTTGGCTCTCAAAGAGCAGTGATTGTGTATTCGAGTCTGTAATAATGTTTTTGATTTACAGACATATTGATATTTTTATGCTTCTACATTTCAGTTAAGTTATCAGTTGTCATTGCGTCATTAGCCTTGTGTATTATTTTGGAGTCATTGTTGACCTCATGTATGATAGCTGATATTATATTATTGCCACGTCTTGGGGACGGCCGCCCTGGGGCGTGACATTATAGATATGCTTGAACTTCATCATCTTGAGAACTCGGTGCCATGTCCTTAAAATAATTTTTTTGATTGAAAGCTGTAGGTCGAATACATTCCTTGGGAGTCATACTACACTGTAAAAAAATTAAGTAAATACTCAATTATATACAAGAAATTAATAGTTATATACACACAAAAAAAAGGGTTATACTTTTCAAACTAACATCAATCACATATTGTAATAAAATGAGTCCTTGTTAGTTTATATTGCTAGCCTGGTTTGAATATAAATAAATAATAAATTATATCAAACTAATATTTTGGAAATGAATCAAAATCATTGATCAACGAGGATTTCAAATGACAAAATATAACACAAAAAAAATATGAAGAAAATGTTAGTTTGAAAAGCACAACTCTTTTTATTTTTCAATAATCTGCTAGTATCGATACTATGTTTGACAACATATTTAACACATAACGACAATATATATGTCGATATTATAACAAAAAAAATGTTTGTGTAATCCTTTAATTCGACACTAGAAGTGTCAACATATGTAGAATTAGTCGACACTACATTTGTCGAATAGTACAGGGGGTGGGCTTGGTTCAAAATGGGGTGTGGTTGGTAGGGGTGGTTTTACACAATAGAATTTAGTCAAGGTGGTTTTATAGGTTCTAAAAAATTTGTTGGTTGGCTTTCCAATTGGGGTGATTTTCCATTAAACAGAGGTTTAAATAATCGTCCCTGAATTTTCTTGGCTGACCAGGCTATACACCCAGCCCACTGTACAATTTCATTTGTGGTCAATAATAAATTTGATTTAAATTATATATTTTTCTATTAATACATATTATTATATGAAATAAAACATATACTTAAATACACTAGTATATTTTCTATTTTAAAAATAAATTTTTTTACATCACATAATATAATATGATAGAATTATATTCATTATGATAATGCAATATATATAACGTTATCATATTACATACAAACTAAAAACAAAAGGGTGTGTCTATCCCTTAACCCACCATAAAAAAAACCGATATTTGGCTGTTCCCACCAATCCAAGTTGACTGAACTTAGGTCGCCATGTCATATTTTGGGTGATCAAACTTGGTCGCTATATCAGATATTAGGCGAGTGAACTCAGTCACCATTTTAGATTTTGAACGATCGAACTTGGTCGAGCAGGCTCCAGATATTACATATTTTTGACATAGTTATATCTACCTATTTTTTATAAACAAATAAATTTTTCGGTGTATTCATCATATTCTACGTTTATTCTTTTATCCAAATAACAATTAAGGGATTGAAAAAAATGTAAATAGGTTTACTTTCAATTAATTCAACTTTTTATAGAAAATATTTTATTAGACAAATATATATCATTTTTAAGCTTCATTTAAATTCGTGGTTAAGTAGATTCTTTGTTTAAAAAAACCTAACAGTTGATCCAAACACATTTTATATCAAGTTTTTGAAAATTTGTCTCACTTATGTAAAAAAATTATTCCTATGTTCTACATTAAAGAATAATGATTTTTTCTCCCTCCATTACAACTCAAACTTGGAGTGGTATGAAAGATCCAAGAAGGATACACGTCATGGGTTTAAGTTTCCAAAAAAGAAATTATAAATCTTATCACAAACCATGTTCGAACAAGTTCGATCGCCCAAAACCTAAAATGACGACCAAATTAGGTCGCCTAAAATATAAAATGATGACCAAATCCGGTCATCCAAAATTTAAAGTGACGATCAAGTCTGATCAATCTGGCCGGATCAATAGAACGGAAAAAACACTTCTTCTTCTTTTTTCGATTGGTGGGATAAATAGAAGGGTGGGGCTATAGCCACCCCACAAGTTATCCTACCCACCCCATAAAAAATTTAATTTATTTTATATCTAACCCACCCCACGTTCGACATAGCTGACGTCTTCTGTGTTTAATATTGTTCGACATAGATGATGTCTTCTGTGTTTAAAATTATTCGACAAAGACGATGTCTTCTATATTTAATTTGGTTTGACATGGATCATGTCGAAGAGAGACAAAAAATTTCTGATATGTGATCAACGTAGTTACTGTTGACAAATTGATACTAGGTTAACTCTTATATTGACAACTTATATTTACTTTGATAATAAAGTGTTAAAATATTTGATGTAATCAAATCTTATTGAATTATAATGTTTGTGATACAATCACCAACATGTTTATCTCATTAATATAGAAAATAGAAGTGAGATACACATTGTTTGTGATTGATATATTATAACCAATGGCTACATATCACTTTGCTTGATTTTGTTCATGAAGGTCTATGATTCGTTCAACACATTTCAGCCCTTCAATGTTTTTGTCAGTTGTTGAACACAATGCAAAAAACAATCGCCGTACACCTAAATGAATATAGGTTATCATATACATGCGTACATTATCATTCACGATCGATATAATCCATGTCGAATCACCTTAAATATAGAAAACATCGTCTATGTCGAACTGGAAATAAGGTTTATGGTTCTTGATCGACATGATCTATATCGAACAATCTTAAACACAGAAGACATCGTCTATATCGAACTCGTGGGATGGGTTAAATATGAAATAAATTAATTTTTATAGGGTAAGTAGGATAACATGTGGGGTGGCTATAGCCGCACCATAAAGAGAAATGATCGGTAGGCATAGACGCGCCCAAAACAAAATCATTCTCCTTGAAAAATATACATGCAGTTGCAATGAATGGAGTGGGAGAAGGTGTGTGAAGTGTAAACCTTGGTTAATGTAAAGCCTCACGTGCCCATTAAATATCTCTTATTTATTCAACAAAAAAAAATCTCTTATTTGTATTAATGTATCCTTACTTGTGATATCCCTCTCTATTTCAAGCAAACACGTGTATATGGACAGTGTGTACATGTACCCTACTATACCTGTGGTTGGGTATTGATGTGACTGGATCTGGCAGTCTGAAATGTATAAATGCATGAACATATAAAGTTAAAATGACTTTACTTTGCGCAATTACTTCCATTAATAAAAGGGTAATTAGCACTTTAAACCCTAAAAATATGAATATTTACAAAAATAGTCCTGACTCTTGAATATTAGTAAAAATTAGTCCCGTTGATCCGGTCAGCGCTGCCATGTCAGCACTGATCATTTTTTCAAAATTTATACACGGTAGACGGCATATATATATGCCGTTTCCTGTAAAAAAAAAATTAAAAGGAGGGGCGGGGGAGAAAATGTGCAGACGACGGTGTGTATATACGCCGTCTCCACAAAACGGCGTGCATATATACCGTCACCTAAGAACAGCATATATATATGCCGTCCCCTGGAGACGGGCGTGTATATATGCCATCTCCAAGGCGTGGCATATATAACCCTTGTTTTGCAGCCAAGCCCTAAAACCCCAATTTTCTCTCCCTTTTTCTCCCTATTTCACCCACCCACCTGCTGCCAACCCCGATTCACTCATATATACATTTCAATCCTGAGATTAAACCACTTTGAATCCAAAGGTAAACATCAAAACCCTAAACAATTTCTTGAATTTTTTTACCAATTGTTTTGAATTTATTGATAATTTTATTATTATTATTATGGGCGTGTTGAATGTGTGATTTTTTGTTAAGTTAATTGATAATTTTTTTAGTTTTTAGTTTATTGAAAGTTTTGTATTTGTTAAAATAAACTTTGAAATCTTAAAAAAAATTGAAAAATTAAAATGTTATATAAAAACTTATTAAAAAAATTTTCAAAATCCTTAAGAAAAAATTTCAAATGCTTATTAGAAAACTTTTTAAAAAATTCAAATGCCACCCAAAAAATATAGTTTGTGTGTTGCATGAATGTTATAGTGTTCAATATGCTTGTATGTATTGGATGATTTGTTTTTACCAATGTAAAAATATATTCACATCGTTAAATAATTTGACTGTGAAGATGGTAAAGAAATCAGATGTTCCACTAATGTACTCTTTTAAAGGGATGATTGTTCAACACGAAGATACTTCATTTTATGAAGGTGGTACCAGGAAAACCACTAACATACATAAGAGGATCCGTATGTCAATTTACTCCAAAGATGTACCATTTGATGGGCACCGATCCAAGTTGTTACACGCTGTCCATGAATGTTGTGCATCCCACTCACGATGGAAAAAGTTTGGGTGTCCTGTTAGAAGATGATATAGGTGTGAAAGTGATGATAATGTTGTATCCAAAGCACTTGCATGTCATTCAATTATGGTTAGAGAAGGAAGAGATCATACAAAGAGACCGCGGAGCGATGAATTATAATGTAGAGAATTCATATCCCTCCATTGTTCGTGATCCATGTCAACCTTCATAGTCGTCATTTGTTCCATGTACACAAGAAAATGCAATTGATACAACACCGACCAATGCGCATGGGAGTGTCAATATACCACACTTGTAAGTATTGTGTATATATTTAGTTTTTGGTGGGTGTATTCAGATGTGTAAGTATATTGTGTTTACATTTATAGGTCTCCATTTCACAACATGGGTTGGGATGAATTTCGTGAGGGAATTGAAATAAACAATGAAGAAGTGGAAGGTCAAGGAGGAGGAGAAGAAGATGAAGACGGAGATTGGGAAGAAGAAGAGGAAGTGAAAGGAGAAGATACTGAAGAAGAAGAAGACAACTATGAAGATGAATAGGCCAGTGGAGCTAACACCGAGGAGGACCATGAGGTGGAAGCAGTTGCCATCCATGAATATAGTGTTCCTAAAATGTATCATACACATGAGCTTATGGAGCAAGCGGTGGTAGAAAATGTTCATCCATGCATTTATGAAATCGGATCTTCTTCATGTAACGATCTTGAGGTTGGTCAGCTTTTCGCGAACAAGAAGTCGCTCATTAATGCTGTCCGAACCTGGAGCATAAGGAAATGTGTACAGTGTCACACGGTGAAATCAAATGCAGAAAAATATATCGTTCAGTGCATTAATGATTTATGTCATTGGAGACTATATGCAAGGAGGGTCAGTGGTTAAAAAATGTTCAAGATTTCCACATTGAGGGGCTTCATACATGCTTGGATCCCCTACTCAGTTCAAATCATAGATAATTCACGAGTGATTATATCTCATAGCTAAATATGCCAACGATTCGTCATAATTTTAGAATTAGTCCTATTGAGATAATTGACAAGATACATGTTGATCATCACTACACAATTACATATTCAAAGGCACATCGTGCCAAATGGAAGGCTATGGAGAGGATATTTGGAAATTGGGAGGAGTCATATGCTAAGTTACCTCTATATGTTGATGTCCTACGGAGGACTAATCCAGGAACAGATGTTATCTTCAAAGGCCTTGTCATACAACAGAATGACATGGGCAGACCGGTCTGACAGTTTAAACGTGTTTATTGGGCATTCGAACCAGCCTTGGAAGCTTTCAAACATTGTCGTCTACTAGTTTGCATCGATGGAACACATCTATATGGAAAATATAAAGGAAATCTCCTGATAGCCACTGCTTGTGATGCAGAAAATGGTCTACTTCCAATAGCCTTTGCTATAGTTGAATCCGAGAACAAAAGCAGTTGAACCTTCTTCCTTTGGCACTTGTTCTTTTCTGTTGGTTGTATAAACAATGTGTATGTCATATCTGATCAGCATTTGGGCATCATAGCGGGCATGAAGGATATTGCCGTAACAGGCAATGTGGCATGGCACCATCGTATCTGTATGAGACACATGATAGACAACTTCAAAAAAAAGTTAAATCAAAGGAGTTGGCTGACCAGGTGTGGAGGGCTGCCACCTTGAAATGTCCAAATCAATTTGCAAATGAAATGCGAAAGATTCTTAGTATCTCCGAACAAGCTCGCATGTGGCTTGATGAAGTCCCTCCACAGAGTTGGGCCCTTTGTTATGACGATGGTCGTCGTCATGGCACGATGACCACCAATAGAGCAGAAAGCATGAACAGTGTCTTGAAAGGTGTAAGAGGATTGCCAGTCACTGCAATATTACAACAGACATTCGTACGGGTGTCTGAGTATTTTTATACGAGGTGTGAGTCGGCCGAGAGCATGTCAGGTGAACTTGTTCAATCTATGCAGCAACGTTTGGAGAGAACTGCACATGATGCAAGGGCGATGCTAGTAAGAAGGCTTGACAGGACAAAATTCAATGTCTAAGATAAGAATGCGACAATGTACAATGTCTTCTTGCATTCTGACCATGCAGATTGTCAATGTCATGTTCCGAAGTTGTTTCACTATCCATGTGCATATGTCATAGCGGCTTGCGGGTATGCTCGTATTGATCCTGGGAGATGTGTCAGATTGGCTTTCCTCAGAGTCATATAGACACACTTACAAACTCCGTTTCCACTCTGTTGATGATAAAAGTCGTTGGCCGATTCCTACGGAAAACGATCCTATCTCCATCCCACCGAATGTTAGGAGACAAGCGGGGCGCCCCGTGTCAACTCGCTGACGTATGCATATGGACTCCGGGGATCCTAGCCTATGATATACATGTTCAATATGTCATCAGAAAGGCCACACAAAAAATAAATGTCCACGTAGAAATACAAATGCTGGTAAAAATGTTAAATATGAATCTGATAGCATGATGAATATTAATTAGGTATTGTGTATAACTAATCTATGTTAATAAATGTACAGGGGATGAACATACATGAGTGGCATGGACCCGTCGTCGATGATTTGCTGTATTTTCAGGGATCCTATAGATCTCATCATGGATTTCAGGGAAAGGTATATCCGTACCAATAATTTTACCTCTTGTGAAATTATCCACATATAAATCATTTTTATTTCATGAACTTATTCAATTTCTTATAGACCGATACCATAAAGTTCACGATCCACATGGCAGCATTGCGTCACTGGGTCATGGATTCACGCATCGAGCAATATGTGAGGGCATCCGGATTTTACTATTTGACACAGATGGTATATACCAGATTGGACCATCGACTACTACAAGCACTCATTGAGAGATGAAGACCAGAAACCAACACATTTCATCTGGGACATGGCGAGATGACCGTCACACTTCAGGATGTTGCTGTTCTTACTGGACTTCCCATTGATGGCAAGCCCGTGACCAATATCACAGACTGTGATGATTGGGGAGATGTCTGTGAGGAGCTGTTAGGTGTTGCACCCTACATATAAGATTAGGGGTGGCAGGATTTATCTGGCTTGGCTTAAAGAAACCTTCAGCATTGTACCAGATCTTGATTTGGAAAATGACATCCTCCAGCAGTATGCACGTGCATATATCTTATTTGTTATTAGATCCACCATCTTCGCCGATGACAAGGAAATAAGATACATGCATGTTATCTTCATCTACTTAGAGATTTGGATGACGCTGGCCAATATTCCTGGGGTGCACCTGCGTTGGCACACCTCTATAGAGCGCTGTACAAGGGTAGTGTGCTTGAAGAGAGGATGTCGATAGGATCTCATGAATTTTTTTCACTGCTACAGGTAATCTGAAAACTATGTGTCCCCTTTGCAAAACTTATTCAATATATCAGTGATATTAAACACTTTTTTTGGGGCCACAGTTATGGTCGTGGGAGTGATTACACGTGGGATGATCTATTTTACACGACTCAAATTTTATACTTGGAGATAGACCTTTGGGAGCAAGGTAATATATATTTTTCATCTTTTAATATGCATTCATGGATGATCATATTTCACTAAATAAAAATGTTAATTCAGGTGGAATGTGACTCAGATGTTTGATGAAAATTCAAGAGTTCTGATATACTATAGGGCATAGCTGGACTACCAACTTGGTTCACAGGTGATTATAACATTTTTATTATATCGGACACTCAATAGAAAATAAGCAGAGATTGTGATACTAATTATAATTTTGATTTTTAGAAGGTTATCTGGCAACCATACATTGGGACATATGATATACTACCACCTGCTTGTAGGGATCATATGGAGATGTGGTTGGCTAGGGTCCTACTCATTTGCTTTGATATTGTGGAGATGCACGTGCCCGATCGAGTCACACGTCAATTTGGGACGCATCAGGACATACCATCTACAGTAGAGGTCATCGATCATGTGAACAGATCAGGTAGACAAGATACCAATTGGATGGTATATCATCAGACTTTTATCGAGCGTTGGTACCAACGCGTGGATCACATCCACCAATTAGTTCGTACCAGGAGTTCGAGGAGATACCTGGAGTGGTATTGGGCGAGAACAATTAGACATATCACACCTCCCCCGCTCCCACAACACCATCCCGGCTATGTCGCATAGCATTTGGTAATTTCTGTTTTTATGTTACATTTTGATCAAGTGTACGTATTAATTGCTTGGGCACTTATCATAATGAAGCTTATTTGACAGAGGGGAGCCACGCAGAATATTAGTGAGGTGCTTGCAAGGGGGTTGGTGGTGTACCCCAATTGTGATGAGTGGGGACGCATCATAGCTGTGGCACGTGACTATGCAGAAGCCTTGATTGGGGAAAGGGAACCACTACCGAGTGCCTCCCTTGTAGCAATAGATGATGATGATTACTTGGAGCATTTCATAGACGATGATATGTTTGGTGGGGGGCTGACACTAAATTCACAATTGACGAGTACTTCGGTGATGTACAGCTCGCGGCAGAATTGGATGAGCAGGCCGAAGAACCAGCTCCAGTTTCAAAGCAAGCTCCAGAGGTAACACTCCAGACATATGTTCGTGGACCACGTAGGGTTTGGTGCACTTCTACAACTACCAATCAAAGATCGGGCGAACAATTTACCACTCTAGCTCAATCAGCTGCGCCATCTTTTGCAGCCACAGATGTACCGTCTTCATCAGCACCTCCTGCTCCGAGGAAATCGAGAAAAAAGGATTTATGAAATTTTTTAGAAAACTGTATTCATAAAATCTTATGATATGTTTTATTTGAAGTTTTGAAATGTTTTAAAGTTTAGTTGTTTGTCTGGTTTGATCGGATTGCTTGATGAACAGTTTGGATATCATTTGCTTTCTTTTTCTCAATAGATGGGATATATTTTAACTTGATGATTGTTTTTAAATAGGTCCCACATTATGTGTTTCAATAAAAATAGAAAAATAAAGAACATGGATTTTTTAAAAATATAAATGAGGGATTTTTATGAAGGAGACGGCATGTATACATGCCGTCCCTTGGTGACGGCATGTATATATGCCGTCTCCTTGAGACGGCATATATACATGCCGTCTCCTATATAAAAATTCAAAAACAATGATCAACGCTAACATGACAACACTGACCAGGTCAACGAGACTACTTTTTGCTAATATTCGAGGGTCGGGGCTATTTTTGGGAATATTCAATTTTATGGGGTTAAAAGTGCTAATTACCCTTAATAAAAAATTTATAGCTGTCTGTCTGCGCTCAAAAAGGGGCCAACTATTGCCACTAGAGGTGCTAAATTAGATGAGTGAGTCGAGTTTTAGCCTGTTCAAATTTGACTCATTTAGTATTAGGTTCGGTTTAGGGTCGACTCGATTTGAAATTAGCTTAATTTCATGTTATAGTTCAGTTCGTTTGGCTCATGAAAAGTTTAGGTAAAGCTCGGCTCAACTTATTTGTAAAACAAGTCAAATTGAAGCTCGAATCAAGGCTCCGCTCGGGCTCATTTAGCTAAAAAAAATTGTTTAGCATTTGAGAAGTCATCTTTCACAAATCACAACATCTAATACATGTGAAAATGACATAAACTCGAACTCAGACTCGGCTCAGGCTCAACTTAGGTTTTTTGTTTCCCCCCTTTCATGTTAAGTAACGAGCTCAGGCTCGGCTCAGGCTCAGCTCGTTTACAAATTGAACATTAAAAAATGTTTAAGCTCGGCTCATTTGTCAAATTGAATAAACTTTAATCGAGTCGAGCCCGAGCTACTCGGCTCATTTACCACCCTTAATTGTCACCCACTGGATGAGAACTCCACCCCAGAAAGAAACAAAAATAGGATTGGGGTGCAAAGCCAGAGTGAGCAACAGGGGAAGAAAGAGAGAGGGGTTTGGAGGGTGGCAGCGGCTGCGTTGACGGTGACAAACAGTGGTGTGGGTGGCAGAAGACGGCGATGAATCAACTACCTCTCTTTCTCTTTCTCTTTCTTCTTGTCTCTCTTTCTTTTTATCCTTCTCTTTCTCTCTTCTCCTACCCTTCCGATAGCCTTCTCTGCCGTTGACGGCCGCCAATACCGTCCCCTCGACGCCCACCACTACCAT
Source organism: Acorus calamus (assembly GCA_030737845.1). Lineage (NCBI taxonomy): Eukaryota > Viridiplantae > Streptophyta > Magnoliopsida > Acorales > Acoraceae > Acorus > Acorus calamus. Next base: position 15,292,182 of record CM060870.1, read on the forward strand.
CCCCACTGCCACTGCAGCCCACACAACCTCCGCCCTCACCCCCTCCCCCTCTCTCTCCCTTTTTCTTAGTCCCCTCCTCTGTCGCGTCTTCCTCATCGCCGCCATCTCCTCCGCTCACCTCTACCACCCTCTGCCTGCATCAGCCACCCCCCTCCCCCCCTACCTTTTTTTTAAGATGCAAATCTCACCCCCCACAAATGATACACATGGGTTGGGTTTGCATGTTAAAGGGATTTTTTTAACGCACCCCGCTCCAAAGCGATCCTCTAATTGTCTATAAATTGTGATATTATATATACAATGTGTATCGTAGCGTATGAATAATAGAAAATAATAATTTTTCAAAGAAAAAATACACTTGTGTATTTTAGTGTATAAACAAATGTGTATTTTCTTAAAAAATAAAATAGGTGAAGGCTGCAGATGAGACTACGAACAGGACTGGATATGTCTTTTTTCTTAAAAATTTTGCCTTCAAGTATGTAAGACAATCGATGTATACATTAGCAACTACATAAACTAGCAATCATATAAACATAATATACTCGATCATTGCCACATTCTAAAGGAGTATATGATTTCTAACAACTATATACTAAAGGTTAACTAAATGAATACATACTCTATTAGTGAAAATATAAGAAGGTATCCATTTAACTTAATTAAGTAGATCAAACATTAAAATTATTTGTCATAAAAAAAGTGTGTTTTTCCACGTTGGAGTATGTTTGTTCTAAGGAAAATGTGAAACACAACCCCATTTACAGCCTTGCTAGCCTGCAATCTATAGGCATTTTAATTTTTTTAAAACTTATATTATCTCAGCTAATGTAGTATATACTTTCCTAAAATATGATATATATTATAACAAATTATATAAATTAATTTATAGATGTTAGAATGAGATAATGAAATAATAGGAATCCTTGTATTCCATTTAGGGTTTAATCCCTTTATATATACAAGTGTCTAAGAGTTACACGCATAATGCACTACACACATTATGAGATAACACATTTAATCTAACAGCACCCCTCAAACTCACGGTGGATCATACAAAGTGAGTTTGCACAGGAGAAACTGAAATCGAGGAATTGGATGTGACTTCATAAAGAAATCAGCAGGCTCCTCGGTAAAGGAGATATGCGGAAGTGATAATGTCTCTGCAAGAAAGTGCTGGCGAACGAAGTGACAATCAATCTCAATGTGTTTGGTCCTCTCGTGAAAGATCGGATTGCTAGCAATCTGAATAGCAGATCGGTTATCACAATGAAGAGGGGTAGGACCAGTCATAGTAACTCCTAGATCCACCAAGAGACGTCTGAGATGAACAATCTCCTTGGTGGTGATGGCCATGGCTCGATACTCAGCCTTGGTGCTGGAAAGATAAACAACCTTGAGAACCCTGAGAACCAGAGTCAAAGAGGATGACAGATAAATCGATCTAGTGATAGTACTACGCAAATATCTAAGAATTCGCATAAGAGCACCATAATGCACTGATCGAGGAGCCGAGACAAACTGACTAACAATACTGACGGCATGAGCAATGTCAGGTATGGTGATGAAGAGATAAACAAGCTGGCCTACTATCTGTCTGTATCGAGTAGGATCTGGAAGTAGCTCACCATCCATAGGACGAAGCTTCACATGAAGCTCGAGAGGGGTATCTGCACTGTGAGTATCTGATAGAGCAGCACGCTCGAAAATGTCAACTGTATATTTTTGTTGAGAGAGTAAAATGCCACAATCACTCTGTGCAATCTCGAGACCAAGAAAGTAGCGAAGAGTACTGAGATCTTTTATCTGAAACTATCGACTTATGTGGTTCTTAACCAGAGTAATACCGGCGGAGTCATCGCCAGTGATAACATATCGTCAACATATAGAAGAAGAATAACTCGGATCTACGATGAGGATCGCACAAACATAGAGTGATCCTGGTGGCTCTCAACAAAATCAACTGCAAAAATAACGCTGTGAAAACACTCAAACCAAGCACGAGGAGCCTGTTTGAGACCATAAATAGCCCGTCGAAGATGACACACATGCTGAGGAGGAGTGCTAAGACCTGGAGGTGGTTGCATATAAACAACCTCGGATAAATCACTGTGAAGAAAAGCATTCCTCACGTTCATCTGAAAGAGGCCAGCGATGAATAGCATCAACAGCAAGAAGGGTGCGAACAATATTCATCTGAGCAACGGGACTGAAGGTCTCCTCATAGTCAATACAATACTCCTATGTGAAACCTCTAGCAACAAGATGAGCCTTATGTCTTTCAATGGATCTATCAGGGCGATGCTTGATCTTGAAGATCCATTTCCAGCTGATAGGTGTAACGCCATCTAGAAGGGGAACAATATCCCAGGTCTATGTTTGCTCAAATGCTTGAAACTCCTCAACCATGGTCTGCGGTCACTCAGGGTACTGAACTGCCTCTCGATAGGATCGAGGCTCACGATAGGCATGAATAGCGGTGAGATAAACCTGAAACTGTAGAGAATAAGTACTCACGGATGGAAAGCCAAATCGGTAAGGTGGTCCAGAATCAAAACTGAAGAGGGCGGGTGGATAAAGCTCACGCTGAAAGTAACGAGTCGATTGACGAGGATCCACATCAGAGGGAGGTGCGTCAACCATGGAAGACGGAGCATCAGTGGAGTAATCAATGGGATGAACTAGAGATGACACAATAGGAGGAGAACTAGGAGGATCATGGGAGTGGGTTGTAGGAGGGACAAGAAGAGATAAAGAACTAAAGGAATTATCCACAGGAGTGCCAAGGGGAGACTCAGGGAGAGCAGAACTAGGACATGACTCAAGCACAACAAACGGCCCTGGAATAGGTAGAGACATAATAGGAGAGACCTGAACAGGGGAAGGCATAGGAGGAGGGGAGGCAATGGGTGTAGAAGAAAAATAGGGAACGTCCTCGACAAATGACACATGATGTGCGAGCCAAAAATGATCTCCAACGGGATAGTAGCAGCGATATTCCTTGTGTTTGAAATTAATCCTCAAGAATACACACTTGAATAACCGATCGACCAACTTGGTGCGTTGATGAGGAGGGAGAAGTACGAAACAAGTACACCCAAAAGAGTGAAGTCTGCTATAATCAGGTTTGGAAGAGTAAAGGTGCTCATGAGGAGTCATACCAGAGAGGACAGAGGAGGGAGTTATATTGATAAGATGAATAGATAGAAGAGTAGCCTCAGCCCAGAATTTACCGGGGACTGAAGAAGAAAGCAAGAGGGAACGAGTCGTCTCAAGAATATGGCGATGTTTACTTTCAGCAATACCTATCTGTTCACGAGTATAAGGGCAAGATTGCTGAAAGAGAGTACCATGATAATGAAGAAGAGAACACATCGTGAATGAGATATATTCACGAGCACAATCAAACTTAAAGGTTTTGATACGAGTATGAAACTGGGTGTGAATCATAGTGGTAAAGAACTCATATATCATAGGAATATCAGATCGATGACGTAATAAATAAATCTAAGTAAAGTGAGAATAGTCATCAATAAAACTGATATAATAAGAAAAACCACTCTTCGATGTGATATGAGAAGGACCCCAGATATCAGAATGAATAAATTCAAACGGTCTAGAGGACTGATGAGTAGAAGAAGAATGGAATGGAGTAGCAACAGGTTTGGCCAATTTATAGCCCTCACAAACAAAGAGAGGAGAAAAGGAAACACGACCTAAATCACCAGACTAAATAAGGTCTTTAAGTCAAGACTCAGAAACATGACCTAACATTTATGTCATAAGTCAGTATCAGAGGTGACAGTGCTAGAGAAAGCTGAGGGATCAGGTACAGGAAGATGAAGATACTCTACATAATATAGTCTACCAATCCTACGACCAACATTAATCCTCTGCCGTGAACGTGGATCCAACACAAACCACCCATAAGAGGTAAAGGTAACGGTGACTCCAGAATCACATAGTCGACTAACAGACACAAGATTCATGCAAAGGTCAGGAGCATGCAAAACAAATGGTAATGATAGGCGACCAGTGAAATGAGATGTGGTGGTGATCGATCCACACTACGTGATGACTAAATGGGACCCATTAGCAGCATGAAGTGAAGGTAGGTGTGAGGGTACAGGTGAGCATGCAATGAGGACAGAACTATCAGGTGTCATGTGATGTAAGGCACCTGAATCAAAGATCCAACAAGGAGGAGTACGTGTAGTAGAAGACAAAGCAAAGGGAGTAGAAGAACCAGGAAGAGACTGTTGTAGAATCACTAACTGGTTTGGACAAGCTTATCCGAGTGTGGCTGAGTGGAGCCAATCGAAGTAGCAGTCGTAGCGGCAACATGAGTAAGATGATGTCCTCGGCTGTTCGATCTAAGACGCTTCTTAGCAGGTCTTTGTCTTTTCGGTTTATGGAGCTTCATAGCAGGAGCGACCCCCAGAATGACCTCATAGATATACGACGAAGTAGTCTGACGAGACACCATAGAATAATTGCGTGTCGGAAGAGAATTGATATCTGACATTTTTTTTAACGATGATGTCAAGGATGAAAAATCGATCAAAACGGACCCCTGGAATACCTTAATCGGACCTCTGGATAGGGAAGTAGGACCAATTTAGTATTTTTAAGAACCCGAGGTGGCGGCTGACGTCAATTGAGTGCTGCCTGAGGTAACCGAGGGCAGTCAAAATCGCTGCTGGAGGCGGAGGAGGGCCCGAGGTGGCCGAGGGCGGTCAGAGTGTAACTAGAGGGCGGCTCGAGGTAGCCGAGGGCGACCGGAGGCGGTGCAGGTCTGCCCAAGGTGGCTGAGGATGGCCGGAGCGCGACCGGAAGTGGCGAATGGCTTCCCGAGGTGGTAGAAGGTGACCGCAACGTGACCGGAGGTGGTGAAGGGCGGCCCAAAGCGGTTGAGGGTTGCCGAGGACTGTCGGAGCGTGACCGGAGGCGGCGGAGGGCTGTCCAAGGTGACCGAAGGCTGCCGGAGCGCGATCGGAAGTGGCCGGAGGATGGTCGAAGATCGTTGGAGGGCGGCCAGCGGAGGGCGGTGCTGTTACGCCTCATGTCATTTTATTAATAATTTATATGGTAATGGTCGTATTACACAAGTATTATCATCGAAGAAGTGATGAATAGTACAATCATGTGTTGTTTCATATTTTCATGCATTTGGAGTGTGTTAGGCCTATGTATGCATGACTCATATCCTAAGTTCCATATTTGGCATGATAGGATTAAATTTTGTTAGTATTTAAGATGATGTGGTTTGATTTTGATTTCTTCATGGGATATTTAATTTTGAGTTAGCTATCATACAAAATTAGAATTAGGTCATTTGGATTCATGTAGCAAAAGTTATGAGTGTTTTTCCAATTATACCCATGGGATGAGAAAAACCTGACAGCAGCTCTATTTTATGTTAATTGTATAATTCGGAATAGTTACAGGGGTTTTTGAAGATTTTTTTAAACATAAAAGTTGTAGATAATCTTCTTGGCTTTCCAATGAAAGTTGAATTGCACAATTCGGAGTTAGATTGTGGAAGTTATGACTGTTTTACCAAAGGCTGTGTAAAATTTTAAGTCAGGGATAGTATTATCATTTCTCCTTTCTCTCTACACCCATCCATTGACTTAAAACGGGGTTTTTTTTTGCTGGGTCTCCAGCATCAGATCTGGAAAAAAATATATATAGAAGAGAGGAAGAGGAGGAGAGTAAGAGAAGGGATTGAAGAGAGTTTTGGGTGAGATCATTTAAACCTTTGATTCTCTTTTTGTGACTTATTTTGATTTGTTGATTTGGATCCTTATTTGGAAAAGATTATATTCATTTTTGCTCTAGGGTTTTAGTTCTTGATTTGGAGAAGAAGAAGAAGGATAGGTTGGAGTTAGAGCTATTATTAATGCATGGTGAGTCTTTTTTTTCCTTCTTATTTTCTTTTCCATGGTTGTGGTATTTGTTAGATGTGCTTTTGGGGGCTTAAATGTGGTGTTATTAGTGAGTGTTGAATACTTATGAGTGAGTTGGAGAATTTGTAGGACACAAGGTTCATTCTTGATTTCGTATCATTAGAATTGTATGTTCATTATCTTATCTATGAAGTTTATGAATTTTTGGGCATGGAGATGAATTATTTTTGTGATGTTTTAGTTACTAACTCATGTTCTATGTGATTAGGCTGAGGTATTGACTATGATTTTGAGGTTAGGTATGTAATTGGTTGAAATTGACTGATTTTGAATTCACATAATTGCTGCTCAGATTTATACAATTGCTGTCCATATTTTTATTAGGTGCTGCCCAGGTTCATTTTTGTGAGGTGTGATGTTTAATTGCTGCCCAAATTTTTATTAGGTGCTGCCCAGGTTCATTTTTGTGTAGGTATGATGTTTTTAATTGCTGCCAAGATTTTTATAGGTGCTTCCCAGGTTCATTTTTGTGAGGTGTGATGTTTAATTGCTGCCCAGATTTTTTATAGGTGTTGCCCAGGTCTTTTTTGAGTTGGTGTGCTATTTTTTATTGATTTATAAAGAATTTAATTGTGGGATGGCCTATGGATGAATGACTTTCGATGGTGTAGAATAATTAGTTTATATAATTGGAAGTCTAGGGTGTGCTTTGCAATTGTTGGATAGGACCTTTGAATGTGTTCTAGATTAGTTTTTCATGCATGGACGCTTTAGTTCATGGCCGAATTGATTATCTTGTGTATCAGAGGGGGGAGTCACCTCAATGTGAAAATGTGGTGACCTTATATTCAAGCATGTGATTCATCGCAGAACGTAATACTCGTCTCGGTGAGTGGATCTAACATGGCATTCTTATAGTATAGTTCTATGCTAAGTCATGTTTATGAAAAGTATAAGATTATTAAGGTATGCATGACCATGATCTATTATAGTTAACTCTTGCATGTTAAATTATATTTTTCTTCATGTTTTTCAGATCTTCATTTCATAATCTAGTTAGAGACATCATTAGGAATAGGAGATCTGATCGGATGGATCGATCCCATTGCCTGTTATGGGCCATCTCATAAGGCCTCGACCGATGTGTGTCGAACTTATTTGGGGTAGCCTTGATTATGATGCTTCGTGTGAGTTGAGTGCGCACCTATGACTGAGGCGAGGGTAAACTCTGGGTGTCCTTCACAAATGAGCATTTTCAAGGTTCATCCTAGACGCCAACGGTATCCGGTAGATCAAATCGGCTACACGTCACAATGGTTGGATGACGGAGAGCCTTAGCCAATATTGTGGGTTTGACGACCCTGTTCGCAAAAGTGATGATGCCTAAGGCGGGTTCCATTGGTGTGGTTTATGTTGCAGTCGGGCTTTGGTGGACTTAATGGGTGGAGTGATATTCCCTGTATTTACCTAGCCGATGCAATTGCGTAAATGGGTCGCCAAGGAGAAGTCACTGCACGACAGGAGAATAATGTGAGACGTTTGTGTGTAGTGACATTTTAGTCACTAAAGTATATATACATATAGAGTTGCTAACGTGGGATGGATCCCCTGTGGTATGGGACACAGACGGATCTGTCTTTATGTTAGGGCCATAATGAGGGAAGTGTGAGTTGGCCTCCTGTGGTATGGGACTCAGGTTGGTCGGCTTGTGCTAACCAAATCATTCATAAATTATTTTTGATGAGAACTGTACTTTGAGGTGTCATGTAGTTAGTTTCATTCACTAGGCCTTCACCGGCTTACCCCTCTATTGTTATGGGTTTCTTCCAGGTGCTGCACAGGGTGGGGGACAGGATCAGTGATTTTGGGGTACTGCAGGAGCTTTGTGTGCCTCTCGGTTATCAGACTAGAGCTTGTTAGTTATTTTGTGATCCTTTTTTTGTCTTTTATAGCTTTTGTTGGTATGTATCATGTACTTTGTAATTATGACTTATGTTCACACGGGACGGTAATTGTGTATTCTTTGGAGGGCCAATGTTATATGTTTCTCGGCCTTGTGTTGTTTATATATGTATATACCCTTCCGTTGTTATCTCTTGTGCTTCAGTCATCTGTTATTTTATAATTTAATCTGGTCTTGACATACTCGGTATCATACACTTGACACCCCTTGGAGACGGCCGCTCTAGGGGCGTGGCAATTATGGTATCAGAGCCTGGTCTCGTCCAAATATAAGTGATAATAAATCTCTTTCTTTGATTGCTTTCATTTCTTATATATGGTTTCATTATTGATCTTAGACCCAATCTATAGGACAACTTACATGGCTGCTCGTGCGCGTGGGCGGCGATCTGCTTGCGGACGTGGCACGGTACGAGCTCATGCTGATCCCGAGATGACTATTGCAGATGATGGACAGCCCCCCTTGTGCCCCAAGCTGATCAGGAACCCCCTGCATGGCAGCAGGCCTTTCTGGATTTGACTCGTATGGTAGGCGAACAGTCACGCCGTATCGACACTTTAATGGCAAGGGTCACTGCACAGGTGCCTGAGGCTCAGGGTGTCCCCGGTGATCCGAGGGTACAGGAGGAGCCCATGGGACATGCAGTAGGTGATGCCCCTGGGGTGGCAGTCCAGCAATGATTGGATACCCTGACTCAATTTCTTAAGCTACATCCCCAGAATTTCATGGAGATGTATCAGATCCCCTTGCTCCAGAGCAATGGTTGGCTGAGATGGAGACTAGTTTTGAGTCATTCGGGTGCACCGATCCACAGCAAGTGTCATTCACCATCGTTTTGTTGAAGAGTAAGGCCCGTTTGTGGTAGGACATCTGTAAGGCAGACGTACCAGGTGGGGCGCAGCGCTTGTCATGGGCCGAGTTTCAATATATCTTCTTGGAGAAGTACTTTCCATACCCTGTTCAACTACAGTTGGTGTGAGATTTTGAGCAGTTGATCCAAGGGTCACGATCAGTGGTCAAGTATGAAATAGAGTTCACTTCTTTGTCTCGTTTTGCCCCCCCCCCCCCCCCCGCCTTGGTGGCGAACGAGGTGGACCGTTGCCGGCGCTTTGAGGAGGGTCTTAGACCTGAGATTCGCTCTCGTGTTTCAGTTTTGGACCTCACAGTGTTCAGTACTCTGGTGGGGCGTGCCATACGGGTTGAGAGAGAGTTAGCTAGAATGGATCAAGGAAATAATCGTCCACGTGAGGGATCCCCACAACAGCGCCAGGGAAAGAGGTTCAAAGGGGACAAGAATAATCGTCAACCTCCTCAGGAGCTGATTGTTGTTCCAGCATCAGCAGTTGCATCCACTTGACCACTTCCCGCAGCCCAGCCACAGCGAGAGGCCCACGTCCCCTGCTTTGTTACCACTGCCATCAGCCGGGTCAAAAGAAGCATGAATGTCCAGCCCTAGAGCGATGTCAGGCTCCTACCTTGCATAACCAACAGCAGCTAGGGCGACAAGATGCACCTCAAAGGCAGCCACAACGGCAACAACAGCAGGTCCAGCAGCGGGTGCCTGTCTGAGTTGCAGCGCTCAATGCAGAGGAGGGACGAGCAGCAGATGGCTTTGTTCGGGGTATGGTCTTACTTTTGCACTCCCCTGCTTATGTTATGTTTGATTCTGGAGCATCACACTCGTTTATCTCGTCCCTGTTCGCGAGCCGATTAGGTCTTGTTCCGCAGTAGTTAGCGGTCATCCTTGAGGTGTCTAACCCCGTAGGACGTAGCATGCTTGCGAGGGTTATATACCGTGACTGCTCCATTTAGATCGCAAATCATGAATTATATGCAGACCTCATTGAACTTTCGATGGCAGATTTTGACATCATCTTGGGCATGGATTGGCTTTCAACCTATCATGCATCGATCAATTGCTATACGAAGATGGTAGTCTTTCATTTACCTGGCCAGAGGATGATACGATTTGTCGGAGATCGTGAATACCCATCCTTGGGTCTCTCTTAGAGGAGATTTTGGAGAGAAGGTGGCGAAGAGTTTCTGGCTTGTGCCACAGTCTCAAAAGAAGCTCCACAGCTAGAACTCAGTCAGACATGGATCGTGGCAGATTTTCCCATGGTGTTTCCAGATGAACTTCCAGGTCTTCCTCCAGACCGTGAGGTTGAGTTTGATCTTCTACCAGGTACCCAGCCAATATCCAAGGCACCTTACTGCATGGCTCCGTCAGAGCTGAAGGTGCTCAAGGAGCAGTTGGAAGAACTATTGGAGAAGGGCTTTATAAGACCCAGTGTGTCCCCTTGGGGAGCACCGGTGTTATTTGCCCAGAAGAAGGATGGGACCTTGCGCCTCTGTATTGATTACAGGCAGTTAAATCAGCATACTATAAAGAACAAATATCCCTTTCCTCGTATTGATGATCTTTTTGACCAGCTTTAGGAAGCTTGTGTATTCTCGAAGAATAATCTACGGTCTAGGTACCATCAGTTGAAAGTTCGAGAAGAGGATGTCCCCAAGACGGTCTTTCGAACGCGCTATGGACACTATGAGTTCTTGGTGATGCCATTTGGTCTAACTAATGCCCCGGCAACATTTATGGATTTGATGAACCGCATCTTCAAGCCCTTCCTGGATTCATTTGTGGTGGTGTTCATTGATGACATTTTGATTTACTCTAAGAGTCGAGAGGAGCACGCGTAGTATCTCCACACAGTTTTGGGGACTTTGGCACATCACCGGTTGTATGCCAAATTTAGTAAGTGCTCGTTATGGATAGAGCAGGTATCCTTCCTCGGCCATGTGATCTCCGGTGAAGGGATATCGGTGGATCCGGAGAAGACCAAAGCAATTTGGAGTTGAGGAGGAAGATCTTAGATGAGGCTCACCGATCACGATATACAGTGCATCCAGAAAGCACCAAAATGTATCGCAACTTTCATCGCTATTACTGGTGGAATGGCATGAAGGCGGACGTTGCAAGGTTCGTGGCTAATTGCTTCGTTTGTCAACGGGTTAAGATTGAGCATCAACACCCTGTTGGTAAACTTCAAAAATTAGAAATTCCTCAGTGAAAATGGGAACAATTGACCATGAACTTAGTGACGGGATTGTCACGGACTCGTTCGGGCCGCGATGGCATTTGGGTGGTGTCGACAGATTGACCAAGTCTGTCCATTTTCTCCCAGTGCGGATGGTTGACTCTCCCGAGGCTCTTGCACGTTTATTTGTAGCGGAAATAGTTCGTTTGCATGGCACCCCGGTCAGCATCATTTTAAATAAGGACCCACGATTCACATCGAGGCTGTGGAAGGGGTTGCAGAAAGCTCTGGGCACGAGTCTAAAATTCAGCATAGCATTCCATCCACAAACGGATGGATAGTCTGAGAGGACTATTCAGACCCTTGAGGATATGCTCCGTGCTTGCATCCTAGATTTTAAAGGGGAATGGGAGAGGCACTTGCCACTGGTGAAGTTTGCTTATAATAATAGCTATCATGCTAGCATCCAGATGGCACCATTTGAAGCTCTTTATGGCCGTTGTTGCAGATCTCCCTTGTGTTGGGAGGAGGTTGGTGAGAAGCGGCTACTAGGACCAGAGTTGGTCCAAGAAACCTCAAAGAAGATCAAATTGATCCAGGAGCAGATCCGCGTAGCTCAGAGTCGGCAGAAGAGTTATGCAGATTATTGTCGTCGAGACTTGCAGTTTAATGTTGGTGTTCATGTATTCCTTAAAGTTTCACCAACGAAGGGAGTTCGTCGTTTTGGCGTGAAAGGGAAGTTTAGCCCTCGATTTATTGGTCCATTTGAGGTGTTAGAGCGCATCGGGGAAGTGGCTTACCGCATTGCCTTGCCCCCACAGCTTGCACAAGTGCATGATGTGTTCCATGTATCACAGCTTCGCCGCTACTTGCATGACCCCTCGCATGTCATTCCTTTTGAGCCCCTACAAATGGAGCCTGATATTTCTTTTCCTGAAGAGCCTGTAGAGATTTTGGAATAAGACCGTTCCGTTGGTCAAAGTGCATTGGCAGTATCGATCTGGCTCTGAGACAACTTGAGAACGCGAGGATGAGATGCGTGAGGCCTATTATCATTTATTCCCTTCTTAAGGTATGTGTGTTTATATATGTATTTCTGCTTCCTCACGTAGATTTGGAGGACCAAATTTCTTAGGGGGGGGGAGGAGAATGTTAGGCCTCATGTCATTTTATTAATAATTTATATGGTAATAGTCGTATTACACAAGTATTATCATCGAAGAAGTGATGAATAGTACAATCATGTGTTGTTTCATATTTTCATGCATTTGGAGTGTGTTAGGCCTATGTATGCTTGACTCATATCCTAAGTTCCATATTTGGCATGATAGGATTAAATTTTGTTAGTATCTAAGATGATGTGGTTTGATTTTGATTTCTTCATGAAATATTTAATTTTGAGTTAGCTTTCATACAAAATTAGAATTATGTCATTTGGATTCATGTAGCAAAAGTTATGAGTATTTTTTCAATTATAACCCGGGGATGAGAAAAACCTGACAGCAGCTCTGTTTTATGTTAATTGTATAATTTGGAATAGTTAGAGGGGTTTATAAAGATTGGCTTAAACATAAAAGCTGTAGATAATCTTCTTGGCTTTCCAATGAAAGTTGAATTGCACAATTCGGAGTTAGATTGTGGAAGTTATGACTATTTTACCAAAGGATGTGTAGATTTTAAGTCAGGGATAGTATTATCATTTCTTCTTTCTCTCTACACCCTTCCATTGACTTAAAAGAGGGTTTTTTTTTTGCTGGGTCTCCAGCATCAGATCTGGAAAAAATATCTATAGAAGAGAAGAAGAGGAGAAGAGGAAGAAAAGAGATTGAAGAGAGTTTTGGGTGAGATCATTTAAACCTTTGATTCCCTTTTTGTGACTTATTTTGATTTGTTGATTTGGATCCTTATTTGGGGAAAGATTACATTTATTTTTGCTCAAAGGTTTTAGTTCTTGATTTGGAGAAGAAGAAGAAGGATAGGTTGGAGTTAGAGCTATTATTAATGCATGGTGAGTCTTTTTTTGTTCTTATTTTCTTTTCCATGGTTGTGGTATTTGTTAGATGTGTTTTTGGGGGCTTAAATGTGGTGTTATTAGTGAGTGTTGAATATTTATGAGTGAGTTGGAGAATTTGTAGGACACAAGGTTCATTCTTTGATTTCATATCATTAGAATTGTATGTTCATTATCTTATCTATGAAGTTTATGGATTTTTGGGCATGGAGATGAATTATTTTTGTGATGATTTAGTTGCTAACTCATGTTCTATGTGATTGGGCAGAGGTATAGAATATGATTTTAAAGTTTGGTATGTAATTGGTTGAAATTGAGTGATTTTGGATTCACATAATTGCTGCCCAGATTTATGCAATTGCTTCCCAGATTTTTATTAGGTGCTGCCCAAGTTCATTTTTGTGAGGTGTGATGTTTAATTGCTGCCCAAATTTTTATTAGGTGCTACACAGGTTCATTTTTTAGTAGGTGTGATGTTTTTAATTGCTGCCTAGATTTTAATTCGGTGCTGCCCAGGTTCATTTTTGTGTAGGTGTGATATTTTTAATTGCTGCCCAGATATTTATAGGTGCTGCCCTGGTTCATTTTTGTGAGGTGTGATGTTTAATTGCTACCCAGATTTTTTTATAGGTGTTGCCCAGGTCATTTTTGAGTTGGTGTGCTATTTTTTGTGGATTTATAGAGAATTTAATTGTAGGATGGCCTATGGATGAATGGCTTTCGATGGTGTAGAATAAATAGTTTATATAGTTGAAAGTCTAGGGTGTGCTTTGCAATTGTTGGATAGGACCTTTGAATTTGTTCTACATTAGTTTTTCATGCATGGACGCTTTAGTTCATGGCTGATTTGATTATGTTGTGTAGCAGAAGGGGAGTTACCTCAATGTGAATATGTGGTTCATCGCAGGACGTAATACTCGTCTCGGTGAGTGGATCTAACTTGACATTCTGATAGTATAGTTCTATGCTAAGTCATGTTTATGAAAAGTATAAGATTATTAAGGTATGCATGACCATGATCTATTATAGTTAACTCTTGCATGTTAAATTATGTTTTTCTTCATGTTTTATATATCTTCATTTCATAATCTAGTTAGAGACATCATTAGGAATAGGGGATCTGATCGGAAGGATTGATCCCATTGCCTGTTATGGGCCATCTCATAAGGCCTCGACCGATGTGTGTCGAACCTATTTGGGGTAGCCCTGATTATGATGCTTCGTGTGAGTTGAGTGCGCACCTACGACTGAGGCGTGGGTAAACTCTGGGTGTCCTTCATAAGGGAGCATTTTCAAGGTTCATCCTAGACGCCCACGGTATCCGGTAGATCAAATCAGCTACACGTCACAGTGGTTGGATGACGGAGAGCCTTAGCCAATATTGTGGGTTTCACGACCCTGATCGCAAAGTGATGATGCCTAAGGCGGGTTCCATTGGTGTGGTTTATGTTGCAGTCGGGCTTTGGTGGACTTAACGGGTGGAGTGATACTCCCTGTATTGACCGAGCCGATGCAATTGCATAAATGGGTCGCCTAAGAGAAGTCACTGCACGACAGGAGAATAATGTGAGACGTTTGTGTGTAGTGACATTTCAGTCACTAAAGTGTATATATATATATATATATATATATATAGAGTTGCTAACATGGGATGGATCCCCAGTGGTATGGGACGCAGACGGGTCTGTCTTTATGTTAGGGACATAATGAGATAAGTGTGAGTTGGCCTCCTGTGGTATGGGACTCAGGTTGGTCGGCTTGTGCTAACCAAATCATTCATAAATTATTTTTGATGAAAACTGTACTTTGAGGTGTCTTGTAGTTAGTTTCATTCACTAGACCTTCACCGGCTTACCCCTCTATTGTTATGGGTTTCTTCCAGGTGCTGCACAGGGTGGAGGACAGGATCAGTGATTTTGGGGTACTGCAGGAGATTTTTGTGTGCCTTCCGGTGATCAGACTAGAGCCTGTCAGCTATTTTGTTATCCTTTTTATCAAGTCTTTTGTAGCTTTTGTTGGTATGTATCATGTACTTTGTAATTATGACTTATGTTAACACGGGATGGCGATTGTGTATTCTTTTGAGGGCCAATGTTATATGATTCTTGGCCTTGTGTTGTTTATATATGTATATACCCTTCCGTTGTTATCTCTTATGCTTCAGTCATCTGTTATTTTGTAATTTAATCTGGTCTTGACATACTCGGTATCATACGCGGGCGCTAGCTCAGGCACTGGCATGTAGCGCTGGTGGCTCTCCTGATTAGTGTGGGGAACACCCGCGAAGACAGATCCCAAAACTCCCGGGACCGCGTGCGGGACAGGTGCACGGTGATCGCGCGACCGCGTGCACGAGCTGTCGAAACTGCGTGCACGAGCTAGCTGGGACAGGGCACCAGGAAACTCGGACGCGTTTGCACGTCTACACAGCGCACACGCGATCGCGCGAGCATGACTGGCGCAGATAGAATCCCGAGAATCCTGGATCTATGCGGATCAACACGGATCTGTGCACTACGCTCGGCAGGGATGTGGCAGGGCTCTGGTAGGGCAGGGGTGTCTCGGCGGGCAGGTCGCGCGGCAAGGCGCGATGGTAGGGTGCGATAGGGCCAAGCGCATCAAGGCGGGCGGCAGGGCAGGCGCTCGGGCAGGGCCAGACGCGGCAGGGCAGGTGCTCGGACAGAGCCAGGCACGACAGGACAGGTGCTCGAGCAGGGCGCGGCAGGGCCAGACGCGGTAGGGCATGGCGCGTGGCAGGGCGTTGCGCAAAGCATCAGAGGCGATGTGCAGCAATGGAGGGCACGACAACAACGACAACATTGGTGACGGTGACGGTGACGTCGATGACAGCGATGAAGGATTCCAAAAAAAAAAATTAGGGTTTTTGATGTGGTGACTCTGATACCGTGTTAGAATGAGAAAATGAAATAATAAGAATCAATGTATTCCATTTAGAATTTAATCCTTTTATATATACAAGTGTCTAGGAGTTACACGTGTAATGTACTATACTAATTATGAGATAACACATATAATCTAACAATAAAAATTGTAAAAAAAATTAACGAGAGACATATACTTCATGTAAAGAGATTTATAACTCGTTAAACATCTATCAAGATATATAAGAGTACAAGCAGGGATGTTAAACATCTGTGCTAAATAAGATTTCCTTTCTACTATAGAAGATGGGAAAAAAAATCCTTTTTATTCTCATGTGTCTCTTTTTCTTTCATTAGAAGTGGAATAAAAAATTTCACATCCACCCATGAGTGAATGTCAGGTTACTCAAACAATAAAAAATGAAAAATATAATCACAAAAAAAATGAAAATAATATAATAAATTTCATCGATCACAAGTTAAATCTAATACACAAGTCACTGATCACAAGTTAAATATAATAATATAATGTAAGTTTTTCCTTCATTTTTCGTTCAGGCACAAACATACAAGTCATTGATCACAAGTTAAATTTAACATATTTTTATTTTAAAAAATGATACATCTAGCTCAGCCCTTTATGCAGCCCAATCAGCAGCTCTCATTAGTTTTATTTTTAAAAAAATATTCACCCACTAATTGAAGTATATTAAGTTATAAAAAGTAAAATTTACACAGAGATACATTGGTTTTTTTTTTTTTTTTTGAAAAGATGAAAAAGAGAAAAATTCATACACCGCGATAGAGTTGTATATACTGTGAAAACTCAATGTATATTGCACTATAACAATATATAAGCGAAAATATATAAGCGGCTGGAGGATCATTTCTAAGTTTAGATGGATGTATAAAACAGACTGAGTGTATCAGAACTCTATTTTTTTATTAAAAAGAAAAAGGTTACTTTGCTGAAGTGGTCAAAAAATAGTGGAACCCATGTAGGGTTGTGCAAAAACATGGCTTTCCAGATGGAGATTAACTAATCATCCTAGTACATAAGCACAAACCTGCCATTCCTTTTTTTAGTAGGCATTGCTTGATAACATGTAACCTTCCTACACACAGCTTAAAAGGAACAAAAATCACAGAAAGTTATCTTTGTTTAACTACAAAAAGAATGTTATCCCTTCTCAATCAAACCTAGTCGCCCCCTCCAAAAATAACATTAGAATAACAAAACATTTTTGCATTAGCCTAAAGTAGTGGGAAGATATCCCCAAAAAGCTTACTCTTGTCTTTCCCCTCCCTTTTAAGGAAACCCTAACTATTAATTTAATAGACTTTACTTAAAGACAACTTTTATGTGTTTTAGATGGAGGTGTACAACTTTGTCATTGATTAGGATGACAGTAAAAACATGTTCCATGGTACTTGTGTGACGTGATGCCAACAAAAGTCATTCAAACCCTGGAGGGGACAAATATATGTACATAGATACCAACAAATCAATGATCCCAAACATGGATAGATGTATTATAATTGAAAATGGAGAACTGGAGATGGATGACATTATGCATGAGAGGGATATCATGAGCTAGGGTGGAGCAGAGAATGGAAGGAAAAAATCCCAGAAGAGGCAGTGAGGGAGAGGTTTTAATTAGACCAACGTTAAGTGGTTGATACACTCAATTTGTTTTGTAGCCTTATTTGCAGTTCAAAATGATTCCCCAGCCACCTATACACTTGGTATTGGAGTATATATTGTGATAGTGCAGTATATACTCCACTATAAAAAATTTAAAAAAATTCATTTTTTCAAACAGAAAAGAATATGCTAGATTGTGTAAGTATACTTCACTATTAATTATAAGTGTGTATATGAATGAGCTAGTGTATAAGGCTGCCCACAAGGATGGACATGTCATTTTTCTAATTATATATGTTGGTCAATGTGAAAAATGGAAACAAATGTACAATTCATGACTAAATTAATCCAAAACCGTTTGATAAGCTCTCTTAACCTGTTCAATAGGACCTACAAGTGAAATATTTGATATAGAATTGGTATTTTGGCTTAAAACATAATAGGCTCCATGTTGATTTTTTTTTTGGGGTAAGAATATGTTAGGACTTGAATTCATGCATGATATATTGGATTTAAATTTTCTAGCTTTGAAATATCCAAATATGTCATTATTCAGAATTCTATCTAAAATAGTCTTGTTTAGCAATCTTTCAACCAAAAATGATATAATTACCCTTGTGTCATTTCATACTTAAACTCTCTCTAAAAAGTTTTATGCAACCCATTCAGGTAATAAACATATAAAAAATGCAAAAAATGTTTTTTTTTATAGAATGAGTTCATCTTTGTTAGTAACTTATCAAGAATCATTGTTAGAAAAATTAGCATAATTGTATTTTAGAAATGTTTCTAAATTTTAGAAGAATCTTATTTGATTATTCTTTCTTATAAATGGCTTAGATACAAATTTTTTGTATAATCTTTACAGGATAAGTTTCAATAAAAAAAATTAAAATTAATAGGGGGGTAGTCAATTAGGATTTTCATGGACAAATTGTCCATGCTCATGGATTTGTAAATCTTGTGTTTTTCAATCAGAACATTGGTTTGTGGACAAAAAGTCCAGTGTTATTCAACTGAGACATTATTTCATGGACAAAAAGTCCAGCGTTATTCGATTGAGACATTATTTCGTGGACAAAAAGTCCAGCGTTATTCGATTGAGACATTATTTCGTAGACAAAAAGTCCAGCGTTATTCGATTGAGACATTATTTCATGGACATAAAATCCAGTGTTATTCGATAGAGACATTATTTCGTGGACAAAAAGTCCAGCGTTATTCGATTGAGATTCTTCATAGTAAACATTTTGTCTTATGTTAGTCAATTTAAACAGGATTTATAAAGACTTTCATAAGTGATGGATTTTTGTGGACTTTTGTGGACTTTAGAGAGAGAAATACAAAGGAAAAAGTCATTTCAGAATCCCACCCAAATGAGTGGGATTCTCATGAACTTTTATTCCAGTATTGTGAATATTTCTTCTTTTTTTTCTTTCAACAAAACTCATTTATGATTTTTATCCTATGCCTTTCATATTTTTATTCATATTTTTTTTCTTTATTTATATCTTTTTTTTCTGAATGTCCATTTGTATGAAATATTGCTGTCACCTCAAATGTTTGATGAATATATGAGAATGGTAGATTTGCTTGATGTGCAATAAATCATTTCATTATTATATATTATATAATATATGCCTAAATCATCCACAATTATTTTCTAAAATATAGATTTATTATAGATTTGATTATATGTAAAATGTTTTATTTGATTTTCTTTGAAGATGTTTCTATTTTTGTATAATATACATCCATTTTTTTATAATGTTCAGACATATATAAAAATAAAAAGATATATTTAGGCATATGAATATTTATGACTAAATATATTGATTGCTTTTATTTCATTTTTTATTTAAAGTAATATAATGACCACTTTTATTTTATTTTATTTTAAGTAATATAATTTATGATTTTATTTCATTATATTTGAAGAGATGTAATATATGATTTTTATATAACATATATATTTTCTTATTTTTTATTGTCTTCCTAGTTAAAAACCCATTCATCCCCTCTATGAAATTCTCTCTCTATAACAGAAAAAAAAGGTTAGCTCATTGTGAATTTTTCTCAATATAAGGTTTTTTTTCTTTTTTTTTATTTTAGATCGATTATTTCGAATAAAGAAGAATTTTTTATGAATGTAAATATGTATGAAATATTGATATCGACTCATATGTTTGATGAATGTAAGAATTATGGATTTGTTTGTGTTGCAATCAATTATTTTCATTATTTGTTTTTATCATGGCATTCTAACAATATGTATTTCAGATAAGTGAAGATTGATATTTACTATATTAAATTATATTTTATGTTGGGTATGATGAGTTCTTTATTTGTTATTTAAATTTAAAAACATTATTGTGTTTATTAATAGAAATCCATATGTGAAAATAGTCAATCTGTGAAAGAATGCTAAAATCTGTGAAAGTCTTTAAAAGTCCATGAGAGTGATTTGTGAAAGTCTGCAAATGTCTGTGAAAGTCTGTGAAAGTCCATGAGAGTGATTTGCGAAAATCTACAAATGTCTGTGAAAGTCCATGAGAGTCAATATGTGAAAGTCTACAAAAGTTTGTGAAAGTCTACAAAAGTCTGTGAAAGTCCATGAGAGTCAATCTATGAAAGTCCATCACTTAAACAATGTCCACAGAAATCCATCAAAGTCCGTATCGACTACCCCCCCCATAAGAATACCCAAAAAATCTTCTGAATTTTAAGAATGTTATTTTTTTATATGTTTACTATTGAATATTAGTAGAGTACTAAAAATTAAAAAAAATATAACTTAAATATCATTTTCAAAAAAAAAAAACCTTTTTTTTGTTTTATAAAATTGAAATGAGAGTGTGAGACATAAAAATTGTGAAAGAATTTTAAGTATTTTATAAGATAATGAAAATTAAGTCATTTGAAGTTTCAATTTGCTAAATAAAACTTTTTTGACATAATACTTAAAAATGATTGATTTTGTATAAATAAAATTTAGAAGTTTTTTGGGGTAATTTCCCTAGCTATAAAATATCTCATGCCTTAAAAATCAGAAAACAAATGCATTCATACAGCATTCGGAGTGTAATTTTTTTGTGCTGAATTCAGTAACCAAATTAAATGACCTTGAACATGGAGATGAAATTTGAATTTATATTTATTTTTCAATAAAATTTATCTCAGAATATCTTAATGCCTAAACTGGATTAAATTTATTTTTCAAGAAAAATTTTCTTAGAATATCTTAATGCCCAAAACATAGGATGCTTCGTCCATGCACGTCTTTCATTCAAATTTCATAATGAGAGTAAAGAGCTAGAATATGATGTCAATCATCTTGATCATTGTGTTTACACTTAATAAAGAATGTCGTTTTACAATTTTATTATTGTATGTTGTTGACAGAATTTTAGCTAAAGATGATTTAAATATAATAGAAAAACAAAAGCATGGGTTAATACAATATTTATAATGAAAGATATGGGTGAAAGTGAAACATCATATGATTTGGACATTAAGTTAATCCGTCACAAAATATATTATGTTTAAATATTATGTTTAAATCAAGAAAGATATTTAATTTTGAGTCTATACTTAAACATGATATTTTTTTAAAATCTCGGATTATCTTAATGCCCAAAGCATGTGATGCATTTAACATATATTATAAATTGAAATCAACTTTTCAATATAAGTTTCTAAAGAGCTAGAATATGTAGAAGATATTTCATCAAAATTTTCTTTAACTGTTTGATATTCTTTAAATAGATTTTTAACGTCAGATTCTATAAAAGTTAGCATATCATTCCTGGTCAAAAAAGTCATCTTTTAAAAAAAGTAAAAAATCCAAATAACCCCCTATGAACTGTCTGAAATCCATTTAGCCCCCTGGATTTTATTTAAGTCCATATAACCCCCTGAAAATATCTATATAAATCCAAATAACCCCCTTAAGTTAAACTTTCATTGAAAGATAAGATATATTATGTGAATAATCTATTTTGTTAACTTTAATTGAAAACACGGTATCTTAAAAACCACCTACAATTTGTTAAAAATATGAAAAAAACTTCTAAACATGACGATTTTACCCCTCCAGATAGACTTGATACTCAATAGCAGTAATATGATATACTAACTACACTTAAAGCTAATAATAAATGAAGAGAGTATATATTCAATTGAGATAGTTTGCATGTGTAATGGATGAAACAATTCGGATTTGATGGATTAAGGCTAGAGTTTGACTCTATGTCCTTAAAGCAATTTTTTGCCCCGCTCAAGTGCTCACGGTCTGTGGTGATTGTCTCTGAGAATACAATGATCGACTTCTTGTGTTAGAAAGACCTCAAACCATAAGAAACCGTGAACCAATATGCGTTTTAATCTCTCTCTGATCGGAAAACACTTTAAATGCACTCTTTAACTTAACAAAACTCTAGCAATTTATAGACTCTGTAATGTAGAATGCATGATTGCAATGAATGAATTCGATGCAAAATGCAGACCTAGAGAGGTGTTTAAATGGGAAAGATGTTGGGATTATGTCTCGATCCGGTGTATCACATCGGATGGCCATGATGAAACCATATTAGGTTGGGCACCTAATAAGTATAATATTATTTAAGATTTGATCTTAATTAATATTTAAAGTGAATCTCCTAAAATAGAAAAACAATATTTGTTTGTAAATTAGGAGAGTGAATATCTTCTAATCAATGGAAACAATTTTTTTTTTCAATGAGAGATTACTTGGGAAGGAAGTTATTTATCTCTATAAATATCTTCTAAGGTTTCATGGCAAGACTAGGCAAAGTATACAATGTAGAGATCCTATGGGAAGTTTGAAAGGGTTCTAAGAGAGGATAACTCCATGATAGAGTTTGTGGGTCTCTTAATGTATTTCAATTATCAAAGTGGATTATCTATTTTTTGCCCCGTGGATGTAGGCCCAGGCCGAACCACGTATATCTTGTGTTCTTCGTGTGATATGATGTTTCATTCTTGTGTTCGATCTCGTGTTTGTTATTGGCTTCCGCGATTGCCTTTCCAACAGAAGATTAGTTGTTGTAGTGGTTGTGGTGTCTATTAGCAAAAAGCAATACGGAGGTATGTTTACAAGACAGTGAAGAACGACAAGCATACTGATTTGGCGAGTCTGTTCTATAGAATGATGAAGATCGAGGTTAATGTTGGACTCTATGTTCTTAAGACAATATTCACTCTGCACGGTGCTCATGATTCTAACGATAGTCTCCCATGACACAATGGTCAAAACGTCCTCTGGTAATAGCAACTAAATGTGTTTACAAACTATCTCTTACTGGAATGCAATGGAGACTCGAATGCAAAATCTAAGGGACTAGAATGCCTACTATAGTGAATGATTGGATGATTAAACAATGCATATTTGGGTGGTATTTATAGAGGAGAAAAAATGTTGAAGAGCCTCTTGGAGGAACCCTTTCTCTATTCAGTTTTTCACTAAAACAGAGTCTAAGCCACACCTTCTTCAAACAATCAATGGTCAGATCGTAACCGTCGATCCGATAGCTCACATTGCATCTAAAGTTTCCTCTGATGGATGGTCCAAATTGCCTCTGATCAACATGATCTCCTCCATCCAATTTGACAAAAGGTCTAAAAAGAAAAAGCTCCAGCTCCTAGCGACGGTGCGTAATGCCAAGTGCACCTCTAAAACGCCAAATACTCACCACCCCGCATAGAAAGGTCCACCGTAGGATGTCCACTAAAAGCAATTCACTAGAGTACAAAGAGTCCATCTTATAAATTCTCATAAATTTTTCTTAACAACTGATGTGGGGCAAACTTTTTTTTCCCCAACTACTAATCACTTTCACCATGTTATAAGGAGAACTTTGGATCCAATATTCATATTTACCCAGAAATAGTTTTGAGAATGTAAATATACTACGTTCATCTCCTCAACAAGAGTAACCAAATCCAATGTGTTTCTACTATCAAAAAAATTAGTCAAACTCAATCTCATTTTGACCAAGGAATGGTCAAAACCTAAGTTTTTTCAATAGAGGCATTAAATTGCCAATTATTCTAGAATAATCTAGTTGTGATACTCTTTGACCATTATTCTTAGACAAATGTAAATTTACATTTACAAGTGTCTTTTCTTGACCATTATACTTGTTAAATGTTTCTCGACATAGTGTGATTGAGATAATACTAATCCATCAGATGTTCTAGAAATTTTGATTCCTAGAATCACATCGGCCAACCCCAAGTCTTTCATATCAAACTTATTGATCAGCGTTATCTTCGTAGCTTTAATGATATCATTATTACTATCAACTATTAAATATCATCCACATAAAGACACACAATGACATATTCATTTTCACTGTTCTTTGCATAGACACATATGAAACTCATTAATTTTGAAACCATTCGACAACATTATATTATCGAATTTTCCATGCCATTGTTCTAGTGCTTGTTTTAATCCATTAAGCGATTTAACAAGCCTGCACACTTTTATCTTCTGGCCAGGAGCAATGAACCCTTCATGTTATTGCATGTATATCTCCTCATCCAATTCACCATTCAAAATGCAGTCTTAACATCCATTTCCTGTATTTCTAAATTATGTAGTGCTACAATAGCAATCCACATTCTAATGGATGTTATTCTGGTCACTGGTGAATAGGTGTCAAATAGTCCAAGCCTTCCTTCTGTTTGTAACCCTTGACAACAATCTTGGCTTTGTACTTGTCAATTGATTCATTTGCCTTCATCTTCTTTTTGAAGATCCACTTGCACCATAAAGGCTAATTTCCTGGTGGAAGATCCATCAATTTCCATGTGTGATTTTGCATGATGGACTCAATTTCATTATTTATAGCCTCCTTCTAAAATGATGCTTTAGGAGTGGACATTGCATCTTTAAAATTTGAGACTTATTTTCTAACAAATATGTTAAAAAATCAGGGCCAAATGACTTAGCAGTCTTTGTCCTTTTGCTATGTCTAGTGTCATCCATCAACTCATTAGACTCTTGGTCTATAATCTCTTGATGGCTACTTGATACAGTATCATAAGTTTTCTTGCAAAAACATGTTTCTTGTCCATGTTTACATGAAAATTTATTCTCAAAAATTGAAACATTCCTTGATTTTATAATTGCATTAACAATAATATCAGGAATGTCATATTTATGCACAAGAAAACAATATGCATTATTGTTATATAAATAGCCAATAAAAATATAATCAATGGTTTTTGGTCCAATCCTAACTCTTTTGGGGTTAGAGACTACCACTTTTGCAAGACATCACCACACTTTTAAGTATTTGTAGGAAGGTCTTCAACCTTTCCACAATTCATGTGGTGTTTTATCCATTTTTTTATAAGATATTTTATTGAGGATATGATTCGCGAACAACAAAGCCTCCCCCAACAGGTTCTAGGGTAAACCTGCACTTACCAACATGGCATTCATCATTTCTTTTAAGGTACGGATCTTGTGTTCAACAACGTCATTTGATTGGGGTGAATAGGGGGTTGTAGTATGGTGAATAATTCCATGCTCTACACAAAACTCACCAAAAGGAGTTTCATATTCACCATCCTTATCACTCCTTAGCACCTTAATCTTTTTGTCAAGTTGATTCTCAACCTCATTCTTGTGATGTTTAAATATTACTATGGCCCCATCTTAACTTTTCATTAAGTAAACATAACAGTATTTAGTGTAATCGTTAATAAACGTGACGAAATACTTTTTACCACCTCTCGTTTGCATAAATTCCAAATCACATACATCACTATGAATTAATTCTAAAGGTTCGATATCTTTTCCTAAAGATTTGAAAGAGGTTTTTGTTAATTTTAATTTCACACATATTTCTCACTTATGATTCAAATCAATATTAAACTTAGGCAACAATTCTATGTTAATTAATCTACTTAAAGTATTAAAATGAACATGTCCTAATCTATGATGCCACACATCACATGGCTCAATCATATAAGCAGAAGCATTCACTTTATTAATAATAAGCTTAAAAATTATTACATCCATTTTGAATAAATCATTGCTAAGATACCATTTGCCCACATAAGCCCTTTTCTTGGTGAGTACTAATTTGTCAGACTCAAAAATCAACTTGAACTCATTCTTGCTTAATAGTGATCCAGAGACTAAATTCTTCTGGATGTACAATAGATATAACACATCGTTAAGCGTGAGTTCCTTCTTTGAGGTCATCTTCAAAACAACTATGATGGCCCGCACCCAAAAGCATTGGCGCATGCGCATCACCTACAGCTCTGATACCAACTGTGACAGACCACGCCCAAAACCCAGAGCACATGCACGTCACCCACCTCAAAACTTTCGTTATGCAACTCTGATATAACATTTAATCAACCATATATATAATCCATTATATAAACACACACCCAAGAAAGTTTAAGTAGTCAACAGAGCAGCTAATACACTTCATATACAGTCATCCATATGTATATAGAGCACTATAACACAGGCACGGTTCGCTAGACCATCCTCATGTACATATTTTTAAAGCAATATATATCTGGACCACAAGTTGCACATGGCACTAAAAGAAGATCAAACCCAATGCCTAGAACCCCCTCCCTTTACTCAACAAAAATAAAAAGAACAAGAATGAAAGGTGAAACATGCTCAGTAAGTCATCTAGACATTCCACGCATAGGGAAACCAGATATGTGATTACAACTGAATAGAATACAACTCAATGTTCTCAGTAAACATCGATCATAAGCTTGAATAAAAAATGAACTCAATTCGCGACATCAATAGGGAAAAGAACATCTCAATGATATACAATCACCAATGAAATATGAAGTAATAGCCAAGAATAATGCATCACAATCAATAATGCAAATAGATATCATAGAGGGTGCACCCATCAATGATTGAGAAATGAATCTTTGAAATAAAATTCATGCTCAGGAAGGAACATACTGGAAGACTGCAAACCCAATTTAGTATAAATGCTATGCTGCAATCTAAACATGTAAATATTAGCATGATCTAGTATAAGAAGATTCGGGTTATTACAACAACTTTTTCCTTGCCTTCGACTTTGAATGAAGAAGAATTTCCCATGAACAGTTGCTCACCATTCTTCACTTCATTTCAACATATGAAGAGAACCTCTTCTTATCCAAACACATGTGGCAAGTAGCACCAGTGTCCACCCACCATTCCTTGGTATTGATCATGAAGTTCACTTCATGTGACAATCATTGAATCAACCATTTTGAAGTAAAAAAAGGCTGACAATGAATTTCTTCATTCTGGCATCTTCTGTCTTGTACTTCTTTTCCAGAGACTCCCAAAGTTTTTTAGAAGTTTTGATTGGGCTATACACATTGTACAACGCACTGTCCAAAATCCATTAATGATATAATTCCTACACAGAAAATCTACATGTATCCATGCGTCAGCAGCCCAAATCAATTGTTTGTCAGTCTCTGTCCTGCATTTGGAGCCTTCTCCTTTATAAACTTGGCCAAGTTTAGGGAGGTGAGATAGAACAACATTTTTTGTTGCCATCTCCTGAAGACAGACCTATTGAACTTTTCTTGCTTCTCTCCATGAATGACATGTGTGGGAACTGCCATAGACACAATCACAATGGATGGGTTGGTCACAGTAAATGTGTTGTTGGCCATCTTTTAAAATCAAAGGTATAACACTAAAATTAATAACAAGAAATCTTAGAAGAACGGAAACAAACGACTACTATGAAGTAGAACTATGTGTATGTAATACTATATTGTAAACAGAATATTGTCTTAAGATTGTTAGCAAAAAGCAGTATGGAGATATGTCTATAAGATAGTAAAGAACGACAAACGTACTAATTTGGTAAGTCTGTTCTGATGTTGGTCCATATTGCATTTGATCAACATGATATCCACCGTCCGATTTGACAAAAAGTCTAAAGAGAAAGGTACCATATTGCGTAGTGCCAAGTGCGACTCTAAAACGTCTAATACTCCAACGCAAGTGGTGGTGTGTACCTTGAGTGGAAAGGTCCACTATAGGGTGTACCAAAACAAATTCACTAGAGTGCAAAGAACCCATCTTATAAATTCTCATAGCTTTTTCTCAACAACCGATGTGGGACTAAAACTTTTTCTATTGTAACTACCAACTACTTTCACTATGTTATTAGGAGAACTTTTGATCCAATATTCTCATTTACCCATAAATGATTTTAAGAATGTAAATATACTACGTTCATCTCCTCCATGAGAGGAATTTAATCCAATGTGTTTCCACTACCAAAAATTAGTGGAACTCAAACTCATGTTGACCAAGGAATGGTCAAAACCCACATTTTTCCAAGAGAGGCACCCCTTCAATTGTATAGTTCATTTAAACTAGTAACCCGTCAAATAAATATGGTTAGTCATAAACAACGTCGTAAAAAGCCCAAGGCGCTAGTTGGATTGTTGATGTTGGAGTAAGGATTAACCACTCACTTTTTAGACTAATAAATATAATACATATATATTATCTTACATACACTTTAATGCACCACCGCACCATATGAGGACAAAAAATTTTGCTCAGCAGTACACATTAGCGATAAATATTAGTGCGAAACACTTTAATCGCATAATGGGGCATTTTTTAGATATACCCCCAGGTTTTGGAATTTTTACAAAACGACCTCCATATGTATTATAAACAAATCTCTCATATTAATAACCAGGTCCCTAACAAAAAACGGCTAATTTTGTCTTTTTCTAAGCTTTCTGTAGATCCACCCCCAAGTTCTACCAGTTTCACAATTAAACCCTATCTGTGTTATAAACAGGTCCCTGATCCAAATTCCAAGATTTATAAGCAGGTCCCTAATCTCAAAACATGACTTTTTAAACTTCAAATTTCATGAAACGTCATCCAAATATTTTTCAAAACATTAAGATACTCATTAAATTATAAAATATAAACATTTTAGTCACATAAATAAATTCAAAAATTACAAATAGAATCGGACCTATTGAAACCCATAAAATTATTGATGGATGTCTTGCTTTTGAATTTAAAATTTATTTTGTTTCTTTTTTTTGGATTGATTTTGGATCTATATGTATCATTTTTTTTAGATGTGAAAATAAGTATTTTTTTAGTTTTTTTAGGGTAGTGTTTTCTTTTTATATTAGTAATATATGATGGATTCCATAGATGTAGATATTGTTTTTTGTTAAATCACGTAAATTTTCATCTCATATAATTATGATTTTACTTTCATTTTCTCTACTTTTGATTATCACAGAGTAATCTTCAATGTATAACAAATTTATTAGTTTATCATGTTTATCTGTTCATTATTATCTTGTTTAATATTTTATTTTGGATTGTTAGCAATGATCGTTTGTTCCATTCATTTTTAGTTATTAAAAATTTAAATTTGTTCAATTTTTTTTCTTGGTGTTGTTTGATCAAATGATTGACTCTTTTACATGTAATCTTGTTCTTATCAAGTTACTGCTATTTTTTATGTTGAGAAGTTAATACTACTTATTCATGCTTGTTGTTACGCGCACTGCGCGTGCCCTTGACTAATATATATAATATTTTTAGACATCGAAATAATAACATAGTAACCTTAAAACAAAATTAATAATATAAGCATATTAAGGATAGCATAAAAAATTAATTAATAGATATATAATATATAATGTAATTTAATAGCGTATTAATCAACTAGGGATCAATCAAAACAGTTAGACGTTATGCGTTGCAGGATGAGCCCACCTAGTCCTAGGCACAAGATTGATCAGGGCTTAGAAGGGATTTTTTGAACATTGGTCATAAACAAATTTATATAATTTCTTTTCGAATTTCAATATCATTACCAAGTCCAGATGTGTAAGTTATCCATTTCAGAGTGAACACATCCTTCCACACAAAGGATCTGGAAGACTTTTTCAGATTATTATGGGCCAAAAATTAAAATAAATTTGTTCCAAATATTTAATTACGCGCGGCTAAAAAAAATTAATTGGTCCAAAAATCCTAGCTTATACACCTAAAAAACCTTTTTGCGTCTTCCAACATGGGACTAAACATTTTCTTCCAAACCATCAATCAAATTTATCATGTTTATAGGATACTTTGGATCCTATTTCTCATTCACCAGGATCTAATCAAGTAAAATCGGGATAACAACATTTATTTTCGGTGCGGTTACTCCCACCACCCTATTTGACAATCCCACCATTCAATATTACCAAAAAACCTGGATTTCTATTTTCATTATTTTATATCAATCCCACCACCTAAACATATCTCACCACCCCAAATTAAATAATAACACAATCCCACCACCTAGATCAAAATAAAATCAAACCCATATCTCACCCCGCCATTTCACACCTTTTTTCGGCTGTCGACGAGAACCGGTCATCTCGATGGTCTGGCCAATCACAACTGACCCCCCTCTCCCCGGTGACTTCTCCGATTGATCTCCAGCAACACCCTGATACTTCTCTTACTGTGTATGTGATGCCCTTGTTGAAAGAAGATAGATACATTGTGAAGAGGTGAAACATTTCTTGATTAGTGTTTTTTTTTAATTGTTGTGTTTTCATGTGACCTTTGTGATTGATTTTTTTTATGGTTGTTGTGTTGCTTTTAGGAAAATAGCTTTGGCCCCATGTCGACAATCCATTGTCGAGGTGGGAAACTACGATCACCATGTTTTACTTTTCCTCGACGGATACTGGTCTCTGAAAGCCCAACGGTTGACACGCCTCTGTTGAACTGGGTTATACAAGTAAAAAAAATCATGAATCACGCAAGATTATTTTGAATTTGATTAACTTTTATTTGATTGGTTGATTTCAAAAATAAAGAAACTTAATGAATGAAATGATATTTATTTCATTAGTAAATGAAGAGGTACTACTTTTGTGTAAACAAACAAACAAACAAACTAAGATTAAAAAAAATAAAAATAAAAAGATGGCATCCTCTACATAGACATCCTCACAGGTTCGACGGTCATATATCAAAATGTTTAAGACCAACTCGACGCTTGGTAGTTGTCCGAAACCCATCAGCGTGACAATGATCCAACAAACTAGGCTTCTGTAATTTGAAACATCCGCTTGACACACCACCGTCGAAATACATAGTGCAGAGTTGATGGAGTATTGTCGGTTGGAATCAATCGGGTTGACATATAGTCGTCAAACTGGGCATCTGTAATATGAGATATTCGCTTGACACACCACCATCAAAATGCATAGATCAGAGTTGATGGTGTATTGTCGTCTGGAATCAATCAAGTTGACACATATCCGTTGAACTGGACTCCTATAATGTCAGACTTGACACACTTCTGTCGTTTGAAGCTTATCATATTGACATACCCCTGTCGAACTGGGTATAAAGAAAGTGAAATAGATCCATTCGACTAATTCCTACTGAGACTACCTGATGAAATTCGATTGCGCTATGTCGAATTAGGTTCACCTGTCGAGATTACATACAAACTTCCAAGCATACTAAACAATACAACATTGAAAAATCTATGCATTACCCACAAACATTCAAACAACATGTACTCATTCGAAATCTTTAAAAAAAAATAGGCCTAAATAATTTGGTCCAAAAAAAAGACCTAAACACACAAAGAGCACATGGATCCTCGCCGTCTATCGTGCCTCTGCTCTAACTTATAATGCGCCTCAGCTGAGTCGGGAAGTGGTGTTCTGTCTTTGAAATAGTGGAAGGTGTTCGTAGACCCAAACCTAGACAAGGGGATCGTGCATGTGTTTTAATATATATAAAAAAAGGGATTTTTAGTTTTAAGTCCCCGTAAACTATATGATTTAGTGATCGATCCCTCACTTCTTTATATTTAGGTTTTAGTCCCTACATTTAAATGATAATTTAGGAATAAGTCCCTCCCAAGACTAAAAAGCAAACTAAATAATTTAAGAATAGGTCCCTCTCAGGGACTAAAAAGGAACATATCATTTAAATGTAGGGACTAATAATTAAATATGAAGAAGTGAGGGATCAATAGCTAAATCCTATAGTTTATGGGGACTTAAAACTAAAAATTCCATAAAAAAATGTATGGTGTACAACTATCGAAAGAATATTTAAAAAGCTTTACAATGTAAACATACATGTCTCCAATAGTCAGATAACCACATAGTTCAATCCCAAAAAAAAAATATAGAGCTCAAACCATACATTGTTCTTACAATACCCTATCTTCCTTTTGAAATCCTAATTTTGAATTAAAAAAAAAACCTCAATACTTTTAATGTAATAATTTTAAACCAAACAAATGCAATCGCAATCATAACATGTAATCCAACAAAAAAAATCCCAAACCGTACATTTCTCTAAAATACCCTAAATTCCTATCAAAACTCTAACTTACAACAAAATAAACCTTCAATACTTGTTGTAGGAGAACAAATTAATCAGAAAGCCGAATAGGGGATAAGATTGTATAAGTACAAGGATTAAGCAAGAATTAGCCCATGACGGTAAAGATACGAAACCGGGGTAAGAAAGCCCATGGGCCAGAATTCTATTGCTGCCTGAGCAAGCCCGCTTTCCAAGGCAGGTCAGGCAAACGACTATGCCCAACCAGGCCAAGTCGAACAAAGTTTATGCCCGACCAGGCTAAGTCGGTCATACATTATAGATCTAAGGACGAGTACCGGATAATGCCCGGCCTTAGGAATAGGCCGTTCAGGAGGTAATACCCAAACTAAAAAGTAGGTCGGCCATAGGCCTTCCCCTGCAAGAAAACGATTAACAAGGGGAATATTCCCTGACACTGGAAAATGACAGAATGTCAGAAAAACAGTTATAGGATGATGATCCCTAGGTGACACATGTTCACAAATCCTAAGGCCACATGGAGATTCCATATCATGATATGCTCACCCTGCAAGGTCAAACTCGGCACGCCCATGTTTAATATAAAAGAGAGATTTCATCTCCCTCTCAAGGTATGCAAATACCTTCTCTCTGTCCTACTCACACTCAAGAGGTCTAAGTTCTTCTTCATACGAAGAGATCGGTGACTTGAGCGTAGGAGGGGCGTTAGCCGACACCACACTGGTATGAGTTTCAAGTACCCGAAGGCGGAGGAAGGATGAGAGGGAAGACGACAACGAGGATCGAAGGCTCATAGCGGATCGTCGCAAGGAAGAGGTCGAGCCAAAGCTGTCTCAGATCTACATCCAAAGCCCCGATCGACGAAGATCCGGCCCAGGAGGGGAGAACCAGATTTCATCCCCCACACTTGTAATATAAAGGTTTAAACCAAACAAATGGAATCACAAACACGGATTTCAATCCAAAAAAAAAATTAGAGCTCAAATTATACATTTCTCTAACAATACTCTATCTTCCTATCAAAACCCTAACTTTAAATAAAAAAAATCTCAATACTTATAATGTAAGAGTTTTAAACCAAACAAATGTAATGACAATCATAACTTGCAATCCACTATAAAAAAATATCCAAAACAATATATTTATCTAAAAATACCTTAAATTACTATCAAAACTCTAACTTACAATAATAAAAAAACTCAATACTTGTAATTTAAGGGTTTAAACCAAACAAATGTAATCACAATCCTAGTTTTTCAATCCAAAAAAATTAGAAAATAAAGCACAAACCATATTGTGACGGCCCGTGTCCCAAACCATTGACACGTGCACGCCACCAAAGCTCTTATACCAACTGTGACGGCCCGTGTTTCGAAATGCCAACACGAGCGCGCCACGTGCCTGAAAACACACCATAGACTTTTTTTTTCTATAACAAAACATCGAAATGTCCACCCTATATAATCACATACGATAACAACCCTGGGATAACAGATAATCAACAAGATATATATAATCACCTTATATAAACTCACCCAGGAAAGTTTAAGCAGTCAACAGAGCATCTAACCCACTTCATATACAGTCATCCATATATACAGAGCAGTTTAACACAGGCCTGGTTCGTCAGACCAGCCTCTACCAAAATAACTATATACAGATCCAAAACCTCCAAATATACACATGTATATATATATACCAATCACCAACTGGACGTGACACCAAAAGGAGACAAAGTCAACGTCCAGGAACCCCGCCTCTACTCTGCAAAAATAAAAGAAAATGAATGGAATGAGCGAAAGATGCTCAGTAAGTAACCCAGACATTTCACGCACAATAACTCAAAGGTGAAGTTCAAATACAATGGAATACCAGCTCAAACATCTCAATAAACATGAGGCCAAATAATAAATATCAATTGAAACCACTGAATGAATATTCAATGAAAGGAAAAAGAATAACATCGCTGATCAACTCCCGAGAGAACAAGAAATGAATACACAACTACCAAGTCACAACTGACACTGTCAATAGATATCACCAAGGTGCACCTTAATGATTGAGAAATAATACTCCGAAACACAACTCATACTCAGGAAGGAATGTACTGATACTCTTAAATTCTCTCTGATATGAAGAACACTAACAATGTCAAATATACTCACTATGGCCCTCGAAACATCTACAATTCATGGATCGATCACTTCCACAACCTCACCTCAACCCCCGCATCTAAGCTGTACTCAACATATAACACATCTACACAAACCTCGCGTGTGGCCCTCAGAACGTCCACCGCGGATATCACGCTACCTGCCCCTCTGCCGTGCAGGCACGGTAGGGTTTATCTCCGAGCCACCCTACAAGACCCATACATACTCATACACGCTGAGGAAGTGAGATCAATAATCATCCATGGTCATCCATCTCCAATCACACCAATATAATATATGATAAACAGTGATACCAAGCACACTATAGGGCTCAACCAATAATAAGAAGTATTACGAACTCAAATGATATATAACCAACAATAATGAAGAGTAGAACTGGAAGAAAGAAACAAATAACAATTGGGTCACTTAAAACAATACCACGTGGAATGAAATGGTAGAAACAAATATCGGTCAGGTTACTTACCTCGCAATTCACAACCCCGAGATGGACTCTCCCTATTCCAGCTCCTCATTCATGCAGAAAGGTAACTCACTTATCAGAATATAACTTCAGTCAGATACTAAAATATAACCCCTTTAATCAAGAAATTCCCAAATCCACCAAGACAAAAATGACATCCCCACTACAAACCCTAAAATGATACTGTAAAATCAACCATCAAATACCTATTTATCCAGCCTCAAAACATAATCATATTCCAACCCCAAATCACAAATTTGATTCAAAACTGAAATAAAACAACCATAGACAAAGAATAATAATGAAAAGAACAAGAATCTCTACCTAATGCAGCACGAAAAATACTCTACAAAATTTTTCCCAATTTTTCCTTGATTTTCCCCTTCTGAGTTTCCACTGATACGAGTCTCGGCCGACCTCTCCCTGTCTCTCTCTCAATATAACAGCCCCTCCCACCGACTCTCCATTATTAAAATTTTAGATTTCGCCAAATTACCAACATGCCCTTCCACTAAAATCTGCGCAGCCTTGACTCAAGAGCCATATCTTCTTGTAGGAAAATCCACTTAACATGAAACAACTTCTGTTAGAAAGCTGACGAAAATATCTACAACTTCTATGTTTGAGCCAAGATCAGAAGAAGCCTCTAACTATATTTAAAATAGCGCTGAACCGAAGACCTCGCAATTTATTATTCTAGGGGCAAAAATGGTAAAATAACCATAAATTTTCTAATATAACTCCAAATAATGTCAAACTAATTTTATATGAAAGATAACTAAAAAATGAAGACTTCATATGTTGAGCGTGAATCCCAAATATGTCTCGAAAGTGCTTTTAAAAAATTAAACCAAATGCAAGACTTCAGGGAGAATAAACACCAAAAGCTCAAGAGCATAAAATTATCCTCTACTGCAATCCAAACACATAAATATTAGCATAAACTGGCATAAGAGGGTACGGGTCGTTACACATACATTCTCTAAAAATACTCTAACTTCCTATCAAAACACTAAAACTTTGAATAAAAAACCTCAATGCTTGTAATATAAGGGTTTTAAATCAAATAAATGCAATTACAATCATAACTTGCAATCCAACAAAAAAAAAACCCCAAACATACATTTTTCTAAAAATACTCTAAATTCCTATCAAACCCATAATTTACAATATAAAAAAACCTTCAAGACTGATAATTTAAGGGGTTTAAACCAAACAAATTCAATCACTATCTTAGTTTTCAATCCAAAAAAATTAAAAAATAAAGCCCAAATCATACATTCTTTTTAAAATATCCTAATTTTCTATCAAAACACTAACTTTGAATATATAAAAAATCTTAATACTTGTAATGTAAGGGTTTTAAACCAAACAAATGCAATCACAATCATAACTTGTAATCCAATATAAAAAAAGACATTAAACCATACATTTTTCTAAAAAGATCATAAATTCCTAAAAAAACCCTAACTTACAAGAAATAAATAAAACGTCAATACTTGTAATTTAAGGGTTTAAACCAAACAAATGCAATCACAATCCTAGTTTTCATATTTCAATAAAAAAAAATTAAATAATAGAGGCCAAACCATACATTCTCTAAAAGTATACTAACTTCTTATCAAAACCTTAACTTCCAATAAATAACCTGAATAATTGAAAAATAGGAAGTGATTAACTAACTCATGAATCAACAATGACAATGGATGTAAATGAGATTTGAATAATCATTTATCTCATTTACAGATTTCTTTTAAGCTTGGCTTCGTGGGGAGCCGTTAGAGCAGGTTGTGGTAAAAAATCACTGTCAAATCGGGCTCATGGCGAACTCACGGTGGACTGACTCGCGGCGGACTCACGACACCACCAGATGTGAAGGAGAAGAAAAAAAAAGAATGGAAAGAAGAGATAGGAGTTCATTTGAAAATGGGTAGGTGGTGGGGTTAGGATTTCATTAGTAGTGTATTTATTATAAGATGGGATTGATGAAAGCTAAATTGAGAGGTGGGGGATTTAAAAAGGTAGTGCTCCTAGGAACTTAGGTGGTGAGAATAACCACACCCTTTATCTTTTTCAAGCAAAAAAAAAATTATTTAATTTCCAACGTGAGTAATAAGTAAATATCGTGGTACAATTTTACTGATACTAAAATATATTATACCATGACATTTTTGAAGCATATTTATTTATCATACACATTGACACTAGAAAACAAATCAGGCTTGTGAGGAAACATGTAATTTGACCATGTAGCCCATGTGTGTGTTTATATTATAGGATAGACTATAGAGTGCAATCACAAGAGGTCTTTTTTTCGGTCCCAATTTTAGTTTTATTTGTTTCATTAGCATTATATACTCATATTAATAAAATGTATATTTTAATAAAAATAATTTAATTTTTATATAAATGCATCTACCTCTTTAGGGAGGATACATGTACTCTTCGATTACTTCCCCACGGGCAGTCATGGTATGCTTTTGATTTTTTAAAAGAGTATACTTCATGTTAAAAAAATCATATGCTTTCATTAAAATGAAATATATAATTTAATGATTATATGATAACATGAGTCAATTCAATTGTGACAAAGAAATCATAATATTAGTTGGAAACTTTTACAAGAAAAATAATGTGTCGAGCCCCATTTGTAACCCCGTCTACTGTCTCTAACCGTTTTGATTTTTTTTAAGTATATATTCATTTAATGAATTATGCACTATTATATATCCTAGATAGAGCAGTGTATTATTTTTATTTTTAAAAAACATAAAAATCTTAATCGAGTATCCACTGCCCTAGCTATTAGTTGAGTACAAAGTCGACTGGGGCACGTCCTTCAAATCACAGTTGAGATTACAAACAAGACTGAATATACCAAACATGTGCATGAGATAAATCTAATAAAACACAGATATGATATGATTTCTTAGGAGGAACAATTAAAGATGCGGGGGGGGGGGGGGGGGGGAGATAAAAGCAAGAGTGAATGGATGTTAAAAGTGGCTGATATGTGGTATTGAAATGCGTGGAGGAAGAAAAAGGGTGAAGGATAAGATTTTAATAAGATACTGAATGAGGGATAACACATTGGATGAGTGATTGGGATGTGGAATTTTGG
Source organism: Acorus calamus (assembly GCA_030737845.1). NCBI lineage: Eukaryota > Viridiplantae > Streptophyta > Magnoliopsida > Acorales > Acoraceae > Acorus > Acorus calamus. Next base: position 15,329,792 of record CM060870.1, read on the forward strand.
TGGGAGGGGATGAGATATTGGTCTTTTTGGATGGGCTTTGGAAAGTGTGATCAATGTGTCATCAAAAACACCCAATTTAATTTTCTTTCTTTTGGGGGACCAAATCTGACTCTTTCATTGTTTGTTGGGGGGGGGGGGGGGGGGGGGGGGGGGGATGTTTGTTTGGGGGGGGGGGGGGGGGATGTTGGAGGGTCTCACCTAATATTAATTTCTCACCACATGCTTTCTTATCTCACATGAAAAAAGTGGGTTTTATTGATAATATAATTGTGAATTTCTTTCATGTGTTTGCATTTAGTTCATGATTCACCCACATTAATTGATTTACCCATATCATGTAAACTTTAGGCTAAAAAAACAGGTAGGACACAATATGATGTTTGTGGATTTTTTTCAGTAAATCCGTGCACAGTCATATTATATTATAGGTAATTCATAAATATGTTCTCAATGAAAATCCAGAGTTTATTAAGAATAAAATAGAAAATTCTGGTTGACACAAATGAACTTGAATCTTTATCAATAAAATAAAAATAATTCTATGTTAAAACATTGTGATACAAGGAACTTATTTTACAGATTCAATTTTCCCATTAATAATACACAGAGTTGAATTTAATTATAGGTGAATAATATACCTAGCTATGAAGTAGATTGTTTTTATGTGATATGATGGATGAAATTGTTTGGAGAATGGGGTAAAGCAGTCCACGTTTTAATGTGCAACTTGTTTAGATAACATAGATGATAATTCAAATAATGGTTGAATTATGCACAACCAATAGGCCTTTGATTTGCACTACAGGAAGCAACTATTCAAATTATTGTTCAAATTATTTAAAATGCAGTTGAGGTGGTTTTGATCTTCCACCTTCAAAAGTGATCAATGAAATAATAATAATAATAATAATAATAATAATAATAATAATAATAATAATAATAATAATAATAATAATATAACTCCCTGAAAAATTAGTTAAATTAGTTTTAGTTCTTGTAAAATTGAAAAATTACCACAGATTTCTATAAAGTATTTATGGTTAACGAATTTAGTCCTTGAATTAAATTGCTCCAATAAATACATTCATATAAGTCCTTACAAAATCTGAAAAATCCGATGTAGTCCTTTTGATCACAAAAATGCTCCTACCGTTTCCTGAAAATTCTTCTGCTATCCTATACTCACCAACAGTAAAAAATAAATCGATTTAACTCCTTGAAAATTTATGAAAATAAAAAAAGGTCCCTATAAAATTAATAAATCCCCTTAAAGTCAACCACAAATCTGATTAGTGTATTACAGCAATTTATCAAAATAATTTTAAAAGGGTATTACAGTAATTTATCATGTATGGTTAGAGCCAACAACATATCTGATTAGTTTCAATTACAGTAGGGACTACAATAAATCTTGTTTAATAAGATAGAAACACTAAGAAATTTACTTATTTTATATAGACTTTTTCTTATTATCATAAATTTCTAGGGAGTTGTATCAATTTTTCAAAAAAGATTGAGGGCATTCTAGTAACTTTTAGTGTGTAGTTAAAGTTAACCATATACCTCGTTAGTTGAGGTGATGGTTGGTATCGAAACTATATTTTTCTCATAACATGGGGACTTGTGGCAATTTTTAAATTTTATAAGGACTAAAACCGATTTAGCTAACTTTCTAGAAAGTTATATCGATTTTTCCTAAGAAATCTACTGATTTTATAGAGACTTTTTCCGATTTTCATAGGTTTCTAAGGAGCTGTATCAATTTTTTGAATAAAATGAGTGAGGGCATTCTAGTAACTTTTAGTGTATAGTTAGAGTAAACCATGTATCTAATTAGTTAAGATAATGGTAGGTACTGAAACGATATTTTTCTAATAACACAGGACCTGTGATTTTTCAATTTTATAAAAACTAAAATTGATTAAGCTAACTTTTCACAGAGTTATATCGGTTTTTCCTAAATAATAATAATATTATGAAAACAATAGACATGAATGTAACAAATTATGTCCAATAGATAAATGACAAGAGGTTCACATTATATGACTGGCATACATTAAAACCACTCCACATTAATTCCATCATGTCTCTGTAATGCAACATGGTAGGTGTTTTTAGTGAAAGCATACTGACAAAAGAAAAAAAAATCATTCTTAATTTCTTCACCTTTTTGGCTTTGCTAGTAAAAATCAGAGTGATTGATTCAATGACAACTTGCCCTCTTAATGGACTTTGTCCACCTCATATATCAATTTAAGAAAAAATTTAGTAGATCTTCCAAGTTGAAGTGTTGAACTTTCTCTATTTTTATGCAAATGGGAGATTCAAAAAAAAAAGTCATAATCAAATAAAGGAGAATTACAGGTTAAAAATGATCTGAGAGAAAGAAAGGAAAAAGAATCCATTTGATGTAATGAATTGGAATAAAGTGTTGGATCATGAAGAATAAAGTGATTGTGGATCTAAAGAACCAATTTAAGAAAAAATTACATATTAAAAAGGATGCCAAAAGGGATAAAATAAAACTTATAGCGTTGTTTGGATATCAACATAAACTTATCTAACATAAATTGGCATTTTGAAATACATAGCTAACAAATAAGTAATTTTTGTTTAGTTACACCAAAAAAAAAGTAATTTTTGTTTAGTTGCATTTTGCTTATGTATCTAGATCATCATTATTTTTGTCTTTAGTTATAAATGAAGGTGTATAAGATATGGATGAGATAATCCAACCCTCTTGGAATTACTATTTCAGCTAACACTAGGTTATTTATATTATTATTAAGGTTTATCTACATTATTCCACTATTTGGGCTAATCCCAAGGTTTTTATAGAGTTCAATCTTATTGTATATACTTTGTCTTATACTTGGATAATCACATAATTGCAAAACAAAAGTGGAAAGATTTAGAAGTGTTTCAATGAAGTGTTTCAATTTGGTGAAGAAGATACTAATGCCCTTCAATATATACATCTATTCAAACATGATAAGTCCAAAGACAATTGTTTCAGGCTAAAGAAGAATGGAATCAACCATCAACTGCATGCCACCCCTTTATAATCTTGTGCATGTTGTGTAATCACCCACCAAAGAACAATAATCTAAACCACTAATCATAAGTTGGTTGAAATTCAATCAACTTCCTTCCAATGCCCATTCATAGAAAATGCTAGTCTAGTAGAGTTTGTTTCTTGGATTTACAATGGAAAGGAAACCTAAACCTTACGAAGTTCAGAAATTAAGGCTCACTACAAACTTTAATTCCAATCATTGATAAAGGTAAGGTAGATTGTATTTTTGTCAATTGAGGATTAGGGAAGACAAGCTATGTTTAGTTAAGTGAACAAACCATTCATGTTAAGTATGACAGGACTAGTGATACAAACAAACTTGAAACTTCTCCTATTGGTCGAATTGTCACCCTCTTCATGGTTCATCTCAATGATATAATGGCGGGGAAATTACTAGTCTTGAGCTGTCATTAGCACTTTGGAGTAACTTCGTGGAGTTTGATTCATAGAATAATTAAGTAAACTCAAAGATGTTAGAAGTTGGGGGTGTTTGAAGTTGGGTGTTAGAAGTTGGAGGTGTATTATACTTAAAGATGTTAGAAGTTGGGGATGATTAAGTAAACTCAAAGATGTCGAATTCAACCACTCAATTCAATCATAGGAGTCATCCAAGATTAAATATGTGATAAATACAAATATATATATACTAATGCATTCGACACAGCTACAAATGTAACATTATATAACACAATATAAAATGAATTCCCTAATAAAATATATCTATTGTATCGGTATATATTTTATTACAATAAAAATTTAAAATATATGTATTCAATTCTTTTAATAATTTATATTTTTCAAAAGAATTTCATTTTTTTTTAATTTACAAATAATAAAGTGTAATATTTTTTCAAGTTAAAATGTACGATTCTTGTACATACAAAATTATATTCAAGTAGGGGTTATTTCAAACTAATATTTTTATGTATCTCTGTTGAAAGATTTCTCCATGTTCTCATCACACAAAATATCAGAATGGAGCAATACTATTGTAGTAGTTTTGGACCATTTTAGTTTAAAATTTTCTGTGGGGGTCCTATCAACAAAAACACCTCTCTCTCTCTCTCTCTCTCTCTCTCTCATCCTTCTCTGACAAACTGCCCTTCACACTCTCTCTAAGGCGTAAGCTTGATGTCTGATAGTGCAAGCAAAGCAACCCACCCTCTTCACACTTTATTTGGTTTTCTCTCCTCTGTTTCTCATTATCTCTCTCACCTTTGTATGAAAAAATAAAACCTTCTTTTTCTACAATTATAAGCCTCCTCTTAAGCACTTCACTTCCCACAACCCACAATCTCCCTTTGTTTCAAGTTCCCTTCTTCATAAAAGACTTTCTCCTTGCCATGGAAGACAATATTGGAGTATCAGCTCATGTTTAGCTTTCCTTGGGCCATCACCAGATAGAATAGAATTGCATTTTTTTTTCTCTCTTTCACACACACTTGTTTACCTCACCTACACAAACCCTTCACAGGAGTTCTAATGGTTATTTTGGAACTTCTCACCCCTCTCAATTGACCCTTTTTTTTCTTCCTTTACCTTGTCCTTTTGAAGGGAAAAAAAGGGATGGGTATTTGAAGTCCTTGAGGAAAAAAGAAGTCATGAATTTGTCTGTTTCTTCTGCTCTCTCTCTCTCTCTCTCTGTCTGTCTGAAGGAACTACCCCAAAACAGGTGAAGTGTCTGGTTGAGGTTCTTGTCCTCCTTTTGTAGCCTCAAAAACAAAACAACAGAGCAGTGACCATATGAGGGGAAGAAGAGAAGACATTGGTCTCTAGATAAGGCTAATGAGACAATGTTCAGGACCCCAAAAACCTCTCCATTAGCTTTTCTTCCTTCCCTCAAAGGTTTGGTGTTTTAGCTTTAAAGCAAGTTCTTTTATTTTATTTTTTTTGGCCCCCAACTACCTCAGACCCAAAGTCATTGCTAATTTAATCCAAAGGTTGTGAGAGATCCCAAGAATCTGTGTTTTTTGTTTTTTTTCAATATTTTATTGCTTCTTTCTCTCACTCTTTTTTCATCTTTGAGAAGCTCTAATTCTTCACTTGTCTTTTCCACCCAAAAAGCTCCTTTTTTTCCTTCACCATTAATTGTCCCCTCTTCTCTATGGACCTTCATGAACCAGACATCCCAATGCCAATATCGAGCAGTTATGGTGGTGGAGGTGGTGTTGGAAGTCATTTCATCCATCACTCCTCAACCCCTTCAAATGGCCCTCTTCCACCACCACCTCCTCCTCATCACCCACTCCCTTCACCATCAACTCTACTAGACATTGACACCTTCACCACCCCCACCAACATCACCACCACCAACAACAACAAGAAGAATGTGATAGTGAAGTACAAGGAGTGCTTGAAGAACCATGCAGCAGCAAGGGGAGGGAATGCCACAGATGGTTGTGGTGAGTTCATGCCCAGTGGGGAGGAAGGCACACTTGAGGCACTCAAGTGCTCTGCCTGCAACTGCCACAGGAACTTCCACAGGAAGGACATTGAAGGCTGTGCCTCCAATTGTGATTGCTATCTCCACCCCACCCCCCTTAAAGCCACCCCCTCCTCCACCACCACCACCAAGAAGGTTGTGGGTCAGAAGGGAGTCCTCATCTCAGGTGGTCACCACCAGCACCACCACCATGAACCATTTGGATATGGGCACCACCACCAATTCACAACAAGGCCACCAACACCACCACATCCACCACCACCACACATGATCATGCCATACAACATGGTTGGGTCAGAGTCAGATGAGCAGGACTTCCACACGAGGCCTTCTGTGATGATCAAGAAGAGGTTCAGGACCAAGTTCACACAGGACCAGAAGGAGAAGATGTTGGGTTTTGCTGAGAAAGTTGGGTGGAAGATCCAGAAACAGGAGGAGAATGTTGTTCAGCAGTTCTGCCAGGAGGTTGGTGTGAAGAGGAGGGTTCTCAAGGTGTGGATGCACAACAACAAGCACAACTTTGCCAAAAAGTCTCCCACCTCCCCCAACAACTTGAATGAATGAATTTCAATTCCAAAAGTAATGAGTTTGATTAGTCCTTCTCTCTTTTGTCATTGATATGTTGATGTAGTTCAGGAAGAGTTTGGTATGTTTATTTTCATCTTTCTTGTTTTTTTTTTTGTTCTTTCTGATGGATGTTGATCCAATGTAGGGACTGATTTTCAGATGATTATAATATGAGATGGTGGCCTTTGCAGCTTGATTTTCAGTAAAGCATTATAAGAAACTCAACTCTCAACATTGTTTTCCTTAACGAAAAAAAACTCTCAACATTGTTTTGCATCTCCTCACATTTCCCAAAGATTAATTTCACTTTGAATTTGCTTATGATATTTGTCTCTGACTTAAATGCTTGCTTTTAGTCCAATTAGGATTTGGTCATTTTTGAAGCACAAGTACCAACAGTGTTTTATAATAGTCAGATATTCAACTTTTCTTTTGGAATGTATCTTATATTAAAGGCCAAATGAAATTAGAGCAACAAAATCCCTTGCACACTGAAATGAATGTATCAAATTTCTATGATCTCATGTACTGATCAAGAAAAAGAAGCAGCACTAACCCTTCTAGCGTCTTTCTTATTCTGTCATCACTGTTTGGTTACATTTTTCTTGTTCCGTTATCATTAGTGATTTTGTGTATGGAAGGACTATTCAAATCTCCTTGAACTATTATCATGACTTATGCTAGGGCTATTCAAGTTTTCTAGAACTATTATGAAGATATGCTAACTCATTCAGACATAGCTATCAGATTTTATCCCTTTATACAAACATTTTTTTTTATTTGTTGTTTGGATGCAAGAAAATTGAAGGAAAATAAATAAAACTTTTTACTTTAATGACACAAAAAAGCTTTTGTTTGTGTGTGTAAAAGAAAGAGAGAAATTTTCTCTCATTTTTTTTTTTTTATTTTTAGAAGAGCGGCTTAAATTGTTTTCATCCATCCGTGGTAATAAACACAAACAACAGAATAAACCGGTGAAAAATAAATAAATCAAGGTTGTGCATAAATGATAAATGCATCCTTAATCATACCCTTAGTCATGGATGTTCTATATAACAATGTTAAAAACAATCCGCATATATTAAAAATAAATAAAACTTTATTTAATAAAATATATGTTTTGATCATCAAAGGATAAATCACTTCATTATGATGAAAACATATATGTGAACTGTCTACGAGGATTGCGTGTAACAGCACTCTCTATGAAGCAATACATGGATGTATGGATGGCATGACATGTGCATGTGCATGAATGGATTTCACTTGCCTGGGAGGTCAACCTGCCCCCAACTTTTTCCCTAAAAAGGGGCTGAATGCATATCACGCGGGGAAAAAATAATTACTGAGGATCCACTTGCAATTTCGCCATTAATGGGACAACTCTTCTTCCATTTGAAATATCTCATAGCAGATATCAGAAAACAGTATTGTCATTATTTCAAGGTTTGACAAATTAAATGCTTCTGCCAAGGGTAATTATTAAATATTTCATTAAAAAAAATCAAGTATATATATGAGAGTTATTTTCAAAAAATATACACACATAACAACAATTTAGAGGTATGCATGCAAACTTCCCTACTTTGTGTGGACATTGAAAATGTGTCCTTGCTATGTTCAACTAAACTTTCTTTTATACAAGGGTGATTTTTATAAACTCTCTTACATACAATGATCCATGCATCATACCATTATTAGTACTAGACAATTTAGCGCCCTTTAGCTAAGGAAAAAGATATACACTGCCCCCATTGCAGCCTCAATTGCAGTCCATCTCGTTTTTCTTTTTTTTTTTAAATCATACTCACTTTTTGAAGTGTATGCTATTATATGAAATGAAATATATACTGAGATACATTAGTGTTTTTTTTCATGATGAAAAAATGAAAAAAAAATATTCAGTTATATACTATATTAGGACTCATATGCTATGATAACGCAGTATATACTGTGTTATCATAGCGTATGAGGCTACAAAACGAGCTGCAAAAAAGACTTCATGCAACGCTTTTGGCTAATATAAGCCCAAAACATACTATAGACCAGAAGCTCATTCATGTGGCAAGCCCTTGCATGCACCCATTGATGGTGGTGTACTCTTACATGGCACATCACCATCATCTTGCAGGCACTCGTTAATGGTGATGTGCTATTGTAACATCCAAGTTTACACATATGATATTGTCTACTTTGTCCAAAGTCGCATAAGTTAAAAACGCATCTCGTGTAAGCTTTTTATTCACATATAAACATTAGACATCTCCTTTCATTACGCGATGTGTGAAGATATGAGATTGTGTGTTTTGGTTTCGAACTTCAGCTTGTATATTGTTCTGAACCTTGTACTTGCTTTTATTCCCTCTTTTTGGTTTCTCTGTTTTTTTTTTCTTGAAAGGGTGGGGGGGGGGGGGGGGGACTAAATCCCAAACTAATTGTGCATGAATGGTTTAAAACATTTTCACAGTTTATATTTGTAATGAATGAATTGTTTACCGGTCATTATCTTGACTCATGTGAGAATATTGCATGGGATTCTTTGACTATTTATTTATCAAAACTTTTATCGATTAGTGTTTGGTCATAAGTGACTACATGCCCATGAATGCGAAATTCGCACGCAAGTGACTTGTAAAAATGAAGTGGATTGGTGACAGCTTCTACTTATTGATCGATACATGCAGAGTCGATCCGTACCCCTAGGTTGATATACCCACTGTAGAATGTTTTAAAAATCTATTAACAGATAAACCGTCGAATGTTCTAAACAATGACAATACGACTGTCAATTTTTAAACATAGGTTGATAGGATGATTGTCGAATGTTTTCTATGACGCTCAATAAGGAGACTGGTGAATGGATTGGTGGGATTAATGTTTTTCAAAGAACATGTATATATATATATATATATATATATAGATTTCCGATAATATGCGGTCGATGCGGTCGTGCGGATTCGACGTGCGTCGTCCGATCGCGGGTCCATCGCATCCAACGGTCGACGTGAATCGCACCCGACCGTCCGATGCGATGAACCCGTGATCGACGGCCCGTGAATCGCGACCGCACGACCGCACGACCGTATAATATCACGACTCTATATATATGTATATATATATATAGGGACGTGATTGCGTGCGGCGAACGGCGGGTGCGGCAGCAATCACGGGCCGTCGATCACGGGTCCATCGCATCGGACGGTCGGGGGCGATTCATCTCGACCGTTGGATGCGATGGACCCGCGATCGAACGGCCCACGTCGCGGCCGCACCTGCCGTTCGCCGCACGCAATCATTTTCATATATATATATATATATATATATATATATATATATATATATATATATATATATATATATATATATATATACACACACACACACACGCTCGCGATTAGGTGTGGCGAACGGCAGGTACGGCGGCGACGTGGGCCGTCCAATCGCGGGTCCATCACATCCGACGGTCGATGTGAATCGCACCCGACCGTCGATCGACGGTCTGTGATCGATGTCACATCCGCCGTTCGCCGCTCGGTTCCCTATATATATATATATATATATATATATATATGAAAATGATTGCGTGCGGCGAACGGCAGGTGCGGCCGCGACGTGGGCCGTTCGATCGCGGGTCCATCGCATCCAACGGTCGAGATGAATCGCCCCCGACCGTCCGATGCGATGGATCCGTGATCGACGGCCCGTGATCGCTGCCGCACCTACCGTTCGCCGCACGTAATCACGTCCCTATGTATATATATATATATGAGGAATGATACAGTGCGCGATGCGGGAACGTGCGCGAACGACCACGGGCCGTCGATCACGGGTCCATCGCGGGTCCATCGCATCGGACGGTCGGGTGCGATTCACATCGACCGTTGGATGCGATGGACCCGCGATCGGACGAACGACGTCGTTCCCGCACCGTGCGGGACGCCGCACGATATCACTCGACTATATATATATATATATATATATATATATATATATATATATATATATATATATATATATATATATATATATGAAAATGATTGCGTGCGGCGAACGGCAGGTGCGGCCGCGACGTGGGCCGTTCGATCGCGGGTCCATCGCATCCAACGGTCGAGATGAATCGCCCCCGACCGTCCGATGCGATGGACCCGTGATCGATGGCCCGTGATTGCTGCCGCACCCGCCGTTCGCCACACGCAATCACGTCCCTATATATATATATATATATATATATATATAATGAAGCGATTAGGTGCAACGAACGGCGGGTGCGGCCGCGACACGGGCCGTCCGATCATGAATCCATCACATCTGACCGTCGGATGCAATGAACCCGTGATTGACAATCCGTGATCGATGCCGCACCCGGCGTTCGCCACATGTAATCGGCCCTATATATATATATATACCCGAGTGATAGCGTACGGCGTGCGGTCGGGTGCGGATTCGACGTGAGTTGTCCGATCGCGGGTCCATCACATCCGACGGTCAATGTGAATCGCACCCAACCGTTCGATGCGATGGACCCGTGATCGACGGCCCGTGGTCGACGCCGCACCCGACCGCACGCCGCACTTAATCACTCTTCATATATATATATATATATATATATATATATATATGGGACGTGATTGCGTGCGGCGAACGGCGGGTGCGGCAGCAATCACGGGCCGTCGATCACGGGTCCATCGCATCGGATGGTCGGGGGCGATTCATCTCGACCGTTGGATGCGATGGACCCGCGATCGAACGGCCCACGTCGCGGCCGCACCTGCCGTTCGCCGCACGCAATCATTTTCATATATATATATATATACGGGGATGATAATATGCGGTCGTGCGGTCGCGGTCGTGGGCCGTCCGATCGCGGGTCCATCGCATCCAACGGTCGACGTGATTCGCACCCGACCGTCCGACGCAATCATTTTCATATATATATATATATACGGGGATGATAATATGCGGTCGTGCGGTCGCGGTCGTGGGCCGTCCGATCGCGGGTCCATCGCATCCAACGGTCGACGTGATTCGCACCCGACCGTCCGATGCGATGGACCCGTGATCGACGGCCCGTGATCGCGGACGCACCGACCGCACGACCGCACGTAATCATATATATATATATATATATATATATATATATATATATATATATATATATATATATATATATATATATACGCTCGCGATTAGATGCGGCGAAACGACAGGTGCGGCCACGACGTGGGCCGTCCGATCGCGGATCCATCGCATCCAACGGTCGACGTGAATCGTACTCACCGTCCGATGCGATGGACCTGTGATCGACGACCCGTGATCGCTGCCGCACCCGCCGTTCGCCGCACCTAATCGGTATATATATATTATTGGTGGGTTCAACAATCTGCATGGTGGGGATAGATACCCTTAAATATTTATAGGCAAAAAGTAGTTGCTGCAGTTAATATGCTACATTTCTTTTGCTATACATTTCATACCCATATACACTGTTCTGAGGTAAGACCTCCAGGTGGGCTGTAGGAAATATCCGTCCGATCGCGGATCCATCGCATCCAACGGTCGACGTGAATCGCACCCACCGTCCGATGCGATGGACCTGTGATCGACGACCCGTGATCGCTGCCGTACCCGCCGTTCGCCGCACCTAATCGGTATATATATATTATTGGTGGGTTCAACGATCTGCATGGTGGGGATAGATACCCTAAAATATTTATAGGCAAAAAGTAGTTGCTGCAGTTAATATGCTACATTTCTTTTGCTATACATTTCATACCCATATACACTGTTGTGAGGTAAGACCTCCTGGTGGGCTGCAGGAAATATCAGAGACCAAATATGACACCTTTTAAGTCAAAAAGTCCTCGAAATTATTTCACATGCACTGTGGGTTGAGTAATCAAACAGTAACCTCAAAAAATAAAAAATAAACTTTACCCTCATGACTATCTTTAGCTGTTTTGCATCAGATTCTGATGAATATGGATGGGAATGTTTCCGGGGTAGCATTTGAATGGGAAAGGGACCCTAAATTGTCTATTGCAACTCTCAAATATAAGATTAAATGAATATGAATGTAGTATAAGATATTACACTCAGGATTCTCATAAAATGTGTAGAATAGAATCCATTTTTAATCCTTTAAGGTCCTGAAAGGATCCATGGGTAGATGCATCACAAGATCCTTATGAATCTGATCACTAAATCATCATTAAAGCCCTTGAGTAAACCAAATGTTTCACATTACATAGAAGCTATAAATTCACCGGTAAAAACAAACATTTACAAAATCTAAACATAGATCTACAAATAAACATTGAAATATGGATGGAAAAGAAGATAGATGAAATATAATAAATATATCCAACTGTAGCCTTGGATCAAATGCTACAGTAGGATAGCTGATACATACAAGATATACATGTACGCAAAAAAATAATATACATATGCGACAAATAGGATACCTTAGCACGTTCAGGCAAAGTTTCCACTAATACATTCACATCTCCAAAGCTCCTCAGCTCTCTCCTCCTTAAACATGCAGTGTCTTGCAACGAACAGCCACATGTTGAGAATAAATAAAGAACCTCTTTTCTTATCTGACAAAATTGCACTACTATGATCATTTAAAAAGTAAAACCCTCATAGACAACCTCTTATGCTTGCAAAGTGCAGCAGATGAATGGAAAACTCTAGATCAACATGCTATATGAACGCATAATGGTCGCCTCCAAATCAATAGTGGTCTTGTGATCGTGTCCCCTCTATATTAAGGCAACATGAGGTAGTAGATTAGATGTACCAATATCCATTGGTATGGCACGAACAGATATCCAAGCATCCAGAAGTATTGTCAGAAGAGAATTAAATTAGTACCACTTGCTGTTTCATCTCTGAACAAGCTGTGGATGATCAAATAATGGCTTTGCCAGGACAGTGCATGAGAAAAGAACCAATCCTTCAACACTACTGGGGACTACATAACCGGGCTCGCCCAGGGTTGAGCAGCGATTCCGACATCCTCCATCCCTGCTAGAGATAAAGTTGAGGTTGAATACAGTTCTTCAAACAGTAAAAACACAGAAGGCCAATAAATAAAAGTAGGTACAAAAAAAATGGTAGCACAACATGGATATTGCTAAGAAATTTAGATGGTGGATAAGATTGTATGGATATGTTAAAGTGTAAACTTCAAATTTTTTAGATAATCTCTCCCATTTGTAGGTGGCTTCTTCTTGTTGACAAAATTTATGTTCTTGATGAAAATCAGGACAAGCCACATGTAACTAAATAGAAAGGAACTTAATCCTGTACCTCAAATGGTTGTGTACAGTTTTTTATTCAACATCCCATGGAAACTCAACTCGATCTCCCTCGTATGCAATTCGTGTCCTTCCCACCCAGGTTAGGAAGGGTTTTGAGAGAATAGAGATACTGTGTTTTGTATTAAACTTTGGGTGTCAAAGGTCTTTCCACATTCTCATTTGGATGTTAGGCCATCAAAAACTGATATATAATTCACCAAGGATTCTTAGGTTGCATCTTTCAATCAGAAATTTTAACACATTACACAGATCATGCATCAGGAAGTCAGCAATGAGAATGTACCTGCTCGGCAGCCTTCCGTTTGAACATGCCATATGAATTTGCAACTGTCTTGCAAGACTCAGCTATATGAGCTTGAAAATCAAGAGTTGTAGGCAAGAGATGGGTTGATGAGGATCTGTCTGAAGCTGAGTGATCAAAGCCACCAGGATTTTTTAAAGTCCGGCTTCCATTTGAAGAACGGATGAAATGCAGCAGTACATGAGCCTGTAATGATGGATCTATTTATTTACCAATATATCAAGACAAAAAATGATTCTATCTATAATTTTTATCTAACAAAAGAATATAAGAACTCACATGGAAAGCTGCCTTCAGAATGTCATCAGCCTTTGCTTGATCCTTGAGTAATGCATACACGTTACCCTTTAAAGGGTTATATGTGACAATATATCGTTCTTTCTGTCAAGATGTAACAGAATTGTGAGGACACTTCAAATTTATTATGATTAGCATTATATAATTTTTTTTATTTACATAGTGGAAAAAGGAAAATAACAATTGAGGGAAAAGGTAGACTAGTTGCCGCAATTCATTAAATCGGAAACAAGTCACTTATTACAAAGAAAAGATGATAAAAAACAAAAGTCAGGTAGTAATAGGGGTGGTAAACGAGCCGAACAAGCCGAACTTTGACCTGCTCAGGCTCGGCTCGTTTAGCAGCAGGCTCGGCTCGGCTCGGGAACGAGCTTCATTTCGTGTTCAAGCTCGGCTCGTTAGGCTCGTGAAAAGCTCGGTTAAAGCTCGGCTCGGCTCGTTTGTTAAACAAGTCAAGCTGAAACTCGAATCAAAGCTCGGCTCGGGCTCGTTTAGCTAAAAAAAACCTTGTTTAACATTTGAAAAGTCACATTTCACAAATCACAACACCTTATACATGTGAAAATAACATAAACTCGGGCTCGGGCTCGGGCTCGGGCTCGGCTCGGTTCGGGCTCGGCTCGTTTCGCTTTTTCTATTAAGTAAACAAGCTCGTCCAGGCTCGGGCTCGGCTCGGGCTCGGCTCGTTTACAAACCGAGCTTTAAAAATTGTTCAAGCTCGGCTCGTTTATCTAATCGAACGAGCCTGACCGAGCTTTAACCGAGCCGAGCCCGAGCCGAGCCCGAGCTGCTCGGATCGTTTACCAGCCCTAGGTAGTAATCGAGACTGCTACCACCCAAGTTTGGAAATACAACAGCCAGTTCACTCCTCAATAACCAAGACGCCATCCACGAACTCAGATTTCGGCACCTCCGGTATAAATATTCCCCACTCGGAGATGAAATTCTGAATACTCTCCCATATACCCTCCAAAAGCATGACAGTTGTGGATCTTCAAAATTGTTTATCCAATATAATACTAAATTGTTTATTATCCTAAAAAGGAAAAAAATGTTTATCCAATATTATACTAAAATCTTTGAAATTGGTTTCATTTTCCACATTTACTAGATCTACCCATGGGTTAATCGAAGCCAAAGATGCTCCTCAGAAGTTCTGGCATTTATTTTGAGGCAGTTCTTTTTTTGTTACAAATACTTATGTATCAACAGTGGGAGAAATATCTGCTTGGTGAATACTTTCATATGCTCTTTCAAAAGAAAAAATTCATATGGAAACACAGACATAATTTGGTTATCTGTTGGCAAACATGGAAACCAAGAAGCATTTAAGTCAATGACACTGATCTGTGAACACTCAATGCTACAGATGTAAGAATGGAGGCTTGTATATTTTTTCAAACGCACGTGTGTTCAAGGTTAAGATCATACCTCAAACAAGGGCTGCAGAGCAAGAAATGATGTGGGCTCCTGAAATGCATCTTTAAATCTTGATCCTATCACGAAATTCAAAAGGTTTCAGGTTGAGTATGGGTTAGCATACACATTGAAGCCGGTCAGTGATTAGTGAGGATAGATACAATTTACCCACCAAGAACAATGGGTGTATGTTTTGACCAAGGAAGACTGAATATGTTTTCCTGTGAATTCCCTTCCTTCAACGAGGGAACATATCCTACAAAGCAGATACAATAAAGAACTCAACCATCAGCAAAAAGGATAAGTTAAATAGGGGACCACAAGTGCAATACATGCCATGCAGACATATATATTTTCTTGAGATCTTTTTGTAAATTTTACAAGGACCTATTTTAAAGGTTTCTTCTTGTAGTATTGATGTTTTATAATTTATTTTGGGATTCTAAATTTTAAAGGTTTCTTCTTGTAGTGGAGATATTTTATAAATTTTACAAGGACTAATTTTATAGGGGAATTCTTGTAAAGTTGTATTTGGGATTGTAATTGCCCGTATTTCGGGAGTTAAATTGCACATATGCACATTTGGGGCGCCTGTGATGTGCAAACCAACTCGCATGCGCAAACTTGTATTAATGTAGACAATTGAAAAACAGAAATTTAAGAACAGGCAAAAGTGAATGATTTTATACATGATCATATGAGATGTCATACTAAAACACAACAATCTGAGATTCCAATATCTGCATATTCCTAGCTATGTTGGAAGATAACATGACATGAATCTGTGACAAGTGAACCAGTCAAAAGAGTCTGCATCATAGACAACAGTGGGCAATAGAGCCATCATTGTGCATTTATCATGTAGATGAGAGCATGAATAAAAGGATTTCCATAATTTGATATGCATTGAAGATTGACTAAAACCAAACTAATGATGAAGCATTTAGGAACAACACCGCATATCCATAAGCTAATGTACAAGGATTCCTTCATATTTGCATTACCATGGGTTGAAGACAGATTGGCTTGAAAGAGGATAAATGCTGAGGAAAAAATATTTAAAATTTTCCAGTAGAACACAACCATGTCAGAATTAATACTTAATAGTGTTTACAAGATCACACGTCTTTAATCTTATGGAAAGCATATGGAAGGGAATCAACAAACTCCAACTGACAGCATATTTCTAATTCTTTAAGTTAGCTCAGATAAAATTTTCAAAAGTTTGGTTTTTTTAATGAGGTTTACTTTTTATTCTAGCATGAAATGGCTAACAATTTTCTCCAACAACAAATGGTCATCTGATGGAATAACATATGCTTCCAGACCCTAGAAAATGTCAGGTTCAGGAGAAAGATAATGATGTCCAGATTTGCAGAAAATACAAATAAACATTGGATCGCACAACTGTCTGCACCTACCAGTCTGAAGAAATGACTCAACTGCGACAGTAAATCTTGCTCTGTTCAAAGTATCCAATACTACAGACTTCACCTGCAAAAAGCACATTCCACCAAATAAGCAAGTTTTGATTTGTCAAGAGATGGATTAAAAACCAAAAATAAATTGTAGCCAAACCTCTTTGTATGAGCTGAAAACATATCCACATGACAGAAGTGCAAAAGATGCCACCAATGATGGGTTTCTTTTTGAAATCATGATACTTAAACCGGTCCCCAGCTTTGGATCACAGGAATTTTAAAACAAATCAGCATTATAATTTGCTGATGAATGTCATTAACAGAAAATGAAACTACTGCCATTTTGGCAGGTAGTTTACATGAAAAGAGGAATTAAAAAGGAAATTCAAGAAAGAATACCAGGTCTGCAATATTTCCAACACACTCCCCCTTAGCTGTAACATCACCAATATTTTCTCCTCTAGCAAATGCTTTATAAATCGGCGTACGGGTGGACGTTGATGTAACAGCAGCAACATTCTACACAAATAAAAAAGACGAGCTAAAGAAACAAATTCAAAGAATACTTCACCAAAGGAACCATATAGCTATGGAAGAATTCCTCGTCCAACCTTGACTACATTGGCTGCACATGCTAAAGGTAGAAAAAGGTGTGGCGCTGCAGCAGTAGCTAACTCTACACCAGCACCTAACTCCATCAAGAGATCACCAGCAATTCGAAGCTGAATGTTCAAAAAAAAAATATTGAGATACAGATTTGGCACCATTACAACAAAGATTTAAGCAGAGCAACATGTCTGACCTGTTTTAGATCATAGTCGAATTTCTTTCCTTGCCGTGCAAAAATCATTTTTCCTACCCGGCCTGCTCCATCCTAAAAGAAAATATAAAACACAAACTAAATGAGCCCAATAAATTGAGAAGTTAACGTCATGTTATTTAAAAAATATTGTATAATAATAAAAAAGGAAAAAAGAAAATGTGATAATAAAAGAACATGAAATCCATAACATTTGATCTAGACTGCAAACATAAAGAACTAGTGACCAGTAGCACAAGGAGTTTTTGGACTTATCTTTTTTTTTGGATCAAACAGAATGTCCACTAATTTTATTAAAATTGATAGAATACATGGTACAAAAGTGGTAAAGGAAAAAGATGGGATAAAAGAGTCAAGTATCACTCCAGCCCAGCACAGGTGTGCTTTTACTCCACAAGAAGTTTTCCTTGACATCTTCGTTTTTAATGTAGAAATGCATTAGAGAAGTAAGATGAGGTAGTAACAGTGCATACAATCAAGATCAGCCGTATATAAGAAAAGCTATATTCTAATTGAACGAAGATTTGGGAGATTTGGGTCCTACCCCGCGGGGCTTTTCCATTTAATTTTGCATCATTTGCTTATGTAATTTCCAATTGGGCTTTTGCCTTTTATTAAAACAAAGGTGATCGCCTACCATTTCTGCCAAAAATAAAATTGAACAAAGATTACCAACAATGTGATATGCAAAAAATTCTATGGAGTGAAGGGGTTTCTTTGGTTCATGCTTTGCAAGGGTTCCAGGGCCCACTTCATGCTTGGAGTTTGGAATTGGGAGATTCCTTATGATGCCTCTCTCTGTTCTTTTGTTGCTCGATTTACTCCTTTTGTAATACTGTTACCTAGTTTAATGAAACTTAATGACAACCATCCTTCCCCAATAATAAAAAAAATGTGGTGTTACATAGGAACTAAGTGTTCTTTTATGCTATACATTGATTAGAGACCCCAGAACCCAATGGAAGATGTAAACCTACAAACTAGGCCAACAATAAATCAAAGTCACTCCCAGCCTTGACTGAAACCTGACAAAAGAGAGGGTGGATTTTTTGGTGGATTTTTCTGTAGTGGGTTGAGAAAAAGAAAAAAGAAAACTAAACAAAAGAGAGGGTTGATTTGAAGAATAATCTTGGAAATTTGTGTGACTCCGCACCACAGCTAACCAATATTTTGAGTAACAATCAAATTAAATTCTGGGAAGGATCAATTAGGATCACAAGATATATTGGATATTGATAACTTAGATACTGTGTGATTTCATTAATCACAAGCAATCAAGATGCTAAGCATCCAGTTACTATCCGGAACAGATTTGAACAAAACCAAACAAAAGAGAGGGTGGATTTGTAGAATAATCTTGGAAATTTGTGTTACTACACACCTCAGCTAACCAATATTTCGAATAACCATCCAATTAGATTCTGGGAAAGGATCAATTAGGATCACAGGATATATTGGATATTGATAACTTAGATACTGTGTGATTTCATTAATCACAAGCAATCAAGATGCTAAGCATCCAGTTACTATCCGGAACAGATTTGAACAAAACCAAACAAAAGAGAGGGTGGATTTGTAGAATAATCTTGGAAATTTGTGTTACTACACACCTCAGCTAACCAATATTTCGAATAACCATCCAATTAGATTCTGGGAAAGGATCAATTAGGATCACAGGATATATTGGATATTGATAACTTAGATACTGTGTGATTTCATTAATCACAAGCAATCAAGATGCTAAGCATCCAGTTACTATCCGGGAACAGATTTATTGGAGAATCACAACCATATTTTTTGTATCAAGGTCTCCACTCCTAGTTAACTGATTTCACATGCAAGGATAACAATATAATTATGCCTATCTATGTCTCTATCATAAAACTACCAAAACTAATTAATAAAAGGTAAAGCAGAGATAGAAAAGGAAGATAATGCTTCAATCCTCCCCTTCCATATTTGGCTCTTTAGGATTACAAACTTTTGCCCAACTGTATTTCAGAAATTTTCACCTATCTACATCAATTTCTCCCTCCTCTAAATTAACCTTTAAGAACTCATCTACACGGAAAAGCCACTTGAATATGTTTTGAAGAGCGAAAAGGAAGAATCAGAAACATATGGACAAAAATTAGAGTGCAAGTCCCTATTATATCAAAATCACTATTCATAAGAAGTTCTATTATCCTAACTCGCAATATATGTCCGAAGAAGAGAGATCCATGAGATGCATATTAAAAAAGGAGTGGGCGAGTATCACCAAGTTAGAAGAAGTGGAATGGAGGCAATGATCGGTGGAACTTTGGCTCAAAGAAGGGGATAACAGCACAAAATTCTTTCACAGGGTTGCAAATAAGAGGAGGAGAATCAATAAAATCATTCAACTACATACAATGGCGGACATGGTGGAGGTACTGAGAGAGATTAGGCTGGCACGCTAGAGGGCCTCAGACAACCTGTGGAGGACTCTAGAGACCCCCTTCTCCGTTGAAGAGGTGAAGAAAGCTATCCTTGGCACAGAGGCAGATAAAGCCCCAAGGTCGGATGGCTTTGGCGTCCGTTTCTACCAGGAGTTATGGCATGTTGTTCAAGATGATATCATGCAGATTTTCATGGAATTTTTCTCGGGAGTTCAGGGGATTGGTGGACTGAATGTGACCTTTTTTATGCTAATCCCAAAGAAGGAAGGTGTGAAGGAGGTAAGGGACTTCAAACCTATCAGCCTTGTCAACAGCTCCCACAAAATGATCGCGAAGGCCATAGCAAAGAGACTCAAATTGGCCATTGGGGGTATGGTGGAAGAGAATTGATCGGCCTTCATCCCTAAAAGGCTTCTTCAAGATGGTTTCATGGCTATCCAAGAGTGGATAGCAATGGTTCACAAAGACAAAAGAAAAGGGGTGATCATTAACCTTCTCCAAAGCATTTTACAATGTGCAATAGAAGTTTCTCCTCCCTCCTCCATCTTCTCCAATGCCAGGCTTCAAGCCAAATCGGATCAGGATGATCGATGATTGCATATCCACGGCAAAGGTTAATGATATAAGCATAACAATTGTAAATAGAGAAAAGAATGATTCCAGTAATTTAATGGATAACTTGAGAGCTTTCCTGAAAAACTATGGTGTTTACCTTGATAATCCAATTGATGGCGACGGCACCTGGGGTAGCCCTATTCCTAGAGACACCAACCGAATTTAACAATGTCTGTGTTGTAAAAACACCCATCGCTCCGCCAAAGAAGTGCTGAAGGAAAAAACATTAAGTAAAGTCATGGAAATATTGCAAAGGAAAGAAATCTAACATTATGTACAAAAATTACTATTTAGTGAAGTAGAAAAGCATTCGTTAAAAGGGAAGTAGAAAAGCATTCGTTAAAAGGAAAGCCATCTCACCTTCAAAGCTCTCCATGTCATATATGGAACATAAGAAGGGCTCACACTATCTGGGAATCCTTCAGGGACCACATAAGATCTTATAAAAGATATTAGGTCCTGCACAACAACGCCAAAGATATGGTGCATTGATAAACATATAAAGACCACAATATTTCTCATTACATATCTCATAATATGCCATTCTTCAGTAACAAATAAAAAGTGTTGATAAAAGTAGTCTAAACCACTTTCGCAAACAGTCCACCAAGAAATGGAAAGATCGACAAATCGCTATAGCACCCAGAAAGGTTATAACTTTTCTTGGCCCACCATTAATATATATGTGGCCATATCAATTAGAAACTCTAGTGAGTACATGTGGGCAAACTCACCACCACAATAATTGAATCAACAAAGGAGATGACCGGGTAGGTAAAAAAAACCAGTTACTCTTTCACAAAAATCTAAATTAAAAGCGAACAGGTATACATCAATTGGTAAATGAATCCCACCTTAGGTGATGAAGAGAATAGCAACTCTGCCTTTAATTGCTGTCATGCCATTACCCAATAGCAGCGGCATTTTGGCCCTTTAAAACTACAAAATACCACAAATAAAGAGGTCCCTTTCATCTCCTTCATATTTTCAATGCATCACTCTTATAAGGAAAATGTTAGAGGCATTCATTCCTGCAGTCCCCATTGCAGTCCTTACCATGTTTTGAATACTTGAAAGTTACATACTTGTGCAAAGAAGTATGTACCTTCACAAAAAAAAATGTAGTATATTACAAATTGAATGCATCCCTTATTGCATTTTCCTAACCTAGTTATACTAGACTAGGGAAAGGTGGGGGGTCCAAAAAGCATTGCAGGAATGACTGTGAGTATCTGCGCCCCTCATGTAATGTTTTGATTCCATATAAAAACCACACAAACACTCAAAGATGGCCGTCACACAAAATAAATAATAAAAGGGCAACAAACCAACCAAATAGATCACAAAGAACATGTCTCACCAAAAACTACTTCCCCCAAATATCCAAAACCGAAACCACATAAGTCTCCCTCCACCCACATCTCTAACATTATTTATGCAAGCACAGATGAAGACAAAAATCTGATACCACCCCAAATCCCCAATTCACGCAAAACCAATACTTTCCATTCACAAATAACCTCACTTCATCAAAAAGAACAATCCAATTCCATCAATCAACAAAAACAATTAAATTTCCATCAATAAAGAAGAACTCACATCCATGGGAACCTCCGGGCGCCTCTCCAACCCAACAACCCTCACCGTCGCCCCCTTCCGCAACCTCCCTGACCCATCGGCCTCCGCCACGTACCTCCACCTCCTCCCGTCCACCTCCTCGCTACACAAAACCCTCACCCCCTCCACCGCCGCCGTCATCGTCATCTCCACCGCCGCCTCAGCCTCCGCCGGCGGAGCCGAGGATGCGAGGGTTGCCCGCATCGCCTCCCGGACGATGATCCTGGCGTCCTGACTCGCCGTCGCCGCCGCCGCCGGGGACTGCTTGAGCTGGATCCGGGTCATCGTTGAAAACAAGCCCGCGAAAGGTGTAATTTTGGGGAATGTTTGAGAGGGTTTGGTATTTATAGAGGGAGAGAGAGAGGAGGAAGCTTTGGTTCTTCACCGCATTGAGAGAGAGAGAGAAGCAGAGGTGGCCACGAAAAATGAGAGATGCAATTGAGAGATGCAATATTATTATATATATATATATATATATATAATTTGTACGAAGAATAAGAGAGGGGATGTATATGGAGCTGCACTGCTGGCGGGAGGCTGCGTGGCCCGCGGAGGTCACGTGGGGTCACTGAAAGATCATTTGGGATTGATGCAACGTTCGATTGAATGATGGTAAAATTGAATTCATGTAAATGCTGGGTTTAAAATTGATTCTAAAAAGAGTAAAAAATACAATTTTTAAACATTATTTATCTAAAATCTATCTATAAGAAGCTGTCTCAGTTTTTTATTTGATTGTACGATTGTAAAACGTAGTTTCTGCAAACGTAAAAATTGTCCCATCGTTCAATTAAACACTGCCTGAGTGCAGTCAATGCAAGATTCCATTTTTTTTAATTGCTCTAAAAACGGCTTTGGGTTTTAGGGAGCATTTGGGTCTAGTGGCAGTAGAGAAGTATTGTTTCTGGATAATTTCAAACGCAGGGAATTTTACTTTAAACTTTGTTTTAGGGTAAAAACGCAGACGTCGGTTTTCTGTTTGGATCCGCAATGATGTTACGTAGAGTTCTCCACTGCAGAATCTACTCTACGTCCGATCCAAACGGAGCTTTAACTTCTTCCTCAAAATTGAGTTCACAATAAGCTCCCTCCCCATCGATTATAGAAAAACTAGTTTTTAGTCACTTTTTAAGAAAAATATATCTGTAACTTTTAATTAAACTGTAGTTTTTTTGTTTGAAAACGAGTTTGAAAAACTTGGCTTCTTACAAACTCAACAACACCCAAACCTATTTCTAAACAAGTTCTTAGTAGCATTAGATTGTTTAGCATGTGAATTTTGTCATAATTTTATAAATATATCAGTCCTTTATTAGAGATTACCAAGAACTGATGAAATCCAACATTGACTGAATCTCCATCTTAGATAGCTTTTTGGAATCGGTAGATAATTGTTACCTTTATTTAATTACATTAAAATCGAAGTTACAGAAGAGCATGAATGAGATGAGTGAAAGGGCGATGTTTGATTTGAAGGAGATGCATATATATGTATATGTATGTGTGTGTATTGGTTTTTTAGGGTTCTTGGATCAGTGACAAATAATTTTAACCATTTCATGATTAATCATAAAAGAACATGTGATTCTATCACTTTTTTTATGAATTTTTTTTATTTGTCGAATTACCTTAGGTCATTAACAAAGATCATTTTCTATTTTAAGCGAGCATGCAATTGACTTGGAAGTCAGATGCACGTGGGCTGGATGGGTGTACATGCGGTGCGGATTGTAGATCGATTAAATAGTGAGATGGTCGGACATGTGACGCACTGTTTTTGGGCCCTGAAAATAACCCCTAGAGGTGCCCCATTTTTTCCAATTGATAGGTAGAGCTTCCTATCGAATGAGAAAAATATCCCTAAAATGTAGCATGTCTATCAATCTGAGTCCCGTTGCCATCAATGCTTTGATATTTTTTGTGCACCACCCGCCTGTTCGAGTTTCGACGGCCCACAGAGTCCGAGGGTAATCAATGCCCAACTGATATTGATGGACGCGTGAAACAATGGGACGGCCCGCTGAGTCCAAGGGCAATCAATAGCCCCCTAGAGATACCAAGGTCGACTCGTGCCTTTCCCGAGACCGCATCAAATTCCTATGTAGGAAGGTACTGAAAAGCGGGGTTCTTGATCTAGGGAATAGTTGATCTTCAATGGGTGAACATCATGATCCCAATGTCTGACGTTGGTTGGTTTTTAAAGAGATACGTCGCCTGTCGCGTACCGCCACACGTAGTAGGAGCAAGCACAAGTTCCCGAGGTGGTGGTTTTATTCGTCGTCGGAGACTCCTTCCCCACACTCCATCATCAAGGAGGGGGAAGCGGATGGTGGTCAAGGAGACTGACCATGACGCGTGGCCCACAAGCTTGGAGGATGAGGACTAGGAGGTTTCCTTGCTAGCCCACTGACTGGACGGAATGTTATCCCTCCGGATGTTGTTTGCGTAAGCCGAGAGTGTTGAGGAGGATTCGGAGAGTCATCTTCCAACTGTCCACGAATGAGGTCAATAGGAACCATCTCTTTGAGGATTGTGGATGAGCTGCGTGTAAGAGAAGATGAAAATTAGGAGGAGGTGAATGATGGATGAAGAGGAGTGGCGGACTAACGAGGAGGAGGTTATCCAGTGGGAAGAAGTTATGTTCCATAAATGAGGGCAGTGTTCTCATATGCAGTGTATGTGGCCGCATATCTTCCTCGTTGGTTCATCTTCACCATCATCAAGTCATTCATCTTCCTCGGCTAGTCAGCTTCATCTCCATCTTCCCCAACCTCAAATATCCCTCTCTCTACCCTATCTCTCTACTTGATCTCTGCCTCTCTCTACTCCCTCTCTTTCTCTCTCTCTCTGCTCACTCTTAGCTCTCTCAGATTTTTATGGAGATGAAGCTATTATGTTCAACAGAAGCAGAAAACAATTTGAGTTTTAATACAACAAAATCTCAGCCGTCCAGTGGGTCTTTTTTTCATGCAAAAAATGAAGCCATACAGCCCACATCTTTCAATGCTACCTTTTTATGCGACTTTAGATATGCACATGAAATAATATACAAATAAGGAAAATGTTAGATTTAGTCATTTTATAGTTTAAAACTCATATCATACATGTTTTTATTTTTAAAAATAATAAAAAATATTTAATGAGATATATGCTTTGTTAAAATGTGTATCTTATTTCATTTCGAATTGAATGAATTTATTTTTAATAAATATTAAGAAACATTTAACGAGGCATATACATCGTTAGGATTGTAATTTGGACTGTAAAAAAAATTGAGTGTAACAACGTCCAACAAATAAATGGGACACCACAATTATTTTTTATTAATAAAACTACATAATTGCATATACTCTATGCAGTACCCCAACCGCACGCTAACCACATAGAATGAAGATGTGCAAATTGGAGGGAAGTGCAAACAAATTGGTTTAAAATAGAGAGACATGCAAATAGAGGCGTGCAAATTGGATGGGCGTGCAAACAGATTTGAAGGGTGCAAATAGAGGCACCCTTTAATGGAAAGGAACATAGAACATACAATTCTTTTTTTATTCCTCAATGTTTGAATTTTTAAAAAATAGTATAGGTTAATTTATGTACTTTTATAAAAAATAAAATTTTTAATAAATTAAATATCTCATTAATATAAGTGTATGAAATTATCAAGATATAGAATAATTCAGGCTATAAATAAAAATTGCATAACAAAGCACTTGTGAACAAACAAAACAGCCAAAAATAATCATCTATTGATCCATGCAAGAGAAAATCCAAAATTCTCATCCACTCACACCCTTGACAAAGACAATAAACAGAGTTTCAAAATTAATTTTTTTTTCCGCTGTCAATCTAAATGGGAGAGAGAGGAGAATACAAATAAAAGATGAACGCATGGTTAAAAATAAAAAATAAAAAATATAACCTTTTTGAATGGAATGACCAAAAAAAATAATGCCCCAATTAATTTGAGAACTTAAATATAAGTCCAAATAAACCATGTATCTCACCCACTCACATGACAAAGACAACAAAGGGAGCTCCAAAAAAAAATTTCTTTTCAACGAGGACCGACCAAATGATGAGCCTTTCTCATTGAACGGTCAGGATTTGATAATCGATAAAATAAGGAGCACCGAAACTGGACCAACCGTGCCCTTCATTTTTTTGTGCCGAAGAAACAGGAAGTACATGAGATGACCCACAAATGCAGCTTTACTACATATATTTGGTGGAAAACTAAGAATATGTTATGCTCACCTTTGGTGAGATTAATCAAAATTATTCATCCTACAAGAAATACTTCACAAAAAGAAAAAAAGAAGTTATAATTAAGAGATAGGTTGATGCTCATTCTTAGATATCCTAGATAAAAATTTCTTTCCACATATACATGATAGTGTTCTATTAGTCCAAATTAGTTTGAATATTTGTCTGAATAAAACATAAAGTATATGATGTTTTATATTTTTAATTATTTAAAAAATATATGGATATTCAATTCCAAAAAAATATATGAATATGATATACATGATAAAATTTATACATTTTATATCATAGGAAAGAATATAGATAATAAGGTATCCAATCAGCTGATAGGTTTGTTCTGATGCTACAAATCAATAGATCAAATGCAACTCGTTAACCCTGATAGGCATGTAATTTAACAATCTCAACTACCTTTTTATTTTTAAAAAAAGTTGGTTCATGATTTTTTATTTTACTTGTTGGGTTTAATTTTACATGATTTTTGTTTTAATTGAAAGATGAGTCCAGATAATATTATGTAGGATTGAACTCTATAAAGTTATACTTTTAATTTACTAGTTAATGCACACTCTGCTTTGATCATTATTTGAGATTATTTTTTTGTTTGGGTTATCAGATGAATATTACATCATAATAATAACTAAATTGTAAGTACATTGTGTCTTCCTACTCACATATTAAAATAGTAACAAATAATTATATAGTGTTAGTAATACTTATTTAATTAAAATTTAAGAAAAACATTAAAATACATTTATCATGTTTAATATAACTTTAAGAGCATGGCTGATGAGTTTACATTAAAAACTAATATATAAGTGATAATTATATAAGTTTTTTAAATCATAATATAATAATTAATGTTATAAGATTAATTTTAAGTATAATTAACACTATATAGATATTAAATTTGATATTAATTTTCTATGTGAGAACTAATGTTACTAATAGTTTGGGGTAAGAATGATATTCATAAATTTGTTCTATGAATGTTTTTCTTTAATTCATACTTTTATAACAGTGTAGATATAGATATGTGAATATATATTTAATGAGTTTTTTTCTTTTTCTTTTTGCTACACGACTAAAATTTTATTTAAATCTATAAAATAACTCAATATGGATTGTCAAATGGGCACGTCTAGTCCCACCAACGTTTTTTCTTACCCCACTAGTCGGCTAAAAAAAATCGGTGTTTTGCTATCCCCACCGATTCGACCAGTTCGACCAAATTTGGTCGTCATTTCAGGTTTTGGGCGATCGGACTTGGTCGTCATTTCAGGTTTTGGGCGACTGGATTTGGTCGTCATTTCAGGTTTTGGACGGCCGAACCTGGTCGAACAGGATTTGTAATAAAGTTTATAATTTTTTTCTTGAAAACATAATCCCACGATGTGTATCCTCCTTGAATCCTTCATATCACTCCAAGTCTGAGTTGTAATGTAGGGAGAATAAATCATTATTCTTAAATGTAGAATATAAGAACAATTTTTTTTACATAAGTTACAGACAAATTTTAAAAACCAAATATAAAATGTGTTTGGATCAATTGGTAGGTTTTTTTTGTTTTCAAACAAATAATCATCTTAACTAGGAATTCAAACGAACTTAAAAATGATATATATTTGTCTAATAAGATATTTTTCTATAAAAATTTGAATTAATTGAAAGTATACATACTTATATTTTTTTCAGTCCCTTAGCTATTGTTTGGATAAAAGAATAAATGTAGAATGTGATGGATAAACCCAAAAATTTATTTGTTTACATAGAATAGTTAGATATAGTTCTGAACCCTGTTCGACCAATTACGGTCATCCAAAACTTAAAATGACAACCAATTACGGTCACCCAAAACTTGAAATGACGACCAAATCCGATCGCCCAAAATCTGAAATGGCGACCGATTTCGGTCGATCTGGATTGGTGGGAACAGCAAAACACCAGTTTTTTTTTTTGATGGTGAGTTAGGTGAAAGGTTTGATGGGGATAGACGCGCCCATTTTGATTTTGCTGGTATAATATTTAAATCCAAACTCGTTTAACGCTTTCAACGGTTTTAGTGTTTTTAATATAAAGTACTATTAAGAATAAAAAAAACAATATGCTTCTTGAAAAACAATTCAAATTTGTTTATAAATGTTACTTGGGTGCGTTTGGTTGGGCGATTGCGCAGCATTTGCGATTGCAGGAAGCTGCGTTTGCAATCGTATAACCAAACAGTTTTACTGTAGCAGCTTCCTATACATAGATTTCAGGTAAATAATGCTTAAAAGCTGCGATTTTGAAAAGCAGAGAAAGTGAGCTTCCTGCAGAATCAGTTTTGCAATTGCGCAACCAAACGCACCCGTCCAAGGTATCGAATAAGGTCAGATGGGATAGAATTAGCAAAAATAATATGCTTGATTAGAAAGATGAAATCTTGATAACTATATTTTGATAAGTTATAATAAGCTTTGATAGTTCTAATAGGTTAGAATAGTCTTATTATACTTTATGTAACTCGAAGGGACACTAAAGAGACATAAAATAATGATAACAAAATAAAAAAATACAATCAAATGAAAATTACCTCAATAACTATTTATCCCATGATAATAATCTATCTCCGTTAAGGTAATCACAACCCAAAAAGATTTATTTAGTTTTTTAACCTCTTTTTGGAAGTATTAGGAAGAGTTTCATTTCTGTAATCAATTTTGCGATTCTATATTTGATTTGAATTTTTTCAAACATATATATTTATCTAATAAAGCACGTATCTTTACAAAAAGTGAAGCATATACATGGATGAATTAAATGTGAACATTCTTGCATTTTTTCGAATGGAGTATATATTCTCCTCATAGCATATACTCATGTATTAGATTAAGAATGTTGAAACGACTGAGTGTATCAAACACCATTTTTTTTTAAAGTCTACCAGAAATTGATTCATGAAAAATATTAATTTTCCATCAAGACCAGAATTAAATGGTATTATTGCAAAAGAAGAAGATCATAAGTGTTTTTAATGTAGGATTTGTATATATACATTCATAAATCATATAGATGAATATAAAAAAAGGAAGTAATTAGATGATTTGTATGAAAAATGTGTACAAAAAATTCTATATTGATGTGGATGCAGTGACAACAATCAAAATTATTCTTTTTAAATAATAAAAAATACGATAAATCATTTAGACTAAATAGATAATCAAATTTTGAATGTAATAAATGCATAGTTCGATGATTTATTCAGTGGATAGATACAAGAAGTATCTGCCCCTGTTTAGATACAGAATATGACTTATTCTTGGGTATACAGTTATTCCGGCATAAGTGAGTATAAATAAAGATAAAATGATTTTGTGTTTGGTTGTGTTTTGAATTATTCTCGTTGGGAAACGTAAAAATAAAAATTTTATTGTTTGGGTAAAATGTGAATAAAATGTGGATAAAAATTTATAAAATGTGAAAAAATAACGATAATTGATTTGAGAAGTGATTTATTAGAGGTGATGACATTTGATTTGAAAGTGAACCCACATATTCTTTGGGTAGAATAACCTGGAATAACTTTAATTCCAGGGATTGATTGGAATTCATATACCAATTTATTCTGGCATAGTTTATCCCTGGGTATTCCCTGCATCCAAACAACAAAAAATTATTTATTCTGCTTTATTCTCATTTATTCCCTGGTTATTCCATATCCAAACGGAAGAGTAGTGCTTTTAATTTAAATATTCAAAAAAAATTTGGAGGATCTTGTCAATAGGAATTGAAGAATCAACTTGAACTGTGTTTGTTGCACCCTAACTGGGTTTGTTCAGACTTATTAATTAGAGAAACTTGGTTTGTAATTAAAAGAACATTTAAATGATCGACCAATATTTGACAAGGGCCCGTCTAGTCCCACCCACCATTTTTCTTACCCCACCAATCGGCTAAAAAAAAATTGGTCTTTTGCTATCCCCACCAATCCAGCCAGTTCGACTAAATTTGATCGCCATTTCAGGTTTTGGGCGACCGGACTTGGTAGTCATTTCAGGTTTTGGGCGACTAGCTTTGGTCGTCATTTCACGTTTTGGGCGACCGAACCTGGTCGAACAGGATTTGTAATAAAGTTTATAATTTTTTTTCTTGAAAACATAATCCCACGACGTGTATCCTCCTTGAATCCTTCATATCACTCTAAGTCTGAGTTGTAATGTAGGGAAAATAAATCATTATTCTTAAATGTAGAATATAAGAACAATTTTATTTACATAAGTTACAAACAAATTTCAAAGGCCAAATATCAAATGTATTTGGATCAACTGGTATTTTTTTGTTTTCAAACAAAGAATAATTACGAATTCAAATGAAGCTTAAAAATGATATATATTTATCTAATAAGATATTTTTCTATAAAAATTTGAATTAATTGAAAGTATATCTACTTACATTTTTTCAGTCCCTTAGCTGTTGTTTGGATAAAAGAATAAATGTAGAATATGATAGATAAACCCAAAAATTTATTTGTTTACAAAGAATAAGTAGATATAGTTATGAACCCTGTTCGACCAATTACGGTCGCCCAAAACTTAAAATAACGACCAATTATGGTCGCCCGTAACTTGAAATGGCGACCATGTTCGGTCGCCCAAAACCTGAAATGGCCACCGATTTCGGTCGAACTGAATTGGTGGGAACAACAAAACACCGATTTTTTTATTGGTGGGATAAGAAAAATGCTTGGTGGGGATAGACACGCCCTTATATAAAACACCCTTTACATAGTGCAACTTGTAATAACCTGAACCCTCTTATGTTGTTTATGCTAAATTTACATATTTGGATCGCAGGATAAGATAATTTTATGCTATTGGGCTTTTAGTCTTTATTACTCTTGAAGTCCTGCATTTGGTTTCATTTTCAGAAAGCACCTTCGAAGCATATTTGAGATTCGCACTAAACATATGAAATCTTCATTTTTGAGTCACCTTTTATATAAAATTAGTTTAGCGTTAGTTAGAACTATATTAGAAAGTTTATGGATGTTTTACCGTTTCTGCCCTTAGAAGAAGAAATTGCGAGGTCTTTTGTTCGTCGCTATTTTTAATATAGTTAGAGGCTTCTTTTGATCTTGGCCTAAACATAGAAATTGTAGATATTTTCGTTATTGTTCCAACAGAAGTTATCATCTGAAGTGTACTTTCCTACAAAAAGTTATGATGGTTTGAGTAGAGACTGCGCAGAATTCTAAAGGAGGGCATTTTCATCATTTGACAGAATCCAAAGTTTTAAATAAATGGAAGAGTCGGTGGAGGCTTTATATGGTGTGAGAGAGAGTCGCCCGAGACTCTATTTGAAGGGGAAAAAATGGGGAAAATCAAGGGAAGATTTGGAAAAATTGGGAAAGTTTTATGGAGTATTTTTTGTGATACATTGGATAAAGATTGTTGTTCTTTTTATTGTTATTCTTTGTTTATGTTTGTTCTATTTTAGTTTTGAATTAGAATTATGATTTGGGACTGGAATATGAATATGTTTTTGGGGCTGGATAAATAAGAATTAGAGAATTATTTTTATTGGGTTAATTTAAGATTTGTAGTGGGGATGTCATGTTTGTCTTGGTAGATTTGGGAATTACTTGATTAATAAGGTTCTATTTTAGTATCTAATTAAGGTTATATTTTGATCAGTGTGTTCTTCTCTACGTGGATTAGGAGTTGGGTTAAGGTGAGTCCAGCTTAGGGTTGTGAATTGTGAGGTAAGTAATTCGATCGATATTTGCTTGTTCTGTTCTATTCCATGTTGTATTAATTATTGTAAGTAACCTGATCAATATTATTTGTTCCATTCCATTCCACATGGTATTATTGATTCGACATTTACTCATTCCATTCCATTCAACACTTTATTAGTGTTGAGGCTATTCAATTGCATTTGATAATCCAGATGATTTTGATTGTGAGTACTGCATTTAAATGTCATATTATTGAGACATATTCCTTCATTGTTGTTAGACTATGGTTGTTCGAGATTCTAAAATATTCTTATAATTGGTCTATTTGTATCTTGGAGTTGTTCTTTATTTGATTCCAGCTTATTTTTCCTCATTGATATCTCATGAGCTTATAATTGACTTGTTAGTATCGTGAGTCTTCCTTTGATCATGATGTATCAATCCTAGAGTCTTGCTATGAACCTATGATCTATATATCGTGTTGTTTGACCATGAAGCCTTGTAGTATCATTGGCTTCGCTGTTTCTATATTACCTCTTGTGTACTTGGAGTTGGATGACCATAGACCTTACAGTGAGGATTGAGGATTACCTCCCCAGCGTGCATAAGTACATACGGTCCAGCGAGGGGGACGTGAGAATACCCTGCCGTGCCTGGACGTTCCGAGGGCCAGGTAGTGAATCCGCGGTGGACGTTCCGAGGGCCACATGCGAGGATTTGTGGACATCTTGAACATAGGGGCCGAGATGGGGTCGTGTATATGGTCTATCCAACGCTTTGGACATTTAGGGATCAGAATTGTGCTTTTCTTGTCATTCTTGTGGCATTGTGACATCTTGAGGGCCATCAATGATTTAATTGACATTCTTCAATTGATGGATGATTTCAGAGTATGTGCTTTCAATCCAGTTGTGTTGCTTCTTGAGGATATTTATTGGTTCTATCAGTTGTGATGTGTTAGTTTGAGCTAT
The DNA here is from genome assembly GCA_030737845.1 of Acorus calamus. Lineage (NCBI taxonomy): Eukaryota > Viridiplantae > Streptophyta > Magnoliopsida > Acorales > Acoraceae > Acorus > Acorus calamus. The sequence goes on from CM060870.1 coordinate 15,363,063, forward strand.
TTATTCCTTTTTTTTTATATCAGCGAGGTTATTGTTTTCCATTGATGATCATACAGTACTTTCATTGTTATTGTGCTTTGACCAGGTATTTACTAAGCTTGACTTTGATGTCATCCATGATTTCCTTGTGCGTGAAATGTCTGGATTACTCACTGAGCATCTCTTGCTCATTCCATTCTATTTCTCCTACTGATTTGTACAGGATTATTTTGGTAGAGGATGGTCTAGCGAACCATGCCTATGTTAAAATGTCACGCCCCAGGGCGGCCATTCCCGAGACGTGGCAATAATGTAATATCAGCTATCATACAAGAGGTCAACAATGACTCCAATAAATGATACACAAGGCTAATGAAGCAATGACAACTGATAACTTAACTGGTGCAACATGCCCAAATAACTGATAACTTAACTGCGCGCACCCGGGCGCTTGCACCCGCGAGCACACCCCGCGCGCGCGCCCGCGTGCAGACCCGTGCGCCCAAGCCTTCAAACCCCCTCCCACGCCCCCCACATGCACCCAAACCCAAACACCTTACATGCATGCCCTCCCAAGCTCCCAACCATGTATACAAACCAACTAAAGAAGTGGAAAAACTCATCAAAGATGTTGGGGCCCTCGGGTATGCCACGACCATCTCGACCACCACTACCACTACCACCACCTCTCTTTGGCTTCTCTTCTCTACATGACTTCACCTTGGCATTTCAACAAACATACGGGGGGCTGAAATTCAAAGGGGAGGGAAAAACAATGAGGGGGAGCAAGAGAGAAGGGGAAACAATTCCAACAACACAACAACTCTAACATACATTTTTGTACTCCATCCACCAACACCTTCACTTCCTCCACCCAAATCAAGCACCAAACACACCAAGGGCTGGACCAGATCAAAAAGGGGAAAAAAAGGCCAAGGTCGTGCATTTGGGGGATATTAAATAGGCAAAGGAAGGATGGAATGACCAAGCTGTCCTCGGACTTAAAAACTCTGGACAGCCTTCACTAAAATAATCATAACTTCTTCAATACAGCTCTGAATTGTACGATTCTAATGCCATGGGAAAGCCAAGAGGATTATCTACAATTTTTATGTTTATACCTAGATCAAATAACCTCTTCAGCTATTCTGTAATCTAGGCTAAACATCAAACAGGGCTGCTGCCTGGATTTTTCATTCTCAGGGTATAATCGGAAAAATACCCATAACGTTTGATACGTGAAAAATCATGAAAACACATCATTGGTTTAGATCTAAGCATATAGGGTTCAAAAACAAGGTTTTAAAGATCGAAAACATGATTTCTACTTAAGATTAATAAACCTAAACATGATGTATACTTATACATATTCATTCTAAATCATGAAAGGCTTTATAAAACATCCGAAAACATCATGATACTCTAGTCATAATATCAGATCCAAAACTCATCTAAAATCTCATATTAAAGAACATGGAATAAAAGAAAACTCAACAAGAGAGCTTAAGAAATTTGAAAGTTGCGACCGTATATACGTGAGACTCGATAACGAAGCCAAAGAACTCATAAAATGCCATAAATTATCATCATATGATTGCTAAAATACAAGAACCCGAAATCATAACAAGATCTAAAGAAAACAAATGAAAACTTATTATTTGTGTTTAGAAAACCTTGAAAACGAGATCATATTCAACATAACAACCAAAGAGACTCACTAACATTCAAACCCTTCATAAACACGAAGAATATACTTACCCAAGCCTTAGACCCTTCCCGAGCCCTTTCACCACAGTGGCCGAAAACAAGAAAATAAAGTTTAGGGTTTTTAGTTTCTAGGGTTTCAATGTAGGGAGAGAGAGAAAGAGAGACTTAATAAGTCTTGCACGCATGTGGGGACAGAAAATACGACACCATTAAAGCCAATCAATGCGTTTGTTCCTTCAAAAAATGGACCAAATTCGAATTCAAAATTTTTTCAGATCGATGGCTCTAACTGAATCCGTCACATGCATACCCGACGGCTCCATGAAGAGCCGTCGCCCAACAATTCGACGGTTCCCCATGGATTCATCACCCATTAAACTGACGGATCCTCATGGATCCGTCGCCCATGAGACCGACGACACTTACAAGATCCGTCAGGCACTGCCTGACCCTATTAAAGTCACAGTTGTTACATCATTTTTACCTTAAAGAAATTTTATCCTCAAAATTCAAGACATACCTGAGGAAGATGCAAACAATGCCAGATACCTCTCTCGCAATTCATCTTCGCGTTCCCAAGTCATTTCGGGCGCTCCATGGTGATACTGCCACTGCACTTTAACTAATGGAATGGTCTTGTTGCGCAAGACTTGCTCCTTTCGATCTAAGATCTTTACCGGCCGCTCAACGATGGATAGGTCTTCTTTCACTTGAACCAAGTCTGGTTCAATGACATGAGAAGGATCATGCATGTACTTTCTCAGCATCGACACATGAAATACATTGTGCACCCGATCCAATTATGGCGGCTATCCCAAATGATATGCCACAGGCCCAACCCTCTCCTGAACTTCGAATGGTCCGATGAAACGTGGATTTAGTTTTCCCCATTGTCCGAAACGAACCACACCCTTGGATGGAGATACTTTCAAGAACACATGGTCTCCCACCGCAAACTCTAACTCCTGCCTTCGATTGTCGGCATAGCTTTTCTGTCCCCATGGGGAGGAAAATACACCAAGAAAGATTAGCCTTGCGTGAAGCATCTAAAGGGCATCAGAACAATTCGCCATTTCACTAGTGAACCGGAGAGGATGTCGTGCAACCTCGATACACTCTGCGTTCTGAGGTACGATGGGCCACAAATCACGGTATTATGGAGCATGCATTGCAGGGTTTCACCTCCCCGTTCTGTATTGAAATTTTCAGAGAACGACTTCTGTAGAAGTTCTATACAACGGCACAATGGATCCCTATGATCATATCTTGGCATTCCGTCATTTAATGGCGTTGTTTGAGCTCTGTGATGAGTTGATGTGCCGCCTCTTCCCCTCCAGCCTGGAAGGGGCCACACTGACTTGGTTCCATCTCCTTTCACCTACGACAATAAGAACTTTTGAATAGCTCGGTGCCATGTTTGCCAAGCACTTCATCTGCAATCGACGGAGGAAGAATGATCTCGGGGATCTGATGAAGATCCAAATGCAGTTAGGAGAAACGATTCAGCAGTACGTCAATCGCTTCTGTATCCTGAAGTTTGAAGTCGAAGACTGCAATGAGGACGCTGCAATTATGGCTTTCCAGAATGGCACGCCATCTGGAAATGGTCTCAAGGAGTCGCTTATCAAGCGTACTTCTTTCGACTTGCGCAATTTGATAGGGCGTGCTGAAAAGTACGCCAAGGTGGAAGAGGAATCTATGCTCCTTAAGCAGGCGGTGATTGCATTCCAGTCTTCGCCAACGCCGCCACCTCAGCGCCAACGACAAAACACCCGCATGAGCCACATCAGAAGGATCGACGGGGTGAGAGAGGCAAAAAGCCTGGCGCTTCAACCAATGAGGTGCGAGAAGGATGGAAGATGTTCTTCAAGATTTCTCCATCCCAGATCCTGTCCAAGATCTAGGGGTAGCCGTGGTTCAGATGGCCTGAACCTATGGTCCATACCACCTACCAGTGCTGCATCCTCCGGGGGTTACTAGAGGACCATGTTCGAAAGGGGCACCTGAAGGAATATGTTTCTGTTGAGAATGCCCCAACTCCCAGTGAGCAGCATGTGATGAATATTGACCTCAACACCTCGACGGGGGTCATTGGCATCATTTTAGGGGGCGTACCACATTTCATCATGTCAAAGAGCACCCGACGAGACTCGAAGAAGATACAGGTCTCTTTTGAGATGATTTAGATTGATCGGGAGCTGAAGCTGGTCATAAAGAGACCAAGAAGTGGTGATGAAGAAACCATTACCTTCTCTGACGCCGACTGGAAGGAGTCTAGGCCCCGCACTCAGATGCGATGGAAATCACTTCAAGTATATCTAATTTCGACGTTAAGAGAATTCTCATCGACACAGGAAGCTTGGCTGACATCCTCTTCATGAAACCCTTTCTTCGGATGGGGTTAAAAGCCGCTGACTTCACCCCGATGAAGGACCCGCTAGTCGCCTTCAATGGAGCACGAGTCATCCCGACCGGGCGTATTACATTACAAGTCCGAGCAGGGAACCAGATTGCCATTGCCATGACGGAGTTTATCATCATGGATCTTCCATCTCCATACAACGCTATCATCAGACACACCTGGCTGGCAGCGATGAAGGCGATTCCGTCCACTTACCACCAACGTCTCCATTTCTCCACAGCCGAGGGGATAATGGAGATCCGATGGGACCAAGTTATCACGAAGCGTTGCTACATGGCAGCAATGACAGGGAAGTTGGCCATGCCCGAGTTCGAGGAGCTGCCCGAGGATGGAGAAATTCATCCAAAAAGGTATCAATTACTTCAAGACCGAGTCAAAACCGATGAGCGCTGGCCTGATCCTGAAGACAGGGTTCTTGAAGACCTCGAACAGGTCCCAATAGATCCCCTTTACCCCGAGTTTACTCTCAGAAGGAGAAAGAAAGGCGATACTCGACCTCCTTGTTGAGAACAAGGACGTCTTCGCTTGGAAGCCTCAAGACATACCGGGGATCAACCCCGAATTGGCAAACCAGCGGTTGTTCATCTCGCCCACCATTCGTCCAGTCAATAGAAGCAGCGACGAATGGCCACGGTACACGCGGAAGCGGTGTGAGAAAAGATGAACAAACTCCTGGTCGACGGGTTCATCCGCGGGGTTTGACACCCCGAGTGGCTGGCCAACAACATGGTGGTTCCTGAGAAGAATAAGAAGTGGCGGATTTGCGTGGACTTCACCGACCTGAACAGCGCATGTCCGAAGGACAGCTTCCTACTTTCGAAGATCAACCAACTGGTGGACTCCTCATCGGGTAATGAGCTAATGATTTTCATGGATGCTTATTCAAGCTATCACGAGATCCCGATGTACGAGTCCGAACTGGAGAAAACGGGGTTCATAACTCCCACTGGCATCTATTCTTATAAAGTAATGTCGTTCGGGTTAAAGAATGCCAGAGCCACTCATCAAAGGCTGGTGACTAATCCAATGCCAGATCAGCAAGACTGTGGAGGTCTACATTGATGACATGATGGTCAAAAGCGAGCGTCGAATTGACCATTTAGCCCACTTAGCAGAAGTCTTCGATGTGCTACGTAAGAACCACATTATACTAAATGCAATGAAATGCTAATTCGGAGTCACCTTGGGAAAATTTTTGGGGTATTTGATGACACATCGAGAAATCGAAGCCAAACCCAATCAGATCAAGGCAATAATGGAGATGGAGCCTCCATGAAACAAAAAGGAGGTGTAGAAACTAGCCGGGAGGTTGGCCACTCTCAACTGCCTCAACTCCAGAGCCACTAATCGATGTCATCCATTCTTTCAATTGCTGTGAAAGGCTCAAAGGTTCGAATGAACGCCAAAACATCAAAAGGCGTTTGAGGAAATAAAAAAGTTTCTCAACACACCACTGTCGGTGCGTTGGATCACCGCGAGTGTCGGAAAGAATCCGCCGGTGGGAGAGGGGGTGTGCGTGTGTGGGGGTTCTTCGGGGATTCAGATCGGATGCATGCCCTGGCGGGATCGGTCGGATCGTCTTCTCGGAAGGGTGACGTGTCGTTCCTGGTTGAGGCGCCCGACAGCGGCTCAAGAGGATTCCAGGGTTTGTGTGATCGCCACCTGCTTTTTCTAAAAGCAGGAAAAGGTTCGGTTGGATTTGATCGCCTACGTGGGTAGTTTGTGGGGTCTCCGCTCTGAGACACGGATATACCGTACACAGAGGTGAAAAACAGGTAATCCTATTCTGCTTCCGGGGCTTGACTAAAGGAGTCTTGGGACAAAGGGGTGCAAGTGGGGTGTGGATATGGGGCGGCTAGTCAGATCCAGCCGTCGGGTATAGGGCGGCTACTAGGGTTTAGCCGTCCGGGGGTTGGTCTGGTTTGGACAGAACTTTGGTAGGAAATGGGTTTGGTCTTGGACAGAGGCTAAGCTAGGTTTAGCCCGGGTTTCTGGAGGGTGGAATGAGAGGGTGTTTTATGTAGGGAATGGGTATTTCTCTCACAAAAAGGGCTCTCTCTCTCTCTCTCTCTCTCTCTCTCTCTTGGGATTTCTAGTGGGGATAGGGAATGAATGATGTGTGTTTTTCATTGTGAATTGAGAATGTGAATTGTGTTTTCAAATGCTTTGGACCCCCTCTATTTATAGTAAAAGAGAGGTAGGGGAATATCCAGGGGGAAATGGAGTGGCTTGGCTAATAGTGTGTGTGATTAGACCCCTCATTAATTCTCTGGTTCTTCTGTTAGGACTAGGTGAAGGGCGGCTAGTTCTAACTAGCCGCCCAGGATGGGGCGGCTACTTCCTGGTAGCCGCCCCTATCATGACCTGCCAAACGTCCCATCTCTGACAAGCGGTGGCTTGGGTCGGTTACTTGGGTTGATCCGGCCAAGATGGGGTGGCTAAAGGTCACAACCCGCCGCAATGATAAGGATTTAATGCTGCTTTATGTCCCATCCAAGGAAGCAGTTCAAGGTCGGCCAGGGGGGCGGCTAGTTAGGGATAGCCGCCCCTTGCCAGGGACTTGGGGTTTTTGGGGTTTTAGAGCTTCTCTTGGGTGGGGTTCCCGGTTTGGGCTAGGGTCTGATTTAGGGTAGTTTTAGGGTTAAGGTTAGAGTTTCCGGTCAGGCTAGGGTTTAGGGTTTCCGGTTTCCGGTCAGGCTAGGGTTTAGGGTTTCCGGTTTCCTGAACTTTTGGTTCTCTATTAGGTGTCCAAATGTGGGATATTTCTGGGTGTTACTTGAAGTATTTCTGTCTTTCTGGACGGTCAAAATTGAGGTATCTACGATTGTCCCTCATTTGACGGAGTCTTTGTGCGAAGCAGAAAAGACTTCGACCGATGATAAGGAAAGAGACCCCTATTTTGACCGCCCCGACCTTCAAGAAGTTATGTCAATACAAACAGTACTATTCAGAGAGTTGATTTAGACTGTCAGAGGCTAGGTCTTGACTTAGAATTTTTAACCAAAAGGATGATCCAGGTGGGAGGCGGAAAAATGTAAATGGTGAGTGATCCAATCCGCGGTCGGGATTCTTAGCTATCGTGCACGGAGCATCCCAGCATCAGTTTCGTCGTGCCTACCGTTCCCGTGCTTGGGAAAACTCAGCAAGGAGGGGATATCACCGACAGAAAGCAAGTAAAAGTTGATTTGGTGAATTGGATCATCCGAAGGATAAGAACTCTGGAAAAGAACCAGAACTGAAGAAATTCGAATTTGAATGGTACTGAAAGTGCGGCAAAACTTCAGGAAAGTCGTGTTTGATCAAGTAGTGCCTGGGAATAAACCAATACATGGCTGTTTGGTATAGAAAACCTTGGAATTAGGGCTGAAAAGAGATTGGAAAGGGGTTTTAAGTGAAAACAGTAAAACTGGGAGGGGCGGCTAGTGTTAACTAGCCGCCTGAGAGGGGGCGGCTACTCGCGGGTAGCCGCCCCATAACTGATACGCCCCCGTACCCATTATCCTCTATTAAGGCATGCGATACGGTGTGTTACGTCAACCTCAAACTTTTTCAATGAAATAAATTAAGGTATTAATTCAAAACACCTAAGTTTTTAAAACATAAACATAAACCAAATCCAGGATCACAATAATTCATTCTCAACGAATGATTACACACAAGTACTTTATTTACTAACAACTAAAGATTCCCTGGTTTTGCTGATAAAGCTAAGGACGTCCACTACATGTCAAGAAGAAGGCTTATTCAAGCACCTACGAATGCAACGGAATAAACGAGAACTAGATCGCCAACGCCCACCACGAACGACGATCGCCAACGGCTACTCTGAAAGGTTGGGAAAAGGAGGGGTGAGCTACCACACGCTCAGTGAATGGACCTTAGCGTCCCAATAATAATAATAATAATAATAATAATAATACAACTTCAGAAAGATTTCTAAAATATCTGAACCAACAGAATATAAATTTTCACAAATATTACGATAAAATGGAATGCTTCTCATTAAAGGAAATAACCACCATCTCATACTATCTACATGATGCGTATGATGCAACGGACACGCATGCCCGTATGGCACGTAGCCAAAAACGCTCTAATTAGAGCTTGATCACGCAGACCAATCGTCACGCAGACGGGTGTCACGCAGACACGGTCCTACTGGACTGAGTCACGCAGACCCTCGTCACGCAGACGATGTCACGCAGACGAATGATATGCATGCAAGATGACCTCTACAATTCACATATTTGAATGCAAGAATAACATAATAATCATTATACGGTTCATACGCAAAATAACGTCTCAAAACATGATGTCATGCTCGTGCAATTCTATACTCAAGATAACAGTCGTATTCATAATATAAGCATGATGCGAATATGATAAATATAGGTAGTTTTTCAAAAGCTACTAGAGGCTAGACCCACTCACCTCCGGTCCTACGCAAGATTACCGGACTAACAAGGAAGCTAACGAGAGTCTATTGCTCCTGAAGATTTTCATACCAATGAACCAGATCAGAAACGGAATATAATGATTAACTAAATCAAAGATCACCAAAATACTGGGCTCAACCGGCTACTCAAATATAACCGCCTGGCTTCTGACGGCTACTCAAACCTAGCCGTCTGATCTCAGATGGCTACTTTCAAGTAGCCACCCCCCGACCAAAACAGCAAATATACCCTCAATGACCCTGACTTTCTACCCAAACATTCAAAAACACGTATCTACTCTCTCTCGTACAAAAAAATACAGATAAAAACACATTGAAAATATTTAAGTTTGATCCCCTAAATGATCGATTCGATAATAAATCAAAATACCGAAAAAAAACGATGAAACCTCTATAGAACAAATTTGAAAAAATGGTAATATTAACACCATATATTTTCATACCTTAAAGTAGTGTTAAAATATTAAATAACAGTAGGTTGATGGTGATAAAATATCCTAATACATGTTTCTATTGTGCATGAAAAATTTGTGTAGACCTAGGCATGATTTCTATTCAAACATCGATAAATCGACAAAACCCAAATAATAATAATATAAATCTGAATACATAAAACTAGAAAACATCATAACCATACAAGGATCTAGATCTAATAAATTTAATATGATGATCATGTCTTCCTAACCCTAGATCCATGCAAGGCAATGAGTAATGCATCGAAAGCTTATATAATCCATCCGAAAAACCTTGAAAACCATAGATCTAATATATATACAAATAAATCACATAGATCAGCAATAAAAATCATCAAAACAGTGATGAAATCATATGAGGTTCGGATTCATGCAAGGTGGTACCCAAAACAAGGCATTAGAAACCCTAAACATGCTTTCTATCTTAAGAAAAATAACCCTAACCATGATCTATGTATAAATATTCAAAAACAGCATGTAAATCTTGTAAAAACATCTTAAAAACCTCATCAATGGATTAACATAACATCAAGATCCAAAACAATTCAATATCAAATAAAATCATGAATTAAAATGAAGGAAAACCCCATAAAACCACACAAACCCGAATCACCTCGGGATGAACCCATCATTGGTGATCAATAGCAATTAAAACTCTAATATTATTAAAGAAAACGAAGTAAAAGAACCCACCTTATTCCACAAAGGACTTTCTTTCAAAAATCACCCAAAAGACCTCTTTTAGGGTTTTCAAATGGGTCCTAGGGCATCCAAAACTAGGCATTTATAAGGTTAAACACGTGCAATGACTTACCCCCGAAGAAAGCAATCAAATATTCGACAGTTTCGTCAAATCCCTAAATTTCTGCATTTCTACGCACAGGTGCCCGACGGCTTGTTGGATTGAGCCGCCTGATGAGGGACGGCCACTTTCGAGTAGCCACCCCTCGACAGGGACGGCTACTTTCAAGTAGCCGCCTCTGGGCAGTTTTCCCCAAGGCACAAAAATGACTATAACTTGCTCGATACAAGTCCGATTCATGATCCGTAAAAAGCGTTGGAAAGCTAACAACACAAGGATTCCAACCATCGTCGAGAGCGAGAGCCGATGGTGCTTCCTCTTCTTCCGCCCCTCCTCCTTCCATGGTTTCCGAGCGAGAGCTTGAGCTGACGAGGGAGTTAGACGCGGCCCGGAGCGAATTGACGGCCACACGGATGGAGCTGGGCCAGGCGAGGGGTAGGGCTTCTCGGGCTGAGGAGGAGACGGACCAGCTGAGGTCCGTGATGGCTTCGAGAGAGGAGTGGTTTATCACCCTAGGCCGTGAGAGGGACTCTCTCTAGATGAGGGTGTCGGAGTTGGAGGCTTCAGCGGGTGTTCCTGGAGGTTTGATGGGAGACTTGGTTCGTTCTCTCCAGGCGGCTGGGGACAGGGACCGAGAGGCGCTCATGGCATCAAAGGCGAGGGCACGGGAGTTGGAGGAGAGGTTGAGGGTTGCTGAGGATCGGGCTAGAGGGATAGAGAGTCACCTTCGACAGAGATTGGAGAGGAGAGATAGAGATATGCAGCAGGTTCATCTCTGGGAGGCAACTATGAGGGGGAAATTGGTTGGAGGGGGCTCTATGACTGAGGCGGACCTCGACCTTCTTTCGCTTGAGCCTGACCATTCTCTCTCGGCTTCCTTGGCTACTGGGGCCACCTTCAGCCGTGCTTCTCGTCCTTCGGTGTCTCGGAGTCGTGGGATATATGCTAGGGCTGCATCCTCAGTTCGAGAGACTCCCGCCACTCCTGATGCTCCAGAGGTTTAGTCCTCTCCTCAGCCGTCGCTCCCTTCTCAGCCAAGTCAGGATGTTCCTCCTACTCAGCCTCCAGCGGACGACGATTTGCCGAGGTATAGCATTCTTTGTGTCTTGGTTTTAGGTAGAAGAATAGTATATATGCGAGGAATTCATGCTTTTCTTCTTTTGTTTTGACTCAGGTGATATTTTGGTGAAGCATAGCTCAAGACTTTGGAGTTTTGGAGCTTTCGGTGGACCCATCTCTTCCTCACTCTTTCATAAAGACTTTCTTTATGCACTCTCTTAGGTTTTTAGAAAATAATCTATGTTTATGGTCTTGGTGGGACTATTTTATGGTTTCTATGCATGGTCTTGTGTAGTTAGCATGGATGCTTTTTGGTATTTTTCAAAGGGTTTATTTTATTTTGAAAAACGCATATCGCGTGGGCGAATGAACTCGGTGTTTATAAGTTTTAATTTATCGATGGATGCATGATTCTAATAAAAGGAATATTTTGATAGGTTTTGAAGAGTTGAAGAGCTGATTGAGGATGGGATTGATAGGGCAGATGGGGCAGCAGGTGAGGGGCGGCTACTTGCGTTTAGCCACCCCAGATGGAACAGCTTGTTTAAGCTAGCCACCCCATTCCTGGGGTTTTTACATGGAAAAGAAGGGGCAGGGGCGGCTAGTGCTATCTAGCCGTCTAGTGGGGGGCGGCTAGTCGGATTTAGCCGCCCCTTGCCTGGGACAATTCTTCTGGTTTCGTTTCTTGTCTGCTGCTGCTGAAAGCCTTTGTGACCGTTTCAATCTTTGGGGCCTATAAAAACATTCTTTTCATGAACCAAGTGTTAAATCTGTCCGGATTGCGCCCCAGCACTGACTTTCGAGCTCTTCTTGCTTGAATTGTCAAGGGCTACAATCCATCTTAAGGTAAAGATAATGCGAGAAAGTAAAGTGCGGGAAACCATGCTTTAGTACGCAAGGGAGGGATTCCAAGTGCGTGAGCGAAAAACTCTCAAATATGTGTGAAAGTGAGATAATTTCTTCTCAACCATGTGCGGAAGAGCATAAGATGGGGGTAATTTTATCATTGGTACGGGGGTCAATTTTAGTTTTTTTTTTTCAAGAAAAAGGAAAATGCGAACTTATACGTAAGTATGAGTGGCATAAGTGGGCATTTTCATTCTTCAATGGTTTTTTTTACGTGAGAGGGCAATGTTTTCGATTTTCTTTAAGTAAAAGATGCCATCAAGTCCCTGTGGAGGAGCCCTTGTGGTCGCCTATGTCCAAACCAAGGTTGTATTTGAAAGGCATAGGGCCTTAGGTGTCGGTTTTTTAGGTCCATGGTTCTCAAATGCTTGATCGTATTATTCTAAACATGCTGAAAGATCCATGAGTATACCAGGAGTTAAGTTAAATAAGCTTCCTTTGGATAGGCAAGTTTCTAAGTGAACTCATGTGAGTATGTGTAGTTGTAAACTTGGAAATGATCTATCTTTGGTTGAAATTTCACCTTTTCTAGTAGACATAGTTCAATTTTGAATCCCATTGCTAAATAAAAGGGGGGGGGGAGAATGGGATAAGAGTAATATCTTCATTTCGGGTAATATTTTAGAATTGTCCCAGTCTAGCATATGTCCTACTTTCTAGGTCCCTCTGGCTTTCTTCTTTTTACCACTTCTTTATTTTGGGTGGAAAGTACAGCCCCTTGTTTGGACCCTGTACTAGTATAGCCGTTTGTTTGGTATATACCTGTGCGTAAAGGCGTGAAAGCCTACTAAAATAGAGAGTTTAACCCGTTCACTTGGGTGTTATTTTTCTTTTGTTGGCCTCTCATTGCCTGATTTTTTTTTATTTGGGGGGGGGTCTTCTGTTTTTCACCCTGATTATTTTCATGCTTCCCCTCTAGAAGTGTTTGTATAGTGCCAGAGCCAGTTTTGGGACATATGCCAGGTCCAGGTAACTCCTCATTTTGACCTAGGGTTAATACGAGTGGAGCGGAAATAAGGGAGGTTTGCTTTGGGGTTTTAAATTGTCCCAGTCTACGGGGTAGGCAATTTCTCTTCTATCAGGTAAATCTAGTCCAGTTATACGTGTGTGAATGAAGTGACATGATTTGGCGGAGATGTGTTCAAATAGATACGAGTTTATCTTTGAGAGTCTTATAATTCTATCATCAAGTATAAAACGCTAGAAATTGCAGGAAGAAAGAATAATAGTTCTCAAGTATTGAAAGCTATTCATGCATGAAATTTCTTTAGATAAAGTGCATTCCACGAACCTGAAACCTCGACTCCTTCGGCATCTACCAGGCGGTAGGCATTCCCGGAATAGGCATGGGTGATCACATAGGGTCCCTCCCATGTGGGTTGCAACTTCCCTCTTGGGTGAGGCTGTCTTGATGGCATGATTTGCTTAAGTACCAATTCCCCGATTTCAAAATTTCTTTTTATTACCTTCTTTTCAAATGCCCTTGCCACCCTTCTTTGGTAGGCCTGGGCATGGTCTGCCGCTCTTAATCTTTTCTCGTCTAGTAGTTCTCTCTCTCTCTCTTTTTTTGAACAGAAAAGACACTTATTATTCACAACCTACTGGATTGGTGGAAGTGTTTCAACCGACTTTCCTCCAGCAGCTGGCGCTCCTTTGTTGCGATGCTTGAGCACTGCGAGAAAAGGAGGCTGGGTCAGCTGGAGTTTTATCGTCTGGCGGTGAGTGTGTGTTTAGATGTTTATGAGGGTGTGGGAACAACCATTCTAGGGAGCCAGAGAGATAATCTGTCTCTCTTTCTCGAATAGGGTCTAGGGGGTAGGGGCATACGGCCTCTTTGGCGGGTTCTACGATTATTTCCCTTACGAAATGTTCGTATAACCTCCAATTGTATTTTTTCTTTAATTTAGGGTTGTGCTTGGATGAGCCGATCCCCCTCTTATCTAGCCATGCTGGGAGTTCGATGGGGTCCAAGATCCCATTTTTTTGTCCCAAGGTTCCCCCGGGGAGTTATATGCCAGCCCGAGTTCTTAAGTCTAGGGTGGCTTGTCTCTGTGGTACCGGAGAGAGTGTTCCGAGGATTTAGCCAGTTGACCGGGAAATCTAAGATGTGGATGGTGGCTCCTATGGGTTTTGAGTCACTGGTTTTTACAGTGATGGTTTTATGATCGGCGAACCTTGATTTAGGTCCTTTGATCGCATCCCCCTGTATTTTGATTATCCGACCTCCTAAGGGGAACTTCAAACACTGGTGTAGGGGAGAGGAGACCCCTTTTATGGATGCTAGCCATTTGCGTCCTAGGATCATATTATAATCTGAATCCATTTCTAGGACATAAGCTTTAGCGCTATTTTCTAGCGGCCCTACTTTTAATCGGAAGTCTTTAAAGCCTAAAACCGGACGAGCTTTTTTGTCATAGGCAAATATATGGGTGTCCGTTTCGAAGAGTGTAGTTATGCGTCCGTCAATGTGCTTGAAGGTTTGTAGCGATATGAGGTTTACCCCTGCTCCGGTGTCAATTAGAACTTTATCCACCGAGTATCCTTCGAGGTTAATTGTTATGCATAGGGTTGAGGTGCTAACGACCTTATCATGAATCTCTTTTTTAGGTCTAAAGGTTATGATGGGCCCTAGTCCTGCGGTGGCTAGAGCTATTGGTACGCCTAGGGTAGAGATTTGTGGGTCGACTTGGATTCTTTCTAGGAACATTCTTAGAGCCTGCTGGTGGTGTTCTGAGGTTTCGATTAGCTCTAAAATGGAAATTTTCACGGGGATTTTTTGGAGTTGGTCTAGGATGTCGATCTTATCTCCAGCGTGGGGCTCCTCAGTCTTTGTTTCAGGCAGGGGTGTCTATTAGAGTGTACAACGTTGAAAATTCTGCCTGCTCTAGTAGTATGATGGTTCAGAGCATCAATGGTGGTTCGGGGTTTTTGTTTTGATAGGTATAGGCCTTCGTTAATTGGTGAGGGGGATAACGGTTGGAGTTTTTTAGGGAGGGAGAGCTTTGCGGGTCTGGGGAGAATGGGGGAGGGGACTGGTAGGACGGGGGAAGAGGCTGGTAGGATTAAGCCACCCGGGATTATTCTGGGTGACTCTTCGTGGTCAGCGGCTTTTATGGTGTAGATACTTTCACAGCTTAGGCTCTCTGGTTCTTCTAAGAGAGCCTTCGCGGCTGGTTTTGGGTCTTGGGCTTTGGCTCCTACAGGGCTGGGGGTTTCTGGGGCTGGCTTGACTTCTAGTGGATTTGTAACTAGGTTGTTTTTGAGTCCCCTGATGGTGGCCCAGTCTAAGCACCTCTCTTCATCAAGGTTGTAGACGATGTCTTGAAACGAGGAGCATTGTTCGATGGTGTGGCCGTGATGTCAGTGATAGACAAAAACAGGTGGGGTCGGCACCGATAGGTGAAGGTCTAGCCATGGGTAAAGAAATGCCATTAACCTTTAATAAGGCTCTGAAGATGTTTCCTAGGGTTTCTGGAAGGGGAGGATAGTTATCCCCTCTGTTTGACCATCTTGGGCCGTAGAAGGAGGAAGGTGCAGCCTTATCACCGGGGCTGCGCGAGGGTTCTCTAGGGGCTATGCCTTGCGTTCTTGGGAGGGTAGAATAGAAGGGGCTCCTGTTTTGGTCCCGGTTTTGGATTGAGGGGGCCTGAATTGGGGAATCATGGGTTGTGGGGTTTTGTTGTATCGGCACGGGGACGGGTACTGATCGAGTAGCGAAATTCTGGTGGAATGGCCGAGGCGACGCGTACCCGGATGAATCGGATGTGTACTGTCTCGGAGCCGTTCCTCGATCAAGAACTCGTGCTCCGTTTGGGTAGAGTGCCGATACTTGTGTAATAATCTCCTCTACCGTGGGGGTTTGTGCCTTACGAGGCGGTTGTCCAACCCTATGGCTGATAGGTGGGGACGGGGTTTGGACTACTGGGGCTGCACAACGGGAAATCCTGTTGTGGCGATCAATTAGAAGCTGATACGTAGTACAGTCTCCGTAGGAAAGGCTCGTACGAAGCTCTGGACTCAGGCTCTGTAACATCATGTCAATTTCTTGATATTCTGTGAGTTGCAGGCCGGTTCGGTGGACAAGTATACGCCCCCGAGACACGTATTATTCAAATTCCTCCCTAGGCCTCATTCTCTCCATGGTTAAATCTGAAATAGAGGGGGTTCTGATCCTCTGGTAATCATAGCGGCCTAAGAACTTCTCGCTTACAGCCGAGAAGTTCGACAAGTGATCTACAGGGAGGGTGGAGAACCATTGTAGTGCTTCTCCTTCCAATGATTTCTGGAAGAGGAAGACTACCAGAGGTTGATTATCTAGACAGGGGCGGGCGTCTAGATAAAAAGCAGTTAAATGGATGTCTGGGTCTCCACGACCGTTATACCGATGGAATTTGGGGATTTTGAATCCTTCCGGTTGATGGACTGACGGGATTTGCATCAGGTCATGTAGAGACATCTGCTTGGGGGCTGAGGGACCAGTCTCGGAGAGGATTCTCCGGATGGTTTCATCCAATGTTTCTCCCATGGGAGGGCTGCCTAGCGGTCCCCGGTTTGAGGTGGCCTAGTAAGGGCCTGGGGTGGAAACGGCTGGGAACATTGGATTCGTGAGGAAAGGGGGCTGAACGAAAAAATGCTCGGATTGACCGAGTGGTTGGGTGTGGACGGAGTTTTGGGAATGGCCTTGGGGGTTTCAACGAGGGCCTCCTGTCTCAAGGTTTTGACCTGACGGTAGTCGGCGAGGTCATGAAACATGTCCTCTACGGATTGGTATCCTAGACTGGCCATCTTTTCCTCTAGATAGGTCAGGAATTGCGTGGCCTGACCCTCTCGGTGGATTCTTTCCTCTAGTATCTCCTCCTCTATGTGGGATTCCATGACATGTGAAGTGGTTCAAGGGAATGAATGCAGATATAAAGCAGTAAATAAAGCGGTAAAGGATTGCGCAGCTGTGTGCGGCTTACAAAGCAGTAAAGGATTGCGCTGCGGTGTGCAGCTTACAAAGCAGTAAAGGATTGCGCAGCGGTGTGCGGCTTACAAAGCAGTAAAGGATACTGTGATGCGAAGTATAGGATGATCTGATTCGAGGGGTGGGAAACTCTAACCTTCCTAGAGGGTTGATAGCATTCTAGTCAAGCTCATAAAAGGGGGGCAGAAGAGGATTACCTTTTGTTGTTTTTCACGAGGGAGGTCCCACCGTGATCGCCAGATTTATCGGTGCGTCGGATCTCCGCAGGTGTCGGAAAGAATCCGCCGGTGGGGGGTGTGCATGTGTGGGGGTTCTTCGGGGATTCGGATCGGATGCGTGCCCTGGCGGGCTTGGTCGGATCGTCTTCTCAGAAGGGTGAGGTGTCGTTCCTGGTTGAGGCGCCCGACAACGGCTCAAGAGGATTCCAGGGTTTGTGTGATCGCCACCTGCTTTTTCTAAAAGCAGGAAAAGGTTGGGTTGGATTTGATCGCCTACGTGGGGAGTTTGTGGGGTCTCCGCTCTGAGACACGGATATACCATACACAGAGGTGAAAAATAGTTAATCCTATTCGGCTTCCGGGGCTTGACTAAAGGAGTCTTGGGACAAAGGGGTGCAAGTGGGGTGTGGATATGGGGCGGCTAGTTGGATCCAACCATCGGGTATTGGGCGGCTACTAGGGTTTAGCCGTCCGATGCTTGGTCTGGTTTGGGCAGAACTTTGGTAGGAAATGGGTTTGGTCTTGGACAGAGGCTAAGCTAGGTTTAACCCGGGTTTCTGGAGGGTGGAGTGAGAGGGTGTTTTATGTAGGGAATGGGTGTTTCTCTCACAAAAGGGGCTCTCTCTCTCTCTCTCTCTCTCTCTCTTGGGATTTCTAGTGGGGAAAGGGAATGAATGATGTGTGTTTTTTATTGTGAATTGGGAATGTGAATTGTGTTTTCAAATGCTTTGGACCCCCTCTATTTATAGTAAAAGAGAGGCAGGGGAATATCTAGGGGGTAATGGAGTGGCTTGGCTAATAGTGTGTGTGATTAGACCCCTCATTAATTCTCTGGTTCTTCTGTCATGACCATGTGAAGGACGACTAGTTCTAACTAGCTGCCCAGGATAGGGCGGCTACTTCCTGGTAGCCGCTCCTGTCATGACCTGCCAAACGTCCCATCTCTGACAAGCGGTGGCTTGGGTCGGTTACTTGGTTGATCCAGCCAAGATGGGGCTGCTATAGGTCACAACCCGCCGCAATGATCAGCATTTAATGCTGTTTTATGTCCCATCCAGGGAAGCGGTTCAAGGTCGGCCAGGGGGGCGGCTAGTGCTAACTAGCCGCCTGGTATGGGGCGGCTAGTTAGGGATAGCCGCCCCTTGCCAGGGACTTGGGGTTTTTGGGGTTTTAGAGCTTCTCTTGGGTGGGGTTCCCGGTTTGGGCTTGGGTCTGGTTTAGGGTAGTTTTATGGTTAGGGTTAGAGTTTCCGGTCAGGCTAGGGTTTAGGGTTTCCGGTTTCTGGTCAGGCTAGGGTTTAGGGTTTCCGGTTTCCTGAACTTTTGGTTCTCTATTAGGTGTCAAATGTGGGATATTTCTGGGTGTTACTTGAAGTATTTCTGTCTTTCTGGACGGTCAAAATTTAGGTATCTACAACCACCACTTCTGGTAAGCCCTTCCCTGGGAGACATTTTGCTCCTTTACATTGCAGCCTCCGAGCATGTTCTTTACTCCGCGCTACTGAAGGACATTGACCGGGAGTAGAGGGCGATCTACTACGCAAGTAAAGCGCTCAGCGGGGCAGAAACCAGGAATTCCCGTATCGAAAAACTCACGTTTGCCTTGCTTGTCTTTGACCGGAAACTGGGTCATTACTTTCAAGCCTATATGATCCACATATTCACCGACTCACCTCTCAAAGCTGTGTTTGCGAAAGGTGGACGTTGCAGGATGGTTGCTTAAGTGGGCAGTGGAGCTTTCAGCCTTTGATATCCACTACCAGTCCAAGAATGCAATCAAAGGGCAGGTGGTCGCAGACATTATCGCCGACCTCACACCCACAGAGCAATAGGTCTGCATTGTCTCTGACTACATACCAATTTCTTGGACACTCCATGTCGATGGAGCATCCAATCGAAAAGGGTCGGGAGCAGGGCTGATCTTGCGAAGTGAAGACGGATTCCTGTTTGAGCACGTGATGAAGCTTGGGTTCAAGGCCTCCAATAATGAAGCCGAATACGAGGTCCTCATTGCGGGCTTGGAGTTCGCAGTATATCTCGCCGTTCGTAAGCTGGTGATGTACAACTACTCTCAGCTCGTAGTATGTCAGAGTACTGGAGAATATTAGACGAAGGATGAGCGTATTGCGGTCTATCAGGGATACGCTTGTACTCTACTCACACAGATCGGTGATTGGGAAATTCACGCAATCGATCATGAGTATATTACTCAAGTTGATGCCCTAACAAATTTGACGAGTGCTCTAGAAGGAGAACCATCCTGAGAAATTTAGGTCGAGTTCTTGGGGGAACCAAGTATCGCTCACCTCGAGCAGGTCATGACGGTAGAGTCGGAACTCCGAGAAACGACTTGGATGGATCTCATCCTATCTTACTTGAAAGATAATTTCCTCCCACCAGACAAAGAGGAAGCCAAAAAAATCAAGAGCCAATCTACTTGGTTTTTGATCTCCGATCAAGGCATGCTATACAAGCAAAGTTTCAAAGGCCCACTCCTTAGATGAATCACCCTCGAACAGGCTAAGGAAGTGCTGGAGGAGGTGCATTCAGGAATATGCGGGAGCCATACGGCCTCAAGGTCCTTGCTGAAACGCGTACTGACCGCTTGGTATTTTTGGCCAACCCTCGTGAAAGACTCACTCGACCTGGTGAGGAGATTTGACAAGTGTTAGCAGTTCAGCCCGCTGATTCACTGATCCTCTAGGGATTTGAATATATATTTGATCTGGGTATAAGCATGAAAGTTGTAGATAATCGTCTTGGCTGTCCAATGGGTTAACATCATGCAATTCGGAGCTGTATTGAGAAAGTTATGGCCGTTTAAGTGAATATTGTTAAGAGTTTTTATGTCCGAGGACAGCTTGCTCATTCCTCCCTCTTTTGCCTATTTAAATGTCCCCAAATGCACAATCTGGGCTCTCTCTTTTTCCTCTTTTTGATCTGGTCCAGTCCCTTGTGTGTGTTTTGGGTGGAGGAGATGTAGGTGATGGAGAAGGTGTCCAAGAAGGTGAGTTGTTGTTGTTGGTCCTTTCTCTCTTCCCCCATCTTTAGCTCTCTTCCTTCCCCTCTCTAACCAGTCCCCCCCCATGTGTTTGTGTTTATGTCAAGAAGAAGAAGAAGCAAGGGAAGCAAAGATGGAAGAGGTGGTGGTAGTGGTGGTTGCGGCGAGGTGGTCAAGGGTGCGCTTGCGAGCCCCTACATCTCCCCCTACACTCCCCCTCTTATTTGGGTGAGTTTTTCCTCTTCTTTTGGTGGGTTTTATGCATGGTTGGGTGCTTGGGGAGTCATGCATGTGAGGTGATTGGGTTTGGGTGCATGTGGGGGGCATGGGGAAAGGTTTGGAGCTTGGGCGCGCGGTCACGCGCGCGGGCACACACGGGGTGCAGGACGCGCGGGAGCGCGTGGGTTGGGTGCGCCCGCGTGCGTCTCCACGCCTCTGCGCGCGGTCTGCGCGCGGCGCGCACATAGGGTGCGCTCGGGGCGCTCGGGGCTGCGCCCGGGGCTCCCGGGGGTGCGTGCGGGGCTGCCCGGGGTCCGGGTTGGGTGTGCTGTGGGCCGGCACGCTTGGGTGCATGTCCGGGGGGCTCAGGCTCGTGTGCGTGCGTGCATGCTTGCGTGCGTACGAGCTCGTATGCGTGGATGTCTAAGCCTTAGGCATTCCTAGTTAATTCTATGTGTTTGTTTATGGTTATACTCACCCCTATTGATACTCTTACTTTGCAGACCTCGTCGGATGGGATGCGCGACGATCCGAGTATCGGTGAGTGGTTTGATTTCAACCCTTCCGGGAGCGCTCGATGCACGCGGTCGTGCTTCGCGCTTCCATGGGGCTTTAATTGCACCCTAAATATGCTAGTTATCATGCATGCTAGGTTGTATAGCTTATATATTGTGTAGAACCCGTATTCTACCTTATACTTGCCTATGAAATGTATATAATATTGCATGACTTAGGTAGTTTTGTTTGAAATACTACTCCTATTATTATGTGGACATATCTAGCATGTCTATCTTGGGTTAACAACGGGGTACATGCATGATTTCCTCTGATTTAGGACTTGAGGGTGTGGAATAGTTGTTGCACCCATCTTGTTGGGGCAAAACTATGACCAGCTTCGAGAGAGGATGAGGCATTCCCTCTTACTCGCCCTCCCTCTTTTCGCAAACCGAGTGAGTAGATGTAGTTCCTACTTGACTCAGGCTTGCTTGGGAATTATTGGCATGCACCTATTGTTGCGCGGATTGCGCTTAACCCTTCCCTTCTATGTTGGTGTTATCCAACGTATGTTAAGTTGTAACTTGTGTATTGGCTTGATTGATACCATGTATGCATGTTTAAGTAGGCCATCCTTGGATAATAATTGCATATCATGTATATGCTTATTGGGCCATGAGCCTTGTCTAATGAGATTAGACAAGTGTATGACCTCTTATGAGGTCATACCATGGCATTGACACGTAGAATAAAATGTCTTCCCCGCATCTGAGTTATGCGCCCTGTAGGGAATTCATGAGAATTCGTTACGGTTATCGGTTTTGATAACCGGTGATGACGGATCTGAGAGGATCATATTCGCGTGTGTAGATTGGTTTCTTCCCTTCGTTGGATCCGTGTAGGGACTTTCTAGTTGAGACAGCCGGCCTAAGAGAGGGCTCCCATCCGTAGGCGCTGTCGATTTGTGAGGACGTGTTGATCATGGGAGTATACCAGGTATGAGCTTCCCTGGATACGAGCTACCGTTGGACCAAGGGTGTAGAAACAATCTAGATTCCTCCCAAGAGCCTATGTCACCCCGAGGAGGGGGTGAGGGTGAGGGTGTAGTGGGTCGGCGTTGGTTCGATCTGCCAGTTTGTGCAATTTCCCAAAGCCTAGGTCATCCTTAGGGAGGGTGGGGGTGAGGGTATTGCTCCCAAAATCCTATATCACCCGTCGGGGTGAGGGTGATGGTGTTGGTGTGAGTGTGATGGGCTCGAGTTGATACTCGACCCACCAGCTTTTGTAGTTGATTTTTCCGTGGGGTTCGCGTTGCGAACATGTAACGTTTCCTTCCAATATCATCGTATACCGGGACCCCGACGTTGAAGCTGCCCTAACAGAGGACTCCCACTTGTAGGTACTACCGATGCATTCGACGGATGCACTGATCATGGGAGTGTACCAGGTGAGGCTACACGACGGTGGGCCACCGGACGATACTGCGAGCGTGAATTATTGTTCTCCCCTTCGCCGGATCCGTGTTGATGCTTCCTAGGTACAAGCCGCCCTGGGTGGATCCCCATCTGTAGGTACCATCGAGACGCTCGACAGTGTACTGACCATGGCCGGCTACAGGTACAGGCTGTCCGGGAGAGTGCAACCGGACGACGAATGGTGTAGAACAGCAAGTTTTGTCCTTCAAGTCCTTAGGCTCACCCCTGTGGGGGCTAGGGCGAGGGCGGGGTATAGTCGCACCGCCGCGTGACCTTGTTACCTGTTGGGTTTCTACCAATGTTTTTTCTTGAAAGCAAATTGCCTTAGTATCGAATTGTTGTGTTGGTGTTTGGTTTATGACCACTCACTGAGTTTGTAGCTCACCCCTCGCGTACCGTTTCTCTTATAGGGGCGTTGTTAGGCGTGGAGCTGGAGCTTCCTTATGGCGTGGTCTTGCGTGCGTGGAGTGTTCCGTCCGGTGGTTGGTGAGTGCGTGGCTGTCAGCAGTCCTAGAGTCTTGTGTATTTGAAATCGTGCGTGTTGCACCAGTTGTATTGTATTTGGCTAGACTTGGCTCTCACAGGACAATGATTGTGTATTTGAGTCTGTAATAATATTTTTGATTTACAGACTTATTGATATTTTTGTGCTTCCGCCTTTCATTTGAGTTATCAGTTATCATTACTTGCTAGCCTTGTGTATTATTTGTTGGAGTCATTGTTGACCTCTTGTATGATAGCTGATACTCTATATATTTGCCACGTCTCGGGGACGCATGGGGCATGGTAGCAACAAATACGTGCGGCCATGTATTCAATGTCAAACCCATGCCAATAAAATACATGCACCAGTGTCTTCCTTACACCCCATGACTTCACCCTGGCCCTTTTCTGTGTGGGCGCTAGATGTAATAGGACCATTCCGGGACACTTTAGAAAACATCACTCAAAAAGCTTTTATTCTCACTGTCACAAAGTACTTTACCAAATGGGCTGAAGCCGAATCCTACATACTATAAAAGCTCCACCCTAGCCCACTTTGTTTGCACTCATATCCTTGCACAGTTCGGCACCCCCAAAATGATTATAATAGATAATGGCCCCCAATTCATCTCCCAGGAGTTCCGAGACTTGTGCAATAAACATCACATAGAGCTTCATCATTCCACGCCATATTACCCCCAGGGAAATGGACAAGCAGAGGCTGCCAATAAAACCTTGCTCAGGATCATAAAAAAGAGAGTAGAAACCCACAAAGCTACTGATTGGCCTGATAAATTGGTAGACGCGCTCTGGGCATACCATACCTCCATCGGAACACCCACTGGCCAAACTCCCTATTCACTTACATTTGGGGTAGAACAAGTAGTATCCTACGAAATTCTCATTTCATCCTTAAGAATAGTATTAGAAGAAGACCTACAAATCGAAGAAAGGAGGGAGGCGCTTTTACTACGCCTCGAACTATTAGACGAGAAAAGATTAAGAGCGGCAGACCACGCCCAAGCCTACCAAAGAAGGGTGGCAAGGGCATTTAAAAAGAAAGTAATAGAAAGAAGGTTCAAAATCAGGGAGTTAGTACATAAGCAGATCATGCCATCAAGGCAGCCCCACCCAAGAGGAAAGCTGCAGCCCACATGGGAAGGACCATATGTGATCGCCCATGCCTACTCCGGGAATGCCTATCGCTTAGTAGATGCCGAGGGAGTTGAGGTTTCAGGTTCGTAGAATGCACTTTATCTGAAGAAATTCCATGCATAAAAATTTCAATACTTGAGAAATATTATTCTTCCTTCCTGCAATTTTCAGCGTTTAGCACTTGATGATAGAAATATAAGACTCCCTAAGATAAACTTGTAGTTATTTAGACTCATACCCGGTAATCATGCCACTTCCTTCACACACGTATGACTTAAGAATCGGTTCACTTGATATAAGAGAAATTGCCTACCCCGTAAACTGAGATAATTTTAAGCCCCAAAGCATCCCTCCCTTATTTCCGCCACTACTCGTATTCACCCAAGGTCATGATGAGGAATTGCCTGAACCTAGCATATGTCCTAAAACTGGCTCTGGCACTATACAAACACTTATAGAGAGAAAGCATTAAAAGAATCAGGGTGAAAAACATAAGAGCCTCCCTTCAAAATAAAAAAAAATCAGGGCAATGATAGGCCAACAAAAGAAAAATAACACCTAAGTGAACGGGTTAAACTCTCTACTTTAGCAGGCTTTCACGCCTTTACTCACAATATATGCTAAACAACGTCAATATTAGTACAGATCCGAACAAGCGGATTGTACTTTCGACCCAAAATAAAGAAGTGGTAAAAAGAAGAAAGCCAGAGGGACCTAGAAAGTAAGACATATGCTAGACTGGGACAATTCTAAATATTGCCCAAAAGGAAGATATTACTCTTACCCCATTCCCCCCTCACCTTTTTATTTTTGCAATAGGGTGTTGAAATTGAACTATGTCTGCTAGGAAAGGCGAAATTTCGACCAAAAGTAGACCTTTTCTATGATTACAACTGCACACACTTACATGAGTTTATTTAAAGTCTTGTCTGTCCATAGGAAGCTTATTTGACTTGATTCCTGGTACATTCATGGGTTTTTCAGCATGCTTAGAATAATATAATCAAGCACTTGAGAACCATGAACCTAAGAAATCGACACCCAAAGCTCATACCTTTCAAACACAATCCTCGTTTGGACATGAATGACTACAAGGGCCCCTCTATAGGGACTTGATGGTATTTCCTGCTTTGAAAAATTGAAAACATTGCCCTCTCACGTGGAAAGAATGACTGAAAAATTAAAATGCTCCCTTATGTCACTTACGCTTACGCATAAGCTTGCATTTTTCTTTTCCAAAACACTTAGACACTCAATTTCCTTAAAATACTATAGTTGGCTCCCCATACCAAAAGCTAAAATTACCCCTATTACACTTACTTCATACCCTTCCACACATGCTTGAGAAGAAATCATCCCACTTTCACACATGCTTAAGACTTTTTTTCACTCTCGCACTTTGAATCCCTCCCTTGCGTACAAAAGCACAATTTCCCGCACTTTATTTTCTCGCATTAACTTTTTGTTTACCTTAAGATGGATTGTAGCCCTTGACGATTCAAGCAAGAAAGGCTCGAAAGTTATTGCAGGGGTGCAATCTGGACAAATTTAACACTTTGTCCATGAAAAAGATGTTTTTATAGGTCTTGAAGGTTAAAACATTCTTAATGACTTTCAACAGCAGCAGACAGAAGTAGCAGAACCAGAAAATTACCTCAGGCAAGGGGCGGCTAAATCTAACTAGCCGTCCCTCATTGGGCGGCTAGTTTTAACTAGCCGCCCCTACCGCCCTCCCCTTTTTTAGAAAAAATTGCCCCAGGTATGGGGCGGCTAAACTAGACTAGCCGCCCCTGGCCTGCTACCCAAAAACCTGCTGACAGTCCCATTCCTTTCAACTCTTCAACTCCTTTGATACCTATGAAGGACATTCTCTTCCAAAACATGCATACACGCATTTCATACACATATTTATATGCAAAACCAGTATAACTAATGTCGGTATCGTCGGGAAGGCCTCCCGACGGTGCGCGGGTGAGCGCGCGTGCGTGTGTGGGGGTTCTTCGGGGATTCGGATCGGATGCGTGCCCTGGCGGGCTCGGTCGGATCGTCTTCTCGGAAGGGTGAGGGGTGTCGTTCCTGGTTGAGGCGCCCGATAGCGTCTCAAGAGGATTCAGGGGTTTGTGTGATCGCCACCTGCTTTTTCTAAAAGCAGGAAAAGGTTGGGTCGGGTTTGATCGCCTACGTGGGGGAGTTTGTGGGGTCTCCGCTCTGAGACACGGATATACCGTACACAGAAGTGAAAAATAGGTATCCTATTCTGCTTCCGGGGCTTGACTAAAGGACTTATGGGACATAGGGGGGTGTAAGTGGGGTGTGTATAGGGGGGGGGGGGGGCTAGTTGTGTTTAGCCGTCGGCCACGGGGCGGCTAGCTAGGGTTAGCCGTCCAGGGTCTGGGTTGGTTTGGGCAGAACTTCGGTAGGAAATGGGTTTGGTTTTGGACAGAGGCTAAGCTAGGTTTAGCTCGGGTTTCTGGAGGGTGGGATGAGAGGGTATTTTATGTAGGGAATGGGTGTTTCTCTCACAAAAGGGGCTCTCTCTCTCTCTCTCTCTCTCTCGGGATTTCTAGTGGTGGAAGGGTTTGATCAAGTGAGGATGGTGGATTGGTGATTGAAGATTGATGTGGATTTTTGGTGATGTTGTATTTGGGCTTGGGATCCCTCTATTTATAGTAAAAGAGAGGTAGGAAAATATCCCGGGGGTAATGGAGTGGGTTGGCTTCGATTAGACCCCTCATTAATTCTCTGGTTCTTCTGTCAGAGACCAGGTGAAGGGCGGCTAGTGCTAACTAGCCGCCCAGGATGGGGCGGCTACTTCCTGGTAGCCGCCCCTATCATGACCTGCCAAACGTTCCATCTCTGACAAGCGGTGGCTTGGGTCGGTTACTTGGATTGATCCGGCCGAGAGGGGGCGGCTAAAGGTCATGACCCGCCACAATGATCAGCATTTAATGCTGCTTTATGTCCCATCCAGGGGACTGGTCCAAAGTCGGCCAGAGGGCGGTCAGTGGGGCGGCTAGTGTAAACTAGCCGCCTGGTATGGGGCGGCTAGTTAGGGCTAGCCTTCCCTTTCCAGGGACTTGGGGTTCTAGGGTTTTGGGTTTTTAGAATTAGGGTTTCCGATTTAGGTTTTAGGTTTAGGTTTAGGTTAGGGTCAGGGTTTAGGGCTAGGTCAAGGCTAGGGTTAGGGTTTAGGGCTAGGTCAAGGCTAGGGTTAGGGTTTCCGGTTCAGGTCAAGGCTAGGGTTAGGGTTTCCGGTTTAGGTTTAGGTCAAGGCTAGGGTTAGGGTTTCCGGTTTTACCGAACCTTTGGTTCTCTATTGGATGTCCAACTGTGGGATATTTCCGTGTGTTACTTGAAGTATTTCTGTCTCTCTGGATGGTCAAAATTGGGGTATCTACAATTGTCCCTCATCGGACGGAGTCTTTGTGCGAAGCAGGAAAGACTTCGACCGATGATAAGGAAAGAGACCCTTATTTTGGCCGGCCCGATCTTCAAGAAATTATGCCAACACGAACAGTACTATTCGGGGAGTTGATTTAGATTGTCAGAGGCTAGGTCTTGACTTAGAATTTTTAGCCTAAAGGATGATCCAGGTGGAAGGCGGGGAAAAGTAAATGGTGAGTGATCCAACCCGCGGTCGGGGTTCTTAGCTATCGTGCGCAGAGCAGCCTAGCGTCAGTTTCCTCGTGCCTACGGTTCCCGTGCTTGGGAAAACTCAGCAAGGAGGGGATATCGCCGACAGAAAGCAAGTAAAAGTTGATTTGGGTGAATTGGATCATCCGAAGGATAAGAACTCTGGAAAAGAACCAGAACTAGAGAAATTCAAATTTGAGTGGTACTGAAAGTGCGGCGAAACTTTGGGAAAGTCATGTTTGATCAAGTAATGTATGGAAATAAACCAATACAGGGATGTTTGGTATGGAGAACCTTGGAATTTTGGGGATGAGAAGAGTTTGGAAAGGGGTTTTGAAGCAAAACAACAAAAAAAAAACTGGGAGGGGCGGCTAGTGCTAACTAGCTGCCGGAGAGGGGGCGGCTACTCGTGGGTAGCCGCCCCTCGACTGGGTCCCTTATAACCGAAAAGGGACCCTCTCTCTCTCTCCATACGTTTTAAACGGTTACTCTCCCTCTTCTTCTTCTTCTCTTCGGTTTCAAACTCAAGAACCCCGATTTCTTTGCCTTTTCTTCCTCCATTTCGACCTCAATCCTTCTCTCTTTCTCTTGATTTCGAAACCCTAGTTTGGGTTCTCCTTTTTCTTTTTCAAACCGAGGAGATGACGAGGTTGAAGGCGATTGCTTCGAGGGGGAAACGACCATGGGTGGCTCATGGAGAGCGTAGCCCGAGCTCTTCTACATCGGAGAGCGATAGGCCGGAGGTCGAGGCCATGGGGGAGGCTATGGGTTCAACGGAGGTGCCACCGGCGGACATTGGTGCGGGTGAGGTCCAGGATTTGCCTTCGGGGGCTGTCCCGGAGGTAGGGGGGAGTGTGATAGGCTATACACGCAAGAGGAGACGTGGGGATCGACCGGTGGTGGCCGAGGAGGTGGTTTCGGGGGTCGGGGGATCGGTTGAGGGTGTGATGGAGGGAGGGGCCGAGGCCGAGGGGGTAAGTGAGAGTGAGAGGGCGTCATTGGACACCATTATTGGGATGTTGGATAGGGAGGCCATAGAGGCTAGGGCAGCAGAGGAGGAGAGAAGGGCCATGGGTGTTTTCGAGGGTTTAGCCTCCGGTGCGGCGGGCACGGAGGTTGGAAAGGCCGATGTTGGGGAGGAGGCCGGGGAGGCCGAGGGTGTGGGCATGGGGGCCGCGGAGGCCGGTGTTGGTGTTGGGGTCAAGGCTGAGGAGGTCGTGTTTGAGGAGGACGAGGAGGGGGATGACGACGGGATGGACGATCCTGACGAGGCTGAGGTGGACGCTCCTGGGTCCACACGGGCCGTGGTATGTGCCTAACCTTTTAGTCTTAGCCTTTTATTTATGTGTGCATGTGATATTTATATATGTGTGTTTCTAATAGCATGGATAGGTAATAGTGGGTGATATATGCATGCTTGCACGTATAGTTAGATCACGGTGGGATAATAAGCATGCGAATATGGGTTTTGTGTTGGAAAAAGAAGGGGACAGTTTTTCATATGTGCGTCCATGTTTGTCGTATATGGGAATGGAAATGACACGCCTTAGCATGCTTGCATGTGGTGGCTTTTGTATGCATATATATTTTTCAGAATACATATTTTCATGTGTATTTGATCATGGTGGAGTAAGAGATAGTATGTATGCAATTTACGGGTCTAAGCTCCTTTACATGCTTGGGGTGGGTTCGTGAGAGGTGTATAATCATGCTAGATGGTAAAATAGAGAAGGTATGCAAGTAATGACCACGGTGGGATAAGAAGGTATAACATGTAGTCATATGAAACGTGTTTTGTGAATAATTGAAGGTGGGCCTACGCGTGAAGTCTTCTATTTTTCATGCTTTTGTTTTAGCATATGAAAGCTTATCTTGCTAAGCATGGTTTCTAAATGAATTTGTGGACTTGGATTCTTACCTCTCGACTACTTTTAAACTAACCCATGTTCCCTTCGTTTGTTTTGTAGAGACCGAACCGTATTCGGGCTCTGTGGCATGGGACGAAGAGGAGGTACGATGCCTTGGGGCAGGAGGAGAGGGGCTTGGTGGATGGAGCGGGCTTCCGTTCCTTCTTTTTGATCGAGCCGTTCCACGTCCATCGTCCATACGTGGAAGCCTTGGCGGAGAGATGGGACCCGGAGAGTTGTACATTTATCCTCCCCACCGGTGCTGTCATGCCGACCCTCGAGGATGTTTATCGGATCATCGGCCTTCCGGTGTCAGGGGAGGCATTGATTGCGGCCACCCTTGCTGACTATAAGGCACTTTTCCAGGAGTTGATTGGGGAATGGGACTATGTGGAGCGTGTGAGGACACTGAACCGGATCCCCCTTGGACGGTTGTCGAGGCAATACGGCCTTGGCTCCTTTACAGAGCGTCAGAAGGGCGAAGCTGCAGCGAGCTTCGAGAGGCGGCGGGCGATGATCGAGGCGAGAGAGGCGGCCGCGTGCCCACAGAGGGCACGGAGGGAGTTGAGAGCGTTCTTCCTCTACTTCTTCGGCCGAGTTCTCTTCTCGACGGCCTCTGACAAGGTTTCCTCTCACTCTCCCTTGCTCATGAGGGACCTGGAGGGCATGGGGCGATACGCCTGGGGAGCGGCGATGCTTGCCCATCTATTCGCGGAGCTCTCGAAGAAGGTCAAGAGGGTCGGAGGAATGAACCTTGGCGGTTTTGCTCCCTTTCTCCAGTTATGTGTGAGTAGAGGGTGTTTTCTTTACCGGTTTGACTCGTTTGATTTTGATAATTCCCATCTTTGTTTGGGCAGGTCTTTGGGTATGAGCATTTCGCGATTGACTGCCCGACCCTGGTGCCTTTTGATCGTGTTTTCCCTTGGGCCATGAGATGGGCACCCCGGGGATCTTCGCGCTTGCATCGCCTCGCTCAGTTCCGGGAGGCCTTCCGTGTCTTGACGGAGGAAGAGGTATAAAATTTTCTTCTTCGAGTTTTATTTGGCTTGTATTTGGTTTTCTTTTGACTAAGCACTCTTCCTATCTTTTGATGCTTTCTAGATGACGTGGAGGCCCTATACAGAGGAGGAGGTCCCTGAGGAGTTGTCGCGGGATGTCTGGCTGATCTACTTTAATGAGGTCGTGTTCCATGCGATCAGCCGGGTTGTCCGCCAGCTTGGGTACCACCAGTGGGTGCCCGATCCTCTGCCGCGGCGCCCCTCGATTCCGGTGGCCGGGATTCCTCGGGACACGAATCTCCCGAGGAATTACGCTACGTACGTGGCAGGATGGATGGGTCGAGGCGTCTTGGTGGAGCGTCGTCCTGAGGTGACTTCAAGTGACGAATACCTAGCTTGGTATCGTCGGGAGTATGCGGGTATCCTCGGGACGATGGAGGAGGAGATCCCGGATGCCTACGTAAGTTTGGAAGCTCTCCTTCTCTTCTTCGTTCTCTTTTGCTTGAATATTTTCTGAGTGGTGTTTGCTTTTGTAGGTTGAGTTGAATGAGATGGAGAAGAGGCTCAAGGCCACCAATGAGCACCTCCAAGCGCGAGCTAGGCAGATAGAGGCGTTGCGGGTTCAGAGAGGACACTTGCAGGACCAGGTCCGGGTCCTCGAGGCTCAGGTGGATGCTTTGTCGAGAGCGAGGGCTGATGGTGCTTCCTCTTCTTCCGCCCCTCCTTCCATGATATCCGAGCGAGAGCTCGAACTGATGAGGGAACTAGATGCGGCCTGGAGCGAGTTGACGGCCACACGGATGGAGCTGGGCCAGGCGAGGGTAGGGCTTCTCGGGCTGAGGAGGAGATGGACCGGCTGAGGTCCATGGTGGCTTTGAGAGAGGAGGGGTTCATCACCCTAGGCCGAGAGAGGGACTCCCTCCAGATGAGGGTGTCGGAGTTGGAGGCTTCGGCAAGTGTTCCTGGAGGTTTGATGGGGGACTTGGTTCGTTCTCTCCAGGCGGCCGGGGATAGGGATCGAGAGGCGCTCAGGGTGTCGGAGGCGAGGGCGCGGGAGTTGGAGGAGAGGTTGAGGGCCGCCGAGGATCGAGCCAGAGGGACAGAGAGTCGCCTCCGACAGAGATATGCAGCAGGTCCGTCTTTGGGAGGCGACTATGAGGGGGAAATTGGTTGGAGGGGGTTCTATGACCGAGGCGGACCTCGATCTTCTTCCACTTGAGCCTGACCATTCTCTCTCAGCTTCCTTGGCTACCGGGGCTACCTTCAGCCGTGCCTCTCGTCCTTCGGTGTCTCAGAGTCGTGGGATATACGTGAGAGCCGCGTCTTCGGTTCGAGAGACTCCTGCCACTCTCGACGCTCCAGAGGTTCAGTCTTCTCCTCATCCGCCGCTCCCTTCTCAGCCAAGTCAGGACGTTCCTCCTACTCAGCCTCCAGCGGATGACGATACGCCGAGGTATAGCTTCTTTGTGTCTTGGTTTTAAGTAGAAGAATAGTATATATGCGATGAATTAATGCTTTTCTTCTTTTGTTTTGGCTCAGGTGATTATTTCAGTGAAGTATAGCTCAAGACTTCGGAGTTTTGGAGCTTTTGGAGGAAAAGATTCTTCTTTTTTTATGCTCTCTTGGGTTTAGAAAAACAATCTATGTTTATGGTTTTGGTGTTGGTGGGACAATTTTATAATTCTCCTTTGTATGCATGGTTTAGAGTAGTTTAGCATGGGTTTTTATGGATACGTATGTGCGCGTAGGTGAATCTTGGCTTTTATAGGTTTGATTCATGGGTGGATGTAGGGTTTTGATATATAATTGTTTTAGCATGGTATCTATATATGTTTTGTGTATGAATATGTGTATGAAATGTGTACATGCAGGTTTTGGAAAGAAATGATCTCAATAGGTAAAGAAGTGTTGAAGAGTTGATCGAATACGGACCGACACAGCTGAAATCGGTGCTGGCAGGGGGCGGCTAGTTGTGCTTAGCCGCCCCCTGCCTGGGGCTTCCTCACTGAAACAAAGGGCAGGGGCGACTACTGTAAACTAGCCGCCCAGTGAGGGGCGGCTAGTTGTGCTTAGCCGCCCCCTGCCTGGGGCAATTTGGTTTTGCTGCTCTTGTCTGCTGCTGCTGCCGAAGGTCTTCGTGACCGTTTCAACCTTCGAGACCTACAAAAACCCCTTCCATGGACCAAGTGTTAAATCTGTCCGGATTGCGCCCCTGCACTGACTTTCGAGCTCTTTCTTGCTTGAATTCTCAAAGGCTACAATCCATCTTAAGATGAAATGAAAAAGGGTAATGCGAGAAGATAAAGTGCGGGAGACCATGCTTTAGTATGCAAGGAAGGGATTCCAAGTGCGTGAGTGAAGAAAACTTTTAAGTATGTGTAAAAAGTGGGACAATTTCTTCTCAGGCATGTGTGGCAAGGGCACGAAATGAGTGGGGACAATTTTAATATTTGTGGGGGGCAATTTTCATATGAGTGGGGACAATTTTAATATGAGTGGGGACAATTTTTCAAGAAAATCGGATGCCAAGGTGTTTTGGAAAAGAAAAATGCAAGCTTATGCGTAAGTATAGTTGGCATAAGGGGGCATTTTAGTTCTTCAATGGTTTCTTACGTGAGAGGGTAGTGTTCTCGATTTTCTGAAGTAAAAGATGCCATCAAGTCCCTGTGGAGGAGCCCTTGTGGTCACCCATGTCCAAACCAGGATTGTATTTGAATGGTATAGGCCTTAGGTGTCGATTTTTCTAGGTTCATGGGTTTCAAATGCTTAATCGTATTATTCTAAACATGCTGAAAAATCCATGAGTGTACCAAGAGTCGAGTCAAATAAGCTTCCATGGATAAGCAAGTTTCTAAGTGAATTCATGTGAGTGTGTGTAGTTTGTAAACCTGGACATGATCTATCTTTGGTCGAAATTTCACCTTTCCCGGCAGACATAGTTCAATTTAGAATCCCATTGCGAAAAATAAAAAGGGGGGGGGGGGAATGGGGTAAGAGAAATATCTTCCTTTCGGGCAATATTTTAGAATTGTCCCAGTCTAGCACATGTCTTACTTTCTAGGTCCCTCTGGCTTTCTTCTTTTTACCACTTCTTTATTTTTGGTGGAAAGTACAGTCCGTTGTTTTGGATGTGTACTGGTATAGCCGTTGTCTAGCGTATACCGTGCGTAAAGGCGTGAAAGCCTGCTAAAATAGAGAGTTTAACCCATTCACTTGGGTGTTATTTTTCGTTTGTTGGCCTCTCATTGCCTGATTTTTTTGATTTGAGGGGGGGGGGCTCTTCTGTTTTTCACCCCGATTCTTTTCATGCTTCCCCTCTAGAAGTGATTGTATAGTGCCAGAGCCAGTTTTGGGACATATGCCAGGTCTAGGTAACTCCTCATTTTGACCTAGGGTTAATACGTGTAGGGCGGAAATAAGGGATGTTTTTGCTTTGGGGGTTTTAAATTGTCCCAGTCTACGGGGTAGGCAATTTCTCTTCTTTCAGGTGAATCTAGTCCTGTTATACGTGTGTGAAGGAAACGGCGTGATTTGGCGGAGATGTGTTCAAATAGATACGAGTTTATCTTTGAGAGTCTTATAATTCTATCATCAAGTACTAAACGCTAGAAATCGCAGGAAGGAAGAATAATAGTTCTTAAGTATTGAAAGCTATTCATGCATGGAATTTCTTTAGATAAAGTGCATTCCACGAACCTGGAACCTCGACTCCTTTGGCATCTACCAGGCGATAGGCATTCCTGGAATAGGCATGGGTGATCACATAGGGTCCCTCCCATGTGGGTTGCAACTTTCCTCTTGGGTGAGGCTGTCTTGATGGTATGATTTGCTTGAGTACTAGTTCCCCGATTTCAAATTTTCTTTTTATTACTTTCTTTTCAAATGACCTTGCCACCCTTCATTGGTAGGCCTGGGCATGGTCTGCCGCTCTTAATCTTTTCTCGTCTAGTAGTTCGAGGCGTAGTAGGAGTGCCTCCCTCCTTTCCTCAATTTAGAGGTCTTCTTCTAGTGCTATTCTTAAGGATGGGACGAGGATTTCGTAAGGTACTACTGCTTCGGCCCCAAACGTGAGTGAATAGGGGGTTTGACCAGTGGGTGTCCTAATGGAGGTTCGGTATGCCGAGAGGGTGTCTACCAATTTATCAGGCCAATCGGTTGCCTTATGGGTTTCTACCGTTTTTTTTATAATTTTGAGCAAGGTTTTATTGGTGGCCTCTGCCTGTCCATTCCCCCGTGGATAATATGGCGTGGAATGATGAAGTTCTATATGATGTTTATTGCATAGGTCTTGAAATTCTTGGGAGATGAACAGGGGACCATTGTCAGTTATAATTGCTTTGGGGGTACCGAACCGTGCAAGGATGTGGGTGCGGACAAAACGAGCTAGGGTAGAGCTTTTAATTACCACATAGGACTCGGCTTCAGCCCATTTGGTAAAGTATTCTGTAGCGGTGAGGATGAATGCTTTTTGGGTAGTGTTTTCTATAGTGTCCCGGAATGGTCCTATCACGTCTAATGCCCACATAGAGAAGGGCCATGGTGAAGTCATGGGATGTAAAGAAGATGCTGGTGCGTGCATTTTGTTGGCATGAGTTTGACACTGGATACAACGCTTAACGTATTTGTTGAAGTCTCCTTCAAGCGTGGGCCAATAGTAGCCCATTCTTAATACCTTTTTTGCTAGCATCTGGGCGTTGACGTGTCCTCCGCATACTCCGGAGTGAGCTTCTTCTACAATGGTATATGCTTCTTCGTCGTCCAAGCACCTAAGTAGTTCCCCATTGAAGGAGGCCCGGAAGAGTATTCCCCCTCGGAGGCAGTATTTGACTGCTATCCTTTTGACTATTTTCTGGTCATTGCTGGTAGCGTAGCTTGGGAATGAACCGTTTTTAAGGTAGTTTCTAATATCAAAGTACCAGGGGTTTCCGTCATCTATATCTCCTAGTTCAAGGGCTAGGATTTCCGTGGTACTAGCATTTTTGCTGGCCCGATTCATTTTTAGGAGACTTTGAGTTTTATAATCACCGAGTTCGGTGGCAGGTGTTTCTAGTCTCTGGATAGTGACTGTTTCAGATGTCCTAGATAAGGGAAAGGTGAGCGATGAGGCTAAAGAGGCTAGAGAATCTGCAAGAATATTGCCGGTCCGGGGTATGAAAATGTGAGTAACCTTACGGAATTGTTTTAGCAGGACTATGGCTAGTTCTCTGTACGGCTTCAGTTTTGGGTCTCTAGTCTGATATTTTTTAAGAGTTTGGCGGATTACTAAGAGGGAGTCCCCAACGATGTCTAAATTTTTAGCTCCTAGGGCTAGGGCCGCCTTCAAACCTGCTATCAGGGCCTCGTATTCGGCAATATTGTTAGTGGCTTTAAACGTAAGCTGAAACGCTTGTGGGATAATGACGCCTTCGGGGGAGATTAGTGCTATTCCTATTCCCTTCCCTTTTTGGTTGACCGCTCCGTCGAAGTATAGCGTCCATGTCTCTCTATTCTTTTCTTCAATAAGCGCAAATATTTCTTCATCCGGGAAGTCAGTTTTTACTGGTTCCTAATCAGGGAGGGGTAGTTGAGCGAGGTGGTCAGCGATGGCTTGCCCTTTGATGGATTTTTGAGTGGCATATGTGATGTCAAACTCGTTTAACTGTACTTGCCATCGGGCTAAGCGTCCAGTTTATACGGCTTTCTCGAATAGGAACCTTACTGGGTCCATTTTGGCAAAGTATTGACTTTGTGGGCAAGAAAATAATGTCGCAATTTTTGAGAAGCCCATACTAATGCTAGACAAGTCTTTTCTGTAGGAGGGTAGGCTTTTTCGTACTCAATCAGGGTTTTACTCAGGTAGTAAATGGCCTTTTCCTTTCTTCCCATGTCGTCGTATTGTGCAAGCACCGCACCAATGGCTTCCTTAGTTGCAGCTATATAGAGGAGCAGGGGTCGTCCGGGTACTGGAGCCGAAAGGACTGGGGGATTAAGAAGGTACGTTTTTAAATTATCAAAGGCCTTTTGGCATTCACTATCCCAATTAAACTTGACTCCTCCTTTCAACAGTTTGTAAAAGGGGCGACATCTTTCAGCGTGTTGCGAAATAAATCTCCTAATAAATTGCAACCTTCCTACGAGCTCTCTCAATTCTTTTAGGTTCTTAGGTGGGGGCATTTGGGCGATGGCTTTTGCCTTGGTCGGATCTATTTCTATTCCCCGCTTATTTACCATGAATCCTAAAAGTTTCCCAGAGGAGACCCCAAAGCGACATTTCTTTGGATTCATTTTGAGTGAATATTCCCTGCATCTCTGTAACACTTGTCTAAGTATGTCTGCGTGTCCTATTCGAGTCCTAGATTTGACTAAGATATCATCCACATATACTTCTACTAGCTTGTGCATCATATCATGGAATATTGAGGTCATAGCCCTTTGATATGTTGCACCCGCATTTTTGAGCCCGAAAGGCATCACTATGTAGCAGTAAGTTCCCCAGGGTGTGGTAAAGGAAGTCTTTTCTTGGTCTTTTCTACCAGCCAGATCTGGTTGTATCCAGAAAAGCCATCCATGAACGAGAGCATCTCATATCCTGCCGTGTTGTCGACAAGGAGGTCAATATGTGGGAGTGGGAAGTCATCTTTTGGGCACGCTCGATTGAGGTCCCTGAAGTCGAAGCATATCCGGATCTTCCCATCCTTCTTGGAAACTGGAACAATATTTGCCACCCATTTTGGGTATAAAACTACCCGGATAAATTTAGCCTGGTGGAGTTTGTCTACCTCATCTTTGATTTTTAAAGCTACCTCGGGATGAAGGCGTCTCAGTTTTTATTTTACTGGTTTTGCGTTTGGTTCTAAAATTAACTGATGTTCGACTAACGAGGTATCGAGTCCGGGCATGTCCTTGTAAGACCACGCGAAGACGTCTTTATACTCGTGTAATATTTTAACCAGGCCCTCCCTTTCATTGTGATTTAGTCCTGCGCTAATTGAAATGATTTTGGGGTCAGTCTTTGTCAGGAATTGTTTCAAATTTTTCTAAACCTAACATGGTCCGGCTATACCCTTCTAAGTTGCTAATGGTCTGGTCAGGAATTTAACTCCTAGTAGGTTTGACTGTTTTGGACGAGGTACTAGGGTTGGGATTTTTAGCCTGACTGGCTAGACGTTGTAGTTTATTCAGGAGATCAGAGTCATCGCTGAAGGGGTGCCATGCTGGGGTGAAATTATCCTTGTCGAACAGGGATCCAAGGGTTTTGGTTTCCATTTTTGTTTTGTTTTTTTTGTTTTTTTTTTTGGAACAGAAAAGACACTTATTATTTACAATCTACTGGATTGATGGAAGTGCTTCAACCGACTTTTCTCCAGCAGCGGGCGCTCCTTTGTTGCGATGCTTGAGCACTGCGAGAAAAGGAGGCTGGGTCAGCTGGAGTTTTATCGTCTGGCGGTGAGTGTGTGTTTAGGTGTTTATCAGGCTGTGGGAACAGCCACTCTAGGGAGCCAGAGAGATAGTCTGATTCTGTCTCCGGGATAGGGTCCAGGGGGTAGGGGCATGCGACCTCTTTGGCGGGCTCTATGATTATTCCTTTTATGAAATGTTCGTACAACCTCCAATCGCATTTTCTTTTAGTTTAGGGCGATGCTTGGACGAGCCAATGCCTTTCTTATCTAACCATGCTGGGAGTTCGATGGGGTCCAAGATCCCATTTTTGTGTCCCAGGGTTTGCCCGGGAAGGTAACCCATGATCCTCATGATATGCCAGCCAGGGTTCTCAAGCCTAGGGTGGCTTGCTTTTGAGGTAGCGGGGAGAGTATTCCGGGGATTTAGCCAATCGGCTGGAAAATCTAAGATGTGGATAGTGGCTTCTATGGGTTTTTGGCTACTGGTTTTTATAGTGATGGTTTCATTATCGGCAAACCTTGATTTAGGTCATTT
Source organism: Acorus calamus (assembly GCA_030737845.1). Classification (NCBI taxonomy): domain Eukaryota; kingdom Viridiplantae; phylum Streptophyta; class Magnoliopsida; order Acorales; family Acoraceae; genus Acorus; species Acorus calamus. The sequence continues at coordinate 15,401,330 of CM060870.1, forward strand.
GATTGCATCTCCTTGTATTTTGATTATTCGCCCCCCCCAAGGGGAATTTCAAACATTGGTGTAGGGGAGAGGAGACCCCTTTTATGGATGCTAGCCATTTGCGTCCTAGGATCATATTATAATCTGAATCCATTTCTAGGACATATGCTTTAGCGCTAGTTTCTAGCGGCCCTACCTTTAATCGAAAGTCCTTAAAGCCTAGAACCGGACGAGCCGTTTTGTCATAGGCAAATATACGGGTGTCCGTTTCGAAGAGTGTAGTTATGCGTCCGTCAATGTGCTCGAAAGTTTGTAGTGATATGAGGTTTACTCCCGCCCCGGTGTCAATTAGAACTTTATCCACCGAGTATCCTTCGAGGTTAATCGTTATGCATAGGGTTGAGGTGCTAACGAATTTATCGTGAATCTCTTCTTTAGGTCTAAAGGTTATGATGGGCCCTAGTCCTGCGGTGGCTAGAGCTATTGGTACGCCTAGGGTAGAGATTTGTGGGTCGACTTGGATTCTTTCTAGGAACTTTTTTAGAGCCTGCTGGTGGTGTTCTGAGGTTTCGATTAGCTCTAAAATGGAAATTTTCATGGGGATTTTTTGGAGTTGGTCTAGGATGTCGATCTTATCTCCGGTGTGGGGCTCCTCAGTCTCCGTTTCAGGCAGGGGGTGTCTGTAAGAGGGTACAGTGTTGAAAATTCTGTCTGCTCTAGTAGTATGATGGTTCAGTGCGTCAATGGTGGTTCGGGGGTTTTGTTTTAATGGGTATAGGATTTCGTTAATTGGTGAAGGGGATAATGGTTGGAGTTTTTTCGGGAGAGAGAGCTTTGTGGGTTTGGGGAGAATGGGGGAGGGGACTGGTAGGACGGGGGAAGAGGCTGGTAAGATTAAGCCACCTGGGATGATCCTGGGTGACTCTTCGTGCTCAGCGTCTTTTATGGTGTAGACACTTTCATAGCTTAGGCTCTCTGGTTCTTCCAAGGGAGCCTTCGTGGCTGGCCTTGGGTCTTGAGTTGTGGTTTCTACAGGGTTGGGGGTTTCTGGGGTTGGTTTGTCTTCTAGGGCTTTTGTAGCTAGGTTGTCTTTGAGTCCCCTGACGGTGGCCTAGTCTAAGCGCCTCTCTTCATCAAGGTTGTAGACAATGTCTCGAAACGAGGAGCATTGTTCGATGGTCTGGCCGTGATGTCGATGATATTGACAAAAACGGGTGGGGTCAGCACCGATAGGTGAAGGTATAGCTATGGGTAAGGAAATGCCATTGACTTTTAATAAGGCTCTGAGGATGTTCCCTAGGGTTTCAGGAAGGGGAGGGTAGCTATCTCTTCTGTTTGACCATTTTGGGCCGTAAAAAGAGGGAAGTGCAGCCTTATCACGGGGGATGCGCGCGTGTTCTCTAGGGGCTATACCTTGCGTTCTTGGGGAGATAGGGTAGAGGGGTCTCCTGTTTTGTTCCTGGTTTTGGATTGAGGGGGCCTGAATTGGGGAATCATGGGCCGCGGGGTTTTGTCGTATCGGCACGGGGATGGGTACTGATCGAGTAGTGAAGTTTTGGTTGATTGGTCGAGGTGGTGCATACCCGGATGAACCGGACGTGTACTGTCTCAGAGCCGCTCCTCGATCAGGAACTCGTGCTCCGTTCGGGTAGAGTGCCGATACTTGTGTAATAATCCCCTCTACCGTGGGGGTTTGTGCCATGCGAGGCAGTTGTCCAACCCTATGGCTGATAGGTGGGGACTAGGTTTGTACTACTGGGGCTGCACAACGGGAAATCCTGTTGTGGCGGTCAATCAGAAGTTGATACGTAGTACAGTCTCCGTACGAAAGGCTCGTACGAAGTTCTGGACTCAGGCTCTGTAACATCATGTCAATTTCTTGACATTCTGTGAGTTGCAGGCCGGTTCAGTGGACAAGTGTGCGCCACCGAGACACGTATTGCTCAAATTCCTCCCTAGGCCTCATTCTCTCTACGGTTAAATCCGAAATTGAGGGGGTTCTAATCCTCTGATAACCGTAGCGGCCCAAGAATTTCTCACTTACAGCCGAGAAATTTGACAAGTGATCTACAGGGAGGGTGGAGAACCATTGTAGTGCTTCTCCTTCCAATGATTTTTGGAAGAGGAAGACTAGCAGTGGTTGATTATCTAGAAACGGGCATGCATCTAGATAAAAGGCAGTTAAATGAATGTTTGGGTCTCCACGACCGTTGTACCGGCAAAATTTGGGGATTTTGAACCCCTCCGGTAGGTGGACTGACGGGATTTATCTCAGGTTATGTAGAGACATGTGTTTGGGGGCTGAGGGACCAGTCTCGGAGAGAATTCTCTGGATTGTATCGTCCAGTGTTTCTCCCCGGGGAGGGCTGCCTAGCGGTCCCGGGTTTGGGGTGGCCTGGTAGGGGCCTGGGGTGGAAACGGCTGGGAATATTGGATTTGCGGGGGAAAGGGGGGTGAACGAAAAGACGCTCAGGTTGACCGAGTGACTGGGTGTGAATGGGGTTTTGGGAATGGCCTTAGGGATTTCGACAGGGATCTCCTGTCTTAGGGTTTTGACCTGGCGGTAGTCGGCGAGGTCATGAAACATGTCCTCTACGGATTGGTATCCTAGACTGGCCATCTTTTCCTCTAGATGGGTCAGGAATTGCGTGGCCTGACCCTCTTGGTGGGTTCTTTCCTCTAGTATCTCCTCCTCTATGCGGGATTCCATGATGCGTGTGAAATGATTTAAGGGAGCGAATGTAGATATAAAGCAGTAAATAAAGCGGTAAAGGATTGCGCCGCAGTGTGCGGCTTACAAAGCAGTAAAGGATTGTGCAATGGTGTGCGGCTTACAAAGCAGTAAAGGATTGCGTAGCTGTGTGCAGCTTACAAAGCAGTAAAGGATTGCGCAGCTGTGTGCGGCATACAAAGCGGTAAATGATGCTCTGATGTGAATTAGAGGAGGAACTGATTCGAGGGGTCGGAAACTCTAACCTTCTTAGAGGGTTGATAGCATTCTAGTCAAGCTTGTAAAAGGGGGCCGAAGAGGAATACCTTTTGTTGTTTTTCACGAGGGAGGTCCCACCGTGATCGCCAGATTTATCGGTATTGTCGGGAAGGCCTCCCGGCGGTGCGCGGGTGAGCGCGCGTGCGTGTGTGGGGGTTCTTCGGGGATTCGGATCGGATGCGTGCCCTGGCGGGCTCGGTTGGATCGTCTTCTCGGAAGGGTGAGGTGTGTCGTTCCTGGTTGAGGCGCCCGATAGCGTCTCAAGAGGATTCAGGGGTTTGTGTGATCGCCACCTGCTTTTTCTAAAAGCAGGAAAAGGTTGGGTCGGGTTTGATCGCCTACGTGGGGGAGTTTGTGGGGTCTCCGCTCTGAGACACGGATATAACGTACACAAAGGTGAAAAACAGGTATCCTATTCTGCTTCCGGGGCTTGACTAAAGGACTTATGGGACATAGGGGGGTGTAAGTGGGGTGTGTATAGGGGGGGGCGGCTAGTTGTGTTTAGCCGTCGGCCACGGGGCGGCTAGCTAGGGTTAGCCGTCCAGGGTCTGGGTTGGTTTGGGCAGAACTTCGGTAGGAAATTGGTTTGGTTTTGGACAGAGGCTAAGCTAGGTTTAGCCCGGGTTTCTGGAGGGTGGGATGAGAGGGTATTTTATGTAGGGAATGGGTGTTTCTTTCACAAAAGGGGCTCTTTCTCTCTCTCTCTCTCTTGGGATTTCTAATGGTGGAAGGGTTTGATCAAGTGAGGATGGTGGATTGGTGATTGAAGATTGATGTGTATTTTTGGTGATGTTGTATTTGGGCTTGGGATCCCTCTATTTATAGTAAAAGAGAGGCAGGGAAATATCCCGGGGGTAATGGAGTGGGTTGGCTTTGATTAGACCCCTCATTAATTCTCTGGTTCTTCTGTCAGAGACCAGGTGAAGGGCGGCTAGTGCTAACTAGCCACCCAGGATGGGGCGGCTACTTCCTGGTAGCCGCCCCTATCATGACCTGCCAAACGTCCCATCTCTGACAAGCGGTGGCTCTGGTAGGTTACTTGGATTGATCCGGCCGAGAGGGGGCGGCTAAAGGTCATGCCCACCGCAATGATCAGCATTTAATGCTGCTTTATGTCCCATCCAGGGGACTGGTCTAAAGTCGGCCAAAGGGCGGTCAGTGGGGCTGCTAGTGTAAACTAGCTGCCTGGTATGGGGCGGCTAGTTAGGGCTAGCCGCCCCTTTCCAGGGACTTGAGGTTCTAGGGTTTCGGGTTTTTAGAATTAGGGTTTCCGATTTAGGTTTTAGGTTTAGGTTTAGGTTAGGGTCAGGGTTTAGGGCTAGGTCAAGGCTAGGGTTAGGGTTTAGGGCTAGGTCAAGGCTAGGGTTAGGGTTTCCGGTTCAGGTCAAGGCTAGGGTTAGGGTTTCCGGTTTAGGTTTAGGTCAAAGCTAGGGTTAGGGTTTCCGGTTTTACCGAACCTTTGGTTCTCTATTGGATGTCCAACTGTGGGATATTTCCGTGTTACTTGAAGTATTTCTGTCTCTCTGGACGGTCAAAATTGGGGTATCTACAACTACGAATCAAACAGCAACTGAAACCAAAATCATACACCAAATCATTCATCCACCCATAGAACCTTATGAAACCATTCCACATATACAACCAAATTAAAACTGACAAACACCACTTCAAAACTAAGTTAAACACACTCATGTCTGTAGAGAAGGAGAAAATTGTTCATAAATAGGAAAGGTAAACCTAGTTAAATTTAAAAGAAAATTAGATAGGTAGGGATCCGCCAAAAGCTTCGAATCCGAAAGTCTCGAGCTGAGCATCATCGAAATATCACCTAAGTCAACAGAAAAGAAGAAAAGCATGAATTCTTGCATATATACTATTCTTCTATCCAAACCGAGACACAAGGGAATATACCTTGGAGCATTGTCATCGTCCGCGGGAGGCTGAGTAGGAGGCACATCCTGGCTCGGTTGAGAAGAAAGCGGCGGCTGGTTAGAAGGCTGAACCTCCGGAGCATCTTGGGCAACTGAAGTCTCTCAGACAGAAGAGGCGGCCCTGGAGTATCTCCGACAACTCTGGGTTGCGGATGGGCGAGAGGCACGATTGAAGGTGGCTCTAGTGGCCAACGAAGCAGAAACTGAGTGGTCAGGCTCGAGCGGGAGAAGGTCGAGATCTGCCTCTGTCATAGAGCTCCCTCCAACCAATTTTCCCCTCTTAGTCGTATCCCAGAGATGAACTTGTTGCATATCTTTGTCCCTTCTCTCCAATCTCTGTCGGAGGCGACTCTCCGTCCCTCTGGCCCGATCCTCGGCCACCCTCAATCTCTCCTCCAACTCCCGTGCCCTTGCCTCCGATGCCCTGAGCACCTCTCTATCCGTGTCCCCGGCCGCTTGAAGAGAACGGACCAGGTCTCCCATCAGTCCACCGGGCATTCCAATCGATGACTCCAACACCGCCACCTGGGCCTAAAGAAGATCTCGCTCACGGACCAGATTGGTTGACTCCCCCTCCCTCGTTACTAACTCGGACCGCAGCTGGTCCATCTCCTCCTCTCTTGAATCCCTCTCCGACCTCAACTGGTCCACCTCGTCCTCGACCCTCGCGGCCCTCTCCCTGGCCTTGTCAAGCTCCAATCGAACAACCAAGAGTTCGCTCCGAACCATATCTAGCTCATCCTCAACTCGAGTTCTCGATCAGAAGCAGTAGCCAGAGGAGGAGCGGAAGAAGAGGAAGCACCATTGGCCCTCGCTCTCGACAGAGCATTCACCTGAGGCTCAAGGACCCAAACCTGGTGCTGCAAGTGTCTTTGCACCTGCAACACTTCTATTTGCCTGGCCCGCGCTTGGAGGTGCTCGTTCACGGTCTTGAGATTCTTCTCCAGCTCGTTCAGCTCAACCTGCGAAAGGAGACATCATTTAAAATACAAAAAAAAAACTCAAAGAGAAGAAGAGAAAGGAAAAGGAGAGGAGAAAGACTTATATAGGCATCCGGGATCTCTTCCTCCATAGTCCCAAGAATGCCGGCGTACTCCTGGTGGTACCAGGCCAAGTACTCTTCACTACTGGTCACCTAGGGACGACGCTCTACCAAGGCACCCCTGCTCATCCATCCCGCCACGTACGTCGCATAATTCCCCGGGAGGTTCGTATCCCGAGGAATTCTGGTCACAGGTATCGGAGGACGCCGTGGCAGAGGATCAGGCACCCACTGGTGGTACCCAAGCTGGCGGACGACCCGGCTGATCGCATGAAACACGACCTCATTAAAGTAGATCAGCCAGACATCCCGCGACAACTCCTCGGGGACATCCTCCTCCGCGTAGACCCTCCAAATCATAACATCAAAAGAAACAGGAAGAGCGCTTAGTCTAAAGAAAATAAAAAACAAGCCAAGGAAACTCGAAGAAAATGTATACCTCTTGCTCCGTCAAGACACGGAAGGCCTTCCGGAACTAAGTGAGGTGTAAATGCAGGAATCCACTAGATGCCCATCTCATAGCCCAAGGGAGAGCACGGTTGAACAACGCCGGAATCGGACGATCGACCGCAAAATGCTCGTACCCAAAGACCTGCGGAATAAGATAGGAATTATCAAAATAAAGTGAGTTAAACCAAACAAGGAAGATACCCTCTACTCACTAAAACACATACTTGGAGAAAGAGAGCAAAGCCGCCGAGGTTCTTACCCCCGGCCCGCTTCACCTTCTTCGAGAGCTTCGCGAAGAGATGAGCAAGCATCGCAGCTCCCCAAGCATAAAACCCCATGCCCTCCAAATCCCTCATCAGCAACAGGGAATGAGAAGAGACCTTATCAGAGGCTGTCGAGAAGAGGACCCGGCCAAAGAAATAAAGGAAAAATGCCCTCAGCTCCCTCCGTTCCCTCTGCGGGCACGCGGCCGCCTCTCTCGCCTCGATCATCGCCCGTCTCCTCTCAAAGCTAGCTGCAGCTTCACCCTTTTGCCGTTGCGTGAAGGAGGCCGAGGTCGTACTGCCTCGACAATTGTCCAATTCAGCGTCCTCACACGCTCCACGTAGTCCCACTTCCCGATCAACTCCTGGAAGAGCGCCTGGAAGGCCGGTAATCCGATGGACGTCCTCGAGAGTTGGCATAATGGCACTGGTAGGAAGAATGAAAGTATAACTCTCTGGATCCCACCTCTCCACCAAGGCCTCCACGTAGGGCCGGTAAACGTGGAATGGCTCGATCAGGAAGAAGGCACGGAAGCCCGCCCTGTTAGACCTGTGTCATTTAGAGTCCTAATTTCGATCGGAGTCGCTAAAATTTTGGTTTTTAGCTACCTGATGGGGTTTGAAGACTCTGGTTGAAAATATAACTGCATATTATGGGTTCTGGTACTGTTTTATACTGCCCATAAAATTTTCGTTTAATTCCGATAAAGTTTTTGGAATTATGCAGTTTTGGATTTGGTATTCGGATTTGATTTTGTTAAAATCTAAGATGAAGAGGTAAAAATTCGATATTACCACGAGATGTTCAGTTTTGAGATAGCTTCCATATAGAAGTGGAATTGGATCAACTGGATTCGTGTATCAAAAGTTATGGGTATTTTTCCGAGTATACCCCGAAGATGAGAAATCCAGGCAGCAGCCTTGTAAGATGTTTAGCCTAGATTTTCGAATAGCTGGATATGTTATTTGATCTAGGTCTAAACATGAAAGTTGTATATAATCTTCTTGGCTTTTCAATGACATTAGAATCATGCAATTCGGAGCTGTATTGAGGAAGTTATGGCTATTTAAGTGAAGGCTGTCTAGAGTTTTTAAGTCTAAGGACAGCTTGGTCATTCCCCCCTCTTTTGCCTATTTAACCTCCCCCAATGTGCACGACCTTGGCATATTTTTCCCCTCTTTTGGATCTGGTCCAGCCATTTGTGTGTATGAATTGGTGCTTGATTGGGAGGGGAAGTGAAGGAGGAAGTGAAGGTAAGTGTGTATACATGTAGTATTTGTGTTATATTTGATTACCCCTCTCTCTAGTTTCTCCCCCTTATGTTTTCCTCTCTCCTTTTTGGTTCAGCCCCCCCCCCACCAAATGTTTGTTGAAATGCCAAAGTGAAAGCCATGTAGAGAAGAGAAGCCAAAGAGAGGTGGTGGTAGTGGTAGTGGTGGTCGAGATGGTTGTGACGTGCTCGGGGGCCCCAACATCTCCCCTTCCCTCACCCTCTTATGTTTGGTGAGTTTCCCTCTTCTTTTTATTGGTTTATATGCATGTATAGGTGCTTGAGAGGGCATGCATGAGTGGTATTTGAGTTTGGGTGCATGTGAGGGCTTGGGGGAGGGCTGAGAAGTGCTGGGTTCGTGCAGGTGCGTGCGCAATCAGGCGCGTGCAGGCGGGGGTCGCACGGGTGCACGCGGAGCGTTCACACGGGTTCACGCGGGCATTGGCGGGGCGCGCGGGTCATACGTGAGGGAGCGTGCCTGCGCGCGAGTTGGGGGTGCGTGCACACGGGTTGGGGGTACAGTGTTGAAAATTGCCCGGGGCCCGGTTTGGGTGTGCTGTGGGCTGGCACGCTTGGGTGCGTGTTCGGGGAGCTCGGGCTCGCGTGCGTGCGTGCATGCTTGCGTGCGTACGAGCCCATATGCGTGGATGTCTAAGCCTTAGGCATTCCTAATTAATTTTATGTGTTTGTATGTGATTTTACTCACCCCTTTTGGTACCCTTACTTTGCAGACCTCGTCGGATGGGATGCGTGTTGACTCGGGTATCGGTGAGTGGTTTGATTCCAACCCTTCTGGGAGCGCTCGATGCACGTAGTCGTGCTTCGCGCTTCTATGGGGCTTTAATTGCACCCTAAATATGCTAGATATCATGCATGCTAGGTTGTATAGCTCGTATATTGTGTAGAACCCCTATTCTACCTTATACTTGCCTATGTATTGTATAGAATATGGCATGACTTAGGTAGTTTTGTTTGAAATACTACCCCTAATTATCAAGCATGTTTAACTTGGGTTAATAACGGGGTGTATGCGTAATATTTCTCTGATTTAGGACTTGTGGGTGAGGTATAGTTGTTGCACCCATCTGTTGGGGCAAAACTATGACCATCTCGAGAGAGGATGAGACATTCCCTCTCTCTCGCCCACCCTCCTTTCATGAGCTGAGTAAGTAGATGTAGTTCCTACTTGACTCAGGCTTGCTTGGAATTATTGGCATGCAGCTGATGTTGCGTAGATCACGCTTAACTCTTCCCTTCTAGGTTTTTACTCCAACGTCATTTTCAAATCCGAACGGTGTTTTTTGGCCTGAAACAGCGATTTTCAACCCAAAGATCTTTTTTTTCGACTGGAACAACATTTTCTTGGACCCAAGCAGCACTTTCCTGGTCAGAAAATCATTTTTTGACCCAAACAACATTTTGTCAACCCGAACATCATTTTACAACCCAGACAGCGTTTTTGGAGTAAACCACGGCCCAAATACCATTTTTTCGACCAAAACAGCATTTTCTTATACGAACTGCATTTTGAAACCCAAATCACATCATCGAAGCAAAAACGAATGTAATTACCCAATATAGAAATGAAAATTCCTTTTTATCCAAGAAAAAAGTCCTCCTATGGTCAAGTTAGTTTTTTTTCTGTTGTCTTTTGAAAAAGGCTGGATTCACCTACCTCTGTTATGTACCCAATTTTATTATCATCCAACTATTTTGATAATGCCAAATCTCACTCCAAAATCACTACCCCTCGGTGGGATACAATGGGTGTGCTCCCATATACTACTCATGACGCGTGTTGGTGTGCCCATACGGCTGAGGTAGCGATCATTGGAGGCTACCTGGTAGAGGCAAGAACCCTGTGAGGTGCTCCTAGGAACTATCCACGACGCTTGTTGGTGTGCCCATATAGCAGAGATAGGGACCTGGGAGGCTACCAGGTAATAGAGGCCACACCGGGAGAGACTAACGGATGACGAGCGGTGTAGAACAATCGACCTCTTCCCCAAGAGCCTATGTTACCCCGAGGAGGGGGTGAGGGTGAGGGTGTTGTGGGTCGGCGTTGGTTCGATCTGCCAGTTTGTGCAATTTCCCAAAAGCCCATCCATAGGAGGGTGAGGGTGAGGGTATTGCTCCCAAAATCCTATGTCACCTGTCAGGGTGAGGGTGAGGGTGTTGGTGTGAGTGTGGTGGGCTCGAGTTGATACTCAACCCACCAGCTTGTTTAGTTAGTTTTCCCATGGGGTTAGCGTCGTGAACATGTAATGGTTCCTCCCAATACCGTCGTATACCGGGGCCCTGACGTTGAAGCTGCCCTGATAGAGGACTCCCACTTGTAGGTACTCCCGATGCATTCGGTGAATGTACTGATCATAGAAGTGTACCAGGTGAGGCTACATGACGGTGGGCCACCAAACGATATTGCGAGCGTGAATCGTTCTCCCTTTCGCCGGATCCGTGTGGATGCTTCCTAGGTACGAGCCACCCTGGGTGGACCCCCACCTGTAGGTACCATCGACGTGCTCGACAGTGTACTGACCGTGGCCGACTCCAGGTAGAGGCTGCCCGGGAGAGTGCTACCGGATGATGAATCGTTCTCCCCTTCACCGGATCTGTGTGGATGCTTCCTAGGTACGAGCCACCCTGGATGGACCCCCACCTGTAGGTACCATCGACGCACTCGATAGTGTGTTGACCGTGGCCGGCTCCAGGTAGAGGCTGCCCGTGAGAGCACTACCGGATGATGAACGGTGTAGAACAACAAGTTTTGTCCTTCAAGTCCCTATGCTCACCCTTGTGGGGGCTAGGGCGAGGACGGGGTATGGTCGCACCATCGCGCGACCTTGTTACCCGTTGGGTTTCTACACATGTTTTTCCTTGATAGGAAATTGTCTTAGTATCGAATTATTGTGTTGGTGTTTGGTTTCTGGCCATTCACTGAGTTTGTAGCTCACCCCTCGCTTACTGTTTCTTTTACAGGGGCGTTGTTGGGCGTGGAGCTGGAGATTCTTTGTGGCGTGGTCTTGCGTGCGTGGAAGCGTCCTGTCCAGCGGATTAGCGAGTGCGAGGCTGTCAGCAGTCCTAGAGTCTTGTGTATTTGAAATCGTGCGTGTTGCACCTGTTGTATTGTATTTGGCTAGACTTGCTCTCACAGGACAGTGATTGTGTATTCGAGTCTGTAATAATATTTTTGATTTACAGACTTATTGATATTTTTGTGCTTCCGCCTTTCATTTGAGTTATCAGTTATCATTACTTGCTAGCCTTGTGTATTATTTTTTGGAGTCATTGTTGACCTCTTGTATGATAGCTGATACTTTATATATTTGCCACGTCTCGGGGACGCCTGGGGCGTGACAAAAGTTGGTATCAGAGCCTGGTCCTGTCAGAGCCTAAGTCGAGTCGTATAGATGAGTCATAGGATTGTTATCCGAGTACTCTGGTTTTAATAGTTTTCTTAGGTTGCTGACATGCCTCCTCACATCCGTGGATGTGGACGTGGCCACCCCTGGACTCCCCTTAAGTTGTCGACTGGGTCGACTGATTTGGGTCATTGTTGGGTTCCTTGTTGTGGGACTAAGGCTTGGGAAGGAGTTTCCAGCTCGGTTGTGTCGTATTGATGGAATTGTTGTGATTGTGGGTTTGGATCGCGTCTCAATTATGGAGCTTCGTTCCCGGACATCGGTATTGCTAGTAACCATGGAGTTTGAGTACGGAACCGGTTTCAAGTTTTGAGGATGTGGCGTATTATTCATTAATGGGATGTCTTCTTCCGTTTCCCTGATCAGGATTAAGGGGTTCTTTCTCCCAACCAAGGAATATCCTTGAAGCATCTATTTGATGATTGCCTTTCCCTCTCTCTTGGAAGGTGCTATAGCGAGTGGTGAAGCATACGATCGGGATTGAGTGTGTCCTTCTGCAGCTTGGTGGGCGATAGCTTATGGACTAGGGTTCCATAGTGGCATCTGGAGTCGCTTCGATATATCATCGTGCATAGTAGCTGTCCAGTGTAGCAGAGTCCTATGAGGTGTACCCTGGGACTATCCACGACGCTTTTTGGTGTGCCCATATAGCAGAGATAGTGGACATGGGAGGCTACCAGGTAGAGGCCACACCAGGAGAGTGCTACTGGATGACGTCGAGAGCTCGGACTCCCCGTGATGAATCTGTTCATTGAGTGCATGATGCTGGAGTTCCAATGGTTATAGTTGGGTGACCTGTTGTTGGTGGCATGTGAAGCACAATTTGTGGTACTGTCACGTTTTGCCCCCCCACATGGGTCGTAAATGAGGAGACGCGATGCTAGCGTTCACGATGGGACTCAACCGCCATATCAGGTAGATGATTTCGCATAGGCATTGTCAGGAATCAACGACCTCCTGTTGCGCGTCTTATGGATTAGGTGTGGTTGTTCTGCTTACCTGGCGTGTAAGGGTCATCATGAGCGCTAGCCATGCTCGAGGAGCAGAATTTGTGCTTAACCGTTCGAGGAGTTGTTTTGAACTTCCCGTGGGGATTGATGATCAAGTACCCCTTGCCGCGAATTGATGATCTGTTTTGACCAGCTCTGGGAGCCAGTGTCTTTCTGTTGATCGATCTTCGCATAAGGTACCCTATTTGGAGATCCGGGAGTTGGGGCATTCGGTAGATGGCCTTTTATGACCGTTTCGGGAACTACGAATTTTGAGTACTGCCGTCGGAGTAGACGAAGGCACCAGATGCCTACAAGGATCTCAAATGTATTATTAGGCCTCCGTGGGCTGTTTGGATGTAGCCTTCGTTGAGGTTGTTGGTCGGCATGCCCTCAGGCGAAGTTGTGGATCGTCGCGTTGGAATGCGTTCGTCCATCGAGATTCCTCAGTGGACGTGGGAGTGAGTTATCATGGGTTTCGTTGTGGGTTCGCTAAAGTCATGTCCGGGTCACGACACCGTCTGGGTGATCACTGACTGACTGACTAAGTCCGCACTTTCCTCCCTATCTGACTAATTGAGTCTCTGGACGCTTCGACGCAGGTTTGAGCCTTCGCGATTGTTTGTCTTCATGGCACTCCGGTCTGCGCTATTTCAGATTGAGACGCATGTGTTACTTTGGGGTGCTTGCACAGCCTTTGGTAGGTTTTGGCGCGAGCTTTCATTTAAGTATAGCATTTTATTGCTGATGGACAACCAGGCAAGAGGATGATTTAGACCTTGGAGGACATGCTTTTTGCCTGGATGCTCGACCTAGGGCAGTTGGATGAGGCACCACCCTTTGAGTAGGGGTCTGCTTGTGAGACGACTGCCATTTGAGCATCCAGATGAAATGGAAAAGGCACTCTACGGGTGTGGTTTTATACCTCCAATTTGTTGGAACGGTTGTAGAGCGCCAGTCGGAGTGGCCGTAAGTTATTTAATTGACCTTGTGGTGGCCGAGATGGTTCGTGCGTGCCTCTGCACCACCCAGAACCGTCGGAAGGGCTACGCAGGTCATCGTCACCAGGAGCCTACCTTCGGGGTTCGGCAACCATGTTATCATGAGGTGTCCCAGTTTAAGGACATCCTCTGTTTCGACGTTCGGGGCGAGTTGAGTCGGCCTTCCATCGGACTGCTCTCGTCCTGCCCATGTCTCGTAGCTGAGGCATTATGTCCACGATCCTGCTCATGTCATTCCGTTCGAGCCGCTAACCCTCGAGCAGGATTTGTCGCTCGTGGAGCAGTTGATCGAGACTATAGACCAATGTGAGAAGAGGCTCCGCACCAAGACCGTTTCTTCGGTTAAAGTGCGTGGTAGCACCAGTTTGGTGCCTGGACCACTTGGGAGCCAGGGGACTCTATGGGTGACACTTCTAGGTTCGGTCTTCCCTTTGGGTTTCCTTAAATTTCGAGGACTAAATTTCCTAAGGGGGGGGGGAGAATGTTAGACCTGTGTCATTTAGAGTCCTAATTTCGATCGGAATCGCTAAAATTTTGGTTTTTAGATACCTGCTGGGGTTTGAAGACTCTGATTGAAAATATAACAGCATATTATGGGTCATGGTACTGTTTTGTACTGCCCATAAAATATTCGTTTAATTCCGATAAAGTTTTTGGAATTATGCAGTTTTGGATATGGTATTCAGATTTGATTTTGTTAAAATCCAAGATGAAGAGGTAAAAATCCGATATTACCACGATATTTTCAGTTTTGAGATAGCTTTCATATAGAAGTGGAATTAGATCAACTGGATTCGTGTATCAAAAGTTATGAGTATTTTTCCGAGTATACCCTGAAGATGAGAAATCCAGGTAGCAGCCCTGTAAGATGTTTAGCCTAGATTTTGGAATAGCTGGAGAGGTTATTTGATCTAGATGTAAACATGTAAGTTGTAGATAATCTTCTTGAATTTCCAATGGCATTAGAATCATGCAATTCGGAGCTGTATTGAGGAAGTTATGGTCATTTAAGTGAAGGCTATCCAGAGTTTTTAAGTCCGAGGACAGCTTGGTCATTCCCCCCTCTTTTGCCTATTTAACCTCCCCCAATGTGCACGGCCTTGGCATATCTTTCCCCTCTTTTTGATCTGGTCCAGTGTATGCGTGGATGTCTAAGCCTTAGGTATTCCTAATTGATTTTATGTGTTTGTATGTGATTTTACTCGCCCCTTTTGGTACCCTAGCCTCGTCGGATGGGATGCGTGTCAACCCGAGTATCGGTGAGTGGTTTGATTCCAACCCTTCCGGGAGCGCTCGATGCACGTAGTCGTGCTTCGCGCTTCCATGGGGCTTTAATTGCACCCTAAATATGCTAGATATCATGCATGCTTGGTTGTATAGCTCATATATTGTGTAGAACCCTTATTCTACCTTATACTTGCCTATGTATTGTATAGAATATGGCATGACTTAGGTAGTTTTGTTTGACATACTACTCCTAATTATCAAGCATGTTTAACTTAGGTTAATAACGGGCTGTATGCGTAATGTTCCTCTGATTTAGGACTTGTGGGTGTGGTATAGTTGTTGCACCCATCTATTGGGGCAAAACTATGACAAGCTCGAGAGAGGATGAGACATTCCCTCTCTCTCGCCCTCCCTCCTTTCGCGAGCTGAGTAAGTAGATGTAGTTCCTACTTGACTCAGGCATGCTTGAAATTATTGGCATGCACCTGTTGTTGCGTAGATCACGCTTAACCCTTCCCTTCTAGGTTGGTGTTATCCAACGTATATTAGGTTGTAACCTGTGTGTTTGATTGGTTGATGCCATGTATGCATATTTAAGTTGGCCATCCTTGGGTATTATTGCATATCATGTATATGCATATGGGCCATGAGCCTTGTCTAATGAGATTAGACAAGTGTGTCGGTGTCGAGAAATCCGCGTGTGTGGGGGTTCTTCGGAGGGTTCGGATCGGATGCGTGCACTGGCGGGCTCGGTCGGATCGTCTTCTCGGAAGGGGTGAGGGTGTCGTTCCTGGTTGAGGCGCCCGACAGCGTCTCAAGAGGATTCAAGGGGGTTTGTGATCGCCACCTGCTTTTTCTAAAAACAGGAAAGGGTTGGGTTGGATTTGATCGCCTACGTGGGGAGTTTGTGGGGTCTCCGCTATGACACACGGATATACCGTACACAGAGGTGAAAAACTGGTAATCCTATTTTGCTTCCGGGGATTGACTAAAGGAGTCTTGGGACAAAGGGAGTGTGGGTGGTGTGTAAGTGTGGGGCGGCTAGTGGGTTTGAGCCGTCTGGATTGGGGCGGCTAGGTAGGGTTAGCCGTCTAGGGTCTGGGGGATTTGGGCAGGGGTTTGGTAGGAAAAGGGTGGGGGCTTGGGTAGAGGCTAAGCTAGGTTTAGCCTGGGTTTATGGAGGGTGGGATGAGAGGGTATTTTATGTAGGGAATGGGTGTTTCTCTCACAAAAGGGGCTCTCTCTCTCTCTCTCTCTCTTGGGATTTCTAGTGGTGGAAGGGTTTGAAGATGAATTGGTGGTTGTTGTGGATTTTGTTGGGTGTGTTGGATGTTGTTGAAGGCTTGGGACCTCCTCTATTTATAGTAAAAGAGAGGCAGGGGGTAATGGAGTGGGTTGGCTTCGATTGGACCTCTCATTAATGCTCTGGTTCTTCTGTCAGAGACCAGGTGAAGGGCGGCTAGTGCTAAATTAGCCGCCCGAGATGGGGCGGCTACTTCCTGGTAGCCGCCCCTATCATGACCTGCCAAACGTCCCATCTCTGACAAGCGGTGGCTTGGGTCGGCTATTTGGTTTGATCCGGCCAAGAGAGGGCGGCTAAAGGTCATGATCCGCCGCAATGATCAGCATTTAATATTGCTTTATGTCCCATCCAGGGAACTGGTCCAAAGTCGGCCAAGGGGCGGTTAGGGGGGCGGCTAGTGTAAACTAGCCGTCCAGTGAGGGGCGGCTAGTTAGGGATAGCCGCCGGTGGATATTGTCGAGGCCGTGAGGGAGGGTATGGGTACGACGGAGGTGCCGCCGGTGGATATTGTTGTGGGTGAGGTCGGGGATTTGCCTTCGGGGGCTGTCCTGGAGGTAGGGGGGAGTGTGATAGGCTATATACGCAAGAGGAGGCGTGGGGATCGACCGGTGGTGGCCGAGGAGGTGGTTCCGGGGGTTGGAGAATCGATTGAGGGTGCAACCGAGGGGGTAGGGGTCGAGGGAGTTAGCGAGGAGGTGAGGGCGTCGTTGGATGCCCTCGTCGGGATGTTGGATAGGGAGGCCACAGAGGCCAGGATTGAGGAGGAGGTGAGTAGGGCTATGGGGGCCTTTGCGGAGTTTATCTCCGGCGTGGGGAGGGTGGAGGGGATAGGAGAGGCTAGGGACGGGGCCGGGGAGGCCGAGGGTATGGGCACTGGGGCCGCGGAGGCCGGTGTGGGTGTTGGGGTTGAGGCCAAGGAGGCCGTGTTTGAGGAGGATGAGGAGGAGGATGACGACGGGATGGACGATCCCGACGAGGCCGAGGTGGACGCCCCTGGGTCCACACGGGCCGTGGTATGTTCCTAATCCTTTAGTCTTTGCCTTTTATTTTGGTGTATATGCATGTGTTGGTGGTATGAACAGGTTGTATGTGTGTATTATACTTGTATATGTGTGTTATTTTTTAAATAGGCATGCTTGTGTATAAGTTTAATCCTAGTGGGATGTGTAAGCATGTTGTCATGGGTTTGTTTTTATAGGGAGGGCGGCAATTTCTATATATATACATACATGTTTGTTTATATACATATAAAGGAGAAAGAAATGATATAGCTAATATGCTTGCATGCGATACTTTTCTATGTGTGTGTGGTTTCGTACGTGTTTGATCGTGGTAGGGCATGAGGGAGTGTATGCATGCATTTCATGGGTTCGAGTTCTATATTGCTGTATTGCTTAGGTGTATTTAGGGGAGGTATAAGCATGATAGGCTTGATGTAAGAAAGTGTGTGAGTGGTGACCACGGTGGGATGTGTTTGATATTTGTCTAGCATGCGTGATCATATGAGGAGCGTAGTTTCTTACTTTCATGCTTTTGTTCCTTTTCTTTTAGCATGTGGGAGTTTTGATTTCGCTAAGCATGGTTTAAAATGATTTCGTAGATTCTTACCTCTCGCTCGCTTTTTAAACTAACCCATGTTCCCTTCGTTTGTTTTGTAGAGGCCGAATCGTATCCGGGCTTTATGGCACGGGACGAAGAGATGGTACGACGCCTTGGGGCAGGAGGAGCGGAGTTTGGTGGATGGAGTGGGCTTCCGTTCCTTTTTTCTTATCGAGCCATTCCACATCCACCGTCCATATGTGGAGGCCTTGGCGGAGAGATGGGATCCGGAGAGTTGCACGTTCATCCTCCCTACCGGTGCTGTCATGCCGACGCTCGAGGACGTCTATCGGATTATCGGCCTTCCGGTTCTGGGGGAGGCAGTGACTGCGGCCACCCTAGCTGACTACAGGGGGCTTTTTCGAGAGTTGATCGGGGAATGGGAGTTCGTGGAGCGGGAGCGGACGCTGAACCGGATCCCTTTGGGGCGGCTTTCGGGGCAGTACGGCCTTGGTTCCTTTACAGAGCGCCAGAAGGGCGAAGCTGCAGCTAGCTTCGAGAGGCGGCGAGTGATGATCGAGGCGAGAGAGGCAGCTACGTGCCCACAGAGGGCACGGAGGGAGTTGAGAGCGTTCTTCCTCTACTTCTTTGGCCGGGTCCTTTTCTCGACGGCCTCTGATAAGGTCTCCTCTCATTCCCTTCAAATGATGCGGGATTTGGAGGGCATCGGGCGCTATGCTTGGGGAGCGGCGATGCTTGCCCACTTGTTTGCGGAGCTCTCGAAGAAAGTCAAGAGGGCTGGAGGAAAGAACCTTGGTGGCTTCGCGCCATTCCTTCAGGTATGTGTAAGAGATGAGTGTCTTCTTCTTGGTTTAGCTTTACTTTGGTCATGATAAAATTCCCTCTTGCTTTGTTAGATCTTCGGGTACGAGCACTTCGCCATTGATCGCCCGACTTTGGCTCCGTTCGATCATGCCCTCCCTTGGGCCATGAGATGGGAATCCCGGGGATCTTCCCGCTTGCACCGCCTCGCCCAATTCCGAGAGGCCTTCCGTGTTTTGTCAGAGGAAGAGGTATGAGTTTTCCTCGAATCCCTTTGGCTTGTACTTGGTTTTCTTTTTGACTAAGCGCTCTTCCTATCTTTCGATGTTTTCTTAGATGACGTGGAGCCCTTACCCGAAGGAGGTTCCCGAAGCTCTGGCGTGAGACGTCTGGCTGATCTAATTCAATGAGGTCGTGTTCCATGCGATCAGCCGGGTCGTCCGCCAGCTTGGGTACCATCAGTGGGTGCCCGATCCTCTTCCGCGGTGCCCTTCGATTCTGGTGGCCGGGATTCCTCGGGACACGAATCTCCCGAGGAATTATGCGACGTACGTGGCGGGATGGATGAGTCGAGGCGTCTTGGTAGAGCGTCATCCTGAGGTGACTTCGAGTGACGAATACCTAGCTTGGTATCGTCGGGAGTATGCGGATATCCTCGGGACGATGGAGGAGGAGATCCCGGACGCTTATGTAAGTTTAAAAAATCCCTTTTTCTTTCCTCGTTCTCTTTTGTTTGAACATCTTCTGAATGGTATTTCCTTTTGCAGGTCGAGTTGAATGAGATGGAGAAGAGGCTCAAGACCGCCAATGAGCACCTCCAAGCGCGGGCCAGACAGATAGAGGCCTTGCGGGCACAGAGAGGACGCTTGCAGGACCACGTCCGGGTTCTCGAGGCTCAGGTGGATGCTCTGTTGAGAGCGAGGGCCGATGGCTCTTCTTCTTCTTCCGTCCCTCCTCCTTCCGTGGTTTCCGAGCAGGAGCTCGAACTGACGAGGGAATTGGATGTGGCCCGAAGTGAGTTGGCGGCCACAAGGATGGAGTTGGGCCAGGCGAGGGGCAGGGCTTCCCGGGCTGAGGAGGAGGCGGACCGGCTGAGGTCCATGATAGCCTCGAGGGAGGAGGGGTTCATTACCCTAGGCCGTGAGAGGGACTCCCTACAGATGAGGGTGTCGGAGTTGGAGGCTTCGGCGGGTGTTCCCGGAGGTTTGATGGGAGACCTGGTTCGTTCTCTCCAGGCGGCCGGGGATAGGGACAGAGAGGCACTCAGGGCGTCGGAAGCGAGGGCGCGGGAGTTGGAGGAGAGGTTGAGGGTTGCTGAGGATCGAGCCAGAGGGACAGAGAGTCACCTCCGACAGAGATTGGAGAGGAGAGACAGAGACATGCAGCAGGTCCGTCTCTGGGAGGCCACTATGAGGGGGAAGTTGGTCGGAGGGGGCTCTATGACCGAGGCGGACCTTGATCTTCTTCCACTTGAGCCTGACCATTCTCTCTCGGCTTCCTTGGCTACCAGGGCCACCTTCAGCCGTGCCTCTCGTCCTTCGGCGTCTTAGAGTCGTGGGATATACGCGAGGGCCGCGTCTTCGGTTCGAGAGACTCCTGCTGCTCCCGATGCTCCAGAGGTTCAGTCTTCTCCTCATCCGCCGCTCCCTTCTCAGCCAAGTCAGGATGTTCCTCTTACTCAGCCTCCAGCGGACGACGATACGCCGAGGTATAGTTTTTGTGTCTTGGTTTTAAGTAGAAGAATAGTATATATGCGATGAATTCATGCTTTTCTTCTTTTGTTTTGACTTAGGTGAATATTTCGATGATGCATAGCTCAAGACTTCGAAGTTTGGAGCATTTTGAAGAAAAAGATTCCCTTTTTATGCCCTCTTTTAGGTTTAGAAAAACAGTCTATGCTTGTGGTTTTGGGTGGGACAATTTAATCATTCTCCTTTGTATGCATGTCTTGGAATAGTTAGTATGGATGTTTCATGGATATGTATGTATGTGTGGATGAATCTGGATTTTTATAGGTTTGATTCATGGATGGGTGTAGGTTTTGATATATAATTCGTTTTAGCATGGTATCTATACAGGTTTTGCGTATGAATATGTGTATGAAATGTGTACGTGCAGGTTTTGGAAAGAATTTGATTTTAATAGGTAAAGAAGTATTGAAGAGTTGATTGGATATGGGCTGACATAACTGACAGGGGTGCAGGCAAGGGGCGGCTAGTGTAAACTAGCCGCCCAGTGAGGGGCGGCTAGTTAGGTTTAGCCGCTCCCTGCCTGGGGCAAACTTACCTGAGACAAGGGGGAGGGGCGGCTAGTTAGGTTTAGCCGCCCCCTGCCTGGGGCAGTTTGGGCCTGCTGCTCCTGTCTGCTGCTGCTGCTGAAAGTTTTTGCGACCGTTCTATTCTTCAATACCTATAAAACATTCTTTCCATGGACCAAGTGTTAAATATGTCCAGATTGTGCCCCTGCACTGACTTTCGAGCCCTTCTTGCTTGAATTGTCAAGGGCTACAATCCATCTTAAGGCGGAATGGAAATATAAATGCGAGAAAGTAAAGTGCGGGAGACCAGGCTTTAGTGCGCAAGGAAGGGATTCCAAGTGCGTGAGTGAAGAAGAACTTATGTATAGGAGTTGGGGACAATTTCTTCTTACACATGTGCGGAAGGGCATGAGGTGAGTGGGGACAATTTTCATATGAGTGGGGATAATTTTAAATTTGGGGGAGGGGGGGTTAACTTTAATGTTTCAAGAAAATCAGATGCCAAGGTGTTTTGAGAAGGAAAATGCGAGCTTATGCGTAAGTATAAGTGGCATAAGGGGGCATTTTAGTTCTTCAATGACTTTTTAGGTGAGAGGGCAATGTTCTTGATTTTCATAAGTAAAAGACGCCATCAAGTCCCCGTGGAGGAGCCCTTGTGGTCACTTATGTCCAAACCAGGATTGTATTTGAGAGGTATAAGCCTTAGGCATCGATTTTCCTAGGTTCATGGTTCTCAAATGCTTAATCGTATTATTCTAAACATGCTGAAAAATCCATGAATGTACCAAGAGTCAAGTCAAATAAGCTTCCTTTGGATAGGCAAGTTTCTAAATGAACTCGCGTGAGTGTGTGTGTAGGTGTAAACCTGGACGTGATCTACCCTTGGTCAAAATTTTGCTTTTCCCGGTGGACATAGCTCAATTTTGAACTCCCATTGCAAAAAAATAAAAAGGGGAGAGGGTGAATGAGGTAAGAGTAATATCTTCCTTTCGGGCAATATTTTAGAATTGTCCCAGTCTAGCACATGTCTTACTTCCTAGGTCCCTCTGGCTTTCTTCTTTTTACCACTTCTTTATTTTTGGGTGGAAAGGTACAGTCCGTTGTTTGGATCTGTACTGGTATAGCCGTTGTTTAGCGTATACCGTGCGTGAAGGCGTGAAAGCCTGCTAAATAGAGAGTTTAACCCGTTCACTTGGGTGTTTGGCCTCTCCTTGCCGGACTTTCTCTTTTTTTTTTCTTTTTTTTTGTTGTGTTTTGATTTGAGGGGGGGACTCTTCTGTTTTTCACCCCGATTCTTTTCATGCTTCCCCTCTAGAAGTGTTTATATAGTGCCAGAGCCAGTTTTTGGGACATATGCTAGGTCCGGATAACTCCTCATTTTGACCTAGGGTTAATACGAGCGGGGCGGAAATAAGGGACATTTTGCTTTGGGGAGTTTTAAATTGTCCCAGTCTACGGGGTAGGCAATTTTTCTTCCATCAGGCAAATCTAGTCCAGTTATACGTGTGTGAAGGGAGTGACATGATTTGGCGGAAACGTGTTCAAATAGATACGAGTTTATCTTTGAGAGTCTTATAATTCTATCATTAAGTACTAAACGCTGGAAATCGCAGGAAGGAAGAATAATAGTTCTTAAGTATTGAAAGCTTTTTCATGCATGGAATTTCTTTAGATAAAGTGCATTCCACGAACCTGGAACCTCGACTCCTTCGGCATCTACCAGGCGGTAGGCATTCCCGGAATAGGCATGGGTGATCACATTGGGTCCCTCCCATGTGGGTTACAGCTTTCCTCTCGAGTGAGGCTGTCTTGATGGCATGATTTGCTTAAGTACTAATTCCCCGATCTCGAATTTTCTTTTTATCACCTTCTTTTCAAATGCCCTTGCCACCCTTCTTTGGTAGGCCTGGGCATGGTCTGCCGCTCTTAATCTCTTCTCGTCCAGTAGTTCGAGGCGTAGTAGGACAAATGTATACTTATGTTTTTGAAAAGGGGCCTGTGTCGGCGAAAAGATATGTTTTTGGAAAGAAAAGAATGGAGATAAAGTTTGGAAAACGATTTTGTTTTTAGAAGACAAGTATGGAAAGATAGTTCGTAAAAACGTTTTTCGGCGGAAGTACGGCTTTGTAAAATATTTTGTTTTGAAGAAAGGTGTGGAAGCGCAGATTTGGAAAACATTTTCGTCGTGAAGAAGAGTGTGGAAATGTAGTTTGTAAATATTTTCGTTGTTTTTTCGGAAATGATGTAAAGACAGTTAGAAAATATTTTTTTGTTTTGAAGAAAGACGTGGGGGTAAAGCTGGAAACAAGTATGTCCAAGGTTGAGAAATGAAAGCTGATTAGCATGTATTTTTTTGGATTTTGGTTTCTTTTTGGAAGCAGGTAAACAAATATGTATAGGAGTTGAAAGCGAAAGCTAGTAAACAAATATTTTGATCTTTTGATTTTTGGAAAAGCTGTAAACAAATATGTACAGGGTGATGAAAGACGAAAGTTGGTAAACAAATATTTTGATCTTTTGATTTTTTTTTTTTTTTGGAAAGGCTGTAAAGGAATATGTACAGGGGTGATGAAAGACGAAAGCTGGTAAACAAATATTTTGATCTTTTGATTTTTGGAAAAGCTGTAAACAAATATGTACAGGGTGATGAAAGCGAAAGCTGGTAAACAAATATTTTAATCTTTTGATTTTTGGAAAAGCTGTAAAGGAATATGTACAGGGGTTGAAAACTTACCCGGGAGGATCGGTACCTGGTTCTTGAATTTGTATTGCCTCCTCGGGTCGGCTTCTTTTTGATGGCCGGCTGATGTCTAGTGGGGGTCCCCTGTTCCCAAATTCTCCCTCCCTGAGTCTTTTCAAAGGCCTCCCTTGATGGAGTTGTTCTTCGTCTGTGGCGCCTGGTTGCCAACATGCGAGCACCTCTAGCCGGATGCGCATGGCGCAGACGCTCCAATTTCGGGCCTGAGTATTATTAGAGCGCGCCTCTCCCCATATGGATATTACCTTCCCGCGGTACGGGAAGCGAAGACATTGGTGTCGGGTGGATGAGACGGCTTCGATGCTGTTGAGCCATGTCCTCCCAACAATCAGAGGGTGGGGTGATTGAATGTTCATCACCATGCAGTTAACGATGGTGGAGACTGGGCCGATCTTCAGTGGGAGCGTGACTAGTCCGCAGGCGTTCTTGCGTGTGCTGTCGAAGGCGTAAATGTATTCGTCTGAGGGCTCCAATCTGGGAACCTGGCCTTCTAGCTTTTGGTAGGCGGAATATGTAAGGACGTTAGTTTCCGCTCCCGTGTCAATGAGAATGTGACAGAATTCCCTTCCCCCAAGTATGGCGGTGATTGAGAGGGGTGCGGAACGTGCTCTAGCTTTTGCAACTTCATGGGGGAGGAAGGTGATCGAGTTGGGCTCCGCAAGATTGCTTGGTGGACGCTAGGTCCTGGCCGCTTCTTCTGAGAGAGAATTGTTGTCACAAGGGGACCCAGGTGGGCTACCGCCTTCATTCTCGTTCCCCGGTCGGAGGGCTAAGGTGAACATATTGTGTATGGCCCAATTGTTCTCGTTCTCGTATTGGAGGCGTGCTTCTCCCCAAATTGTCAGTACATGATTCAAGAAGGGCAGTCGAAGGCATTGGTGTCGGGGGGAACAGATAGCTTAGATGCTGTCTAACCACGGTCGCCCTAGCATCAATGGGTACCTCGTGTCGATGTCGGCCACGAAGCAGACTACTTCGCAGATGAGAGGTCCGACGGATAGCTCGAATGTTCCGGGGCCGCGGAGAGTCTTCCCGGTATGGTTGAAAGCTTGGATAGTATGGTGGGCCGGCTGGACGGGAGGACGGCCTAGTCCGGGTATCTTCTGGTAAGTGGAGCATGTCATTATGTTCATGCCCGATCCTGGGTCTACAAAGATGTTGTTCAGCCACAACATCTGAAGTCGTCCGCGGATGTGTAGGGGGTAGACTCGCAGTCGGGGATCTGGGAGGTCTTGGTCAGTGAATGAAATGGTCATTGGGCGGCGGGGGCCATTGACAGTGTCGGTACTCTTAGAGGACCCGTTGTCGTCCGGATGCAGATCATCCGACATACATTCCCCTCCTTCGGGTCCTTCGCTAGCTCCTTCGGGGATTTCCTCAAACGGCTCTTCTTCTTCGTCTCCTCCCGGATTTTCTAGTCCACTTTCGTCGGACTCGATGTTGATGACCGCGGGAAGGGCGAGGACTGCGTCTTCTTCTTCGCCATAGAGTATGGCGAGGTCATGGTCGTCGAGGTTCAGCTGGAAGGGCTCGTTCTGCTCTTCCTCCTCGGACTCTTCGGATAGGCTGCCATTAGTAGCATCTTCCGAGCTGCTTGGTTCTGGCGATGGTTGTCTCCCTCTCCTGATCATGTTGACCGCGTGGGTTCTAGATGTGGAGGCCTGGGTGTGACCTGGCAAGGGGTCAGTCAATATGCCAAGTGGCTTGGGTGCTTGGGGATTTCCCTGACTCAGATGGCCTTTGATCATGGCCCAGTCAAGGCGCCTGTCATCATTAAGATCATAAACGAAGTCCCGAAAAACAATGCATTGTTCTACGGTATGGCCATATTGTTGATGATATTGACAGTAACGCGCCGTGCTGGCCCCGGGTAGTGAAGGCCTGGCGTCAGGGAGGGAGATACTATTTGTGTCCAACATCACCCTAAAGATCCTAGTTAAAGTTTCTGGGAGGGGAGGGTAGGAGTCCCTCTTTCCCATTCGTCTTTGGTTGTAGGATGCGGGAGGTCTAACCTCGTTATAAGAGCTTTGTATGGGTTGCCTAGGGGTTGGATTTTGTGCTCTTGGGGGAGCAGAGTAAAAGGGAGCCCGAGTTTGAGTTTGGCTCTGGATTATAGGGCTTTGGAGTGGGAAATTTTGGACTGTGGGGTTTTGTCGTATTGGCACGGGGACGGGTACTGATCGAGGGGTAAAATGTTGATTCGCTTGCCGAGGCGGTGCATATCCGGATGATCCGGGCGTGTACTGTCTCGGAGCTATTCCTCGATCAGGAACTCGTGCTCCGTTCGGGTAGAGTGCCGATACTTGGTTAATGATCCCCTCTACCGTGGGGGTTTGTGCCTTACGAGGCGGTTGTCCAACCCTATGGCTGATAGGTGGGGACTGGTTTTGAACTGCTGGGGCTGCACAACGGGAAATCCTGTTGTGGCGGTCAATCAGAAGTTGATACGTAGTGCAGTCTCCGTACGAAAGGCTCGTGCGGAGTTCTGGACTCAGGCTCTGTAACATCATGTCAATTTCTTGACATTCTGTGAGTTGCAGGCCGGTTCGGTGAACAAGGGTGCGCCACCGAGACACGTATTGTTCGAATTCCTCCCTAGGCCTCATTCTCTCTACGGTTAAATCTGAAATAGAGGGGGTCCTAATCCTCTGGTAACCGTAGCGGCCCAAGAATTTCTCGCTTACAGCCGAGAAATTCGACAAGTGATCTACAGGGAGGGTGGAGAACCATTGTACTGCTTCTCCTTCCAATGATTTCTGGAAGAGGAAGACTAGTAGAGGTTGATTATCTAGAAACGGGCGTGCGTCTAGATAAAAGGCAGTTAAATGAATGTCTGGGTCTCCACGACCGTTGTACCGGCAGAATTTGGGGACTTTGAATCCCTCCGGTAGGTGGACTGACGGGATTTGTCTCAGGTTATGTAGAGACATGTGTTTGGGGGCTGAGGGACCAGTCTCGGAGAGAATTCTCCGGATGGTATCGTCCAGTGTTTCTCCCCGGGGAGGGCTGCCTAGCGGTCCCGGGTTTGGGGTGGTTTGGTAGGGGCCTGGGGTGGAAACAACTGGGAATTTTGGATTCGCGGGGGAAAGGGGGGTGAACGAAAAGACACTCGGGTTGACCGAGTGACTGGGTGTGGATGGGGCTTTGGGAGTGGATTTAGGGGTTTCGACAGGGGTTTCCTGTCTCAAGGTCTTGGCATGACGGTAGTCAACGAGGTCATGAAGCATGTCCTCTACCGTTTGATACCCTAGACTAGCCATCCTTTCCTCTAGATGGGTCAGGAACTGTGTGGCCTGACCCTCTTGGTGATTCCTTTCCTCTAATATCTCCTCTTCTATGTGGGATTCCATGACGTAGAGTGGGGGATGAATGCAGATTGAAAGCAGTAAATAAAGCAGTAAAGGATTGCGCAGCTGTGTGCGACTTACGAAAGCAGTAAAGGATTGCGCAGCTGTGTGTGACTTACAAAAGCAGTAAAGGATTGCGCAGCTGTGTGCGACTTACGAAAGCAGTAAAGGATGTTATAATGCACAGTAGAAGAGGATTTAATTCAAGGAGTGAGAAACTCTAACCTTCCTAGAGGGTTGATAGCATTTTAGTCAAGCTTGTAAAAGGGGCAGAAGAGGATTACCTTTTGTAGTTTTTCACGAGGGAGGTCCCACCGTGATCGCCAGAATTTGTCGGTGTTGAGAAATCCGCGTGTGTGGGGGTTCTTCGGAGGGTTCGGATCGGATGCGTGCCCTGGCGGGCTCGGTCGAATCGTCTTCTCGGAAGGGGTGAGGGTGTCGTTCCTGGTTGAGGCGCCCGACAGCGTCTCAAGAGGATTCAAGGGGGTTTGTGATCGCCACCTGCTTTTTCTAAAAACAGGAAAGGGTTGGGTTGGATTTGATCGCCTACGTGGGGAGTTTGTGGGGTCTCCGCTATGACACACGGATATACCGTACACAGAGGTGAAAAACTGGTAATCCTATTCTGCTTCCGGGGCTTGACTAAAGGAGTCTTGGGGCAAAGCGAGTGTGGGTGGTGTGTAAGTGTGGGGCGGCTAGTGGGTTTGAGCCGTCTGGATTGGGGCGGCTAGGTAGGGTTAGCCGTCCAGGGTCTGGGGGATTTGGGCAGGGGTTTGGTAGGAAAAGGGTGGGGGCTTGGGCAGAGGCTAAGCTAGGTTCAGCCTGGGTTTATGGAGGGTGGGATGAGAGGGTATTTTATGTAGGGAATGGGTGTTTCTCTCACAAAAGGGGCTCTCTCTCTCTCTCTCTCTCTTGGGATTTCTAGTGGTGGAAGGGTTTGAAGATGAATTGGTGGTTGTTGTGGATTTTGTTGGGTGTGTTGGATGTTGTTGAAGGCTTGGGACCTCCTCTATTTATAGTAAAAGAGAGGCAGGGGGTAATGGAGTGGGTTGGCTTTGATTGGACCTCTCATTAATGCTCTAGTTCTTCTGTCAGAGACCAGGTGAAGGGCGGCTAATGCTAACTAGCCGCCCGGGATGGAGCGGCTACTTCCTGGTAGCCGCCCCTATCATGACCTGCCAAACGTCCCATCTCTGACAAGCGGTGGCTTGGGTCGGCTATTTGGTTTGATCCGGCCAAGAGAGGGCGGCTAAAGGTCATGACCCGCCGCAATGATCAGCATTTAATATTGCTTTATGTCCCATCCAGGGAACTGGTCCAAAGTCGGCCAGGGGGCGGTTAGGGGGGCGGCTAGTGTAAACTAGCCGCCCAGTGAGGGGCGGCTAGTTTGGGATAGCCGCCCCTTTCCAGGGGCTTTAGGTTTTTAGGGTTTTGGTTTTTAGGGTAGGTTTAGGTTTAGGTCTGGGTTAGGGTTTGGCTTAGGTTTAGGGTTTGGGGTTAGGTCAAGGTTTAGGGTTTCCGGTTTAGGTTCACGTCACGGCTAGGGTCAGGGTTTAGGTCAGGGCTAGGGTTAGGGTTTCCGGTTTACCGAACCTTTGGTTCTCTATTGGTGTCCACTTGTGGGATATTTCCGTGTGTTACTTGAAGTATTTTTGTCTCTCTGGACGGTCAAAATTGGGGTATCTACAAAGTGTATGACCTCTTGTGGGGTCATACCATGGCTTTGACACTTAGAATTAAATGTCTTCCCTGGAGGAAATTCATGAGAATTCATTGCGCTTATCGGTGTTTGATGACCGATGATGATGGATCCATAGGGATCGTATTAGCGTGTCTCGAGTGTTCTTCCCTTCGTTGGCTCCGAGTAGAGACTGCCCGGTGCAGTAAAGTCCGGAGGGGTGCTTCCAGATACTACTCATGACGCGTGTAGGTGTGCCCATACGGCAGAGGTAGCGGTCATGGGAGGCTACCCGTTAGAGGCCAGAACCCTGTAAGGTGCTCCTAGGAACTATCCATGACGCTTGTTGGTGTGCCCATATAGCAGAGATAGGGACCTGGGAGGCTACCAGGTAGTAGAGGCCACACCAGGAGAGACTACCGGATGACGAGCGATGTAGAACAATCGACCTCTTCTCAAGAGCCAATGTCACCCCGAGGAGGTGGTGAGGGTGAGGGTGTTGTGGGTCGGCGTTGGTTGGATCTGCCAGTTTGTGCAATTTCCCAAAAGCCTAGGTCATCCTTAGGGAGGGTGAGGATATTGCTCCCAAAATCCTATGTCACCCGTCGGGGTGAGGGTGAGGGTGTTGGTGTGAGTGTGGTGGGCTCGAGTTGATACTCAACCCACCATCTTGTTTAGTTAGTTTTCCCATGGAGTTCGCGTTGCGAACATGTAATGGTTCCTCCCAATACCGTCGTATACCGAGGCCCCGACGTTGAAGCTGCCCTGACAGAGGACTCCTACTTGTAGGTACTCTCGATGCATTCGGTGGATGTACTGATCATGGAAGTGTACCAGGTGAGGCTACATGACGGTGGGCCACAAAACGATATTGCGAGCGTGAATCGTTCTCCCTTTCACCGGATCCGTGTGGATGTTTCCTAGGTACGAGCCACCCTGGGTGTACCCCCACCTGTAGGTACCATCGACGCGCTCAACAGTGTACTGACCGTGGGTGGCTCCAGGTAGAGGCTGCCCGGGAGAGTGCTACCGGATGATGAATCGTTCTCCCCTTCACCGGATCCATGTGGATGCTTCCTAGGTATGAGCCACCCTGGGTGGACCCCCACCTGTAGGTACCATCGACGCGCTCGACAGTGTGCTGACCGTGGCCGGCTCCAGGTAGAGGTTGCCCAGGAGAGCGCTACCGGATGACGAATGGTGTAGAACAATAAGTTTTATCCTTCAAGTCCCTATGCTCACCCCTGTGGGGGCTAGGGCGAGGGCGGGGTATGGTCGCACCATCACGCGACCTTGTTACCCGTTGGGTTTCTACCCATGTTTTTTCTTGATAGGAAATTGCCTTAGTATCGAATTGTTGTGTTGGTGTTTGGTTTCTGGCCACTCATTGAGCTTGTAGCTCACCCCTCGCGTACAGTTTCTTTTACAGGGGCGTTGTTGGGCGTTGAGCTAGAGCTTCTTTGTTGTGTGGTCTTGCGTGCGTGGAAGCGTCCTGTCCAGAGGATTGGCGAGTACGACGCTGTCAACAGTCCTAGAGTCTTGTGTATTTGAAATCGTGCGTGTTGCACCTGTTGTATTGTATTTGGCTAGACTTGGCTCTCACAGGACAGTGATTGTGTATTCGAATCTTTAATAATATTTTTGATTTACAGACTTATTGATATTTTTGTGCTTCCGCCTTTCATTTGAGTTATCAGTTATCATTACTTGCTAGCCTTGTGTATTATTTGTTGGAGTCATTGTTGACCTTTTGTATGATAACTAATACTTTATATATTTGCCACGTCTTGGGGACGCCTGGGGCGTGACACCCCCCATCCACCAAACTCCTCTCCCCCTGGCCCAAGGTAGCGTACCACCTCTTCGTTCCATGCCACAGAGCCTGAATGCGATTCGATCGCTACAAACCGAATGAAAGGAGCATGAGTTAGTTTAAAAGCGGTCGAGAGGTAAGAATTCAATTCTACAAATTCATTTTAGAAACCATGCTTATCAAAGATAAACTTTCATATGCTAAATCGAAACACAAGCATGAAAAATAGAAGATTTCACATATGAGTCCACCTTCCATTATTCACAAAACACTTTTCATATGATCACCCGTTCTACCCTCTTATCCCACCGTGGTCATTACTTGCATGCCTTCTTTATTTTGCCATGTAGCATGACTATACACCTTTCACGAACTCACCCAAGCATGAGAAAGAACTTAGAAATGCATGCATATACTCCCTCTTGGTCCACCATGGTCAAATACACATGAAAATACTTTAAAAATTATATGCATACAAAACCATCACATGTGAACATGCTAAACCGAATCATTTCCCTTCCTATATATGTATAACAAACATGGATGAACGTATAAAATTATCCCTTTTCTACGACCCAAACCCATATTCGCATGCTTATTATCCCACCGTGATTGAATTATACATACAAGCATGCCTATTAGAAACACTTGTACATAAATATCACACACGAATCACCTATTCATACCACAAAAGACATGTATATATAAATAAAAGGTAGAGCCAAAAAGGGTGAGGAAATACCATAGCTCGTATGGACCCGGGAGCATCCGCCTTGGCCTCGTCGAGATCATCCATCCTGTCGTTGTCCCCCTCCTCCTCAAACACGGCCTCCTCAGCCTCAACCTCAGCACCAGCCCCCGTGGCTCCTATGCCCATACCCATGGCCTCCTCGGCCTCCCCTCCGACACCTCTGATCTCCTCCGTCCACTGCATCGGAGGCCAAGACCCCATAGTTCCCCATAGCCCTTCTCACCTCCTCCTCACCCGCCACGCTAACCTCACCCTCTCCAAGGCCGCCCTCGTCCTCGCCAAAGACCTCGCCCAATATACGCGTGGTGTCCGCACTAATGGCCCCTTCACTGAGCCCCTTGGCCTTGATGGCTCCTTCAACCGTACCCCCGACAGATCCTCCAAGCTCCAGAATTACCTCTTCGATCACCGTTGGTCGATCCCCACGCCCCTCTTGCGTGTATACCCTATTGTACTACCCCCACCTCTGGAACAGCCCCCGAAGAGGCACCAACGACTCCACCCGTGCCCATTAATGGTGTCTCCACCGTTTGGGTCACCTCCTCCGCGGCCCTCCTCTCCGACCCATTACTCCCCGACGAGCCCGACTCCGAGACAGCCCCTCTCTGCTCTCGGGAGGACTGGAGATGCTTCATCATTGACGTCATCTTCTTCCCCTTCGTCATCTCCTCCGGTTTCACAAGAAAAAGGAGAACCCAAAGTTATTAGGGTTTCAAAATCAAGAAAAATGAGATAACCTAGGGTGAAATCAAGCAAATCAAGGTGTTTAAAGACTAGTTCTTTCAGTTTCAAACAAGAGGAATAAGAGAGGGAAGAAATAAAACCGTTTTGAAAAGAACGTGGGGAGAGAGAAGGTCCTTTTCGGTTATAAGGGACCCAGTTATGGGGCGGCTACCCACGACTAGCCGCCCCTCCCAGTTTTCCAACTTCCACTTAAGATCCTTTTCCAACTTCTTTCCAAATCTTAATTTCAAGTTTTCTAAAAACAAACAGTCATATATTGGTTTATTTCCAAGCACTACCTGACCAAACACAACTTTTCTGAAGTTTCACCATACTTTTAGTACCATTCAGTTCAAATTTCTTCAATTCTGGTTCTTTTCCCGAGTTTTTATGCTTCGGATGATCCAATTCACTAACTCAACTCTTTACTTCCTTTCTGTCGGCGAAATCCCCTCCTTGCTGAGTTTTCTCAAGCACGGGAATGGTAGGCACGAGGAAACTGACGCTGGGCTGCTCCGTGCACGATAGCTAAGAACTCCAACCGCGGGTTGGATCACTCACCATTTACTTTT
This sequence comes from Acorus calamus, assembly GCA_030737845.1. Lineage (NCBI taxonomy): Eukaryota > Viridiplantae > Streptophyta > Magnoliopsida > Acorales > Acoraceae > Acorus > Acorus calamus. The sequence goes on from CM060870.1 coordinate 15,433,457, forward strand.
TCCGCCTTCCATTTGGATCATCCTTTCGGTTGAAAATTTTAGTCAAGACCTAGCCTCTAATAGTCTAAATCAACTACGTGAATAGTATTATTCGTGTTGACTTAACTTCTTAAAGGTCGGGTCGGCCAAAATAGGGGTCTCTTTCCTTATCATCGGTCGAAGTCTTTCCTGCTTCATGCAAAGACTCCGTCCGATGAGGGACAATTGTAGATACTCCAATTTTGACCATCCAAAAATATGAAAATACTTCAAGTAACACATGGAAATAACCCACATTTGGGCATCAAATGGAAAACAAATCTCAGAAAACCGAAAACCCTAAATCCTGGTCCAAACCCTAGAAACCTAAAATCCTGAAAAGGGGCGGCCAACCCAAACTAACCGCCCCATACCAGGTGGCTAGTTTCCACTAGCCGCCCCCCTGGACGACCCCAGACCGCTTCCCTGGATGGGACATAAAGCAGCATTAAATGTTGATCATTGCGGCGGGCTGTGACCTTTAGCCGCCCCATCTTGGTTGGTTCAACCCAAGTAACCGACCCGAGCCATCACTTGTTAGAGATGGGACCTTTGGCAGGTCATGATGGGGGCGGCTAACCCTAACTAGCCACCCCATCCTGGACGGCTAGTTTCAACTAGCCGTCCCTCACCTAGTCTCTGACAGAAGAATAGAGAATTAATGAAGGGTCAAATCAAACACACTATTACCCAAGTCATTTTATTACCGTCTCTTTCAACGAACTGACAACAGGACCTGATAGACATCCCTCTTCAATGTAAAGCACAACAAGCTCAATGGTAGTTGCGTCAACAACACTTGAAGGCCATTCACTCCCTGGAGGGTAAGCCCAGAAGACGTCCGATGAGGCATTTATTCTCTCCTCTGAGTCTGCCTCATTGGCCGACGAGGCTGGGAGAGGAGCTTTAGTCTTTCGTTTCGAAGGGAGTGGCAACCTTGGCCTCTTCTTTGAAGAAGATTTGGCCTTGGGGGCGGCAGACCGCTCAGCCACTTCTTCAGTAATGGTAGGGGAAGAAGCAGAAGGTGTATCAACTCCCAAAGATGAATCGGCAGCCTTCGAGTTGGAACCAGAGGCCCTGGGGGCAAGAAGGTTGAGGATTTTGTGAAAATCCTTTTCCTCCAGCTCTTGGGCCTTAACGATCTGATCAAACTTCACCACTGATGGGTCTGGGGTCACGCGCTTCAAGTCATCTTTGAGAAGCAAACAAGACTCATTAGCTATGATGAGAAAGGCTAAAGAGATATAAAAGTTTGATGATTTTTATACTAACCCAATTTCACTGAACGAAGACGACAAGACACCCTAGGCTCGTCACCCAGAATGGGGGCAGGAAGCACCCAAGTGTCGGTCAACTGCAAGAGGAATTCTTTCCACCATCCATTGTCAGAGGAAGGAAGCTTTTCCATGAGAGGAACCGCACCTGGCCTCGCCCGCAAATAGTAAGCATCTTCTGCCTTCGACAAATCGTATAGGTGGTAGATGTCATCTACCTCGAGTTTGAGCTGCAGGTTGCAGTTGATCGTCACGACACACATCAAGACCCTTAATAGGTTGGGGGAGCATTGTGTTGGGTGAAGCTTGAATCGGCGCATGAAATCCCTGACCAGTTCGGGGAGAGGAAAAGAAAGAGAGCTCCTTAGCATCTGAGAAGGATACATGAAAAGCTTCTCAGGGTTGTAGCCCTTCAGATCGTCTATGGTTTTAGAAGGAGTGAGAGTGATGATGATGGATTTTGGAATGGACAGGGAAGTCCATAGTTTTTGGACAATATCCATCGACATGGTGGAAAAATGAGGAGAAATAGGGCTTGAAAATGAAAAGGGAATTTGTTCTCTTTTAGATTTTCATCTTTTCTTCTCGAAGTGGAGACGACTATATTAAAGGGAGAATTTCTCCTCGAGAACCTCCCATAATCATGGAGAATGTGTGAGATCATGGGAAGATTTGCTGTTGAAAGATTTATTGTTGAAATCTTATGCGAAAATCGAGGAACAACTGGCATGATAGGCGAGGTGACAATTTTGAAAACATGGCGAGTTTATGATGAATTTATCACAAGCCTTCCACGTGGCGTAGAGAAAAGAAGGATCGTCGAGAAGGTCTTTACGACCAGATGGGCGTGATCAAAAGACCAAGATGCCCTGCAGGAGAAGCGCACAACGAGGAGAAAAAGTCTACGATCCATAATTGGAGTAGCATCTGTCCCAGCACCTAGGGTCACCGGGGCACAATTGGTGGGGCATCGACTTCCGTGCAATTGGTGGAAGGAACAATACCCATTAGGGCAGTAGAAGATGTGGAGGATGATGATGAAGAAGAAGAAGAAGAAGAAGAAGAAGAAGCGGACGAGGAAGATGATCGAATGGCAGGTGATGGAGATGGTGGGATAGAAGGCAGTGATGATAAAGTTAAATCCACTGGTAGGGCAGTGGAACATGATCCAAAATCCAACCGGAGGAGCATCAAAGAGCGCCGCCGTGCCCCATTATGCGGAAAAAGGAGTGGGAACCGACGGACTCAACCACACTGACAAGAGATGTAGCAACGGGTGGCGCACGTCTCGGTTCCTCAATCCAAGAAGCTCCCACCATGATTGGTCCAGATACTCCATCACCTGGGAGATGTCATCCATCCTCACCTCCTCGATATCTAGCCTGGGGGCATCCACCATCGGCTTCCGGGGATGGCACAAGTGGCGGTGGGATGAATCTTAACCATCTGGCATCCAAGGACCCCGGACCCGGATCCAGCGACTCTCCCAGTCAAAGATGTCACCTTGGGACATGTTGAGAACCAGTTCTGGTGCCCGAGCCCGATGACAGATACAGAAGGATGGAGATCGCTCGGATGCTGAAGCCTTGACTTGATAGATCCAGTGAATCTCTGTTAGGCCAAGTGCAACTCCTATCTTCTTTCCCAACGCGACCACGCACATCAGGATGCGGTACATGTTGGGACGACTAAAATGGGGTGGAAATCAAAGAAATCAAGAAACTCTGTCACCAAGTGTGGCAGAGGAAGAGAAAGACCCCCATCCTTGAAGTAACTCGGATGGAGGAGAATAGAGTCAGGATAGAGGGTGGGGACTTCTTCCTCAGCCAACTCGTTAACCGTGAAGTCTGAGGAGATGCCTAACTCTCTATGAAGAGCTGCGGTAATGACGGTTTTCTCCATGATAGTGGAGATATCCATGGAATTTTTAGAGGTCAGAGGAAAGGACGAGATGGGATGAGGAGCGCTTCCTTCTTGTAGATACCCTTATTTTGATCGTCCAAAGAAAAGAAATTTACTTTAAGTAATATTGTGAAACAACCACTTTTGGACATTAAATAGAAAACAATCTTAGAAAAATCAAAACCGGAAACCTTGACCCAAAACTTAAGAAAAACTAAAAACCATGGACATGGGCGGCTACTTGAAGGTAGCCGCCCCATCCCGAGCAGCTAGTTTTAACTAGCCGCCCCCTGACTGACCCCAAGCCGCTTCCGTGGATGGGATATAAAGCAACATTAAATACTGATCATTGCGGTTGGTTGTGGCCTTTGACCGCCCCATCTCGACCGGTTCACTCCTAGTGGCTGACCCAAGCCACCACTTGTTAGAGATGGGACGTTTGGCAGGTCATGATGGGGGTAGCTACTTGAGAGTAACCCCCCCATCTTGGGCGGCTAGTTTCAACTAGCCGCCCCGCACCTGGTCCCTGATAGAAGAACAGAAGTTTAATGGGGGGTCAAATCAATCACCCCATTACACAAATCATTCTATTATCCACTGGGCACTCCTCTGCCTCTCTTTTACTATAGATAGAGGGGGTCCAAAGCATTTCTAACACATCTTGATTCCCACTTAAGATAATTCACATTCACAATCTTTCAACACAATCCATTCCACTACTTGAAATCCTTAGAGAGAGGGAGAGATAGTTCCATTTGTGAAGAGAAACCTATTCCTTACACAAATCCATTCTCCCAATCCACTCTCCAAAACCCAGGTTAAACTAGGTTTAACCTCTGCCAAAGCCAAATCCCATTCCTACCCAGATTCTGCCTAAGTTGACCCAGGCCCCAGGTGGCTAACCCTAACTAGCCACCCCATACCCGATGACTCAGATCCACTAGCCGCCCCCCACCTACACCCCCACTCAAACCAAGACTCCTCTAGTCAGCCTAGAAGCAGAATATGATACATGTTTTTCACCTCTGCGAACGGTCTATCCGTGTCCCAGAATAGAGACCCCACAAACTCCCTCATGTAGGCGATCAAATCCACCCCCAATTTTTCCTGCTTTTCAAGAAAGCAGGTGGTGATCACACACCCCTGAATCCTCTTGAGCCGCTGTCAGGCGCCTCAACAAGGAACGAGACCGCACCACCCTTCCGAGAGACGATCCGATTGAGCCCGCCAAGGCGCGCATCGGATCCTACTCCCTGAAGAACCCACACACACGCGAATTTTTCCAACACCGACACTTCTCGGCCCTTAAATATTGTTGAAAAGACGCTTCAAAAAGACGACAACAGTTATTCACTGCGGATATTGAGATGCAATCAGTGCCTCATAAAGGATTTCACGAAAACCTAAGGGGCGCTAACATTTGGATTTTCTTATAGAAAACCAAGGGGGGCCACAGGCCATAAAAGCTGACTTAGCAAATCAGCCGTCAAATCCTGAACGGATCAGAGAATCCCCAGGAGATAGACGAGCAGATCTTTGACCCCTGAAAGGGGGGGAGGCGAGGTGATTTCTCATATCTCCTGCTCTCTCGACAATTCAAAAGAACAGGAGAGAGCGCATCTGTGGAGGTAAAAATATGTGCTAGGACACGTATCAGGATTAGTAAGACATGGCACATCTCACTTGGGGCCCACAAGACCCGATTCGGATCCACAAGCATCACAATGACATTCTCGAGTGAGCTGGCACGACTAGACTGAGGGTCTAGTCGGACAATCAGAAACCTCGTAGGCGAATGTCACCTCGAGTAGTTTAAGGCACGACCAGACTAGAGGTCTGGTCGGTTGACCTTACTTCTTGAGAACGAGTAGTCTAAGGCACGACCAGACTAAAGGTCTGGTCGGGCGACCTTACTCCTCGCAGACATGCTTAAAGACGTAACAGACGGACTAGTAAGATAATGAGCCTCGAGCAGGTTGAAGAAATGGTCAGAAGACCACTAACGCCTGTAACTACCAAGTTGGCAATTAAGGCTCACTACCAACAAAACGTGGGTAATTAAGGACAGACATGAAGCATAAATACTAGGGACGTTTCCCTCGAAAATAGCCCACTAAACGCTTAGTGGAAAAACGGTTATAGGGGTAAGTAAGGAACTACGTGTGGCTTGATTTCCAAGGGGTACGTAGGCAGCCTATAAAGAGGTCGCACGACAGCACTCTGAAGGCACAGTAAAAAGTTCATATAGTTCGAGTTCTTTCTACCCCCAAAAATCTCAAAAAAGTTATCATTTGAAGTTTAATTCCCAAAAAATTTACAAAATTTAATTGAAGGGAAAAAATATCCACCACACCTTCTATAAATTATTTGCACATCTTATTCACACTTTATTCACATTTTATTAATAACTTATCCATGGTTAACAAAAAATTTATTATTACATTTCCTAACAAGAATAATAAAAAATATAATTGTGGAGGAAAAATCCCGCACTCTTCTTGATGGTGCCACGTGTCCACACTAATTGAGTTGGCGAGTAATTCAACCTGACCTTGAAGATCACGAGGTTATTGACTAACCGAGGAAGGCGTCTCAAGGGACCAACCCCTTATCAAAAGAGGACAGTCTGAAGATTGACCTTTTGCTCGAGGAGGGTAGCTCAGATGACTGATCCCTCGCCCGAGGAGGACAGCTCAGATAACCAGTCCTTTTTGTGCAAGGCATAATAATGACGACCCACCGAAGAGGAGAGGATAACCAGAACAATGACGACCCAAGGAGGATGGGGACTAGTCACTTGGTCAAACCCCTTCTAATGCAGGCCCATAGAAGCATCCTTGAAACCAACCGGTCAGACCTAGGTCCAAACCTAGTCCTAGAAGGCAAGGTCAGGACAACTCTGCCCAACCGAACTGGCAGAGGCACATCCTGGACCCGACAAATAGTCTGATACAAATCACCGCAGTGATGGTTGGTGTGAATGGGGCAATGCCATGAGGCCATAACATCATAACGAACCCCTAGTGTTGTACCTTGTAGAATCTTCCATGTCAAAAGATATTCACCAAGGCAAGAGGACGTTTGGGTGAAAAAATATGGTCACTCACTCGGCTAAAAATGGACAAAAAGGAGGAGAGAGGGGATCACACATTCAAGTAAGCAATTCTACTTGTCCAATTTTTTTGGGAGACTTTTGGTTCTTCTCCATTGACTTGAGCGTTGGGATCCCCTTGGTCGGCACCACACCGGTGTTTAGAATTTTTTGGGTGCAGTTTCATCATCAGGAGGACTCGGATCGTCACCCGAAGGCGGAGGTCCGACGTTACCATTCTTGAGGCAACCAAATAGAAAAATTAATTATTCAATTGGCATAAGTCTATATTCCCATAATAGTCATCAACCTAAAATAACTTAAGATTCTGAAATGTTATCAGGGTGGGTTAGGTTGTAGTGTGATGGGATGTGAAGGGGTGAGATTGGTGTCTTTCAAATATACTCAAAATTAATTTAAGGTAAATTACGTTTGGATCCTTAGGGTCCGTTTGGTTGCATGATTTGGGCGATTCCGCTTTTTGAAAAGCTAAGATCCCAAAATCGTGCAGCCAAACGGGTTGGATTTTGGCGAAATAAAAAACTAGATTCCTTTTAATTTTTCTCTCGAAATTCGTGTTTTAAAAAGCTCAAAAACTGTAATTTTTTGTCGGAATCAATTTTTTGAATTGAAAAGCAACTTTCTCTACCAAACATTAAACTGCTTTCAAATATTGATTCATAAATTAAAAAAAAGCATCCCAAAAAAATCAAGGTCTAAAATCATCTTAAAAAACAGTTTTATTATAAAAGCTACTTTTCAATATGTGTTTCCAAACGGAGCCTTAAAGTCTTTGAAACCTACAAAAACACCTCTTGAAGTTCTAAAACATGCATTTACACCCTCTGCTATTAAATTTTCTGTTAAGATGTGATAAAAATAAAGTTTTACCCTTTTAATTATATCATTTTCATGTTTTCACCTTTTAATTAACTATTGTGTGAGTTAATTTTTATAAAACATGCATCCCAGTGTATTAGAAAAATTGATTATAGTAATAAATATTCATAGAGCGTATCTAAAGTTTCATTGGCTATTTTTTGGATATATAGAAAATTAATTAAAGGATAAGATAATAATTTTGAAGTATTTTTGTTCTATCTTAACAGAAAATCTAATGGTAGGTGGTGTAACTAGGGGTGGTAAACAAGCCGAGCCACTTGATTAAAGCTCGTTCGTGCTCGTTGGATTAGATAAACGAGCCGAGCTTGAACAATTTTTAAAACTCGGTTGTAAACTAGCCGAGCCCGAGCTTATATGAGCTTGTTTCGAATATGATTGTTTAGTGATGATTTTTAAATATAATTATCTATTTTTGACATGTTATCTGTTTTCTGCATGCTTTAATGGTTAAACGAGCTTTCTTTGAGCTAAACGAGCTTTTTTAGAGCTAAATGAGCTATGAGATTTGGTTCGAACCTGCACTCGAGCTTGTTTTACAAACGAGTCGAACCAAGCTTTAAAGCTTTTCACGAGCCAAACGAACTGAACTTATGGCCTAAACACCAAATTAAGCTCGGTCTTGAGCCGAGCCCAAGTATAAACGAGCTGAGCTTGAACATGTCAAAGCCTGACTCGTTCGTCTTGTTTACCATCCTTAGGTGTAACTGCATATTTTTGAATTTCAAGGAGTGTTTTTGCTGGTTTCAAAAATTTTACAGAGCCCTAATGCATTTTACCCATCAATTTAATATGGCATGGGGTGAGGTACTGATGGGGTGGTATGGGTGCGGTTATTACCACCCCACCAGATATTCACCCCACCCCTTAAAATATTTGTTTTTAATGTTAGAAGGAAACCAACACCACCCCATCCCATCGACAATAGGGGTGCCGACAAAGCGTATTTCCATCGACAAACGTGGTGTCGATGGTCACCAAGGACCTACTATAAGGGTGTTCGACAATAAGGGTGTCGACAGATATTGGTTCCACCAACATATTAGGTGTCAAAGGGAATCATGGATTTTATGTAAGAATTTTTGTCTAATTCGACAAAGATAGTGTCGACCGAGCTCATCCCTATTGACAAGTTGTGTGTTGATTTATGCACAGCAAGACACACCTCGACTTTGTCGATATTTTTCATGAGCGTCGTGTACTCAACGACGGAGGAGTCCATGCCGGTGATCCTCACAAACTCAACAACAATGGAGGGCCTGCATGCGAGGATGTAGAAGAGGCGGGAGTGGAGTGCATGCACGAAGTAGGCGTAGATGTGCTCAATGGAGGCGAGGCGGTTCACGGTGACGGACCCCGTGCACTAGAGAAGGAGGTCAAGGAGATGGAGGGCGTTGGATTCGGTGGGGGTCATGAGGAGAGATGGGTTGGTGGTGGTGAGTTGTTGCTTGTTGGAGGCGAATGTTTTTGTTGTTGGTGGAGGGGGAGGGGGAGGTACTGTGGTGCTTGGGGTTCATGGAGGAAGAGGTGGTGGGAGAAGGATCTCGGTGGGGGAGGAGGAAGAGCCAAAGAGGTAGTGGAAGGAAAAGCTCGGTGGAGAAGATGAAGAGGTGGTGCCATGATGGGAGGAGAAGCTCGGTGGGGGAGGAAAAGGAGGTGGTGGGAGGGGAATTGGTGGAGGAGGGAAAAGAAGAAGAAGAAGAAGAAGAAGAGAGAGGAAGAATAAGAAGTCGGTAGAATCAATATCTATCGACACCTTTATTGTCTGTCGACACCTTTATTGTCGTTGGGATGGAGTGGTGTTGATTTCCTTCTAAACATCAAAAATAAAAAATTTAAGGGGTGGGGTGAGTACCAGATAGGGTGGTAATAACCGCACCCGGGTGGAATTAACTGCCCCCATCAGAATATCTCAAAGCTGTTCAACCTGTATTTAAATCACACTCACAGGCGGAGCACCACATCCCCGTTCCGAAACAAAAGACAAATAATAATCACCAACAAATAAACAAATAAAAAAAAATAAAATAAAAACCAGCTCCCTCAGTTCGCAAATCCAACAAAACTCTTCTCACGCACGTTATCTTCCCATCCATCTCGCGCTCGCTCACTCCGCAATCACAAAAAAACCAAATAAAAAACAATAATGTCTTCTCGAATCCTCCGAACCCGCAAATCCCTCATCGCCTCCGCCTCTCACATCATCCGAACCACCTCTTCAACCTCCCAAACCCACCACCACCACCACCACCACCATCGCTTCTTCTCCATCTACACCCGCTTCAACCCCCACCACCACCACCACCGCCTCCCCCAACTAGCCTTCCAGGAGCGCCTCAAGTGGGACGGCGGAGGCGGCGGAGCAGGAGGAGGAGGCACCATCGACGGCGAGACGCGCCGGATCCTCGCGGAGCCGAACTGTCCCCGGTGCTCGAAGAGGATCGACATCTCCTCCGTCGAGAACCGCAGCTCGAACCGTCATAGCCACCAGTCGCTGAGCCTCTGCAGGAGCTGCGGCACGGCCTACTACTTCAGGCCACACCGGGTGGATCCGTTGCAGGGGAGTTTTGTTGAGATTGGACGGTTGAAAGGGAGGGATGGGATCGGTGAAGTTGATGGGATCAGGGTTTCGTTTCTGGAGACGTTGAAGACCGGGGGTGGGGATCCGCCATCGCCGGTGGGGGAGAATAGGCTACCACTGCCAGGGAATGGGATCGCGGTGCAGGGGCCGCCTCCGGGGCCGCCATTTGCTCCGGGGGTTAATGTTGTTAGGTTGGGTGGTGGTGGTGGTGGGAAGAATGGAGGGAATGGTGGCGATGGTGGGTGGGGAGGGTCGAATTTGGGGAAGGATTTGCCAACGCCGAAAGAGATCTGCAAGGGGCTCGACAAGTTTGTGATCGGGCAGGAGAAGGCGAAAAAGGTGATCCATATCTTTCAATCGGGATACTTTGATTTGGTGGTGTCAGATTTCATTTGGAATTGAAAGGTTGTGATTTTTTGTGCACTTAATGTGGGAGAATTGGGAGAATGAGCTTATCAAAATGTTTTTATTTATTTATTTATGAATCTTGGGTTTCTTTAGCCTTTTTTTGAGATTGGGCAGGAAGAGGGGTAAAAGGTGATCCATTTGTTTCACTTGAGCGGTTTTAATCTGGTGGCGTTATGCTTGTTAAATTTCATCTAGAATTAGAAAATCATGTTTTTTTGTTGAATTTTATGTGGGAGAATTGGGTGAATGAGAGTATCAAAATGATATTCATTTAGATCATATTGGATTGGTTTTTACCCTTTTAAGGGGAAAAAGCTGTCCATTTCTTTCACTTGAGCACTTTTAATCTGGTGGTGTTGTGCTTGTTAGATTTCATTTGGAATAGAAAATTATGATTTTTTGTTGCATATGTGGGAGAATCGGGTGAATGAGATTGGGCAGGAGAAGGGTAAAAGGTGTCCATTTCTTTCACTGAGGTACTTTTAATCTGGTGGTGTTATGCTTGTTAGACTTAATTTGGAAATGAATTTTTTTTGGTTAACTTTACATGGGAGAATTGGGTGAAGGAGCTTATCAAAATGGGGTTCTTTTAGTGAATCTTTGATTGCTTTTAGCCTTTTTGGGGATTGGAGAAATGAAAAAAGATGATCCATTTCTTTGGCTTGGGTATTTTTAATGTGGTGGTTCTATATTTTTTCGAGTGATTTTTTTTTTTTTTGTTCATTATGTGGGATGATTGGTTAATGGGGCTTATCAAAATGAGATTTTCATTGCACCTGGTATTGATATGGCATTATCAGATATTCCCATGATCCCATCTACTCACCTGCTGAGCTTAAACAGGAGCTTGCACCAAATTGTTGGGGTTGACATTAGCCAGTAATTGAACATTGCTAGAATCCATTGGATAATTGTCTGGATCAATCGGGTAATTTCAGATTGAGTGAATAAGGTTTATAGTTCATGATTTATGGTGCCGTATTGCTTGCACACTGTTTTGGGGTACCTTAGGCTATTGGTCATAGGCCTTTTCATCTGGGTGATAAAAGAAATTTCAAAGTTATTTTTTAGCAGCAGGAGCAGATGGAACTGTTGGTGATATCATTGATTAAAGCTTTTTTTGTTTGTTCTAACTTTTTGAGTTGAAATTTAAGGGGACTGTGCATGCCTACGCTAATTTATTTTTGGGTTGTTAAAGGTGACATGGGCAAGGAGATATTTTCAGATTTTGTTGATTGATAACTTGGAAAAACGGATGACTGTGTGTGGCTCTTGTAAAATTTAATTCAATGACTTTAGATGAAATCGTGGTGTAACAAGGATAATTTATTCAAAGCAATCTTATTTTTATTTTTTGTATGGACGCTCTATGATACGCTCTATGATAATTGTTCATAAGTTTGTTTCTTACCTGTTTTGAGGCCACTATGTTCTGAATTGTGTGCCTTTTTTATTTGAATATTTGTCTTGTTATTTATCGCAGGTGCTTTCAGTGGCTGTGTACAACCACTATAAAAGGATCTACCATTCCACCTTGCAGAAAGGGTTAGTTTTGGCTTCTATGTTTCAGAATGTTTTAATCTGTGTAATATTGATAGTGCATCTTTTCTTGATTTGAGTTTCAAACTGTAAGTGGTAGATAGAAGCACAAAAGAGGATGGTTGCATTAGATTGTAGATTTTTTGTCCATCTCTTTTTCTGGCTGGATCACAGTTAGGGGAGGGTCAATATTTTACAATCTTTCTAGTTATATAAATAAGTACATTTGGTGGGCTGCCTTGCTTTCAGTTCCGAAGAGTCAGGGAATGCAGAGGTGGAAGATGACGATGATGAAAATGTGGAACTAGATAAAAGCAATGTGCTTTTGATGGGTCCAACGGGATCAGGTACATAGTTTTGTACATCTCTTAATTGAAAGATAAAATACACTTGGTCTGTTTATTTCATGACACTTAAGATGACACGAATCGTGATTCATTCAATTATTATTAGGGCGCTGTTACATGCAGTGTTTATAAGCAGCCCTGTTTGTAGTCTGTTTATTCTAATCAGATATACACTTCGTTAGATAAAGTATGTGATTTTTTGTTTTCCCCTGTATAGGACTACATTCAATTCATTGAAGTATATATTTCATTTTTCTGTAAGATGTATGGTTTATTAGATGAGTATATACTTAAAACTAAACAAATAAATAAAGATGCACAGATTGTAAGACTGCAATAAGACTACCTCTAATTTTATCCTTATTATTATTTTTGTAATCTCTCTTGTTAGGCAATACTTTTAATTTTCATCTTTTGCAGCAATATAAATATAAAGTCTAATTAAAGACATGGGAGCAAAACTTATACCTTGACATATTTCCATCATTATATGGGGTCAATTGTTTTTTCTACATCTCATTAGTAACTTTTTTCCATTGGAGATAGTGAACATTATGGTCACACTGACATAATGTAATATTGGCTGTAAGGACAGGGAAGACATTACTTGCAAAAACATTGGCTCGGTTTGTAAATGTGCCTTTTGTCATTGCAGATGCAACAACATTGACACAGGCAAGTTTTTTCTGTTATAATTTACTTTGTTTTCCCCATTGTTTAGATATTCATACTGTGGTTCACAAACTAATGTCCAACATCCTCATACTTAAGAAGTGGCCTATAATTTCATGAGTTGCTTCTTATTGGTAAACCTGAAGATATCTGCGTCAGGTTGTGTGAGTGATGCCTTTCCATGCATAGATCTCTGGATGCAAGCTCTTTGGATAATTAATAACCCAACTGGTGCTTGTCCTTCGGGGCTTGATTATTTGTTGCTTGCTGATCACAAAGTATTCAGTTGTTTTATAAAATGGATTTGTTTAATATGATGGGCTTAGTAAAGCAATTTTCATTGTGATAATTATGTTTGGTTTATATTTATGGAAAAGCTGGTATTGTTTACACAATTTCTACAGAAATTTAGTTCTTTGGTAATTTAACTTGAATTTTTCTTTTCCCATAAAAAAGCCTGAATTTTGTTGAAATTCTGCATCCATGCGATCTTTATGTGATTTTAGAATAACATTTAGTCTTTCATTATGAGTAGAACAGTCTAGCTATTTCATGGATATATCTACTTATCTAAAGTATATGTGTAAATGGACACATATCTGTCTGGGCATGTGCCTGTGTATTTTGTTGGGTAAATATTGAAATGCTCAATGATGTTGCAGGCAGGATATGTTGGAGAAGATGTGGAATCAATATTGTACAAGCTTCTTACGGTATGATTCATGATCATGACGTCTTCTTACAGTTGAGCCATTTTCTTCTCATTGTTGTTTCATTTAATATCTCCTAGAACTTTATTCAAATCACACTTTACAACATGTCTAATGTTATATACATGCTGGTAGGTGGATGCCGATGAGCATGTGGGAAACTTTAGGATGTCTTATCAATTCTTTGTATAATGTGGGGGGACCTGTGGAAATTCAGGACATATCTTCTGCTTTAGTTGGTGGATGAATTCTCAGTGACTGAGCTTCCTCAAGATTTTTTCAGTAGCTAACAAGAAAAGATCATTCAAGGATGCTGTTAAAGTTTGGCTATTCTTATATGTAGAAGTATCCATATGCACATGTTCCACAGTGCTATGTTAACCCTATATAATATAATAACCATTGCCATGGATTCCAAAATTTCAATGATATGGTAATGAGGATCTTTGTCCAAATAGGGTTTTGAGTACCATATCATTGTGACCTTGTCCGAACATCTTTATGCCATCTTGGATTTATTTTTTTGAATAAAATGTAGGAGCAAATTAATTAGGAAAAAAGCTCCTCATCAAAAGGAGACGAGGGATCTCCATACAAACTAAAAGAAAAATCAAAATGAATGAAGGAGAGATTTCATCAGAAACAGGAGTCCCCAATGAAATATACCCCGGAATATCACCCCCAAAACCAAAGATTGTCCATGATAGTGGACGGAGCATCCACTTCGAATATCATCTTAACCTAATCCCTAAGATTAGATGATACCGCCGCCCATATGTTTTCAGAATAAGACCTCTTTTGTTGGAAGATGCAACAAAAGATTGCCACCTTGGATTGTTTACAGTATGGATCTTGATTTTTTTATTCCTTCTAAAATTGCATTGGTTTCATATCTACTGGACTTGCTCCTCTTCTTTGTCCATGCATAAATTCCAATTACAGTGTCCTGTTTTTGACGTTGGAATTATTATAGGTAGCTGATTTCAATGTCACGGCAGCTCAACAAGGAATAGTTTACATTGACGAAGTTGATAAAATAACAAAGAAGGTACTTTGAATGTTCAGGGAAGCGGTTGAAAATTAAGTGCATTTCTATATGTTGCTTTATCGTCATTGCTTAATGTGCAGGCTGAAAGCTTAAACATTAGTAGGGATGTGTCTGGTGAGGGTGTGCAGCAGGCATTGTTAAAAATGCTTGAAGGAACGGTGAGTCATTCACTATGAATTTGGGAAAAATTTCATTTCATTGGAGACTTGGAATTTACTGACTGTGTAAGGGATAATGAAATCTAGGACTCCAATATTGTGTCCTTGTTTGGTACCACTACTATCTATTATAATGTGTCCAATTCATGATTTTGCTAAAAAGTGCTTTCTTCTCTGTTTTATTTCATTGCATCCACTTGTAAAACTGTTAGTGTTAATAAGAAACTTTTCATGTCCTATGTAAACAGGAACAAGACATGAAAATTGAAGGATACTTGTTGTTGGGACACTTGGCTAATACCAGATAAAATAGCAAGGGGCCCCATACACAATTGTGCTACATCTGTGGCTACCTTTGTCACAATACTAGAGAACTCATGCGTAACTCGACAAGGGCAATAATTTGCAAATTGATATAATTCTAGTTAAGGTTCGGGAAAAGTTCATGAAAATTTTTGAAAAATTTGAAAAATATAAAAATAAAAAAAATAATATGACATGTAAAATCATCAATATTAAAACAAATGTATACTCTCCCAATGATGTAATCACATCAAAACTTTACAAGGAACCTGTGAGTTCAAGTTAACATTTGAATTCATGTAAAAACATCAATAATTGACATTAAAAATCTAGATGAGCATTATTTTAGTTTTATTACTGTTGCATGAGTAAAATTCATATTATGAGTTCAATACATGTTTGATTCATTTAATGCATGATTCATTAAACATGTATTGCATTGTTTAATGAGACGATTTAAATGTGTACACATTTGTTACACGAATTAATCAATAATTTGAAGCATTAGGTAAATAGGTAACGAGGATTTATAAAATACCTAGACTCACATTCATGTTTATAAGGAGGACATTATTGAGAGCTAGAATGATACATTGTGGAGAAATGAGCTACACATGCGTTCTATAATTGAACTGCAATTCTGCAGGTATGTGCGCACTTGTGAAATACCCAACAGCGCGGAGTGGCCCACATGAATGATGAATCTATTGTAGAAATGTCTAGGTCACTTAAATTTGATCATGAAGATCTGTATTGTCATCTAATGGCTAGTTCACTAAGAAATGGGGTTTGTATTGTGTTGGGGAAGTAGGGTTCTTGAGTGAGAATAAGCTGATTGTGGGGTGAGCCTTGTAGCTTTCTTATTTTCTTCTTTGCTTTCTCGATCTCCAATGGCCTTTCTGGCAGATCCCTCATCTGCAGCCGATGTATTATATGGAGTACAACCCTGATGATATAATTAGGTGGTAATCTTCACATTTTCTGAGAAAAAAGATCTAGATTGTTATCAGTGTTTAAAATTCCAATTGTTTTGAAATTTGATTTTTATTTGAAGACCTGTAAGGAATTTTTTATTGAGCTATATTGATTATGTGAGAGTATCCTTTTTGAGAGATGGGAAATCATGAAAGCTATTCTTGAAAAAATGGATTTTCTAGCCATGTCTTTTTTCCTATGTTTGTGGGGGGGGGGGGGGGGGAGTGTTCAATTTTGGAAGTTTTACGTTGACCTCTTACTTCTTAGCCACCAAACAGCAAAAGGGAGGAACTTTTGGAAGTTTCTCCTATGCCTACTTTTACAGCAGCATAGGAGATCCTAAGTTAAATGATAACAAAGTTTTTTTATGCTTATATAAATGAGTTTGCATTTAACTATATGATGGAAGCAAAAAAAATAGTTTTTAAGGTTGGTGTGGCCTTTCTTTTTGATAAATGGTAGGCATGCTACTACAATTCCATTAGAAACTGAGGCGTGCATCTGAAGCATATAAAGCACAAAATAAATACAAAATAGGGTAGAAGAAGTAGAATAGTTGTCTACTAATTTCCTATGCTTCACACCCCCCTACTCCTTTTTTTTTTTTGATGGAAACGGTAGGCAATTGCCCTCAAATTTTATAAATTAGAGAGAATGCCCAAAGGGAAATACATAAGAATTGAAACCAAAAACACTAGATCTAGCCATTCTACGAAAAGGTCTCTTCGAAGAACGACCGATCCGAAGACCAAAATCGTAAAGGATTACACCCGAATCGTAATGCCCCTACCCTCCAAACGCACAGACTGTGCTCCCGTATAGAAGCGACCCCAATCCTCAACACATCGCACTGCATCCCCTACTCCTTAATGATTAATTTGTCCCTCACATACAACACTTTACTGGTCCCTACACAAAAACGACCCAATCTTGATGGATCTCATGACCATCTCTCACACAATCTTCACACAAATTGGTGAGCTACGAGACAAGGTGTGGTTCTGGGAGTTCCACAAAGCCCAAACCACGACTGGAACGAAGAGTTGAGATTTTTTTTCCTTCGTGCTTCTATCATTCTTCCTTTTGAGCTTCCTCTTGGCTTCCCTCATACCCTCCAGTGTGTCAAAATAATCCTTCATCCCTGTGGCTAACTTGACGGCGATTGGACATTGAACTAGAAGATGAATTGTGTTCTCCACATCCCCATTGCATATTGGGCAATTAAGATCATCTTGAGGCGCCCATTTTGGTCTGTATAGTCTTGTGAGAAGTCTGTCTTGATAAGCCAACCATAAAGAAGCTTTTACCTTAAGCGGAGAATGCGTCCTACACACCTCTTTGGATTTTGAAGTCATCACCTCCCTTCTCTCCGCGTCCCTCCTCCAACTATATTTACGTACTGTGACCCCTCTCTCGGTCATGGTCTCCACGTCACCTCATCTGGCGTGCTTCTTGTCGAGGACACCTCCCGCAACTCCCATAGGGGATTCGCCATAATCTCGAACTCCTCCCTCAAATTCCTTCTTATCTGCAAATTCCACCCACCCCCCTGCTCATCAATGGACATAAACCGATCAATTGTGCCATCTTTTAGTAGTGAAATCTCGAACAGTTTGGGAACCTCACTTGATTGAGCTGTCTCCAAGGAAGATACCATGCCAAAATGAGACCTCTTTCCCATTCCCAACCTTCCATCTAGTTGCCTCCATAAAATCCTCAGCTAGACCCATAAAGCCTTTCCAGGTTTTTGGCATCCTCTGAGTGATCCGCGGGAAATGATGTCCACGTGTACAGCTCTGCCTTCGTACCTGTCTACGGTCATCTAGCATCAAATCAATGATCTCCCTCGAGTTATTTTCATAACCATTTACAAAAGTGCCTTGTTCATGTCCTCCAGATTAAGGATGCTTGCACCCTCATCTCTCTTCCTGCTGTATGCCATATGCCATTTAACCATGTGCGGGATGATTCCTGTCCTTACCTACACCATTCCATAGGAACTTCTTTCTATCTCTTCCAGCCGATTTCCCTTAGGGTTCCTGAGAATGGATAGAAAAAAGATAGGGAGATTTGAGAGCACCGTTTGCAACAAAACTAGATGTCCACCCCATGCTTAGTTTCTCTTCCAACCCTCTAGTCTTCTTTCAAACTTGCTCACTAGGGGTTTCCATTTGATTTTTGTAAACTTTCCTAGATGAAGTGGAAGGCTCAGGTGTCTAATTGGAAAAGATTGTGATCTGCACTGAAAAATCCCTGCCAAGGTCGATAATTCTGAATCACTCAGATTATTTCCAGCATCATGCTCGTCCAAATTTATCGCAAGCCTATATATGAGCTTGAAGCAACAACATTCAAACCACACTCCCATCACCACCGAATCCTCCACCTCACAGAGGATCAAATTATCGTCTTCACACTGGACATGAGATAAGATAAGGCTCGGCCCCAGCAACACTACTCAACCCCCTGATCCATCCTCTCTCCTCCACCATAGCCAACATTCTACTGAGAGCATTGGTCACCACCATGAAAAGCAATGAAGAGAGGACTTGGTATGGGTGGTGTGGCCTTGGGGTAAGGTTGGTGTGGCCTTTGGGTCAAATTGCTCTTTTAGAGATATTGAAGACATGTGGAGATGGTCCAGCAAGTGGCGCAAAAAAAAAGTGACTGAAATAACTAAATAAACTAGCCAAATTTCAATGGCTTGTTCCCCATGTCATTGGTTGGGTTATTTGGTTATCTCACACCGAATGTTTTAGTCTAACACAAAAGGGTCTAATGTCTATAGGAAATACAAGGGCAATGATTTGTTCCTCTTCTTAAGTCATGGGCCAAGTGGATGCTTGAGTGGAGCCTTGGCCAAGTGGATCCTTGAGTGGAGCCTTCTTCCACTATTATGGGTGACACATGAAATTATTAGTTCTTTTGGAGGTTCTATATATTTTGGTTATTCTGAATTTGTTGTAGTATCAATTTGTTGAATTTCTTTATTTTCTTTTTTCAACTTTGTACGATGATCCCTCATCTCCTTTTGTTCGGTGGCTTTCTGTGAATAAGATGGCACCTACCTTTTCTTTCCAAAAAAAAAAAAAGTTTGTGATTCTTTGATATCTCCCCTGGAAAATATTACTTAGTCATAAAATACTTCTTTTTCTGCAAATAATGAACAGATGAATAATATGGATATCTATGTGGTATATTATATTAATCTTTTTGACATGATCAGAGATGGCATAGGTATATACTATTTAAATTTTGACATCGTAGGGTAATTGTCACTCTCATAATAAAAAAAAATATACATATCATTTTTTATAATTAAAGGGCTTAGGTTTATTTTTTTATTTGCTGATAATATACTTGATATGTGCAGAATATATGTGTAAATTTTCTTTTGGATTGGTATTTGAGGATTTCTTAAATATATTTGTTCAGATTGTGAATGTTCCCGAGAAGGGGGCCCGTAAGCATCCTCGTGGCGATAACATACAGGTAAATACACTTATTCTCTGTTTTTGGCATTCTTTTGAATAGCTGAGGTCAGACAAAATTACTAACATAGTAACATACATGAAAAGTGCACATGATGGACTTCTTTTTGGTATATATCCAAAGACAAATGAAAAGTGTATCTCAAGGATTCTGCGCTGGAGCAAAGTTCATCTTATTTCGGAGGTCACCTAATTGTTGAGGAGTAGTTTTATTTTTGGGCTATGTACTGTCCTCCTGTAGATCCCTCATCTATAGGGGGTTTCTGCATTGTCCTTCATTACTGTGGTTTTGTATATGTACTTAACCTTTTTGGGCACTTTCCCTATTTCTATAATATGGGTACTTAACCTTTTTGGGCACTTTCTATAATATGGGCGATTGCCTACTTTTTCTCTCAAAACAAAAAAAAGATTGCTTTAAATATGTATAATTTTATGCCTTTTTTTGTGTTGATTCCCAATTATTTGTAGTCATCATCATGGTGTTGGTACTCTACCTTGATTCCCAATTATTTGTAGTCATCATCATGGTGTTGGTACTCTACCTGATTTCACTGTGTGCACACTTGTTTGTGCATCTACATGCATGCATTAGTGGGGGTATGTGTGCATGGGGGTAACCTTCTCAAGTGTTTCATAGGCAACGTTTGGTTGCACGATTGAGCAGTGTTTTCATTTGTAGGATGCTGCTTCTATAATCGTGCAACCAAACAATTTTCTTGTAGCAGCTTCCTGTTGACAAATTTCAGGCAAATAATGTCCAAAAGCTGCAATTTTCAAAAATTAGGGGAGATGAGATTCCTGTAGAATCAGTTTTAAAACCCTGATTCTTCCAGAATCAGTTTTGCAATTGTGTAACCAAATGCACCATTAGTCATTTGGGGCAGGCAACTATGCACACACTAGCCCAAATCCAGGCTGTTCGTCATCCGTTGAAAGAGTGAGCTGGAATGCAACTTGTTGTAATGACTCGTCTCTTTTAATAATATTTAGGCTCAGAAGGTACTTAGGAACAGTTGAGTTGAACCAATACTTGATCTTGGATAGAGCAAGTGCCAGACAATTTAAGTTTGGTGTCATCAATTGGGATCTTATGGGTTTTATAAATTGGATTGCTATGGATAATCAACATTTCATTTGGTACTGTAGAGGGTACTAGGTTTGTATACCCTGCATAGTCTATTCAATGAAAACGTATATATACCAAGCCTTAAGCCTCTTCTTTGTTGGTCGTAGTGATGCTGAATTAATTTTTCATTTATAATTGGTCAGAAGCTGTCTTTATTCTACGCAAATAGCCCCTTGTTGATTGATTACGTGAAAAATGACACTAGAATTCCAACCTTCAGTCCAGGAGTAGGTCATCTCCAGTTTCATCCCGCTTTGGCTTCCTCTGTGTATCGATTCCATCTTCTGTATTTGGGTGGGTCCATGCAAAGCGTTCCTTTGTTGCTGCACTCATTCCTCAACCCTTCACATGGTTTTTATAGATCAAATATGCGAGGCATCATTTGATTGTCTGAAGGTAACCCGCACATGGTTCAGTGCTTGCTATTTCAGAATTATGTCTGGATTGGGAGCTGACCGAAACAGAACCTTCGTCTTGTTGGGACTGCAAATATTAGTAGTGATATTGATCTCCACCATGCACACTGTGTGTTACTTTTTTTAAATGATTTAAAATAGCACCTCCTGTTTGGTTTACTGAAGTTAGAAAGTGACTAACCAATGTCATCTTTATTTTACAAAAATCATTATAGTCCTTTAGTTTAACAATATTTAGTTTTCACTTGATTCAGTTTTTACCATTATTTATCATTTCATGTTTATTTATCATCTTAATGACCATTTGTTTGTTTTGATTCGCAGATAGATACGAAAGACATTCTATTTATATGTGGTGGTGCTTTTGTTGATTTAGAAAAAACTATATCAGAAAGGTAGTCCAGATCGATATTCTCCAAGGGTTAGCAAATTCTAAGCAATCTTTTTTGGATATGGAGACCTTATTTCTGGTTGCATTTTAGGCGACAAGATTCCTCCATAGGTTTCGGAGCACCAGTGCGAGCAAACATGAGAACTGGTGGGTTGACAAATGCTGTTGTGACATCATCATTATTGGAATCCGTAAGAACCCATAAACAAATTGCTATGACTACAGATTGAACACATGTTCTATACTTCTATCTTCCTTCGAGCTTCCGCAAGCAGTTATTAATTTCCTTTACTATGCGAACCATAACTGTGAAGTGCATGCTTTCATAATCTATAGGTTGAAAGTGGAGACCTTATTGCATATGGCCTCATACCAGAATTTATTGGACGCTTCCCGATACTAGTTAGTTTGTCTGCTCTAAATGAAGACCAACTTGTACAGGTATATCTAGTTTGGGGTTTTTTTCTATGATTATTCAGATTTTCCTTATATTTATTTCTTCCTGAGTGAAAGTTTTGAGGAATATTCTTTATCTTGAAGTTGCAACTTTTGATTTTTAATGTTTTGAAGACCTAATGGATTTGAAAATCATTCAGTTCTATCTGCTTTATGTGGATCTCAGAAATCAGCAGAACTGTTCTGATCAGTTTTTAGTTATCCATTATGTTAAGGATTTATAATAATGCGTTATTTCTATAACAGGTACTCACAGAGCCGAAAAATGCTCTAGGTAAACAATACAAGAAATTATTTAGCATGAATAATGTGAGTGCAATTTTTCTTAATGTTTTAGTTGAAAGATGTACATCGAGTTTTATATTCTCTCCTTATCTTTCAGACTAGGAATCAAAATTTCTCTGCATAATAATCAGCTGCAACATGATGATTTACAGGTAAAACTACATTATACGGATACTGCTCTTAGGTTGATTGCAAAAAAAGCAATGGCAAAAAATACCGGTGCACGAGGCTTGAGAGCTATATTGGAAAGTATATTGACTGAAGCCATGTATGAGGTATGTTTGTCTTCTGGTTATTGCTTTTGATACATTATGTCTTCAACTTACTGATTATTTTTGTTACTCGTCAGATTCCTGATGCAAAAACAGGAAATGACAGAGTGGATGCCGTCATTGTTGATGAAGAGGCTGTTGGCTCCATTGATAGACCTGGAGTTGGAGCCAAAATTCTTCGTGGAGATGGTGCATTAGAGCGCTATCTTTCAGTAACCAAGTCAAAAGACTCATTGGTATGATATCTTTACTTTTATTTTGCTGTAAGATATTCACTTACCAAAAGACTACTTGCCTGAATGTTTGCTTGAGCTGAGTATACATTTATAGAAATCTTTTCTGAATAAACGAAGCTACCAAAGATCTTTATTCTTTTTTTCCCTTGAATTTTTGAGAGATCAGATACCCTTTTCATGTTTTCCATTTTCATACATTGCCAAAGCATTAATGTTTCTTGACTTTTAAAACCTCTTTTTGACTATGGCCCGTTTAAGCAAAAATCAGTTTTCAGATAATTGGTTCCAAAATGGGTGTCTTAAAATTTTAGCTTTTGGTTTCGGATTTTGATTTTCTTTGTTTTTATTTATTTATTTATTTATTGGTAATATAAGATTTGTATTGCTTTGACCGGACAAAATGTACAAGTTTATATCCACAAGTTACAGAAGGGTATTGGGAACCCTCATCAAAATAAGTTCACAAAAAGGCAGTAGGAGAATAAGATAGCTCTCCCAATGAAATGGGAATAAAAACTATGAACTCCTCATGTAAACTGTTCCTGATTTGTCATTTCATAGCAGCTCCTCTATGGTAGGCCATAGATCATGAATCTGATACATGGATGTTCCATTACTGGTTCAGCGAGATGCAAGGAGATCTGCCACGCTATTACCCTCTCTATGGACAAGAGAGATCTTCCAATATTGGAGCAATGCTAGACCCATTTGAAGCTTTCTTTGAATTCGCAATGCTGTCCAAGGGAGAGAACCTGTACCCTTTAACCAAGCGATAGCTGTAGTCGAATCGGCTTCAAACCAGATCCTTGAAGCCCCAATTTGGAGACCCAGCTCCAATCCTAGTAATATGCCCTGGAATTCGAGAAGATTGATGGACTTGGGATTACTTTGACCTGCAGTACCAATTATAAAATAATCCTTTTCGTCACGAATGATGGCTCCATATCCTCCTCTGTCTTCTGATAGAGAGCCATCAGAGTTCACCTTAAGCCAGTTAGAGAGATCCACTGGACTGGTTTTGAGGTCGCTGGAATATCAGAGATGGAGGTGTCATAGTTCTCTGCAACTTTGATTACCTTAGGGGATATAGCAACCTTCAAAACAGAGAACTGCAGCCTAATAGAGATCTCGGCCTTGATTCTACGCACGAGTTCTCTTTTGTGAAGAGACTTTCCTCGGAATATGCGGTTACTTCTTTCCATCCAAATGAACCAAAAGAAGGTTGTTAGCATACTTGCTGCAATTATCTTCTTGACCGGATGGGTAACCTTAGTGTCCAGCCATGTAGGAAGATCAGATAGCCTCTTTGGAACTGGCCCCTTGATCAACATATCCTTCAACAGAGTATGAAAAATATAGCAAGAATATGGGCATTGAAGAGTGAGATAATCCGAAGTTTCTTCAATCATAGTACAGAGAGAGCAGGTTTGATCTTGGACCAGACCCTTGCGGAGAAGGCGTGATAGTGTTGTAGCTTTATTGAGGAGGAATTGCCATGTCAAAAAGGAGTGCCTTTCGACCTGAATGGGCCTCCATATCCATTTAGTCCAGGCAGGAGAGATGGAAGGATTTCTGCATCACTCCTATTTAGAACTCCAGTTCTACTAGGAGTCCAGATCATAAGGTCTGAACCAGAGCCCCCTACCTCAATATCTATAATTTTAGACCATAGAAGATCCATATCAGGTGGCCAATGAGAAGGTTTACACCATTTTCCATCCTTGATCAGGACTGAAAGTGGGGTGGAATTGGCTAGGCCCCAAGTTAGAATCATTCTCCTTTCTGCCTGAAGTAGAGAACGACCATTGAGCCATGGGTCTAGCCAGAGTTTGATGGTGTGGCCTTCAAAGATGATACATTTTGTGTTAGAAGTCACCCAATTGCGTGCTTTGATTATTTGCTTCCATGGACAAGAGCTACCATTTGGTGGACGACAATTCCAAATATTCTCTTTGCGTAGATATTGCTTTTTGATCCAAGAGGCCCACATTGACGGAATATTGGAAGCCAACTCCCAAAATCTTGCCCCACTGGAGCCACGAATCCAGTTGTCAATCCTGGTAATCCCTAGACCCCCTTCAGATTTCGGTTTGCAGATCAAATTCCAACTTACATGGTGGATCTTCTTCTCCATGGAAGATCCTTGCCAGAGAAAATTTCTGATGATTCTCTCAATCTCTTTTGTAGCTGCTTGAGGAATTGAGAATGTTGTGGACCAGAACATATGGAAAGAAAGGAGGTCTGAAAGAATCAGTTCTAGTCGTCCTGCCAGAGATAACATCTTGCCTGTCCAGGATTGTATCCTTAGCCTGACTTTATCAATGAGTGGTTGGCATAAGGAGCGGGTGAGAGAACCAGTGAAGAGTGGGAGCCCAAGATATTTAACTGGCAGAGATTGTTGTTGAATGGACAAAGTGCTGCAGATTAAAGGAAGAGGTTGATTAGCAAATATTTGGCTCTTCCCTGCATTCAAATGGAGTCCGGATTGAGAGGCAAAGTCCTGGAAGAGGTTGTCAAAAGTCTTTGCTGACTGAAGGGATCCCTCTGAGAACATAAGGAGATCGTCAGCGAAACAGAGATGAATGACAGTTGTTTTACCTCGGATATATGGTTTAATTAGCCCTTCCTTGCAATGAGAGTTTATCATAAAGGAGAACCCCTCCATAATCAGAGTGAAGAGTGAGATGGTTGAGAGTCTAGCCTCCATAAACATAGAGTTTATCATAGAGGAGAACCTCTCCATAAACAAGAATTTTGATTTTCTTGTTGATAGTCAACAAAATAGCTTATATGAAAAAGCTGGTTGAGAGTAACTTCTGTGAAAAAAATGTTTTTGAAATTTAGTTCTAAATTCTAATGGGGGCCTTCGAAAATGATAGACCTGGCCTATGCAATGTTGATATTGTCAATTTATTGAACATTCTCCACATGATTATACAGATCTATAGTTTGCTAGGTGTTTTGTGAGGGGTTTATATTCATTACTTACATTCCATTCATCATGTACAGGCCAATGTAGACGGATCCGAAACTGAATTGGAGGGAGACCAGGAGCTGTCTTCCAGGGCCATGATTATGTGATCTTCATTACCTACTGTAAAAAAAATAAAGAGTTCCTACTATTGCTCTTGGAATTGATGTAATTATCCTCTTGTAATGTTTCAAGAAAAAAGAAAATATAACTTGCTAATTTAATCCCATTTGTATCAAACAACAGTAGACTGGTCTCAATTCTTCAAATTTGATATTAAATACTTTATTTTATAGCATATTGAGAAGTGCATTTGTAAGTACAATCTGTCATAAAAGCCCATTGATTGCAGTATTGAATGGTGTTTTTTTTTTTTTTATTTTATTTTATGGTGTATGGATATATTCAGTGTGAAGACCAACTTGAGGACTTCTTTTGAAGGCGCGTCTACTCCCATTAATCATTTGTCTAATAACACCAACAAAAAAATAAAAAAAATGTATAAATTTAATTTTAACATCACTAAAACCTATCATTTGACGGTCGACCTGTCAACCTTCTGTTAGAACAATCGATAATTGGTCTGTCAATCTTTATTTAATAAATTCGACAATCACCCTGTCAATCTTTCTTTACAATCTTTAATAGTCTCACTATAAACCTTTCTTTATAAACATTGACAGCACCTCTATCAACCTTCATTTATAATATTTGACAGAATCTCTATCAATTTTTCCTTACAACCTTCGACCTTAGTAGTGTCGAACTGAATATTTTTTCAAAAGAAAACCTAGGACACATTTGACTAGGGCGGGTAAACGAGTTGAATGAGTCGAGTTTCACCCTGCTAAGGCTCGGCTCGTTTATTTTGAGGCTCGGCTCAACTCGGTTACAAGCTTAATTTTTTGTTCAGGCTCGACTCGTTGGGCTCGTGAAAAGCTTAGCTGAAGCTCGGCTTGGCTCATTTACAAACGAGCCGAGCTCGAGCCAGGCTCGGCTCAGGCTCCTTAGAAGCTAAATTTATTTATTTTTTGACATTTTAGAAATCAATTTGCATAAATTACAAGACCTTATACATGTTCAAAATTCCACAAACAACATATTCAAAATAAACAAAAAATAAATAACATATTCAAAAATCAAAATTCATCACCTTGAACAACTCCAACATTCAACACCAAACATATTTGATAATAGATTATAGTCCACACTAATAAACATTCCACTGAGTCCATTGTCCTCACTAATAAACAATTCAGTGAGTCCACACTAATAAACAAACATATTTGATAATAGATAACACTCCACACTAATAAACAGTCCACACTAATAAACAGTTCACACTAACAAACAGTCCAAACAGTCTATAGCTTGGGCTGGAAAGTCGGGTAATTGGGTTGGGCTAAATGGGTTAGCTCGGGCTGGAAAGTCGGGTAGTCGGGCTGGGCTAAATGGGTTAGTGGACTGGTAAACGAGCTTGTCAAAGCTCGGGCTCGGTTCGTTTACAAGCTGAGCTTTAAAATTTGTTCAAGCTTGGCTTGTTTATCTAATCGAATGAGTCTGAACGAACTTTTACCGAGCTGAGCCCGAGCTGCTCGGCTCGTTTATCAGCCCTACATTTGATCACATTCAACATTAAATGTAAAGTAAAATCATCAATTGTTTATGGCTTTGTGAGGATTGAGTCAATGGGTATGGTTATTTAGTTGTAAGATTTTAGAAAAACTTAGGGAGTGAGGATTTTGAGATAGATGGAGTTTAAAAAAAAATGTCTAATGTGAGATTTTGATTTTATATTAGAATATGCGGATTAGATTAATTGGTTTTGATTTTCTGTAATAGCTTTGCATGCAAATGTAAAGAGGTTGAAAAAATTAGTTGTTGCTTCTAGTTCAAGTGTTTTTATTAGTAGTCATGTGGTAATCGTAATGTGAGTGTTGAATGTAATGTGAATGTGTTGATATTTTGATGTACATTGAATATTGAATATAGTCGAATGTGTCTCAAGTTTTTTTTTTTTTTTGAAAAAATAGTCGGATCGACACTTTGAAGGTCGAACAATCCCTCCCAGGTCGACAGACCAACTGCCAAAAGTTGTAAAGGAAGGTTGATAAAATTGTTGTCAAAGTTTATAAAAGAAGGTTGACAGGGAGACTGTCGAAGGTTGTAAAGAAAGGTTGACAAAGTGACAATCGAATTTATTAGATAAAGGTTGACAAACCAACTGTCAATTGTTATATAAGAAGGTTGACAGGTCGACCGTGGAATGGTTTGTAGGATTAGTGATGTTCAAATTAAATTTATATATGTGTTTTTTGTTTTTTTGGTTGATGTGATTAGGCAAATGGTGTGTGGGAATAGATGTGCCCTTCTTTATATATGTGTTTTTTTATTTTTTTGGTTGATGTGATTAGGCAAATGGTGCGTGGGAAAAGACGTGGACGTGCCCTTCTTTTGAATGTGTGTATAAGTTTTCAAAATATTTGCATTTACAAAAGAGGGAGGAAATTCCATGCATGACCCCCTAAAATGCATTTAGGGTCCACTCTCCCATTCTCATCAACCCAAGTAATTGGTCTGTTCAATCCCATCACCCACATACAAAACAAACATAACCCTTACATGCAGGTTCATTGAATGAGTTAGACACACGGAGTATCTACATAATATAATTTTTAGACAATGGTCTTGTTGATGGAAATAGAAAAGAAACTTATAGGTTCTTGAATGAGTTATAGTTGTATGTTTGATTATATAGTGTCAATGGTTATAGTAATTAGAGATATATTCCAAAAATGAGTTTCTATACAATATGACTAAAAATATATGATCATCCTGTAGATGCAATGTAAAACCATGCAACTGCATCTTACTCGCTTGTTTAACTAGCACTTCAGGAGCTCGCACTACTTCTCGAGCTACCTTACAAAGGGCTATTAGATCCGTCGAAGTGTGACAATGACGTATCTCATCTATAAAGTCCTGCAAAGGAAGAGGACCAAGACTCCCTGTTGTCAAAAGGCTGAGAACAATCTCAGCATCTGAACACAGATGCAAATTTGTTAAGTCCCATTTATTTTTTTATTTTTTTTCGAAAACCCCCTTTTGTCTTGGGTCTCTTCTCGGCCCGCCGGGATGCCTGCTTCTCCGCCGGTCCCCTCCAGAGGACCCCCTCCTCATGAAACCTCTGTTTCATGGCCATCCCTTCCATCAAGGCCCCCCCTCCCCACCACCTCGGGCACTTCCTCTTCTCCAGCGGAAGCATAGAAAAACCCCAACGAGTGTTCCCTTGCATCCAGGTGAATCGTCGAAAGCTCCCAAGCGTAGTGTAGCGGATCCTCGACCCAGGCGAACACAACCCCGCATCTCGACTACCCCATTGGAGGTCTCAGATGAATCTTGCCAATGGAAGAGTCTTTTTCCCCAATGGTCTACAGTGGAAAACAACACCACTCTTGATGACTATGAGTCTGTCATGGAAGGTGAAGACAAACTAGCAGATATTGTGGAAGATGACATGGCTGATGCTAATGAACTTTGGGGACAATCCATTGTAGGCTATGTGATTGGTAAAATGCCTGTGTATACCCCTTTTCTTGCCTTTATCAAAAAACTATGGAAGCCAAAAGGGGATATTCGCTTATCTCTACGGGGTAATGGTTGTTTTGTCATCCGATTCGATCTTGAAGAGGATCTGAAACATGTTATTGAGGGCGGACCATGGACCATGGCTAGTCGGCCCTTCATACTACGCAAATGGGACTCATCAGTCCAGCTAGAACTCGAACGTCTTGAATCTATCCCGATTTGGGTCAAGCTCACCAATCTCCCCCTTCGAATGTGGACGCGCCAATGCATCAGCAAGCTTGCAAGTTTGATTGGGTCTCCTCTCTATATGGATACTCAAACAGCTAGCGCATCCCGGATTTCATATGCTCGAGTTTGTGTTGAGGTAAGCGCTAATGTTCCTATTCCTGATGAAGTCACAGTCCAGTTCCCTGATGGCACTCGGGAAACTATTCGCGTGATCTACGATTGGAAGCCAGAGGCTTGTACTCACTATCACACCTTTGGACATGATTCGGCTTTATGTTGTAAGAAGTCGCGCATCCCACTAAGCCACAAGGCTGCTCTGACCCCCAAGGAGAACCTCAAAAGCAAAGAACCCATGGTGGAACATGGAGTTTCTCAATCAACGCAGTACTCATGGCCTCGCGAAAATCTACTCAAGGATGCCATCTCTGTGGGGCGCGGGAATAGCCCTTCTACGCAAGGAAACATGTTCCAAGCTCTTGCTCTGGCTCCTGTTGAAGGAGATGATGATTACACTTCTGGGCAAGCTAGTGAGCCACCTAAGCAGCAACATTCGAATCAAGGGGAGCTGAAGAAGCAGGCAAAAACAGCCTCAGTTCAACCAGCCTCATCACTGCTGGATAAGTACACTCCCTCTGATCTGTTGGAGACTGATGTGGATGCATAGGCAATGCAAAAATTGGAAGTTATTGATGACCCCGCTGCACATGATGCAACTACTTTGCCAACCTATATCGCCTTGGAGCCTTCACCTCCAGAGGGGATTCACCTGCCTCCTAAACATGGGGTGACTTCGTCGGGACTGGATCAACCAACTCAGAAAGGTAACTTGGAAGAGTCGAACCCCACAAAAATAGCCACTTGAGGCCGTCAATCACGCAGTCAAAAGGCACGGGCACCTCTCCCCTCATGAAGTGTCTTTTTTGGAATGTAAGGGGCTTAAACCATCCCTTGAAACAACTAAATGTTAGAGAATTTATTCATACTCACATGATCCCTCTCCTCACTCTTGTTGAAACGAAAGTGGACAGTGTAAATTCCGCTAGAATTGGACAGAAAATCTGCCCTGGTTTTCATGCTATACACAACTACCAAAGCCATCATTTTGGCCGGATCTGGATCCTCTGGGACTCGGCCCTGGTTGAAGTGGAAGCTCTCCATTACACACCAACTCATCCATTGTAAGGTTTTGAATAAGGTCAAGGGGTCTCTTTCCTTATGTCTACTGTTTATGCTTCCAATTATGAAAATGAACGGATAGCTCTTTGGGAAACCCTCACCTATATTTCTCAACATGCTCACTCCCTCCCTTGGCTGGGGGGGGGGGGGGGGTATGAATGAAGTTCGTTTCATCAGTGAGAAGATCAGCGGCAGGCTCCCTTCCTAAAGGAGACTTCGACGGTTCAATGATTGTATTCATTCATGTCATCTTCAAGACATGAAATCTATTGGTCATACACTCTCGTGGACCAACCTGCAACAACGACGTATATCTTCTCGTCTGGATTGCACACTCATCAATCCGCTCTGGTTATCATCCTTTCCTGAGGGCTATACCCATTATCTTGAACCTGGGCTCTCTGATCATGCCGCTATGCTTGTGCATCTCTCCCCGGAGGTAACTTCAGGCCCCGTCCTTTCTGTCTGGACACAACATCCTTCTTTTTTGCAAGTTGTTCAAGAGGTTTGGGGCATTCCCATCAATGGCACTCCCAAATATCGCCTCGCAAAAAAACTTCAGAATGTCAAGTTTTCTCTAAAAGCTTGGAATCGAGATACTTGGCAATGTTCAGAGTAAAGTTAAAAAAGACAGGAGATCTCTTGATCGTTTTCAAGCTGCTCTTCACCAAAGCCCTCTTGATCCAACTCTCATTCTTCAAGAACATGAGGCCCGAACTAAGTACTTGCAACTTCTTGCTGAAGAGGAGTCCTTCATCAGGCAAAAATCAAGGCAAAATTCCATCCAGCTTGGAGATAGTAACTCCGCTTTTTTCTATGCTGCTCTTGCCTCACGCAAAGCTCGCAACACTTTACGAAAAGTAAAGAAGCCTGATGGAACTCTCTCTGATAATCCAGATGGTGTTAAGGCTGAACCATCCATTTCTTTTCTCAACTCTTAAACAGAGAAAGCCATTTGGAGGTGCCCACCTTCACTTTTCCATCTCGTTTATCAGATCATGATAATGCTTCCCTTTGTAGACTAGTGACTGCAGCAGAAGTTTGGGCAATTCTCAGAGGCATGAAAAGTTCGAGCAGCCCAGGTCCAGATGGCTTCTCTGCTGCCTTTTTCAAGGCAACTTGGCACCTAATCAAGGATGATGTAGTTGCAGCCACACAGTCATTCTGAGTCAGGGGAACTATTGAAACAAGTTAATGCTTCATTCATTGCTTTGATTCCAAAGTCTTCTACTGCAGATTCATTGGATCAATTTTGTCCCATCTCCTTATGCAATACAATTTATAAGCTTATCACTAAGCTACTGGCATCAAGACTGCAAGATTATCTGCTGCATCTCATTAGTCATCATCAGACATCATTTATAAAAGGTAGAAAAATCTCTCATAGTTCCTTGCTTGCTCACGAACTCTTCTCCATCCTGCACAAGAGCAAATCCATTGGTCGCACCTGCCTTAAAATGGATCTCTCAAAGGCTTTTGACTCAATCCGATGGCCTTTTCTCCGCAAAGTCATGGAAGGAATGGGATTATGTGAGAAATGGATCACATGGATCATGCAATGTGTCCAAACTCCCAAGTTCTCCATCCTAGTCAATGGCTCTCCATGCGGGTTTTTTCTTCCTCCAATGGACTTCGGCAAGGTGATCCTTTGTCCCCACTTCTTTTCGTAATTGGAATGGAATCCCTTTCCCACATGATCAACTCAGCCATTGAAGAGGGACTCCTGGGCAAGTTTGTTAAAAGCAAGCACAATGTCTCTCACCTTGCTTTTGCGGATGACCTCATGGTTTTCACCGACTCCAGCTCCGAATCAGCCCTTGCACTTAAGACCCTTTTTGAGGACTTCTCCCACTGGTCAGGTCTCCATCTTAACACCTCCAAAAGCCAGCTTTTTTATGGGGGCCCAATTAACACAATCTTCGTCCAGATAATTGAGATTCAGCCTTCACATACTCCTACTACTTATCTTGGGGTTCCTCTCAAGGCAGGTGCATTGACTCACTCCCTTTGTCAATCTATTGTTGAGAAGTTGATGAAAAGAACTCAGGCTTGGCAGGGTCGACTCCTCTCATTTGCTGGACAACTTGAGCTTGTTCGCACCGCTCTTAATTGTTTTCACATATATTAGATGGCAGCATTCAAGCTTCCTATCCGAACAGTGAAGCTCATTGAAAAACATCTTCGGGATTTCCTTCGGAACAAGCAGAGGTCTTCTCATCATGTCAGTTGGAACCAAATATGTTCCCCGATCTCGGAAGGCGGCTTAGGACTTAAACGGATCAATGAATGGAATGAAGCAGCATTGGGGTCTCGATTTTGGGAAGTGGCAACAGGAATGGATTCTATGTGGGTCTCTTGGGTGCGCTTGCGATATCTTAGACTCACCACCATATGGGCATCCAATGTTGGGCAGTCCTCGTCCTCTGGTTGGAGGAATATAGCGGCTTGTGAAAGTTGGATAAAGCAGAGCATTGATATGTTGATTTTCTCACTGCCAACTTGTGGCATGATCCTTGGATCATGGGCTCCCCTCTCAAAGAGCTCATTCCTATTTCTTGTCAATGGGGCTCCCCGAGAAGCACTCTTGTTTTCAAGTTCCTAGCTGATGGACAATGGTCCAAGCCATCTCGATGGCCCGTGCATGCCTTGAGCATCAGGGATGATATTTCTTCACTACAAACCTTCTAAGTCTGGGGGATACTCCACTAGACTGGGCTGGGAGTCCGTTCGAACCAAGCACCTGACTGTGCCTTGGGGAGATTGGGTTTGGGACCCTGCACAGCTCCCCCGCCACTCATATTCTCTATGGCTGGCTCTCTTGGGCAAACTTCCAACATCCATTCATCTTCAACAGAAGGGAATTGTGACTGATCCTATATGTAAACTATGTTTGGCAGGTCCTGATGAAGTCAACCACCTATTCTTTCACTGTGGGTTCTCTTCCTACATTTGGAAATCACTGTTGTCCAAGCTAGGACTCCCAAGAGCCTCATGTAGAACACTTCTTGATTGGATTATCTGGCTGGATAAGCTTCCCATTCGAGGTATTGTGAAGAACATTGTCAAGGCTACATTGGCTTCTGCATTGGGTATAATTTGGAGATATAATTTGGAGAGAACGATGTGTTCGAGTCTTCCAATCCAAATCCAAACCCAAGTCCATGCTCTTAAAGGACATCATTGACACAATTCGATCACGAGTTATGCGTTCGTGGCTCAATTGTGATCCTACTGCAGAGACAGAACATATCTCCACACACTTTGGCATATACTTTCTTGCGCATAAGTACATGGCGATTACCTTTTCATGGTGTCCACCTCCTCCAGGCTGGGTTAAATGTATTCTGATGGTTCTCTTACCTCGGATAGAGCAGGACATGGTGCATTGGTTCGGGACTCGACTGGAAACTTTGTTGTTGGTGAAGCAGCGCAAGTCCCTTTGGCGAGTATCAATCATTTGGAACTCATGGGTGTCAAACAGGGGATCTGTTTATGCATCCAACGTCACTTCCACAAGGTGATTATTGAGACAGATTCGTCAACAGTTTGTGCATGGATCCAAGGTCGGGGATTGGTTCCATGGAGGTCCAAAAGAATTTTCCTTGAAACCATGGATCTTCTTGACTCGTTGGATGAATGGAGTATTCAACATGTCCATCGAGAAGCCAATGCACCAGCTGATCTCTTGGCAGCACGCATGATATCCCCTGGTTGCTCTCTGTTTTTTCCTCACACGGTCTGGACTGAATTGGCAGCGGCTCTACTTAGAGACAGGGTAGGCCCAACATTCACACGCATTCTTCATGACCCTTCTCTTGATCAAGTTGACAGCCTCAATGATTAGCTTCTAATCTTCTCTTATGCTGGTTCATTGTGATGGCCTTTGTTAGCCACTTCTGGGTATCTTTTGGCCTGTAATTTCCTTGTAAATTTGTTCCACATGTACAGCTTTTAACATTGAAATAGAACTCACTTACTTACCAAAAAATAAAAAAACATGGATAGAGATTTAAATAATTGAAACCATACTTGTGGCAAGAAGAGGGAAGAAAACAATATAAATGGTTTATGTTTCACATTATTGCCTATACGATGTATTAAAGGTATAAGGTTATACCGATTTTGGCATTTGACAAGCCTCATTGCTCGATTAAGATTATTGATGTAAAATTATTCAGATGCCGTCTCCCTCATACAACTTCTGCCTTTCTATGACAACCCTGAATTGGTCGTCCCTCCGTCTCACCTGAGAAAAGGAAAATACACCATGTATGAACATTAAAATTATGTCCACATGTATTAACAGAAGAAATCTCCAAACAGGAAGGGTAAAATAAATGAAATGACTTCCACATTTAATGCAGGGTGTGTCAAGCATTTTGGATTTGAATAAGAGAAAAATATAGGGAAACCACTTCACACAAATCACATCCTTGTTGCTGTTGCTGGCTATAATGGAAAAAATAAAAAATTTGTCTTACGTTAAATCATAGTAGAAAAGTGTCAACTTCAACAAAACATAAGATGATTTGAGGATGAGCTGGTTTGTAAACTTGCAACAAAAGCCAAGAATAAAACAAGTTAAATGATGTAGGAGATTGAAGTTCATGATCCGAGGAAAATCAAGGGCATAAAATTATGGACTCCCACTGGATGACCTTGAGCAAAATGTAAACTAACTTCAATAATCAAACATTAACGAAAAAAGAATGCTAAGAGCTCGTGCTACTAAAAAAAGTTATAATAATGTGGTCTCACTGGATCTCCAACAGGATCCCAATAATATATAATTTGAGATAGTCATTTGTCCATAATCACATTGACGCAATTTGAGGTGCCTAGTGACAGTTAAATACCTCAACCATTGGCCTTTCTCCCTGAAGCAGCATATCAACACTCCTTTCTGTCTGCATATAGAGGAGCAAAATATTAGATCAAGTAGTACCCAACCCCCCCACCCCCCCCCCCCCCCTTCTTTTTTTTCTAAAGAGAAAAGTAGCTAAAACAATGCACTTACATAAATGAAATGAAACACCAAAATAGCCAACAGTCATGTAAATGAGCACAATACCTGAAGTTATACTTGCAAGAGAAAAGAATGTACATCAAAATAGTGGACTTAAGCCTTTTATACATCTCAACTAATAACCAAAATGCATAACAAGTATGATACATGAAATTTCTTGACGTGGCAGTCATATCTGTTTCATGGTGTTCCCCTTCTGTATGCATAGGAAGACACCTTGTTTCAGGACACCACAATCACCAACTCTTCATGTCACACATGCATCATTGCAACTGGTTTACTTTATAATTTGGATCATTAACAAGGTGGCAACCACGATCAAATATTTACCAACTATAATACTCAAACCAGTAAAAGCCATGAGCTGGATGGAGAGAGGAAAAAAAATACTAAGCTTTTTAGTAGTCCACCGTTATCAAGATCATTCACTTGATATAAACGACCAGAATCTCATCCCTGATGCTTTGGATAATGATTGAAATTTAACCAAGTTTTCAAATGTACCCATATGCTAACTGAATCGCTAATTATCTTTGGATGACTCACAACTATGCATTTTGTATATTTTTATTATCACCTAGATGTTGAATGTTGGTCAATGGGGGACTATGGGGGAGAATGATTCAAACTCATTGAACAAGATGTTGGCTTGGGTATTGTCTAGGTTCCAGGGTTGAATGGGAGTATACTTCATCTGTTTATAGATCAATATTTTCCCCATTGAGTAGGATGGATATTTTGTAACCACTACATTTATAAGAGAAGGCCCCTAAATGAGACATGCTGGGATTCAGAGCCTAAAATTTCTGATCATCGGAAGATTATTAGCATAGAAAAAGTTGATGTAAAAACATTTGACGACCTAAGACTTTTTTTAGATTGGGGGTGGGGCACAAAATTTTATCAGATATGATAATAATCCAAACAAAGAAAGAAAAGATGTCCCCCAGTGTAAAGAAATCATATTAACACCACCTTGAATCCCCTCTGGGAAGAACAAATCAAGGAGGAGGAAGTTGCACAGAATATAGGATCCAAATCCATTTATGAAAAATTCATCAATGAAAAAGTGAAGTGGAAGCACAATCTCATAATAAATTTATAACAATCAAGAAAATAAAGAAATCCCTCTGGGTTAATCACTTGACAGGTATTTCGTGATAAAAAGATTCACCAACTTACCCAATGAGTAATCCAATATTCCCTTTCTCGCATTTCTATTAGGAAGGGAAAAGTTGGAGGAGCTTTCCTTTCAAGAATGGTTTTCTGAGTTTGCCGAGCTCGAGCTTCACCATCTCCCAATGTAACCGTTTCTATTCCACCAACCTAGTTACTTGACAAAGAAATCAAAATGAACTGATAGAACATTTTAATTGGCTTACTAAGTAGCTTTCCATAAATACAAAGAAAAGCATTATAATGTTTGAAGACTATGGTTTTCTGTGACAAATGTTGATTAACATCTTTAAAAAAAAATGAAATACTATTAGCAAACAGGAATACAAAGACAGGTGCATGCAGGTCTGAACCATGAATCCGGAAGAGAGGGCATATAGGACTAGTTTATTCACAGAAAAACAACATGAACATCAACATAGACTTTTTAAATTGTTGAAAACATCATATAGATTATCTGAAAATAAGAATTAGTAAACTAAATATTCATGGGGGGAAAGGAACAAACCAGATCAGATAGTGTGGGGTTTTTTATTATATTCGGAAGCTGCTCCCCATGGGCTGTACCAATAAGCATCACTCCTCTTTCCGCAATAGAACGACAAGCTGTCGCCTCCATTTCTGTACCAATCTCATCTACAATTACCACCTCAGGCATGTGGTTCTCAACAGCTTCAATCATTACTTTATGCTGATGAGATGGTTCCGGGACTTGCATTCTCCTCGCACCCCCTATTGCTGCATGGGGGATATCCCCATCCCCTCCAATTTCATTGCTTGTATCAACAATTACCTATCCTAATGGTTAAAAATTGATTAGAATGTGAAAAAAAATCTAAGACGATAAATAAAGTAATGAAAAAATGGCTCACCACTCTTTTGTGAAATTCGTCTGCCAAGACTCGTGCAATCTCACGCATGACAGTGGTTTTACCTACTCCTGGCCTAGATTTTTACAAACAAATAATTTCATGAATAATAACTCTCTTATTTTTGTCAAATGCAATCATTATATAAAGCCTTGGTTAATGAAATAAATGTTCAAATAAAGCTAATTTCAGTTTTGCAAATAGATTTTTTTTTTAACACTATAGTTAAAATATGTTTAGCTCTCCAATTAAAGAAGCATACCTCCCCAAGAACAAAATGCTTTTCCTGTAGTTTAGTAGATCATGGACCATATCAACATGACCAGTAACCGCTCGCCCTACTCTGCAAGTCAGACCCACAATTATGCCTTTCCTGCTCCTTATTGCAGATATTCTGTGTAGAGTACCCTCTATGCCAGCTCTGTTGTCCCCTCCAAATTCTCCTACAGCATTTTGGGCTTCCTCCAGCTCTTCTATTGATACCTACCCAAACCAAGGCCATGAAAATATAAATGTCTTATTGAATTGAACAAACTGCAAGATATATGTAGGTTTGTTGAAAAAGAATAATGTCAATACTTGGATGTGTACCTCCATCAATCTTCCAAGACCATGCAAGGTAGCTCCATAATTTGAATGATAGTGGGATGGAACATAATAATTTTCAACGAGTTCATTTTGGAAACTGGGGTGATCTTAAAGATGACATGCATAGAAATAATAGTGTATTTATGGCACAAAATATATGCATATGTACAATGTGAAAAAACTTTCTCGGGCACGTGGATTGAAGTTTATAGTTAGGTGAAATGGTGATACAAGAATTTTATAGGAGTGTGTTAAGGTTTGACAATGCTGATCATCTGATGATGTTGATTCAATAATTGTCATTTTTATGAGGGGACTTAAATAATCAGATGGTCATATACACTGCATCCATAAGGGAAAAAAACAGAAAATGATGAACTATAGAGATAGATTTTGCCATTGAATCTCTTGAACTAACCTCAGTACTTCTCAGATATTGCCCACCAGATTCACCAAGGTATCGTGCTTCAGGGCGGCGACCTAAATCCAAAACAACCTGTAGCTTACCGGACAAAGTATAAGAAGATGCAAACATATTGTATATACAAAACACATTTGTAGTTTCTTCATCTCATCATTCAGCAAATGACAGATACATAAGTTCACTTGTGGAAAGCAATTACTGCATATGTCAGTTTGAGAAGCAATGACGGTTGTCACTACACATCTAATTAGATGTTTCAAAATTGAAAATGTTCAAGTGCATCACCTCTAGTAGTTGAGCTCTTCTTGGTTCATTCCGGAGATTGTCTCGCAAGTCACATGGAAGTATCTGAAAAACAGAACATACAATGTTGGGTTAAAAGAGAACAATACCTAACTAATTTCATACACTACAGCCAATGCGAGCAGAGCAATAGTGTACAAATTCAAAAATAAATAAGAAGACTACATAACTGATCTAAAAATGAAGACCATAAGGATAAATGCAAATCATATGCTTGATATTTCATGTATAAATGTTCGAATATCAAAAAAGGCTTCCTCCAACACAACCATTAGTACAAGGGGATGCCAATCAATGCTTCAACTGTAATTGTGACCAAAACAGTTTACTCGTTATGGAAATAGCTTTGGCCAGTGTCACAAAGTACTCTAAATTTTTTCAAATGTTAAGAAAATATCAGCGATTGGATACCTCTCACTCCTATCAGTACATAAAATTTTGTTCATTGATATGTGCGTTTAGTATATTCAAGATATGGGTATCCGTTTAGGTTAAATAATTTAATACACTTTCCACATTTTAAAAAACTAGACCTAATTGTCATCAATGCATCCAGACACAATATAGAAATCTTTTAATGTACTTTTCATAACCATGGGAAAATACATTTTTATCTCCATACCTCTATCATACATTCGTACTTATCTCCCATCATCTACGAATGCACTTATTGTACCGAACGAAACCCTTGTCAATTGAATCTCTAAAGCATAGACACTCCGTTTTGCTTTCCGTACGTGTGTCGAACACATTTCGGACACGGACACGTGCCAGACACATGTCGAATACACCTGAGACACCACCTGTGAAAGAGGCCCAATTTCACAGTCAAGGCACAACCCACCAAGGACACAGTCTAGGACACAGGTTGCCAGTTTTGAGCTGTTTACCCAAATAACCCAGCCCATTTATAACAAAAAAAAGAGAAAAAGCCTCCCCTCTCTCGATAGTCCAATGTTTGAGATGAACAAATATTTGTATTTTATTTCATATGGATATATAATAAATATCATACTAATTTATTTGTTGCCGTGTCATAGCCTACCCATGTCCTATATTTTAAAAAATCATCGTCTCTCTGTGTCCATGTCATCTGTCATCTGTCATCGTTTCCCGTGTCTATGCTGCATAATTTACCATACATGAAGAACTTTGTAACTATAGCTGTGGGAAAATAAATTTCAAAACGAAATTCACTTTTCCCTCTTTCATAAATGTGAAATCTTCTCCAACCATCTTAACAAAAAAAAGTTTAATGCTGAATTCAAACACAATCAGCTCTCTGTACTTCCTCTCTTTTTTCTTTTTTTTTTTCTCTTTTTGTTCTTTTTTTTTTTGTTTTTTTTGGTTTCTTGAAGATATGTAGTGGGCACTAAACGTGGACCCATATAAACAATCTCTCTTGTTTATGTAAAAAGAATATCAATTTCAACAAAAAAAGAAAAAGAAAAAAAAGAAATGATGATTGAAAAGGAAGTGTTAAAGAATGGGAGGACCTCAAGAAGGGCATGGAGGCTGTCTTGGACCTCAAGAAGTGTTAGATAATGATTGAAAAGGAAGTGCTAATTTTTTTTAACACTCGTTAAAAATGGGTCAATTCAATTCGAAATGGAGCGATATACACTTTTCATCAAAAGATATATTTCATAAGACGAAGTTTACCATTTCTAAAAAATTAAACCATGTGCAGATTATCCATAAAACTGCATTTGGGGTTGTATCTAACATTATCCCTCACATAAATATGAAATCTTCTCCAATCATCATACAAAATATATATATATATAGTTTGATGCTGCATTCTAACACAATTAGCTCTACACTTCCTTTTATTGGTCTCTTCCCCCTTTGGAATGGGAATAAGACTTATTCTTGGGTATACATTTATTCCGGCATAAGTGAGGATAAAGTGATTTTGTATTTGATTGTGTTTTGAATTATTCTAGATGATAAACGTAAGAATAAATGTTTTGTTGTTTGGGTAAAATGTGAATAACGTATGGATAAAGATTTATAAAATGTGAAAAAATAATGATATTTGAGTTGAAAAAATAACGATAAGAGGTGATGACAGTTGATTTGACAGTGGACCCACATATTCTTTGGATGGAATAAGCTAGGATAACTTTAATTTCAGAGGTTGGTTGAA
The DNA here is from genome assembly GCA_030737845.1 of Acorus calamus. Taxonomy (NCBI): domain Eukaryota; kingdom Viridiplantae; phylum Streptophyta; class Magnoliopsida; order Acorales; family Acoraceae; genus Acorus; species Acorus calamus. The sequence goes on from CM060870.1 coordinate 15,474,557, forward strand.
ATCCATATACCACTTTATACTAGTTTATTCTGGCATACTTTATCCCTAGTTAATCTATGTTTCCAAAAACCCTTTATCCCTTATTCCCCTTTGCCTGAGGTTATCCGGGGGCTTATTCCCGTACAAACAATCTATCAAGAGTATTGATTTGAACAAAATAAAGAAGTGATGATTGAAAAGGAAGTGTTAAAGAAAGGGAAGACCTCAAGGAGGGCGTGGAGGTCGTCTTGGACATCCTCACTGCGGCGCTTCGTCGGAAGTGCTCGTACGGACCTCGATCGAAGTGGGTGCGAGACCGGACGGAGGACATGAGAGGTTTTGGGGAGGCAGGACCCCTGCAATCCCAATACGAACGAGTTCTTGAGCACACTCATGAGAGAGGGGAGTGTCGGTTGAGCAGAAAGCATTGGTGAGATAGATTTGTTTGATTTGATTATCTTAATTGAAAAGCACGTGCATTGCACGTAGAGAATGCTACGAGGATAATTTGCAAAAAAACAGCCCATGGTTTTTAATATTAATAAGCAGAGTGCTTTAGACTCGGTTTTTTTTTTTTTTTTCAGTCTAAAACACACTCTTATATATCACGTTAGAAATCTAGTGAAACATATACTTTTTTAGATGTTGTATATACAACATTAAATATTTTTATACGTTTACTAAAAATGGGTTCATTCAATTCAAAATGGTGCGATATGCATTTTTTATCAAATCATATACCTCGTTATGAGATATTTACTATTTAAAAAAAAAAAACATGTGAGGTCTGGTTATGGTTGATGAATGTGACTAACTCTAACATTTTTCTACTAAAAATAACACATCTAATCCAATATTTGCATGGTTTTAAATATTAGCAAAAATAACACTCCTAATCCAATATTTACAGATTGTAGCACTGGATGGATCTGCTGACTGGTTTTTTATTTATTTTAAAAAACTAGAGACGACATGTATATATGGCGTCTCCTTTGTTTTGTTTTTTTTTTTTAAATTGGAGGCAACTTATTTGTTTATATAACATTTATTCGGTTGAGAGAAGATCATGGAAGATTTTTGTTCAATTCTATAATCTTCATATATTTGATTGGGGGTGCTATTTTTGCAAATTCAAAACCATAGGGTCATTTTTGTTAATTGTCTTTGCCATGAAAAGCACTGGTTTTACACACATTTTTTTTCATCCGCAATTACAGTCTTATATACTTTTAACTAGGCTTGTCAATTATTCGAAAAAAACTATATTTGATCTGAATCTGAAAATTTTAAAAATTATCCAATATCCAAAAATCTGTATCCGTACCAGAAATAAAATATTTGTATCTAAAATATTTTGAGTAGGAAACGAATAGGATAGTATCTGATTTGAAAAATATATGTATCTGAAATAATATTATAATATTATTTATTATATTAATATATTTACATTTTAGTGTAAGTATGGCTTTTTTATTTTACTTTAAAACACATAATGTTTTGTGTGTTTACTTATATTTTATATTTTATACTAGGTAATTATTAGATATTTTTACACTGTGATACTCATACTTAATGAAAATTTATTCAAGTAACCCATGACTCTTGTGTTACTCCTTTTTTTTTTTTTTTGAAGAGGTAAACCTGGTAGACCTTTTATAAGCGTGAAGTTCGATTACAAGGGGTCCGAAATTGTTGTTACTCCTTAATTTAGAGATATGTTGCCTTGGATCTTAGGTTATATGTCCTTTATGTATCACGATTTAGGTCTTCTAATTAAGTGATAGTTATGTTAATATTAAATCTCCCAATGGAAACTCACGAGTTTAAATCTTCCACTTGAGAGTAACCTAAGGCTATTAGTACTTCATGAAGTCTATCATCTACATGCACATCCAAACTACTATACATGTGTAACACCTGTGAATTTTATCTTATTTATATATTTGATTTAAATATATAAATATGATATTTGAATTAAAATTAGTGTATTTTGTGTTTTTAAGTTTTGTCACATTTAGTGTATCTTTATGGGTCCATTTCTGTTTGTAATTTTTAATATTTTTAATTGCAATTTTTAATTAAAATTATATATATATATATATATATATATATATATATATATATATATATATATATAGTCGAGTGATAGCGTGCGGTCGGTGCGGTCATGCGGATCCGACATGTGTCGTCCGATCGCGGGTCCATCACATCAGACGGTCGATGTGAATCGCCCCCGACCGTCTGATGCGATTGACCCGAGATCAGACGACGCACGTATATATATATATATATATATATATATATATATATATATATATATATATATATATATATATATATACGCGAGTGATAGCGTGCGGGTCGTGCGGATCCGACATGAGTCGTCTGATCGCGGGTCCATCGCATCCAACGGTCGAGATGAATCGCCCCCGACCGTCTGATGCGATGGACCCGCGATGGACCCGTGATCGACGACCCGTGGTCGACGCCGCACGACCGCACGACCCGCACGATATCATTCCTATATATATATATATATATATATATATATATATATATATATATATATATATATATATATATATTCATTGCCTACATAAATGCATTTCAATTAAATTTGAATATTTGATCATTTTTAAATACTTAGGATATTAGATTAGATAAATATAAATATGTGTATGTGGGTGTGTGTAAAAGAGAGTGAGATGTTGTGGGCAATGTTCAAAAAATCGGGTTGTGCGGCCGCATATGCGGCCGCACAGGCGGTTCGGTCGCTCGACCGAACCGTTTTGGTTGAAATCGTTCAAAATGCGCCCGTTTAAGCGGGCGCACAGATTTGAAAATTTTAAACGGGTCAGGCATTTGGCCTGCCCGACCGTTTAACCAAAAAAGGGGGGGCTTAATCTCTTCTTCTTCTCCTCCTATTTGGCCGGCCCTAAACACAACAGCGACTTCAACCACTGCTTCGACTCCTTCGACTTCTTCTCTATCAATCTTCACTGACTTCTTCATGGCGACCTTCATCGCTGTGACCACCACTTCAGCCGTTCAGTGCCGAGTCGCCGACCTCCTCTTCTTCGACGATCAGAGTATGATATATACCTATCTCTCCCTGTCTGCCTCTCTTATCAGTCCCTCTGATTTCAATCTCTCTCTCTCTCTCTCTCTCTGATTCTCTATTGTGTGGTTTTTATTGCAACTTGACACATGGATGAAGTTGACACTTGCACAGTGTGAGTGGGTGAAGTTGGCACTTGCACTTATGAGGATGATTTTTTAAATATTTTATTTGTTTCATTTATTTGGGGTACTCGAGTAGTCAAGTGAATTTATATATTGATCATCACATGCACACATAAAAAGAAGAGTTTATCTTTAAATTGATCTATTGTTAGTTTTTTTAAGAAGATTCATTATGCATCTAATTACATTCCATTTAATGTGAAAAATCTGTAACATGTACTATACATAATTAAATCACATATGAGCATAGTCTCAAAGAACATATAATAGTGTGTGAATATATTATCTCAATTTAAGAACCATTACTGAAAATGAAATTTTATTAATAAAAAATTACGAAACCGCATATATTCCCGCATACCGCATATACTCTGTGCGGTACCCCAACCGCATGTAAAACGCATACCGCATATCAGAACACTGGTTGTGGGCGTCACTTTATTTTAGCACATGATGGGCCTTATGAAGGCACCAAAGAGGGCCCATATGCATGGAATGGGACATATGCACGTGAACAGTGCACAATACCCTTCTTATTTAAGGCTTCCTTATGTATTCGCGGGTGAAAAAATTAGGGTGTGCGGCCGTGCCTTCTGCTCGGTGTAGAGAGAGAGAGAGAGGTATTTAATCTGATCTTCTTAACTTTTGATTTTCTTCTAAATCATTGTTATTCCTTTAGTGATATTGAATTTATGTTTAGGTTATTAAGTTTTTGTTTTTATTTTTATTTTAAAGATAAAATTAGGGTTTTGATTTATTTTCATGTTTAAATATATTTTATGTTATGGAATTTTTAGTTTTTGATCAAGCTAAAGTTTTGATATGTATATGTTCCTGTTGTTAAATTCTTATGATTTTATAAAAAACTAGGGTTTTGATCTACTATTTATTATTATTAAATCTATATTAGGTGTTTGAATTTTTGAGTCTTCATAAACTTAAGGTTTTGATTTACTATTTATTTTAAAGATTAAATTTATATTCAGATTATTAAAACATGAGTTTTTAATAATACTAGGATTATGATTTATACATATACATGATAATCTTTATTTATTTTTAATTTTTACTAACTAATAATTTATTTTTATAGAAAAAAAAATGTTTTCATATTATTTTATGAATTTTTGTTATTTTATTTTTATTTTGAATTTATGGATTTTTGTCTTTTCTATTTTGTCTTTTCTGATTTCGTCTTTTAGTGTCTGGTTTTATTGTAAATATGTTTTTTATCTTTTTCTTAGGTTGTGATATATATGGATGGGTTTTGATTGTTGGGTATAAAAATTTATACCTAATAATTATGGATATGTAAATAGGTCTTGGGTTTATGCTTAAATTATAGGTTTTAATTAATAATTTATTTGGTTTATCTAGGTTGTAATTTTTGTTGTGGGCTTCATTCTCCGGACCTAGGGTCTATTTGTGGTGAGTAAGCCTATTGATTTATTTTATGTGAGTTTTTCTCTACATCGTTGAATTTCACGTGTTCATTATATTTGTATAATATTATGTGATATCCATGCATTTATATTATGATTATTTTGCATGATTTTGATATATTACATATTGATCAAATTGCACTTCTTACTGAATAAAGTTGCATGATTTAATTCCTTCGTCTTGTCATTTAAAATAGCATGAATTATGCTATTCATGTTTCAAGAATTAACATGATACATTTTTTATGCTTATGTTTTCGAAATAACATTTGGATTAAAGATTTTCATTTCGAGACTTTTGAAAAAATTTAGGACCAGTGGAGACAACCTAGTCCTAGGAGATTTTATCAAAATGCATATCATGATATATTTTCTGGAATAAATCCCCCCGTAGTATTTCGCCTTTGGGGTGGAAGGTCTAGGACTCGAAGAGTCAAGATCGGTGAGGGGTGTGGTAAAACATTCCTTGCAACAGCGGATTCCTTTGTTTGGAGTCTGCAACAACTGGGGCATCCTGTGCTGGTGTTCTCGTAGTGATGGCAGCGGCGACCCATCAACGTCTTCTAGATCCGACGTCTCCTCGAGGGAGCATTTTGAGTGATTTAGTCGCTTGGGGCTTGGCACACCTGTTTTGGGAAATGGTTCTTCCGATTGAGAACCCTACCCGGTCATATCATTTAAGCTGCATGATTTCTATGACGTGGACAAAGGATTGAGCCACGTGATTGCATTAAAATATATTTTTTATTAAACTCATGAATTTAAATTGATTTATTAAAGAAAATTCTTGTTTTTAATATTATTATTATATATATATATATATATATATATATATATATATATATATATGATTTTATCATTTAACTCTCATGATTTCTCTTATGTGGGCCAAGGATTGGGCCACGTGCACATTAAAATATATTTTTTAAAAGTTCATGATTTTAAATTGATTTAATAAAATAAAAATATTTATTAAATGAAGTTGATTTTCATAAAACTTTATTTTTATATGTAACTGTCATATGAGGTAATTTGTCAGTGGGCTTATTCACTGAGTTAATTGCTCACCTTATTCGATATGGGCTGGTTGTTTCATAACTAGATATTGTGTATTCTGATGATTAAGATGAAGTTTAGACATTTCGCATCTTTCAGAAATTTATTCGACGTAGCGGTTCGAGGATAAATTATAGTTGCGATCAACTATTTAGGTTTGTTTAGTTTAGATGGCTCCCACAGGGGTGATTTGTTATGTATTTCTTTTTCAGTATCTTGTCTCCGTAAAAACTCTGATATTTTGTAAAGTCATTAGTGATTTAAAACCGTTGGATATTATTATGTTTTATTATTATCGGTTTTATTATATTTATATTATATGGGTATCATATAAGAAAAAAAAATGAGTTCAAATTTTGTCTTGTATTTAGATTAAGTTTATTAGCGACCCGTTTACCGTCCGATAAGCGGTTAGGTAAATGTGGGGCGTTACAATATGTGAGATTTCCAACACTACAATCTTGTATATTTCATGTGAAGGATGCTGAAGAATCCACACTGATCATTGATATGCATCAGAATTCGATTAAAGATAAGTACTAAAGATGCTTCATTGTTATTCATGCTTTCTTAAAGCACAAATATTATTCATGCTCAATACATAGGAAGCCTCAACAAACTTCAATCAGTTGATCTTCCTGCAGCTGCTCCTCACTTCACCTTGACTCCCCTCCTTTACATCAATCAAACCCATTTTCACCATGGCCTGCGAAAAATCGAAGAAGAACCTCGCCTGATTCAACGCGTACGCGTTAACAATCCCTCTAGTCCTCGCGCTCATGAACAATGTCTCGTCCGAGGTCAACACGCCTCCCCCAAGCTGCAACGCGTTGAAGTAGGCGTTGTCGAAATTAGTACTCGTCCAGTCGAAGGGCACGGCGGTGTTGTCCCCCGCCGTGCAAGTCCTTGTCAAAATCCTTGCAAAGTTGGAATCCAGGGTTGGATCGACGTCGTGGGTCGAGTTGAATTTGTTCAACCTGTTCTTGAATGAGGAGCACCTCGCCATGCCCAGCGTGTGCGCGCCTAAGAAACAAAATTGCATATCTTTGTGATTTTTTTTTTTTTTGGGGGGGGGGGGGGGGAGTATCTTCTTCTTATGATGGAATAGGCTTCTTCTTAAGATGGAATTAATTGATAGTCCATTTGAATTTCTAACATAGTGGTGTTCAATCATGTTGTATGTGCAACTACAATTACTTGAGGAGCTTTGGACAAGTTTGGGATAAAATTTTAGTAGTTTGGTGCAAACATGAATGCAATTCGATTTGGATTTGGATTGAAGAGTCAGGTTATTTAATTTGGATTCAACCCGAATCCAATGTCTAAACTAGTTTAAACTTCAATCTATGAGGTGAATTAAAAATCATTCACTTTGTTTTACCTTACAATCTGTCACACTGTTATAGTTTTATTTGTCTATTTTCTCTAAAGTTGCATCTCATTTTCTCTCTGTTATTATTCCCCTAGAAGTATCAACTTTTGTTGTAACTGCTGTGAAGTTTGAATTATTTAGACATCCTTTTAAAATCCAAACCTGAATTCAATTTTAACTTAAGCTAACCGGATCAAAATCCGAATCCGAATTGAGCTCTCTGGTTCAAGAGTTTTGTTGGATTGGGTGATCTAATTGAGCTTCAACGATCCAATTCATCCAAGTTGCAACCTCAATTTTGTTAGGGATGAATTTATATATAATATTTATGATGATCTCTTATTCAGGATTATTCTAAAAAATTTGCATATGTTACTATAATTACATCCCAATCTTGTTTGATGCACTCTTAACTACTTTACCTGATAATACAACCATTTCTTGAGCACTGAAACCTCGCTGACCAAATGCTGTGATGAGATCTGAGCTATTAAGGGAAGGTGCAGGCAGAGCAATTGTGTCTTGTATCTTAGATCTTCTTCCATCCATTCTTCCCTTTGGAATATCATAAACTGGTCCTCCAGCCTGAAAAATTTGAACATATTAAGCCCAAGCAAAATCTTAGCTCAAGCTCAATTAATGTATGGATTCAATTTATTGTATATACATTTTTTTGTGTATGTATGTGTTTCATTAGATCAATACATTTTTTAAAAAAAGCGAAACATGTTGTATGATTAAGTGTAACATTTTCATTTTTTTGCCTACCCAAAAAACTGCGTCACGAGCAGCCATCGCGACAATATCAGCGCATGAAACGACTCCCGGGCATAGACCCTCTATCGCCTGCTTCGCTTGGTCTATAACTTCGTAGCCACGCAGGCTTAGATTTGCAGGTGAGTCTTTCTCCGCCGTGTTATCGTTTGTTGAATCTATCAAGACTGATCCATCACATCCCTATGTTTGTTTATAAAGTACAATCAGAACCTTAGCATATGCATATGATAGTATGAATTCATGCAAAATTTGGTCATGAAATGTAGTTGTGAAAGCGAATAAGCATTCAGTACCTGAACAAAGCAGTCATGGAAATGCATCCTAAGTAGGCCAGCTGCGAGAGTTGGATCGTTCTGCAGTGCTTGATTTACAGTATTCCTCACTATGGATTCTACGAAAGGGCAACGCGTGACGTAGTAATCCATACTTAGAGCTTCAACACCCATTTTAGTACCCTTAATTACCACCTCTACTATCAGAAACAAATTCACCAAATGCAAAAGGACAATATTTGCCATGTTTACATCAAGTAGAAGTATGAACTTGATCAATGCAAATATGGTGGAGCACAAGATTTTATATAGTTGTCACATATGTAGAAGTCTTTCTCCAAGGGATTTTTGAGATTTGGTTATGATGAGAAATTCATGATGTAATGGTTTTTTTTTTTTAATTTTTTGGTAGAAAAATGTGATGATTGAAAAAATTAAAGAACAATTTTGTTAGTGCCCTTACCTAAATATTGGGTTTACATTACCATATTCATTGGAGCACGTTTTTGTCTGACCAATGAGGATCGCATGTAGTTTAATCTTTGGGTCTAGATCCACCATGTAGCCAAATTTTTTGAAGACCTATATCATATTAACAAGTGCAAATTAATATCACATAGTATTCATGTGCATGCAACTTTTAAACTAGGGCCCAGTTTAGCAGAAAAACAAGGTAAATGAAATTTGAAATCCATCATTTGTGTAGCCATTCTTAAGCATACTAGACAAATTGTCCTTTAGTATTTCTCATTCTCACACAATCTATCAGAATTAAATTCCTAAACAATTAGAAAATTCTCTTTCTAGACCACGGTCACCAAACCTGCACGATTCACATTATCATTTCGATTAGAAGTCACAATAAGTTCATCATGATCAGATTCGTTTTCCTTGATCATGTTTCAGTTGTGGCATTATTTCCTTTCAAGCAACACTTCTTTGATGATATCCAACACAGAGAAAAAAAAGAAAAGAAGATCAGGAGAGACTGGAAGTCAATAAAGATGAGGTACTTTGTATTCAACTTTTGCCAACTTTTGAAGTGGGTTCTTCTTGTTATAGAAAACTCCAAATAACTAAACACACACACACACCACAACAAGTAAGAGAGTATCTGAAAATGCTCTTTGTGGCCAACCCACTTAAAATGGAAGTGTCAATGACAGAAATCTGGATAAGTTAAACATAATGTTGTATACAAGGGAGTCATGAAACTAGTGATCAGCCTCACAAAAACATGCTCCCACTCAAAATGCTATAGTGGATTGTCCTGCTGTATGCACAATAATTGCCTCCCAATCAATGCGCATTCTTCTGTCATCAATGCGCATTCTTCTGTCATCCCCAATTGAGAATGCACCACTTGGCGTGCAAGTTGCACGAGGTGGTGACTGAGTGCTGGTACACTCAATCATTTTTACAGTTCTAAATGCAATCATACATACCTCGTTAGACTCTTCTGATAACTATAACAAGGTATATATTTCGTTAAATGTTTTTACTTTTTTATAAATGATATCATTTAATTCATTGGAGGTACACACACACTTCACTTTTAATAAATGTACACACCTCATCAGAGGAGGTATATGGTTTTAAAAAAAATAAAAACATGTAAAATTTGTTTTTTTGGATTGAATGTAAATTTGGTCTGGAGCCCCAACTAATTTACTATTTGGGGTCGACGCTACAATGATCTTTAACATGATATTTTATTTTGTTGTAGTTGGATGACAAATATGGAATGCAAAAGGAATTTACTTTCTTCATGGGTAAAAAAGAAATTAGGGGAAATATATTCCAAGTCCTTCGGGGAACCCTGAATTATTTTTAGGTCCCCAGGTGATAGGAGTTATCTTTTACCTCTTTTTTTCAATGTTGCTCCAAACTTCACACTTTCTTTGTGCCTCCTTTTCATCCATTCACACAAACAAGCATACCGGCTTCCTTGCATGCGAGCCAAATTTGATGACAAACATATCACAATTGACTTTGAAAGTAATAAATTTTTATCATGTCACAGTATAATGGCATTTATGATAAGAAAATAAATAATGTATAAAACCATCAACAAAATACACAACAATTTAACATTGTACTCAAACCTATAAACAGTGTACACAAACAGTTTAACAAGGAGGGGTAAAAATGAAAATGGTTTTTTAGTTTTAAGTCCCTGTAAACATGCCTATTTAGGGATCGATCCCTCATTTCTTCACACTTTGGTTTTAGTCCCCAAATTTAAAGGATATGTTCCTTTTTAGTCTCTCCCAGTGACTAAAAAGAAAACTAAATGATTTAGAGATAGGTCCCTCCGAGGGACTAAAACAAAAAATCTGGGGACTAAAACCAAAATATGAAGAAGTGAGGGATCGATCACTAAATCCTATGGTTTATGGGGACTTAAAAATAAAAAAACCCAAATGAAAAATATAGTAGTGGACTTAATGGTATACATCGACGGAAGGACACAAAAATAATATACAATAGGGTCTGAGGATCTAAAAATATATTCAGATGTCCCATGGACGTAAAAATAATTAAGAGGTTCCCTAAAGAGCCCACAATTAATTTCCCTAAAAAATTAAATTGTGTTTCTGTAGAGATTTGCTTATACAATTAATAATATGGGTAATTAAAACTCCCATAATCAACTACTTCTCCATGTGAAACTTTGGCATGATAGAAAACCTTATTTAAGTAAATTAAATGTTTGGGGTTTTCAGCTCATGTTTGGATCCCGAATCAATTAAGAGAAAAATTGAATAGTAAGTTGATGAATGTATTTTTATTAGATATTCTAATAATTTTAAAGGATATAAATTAATTAATCATCATTTTGATGGTAGTATAAATGTCATTACAAATAGAGATGCAAGATTCTTAAAGGATGAAATTGACTATAGAAATCCCAAAAAGCTTGTAAAATTATGTGAAATTGTAAAAGAAAAAGATAATTCTCATGATAACATTGAAAAAATAATAGATCACTAAAATATGACATTACGGCTAGAATTCAAAGTGAAAGATTTCCACTTCTAGTATGAAAGATTATTATGCATTAGTTTTGAGAAGTAATGGATGATTCATTATCTTATAATGATGTTATTTGTTCGTCCGAAAATAAAGAATTGATAAAAACAATGAGTAAAAAACTTGAATCTACATTAAGCAAACCTTGTTAGGGAGCTTACTTGTTTATCGGAGGATAGAAAAGCAATAGGCTATAAATGGATATTTAAAAAGAAAATTTGATGTTTAAATGGACAAATTTAAAGATGCTTATTTCAATTAAATGTAAGAACTATTTTTTTAAATGTTGAATTGAATGAAGAAATATATGTGTGATGCAACCTAAAGGCTACACGGTAAAAGGACGAAGAGAAAGTGTTAAAATATCAAAATCTTTAAATCCATATTTTAATATTAAATATAATTTTTTTTATATCAAGAATAACACACACACATTGGATATTCATTTTTTAATATCCAAATAATGCATTAATGTTTTATATATACCATGTTTATTAATAATATATAATTATTATGATAATATCCTAAATATTATCAAGAATGTAATTATAACTGTAATATTAAATACATTATGTTTCATTACATATTATTTATTAATATTGTAACATATATAAAAATAACACGAAATAATTATATAAAGCATTAATAACACTTATTTTACTAAAATTAAATAAAAATGTTAAAATATATTTTGTTATATTTAATATGATTTTAAGAGCTCGTAAGGATGAAAGAAAAAAAAAGACTGTTCAAAGGAGTTCATGAACATGCTAGCTTATAAGGCCAGAACCTCAAGTAGAACAGATCTCTCATTAGCCATTACAAAGTTCTTTGTCCAAACCAAGTGTAGGGTCTAGTCTGATAACAGAGAAGGAGGAATAAAAACATAGGGATCCAACACCATGAAAAAATACCACACTCATGATTAGACCATGTCCCTGGTATTTGGATGAACAACACAAAGTTTATTCACTATGTAAGACCAAGGAAAGGAGGAAGAATCCACCAAAATGGAATTGCACCAAAGGCTGGTGGTTGTTTCTTGTTTTAAGTGAATAAAGAGCATACACTCAGATAGTTTTGTAGCCCGGGTTGCAATCTCCACGTCAACGACCCCTTTCTGGATTCATCTTTCCACCACATTGAATGATGTCATCGTCACCCCCAAACATTTCAATTTTCCTTCAAAACAAAAATTCATTCCCCTCCAAAACTTGAGTCATTGAAAACACAAAGAAAACAAAAAATCATTTTTATTTTTTCATTTTGGGTTTTCTTTTGGTGAGATCTCATGTCATTTTTTTGTTTGATCTACTCAAATCGATTTTTCTTATTTTACGCTTACTTTTGCATTATTTTAAACATTCTTGTGAAGATCCATGTGATTTTGTTAGTATTTTCTGGTTATTTCATATGAACTCATATTTAGGCAGCTTTTTATTTTGTGGTTAAATTTTCTTCAATAAAAGACATTTTCTGTGTTTTATGCAGCTCTACATCGTAGAAGAGCACATACACTTTTTGTCACCTAAAATAGAGATACTATACTCATTTTGCAATCCATATACTATATTATCTTAGTATACACTATGATATACAATAGTATATATTAATATAACATCATATGTATTGCATTATCATAGTGTATATTTGATCACATAAGTATATTCTTTCTTATCAAAATATATATTCTTCTAATGAACAAGTGGTTTTTTGCCGGTCCACATGTGATAGAGGTAAATGTAATTGGGGGAGATGAAGCAAATTAAGAACCTAAATAGAAAGTTGGTATGAAATTAAACTCAATCAATGAAGCCTCAAAGCATCCTAAAGATTATGTTTTCTGTTGTTGGTTCAACATCATTAAAATGAGTGGGAAGTACAATACTGAAGGTGATTTGAAGGCTGTGATATTGGCATGTTCTAAAGAAGACAAGCATAGTAAGGTCCTTGAGAGAAACCCAATGAAATATGTGCATAGTCACAAACCTGTGTGCATAGTCACAAACCTATTTTTAAGACCAACTGTAAGGTGAGAATGCAGATGAAGTATGGCGATGGAATGTAGGTATTAAGCTTGTTTATTCATGAACATAACCATGAGTGGATCCAAAGCTCTCAAAGGTTTCACAATGTCATCGAGCATTGACCACAGATGCCATGAAACAACTGACTATACATGATATCGCTGGGGGGTCCTCCTTGCAAGATTTGATGTTTTTAGCTGTCCAAGGAAAAGGATATGATTAACCTCTATTCATAGAAAGAGATTTTCAAATTAAAATTGCCTGAGGAAAGTAAGATGTCCGGAGCTTGTGGAGGGTGAAGCTGAAGCACAACTTCAGTTTTTCAGGAAGGAGCAATAAATAAATTCAAGCTTTTTCCATAAGACTGTTTTGGAAGTGATAGTCAACTGAACAACATTTTTTGGGTTGATGCTCGATGTAGGGTTTCATATGAGTATTTTGGTGATATGATGTCCTTTGACACAATGAATATGAAGACCAAATACGTGAGGCTAATTGTCCCATTCATTGGTACAAATTGCCATGGCCAATTCATTCGATTGGGTTGTTGATTGTTTGCCAACAAGACGATGGGGATGTAGATATGGCTCTTCAAGGCATGGTTGACGTGCATGGGAATCCGTCCTCAAGCAATAAATCACCGATCAATACAGATCTGTTCGAGGAGCTATTACATAAGTGTTTCTTAATGCTCGACACCATCTCTGTCTCTGACACATCTTGAAGAACTTGGAAAATTAGGTGTGAGATGTACACTACTTCCATTACGAATCATTATATATGCACACTATAGTAGTACAATGTATATTTGTATAGTATACAGTGGTTTACCATAGGTCCATAGTGCATATACTAACCTAATATAGTATACGTTGCTCTATCATAGTGTATACTATTTCTAACGTAGTATATATTTGTTTAACTTAGTATACACTTTAATGTTAGTGTTTTTACCATTTAAAATGGAAGGAATACAAATTATTCAAAGATCAACTTATGAACCTAGTTTATAATTGTCTCACTATGAATGAATTCAAGAAGAAATGAGATAAATTGATGGAAGTATATAATCTTTGAGAAAATGTTTAGCTATCTTCTTTATTTGAGGATCGAGAGCAGTGGGTCCCAATTTAGTTATCTTCTTTCTTTTTGGGTGGGGAGGTCCACCACCCAACGTAGTGAAAGCATGACTAAATATTTTGATTTTACGTTACATTCAAGATAAATTTAAGTTAATTTATTCAACAATATGATAATGATTTAAGGAATAAGCCCATATACGAAATAACCAGAACATGCAAATGAAATCATTTGAATATTACGAGAACATTTAAAATAACACACAAATGAAGCATCAGATGAAGAAAATTGATTTGAGTGGATTAAGAGAAAAAATTGTGTGAGATCCCACCAAAATAAAACCCAAAATGAATTGTTTTATTTGATTTTCAATTACTCAGGTTTTGGAGAGAAATTGGAGGGAAACCAAAATGTTTGGGCTGATGTTGTTTTATCTGATGTGGAGGATAGAGGAATGAAAAAGGAGGTAGTTGACATGGAGATTGCATGCCAGGCTTCAAAATGATCTGAGTGTATCAACAAACCCAACCCAGTGAGTGGATATAGAATTCGACAATTAAGCATGTCAATAAATCAGATATGTCAATATCCATATCCTATCTTAAACCATTCGGATATTGATATTAATTTTAAGATTCAGGTCTCTTCAGATACAGATCAAATATGGATATATTTTAAATAAGGGATTTCTATTTTTAAGTCATTGTAATGTAAACTATGTTATTTAGTGATCGATCCCTCTTTTCTTCATATTTCATTATGCAATAATGATTTTTGGGCCCCAATTGGTAGACCCCATCTCAAGCCCCATGAGGTGTCAAGATTGAAATCTCCAATTTACCCCTTTCATATCATTTGTGTTTTTTATATCATAACCAATCCCTTAATTTATGAGGTGGTTGCGATTTGGTTTGTTCTTTCTTTTTTTAAAAGTAATTAAATTCAAATTAAAGCCATTATTTACACGAATTGATTCGAGGAACCATTTAAAGATTGATCGTTTTGAGGGTTCGTTTGATTAAGGATTGAATTTTTATTTGGGGGGAGAAGCTTTTTCTGGTTTATTAGAGAAAACTCATTTGAGGAATTGATTTATTTGAGTTAGGGAGAAGAGACGGTGGTTGAGGAGGTGGGGTTGAAACAGAGAGAGGGGGCTTGTCATGGGGGGTCCAGAATCTGATGAGGATGAAACAAGTTGACTCGGAGAGGGGAAGGGGACTCGGAGAGGGAAGGGCAGAGAGCAGCCATGGAAGCCCCTGTCAGCAGCTCGCAAAGGAATTGTCGGTATTAAATTGGGACTTTTGTGTTTAGATATGATTTATACAATCGTTTATGTGTATAACTATGCATATTGAAGGTAACTGTTAATTCAAATCCAGATACACCTATATCTGGATTTGAATTCCAGCCCATTTTTTGAAGGTATTTGTTAATTCAAATATAGATACACCAGTATCTGAATTTGAATCTCAGCTCATTCTTTGAAGGCATTTGTTAATTCAAATCCAGATACACTTGCATCTTAATTTGAATCCCAGCCCATTCATTGAAGGAATTTGTCAATTCAAATTCAGATATACCTTGAATTCCAGCCCATTTTTTTGAATGTATTTGTTCATTCAAATTCAGATACATCTGTATCTGAATTTGAATTCTAACCCATTTTTTTGAAGGTATTTGTTAATTCAAATCTAGATACACCTGTATTTATATTTAAATTTCAATTTTATTTTTATGGGAAGAAATCTGTCATTTTTCGTTCATATGGTTTTACCCAAATCAAAACCCTACAATTTAAAGTTTCTATAAATATGTTAGGTCAGGGAGAAGATTTAATGGTGCCACCTTTTGTGGGATTCAGTTATGAGGTTTAATTTGAATATTAGTTAGTTAGAATTTATTATTAAAATTATAAGAAGGGTAGTCTTGTCATTGTCATTTTGGTAGTTAGAAAAAGTCAAATAGGAAACCAATAGGAGAGTGCCACCTATTGGGGCTCACAAATGGGGCTTAATTTCTAAACACAACTTCATTATAAGTCCCCAACTTCTAACATCTTTTTCGTTTTTAGTTCCTCCATCAAACATCCGTCTGTTTGGATTGCCAGATAGTTGAAATTTCTAAACTATCCTTTAGGATTTTTATTTTGAAGTCCATGTAAACTGTGTTATGTAGTGATTGTTCCCTCCTTTTTTTATATTGCATTTTACTTCCCCAACTTTAAATGCATTTTTATATATTAGTCCCTGCACACAACATCTGTCTGTTTGGGCTAATGGATAATTGAAATTCCTAAACCTCTTATCCTCTAAATGAAAGAAACTCTAAATGAAATCTTCTTCAACATTTTTATAACCAGAATTTTAAATTTGATACTTCAATGGCATCTAAATTTTAAATTTAAAATTCCAAACATACTCAAAATATCTAATTCGATATTGCACAATTTTCAACCAATAAAAAATAATTTAAATCATAATTCAAAAATACAATCTTGGATTTGGTGGACGTATGTAGTGTTGAGTAACACTGAAATCGTCATTCGACACTTAAAAATGTAATACATCTTTGTTTTAGATATTTTACTGAACATTTTGCATATAAATTTCAAATAACAAAATATTAATAAAATCAGACATACATTTTGTCTAGGGACTAACAACGAAAAAAAGTTTGAAGTTGGGGTCTTAAAATGAATTGAAATATGAAGAATAGCAGGATTGATCATTAAATAACATAGTTTATAGGGACTTAAAAATAAAAATCTCATTTGATAAACTAACGTTACATGGACGAATGTTTGACGGAAGGACAAAAAATGAAAAAAAGCGTTAGAAGTTGGGGGCTTAAAATAAAATATGAAAAACAGAGGGATCAATTACTAAATAACATAGTTTACAGAGACTTAAAAATAAAAATCCCGTTAAATAATTATCATGTCTAGATTTAAATACTAATTTAGATTATTAAGTGATACGTTAGAATTAAAACTTACATTTTAAGGTTTTTCTTCTCTTTCGATATCATATGTAAAAAAATACAATAATTATTTAAAGTGTCTCCGACAACAATTTTCTCTCCAATCAACGACAAGGCTTGGCGTCAAGCGAATTTAGGTAATATCAATTCCCTCTCCCTTTTTATTCACTGATTTCAGAATTTTTTTGGTATAATTGATTTTCTCTTTCCCTTTTTATTTGTTGGTTCACATGGTAGTTTTGCATTAGGGTTATATGTTGGTTATGGAAGTTTTTGAAATTTTAGATTAGTCGTATATAATCTTGTTGTGGAAGTTTTGGATGTTCACATAGCAACCTTAATGGTTAATATGTTTTGGAAGTTTTAGAAAATTTGGATTAATATTATCATATATTGATATTCATTGTTCTATTAATGTTCTTGTGATTTTAATCTCATACAGATATAAACAATTAGGACTTGGTGCTGATAATAGGATCTATGCCTGGCTAATTTTTTCTATTCTAGGTCAAAGTATTATGCTCATATGTTCGAACATTGAGAAGCGAGTCAATTGCTCTGGTTTGCATGAACATATTAACTGAGGCTAAAGAAATAATTTTTTTATTATGCTTTGCAGCTTTGAAATGACCAAACTTATGCATAGGCTTTCTACGAATGAGTTAATTCTCTATATTTGATCTGCACTTGGTTCAGCTTAAAGTGTGATATATTTTTGTGATGCTATTAGTATTGTGTTTTAGCATCAATTTAATACTTTGTTAAACTAGGGCTTAGACATTGAATTTTGTTTTACAATGTAGAATATGGAGATACAAATATTCAAATAGAATGGAAAATAATTATTGGCAATGAAGTTTATTTAGTCTCTTATTTTTAGATTTATTGAATTATCTGCACTCAAACTTGGTAAGAGGGGTCTCTAGAACTTGTTGAGAAATACCTATGGCCACAGAGATGACACAAAAATATTCCTGGGACACGAAAGATGCAATTTTCAATGGCATTAGAGTATGCTGCAAATCTTAGTGTGGCTGTGGCATTTTGGCATCACTCAAAACAGATGTGGACAATAAACAAAAGGAAAGAGGTGAAGAAAAGAAGTCCTCTGTTGAGGAATTAATGCAAACGTTTCATACTATTTGGATGAGGGAATTGATATTATCATCCTCATCCATCATAGAGATGCTTCTAATTCATCATGAACATGGTTTCAAACTGACCATTTTTTACCTGTTATATTAGTGCCAGTTGTATTATATTACCTTTTCACGTGTGTTGCTATTTGTGATGTTTTGTTATGTTCTTTAGATTTGCCATTTGTTTTCATGTTTGACCCAAATTCTATGTACTTATGCCTAACTAAAATCTTCTTTCAGCCTATTAGGTAGACCTGGTGTTTTCTTGAGTTGTCTTTCAAGCTGTTAACCTCATTGAGGTATGTTTATGACTTTATGCATCACATTATTTGTTTATCCAGTTTTAGTTATGTAACGTTTCCGTATTTTTCAGTATTATATTTGTTTTAAATATATAATGAAAATTTTAATTGAAAAATTATTTCATTTTTCTGTATTGGCGGTGGGCTCAAATAGGTCCAATATGATTTATAATTATGATAATTATAAATTGATTTTGAAATATTTATTTTGTATTTTTTTTAGAGATCTTTATAGTCTCAAGATACTTTGGTTGAAATTTGGTGAGATTCGGAGTTTGGAAAATTTAATTTTGAGGCATAAGTGTCAAATTATTGGGCCCAGGGATCTAGTTGCGAATTCAGAATACCTTTTAATAGCCTTCAGAGACCTTTCTGTAAATCGGATAGGGCTCTGTTTGTAAATCGGATAGGGACCTAGTTATAAACCTAGAATACTTAAAGGGACGTTCTGCAATTTTGGTAAATCCCTTTAAATAGTACGTTTTGGATTAGGGTTTTCATCCAAATATCAGAAGGTACGAAGGGTGGTGATGACTTAACCCTACATGAAGATGGTGGGTGGTGTAACCGGATCTAAGATGAGATATAATTCCCTATTGATTTTTGTTGTTTAGTGTTTTAATTTATTTTTGTTAGAATATGATTGTGTCGATCAATTGTTTAATTTATTTTTGTTAGAATATGATTGTGTCGATCAATTGTTTGGGGAATAAGTTTGATGGATTAGGGTTAGGGTTTGACCAATTTTAATTGTTTGATTATTTTATTATATTTCAATGAATCTCGAAGGATTTCTCAAGATCAGATTAGATTTATTGGTTTTGTGATTTAAAGGGTTATTTTCGGGTTGATTAGAGACTTGGACGTTAAAATCGTACTTTTGACTATGGTAGAATCGTTTATGAGAAAAATGTATTTGACAAATAGAAATAGGTTTTGAAAAGATCTTTCCAACGAATCATGAATCGTCCAATTCGGAGTTACGGGTAGAAAGTTATGATCTTTGAATGATTTCTATGCAGTTTATTAGAATTCAAATATTTAGCTTGATGACCAAGTTGATGAATTTTAGGGATTTAAAAGATCCCAAATTGATGTTTAATGAAGTATAAGTTGATTTGTGGGTTTTAATGATTTTATTGATCTTGGCAACTTAAATTGGATCTTAAATCGATAATTTGGTTTAGTGGGATCAATGAATATTAATTGGATATTATTGTTATTTGGATGTAAATTGATTGGATTTAGTTATTTCGATCATTGAAATTATAGTTGAGTCTTATTGGGTTGTCTAAATATTTAGTCGAGTATTGATCGATTATATGAGTCTTATGGAATAAATGGATATTGATTATTGGATCATTGTGAGTATACGAATATTTTAATATTTATTCGGAGTTGGGATTTTCGTTATGCCTTTGAGGTGAGTTTCGTATTGTGGGTCTATTAGGTATGGGCTTTTGAGATTTTTGGGCTTAGAGTTGTTGTAAGTTGGTTGTTAGTTGTTTGATTCATAATTGAATTGTTTTTTTATTTATTATTGCATAATTGTTATGCTAGGTTATCCACGTGCGAGTGTGTATCGTTTATTCACGTGCATCAGTTGTATTTCGTGGACTAGAGGTGAGTGGGTCTAGTCTCATATGTAGTTTTTGAAACTATCTATATGGTATATCATTTTGCATCATGGTTACTTTAAAATATATAATTGTTATTTGGGGTATGGAGTACTTGAACGTGTCGTCATGATTTTGATGCATTATTTTACATATATAAATTACATATTTGGAGACTATATTTTTATCGCATGCATATGTTTTGGAATGAATGGTTGATCATGCATGCATTGCATCATCTAGGTGGCTCGGTCTTGGTGGCCAATGTCTAGGTGGACGTACGTCTACGTGGCCAGGTCCGAGAATGTAGAACCCAAGTCTTTGTGGCTATGTCTACGTGGCCATGCCTGTGGAAGGTCCCGCGAGCTAGGTGTTGTGAAGACGGACATGCGTGTTCGTGGTGTTGCATGCATCATATTAGATATAATTGTGTGTGTGTGTGTATATATGTCTTTGTGGATTTATGATTATTACATTTTGATTATAAATGTATTAACGGAACACCATAGATTCATTCACTGAGCGTGTGGTTGCTCACCCCTCATTTTTCTAACCTTTCAGATTTAAAGACTTAGATTGATGGATCTCTTGTAGCTGCGAACGGGATCGTGGGTGTAAGAATGTTAGACTTGCTTGGTCGAAAGACTTAACCAATTTCATTTGACATGTAGTTAGCCCATCTTCCTAATAACCATGTCTGTGTATCAAGTTATATATATTTTATGTGTAAGTTATATCCAGAGTACTTTGGAGTGTTATGTAGATCTTAGATGTTTTAGCATATTTAAAGAATAAAGTTTACTTGTTATTATTTATTGTATCTCTGGATAAAAAAGAAAAAAAAGGAAAAAGAAAAAAAAGAATATAAAACTATTAGATTCCAGAAATTAAGTTAACGCAACCGGATTTCACGCTTCAAAACGGAGTCATGGTGTAACGTTTCGGTATTTTTCGGCCTTATATATTTATTTTAAATATATAATGGAAATTTTAAAATTTGATTTTTTATATTTCATTTTTCAGATTTGGCGGTGGGCCCAAATGGGTCCAATTTGATTTATAATTATGATAATTATAAATTAACGTTAAAATAATTATTTTATATTTTTCTGTAGATCTTTATAGTGTTAAGATACTTTGGTTGAAATTTGGTGAGATTCGGAGTTCAGAAAATTTGATTTTTAGGCTTAGTGTTAAGTTATTGGGCCTAAGGATCTAGTTGCGAATCCAGAATACATTTTTATAGCCTTCTGGGACTTTTCTGTAAATCGGACATGGATCTGTTTGTAAATCGGATAGGTACGTCATTGTAAACTGGAAACACTTCAGAGGTCGTTTTGTAATTTCGGTAAACCCCTTTAAATAACATGTTTGGGTTAGGGTTTTTCATCCAAATCTCAGAAGTTATGAAGGGTTGTGATGACCTAACCCTAGATGGAGATGGTGGTGGTGTAACCGGATCTAAGGTGAGATATCATTCCCTATTGATTTTGTTAGTTTTAATTTATTTTTGTTAGGATATGATTAGATCAAGTAATTGTTTGGAGAAGAAGTTTGATGGATTAAGGTTAGGGTTTGATTGATTTAATTTAATGATTATTTGATTTGATTTTTATGGATCTCAAAGGAATTCTTAAGATCAAATTAGATTTATTAGTTTTGGGGATTTAATGGCCATTTTCGGGTTGATTTTATGCTTGGACGTAAATCGTGTTTTTGACTATGATAGAGTCGTTTCTGGAAAAAATGTATTTGACAAACAGAAATAGGTTTTGAAAAGAGCTTTCCAACGAATCATTAATCGTCCAATTCGGAGTTATGGATAGAAAGTTATGGTTTTTAAAAGATTTCTGTGCAGTTTATTGAAATTCAAATATTTAGCTTGATGACCAAGTTTGATGAATGTTAGAGATTTAGATGATCCCAAATTTGATGTTTAATGAAGTATAGTTTGTTTTGCGGGTTTTGATGATTTTATTGATCTTGAGAACTTAAATAGAATCTTAAATCGATAATTTGGTTTAATGGGATCAATGAATATTGATTGGATATTGTTGTTATTTGGATGTAAATTGATTGGATTTGAGTTACTCGATCATGGAATTATAGTTGAGCCTTATTGGATTTGTCCAAATATTTATTCGAGGATTGATCGATCATATGGGTCTTATGGAATAAATGGATATTGATTATCGGATCGGATCATTGTGAGTATATGAGTATTCTAATATTTATTCGAAGTTGGGATTTTCATTAGGACTTTGAAGTGAGTTGTTGATTGTAGGTCTATAAGATATCGACTTTTTGGATTATTGGGCATAGTGCTGTTATAAGTTGGTTGTCAGTTGTTTGGGTCGTGATTGATTGTTTCTGATCTATTATTGTATAATTGTTCTGCTAAGTTATCAACGTGCGAGTGTGTATCGTTGATGCTTGCGTGGACCAAAGGTGAGTAGGCCTATTGATTTATTTCGTGTGAGCTTTTGCTCTATAACATTGAATTTCATATGCCAATCATATTTGTGTGATATTATGTGTCATCCATGCATTTATATTTTGATAAATTTGCATGATTTGGATATTTTCTTCATATTGATCAAATTGCATTTTCATTGAATGAAGTTGCATGATTTAATTTATTCATCATGTCATTAAAATAGCATGAATTATGCTATTCATGTTTCAAGAATTAACATAATATATTTTCTGATGCTTATGCTTTCGAAATAATATTTGGATTAAAGATTTTCATTTCCAGAGTTTTGTAAAAATTTAGGACTAGTGGAGACAACCTAGTCTTATGAAATTTTATCAAGATGCATATCATGGCATATTTTCTGGAATAAATCCCCCCGTAGTATTTCGCCTTTGGGGAGGAAGGTCTAGGACTCGAAGAGTCCCAAGATCGGTGAGGAGTGTGGTAAAGCATTCCTTGCAGCGGCAGATTCCTTTGTTTGGAGTTTGCAGCAACCGGGGTGTGCTGGTGTTCTCGTAGTGATGGCAGCGGCGACCCATCAGCGTCTTCTAGATCTGACGTCTCCTCGAGGGAGCTTTTTGAGCGATTTAGTCGCTTGGGGCTTGGCACACCTGTTTTGGGGAACGGTTCTTCCGATTGAGAACCCTACCCGGTCATATCATTTAAGCTGCATCATTTCTATGACGTGGACCAAGGATTGGGCCACGTGATTGCATTAAAACTATATTTTATTAAGCTCATGAATTTAATTTGATATTTTTTTTAAAGAAAATTCTTATTTTATATATATATATATATATATATATATATATATATATATATATATATATAATGATATTTTTTTTAACTCTCATGATTTTTCTGATGTGGGCCAATGATTTGGGCCACGTGTGCATTAAAATATTTTTTTAAAGTTTATGATTTTAAATTGATTTAATAAAATAAAATATTTATTAAATGAAATTCTGATTTTCATAAAACCTTATTTTTATATGTAACTATCATATGAAGTAATTTGTCAGTGGGCTTATTCACTGAGTTAATTGCTCACCATATTCGATATGGGCTGGTTGTTTCATAACCAGGTATTGCGTATTCTGAGGATTAAGATGAAGTTTGAAATTTTCGCATCTTTCAGAAATTTCTTCGACGTAGCGGTTCGAGGATAAATTATAGTTGCGATCAACTATTTAGGTTTGTTTAGTTTAGATGTCTCCCACAGGGGTGGTTTAGTATGTCTTTTCATTCTAGTATTTTGTTTATGTCAGACTCTGATATTTTGTAAGACCGTTAGTGGTTTGTAACTTTTGGATATTGTTTTTATGTTTTATCACTTTCAATTTTTATTATATTAGTATTGTTTTTTTTCAAGTAAAAGAAAAAAAAAGGCTGTAAATTTTGGTCTTATATTTGGATTAAGTTTAGTAGCGACACATTTACCGTCCGATAAGCGGTTAGGTAAATGTGGGGCGTCACACATGGGTTCGGGGGTGTTACAAGTTATTTCTTCAATGACATAAATCAAATTGTCTTATGCTTGATTAGAGACTATTTGATGTGTATTTTGTCTAATTAAAAAATGCTGAATAGGGGAGCTACCATTTTACTATATCTGAAATTTTAATAAGAAGGATAACTCTTAATCATTTTTCATGGCATACTTGGTGCTTGTTTTGTATTAGCTCAATACAATGGATTATAACTTTAGTTATAACTTATAACTATCTTAAGAGATTAGCAGACATCTTAGGTTCTGTTTTTGTTATTTCGTATTGTTTGGAGTTGCAAGATTGATAGATGACAGACAATAGATTAGATTAATATCAGTCAAGGAAGATTATATGGAACCTTAGAAAGGGCAACTGAGAATGGTACATGCTAGAAATGTATCTATGATTAGGACAGATTATTAAGATAGTGTTGGATTTTGAATATATATGATTTATTTTAGCATTTAGATCTTTTAGTTAGGATTAGATTTATTAGCCTTTTGAATCATTATTTGGAGGACAAATAAATTGTAGCAATCTATAATTGAGCATTGTAGGTACTTGACCTCATTTGCATTTATTTTCAGGATATGTTAGTGCTGTTTTGGTGCTTGGAAGTGTTGATATTACTTGACCTCATTTACATACAGTGAGTATTAATTTCTTCTAGGACAGTAATCCTTTTTTTTTGTTACATCGAAACATCATCTGAGATTGCATCTAGGACAGATTCTATTTGATAGATATACCCTCATGGTTCCACTGACACACTACCATTTGCTAGCATGGGTTCTGGTTCACTTGCTGCAATGGCTATCTTTGAATCAAAATATAGAGAAGGCCTTACTGTTAGTTACTCCATTGATGCATAACTTTTATTAATTGTTGCGTCATGTTTGTGTGTGTATGTGTTTAGGGAACAAACGTAGGAAGCATACATGCTTATGTGTTAATGGAGGCCAGAGGGATTCAAAAAGGGCAGTAATAATTGGGATGTGCATGCATAGTTATCCCCTGGTTTATGTGGATTATCTCATGATCATTAGATGATTTTTGTAATTAACTTGTATATTTGTACTTCCAAATAGATTCAAATACTATCTTTTATATGATATTTTTAGTTTTATTTTTTGTTTGAGCAAATATCTAATTTAGAAATGCATGTAATAAAAATTGTAGGAATAATTTCAAATGACTTTCAATATGTAGCGATGGTTAAAAACTGTTGCTATATCATGATTTGCTATGGTTGAAGGTTTTCAACCGTTGCCGTACCCTTCAATTCTTAAAATTGGATGCACTGATCCTGATGGTTATTAATCATCACTATAAGGTCTGTATAATAATGGTTTTAACTGTCATCATACATATGTCAAAATATCATTATATACATAATAAGACACTACATATAAAAATGTATGCATAAACGTCATTAAATGTATTAGAAATGGATTTATAGTTTATGATGATGGTTATAAACTGTTACCGTCACTGTAACCTACTTCTCTTGTAGTGAAAATAATGACCTAATTAATTCAAAAGATAGATGGTTCCTTTTGAAGGTCTTCAAATCTTCAACTTGTGCTTCACATTAAGCAATTTTCAACTAATAAATCCAAAATTTATATGGATTGATTCAAGACAAGAGTGACAATTTTTTAGTGGAATTAATCAACAATAACTATATTTAGTTGGAAAATGATACACTATGACCAGTTCACAGTAAAAAATTCAGACCCTACGTAGGATCCGACGTGGACAACACTGATGACGTGGCTCCTTCGTCTCATTTTTATTAGGCGGGACCAACTATAGCTTAAATTTTGAAATTTGAATCACTGTTACAAGTCGTCTGAGTTCGCATTAAATCGTTGAATAGATGTTTCTGACGATGACATGACATGATCCTGACACAGTTTTGCAGCATGGATCCCAATATTATGTAGGTATATACGACTTTCGAGAGAACATGTACTATGATATCTTAGTATGTACCTTGACCAACAATTTTTGCAGGTGTTGGGTGGATATCGAGGAGAGTTATCTAAGATGTGACAAAACTCTTTCGTCCCCCACAAAAAAAGACACTCTCTCTCTCCCCCTCTCCGCATCACCGTCTCTGATCGCCCTCTCTGCCTCACCCCATCAAATCTCCACCTCACCCTATCATATTTCCGTCTCACTGTCTCTCATCTCCCTCTCCGCCTCACCGTCTCTCATCTCCCTCTCCTCACCGGTTCTGATCTCCCTTTCATCCTCACCGGCTGTGATCTCCCTCTCCGCCTCACCGGCTTGGATCTCCCTTTCCTCCTCACCGGCTCTGTTCTCCCTCTCCACGTCACCCATTCTCATCTCCCTTTTCTACTCACCGGCTCTGTTCTCCCTCTCCGCCTTATCGTTTCTTCTCCCTCTCCGCCTTATCGTTTCTTCTCCCTTCCATTCACTCTCTCCCAGTACACATTTTCTCTTATCTCTTCCATAGAACAAAAAAATTATTTATCCAGTTAACTTTCACCTGTTGTTGCTCTGGAGGAGACCACATAGCGATGGAGGCTGGGTGATTTTTTTTGTCTAATTTTTTTTTTACTCTTTCGAACAATTTTCAATGTTACTTCAATACTTTTAATGTTATATCTGTTTGTTTTCTTTTTATCTTAAATCAATTTCTACTCTTCTATGTTATGCCCTTTCGGAAATATATTTTGTCTTTCCGTGAGTTTTTGGTTGAATAGTTATAAATCTACATGATTTAAAATAGTATATACCACTTTAATGTTAGTATATACAAGTCTAAGTAGTAAGCTATCAGTACTAAATTTCTATTTTATAAATTCTTCAAAGATATAGATTAATTTCACAACAACTTAATTTTGTACCTTAATTCCATTTCTGCTCTTGAATTGTCTTTAATGTCATCACATATTTTTGTTGGAGATATATGTTCATAAATCAAAGCACATTAATGCTTCACATGTTTTCATTTTTTTAAAATTAGGAAACATCATCTAATGAGGTATATGCTTTGAAAAAAAGTGCATATCAGTCTATTTTGAGTTGAATGAACCCTTTTTAGTAAGTATAAAAAGGGTTTAATTCGGGTATATACAACATCTAATGAGGTATATGCTTTCCATAATTTCTAATGTGTATAGACTATGTTTTAGGCAGAGAATAAAAAATTGAGTGTAAAAACACTTTTTAGAGTGTGATTTGACAACAACTGGTTACTTCTTTGCCTTATTTTTTTAATTTAATGTATGCACGATTTTTAAGATTGATTTGACAACTGCAGTCCGAGTTCCCATGCCTGCATGTACGTCAGCTTCAATGCAGCCAAAAAATGATGGCTCCGGGGGTAGTTTGGTCCTTTTCTTAAATGTCTTTTCAGATGCCATTTGTAACGACGCATGTGCCCCTCCTTATGTTGAAACAGAGGGCAAATATGTAATTCTGCATAGAATATGAACAGTTTGATTAGCTTCTTCTATCCTTCCCTGCAATTTTACTTGAATACACACCATTTGAAAGTTTTTTCGTGGGCAACCAACCTCTGAACGATCACCATTTTCAACCTCTCTTTCACCCAAACATTTCTTCATAGATCACCATGGATTCCGGCATGAATGTGAAGGTATATACCTGAACATCTCAAATTCATCAATGTTCTTGTTTATCATCTAATAGCCACGATTTTGTGGTTGTAGGCAACGTTGAAGAAAGTGAAGTATACATCGAAGCCCATTAACACGAGGTGCACAACCACCCGCATAGTGGATTTCATGAAGGCTAACAACCTAAGTGAAAGGCCCCTGATTATCAAGGATACCGCATTTGGGGTTTTTCTTGATATCCCTCCATTTAGAACTGAGAAGTGTCTGTTGGAGAGCATTTTGTCCTTCTGGAACCCGGACAGGGAGAAGTTCATTGTGAAAGGGAGGGAACTGCGGTTTACCGCATCAAATGTGGCGGTAATTTTTGTCTAACGACGCGCGGGATACCTGTGGTGGAACATAACAAATCTCTTTCGTCAGCTTTCTATAGAGAATATTTCACTTCACATAATGTGAAGTATCCCATAGTAATCGAAATAGAGAAAGCGATGAGGGAGCTGGTTGTGAAGGATGATGAAAAGTCTGCCAAAGACTTTGGGAAGTTTTTATTGCACATTTTTGTAAATGTATTATTTTGCAGGTCCAATTACGCATGTCCACTCGAGTTGGTGGATATAGTGGAAGACCTGGACAACCTGGGTCAATATGCATGGGCTAAGGCCGTGCACATTGACATCATGAAAGCTCTGAGGCGTTCGTCATGGAACCTGGAGAGGGCAGGTGGGTCAGACGCCTTAGATGGAAAAGGATACTTCAATGGTTGTGCCATAGCTCTCAACATAAGTCTGCTGGTTTGACATGTATGATGTATCCTTGTATTTGCGTTATATATACTTTTTCTAATATAGTATATACGTGTTGAATTGGTTGACCATATTCTTCTCTTAATCTGTTTTCTAGATAATTTTTGAGGCATATACCATAGTCAAGTCGGTATATAGATAGTATATACTTCTTTTAATGTAGTATATGCTCTATTGAATTGGTTTTGCTTATACATCTCTCAATCAGTTTCATAGATATGTATGAACGTATATATCGAATTAATTCGGTATATAAAGTGTTAACAAATCATATAAATACACTATGCTCTTGTCATATAGATGATTAAATTATAAAATGTGTGTTTTCAGGTTTGTTGTACGAGCATGTTGAGATAGGTCAATCTGGGGTTGGATGGCCCCGCATCCACAAATGGAGAAATATGCCATGTGGAAGGAAAACAACATACACCAGACTATTCCACGAGTTAAAATCGGAAGAGATTCACCAGAAGATTGATTTTATTGAAGAGGAGAGGGTTTTGTTGCCTGAAGTGGAGGAGGATGATGACAATGCCGCTCCAGAAACACACAATGTGTTGATGCCCATGTCTTCAGGTTTCTATTCAGTAGAGGATCTAAGAAAGGGGCTAGAAAGGGTTTTGCACATGCCCATGCCAATTAACGCTGTTTCACCATCCACTTCTTCACCAAATATGAAGAGGAAGAGGGAGCAGAGGGAACAGAAGTTGGTGAACAAGGACATGGATAAAAAGGTCAAACCGGTACCAAGTAAGAGAACACCAGACAAGGTGGAAAAGAAGAAGGTTGGTATGGCTGAAGCAAAATATGCTTCTTCATCAAGCAAGAGAATGACATCTCCCAGTCCAGGTATATACCACTTCAATACTATCATGTGCTTTAATAAATATGTTGCACACAATTGACATGATTTGTTAACAGCACTGGGGAACCCGAGAAAAACAAGAGCATAAAAATTAGCAACAGAATTTGTAAACAAAGCAGTTATGGAAAAAAAGCCAGCAAAACGAGAGCGATGGAAAAACAAGGTATATACGTTTATCAATGTGGCATACACGCTTAAAAATCTTTCATATGCATTTATGACTTAGTTTGTGGTTCAATAGGTAAGAGAATTGGATCAATAGAGCGTATGGTGAAAATTAAAAGGAGTAACATTCCAAAGCAATGTGAAAAATCCAAGGAGAACCAAGGGGATGTGGCCAAGAAAGGGCCAAAAGGTGTGGGGGCAACTAAAACAAAAAAAGGGTTACAACGATGGAAGTAGCAGGGGGGTGCGATGAGAGGAGCGGCCGAAGATAATAAGCCCGAGGACCACGCAGCAATGGAGGCATGTGAAGTGGAAGCATTAGTCAAAGTGACAAAAGGGGTTGACTCTATCCTTGATGATATTCTAAACATCCCCACCCAGGAGGGGAAAGCAGAGGAAGAGGAATCAGACAAAGAGAAAACAGTTGATGAGAAGAAGGTGGAGGAACAATCGATTGATGCTGAGGTCGACATGAAAGAGAAGACTGATGATGAGGTCGTACTGAAAGAGAAAACGGATGATGATGATGTCCTGATTGAGGATAACAAATGCTTCGTTGGTCCGAAGAGGAAGAGAACAGTGACTTTGAGGAAGGGACCTCTCACATGTTCAGCAGGTATAAGTTTGTAAATCTCACATCTTAGTTCAATTATTGTGAAATTGATTTTCGGGTATATACTCTGTTTGAATAGGTATATATTTAATTTATTCACGCATATACATTGTTTGTTGATATATTACTTTATTCCTGAAAGCTGCTGGGTTATCAAAGCCAATGACCGATGTTGGGGAGACAGTGGGACCGAAAACAAGGGGAAGACTATTGTCTCAACAACAACAAACCAAAAAACCCCAGGAAAAAGGCTTCCGACTAAATCCAATATGCCAAAAACATACAAACAGACAGCGAAAGAGAAACATGTGCAGTTGTCAGAGGATGAATAGGTTGCGTTGGCCTGCCATCTGTCAAAGATGGAGCAGAGGAAATTCAACCAGTCTACAGAGAGGTCACTAATGTCTTCAGACAGGCTAGTATATTCTTGCATAAAAACATAGAAACCATATATGAAAATGCATTCCACATACATAACATATACATTCCTACTTATATAGAACTACCCCAGAAAACAAAGATGCACCCCAAAAGAGATAGCTCTGATTGATAAATTTTTGGAGAATCCCCTCATGGATGATTCTCCAGCGTGGGAGGTACCAGATGATGGAAGCACTGTCCATACTATGGTCACTAGGAGACATCTATTCGAAGTGATTTCGAATCAGTGGCTCGGAGAAGAGGTGTGAATTAATTGAAGAATATATGTCTGATCACGTTATATGCTCGTGCTTTAATACTTATTTGACTTATTATATTATGTATGTTTTTCTTTCTGATTTAGGTGATTGATGCATTTTTTAGACTTATGGCAATGACTACTGCAAATAGGAGAATTCTATACATCTCAGCAGCTTTCAATGCAAGAAAAATATTTTGAATATTTCAAATGAAATAATCCATTTTAATTAGTGTATGCCATTATTTAACTGGTATATACCAGTCTAAAGTGGTATATGCTTCACTCATTTTGGTCTAAAAAGTAAATTCTGATTACAGCAATACATTGTTGGAGGGCTGGAGAGATGTGAATGCTTTTTTCAAGCTTACAAGTGGAAGGTGGAGGAGGATGTTCTCACCCAAGCGAAGGCTGTCCCTGTTCCTATGTTCACATTACATCATTGGTTTCTCCTTGTCATCGACTTGATGAACAGTCAGTTCCTCCTGTATGACTCCCTACGCAAGAAAGAACATACTGCTTGGGCGGGGAAGGCTGTCAAGATATTGTAAAAAACTGTGCTACAAGAAACAGTGGAGTGGCCACTCATTTCTGATGTTCCTGCTCCGCAGTAGTCTGGGGGCCAAGACTGCGGCGTCTACATATTGTCGGTTTCATCGGGAAGGCCTCCCAGATGGTGCGCGGGTGCGCGCGTGCGTGTGTGGGGGTTCTTCGGGGATTCGGATCGGAGGTGTGCCCTGGCGGGCTCGGTCGGATCGTCTTCTTGGAAGGGTGAGGGGTGTCGTTCCTGGTTGGGGCGCCCGATAGCGGCTCAAGAGGATTCAGGGGTTTGTGTGATCGCCACCTGCTTTTTCTAAAAGCAGGAAAAGGTTGTGGTGGATTTGATCGGGTGTCCGCTCTGAGACACGGATATACCGTACACAGAGGTGAAAAAATAGATAATCCTATTCTTCTTCCGGGGCTTGACTAAAGGAGTCTTGGGACATAGGGGGTGCAAATGGGGTGTGTATATGGGGCGGCTACTAGGGTTTAGCCGTCCAGGACCTGGTCTGATTTGGGCAGAACTTCGGTAGGAAATGAGTTTGGTTTTTGGACAGAGGCTAAGCTAGGTTTAGCCCGGGTTTCTGGAGGGTGGGATGAGAGGGTATTTTATGTAGGGAGATGGGTATTTCTCTCAAAAGGGGCTCTCTCTCTCTCTCTCTTGGGATTTCTAGTGGGGAAAGGGAATGTGAATTGTGGGATGTTGGTGTTTGAATGGTTGTGTGAATTGGTGGTGATGGGTTTAAAGGCTTGGGACCTCCTCTATTTATAGTAAAAGAGAGGCAGGGGAATTTCCAGGGGGTAATAGAGTGGGTTGGCTTCGATTAGACCCCTCATTAATTCTCTGGTCCTTCTGTCAGGACCAGGTGAAGGGCGGCTAGTCCTAACTAGCCGCCCAAGATGGGGCGGCTACTTCATGGTAGCCGCCCCTATCATAACCTGCCAAACGTCCGATATCTGACAGGCGGTGGCTTGGGTCGGTTACTTGGGTTGATCCAGTCAAGGTTGGGCGGCTAAAGGTCATTACCCGCCGCAATGATCAGCATTTAATACTGCTTTATGTCCCATCCAGGGGACTGGTCCAAAGACGGTCAGGGGGGGCGGCTAGTGCTAACTAGCCGCCTGGTATGGGGCGGCTAGTTAGGTCTAGCCAGGCGGCTAGTTAGGTCTAGCCGCCCCTTGCCAGGGACTCAGGGTTTCTGGGTTTCTAGTTCTCGGCTTAGGGCTAGGGTTGGGGTTTAGGTCAGGTTAGGGTTAGGGTTTCTGGTTTAGGTCAGGGCTAGGGTTCGGGTTTGGGTTTAGGTTAGGGTTTCCGGTTAGGGTTAGGGTTTGGGTTTAGGTCAGGGTTAGGGTTTTAAGGCTTCTTGAACTTTGGTTCTCTTTTTAGATGTCCAAATGTGGGATATTTTCGTGTGTTACTTGAAGTATTTTCTGTCTCTCTGGACGGTCAAAATTGGGGTATCTACAATTGTCCCTCATCGGACGGAGTCTTTGTGTGAAGCAGGAAAGACTTCGACCGATGATAAGAAAAGAGACCCCTATTTTGGCCGGCCCGACCTTCAAGAAGTTATGCCGATACGAACAGTACTATTCAGGGAGTTTATTTAGACTGTCAGAGGCTAGGTCTTGACTTAGAACTTTTAGCCGAAAGGATGATCCAGGTGGAAGGCGGGGAGAAGTAAATGGTGAGTGATCCAACCCGCGGTCGGGGTTCTTAGCTATCGTGCGCGGAGCAGCCCAGCGTCAGTTTCCTCGTGCCTACCGTTCCCATGCTTGGGAAAACTCAGCAAGGAGGGATATCGCCGACAGAAAGCAAGTAAAAGTTTGATTTGGTGAATTGGATCATCCGAAGGATAAGAACTCTGGAAAAGAACCAGAATTGAAGAAATTTGAATTTGAACGGTACTGAAAGTGTGGCAAAACTTCGGGAAAGTCATGTTTGGTCAAGTAGTGTCTGGAAATAAACCAATACATGGCTGTTTGGTGTGGAGAACCTTGGAATTTAGGGCTGAAAAGAGATTGGAAAGGGGTTTTTAATGAAAACGGAGAAACTGGGAGGGGCGGCTAGTGCTAACTAGCCGCTTGAGAGGGGGCTACTCGCGTGTAGCCACCCCTAGACTGGGTCCCTTATAACTGAAAAGACCCTCTCTCTCCATACGTTTTAAAACAGTTTCTCTTCCCTCCTCTCTTCTTCTCTTCGGTTTCAAACTCAAAAACCCTGATTTCTTTGCCTTTCTTTCCTCCATTTCGACCTCAATCTTTCTCTTTCTCTTGATTCCGAAACCCTAGGTTTGGGTTCTCCTTTTTGTTTTTAAATCGAGGAAGATGACGAGGTCGAAGGCGATCGTTTCGAGGGAAAAACGACCACGGGTGGCTTGTGGAGAGCGTAGCCCGAGCTCTTCATCATCGGAGAGCGATAGGCCGGAGGTCGTGGCCGTGGGAGAGGGTACGGGGACGACGGAGGTGCCACCGACGGACATCGGTGTGGGTAAGGTCGGGGATTTGTCTTCGGGGGCTGTCCCGGAGGTAGGGGGAAGTATGATAGGCTATACACGCAAGAGAAGGCGTGGGGATCGACCGGTGGCGGTCGAGGGGGTGGTTTAGGGGGTTGGAGGATCGATTGAGGGTGCAACCGCGGGGGTAGGGGTCGAGGGAGTTAGCGAGGAGGTGAGGGCGTCGTTGGATGCCCTCGTTGGGATGTTGGACAGGGAGGCCACGGAGGCCAGGGCTGAGGAGGAGGAAAGTAGGGCTATGGGGGCTTTCGCGGAGTTTATCTCCGGCGCGGAGAGAGTGGAGGGGACTGGAGAGGCTAGGGATGAGGCCGGGGAGGCCGAGGGTAAGGGCACCGGGGCTACGGAGGCTGGTGTTGGTGCTGAGGCCGAGGAGGCCGTGTTCGAGGAGGATGAAGAGGAGGGGGATGACGATGGGATGGACGATCCCGATGAGGCCGAGGTGGACGCTCCTGGGTCCACACGGGCCGTGGTATGTTCCTAACCTTTTAGTCTTAGCCTTTTACTTTGGTGTATATGCATGTGTCTTGATGGTATGAATAAATGATTTAGCGTACTTGTGTATGTGTATTTTTAATAAGCATGCTTGGTGTATAAGCTAATCACGGTGGGATGTGTAAGCATGCTGTATGGGTTTGTTTTTTGTAGGGAGGGGGTAATTTCTATATATATATCCATGTTTGTTATATGCATATAAAGGAGAGAGAAGTGATATGGCTAGCATGCGATACTTTTCTACGTGTATATGACTTCGTACGTGTTTGATCGTGGTAGAGCATGAGAAATTGTATGCATGCATTTCATGGGTTCAAGTACATAAGCATAAGCATGATAGGCCGTGATGCAAGAAAGAGTGTGAGTGGTGACCACGGTGGGATGATATATTTTTGTTTGCATGCGTGGTTATATGTAGTTTCTTATTTTCATGCTTCGGTCTTTTATTTTAGTATATGGAAGTTTTACTTTGCTAAGCATGGTTTAAAATGAATTCATAGATTTTGGATTCTCGCCTCTTGATTGCCTTTTCAACTAACACATCTCTTCTTCGTTTGTTTGTAGCGACCGAATCGTATTCGGGCTTTATGGCACGGGACGAAGAGGTGGTATGATGCCTTGGGGCAGGAGGAGAGGAGCTTAGTGGATGGGGCGGGCTTCCGCTCCTTCTTTTTGATCGAGCCGTTCCACGTCCATCGCCCATATGTGGAGGCATTGGCGGAGAGATGGGACCCGGAGAGTTGTACGTTCATCCTCCCTGCCGGCGCTGTTATGCCGACACTCGAGGACGTCCATCGGATCATTGGCCTTCTGGTCTTGGGGGAGGCAGTGATTGCGGCCACCCTTGCGGACTACAAGGGGCTTTTCCGAGAGCTGATCGGGGAATGGGAGTTCGTGGAGCAGGAGCGGACGCTGAACCGGGTCCCTTTGGGGAGGTTTTCGGGGCAGTACGGCCTCGGTTCCTTTACAGAGCGTCAGAAGGGCGAAGCTGCATCTAGCTTCGAGAGGAGGCGGGTGATGATCGAGGTGAGAGAGGCGGCCGCATGCCCACAGAGGGCACGTCGGGAGTTGAGGGCGTTCTTTCTTTACTTCTTCGGCCGAGTCCTCTTCTCGACGGCCTCCGACAAGGTTTCTTCTCATTTTCCTTGCTGATGAGGGACCTAGAGGGTATGGGGCGCTATGCTTGGGGAGCGGCGATGCTTGCCCATCTATTCACGGAGCTCTCGAAGAAGGTCAAGAGGGCCGGGGGAAAGAACCTTGGCGGCTTCGCGCCATTTCTTCAGGTATGTGTAAGTGGTAAGTGTCTTCTTCTTGGTTTAGCTCACTTTGATCATATGATAATTTCCCTCTTGCTTTGCTAGGTCTTCGAGTACGAGCATTTCGCCATCGATCGCTCGACTTTGGCTCCGTTTGATCATGCCCTCCCTTGGGCTATGAGATGGGAACCCCGGAGGTCTTCTCGCTTGCATCGCCTTGCCCACTTCCGAGAGGCCTTCCGCGTCTTGTCGGAGGAAGAGGTATAAGTTTTCTCCGAATTTCTTTGGCTTGTATTTGGTTTTCTTTTGACTAAGCGCTTTTCCTTTCTTTCGATGCTTTTTTAGATGACGTGGAGGCCTTACTCAGAGGAGGTTCCCGAGGCTCTGGCGCGAGACGTCTGGTTGATCTATTTCAATGAGGTCGTGTTCCATGCGATCAGCCGGGTCGTCCGCCAGCTTGGGTATTACCAGTGGGTGCCCGATCTTCTGCCGCGGCGCCCCTCGATTCCGGTGGCCGGGATTCCTCGGGACACGAACCTCCCGAGGAATTACGCTACATATGTGGCGGGATGGATGAGCCGAGGTGTCTTGGTGGAGCGCCATCCTGAGGTGACTTCGAGTGACGAATACCTAGCTTGGTATCGTCAGGAGTATGCGGGTATCCTCGGGACGATGGAGGAGGAGATTCCGGATGCCTACGTAAGTTTGGAAAATCCTTTTTCCTTTCCTCGTTCTCCCTTGCTTGAGTATTTTCTGAATGGTATTTCCTTTTGTAGGTTGAGTTGAATGAGATGGAGAAGAGGCTCAAGACCGCCAATGAGCACCTCCAAGCGCGGACCAGGCAGATAGAGGCGTTGCGGATGCAACGGAGACGTATGCAGGACCAGGTCTGGGTCCTCGAGGCTCAGGTGGATGCTCTGTCGAGAGCGAGGGCTGATGGTACTTCTTCTTCTTCCGCCCCTCCGCCTTCCATGGTTTCCGAGCGAGAGCTCGAGCTGACAAGGGAGTTAGATGCGGCCCGAAGTGAATTGACGGCCATACGGATGGAGCTGGGCCAGGCGAGGGGTAGGGCTTCTCGGGCTGAGGAGGAGACGGACCGGCTGAGGTCCATGATGGCTTTGAGAGAGGAGGGGTTCATTACCCTAGGCCGTGAGAGGGACTCCCTCCAGATGAGGGTGTCGGAGTTAGGCTTCAGCGGGCGTTCCTAGAGGTTTGATGGGGGACTTGGTTCATTCGCTCCAGGCGGCCGGGGATAGGGACCGAGAGGAGCTCAGGGCATCAGAGGCGAGGGCGCGGGAGTTGGAGGAGAGGTTGAGGGCTGCCGAGGATCGGGCCAGGGCGACAGAGAGTCGCCTCCGTCAGAGATTGGAGAGGAGGGACAGAGATATGCAGCAGGTCCATCTCTAGGAGGTGACTATGAGGGGGAAATTGGTTGGAGGGGGCTTTATGACCGAGGCGGACCTCGACATTCTTCCGCTTGAGCCTGACCATTCTCTCTCGGCTTCCTTGGCTACCGGGGCCACCTTCAGCCCTGCTTCTCGTCCTTCGGCGTCTCGAAGTCGTGGGATATATGCGAGGGCTGCGTCTTCGGTTCGAGAGACTCCTACCGCTCCTGACGCTCCAGAGGTTCAGTCCTCTCCTCGGCCACCGCTCCCTTCTCAGCTAAGCCAGGATGTTCCTCCTACTCAACCTCCAGCGGATGATGATACGCCGAGGTATAGCTTCTTTGTGTCTTAGTTTTAGGTAGAAGAATGGTATATGTGCGAGAAATTCATGTTTTTCTTCTTTTGTTTTGACTCAATTGATTATTTCAGTGAAGTATAGCTCAAGACTTCAGAGTTTTGGAGCTCTTGGAGGAAAAAGATTCTTTTTTACGCTCTCTTAGGTTTAGAAAAATAATCTATGTTTATGGTTTTGGTGGGACAATTTAATTTCTCGTTTGTATACATGGTTTAGAATAATTTGCATGGATGTTTAGGTATTTAAAGAGCTTCCTTATTTAGACAAACACGTATTTCGTGGATGGGTGATTTTGGTGTTTTTATATGTTTAATTCATGGATGGGTGTAGGGTTTTGATATATAATTGTTTTAGCATGGTATCTATACAGGTTTGGTGTATGAATATGTGTATGAAATGTGTACATGCAGGTTTTGGGAAGAATTGATCTCAATAGGTAAAGAAGTGTTGAAGAGTAGATTAGACATGGACTAACATAACTGAAATAGGTGCAGGCAAGGGGCGGCTAGTGTAAACTATCCACCCAGTTAGGGGCGGCTAGTTGTGCTTAGCCGCCCCCTGCCTGGGGCATCCTCACCTGAAACAAAGGGCAGGGGCGGCTAGTGTAAACTAGCCGCCCAGTGAGGGGCGGCTAGTCGAGTTTAGCCGCCCCCTGCCTGGGGCAATTTGGTTCTGCTGCTCCTGTCTGCTGCTGCCGCTGAAAGTCTTTGTGACCGTTTCAACCTTCGGGGCCTATAAAAACATTCCTTCCATGGACCAAGTGTTAAATCTGTCCAGATTGCGCCCCTGCACTGACTTTCGAGCTCTTTCTTGCTTGAATTTTCAAGGGCTACAATCCATCTTAAGGTGAAATGGAAAAGATAATGCGCGAAAGTAAAGTGCGGGAGACCATGCTTTAGTATGCAAGGAAGGGATTCCAAGTGCGTGAGAAAAACTCTTAAGTGTGTGTAAAGGTGGGATAATTTCTTCTCAGGCATGTGCGGCAAGGGCACGAAATGAGTGGGGACAATTTTAATATTTAGGTACGGGGGGTCAACTTTAATATTCCAAGAAAATCGGATGCCAATGTTTTTTGGAAAAGGAAAATGCAAGCTTATGCGTAAGTGTAGTTGGCATAAGGGGGCATTTTAGTTCTTCAATGGTTTCTTACGTGAGAGGGTAATGTTCTCGACTTTCTGAAGTAAAAGATGCCATCAAGTCCCTGTGGAGGAGCCCTTGTGGTCACCCATGTCCAAACCAGGATTGTATTTGAAAGGTATGAGCCTTAGGTGCCGATTTTTCTAGGTTCGTGGTTTTCAAATGCTTGATCGTATTATTTTAAACATGCTGAAAAATCCATGAGTGTACCAGGAGTCAAGTCAAATAAGCTTCTCTTGGATAGGCAAGTTTCTAAGTAAACTCATGTGAGTGTGTGTAGTTGTAAATCTAGAAATGATCTACCTTTGGTCGAAATTTCGCCTTTCCCAGTAGACATGGTTCGATTTTGAATCCCATTACAAAAATAAAGGGGGGGGGGGAGAATGGGGTAAGAGTAATATCTTCCTTTCAGGCAATATTTTAGAATTGTCCCAGTCTAACACATGTCTTACTTTCTAGGTCCCTCTGGCTTTCTTCTTTTTACCACTTCTTTATTTTGGGTGGAAAGTACAGTCCGTTGTTTGGACCTGTACTGGTATAGCCGTTGTCTAGCGTATACCGTGCGTAAAGGCGTGAAAGCCTGCTAAAATAGAGAGTTTAACCCGTTCACTTGGGTGTTATTTTTCTTTTGTTGGCCTCTTATTGCCTGATTTTTTTTTATTTGAGGGGGGGGCTCTTCTGTTTTTCACCCCGATTCTTTTCGTGCTTCCCCTCTAGAAGTGTTTGTATAGTGCCAGAGCCAGTTTTTGGACATATGCCAGGTCTAGGTAACTCCTCATTTTGACCTAGGGTTAATACGAGTGGGGCGGAAATAAGGGATGTTTTGCTTTGGGGGTTTTAAATTGTCCCAGTCTACGGGGTAAGCAATTTCTCTTCTTTCAGGTGAATCTAGTCCAGTTATACGTGTGTGAAGGAAACGACATGATTTGGCGGAGATGTGTTCAAATAGACACGAGTTTATCTTTGAGAGTCTTATAATTCTATCATCAAGTACTAAATGCTGGAAATCGCAGGAAGGAAGAATAATAGTTCTCAAGTATTGAAAGCTATTCATGCATGAAATTTCTTTAGATAAAGTGCATTCCACGAACCTGGAACCTCGACTCCTTTGGCATCTACCAGGCGGTAGGCATTCCCGGAATAGGCATGGGTGATCACATAGGGTCCCTCCCATGTGGGTTGCAACTTTCCTCTTGGGTGAGGCTGTCTTGATGGCATGATTTGCTTGAATACTAATTCTCCGATTTCAAATTTTCTTTTTATTACTTTCTTTTCAAATGCCATTGCCACCCTTTTTTGGTAGGCCTGGGCATGGTCTACCGCTCTTAATCTTTTCTCATCTAGTAGTTCTCTCTTTTTGGTATTTTTTTGATATTATATGTTTTTCGAAAGTGTGTATTGGTAAACAAAAACCTTTTTTTTGTTATCCTTTTCTTTGGATAAAGCATGTAAAGTATTTTAGAAATAGGAAAAAAGATAGTATATAGCACTGAAGGATAACCTTCAGGAAATGATGGTGCAAGGTGAGTCCTTTATGGAGGCTCAAATTGCAGGATCTTTAGGGGAATGATACTTGAATTTTCTGATGTATCATT
Source organism: Acorus calamus (assembly GCA_030737845.1). Lineage (NCBI taxonomy): Eukaryota > Viridiplantae > Streptophyta > Magnoliopsida > Acorales > Acoraceae > Acorus > Acorus calamus. The sequence goes on from CM060870.1 coordinate 15,514,849, forward strand.
GGCTGTGTATTCGTTCTCCTCTATCTTGAAGCGCGTTTGACGCCTTCTTAGCCCCTGTTGTTCAGCGTCTATTCTGATAGCATCTATTAGAATATCAAATCCTAAATATCGTTGAAAATGCAAGTGGTGCTTAGTCTGCCTTGAACCCTTAGTAGGAAGAGAATATTTCCTCAAATAGGGGTCAATCAATAAAGATGTGGATATGGAAAAGCAAGTCACAGGGGTGACTATTGACTGAACTGGTGCAAGAGAGCACGAATCAACGTGATGTTGAGTCTCTAATGATGGTGAGAGTGAAGACTCTTCGACTGGAGTAATCAGGGGCTTATGGATCTGATATAGAATAATTGATTTGGATATTGCAGGGGAATCCGGAGGAAAGATCTCCTTAGGTAGATGAGATGGCAAGTCTGGCAATTTGGATGGCTTGACTGCTCCCTCAAATTGTGCATTTTTAAATATGAGTGGTTCTGGTTCAAAGATATGCATAATTGTTTGAACTGGATCTGGATCAATCTGAGAATCTGATGAGTCAGAAGGTGAGTCATCCGAGACCACCAGGGTAGGTTCGACGAGCATTGATATGATTTGATCTTGAGTAGGTAGAGACAAATTCAGATTTAATTGGTTGTATGGATTGGATGATAGATTCAGGTTGTATTGGGGAAGGGTAAAAAAGTTCTGCTAGTTCTCCAGCCAAAAACTCTTCATCATCGTCACAGTCCTGCTTGGGAAATTCTACGGGTTCAATAGTTTCAGGTACTGGAGACTCATAGGTCGATGGGGGAGGAATAACGGTGTATTTCCTTTGTGGTGGTTGCTGGGGAACAAAGGATTGTGTCCTCGATGTAGCAGGGGGACATGCAGGAAGAACAATGGCTGCATTGCTATTGGGTTGACTAGGTCGTACCTGGGAGAAATAGTTCAATGGTCGGATGGGATCTCCCTTCATGGGTTGAACCAGGATGGGCACGGGTACTTGTTCTGTGTATAGGGGGAGGGGTATGATAGGGTTTGGGTGTATTAGAGAAGGTACTGGAAGGATTAGGCCGCCCGAAATGATCCTAGGCAGGTCTTCTGGTTCTTCCATCAAGGGTACTATAGTAGGTTCTAGCTTTTGCTTTCCAATATTCGTTACAGGATCTACACGTACAGAGATCTGATTTATAAAGTTTTGGAATATAGGACTTAGTCGTGTCGGCACGGGGGTGGGTTCCGATTGAGGAGTGAAAATTTGATTAGCTTGCCGAGGTGGCGCATATCCGGATGAACCGGGTGTGTACTGTCTCAGAGCCATTCCTCGATCGTGAACACGCGCTCCGTTCGGGTGGAGTGCCGATACTTGGGTAATAATCCCCTCTACCATGGGGGTTTGTGCCTTACGAGGTGGTTGTCCAACCCTATGGCTGATAGGTGGGGACTGGGTTTGGACTACTGGGACTGCACAACAGGAAATCTTGTTGTGGCGGTCAATTAGAAGCTGATACGTAGTACAGTCTCCGTACGAAAGGCTGGTACGAAGTTCTAGACTCAGGCTCTGTAACATCATGCCAATATCTTGACATTCTGTGAGTTGCAGGCCAGTTCGGTGGACAAGTGTGCGCCACCGAGACATGTATTGCTCAAATTCCTCCCTAGGCCTCATTCTCTCTACGGTTAAATTCGAAATAGAGGGGGTTCTAATCCTCTGATAACCGTAGCGGCCCAAGAATTTCTTGCTTACAGCCGAGAAATTCGACAAGTGATCTACAGGGAGGGTGGAGAACCATTGTACTGCTTCTCCTTTCAATGATTTCTGGAAGAGGAAGACTAGCAGAGGTTGATTATCTAAAAACGGGCGTGCGTCTAGATAAAAGGTAGTTAAATGAATGTCTGGGTCTCCACGACCGTTATACCGGTGAAATTTGGGGATTTTGAATCCCTCCGGTAGGTGAACTAACGGGATTTGTCTCAGGTTATGTAGAGACATGTGTTTGGGGGCTAAGGGACCAGTCTCGGTGGTGTGATTTAAGGGAACGAATGTAGATATAAAGCAGTAAATAAAGCGGTAAAGGATTGCGCAGTGGTGTGCGGCTTACAAAGCAGTAAAGGATTGCGCAGCGGTGTGCGGCTTACAAAACAGTAAAGGATTGCACAGTGGTGTGCGGCTTACAAAGCAGCAAAGGATTGCGTAGCGGTGTACGGCTTACAAAGCAGTAAATGATGCAGTGATGCGAAGTAGAGGAGGATCTGATTCGAGGGGTGGGAAATTGTAACATTCCTAGAGGGTTGATAGCATTCTAGTCAAGCTTGTAAAAGGGGGCAGAAGAGGATTAGCTTTTGTTGTTTTTCACGAGGGAGGTCCCACCGTGATCGTCAGATTTGTCGGTGTCGTCGGGAAGGCCTCCCGGATGGTGCGCGGGTGCGCGCGTGCGTGTGTGAGGGTTCTTCGGGGATTCGGATCGGAGGCGTTCCCTGGCGGGCTCGGTCGGATCGTCTTCTCGGAAGGGTGAGAGGTGTCGTTCCTGGTTGGGGCGCCCGATAGCGGCTCAAGAGGATTCAGGGGTTTGTGTGATCGCCACCTGCTTTTTCTAAAAGCAGGAAAAGGTTGGGGTGGATTTGATCGCCTACGTGGGGAGTTTGTGGGGTCTCCGCTCTGAGACACGGATATACTGTACACAGAGGTGAAAAAACAGATAATCCTATTCTGCTTCCGGGTCTTGACTAAAGGAGTCTTGGGACATAGGGGGTGCAAATGGGGTGTGTATATGGGGCGGCTAGTGGGGTCAAGCCGTCTGGTGAGGGGCGGCTACTAGGGTTTAGCCGTCCAGGACCTAGTCTGGTTTGGACAGAACTTCGGTAGGAAATGGGATTGGTTTTTGGACAGAGGCTAAGCTAGGTTTAGCCCAGGTTTCTGGATGTTGGGATGAGAGAGTATTTTATGTAGGGAGATGGGTATTTCTCTCACAAAAGGGGCTCTCTCTCTCTCTCTTGGGATTTCTAGTGGGGAAAGGGAATGTGAATTGTGGGATGTTGGTGTTTGAATGGTTGTGTGAATTGGTGGTGATGGGTTTAAAGGCTTGGGACCTCCTCTATTTATAGTAAAAGAGAGGCAGGGGAATGTCTAGGGGGTAATAGAGTGGGTTGACTTCGATTAGACCCCTCATTAATTCTCTGGTCCTTCTGTCAGGACCAGGTGAAGGGCGGCTAGTCCTAACTAGCCGCCAGGATGGGGCAGCTACTTCCTGGTAGCCGCCCCTATCATAACCTGCCAAACGTCCCATCTCTGACAAGCGGTAGCTTGGGTCGGTTACTTGGGTTGATCCGGCCAAGGTTGGGCTGCTAAAGGTCATGACCCGCCGCAATGATCAGCATTTAATACTGCTTTATGTCCCATCCAGGGGACTGGTCCAAAAACGGCCAGGGGGGCGGCTAGTGCTAACTAGCCGCCTGGTATGGGGTGGCTAGTTAGGTCTAGCCGCCCCTTGCCAGGGACTCAGGGTTTCTGGGTTTCTGCTTCTCGGCTTAGGGCTAGGGTTGGGGTTTAGGTCAGGGTTAGGGTTAGGGTTTCTGGTTTAGGTCAGGGCTAGGGTTCGGGTTTGGGTTTAGGTTAGGGTTTCCGATTAGGGTTAGGGTTTGGATTTAGGTCAGGGTTAGGGTTTTAGGGCTTCCTGAACTTTGGTTCTCTTTTTAAATGTCCAAATATGGGATATTTTCGTGTGTTACTTGAAGTATTTTCTGTCTCTCTGGACGGTCAAAATTGGGGTATCTACAATTGTCCCTCATCGGATGGAGTCGTATGCTTGATGTTCGTTCATATTTGAACACCAAGGATGATATGGCCTACATGCGTGCCATGATCACTGCTGCATTTATGGGTGATCAATTTTGTAAAGTGTAAACAAGTTATGGTTTTGTTTTGGCTGTTCTGTTTGGGCTGTCAGGGAAACTGGACATTATTTGATTGTGTATTTGGTTTAAACTATGGTGGTTCGAATATGTTGCTTTAAAATATGCATTTTGGTGTAATTATTGTTCCTTATTAATTAGTTTGTTTGGTTATTGTGTAATGTGACTTTAGATTGTGTTGGATGCCTCGACAGACAGGTATATGCTTAATATAGTTATGCATGTGCATACTAAGTGAGTATGGAATCGATAAGTAACATGATTAGATCCTGTACTAATCAATTTAGAAACAAAATTTTATACTTCTTATAAATAACCAAGATGTTGAATGTTGCATTTTAGATGTCATCCATTAAAACAAAATGTTAACTTCTTATAAATAACCAAGATGTTGTATGTTACATTTCAGATGCCATCCATTAGAAACCAAATATTAACTCCTTATAAAGATCCCAACATGTTCAATGTTACAATTGAGATGTCATCCACGACTCAAATTCCTCGTCTAGCTGGTCTAGCTGGTGTGACTGCTCTCTAATTTGAGAACTTCATGGTTGTGATGGTGGTGTGGAGGATGGGGTAGAGCTCTCATTCTGTTTCTTCGTCTTTCGTGTTTTTTTAATGTAAAATAAAATGGATATGTTATTGTCTTAAAACCGATAAATGTGTATATACACTATGCAAATAAGTATATGCTTCACTATGTCTGCACATGCCGTATATAATGCAGTTAATATTAAATGGTACTCACGTTTTTAATTTTGTTGACAGCAATTTCGCATTGTGAGACCTTTCTTTTGCTCTTCGGATGACCCTTCGCTTGTGCTACTATTGGATCAATCACCTTTTCATTGTTGATAATATTGCTTGCACGGTTAGTTGACTGAGCTGTTGTGTTAGGCTGGTAAGGGAGGCTTGTATCAATGAGTGTCCAGATGTGGTTTGTTGTTTTTGCCTTCAGTTCCTCAAATAGTCGCAACAAATATAGAGGCATTAGAAAATGAACTCACCATCTCCACAATCTCTTGGACAATACGCAAACCCAAGTTATACAGGTTGTAAATTGACTATGAACCTTGGATTTTCAGTTATCGCCAATGAATGAATGCGTTTGAAATCCTTTCTCCACCGATTCACTATGTATTTCTCGGGCATTTCAGTCACAAATTGAGAACGAAGAATGCATAGAGCATGACGACACAAAATCCCATGAAATTCAAAGGATTTGCATATGCAACTCACCTCTTCGGTTGCTCCTTTGTACAAAACATCAAATCTCAATCGCTTATTCTCGCCGTGGTTTGTTTTCACTATCTCAATCACTTCGTATGTTTTGCAGTCGTTTTTATCTCCAATGCATGCATGGTTGAGTTGGATTAGTTGCCGCAACTCATCCTGAAATTTTTTGAACATGTTAATGGTATATGCATTGGCTAACTGCTCTTCCATCTTCAGTGGAGAAATAAGTTGTGGCGTAGAATGAAAGGAATGAAAGTCTTCAAGGGCCTCTTCTCGTGTTTGTTCCTGACCGCAATCTTGTATTGATGGACGAATTGATTTAGTGTTGTCTTCGATGTTAGATAATCATCAAAGTAAGAATTCATGCTTTCGGTGCGCTGGGTAGTGGACATGCCAGCTCAAAACGTGTCCCTCACAAATACTAGCACCCACCTTTCACGATCCTGGTACAAAGAATTCAGCCATGCGTTGTCCTCCATATAATGATCCTCAATCATATTTTGCCATCCAATTTTAAATTCATCAATGGTAAGACAATCATAGATGAGGCTGCTAAGAGAATCCTTTAATTCTTTATATCGTTCAACCTGCATGGAATATACAACTATAAATATGCATGTACAACATTAGCAAAGTATGTGATCTGATCTACTTACAAATAGGAACCTATCGAGGTATATGCTTAATAAAAGTAAGCATGTGCTCATGTAAAAATGTTAAATACTCGAAAGAAATTTTTAATTACAAAAAATAAAACATCACCTTACAGAGCTTTTCTGAAACTTTTTTCAGTATGTGCCAGAGACAAAGGCGATGCTTAGTCATGGGGAACACTTCTTTGATGGCACCTCCAATCGATTTGCACTGGTCTATTATTATTGCGGCTGGCGGAAGGTTACCCATGCAAGCTAATCATGATTTGAATAGCCATACATAGGTTTCGATCGTCTCATTAGGGAGCAATCCACAACCAAGCAAACATACATAGGTTTCGATCGTCTCATTAGGGAGCAATCCACAACCAAGCAAAATTGACTGCCCATAATGGTTCACTCCTACGAAGGGGGGAATGGCATTGCGTATCTATTTATTAGATATGTTGTGTCAAATGACACAACATCTCCGAAATACTAATATGCGGCATGACAACGTGCATCTGCCCAAAAGACATTTTTCAGCTTCCCGTCTTCGTCCAAATCGATCCTATGAAAGAAACTTGCATTCAACTCATGTTGCTTGCTGAAATACTGCAGTAGAGCTTCAGCATCTCCCTCCCCAAGTTGCAGGCGTCTCACTCTTTCAAGATAATTCCAACAATCTTTTTCAATGTATGAAAGATTGTCATAGCCTCCTCCTTCGTATGCTAGAGCATCCAATGTCTTGCACGGTGGAAGTCCGGTAGCATCATTAATAGCCAGCTGTTTCATGGCGTGTGCGGTCAATGCGCGATGACATCTGTGAAATCATGAGAGTCTTGGGTCCACCTCATGATTGTGTTCAAGAACAAGGAGATCTAATACCCATTTTTCATCACCGAACGTTCTTATTTGCATCATGGCTTTGCAATTGGTTTTGCAAGTAGGTTTATACCGGGTTTGAGAGACGCTCGTCATTGTGCTACTTTCGTCCTTCTTCTTTCTCAGTTTTCCTCCTTCGAACATGCAAAAATAACTGCCTTCAAATTACCATCGGGAGTGAATCTTCTTCCGCTCCTCATGATACCAAAACCACAGCGAAAAGCAAATGCCTTGTACTGAGAAAATGCTTCATCGATACTATTAAATTCCATCCCAATAATCAATTCTTCATTCGCTTCGTAATGTCTAATGTATTCAGCTTCTTCATCGCGATTTACTGCAGCTTGGGGTTCAGCTTCAACACTCACTCCAATATGTTTCAAATCATTCATCTCCATTTGGTCAACCGATTTACCTGAGAGATTTAAGTAAGTATATACATTATTAGTATCTGTATACACGACTCCAAAACAAAAAGAAATAGTTGTCCATCGATACGCAGTGGGAAACAGGAGAATTTATTATCATCAACTTTGCAACTACCTTCGACGAAAAGGCATTAAAAAAAACAGATGAACACAAAAAAAGGGGAATCTCATGAAAACTATGCATATACAAACTTTTTGTCCTCTCACTGCAAACGAGGAATATTTACTACCCAATCGTGGAGCTGCTATGGTTAGTCTGTGGTGGTTGTCGCTGATGAGAGAGAGAGAGAGAGAGAGAGAGGAGGAATAGAAATAGTAATGAAAATATAAAAAACAAAGCCCTGAAATGTTACCAAAATAGGGTAAAACAAAAAAAAGGGCAGCAACTTTTGGGGGGAATTTTTTTGGTGAGTGCTTTTGTTTGGGCTAACGTGGCTAAAAAAAATTCAACTGGGCAATCCGACGTGGGGACTGCAAAATGGCTGGTAAAGGAAACTGAGTGTAGCAAATCCCTATTTAGTTTAATATGCTTCAGTGCAACCTGCTCTTTTGAAGCATTTCATTAAAATTAAGGTGGTGCACCCACCCTTTTTTAAAAAAATCAAAGAATTTATTTGAGTGTGTGAACATGTACTTGGAGCTTTGATTTGTAGGAATATGAAGGCATGGATATTAGTTTTGTCACGCCCCAGAGCGGCCGTCTCCGAGACGTGGCAAATATATAATATCAGCAATCCATACACGAGGTCAATAAAAGACTCTACTCAATCATAAAAGGTACTTAAAACATTTAACAAGGAAGCTGACATGATATATAAACATATGACGGAAGCTTAAAATGACTTAGTCTGTAATTTAAAGACATATTACAGACCGGAACACATAATCAACTGTCCTGTGAGAGCCAATATACAACAAAGACATCAAACACCAGTACTGTGCTCAAGCACGAGTAGCAATACATACAAGGAAACGGGGGATGCTGATGGCCTCTCTCACTCGCAGATCCAAAACACGTGCGCTGCTCTGCTACGGTACTGCGCCTATGGAAGCTCCACCTTCAGGTCCGGCTCAGCGACAACTGGAGGAAAACATATGCGAGGGGTGAGCCACACGCTCAGTGAATGGTACGATCCATGCATCACAACACATATTAATCTTTCAATCATTCAAGTCTCAATAATCGAAACAAATTAAGTTGGCGGTTGGGTGTCGACCCAAACCTACCACACCATATTAAATATTCTGAGTGTTTGGGGTTCCAACGGAAGGAACAGTTAAGTCCTTGGGTTGGGTCTCAACCCAACCCACTACTCCCTCACCCTCACCCTCACCCTCACCCTTAGGTGACATAGGATTATTGGGGAAAAAGGTCAACTGGTCTACGCCTTTCGTCTTCCGGTAGCCCTCTGCCGAGTAGCCTCGACCTGGTATCCTCCCATGACCTCTACCTCTACCGTATAGGCGCACCACCCGGCGTCATGAATAGCGTCTGGGAGAGCCTAGCAGGACAACTAAACCCGGGTAGCTTCGACACGGAAGCGACGAAGGGGAGAGCACTTGACATACGCGGTTTCGATCCTCATGGATCCGTCGTCGGTAAGGTTACGAATTCTCATGAATTCCCACCAGAGCGCATAACTCAGATGCGGAGAAGACAGATGATTCGTAATGTCGATGCCACAGTATGACCCATCAGAGGTCATACACTTGCTTAATCTTATTAAGCAAGGTTCATGGCCTCTATATATATACATAAGATATGTCTAGAGATATAATCTACAACACATAATTAATTACACAAAGAATTAATCAAGGAAGCATACAAGTAATGCTATAACAAAATTATAATACTGTCTAAGGCATGCTTGGGCTCATATGTATAACACATGGATGTAATACTCTAGTATACAAGTCTAACATGATAGAAAAATATTTAAGGTCACTACCTTATTCATGCCTTATACTCATGCATACATGTAAATAATAACACATGAATAACCTAGCATGGGACACAATACATAGACAAGTATGGGTCCCTACACATGGTACTAGGGTGTATGATCCTAACATATTAAGTCTTAGTATGACATGGATGCAACCTAGCAAGATAAGCAATAACATGCACACTTAAGAAGGTTAATATGTGGTTACGGTGCCCCAGGGGAGGGCAATGCACGTCTACGTGCATCGAACACCTCCCGACTGGGTTGGATTGACCCACTCACCGTAAACCGGGTCGTCGCGGGACCGCTCGCCAAGATCTGCAAGACAGGGCATCCAAATAGGTGAGTAAAATCCACATAAAGACACTTAAAACAACTAGAAATGCTAAGGACTTGGATATGCACGCATACGGGCTCGCACGCATGCGAGTACGCACGTACGCGCACCTGTCCGAGTGCCCCGACACCTACCCGAGCCCCCGGGCAGCCACACGCATGGCCCCCGCACGCGCAAGCACGCGCGCACGCGCCCCCGCGCTCGATGGCGCACTGACCCGCGCCTCCGGACGCGCTGCCCGCACGTCCAGCCCCTCGCCGCGCACCCGGACGCGCACTCGCGCGCCCAGACGCGCAGCTCGCGCACGCTCGCGCGCGCCCCCGCTCAGCCCCGCGCACAGTGCGCGTGCACTGCGCCTCGCACACTCCCCGCGCGCGCCCTCGCTCGTGCGCCCGCGCGCACGCGCACGCGCGCGTCTGCGCCCCTGCCAGGCCCGCCAGGGCCTCTCCTGCGCGCTCGCTGCGCGCGCACGCGCGCGGATGGACCCGCGCGCGCGCCCAGGGCTGTCAAGCCCCCTTTTGCCCTCTCCACTCACCCCTAACTCAAACACTTAGCATGCATGACTCCCTAACAGCCCCTAACACTAAGAAACCAAAGAAAAGAGGGGGAAAGAAAGCTACCAAAGGAGGGGGAAGGGAATGGTGGGGTTTCGGGGCCCCTCGGGTGCACCCGGCGCAACCTCCACCACAACCACCACTACCACCCCTCCCTAGCCTTCCAACCAGCCCCTACTTGGCTGAAAACAGTGGATAAAGGGGGTTCTAAAGGAAGCTAAAGAGAGGGAATCAACAACAACACACATAAACACACACATAGCACACACACACCTTTGTTGTGAGTCCTTCTTCTCCTTCACTTCTCACACACTCACACACTTAGAGAAATGAAAAACAAAAGAGGGAGAGGAAAATGAAATGCACGTTGACAAGGGGGAGGGAGAGAGAGAGGGAGAGAAAAAGAGAGAGAGAGAGAGCACTTAATGCTCAAAAAGTGAGTTGGTGAGTTTTGACTTTGGTCAACTCAACCAAGCTAAAAAACAAAACCCATTGACTAGTCAAAAGTCACATTTGACTAGTCAAGGTCTTCTTTGACTTGGTCCAAGTCACCCTTTGACTTGGTCAAGGTCTTCTCTCTTTGACTTTCCCAAATTTGACCAAAATCCGGATACGATTCGGAACTGCATAATTTTCTTAAACGTAACCGGAATTCGATGAAAAATTTATGGGTGGTATAAAACGGTACCAGGACCCATAATCCGCAGTCAGATTTTCAATCGGAGTTTTCTAGCTCCCGCAGATGGCTAAAAGCCAAAATCTTTGCGGTTCCGATCGAAAAAAGAAAATTTCAAAAATGGCCAGAATTGACCCAAGGGTTACCAGAAGGCTGAAAAGTGACACATATATAACATTCTTCCCCCCTTAGGAAATTTTGTCCACAAAATTTAATTACAAAAACATCTAAGAAGGAAAAAGATGTGGATATGCGTCACGCATGGCGTCCTCGCGCTCCCAAGTGGCCTCGGCACCAGAGCGGTGCTGCCAACGCACCTTAACCAACTGGACGGTCTTGGTGCGGAGCTTCTTCTCGCGACGGTCCAAGATCTCGATCGGCTGCTCCACGAATGACAAGTCCGGCTCGAAGACAAGCGGCTCGTACGGGATGATGTGGGCAGGATCGTGGACGTAACGTCTCAGCTGCGAGACATGGAAGACGTCATGGGCTTGGGCCAAGTGTGGGGGCAAGGCTAATCGATAGGCCACCTCCCCAATCCGCTCCAGGATGAGAAACGGGCCGATAAAACGCGGACTCAGCTTGCCCCGTACGCCGAAACGGAAGATGCCCTTCGACGGGGACACCTTCAGGAAGACATGGTCACCAACCTCGAAGGCGAGCTCACGGCGACGACGATCAGCGTAGCTCTTCTGACGGCTCTGAGCGGTGCGGATACGCTCACGAATCGTCCTGACTTTCTCTGAGGTTTGGCGAACGATCTCCGGTCCCTCCAACTGGCGCTCTCCGACCTCATCCCAGCACAAGGGAGACCTGCAGCTGCGCCCATAGAGTGCCTCATATGGTGCCATCCGAATACTCGAGTGGTAGCTGTTGTTGTAGGCGAACTCCACCAAAGGAAGATGCCCTCCCAACTGCCTCCAAAATCGAGAACGCAGGCACGCAACATGTCCTCTAGGGTCTGAATCGTCCTCTCTGACTGGCCATCGGTCTGTGGGTGAAACGCCGTACTGAAATGGAGGTTCGTACCAAGGGCGTGCTGGAGGCTACGCCAGAACCTCGAGGTGAATCTCGCGTCTCTATCAGAAATGATACTGACCGGAGTGCCGTGGAGACGAACGATCTCTGAGACAAACAACTGCGCCAAGGTGTCCAGAGAGTCGGTGAGTCGGACGGGGAGGAAATGAGCAGACTTCGTCAGTCGGTCGACGATTACCCAGATGGCATCGCGACCCGAACGTGACTTCGGTAGACCCGAAACAAAGTCCATAGTAATCTGCTCCCACTTCCACTGAGGAATCTCAATGGACTGCAGCTTCCCCGCAGGGCGCTGATGCTCCGACTTCACCTGCTGGCATACCAAGCAACGGGCAACGAAACGGCCAACATCTGCCTTCATCCCGCGCCACCAGTAGCCACGACGAAGGCCCCTGTACATTTTTGTGCCACCAGGATGCACCGTGTACTTCGAACGATGGGCCTCGTCCAAGATCTTCTGCTTCAGCTCTGCGTCGTCAGGAATACATACCCGGCCTCTGAACCGCAGGATCCCATCCTCACGAATCTGGTAATCTGGTCGCTCACCCCGGGCGAGACGCCTTCAGAAAGGACCAGAAAGTGAGGGTCCCGCCCTTGTGCCGTGCGGATCTCGTCAAGGAGAACAGGCTGCACCACTAACCTGGCCAGAAAGCCACCAGCAGGCGTCTCCTGCACGCTGATCCAACAAGCGGCCTCCTCCAGAAGCCTCCAACGACGCACTGCCAAATGGGCGGCCATGCCCAAAGGCTGCCTACTGAGAGCGTCTGCCACGACATTCGCCTTACCCGGATGATAAGCGATGTCGCAATCATAGTCCTTCAGGAACTCAACCCAACGTCTCTGGCGCATGTTGAGCTCCGGCTGGGACTGCAAGTAAGTCAGGCTCTTGTGATCCGTGAAGAGCTCGAACTCCTCGCCATAGAGGTAGTGCCTCCAAATCTTCAGCGCAAAGATGATCGCTGCTAACTCCAGGTCATGGGTGGGGTAATTCTGCTCATGGGGCTTCAACTGACGCGACGCGTAAGCAACAACCTTACCGTTCTGCATCAGGACGCAACCCAAACCCAGCCGCGACGCATCGGAGTAGACTGCGAATCCACCACTCCCAGACGGAATGGTAAGAACCGGCGCTGAGGTGAGTCTCCGCTTCAACTCCTGGAAGCTCTCCTCGCAAGATGGGGACCACTCGAACCGGACATCCTTCCGGGTGAGGCGGGTCAAAGGGACTGCTATCTTCGAGAAACCCTCAACAAACCTCCGATAATAACCCGCCAACCCAAGGAAGCTCCGAATCTCGGTGGGGTTCGACGGTCGCCGCCAATTCGACACGGCAAGCGTCTTGTCCGGGTCCACAGATATACCCTCACCGGAAATAACATGGCCAAGGAAGGCCACACGCTCCAACCAGAACTCGCACTTACTGAACTTGGCGAACAACTGATGTCGGGCCAAGGTCTCCAAGACAGTGCGAAGATGGTCAGCGTGCTCCTCAAGACTCCTCGAGTACACCAGAATATCGTCAATGAAGACTACTACAAAGGAGTCGAGGAAGGGTCGAAATACCCGGTTCATCAGATCCATGAAGGCTGCCGGCGCATTCGTCAACCCAAACGGCAGTACTCGAAACTCGTAGTGCCCGTAACGGGTGCGAAAGGCCGTCTTCGGAATATCCGACTCCCGGATCTTCAGCTGATAGTAGCCCGAACGGAGATCGATCTTTGAAAAGACACGCGCTCCCTGGAGCTGGTCAAATAGATCATCAATCCGCGGTAAGGGGTACTTGTTCTTCACGGTCCGCTTGTTCAGCTGTCTGTAATCAATACATAGACGCAGCGAACCGTCTTTCTTCCGCACGAACAGAACAGGGGCTCCCCACGGAGAGACACTCGGACGTGCAAACCCCTTATCGAGTAACTCCTCCAGCTGCTCCTTAAGCACCTTCAGCTCTGCTGGGGCCATCCGGTACGGAGCCCTCGAAATCGGCTCGGTCCCCGGAATTAGATTAATCTCAAACTCGATCGCGCGATCCGGTGGTAGACCCGGAAGATCATCGGGAAAAACCTCCGGATATTCCGCCACGACCGGAGTCTGACTGATATCTGCCCGCAGTGGTGCATCCTCCTCAGCGATGTACGCCAGAAAACCCTCGCATCCTCCCTGAAGGAGTCTCCACGCCTGGATGGACGATACGAATCCCAAAGGAGCCATGTCCCGATCGCCCACGAACTGGAAGGACCTCCGTCCAGGGATGCGGAAAGACACCGACTTTGCGAAACAGTCGATACTGGCGTGGCTAGCTGAGAGCCAATCCATCCCCAGGATGGCGTCGAAGTCCGTCATGGCGAGCTCGACCAACTCCACTGGAAACTCATGCTCCGCGATCGCCACGATACACCCCCGATACACCGAACGGAGGAGAATACGGTCTCCGACCGGTAATGATATCTCCAGCACCGCATCAAGAGGGGCTGACACCGCACCCATTCGCCTCGCGAAAGCGGGAGACACGAACGAGTGCGTGGCCCCGGAATCAAATAGCACATATGCAGGAAGCTGGGAGATCAGAACAATACCTCGAACGACGCTACCCGAAGCCTGCGCCTCATCGGCCGTAAGCGCTGCAACACGACCCTGAACGAGCTGTGGCTGAGGTGCAGGGGCACGCCTCGCAGGCTGCGCTGGCTGCCTCCTCTGCTCCACATGGCCACCCTGTGGCTGCTGCTGGTGACGCTGCGGCTGCGGCTGCTGTCATGGCACAGGAGGTCGGCCAGCATCTGGGCAAGCATTGGCCAGATGCCCGACTCGCTGGCAGTGGTAACATCGTCGTGTCTCTGGTCCTCTAGCACGGATCGGGACGGCAGCAAAGGGTGCAGGACCCTGAACTGGCACCACTCCCACTGGTGTAGCGGCGGCCGCTGGTCGATCATGACGGGGCCGCTTGCTCTTGCGGCGTCCCTGGTCCTGACTCCCAGGAGTCCTCTGATCTGCTGTAGGGGTTTGAACCGATGAAGGAACCCCAAGGTCTCGCTCGACGGTCCTCGCACGGGACACTAGATCAGTGTACCTCGAGAATGCCTGAGAGGTCACGTGCACCCTGATGGTGTTGTTGAGACCCATCTCAAACCGTCGGCACCGCGTCTCCTCGTCCATCACTAAGGCTGGGGCGAACCGAGAAAGCCTCATGAAACGCGTGGAGTAGTCCGCAACAGACATGGTGCCCTGCGTCAGCTGCTCGAACTCCCGCATCACCATCTGGCGCGTCGAAAAGGGAAAATACTCCGCCAAGAAGTAACTCCGAAAATCGCTCCAGAGAAGTCGCCCCACTCCCTCGGGAATGTCCACCACTCGGGTAGCCCACCAGTCGGCGGCGTTACCCTTCAACATGAAAGTAGCCAGGGAGACACGCTGGCGGTCGGTGCAGTGCATGGTCGAGAAGATCTTGTCTATCTCCATCAACCAACGCTCAGGGGCAAGAGGGTCAGCCGTCATACCGTGGAACTCAGGAGGGTGAAGCTTCAGGAAGGCGGTGAGGCCGGCCTGATGCACACGTGCCGCGGCCTCAAGCTCCTCCTCCCGCTCCTCGGGTCCATGAACTCCCTCCACGGGGATCTCTGCTGGTGCCGGGGGTACCACTGGCACTACTGGTGGATCGGCCACTAAAGGTACCTGCGGGACCGCCTCGCGGGCCGCCCGCAGCTCCTGGATCTCTCGTGCCTGCTCAGCCAACGCCCTAGTCTGGGCCTCCAGTGCCCTAGTCTGAGTCTCTAGCAGGTCTGCTATCCTAGCGTAAGCACGCTCCCAGGCTGGAGGCTCCTGCGCAGGTCCTGGCCTCGCGGCCGAGGACATCTCGGTAGACTCCTCACCCCCGGTAGGTTCGGAAACCTCCGAGGCCTGAGGGAGACCGCGTCCGTGCATCCGTCTGCGAGGAGGCATATCAGCAACCTAAGAAACAGACACTAGGATCAGAATACTCATATAGAAATCCTAGGACTCATCTCTAAGACATCAATAAGACGACAATTGGCTCTGACAGGACCAGGCTCTGATACCAACTTTTGTCACGCCCCAGAGCGGCCGTCTCCGAGACGTGGCAAATATATAATATCAGCAATCCATACACGAGGTCAATAAAAGACTCTACTCAATCATCAAAGGTACTTAAAACATTTAACAAGGAAGCTGACATGATATATAAACATATGACGGAAGCTTAAAATGACTTAGTCTGTAATTTAAAGACATATTACAGACCGGAACACATAATCAACTGTCCTGTGAGAGCCAATATACAACAAAGACATCAAACACCAGTACTGTGCTCAAGCACGAGTAGCAATACATACAAGGAAACGGGGGATGCTGATGGCCTCTCTCACTCGCAGATCCAAAACACGTGCGCTGCTCTGCTACGGTACTGCGCCTATGGAAGCTCCACCTTCAGGTCCGGCTCAGCGACAACTGGAGGAAAACATATGCGAGGGGTGAGCCACACGCTCAGTGAATGGTACGATCCATGCATCACAACACATATTAATCTTTCAAGCATTCAAGTCTCAATAATCGAAACAACAACTTAAGTTGGCGGTTGGGTGTCGACCCAAACCTACCACACCATATTAAATATTCTGAGTGTTTGGGGTTCCAACGGAAGGAACAGTCACTTAAGTCCTTGGGTTGGGTCTCAACCCAACCCACTACTCCCTCACCCTCACCCTCACCCTTAGGTGACATAGGATTATTGGGGAAAAGGTCAACTGGTCTACGCCTTTCGTCTTCCGGTAGCCCTCTGCCGAGTAGCCTCGACCTGGTATCCTCCCATGACCTCTACCTCTACCGTATGGGCGCACCACCCGGCGTCATGAATAGCGTCTGGGAGAGCCTAGCAGGACAACTAAACCCGGGTAGCTTCGACACGGAAGCGACGAAGGGGAGAGCACTTGACATACGCGGTTTCGATCCTCATGGATCCGTCGTCGGTAAGGTTACGAATTCTCATGAATTCCCACCAGAGCGCATAACTCAGATGCGGGGAAGACAGATGATTCGTAATGTCGATGCCACAGTATGACCCATCAGAGGTCATACACTTGCTTAATCTTATTAAGCAAGGTTCATGGCCTCTATATATATACATAAGATATGTCTAGAGATATAATCTACAACACATAATTAATTACACAAAGAATTAATCAAGGAAGCATACAAGTAATGCTATAACAAAATTATAATACTGTCTAAGGCATGCTTGGGCTCATATGTATAACACATGGATGTAATACTCTAGTATACAAGTCTAACATGATAGAAAAATATTTAAGGTCACTACCTTATTCATGCCTTATACTCATGCATACATGTAAATAATAACACATGAATAACCTAGCATGGGACACAATACATAGACAAGTATGGGTCCCTACACATGGTACTAGGGTGTATGATCCTAACATATTAAGTCTTAGTATGACATGGATGCAACCTAGCAAGATAAGCAATAACATGCACACTTAAGAAGGTTAATATGTGGTTACGGTGCCCCAGGGGAGGGCAATGCACGTCTACGTGCATCGAACACCTCCCGACTGGGTTGGATTGACCCACTCACCGTAAACCGGGTCGTCGCGGGACCGCTCGCCAAGATCTGCAAGACAGGGCATCCAAATAGGTGAGTAAAATCCACATAAAGACACTTAAAACAACTAGAAATGCTAAGGACTTGGATATGCACGCATACGGGCTCGCACGCATGCGAGTACGCACGTACGCGCACCTGTCCGAGTGCCCCGACACCTACCCGAGCCCCCGGGCAGCCACACGCATGGCCCCCGCACGCGCAAGCACGCGCGCACGCGCCCCCGCGCTCGATGGCGCACTGACCCGCGCCTCCGGACGCGCTGCCCGCACGTCCAGCCCCTCGCCGCGCACCCGGACGCGCACTCGCGCGCCCAGACGCGCAGCTCGCGCACGCGCGCACGCTCGCGCGCGCCCCCGCTCAGCCCCGCGCACAGTGCGCGTGCACTGCGCCTCGCACACTCCCCGCGCGCGCCCTCGCTCGTGCGCCCGCGCGCACGCGCACGCGCGCGTCTGCGCCCCTGCCAGGCCCGCCAGGGCCTCTCCTGCGCGCTCGCCTGCGCGCGCACGCGCGCGGATGGACCCGCGCGCGCGCCCAGGGCTGTCAAGCCCCCCTTTTGCCCTCTCCACTCACCCCTAACTCAAACACTTAGCATGCATGACTCCCTAACAGCCCCTAACACTAAGAAACCAAAGAAAAGAGGGGGAAAGAAAGCTACCAAAGGAGGGGGAAGGGAATGGTGGGGTTTCGGGGCCCCTCGGGTGCACCCGGCGCAACCTCCACCACAACCACCACTACCACCCCTCCCTAGCCTTCCAACCAGCCCCTACTTGGCTGAAAACAGTGGATAAAGGGGGTTCTAAAGGAAGCTAAAGAGAGGGATCAACAACAACACACATAAACACACACATAGCCACACACACACCTTTGCTTGTGAGTCCTTCTTCTCCTTCACTTCTCACACACAATCACACACTTAGAGGAAATGAAAAACAAAAGAGGGAGAGGAAAATGAAATGCACGTTGACAAGGGGGAGGGAGAGAGAGAGGGAGAGAAAAAGAGAGAGAGAGAGAGCACTTAATGCTCAAAAAGTGAGTTGGTGAGTTTTGACTTTGGTCAACTCAACCAAGCTAAAAAAACAAAACCCATTGACTAGTCAAAAGTCACATTTGACTAGTCAAGGTCTTCATTGACTTGGTCCAAGTCACCCTTTGACTTGGTCAAGGTCTTCTCTCTTTGACTTTCCCAAATTTGACCAAAATCCGGATACGATTCGGAACTGCATAATTTTCTTAAACGTAACCGGAATTCGATGAAAAATTTATGGGTGGTATAAAACGGTACCAGGACCCATAATCCGCAGTCAGATTTTCAATCGGAGTTTTCTAGCTCCCGCAGATGGCTAAAAGCCAAAATCTTTGCGGTTCCGATCGAAAAAAGAAAATTTCAAAAATGGCCAGAATTGACCCAAGGGTTACCAGAAGGCTGAAAAGTGACACATATATAACAAGTTTGAGTGGTATACTGCAGAAAGAACAGACCATACATAATACCTTTCTTCAAATAAGGACCAAAGAACTCGGAATGTCATCAAGCATATAAAAAACAAAAAAATTTACATTCATCCTAAAGAAATTAATGTTCTATTCTAAACCATTTCTTTTTTGGAATTGAACGGATCACGAAAGTTTTCAGAAACTCATAACATGCAATCAAATTCAATACATAATTCTTCCAAATGTTATATAAATAATTAGAACAGAAGAATCTTAGAACTCTAGTATTCACAGTCACAAAGGTTCAGATATCAGAAAGTTCTCTTACCTATGGGCTCAACAAACTTCTTCTCAGTGAAGTGTGTTTAGTACCTTCAAGGATCCAGGTATCCATTTAATTTGGATGATTTACCACATCCTTTCTCTAAGAATTTACCAAAACTTCATAGGTTTACAACAATCTTCATAATTTAAAATTTTTACCCCAAGTAACCCCCACTTCATACTTAAGAGAATTTTTTGTATGTATTTCTCTCACTAGTAATTAGAATACATATAGAAAACCGTTCACTTTTTTTTAGGGATAACATAGGAGAATCGTATTGCAAGAAACCCCTAAAATAAGGAGATTGGTGTTTGCATATGCGGTATACAATTTGTATACAGTTGGGGTACCGCATAGAGTATATGGTTATGTAAGTTTTAATAAAAAATGATTTTATAATGATGATTTATAACAAGAGATAACAAGATAAATTTGAAGAAATCGCAACTCGATAGAGCTGCTACCCGATGGAGTTGCTACCCGACAGAGCTGCTTGTCCGCCCTCACTGTGAAGAGGTTATTGTGGGACCTCTTGATGGGCTACCAGAGGCGCTCGAGTTCTGAGATGGCCACCTTGGGCTCCGTGTACTTGTGTGTCTCGTAAATCTGCTTCTCCCTTGCTTGGTGGGCTTTGAGGAGCTGTTTGGCCTTATTCGCTTGCATTTGCTTCCACAGCCATTTTGTGACCCCGCTTGGTAAGGTTCGGGGGCCTTCGCTTTGAATGTTCTTTGAATATCAAAAGTGAATATATTGTATATGTTGAATGAAATGTGAATGTGAATGTGAATGTGTTGATATTTTAATGTACATTGAATGTGTTTGAATGTATCTCAGGTTTTTTTTTTTTAAAAAAATCTGGTTCAACATCACCACGGTCAAACAATACCTCCCAGGTCGACCGACCAACTGTAGAAGGTTATAAAGGATGGTTGATAGAGCTACTGTTGAATATTTTAAACAGTGGTTAACAGGGCGACTGTTGGATATGTTAAACAATGGTTGACAAGGCAACTGTCGAATGTGTTAAATAAATGTTGACAGAGTGACCGTCGATTGTTCAAAAAGAATGTTGACATGACGACTGTGTTGGTGTGGGAAAAATCCATGTGTGTGGGGGTTCTTCGGGGATTCGGATCCTGTGCGTGCCTTGGCGGACTCGATCGGATTGTCTCTCGAAAGGTTGGTGGGGTCTCATTCCCGGTTGAGGCGCTTGACAGCGGCTAAAGAGGATTCCGGTATGTGTGTGATCGCTACCTGCTTTTTTCAAAAATATGAAAAGTTGGGTTGGATTTGATCGCCTACGTGGGGGAGTTTGTGGGGTCTCCACTCTGGGATACGGATATACCGTACACAGAGGTAAAAAACAGGTATTATATTATGCTTCTGGCTTGGCTAGAGGAGTCTTGAGTCAAGTGGGGTGTAGATGAGGGACGGCTAGTGTATCTTAGCAGTCGGGTATGAGGCGACTAGTTAGGGTCAACTGCCTGGGGCCTGGGTTAACTTGGGCAGAACCTGGGTAGGGATGGGATTTGGCTTTGGCAGAGGTTAAACCTAGTTTAACCTGGGTTTTGGAGAGTGGATTGGGAGGGTGGATTTGTGTAGGGAATATGTTTCTCTTCACAAATGGAACTCTCTCTCTTTCTCTCAAAGGATTTCAAGTAGTGGAAGGGCTGTGTTGTAGAGTGTGGATTGAGGATTGATTGTGATTGGGAATTGAAGATGTTGATTGTTGGAAGATGTTAGAAAGGCTTGAGACCCCCTCTATTTATAATAAAAGAAAGGCAGTGGAGTGTCCAGTGGGTAATAAAATAATTTGGGTAATAGTGTGTTTGATTAGACCCCTCATTAATTCTATGTTCTTCTGTTAGAGACTAGGTAAAGGGCGACTAATTGCAACTGGCCGCCCAGGATGGGGTGGCTATTCTTTGGTAGCCGCCCCCATTATGACCTGCCAAACGTCCCATTTCTGACAAACGGTGGCTTGGATCGATCATTGGGATTGAACTGGCTGAGATGAGATGGTCAAAGGCCACAATCCGCCGCAATGATCAGCATTTAATGCTACTTTATGTCCCATATAGGGAAGCGGCTTGGGGTCAGTCATGGGGACGGCTAATGGAAACTAGCCTCCCCCCCCCCCCCCCCCCGCGGGATGGGGTGGCTAGATTATGATAGAGTCCATAATAGCATATTGTAGAGTGTATCAGTGCTCAAAAAATAGAAAAATATTGCACTCAATCCATTTTACAATTTAAAACACAGTTCACTCATGTTTTTATTTTTTCAAAATCATATACTTTTGAGATACACTTTTATAAAATGTGAAGTATATACTCCAATAAATTAAATAATATCATTTATAAAAATGTAAACAAATTTCAACGAAATATATATCGTGTTACAATGAGTGGAAGGGGTTAATGAGGTATATTAAACTATATTTAAGACTATAAACATGATAATTGTATTAAAATATTAATATAGTTATAGAGCTAGTTTGGTAAGGGGATAAGTGGTTGATAAGAGTAATTGTTGGGATAAGTGGGGGGAAGGACACCTTATCCTGTTTGGTATAAAAAGTAATTGAAATAAAATTCGGATAGTTGTTCCGATTTTGAAATGAAAATGGAGATATTTCTGTTCGACCTAAAGGTTGAAATAATATTTATCCTCATTTTTTGTCCTAATTTTGATAAATTTGAATAAGGACAAGATTGATGATCTTTTTATCTCTAAAATTAAGATAATTTACTCTCAAAACCTTAACCCTTACCAAGAGTTTGACAAATGTTAAGATTTTAAAAATAAGTTGTCTTAATTTTAGGAATAAAAAGAACATCAATTTTATTCATATTCATATTTATCAAAATTAAGATAAAAAGTAGAGATAAATGTTATCCGAGCTGAATTGTCAAGGGGATAAGTGGTGGGATAAGAGATATTTATGAGAATAAGTGAGTGGGAGACAATTTATTCATGTTTGATATAAAAAATAATCTGAAAAAAATAGAGATAATTGTCCTAATTTTGAAATAAAAATAAAGATATTTTATTTTATCTAAATGTTAGAATGATATTTATTTTAATTTTTTATCTTAATTTTAAAAATATAAATATGAATAAATTTAATCAATTTTTTAAACTCTAGATTGTCTTCCTGTGTTATTTTGGATGCCCAAAATAAACTCAAGACAACACGGAACCTACAACACGTCAACACGGAAACTCTGACCCTCAGTTTAACCCGGTCCGACAGACGTACAACTCCTATGGGTCAAATCGTAATTTAACTCCAAATTCAAACAGAGACTAGACTTTTATTACTTCCCCAATCAGACGGAGGAGAGAGGGACCAAAAAAAATAAAAAATGGTGGACGATACGGACGATAAGGGTCTGCTGTGGCGGCTCCCGGTGGCGAAGTCGAAGAATATCGGGAAAATCGGTCCCGGTTTCGGATACGGTGCCGGTTGCGGCGTGGGTTTCGGTCTCGGCCTTGTCGGAGGTAACTCGGTCCATACCCTCTCCCTGTCCCTCTAAATCCTAAGCCGCTGTTTAGATACTGATTTACTCTTGAGTATACAGTTATTTTGGCATAAGTTAGTATAAATAAAAATAAAATGATTTTATGTTTGGTTGTGTTTTGAATTATTCTCATTGAGAAATGTAATAATAAAATTGTTATTTGGATAAAATGTGAATAAAGTGTGCATAAAGATTTATAAAAGGTGAAAAAATGATAATAGTTGATTTGATAGGTGATTTACATGAAAATTGATTTGACAGTGGGCCTACATATTCTTTGGGTGGAATAATCTGGAATAACTTTAATTTCAGGGTTGGCTGTAATTCATATACCACTTTATATCAGTTTATCCAGGTATAGATTATCCTTGGATATTCTGGGCATCCAAACACCTTATTTAATATATTCTATCTTATTCTAGAATCTATCCAAGGTTATATTGCATCCAATGGGTAGTGGAATAGGGGAAAATAGGAGGGAGTAAGTGGAGAATAGGTCTAAAACCATGTTTAGGTGGAAAAAATAGATGGGTATAACTGTGTCAGAATATGTAAGAATAAACTTGTATATGTATTCCACGTTTCCTCTGGAATTGTGTTATTCCACTCAATCCATTACATTGGTATAAATGGGGCCTCACCGTCAAATAACCTGTTATAAATTAAAGAGCCGACATATCAAATCATTTTTTTACATTTATAAATTTTAATCCGCATCTTATTCACATTTTATCTGCTACTTCAATCAAACAACAGAAACTTCATTCTTACATTTGTCAATGAGAATAACTAAAATTACAACTAAACAGAAAACCACTTATTCTACTGGTATAGTAATACGGTAGATCCATCTGAGCAACACGTCTTTTTAGTATTCCTAGAATAGTCCTAAACCCCAAAATAAATTATGTCTCTATCAAAACAACACCCGAAGAAAGAAAAACCTCAATGTCGGGATAAATATTTATTCCAGCATTGGAAACATGTTGGGGTGTTTGGGATTCATGAATGAAATGAATTTGTTACAACTATGGTGAATATAGTTGAATTACTAGAGTAGTATTCCCTATATGGTTAATGTTGAGTAGATTGTAATAGTGGCTTGATGGTTTTGGGAATAGTCCCACATTGAATATCGAGAAAAGCTTTTTTCACTTTATTGGCTCATTCATTGAGTGGTGTCTTCAAAAAGACAAAGGGGATAGTGGTTCATATGTGTGTGCGGCGTGGGCTCTTTGTAGATTTATTGAGTTTTGTTGTATCCTGAAAGGTATCTTAGTGGGGGCAAATGACACTTTAAGGAAAGAGTTTATTCGCTTGTATTCCCTAAATTCTTTTAGAGTGGTCGGGGTGGAGTCCCTTCTCGTAGATGTCTCTTCTACTAAGCCCCCGTTTGGATACATAATATTCTTTGGGTGGAATAATCTGTAATAACTTTAATTCCAGGGGTTGGTTGGAATCCACATACCACTTTATACCAGTTTATCTTGGCATACATTATACCCAGATATTCTGGGCATTCAAACACCTTATTTAACATATTCCACCTTATTCCAGAATCTATCTAGGGTTATACTGCATCCAAATGGGGGCTAAGGGTCTCTCTCCTTTTGTATCTTTTGTTTTGTTTAAATTTGTATTTTGGGCATAGTTCTTCTATTGCAAGGGCATATGCCTACTCCCTACTGTTTCTTAAAAAAAAAGGTTTAAGTTATGATCTTGATAATTCAAAAGTGGTGATTGGTGTTGATATGTTAATGATCTTGTAATGGTGTCATGAGTGTGCATATAATTCTTCATATAGTGGAGTAGCCAGGATTTCACTGAAGTGATGGCTTGAATATAATTGATGAATGTGCAATTGTCACTATTTTCTTACTTTATTTTACTCTACTTTTTTTTTTATTCCAAAACAATCAAGAACATGAAAACAGATTTAATAAATATATATTGTTCAAAGTGCTGATTATAAAATATCATTTGATGCAGTGAAGAAAGAGGAGCCTGCAAGAGATAGGGATAGGACAAATAGAAGAGCTATTGTTGGTCCAACAAAACCATAAAATAGCCAAAAGAGTCCCAAAGACCTCTTTTAAACTCAAAGAGAAATAATATAATAATAAACTGAACTACTTTTACAGCTCTAAGGATGCCTATTTATAGGCATTAAATTTGTTGAGATGGGATAATATTTAATCTAAATCACAGCTCCTCCAACAAATCAATTGATTCTTAATCACCTGATCCTAACAAACTTATTTTTAAATCCATAGATAAAATCTATGGTTACATGAAAAAACCTAAAATAATTATGTAAACTAATTATTTAAATAAAATAATAATAATAATCATAATAACCCTATTTTCAATTTGCATCATCATTCAGCAATTAAAATTTATTTTATTTTATTTGTTGTTGAGTTGTTTGGGGTATTATTAACATCTAGAGGAGAAGGTGTGAGTCTTTGTCCTTGAGAACTTTGGAATTGTCGAAACTAAGAAATGCATGTAGAAATGGAGCTGGGACATGAGATGAAAAAAAAAAAACCATCTACTATATAATAACCGGGTACAAAACTACCCCCACCACACCCTTTTTTCCCCCCAAAATCCAAGCAGGGATTTGAGCCTTTCCTTGTCCATAAGTGGCTCTGCCCCAGTCCCAATAGGTCTTCAATTCTAATATCTCCAAGCTTATCAGATGCACATGGTTTGTGGGTGATTGTGTGCATCAGGGGTTTTCACAACTAATTGGGGTTTTTTGTCAGTTGTCACAAAGGAACAACAAGAAGAAAAAAGATGAGGATACATTGGCCCCAAAACTAGGATGATATTGTTATGATATTTGTACCTTCTATTTCACAAGGAGCAAGAAACACCAACTCATATTGTCATATTGTCGAATAACCTTTTTTTGAAGGATATTGGTTTTGTTATTTAGTTATTTATTTGATAAAGGAAAATGTGCCAACTTACCAATGATGTTGGTTTATTTAGTTATTTATTTAACAAGGGAAAATGTTAAACCAACTTACAAGTTGAAGTGTCAAATTTCAGTTGTGTTCTTGCGTGAGATGGGCATTAATTAAGAAATAAGATCCAATTTAATGTGGATCAGTGATAAATAGGATAACCAAACTCTCTCAAAAGTGATGGAAAGATGTGTTTGTCCAAAATTATTTGGGACACCACATTGGTCAATTTTTTGGTTACTGGATCAGAATTCATTGATAAAAGACTATTAATCAGTGACCAAATATGTGACCAGATTCTTGACCATCTTTCATGTCAAATGCCATGCCATCCATCCATGGTCATTTAATCTCTATTCTTGATTAAATGTGATGTTTCAAAATGAGTTCAATCGATGATTGTGATCATGTAACATCTAAGGTTGAAACTTGCGTGTATAGGAAAACTGATTAATTCTGGTTGCATGGCAACAACATAGGATTGGTTTATTTTAGAGTTTCATATTCCTCTTAAAACAGTTGAATTAAGATGTGTTCTTCCAATGGTGGATGAACGCCTTTTCACCATCTGTACAGAAAGAAAATTAAGAACAAAAAGCTGAGGCTTCTTGCTTCATCTCTTTATTTAAATGTTACTGCAGAGATAGGCCACCATATCTAAGTTGAGAGGACAGAACTCACATGATTTTTTGCCTACTTCGTATACATCCTATCCTAGATGATGAACTTTGTTAATTCATCTTTTATATGAAACTTCCAGTAAGATAACTTTTGCATTATTCATATTTAGAATATGGTCTTCAATTAGTTAAACTTACTCCTATTTATCTCTATATTAGGTGCTGGGATAGGAGCCGGGTTTCCAGGCTTGCAGTTTGGAATCGGTATTGGTGCTGGATGTGGGATTGGAATAGGATTTGGTTATGGTGTGGGAAGGGGAGTTGCATATGACGAGAGCCGCAGATACTCAAATGTTGGAAAATTATTTCAGCAGGCTGGAAATCCTTCCTCTCCGTAAGTTCTCTGCATAAGTTAGCTCCTACACTTGAATTAGTTTCTACAAAATATTGATTACTTGATGGCAACTTTCATTGTAAAATCTGTTTTTCTTGATAAGCATGTGTTTGCTTTCTCTATAGAATTTGGTCTGGAACGATACGTTCATAAAAAGGGCCTTGAAAGAGCACATTTATACACCTAAATTAGAGAACCTGTTGGGATTCTTTTGCACATTTTCCCCTGGTCTATATGGCCTCAAATGATCTTGAATGGGTCAGAATATTACTGTGTGTTGATGTGCTTATCCCATTTTGACAAGTTTATTCATTCATGTATTAAACAACTTTCTCGTTTTCTTGTTCTTTTCTTCCATTCTTCCGCATAGTTGCTATACCATGGACATGGATGAATATTAGCGGCATGGGAAAATTACCAAATTATGATAATGAAAACTGTCTCACATGAATCACCTTTTTTATGCATGTATGAGTTTTAAGAAGTTGGAATGTGCATCGAATTTGACTAGATATATATTTTTCTTTAAACTGGGTGGCAAATGTAACTGTTGATAGGTAAAAGTCTTCATCCTCTGTGAATGTCAAATGTTTTCGTGACTTGCCTGTCTGACTACCATGCTTTTTAAGGATATGTTACATTGTACAAGATTTGTGATGATATTGCTGATGCTGCTGCTAGTGCCGTCCTTGGACATTTACCTGCATGGGCAGTAAGAGATGCTGCATATCAGCATATGTGATACACCAATTATACCGGCTGATACACACAGAAGATGGATTCATATTGATGTGACTGGTAATGCTGGATAGAGATGTATGGATCAGCTATTCTATTGTGCCTTTGCTCTTCCCTACAGACACCTCCCCACACATCCGTTCATTACTGTGTTCCAATTTTCACTGCTTAACATATTTCAATTCAAAGGAAAGCCCTGATAAGTAAGTGGTAGTCCTTCCACCTGTAGCAAATCATACTAGCATAGGAACTGTGAGAAGATTAATCTATGTTGACTTCCACCTTGGCACTTTACAATAATTAATTTTCAGACTGGATAAGATTAAGATAAACTGGATCCGAATGGGACCTTAAATTTCTAGTGCTTTTGAAGGATTCCTCAGGTTTTCCATTTGATCATAATGGAAAATGAACAGTCCGAGTTATGGCCTTTATCAGTCCTAGCCACACGGACCACATCCTAATCGAACGCTAGTGGTTGAAACATAAAGAACAGATAATCAAAGTCCATGCAGTCACACTTCTATATCCAACTTGCACATGATTCCTGGCTCTCTGCTCATCTTCATCGAATGTAGACAATTATGTGCCATCATGATGAGCACCTCATTGAGCTATCCTCCTCCAACAAAAGCAGCCTCGAAATCTATATCACTTCATGCAGTGCCTTCCTCATTTTGTTAGCCAATATCATAGGTATGATCTTATACACACTGGTTTCCAGGCTTTGTTTCCCTTGGCTTCCTACCTTATTAAGATGGACAAAATTTGAAAGTAATGTTGTCAGATCTGGGGATTTGATCATGTGTCTATTAACCTGTGCATTTGGAACTTCCTGTTCCATTGCCTGTACCTGGCTTGATGATGCATCTGGGATTGCACGCATGCATCATAACTATGCTAGTAAAGATGGTGCATTCTTAAATGGATTTACATTCTTGGCATCAGATGCACATTGCATCCAACATTCTCAATAGTTGACACAGTTGCAAAATGCTGCCCAGTACTCTACATCTCCTTTTGTGTCTATAAACTAAAACAATATTAATTTAGATGACTTTAAAGTATTATTGGATGTATGCCATTAAACAGTCACATCATCTAACTGGATGAACATGTGTGTATGTGTGTGTATGTATTGTGATTAATGGATGTGTCAATGGGGCTATTGCTTGGAGCAATAGTAAAATGTTCGGGCTAACAGAACCGTTAGGTTGGAGTCTTGAGAGTGGTCACTTTTTGCCAAAAAATATCAAAGGTTTAGGACTGTATTCATCTCTCCCCTATCAGCACCTTGCTATATGCGGATCTCTCTGGGTAATAGCCTTTTATTAAATGGATCTCTTAATCTGCTTCAAAAAAATTTGTGTTTAGTAAGTAGTGCATATAATTGGCCATGTCATATGCAATTTTGCTGCATTAACATTGTCATCGATATTGCCCTTCTTCTAGCATATTATGGTTGAACTCTGTGAATCCTGTCTTTGTATAGATTCATAATGTAATTCCTTTTGTGACTTCTCCATTTTGACTTCTTTAGTTAATACTGTTCACGACTCTTTGACTGTGTAGAGACCTTTCTAATCTCTTGTTAACATCAGTATCTCCATGCATATTAATTTTTTATATCATAGTGTAAAATTTTATGCTGTAGAATCTACATGATACCATATCTGTCATCAATTAAATTGGTGTTTCAACATAGAAGCTTTTGAGTTCACTGAGGGTAATATTGTTTAATCATTGTCTAATCATTGACAGTGTAATGTCCAATAGTTCATCTGCCAAGTTACTGCCAAATGACCACCATATTTTTCTTGCCTGTAATCTTGTCATCTCATCCCGGCGCGTAGGTTATTGTGTCATTAAAGTTGGAGCATACTCTCCACTATTAAGTTGCAGACTATGAATTTCCATTAACTCATATGTTAAGTGTGTAATTTGCATGGCAATGCCTGAATCATCCGTCTTTGTCAATAACTAGGCATTAGATGCCATGTCTTTGCAAAATTATTTTCCTTTAAATGTTTGATTCTGCCCACTTCATTCTATTTAGAAACTCATAGCTGACTGCACATTTTTACCCAGATGAGGCAATCCAATCTCGGTTTTTCATTAACATATTTTTCCTATGTGTTATGGTTTCAGATATCTGAAAATGTATGATCATTCTTTGTAGTTCTTTTGCATAGTCATATTCAATATGCATTATTAATTTTCAAAAGGATTCATATATTTCATGGCACTTGATAAAAATATGGTTCGGGATTGATGCTTCTATTGTATCCTTGGGCAACTGAAAAACGTATCACTGATTTCTCTTTTCCTTCCCCTATATATTAGTTACTCTCCTTTTGTTTTTGTTCTTGAATGAGATTATTCTACCATGGAATTCATATCTTGTTAAATTCATTGTATATATCATTAACTTCTGGAGCACTATCTATTTTCATTTATTAACCATTCACTTGGCTATGGTTTTTTATATAGATTTTCCAATTATAACTAATCTCATTCCATCAACTGCTTGAAAAAGTCTCCCACTAACCTGGCTATGATAATGATATTGTACATTGATTTCCCAATTCACTACCAACTGCTGCAAATATGTGTTTGATTATCATCCGTTTCTAATTATCATCACTTAAATTTCCATATATTTATTTGAGTGATACTTCCCTCCACCTTCATCCTATTAGTATCTTTTATATTTACTATTACTCTATTCAGGGATCATATCACAGTCCTAATCGATGATCTGGTTGCCAACACCAAAAAGCTTATCAAAGCAACTTCGAAGGAGATTGAGAAGTGGAGATGATTGAACGAGACTTGTGTCGCGAAGAAACAAGAAGTTATTCTTAAACCATTTCAGGTGCAATGTTATTCTCCTATGTGTTGATATGCATTGAATCATAATGCCAATGATACTTCCATTTTCTCCCATTTCTTTCAGCTCTGGTAAGTTGAAAGGTTTGGTGTGCATAAACATCGAACAATGCCAGGTTTGTATATGTGCATTATGTAAGCAAAAACTGGTTAGCAATGGTTTGATACTTATGGATGCTCCAACAATTGTTGTTAAGAATGGTTTGCAATTTGATTGTTTTTAGGCATATCACTCTTTTGTCTGAAAAAGATAGTTCGGAGTAATTGTCCCAATATATAGTGTGAATCTCTGTCGAGGTTGATGGTGACCATAATTTTGGTGAGGATAAAGAAATATCATGATTTTGGAATGATAATAAAAATTTCTGGAATCCATTACAAGTTTAGTGTATGTCAATGCTCTTTGTAAATTACATCTATCTATTTTTTAATTTATGAAATTACTACACAAGAGTTTTGGTTTCTCCAACGTATCTAACAGTAATATAATTAAATTGGACATTTATGCAACTAAGAAGTATGATTTATACAAAGTATAAAAATCCAAATATATTGCACGTTTTGGAATTGTATCTTGGATCTGATGCGTTCACATTGCATAGTCATGATGATGTCATATTGTGTGGACATTCAATTTACTGGTTAGTTTTTTTTTTTTTTTTTCAAGATTAACAAATTATATTGTTATGCCAAAAAAGGAGTATGCAGAATATACATGACAAATTGTTCATATACATCTAAACCATTACAAAAATTTGAAGACAATATTGAGGGAGGGAAATCCAATCCAAGCAGGAGTGCATCCCATCTGAGCACCCTTAACAGGGAACTTTAAAGCCTCCAATTCCTCTACATCAATTAAGGAAATCCAATCCAAGCTGGAGTGCATCCCCTCAACTAGAAAGAGCACCCTTAATGGGAACTTAAAACCTGAATTCCTCTACATCAATTTAATCACAACTAGAGCTATCTTAATCAGACTCCACATTAATTGCTCTATTCCAGCAAGACCACAAACACTGCTCCATTAGCCACCCATAATAATTGTCGAATTGGCATTACCTATGTTCCTTATATCAATCATCATTTGATTAGCAATCATGCATAAATTAAGATTTAGAAGGAATCTT
Source organism: Acorus calamus (assembly GCA_030737845.1). NCBI lineage: Eukaryota > Viridiplantae > Streptophyta > Magnoliopsida > Acorales > Acoraceae > Acorus > Acorus calamus. Next base: position 15,546,133 of record CM060870.1, read on the forward strand.
TAGGCACTGTTTGCAATTGTGGCAGAAAACTCCACGCATGGTTAAGCGGGGAGCAATAAAGAACGTTGTTTTTGCTGTGTTATCGCATATGTCAAAATGTTGTTTGGATTCATAGTGGTTCACTACCACAGGATCCGTCCCACCATGGATCCAAACGGGACCTTAGACATTTACCTCCTATCAAGACCAATCAAATGAAGCCAACAAATCTATGAGAATATTGGCTTCTATGAACATGGATGATTAATTAAGATTTGTTCTTAATTAAAGACATGCTTTCTTAGACAAAGGATAGCCTAAGATAGGAACCATTCATAAGTACAACATCTCAATGGGTGTTCTCAGAACATGTATCACATGCACCCACAGAAACCAAATTAAATTCTTATATAAAGAATATTGAACTCATTATACCCACACATCTACATTTCATATTTAATGTCTTCTTGTGACCACCACCTCACCACATTCACACCACCACACACATGACACACAAAATCTCCTCAAAACAGAATCTATCCACAAACAGAGGGCTGACAGGCCAGGAGTCTTCCAGGTCAGCACCACAATCTGCCACATCAGCAATAATCAATATATCAGATCACCCTCCAACCAATCAGGTGTTCTCATTTCCAATCCTACGTGGCACTCCTTCAACCACTGAACACTCCCATTTAGTATTCCCCCTCCTCCCTCCACCCACTTCCCAACACAAATTATAAAATAGTTCAGAATTTTACATAATTTATCATTCTCCGGCGACCACCACCACCGATGGCGTCGATTGGGGTGTCGGAGATGCTCGGAAGCCCGCTCAACTACAAGACAGGGGCGACAGTGTCCCGGCCGGCCGGCCCGATCCCGTTCCGGACGGTCGCGCTGTTCTCAAAAAAGTCGGCCCCGGCAACCAAGTCAAAGCCGGCCGCCGTTGCCTCACCCGCTAACGACGAGCTCGCCAAGTGGTATGGTAAGTGGTCTCTAGGCAACAACAACAAAAAAAGTTGTGAAGTATCGTACTTGTTTGACTGATGATTTGTTACAAATATTTTAATAATTTTGGACAGGTCCGGATAGGAGGATCTTCTTGCCGGAGGGGCTCTTGGACCGGTCGGAGGTGCCGGAGTACCTCACCGGAGAAGTCCCCGGAGAGTAAGGCCTCTTCTTGTTATTCTGCTAACAATAGACACACAAAAAGATGACTTAAAATTGAAGTGTGAAATTTCTGTTACATTGGAGGGGTAATATGGTCATTTTATCAGTGGCTGATGAAAAAATGTTGTTGCAGCTATGGATATGACCCATTTGGGCTGAGCAAGAAACCAGAGGACTTTGCCAAGTAAGTTGTAATGACAATTATAATGAAGGTCATTTTGGTCTTTTCAACATTTATACGTAATCGGGTACCTAAAACGCCCTTCTTGTCATATTCATTTTACGCAGGTACCAGGCTTATGAGCTGATCCACGCCCGATGGGCGATGCTCGGTGCCGCCGGGTTCATCATCCCAGAGGCCTTCAACAAGTTCGGCGCCAACTGCGGCCCTGAGGCCGTCTGGTTTAAGGTTTGCTCCAATTTACCCTACTTAATGTTCGTATTAAACCAAAATTCAATGTGTATAACTTGGTCTACACAATCACAAACTACTCTGAACTTTTAAATGTTCACAAAGTACTCCGAATAGTACGTTTAATAATTTTATAATTCATATATCAATATCTTCACATTCAACATAAAAGTTTAATTATCTCAATGCTTTTAAAACTAACACGTAATGATTTACGAATGTATATTTATCTATAGAATCCTTATTAAATATTTGTCGTACATAAACTTTGTGACTTAGACTGGAGCTCTCCTCCTCGACGGGAACACGCTGAACTACTTTGGCAAGAGCATCCCCATCAACCTCGTTGTTGCAGTTGTCGCCGAGATCATTCTCGTCGGTGGCGCCGAGTACTACAGAATCATCAATGGCCTGGTATACATACAAATTGAACATACTTTATGTAACAGTAGTAACACATATAGTTCATGTGCTGAACGTGAATTTCTATGTATTCATCTGGGAAGGACCTGGAAGACAAGCTTCACCCAGGTGGACCCTTTGATCCACTGGGTCTGGCGGACGATCCTGATCAGGCGGCGCTGCTGAAGGTGAAGGAGATCAAGAACGGACGGCTGGCGATGTTTGCAATGCTGGGGTTCTTCATCCAGGCCTACGTGACCGGCAAGGGCCCCGTCGAGAACCTCTCTGCCCACCTCAGCGACCCCTTTGGCAACAACTTGCTCACCGTCATCGGCGGTACCGCCGAAAGGGCTCCCACCCTTTAATTCACCTTTCTTAGTTTCTTGTGTTTTCATTGGAAATGCAGATGTGGACTTTTGTATATTTCATGAGATGAGGAGTAATGAATTGTTGCTACTGCTGCTGCAAAGCGGTGTGTGTCTGTGTGTGACATTGAGAAATTAAGCTATAATTTTGATACACTTCCAATGGTAGATATAAAACAACATAATCTAAGCATAATACACTTCCAAGGGGTTAATGTTTCGAGCATAAGTTGTTCTAATTTTAGGAGATAAAAAATTTATTATTTTTGTCCTTATTGAAATTTATCAAAATTGACACAAAAAATGGAAATAAATGTTATTCTAGCATTTAGGTGGAATAAGAAATTATCATTTCATTTTAAAATTGGGATAATAACTATCCGTATTTTATCCTGCTTATTTTTTTTATAGCAAATGAGATATAAGTTATCCTCCCCCACTGATCCTCATAATTATCTCCTTATTACACCATTTATCCCCATGCTAAACCAACCTTGAATATATGGGAGATTTTGGTGATTAGATCTCTCTCTTACCTAATGATCGTACGTACTTCTAATATTAAACCGGGTGTTTATGTCATGAAGATTTAGATGCGCTCAGTTTGGATGGTTTATTATATTTTTTTATAATTTAAAAATTAATCCTAATTGTCATTGCCTTTACACTTAACATTGATATATTGGCATATATTTTTTCATAATGATTAGTAGAATACATCTAAAGGTAATTAAATTTTTTTTGTATGCATTTTTTACTGTAATTATCTTGTATCATTTCAGAACATACATTTACAAAAATGCAATATTTCTAGATGTTTGTTTAACCTACACGAACTTTAATTCATTTAGGGGTGTTGGGGAGGGCTTGAAATGAGACTAGTGGGAGGTTTGGAGTCAAACAAAGGGCATCACATGTGCATATGTACATGTGCATATGTAATTAAACACTTTCCAAGGAAATTTAGTAAATTTGAACCATTTTTATTTAGCAAATTTGAAACTTAGTAACATAATTCAGGTGAATTATGTATATTATATATAAATTTTTTTTTTTATTTGTGAAGAGGGTGAGTTAGAATTTTGAAATTGGAGGAGAGAGAGTGTTGAGGTAACAAATTTTGAAGTTTGGATGGTGTTGGAGAACGGAGTGTCGATGATGAAGAGATTGCCTGAGGAGTCATTGGAAAAAGTGGAAAGGTCATATGAGACAAAGAAGATGAACGTGACCTTGAAGTCAACTGTGCCTATCAAAGACTCTCCGACGCTCAAGTTAAAAATCTCATTTTCCTATAGAAGAAAGTGATAATTAGTGAATGAATCTCGTTTCTCGATTTTAAGGGTGTGAACCTTTATTTATAGGTGAAGTGTGACATGTCAAATACTTATCCTGATGACACTATCTTTATGTAAAAATGTCACGCTATGGCAAGACCACTTGTTTTAGAATATAGAGGTCTGCACTTTTGTCAAAATATAACTCAAGTGTGTGCATATTAAAGCAGTTAAATTCATTAGGAATTGTCACGTGGAGGATCACGTGCATTCTAGGACTGTGGTGTGAGTTCATGGTGGACATGTCATGCAATCATAAATGAACCACTTGAAGATTGGGCCTTGAGACTGCTTAATTATGGAGTCGAGCATTGATACACTCAGTCTACTTTACAGTTTATTTTACAGCTCTATACGTTATGATAATATATTACATACTACGCTATCATAATATATAAAATTCTATCATAATATAAAGCGTAAATTTTTTTAACTTGAAAAAAAAGTACACTAATGTATCTTAGTATATATTTTATTTCATATAACAGCATATACTTTATTTGGAGAGTGTATGATTTACAAAACTAGACCATTAAGCTTTTTCCACCTTTTTTAATCTTACTATAGTTGAAATCTTTTTAAAATTAATCATTTTTACAATTCAAAATGCAGTTCCTATATATTGTTAGAAATTCAATGATTTTAAAAAATGGGCGCTGATACACGTAGTCCTTTTTGCAGTCCATTTTGTAGCCCCATACTCTAAGATAACGTAGTATACACTACGTTATCATAGCATATGGGTCCTAACATAGTATATAACCCAATTTTGTTTTATATATTTTCATTATAAAAAAAATACACTAATGTATCTTAGTATATACTTCATTTCATATAATAGCATGCACTTCAAAAGATGAGTGTATGATTTAAAAAAAATCATATACTGTAAAACGGGCTGCAATTGGGGCTGTGTGTATCTTTTTTCTTAAAAAATTGTGGGCTGGCCCATCAAACCGGCGGCCCGTTTTACACCTCTAAATGAAACCATGGAAAGAAAACATGAAAAATTGCTAAAAGATTACATACTCATTGTATAGCTATCAAGGTAAATGAATTGTCACTGCTTATTGTGCGTAACAACACTAAAAACTATAATTGATCAATTTTTGATCCCCATGCAAAAAAAAATAATTTATTTTGACCGGACTACAAACTAATGACTCAAAAGCAAGCTCGATCACGGTTTGGAGTCCCTAACTATCTACGTTGAGATACACTATACATAATATTGTGATCTCTGTCAGTCTGTAGCCCCGTACATTATAATAACATAATATATTCTACGTTGCGCTATCACATTGTTTGAGGTTTATCATATTGTATGACATAATTTTTTTTCTATTTTTTAAAATAAAAAATACACACTATTGTATCTCAGTATATATATTATCTATCTACTGTATATAAAGCGGTACGAAGGCGACAAAATTTCACCAACGGGGTAGTTTGGTAAATTCTCTCCAGTCATTAATGCATTTCATCATCATTCATGCATTCATTTGATTTGCACACTTTTTATTTATTTACTAGTTACGTTGTTGTGCATGTGCAGATGCACATAAATAAAGTCTAACATATGTTTTGATTAATATTAATATCAAATAATTTAGTTACAATAACATCTTCATAATAATAACTCTAAATACAAGAAATCTAATGTCTCTAGTTTATCCAATCAAATGATGAAAATAATGCTGTCAAACATAAATAAAAAAAGGGATTTTTAGTTTTAAGTCCCCGTAAACTATAGGATTTAACTATTGATCCCTCACTTTTTCATATTTAGGTTTTAGTCCCTACATTTAATGATAATTTAAGAATAGATCCCTCTCAGGGACTAAAAAGAAAACTAAATAATTTATGAATAGGTCCCTCTCAGGGACTAAAAAGGAATATATCATTATATGTAGGGACTAAAACCTAAATATGAAGAAGTGAGGGATGGATAGCTAAATCTTATAGTTTACGGGGACTTAAAACTAAAAATTCCATAAAAAAAACCAATAATAGATTCATAGTAGACTATGTCTCATATGCATTTTTCGTAAAAATCATAAAGAAAAATATTAAATTGTTCATTAAAAAAAACAAGTACCTAGAAATTAAACCACCCTTGTAAGTACATTAGTCCCAAAAAAAAAATGATCTAAGCAAATGAATCCAATGTTTATAAATAGTTAATCAATTCAAAAAAACCAAATAATCCAAAAACTTTTAGTGAATCATATCCAAACTAAATTAAAATGAATGTCTCACATCAAAAATGAATCGATTTAGAGGATTATCATTCGAGATAATAAAAAAATAGGTAGGGATGGCAATGATGTGAGTTTTATTAGTAACACGTCCCAAGCCACTCTATCGGAGGGTTTGGATTTTATGTTTTTCAAACTCACCCCAACCCACCCCGACTCATGTAATACATGGGTTGGGTTTGGGTTTTATGTTTAAAACCCGACCCAAGCCGCGAACCCGACCTTTATTCGATTATTAGGATTTATAAAATAAATGAAAATTAATTCCGAATATAGTTAAAAAAAGATTCAACTATCGTCATTATTTTTTTTCTTTACAACCAATTATTGATATTCATCTTACGAAGAAAATTCAAAATACAAAATTTCATAAAATCAATTGTCCTTCACCATAAAAATAAAAGATGTTTGATACTCTATAGTATTTTATTTTTCTCTTTTCCTTTCAACATATACGTAAAAAAATTATTCATTTGTTCTTATATGTAATTTTGAACTATTTATATTATATATTAAAAAATATTTTAATTAATTTTCAAATATTGTATGTAATGACTGTCATTAACTATTTATGATATATCATTTAATATTTAGTATTCAAATTGAAGTTTATTTCATGAATATAATCCGAATTCATGTCAAAAATAATTTATTTTGTCATATAATATTTTTATTATATTAAATACAGTGTTTGATTAATTCAACATACTTTAAACGAGGTGGGGTGGGGTGGGGCGGATATAGATATTAAGACAGAAAAAAAATATCCTTGACTGTTATATGGAGATACTCAAAATGTAATGGAGTGGATATGGATTTAAAATTATAAAATCCGAGGTGCAGTTCTTATATAATGTCCTTGACCGTTGCCATAATTGTTTATATAAATCGGTTACTATTGTGGTTGAAAATACACCACAATAATAGAAGTAAATATCTAATGAGAATCTCATTGACACAAGTATATAAGAACTTTCTTTTTTAAAGTTAATTTTGCTAGAGAAAACAAATCTAAGAAGAAAAAAAACATAGACAGAAACACAAAAATTAAAAAAAAACATAAAAAACCTTAAATCAATTAAAGTTTATGTGATCAAGAGATCTTACCATGATTGATGATACTTTTTCAATATTGAATCTGAAACTAAAAATTATATAATGTTTAATTAAAAAAAAACAATTCCTCTCTTTGAGCATTTATTTATATACATAATAAAAAGAAACATAATTCTCTGCCTTTAAAACCCAAACATGGTGAATGAAAAAACCAACAATTCATATGCATAATAAATTTTAAATAAAATATTTTAAGATTACCAGATAAAATAATTTGACCAGATAAAATAATTTGAAGATGGCTACACATCTTGTATGATGAAGAGCTAAATTGAGGGAAAATTTTCTAATAGTAAAATTCATTGATTAAATTGGAGAAACAGTCAATTAAATTTGGACATCATAATATTCTCATTATTAGAAAAAAAAAATAGTACTCTATTATGATGAAAATATCATAATGAAATTATATTACAAAAGATATATGAATAAATATCAGATTCACTGTTGTGCTACTGCTAACCAGAATAGAGAATCGAAGATGAATCTGTTAAAGAAAAAATAAATATCTTAATTGAGAATTTTTCTTCTAATAAGAGTAGAGACATGCTAAATTTAAAAAAAAAGGTGGAATCAAAGCAAAAAAATAACATATTTAGTTTATTTGTAACATAAAACGGATTAGATGATTCAAAATAAGCATCATATCTATAAAAGAATAACCCACCTTCCTAAGGTCAAAAAATATTTTGAGAGAGAGAAGAAAAAAAACAGAGATGATAGATCTATTTATCCAAAAGTGTTAAGACTGACACTTTTTGGAGGTAAAATATCGTGTTTATATTTATATTAAAAGTTTGGGTGATCAATTTCAAAATTTGACTGCATATTTGTGGTCGTGGTATTCGCTTTGGCTTACATGGAAATTTTTGTCATATTCTGATGTCCTTGTAGAAGTTATGCATTGTGATTGGTATTCGATTTAATTTTGTTAATATCCAAGATGAAGAGATTTAAATTTAATTTTATCATGAGATGTTCAATTTTGAGTTAGCTTTCATACAAAAGTAGAATTAGATCAACTAGATTCATGTAGAAAAAGTTATGGGTAATTTTCAAAGTATACCCCGAGGATGAGAAAATCCTGACAGCAGCCCTGTTCGACGTTTAGCTCACATTTTGATATAGCTGGAGGAGTTATTTGATCTGAGCATAAACATGAAAGTTGTAGATACTCTTCTTAACTTTCCAATGGATATTGAATTGTGCAATTCGGAACTATATAGTGAATGTTATGGCTGTTCTAGTGAAGCCCATCCAGAATTTTGTGTCAGGGACGATTTAGTCGTTTGACTCCTCTTTTGATCTATTTAAGAGCCCAAATATTTCTCTTGCCTAGCACTCTCGACCAGCCCTTCTTGTGTGCAATTGAAGAGGAGAAAGTGGAGGTGGTGATGATGTCTCCTCTTCTGATGTCATTGTATGTATGTTGTTTGAAGGGAGGTGCGGGGCGTCAATGGTGATAGCGGTGGAGCTACGGCGCGTGGGTATGCCCAAGCCGCATATGGACCTCCCGCTCAACTGGGTCAGCCATGTCTTTGTTGCTGTTGGGAGGGGTAGAGGCTCCATTGCCTTGTGTTGTTGTTGTGTGTGCATGGAATTGAAGAAGATGAGGGAGAGAAGCACATGCTCATGTGTTATGTGTTGTGTAGGTGTGCACGCCAACCGTTTGTGAGTATGTGTGAGTGAACCTCGTATGCCCGTTCTTCTCCTCTTTCCAATGTTTTCCTCATACATTCTTGTACTTGTGTTTATGTGCTAAAGGGGTGCAGAGTTGGTGCATTGTGCGCTCGAGATTTGCTTGAGCGGATTGTGGGGTTGCGGGTGCATGCTCGGCCTCGGCGTGCGCCCATGCATGCGGAGTGCGTGGGCAGCGTGTACAGGGTGCTCGAGGGTGTGCTTGGCGTGCTCCCATGCGTGCGGAGTGTGTGGGTAGCGTGCACGGGGTGCTCGGGGGCATGCTTGTGGTGCTCGGACGCGTATGAAGTGTGCTTGGGGATATCGAGTACCTTATCATAGCCTAATGCATCAATTGGAAGATTCTCGGTGGAGTAGTTTCTTTATTCAGATTCAAGCTACCGCCCTCTTGTGTATCACGAGCCGTGCGCTCGTTAGGTGAGTGGTTCGATCTAACCCTTCAGGATGCGCTCGATACACGTAGTCGTGCATCGCGCATTCATGGGGCTTCTTTGCACCCCTATTGTGTTAGATATTGCATGCTAGGGTTGTATGGCTAGTATATTGTGTAGAATCCCCTTTTCCACCATATATTTGCATATGTATCATATTCATGTGTGAATTATTATGCTTGTGTGAGCCCTTCTTGTGTGGGCATGTGTGATGGGTGTTTATATGAATGTATCTCTTTTATGTTAGAGAATTTATTTAGCCTCTATTGCTAGTATATGATGATGGATGTGTTATGTAGGATTAAATACCATATTTTAGGGGTCATTTGCACATACTTATCGATATGCTCCTTTGAGTTAGCTATAACTCTTGCCTCTACTTGTCTTTTACACCATGTTTATAAGATTGGTGGGTGCCTAATTATCTCATGTTCGTAATAATAACTTAATAACCCTGTTTGTTGAGGATAGATGTGTGTATGATCAGTTTTTAAAGGTCATAATTGATATTAGTAAGTGTAGAATCACCCCAACGTCATCGTGCGTTGAAGCTACCCAGCATCGAAGCTACCCTGTGAGGTGCCACCCCGTGATTAGTATTGTCCTAGACAGGCTGCTAGGGAGAGGGCTACCTGATGACGTGGGGTGATTGTGGATATTATCTTGAATGCATGCGAATATATGGATTATGTTGCTTATCATCTTGTAGTATTTTTTTTTATCTCATTCCATGTGAGCTGTTTGAAGTCTTTAATGAATTATATCTTGTGATTTTTCTTAGTTATATATATACACTTGATGTTTCAATGGTTTAGGTTAGCAGATCATCCAAAACGAGCACTTAAGATCCAGTCCACACATATTTCCATGTCCAGAATCTTTTGGCAAAGCAAATTCTAGGTTCAACCTATGAACAAACTAGGAAATTATTTAGCTATGGCCTTCAAATATTTGTTCGCATAAAAGAGAAATCATAAAAATAACAAAAATATCTCACTAAGCACACGATCAATATAAAAATCCTAAGAATGTTCAAATAATTATGTCACCATCCTGCAAGTAGCAAAATAATGTATTTACATGGTTTAGTCATTAGGTTATTTGGACGTGTGGTCCAAGTAACTCTTTGTGATAGAACTTCTCTTGTAATAATTGCGTGTATGTTTAATTAGTCAGGCCTAATTGTCATAGGTAGAGGTGTGATCCGTGGTCAGGATCATACTTTGTTTTATTATGTCAATGTAGTAGTTTATTTGCCATGCATCCATGTGATACTTTCATATAGGAATTCAGAAGAATTCAATTATCGTATCGGTATTTGTTAATCGATAGCTATGATAGTATGCTTGGTTTATCTGTAATAGGCATGTGGATGACCCATTTTTCTGGGGTCATGCCTTCTTATGGTTAAGTGCGAGAACTTAACTGTTTTTTCTCGCATCCGAGTGATGCATCTGTATGACAATTCAAGAGAATTCATTAACATTGTTAATTGTTAAATGATTATAGTTGATCATTGAGGATTGTATTGCGAGAGTGGAATACTTCTCCCCTACCTCGTATCCGCGTTGAAGCTACTCGGTGTTGGAGCTATCCTGGATTGTGCCTCCATATCGTAGGATGCTCAATGTGTACTTTGATACTATTTTGACATCGGACCTACCATGGATGACCGCCAGGAAGAGAGCTACCCGGGAGAGGGCTACCGGAAGGTTAAGAGAGTTAGCAGATTGTTTTCTGTTTCTAATAGTCCCATGTCACCCTTAAGGGTGAGGGTGAGGGTGTGGGTGAATCGGGGTCATGTTGTCACGTGACATTTGTATTAATTGAGAATACCCAAGGTATAACACATCTATTGGAGGATGTGAGGCATTGTAGCGTAGTGTACCTCGATGCGATTAGATTTGTAGTACTGTGTTATCCAGTAATGATATGCATTATGGTTAACCGTTTGGTTCCTCTCTAAGAGTTCTAAGAGACCTCCCTATGGGTCGAGGGTTAGGGTGAGGTGAGGTCATGCCTTCACGTGACATTTATATATGTTGGGTTTCACCCCATATTCCTTTTTTCTTTGGAAAGAGAAATAAATTAATATCATATGATTATTATAGAGCTTGGATTCTTGCCACTCACTGAGCTTGTAGCTCACCCCTCATGTTTTGTTATCCACCAGGGACTGGGTTGGCATGGAGCTAGAGCATCTCTCTGGCGTTGTTCGTGCGTGGAGCATCCCCTTTCGATCGACGAGTGTGAGGCTGTCAGCAATCCTTTTATGTATGTATTGGTAATAGTGCGTGTCGTACATGTTGTGTTTGGACTAAACTTGGACTCTCACAGGACAGTGATTGTGTATTCAAGTCTGTAATAATATTTTTTATTTACAGACTTATTTGTATTTTTTTTTACTTCCGCATTTTTAATTGGCTATCGTTTCCCTGTTGCCTTGCTACCTTATTTGATTCTTATTGGTTAGTGTGTGATTGGTAACGCTCTGGGGACGGCCGCCTCGGGGCGTAACAAAAAGAATGGAGATGGCAATGACGCCTCGGGGCGTAACAAAAAGAATGGAGATGGCAATGAATGTGTATTCAATATTGCATAAATAAATGTGGGGGTTTGTGGAAGAGCATCAGTCATTGTCTCTTGAAGAAGATGAGGAGATTGAATGGAGAGGGGATGAATGATGAGGAGATTGAATGGAGAGGGGATAAATGATGAGGAGATTGAATGGAGGGGGGATGAATGTGAGGGTGGAGGTTTCATAGGTGGACGCTGAAGGGCATATTGAATAAAATGAAGTGCGGCAGATTTTTGGCATTGTGACATCCGGGATTGCTCCTTCATTAGGGTTTTGTGTGCATGCATGGTGTCCTCTATTTGTGCTTATATAGTGATTTTATTTATTTATTTATTTTGTAGAGTTAGTTGAGTTTGATTTGTTATGAGAGCTCACAATTTATGTGTGCTGAGATATTGATTTTATAGAATGGGTGTTGGTGGGTTGATAATAACGGTGATGGATCTGTTTGACTAATTAAATAAGCATGAGTGACACACATTTATGAGCTATTTTACTCTCTCAAATACTATCTTATATACGTAGTGATGGATCTAGGATTATTTTTAAGGAGAGGCCTGAAAAAAATTACTTAAAATCAATTTCAAGTATGTTGATTATTTCTTATGTTTTTTAGTCCTTAACTTTTTTAACATATGAAACAAATTATGACTAAATAGGCCCTTGAATTTGTTTTATTAACTAATATGTCTCTTTAAATAATAAATTTATGATATGTAAATTATACAATTTTTTTATATTCAAATATGATTATAAAATAATAAACAAATAAATATAATTTTAGTCTGCATATTAATGTAATTTAATCATAATTGATGTAAATGAATTTTTTCATAGATATGTTATAATAAAAATTTATAATAATAAAAATAGTGTATAAAATATATTATAACGTTGAGCATCCCTTTATATCCTCATAATACTATAATATTCAAATATAATTATAAAATAATAAATATATTAATATAAATTTAGATAGCATATTAATGTAATTTTATCATAAATGATGTAAATTATTAATATTATTTTATGATATATTTATATTATGTAAATGAATTTTTTCATAGATATGTTATCACAAAAATTTAACAATAAAAATAGTGTATAAAATATATTATAACATCGAGCATCCCTTTATATCCTCATTATACTATGATATTCAAATATAATTATAAAATAATAAATATAGTAATATAAAATTAGTTGGCATATTAATGTTATTTTATCGTAAATGATATAAATTATTAATATTATTTTATGATATATTTATATTAGTCATCATATAAGTATAATGAAATGTGAAGCTTAAAATTTTAATATGTCATGCATGATATGATGAAAATATGAATAATTTATGGATGAGATTACAATGATATGAATGGATAGAATTGAAGGGGGTAAAATGGTTAAATGCTTGTGATTAATTAAAGGAGTGTAATGGTGAAATGGATTGTGATGGGATTGAATGGATTTGTAGGGATAAAAATGTCATTTGGCAGTTTTTTGTGTTAAGGGACTTTTATATAGTAATATAGATAATATAGATTTATTGGGTTATAGCATGAACGTTGGGATTAAGAGGACTGAGGATATGAAAGTATTTATCATACGGATCAATTTTTTTAAGTACTGTTTTTTTATTTGAAACTGGTAATTTTATTTTTGGAATTTTATATATGATTTTTTTCATACCCAATTTTTAATTTCATATCCGTTGATAAAAAATTATTGAAACATATACTCATGGTAACAAGATATATACTTTAATAAAAAAAATTTCATATTTTTTATAAATGTATTTATATAATTCATTATAGCACATGCTTCTGTAGATAAGGTGTATAATTTTTAACAACATATATCTCATTAAATAGGATACATAATTTTGTAAAACTTTCATATTTTCTATAAAAACATTTACCTCATCAGATAATGTATATGATTTTTAAAAAAATTTGAAACACGTGTAAACCAAAATTTGGGCTGGAAAAAAACTATACATAACATTATCCATTTTTTTAATTCTATAATAATTTTGCATATTTATGGTTGTGACTTGTGAGTTTGGTTCAGAATCAAATTTTAAAGCCTTTGGTTTTGATGTAGTTTCATACTTATAGTTATTTCATTGTATCCTTGTCATATATAAAATTTACAATTTGTGGCTTTGATGATGCTTCTTGCTTTGCTTTGCACTTACATGGAAATTAAGAGAAAGATCACCACAAAACAACGTTAATGACACCTAGCAGTCATTTTGCTTACTAGCTATTTTGATATACCTTTTTGTGTAAAGAATTATGAAGTTATATCCATACATTTTTTTTATAAAAACATATATATTAGTCTTTTGAAATTCTATCCATCACTTATTTATTAGATTGTTAGATGTTATAATTTTCATTAAAAAAAATTGTTACTTAATAAAAATATATCCAAAGTATAATAAATAACACGCGCAAGTGCGTGTACACATGACTAGTTTCATATAATAACACCTAATTTATTATTATTCTATTTTATTCTCATTTATTCCACTCCCAATTCCCAATCAAACATGAGAACTGTCCTGCTGATTGCGCGTAACATCGTTAAAAAAAACTACAATTGACCGGACATAATTGTTCCCTATGCGACGAATTAAACATTACTTGACTGGACTTCAAAATAATGACTCAAAAAACCGATCATGTGGACAGTCCCCCTATATTGCCAGCTCGGTTGAGATATTTTCACATTATACTTGTACATCTTGGACTGTCTCATTTGTTTTTCAAAAAGAGAAACTAATTAGGGTCTCTTTAATCACTCATGATTTATTTTTATATCTATGAAAGTTTTTTAGTTTTTTTAGTTTTTAAAACTGTAAAAATTTATCTTTAATCATTAAGTCATTGTAAATAGATGATGTTAGTATGTCCATTAGAAATACAGAAAATATTCGTCGTTTGTTAACATTTTGTGAAAGTTAACAATGTACTTGAGAAAGTTAATAACGTAATGAAAAATCTTAAGAGTACACTGAAAATATTAGTCAGGGGGTATTAATTTTTTTTTAAAAATTTAAAAGACCTAAAAATAATTCATGGGTGACCACGTGACACTAATAAAAGTCATGATTTAATAAGCCCCCGTATGGCGTGGAACATAAGGCAATAATATGGAAAAATACATGAGAATAAAAAAAAAATTGTCTGTTTTGATATAATAAACCCCGATAATTATGTCTGGATAAGTTAAGATAAGACCTGATAATTATTCTAAGGAAATATTGGAATTGCTTATTAGAACTTATCTATGTCAATGAATAAAAATATCATTCTCTATCATTTTAAAAAATTTATCTTATCTAACAGTCTCACACAGATTGTAAAAACTGTCAAATCTATCAAATCAATTATATATCTCTCATACTATTCTCCAAGGGCATAGTTGTCATTTAAAAAGTCATAACTCTTATTCATCCCTTATCAATCATTTATCATCACTTTATCCAAGGTGGACCAAACAACCAAAAAATCATTTTTACGTTTCCCAATGAAAATAACAAAAAAAATAACCAAACAAAAAGTTACTTATTCAACTTGGATTGTTATCTATCTCGATATAATTATCAGAGTGAATAACTTAATGTCACACCCATAGGGTAAAAATATTATTAGTATTGTAATGTTATCTACCAAACGCACGAATGTCCACGTGGGCAAGTGAGAGAGAGAGTTGGATGGATGTGACATGATTTATTGGGATAAAAGTAGCTTTCATTCATATTTTATTAATATATATATATATTAATCTATATTACTATATAAAAGTCTCTTATCACAAAAAACTACAAAATGACCATTTTATCCCTACTAATCCATTCAATCCCATCAAAGTCCATTCACATCACTTTAATCACAATCAAATCACTATTTTACCCCTATTCAATCACATGAAAATATATTCACATCTTTCTAATGTCATTCATAATTTATTTTAATACATACATTTCATGATATCTTTATATGATGAATAATATAAATAGATCATAAAATAATATTAATAATTTAAATCAATTATATGCATTTCAATATTTTTTATATAGCTACTAAATTTACATTCATATGTTTATTAACTTATAATTAAATTTCAATATCATAATATTTGAGGATAATGGGATGCTTATAAAATGAAATTGTTTTTAATATTTTTATATATACCAATTAAAATTACATTAATATATTTATTCACTTATAATTAAATTTCAATATCATAACATTATGAGAATATAAAGGGATGCTCACTCTTATAATATATTTTACATTATTAAAATTATGGTATAACATATCTATCAATAAATTCGTATTAAAACATATGAGGCATGTCCTATGCTTTTAAATAAACCTTCCATATGATGCATGACATTTCTTCAAACATATGATGCATAGCATATTAAAATTTTAAGCCTTACATATGATGCATGATGAGTGTTCAATTGTTTGACTTAAATTTTTGTTAACGGTAAATTTATTTCTATAATTTATTGTTAATTATTTCCAATTTAGTGTTCAATGCAATTATTTGGCATGCCATTTATTGGCATAGAATCCCTAATTTTTTAATGTTAACACCATTTATTGTGTATATATATGTGTAAAAACCGCTGCTTTTATACACAAGCAAAAGCATGTTATATAATATGTCATATTATATTTATACATGAATAATATCAGTATATTTATACATAATTTATATAATTCTATTTAAATAATAATTTATTAATTATTTAAAAATTAATTATTGAAAAAGTCAATCTTTTTCATGCGATGTGTTAATTATTTTATTTACTCCATGTGTCATCTAGGGGATTTACTTATTTGGACATGGAAGATTTAGATGTGTCAATTATTAGACATTTAAAATGACAAACTACATTGAGAACCATTAAAAAAATAACAACTAAATATCATATAGAAATAACACAATAATTCGTATGATGTGAGGATCACAAAATCAACGGACATATGATTTTTTACACATAGCCATTCAGCTTCCCCCTCATAAACCGCCACCCTGACATTTATCCCCTCTCCATTCAATACTCTCATTATTCATTCCATCTCCATTCAATCCCCTCATCATCTTCAAGGGATGCCACATTTATTCTCACGACAATGAATACTCATTCATTCCCTTCCTCATTCTTTTGGATAAATGGATCTATCATCATCTCTTTTTTTTTTCTTCTCTCTTGCAATTTTTTACTGACCTTAAGAGGGTGGGTTAATCTTAGGTATATATGATGCTTAATTTAGTTCATCTAATATATTTTGTATTTCAATTAAACTTAATATATTATTTTTTTCCTTTGGTAACTCGTTTATTTAAATTTTACTCGTTTGACTATTAAAATAATAAATCTCATATAAATAAATTATTTTTCCCTTAACAGATTCTTCTTTCGATTTTCTATCTTGGTTGGAAGTAACGCAACAGTGGATCAAGTATTTATTCATAGATATTTTTGTAATATAATTTCATTTTGATATTTTCATCATCAAAATAAATTACTGATATCTTCCATATCTTTTAATTTTATAAGCACCTCCTAATCATCAGAATATTATGATATCCGAATTTAATTATAAGTTAATAAATATATAAATTGCTTACCCAATTTGAAAAATGAATTTTTTTTCCCTCGATTTAGCTCTTCGTGGAGCAGGATATGTGGCCGCCTTCTCTTTTTTTTAATCCGGTGATTTTAAAATAGGTTTTCTTAGTTTTTCTCAAATGATATCTAATCTATCGTCTCATATTACTCTAATAAAAATTACTTTAGAATTTTTTTTACTTGTGTTGTTCAGATTATTACCATATTTACTTTTATTTTTCTGGTGTGTTCTCAACCATTTATTGTTATCATTTTCCTTGTGTGTGTAAAAAATTAATTTAATATATATTTGAAAACAATTAAAATCATTTTCAAATATTTTTTTTTATTAATATTAATTTTCAATTAGATGATAATGTGAAAAATATATATTTTAACATTTTTTTATATTTTTTCTTCCTATAATTTATTTAAATTTAAATTTATTTTTATTTTTCTATAGTTCACTTTTACTTTTATCTTGAATGGTAATCCTCTAAATCAATTCATTTTTTATGTGAAACAAACCGTTTTAATTTAATTTGAATATCTCTCACTAAAACTTTAGGATTATTTGATTATTTTGAATTAATTAATTATGTATAAACATTAACTTCATTTGCTTAAATAATTTTTTATGGGACCAATGCACTTAACAAGGGTGGTTTGCTTTCTTGGTAGTTGTATTTTTTGTCAATTTTTTAATATTTTTATATATTCTTGTCTACTATAAATCTATGATTGTTTTTTCGTGTTTAACACAATTGTTTTCATCATTTGATTGAATAAACTATAAAGATTAAATTTCTTACATTTAAAGTCAATATTATGACAATGATATTGTAACTTTTTTTTTTACAATATATATATTATATTTTGTCTATGTGCATTTGCACATACACAACAACTAGTTATGTCAAAGGTGTGCATAATATTGTTCAATTACGTACAGACAATACGTCCAAGGAGATTGTCTTTGTTTAATGTACTAAGAAACAAGTCTCATTTTTTTTTAAAAAAAATGTTAATTTGTCCTATACAAATAAATTAAAGTAATAGACTTGGGATGCAGTGGTCGGACACCCCACGTTCCTTTCGAAGGGCGAGGGTTCAAATCCTGGGACTCCCCAGAAATGAACAATCCGCTAATGGGCCACGGGCCCATGGTGTTGTTGGTGTTTGTGCATGGTGAGCCCACTGGTGGCTCACTCACTACTTGTATTACAAAAAAAAATTGAGATTTTATATATTCGATACAGGGGTGGAGCTATGAGTGGCTTAGATTTTGTTAAAATTATTTTACTATTTTGCTTTTCATTGATTTTGGAGAGTTGCGTATTAGAAGATTCTCTTTATTGAAAAGGAATTTGATAAAAAGAATTATAGATCCAGATTTGATAATAGGTGATTTCTACTATTTGAAACATCGTAGGACTCAATTTTAATAGAAAAATGTTAGGGACGGTCCTATGTATTGTCTCACTTCATTTCAAATTAAATGAACACATTTTTAGCAAATATAATTTTTTTTATAGAAGTATATACTCATCTAAAGAGGTATATACCTCTCTGAATGACTAACGATGTACATAAAACAACGGGCAATTCACGAGCCCGCATGTAACAAAGCTCATTTTAATAGTATCGTTTATTATTTATATTTTGTGTATATATATGAGTTTTCCTAGATATATAATTATGAATATGAACTTGTTTAATTTTTATACATTTTATTTTTTGAGCATGGTCCACCCTAAAATTAAATTCTTGGCATCACACACTTACATCAACGAGGTAAATTAGAAATTTTTATAATTTCAATAAATGGATTCATGTAATTCTGTTGAGTATATAATTCATTTCTTATAAAAGAATATACCTTATTAGATGAGATATATATTATTTTTAAAAATTCAAAACATATAGAGACTGAAATTAGGGCTTAAAAAATGTATGCTCATTTTCCTAAACGCATATATGTTATGATAATATCTCTGGTGAGCCTTGATAAGTCTTGATATATAGTAAAAGAAAATTATTTGTTTCACCATTAATCCTGATAGTTATGCATTGATAACTTGGGATTAACCCTAAGTAACCATGAAAAATCTGTATTATTTTTTCATATCTTATTCACCTGCTTTCATTTTATCTATCCTAGTATACCAACCTCACTAAACCCTAGTTTAGATATATAGTGACATAAGTTATTTCAAAATAAATAATTATATCGCTATAGATAACTATATTAGTGGAATAAATCATTTCTTGTTAATTTTTTAAATTATTCTCATTGGGAAAGCTAATAATTAGAGTGCCATATTTTCCTTACCTTGACCCAGATCAGATAGGATTGATCACCAAATTTCTCTCCTAACTAATGTGATAGTCAGGTTGATGAAATCATCTAGTAAATGCCATTTTGAAACCATCCAATGAGGGGTGGATTGTTGAAAAATTAATACATTTCCTTAAAAATGTATTAATTAGTTTTCAAATATAGATTAAAAATTTAATGGGATGTTTAATTCCCTCTAAAATGTTTTGTCCCACATCGTTTAAGAATGCGATGAAGCAGTCTTTAAATATGCCTCATGTAGATCTTGGGTGGGGACCCAAGCAGGGGCTGGGGATTGTAAATTGCATTTGCTTTTGCATATTTCATATTTCGTATTTTGTATCTCGGATCTTGGACATGGTCACGGGCATGGGCTCGGGTACGGGTATGGGTATGGGTATGGGTTAAACAGAAAAATTCCTTTGGAATGTTTTATTTTTTCGCAACGGTTGACAACGTTTAAATTTGAATTTTAAACATTGGAAATTATATGATAACTGTAAACGCTTACCATAATTGACGTGTGTAATTAATGCAAATGTTACAATTCCAACATTTGATTCTCTGTGTTGATAAAAAAGCTACCTTTGCAGAGATTAATTGTATGCGAAAAAACAAAGTGTTCCACCAGAAATCCTCCACACAAACAGAGTTCTAATTTTTTCTTTTGGGCGATCAAGTCTACGACCGGTTCGACTTCTCTTCCGACTTGCACCTAGAAAAGAACAGCGAGGGCTGGGTAGTTTTATCTTGGGAACAGATCGTCGAGAATCCTGTGCGATTGAGGGGGCATATTCTATTCTGAAAACAGTGTTACAACATGACTCCATACCAAGCTCTTCTAATCATTGTCTTCATATTCTTTTAGTTTTTGTCTGATAATAGATCAATTTTTTCCAACAATTAAGAGTTTTGACAAAATCATTACAGGAAGGAGGAAGTTTTTCAATAAGGGCCACAGCTTGGATATTTTCTTCTAGAGTAAAACCTTTTCGTTTTAGCATTTTGAATAAGGTTGGCATACTCTAGGATTTGAGCGGTTACATTTTTTATTTCGACCATCTTAAATTCAAGCTAGTCAACAAAAGTGTACCGCTCCAATCCAGCATCCTCTAGGCCATATTTTTCTTCTAGGGCAGTCCATAACTCTAAGGAGATTTTTGTCAAACTGTAGGCATCATACAGTTCAGGGGATAAAGTGGACAAAATACGACCATGGAAGAGATAATCAATTTCGATAAAACTAAGCTGAAGTGTACTGGTAGAAGGAGCAGTTTTAGTGGTGGTTGTGGTTTTAATTGGGTCAGGGGTCATAAGGGCTGCAGGTTGGATATTTTCTTCTACAGTAAAATCTTTGGTTCTAGCATTTTGAATAAGGTTGATATACTCTAGGATTTGAGCGGTTATAGTTTTGGTTTCGACCATCTTGAATTCAAGCTAGTAAAAAAAAGTGTACTGCTCCAATCCAGCATCCTCTAGGCCATATTTTCCCTCTAGGGTAGTCCATAGCTCTAAGAAGGTTTTTGTCAAACAGTAGGCATTATACAGTTCAGGGGATGAAGTGGACAAAATACAACCATGGCAGAGATAGTCAATTTCGGTAAAACTAAGCTGAGGTGTACTGGTAGAAGGAACAGTCTCAGTGGTGGTTGTGGTTTTAATTGGGTCAGGGGTGGTATCTGTGGACTGAGTTTTTGTGGAATTTTTCTCAATCTCGGTAGGAGTAGGCTTAAGGATGGCAGAAACAAGGCCAAGTGTGGTAAGCCAGCACCAAACTTGTTGCTGCCATCTTCGGAAATGGTTCCCATTGAACTTCTCATCATGTTTGGCAGAGGTTAATTCTATGCTTTCTGAATCTGGTGTTAGTAATAGATTATGGGGGGAAGCACTTTTAACTGTAAATTTTGTTTTAAACAAAATTCCTTTTAAGCATGTTGATAAAACTCCTTTTGAACTTTGGTTTAAAAGGACACCTGTTTTGAAATATTTAAAAGTGTAGGGGTGTTTAGCTAAAGTTAAAATTCCTGAGATGAAGAAAAGAAAATTGGGCCCTAAAACTGAAGATCGCATATTTCTTGGATATGTTGATAACAGTCATGCTAACCGATTTTTTATTATTAAATTTGAAATTTCTGATTTTCGTGTTAATACTGTTTTCGAAACTAGACCTGAAAATGCTGTTTATCATGAAATTATTTTTTCCATGAAAGATAAAGTTTCTAGATCTGTTAAGGAATGTTCATTCAGTAATTTGGATACTAGTAAAGTTCCATCTTTAGATAAAACTGAGTATCCAAATACAAATAAACCTGAAGCTTCGGGTGATATTCGAAGAAGTAAAAGAACAAGAATTGAAAAAAGTTTGGTCCTGATTTTTAACTTATCTTATTGAAGATGATCCCAAGACATATCAAGAGGCAATGAATTCTGTGGATGTTGGTTTTTGGAAGAAAGCCATTCAAAATGAATTTGAAAGTATCATGCATAAATACACTTGGATTTTGACTGATTTACGTTCTGGTTGCAAAACTATTGGTTGTAAATGAGTTTTCAAAAAGAAACTTAAAACTAGTGGTTCTATTGATAAATTTAAAGCAAGATTAATTGCTAAAGGTTTTAATAAAAAGGAAGGTATAGATTGTTTTGACACTTTTTCGCCTGTAACAAAAATTGCTTCTATTAGGGTGCTAATTGCCTTGGCTGCTATCTATAAACTCGAGATCCATCAAATGGATGTCAAGACTGCATTTTTAAATGGTGATCTTGATGAAGAGATTTATATGGATCAGCCTGAAGGGTTTGTAGTACCTGGACAAGAATACAAAGTATGTAAATTGGTTAAATCTTTGCATGGTTTAAAATAGGTTCCTAAACAATGGAATGAAAAATTTAATAAAATTGTTTTATCTGCTAGATTTGTGAGCAATGAATCAGATAATTGCATTTACTGTAAAATTCAAAATAGTACATGTGTTATTCAATGTTTGTATGTGGATGATATTTTGATTTTTGCCATAAATATTAATATTATAAATAAGACTAAAAGCTTTTTATCCAATCAATTTGATATGAAAGACCTTGGTGATGCTAATGTTATTTTAGGTATTAAATTGACAAAATTTGATAATGACATTGCTTTATATCAGTCTCATTATGTTGAAAAGTGTTGAGTAATTTGAATATTTTGATTGCACTATTGTTTCTACTCCATATGATGCAAATTTTCATTTAAAAGTGAATGATAGTGCACCTATACAACATGCTAAGTATGGACAAATAGTTGGTAGTCTAATGAACTTAGCTAACTGCTCTAGACCTGACATATCATATGCTATAGAGAGATTGAGCTGATATACCAGTAATCCTAATGCTGATCATTGGTTTACAATGCATAGAGTATTTAGATACCTTAAAGGTACAATTAATTATGCATTGCATTATACATGATATCCTTATGTTCTAGAAAGATTTACTGATGCTAACTGGATTTCTGATTCTGATCAAACGAAATCTACCAGTGGTTATGTGTTTGTTTTAGGTGGTGCAGCTGTTTCTTGAAAATCAGCAAAGTAGACTATTCTGGCAAAGTCTACCATGAAAGCTGAGTTTATTGCACTCGATATCACTGGAGAACATGCAGAATGGTTGAGAACTCTTTTGCCGGACTTGCCAATAATAAAGAAGCCTCTACCAGCTATCTCAATTCACTGTGACAATAAAGCTGCAATCGATAAGGCTAAACAAACCAAAGAAAGCCTGGAAAGAGATTCATGAGGCTCAGATATCAAAATGTGAGGGAGTTTATACAACATGGTGTAATCGCACTTGATTTCGTTAAATCAGTGAGCAATATTGCAGATTCACTTACTAAAGGTCTAGCGAGGAGGCTAGTCTTTTCTGCATCGAGGGGAATGGGTCTAAAGCCCATAATGTAGTACCACAGTAGACACCCTACCTATCCAAATGGAGATCCCATGAGTATAGGTTCAAAGGGAAAAACAAACTGATGTGTATCTATGTTAAGTATTAAAAAAAATGAAATTCATTGTTTTATTTTTAAAGAACATCCCTATGATGCCAGTACTTGTAACTGTGTTGGTATATGAAGAGCAATCGCTCTAAATGAATTCAAGGCCTCTAATGCAGGGTGTAGCATCGCACAGTCCACCCTTTGAGAATTCTACTATGTGAGTGTGATCGTGGGGCCGCGATATATGAGAACAAGGGATGATCTTTAAGCACTCATGAAACAAGATAAGCGTAACGGCCATAATGCGTACACCGATAAAGAACTTGATCTAGTACTTATACTGTATTGTGTGACTTCCTGAAGTTTGATCAAAAGGGTCTAGTTCAAGACTTGGTTCACTACGTCCCTTCAAATAAAAGTTAGTTAACACTAAGTGAGGTTCAAAGCCCTAAGCTACCTCACCGAACGCATAGTATTGTATCGCCCAAATTTATTTTTTATTTTCTTTATAATAAAATTATTTAATCTTGTGGGGGGTTGTTGAAAAATTAATACATTTCCTTAAAAATGTATTAATTAGTTTCCAAATATAGATTAAAAATTTAAGAAATGTTTTGTCCCACATCGATTAAAGAATGAGATGAAGCAGTCTTTAAATATGCCTCGTGTAGATCTTGCGTCGGGACCCAAGCAGGGGTTGGGGCTTGTAAATTTCATTTGCATTTGCTTTTGCGTATTTCATATTTTGTATCTCGTATCTCGTATATCGGATCTCGGACTCGGACATGGTCACGGATTAGTTCCAAATATAGATTAAAAATTTAATGGGATCTTTAATTCCCTCTAAAATATTTTGTCCCACATCGGTTAAAGAATGTGATGAAGCAGTCTTTAAATATGCCTCGTATAGATCTTGAGTCGATACCCAAGTAGGGGTTGGGGCTTGTAAATTGCATTTGGTAACTGTAAACGCTTACCATAATTGACGCGTGCAATTAAAGCTAATGTTACACCAACAACAGTCGATTCTCTATGCCTATAAAAAGGCTACCTTTGCAGAGATTCATTGTATGCGAAAAAACAAAGTGTTCCACCAGAAATCCTCCACACAAATAGAGTTCTAACTTTTTCTTTTAGGCGATCAAGTCTGCGACCGGTTCGACTTCTCTTCCTGCTTGCACCTAGAAAAGAACAGAGAGGGCTAGGTGATTTTATCTTAGGAACAGATTGTCGAGAACCCTGTGCGACTGAGGGGGCGTATTCTGTTCTGAAGACAGCGTTATCACGTGACTCTATACCAGACTCTTCTAATCCTTGTCTTCAAATTCTTTTAGTTTTTGTCTGATAATAGATCAATTTTTTTCAACATGAATGATCTACAAAAAGTTATTTGACGACCGATTTAGTATTGTGAATTTAGGGTTTTCTTTTTGGATGAATTGTCTACCTATATTCCCTAGGTGTCCCCTCTTTTTATTGTTCTTTTTCACATTGTGGTATTGTAGTGCCATATTTCCTTCTGGATCTGCCACCCACCATTGTCAGAAGAGGGATCCTTGGAAGATATAGGGGGATTTTGCTCAAATCTATTCATTATTAGATCCAATGACCAGGAGATCTGATAGGATTAAGTGGAATTGTGTTGAGTGACGTTGTCATGACTTTTTGTGTGATTGAATTCCTGTTGGTAACATGTGTCAAGCCGCTATTTGGCTTGTGGATGACATGTGGCATTCAGCAATTGGGATCGGATCCGGTCAGTGCTCGACCTCGATCAGTTCGGTCAGTACCGAACTGCACCACGTGCAAATCGAACTGCACCACTTATAAATCGAATTGCACAACCAGTTGTTGGGTATATTTTTTACTCTCTTATTGGATTCAATCAATTATTGGAGAAAATATGAATTCCTAAGTATCATCAGTATCCAATAAGAGAGTGAAAAATATACCCAACAATTGGTTGTGCAGTTCGATTTATAAGTGATGCAGCTCGATTTGAACATGGTGCAGTTCGGTACTGACCGAACTGACCGAAGTCGAGCACTGACCGGATCCGGTCTCTCAGCAATTGGTATGGATATTGACATATGGCAATTCAGGATTGATCAATGGAAGATAGGTGGCAGAATACTTACTATTAGGATAGAAAAATGGGCCTCCTGATAATAAAGTATTTGTTATTTGGGTGATCACCGATAAATTGTGGATAGTGTGAAAAATGATGATATATGTGCTATCTGATTTACAAGTGTAATGATATGTGATTTGGTATGTCGATCTCCCTTATACTAGTGAAATATATCGGATGAAATAACATAATTTCAGAAGAGACGTTGAATATCATTACCTATTCCTTACAAACAAACAAGATTTTTGAGTTTATTCACTGTTGCATTTTATTCCACGTCAACATTCTACCAATGGTAATTAACCCACAAAACTAATCAATATACTCCAATGACTTTGGTCTAGTTTCTAGATATTTTACATTTGGCACAAAATCTTTCCTAATCTTTTAACTTGTAGACCATGCGATTTAATACAATTATAATAATTCTTCTAGTCAATAAAATGAACCAACTCCATTGTTTTACTGATATTGTTGCTCTCAAGACCATAAAAATTTCCCTCGTGAAAAATGACTGTCTTTTCATGTTCAAATCATCAATCTTCAGTCTCCATTCAGTTGGAAAAGCATGTTAGCATGTTCAATTCATAACAAGTGTTAATTTGTTGACAAAAGAAGGATTTTTTTTTTTGTTTTCATTCAACCTTCTAGATCATTAGAACTATTGCATAAATTTTTGCTTCCTTGTGCATTTGTGACTTTATTTCATACTCAGAAGTAGGCGTACGTTACCTTTTATGTTTTTTTTTTCTAAAACTACATGGAGAAACATATTCAGAATTGGTGGGCAGTACATCATTGAAAAGATTAAACTCCCATTTTATTATTTTGTAGATAGTTTATTCCTACATAGCATAACAATTTAGGACCAGTGGGTCTGGACTTGGGTTGCCATCAGCCTCGGTTTTTTTTTTCTTCCTTTTTATGTATTTTATTTTAAAATCTCTGTTTTCTTATCCCATTCAGATATTATTCTATCTGAAATAGAAATGACCACATTTGTGTAAAAAAAAAAAAAAGTTCTAAGACAATGGAGTAGGTTTCATGGTTTTGCATTTAATTGACTTTTGTTTAATTTGGTGGAGCTAGTGAATAAGCTATTGTCTCTATCTATTAAAAATTATAGTGTAGCCATCATTTTGAATGAAGAAGCATGAATAAACAATTATAGATATTTCCTTTAGCTCCCTACAACTCTATAAGTCATGAATAGTAAACAAATTTCTAGTTTCATCAGTGTAAAGGCTCATAGCTATTCCTTCATAACTTAATATAAAGTTTGATAACTATTTTGAAGGCCTGGAGTTGTTCATGAGAATGCGTGTATATATATACATGTCTATATTGATAAATTAAAACACACATTCTTGTTATTTTAAACAGTTATATCAACTAACAATACATGTACATCCCTATACATGCGACATTTATCACATCTCTCTCACATTCTCAAAATACAGACAACTCAAATAAAGACATAATTATTTTTTGGGGAAATTATTTAGAGGTCCCTCCAGCCTCTCCCTCATTATTTTTAGGTCCCTGGAGTCTTTTTAGTTTTGTTTAGATCCTAAATCTGAAAATCCATTATTTCTATGCCCATTCCATCCACTGCCGTTTCAGTCCCCTTGTGAAATGTCATCCATACCCCTCACACTTAATCTCCCTCTCTCTCCCCGAAATTCCCCCCAAAACCTCTCCCTCTCCTCTCCCTCTCCCCAAAACCCTAACTGAACCTCACGAAACCTTCAAAAAATCATCACGAAATCATCCGATCAGCCTCCCTCCATCGAAGGAACCGTGCATCGACGACGACATCAACGAATCGAGAACCCCTCGGCTATCCTCCGCGGCCGCGAGGTCATTCACCAGGCTCAAACGATACTTCTTGCATAGGGTACGTCAAACTGAACCCTTTCATCACCTGATTGAAATAAAGATTGCTCATATTTTAGAGGATCTGCTGATATGAGTTTCAAATATGGGTACTTTGTAAATATAGACGAGTACACTGTTATCTTTTTGTATATGACCTAATTTCTGCTTTGATAAACAACAAAATATATCTGATGCACATGTCTTGGGTTTATTTTCTGGTTGTGCTATGCAAATGCATGATATAAAATTATACTCTCTACAATTCTTGGGTTTATTTTCTGGTTATGCTATGCACAAGCATTGGGTGGATTTGCTGTTTATGATATGCACATGTGGTTGTGTCATTAGTACGCTGTAATATTTTCACAGTACATACACTAGTAAATTTATTGAGTACACTATTAAACTAATGATATCCTGTGTGGAAGTAAATTTACTTTATCAATTTAACGCCAATTCTAAAGATTTACATGTTATTTTGGTTTGTCATTTGCATTTTATGTGTTTGCATGTTTGTTACCTTCTAATTTATATTATTTATGTTTTTGCACACTGTATAAGATTTTAAAAATGGTTCGAACAGAGGGTTTGACACCAAGAAGAAGTCCGAGGTTCAATACAGAATCCCCTACTAAAAATGCACCCACAGAAGCTCCTTCAAACCCATCCACCGAAGCTCCTTCAAACCCATCCACTGAATCCCCTGTACAAAACCCATCCACAGAAGCTCCTCCCAGGCCATCCACCAAACCCCCTAGTGAAGAGCCATCCATCGAAGCTCCTTCAAACCCATCCACTGAATCCCCTGTACAAAACTCATCCACAGAAGCTCCTCCCAGGCCATCCACCAAACCCCCTAGTGAAGAGCCATCCATAGAAGCTCCTTCAAACCCATCCACTGAATCTCCTGTATATAACCCATCAACAGAAGCTTTTCCCAGGCCATCCACTGAACCCCCTAGTGAAGAGCCATCCACCGAACCCCCTACTAAAGAGCCATCATCTCAAACCCCTACTGAAAAGCCATCCTCTGAAACCCCTACTGAAAATCCATCTACCGAATCCCCTATTGAAAAGTTGTCTACAAAATGTCCTGCTAAGCCTTCCACCAAATGCTCTGCTAAAAAGTCATTGACAAAAGGTCCTCCCAAGCCTTCCACCAAATGCTCTGCTAAAAAGTCATTGACAAAAGGTCCTCTCAAGCCTTCCACCAAATGCTCTGTTAAAAATTCATCCATAAAAGTTTCTTTGAGGCCTTCTACTAGATCACAAGCTGCTTCCAAGCCTTCCACCAAATCCCCCGCATCAAAGCCTTCCAAAATAGGTCCTTCCAAGACTTTCACCAAATCCCCCGCATCAAAGCCGTCCAAAAAAGCTCTTGCCAAGTCTTCTATCAAATCCCCTACTCATAAGCCATCCCCAAAAGCTCCCAAGGAATCAACCAAATCCCCTCCGAAGAAGAAAGTTACAAAAGAATCAGTGAAGAAGTCCAATGTTTGTCTGGAAGAAAGTCGAGGTAAACAATTCTATAAAATCATACTTATTGGTTGATTGAAATGTATGTTGTTATGTGCTGCCATGTGCATTTTAATATAATGTGGGTGAACTATTAATCCTTATGATGGGTACACCTTGTTGAAGGAATAGCATCTATAAAATCTAAATAGTTGTATTGCATTTCAAAGATATTTAATTATTAGTACATTGTTATATGGTATGGGTACACTTCTAGTTTTTATAAGTACATTGTTATAATTGATGAGCACACTGTTAGTACTCAATAACTTAGTTTGTCATATGTTATTATTCACCTCAGTAACTTATGTTTGTCCTATCATTCCATGTTTACAGGAACAATCCAATTGCCTTTTATTCCCAAATCTTTGTTAGTTCAGCACCGTTGCTTTCCTATTTATTATAGGAAGACGGTGGATGAGATAGACGTGAGGGAATGTCATCGCAATCTTTTGAAGAAGACACCTTTCTACATCTTGGTGGACATCCCCAAGATAGGATTTGAATCAGAGTTACTTGACACACTTGTTAGTAACTACAGTCTTGATGAAGATATTTTTAAGATTGGTGGAAGAAGATTATCGTTTACAGCTGAGGATGTTGCACTCATCATAGGCTTACCTGCCTTTGGGGAGAGGGCAATCACAGAATCAAAGTCAATGGATTCCAGGCTGAAGAAGAAGTATTTCAGCAATGATTGTTACGCCCCGAGGCATTATTAATCATACGATAACCAACAGGGGTCAAATAAGATAACAAGACTACAGGGAAGTGATAGCCAATAAAAGAAATGATGCGGAGTATAATATACAATTAAGTCTGTAAATCAAAAACATTATTACAGACCCGAATACACAATTACTGTCCTGTGAGAGTCAAGTCTAGTCCAAATGCAACCATATGTGTAACACGCACGATTATTAATATATACCCAAAAAGATAGGATTGCTGACAGCCTCGCACTTGCCAACCGAAAGGTGGGGCGCTCCACGCACGAACCACGCAAGAGAGATGCTCTAGCTCCACGCCAACTCAGTCCCTGGTGGATAACAAAACGCAAGGGGTGAGCTACAAGCTCAGTGAGTGGCAAGAATCCAAGCACTATAATAATCATATGATATTGGTTCATTTGTTCTTTTTTTTTTTTCTCCAAAGAAAAAAAATATGGGATGAAACTCAACATATATAAATGTCACGTGAAGACGTGACCTCACTTCACCCTAACCCTCACCTCCAGGGGGTGAAATGAGACTATTGAAAACAGAAACCAACCCGCTAACTCCCTTAACCTTCCGGTAGCCCTCTCCCGGGTAGCCCTCTTCCTAGCAACCATCCATGGTAGGTCCGATGCCAAAACAATATTAAAATATACCTTGGGCATCCTACGATGTGGAGGCATAGTCCAGGATAGCTTCAACACCGGGTAGCTTCGACGCGGATACGAGGTAGGGGAGAAACATTCAACGCTCGGAAACTTCGACGCACGACGATACGGGAGGAAGCACTCCAACCTCATCCCCACCTTCACCCCTAGGGTGACATGGGACTATTGGAAAGGAAATCAACTCGCTAACTCCCTTAACCTTCCGGTAGCCCTCTCCCGGGTAGCCCTCTTCCTGACGACCTTCCAAGATAGGTACGAAGCCACAAGGGTATCGAAATACACATTGGGCCTCCTATGATGTAAGAGCAGAATCCAGGATAGCTTCAACGCCGGGTAGCTTCAACGCGGATACGAGATAAGGGAGAAGCATTCCACACTCACAATACGATCCTCACGGATCAACTATTATCCTCTAGCAATTACCATTACTATACAGAATTCCCTTGAATTCTCGCACAGATGCATCCCTTGGATGCGAGGGAAAGAAGCTAAGTCCTCGCATTCAATCATGACAAGACATGATCCTAAAGGCGAGTCATGCACACACCTAACACAGATAGGCCTGACATTCTATCATCATAGCTATCAGATAACAAACTCTAATACAACAATTATCACATGAGAAGTTCGATAACAAGGGAGATACCTGGACCACACGTCCAAATAACCTATGACTAAACCATGTAAATACACACTTTATACAATCCAACATAGGTCCCCTAATAAGCTAGCATAAATGACATGAAAATTTCTATAACATAAGGGGGTACATGAACCATGTGCCCAAATAAGAAAGAAGTAAAGAACTGACTATGCAGAATTAAGCCCTAAATCATTCACGCAGTTTCACAATATGCACAAGATAATAATGGAACCTGAACCATTGAAACATCAAGTGTATATATATAACTAAGAAAACCACAAGATATAATTCATTAAAGACTTCAAACAACTCACATGGAATGAGATAAATAAATAGTACAAAATGATAATCAACATAATCCATATATTCGCATGCATTCCAGATAATCTCCACAATCACCTCCACGTCATCTGGTAGCCCTCTCCCAGGTAGCCCTCTCCCTAGCAGCCTGTCCAGGACGATACCAATCACGGGATGGCACCTCACAGGGTAGCTCCGACGCTGGGTGGCTTCAACGCACAATGACGCTGAGGTGATACACTCCACACTCGCGGGAAAACACATTGATCAACATGCACCCTACTTCATAACTAGCTACTTGGAATCCATCAGAATTCCCAACAAGTGCATCACGAGAACGCGAGGGAAGCAACTTCTTATCCACACTTACTAACATCAATTATGACCTTAAAAACTGATCATACACCCATCTATCCTCAACAACAGGGCTATTAAGTTATTATTACGAACATGAGATAATTAAGCACTCACCAATCTTATCAACATGGTGTAAAGGACAAGTAGAGGCAAGAGTTATAGCTAACTCAAAGGAGCATAACGATAAGTATGTGCAAATGACCCCTAAAATATGGTATTTAATCCTACCTAACACATCCATCATCATATACTAGCAATAGAGGCTAAATAAATTCTCTAACATAAAAGAGATACATTCATATACACCCATCACACATGCCCACACAAGAAGGGCTCACACAAGCATAATAATTCATACATGAATATGATACATCAGCAAATATATGGTAGAAAAGGGGTTCTACACAATATATTAGCCATATAGCCCTAGCATGCAATATCTAACACAATAAGGGTGCAAATAAACCCCATGGATGCGCGATGCACGATTACGTGCATCGAACGCATCCCGAAGGGTTGGATCGAACCACTCACTAGTACTTGGATCGCCGCGCGTCCGGTCTACGAGATCTGCAAGAACAACCAATGATGCTCCATTAAATATAAATCATCTTGACACACACATACAAGCCTTCTTCATGAAGACATCAACTCCTGGTATTGCCCACACCATGCATAATAACTCTTTGACACATATTTATACAAGATTAGTCCATCTACTACAACCAGCCCCAAACATTAGTCTCCACAGCACAAAATACACATCCAAAAATACTGAAATAAATCACACACATTCTATGATATGTTAGGATCATATTCCATGAAGACATAATAACTTGATAAAATCTCTAAATATCCGAAATAAATTATTTTCAGAAACTGGTCAGTTTCTACGCGAATCTGGATAGTCTATACAAAATATGTTCTAACTTACTACACAGATATCATAATGACACCAAATTTCATATATAACATCTAGACACATAGATGATCATATGAAATGAAGACATAAGTCTTAAAATATGCCTCTAAATACCCCAAATACAAGGATCTTGAGGAGACAGAAAATCTGCCTTATTTATAACACAAGTCACCACCAATCATTCATAAACATAAACACCTCATGCAATAGCAATTACACAACACAATGCTCCTCCAACAGCACCCACACATACCCACATCAGCACAAACACACTCACAAAGAGAGAAGGGAATACCTTGAGAGGGTGGAGAAGAGGGAAGCCAAGCTCAAACACACAAACTCTTTCCCTTCTCACTCTTTTCTTTTCTCTTTTCTGTCTTTCCTTCCATTTCACTGTTTTTCTCCTTCTTCATCACTGCTGAGGTGTTCCTCAACCACCCTCCTAAACTCTCACACGACAACACATATCGATCACATAAGCCTACTCAAAATAGCAACAACACACACCAAATACTTAAAAACAGCCACTCACCAACAAATGTACTAAGAGAGGGAAGGAATGCCTTTGGAAGGAGGAGGAGAAGAGGTGGTTGGGGCCACACAAGCATAAACACAAACACATCATCTTCACTTCCTTCACACCTTCCTTTGCTAACCCAACACACAAAGAGGGAACATGAGAGAGCTTGAAAGAGAGAGAGATCAAGCAACAAAACACTATCACCTTCTCCATTTGGTGCTCCTTCTCCATCACCCTCACTTCCTCCACCCAAAACACACAAAGAGGGGCTGGACCAGTGTGAAAAAGAGGGGAAAGAGAGGCTGAAGTCGTAACATTTTGAGGGGATTAAATAGGCAAGGTCGGACTGAATGACCGAGCTGTCCTCGGACTAAAAACCCTGAACAGCCCTTACTTAAACGGTCATAACTCCCTCAATACAGCTCCGAATTACACGATTCCAGCGGCATTGGAAAGCTAAGAAGATTATCTACAGCTTTCATGTTTACACCCAGATCAAATAACCTCTCCAGCTATTTCGAAATCTAGGCTAAACATCATACAGGGCTGCTGCCTGGATTTCTCATCTTCGGGGTATACTCGGAAAAACGCCCATAACTTTTGATACACGAATCCAGTTGATCTAATTCCACTTCTATATGGAAGCTATCTCAAAACTGAACATCTCGTGATGATATCGGATTTTTGCCTCTTCATCTTGGGCATTAACAAAATTAAATCCAAACATCAATCCAAACTGCATAATTTCTAAAAAGACCTCGAAATGCTACAAAAATTTCCATCTAAACCCAAGTGAACACCAGAACCACGAATATGCAGTTAGATTTTGAAACTGAATGCCCAAACTATTAAAATAAATAAAACGCGATATTTGACATTTAAAAAGTGACACAATCTTAACATCATTTCCTCCTTCGAAAAATTTCGTCCCCGAAATTAAGAATCTTAGTGGGGAAAGTTACGGTTATGTATCACGCATGATATCCTTTTTACTACCAAGTGGCCCAAGCACCAGACTAGTGCTACCAACACACTTAACCAAAGGAACGGTCTTGGTGTGAAGTCTATTATGATGTTGGTCCAAAATCTTGATCTACTGCTCCACGAAGACAGATCCAGCTTGAGGATGAGTCACTCAAACGAAATGACATGAGCAGTATCGTAGACATAATGTCTCAAATATGAGACAAGGACGACATTGGGGGCATGAGCCAGCTGTGGGGGCAAGGCTACATGACAAGCCGCCTCCAAATGGATGATGCTTCTCCAACTCGATGATAATTCTCAAACTTTGCTTGAGGCATGTCACATGGAGAAACAAAATCACCCATGTCACCTTTACATTGCGCCACTAGCAACCTCGATGAAGACTACCTTAAATTAGTCCACGGAGATCTGATAAAACTTATGAGATCCCTAAAGGCATTCGACACATTCGTTAACCTTGACGACAGTACTTAAGACTCGTAATGCCCGAAACGGTCACGAAATGCCATCTATAGGATGTCCAACTCCCGGATCTCCAATTAGTGGTACCCTACGAGGATCGATCTAAGAGAAGACACTCGCTCCCAGAGCTGGTCAAACAGATCATAAATTCGCGATAAGGGGTACTTGATCTTCAACCCCCCCCCCCCCAAGGGGAGATTAGAACAGCTCCTCGAACTATTAAGTCCAAATTCTTCTCCTCGAGCATCTCGATGCTCCTCGGTCTGACGCTCATGATGATCCTGACACGCTGGGTAAGCACACAACCGCACTTAATCCGCTAGACGCGCAACAGGGGGTCGTCAAACCCCGACAATGCCTATGCGATGTCATCTATCAGATACGGCGGTTGAGTACCACCATGAACGCTTGCATCACATCTCTTCATTTACGACCAATGTGGGGGGCAAAATGCGACAATATCAACAACTGTGCTCCACATGCCGCCACAGACAGGTCGCCCAACTACAACCATTGGAACTCTAGCATCCTGCACTCAATGGGCAGATTCATTACGGGGAGTCCACGCTCTCGACATCATCCGGTAGCCCTCTCCCGGTGTGGCCTCTACTTGGTAGCCTCCCATGTCAACTATCTCTACCATATGGGCACACCAACAAGCGTCCTAGATAATACCTAGGAGCACCTCACAGGTCTCTGGCCTCTACCGGGTAGCTTCAACGCACGATGATATATCGAAGCGACTCCTGATGTGGCTATGGAACCCAGTCCATAAGCAATCGCCCACCAAGCTGCAAAAGGACGCGCCCAATCCTGATCGTTCACATCACCACTCGCTACAACATCTTTCAAGTGAGAGGGAAAGGCAATCATCAAACAGATGCTTCAAAGATATTCCCTGACTGGGGAAAAGAACCCCCTTGAGAGGGCATCATGAGGTCCCGATATAGGATATCCCGACAACCAAACAAGGAACACGGAGCACCCTAGCTCGGGTCTCAACGATGACCCCGCAAGGTCCCTTAACCCCGAGAGGGGAAAAATTGAAAGAAGGCATCACATTAGGTGATGGCACACACCTTACACTCTAACACTAGAAGTCGGCGGCGTACGCGAACTCCATAGTTACAAGCAATACCAATGCATGGGAATAAAACTCCCTGATCAAAGCGCGACCCACACGCAGACAGTCAATATAAGTCTATCAATATGGAATTCCAAGGCTAGACTCCTGTCTAGGCCCTGGTCCCACAACAAGGGACCCAACAACTGACCCTACTCCGCCGACCAAGTCGGCAATCTCAGGAGCACAAGGGCAATCATGACCACGTCAACGGAAGTGAGGAGGCATGTCAGCAACCTAAGGTGGAGAACTAAGATCAGAGTAATTGGATAGAAATCCTACGACTCATCTACACGACTAGACTTAGGCTTTGACAGGACCAGGCTCTGATACCATCTTTGTTACGCCCCGAGGCATTATTAATCATACGATAACCAACAGGGGTCAAATAAGATAACAAGACTACAGGGAAGTGATAGCCAATAAAAGAAATGATGCGGAGTATAATATACAATTAAGTCTGTAAATCAAAAACATTATTACAGACCCGAATACACAATTACTGTCCTGTGAGAGTCAAGTCTAGTCCAAATGCAACCATATGTGTAACACGCACGATTATTAATATATACCCAAAAAGATAGGATTGCTGACAGCCTCGCACTTGCCAACCGAAAGGAGGCAAGAATGTGCAGGTAATAATGTTTGTATGACTGTATTGTTCATTTTTATGGTTATACTGTTAGTTCATATCTAGTACACTATTAAGTATTTAAAGTACACTCTTATGCTATTATAGTACACGGTTAATTCTTAATTGTAGATTACATATCTCAGTTCGTTGATTATGCAGTACCTGGAGAAGAGAAGGAACTACCAGGGAAAGTTTTTACTCTTAGATGAAGATAAGGGACTCATCGAGGAGTTCCTTTCACTACCGATAACAGGGTATACTTTATTTAGGTGTAATAATTTTATACATTGTGAATATGCACCTATTTTACCAATTCCATGTTGTTGTTTTTTCAGTGACTCCCTTGTCCAGGCTGGTCGAACTTTTATTACCAGGGTTTGCTTGCATGAAGTGCTATTCAAGGATGAGCTACAAGATGATGTGAGTAATTGCTATTACTCATGTGATGATACGGTTATTTAAAATATTTTACAGAATTATGACATTCATTGTGTTTGTCATAGGCAATAGACATTTGGTTTGCAATATTAGAAGAGGAGAATGTTGAAACCAAATGGTTATACATCTACTCTTGGGCTCAGGTGAACTTTATCATTGTTGACACCTTGATGATAATATGAATCATATAATTGTCCTTCTTCTTATTGTGATTATTTTTCTTACTACAGAAAAACTTGAACAACACAAATCCTTGCAACGTCGCTGGAGTTGCAGCCGAGCAATATATGTCCAATTTTGCTTCTTTTTGCAAAGGATGCACCAAGGATGTCATAATGGATCTTGACATGATCTTAATGCCAGTACAGTCAAACGTTAAAGAGTGTCATCATTGGCATCTTTTGAAGGTTGACTTGAAGCAACATCAGTTCGTTGAGTATAACTCTATGAAGAATGTCCCAGGTTTTATGGAAAGTACATATAATTTGGTAAGTTCATATTTTCAGCATTATGATTTTCTCTTAACTATTCTTTAGGACACATTGTTAGACAATATGGGTACATTGTTAGACTATAAGGGTACATGCTTTGGGAGACACATATCGTTATGATCGACTGTATTGCTAACAATAAATACATTGTTAGTCTATAATGGTACATTGTTAGGCAATATTAGTACAATGTTATGTATTTTGGGTACTTTACTAAGGTTAACTATGCAGGTCCTGTAGATGAAATTGTATCTCAGAAGGTATCATTCCATATAAACAGAGAACTGGCCAACCATAAGGGATGAAGAATGCCCCAATCAAACGAATGGATAATTGTACTTCTATTCCTCCTTCAACAATACTCTAAAAGTATTTTGGGTAATAATTGTGTTTTATTTTAGGGTGGACTGCGGCATGTTCGTAATAAAATTTGGTGAGTATCTTATCAAGCGGATGCCATGGAATTTTGAACAGAGTGACATCCCAAGGTTCAGAGGTGAATATGCTGCGAAGATCCTTAGACGATTGAAAGGAAGAGTGCTATGCATTAATGTTTGTTTTGGATGTATTTTGAGTGAACAAGAACAGTGATATAGTGCTTTGTTTGAGCTTTGGGAAGCGTAAGAATGTTTTGAATGAACAAAAGTGTTATGACTGATATAGTTGGGTTATGAATGAAGTTGTCTATGATATAGTTGTGTTAATAGTTGATGTTAGTTGAATGAATTTGTGAATGCTATATAGTTCCAGTACATTCAGCACACTTTTAGTCCAATTAGATACACTGTTGATTATTTTTAGTACACTATTAGTTCTATGTGGTACACCTTTCGGTAGTACCCATTGCACATTCATAATAGTTTAAGTACATAATAATTCAAAACAAACAAGATAATGTTAATAAAACAGAATAAAACATATGTTCATACAAATAAAGTACTGGATTTCTGCAAGTCTTTCTATTATGTCCAAGGCCCTTGCATCTCGAACAACGATACAATGAAACTGAGTCCGGATCTGCTTGTGACTCGATCCGATTTTTCTTCTTTCTGCCCGACCTTATCTTGGTTAATGGAGGTTTGATGAGTATGTCACCTCCTTCCCCCTCCGTCCTCTGAACACCTACAACCGGTAGGATTGCTGCGGCATAAGCTTGACGGTACAAATCTGCTCTAAAATAGTGTGAACAATATTCATGTATAGTGCCATTTATCTTCCACACTGCGGCACATGCATGAACACATGGCAACCCATATACCTGCCATTCTCTACATGTACAGGTGCGCTCACTAAGGTTTATTGCTTCGTTTCGCCTCCCACGAACCTCAAAATGTACTTCATCAGAACACCGTACCTGCAACCCACGGCTATCGGCTTGGATCTTCTGTAATTTTTTCATGATAGATGGGCACAAAAAAGTCTCCCAATTGCTAGATTCAATGCGTCTCCGATACAAAAGCTCCATCATTTGAACGCGTATATGATCAACCATTTGGACTATTGGAAAGTTGCGTGCTTCAAGTATCCATGAATTGAATGACTCGGCACAATTGGAGTACATTTTCCCGTATCTTTCTCCTGAAAACAATGCATGAGCCCAATGATTTGGATCAGAGTCTTCAACCCACTTCGCTGCTTGTTCAGAGTATCCACGCATGTGTGCTAAGGACCTTGTGTAGTCTTCTATCCTGAGCCCATAAGCTACAGCATCTAAAAGTTGTAGCAATTTTTTTCGAATGGTTATACTAAACTTACCAGCTATAGCTTCTCTAAAGTTCATCTTCAGGTGTCGTAGACAATAGGAATGATGCGACGTAGGGAAGACTCCAGGGATAGCCGACATCAATCCCTTACCCCTATCAGAAATGAAAGTGATTGTTCGATCTGCGGATATGATTTTTTAGGCATGTCAATGTCCACGTCCAATTGTCTTCGGTCTCTTGATCCACGATTGAAAAAGCTAATGGAAAGAAACCTTCATCACCATTCTTAGCAATGATAGCTAGTTAAATACCTTGATATTTTGATTTAAAAAATGTTATATCTAGGAACAACAAAGGCCTACAACCTATTTCAAAACCAATGAGTGAAGCACCAAAGCATACAAAGAATCGTCTAAATCTATGGTCATCAGGAGTGCATTCAAGCTCCACGTAACTTCCAGGATTTGTAGCCATCACTGCATCGGCATACCACCGAAGATTATCGAATGAGAGGGATTCATCTCCATGTAAGTCCTTGCAAGCCACCTCTTTTCTGTGCCAAGCCTTGTGATATGGTAATTGAATTCCATAATCCCTAAACACATCCTTTACTATATCTCTGGGTCGATACAATGGGGTGTCAATAAGCTTAGTCCTTGTAATCTCACCCACCCATTTTCGTGATGCTCTTGGATGACCGTTTGTTGATATTCCACCACCATATGAATGAATATTGTTCAACGATTTGATTTGAAAGTAAGGGCCTAACCCAACTCTCGAGCAATGAACTCGCCATCCACAAGAAGGATTTTTGCACTTGTCAGTTACCCGTACCTTATCGTTATTCACGTATTCAAAATCAAACGAATGCGCTATAGAATAATTGGTCAATTGCATGCGAAAATCTTCAACGTTTTCAAATTGTTGATTGACCGAATGAATGATATTCTCCCAAAAGCTTGTCAGCATCCCACCGCTTGAACTCCCACAAATGGCTTCACCTTGAGAAACCATGCTACAAGATGTAGGTACTGAAGATGTTGGTACAGTTGTGCCTAGGTTCAGGTGGACACTGTTGGACATCCTACAATTCATTCCTATCGTAGCATTAGAAGTCATACAATAAAACATGTGAATCATTGTCATACAGTAGAAAAAATGATTATGTAGTACATTGTTAATCAGTATGGGTTCAATGTTAAACCATACGAGTACACTATTAGTATATAAATAAATAATTGGATTATGACAACAAGTAGTAAAACAAATTATCTTTGTCCTGCATCTCCAGCAGAGCTTTGTTCAGAATTTACCCAAACATTAATCTGGATAAAGTTGGACCCACACATCTTGTGAATGTCATACATTGTCTCGACATCTTCATTGTTCACAAGAGTCGTTCGCATATTAGCTTGAACGGGAATGTCATACTTCAAATTGACTTTTGGCGCATCAAACTTCCATCTTTCATATAATTTACTCACAATATCTGAAAGTGTTGTAGTCCTACCAACATGAACTACTCGTGTTTCTCCATTGTAGGAACAAAATGCCATTAGGGTATCCATGTTTAAACTGAAATATTATGCAAAAATGAATTATGTGTTCAGCCTATGAACAGTATGAAATGCATTACGTACAATATTAATGCCGCATACACTGTATCTACTAAACGTAAAACAATAAATAACATTAAGTACATTGTTAATTAATCTGAGTACACTGTAATCGTATCACTGTATAACCTTAGAATTAAATGAATAGCATCAGTTGAAATGAAGGCTAATCCAATCTTCTTTGCATACTGTAAAATAAATCCAGAACCAAAAGCAACGGTATTCTTTGATCACTTTTTCTATTTTTAGCATACAGTAATTGTTTTTCTCTTTGAATAGAGCATTATGATTCTCCATACCTATTTGTAACTCGTGGTTCCTTTACCGCCGTCGTGGTTCCTTCACCGCGTCGTGAGAGGGATATTTCTTGTGCTTCGTATACTATTTAAACTTTTCTGTGAAAAAAAAGAAGAGTGGATGGTTCAAACGCTGTCATTGTCGAGCTTTAGGTGCGATTTAGGGTGTCGAAGACTCGATTTTAGGGTTTTGAATGGTTACCATGGGAGGGTTGTTTTGGGTTTTGAATGTTGGCTCAGTGGATTGGGGAAGAAGAAAGGCAGGGTAAATATGTTTGTTTCAGGGGTACTTTCGGGTATGCTAACGGAGGAATGGGACGGCCACTGTTAGTTTGGACTTAAACATAATACCATATGATGTTAGGGACTTAGAAATATCTCCAAAAGGTCCAGGGACCTAAAAATAATGAGGGAGAGGCTGGGGGGACCTCTAATTAATTTCCCCTTATTTTTTTATTATTTAAAAAGTATGAACTAAATTATATATCTTCCATACACAACATATCCTTAACTTATTCAAGGTTTAAATAACAAAGATGAATTTAATGTTTTTTCAATGAGAATAACTACAATCAAACAAAATCTTATTTATTATGTAATTTACCATGGTGTAGTTTATGGCAAACAACACTTATGTTAACGTTGTAGTCCCCAGAGGCCATAGCACAGCTGTTCATGACTTATCTGTGTTAAAGGTAGGTCTTGAATTCGAGTCTTGACGTTCACTTAACTACCTATTTGTTGAAGATCTTTCCATAGAATTTTATGTGGGACCAAGGTAATCAGGCGGATGTAGCTTTCCCAACTTAACTGTAAGGTTAGCTACGGAGGGTCCCTCCGTTATCCAAAAAATAAAATAAAAACAATTATGTCATTGTGCTATTTGAATATATCACGCGAACCAAACAACTTTTGATTTATTTTACAATTACTTCTTATAACTTAAACAAAAAAGGGCTAAACTTTTATTTCTTGAACTTAAGCTCCCATGGGGGAACAATAGGTTCGCCCCTGCCTATACGCCATTGAGAGATCACTATTCTTTCTTCTACGATTATCGTTGGAGAGTCTCCCATCTCTGTTTTGTAGGTTCCTTCTGGTAACGCCAACTTGATGACAAAATGACAAAAATATAAATAACTGACCTAATAATTAAGCAGCCTCATTGGCTTGTTCATTAAGCAGACTTGACTCATTTATTATAAATAGTTGAGATTAAAACAAATGAATAGTTGAGATTTAATCAAATGACAAAAATATAAATAATTGGCCTAATATACGACCTCATTGGCCTGTTATTAATAGTTGAGACTGAAACAAACGAAAAGCTAAGATCAATCAATTGACAAAATATTCATCATTGTTTTCTTGTTATTATTATTAATTGGTACATTTATATAAATATGTTATTCAACTAGATTTAACCATGTATACAGTATATACAACACGAATAGTTAGAGAATTAACATATAATAAAATATCAAGACTCTTCAATTAACTTAGCAGCATAACAATATAGTTTTTGTTTATTTACTTTGTCCATTTATTATAGTTTAATTAGTTGATAGGTAACTTTGGAACTATGGATTTATTTGTTACTTTTTATATATTTATATTTAAATGTAGGGACTAAAACCTAAATATGAAGAAGTAAGGGATCGATAGCTAAATCCTATAGGTTACGGAGACTTAAAACTAAAAACCCTATAACTTTTTGTCATTGTCTTTTACTTATTGTATTTATCAAGCATAATTGAGAAGACTAATTCCATTTCATAAAGAAAATTATACCTTTCTAGATGTACCTTCGTATCACCATCAGTAGTACTATTTGACCACATGAGTGTGACAACTACACATTAATACAGGGAAGCCTTCCATTTTTAGGTATTCCTTTGGTTTTCAATGTATTTTTGTCTCAAACATTTCCTTCCTTCATAGACACCACCTCCTCCTCCTCCTCCTATTCAAAAAAAAAAAAAAGTTAGTTATCCAAATACCCCTGCAGTCAACCCTCAATTATTCATGTACCCCCATCTTTTAAAAAAAAATTTCTATACCGCTCCACCAAATACCTAATTTTTTTTTCTACCCTCGTCTCTTTAATTCTCCCACCCCCACAAAATCGCAGGTTTTCCACTGTAAGTGCATATATGTGTGACGCCTGACCCAGACCCAAGAGTCCCAAGAGGCCCATGGATTGGGTGAGAGTGAGGATATTTAATCCCACATCGCCTGATGGGAGGAGATAATCTGTACTTATATGTGAGCATAACTTTTACACACCAAAACGCGTTTTAAAACCGTGAGCCCATTTAAGGGCAAAACGAACAATTTTTTGTTGTGTAAGCTTGGGCGTTACAATTGGTATCAGAGCCTGTCCATTACGCGATGGTGGGTGTGAGTGGCCCCACACGAGGACGTGTGCCCTATTGGGGGAGGGGTGATTGTGACGCCTGGCCAAAACCCAAGAGTCCTAAGAGGCCCATGGATTGGGTGAGAGTGATCGTGTTTAGTCCTACATCGCCTAATGGGAGGAGATAATCTGTGCTTATATGTGAGCATATCTTACACACCAAGATGCGTTTTAAAACCGTGAGCCATTTAGGGGCAAAGCGGACAACTCTTGCTATGTAAGCTTCGGGCGTTACAATTGATATCAGAGATAGTCCATTACGCGATGATGG
The DNA here is from genome assembly GCA_030737845.1 of Acorus calamus. Lineage (NCBI taxonomy): Eukaryota > Viridiplantae > Streptophyta > Magnoliopsida > Acorales > Acoraceae > Acorus > Acorus calamus. The sequence goes on from CM060870.1 coordinate 15,589,912, forward strand.
GTGTGGGTGGCCCCACACGAGGACGTGTGGCCTATTAAGGGGGTGATTGTGATGTTTGACCCAGGCCCAAGAGTGTCCCAAGAGGCCCATGGATTGGGTGAAGGTGATGGTGTTTAATCCCACATTGTCTAATGAGGGAAGATAGTCTGTGCTTATATATGAGCATAACTCTTACACACCAAGACTCGTTTTAAATCCGTGAGCCCATTTAGGGGCAAAGAGGACAACTTCTTGTTGTGTAAGCATGTGACATTATAATATGTTTTCTATAACTTTAGAACACAAAATGTAATTTCTGTAAATATTATCTATAAGTATATTATTATGCATGTCATGTAAACATCCTAATTTGCAAAACACTACAGAAACATACATTAATGCATAACACCTGAAAAATCCTTTATCACAACAAAATAAATATATCAAAGCACTTAAATTTATCGAATGTTTGCATTTCGATGTTCTTTTTCTATCCTAATGAACTAAGATGTTGTATTTTCTCTTATCATCTTCATATCATTTTGGTTGAAATTGAATCCACTGTTACACCTTCGAGTTAACAAGCATGCATCATTAGGAAGAAAGTGCAGTTCAAACTATATTAGAGATGTAACAATTAGTCAAACACTCAAATAAATCAAATACAAACAAATGTTTATTTCATGACAATATAAGAACTACGTATATATTAATATTATGCATTAATGTATGTTTATCTATTACTTTACAAATTACAATTTTTACATGACATAATAATACATTTACATATAATATTTACAGAAATTATATTTTGTGTTATCCAAGTTACAGAAAACATATATGCACTTACATGGGACAAACTGTGATTTTGTGGGGTTGGGGGAATTTAAGGGATGAGGGTAGAAAAAAATTAGGTGTTTGTTGTAGGGGTATATAATTATGTTTTTCAAAAGGTTGGGGGGGGGGGGGGACATGAATAATTGGGAATTGGCTACAGGGGTATTTAGGTAATTCACCCAAAGAAAAAAGGGACCACCTCCTCCTCTAGAAATAAGATATTGATGCTGTTAAAACTCTCAACTTAATTGGGTATTCATTTTTATTTAGATTTTTAGTTTTAAGTCCCTGTAAACATGTCTATTTAGGGATCGATCATTCCCTTCTTTATATTTTTTTTAAGTTCTCAAATTCAACCGCTAATTTGATTTTTAGTCCATCCACCAAACGTCCGTCCATACACTACCGTTAGTTGGTGAAATGTGGTTTTATTTTTAAGTCTCTATAAACTATGTATTTAGTGATCAATACATCTCTTCTTCATATTTCATTTTAAGTTCCCAAACGCTTTTTTCTTATTAGTATTTGAACAAAATGTCTATACGATTTTGTAAGTATTTTGATATTTGAAACTTGTATACAAAATGTTTGGTGAAATATGTAAATAAATAAGTATTTTAGTATTTTGATATTGATTTTCTGGTTCAACATATCTTCAACTTTCATCATTTGATATTTCAAATCAATTATGGTGTGTAGTGGTGTAGCCAAGATTCTATAACAGTGGAAGAAAATCTCGGACCCTTCATCAATGAGATTTTAAAAATAAATAAGTAAAAACTAAAATAGTAGTAGCTTAAATGTTAAATAAATAAATATATAATATAAATAGATTCTTCTAAAATCACTAATATCTAAATAAATAAAAGTTTAGAACCAACCAAAATAAAATTTTCATTTATTGCACACAATTTTTTTTAATGTATCTAACATTTTAAATTAAAATTCTCAACACACTTTAAATATTAATTTAATATTTCACAATTTTCAACCAAGAAAAAACTATTTAAATCAAAATCCAATAATGAAAAATCCTTAAAATTTACTTATGTAATAATTCTTCTTCTGCCTATGTAATCAATTCTAATTAAACAGCTAAGACTATATGAAAATACAATATCAGATTGGGTGGGCATATGTGTTATTGAATAACACTGAAATTGTCACTAAATATCTAACAATGCAAATGCATTTTTCGATTTAGATATTTCACCAAACATTTTGTATACAAGTTTCAAATATCAAAATACTTACAGATCCTAAGACATTTTGTTCAGGGACTAATAAGAAAAAAAATTGAAGTTGAGGACTTAAAATGAAATATGAAGAAGGGAGGGATTGATAAATAAATAATATAGTTTACAGGGACTTAAAAATAAATTCATATTTCACAAACTAATAGTTTATGGATGGACGTTTGGTGGAGGGACTAAAAACCAAATAGCCGGTTGAATTTGGGGACTTGAAAAAAAATATGAAGAAATGAAGGATCGATCCCTAAATAGATAAGTTTGTAGGGACTTAAATCTAAAAATCATTTTTTTAATCTAACACTGTTTACAATGTTAATATGTACCCTGTTATAAAAAAAAACAATTCATTTAACTAAATATTCTGTTACCAAATGATCTAATTATTATAAATTTTATAATTACAGTTTTATTGCATTTGGGCCTGAAAGAGGAAGCATAATTATTTGTTTGACTGGTCAACTATCTCCACCAATTCCATACTCTATTTGCTTAACCCATATGTGTGTTTGACTCAAGGTTGTTTTTGTGATTAGCTCACCAGCCTTGAATCTTCCCAACAAGTTTCAAGCAATCCAGCCATTCCATTGATAATGTCACTAACTAATTTGGAATCAATCACCAACTTTGCAGATATATGTAAATATAACGATGACTCTTGCAGGACATTGCTGCCCTGTTTTGCCCTTGACATATGGATTAGGCATAAGATTGCTGTACATCTTTAGGCCCCGTTTGGATATAGAATATGATTTATTTTTGGGTATTTATTTATCCGCGCAAAAGTGAGTATAAATCCGAAAAAGTAATCCGTATCTGAAAATTTTCGGATCGGATACGGATATACCCCTATCCGATCCGAAAAATATCCATATTTGATGGCATTAAAAAAATGTTAATATTAATATTCAATATCTACCATTGGATTTTGATCAAGTGGCTCACATTCTTTCTAATAGTTGTAAAGTTAGGACTTGTGTTTGTGAATTTTTAATTTTAAGTCAATTTTTGAACTTTAAATTAAAATTTGTTATGTTTAATTATTTATTTATTGATTTCGGATATTTTGGATCGGATACACTTTTTAAATATCCATCGGATACGGATACGGATACACTTTTTAAATATCCGTCGGATACGGATACGGATACGGATACATAAAAAAAATTTCAGATACAAATACGGATATGACCATATCCGCTTCGTATCTACTCCGTTGACAGGCTTAGTTTTGCCCTTAACAACTTTTATGTATCTTTTTATTTTGTTTGCATTTGTAATTGGGGGTTAGTTCTTATGTATAAGGGTGTAAGCCTACTATTAGCTAAATCGGTATTAGTCCCTGTAAAATTAATTAATCACCATAGATCCCCAGAATGTATGTATTGTTAACAGATTTAGTCACTCAGTTAAATTGCGGTCAGTTTACAGGGAATATTCTAAGAATATTTTATTTACTAAATCGAGATCCAATATATGAAATTCAAATAAGCCTGACAAAATATGAAAAATCCAATCTAGTCATTTAATTTTAATGACAAAAATGTTCATGCCTTTTCTTGAAAATTTTCTTTCTATCATACGCTTACCAATGACAAAAAAAGGGAAAAAAATCAATAAAACTCTCGAAAAACTTATGAAAATTAGATAATGTCACTGTAAAATAAGTAAATCCCCTTAAAGGTCCCAGTGAAATCTATAAATCATTATAAAAACATATTTTGAAATCTTACCTAAATAATTATATAAATGTGCATTACAACTCTAATTTTTTTAATTAAATTTAATGAGATTTGGTGAATATGTAATATAGATTCTTTTTTTAATTAATTTTAAATTTATAAAATATATTATCTATTTAAATCTTAAGCTAAAATTATGAGAAGAAATAATTGTGTAGAATAATAAAGGATTTAAAAAAATATATGTAAGGATAAAAATGATTTTTGTAATAGAGTCAACCATAGACCTGATTAGTTTCAGTTATGGAAGGGATCAAAATAAATATTGTCTAATAATATAAGGACCTGAGGCGATTTACTTATATTACAAAGACCTTTTCCAATTTTCATTAGTTTTTAGGGAGCTAATCAATTTTTCCTATGAAAATAACAGGGTAAACGCATTCTGATAATTTTTAATGTGTAGTTAGGGTTAACTATGTACCTGGTTAGTTGGGGTGACAGTAAGGACTAGAACGATATTTTTCTAATAAAATAAGGATCTGAGTTATATCCAATTTTCCCATATAATAAATAGTTGAACCTAGGATACAAAAGATAATTAATGACCATGGGTCCATGTCAAAGCATCAACAAGTAACGTGGCTAAGTATGTATTTATATCATATATAAATATATATAAATAATGGGGCAAGAGGATCTTGCACGTGTCTGGCTGGATCCAGTTAGATTTAGCTTTGAATGGTTAGTTCAGACAGTATCAAATTGCACAGCTTATAAATGTCGAACTATATATCCAATTGTTAAATATAGTGTCTTCCTCTGCACAATTTGATTAATAAACTGTGTATATAGTTTGATTTATAAGTTGTGTAATTAAATAAAGATAGTTGTATTATATTCCCATGCAAAGGTGCACATCTCATGATAACTTAGACCACCCACCAATATGACTATTCTTAAATTTGGACCCAAGAACGACCACATTTGTATATATATTAACATAAATAACCTTATAAAAAGCCATTTTCAAAACATCACTGATGCCACCACAACTATTATAAATAGTGCATGAACCTCTTTTTTTTTTGTCATTCAGCCGGAGTGTCTCTCTAAGAAGGCTGTTTTTGGTCTCTGCCTTTACCAAATTAGGAGAGCAGAAGAAGATCATAAAAAAAAACTTAGAGAGAGAGAGAGAGAGATGGTTTCTTTGAGTGAATATGGGATTGTAATAGTGGGTGGAGGGATAAGTGGCCTTTCAACTGCACTTGCTCTTCATAGGTATAATATATGTATAATCTGCTGAACAAATGTTTTGTGTGCAAATATACGTAGCTTGTGCTATTGTTTCCTTTGTTTGAAATCAATATATCGTTTAAATTTTTTCGATTTTGTGAAATCAGATTGATCGATTTTAGTTGGGTATTTTTGAATTCCATCTTTTAATTTCAATTTTTTTTTTTGAAAGTCATGATAAAACAATTTTTATGAAAAAATTATTTGATAGTAGATTTTATGGAAAACTAGTTCAGAACAACATTAAGGAAAAATGTGTTTTTCAAAAAAGCAATTAGTGTCAAATTGATCTACGAATAATTAGTAACCCGATCAAGTTCTTGAACTCTTCAATCTTTTTTAGTAATCTAGCAGAAAAAGAAAAAGAATGAATGTTAACTGATCCTAAAACATCATTCTCGCAAATTTTCTTGTTTACTATTGAGCGGTAGCCGGTTTCAAGCCCCTCAAAGGCATGTATTTATTTGTGTTTCACAACACTGCTGTTGGAGAAGGAAACTTTCATGGAATCTCTGCGGTTTCAAACCCCACACATCACTCCATCAATCTTTTGGGGAACACTGTTCTACTAAGTTTTTCATCAGCTTTCAGTAATGTAAAGAAATTAAAAGACAATTTCATCACAAAATAATACATATAATGGATTGTTGTAGATTAAACCTCTCAAATGATTTCCTTAAACTTCATAATTCTCCCCCATTAATTGATGTATCAATTCTTTTATAATTAATTGGAATTGGATACAGGAAGGGCATCAAGAGCATTGTTCTTGAAAGATCAGACGAACTACGTGCAACCGGTGCGGCGATCAATGTCCTCACCAACGGTTGGCGCGCGCTCGACCAACTTGGCATCGGACCGGAGCTTCGACAAAAAGCTATCCGTCTCTCAAAGTAAACCTTAATTAATTGTTATTAATTATATTATAAGTACACCTTAATTTATCATCACTAATTATATTAAATTATTTTTCCATAGTTATGATTCTAAACATGGAGCAAGGACATCAAATTAGAATTGCATCACATAATGTGCCACACCATACTATCCATTTTAAACTATGCATTTCTCCATTGAAGCCCCCATTTGGAACTTCTTTTCAGGAAGATTTTATTCATAAAAGTTAGCTCTTAATCAGACTACTCTCATTTTTTTTAATTATTTTTTATTTTGACAAATAACAGTTTTTCTTGGATCTTATTATACAGTCCAAACATGGAAACCAAATATTAAAATTTAAAAAATTGTTTGGAAATGATTACCCAAAAATTGATTTTTCTAAAACAGGACTTAAATCCCGTCTATATTTGTGATTGAGCGGATTTTATATTTGAAAAATAAAAGATTCCTAAATGTGGATCCAATTTTTTTTTTTTTTTGCATTTAGATTTTAGAACACCATCCCATTTTTATCGTATAAAGAAATACAATGATTAAAAAGATACAAAAAGTAAGTTTTAATATGAAATTATAAGAATCACCACATTTGAATTTCGGATCCAAGTATTAAAATTCCACTGCTAGGAATGTGAACAATATTTTTTTTTTTGTTGATTGCCTGCTTTTTTGGGTTTATAAACTTAAAAAAAAATTATTGAAAGAAAGCAATGTCATCTTGTTCATCTTTAAAAGAATAAAATGAAAAATAATGAAAAAGAAAACATAATCCGATAAAATTTTAGTGTTTTGCTTTCAGTTATTTGTATGGAATTGCCATAATTCTAGTTTTCATTTATTGTATAAATATATATTTTGATATAATTTGTATTTTCATTGTAATTCTATGCAGATTTCGGGATGTTTTTGAGATCAAGGAGAGAGAAGTATTACTCGGGTAATTTTTTTTTTCTTCTCAATTAATCTGTCTTATTAAATCTCATAAAAAATCAGTTAGGCAAAAACAGATCATATATTCATATATATTGTTAGAATGAAATAAATGAGAATCCTTGTATTGCACTTAGGGTTTAATCCCTTTATATACAGGTACATATAGGATTACACATGTAATACCCTATGACATAATACATATAATTCAACAGCCCCCCTCAAACTTATGGTGGATCATACAAGGTGAGTTTGCGAATGAGGAACTGAAATCGAGGAACTGGATGTGACTTCGTGAAGAAATCAGCAAGCTGTTCTGCAGAAAAAATATGCGGAAGCGATACTGTCTTTGCAAGATAGTGCTGACGAACGAAATGACAATCGATCTCAATGTGTTTGGTCATTTCGTGAAAGACCGGATTACTGGCTATCTGAATAGCAGACCGGTTATCACAATAAAGAACAGTAGGACCAGTCATAGTGACTCCTAAGTCCACCAAGAGATGTCTAAGATGCACAATCTCCTTGGTGGTAATAGCCATGGCGTGATATTCAGCCTCAGTGCTGGACAGAGAAACAACCTCATGTTTCTTGCTGTGCCAAGAGATGATGGAATCTCTAAGAAATATGCAGAACCCAGTGGTAGAGCGTCTCGTGGTCGGATCTCCGGCCCAATCAGCATCAGTGTAAGCTCTAAGAACCAAAGCAGAAGAGGATGACAGATACAACGATCTAGTGATAGTGCCACGTAAATATCTGAGAATACGCATAAGGGCACCATAATGCACTGACCAAGGGGTCGAGACAAACTGACTAACAATGCTAACAGCATGAGCAATGTCAGGTCGGGTGATGCAGAGATACACAAGCTGACCCACAGTCTGTCTGTATCGAGTAGGATCTGAGAGAAGCTCACCATCTGTCGAACGAAGCTTCACATGAAGCTCGAGAGGAGTATCCGCACAACGGTTATTGGATAGGGCAGCACACTCTAAAATGTCAGCTGTATACTTCTGTTGAGAAAGTAGGATTCCACGATCACTCTATGCAATTTCAAGGCCAAGGAAGTAGCGAAGAGTACCAAGATCTTTCATTTGAAACTGTCAACTGAGATGATTCTTGACCAGAGTAATACCAGCAGAGTCATCACCAGTTATAATCATGTCGTCAACATACAGAAGAAGGATTACCCGCCCTTGCGATGAGGATCGCACAAACATAGAATGGTCTTGGTGGCTCTCAACAAAACCAGCTGTCAGAATAACACTGCGAAAACGCTCAAACCATGCACAAGGAGCTTGTTTTAGTCCGTATATAGCTCTCCGAAGACGACAAACATGCTGAGGAGGAGTGCTGAGACTTGGAGGTGGCTGTATATAGACAACCTCAGATAGGTCATCGTGAAGAAAGGCATTCTTCACATCCATCTGAAAAAGAGGCCAGCGACGAATAGCAGCAACGGCAAGGAGAGTATGAACCGTGGTCATCTGAGCAACATGTGCAAATGTCTCCTCATAGTCAATTCCATATTCCTGGATGAAACCTCGGGCAACAAGACGAGCTTTATACCGTTCAATGGACCCATCAGGACGATGCTTGATCTTGAAGATCCATTTGCAGCTAATAGGTGTAACACCATCTGGAAGGGGAACAACATCCCAAGTTTGTGTCTACGCAAATGCTTGAAACTCCTCAGTCATGGCCTGCTGCCACTCAGGGTACTCAACTGCTTCTCGATAGGATCGAGGCTCATGATGGACATGGATAGCGGTGAGATAAACATGGAACTGTGGAGAATAGGTACTCACTGAAGCAAAGCCATATTGATCAGATGGTCCAGAGTCAAAACTGAAGCGAGCAGGTGGACGACGCTCACGCTGAGGGTAGCGAGTCGAGGGACGAGGATCCACATGAGAGGGAGGTGCGTCAGTCGTGAAAGTCAGAGGACTAGCGGAAGTATCTTCAACATGGGCAATAGAAGACACACTGGGAGGAGAGGGTGGATTATCTGCAGTAGTGCCAGGTTGAGGCGCGGGAGTAGGAACAGACTCTAGTGCAACAGGTAGTCTAGGAAAAGGAGACGGAATGGCAGAGACCTGAACAGGAGAAGGCACATGAAGAGAGACCTGAACATAAAAAGGCACAGGAGGAGGGGATGAAGCAGGTGACGAAGAAAAATAGGGAACTTTCTCAACAAAGGACACATGATGAGCGATCCAAAAATGATCTCCAATAGGATCATAGCAGCGATATCCCTTGTGTTCGAAGCTAATTCCTAAGTATACACACTTTACTGACCGAGCGGCCAACTTGGTGCGTTGATGAGGAGGAAGAAGCACAAAACACGTACATCCAAATGTGCGAAGTCTGCTATAATCAGGGTAATAAGAATAAAGACACTCATGAGGAGTCATACCGATAGGACAGAGGAGGGGGTGATATTGATAAAATGGACAGAAAGAAGAGCAGCTTCAGCCCAGAATGTACTAGGGACTGAAGAGGAAAGTAAGAGAGCACGAGTCGTCTCAAGAATATGACGATGTTTACGTTCATCAACCCCATTTTGCTCATGAGTATAGGGGCATGATTGCTGAAAGAGAGTGCTATGAGAATGAAGAAGAGAACGCATCGTAGCAGAGATGTATTCTCGAGCACAATCAGACCTAAAAGTTTTAATACGAGCTTGAAATTGGGTATAAATCATATTGGTAAAAACCTCATAAATTTTAGGAACCTCAGAACGATGACGCAATAAATAAATCCAAATAAAACGAGAGTGGTCATCAATAAAACTAATATAATAAGAAAAACACTCTTTGAGGTTACATGAGAGGGGCCCCAAATGTCAGAATGAACAAGCTCAAATGGACTAGAGAACTGATTATTACTAAGACTAAAAGGAGTAGCCACAGGTTTGGCTAATTTACAGCCCTCGCAAACAGAAAATGAAGAAAAAGCAACACGATGTATGACACCAGACTTAAATAGTTCTTTGAGACGAGACTCAAACACATGACCTAACCTTCGATGCCACAAGTCGACATCAGAAGTGACACTACCACAGAAGACAGATGGATCAGGAACGGGAAGACGAAGATACTCCACGTAATAAAGTCCACTGATTCTACGTCCAACGCCAATCCTCTGCCCTGATCGTGGATCCTGCACAAGACAACCAGAGGTGGTAAAGGTAATAGTGAGACCAGAATCACACAATCGACTAATAGATATAAGATTCATGCAAAGGTCAGGGGCATGCAAAACAAATGGCAATGAAAGGCGCCCTGTAGGATCAGAGGTGGTAGTGATCGATCCACACTGCGTGATGACTAAGGGAGAGCCATCTGCAGTATGAATCGTGGGTAGGTGTGAAGGGGACGATGAGCATGCAGTGAGGACAGAACTGTCCGGTGTCATGTGATGTGAAGCACCAGAATAAAAAATCCAATGAACAGGAGTACCCGAAGTAGTAGAGAAAGAAGAGGGAGTAGAAGAACCAGGAGGAGGATGTTGCACGATCAGCTGATCAAGGCTCTCTCGGATGCGCCCGAGCTGATCTGTGTAGGAAGACGGAGCGTCAGTAGCAACAGCAGCAGAAGCATAGGGATCAGTGGGGCGATGCTGTCCTCGTCCTTTAGGTCCAAAGCGCTTTTCAGGATGAAGTTTCCAACAGTCAGCGATCGGGTGACTAGGCTTCTTGCAGTAGGTACAGATGGTATTCTTTCGAGAAGAGCCTCTGACAGATGTAGAAGGAGTAGCCGCCAAAACACCCTCATAAGTGGAAGGTGGAGTGGACTGACGTAATGCAATAGAGCGAAGACGAGTCTCCTCAGCGACAACTTCAGCGACAGCAGATTCCAGTCGAGGAAGCGGATCCCGATGGATGAGTTGACCAGCCAATGCGGAAAACTCTGGGCGAAGAGCCATCAGATACTGGTACAATTCACGATGATCTCGGAAGGCTTCTCGCTCGGCGTGAGTAGCCATCTGTCCAGGCTCAAGTGCACGAAGCAACCTGAAGTTTGCCCTCATGCGGCCATATAGAGTCTGAGCAGAGAGATCACCTTGAGTAGCAGTGTGAGTCTCGATCAGAAGTTGATATTCACGAGCACCGCTTTTCTCGACAAAGCGATCACAAAGATGACTCCATAGTGCAGCGGATGACGTGAAACCAGTGTGATCTACACGGATCGAACGATCAACAGAATTGATCAAATAAGAGCGTACACGTCTGTCTCGTATGCGCCAAGTGACATATGTCAGGGGGTTGCATAGCAGAACCATCAATATAACCAACAAGATCACAACGATCGAGAGCACTCTGCACTGTAATGTGCCAGGGTGACCAATCATTTGTAGAACTGAGAAGAAAATCTGTCGAGTTCGGAAGAGTTTCTCGAAAATTCTCAAAACATGCCATCTGAGAGAGAGTAGCTGCCGAAGAGACATTTGATATCATAGCAGCTGGAGGGGGATCATGTACCTTCAAAGTAGGTGATGGAGTAAGATCGTCGTTGGTTTCTGACATTGTGCAGGACCACTCAGATGAGGATAAAAAATAAACGAGGACGTAGAGCACGAAAACTCGAACAAAATGGACTCCTGGAACACCTTAATCGGACTTCCGGAGAGGAAGTTATAGCCGATTTAGTGATTCATAGTCGCAAGGAGGCGCCGGGGGCGGCGAAAGGTGGCCAGTGGTGGCAGAGGGCCACCGGATGAGTCGGAGGGCGGCCGGAGGTGACCTGGGGGCGGAACCGGGTTGGATACTTGGACGGGTTCGCAGATCCGGGTCGGACCGAGTCCGTCGATGGGCCAGGTTTGTGGATCCGGGTATGACCCGGGCAGGCGTTGGGCCGGGCGTGCGCTGGGCCGGGCGTGTGCTGGGACGGGCGGGGACAGGCACTCGGGCTAGGGCAGTTGCTGGGCAGGGCGCGGACAGACGCTCGGGAGCGCGGGCGTGGACAGGCTGGCACAGGCTGTCCCAGCAGATCCCGGAAAATCCGGGCAGCAGATCCCAGGAGATTCGGAAAGGGCGCTCGGGCAGGCAGAGCGCTCGGGCAGGGCGCGGCAGGGGGCGGGGCTCGGGCCGCAGGGGCGCTCAGGCAGGCGCTCGAGCGGCAGGGGCGCTCGGGCAGGGCGCGACAGGGGGCGCTCGGGTAGGGCACGCTCGGGCGGCAGGGGCGCTTGGGCGACAGGGTGCTCAGGTGGCAGGGGCGGCGTGGTAGGGCTGGGCGCGGTAGGGGCGGCGCGGCAGGGGCGGCGCGAGCAGCGGCTGAGTGGCGACGATGATGACGGCGACAGCGACGGCGATGGATGATGACGACGCTGACGGCGACGACAACGGCGATGAAGGATTCCAAAAAAAAAAATTAGGGTTTTTGAGGTGGTGGCTCTGATACCATGTTAGAATGAAATAAATGGGAATCCTTGTATTGCACTTAGGGTTTAATCCCTTTATATACAAGTACAATAGGATTACACGTGTAATACCCTATGACATAACACATATAATTCAACATACTTAAATATGTATATATACATGTTTCCATGATTATTGTCTGCCAAAAACACTGAAGTCATTTGGTATATGCTTATGCACCCAAATATGTAACATAATAAATAGTTAAACCAAAAGAATCCAAAATTAAAATCTCCTCACCATCTGAGTCTATGCTAATTGTTTTGAAGAGATTCAATTTCAAGTCTATTTTCATTAATTTTAAAACTAAATGAATTAATTTTATTATGTCAATCCCACATTGTCATATCCCAGTAAGCAATAAATAATAAATTAAATACCCTCTTTTACATATCATATTTACATTTCCTACGTGTTTGTACTTCTTTATTTATTTTGATCTCATTATAATCTAAAGCCTACTAAAAAAATAATATTAAATTGTCTTACACTATATATTAAACTAAGTTTTCTAAACTCTTGTTAATATTGTATGACAGGAAAGACGAGCTTCGAAGCCTCAAAAGGAGTGACCTTATTAATGCTTTGGCTGATAGCCTTCCATCTGGAACAATTCGTTTAGGGCAGCAAATTGTTTCAGTTGAATTGGATACTGAATCAGGCTTTCCAATCCTCCACTGCATTGATGGAACCACAATCAATTGCAAGGTATATATTATATATATAGGTCAATCAAATTGTTTTAATTTGGTTTGGATAAAGAATTAATAATAAGCGCGAAAAATAAAAAAACTTGAATGCCCATAATCACTTACAAACCTTGTTGTGTTTCAATTAAATTCGGAGGATTGGAAATTGAGATCTATGGAGAGAAAACTCATAGTTTAAGCCAAAGATCCAACTCCGTGTGAATTAGATAAATGGAAATATCATACTCAGCCCATTTTAACGTATGTTTTTAATTTTCTAAAAATCATATATATCATATAATGGAGTATTTATTTTTATAAAATGTGAAGTATAGTATTTCAATAAATTAAATAGTATTATTTATAAAAATGTGAAAAACTTCAACAATTTATAAATACCTCCATTGTTTAGAGGAGCTATCGAGGTATATGAGACTGTATTTGAGATTATAAAATAAATTGAGTATAGTCCAAAACTCAGATCACACATGTTTTTATTTTTCTTAAAATAGTATAAACATTATCTAATGAGATATATGATTTGATAAAAACTGTATATCACTCCATTTCGGATTAAATGAATATATTTTTAGTAAGTGTTGAAAAATAATTAATGAGATGTATACATTGTTTAATGGTGTATATGATTCACTAGCTCTCTAATGAGATATATAAGATTGCATTTTAGACTGTAAAAAATACGTAACAACGCCCATAAAACTAATGTAATGTTTGTTGCATTATTTGTGCAGATTTTGATAGGATGTGATGGAGTAAACTCAACTGTAGCAAAGTCACTGGGCCTGAAAGCACCAACACTAGTGCCTGTATGTGGAATTAGGGCTTTCACAAGCTACCCAAATGGTCATGGCTTCACCAATGATTTCACAAGGATAAAGAGAGGCACTTTCACTATGGGAGTGGTACCCAGGGGCGGAGCTACACGGGCCCAGTGGGGGCAGCTGCCCCCGCTGACCCACCACCTACTCACCTTTTTATCTAGTATTAGTTGTTGTGTTCGGTTAATGTAGATAATTTTTTGAATTTAATTTATACAAAGGGTGTGTTTGTGCATGATGGAAAATGAAAAAAAGTAAGGAAAAGTAAAAATTTTTCATTTGACCATTCAAAAAGCTAGCATTTGTGTCAAACAAGGAAAAAAAATTCTCATCACTTTCCCTCTCCTATTTTGTCTTATTAGAAAAAGTGAAAAAAAACTTTTCTTTTTCCCATAGGTGAGAAATTGAGAAAAAGTGATGGAAAATTTTTTCAGTACATGCACAAACACCTTGAAATTGATCAAAAGAAAAAAAAATTTCCTTTCCACCACTTTCCCTTTGACCCAAATTCCTTCACTTTCATTTATTTTTCTTTCCAACATGTGTACAAACACACCCAAAATATTAACACTTTATTTTAAAATGTCGGCTACTCCCCCATCAATTTTTTAGCTAGCTGTAATGTTGGGTTAAAAATGGCTGATTTTGATTTTCAAATGATCCAAGTGTTACACGCATTAATATAAATGTTTTGATTCTTTGTTTCGTACGCATCAATATAAATGTTGCCTATATATTTTATATTATTTATGAGTGGTATTTAGTTTCTATTATTGTTTCTTAATTTTTAAACTTTGAAGAATCCTATTTAACTAATCCATACACCCACGTCTACATGAAAATGTTCTTCACCCTGTTAATTTTTTTATCAACTTTTTACATAATAACAACCAAATAATAGTGAATAATGGCTAGTATACTTTTCTACCAGCTCTTTGTTTTACATTATTACTTTCATGTTCTTGTTATTCCTCTCTCTTTCTCTCACCCTTTTTGGATATGTTCTATTTTATAAAAAATTTTATGAAAGAAATGTCTACAATTTCACTCAACAATAATAAATAATGATTATTATACTTTTAGATTGATACCCATTGAATTCTTATGGGATATTATCGTACTAATTTACAAAAGCAACACAAAACAATGATGTAAATTATATGTCCTCTTTTTAACTTATTTTTCATCCTAATAAACTTAAATGTTTGTTGACTTGACCTCAATTTTGTATCATTTAATAATAATATTTGAATTTTAGATTTTTTTTTCTCTTGCTCACTCCCTCTCTTTCTGAACTATGAATGTAGCAAACAAGAAAAAATTTCACTCACTCTTTTCTGGTCTCTTTGTCATATCTTCTCTCTCTCTCTCTCTCTCTCAACCGAGGAAAAGAAAATAACACTATCATGTTTATATATTATAAAACGTCATTTTTGAATAATTATAAAAGATGTATTAGCTTTTTTATATTATTGTTATTTCATATGCACCTTGTAATCCTGAATTTTTTTTATTTTATGTTCAGTGCAAATGGATCTTGATTGAGAAAATGGAATATGAAAATATTCGATTAAAAAAAAACAAAATTCTTGATACATAAAAAAACATTTAGCTAAATATTGCCCCCACTGGAGCAAATTTCTGGCTCCGCCACTGGTGGTACCTGTCAATGACCATCTTGTTCATTGGTTCGTAGGAAGGCCATGGATCTCTGAAGGTGATATCTGCTTCTATCAACAATTGTTTTTTAAATCTTTTGAAGAACTGGAAAATCATTTATCAAATTAATTCTGTTTCCACAAAATCAATTTTCAAATAACAAGTTTTCCAAATGTGTTCTTAAACTTTATAAGTCTTTCTTTGGGTAGTAGAATAAGTGGAGAACATGATGAAATTGGGGTGAATAAGCCCAAAAACTTATATTTTGGGAGAAATAAGTGGGTATAACTATATCAAAATAGGTAATATATGCTTTAAGAAATTAACGAGGTTTTCCTATTATTATTTCTTAATGTTTTTTGAAGGCCTTGCCTGGAATGAATTATCAAGCTGATTCTGGTTTTTCAAAATCAATTTTTAAGTAACTAGTTTCAAACATGTGTTCTTAAACTTTAATATCTTGTTTGGATAGAAGAATAGATTTCGAATAAAATGAATAAGCCTAAAAAACTGGTTTGTTTGCAAGAAATAGATGACTATAAATATGCCACAATATGTGGTAATAAATTGTCATTGTTATCTTATGTCCCCTTAGAATTGTATTATTCTACCAATTTACCACTAATTACGTAAGGGAGCCCACTTTTCAAATTATTTTTTACTTTTTATAAGTCTTTATTCACATTTTTTTTTCTTTTCATAACTTATCAATCAATGACTGAATAACAAAAACTTTATTGTTACATTTTCTATATAGAATAACTAGAAACACAATTAAATAAAAAATGACTTACTCTAGTTGTATAGTTATATATATAGGAACAGTTATCCGTTACAGAATAACTTCTGTTGCTCAAAAGAAAATAATTATTTTTTTATTTTTGCATATTAAAAGAAAAAATATGTTTGACAGTATAGCTCTTATGGAAAATCTATTCTTAAAATTTGATTCCAAACAGGCCCAAACAAGCCCAAAATATATCTAAAAGAGCCCTGTTATACTCTGTTTTTTTACAGTCACAAATATAGTCATATAAATCTTGTTAGCCCCTTTCACTCATTATATTGACAATAAACTATATCATTCAATTTATTGAAACATATACTTCGTATTTTATAAAAATACATATCTCATTAGATGAGGTTTATGATTTACAAAAAAATATGTGGTCTATATTTTGAACGATAAAATTGATTGAGCATAACATTTTTCTATCTAAAAACATGAACAGATTCAATCGCTCAACACGACAACACCTTCCTTAGAGATCTGACGGCCGACATGATGAAAGGCCTTCCCGAAAAACTTGTTGACATGGTCCGAAAAGTCGACCTCGACTCGCTTAGCCTCACCTGCGTCAGGTACCACAAACTCTCTCTAATTATGCTATTTATTCTCCACTCTTCAAATTTGCCTCTGTTTGCTTCAAGAATAGGACCAAAATGAGTGAGAATTAGTAGGAATAGCTTCAAAATGATATTTTATCATACAACAAAAACTTTATTATTACATTTTTCAACAAGAATAATTCAAAACAAAACCAAACAAAAATGACTTTATTCTTATTTATACTCGAATAGTCATAAACATCAGAATAACTTAATTCTCTATCCAAGTGGAGGCTTTATGCTTCCACTCTTTCTTCTTTTTGCCGCTCTCGGATTTTGTAAGTTGAATTCAGTAATAAAATCAGATAGCAAATTTTTTTTAAAAAAAGGTACGCGCACCATGGGACATGGCATTTGGGACCTTCAGGAAGGGAACGACCATCGTCGTTGGTGACGCCATGCATGTGATCGGCCCGTACATCGGTCAGGGCGGCTCGGTGTGCATGGAAGATGCGGTGGTCCTCGCAAGGCGCCTCGCGGGGGAGCTCCAGTTCCCGGAGGGCCGATCGTATGACTTTCAGTGGCTGAGGACCGGGGTGGAGAAGGCGATGGACGGGTACCTGAGGGAGAGGAAGCCCAGGTTGTTGAGGCTGTCCTTGGAGGCTTACCTGATGGGGTTGATGTATGCAACACCATTCAAGATATTGAAGATTGTGATCATGGTTGCTTTGGTTGCCTTCTTTGGCCATGGTGCGCTTGGGCATGCACAATATGATTGTGGTACACTTTAAGATACATATATGGAAGAGATTTTTCTATGCACAATGACTGAAGAATAAGAAGGTTGTTGATGTTATTCCCTTCTCAACCTTTTCCTGATCATCTTGTATGCACTGTTTAAACTTTAATGAAATAAGTTATTACATGATGGGTAGTTTTTTTTGTTTGCAAATATTGGTGATTATGATGCCTGGGATGAAAATGAGATCCATTTTTTAAACCAATTTTTAAATAAAAGCTGGTGTCAGTGGGTGCTTGATGTAGTGTATGAATAAGCTCTTCTGTGAATTCGATCAAAGGAACGAAATCGGAAGGCTCAGCGACGCTGTTGATTCTTCAAGAAGAATATCAGGATGTTGGGCTTCAATAATCTATTGATTTCTTCAGAATTACCTAAGAGGGGGCGGCTACTCGCGGATAGCGCCCCATAACTGGGTCCCTTATAACTGAAAAGACCCTCTCTCTCTCCATACGTTTCAAAACGATTTCTCTCCCTCCATTACTCCTTCTTCTTCATTTTAAACAGAAAAACCTTGATTCTTTTGCCTTTTCTTCCTCCATTTCGACCTAGATCCGTCCTTCTCTCTTGATTTTGAAACCCTAGTTTTGGGTTCTCCTTTTTCTTTTCAATCCGAGGAAGATGACAAGGTCGAAGGCGATTGCTTCGAGGGGGAAACAACCACGGGTGGCTCGTGGAGAGCGTAGCCCAAGCTCGTCGTCATCGGATAGCGATAGGCCCGATGTAGAGGCCGTGGGAGAAGTTATGGGAGTGGTGGAGGTGCCGCCGGTGGGCATCAGCGCGGGTGAGGTTGGGGACTTGCCTTTGGGGGCTACTCCAGAGGTTGGGAGTAGTATGATAGGATATACATGCAAGAGGAGGCGTGAGGATCGACCGGTGGTGGTCGATGAGGTGGTTTTGGGGGTCGGAGGACCGGTTGAGGGTGCAACCGAGGGAGTAGGGGTCGAGAGAGTCAGTGAAGATGTGAGGGCGTCGTTGGATGCCCTTGTTGGGATGTTGGACAGGGAGGCCACAGAGGCAAAGGCTGAAGAGGAGGAAAGTAGGGCTATGGGGGCCTTTGTGGAGTTTATCTCCGGCGCGGGGAGAGTGGAGGGGACTGGAGAGGTTAGGGATGAGGCCGGGGAGGCCGAGGGTATGGGCACCGGGGCTGCAGAAACCCGTGTTGGTGTTGAGGCTGAGGCCGAGGAGGCAGTGTTCGAGGAGGATGAGGAGGAGGGGGATGACGACGAGATGGACGATCCTGATGAGGCCGAGGTGGGCGCTCCTGGATCCACACGGGCCGTGGTATGTTCCTAACCTTTTAGTGTTAGCCTTTTATTTTGGTGTACATGCATGTGTTTTGGTGGTATGAACAGGTTGTATATGTGTATTTTTAATAAGCATGCTTGGTGAACAAGGTAATCATGGTGGGGTAGCATGCTAATATAGGTTTGTTTTTAGGAAGGGGGCAATTTTTCGTATATATATTCCATGTTTGTTCTATTTTTAGAAGTAAGTGAATGACATGGTTAGTATGCTTGCATGCGATACTTTTTATGTGCATATAATTTTTAAGGCGTGTCTTCGTATGTGCTTGATCGTGGTGGAGCATGAGAGATTATATGCATGCATTTCATGGGTCCAAGTACTTTCTATATGCTTAGGTGTGTTTAGGGAAAGTACATAAAAATGATAGGCCGTGATGCAAGAAAGAGTGTGAGTGGTGACCACGGTGGGATGTTGACATATTTTTGCTTGCATGCATGGTCATATGAGGAGTGTTTTGTGAATAATGGGAGGTGAACCTTTACGTGAATGCTTTTGTATTTGATATGAGAATTTTACTGTGCTAAGCATGATCTCTAAATGATTTTTAGGTTTTGATTCTTACCTCTCGATTGCTCTTTAAACTAACCCATCTCTTCTTCGTTCGTTTGCAGCGGCCGAATCATATCTGGGCTTTATGGCACGGGGCGAAGAGGTGGTACGATAACTTGGGGCAGGAGGAGAGGAGCTTAGTGGATGGAGCGGGCTTCCGTTCCTTTTTTCTGATTGAGCCGTTCCACGTCCATCGCCCATATGTGGAGGCATTGACGGAGAGATGGGACCCGGAGAGTTGTACGTTCATCCTCCCTACCGGTGCCGTTATGCCAACCTTGAGGACATCCATCGGACCACCGGCCTTCCGGTCTTGGGGGAAGCGGTGATTGCGGCCAACCTTACGGATTATAGGGGGCTGTTTCGAGAGTTGATTGGAGAATGGGAGTTCATAGAGCGGGAGCGGACGCTGAACCGGATTCCTTTAGGGAGGCTTTCGAGGCAGTATGGCTTCGGTTCCTTTACGGAGCGTCAGAAGGGCGAAGCTGCAGCTAGCTTCGAGAGGAGGCGGGTGATGATCGAGGCGAGAGAGGCGGCCGCGTGCCCACAGAGGGCACGGAGGGAGTTGAGGGCGTTCTTCCTTTACTTCTTCGGCCGGGTCCTCCTCTCGACGGCCTCTGATAAGGTTTCCTCTCACTCTCTTCTGCTAATGAGGGACCTGGAGGGCATGGGACGCTATGCCTGGGGAGCGGCGATGCTCGCCCATCTCTTCGCGGAGCTCTCGAAGAAAGTTAAGAGGGCCGGGGGAAAGAATCTTGGCGGCTTCGCGCCATTTCTTCAGGTATCTGTAAGTGGTAAATGCCCTTTTCTTGGTTTAGCTCACTTTGATCATGATAATTTTCCTCTTGCTTTGCTAAATCTTCGGATACGAGCACTTAGCCATCGATCGCCCATCTCTGGCGCCGTTTGATCATGCCCTCCCTTGGGCCATGAAATGGGAACCCCGGGGATCCTCTCGCTTGTATCGCCTCGCCCAATTTCGAGAGGCCTTTCGCGTCTTGTCGGAGGAAGAGGTATAAGTTTTCTTTGAATTTCTTTGGCTTGTATTTGGTTTTCTTTTGACTAAGCGCTCTTCCTATCTTTTGATGCTTTTAGATGACGTGGAGGCCTTATCAGGAGGAGGTTCCTGAGGCCCTGGCGCGAGACGTCTGGTTAATCTATCTTAATGAGGTCCTGTTTCACGCGATCAGCCGGGTCGTCCGCCGGCTTGGGTATCATCAGTGGGTGCCCGATCCTCTGTCGCGGCGCCCCTCGATTCCGGTGGCTGGGATTCCTCGGGACACGAACCTCCCGAGGAATTACGCTACGTATGTGGCGGGATGGATGGGCCGAGGTGTCTTGGTGGAGCGTCGTCCTGAGATGATTTCGAGTGACGAATACCTGGCTTGGTATCGTCAGGAGTACATGGGTATCCTCGGGACGATGGAGGAGGAGATCCCGGACGCTTACGTAAGTTGAAAACCCTTCTCTTCTTCCTTGTTCTCTCTTGCTCGAATATTTTCTAAATAGTGTTTCTCTTGTAGGTTGAGTTGAATGAGATGGAGAAGAGGCTCAAGACCGCCAATGAGCACCTCCAAGCGCAGGTCAGGAAAATAGAGGCGTTGCGGGTACAACGGAGACGCTTGCAGGACCAGGTCCGTGTCCTCGAGGCTCAGGTGGATGCTCTGTCGAGAGCGAGAGCCGATGGTGCTTCCTCTTCTTCTTCCCCTCCTCCTTCCATGGTTTCCGAGCGAGAGCTCGAGCTGACGAGGGAGTTAGACGCGGTCCGGAGCAAATTGACGGCCACACGGATGGAGCTGGGCCAGGCGAGGGGTAGGGCTTCTCGGGCTGAGAAGGAGACGGACCGGCTGAGGTCCATGATGGCTTCGAGAGAGGAGGGGTTCATCACCCTAGGCCGCGAGAGGGACTCCCTCCAGATGAGGGTCTCGGAGTTGGAGGCTTCAGCGGGTGTTCCTGGAGGTTTGATGGGGGACTTGGTTTGTTCTCTCTAGGCGGCTAGGGACAGGGACCGAGAGGCGCTCAGGGCATCAGAGGAGAGGTTGAGGGCTGCCGAGGATCGGGTTAGAGGGACAGAGAGTCGCCTCCGATAGAGATTGGAGAGGAGAGACAGAGATATGCAGCAGGTTCATCTCTGGGAGGCAACTATGAGGGGGAAATTGGTTGGAGGGGCTCTATGACCGAGGCGGACCTCCTGCCGCTCCTGATGCTCCAGATGTTCAGTCCTCTCCTCAGCCGTCGCTCCCTTCTCATCTAAGTCAGGATGTTCCTCCTACTCATCCTCCAACGGATGACGATACACCGAGATATAGCTTCTTTGCGTCTTGGTTTAGGTAAAAGAATAGTATATATGCGAGGAATTCATGCTTTTCTTCTTTTGTTTTGACTCAGGTGATATTTTGGTGAAGTATAGCTCAAGACTTCAGAGTTTTGGAGCTCTCGGTGGACCCTCTCTTCCTCACTCTTTCATAAAGATTCTCTTTTATGCACTCTCTTAGGTTTTTTTTTTTTTAGAAAAACAATCTATGTTTATGGTTTTGGTGGGACGATTTTATAATTCTCTTTTGTACGCATGGCTTGGAGTAGTTAGCATGGATGTTTTGGGTATTTTTAAAGAGCTCTCTTTATTTAGGGAGATGCGTATTTCGTGGATGGGTGAACTTGGTGTTTTTATATGTTTAATTCATGGATGGGTGTAGGATTTTGATATATAATTGTTCTAGCTTGGTATCTATATAGGTTTTGTGTATGAATACGTGTATGAAATGCGTGTATGCAGGTTTTTGGAAGAAAATGTTTCGACAGGTATCCGAAGACTTGAAGAGTTGATTGAGACTGGGACTGATATGACAGACGGGGCAGCAGGTGGGGACGGCTACTTGCGTTTAGCCACCCCAGATGGGACGGCTTGTTTAAGTTAGCCGCCCCATTCCTAGGGGTCTTACTTGGAAAAGAAGGGGCAGGGGCGGCTAGTCTTTTATAGCCGTCTGGGTAGGGGCGGCTAATCGGGTTTAGCCGCCCCCTGCCTAGGGCAATATTTGGTCCTGCTGCTCCTGCCTGCTGCTGCTGAAATCCTTTCTGACTGTTTCGGCCTTCGAGACCTATAAAAACATTCCTTCCATGGACCAAGTGTTAAATCTGTCCGGATTGCGTTCCTGCACTGACTTTCGAGCCCTTCTTGCTTGAATTGTCAAGGGCTACAATCCATCTTAAGGTAAATGGAAAGATAATGCGAAAAGTAAAGTGCGGAAAACCATGCTTTAGTATGCAAGGGAGGGATTCCAAGTGGGTGAGCGAAGAAAACTCTTAAGTATGTGTGGAAGTGGGATAATTTCTTCTCAAGCATGTGCGGAAGGGCATAAAATGAGTGTAGATGGGGGTAATTTTATCATTGGTACGGGGGGTCAATTTTAGTTTTTCAAGAAAATCGGATGCCTAGGTGTTTTGGAAAAGGAAAATGCGAACTTATGCGTAAGTATGAGTGGCATAAGTGGGCATTTTAATTCTTCAATACTTTTTTACGTGAGAGGGCAATGTTCTCGACTTTCTTAAGTAAAATATACCATCAAGTCCCTGTGGAGGAGCCCTTGTGGTCACCTATGTCCAAACCAGGGTTGTATTTGAAAGGCATAGGCATTAGGTGTCAGTTTTTGAGGTTCATGGTTCTCAAATGCTTGATCATATTATTCTAAACATGCTGAAAGATCCATGAGTGTACCAGGAGTCAAATTAAATAAGCTTCCTTTGGATAGGCAAGTTTCTAAGTGAACTCATGTGAGTGTGTGTACTTGTAAACCTGGAAATGATCTACCTTTGGTCGAAATTTCGCCTTTCCTGGTACACATAGTTCAATTTTGAATCCCATTGCGAAATAAAAAGGGAGGGGGAGAATGGGGTAAGAGAAATATCTTCCTTTCGGGTAATATTTTAGAATTGTCCCAGTCTAGCATATGTCCTACTTTCTAGGTCCCTCTGGCTTTCTTCTTTTTACCACTTCTTTATTTTGGGTGGAAAGTACAGTTCTTTGTTTGGACCCTATACTAGTACAGCCGTTTGTTTGACATATACTTGTGCGTAAATGCGTGAAAGCCTGCTAAAATAGAGAGTTTAACCCGTTCACTTGGCTGTTATTTTTCTTTTGTTGGCCTTTCATTGCCTGATTTTTTTTTGTTTGGGGGGGGCTCTTCTGTTTTTCACCCCGATTCTTTTCATGCTTCCCCTCTAGAAGTGTTTGTATAGTGCCAGAGCCAGTTTTGGGACATATGCTAGGTCCGGGTAACTCCTCATTTTGACCTGGGGTTAATACGAGTGGGGCGGAAATAAGGGAAGTTTGCTTTGGGGTTTTAAATTGTCCCAGTCTACGGGGTATGCAATTTCTCTTCTATCAGGTAAATCTAGTCCAATCATACGTGTGTGAATGAAGCGGCATGATTTGGCAGAGATGTGTTCAAATAGATACGAGTTTATCTTTGAGAGTCTTATAATTCTATCATCAAGTACTAAACGCTGGAAATTGCAGGAAGAAAGAATAATAGTTCTCAAGTATTGAAAGCTATTCATGCAGGGAATTTCTTCAAATAAAGTGCATTCCACGAACCTGAAACCTCGACTCCTTCGGCATCTACCAGGTGGTAGGCATTCCCGGAATAGGCATGGGTGATCACATAGGGTCCCTCCTATGTGGGTTGCAACTTCCCTCTTGGGTGGGGCTGTCTTGATGGCAGGGTTTGCTTAAGTATTAACTCCCCGACTTCAAATTTTCTTTTTATTACTTTCTTTTCAAATGCCCTTGCCACCCTTCTTTGATAGGCCTGGGCATGGTCTGCCGCTCTTAATCTTTTCATCTTTTCCTTTTCTCTCTTTTGGTATTTTTGGTATTTTATGTTTTCGAAAGTGTGAAGATAAATGCATACTTATGGTTCTGAAAAGGCCTGCGTTGGCGAATAGATATGTTTTTGGAAAGAGAATGGAGATAAAGTTTGGAAAACGATTTTGTTTTTAGAAGAAAAGCATGGAAAGACAGTTCGTAAAATGTTTTTTGGCGGAAATCATGGAAATACAGCTTCATAAAATATTTTGTTTTGAAGAAGAGTGTGGAAGCGCAGATTTGGAAAACATTTTCATTTGTGAAGAAGAGTGTGGAAATGCAGTTTGCAAATATTTTCATTGTTTGGTAAACAGGTAAAGAATGTTTTGGGAAATGTTTTCGTGATTTGGAAAGTATGTAAAGAGTGTTTGGGAAAATGTTTTATTTTTTTTTGGTTTGGAGGAAATTATGGAAATACAATTTTGTAAAACTTTTGCTTTGAAGGAGAGTGTGGAAAACACGTTTTAGAAAACATTTTTTTGTTTTGAAGAAGAGTGGAAATAAAACTGGAAACAGGTATGTTCAGAGTTGCGGAATGAGAGCTGATTAGCACGTATTTTTGGATTTTGGTTTCCTTTTAGGAAAGCGGGTAACCAAATATGTATAGGGTGACGAAAACGAAAGCTGGTAAGTAAATGTTTTTTATTTTAGATTTTTTAGGAAAGCCGTAAACAAATATGTACAGGGTGTTGAAAGCTCAACCAGTGGGATCGGTACCTGGTTCTTGGATTCGTATTGCTTCCTCGAGTCTGCTTCTTTTAAGTGGCCGGCTGATGTCTGGTGGGGATCCCCTATTCCCGAATTCTTCCTCCCTGAGCCTCTTCAAGGGTCTTCCTTGCTAGAGCAGTTCTTCATCAGTGGAGCTTGGTTGCCAACAAGCAAGCACCTCTAGCCGGATGCGCATGGCACAAACGCTCTAATTCCAGGCCCGTGTCTCGTTAAAGCGTGCTTCTCCCCAGATAGATATCACTTTCCCGCGGTACGGGAAGCGAAGGCATTGGTGTCGGGTGGATGAGATGGCTTCGATGCTGTTGAGCCATGTCCTCCCAACAATCAGAGGATGGGGTGATCGAATGTTCATTACCATGCAGTTGACGATGGTGGAGACCGGGCCGATCTTTAGTGGGAGCGTGACCAGTCCGCAAGCGTTCTTGCGTGTGCTGTCGAAGGCGTAAATGAATTCGTCCGAGGGCTCCAATCTAGGAACCCTACCTTCTAGCTTCTGGTAGGCGGAATATGTGAGAACGTTGGTTTCCGCTCCCGTATCGATGAGAATGTGCCAAAATTCTCTTCCTCCGAGTATGGCAGTGATTGCGAGGGGTGCGGAGCATTCTTCGACTTTTGCGACTTCATGGGGGAGGAAGGTGATCAAGTTGGGCTCCGTAAGATCGCTTGATGGATGCAGGGTCCCGGCCGCTTCTTCCGAGGGATAGTCATCGTTTTAAGGGGACCCAGGTGGGCTACCACCTTCATCCTCATTTTCCGGGCATAGGGCTAGTGTGAACATATTGTGTATTGCCCAGTTGTTCTCGTTCTCGTACTGGAGGCGTGCCTCTCCCTAGATTGTCAGTACATGACCCATGAAGGGCAGTCGGAGGCATTGGTGCCGGGGGGAATAGATAGCTTGGATGCTGTCCAACCATGGTCGTCCTTGTATCAATGGGTACCTTGTGTCGATGTCGGCTACGAAGCAGGCTACTTCACAGATGAGAGGGCCTACGGATAGCTCGAATGTTCCAGGGCCGTGGAGAGTCTTTCCGGTATGGTTGGAAGCTTGAATAGTATGGTGGGCCGGTTGGACGGGAGGACGGCCTAGTCCGGGTATCTTTTTGTAGGTGGAGCACGTCACTATGTTCATTCCTGACCCTGGGTCCACGAAGATGTTGTTTAGCCACAACATCTAAAGTCGTCCGCGGATGTGTAGGGGGTAGACTCCTAGTTTGGGATCCGGGAGGTCTTGGTCAGTGAATGATATGGTCATTGGGCAGCGGGGGCCATCGACAGTGTCGGTACTCTTGGAGGACCCATTGTCATCCGGATGCAGATCATCCGAAGTACATTCCCCTCCCTCGGGTCCTTCACTAGCTCCTTCGGGGATCTCCTCAAAGGGTTCTTCTTCTTCTCCTCCTCCCGGGTTTTCTAGTCCGCTTTCGTCAGAGTCAATGTTGATGACCGCGGGTAGGGTGAGAACTGCATCTTCTTCTTCGCCATAGAGTATGGCGAGGTCGTGGTTGTCGAGGTTCAGCTGGAAAGGCTCGTTCTCCCCCTCCTCCTCGGATTCCTGGGATAGACTGTCATCAGTGACGTCTTCTGAACTGCTTGGTTGCGGTGATGGTTGTCTCCCTCTCCTGATCATGTTTACCATGTGGGCTCCAAATGTCGACGCTTGGTTGTGACCTGGCAATGGGTCAATAAATATGCCAAGTGGCTTGGAGGCTCGAGTATTGCCCTGGTTTAAGTGGTTTTTGATCATGGCCCAATGAACCATGAAGGCGCCTGTCATCATTTAAATCGTAAATAAAATCCCAAAAAACAATACATTGTTCTACGGTATGATCATGCTGTTGGTGGTATTGACAGTAACGCAGTCTGCTGGCCCCGGGGAGTGGAGGCTTAGCAACTGGGAGGGAGATACTATTTGTGTCCATTAGTACCCTAAAAAACCTTGTTAGTGTTTCTGGGAGGGGAGGATAAGAGTCCCTCTTTCCCATTCGTTTATGATCATAGGGTGTCGGAGGGGAGACCTCATTATAAGTATTTTGGGTGGGCTGCCTAGGATTTAGGTTCTGACTTCTTAGGAAGGTGGAATAGAAAGGGGTCCTAGGCTGGCCTTGTCTTGAAATTACAGGGCTTTGGACCGGAGAACTTTGGATTACCGGGTTTTGTTGTGTCGGCATGGGGACGGGTACTGATCGAGTAGCGAAATTTTGGTTGATTGGCCGAGGTGGTGCATACCCGGATGAACCGGACGTGTACTGTCTCAGGGCCGTTCCTCGATCAGGAACTCGTGCTCCGTTTGGGTAGAGTGCCGATACTTGTGTAATCCCCTCTACCGTGCGGGTTTGTGCCTTACGAGGCAGTTGTCCAACCCTATGACTGATAGGTGGGGACTGGGTTTGGACTACTGGGCTGCACAACGGGAAATCATGTTGTGGCGATCATTTAGAAGCTGATACGTAGTACAGTCTCCGTACGAAAGGCTCGTACGAAGCTCTGGACTCAGGCTCTGTAATATCATGTCAATTTCTTGACATTCTGTGAGTTGCAGGCCGGTTCGGTGGACAAGTGTGCGCCACCGAGACACGTATTGTTCAAATTCCTCCCTAGGCCTCATTCTCTCTACGGTTAAATCCGAAATAGAGGGGGTTCTGATCCTCTGATAACCGTAGCGGCCTAAGAACTTCTCGCTTACAGCCGAGAAGTCTGGGGTTTGGGGTGGCCTGGTAAGGGTCTGGGGTGGAAATGGTTGGGAATATTGGATTCGCGGGGAAAGGGGGTGAACGAAAAAATGCTCGGATTGACCGAGTGGCTGGGTGTGGACGGGGTTTTGGGAATGGTCTTGAGGTTTCGACAGGGGCCTCCTGTCTCAAGGTTTTGACTTGACGGTAGTCAGCGAGGTCATGAAACATGTCCTCTACGGATTGGTATCCTAGACTGGCCATCTTTTCCGCTAGATGGGTAAGGAATTGCGTGGCCTGACCCTCTTGGTGGATTCTTTCCTCTAGTATAACCTCCTAGAGGCGTGAAAGCCTGCGTAAAGGCGTGAAAGCCTGCTAAAGTTGAGAGTTTAACCCGTTCACTTGGATGTTATTTTTCTTTAGTTGGCATCTCATTGCCTGATTTTTTTATTTGAGGGGGGGCTCTTCTATTTTTCACCCCGATTCTTTTCGTGCTCCCCCTCTAGAAGTGTTTGTATAGTGCTAGAGCCAGTTTTTGGGACATATGCTAGGTCCAAGCAACTCCTCATCATGACCTTGGGTTAATACGAGTAGTGACGAAAATAAGGGAGGGATGCTTTGGGGTTTAAATTGTCTCAGACTACGGGGTTGGCAATTTTTCTTTTATCAAGTGAACCGATCCTTAAGTCATACGTGTATGAAGGAAGTGGCATGATTGGCGGATATGAGTTTAAATAACTATAAGTTTATCTTTGGGAGTCTTGTATTTCTATCATCAAGTGCTAAACGCTGGAAATGCAGGAAGGAAGAATAATATTTCTCAAATATTGAAAATTTTTTACGCATGGAATTTCTTCAGATAAAGTGCATTCCATGAACCTGAAACATCGACTCCCTCAACGTCTATCAAGCGGTAGGCATTCCCGGAGTAGGCATGGGTGATCACATAGGGTCCTTCCCATGTAGGCTGCAGCTTTCCTTTTGGGTGAGGCTGCCTTGATGGCATGATTTGCTTGAGTACTAACTCCCCGATTTTGAATTTCCTTTCTATTACTTTCTTTTCGAATGCCCTTGCCACCCTTCTTTGGTAGGCCTGGGCGTGGTCTGCCGCTCTTAATCTTTTCTCGTCTAACAGTTCTAGACGTAGTAATAGCGCCTCCGTTCTTTCTTTGATTTGTAGGTCTTCGTCTAATATTTTTCTTAAGGATGGAATGAGACCTTCGTAGGGTACTACTGCTTCTACCCCAAACATAAGTGAATAGGGAGTTTGGTTAGTGGGTGTTCTGACGGAGGTTCGGTACGCCCAGAGGGCGTCCACCAATTTATCAGGCTAGTCAGTAGCTTTGTAGGTTTCTACTGTCTTCTTTATGATCCTGAGCAAGATTTTATTGGTACTTTCTGCTTGTCCATTTCCCTGGGGGTAATATGGTGTGGAATGATGAAGCTTTATGTGATGTTTGTTGCACAAGTCTCGGAACTCTTGGGAGGTGAATTGGGGGCCATTATCTGATATGATCGTTTTGGGGGTGCCGAACCGTGCAAGGATATGAGTGCGGAAGAAGCAGACTAGGGTGGAGCTTTTGATAGTACGTAGGATTTAGCTTCAGCCCATTTGGTAAAGTACTCTGTGGCGGTGAGAATAAAACATTTTTGAGTGGTGTTTTCTATAATGTCCCAGAATGGTCCTATTATATCTAGTGCCCACATAGAAAAGGGTTATGGTGAAGTCATGGGGTGCAAGGAAGATGCTGGTGCATGTATTTTGTTGACATGGGTTTGACATTGAATACAACGCCGAACGTATTTGTTGTAATCTCCTTCGAGTGTGGGCTAGTAGTAGCCCATCCTTAGCACCTTCTTTTTCAGCATCTGAGCATTGACATGTCCTCCGCATGCTCTAGAGTGAGCTTCTTCTACAATGGTATATGCTTCTTCATAGTCCAGGCATCTGAGTAGCTCTCCGTTAAAGGATGCTCAAAAAAGTATTCCTCCCCGGAGGCAGTATTTAGTTGCTATCCTTTTAACTATTTTCTGGTCATTGCCAGTGATATATCCTGGGAATGAACCGTCTTCGAGATAATTTTTTATGTCAAAGTACCACGGGTTTCCATCGTCCATATCTTCTAGATCTAGGGCTAGGATTTTGGTAGTACTAGTGACTCCGTGCGCTTGGTTTTGTAGTTTCAAGATGTTTCGAGTTCCACAGTCTCAAAGTTCGGTGGCATGTGTTTCTAATTTCTGGATAGTGACGGTTTCAGATGCTCTAGATATGGGGAAGGTAAGTGATGAAGCTAATGAGGCCAGAGAATCCGCGAGAATGTTGCCTGTCCGTGGTATAAAAATGTGAGTGACTTTATAGAATTGTTTTAATAAGATTATGGCTAGTTCTCTATTCGGCTTTAGTTTTGGGTCCCTAGTCTGGTATTTCTTCAGAATTTGGCGGATCACTAAGAGGAAGTCCCCAATGATGTCTAGATTTTTTACTCCTAGGGGTAGAGCTGCCTTCAGACCCGCTATCAGGGCTTCATATTCAGCAATATTGTTGGTGGCGTTGAATGCAAGCTGAAACGCTCGTGGGATAATGACGCCCTCGGGGGAGATTAATGCTATTACTATTCCCTTCCCTTGTTGATTGACTGCTCCGTCGAAGTATAGCGTCCAAGTCTTCCTATCTTCTTCTTCAATAAGCACAAATACTTTTTCGTCCGGGAAGTCAGTTTTCACCGGTTAATAATCAGGGAGAGGGAATTGAGCGAGGCGGTCAGCGATAGCTTGACCTTTGACGGACTTTTGAGTAGCGTATGTCATGTCAAACTAATTTAACTGTATTTGCCATCGGGCCAAGCGACCAGTTAATACAGCTTTCTCAAATATGAACCTTACTGGGTCCATTTTGGCAAAGTACTTGACTTTGTGGACAAGAAAGTAATGATTTTTGGGAAGCCCACACTAATGCTAAGCAAGTTTTTTCTGTGGGAGGGTAGGCTTTCTCATACTCAACTAGTGTTTAACTTAGGTAGTATATAGCCTTTTCTTTCCTTCCAATATCATCATGTTGCGCAAATACTGCACCGATGGCTTCCTTGGTTGCAGCTACATAGAGGAGCAGGGGTCGTCCAGGTACCGGTGCTGAGAGGACTGGGGGATTAAGAAGGTACTTTCTTAAGCTATCAAAGGCCTTTTGGCATTTGCTATCCCAATTAAACTTAACTCCTCCTTTTAACAGCTTGTAAAAGGGGCGACATCTTTCGGCATGCTGTGAGATAAATCTTCTGATGAATTACAGTCATCCAATGAGTCCTCCCAATTCCTTTAGGTTCTGGGGCGGGAGCATTTGGGCGATGGCCTTTGCCTTGATTGGATCTACTTCAATTCCCCTTTTGTTCAACATGAATCCCAAGAGTTTTCATGAAGAGACACCGAAGCGACACTTCTTTGGATTCATTTTAATTGAAAATTCCCTGCATCTCTGCAACACTTGCTTAAGTATATCTGCATGCCCTAGCTTGTGCATCATATTGTGAAATATTGAAGTCATAGCTCTTTGGTATATTGCATCCGCATTTTTAAGTCCGGAAGGCATTACTACATAGCAGTTAGTCCCCCAGGGTGTAGTGAAGGAAGTTTTTTCCTGGTCTTTTTCTGCCAATCTAATTTTATTGTATCCGAAAAAGCCATCCATGAAAGAAAGCATCTCATAGCCTGCCGTGTTATCGACGAGGATATCAATATGTGGGAGTGGGAAGTCATCTTTCGCGCACGCTCGATTGAGGTCCCTGAAGTCGATGTATACCCGGATCTTGCCATCTTTCTAGGATACCAGAATGATATTAGCTACCCATTTTGGGTATAAGACTACCCGGATAAATTTAGCCTGGTGGGGCTTGTCCACCTCATCCTTAATTTTTAAAGCTATCTCAGGATGAAGGCGCCTTAACTTTTGTTTTACTAGTTTGGCATTAGGCTCTAGAATTAATCGGTGCTCGACTAAAGAGGTGTTGAGTCCGGGCATGTCTTTGTAAGACCATGCAAATATGTCATTATACTCGCATAATATTTTAACTAGGCTTTCTCTCTCGCAGCGTTTCAGCTCCCACTGATTAAAATGATTTTGGGGTCAGCCTCAGTCCCCAGGTTCAGCTCCTCTACCTTCTCATCCACTTCTTCTATCTTTTCATCAAATCTCTGAAGGCTCTGCTCAAATTCCTTGGATATGTCTTCTTCTTCGCCGTCGTTCTCATCATAGATCTCAAAGACTCCCAGACCATCGTCTAAGTTTTCTATATTATTGAGGTCTGGTTCTTCTATGACTGCTATCGATTCAAATTTTTCGAAGCCTAAAATAACCCCGTTATACCCTTTTATGCTATTAATTACTTGGTCATGTGTCTGACTTCTAGTAGGTTTGTCCGTTCTGAATGCGGTATCAGGGTTAGGATCTTTGGCTTGACTAGCTAGACATTATATCTTATTTAGGAGATCAGAGTCATTACTGAAAGGGTGCCATGTTGGGGTGAAGTCATCTTCGTCGAACAAGGACCCTAAGGTTTTGGTTTCCATCCTAAAGTTGATTTTTTTTTGTTTTTTTAGGAAAAAGAAAAGGCACTTATTATTTACATCCTATTGGATTGGCCCAAGCGTCTCAACCGACTTTTCTCCAACAGCTGGCGCTCTTTGGTTGCGATGCTTGAGCACTGTGAGGGAACAGTGCTTGCTCAGCTGGGGTGTCATCGTTTGGTGGCAAGTGTGTGCTTAAATATTCATCATGGTGTGGAAATAACCAGTCAAGGGAGCCTGATAGGTAATCGGGCTCTCTTTCTTGGACAGGGTCAAAGGGGTGTGGGCGTGCGGCTTCTTCGGCTTGTTTCGCGGCTGTTCCCTTAATGAAATGTTCATATAACCCCCAATCATATTTTTTCTTTAATGTAGTGCGATGTTTGGGCGACCCAAGGTGTGGCGGCCGGTGCCCAAAAACGCCGACACAAGCGAGTCACGTGCCTAAAATGCCACCATAATCTTTTTTTTTTCTTTCTAAGACATCGAAATGTCCACCCTATATGATCACATATGATAACAACCCTAGGATAACAGATAATCAACAAGATATATATATAATCACCTTATATAAACTCACCAAGAAAATTTAAGTAGTCAATAGAGCATCTAACACTCCTCATATACAGTCAATTTAAGTATAATAACAAAAAATATTTCATGAAGCTTTTCTAATTTTCCAAATCTTCTATTGAATTTCCCTTGAAAATGAACCTCGGACAACCTCTCCCTCTCTCTCTCTCAATATAACATCCTCCACCGACTCAAACAATTCAATGAAATTGAGAAATCTGGACAAATTACCAAATTGCCCTTCCATTAATAATCTGCGCAGCCTCGACTCAAACAGCCATAACTTCTCGTAGGACAGTCCACTTCAAATGATACAACTTCTGTTGGAAAGCTGACAAAAATATCTACAACTTCTATGATTAGGCCAAGATCAAAAGAAGCCTCAAACTATATTAAAATTGGCGATGAACAGAAGACCTCACAATTTCTTCTTCTAAGGGCAGAAATGGTAAAACAACCATAACTTTTCTAATACAGCTCCAAATAATACAAAACTAATTTTATATGAAAGGTAAATCAAAAATGAAGACATCATCTGTTGAGCGTGAATCCCAAATATGCTTTGAAGGTATTTTTCAAAAATTAAATCAAATGTAGGACTTCAGGGAGAATAGACACCAAAAGCCCAAGAGCATAAAATTATCCTCTACTGTAATCCAAACACGTAATATTAGCATCAACCGGCATAAGAGGGTACGGGTCGTTACATCCTAACCCCCTTAAACAGGATTTGGTCCTCCAAATCCACAAAACACAGAAGAGACCTTCTGGTCCTCCACTCGATCCACTCTAATCATCGTAGCAATCGCCATCACACCTCGTCCATAGAAGGGGCTCTCCCGAACACCAGTGCAGATGAAGAAGTTAAATGTTGTAAACTTAGAATGAATCTCGAGAAGCAAATCCCTTAGACATATACCTCCAATAATAAAAAAATAACTCTTCCCTCAACTCCTAACTTCTCCTCCTATCTCAAAGAGCTCTGTATCTCATTCTAGACATCTAACCCTATCTTATTGATCTATTGAACTTTAGCTTAAATCCTCAATTGACTCAATGAGGCCTAACCTATGCTCTGATACCAACTGTGGTGGCCCGTGCCCAAAAACGTCGACATGAGCGAGTCACGTGCCTAAAATGCCACCATAATCTCTTTTTTTTTTTTCTAAGAGATTGAAATGTCTACTCTATATGATCACATATGATAACAACCCTGGGATAACAGATAATCAACAAGATATATATATAATCACCTTATATAAACTCACCCCGGAAAGTTTAAGCAGTCAACAGAGCATCTAACACACCTCATATACAGTCATCCATTTATATACAGAGCAGTTAACATAGGCATGGTTCGCTAGACCAGCCTCTACCAAAATAATCATATACAGATCCAAAACATCAAACTATACACATCTATATATACCTATCACCAGCTGGACGTGGCACCTAAAGAAGACTAAGCCAACGTCCACCAACCCCGCCTCTATTCTGCAAAAATAAGAGAAAAATAGAATGGAATGAGCGAAAGATGCTCAGTAAGTAACATAGACATTCCACGCACAATAACTCAAAGGTGAAGTTCAAATACAATGGAATATCAGCTCAAACATCTCAATAAACATAAGGCCAAATAATAAATATCAATTGAAACCACTGAATGAATATCCAATGAAAGGAAAACGAATAACATCGCTGATCAACTCCCCAATGAATAGGAAATGAATACACAATTAACAAGTCACAACTGATACTGTCAATCGAGATCACTAGGGTGCATATTAATGATTGAGGAATAATACTCTGAAACACAACTTATACTCAAGAAGGAATGCACTGATGCTCTCAAACTCTCTCTAATATGAAGAACACCAACAATGTCAAATATTCTCACTGTGGCCCTCGAAACATCTACAATCCATGGATCGACCACTTCCACAACCTCATCTCAGCCCCCGCGTCTAAGCTGTACTCACCATATACACACATCTACACAAACCCCGCATGTGGCCCTCAGAACGTCCACCGCGGATATCACGCTACCTGCCCCCCCCCCCCTCACCCTCGTCGTGCAGGCACGGTAGGGTTTATCTCCGAGCCACCCTACAAGACCCATACATACTCTCATACGCACTGAGGAAGTGA
This sequence comes from Acorus calamus, assembly GCA_030737845.1. Classification (NCBI taxonomy): domain Eukaryota; kingdom Viridiplantae; phylum Streptophyta; class Magnoliopsida; order Acorales; family Acoraceae; genus Acorus; species Acorus calamus. The sequence goes on from CM060870.1 coordinate 15,624,914, forward strand.
GATCAATAATCATCCATGGTCATCCATCTCCAATCCACCAATATAATATATGACAAACAATGATACCAAGCATACTATTGGGCTCAACCAATAATATGAAGTATTACGAACTCAAATGATATAGAACCAACAAATAATGATTGTGTCACATACAATAATACCACGTGGAATTGAATGGTAGAAACAAGTATCGGTCAGGTTACTTACAATAATACAATGTGGAATGAAATGGAACAGGCAAAAGTCAATCGGGTTACTTACAATAATACAACGTGGAATGGAACGGAACAAGCAAAAGTCTGGTCACTTACCTCGCAATTTATAATCCAAGCTGGACTCACCCTAACCCAGCTCCTAAACCACGCAAACAGGAATCCACTAATAGAAATATAACCTCAATCAGATACTAAAATATAACTCTATTAATCAAACAATTCCCAAATCCATCAAGACAAACATGACATCCTCACTACATATCCTAAAATTAACACCATAAAAACAACTCTCTAATCTTATTTATCCAGTCCCAAAAACATATTCATATCTCAGCCCAAATCATAATTTGATTCAAAAATGAAATAGAACAACCCTAAATGAATAATATCAATGAAAATAACAAGAATCTTTACCCAATGTAGTACAAAAAATATTTCACGAAGCTTTTCTAATTTTTCCTAATCTTCCATTGAATTCCCCTTGAAAACGAACCTCGGACGACCTCCCCCCCTCTCTCTCTCAATATAACATCCTCCACCGACTCAAACAATTCAATGAAATTGAGAAATCGGGCAAATTACCAAATTGCCCTTCCACTAATAATCTATGCAGCCTCGACTCAAACAGCCATAACTTCTCATAGGATAGTCCACTTTAAATGATACAACTTTTGTTGGAAAGCTGATAAACATATCTACAACTTCTATGATTAAGCCAAGATCAGAAGAAGCCTCCAACTATATTAAAATTTGCGATGAACAGAAGACCTCGCAATTTCTTCTTCTAAGGGCAGAAATGGTAAAACAACCATAACTTTTCCCATACAGCTCCAAATAACACAACACTAATTTTATATGAAAGGTAACTAAAAAATGAAGACTTCATATGTTGAGCGTGAATCCCAAATATGCTTTGAAGATGCTTTTCAAAAATTAAACCAAATGTAGGACTTCAGGGAAATAAACACCAAAAGCCCAAGAGCATAAAATTATCCTCTACTGCAATCCAAACATGTAAATATTAGCATAAACTGGCATAAGAGGGTACGGGTCGTTACACAAGGCCTCTCTTATCTAACCGGGCCGACAGCGGATGGGATCCAAGATCCCATCTCTTAGTCCTAAGGCCGTCCCCGGGATGTGGCCCATGATCTTCATTATATGCCAGTTGGGGTTTTCATTTTTAGGGTGGTTTGTCTTTGTAGTACTGGGGGAAGGATCTTGGGGATCCAGCCAATTGGCCGGGAAGTCTAGAATGTGGACGATGGTTTCCATGGGCTTTGGGTTGGCCATTTTTATGGCGATGGTCTCATTGTCGGTGAACCTTGCCTTGGGTCCTTTCACCGTATCTCCCTGTATTTTGATTATTTGATTGCCCATGGGGAATTTTCAAACACTGGTGTAAAGGGGAAGAGACTCCCTTGGTAGAGGCCAGCCATTTACGACCTAAAATCATATTATAATCTGAATCCATTTCTAGGACGTATGCTTTGGCACTAGTTTCTAGGGGTCCTACTCTTAACTGGAAGGTTTTAAAACTCAGAACCGGACGTGTCGTTTTGTCATAGGCAAATATACGGGTGTCCGTTTCGAGGAGCGTGGTCATGTGTTCGTCGATGTGCTCGAAGATGTGTAGTGACATGAGGTTTATTCCTGCACCAGTGTCAATCAGAACTTTATCTATTGGGTACCCCTCGAGGTCAACTGTTATGCACAGGGTGGCGGTGTTGATGACCTTATCATGGATTTCTTCTTTGGGTCTAAAGGTTATCATCGGTCCGAGTCTGGCAGAAGCCAAAGCTATCGGCACACTTAGGGTTGAGATTTGGGGGTCAACTTGGACCATTTCCAGAAACATTCTTAGGACAAGTTGGTGATGTTCTGAGGCTTCGATCAGCTCTAAGATGGAAATTTTTGCAGGGATTCTTCAGAGTTGGTCGAGGATATCGATCCTATCCCCGACATTGGGCTCATCAATCTCTATTTCGGGTACAGGACGCCTATAAGAGGGGACAATGTTGAAGATTCTTCCTGCCCTAGTAGTGTGATGGTTTAAGGTGTCGATCGTGGTCTGGAGATGTAGTTGTGACGGGTTCGGATTCTTGCCGGTTGATAAGGTGGGTGGCAGCTGGGGGATTGGTTTAGGGAGAGGAGGCCTTATGAGGCTTGGGAGAATGGGAGAAGGGGCCGGCAGAATGGGAGAAGATGCTTTCTGGCTCTTCTACGAGGGCTTCTGTGGTTTGTTTTGGGTTTTGGTTTCTATAGGGCTGGGATTTTCTGGGATTTGCGTGGGTAGTGGACTTGATTGGGCTTTTGGTGTAGCCAAGATGTTCCTAAGTCCCCTGATGGTGGCCCAATCTAAGCGCCTTTCTTCATCAAGGTCGTAAACAATGTCTTAGAATGAGAAGCATTGTTTGATAGTGTGACCGTGATATTGATGATATGGGCAGAAAAGGGCGGTGTTGGCACTGATAGGTGAAGGCTCAGCTGTGGGCAAGGGAAGGTTATTGGTTCCTATCAGGGCTTTGAAGAGGTTTCCTAGAGTTTCTGGGAGGGGTGGATAGCAATTCCTCTTACTTAATCCTCTTGGATCATAGGAAGGTGTAGCCTCTTTGTAGGGGATTGGTGTAGGTTGCTTAGGGGTTGGGTTTTGGTTCATCAGGAGAGTGGAATAGAAAGGGGTCCTAGGCTGACCTTGTCTTAAAATTATGGGACTTTGGACTGAAAAACTTTGGATTACCGAGTTTTGTTGTGTCGGCACGGGGAAGAGTGCTGATCGAGTAGTGAAATTTTGGTTTGATTGTTGAGACGGGGTATATCCGGATGAACCGGGCGTGTACTATCTCGGAGCCGTTCCTCGATCAGGAACCCGCGCTCCGTTCGGGTAGAGTGCCAAAACTTGTATAATCCCCTCTACCGTGGGGGTTTGCGCCTTACGTGGCGGTTGTCCAACCCTATGACTGATAGGTGAGGACTGGGTTTGCATTGGGGCGGCACAACGAGAAATCCTATTGTGACAGTCAATTAGAAGCTGATACGTAGTATAGTCTCCATACGAAGGACTCATACGAAGCTCTGGACTCAAGCTCTGTAACATCATGTCAATTTCTTGACATTCCATGAGTTGCAGACCGGTCCGGTGGACAAGTGTGCGCCACTGAGACACGTATTGTTCAAATTCTTCCCTAGGCCTCATTCTCTCTATGGTTAAATCTGAAATAGAGGGCGTCTGATCCTCTGGTATCAATAGCGGCCTAAGAACTTCTCGCTTACAGCTGAGAAGTTCGACAGGTGATCTACAAGGAGGGTAGAGAACCATTGCAATGCTTCTCCTTCCAATGATTTCTGGAAGAGAAACACTAACAGAGGTTGATTATCTAGAAACGGTCGGGCGTCTAGATAAAATGCAGTTAGATGAATGTCTGGGTCTCCACGACCGTTATACCGGTAGAATTTAGGGATTTTGAATCCTTTCGGTAAGTGGACTGACTAGATTTGTCTCAGATTATGTAGAGACATGTAGACCAGTCTCGGAGAGGATTCTCCGGATGGTTTCATCTAGCGTTTCTCCCCTGGGTGGGCTGTCTAGCGGTCCCGGGTTCGGGGTGGCCTGGTAAGGGCTTGGGGTAGAAACGGTCAGGAATATTGGATTCGTGGGGGAAAGGGGGGCGAACGAAAAGATGCTCGGATTGATCATGCGACAGGGTGTGGACAGGGTTTTGGGAGTGACCTGGGGGGTTTTGACAGGGGTCTCCTATCTCAAGGTCTTGGTATGACGGTAGTCAGCAATGTCATGAAACATGTCCTCTACCGTTTGGTACCCTAGACTTGCTATCTTTTCCTCTAGACGGGTCAGGAGTTGTGTGGCCTGACCCTCTTGGGTGATTCTCTCCTCTAGTATCTCCTCCTCTAGATGGGATTCCATGATGAGCGTAGAACGATTTAAGGGAATGGATGCAGATATAAATAAGTAAATAAAGCAGTAAAGGATTGCGCAGCTGTGTGCGGCTTACGAAAGCAGTAAAGGATTGTGCAGCTGTGTGCGGCTTACAAAGCAGTAAATGATTGCGTAGCGGTGTGCGGCTTACAAAGCGGTAAATGATGCTGTGATGCAAAGTAGAGGAGGATCTAATTCGAGGGGTGGGAAACTCTAACCTTTCTAGAGCGTTGATAGCATTCTAGTCAATCTTGTAAAAGGGAGGCTGATGAGGATTACCTTTTGTTGTTTTTCACGAGGGATGTCCCACCGTGATCGCCAAATTTGTCGGTGTGGAAAATTTGCGTGTGTGGGGGTTCTTCGGGGATTCGGATCCAATGCACGCCTTTGCGGGCTCGATCGGATTGTCTCTCGGAAGGGTGGTGGGGTCTTGTTCCCGGTCGAGGTGCCCGACAGCGGCTCAAGGGGATTCCGGTGTGTGTGTGATCGCCACCTGCTTTTATGAAAAGCAGGAAAAATTGGGTTGGATTTGATCGCCTCGCGGGGGGAAATTGGGTTTGTGACATCTCCGTCCTGAGACACGGATATACTGTACACAGGGGTGAAAAACATGTAATCTTATTCTGCTTCAGGGCTTGGCTAAAGGAGTCTTGGGACAAAGGGGTGCAAATGAGGGGCGGCTAATAGGTTTTAGCCGTTGGGTAGGGGGCGGCTACTTAGGGTTAGCCGTCTGGGGCCTGGGTGGATTTGGGCAGATCCTGGGTAGGGAATGGGTTTGGTTTTGGCAGAGGTTAAGTTGGGTTCAACCTGAGTTTTAGAAGGTGGACTGAGAGGGTGATTTTGTGTAGAGAATGGGTTTTTCTCTCACAAATGGCTCTCTCTCTCTCTCTCCCTCTAGGGATTTCAAGTGGTGGAATGGGCTTGAGAGTGGGGGATTGAAGGTGTATTGGTGATTGTGAATTGTGAATCAAGATTAGGAATGTGTTAGAAATGTTTTGAACCCCCTCTATTTATAGTAAAAGAGAGGCATGAGAATATCCAGGGGGTAATAGAGTGGCTTGGTTAATAGTGTGTTTGATTAGACCTTTCATTAATTCTTTGGTTTTTCTGTCAGAGACTAGGTGAAGGGCAGCTAGTTAAAACTAGCCGCCCAAGATGAGGCGGCTACTTCCTGGTAGCCGCCCCATCATGACCTGCCAAACGTCCCATCTCTGACAAGCGGTGGCTTGGGTCGGTTACTTGGTTTGAACCGGCCAAGATGGGGCGGCTAAAGGTCACAACCCGCCGCAATGATCAGCATTAATACTGCTTTATGTCCCATCCAGGGAAGCGATTTGGGGTTGACCAGGGGGACGGCTAGTGGAAACTAGTTGCATGGTGTGGGGCGGCTAGTTTTGGTTAGCCGCCCCATTCCAGGTTTTTTTAGGTTTGGGCCAGGTTTTAGGGTTTCTAGGGTTTGGGCCGGGTTTTAGGGTTTCTAGGGTTTGGGCCGGGGTTTAGGGTTTTTAGAGTTTGGGCCAGGGTTTAGGGTTTCTAGGGTTTGGGCCGGGGTTTAGGGTTTCTAGGGCTTGGGCCGGGGTTTAGGATTTCTAGGGTTTGGGCCAGGTTTAGGGCTTCCGGTTTCCTGAAGTTTATTTTCTATTTGATGTCCAAATGTGAGTTATTTCCACGTGTTACTTGAATTATTTTCATCTTTCTGGGCGGTCAAAATTGGGGTATCTATAGGGTCGGGTCGAATAGACCCATTAGCAAGCCCATGCCAGACAAAAAGAGGTTGATGAACTTCTTAAGGACCTACAATGGTTTCATTTTTTTTCTTTTTAATAGAGTCTAGTGATAAATAGTTCTTCACTATTTTAATTTTTTTAGTGTTTTACGAGGGAACAGTTGGAATACGGTTTGGATTGTTATGGTTTTACATGAAGTTAAAAGATTGTAAAAATATTTAAATATTTAAAATTTTAAATGATTATTTAATATTTAGTTATAAATGTTTGGTTAAATCATGAGTGTTAGATTGGATTATAAATAAAAAAATCACATAGTATTTGGGTTGGGTCAATCGGGTCCAACAGGTCCACAGGATCGGGTCGGGGTGGACCCAGACTCGACCCATTTTGATTGTCAGGTCATTTAGATCGGGTATTTATACCTTTTATCAAATCGGGTTCGGTATTTACACCTACGACCCATTGATAGGCCTAATACACCCCACGATGAAAACCACTCACAAAATAAACTCCTCAAATTACTTCACTCATCCATATGGGTTTAAGTCCCCTTAAACTATATGATTTAGTGATCGATTGCTCACTTCTTCATATTTCAGTTTAAGGGACATGTTCCTTTTAGTTGCTGTCATGTTAGATTGATGAGGTGGAGACTGCGAGCCGAACTACATTCGGGACTGGGTATATCATTTTCCTTTTTCCCGACATATGTTACACGTTGTGGCATGTAACACGGTATAGGTTGTGGCCCATAACACACTAAAAATACACTGATTGGTACAGCTTGTGGCCCGTAACACAGGTGCTGTACCTAACTTTTTGGTAACCCAATGGGCCATTTGGAGCTCAAATCCTGTCCTGTGAAAAGGAAGTGAAAGTAGTTGGGATTTTTGGCTGCAAAAGTGACACGTAGACAAACCATGGTTGTGACCAAATGCTTTATTTCTCATTTATTTCATTGCACGGCTCAACCTGATAACAAATATCATTCATTACTGACAAAACACATCCCAACAACAACAATAAGAGGGAAGTTGTGTGTGAGGAAGATAGACAGAGGTGGGTTTTTCAATGGAGAATGATATTGTGATTGTTGGAGCTGGTATTTGTGGCCTTGCAACTGCTCTTGCACTTCACAGGTGAGTTCTTAACTTGTTTTCCTCTGTTTTTGTTTTTTTATAACTGTGAGTTGATATTGGGAAATGTGTAATGAATGATTTTAAACCAAAAAAATACTATTTCTTAAAAATTTACTTTTAATTGAAAAAAGAAAAAAACAATATTTGTATATATAGTCCCATTTGTCTTCCAAGAGGTACATACTTTATAAAATGAAACATGTAATTTTTCTTTTTATTTCAAATGAGTCTCGTATGATTCATTCATATATATGTGTTATTTTTAAATTATGTTTTGAAAAAATCAAAACATGTGAGTAGAGCATGTGAAGTTGCACAAGAAACTATTCCTAACATTTTTCTTACAAATAAGTTTTTCCTTTCTCAAATTTTAAAGTTTTAGGATTGATTATTAGTTTTCATGTTAACTTACTGATACAGAGACAAACCCATGTAGTACTCATGTTTTGATTTTTTTTTTTTGGTATATGTACATAGTATCAATGTATCTTCATAGAAAAGAATTCCAATGAATTTATATTTCTCTAAAATCAATTTGAGCCACTAAATCACATCTTGTAGACCCTCTTTGGAACTGATTATCAAAACTGATTCTTCGATAATAAGTTCCAAATGGTTGTGTTTAAATTTTAGTTTTTGGATTAGAATTTTATTTTCATGTGCAACAGTTTTGTGAAAAATTTGCTTACATGTGACTTTTATGAAAAAATACTGATTGAAAGCAACTTTTATGGAAAAAACTATTTTTCAAAATTAATTTTAGCAGTGCCTGGTTCATTAATTTACAAGCTTGTGGCTACTAATTGCCATTTTCATATTAACACACTATAAAACTGTGTGTAGGAAGGGCCTCAAAAGCATTGTTCTTGAAAGATCGAGTGCTTTACGATCAGATGGAGGAGCACTTGAGATCCACAACAATGGATGGTGCGTTCTCGATCAGCTTGGCATAGCAACAGAGCTTCGCAAAAAAGCTGTTCGCCTAGAAGCGTATAATGCCAACCATTGCTACTAGCTCTAGTTCATTTTTCATTAAGCATGTCATGATATCTGATTTTCTTGATCACTAACCAGTTCTTCCAATTTTTCTTAATTAGTATAAATGATGTTTTGCTAGACACTGGCAAAACCGTGGAAAGGACATTAATATGGTAAGCCTTATCAGTACTTATGAGATGAATTATTGAATCCATTTTTTACTCTCCTCTGTTATTAGATTAAATCATTCATGCATAATTGCTCAAACAAAATTTTCATTTTATTGCATCAGTAGTGAAAGAATGTATCAAAATGTCAAAAAACATAAGTTGTTGAACATTAAAGGCATTGTTTCCCCTTGAACTATTATGTATCAAGGATTTTTAACCAATAAAGGTTTGTTAGAGTAATTGATGAGATCCGTGTGCTGTTTTATAATGGTGCGACTCATAGATGACCCAAAATTGTTTAAGATGAACATTGATGATATTTTGTAAATCTCAATTACATGACAATTTTTTCACTTAAATTTTACCACTCATAGAATGCTCCCTTATCGGCCAACAAATTGAATAATTTGCATTTCTTACAGAGAATCCAGACTCAATGAAAACATTTAGTGAGACCATACTAATTTCTTATGATTTCTATGTTTGTATTATTTTTTTATTTTCAGTCATTGAAATATATAATCTGTCTCAATATGAAATTGGTGCACTCTATTACACATAATCCGATTTTTATATGCAGGAAAGAAGAGCTTCGTTGCATGAAAAGGAAAGATCTCATCGAAGCCTTGTTTAATGCCATTCCAAGGGAGTATATCCGCTTCGGATGCCAACTAAAGATGTTGAAAACAGATGCAATGACTTCATTTCCAGAGCTCCATTGCAGTGATGGAAGCATCATTAAAGCAAAGGTATAGTAATGAATCAAGGCTTCCACCTCTACCTGAAGTCTTAAGTTTAGATTGTAAAACTGGCTCATGTCAGATATATTTTTTACATGATAGGTACTAATAGGGTGTGATGGAGTGAATTCTGTAGTTGCGAAGTCACTAAAGCTGGCAAATCCCAGATTCATGCCGATCTGCGCAACGAGAGGCCTCACAAGTTATCCTAAAGGTCACGGTTTGGAGAACAAGTTTACGCGTGTGATGCTAGGCACCGTCGATTTCGGGCTTCTTACAATCACAGATAGCCTAGTCCATTGGTTCATAGGTCGACCTATGCTTCCTACAGGTGACTAACTTGATATGCCTTCTTATAATATTTTCAGTTGGTTTTCAATGACTTTATAGCAGATCCCACTCTTGTCCTGTACCTATTGACTTCCAAGCTGCTTGTCAATTTGGGGTTCTGATTTGGTTAGCGTTGGATCCATTAGAGTTTATCAATTTTTCAACATGAGAATGACATGTGGACGCCTCACTTGTTAGGCACATTAGGCTTGAATGGGAGATGATGATCATGAATAGTACAGTTTCCAAGTGAGGTATTTTTTGAGGGGAGATACACCTAGATGGTTTGGTTCCATTGAGATGTTGTTCAATTCGATTCATGAATCCATGCTCACTTTAGTATGAAAGTTGTTCAGTTCAATTCAATGCTTGAAAAAATAATGATTTATTGTCACATTATTTAGTTTGATTCATGATTTATTCAGCTTGAATAATGAAAGTTTTGATTCATGAAACTTGCACATGAGTTGTCCATGTGTCATTTCACCAATGGGGACTAATCAACTCCTGGAATGAACATTAGATGAAAGAGAACAAACTCCACTTAGTAAGAAAGACCGGTAATCTATGCCAAACATCAATCTCCCATGTCTTATTTATGTTAAATACATCAGTAAGATAAGCCACTATAACTAAATTTAGAACATGCACCCATATGTACGCATCGTCAATGTTTTTTGAATGAATTGTGGCCATTTTCCATTTCAAAAAAATTTCAAAATAGACAATGTTCGAATTGGAGATGAGAAAGAATAGATTAAAGAAAAATATATGAAAAGATAGACCGCGCATAGGGACAAAGGAGAGTTGTAAAAAAAGGTATATACACATTATCAATGTTGTAACACACTTATGATCAACCATATGAAATCTTCAATGATTTAAATGCAGATTCTGAATGCCAAGACCACCCTGAACTTATCAAGAAATCCTCACTGGATGCACTGAAGGGCTTCCCCCAGGAATTAATTGACACGGTGAAGCAATGCGACCTCAAATCCCTCTATCTGACTCAGGTAAAATATCGCGCCCCCTGGAACCTGTTATTCACTGGCTTTCGCAATGGGACCATCACAGTCGCAGGGGATGCAATGCACGCGATGGGTCCATTCCAAGGCCAAGGAGCTGGCTCCAGCCTAGAAGACGCGCTCGTGCTGGCGAGATGCATAGCGAGGGAAATGTGCAAGGCCACCAAGTCTGAAGGTGGAATTGGCGATCATCACGAGCTTCAACAGAGGATCGAAGGGGCGATGGATCGATACGTGAAGGAGAGGAGGCTGAGGATAATTAGGTGTTCTCTGCAGACATATGTTGTTGGAATGTTGTTGGGGGCTTCATCAATGGTTAAGAAGTTGTTAGTCCTGGCAGTCTACATTATTTTCTTCAGTGGCACTTCACTAAGCCTTGCTGGATTTGATTGTGGTCGCCTCTGATGAGAGACCAATTAAGAAGATTAAATAAATTGAAATGTGGAACTTCATCTAGAGGTTTATATTATGGTGAGCGCTTGTACATTGTATGAAACATAATTCTATACATTAATAAATCTTTTGTTAATGATCTCATGAGTTGATTTGAAAGAAACCAGTTGGAATAATTCTTGGCGCACACATGCTGACAATTACAGTGACTAGTTAAAACATTTGTTTTAATATCCAACTTCAATGCTTCCCATAGTACTCCGAAGACACAAAGGCAACCACAGCCAACCCAATATGCTTCCCACGGTTACTCAAAGCATAAACCCAGAATAAGGAGGAATGCATGAGAATAAGGAAAAAAAGGTTGTTTGTTTTGCAAGAATAAACTTTGATAACTATGCCGGAATAAGTTAGGATAAAGTTTGATAATTATTTTAGGGGGTGCTAATGGATAAAAAATATCATTTTTTATCGATTTAAAAAATTTATCTTACCTAACACTCTCATACACATTCTAAAAAATATTACATCTATCACATCACACACACGTGTCACACTTATTCTCAAAAAAAATAATTTATGCAGAAGTATAGTTGTTATTTAAAAGGTTATATACTCTAACCCACATACATGAACAATTTTATTTTGACTACACACTACAAGAAAAAAACAGTTTTTGCGACGGTTTTTTGTGACGGCTTGCAAAAAACCGTCACAAATACTAATAATTTTGATGGTCTTTTTTTTCTATCACAAATACTTTTCAGCTTGTGTGCGACTAAAGTTGAACCGCTGTTAAACGTGATGGATATATAAAGCCGTCGCAAATAATACACTAGTTGCGACGAATAATTAGCCGTCGTAAATACCAAAGTTTAGATCTAACCATTCATTTTTTTCACATTTGATCATAGCCGTTCGATCTTCCTTCGTATATTTTCAGAAAACAAAAACAAAGTAAACCCTAACTCCTCTCATTTCCACTAAAAATATTTCACCGTCTCCATTTTGATTAAATACCCGTTCGATCTTTGAAATCATCGTCGCCGTCCGTTACCTCGCCGCCATTGCAGTCCAACTTCGATCATGCCTCCGTCCGACTTCGGTCCTCCACTCTTCCGATTGTTTCATCATCTCGTCTGAATCATTGGGGACATCTTGATCCGATTTTTTTAAAAAAAAATGGTTTTTTTTTTTTGGATCTCGAAGTGTGTTTTTCATGAAGTTTTCATCGACTCCGTGTTCTTTGGTATTGAAAATTTGTTTGAGTTTGAAAAGATGAAGACTTTGATGGATCGATGATTTTATTTTTGTTTTGATAATGGTTTTGTGAAAGAAAATTGGTTTTTTTGGCGGATCTGATCATTTTCCCTAAATCAAGACGTGGTTATCTGCAAAATTTTGGTAAAAAGGGACCAAAATCGGATTGGTTGAGATTCTTATCAAATAATTTTTGGAGACATAAAAAAAGGGTTTGTTATAGTATTTATAGAATTTTAAATTTATTATGGTCTCTGTTTTTTCCATTGGTTCCACATCGCTCTGTTTAACAATGGTGTATTGTGTTTAATGTTCAGGTCAATAATCTTCACAAATGGAACTGGGGAAACTAGGATGGTAGCCGTTAGCAAGGAAAAGCAACAGGCCAAGATAAGGAGCAATATTATGACTACACAAATACAAGAACTAGGAATGTTTTATGCTGCTGAAACTGAACATCAGGTGTGGAATGCTTCTTAGCTCATTCACGCTGCTTATAACATGCACGACAATTGGGGGATTTGTTGGATTTGGTATTGAAATGTAGAACTGACTCAATTTACTTCCCCTTATTGGTTTCAAGTGCCTAATAGATTTTATGCTGGCGTCTCGTAATTTTTTTTTGCCAGTACTTTCTCCAGATGAATCTGCTGTATTTCCATATTTAAGTCACCATCAATTTGAACAATTGTAGACATAATTGACACTAATATAAAATAGAAGAACCATTGAACCAATGTTTTTAAAACCTGTTCTTAGGCTTTAAATCAACTGTGGTATACTTTGTCCAACAACCTTCTTATCCCTACTTCATTGTTTTTGATTAATCAAAAGACAAAATATTTGACTAGTGCAGCTATTCATTACTTAGAATTTTTTTTAATAGGGCCCCGACATTAGGCTTATCATCTTTCCTCCACTTGAACAGAAATTGATGTGTTCTTGTCTCGATGTAGTTGGAACATCTTTGGGGAAGTGGGTATCAAAATTGATGCCTTGCAATAGTTGGCCAGCAAAGGGGAGGCTACAGATCGAATGAGTGTGTTTGTAAAATCACGTCAAGACAAGAGTGGTCATGCACCTGATGAAGAAACAATGGAGGTCATTGTAAGTGTATATTAGGAAATCTCATCTTGTAACAAAATATTATAATGTGGTTTTGAGATATTAAGTTTTTTTTTGTTATCCTCTTTATCTTTCTATCTTAATGTGGTTCTTATTATAATTTAGAGTCTCACAAATCTTTTTATGTTGTTGTTTTGTAGGTACTTCATGCTTTTTATTCGAAGGTGTCACCTTCCGTGATGGATGAAAACCCTGAGCTTGTGGTGTGGTCAGAGTCAGTGGTTGAGTTGCTCGATTTGGATCCCAAAGAGAGTGAGTGCTATCAACTGTTAATTTTTTTTTATGGAGAATTGTTTAGTTTGTCATGTGTTTTTTTGTTCTTTGGAATGGAATGGACAGAAAGGTGTATTAATTGATCATTTGACATCTACTAATGTTACAAAAAAATATTTTTCATGTTAAAACATTTTTGGGTAACACATGAGCAAGCATGAGTTTTTAAGAGGATGGAAATAATATGCAAACAGCTTAAAGCCTATGGAATTAATAACACAGACATTCAGAGTACCATTGTTTTATAGATGTTTATCTGTTCATATTTCTTTGTTGTTTGTTGTGATAAGAAATAATGGGTTCTGTTGGTTTAGTCTTTTTTTTTCTCTCTTTGAATTGTTGAGATTTCGATCAATTTGACCTTCTTTGGGTTCTTTTTAGTGCATTTAATAATGGGTTCTCTTCAAAATTCATGGATGCAACTCACCTGTTGATGGATTTGGCAATCTGGGATCTTGGGTTCTGTTGGTCTAGTGGATTGGGCTGATATAAGTTTAGACCTTATATCGTGGGGGAGCCAAGAGGGTAATCTTTGAGGAGAACTGAGGATTGAGTGCTAAGGCCTGATTTATTTTCTTTCTCCTCTTTCTTTTTGCAAATAATACAAGTTCTTTTATATATCATCATCATTATTATTTTTTGTTTATGGTATTGTATCCCAAATCATGAATGAAATTTATTTGGAAGCTATCTTTTTAATACATGTTCCCCTCATTATATGCTCTCTTTATGTGTTAACCAAAGCTGATGCTTGTCTTAGGATAGTTCTTTATCCAATCTGATGCCACTATTTATTAAGACTGTGTCACTTTTAACGGTCAAATATCAGGTTAATTTATTTTTAAAAGTTTAGGCATTTAATTTTCAAATTTGACTGCATATTTGTTTTCCTTGTACTGGCATTGGTCTACCTATAAATTTTCGTCGCATTTTGACATCATTTTAGAAATTATGCAGTTTTGATTAGTATCCGGGTTTGGCCGTTATTGGGTTTTGAATAAGTGAGAAATATCCAAGCTTGCCGTGCAATTTTTTTTTGTTGTGTGTTTGGGTGACTTTAAATAAGTCTCACCCTCCCTTCCCATCTCTCTCACTGAAATGCCCTCATTGGTGGTGAGTTTAGCATAAAAATCACCCCCTCCACACCTTAGTCCACCTAATCCCTTTAATTGCCTTTAATAATCTCAACCAATGTTCGAAATATCGATTTTTTTGATATATCGATTTGGCCTCGGATCGATATATCGGTCGGCCCATTTTTTGCTTTTTTTTTTTGGAAAAAAAGGAAAAAAAATTGAAAAAACAGCAAAAAAAGATAAAAAATAATGAAAAATAAATAAGATTTGATATGAAGATATTAATAATTTTACAATGGTTCTGGTTTGAAAAAAAAAATACACAACTAATTAATTACAACATAAAACTATAAAACTGAGAAAATTTTATTTAAATAGATAATCAATTGCATTGTTTATAAAATAAATACTCAAATAAATTGACTCATTCATATTTATGAATTTATCCCATAAGTTATGTGTTTTTTTAAAAATATATATATATATATTCTAATGGAAAATGAATGAAAAATAACTGAAAAAACAGCAAAAAAAAGTAGAAAATTGAGAAAAGTAATGAAAATGAATAATAATAATTTAATATGAAAATATTAATAATTTTACAATGGTTTGATTTGAAATAAAAATGTATAACTAATTAACTACAACATAAAAATATAAAAGAGATGAAATTTTATTTGAACAGATGATCCATTGCATTAGTTACAAAATCTCATTTTTGAGTTCCATCTAATAATGTGTGTAAAAGATGTAAATATATATATTCATTGAGTTATTTTATTTTTTTATTAAAATAAATATTCAAATAAATTGACAAAAACATTTATGAATTTATCTCATAAGTTATGTGTTTTTTTTTAACAAAATATATTTATTCTAATGAAAAAAAAGCAAATGAAAATGCCAGGTATCGATCCCCTGATCTCTTGCACGTTAAAGAGGACTACCATCTGAGCAACATTCCCTCATTGTTTGATTTGTAGTTTATATATATAATATATAGTTTCTCGACCCGACTGACAAAAAAACAAATGATATATCGTCGATAAATCGCTGACGTCAGCGGGATTTCGATATTACCTCGCGAAATCACCGATAAATCGCGATTTGGTCACTGAGATCAATATATCGATATATCGATCGCGATTTTTAACTATGCTCTCAACCACTCTTTACACTCACTCACTCTCTTGCATATGTCTCTTCGGCAGCCTCAGATTGAAAGGAAAATGTAGAAGAAGATGATTGGAGTATTGTCCATGATGTTTGGAAGGGAGGTTATTGGAGCATGAGGAGAAGGTATGCG
Source organism: Acorus calamus (assembly GCA_030737845.1). Classification (NCBI taxonomy): domain Eukaryota; kingdom Viridiplantae; phylum Streptophyta; class Magnoliopsida; order Acorales; family Acoraceae; genus Acorus; species Acorus calamus. Next base: position 15,640,614 of record CM060870.1, read on the forward strand.
CGTGTTCGTGAGTCCATGCGCATCGTGAGTCCATGCACGTTGTATATGTTTGAGAGTATGTCTCAAAGAGATGGGTGGTGCTGGTGGTGTGTGGGTGTGTTGAGGGGGAGCGGGGTCAACGCTTCGGTGTGCTCGTGATCTCACGGGCGGCTTGTAGAGCTGTGGGTGCGCGCTCGCATGCATGCAGAGAGCGTGGGCAGCATGCACGGAGTGCTCGTACGCATGCGAAATGTACCTCGGGGCCTCGAGCACCTTGTCGCAGCCTACTCCAACCCATTGATGAGTTTCGGGATTGAATCATTCTCGGCGGAGTGGGTTCGTGCTAAGGATTCGAGCATGTCACCTCCTAATCTGCCGTGAGTCGCCCGCTCATTAGGTGAGTGGTTTGACCAACTCATTAGTATTGTAAAACTTGATGCATAGTTATATATAGTTGTTATTTTTGCATGTGGAGGTTTTATACCCGTGTGAACCGGGGAGACGAGTGTGTGTGCATGCGATTAGTCATGAGTTGCATGCTAGCATTATGCCCGCTAATCTTAGCATCGATAGTTATATTTTCGCTCATTGCCATTCACGATCGAGTCATGCCGAGCATGTTAGAGTTAAGTTCCTGTGTTTAGCATTAACATATGCATATATTTGAGCGTCATTGCATGTAATTGGGTTGCGCTAACGGTATACGCATCTTTGATTTGCACCCCTTTGGAATTGATATGCATTGGTAATCATTGTTCATGCTATTAGGATAGGTCTGTTGAATCTTACTGGACATGTCTAAATCTCCTTTCATATGTTGTGATATAATCTATGAGATGCTATAATTTTCTTGTACAAGTGGTTGCTTAGTAGTTAATTCTTTTGTGATTGGCATTGACTGAATTGTGTAGTTTTATGTGTCATATACGTGTCTATATAGTTGTCAATCGTTGAGTTGCTCTTCTTTTGTCTCTTAACCTATACTCTCTTTGTGAATTAGGCATGTTAGATATTAAGCAAACGCTCAAGTATCCAGCTTCATGTGATACTTGTATAATAACTCATATTTTATACACTACTTGTTAGCATGATCATGTATATGATATATCATGAATTATGGAGTGTGACATGCCTTAAGTAATCCTTTGTAATACTACTTCTATGTTAGTAAATATTAAGTGTGGTTAATCATTAGTTAATCCATAGAATTCTATGCTTATCCCTTGGTAGGACATTTGTATGAGCTTACTAGTAAGCATATGTTGAGATGCCATATGACGTATATATATGTGAGTAAGAGATGATTAATCGATTAATGCGAAACATTGCGTGTATACTTTGGGCCTTGTTGTGGAATTGAGGGTGTAGTGATGTTGTTGCCGTCATAGATGTTGGGGCAAGACTGTGGATATTTTCATGAGATGATGAGACTCACCTTTTCGAACTGAGTAGTAGAGGTAGTTTCTACTTAAATTCCTAGTTCGCATGAGGGTTATTTGACATGCACCTCCTTGTACATAGATTTTCTCTGACAACCTTTTAGTTGATGATTGTGGATGTTTTCTGGAATGCATGCTAATATATGGATTATGATGCATGCCATTTTATACTATTTTTATCTCATTCTATGTAAACTGTATGAAGCCTTTAATGAGTTATACCATGCGTGTATGTTAAATTAATTACTTCCGTGTTCATTCGTGTAGTCTAGCTGTTCATAGTATATTAAAAATGTCATATGTCATATTGGCTATTCTATGCCTAGATAATGATTATTATCTTGTTAGTTAATCCTTGCTTGAGCATATTCCCTAATGTGCCTTGTGATTTTTCTTAGTTATATATATATACACTTGATGAAGTTTGATTGTGTTAGGAAATGTGATTTTCTTTCATTTCCTTAGAATATTCTATGTGGGGTGGTGAATTTATTTATTTCATAAGTTACTTATGTTACATATGTGTCACTTTTAGCCTATGGATAATCTTTGGGTCATTTCTGGCCATTTTTGAAATTTTCTTTTTTCGATCGGAACCGCTAAAATTTTGGTTTTTAGCTATCTGCGTGAGTTAAAATGTTCCGATTGGAAATCTGACTCCATATTATGGGTACTGGTACCATTTTATACCACCCATAAAAATTTCATTGAATTCTGGTAACATTTAAAAAATTATGCAGTTCTGAACCGTATCCGGGTTTTCTTCGAATTGATTCGTTAGGTGGAATAGTGTTGATATATTTATGTGGTTATGGTGACCTTAGGTAAACTCACCCCCCTTGTTTAGCCACCAAGTAAACACTTGGTTATTTGGGTTGAGAGGGGGTAAGGTTAGGTTTAACCCTAAACCCTTTTTTTCCACTCCTCTCACCCCCCCCCCCCAAAACTCCCCCAAAACGTGAGTTTTGGGGGGGCTCTCTCTCACTCTCATTTGCTCTCTCTCCCACTCTCATTCACTCTCTCACTCTCTATTTTGAGTGTTTATGTGTGTTGGTTTGGTTGGAGAAGAAGAAGAGGAAGCACAACAAAGAAGAGGTAGGGATGGATCAAAGGTTCCATTGTTGTTTCTCTTTCTCACAAGCTCCTCTCTTATCCCTTCCTGGTTTCCCCTGTTTTCCAGCAAAAGTAGAGGCTGTGGAGAGGCTGAGGAGGTGGTGGTAGTGGTGGTGGCGGTTGAGGTGGTTGCGAGTGCTCGGAGGGCACCGGATCTCTCCTTTCACTCTCCCTCTCTTGGTAAGCTCGCCCCCTCTTTATTTTTCTGGTTTTCTGAGCTTGGGTAGGTGTTAGGGGACCTTGCACACCATTTGCATGTGTTTGGGTGTGTGTGGGGTGAGAGGAGGGGGTGTTGGAGCTTTGGGCGCGCACGCGGGTCTGTCCGCGCGCGCTGTCAGGTGCTGTCTGGGACGGGCGGATGCGCAGGGGAGCGCGTGCGGGCGTGCGTACGTGCGGGAGGGCGCGTGCGCACGCGGCTGGGTTTCTGGGCGCGTGGCTGGGCTCGGGGGCACGTGCACGCGTGCGTGCACTTGCGGATGTGTGCGGGCGCCACGCGTGTGGCTGCCCGGGGGCTCGGGTAGGTGTCGAAGTGCTTGGATATGCATGCGTACGCGTGTATTCGCATGCGTGCGAGCCCGTATGCATGCATGTCTAAGTCTTTGACATTTTTAGCTAATTTTAAATATTTTTATGTTGTTATACTCACCCTATTTGATACCATTGTCTTGCAGATTTTGGCGATCGGTCACGCAACGACCCGGTTGCTGTGAATGTGGCAATCCAACCCAGTTGGGAGGTGTTCGATGCACGTTGTAGTGCATTGCCCTCCCTTGGGGCACCATAATTGCATATAAACCCGATGAATGCATGCATGTTGTTACCTAGCTTGCTAAGCGTGTAATCATGTCATGCTAGATATTGAATGTTAGGGATTATATGTCCATATATCATGTATAGGAGCCATATATGCTACATATCATGTCATATGTTAGTATGACCCCCACTATGCATGTCTCCGCTTAGTTAATTTGATTAACGTATACGATTGTGCATAGAATAGCATGTCTTAAACAATATATTGTTGTATTGTATTAATTCATTTAAGATGCTCCATAAATAACATTCCATGTCTAATCATATGTTGTTTTTAAATAAATGGCATGCCTTGGGCCATGGATCTTGCCTATTGGAATTAGGCAAGTGTATGACCACCTAAGGGGTCATACCATGGCATTGACACTTAGAATACAATATTTTCCCCGCATCTGAGTTATGTGACCTGGAGGGAATTCAAGAGAATTCGTTGCGCTTATCAGGGTTTAATAACCGATGATGACGGATCCATAGGGATCGTATTCGCGTGTGTCGAGTTTTCTTCCCTTCGTCGGCTCCGTGTAGAGACTGCCCGGAGTAGTAAAGTCCGGTTGGGTGCTCCTAGATACTACCCATGACGCGTGTTGGTGTGTCCATATAGCAGAGATAGTGGACGTGGGAGGCTACCAGGTAGTAGAGGCCACACCGGGAGAGACTACCGGATGACGAACGGTGTAGAACAGTCGACCTCTTCCCCAAGAGCCTATGTCACCCCGAGGAGGGGGTGAGGGTGAGAATGTAATGGGTCAGCGTTGGTTCGATCTGTCAGTTTGTGCAATTTCCCAAAGCCTAGGTCATCCTTAGGGAGGGTGAGGTTGAGGGTATTGCTCCCAAATCCTATGTCACCCGTCGGGGTGAGGGTGATTTGAATGATTATTTGGATGTTATATGAGTTATGGTGTGCATGAATTGTTCCATTCACTGAGCGTGTGGCTCACCCCTCGCATATGTTTTCTCTAGTTGTCGCGGATCCGGATCCGAAGGAGGAGCTCCCTTAGGCGCGGTACGAGTAGAGGACCAGCATTCGCGTTGGATGTCTTGCGAGTGAGAGGCCATCAGCATCCCCTTTTTCCTTGTATGTATTCTACTTGTGCTTGTGCACAGTATGTGGATTGTTGATGTCTTTTGTTGTGTATATTGGCTCTCACTGGATAGTTTGATTGTGTACTCTAGTCTGTAAATATGTCTTTGAATTACAGACTTAGTCGTTTGAACTTTCGCTATTTGTATATATTTGATGTTAGTTATTTGGTTATTGCTTTATTGCCTTTTTTTTATTGTAGAGTCTTTATTTGACCTCGTGTATAGATTACTGATATCATATATGTATTTGCAACGTCTCGGGGACGGCCGCTTTGGGGCTTGACAAAAGTTGGTATCAGAGCCTAGTCCTATCAGAGCCAATTGTTTTTCTTAAAGATGAGTCCTAGGATTTCTATATGAGTATTCTGATCCTAGTGCTGGTTCCTTAGGTTGCTGATATGCCTCCTCGGAGACGGGAGCGTGGACGTGGTCGCTCTCGGGCTTCGGAGGTTTCCGGACCTACCAGAGGCGAGGAGTCTACTGGAGAGTCCTCAACTGTTGGGCCAGGACCTGCGCAGGAGCCTCCTGCATGGGAGAGTGCTTACGCTCGGATGGCGGATCTTCTGAAGACTCAGACGAGGGCGCTGGAGGCTCAGACGAGAGCATTGGCTGAGCAAGTGTGAGAGATCTTGGAACTGCGGGCAGCTCGTGAGGCGGCCCCGCAGGTACCCTTAGCAGCAGATCCACCCGTGGTGCCAGAAGTACCCCCTGTACCAGTGGAGATTACTGTAGACGGAGTTCATGGACCCGAGCAGAGGGAGGAGGAGCTAGAGGCAGCGGCCCGTGTGCATCAGACCGGCCTCACCGCCTTTTTGAAGCTTCATCCTCCTGAGTTCCATGGCTCGACGACGGACCCCCTTGCCCCAGAGCATTGGTTGATGGAGATAGACAAGATCTTCTCGACCATGCACTGCACCGACCGCCAGCGTGTCTCGCTGGCCACGTTCATGGTGAAGGGTAGCGCCCTTGACTGGTGGGCCACCCGATCTGTGGACATTCCGGAGGGTGTGGAGCGACTCCTTTGGGCCGGGTTCTGGAACCACTTCTTGGCGGATTACTTCATGTTCTCGACGCGACAGATCGTGATGCGGGAGTTCGAGCAGCTGACGCAGGGTACCATGTCAGTGTCGGACTACTCCACATGTTTCACGAGACTCTCTCGGTTTGCCCCTGCCTTGGTGATGGACGAGGAGATGAGATGCCGTCGGTTCGAGATGGGTCTCAATAGCACCATCCGGGTGCACGTTTCCTCGGAGGCACTCTCGAGGTACACCGACCTGGTGTCTCGTGCGAGGACAGTTGAGCGCGACCTTGGGGTTCCCTCAGCTATTCTTACCCCATTTGCGGACAAGAGGCCACCCAGGAGTCAGGATTCGGGACGTCGCAAGGGCAAGCGCGTGTGGATCTACCAGCGGCCGCCGCTACTCCAGTTGATGTGGTGCCAGGCGAGGCGACCGGAGACGCGACGTTGTTTCCATTGTCAGCGCTGGCCGACCTCCTGTGCCTTGACTACAGCCGCAGCAGCAGCAGCGCCAGCAGCCGCGCCAGCAGTAGCAGCCGCAACGTCAGTATCAGCAGCCACAGGGTGGCCTAATTGACCAGAGGAGGCAGGCAGTGCAGCCCGCGAGGCGTGCCCTTGCTCCTCAGCCGCAGCTCGTTCAGGGGCGTGTAGCAGCACTTACCGCTGAGGATGCACAGGCTTCGGGTAGCTTTGTCCGAGGTATTGTATTGATATCCCAGTTTCCTGCTTATGTGCTGGTTGATTCTGGGGCCACACACTTGTTCGTGTCTCCCACTTTCGCGAGACGGATGGGCGTGGTGTCGACCCCTCTAGATATTATGCTGGAGATATCATTGCCGGTCGGAGACCGTATTCTCCTTCGCTCGGTGTATCGAGGGTGTACTGTGGCAATTGCGAAGCATGAGTTTCCGGTGGAGTTGATCGAGCTCGCCATGACGGACTTCGACGCCATCCTGGGGATGAACTGGCTAGCAGTGAGTCACACCACTATCGACTATTTTGTGAAGTTGGTGTCTTTTCGCGTCCCTGGTCAGAAGTCTTTCCAGTTCGTGGGTGATAGGGACGTTGCTCCTTTGGGGTTCGTGTCGTCCATCCAAGCATGGACACTCCTTCAGAGGGGATGCGAGGGTTACCTGACCTGCATTGTGGATGAGGATGCACCGCTGCGGGCTGATATCAGTCAGACTCTTGTCGTGACGGAATATCTGGAGGTTTTCCCTGATGATCTTCCAGGCCTGCCACCGGATCGCGCGATCGAGTTTGAGATCAATCTGATTCTGGGGACCGAGCCGATTTTCAGGGTTCCGTACCAGATGGCCCCAACAGAGTTGAAGGTGCTAAAGGAGCAGCTAGAGGAGTTGCTCAAGAAGGGGTTTGCACGTCCGAGTGTCTCTCCGTGGGGTGCCCCTGTCCTGTTTGTTCAGAAGGACAGTTCGCTGCGTTTGTGTATTGACTACAGACAGCTGAATAAGCGGACTGTGAAGAACAAGTACCCCTTACCACAGATTGACGATCTGTTTGACCAGCTCCAGGGAGCCCGTGTCTTCTCAAAGATCGATCTCCGTTCGGGCTACTTTCAGCTGAAGATCCGGGAATCTAATATTTCGAAGACGGCTTTTTGTACCCGTTAAGGGCACTACGAGTTTCGGGATCTGCTGTTTGGGTTGACGAATGCGCCGACCGCCTTCATGGATCTGATGAATCAGGTGTTTCGACCCTTCATCGACTCTTTTGTGGTAGTCTTCATTGATGATATTCTGGTATACTCGAGGAGTCTGGAGGAGCACACTGACCATCTTCACACTGTCTTGGAGACTTTCGCTAGACATCAGTTGTTCGCCAAGTTCAGTAAGTGCGAGTTCTGGTTGGAGCGTGTGGCCTTCCTTGGCCATGTGATTTCCGGTGAGGGTATATCTATGGACCTGGATAAGACGCTTGCTGTGTCGAATTGGCGGCGACCGTCGAACCCCACTGAGATTTGGAGCTTCCTGGGTTTGGCGGGTTATTATCGGAGGTTTGTTGAGGGTTTTTCGAAGATAGCTGTCCCTCTGACCCGCCTCACCCGGAAAGATGTCCGGTTCGAGTGGTCCCCATCTTGTGAGGAGAGCTTCCAGGAGCTGAAGTGGAGACTCACCTCAGCGCCAGTTCTTACCATCCCGTCTGGGAGTGGTGGATTCGCAGTCTACTCCGACGCGTCGCTGTTGGATTTGGGTTGCGTCCTGATGCAGAATGGTAAGGTTGTTGCTTACGCGTCACGTCAGTTGAAGCCTCATGAGCAGAATTACCCCACCCACGACCTGGAGTTAGCAGCGATCATCTTTGCGCTAAAGATTTGGAGGCACTACCTCTATGGTGAGGAGTTCGAGCTCTTCACGGATCACAAGAGCTTGACTTATCTGCAGTCCCAGCCGGAACTCAACATGCGTCTGGGTCGAGTTCCTGAAGGACTATGATTGTGACATCGCTTACCATCCGGGTAAGGCAAATGTCGTAGCAGATGCTCTTAGTAGGCAGCCCTTGGGCATGGCCGCACACTTGGCTGTACGTCGTTGGAGGTTTCTGGAGGAGGTCGCTTGCTAGATTAGCGTTCAGTAGATGCCTTCTGGTGGCTTTCTGGCCAGGTTAGTGGTACATCCTGTTCTCCTCGACGAGATCCTTACGGCATAGGGGCGGGATCCTAACTTTCTGGTCTTTTCTGAAGGTGTCGCCTGGGGCGAGCGATCGGATTACCAGATTCACGAGGATGGAATCCTGCGGTTCAAAGGCAGGGTATGTATTCCTGATGACACAGAGCTGAAGCAGAAGATCTTGGACAAGGCCCATCGTTCGAGATACACAGTGCATCCTGGTGGCACGAAGATGTACAGGGGCCTTCGTCGTGGCTACTGGTGGTGCGGGATGAAGGCCGATGTTGGCCGTTTCGTTGCCCGTTGCTTGGTATGCCAGCAGGTGAAGTCGGAGCATCAGCGTCCTGCGGGGAAGCTACAGTCCATTGAGATTCCTCAGGGGAAGTGGGAGCAGATTACTATGACTTTGTTTCGGGCTTATCGAAGTCACGTTCGGGTCGCGATGCCATCTGGGTGATCGTCGACCGACTGACTAAGTCCGCTCATTTCCTCCCCATCCGACTCACCGATTCTCTGGACACCCTGGCGCAGTTGTTTGTCTCAGAGATCATTCATCTCCATGGCACCCCGGTCAGCATCATTTCTGATAGGGATGCGAGGTTCACTTCGAGATTCTGGCGTAGCCTCCAGCACGCCCTAGGTACGAACCTCCACTTCAGTACAACTTTTCATCCGCAAACGGACGGCTAGTCGGAGAGGACGATTCAGACCCTGGAGGACATGTTGCGGGCTAGCGTCCTTGACTTCGGGGGTAGTTGGGAGAGGCATCTTTCGTTGGTGGAGTTCGCCTACAACAATAGCTATCACTCGAGTATTAGGATGGCACCATATGAGGCACTCTATGGCCGTAGCTGCAGGTCTCCATTGTGTTGGGACGAGGTCAGAGAGCGCCAGTTGGAGGGGCCAGAGATCGTTCGCCAGACCTCAGAGAAGGTCAAGACGATTCGTGAGCATATCCGCACAGCTTAGAGCCGTCAAAAGAGCTATCTCGATCGTCGTCGCCGTGTGTGTCGGTGTGTTGGATTCTCCGATTTGTGTCGGGAAGGATCCGGTGGTGCGCGGGTGCGTGCGTATGTGGGGGTTCTTCGGGGATTCAGATCGGATGCGTGCCCTGGCGGGCTCGGTCGGATCGTCTTCTCGGAAGGGTGAGGTGTCGTTCCTGGTTGAGGTGCCCGACAGCGGCTCAAGAGGATTCCAGGGTTTGTGTGATCGCCACCTACTTTTTCTAAAAGCAGAAAAATGTTGTGTCGGATTTGATCGCCTACGTGGGGAGTTTGTGGGGTCTCCGCTCTGAGACACGGATATACCGTACACAGAGGTGAAAAATAGGTATCCTATTCTGCTTCCGGGGCTAGACTAAAGGAGTCTTGGGACAAAAGGGTGTGGATATGGGGTGTGGATAGGGGGCGGCTAGTGTGATCCGGCCGTCGGGTATGGGGCGGCTACTAGAGTTTAGCCGTCCGGGGCCTGGTCTGGTTTGGGCAGAACTTCGGTAGGAAATGGGTTTGGTTTGGACAGAGGCTAAGCTAGGTTTAGCCCGGGTTTCTGGAGGGTGGAATGAGAGAGTGTTTTTGTGTGGGGAATGAATTTTTATCTCACAAAAAGGGGCTCTCTTTCTCTCTCTCTTAGGATTTCTAGTGGGGGAAGGGAATGGATATCAAGTAGGTTGGGATTTGGTGGATGTGAATTGATGGCTTATGGATTTAGGCTTGGGACCCCTGTCGAAAAATCCGCGTGTGTGGGGTTTTTTCGGAGGGTTCGGATCGGATGCGTGCCCTGGCGGGCTCGGTCAGATCGTCTTCTCGGAAGGGGTGAGGGTGTGGTTCCTGGTTGAGGCGCCCGACAGCGGCTCAAGAGGATTCAAGGGGGGTTTGTGATCGCCACCTGCTTTTCTAAAAACAGGAAAGGGTTTGGGTTGGATTTGATCGCCTACGTGGGGAGTTTGTGGGGTCTCCGCTCTGAGACACGGATATACCGTACACAGAGGTGAAAAACAGGTAATCCTATTCTGCTTCCGGGCTTGACTAAAGGAGTTATGGGTCAAAGGGATGTTGATATGGGGTGTGGATAGGGGGCGGCTAGTGGTGGTTAGCCGTCGGCCAGGGGGCGGCTAGCTAGGGTTAGCTGTCCAGGGTCTGGGGGGATTTGGGCAGGGATTTGGTAGGAAAAGGGTGGGGTCTTGGGCAGAGGCAAAGCTAGGTTTAGCCTGGGTTTATGGAGGGTGGGATGAGAGGGTATTTTATGTGAGGAATGGGTGTTTCTCTCACAAAAGGGGTCTCTCTCTCTCTCTCTCTTGGGATTTCTGGTGGTGGAAAAGTGAATTGGTGATTGTTGTGGATTTTGTTGGGTGTGTTGGTTGTTGTTGAAGGCTTGGGACCTCCTCTATTTATAGTAAAAGAGAGGTAGGAAAATATCCCGAGGGTAATGGAGTGGGTTGGCTTCGATTGGACCTCTCATTAATGCTCTGGTTCTTCTGCCAGAGAACAGGTTTAGTGCTAACTAGCCGCCCGGGATGGGGCGGCTTGGTAGCCGCCCCTATCATGACCTGCCAAACGTCCCATCTCTGACAAGCACTTGGTTTGATCCGGCCAAGAGAGGGCGGCTAAAGGTCATGACCCGCCGCAATGATCAGCATTTAATATTGCTTTATGTCCCATCCAGGGAACTGGTCCAAAGTTTAGGGGGGCGGCTAGTGTGAACTAGCCGCCCAGAAGGGGCGGCTAGTTAGGGTTAGCCGCCCCTTTCCAGGGACTTAGGTTTTTAGGGTTTTGACTTTTGGTTTAGGTCTAGGGTTTGGGGTTAGGTTTAGGTTTAGGCTGGGATTGGGGTTTTAGGGCTAGGGTTTGGGGTTAGGTCAAGGTTTAGAGTTAGGCCAAGGCTAGGTTAGCCTAACCAAGGTTCTAGGGTTTCCGGTCAAGGCTAGGGTTCTAGGGTAGGGTTTAGGGCTAGGTCAAGTGGGTTTCCGGTTTAGGGTTAGGTCAAGGCTAGGGTTAGGGTTTCTGGTTTACCGAACCCTCTATTGGTGTCCACTTGTGGGATATTTCCGTGTGTTACTTGAAGTTTTCTGTCTCTCTGGACGGTCAAAATTGGGGTATCTACAATTGTCCCTCATCGGACGGAGTCTTTGTGCGAAGCAGGAAAGACTTCGACCGATGATAAGGAAAGAGACCCCTATTTTGGCCGGCCCGACCTTCAAGAAGTTATGCCAACACGAACAGTACTTTTCGGGGAGTTGATTTAGGCTGTCAGAGGCTAGGTCTTGACTTAGAATTTTTATCCGAGAAGATGATCCAGGTGGAAGGCGGGGAAAAGTAAATGGTGAGTGATCCAACCCGCGGTCGGGGTTCTTAGCTATCGTGCACGGAGCAGCCCAGCGTCAGTTTCCTCGTGCCTACCGTTCCCTTGTTTGGGAAAACTCAGCAAGGAGGGGATATCGCCGACAGAAAGCAAGTAAAAGGTTGATTTGGGTGAATTGGATCATCCGAGGGATAAGAACTCTAGAAAAGAACCAGAACTGAAGAAATTTGAATCTGAATGGTACTGAATGTGTTGCAAAACTTCGGGAGAGTCGTGTTTGATCAAGTAATGTCTGGGAAATAAGCCAATACATGGCTGTTTGGTATGGGAGAACCTTGAATTTTAGGGCTGAAAAGATTGGAAGGGGGTTATTTTAAGCAAAAGAGAAAAACTGGGAGGGGCGGCTAGTTGTAACTAGCCGCCCGAGAGGGGGCGGCTACTCGCGGGTAGCCGCCCCTCGACTGGGTCCCTTATAACCGAAAAGACCCTCTCTCTCTCCATACGTTTTTAAAACGGTTTTTCTTCCCTCTTCTCTTCTTCCCTTCGGTTTCAAACTCGAAAACCCTGATTTTCTTTGCCTTTCTTTCCTCTATTTCGACCTCAATCTTTCTCTTTCCCTTGATTTCGAAACCCTAGTTTGGGTTCTCCTTTTTCTTTTACAAACCGAGGAGATGACGAGGTCGAAGGCGATCGCTTCAAGGGGGAAACGACCACGGATGGCTCGTGGAGAGCGTAGCCCGAGCTCTTCATCATCGGAGAGCGATAGGCCGGAGGTCAAGGCCGTGGGGGAGGGTATGGGTGCAACGGAGGTGCCGCCGGTGGATATCGGCGTGGTTGAGGTCGGGGATTTGCCTTCGGGGGCTGTCCCGGAGGTAGGGGGGAGTGTGATAGGCTATACACGCAAGAGGAGGCGTGGGGATCGACCGGTGGTGGCCGAGGAGGTGGTTCCGGGGGTTGGAGAATCGATCGAGGGTGCAACCGAGGGGGTAGGGGTCGAGGGAGTTAGTGAGGAGGTGAGGGCGTCGTTGGCTGCCCTCGTTGGGATGTTGGATAGGGAGGCCACAGAGGCCAGGGCTGAGGAGGAGGAGAGTAGGGCTATGGGGGCCTTTGCGGAGTATATCTCCGGCGTGGGGAGGGTGGAGGGGATAGGAGAGGCTAGGGACGGGGCCGGGGAGGCCGAGGGTATGGGTACTGGGGTCGCCGAGGCTGGTGTGGGTGTTGGGGTTGAGGCCGAGGAGGCCGTGTTTGAGGAGGATGAGGAGGAGGATGACGACGGGATGGACGATCCCGACGAGGCCGAGGTGGACGCCCCTGGGTCCACACGGGCCGTGGTATGTTCCTAATCCTTTAGTCTTTGCCTTTTATTTTGGTGTATATGTATGTGTTGGTGGTATGAACAGGTTGTATGTGTGTATTATATTCGTATATGTGTGTTGTTTTTTTAAATAGGCATGCTTGTGTGTAAGTTAATCACGGTGGGATGCGTAAGCATGCTGTCATGGGTTTGTTTTTATAGGGAGGGGGACAATTGTTATATATATATATCCATTTTTGTCATATGCATGTAACGGAGAGAAATGATATAGCTAATATGCTTGCATGCGATAGTTTTCTATGTGTACGTGATTTCGTACGTGTTTGATCATGGTAGAGCATGAGGGGGTGTATGCATGCGTTTCATGGGTTCGAGTTCCATATGGCTGTATTGCTTAGGTGTGTTTGATAGGCTTGATGTAAGAAAGTGTGTGAGTGGTGACCACGGTGGGATGTGTTTGATGTTTGTCTAGCATGTGTGATCATATGAGGAGTGTAGTTTCTTACTTTCATTCTTTTAGCATGCGGGAGTCTTGATTTTGCTAAGCATGGTTTAAACTGATTTCGTAGATTTGGACTCTTACCTCTCGCTTGCTTTTAAACTAACCCATGTTCCCTTCGCTTGTTTTGTAGAGGCCGAATCGTATCCGGGCTTTATGGCACGGGACGAAGAGATGGTACGACGCCTTGGGGCAGGAGGAGCGGAGCTTGGTGGATGGAGCGGGCTTCCGTTCCTTCTTCCTGATCGAGCCATTCCACGTCCACCGTCCATATGTGGAGGCCTTGGCGGAGAGATGGGATCCGGAGAGTTGCACGTTCATCCTCCCTACCGGTGCTGTCATGCCGACGCTCGAGGACGTCCATCGGATCACCGGCCTTCCGGTTCTGGGGGAGGCGGTGATCGCGGCCACCCTAGCTGACTACAGGGGGCTTTTCCGAGAGTTGATCGGGAATGGGAGTTCGTGGAGCGGGAGCGGACGTTGAACCGGATCCCTTTGGGGCGGCTTTCGGGGCAGTACGGCCTCGGTTCCTTCACAGAGCGCCAGAAGGGCGAAGCTGCAGCTAGCTTCGAGAGGCGGCGGGCGATGATCGAGGCGAGAGAGGCGGCCGCGTGTCCACAGAGGGCACGGAGGGAGTTGAGAGCGTTCTTCCTCTACTTCTTTGGCCGGGTCCTTTTCTCGACGGCCTCTGATAAGGTCTCCTCTCATTCCCTTCTACTGATGCGGGACTTGGAGGGCATGGGGCGCTATGCTTGGGGAGCGGCGATGCTTGCCCACTTGTTTGCGGAGCTCTCGAAGAAAGTCAAGAGGGCTGGAGGAAAGAACCTTGGTGGCTTCGCACCATTCCTTCAGGTATGTGTAAGTGATGAGTGTCTTCTTCTTGGTTTAGCTTTACTTTGGTCATGATAAATTCCCTCTTGCTTTGTTAGATCTTCGGGTACGAGCACTTCGCCATTGATCGCCCGACTTTGGCTCCGTTCGATCATGCCCTCCCTTGGGCCATGAGATGGGAACCCCGGGGATCTTCCCGTTTGCACCGCCTCGCCCAATTCCGAGAGGCCTTCCGCGTCTTGTCGGAGGAAGAGGTATAAGTTTTCTTTGAATCCTTTTGGTTTGTACTTGGTTTTCTTTTGACTAAGCGCTCTTCCTATCTTTCGATGCTTTTTAGATGACGTGGAGGCCTTACTCGGAGGAGGTTCCTGAGGCCCTGGCGCGAGACATCTGGCTGATCTACTTCAATGAGGTCGTGTTCCATGCGATCAGCCGGGTCGTCCGTCAGCTTGGGTACCATCAGTGGGTGCCCGATCCTCTTCCGCGGCGCCCTTCGATTCCGGTGGCCGGGATTCCTCGGGACACGAATCTCCCGAGGAATTACGCGACGTACGTGGCGGGATGGATGGGTCGAGGCGTCTTGGTGGAGCGTCGTCCTGAGGTGACTTCGAGTGACGAATACCTAGCTTGGTATCGTCGGGAGTATGCGGATATCCTCGGGACGATGGAGGAGGAGATCCCGGACGCTTATGTAAGTTAAAGAATCCCTTTTCTTTCCTCGTTCTCTTTTGCTTGAACTCTTCTGAATGGTATTTCCTTTTGCAGGTTGAGTTGAATGAGATGGAGAAGAGGCTCAAGACCGCCAACGAGCACCTCCAAGCGCGGGCCAGGCAGATAGAGGCGTTGCGGGCACAGAGAGGACGCTTGCAGGACCAGGTCCGGGTCCTCGAGGCTCAGGTGGATGCTCTGTCGAGAGCGAGGGCCGATGGCGCTTCTTCTTCTTCCGTCCCTCCTCCTTCCGTGGTTTCCGAGCAGGAGCTCGAGTTGACGAGGGAATTGGATGTGGCCCGAAGTGAGTTGGCGGCCACAAGGATGGAGTTGGGCCAGGCGAGGGGCAGGGCTTCTCGGGCTGAGGAGGAGGCGGACCGGCTGAGGTCCATGATAGCCTCGAGGGAGGAGGGGTTCATTACCCTAGGCCGTGAGAGGGACTCCCTCCAGATGAGGGTGTCGGAGTTGGAGGCTTCGGCGGGTGTTCCCGGAGGTTTGATGGGAGACCTGGTTCGTTCTCTCCAGGCGGCCGGGGATAGGGACAGAGAGGCACTCAGGGCGTCGGAAGCGAGGGCGCGGGAGTTGGAGGAGAGGTTGAGGGTTGCTGAGGATCGGGCCAGAGGGACGAGAGTCGCCTCCGACAGAGATTGGAGAGAGAGACAGGGATATGCAGCAGGTCCGTCTCTGGGAGGCACTATGAGGGGGAAGTTGGTCGGAGGGGGCTCTATGACCGAGGCGGACCTTGATCTTCTTCCACTTGAGCCTGACCATTCTCTCTCGGCTTCCTTGGCTACCGGGGCCACCTTTAGCCGTGCCTCTCGTCCTTCGGCGTCTCGGAGTCGTGGGATATACGCGAGGGCCGCGTCTTCGGTTCGAGAGACTCCTGCTGCTCCCGATGCTCCAGAGGTTCAGTCTTCTCCTCATCCGCCACTCCCTTCTCAGCCAAGTCAGGACGTTCCTCCTGCTCAGCCTCCAGCGGATGATGATACGCCGAGGTATAGCTTTTGTGTCTTGGTTTTAAGTAGAAGAATAGTACATATGCGATGAATTCATGCTTTTCTTCTTTTGTTTTTGACTTAGGTGATATTTCGGTGATGCATAGCTCAAGACTTCGAAGTTTGGAGCGTTTTGAAGAAAGATTCCTTTTTATGCCCTTTTTTAGGTTTAGAAAAACAATCGATGCTTGTGGTTTTGGGTGGGACAATTAATCATTCTCCTTTATATGCATGTGTTTAGAGTAGTTTAGCATGGATGGTTTATGGATATGTATGTGTGGATGAATCTGGATTTTTATAGGTTTGATTCATGGATGGGTGTAGGTTTTGATATATAGTTCATTTTAGCATGGTATCTATACAGGTTTTGCGTATGAATATTTGTATGAAATGTGTACGTGCAGGTTTTTGAAAAGAATCTGATTTTAATAGGTGAAGAAGTATTGAAGAGTTGATTACATATGGGCTGACATAACTGACAGGGGTGCAGGCAAGGGGCGGCTAGTGTAAACTAGCCGCCCAGTGAGGGGCGGCTAGTTAGGTTTAGCCGCCCCCTGCCTGGGGCAAACTCACCTGAGACAAGAGGGCAGGGGCGGCTAGTACAAACTAGCCGCCCAGTGAGGGGCGGCTTGTTTGGTTTAGCCACCCCATGCCTGGGGCTTTTGGGCCTGCTGCTCCTGTGCTGCTGCTGCTGAAAGCTTTTGAGACCGTTCTATCCTTCAATACCTATAAAAACATTCTTTCCATGGACCAAGTGTTAAATCTGTCCAGATTGTGCCCCTGCACTGACTTTCGAGCCCTTCTTGCTTGAATTGTCAAGGGCTACAATCCATCTTAAGGCGGAATGGAAATATAAATGCGAGAAAGTACAAGTGCGGGAGACCAGGCTTTAGTGCGCAAGGAAGGGATTCCAAGTGCGTGAGTGAAGAAGAGCTCATGTGTAGGAGTTGGGGACAATTTCTTCTCACGCATGTGCGGAAGGGCATGAGGTGAGTGGAGGTAATTTTAACATTCGTGGGGACAATATGTGGGGACAATCTTAATATGTGGGGACAATTTTCAAGAAAATCGGATGCCAAAGTGTTTTGGAAAAGGAAAATGCACGCTTATGCGTAAGTATATGCGGCATAAGGGGGCATTTTAGTTTTTCAATGACTTTTTTAGGTGAGAGGGCAATGTTCTTGATTTTCATAAGTAAAAGACGCCATCAAGACCCCGTGGAGGAGCCCTTGTGGTCATTCATGTCCAAACTAGGATTGTATTTGAGGGGTATAAGCTTTAGGCATCGATTTTCCTAGGTTCATGGTTTTCAAATGCTTAATCGTATTATTCTAAACATGCTGAAAAATTCATGAGTGTACCAAGAGTCAAGTCAAACAAGCTTCCTTTGGATAGGCAAGTTTCTAAATGAATTCGTGTGAGTGTGTGTGTAGGTGTAAATCTGGACGTGATCTGCCTTCGGTCAAAATTTCGCTTTTCCTAGTGGACATAGCTCAATTTTGAACCCCCATTGCAAAAAAAATTAAAAAGGGGAGAGGGTGAATGGGGTAAGAGTAATATCTTCCTTTCGGGCAATATTTTAGAATTGTCCCAGTCTAGCACATGTCTTACTTCCTAGGTCCCTCTGGCTTTCTTCTTTTTACCACTTCTTTATTTTTGGGTGGAAAGGTACAGTCCGTTGTTTGGATCTGTACTGGTATAGCCGTTGTTTAGCGTATACCGTGCGTAAAGGCGTGAAAGCCTGCTAAATAGAGAGTTTAACCCGTTCACTTGGGTGTTTGGCCTCTCCTTGCCTATCTTTCTCTTTTGATTTTTTTTTTTTTTGATTTGTTTCGAGTTGAGGGGGGGGCTCTTCTGTTTTTCACCCCGATTCTTTTCGTGCTTCCCCTCTAGAAGTGTTTATATAGTGCCAGAGCCAGTTTTTGGGACACATGCTAGGTCCGGGTAACTCCTCATTTTGACCTAGGGTTAATACGAGTGGGGCGAAAATAAGGGATATTTTGCTTTGGGGAGTTTTAAATTGTCCCAGTCTACGGGGTAGGCAATTTTTCTTCCATCAGACAAATCTAGTCCAGTTATACGTGTGTGAAGGGAACGACATGATTTGGCGGAAACGTGTTCAAATAGATACGAGTTTATCTTCGAGAGTCTTATAATTCTATCATCAAGTACTAAACGCTGGAAATCGCAGGAAGGAAGAATAATAGTTCTTAAGTATTGAAAGCTTTTCATGCATGGAATTTCTTTAGATAAAGTGCATTCCACGAACCTGGAATCTTGACTCCTTCGGCATCTACCAGGCGGTAGGCATTCCCGGAATAGGCATGGGTGATCACATAGGGTCCCTCCCATGTGGGTTGCAGCTTCCCTCTCGGGTGAGGCTGTCTTGATGGCATGATTTGCTTAAGTACTAATTCCCCGATTTCGAATTTTCTTTTTATCACCTTCTTTTCAAATGCCCTTGCCACCCTTCTTTGGTAGGCCTGGGCATGGTCTGCCGCTCTTAATCTTTTCTCATCTAGTAGTTCTCTCTTTTTGGTATTTTTTTTATATATTTTTTTTTTATAAAGCGTGTAAAGGTTTAGAAATAGTAAAGCATGTAAAAGATGGTATACGTAGCACTGAAGGATGACCTCCAGGAATGATAGTGCAAGGTGAGTCCTC
Source organism: Acorus calamus (assembly GCA_030737845.1). NCBI lineage: Eukaryota > Viridiplantae > Streptophyta > Magnoliopsida > Acorales > Acoraceae > Acorus > Acorus calamus. The sequence goes on from CM060870.1 coordinate 15,658,998, forward strand.
TATGGAGGCTCAAATTGCAGGATCTTTAGGGGAATGATATTTGAATTTTCTGATGTATCATTCATCGTGTATCGATTTTCCTCTATCTTGAAGCGCGTTTCACGCCTTCTCAGCCACCGTTGTTCAACGTCTATTCTGACAACATCTATCAGAATGTCAAAACCTAAAAGATGTCGAAAGCGTGGGTGGCGCTTGCTTTGCCATTGACCCTTAGTAGGAGGAGAATCTTTCCTCAAAGGTGGGTCAGTCAATAAAGATGTGGATATGGAAAAGCAAGTCGCAGGGGCGACTATTGACTGAACAAGCGCAAGGGAGCAAGGTTTATCATAATATTGAGGCCCTAATGATGGTGAGGGTAAAGACTTATCTACTGGTGCAATCAGGGGCTCGCGGGCCAGATATGGAATAATTGATTTGGATATGGCGGGGGAATCCTGAGGAAGGAGATCCTCAGGTAGATGATATGGCAAGTACGGCAATTTGGATGTCTTGACTGCCCCCTCAAATTGTGCATTTTTAAATATGAGTGGTTTTGTTTCGAAGACACGCACAATTTGTTGAACCGGATCTGGATCGGTCTCAGAATCTGATGAGTCAGAAGGTGAGTCATCTGAGACTACCAAGGTAGGTTCGACGGGCATTGATATGATTTGATCTTGAACTGGTAGAGACAAGGGGTATTCAGATTTAATCTGTTGTAAGGTTTGGATGATGGATTCAGGTTGTGTTCGGGAAGGGTAAAAGAGTTCCGATAGTTCTCCATCCAAAAACTCTTCATCATCGTCAGAATCCTGCTTGGGACATTCTGCGGATTCAATAATTTCAGATGTTGGGGACTCATAGGTCGATGGGGGAGGAATAGCGGCGTATTTTCTTTGGGGTAGTTGATGGGGAACAAAGGCTTGTGTCCCTGGTGGAGTAGGGGGACAGGCAGGAAGAACTCTGGCTTTGTTGCCGAAGGACTGACTAGGTTGTGTATGGGAGAAATGGTTCAATGGTTGGATGGGACCTCCCTTCATGGGATGAACTAGAATGGGCTCGGATATTTGTTCTGTGTATAGGGGGAGGGGTTTGGTAGGGTTTGGGGAAGGTGTTGGAAGGATTAGGCCACCCGGAATGATCCTAGGCAGGTCTTCTGGTTCTTCCACCAGGGCTTGTGTAGCAGGTTCTAGCTTTCGCTCTCCAACATGCGTTATAGGATCTGTACGTACCGAGATCTGATTTATAAAGCTTTGGAATATAGGACTTAGTCGTGTCGGCACAGGGGCGGGTTCCGATTGAGGGGTAAAATTTTGATTAGCTTGCCGAGGCGGCGCATATCCGGATGAACCGGGCGTGTACTGTCTCGGAGCTGTTCCTCGGTCAGGAACTCGCGCTCCGTTCGGGTAGAGTGCCGATACTTGGCTAATGATCCCCTCTACCGTGGGGGTTTGCGCCTTAAGAGGCGGTTGTCCAACCCTATGGCTGATAGGTGGGGACTGGGTTTGGACTGCTGGGGCTGCACAACGGGAAATCCTGTTGTGGCGGTCAATCAGAAGTTGATACGTAGTGCAGTCTCCGTACGAAAGGCTCGTACGGAGCTCTGGACTCAGGCTCTGTAACATCATGTCAATTTCTTGACATTCTGTGAGTTGCAGGCCAGTTCGGTGGACAAGGGTGCGCCACCGAGACACGTATTGTTCAAATTCCTCCCTAGGCCTCATTCTCTCTACGGTTAAATCTGAAATAGAGGGGGTCCTAGTCCTCTGGTAACCGTAGCGGCCCAAGAATTTCTCGCTTACAGCCGAGAAATTCGACAAGTGATCTACAGGGAGGGTGGAGAACCATTGTAGTGCTTCTCCTTCCAATGATTTCTGGAAGAGGAAGACTAGTAGAGGTTGATTATCTAGAAATGGGCGTGCGTCTAGATAAAAGGCAGTCAAATGAATGTCTGGGTCTCCATGACCGTTGTACCGGCGGAATTTGGGGACTTTGAATCCCTCCGGTAGGTGGACTGATGGGATTTGTCTCAGGTTATGTAGAGACATGTGTTTGGGGGCCGAGGGACCAGTTTCGGAGAGAATTCTCCGGATGGTATCGTCCAGTGTTTCTCCCTGGGGAGGGCTGCCTAGCGGTCCCGGGTTTGGGGTGGTTTGGTAGGGGCCTGGGGTGGAAACAACTGGGAATTTTGGATTCGCGGGGGAAAGGGGGGTGAACGAAAAGACACTCGGGTTGACCGAGTGACTGGGTGTGAATGGGGTTTTGGGAATGGGTTTAGGGGTTTCGACAGGGGTCTCCTGTCTCGAGGTCTTGGCATGACGGTAGTCTACGAGGTCATGAAACATGTCCTCTACCGTTTGATACCCTAGACTAGCCATCCTTTCCTCTAGATGGGTCAGGAACTGTGTGGCCTGACCCTCTTGGTGATTCCTTTCCTCTAATATCTCCTCTTCCATGTGGGATTCCATGACGTAGAGTGGGGGGATGAATGCAGGTTGAAAGCAGTAAATAAAGCAGTAAAGGATTGCGCAGCTGTGTGCGACTTACGAAAGCAGTAAAGGATTGCGCAGCTGTGTGCGACTTACGAAAGCAGTAAAGGATTGCGCAGCTGTGTGCGACTTACGAAAGCAGTAAAGGATGTTATAATGCACAGTAGAAGAGGATTTAATTCAAGGAGTGAGAAACTCTAACCTTCCTAGGGGGTTGATAGCATTTTAGTCAAGTTTGTAAAAGGGGGCAGAAGAGGATTACCTTTTGTTGTTTTTCACGAGGGAGGTCCCACCGTGATCGCTAGAATTTGTCGGTGTCGAAAAATCCGCGTGTGTGGGGTTTCTTCGGAGGGTTCGGATCGGATGCGTGCCCTGGCGGGCTCGGTCAGATCGTCTTCTCGAAAGGGGTGAGGGTGTGGTTCCTGGTTGAGGCGCCCGACAGCGGCTCAAGAGGATTCAAGGGGGGTTTGTGATCGCCACCTGCTTTTCTAAAAACAGGAAAGGGTTTGGGTTGGATTTGATCGCCTACGTGGGGAGTTTGTGGGGTCTCCGCTCTGAGACACGGATATACCGTACACAGAGGTGAAAAACAGGTAATCCTATTCTGCTTCCGGGCTTGACTAAAGGAGTTATGGGTCAAAGGGATGTTGATATGGGGTGTGGATAGGGGGCGGCTAGTGGTGGTTAGCCGTCGGCCAGGGGGCGGCTAGCTAGGGTTAGCCGTCCAGGGTCTGGGGGGATTTGGGCATGGATTTGGTAGGAAAAGGGTGGGGTCTTGGATAGAGGCTAAGCTAGGTTTAGCCTGGGTTTATGGAGGGTGGGATGAGAGGGTATTTTATGTGAGGAATGGGTGTTTCTCTCACAAAAGGGGTCTCTCTCTCTCTCTCTCTGGGATTTTGGTGGTGGAGGGGTTTGAAGATGAATTGGTGATTGTTGTGGATTTTGGTGGGTGTGTTGGTTGTTGTTGAAGGCTTGGGACCTCCTCTATTTATAGTAAAAGAGAGGTAGGAAAATATCCCGAGGGTAATGGAGTGGGTTGGCTTCGATTGGACCTCTCATTAATGCTCTGGTTCTTCTGCCAGAGAACAGGTGAAGGGCGGCTAGTGCTAACTAGCCGCCCGAGATGGGGCGGCTACTTCCTGGTAGCCGCCCCTATCATGACCTGCCAAACGTCCCATCTCTGACAAGCGGTGGCTTGGGTCGGTTACTTGGTTTGATCCGGCCAAGAGAGGGCGGCTAAAGGTCATGACCCGCCGCAATGATCAGCATTTAATATTGCTTTATGTCCCATCCAGGGAACTGGTCCAAAGTCGGCCAGGGGGCGGTTAGGGGGGCGGCTAGTGTGAACTAGCCGCCCAGTAAGGGGCGGCTAGTTAGGGTTAGCCGCCCCTTTCCAGGGACTTAGGTTTTTAGGGTTTTGGATTTTGGTTTAGGTCTAGGGTTTGGGGTTAGGTTTAGGTTTAGGCTGGGATTGGGGTTTTAGGGCTAGGGTTTGGGGTTAGGTCAAGGTTCAGGGTTTCCGGTTTAGGGTTAGGCCAAGGCTAGGTTAGCCTAAGGCTAGGGTTAGGGTTTAGGGCTAGGTCAAGGTTCTAGGGTTTCCGGTTTGGGGTTAGGTCAAGGCTAGGGTTAGGGTTTAGGGTTAGGCCAAGGCTAGGGTTAGGGTTTAGGGCTAGGTCAAGGCTCTAGGGTTTCCGGTTTAGGGTTAGGTCAAGGCTAGGGTTAGGGTTTCTGGTTTACCGAACCTTTGGTTCTCTATTGGTGTCCACTTGTGGGATATTTCCGTGTGTTACTTGAAGTATTTCTGTTTCTCTGGACGGTCAAAATTGGGGTATCTACAACCCCCTCTATTTATAGTAAAAGAGAGGCATGGGTATATCCAGGGGGTAATGGAGTGGCTTGGCTAATAGTGTATGTGATTAGACCCGTCATTAATTCTCTGGTTCTTCTGTCAGGACCAAGTGAAGGGCGGCTAGGCCTAACTAGCCGTCCAGGATGGGGCGGCTAGTTCCTGGTAGCCGCCCCTATCATGACCTGCCAAACGTCCCATATCTGACAAGCGGTGGCTTGGGTCAGTTACTTGGGTTGATCCAGCCAAGATAGGGTGGCTAAAGGTCATGACCCGCCGCAATGATCAGCATTTAATGCTGCTTTATGTCCCATCCAGGGAAGAGATTCAAGGTCGGCCAGGGGGGCAGCTAGTGCTAACTAGCTGCCTGGTATGGGGCGGCTAGTTAGGTTTAGCCGCCCCTTGCCAGGGACTCAGGTTCTTTTGGGTTTTAGATTTTTTCTTAGGTGGGGTTCTGGTTTGGGCCAGGGTCAGGTTTAGGGTAGGGTTTAGGGTTAGGGTTAGGGTTTCCTGGTTTAGGTTAGGGCTAGGGTTTAGGGTTTGGGTTTCCGGTTTAGGTTAGGGTCTGGTTTCGGGTAGGGTTTAGGGTTAGGTCTAGGGTTAGGGTTTCCGGTTTCCTGAACTTTGGTTTTCTACTAGATGTCCAAATGTGGATATTTCTGGGTGTTACTTAAAGTATTTCTATCTTTCTGGACTGTCAAAATTGGGATATCTACAATTGTCCCTCATCGGACGGGGTCTTTATGCGAAGCAGGAAAGACTTCGACCGATGATAAGGAAAGAGACCCCTATTTTGGCCGGCCCGACCTTCAAAAAGTTATGTCAACACGAACAGTACTATTCAGGGAGTTGATTTAGACCGTCAGAGGCTAGGTCTTGACTTAGAATTTTTAATCGAAAGGATGATCCAGGTGGAAGGCGGGGAAAAGTAAATGGTGAGTGATCCAACCTGCGGTCGGGGTTCTTAGCTATCGTGCGCGGAGCAGCCCAACGTTAGTTTCCTCGTGCCTACCATTCCCGTGCTTGGGAAAACTCAGCAAGGAGGGGATATCGTCGACAGAATGCAAGTAAAAGTTGATTTGGTGAATTGGATCATCCGAAGGATAAGAACTCTGGAAAAGAACCAGAACTGAAGAAATTCGAATTTGAATGGTACTGAAAGTGTGGCAAAACTTCAGGAAAGTCGTGTTTGATCAAGTAGTGTCTGGAAATAAGCCAATACATGGCTGTTTGGTATGGAAAACCTTAGAATTTAGGGCTGAAAAGATATTGGAAAGGGGTTTTAAATGAAAATAGAGAAACTTTGAGGGGCGGCTAGTGGTAACTAGCCGCCCGAGAGGGGGCGGCTACTCGTGGATAGCCGCCCCATAACTGGGTCCCTTGTAACCGAAAAGACCCTCTCTCTCTCCATACGTTTCAAAACGGTTTCTCTCCCTCCATTACTCCTTCTTCGTATTAAACAGAGAAACCTTGATTCCTTTGCCTTTTCTTCCTCCATTTCGACCTAGATCCGTCCTCTCTTGATTTTGAAACCCTAGTTTTGGGTTCTCCTTTTTCTTTTCAATTCGAGGGAGATGACGAGGTCAAAGGCGATTGCTTCGAGGGGGAAACGACCACGAGTGGCTCGTGGAGAGTGTAGCCCGAGTTTGTCATCATCGGATAGCGATAGGCCGGAGGTAGAGGCCGTGGGAGAAGTCATGGGTGTGACAGAGGTGCCGCCGGTGGGCATCGGCGCGGGTGAGGTTGGGGACTTGCCTTTCGGGGCTGCCCCGGAGGTTGGGAGTAGTATGATAGGATATTCACGCAAGAGGAGGCGTGGGGATCGATCGGTGGTGGTCGAGGAGATGATTTTGGGGGTCGGGGGATCGGTTGAGGGTGCAACCGAGGGAGTAGGGGCCGAGGGAGTCAGTGAAGACCTTAGCTTAGCCTCTGTCAAAAACCAAACTCATTTCCTACCGAAGTTCTGCCCAAACCAACCTAGACCCTGGACGGCTAACCCTAGCTAGCCGCCCCCTGGCCGACGGCTAAACACAACTAGCCGCCCCATATCCACACCCCATATCCACACCCTTTTGTCCCAAGACTCCTTTAATCTAGCCCCGGAAGCAGAATAGGATACCTATTTTTCACCTTTGTGTACGGTATATCCGTGTCTCAGAGCGGAGACCCCACAAACTCCCCACGTAGGCGATCAAATCCGACCCAACATTTTCCTGCTATTAGAAAAAGCAGGTGGCGATCACACGAACCCCTGAATCCTCTTGAGACGCTATCGGGCGCCTCAACCAGGAACGACACCCCTCACCCTTCCGAGAAGACGATCCGACCGAGCCCGCCAGGGCACGCACCTGATCTGAATCCCCGAAGAACCCCCACACATGCACTTGCTCACCGTGCTCCCCGCCGGGATCCGCTCCGACACGCCGACATCGGAGGCCTTCCCGACGGTACCGACAAATCTGGCGATCACGGTGGGACCTCCCTCGTGAAAACAACAAAAGGTAATCCTCTTCTGCCCCCTTTTACAAGCTTGACTAGAATGCTATCAACCCTCTAGGAAGGTTAGAATTTCTGACCCCTCGAATTCTCTCCGAGACTGGCCCCTCAGCCCCCAAACACATGTCTCTACATAACCTGAGACAAATCCCGTCAGTCCACCTACCAGAGGGGTTCAAAATCCGCAAATTTCACCGGTATAACGGTCGTGCAGACCCAGACATTCATTTAACTGCCTTTTATCTAGACGCACGCCCGTTTCTAGATAATCAACCTCTGCTAGTCTTCCTCTTCCAAAAATCATTGGAAGGAGAAGCACTACAATGGTTCTCCACCCTCCCTATAGATCACTTGTCAAACTTCTCGGCTGTAAGCAAGAAGTTCTTGGGCCGCTACGGTTACCAGAGGATTAGAACCCCCTCTATTTCGGATTTAACCGTAGAGAGAATGAGGCCTAGGGAGGAATTCGAACAATACGTGTCTCTGTGGCGCACACTTGTCCACCGGAACGGCCTGCAACTCACAGAATGTCAAGAAATTGACATGATGTTACAGAGCCTGAGTCCAGAACTTCGTACGAGCCTTTCGTACGGAGACTGTACTACGTATCAGCTTCTGATTGACCGCCACAACAGGATTTCCCGTTGTGCAGCCCCATTAGTCCAAACCCAGTCCCCACCTATCAGCCATAGGGTTGGACAACCGCCTCGCAAGGCACAAACCCCCACGGTAGAGGGGATTATTACACAAGTATCGGCACTCTACCCGAACGGAGCACGAGTTCCTGATCGAGGAACGGCTCTGAGACAGTACACGTCCGGTTCATCCGAGTATGCACCACCTCGGCCAATCAACCAGAACTTCACTACTCGATTAGTACCCGTTCCCGTGCCGATACGACAAAACCCCGTGACCCATGATTCCCCAATTCAGGCCCTTTCAATCCAAAACCGGGACCAAAACAGGAGACCCTTCTACCCTATCTCCCCAAGAACGCAAGGTATAGCCCCTAGAGAACCCGCGCGCATCCCCCGTGATAAGGCTGCACTTCCCTCTTTCTACGGCCCAAAATGGTCAAACAGAAGAGATAGCTACCCTCCCCTTCCAGAAACCCTAGGGAACATCCTCAGAGCCTTATTAAAAGTCAATGGCATTTCCTTACCCATAGCTAGACCTTCACCTATCGGTGCTGACCCCACCCGTTTTTGTCAATATCATCGACATCACGGCCACACCATCGAACAATGCTCCTCGTTTCGAGACATTGTCTACAACCTTGATGAAGAGAGGCGCTTAGACTGGGCCACCATCAGGGGACTCAAAGACAACCTAGCTACAAAAGCCCTAGAAGTCAAACCAACCCCAGAAACCCCCAACCCTGTAGAAACCACAACTCAAGACCCAAGGCCAGCCACGAAGGCTCCCTTGGAAGAACCAGAGAGCCTAAGCTATGAAAGCGTCTACACCATAAAAGACGCTGAGCACGAAGAGTCACCCAGGATCATCCCAGGTGGCTTAATCTTACCAGCCTCTTCCCCCGTCCTACCAGTCCCCTCCCCCATTCTCCCCAAACCCACAAAGCTCTCTCTCCCTAAAAAACTCCAACTGTTATCCTCTTCACCAATTAACGAAGGCCTATACCTATCAAAACAAAACCCCCGAACCACCATTGACGCTCTGAACCATCATACTACTAGAGCAGGCAAAATTTTCAATGATGTCCCCTCTTATAGACACCCCCTACCTGAAACAGAAACTGAGGAGCCCCGCACCGGAGATAAGATCGACATCCTAGACCAACTCTGAAAAATCCCCGCAAAGATTTCCATTTTAGTGCTAATCGAAACCTCAGAACACCACCAGCAAGCTCTAAGAATGTTCCTAGAAAGAATCCAAGTCGACCCACAAATCTCTACCCTAGGCGTTCCAATAGCTCTAGCCACCGCAGGACTAGGGCCTATCATAACCTTTAGACCTAAAGAAGAGGTTCATGACAAGGTCATTAACACCTCAACCCTATGCATAACAATTAACCTGGAAGGATACTCAGTGGATTAAGTTCTAATTGACATCGGAGAAGGGGTAAACCTCATATCTCTACAAACCTTCGAGCACATTGACGGACGCATAACTACACTCTTCGAAACGGACACCCGTATATTTGCCTATGACAAAACGGCTCGTCCGGTTCTAGGCTTTAAGGACTTCCGATTAAAGGTAGGGCCGCTAGAAACTAGCGCTAAAGCATATGTCCTAGAAATGGATTCAGATTATAATATGATCCTAGGACGCAAATGGCTAGCATCCATAAAAGGGGTCTCCTCTCCCCTACACCAATGTTTGAAATTCCCCTTGGGGGGTCGAATAATCAAAATACAAGGAGATGCAATCAAAGGACCTAAATCAAGGTTTGCCGATAATGAAACCGTCACTATAAAAACCAGTAGCCCAAAACCCATAGAAGCCACCATCCACATCTTAGATTTTCCAGCTGATTGGCTAAATCCCCGGAATACTCTCCCCGCTACCTCAAAAGCAAGCCACCCTAGGCTTGAGAACCCTGGCTGGCATATCATGGGGATCATGGGTTACCTTCCCGGGGAAACCCTGGGACACAAAAATGGGATCTTGGACCCCATCGAACTCCCAGCATGGTTAGATAAGAAAGGCATTGGCTCGTCCAAGCATCGCCCTAAACTAAAAGAAAAATGCGATTGGAGGTTGTACGAACATTTCATAAGAGGAATAATCATAGAGCCCGCCAAAGAGGTCACATGCCCCTACCCCTGGACCCTATCCCGGAAACAGAACCAGACTGTCTCTCTGGCTCCCTAGAGTGGTTGTTCCCACAGCCTAATAAACACCTAAACGCACACTCACCGCCAGACGATAAAACTCCAGCTAACCCAGCCTCCTTTTCTCGCAGTGCTCAAGCATCGCAACAAAGGAGCGCCAGCTGCTGGAGAAAAGTCGGTTGAAGCGCTTCCATCAATCCAGTAGATTGTAAATAATAAGTGTCTTTTCTGTTCAAAAAAAAATGGAAACCAAAACCCTTGGATCCCTGTTCGACAAGGATGATTTCACCCCAGCATGGCACCCCTTCAGCGATGACTCTGATCTCCTGAATAAACTACAACGTCTAGCCAGTCAGGCTAAAAATCCCAACCCTAGTACCTCGTCCAAAACAGTCAAACCTACTAGGAGTCAAATTCCTGACCAGACCATTAGCAACTTAGAAGGGTATGGTAGGACCATGTTAGGTTTAGAAAAATTTAAAACAATAGCAGTTATAGAAGAACCAGACCTAGATAACATAGAGAACCCAGACGATGGTCTAGGAGTCTTCGAAATCTGTGATGAGGACGATGAAGTAAAAGGGGACCTCTCTGAAGAATTCAAGCAGAGCCTTCAAAGGTTCGATGAGAAGACGGAGGAAGCAGATGAGAAGATAGAGGAGCTAAACCTAGGGACAAAGACTGACCCCAAAATCATTTCAATTAGCGCAGGACTAAATCACAATGAGAGGGAGGGCCTGGTTAAAATATTACACGAGTATAAAGACTTCTTTGCGTGGTCTTACAAGGACATGCCCGGACTCGATACCTCGTTAGTCGAACAACCGTTAATTTTAGAACCAAACGCAAAACCAGTAAAATAAAAACTGAGACGCCTTCATCTCGAGGTAGCTTTAAAAATCAAAGATGTGGTAGACAAACTCCACCAGGCTAAATTTATCCGGGTAGTTTTACCCAAAATGGGTGGCAAATATTGTTCCAGTGTCCAAAAAGGATGGGAAGATCCGGATATGCATCGACTTCAGGGACCTCAATCGAGCGTGCCCAAAAGATGACTTCCCACTCCCACATATTGACCTCCTTGTCGACAACACGGCAGGATATGAGATGCTCTCGTTCATGGATGGCTTTTCTGGATACAACCAGATCCGGCTGGCAGAAAAAGACCAAGAAAAGACTTCCTTTACCACACCCTGGGGAACTTACTGCTACATAGTGATGCCTTTCGGGCTCAAAAATGCGGGTGCAACATATCAAAGGGCTATGACCTGAATATTCCATGATATGATGCACAAGCTAGTAGAAGTATAGGTGGATGATATCTTAGTCAAATCTAGGACTTGAATAGGACATGCAGACATACTTAGACAAGTGTTACAGAGATGTAGGGAATATTCACTCAAAATGAATCCAAAGAAATGTTACTTTGGGGTCTCCTCTGGAAAACTCTTAGGATTCATGGTAAGTAAGCGGGGAATAGAAATAGATCCGACCAAGGCAAAAGCCATCGCCCAAATGCCCCCACCTAAGAACCTAAAAGAATTGAGGGGGCTCGTAGGAAGGTTGCAATTTATTAGGAGATTTATTTCGCAACACGCTGAAAGATGTCGCCCTTTTACAAACTACTAAAAGGGGGAGTCAGGTTTAGTTGGGATAGTGAATGCCAAAAGGCCTTTGATAATTTAAAAGAGTACCTTCTTAATCCCCCAGTCCTTTCGGCTCCAGTACCCGGACGACCCCTGCAACTAAGGAAGCCATTGGTGCGGTGCTTGCACAACACGACGACATGGGAAGAAAGGAAAAAGCCATTTACTACCTGAGTAAAACCCTGATTGAGTACGAAAAAGCCTACCCTCCTACAGAGAAGACTTGTCTATCATTAGTATGGGCTTCTCAAAAGTTGCGACATTATTTTCTTGCCCACAAAGTCAAATACTTTGCCAAAATGGACCTAGTAAGTTCCTATTCGAGAAAGCCGTATTAACTGGACGCTTAGCCCGATGGCAAGTACAGTTAAACGAGTTTGACATCACGTATGCCACTCAAAAATCCATCAAAGGGCAAGCCATCGCTGACCACCTCGCTCAACTACCCCTCCCTGATTACGAACCAGTAAAAACTGACTTCCCGGACGAAGAAATATTTGCGCTTATTGAAGAAAAGGATAGAGAGACATGGACGCTGTACTTCGACGGAGCAGTCAACCAAAAGGGAAAGGGAATAGGAATAGCACTAATCTCCCCCGAAGGCGTCATTATCCCACAAGCGTTTCAGCTTACGTTTAAAGCCACCAACAATATTGCCGAATACGAGGCCCTGATAGGAGGTTTGAAGGCGGCCCTAGCCCTAGGAGCTAAAAATTTAGACATCGTTGGGGACTCCCTCTTAGTAATCCGCCAAACACTTAAAAAATATCAGACTAGAGACCCAAAACTGAAGCCGTCAAGACAACCTCACACCCAAGAGGGAAGTTGCAACCCACATGGGAGAGACCCTATGTGATCACCCATGCCTATTCCGGGAATGTCTACCGCCTGGTAGATGCCGAAGGAGTCGAGGTTTCAGGTTCGTGGAATGCACTTTATCTATAAATAAATTCCATGCATGAATAGCTTTCAATACTTGAGAACTATTATTCTTTCTTCCTGCAATTTCCAGCGTTTAGTACTTGATGATAGAATTATAAGACTCTCAAAGATAAACTCGTATCTATTTGAACACATCTCCGCCAAATCATGCCACTTCATTCAGACACGTATAACTGGACTAGGTTTACCTGATAGAAGAGAAATTGCCAACCCCGTAGACTGGGACAATTTAAAACCCCAAAGCAAACCTCCCTTATTTCTGCCCCACTCGTATTAACCCCAGGTCAAAATGAGGAGTTACCTAGACCTGGCATATGTCCCAAAACTGGCTCTGGCACTATACAAACACTTCTAGAGGGGAAGCATGAAAAGAATCGGGATGAAAAACAGAAGATCCCCCCCCCCTCAAATAAAAAAAATCAGGAAATGAGAGGCCAACAAAAGAAAAATAACACCCAAGTGAATGGGTTAAACTCTCTATTTTAGCAGGCTTTCACACCTTTACACATGGTATACGCTAGACAACGGCTATACCAGTACACATCCAAACAACGGACTGTACTTTTCACCCAAAATAAAGAAGTGGTAAAAAGAAGAAAGCCAGAGGGACCTAGAAAGTAAGACATGTGCTAGACTGGGTCAATTCTAAAATATTACCCGAAAGGAAGATATTTCTCTTACCCCATTCCCCCCCCCTTTTATTTTCGCAATGGGATTCTAAATTGAACTACGTCTGCCGGGAAAGGCGAAATTTTGACCAAAGATAGATCATGTCCAGGTTTACAAACTACACACACTCACATGAGTTCACTTAGAAACTCGCCTATCCAAGAGAAGCTTATTTCACTCGACTCTTGGTACACTCATGGATTTTTCAGCATGTTTAGAATAATACGATTAAGCATTTGAAACCCATGAACCTAGAAAACTCGACACCTAAGGCTTATACCATTCAAATACAATCATGGTTTGGACATGGGTGACCACAAGGGCTCCTCCACAGGGATTTGATGGCATCTTTTACTTCAGAAAATCGAGAACATTACCCTCTCACGTAAGAAACCATTGAAGAACTAAAATGCCCCCTTATGCCAACTACACTTACGCATAAGCTTGCATTTTCCTTTTCCAAAACACCTTGGCATCCGATTTTCTTGGAATATTAAAGTTGACCCCCCGTGCCTAAATATTAAAACTGTCCCCACTCATTTCGTGCCCTTACCGCACATGCCTGAGAAGAAATTGTCCCACCTTTACACACACTTGAAAGTTTTTCTCACGCACTTGGAATCCCTTCCTTGCATACTAAATTCCGCATTCCGGTCGGATCCCGGAATCAAAAGCTGGATTAATTTCCTTCGAAATCGCTCATTATCGATTTTTCAACATTAAATCCTTCCACCTGAATAAAAAAAGATGGGTCTAAAATCATGCAGCTTTAGCCAAACTTGACTTTAATTATCAGTGCCCTTGAGGCAGGGGCGCAATCTGGACAGATTTAACACTTGGTCCATGGAAAGAATGTTTTTATAGGCCCCGAAGGTTGAAACGGTCACAAAGACTTTCAGCAGCAGCAGCAGACAAGAGCAGCAGAACCAAATTGCCCCAGGTAGGGGGTGGCTAAACTCGACTAGCCGCCCCTCACTGGGCGGCTAGTTCACAGTAGCCGCCCCTGCCCTTTGTTTCAGGTGAGGAAGCCCCAGGCAGGGGACGGCTAAGCACAACTAGCCGCCCCTCACTGGGCGGCTAGTTTACACTAGCCGCCCCCTGCCTGCACCTATTTCAGCTGTGTCGGTCCGTATTCGATCAACTCTTCAACACTTCTTTACCTATTGAGATCAGTTCTTTCCAAAACCTGCATGTACACATTTCATACACATATTCATACACAAAACCTGTATAAATACCATGCTAAAACAAATATATAATCAAAACCCTCCACCCATCCATGAATTAAACGTATAAAAGCACCAAAATCACCCATCCACGAAATACTCATTTTTCTAAATAAAGGGAGCTCTTTAAATACCTAAACATCCATGCTAAATTATTCTAAACCGTGCATATAAACGAGAAATTAAATTGTCCCACCAAACCACAAACATAGACTGTTTTTCTAAACCTAAGAGAGAGCATAAAAGAGGATATTTTTCCTTCGAAACGCTCCAAACTCCGAAGTCTTGAGCTATACCTCACCGAAATATCACCTAAAACGAAAAACAAAAGAAGAAAAGCATGAATTCATCGCATATATACTATTCTTCTACTCAAAACCAAGACACAAAGAAGCTATACCTCGGCGTATTGTCATCCGCTGGAGGCTGAGTAGGAGGAACGTCCTGACTTGGCTGAGAAGGGAGCAGCGGATGAGGAGAAGACTGAACCTCTGGAGCGTCCGGAGCGGCAGGAGTCTCTCGAACCGAAGACGCGGCCCTCGCGTATATCCCACGACTCCGAGACGCCGAAGGACGAGAGGCACGGCTGAAGGTGGCCCCGGTAGCCAAGGAAGCCGAGAGAGAATGGTCAGGCTCAAGTGGAAGAAGATCGAGGTCCGCCTCGGTCATAGAGCCCCCTCCAACCAATTTCCCCCTCATAGTCGCCTCCCAAAGACGGACCTGCTGCATATCTCTGTCTCTCCCCTCCAATCTCTATCGGAGGCGACTCTCTGTCCCTCTGGCCCGATCCTCGGCGGCCCTCAACCTCTCCTCCAACTCCCGTGCCCTCACCTCCGACGCCCTGAGCGCCTCTCGATCCCTATCCCCGGCCGCCTGGAGAGAACGAACCAAGTCCCCCATCAAACCTCCGGGAACACTTGCCGAAGCCTCCAACTCCGACACCCTCATCTGGAGGGAGTCCCTCTCATGGCCTAGGGTGATGAACCCCTCCTCTCTCGAAGCCACCATGGACCTCAGCCGGTCCGTCTCCTCCTCAACCCGAGAAGCCCTACCCCTCGCCTGGCCCAGCTCCATCCGTGTGGTCGTCAACTCGCTCCGGGCCGCATCTAGCTCCCTCGTCAGTTTGAGCTCTCGCTCGGAAATCATGGAAGAAGGAGGGGCGGAAGAAGAGAAAGCACCGTCAGCCCTCGCTCTCGACAAAGCATCCACCTGAGCCTCGAGGACCCGGACCTGGTCCTGCAAGCGTCCTCTCTGAACCCGCAACACCTCTATCTACCTAGCTCACGCTTGGAGGTGCTCATTGGCGGCCTTGAGCCTCTTCTCCATCTCATTCAACTCAACCTACAAAAGCAAACACCACTCCGAAAATATTCAAGCAAAAGAGAACGAAGAAGAGAAGGAGAGCTTCCAAACTTACGCAGGCATCTGGGATCTCCTCCTCCATCGTCCCGAGGATACCCGCATACTCCCGACGATACCAAGCTAGGTATTCGTCACTCGAAGTCACCTCAGGACGACGCTCCACCAAGACGCCTCGACCCATCCATCCTGCCACGTACGTAGCGTAATTCCTCGGGAGATTTGTGTCCCGAGGAATCCCGGCCACCGGAATCGAGGGGCGCCGCGGAAGAGGATCGGGCACCCACTGATGGTACCCAAGCTGGCGGACGACCCGGCTGATCGCATGGAACACGACCTCATTGAAGTAGATCAACCAGACGTCTCGCGCCAGAACCTCGGGAACCTCTCCCGAGTAAGGCCTCCACGTCATCTAAAAAAGCATCAAAAGATAGGAAGAGTGCTTAGCCAAAAGAAAACCAAATACAAGCCAAAGAAATTCAAAGAAAACTTATACCTCTTCCTCCGACAAGACGCGGAAGGCCTCTCGGAATTGAGCGAGGCGGTGCAAGCGGGAAGATCCCCGAGGTTCCCATCTCATTGCCCAAGGGAGGGCATGATCGAACAGAGCCAAAGTCGGGAGATCGATGGCAAAGTGCTCGTACCCGAAGATCTGACAAAACGAGAGGAAAACCATAACGATCAAAGTGAACTAAACTAAAAAAGACATTTACCAATCACTTACACATACCTGAAGAAATGGCGCAAAGCCACCAAGGTGTTTTCCACTGGCCCTGTTGACTTTCTT
Organism: Acorus calamus; assembly: GCA_030737845.1. Lineage (NCBI taxonomy): Eukaryota > Viridiplantae > Streptophyta > Magnoliopsida > Acorales > Acoraceae > Acorus > Acorus calamus. The sequence continues at coordinate 15,675,232 of CM060870.1, forward strand.
CGAGAGCTCCACGAAGAGATGGGCGACCATCGCCGCTCCCCAAGCATACCGCCCCATGCCCTCCAAGTCCCGCATTAGTAGAAGGGAATGAGAGGAGACCTTATTAGAGGCCGTCGAGAAAAGGACCCGGCCAAAGAAGTAGAGGAAGAACGCTCTCAACTCTCTCCGTGCCCTCTGTGGGCACGCGGCCGCCTCGATCGTCGCCCGCCTTCTCTCGAAGCTAGCTGCAGCTTCGCCCTTCTGACGCTCTGTAAAGGAACCGAGGCCGTACTGCCCCGAAAGCCACCCCAAAGGGATCCGGTTCAGCGTCCGCTCCCGCTCCACGAACTCCCATTCCCCGATCAACTCTCGAAAAAGCCCCCTGTAGTCCGCAAGGGTGGCCGAAATCACTGCCTCCCCCAAAACCGGAAGGCCAGTAATCTGATGGACGTCCTCGAGCATCAGCATAACAGCGCCGGTAGGGAAGATGAACATACAACTCTCCGGGTCCCATCTCTCCGCCAAGGCTTCCACATACGGACGATGGACGTGGAACGGCTCGATCAAAAAGAAGGAACGGAAGCCCGCTCCATCCACTAAGCTCCTCTCCTCCTGCCCCAGGGCATTGTACCACCTCTTCGTCCCGTGCCATAAAGACCGGATACGATTCGGCCTCTACAAAACAAACGAAGGGAACATGGGTTAGTTTAAAAGCGATCGAGAGGTAAGGATCCAAGTCTAAACGAATCCACTTTCTAGAAACCATGCTTAGCACAATAAAACTCCTACACATCTGAGGCATGAAATATGAGACTTCATATGAAAATTTACCCTCCTTTATTTGCAAAACATACCTATAAGATCACATGCTTAACCCTCTTATCCCACCGTGGTCACCACCCACATCACAGCCTATCATGCTTACACTTTCCTTAAAACACACCTAAGCATATAGAACACTTGGACCCATGAAATGCATGCATACACTCCTTCATGCTCTATCACGATCAAACACGTACGAAGTCATACACACGTAAAAAAGGTATCGCATGCAAACATACTAACCATATCACTTCTATCTCCTTTATATGCATATAACAAACATGGATATATATATATAGAAATTGCACCCCTTCCTAGGAAAAATAAAACCATATCAGCATGCTTACACATCCCACCAAGATTAAACTTATACACAAGCATGCCTAATTAAAAACGCACATATAAGAGTATAGAATACGCTAAAACACCTATCCATACCACCCAATAGACATGCACATACAACCAAATAAGAGGCTAAAGACTAAAGAGTTAGGAACATACCACGGTCCGTGTGGACCCAGGAGCGTCCACCTCAGGCCTCGTCGGGATCGTCCATCCCATCGTCATCCCCCTCCTCCTCGTCCTCCTCGAACACGGCCTCCTCGGCCTCAGCCCCAACACCAACACCGGCCTCTGCAACCCCGGTGCCCCTACCCGCGGCCTCCCCGGCCCCATCCCTAGCCTCCCCTATCCCCTCCACCCTCCCCACGCCGGAGATAAACTCCACAAAAGCCCCCATAGCCCTACTCTCCTCCTCCTCAGCCCTGGCCTCCGTAGCCTCCCTATCTAGCATCCCAAAGAGGGCATCCAACGACGCCCTCACATCCTCACCAACTCCCTTGACCCCTGCCCCCTCGGTTGCACCCTCAACCGATCCTCCAACCCCCAGAACCGCCTCCTCGGCCACCACCGGTCGATCCCCACTCTCAATCTCCGGGACAGCTCCCGAACGCAAATCCCCAACCTCACCCGCACCGATGCCCACCGGCGACACCTCCGTCGTACCCATACCCTCCCCCACGGCCTCGACCTCCGGCCTATCGCTCTCCAATGATGAAGAGCTCGGGCTACGCTCTCCACGAGCCACCCATGGTCGTTTCCCCCTCGAAGCAATCGCCTTCGACCTCGTCATCTCCTCGGTTTGAAAAAGAAAAAGGAGAACCCAAACTAGGGTTTTGAAATCAAGAGAAAGAGAGAGGATTAAGGACGAAATGGAGGAAGAAAAGGCAAAGAAATCAGGGTTTTTGGGTTTGAAACCGAAGAAAAGAAGAAGAAGAGGGAGAGAAACCGTTTTTGAAAAATGGGAAGAGAGAGGGTCCCTTTTTCAGTTATAAGGGACCTAGTCCAGGGGCTTGCCACACTTTCAAACACGACTTTCCCGAAGTTTTGCCACACTTTCAGTACCGTTCAAACTCGAATTTCTTCAGTTCTGGTTCTTTTCCAGAGTTCTTATTCCTCGGATGATCCAATACTCAAAATCAACTTTTACTTGCTTTCTGTCGACAAATCCCCTCCTTGCTGAGTTTCCCAAGCACGGGAACGGTAGGCACGAGGAAACTGACGCTGGGCTGCTCCGCGCACGATAGCTAAGAACCCCCGACCGCGGGTTGGATCACTCACCATTTACCTTTTCCCGCCTTCCACCTGGATCATCCTCTCGGTTAAAAATTCTAAGTCAAGACCTAGCCTCTGACGGTCTAAATCAACTCCCCGAATGATACTGTTCGTTTTGCATAAACTTCTTGAAGGTCGGGCCAGCCAAAATAGGGGTCTCTTTCCTTATCATCGGTCGAAGTCTTTCCTGCTCCGCACAAAGACTCCGTCCGATGAGGGACAATTGTAGATACCCCAATTTTGACCGTCCAGAGAGGCAGAAATACTTCAAGTAACACACGGAAATATCCCACAGTTGGACATCCAATAAAGAACCAAAGGTACGGAAACCGGAAACCCTAACCCTAGCCTTCACCTAAACCTAAACCGGAAACCCTAACCCTAGCCTTGACCTAAACCTAAACCGGAAAACCTATCCCTAGCCTTGACCTAAACCTAAACTGGAAACCCTAAACCCTAGCCTTGACCTAAACTTAAACCGGAAACCCTAAACCCTAGCCTTGACCTAAACCTAAACCGGAAACCCTGACCTAAACCTAAACCTAAACCTAAATCGGAAACCCTAACCCTAACTCTAAAAACCCAAAACCCTAGAACCCCAAGTCCCTGGCAAGGGGCGGCTAGCCCTAACTAGCCGCCAACTAGCTGCCCCACACTGGGCGGCTAGTTTACACTAGCCGCCCCCGTGGCCGCCCCTCTGGCCGACTTTGGGCCAGTCCCCTGGATGGGACATAAAGCAATATTAAATGTTGATCATTGCGACGGGTCAAGACCTTTAGCCGCCCCCTCTCGGCCGGATCAATCCAGTAACCGACCCAAACCACCGCTTGTCAGAGATGGGACGTTTGGCAGTCATGATAGGGGCGGCTACCTGGAAGTAGCCGCCATCCTGGGCGGCTAGTTAGAACTAGCCGCCCTTCACCTGGTCTCTGACAGAAGAACCAGAGAATGAATGAGAGGTCCAATCGAAGCCAACCCACTCCATTACCCTCGGGATATTTCCCTGCCACTCTTTTACTATAAATAGAGGGGTCCCAAGCCCAAATACAACATCACCAAAAAATCCACAACAATCTTCAACCACCAATCCACCATCCTCACTTGATCAAACCCTTCCACCACTAGAAATCCCAAGAGAGAGAGAGAGAGAGCCCCTTTTGTGAGAGAAACACCCATTCCCTACATAAAATACCCTCTCATCCCACCCTCCAGAAACCTGGGCTAAACCTAGCTTAGCCTCTGTCCAAAACCAAACCCATTTCCTACCGAAGTTCTGCCTAAACCAACCCAGACCCTGGATGGCTAACCCTAGCTAGCCGCCCCCTGGCCGACGGCTAAACACAACTAGCCGCCCCATATCCACACCCCATATCCACACCCTTTTGTCCCAAGACTCCTTTAGTCTAGCCCCGGAAGCAGAATAGGATACCTATTTTTCACCTCTGTGTACGGTATATCCGTGTCTCTGAGCGGAGACCCCACAAACTCCCCACGTAGGCGATCAAATCCGACCCAACCTTTTCCTGCTTTTAGAAAAAGCAGGTGGCGATCACACAAACCCCTGAATCCTCTTGAGACGCTATCGGGCGCCTCAACCAGGAACGACACCCCTCACTCTTCCGAGAAGACGATCCGACCGAGCCTGCCAGGGCACGCACCCGATCTGAATCCCCGAAGAACCCCCACACACGCACGCGCTCACCGCGCACCCCGCCGGGATCCGCTCCGACACGCCGACATCGGAGGCCTTCCCGACGGTACCGACAGTATCGTCAGGAGTACGCGGGTATCCTTGGGACGATGGAGGAGGAGATCCCGGACGCTTACGTAAGTTGAAAACCCTTCTCTTCTTCCTCGTTCTTCTTTGCTTGAATATTTTCTAAATAGTGTTTCTCTTGTGCAGGTTGAGTTGAATGCGATGGAGAAGAAACTTAAGACCGCCAATGAGCACCTTCAAGCGCGGGCCAGGTAGATAGAGGCGTTGCGGGTACAACGGATACGCTTGCAGGGCCAGGTCCAGGTCCTCGAGGCTCCGGTGGATGCTCTGTCGAGAGCGAGAGCCGATGGTGCTTCTTCTTCTTCCGCCCCCCTCCTTCCATTGTTTCCGAGCGAGTGCTCGAGCTGATGAGGGAGCTAGATGCGGCCCGGAGTGAACTAACGGCCACACGGATGGAGCTGGGCTAGGCGAGGGGTAGGGCTTCCCGGGCTGAGGAGGAGACGGACTGGCTGAGGTCCATGATGGCTTCGAGAGAGGAGGGGTTCATCACCCTAGGCCGTGAGAGGGACTCCCTCCAGATGAGGGTGTCGGAGTTGGAGGCTTCAGCGGGTGTTCCTGGAGGTTGATGGGAGACTTGGTTCGTTCTCTATAGGCTGCCGGGGACAGGGATCGAGAGGCGCTCAGGGCATCAGAGGCGAGGGCACGGGAGTTGGAGGAGAGGTTGAGGGCTGTCGAGGATCGGGCTAAAGGGACAGAGAGTCACCTCCGACAGAGATTGGAGAGGAGAGACAGAGATATGCAGCAAGTCCATCTCTAGGAGGCGACTATGAGGGGAAATTGGTTGGAGGGGGCTCCATGAACGAGGCGGACGTTGACCTTCTTCCGCTTGAGCCTGACCATTCTCTCTCGGCTTCCTTGGCTACTGGGGCCACCTTCAGCCGTGCTTCTCGTCCTTCAGCGTCTCGGAGTCGTGGGATATATGCTAGAGCTGCGTCCTCAGTTCGAGAGACTTATGCCGCTCCTGATGCTCCAGAGGTTCAGTCCTCTCCTCAGCCGCTGCTCCCTTCTCAGCCAAGCCAGGATGTTCCTCCCACTCAGCCTCCAGCGGGTGACGATACACCGAGGTATAGCTTCTTTGCGTCGTGGTTTTAGGTAGAAGAATGGTATATATGCAAGGAATTCATGCTTTTCTTCTTTTCCTTTTGACTCAGGTGATCATTTCAACGGCATGCAGCTCAAGACTTTGATGGGAGCGTCCGATGGATTTTTATTTTATTTTGATTTTAGTTTTAAGTAGGTTTACCTTTCTTTTTCCTGAATAATTTTCCCTTTCTTTCTTTGGTTTATGAACAAACATGGCTGTTTTAAACTTGGTTTATTGGTTTCAGTTTGGTCGTGTATGTGGAATAGTTTTTTTTAGGCTGTATGGGTGGATGAAAGGATGAATGGGTGTATGGTTTGGTGTATGATTTTCATTTCGGTTGTTATTTGATTCGTAGTTATATTGTTTTTATGTGCGTATGAATGTATGAAATGTGTGTGCACAGGTTTCGGGGGAGAATGTTTTCTATAGGTACCAAAGGAGTTGAAGAGTTGAAAAAGATGGGACTGACAGCAGGTTTTTTGGGCAGCAGGTAGGGGGCGGCTAGTGCAAACTAGCCGCCCAGTGAGGGGCGGCTAGAGCCACCCCCTTCCCGGGACATGCTTACCTGAAACCAAAGCTGGGCGGCTAGTCGTTTCTAGCCGTCTGGTGAGGGGCGGCTAGTCGGGTTTAGCCGCCCCTTGCTTGGGACAATTCTTCTGGTTTTGCTGCTCCTGCCTGCTGCTACTGAAAGCCTTTGTGACCGTTTCGACTTTTGAGATCTATAAAAACATCCTTTACATGGACCAAGTGTTAAATCTGTCTGGATTGCGCCCCTGCACTGACTTTCGAGCCCTTTCTTGCTTGAATTGTCAAGGGCTACAATCCATCTTAAGGTAAATGAAAAGATAATGCGAGAAAGTAAAGTGCGGGGAACCATGCTTTAGTACGCAAGGGAGGGATTCCAAGTGCGTGAGCGAAGAAACTCTTAGGTATGTGTGTAAGCGGGACAATTTCTTTTCAAGCATGTGCGGAAGGGCGTAGAATGGGTGTAGGTGGGGGTAATCTTATCATTGGTACGGGGGGTCAATTTTAGCATTTCAAGAAAATCGGATGCCTAGGTGTTTTGGAAAAGGAAAATGTGAATTTATGCGTAAGTATGAGTAGCATAAGTGGGCATTTTAATTCTTCAACGGTTTTCTTTTATGTGAGAGGGCTCTCGACCTTCTTAAGTAAAAGAAATCATCAAGTCCCTGTGGGGAAGCCTTTGTGGTCACCTATGTCCGAACCAGGGTCGTATTTGAAAGGTATAGGCTTTAGGTGTCGGTTTTCTAGGTTCATGGTTCTCAAATGCTTGATTGTTTTATTCTAAACATGCTGAAAAATCCATGAGTGTACCAGGAGTCAAGTTAAATATGCTTCCTTTGGATAGACAAGTTTCTAAGTGAACTCATGTGAGTGTGTGTAGTTGTAAACCTGGAAATGATCGACCTTTGGTCGAAATTTCACCTTTCCCGGTAGACATAGTTTAATTTTGAATCCCATTGCGAAAATAAAAAGGGGGGGGGGAGAATGGGGTAAGAGAAATATCTTCCTTTCAGGTAATATTTTAGAATTGTCCCAGTCTAGCATATGTCCTACTTTCTAGGTCCCTCTGGCTTTCTTCTTTTTACCACTTCTTTATTTTGGGTGGAAAGTACAGTCCGTTGTTTGGACCCTGTACTAGTATAGCCATTTGTTTGGCATATACTTGTGCGTAAAGGCGTGAAAGCCTGCTAAAATAGAGAGTTTAACCCGTTCACTTGGGTGTTATTTTTCTTTTGTTGGCCTCTCATTGCCTGATTTTGTTTTATTTGAGGGGGGGCTTTTCTGTTTTTCACCCGATTCTTTTCATGCTTCCCCTCTAGAAGTGTTTGTATAGTGCCAGAGCCAGTTTTGGGACATATGCCAGGTCTAGGTAACTCCTCATTTTGACCTGGGGTTAATACGAGTGGGGCAGAAATAAGGGAGGTTTGCTTTGGGGTTTTAAATTGTCCCAGTCTACGGGGTTGGCAATTTCTCTTCTATCAGGTAAACCTAGTCAGTTATACGTGTGTGAATGAAGTGGCATGATTTGGCGGAGATGTGTTCAAATAGATACGAGTTTATCTTTGAGAGTCTTATAATTCTATCATCAAGTACTAAACGCTGGAAATTGCAGGAAGAAAGAATAATAGTTCTCAAGTATTGAAAGCTATTCATGCATGGAATTTCTTTAGATAAAGTGCATTCCACGAACCTGAAACCTCGACTCCTTCGGCATCTACCAGGCGGTAGGCATTCCCGGAATAGGCATGGGTGATCACATAGGGTCTCTCCCATGTGGGTTGCAACTTCCCTCTTGGGTGTGAGGCTGTCTTGATGGCATGATTTGCTTGAGGCTGTCTTGATGGCATGATTTGCTTAAGTATTAATTCCCCGATTTCAAATTTTCTTTTTATTACCTTCTTTTCAAATGCCCTTGCCACCCTTCTTTGGTAGGCCTAGGCATGGTCTGCCGCTCTTAATCTTTTCTCGTCTATTAGTTTGAGGCGTAGTAGGAGTGCCTCTCTCCTTTCCTCAATTTGGAGGTTTTCTTCTAGTACTATTCTTAAGGACGGGACGAGGATTTCGTAAGGTACTACTGCTTCGGCCCCAAATGTGAGCGAATAGGGGGTTTGACCAGTGGGTGTCCTAATGGAGGTTCGGTATGCCCAGAGGGTGTCTACCAATTTATCAGGCCAATCGGTAGCCTTATGGGTTTCTACCATTTTCTTTATAATTTTGAGCAAGGTTTTGTTGGTGGCCTCTGCTTGTCCGTTCCCCTGTGGATAATATGGCGTGGAATGATGAAGTTCTATATGATTTTTATTGCATAGGTCTTGGAATTCTTGGGAGATGAACTGGGGGCCATTGTCAGTTATAATCACTTTGGGGGTGCCGAACCGTGCAAGGATGTGAGTGCGGACAAAACGAGCCAGGGTAGAGCTTTTAATTACTATATAGGACTCGGCTTCAGCCCATTTGGTAACGTATTCTGTAGCGGTGAGGATGAAGGCTTTATGGGTGGTGTTTTCTATAGTGTCCCGGAATGGTCCTATCACATCTAATGCCCACATAGAGAAGGGCCATGGTGAAGTCATGGGATGTAAAGAAGATGCTGGTGCGTGTATCTTGTTGGCATGGGTTTGACATTGGATACAACGCTTAACGTACTTGTTGCAGTCCCCTTCAAGCGTGGGCCAATAGTAGCCCATTCTTAGTACCTTTTTTGCTAGCATCTGGGCGTTGACGTGCCCTCTGCATACTCCTGAGTGAGCTTCTTCTACAATGGTATATGCTTCTTCGTCGTCCAAGCACCTGAGTAGTTCCCCATTGAAGGAGGCTCGGAAGAGTATCCCCCTCGGAGGCAGTATTTGACTGCCACCCTTTTAACTATTTTCTGGTCGTTGCTAGTAGCGTAGCTTGGGAATGAACCGTTTTCAAGGTAATTTTTGATGTCAAAGTACCAGGGATTTCCGTTGTCCATATCTCCTAGTTCAAGGGCTAGGATTTTCATGGTACTAGCATTTTTGTTGGTTTGGTTCCTTTTAAGGAGATCTCGAGTTTTATAGTTACAGAGTTCGGTGGAAGGTGTTTCCAGTCTCTGGATAGTGACTGTTTTAGATGTCCTAGATAAGGGGAAGGTGAGCGATGAGGCTAGAGAGGCTAGAGAGTCTGCAAGAATATTGCCAGTCCGGGGTATGAAAATGTGAGTAACCTCACGGAATTGTTTTAGTAGGACTATGGCTAGTTCTCTTTACGGCTTCAGTTTTGGGTCTCTAGTCTGATCATTTTTAAGAGTTTGGTGGATCACTAAGAGGGAGTCCCCAATAATGTCTAAACTTTTAGCTCCTAGGGCTAGGGCTGCCTTCAAACCTGCTATTAGGGCTTTGTATTCGGCAATATTGTTGGTGGCGTTAAACGTGAGCTGGAACGCTCGTGGGATAATGACGCCTTCGGGGGAGATTAGTGCTATCCCTATTCCCTTTCCCTTTTGGTTGACCGCTCCGTCGAAGTATAGCGTCCATGTCTCTCTATTCTTTTCTTCAATAAGCGCAAATATTTCTTCGTCTGGGAAGTCAGTTTTTACTGGTTTGTAATCAGGGAGGGGTGGTTGAGCGAGGTGGTCAGCGATAGCTTGCCCTTTGATGGATTTTTGAGTGGTGTACGTGATGTAAAACTCGTTTAACTGTACTTGCCATCGGGCTAAGTGTCCAGTTAATACGGCTTTCTCGAATAGAAACCTTACTGGGTTTATTTTTGCAAAGTATTTGACTTTGTGGGCAAGAAAGTAATGTCGCAACTTTTGGGAAGCCCATACTAATGCTAGACAAGTTTTTTCTGTAGGAGGGTAGGCTTTTTCGTATTCAATCAGGGTTTTACTCAGGTAGTAAATGACCTTTTCCTTTCTTCCCATGTCGTCGTGTTGTGCAAGCACTGCACCAATGGCTTCTTTAGTTGTAGCTATATAGAGGAGCAGGGGTCGTCCGGGCACTGGAGCCGAGAGGACCGTGGGATTAAGAAGGTACTCTTTCAAATTATCAAAGGCCTTTTGGCATTCACTATCCCAACTAAACCTGACTCCCCCTTTTAGTAGTTTGTAAAAGGGGCAACATCTTTCAGCATGTTGCGAAATAAATCTCCTAATAAATTGCAACCTTCCTATGAGCCCCCTTAATTCTTTTAGGTTCTTAGGTGGGGGCATTTGGGTGATGGATTTTTCCTTGGTCGGATCTATTTCGATCCCCTTTTTACTTACCATGAATCCCAAGAGTTTCCCAGAGGAGATACCAAAGCGACATTTCTTTGGATTCTTTTTAAGTGAAAATTCTCTGCATCTCTGTAGCACTTGCCTAAGTATGTCTGCATGTCCTATTCGAGTCCTAGATTTAACTAAGATGTCATCCACATATACTTCTACTAGTCTGTGCATCATATCATGGAATATTGAGGTCATGGCCCTTTGATATGTTGCACCCGCATTTTTGAGCCCGAAAGGCATCTCTATGAGCAGTAAGTTCCCCAAGGTGTGGTAAAGGAAGTCTTTTTTTGGTCTTTCTCTGCCAAGCGGATTTGGTTGTATCCAGAAAAGCCATCCATAAACGAGAGCATCTCATACCCTGCCGTGTTGTCGACAAGGAGGTCAATATGTGGGAGTGGGAAGTCATCCTTTGGGCACGCTCGATTGAGGTCCCTGAAGTCGATGCATATCCAGATCTTTCCATCCTTCTTGGACACTGGAACGATATTTGCTACCCAGTTTGGGTATAAGACTACCTGGATAAATTTAGCCTGGTGGAGTTTGTCCACCTCATCTTTGATTTTTAAAGCCACCTCGGGATGAAGGCGCCTCAGTTTTTGTTTTACTGGCTTTGTGTTTGGTTCTAAGATTAACTGATGTTCGACTAACGAGGTATCGAGTCCAGACATGTCCTTGTAAGACCATGCAAAGACGTCTTTATACTCATGTAATATTTTAACCAAGCCCTCTCTCTCATCGTGTTTTAGTCCTTTGCTAATTGAAATGATTTTGGGGTCAGCCTCTGTCCCTAGGTTTAGCTCCTCTATCTTCTCATCTGCTTCTTCTGTCTTTTCATCGAACCTTTGAAGGCTCTGCTTGAATTCTTTAGATAGGTCTTCTTTTTCTTCATCGTCCTCATCAGAGATTTCGAAGACCCCTAGACCATCGTCTAGGTTCTCTATGTTATCTTGGTCTGGTTCTTCTATAACTGCTATTGATTCAAATTTTTCTAAACCTAATATGGCCCTGCTATACCTTTCTAAGTTGCTAATGATCTGGTCAGGTATTTGACTCCTAGTAGGTATGACTGTTTTGGATGAGGCACGAGGGTTGGGACTTTTAGCTTGACTGGCTAGACGCTGTAGTTTATTCAGGAGATCAGAGTCATCGCTAAAGGGGTGCCACGCCGGGGTGAAGTCATCCTTGTCGAACAGGGATCCTAGGGTTTTGGTTTTCATTTTTCTTTTGACCAGAAAAGACACTTATTATTTACAACCTACTGGATTGGTGGAAGTGTTTCAACCGACTTTCCTCCAGCAGCTGGCGCTCCTTTATTGCGATGCTTGAGCACTGCGAGAAAAGGAGGTTGGGTCAGCTGGAGTTTTATCGTCTGCCGGTGAGTGTGTGTTTAGGCGTTTATCAGGGTGTGGGAATAGCCATTCTAGGGAGCCAGAGAGATAGTCTGACTCTCTTTCCTGGATAGGGTCCAGGGGTAGGGGCATACGACCTCTTTGGCGGGCTCTACGATTATTCCTCTTACAAAATGTTCGTACAACCTCCAATTGTATTTTTCCTTTAATTTAGGGTGGTGCTTGGATGAGCCGATACCCCTTTTATCTAGCCATGCTGGGAGTTCGATGGGGTCCAAGATCCCATTTTTTTGTCCCAAGGTTCCCCCGGGGAGATAACCCATGGCCCCCATTATATGCCAGCCAGGGTTCTTAAGTCTAGGGTGGCTTGCCTCTGTGGTAACGGAGAGAGTGTTCTGGGGATTTAGCCAATCGGCTGGGAAATCTAAGATGTGGACGGTGGCTTCTATGGGTTTTGAGTTACTGGTTTTTACAGCGATGGTTTCATTATCGGCGAACCTCGATTTAGGTCCTTTGATCGCATCCCCTTGTATTTTGATTATCCGACCTCCCAAGGGGAATTTCAAACATTGGTGTAGGGGAGAGGAGATCCCTTTTATGGATGCTAGCCATTTGCGTCCTAGGATCATATTATAATCTGAATCCATTTCTAGGACATAAGCTTTAGCCCTAGTTTCTAGCGGCCCTACTTTTAATCGGAAGTCTTTAAAGCCTAGAACCGGACGAGCCGTTTTGTCATAGGCAAATATACAGGTGTCTGTTTCGAAGAGGGTAGTTATGCGTCCGTTAATGCGCTCGAAGGTTTGTAGCGATATGAGGTTTACCCCTGCTCCGGTGTCAATTAGAACTTTATCCACTGAGTATCCTTCGAGGTTAATCGTTATGCATAGGGTTGAGGTGCTAATGACCTTATCATGAACCTCTTCTTTAGGTCTAAAGGTTATGATGGGCCCTAGTCCTGCGGTGGCTAGAGCTATTGGTACGCCTAGGGTAGAGATTTGTGGGTCGACTTGGATTCTTTCTAGGAATATTCTTAGAGCTTGCTAGTGGTGTTATGAGGTTTCGATTAGCTCTAAAATGAAAATTTTTGCGGGGATTTTTCAGAGTTGGTCTACGATGTCGATCTTATCTCCGGCGCGGGGTTCCTCAGTTTCTGTTTCAGGCAGGGCGTGTCTATAAGAGGGGACAGCGTTGAAAATTATGCCTGCTCTAGTAGTATGATGGTTCAGAGCGTCAATGGTGGCTCGGTGGTTTTGTTTTGATAGGTATGGTCTTCATTAATTGGTGAGGGGGATAACAGTTGGAGTTTTTTAGGGAGGGAGAGCTTTGCGGGTCTGGGGAGAATGGGGGAGGGGACTGGTAGGACGGGGGAAAAGGCTGGTAGGATTAAGCCACCCGGGATGATTCTGGGTGACTCTTCGTGGTCAGCGGCTTTTATGGTGTAGACACATTCACAGCTTAAGCTCTCTGGTTCTTCCAAGGGAGCCTTAATGGCTGGCCTTGGGTCTTGAGTTGTGGCTTCAACGGGGCTGGGGGTTTCTGGGGCTGGCTTGACTTCTAGTGATTTTGTAACTAGGTTGTTTTTGAGTCCCCTGATGGTGGCCCAGTCTAAGCGCCTCTCTTCATCAAGGTTGTAGACAATGTCTCTAAATGAGGAGCATTGTTCGATGGTGTGGCAGTGATGTCGGTGATACTGACAAAAGCGAGTGGGGTCGGCACTGATAGGCGAAGGTCTAGCCATGGGTAAGGAAATGCCATTGACCTTTAACAAGGCTCTGAAGATGCTCCCTAGGGTTTCTGGAATGGGAGGATAGCTGTCTCTTCTGTTTGACCATCTCGGGCCGTAGAAGGAGAAAGGTGCAGTCTTATCACGGGGGTTCTCTAGGGGTTATGCCTTGCGTTCTTGGGGGGGGGTAGGATAGAAGGGTCTCCTGTTCTGGTCCTGGTTTTGGATTGAGGGGGCCTGAATTGGGGAATCATGGGTTGCGGGGTTTTGTTGTATCGGCACGGGGACTGGTATCGATCGAGTAGCGAAATTCTGGTGGATTGGCCGAGGCGGTGCATACCCGGATGAATCGGACGTGTACTGTCTCAGAGCCGTTCCTCGATCAGGAACTCATGCTCCGTTCGGGTAGAGTGCCGATACCTGGGTAACAATCCCCTCTACCGTGGGGGTTCTTGCCTTACGAGGCGGTTGTCCAACCCTATGGCTGATAGGTGGGGACGGGGTTTGGACTACTGGGGCTGCACAACGGGAAATCCTGTTGTGGCGGTCAATTAGAAGCTGATACGTAGTATAGTCTCCGTACGAAAGGCTCGTACGAAGCTCTGGACTCAGGCTCTATAACATCCTGTCAATTTCTTGACATTCTCTGAGTTGCAGGCCGGTTCGGTGGACGAGTGTGCGCCACCGAGACACGTATTGTTCAAATTCCTCTCTAGGCCTCATTCTCTCTACGGTTAAATCTGAAATAGAGGGGGTTCTGATCCTCTGGTAACCATAGCGGCCTAAGAACTTCTCGCTTACAGCCGAGAAATTCGACAAGTGATCTATAGGGAGGGTGGAGAACCATTGTACTGCTTCTCCTTCTAATGATTTCTGGAAGAGGAAGACGAGCAAAGGTTGATTATCTAGAAAGGGGTGGGCGTCTAGATAAAAGGCAGTTAAATGGATGTCTGAGTCTCCACGACCGTTATACCAGCGGAATTTGGGGATTTTGAATCCCTCCGGTAGGTGGACTGACGGGATTTGTCTCTGGTTATGTAGAGACATATGCTTGGGGGCTGTGGGACCAGTCTTGGAGAGGATTCTCCGGATGGTTTCATCCAGTGTTTCTCCCTTGGGAGGGCTGCCTAGCGGTCCTGGGTTTGGGGTGGCCTGGTAAGGGCCTGGGGTGGAAATGGTTGGGAATATTGGATTCGCGGGGGAAAAGGGGGTGAACGAAAAAATGCTCGGGTTGACCGAGTGACTGGGTGTGAACGGGGTTTTGGGAATGGCCTTAGGGGTTTCGACAGGGGCCTCCTGTCTCAAGGTTTTGACCTGACGGTAGTCGGCGAGGTAATGAAACATGTCCTCTACGGATTGGTATCCTAGACTGGCCATCTTTTCCTCTAGATGTGTCGAATTGCGTGGCTTGACACTCTTGGTGGATTCTTTCCTCTAGTACCTCCTCCTCTATACGGGATTCCATGACGTGTGAAATGATTCAAGGGAATGAATGCAGATATAAAGCAGTAAATAAAGCGGTAAAGGATTGCACAGTGGTGTGCGGCTTACAAAGCAGTAAAGGATTGCGCAGCGGTATGCGGCTTACAAAGCAGTAAAGGATTGTGCAGCGGCGTGCGGCTTACAAAGCAGTAAAGGATTGCGCAGCAATGTGCGGCTTACAAAGCAGTAAAGGATGCTTTGATGCGAGGTAGAGGAGGATCTGATTCGAGGGGTGGGAAACTCTAACCTTCCTAGAGGGTTGATAGCATTCTAGTCAAGCTTGTAAAAGGGGGCAGAAGAGGATTACCTTTTGTTATTTTTCACGAGGGAGGTCCCACCGTGATCGCCAGATTTATCAGTGTGTCGAATTCTCCGATTTGTGTCAGGAAGGATCCGGCGGTGCGCGGGTGCGTGCGTGTGTGGGGGTTCTTCGGGGATTTGGATCGGATGCATGCCCTGGCGGGATCGGTCAGATCGTCTTCTCGAAAGGGTGAGGTGTCGTTCCTGGTTGAGGTGCCCGACAGCGGCTCAAGAGGATTCCAGGGTTTGTGTGATCGCCACCTGCTTTTTCTAAAAGCAGGAAAAGGTTGGGTTGGATTTGATCGCCTACGTGGGGGAGTTTGTGGGGTCTCCGCTCTGAGACACAAATATACCGTACACATAGGTGAAAAATAGGTATCTTATTCTACTTCCGGGGCTTGACTAAAGGAGTCTTGGGACAAAGGGGTGCAAGTGGGGTGTGGATAGAGGGTGGCTAGTGTGATCCAGCCGTCGGGTATGGGGCAGCTACTAGAGTTTAGCCGTCCGGGGCCTGGTCTGGTTTGGGCAGAACTTCGGTAGGAAATGGGTTTGGTCTTAGGACAGAGGCTAAGCTAGGTTTAGCCCAGGTTTCTGGAGGGTGGAATGAGAGGGTGTTTTTGTGTGGGGAATGGATTTTTCTCTCACAAAAAGGGGCTCTCTTTCTCTCTCTCTTGGGATTTCTAGTGGGGGAAAGGAATGGATATCAAGTAGGTTGGAATTTGGTGGATGTGAATTGATGGCTTATGGATTTAGGCTTGGGACCCCCTCTATTTATAGTAAAAGAGAGGCAGGGGAATATCCAGGGGATAATGGAGTGGCTTGGCTAATAGTGTATGTGATTAGACCCCTCATTAATTCTTTGGTTCTTCTGTCAGGACTAGGTGAAGGGCAGGTAGGCCTAACTAGCCGCCCAGGATGGGGCGGCTACTGCCTGGTAGCCGCCCCTATCATGACCTGTCAAATGTCCCATTTCTGACAAGCGGTGGCTTGGGTCGGTTACTTGGGTTGATCCGGCCAAGATAGGGCGGCTAAAGGTCATGACCCGCCGCAATGATCAGCATTTAATGCTACTTTATGTCCCTTCCAGGGAAGCGGTTCAAGGTCGGCCAAGGGGGCGGTTTGTGCTAACTAGCTGCCTGGTATGGGGCGGCTAGTTAGGTCTAGCCGCCCCTTGCCAGGGACTCAAGTTTTTTTGGGTTTTAGAGTTTTTCTTAGGTGGGGATCTGGTTTGGGCCAGGGTCTGGTTTAGGGTAGGGTTTAGGGTTAGGGTTAGGGTTTCCTGGTTTAGGTTAGGGCTAGGGTTTAGGGTTTGGGTTTCCGGTTTAGGTTATGGCTGGGGTTAGGGTTTCCGGTTTAGGTTAGGGCTAGGGTTAGGGTTTCCGGTTTCCTGAACTTTGGTTCTCTACTAGATGTCCAAATGTGGGATATTTCTGGGTGTTACTTGAAATATTTCTGTCTTTCTGGACAGTCAAAATTGGGGTATCTACAGTGAGCTCGCCTTCGAGGTTGGTGACCATGTCTTTCTGAAGGTGTCCCCGTCGAAGGGCATCTTCGTTTCGGTGTGCGGGTTAAGTTGAGTCCGCGTTTTATTGGGCCGTTTCTCATCCTGGAGCGGATTGGAGAGGTGGCCTATCGCCTTGCCTTGCCCCCACAGTTGGCCCAAGCCCATGACGTCTTCCATGTCTCGCAGCTGAGGCGTTACGTCCACGATCCTGCTCACGTCATCCCGTTTGAGCCGCTCGTCCTCGAGCCGGACTTGTCATTCGTGGAGCAGCCGATCGAGATCCTAGACCGACGCGAGAAGAGGATCCGCACCAGGGCCATCTAGTTGGTTAAGGTGCGTTGGCAGCACCGTTCTGGTGCCGAGGCCACCTGGGAGCGCGAGGACGCCATGCGTGACGCATATCCACATCTTTTTCCTTCTTAGATGTTTTTGTATTAAATTTTGTAGACAAAATTTCCTAAGGGAGGAAGAATGTTATATATGTGTCACATTTTAGCCTATGGGTAACCTTTGGGTCATTTCTGACCATTTTTGAAATTTTCTTTTTTCAATCGGAACCGCTAAAATTTTAGTTTTTAGCTATCTGCATGAGTTAAAGTGCTCTGATTGAAAATCTGACTGCATATTATGGGTCCTGGTACCATTTTATACCACCCATAAAAATTTCATCGAATTCCGGTAACGTTTTAAAAATTATGCAGTTCTGAGCCGTATCCAGGTTTTCTTCGAACTGATTCATTAGGTGGAATAGTGTTGAGATATTTATGTGGTTATGGTGACCTTGGGTAAGCTCACCCCCCTTGCTTAGCCACCAAGTAAACACTTGGTTATTTGGGTTGAGAGGGGGTAAGGTTAGGCTTAACCCTACCCCCCTTTTTTTCCACTCCTCTCACCCACGTTTTGGGGGTCTCTCTCTCACTCTCATTTGCTCTCTCTCTCACTCTCGATGAATGCATGCATGTTGTTACCTAGCTTGCTAAGCGTGTAATCATGTCATGTTAGATATTGAATGTTAGGGATTATATGTCCATATATCATGTATAGGAGCCATATATGCTACATATATCATGTATAGGAGCCATAACCCCCACTATGCACGTCCCCGCTTAGTTAATTTGATTAATGTATACGATTGTGCATAGAATAGCATGTCCTAAACAATATATTGTTGTATTGTATCAATTCATTTAAGATGCTCCATAAATAACATTCCATGTCGAATCATATGTTGTTTTTAAATAAATGGCATGCCTTGGGCCATGGATCTTGCCTAATGGAATTAGGCAAGTGTATGACCACCTAAGGGGTCATACCATGGCATTGACACTTAGAATACAATGTTTTCCCCGCATCTGAGTTATGCGCCCTGGAGGGAATTCAAGAGAATTCGTTGCGCTTATCGGGGTTTAATAACCGATGATGACGGATCCATAGGGATCGTATTCGCGTGTGTCGAGTGTTCTTCCCTTCGTCAGCTCCGTGTAGAGACTGCCCGGCGTAGTAAAGTCCGGTGGGGTGCTCCCAGATACTACTCATGACGCGTGTTGGTGTGCCCATACGGCTGAGGTAGCGGTCATGAGAGGCTACCCGGTAGAGGCCAGAACCCTGTGAGGTGCTCCTAGGTACTATTCACGACACTTGTTGGTGTGCCCATATAGCAGAGATAGTGGACGTGGGAGGCTACCAGGTAGTAGAGGCCACACCGGAAGAGACTACCGGATGACGAACGCTGTAGAACAGTCAACTTCTTCCCCAAGAGCCTATGTCACCCTGAGGAGGGGGTGAGGGTGAGGATGTAATGGGTCGGCGTTGGTTCGATCTGCCAGTTTGTGCAATTTCCCAAAGCCTAGGTCATCCTTAGGGAGGGTGAGGGTGAGGGTATTGCTCCCAAATCCTATGTCACCCATCGGGGTGAGGGTGAGGGTTAGTGCAGTTTCTCCCAACAACCTAGGTTACCCTTCGGGGTGAGGGTGAGAGATTTGAATGATTATTTGGATGTTATATGAGTTATGATGCATGAATTGTTCCATTCACTGAGCGTGTGGCTCACCCCTCGCATATGTTTTCTCCAGTTGTCGCGGACCCAGATCCGAAGGAGGAGCTCCTGAGGCACGGTACGAGTAGAGGACCAGCGTTCGCGTTGGATGTCTTGCAAGTGAGAGGCCATCAGCATCCCCTTTTTCCTTGTATGTATTCTACTTGTGCTTCTGCACAGTATGTGGATTATTGATGTCTTTTGTTGTGTATATTGGCTCACACAGGACAGTTTGATTGTGTACTCTAGTATGTAAATATGTCTTTGAATTACAGACTTAGTCGTTTAAGCTTCCGCTATTTGTATATATTTGATGTCAGTTACGTGGTTATTGCTTTATTGCCTTGTTTATTGTGGAGTCTTTATTTGACCTCGTGTATGGATTACTGATATCATATATATATTTGCCACGTCTTGGCGATGGCCGCTCTGGGGTGTGACAACTTAGCATTGTCATTCGTTAATTATCCACTTGTTTAGGGAATCTAATTCCATATGCTTGTACTTATTGATAGCTAATGAATGGGTCTCACTATTATCTTGTGCATATAGTGGAATCATGTGATTGATTTAGGAAATACAGTTAATTCTTGAATGCTAGGTTCTTTGGACATGTGGTCCATGCACCTTGTTGTGACAGAAAATCCCATGTGATAATTGTGTATATGTTAAATTGTTTGGTCTTATCTGTGATAAGCATATCTATGATATGTTGTTATCAGGATCATACCTTATTTTAGTATGCAAATGTAGTAATTATCTGCCCTGCATTCGCGTAATGCATCTGTATGGTAATTCAAGAGAATTCATTAGCATTGTTAATTGCTAGATGATTATAGTTGATCCTTGATGATCGTATTGCGAGTGTGGAATGCTTCTCCCCTACCTCATATCCGCGTTGAAGCTACCCGATGTTGGAGCTATCCTGGATTGTGCCTCCACATCGTAGGATGTCCAGTGTGTATTTTGATATCGTTTTGGCATCGGACCTACCTTGGATGACTGCCAGGAAGAGGGCTACCGGAAGATCAAGAGAGTTAGCGAGTTGATTTCTTTTTCCAATAGTCCCATGTCACCCCTAGGAGTGAAGGTGAGGATGAGGTTAGAGTGTTTTCCTCTCCATATCATCGTGCGTCAAAGCCGCCAGGGAGAGGGCTACCGGATGATATCACAAGCGTGGAGTACTGTTTTCCTACATCATCGTGCGTCGAAGCTACCCGGTGTCGAATCTGTCTTGCGATATGCCACCGTATCATTGGGAATGCCCAGAGTATGATGTGACTACCATACGAGGCTTAAGTACCAACCACGGGTGATGCCGTATCGTTGGGAATGCCCAGAGTATGATGTCACTACCGTACGAGGCTCGAGTACTGACCATGGATGACCACCAGGATGAGGACTACCCAGGAGAGGGCTACTAGATGATGCGAGGTATTGTAACGTATTATATATCGATGTGGATAATCTTTGTAGCGTTGTGGTAGTTTGTGATACTACACGTTACTGTTAATGGATTAGTCGTTTCCCAATTGCCCCTTTCCCCCTTTCAGGGTGAGGGTGAGGTGAGATCACGTCTCCACATGACATTTATCTGTTGGGGTTCTCTCGTCTATGTCTTTCCTTAGATGAAAAAAATGTGCTAATATTATATTATATATATAAAACTTGGATTCTTGCAACTCACTGAGCTTGTAGCTCACCCCTCGTGTGTTGTTTTTCCACCAGGGGCCGAGTTGGGCGTGGAGCTGGAGTATACCTGAAACATGGTTCATGCGTGGAGCGTCCCGTCTTTTAGTTGGCTAGTGCGAGGCTGTCAGCAATCCTTTTTTTTTTCCAGTGTATGTATTTGGACTAGACTTGGGTTCTCAGAGGACAGTGATTGTGTATTCGAGTCTGTAATAGTATTTTGATTTATAGACTTATTTGTATTTTATACTTCCACAAATTTAATTGGCTATCGCTTCCCTGTTGCTTTATTACCTTATTTGATCCTTGTTGATTATTGTTCAATTTTATTTGGAGTTGTTATTGGCCTCTCATGTATGACTCCTGATATTTTATGATTGGTACAGTCCTGGGGACAGCCGCTCTGGGGCGTAATACTATTGTTTTATGAAGCTTTGAATTCTATTTGGCTTCTTACCTTTTGCATGGGGAGTGTTGTGTTTCACCATTTCTTTTTATCCTTTTATTATGTTCAACTTCTTATTTCATTGAATAATGTTAAAGACTTCTTAGTGTGGCTATTTATAGAAATGATATAATTCTTCATGCAGCAAGGGGAGGAAGAAACAAAATTTTCTTTTATGAGAGAGATTTTATGAGAGAGAGTATAATTTGTTTGTATTCAGCTATACTGAAACCATGTTATTAGAAAAAGGAATAATTTATGATAGAATATAGATATGATCCACCTGATGTGTTAGGTAGGTTCTGAAATTGAAAAGATTCCACAATAGCTATGAAAAAATTGATGAAGATCCTCGCACATCGTGATGCAATGCAACGGGCCTTCATCCAGCAGGAATATAGGAGCATGTACTCGGATGACCTCACCAAACGTTTATCTAAAGAGCTAAGTGGAAAGCTTGAGGTACTGGAAGATCAAATTTGTCAGTCCCTTGTGGTTGTCTTGGAAAATTGTTACTGTCATGGGTCCTATTCTAGAAACCAGGACCGGAAGAGAGAAGAATTGATTACTTTCAATTTTATTCTTGTAGATTATGTATTTCATTTTGCCAATTTAGCATTGGATGACTTTATTATAATCACACTATTGATTTATGTAACTCAGACTGCCGTCTTGCTATGGATGCATGATCCAGCGGGACGTGATGCCACTACTTCCATTTGCTCATAGTTGTAAAGTTGTTGAAGTTTTTCATTTGCATTTTTTTAGTCATGAATTAGGATGTTCTTGTCATGAATTAGGTGGATGGAATTGGCATGGGTTCATATTACATTTTAAATACTTTTCATCAATCACTTTTGCAGGTTACATATGAAATTTTTTTAAAAATACAATTGAAGAAACAATGAGAAGTTGAAAAAAATTATTTACGGCGATTTAAGCATGTCGTAGAAGCCCAAAAAATAAAAATAAATTTTTTTTTGCGACAGCGAGTTTATCCATCGCAAAAAATGTAGTTTACATAGCGAGTTTTTTTGTGACGGTAGAAAAACCGCTATAAAAGGTATTTACGACGGCTCAAAATTGCTGCTAATCTTTTACATTTGATACGACGGAGCCCAAACCATCGTAGAACCGTCGCAAAAAGGCATTTGCGACGGTTACGAAGACTATTTGCGACGGTTTAAAGCCGTCGCAAAGCATGTTTTTCTTGTAGTGACAAGAACATACACAGTTTTAATAAATGTTTATTATTAAATCTCTGTTCAATATATATCTCATCTCTACCATATCAATATTCTCGTGTCCTATAATTTTCAATTCAAATCTCATAAAAAGAAAAATTTAAAATTAAATGATAGTCATGGTTTGACCAATCTTACTTTGGTCGAACCCAGTAAAAGAAAAACAAGAACATTAAAATTTTAAATTTAATCAATTCACCTTTTTAAAATTAATAATTTTTTTGAACCTACTATTAATAATGATTGTTTGAGCTGAGAAGTTCTTAAATTATAAAAGATCAATTTTCCTCTTTTTTTTTTCTAACATGGAAGCTACATTGGACACTGGGATCCGATCAAAACTGTATATGTTGAAGTGACTTGGGGTCCCACAAATACCAATTGTACATGGAATCCCAATGTACGATTATGACAAATTTTCCCAACATATGTTACAGGTTGTGGCCTGGAACACACTAAAAAGACAATGATTGCTACAGGTTGTGGCCTGTAACACACTATAGATGATCCGAACCCCATTTGGAGCTCAAATCCTGCCCTGTGAAAAGGAAGTGAAAGTATCTGGGATTTTTGGCTGCAAAAGGGGCATGTAGACAAACCATGGTTGGGACCAAATGCTTTATTTCTCATTTATTTCATTACTGACAAAACACATCCCAACAAGAATAATAAGAGGGCAGTTGTGTGTGAGAAAGATAGACAGAGGTGGGTTTTTCAATGGAGAATGATATTTTGATTGTTGGAGCTGGTATTTGTGGCCTTGCAACTGCACTTGCACTTCACAGGTGAGTTCTTAACTTGTTTTCCTTTGTTTTTGTTTTTTTTTAACTGTGAGCTGATATTGGGAAATGTGTACTGAATGCTTTTAAACAAAAAAAAAGTACTATTTCTTAAATATTTACTTTTAATTGAAAAAGGAAAAGGACAATATTTGTATATATAGTCCCATGTGTCTTCAATGAGATACATGTTTTTATTAAATGAAGTATGCAATTTTCATTTTTTTTTTCAAATGAGTTTCATATGATTCATTCGAATATATATGTGTGTTATTTTTAAATTATTTAAAAAAAAAATCAAAACATGTGGAGAGTGCATGTGAAGTTGTACAAGAGACTATTCATAACATTTTCTTTACAAATAAGTTTTCCCTTTCTCAAAAGATTCAGTTTTAGGATTGATTATTAGTTTTCATGTTAAGTTACTGATACAGAGACAGACCCATGTAGTACTCATGTTTTGATTTTTTTTGTTGTATATGTGAATAGTACCTATGTATCTTCATAGAAAAGAAATATTCATTCCAATGAATTTATTATCAAAATTGATTCTTAGATAATAAGTTCCAAATGGTGTGTTTAAAATTTAGTTTTTGAATTAGAATTTGATTTTCATGTGCTAAAAGATTGAAACGGTTTTATGAAAAGTTTGCTTACATGTAACTTCTATGAAAAAATACTGATTGAAAGCAACATTTATGGAAAAACTATTTTTGAAAATTAATTTTAGCATTTCCTGATTTGCACCAAACTCTTTCTCAATCGCGTGGTTCATTAATTTACAAGTTTGTGGCTACTAATTGCCATTTTCATATTAACACATTATAAAACTATGTGCAGGAAGGGCCTCAAAAGCATTGTTCTTGAAAGATCAAATGCTTTACGATCAGATGGAGGAGCACTTTCGATGTACAACAATGGATGGCACGTTCTTGATCAGCTTGGCATAGCAACAGAGCTTCGCGAAAATGCTGTTCGCTTAGAATCGTAGAGAGCCAAGCATTGCTATTACGATTACTTCATTTTTAATTAAGCATGTCATGGTATCTAATTTTCTTGATCAATAACCAGTTCTTCCAATTTTTCTTAATCAGTATAAATGATGTTTTTTCTGGACACTGGCAAAACCGTGGAAAGAAGATTAACAGGGTAAGCCTTATTAGTACTTATGAGATGAATTGTTGAATCCATTTTTTAATCTCCTCTGTTCTTAGATTAAATCATTCATGCATAATTGTTCAAACAAAATTTTATTTTATTGTATCAAAAAGGAGTTTTGGTCTGATAAAGGTCTGTCAGAGTAACAGATGAGATGCTCTATTTTAAACACCTAAAGGATCCATGCGAAGTTTGTTAATGGTGCCACACGTAGATGACTCAAAATTGTTTAAGATAAACATTCGTGATCTTTCATGTAAATCTCAATTAAAATGACAGTTTTTCCAATGAAATTTTATCACTGATATAGTGCTCTCTTATTAGCCAACAAATTGAATAATAATTTGTATTTCTTACAGAGAATCTAGACTCATTGAAAATATTTATGATTTATGTGTTTGTATTATTTTTCTCTCTCCTTCATTGAAGTATACAGTTTGTTACAATATGAGACCGATGCACTCTATTACACATAAACTAGTTTTTATACACAGGAAAGAAGAGCTTCGTTGCATGAAAAGGAAAGATCTCATCGAAGCGTTGTTTAATGCCATTCTAAAGGAGTATATCCGCTATGGATGCCCAATAAAGATGGTGAAAACAAATTCAATGACTTCATTTCCAGAGATCTATTGCAGTGATGGAAGTATCATTAAACAAAGGTATAATAATGAATCAAGGCTTCCACCTCTACCTAAATTTACATGTACTAAAGTCTTTAAGTTTAGATTGTTACAATGGCTCGTACCATACATTTTTATATAACAGGTGCTAATAGGATGTGATGGAGTGAACTCTGTAGTTGCAAAGTCACTGAAGCTGACAGATCCCAAATTCATGCCAATCTGGGCAACAAGAGGCTTCACAAGTTATCTTAACGGTCATGGTTTGGAGAACAAGCTTACACATGTGATACGAGACACTGTCGATTTCGGCCATCTTACAATCACAGATAACCGGGTCAATTGGTTCATAGGTCGACCAGTGCTTCCTACAGGTGACTAATCAACTTGATATGCCATCTTTTAATATTTTCAATTGGTTTTTAATGACTTTATAGCAGACCCCTCTTATGACCTTTACCACTGACTAGCTTATTATCAATTTGGGGTTTTGATTTGGTCAACATTGGATCCATCAGGGTTGATCAGTTTCTAACATGAGACTGATATGTGGACAACTCACTTGTTAGGCACATTAGACAATCTTTGATGGGAGATAATGATCATGAATAGAACAATTCCCAAGTGAGGTATATTTTGAGGGGAGATAGACCTGGATGGTTTGGTTCCATTCAGATGTAGTTTAGTTCGATTCATTAATTATTTGGCCCAATTTAAGATTTACATAAACTGAGCTCAGTTAAATGTAAGTCCATGCTCAATTTAGTACGAAAGTTATCCGGTTCAATTCAATGCTTGAAAAATAATGATTTCTTGTCACATTATATAATTCGATTCATGATTTGTTCAGCTTAATCATGAAGGTTTTTGATTCATGAAACTTGCATGTGTGTTGTCCATATGTCATTTCACCATTGGGGACTGATCAACTCTTGAAATGAATGAATCGAACCTTTTCTTAATAGAATGATAGAGGTACCCCCTCTTTAGTGAAGGGACCTAAGTTCGAGTCTTGTCTCTGCTGATAGGGAAAGATATTTGACCAGGAAAAATATTTACCAACTAAATAAAAAGGAACTCTTGGAATGAACATTAGATGAAAGAGAACAAAGTCCACTGAGTAAGAAAGAATGGGAATCTATGCCAAACACCAATGTCATATATCAGTAAGATAAGCCACTACAATAAATTCAAAACATGCATGGATAAGAAGAATTACTCAAAAGAAAATTATGATAAAGAAAAAATGATAAATACAATGATAATCCATAACTAAACATCATCAATGCTATAATACTTATAATCAACCTTATAAATTCCTTAGTGATTAATATGCAGATTATGAAAAACAAGACCACCCTGAACTGATCATGAAATTAACATTGGATGCACTGAAGGTCTTCCCCAAGGAATTCATCGACACGGTGAAGCAATGCAACCTCAAATCCTTCTACGTCACTCAGATAAAATATCGCGCCCCCTGGGACCTGTTCTTCACTAGCTTTCACAATGGAACCACCACGGTTGTTGGGGATGTCATGCACGCAATGGGGCCATTCCAAGGCCAAGGAGCTGGTTCCAGCCTAGAAGATGTGATCGTGTTGGCGAGATGCATAGCGAAGGAGATGTGTGAGGCCACTAAGTCCGTAGGTGGAATTGGCGAACATCAAGAGCTTCAAAGGAGGATTGAAGGGGCGTTGGATCGGTATGTGAAGGAGAGGAGGCTGAGGATGATTAGGTATTCTTTGCAGACATATGTTGCTTGGATGTTGTTGGTGGATTCATCAATGGTGAAGAAGTTGTTAGCACTGGCAGTCTTCATTGTTTTCTTCAGTGGCACTTCCCTAAGCCTTACGAGATACGATTGTGGTCGCCTTTGATGAGAGAGCAAAAAGAATTTAAATGAAATAAAACGAATGTGTTCTTGAGATTTATATTATGGTGTGCACTTGGAGATTATATGAAATATGATTCTCTACTTTAGTAATTCTTATTTTTATAATTTGGTGTTTTGAAAGAAACTAGTTGGAATTCTTGGTGCACACATGCAGGCCATTGCAATGACTAATTAAAACATATGTTTAATATCCAAATTCTATCTTCCCACAATTATAGCTCTTAAGAACCAGGCAACCACAAACATCTCACTATGCTTCCCACAATTACTCAAAGCTCCAAAGAAACTATTGTATGCTCTCAAGTGGTTATCTCTGAGATGTAAAAATAAATCCAAATCCAAAAAATTGTTGATATTTTATGCTTCTGCTTTTCAGTTAGCTATCACTTATCTTTGCTTTGCTACCTCATATGTTGTATGATGGAGTTATCATTGACCTCAAGTATTGATAGCTGATATTTACTATATTGCCACGTCTCAGGGACGGCCGCCCTAGGGCATGATAGTGATAGCAATATGAAAATGCGGAAGCGTAAAATATAAGTATGTTTGTAAACCAAAACGTTAATACAAACCTGAATACACAATCATTGTCATATGAGAGTTAAGTTTAGTCCAAATAAAAACATGTGCGACAAGCATGATTACCAATACATACACGACAATAGGATTACTGACTGTGTCGCACTTACCAACCGAAATACAGGAAGCTCCACACACGTAGGACCCACTACAAGATAATAGAGTATTTGCCGCGGTCACTACCCACCACAAAAATAGCTACCAAAATCGCCGCCAATACCTTTTGCGGTGGTTTTGAGGGTCATATCAACAGCCATAGTAAATTGTTTGCGGTGGTAATGTAGCCGCCGCAAATAGTTAATGTGAGGGTTTTGGAAACCGCTGAAAATACTTATGCCGTTGTAAAATTTTCTTTGCAGCGGTTTAGATAACCGTCACAATACTCTTTACTAGCAGATTGTATCCCGTCACAAAAAGGCTTATTAGCCGTCGCAAAAAGTTTTTGTAAAAGTGGCCATTCATTTATTTGTGACGGCCCAAACTACCGCAAATATATTTTTATTTACTTGAATTGTTGTTTTATTTGTTAATCTGTAATAAAGATCATAGAATGAAATAGCACATTTATATGTTTTAGTGCATTAAAACATTATCTCTCTCCTACTACAATATGAACAAGTTGTAACCATGGCCTAAATAAATAATGAGAAAATTAAAGCTGGGAAAGTGCAAGAGTTTAGGACATAACATCAATACCCAATGAGAGACTTCGACCCAAATCTCAACTACTGAGGAAATGGTCTACAAACTCCATGAGAACACCAGAGCTGGTCTTAAACTTTTGAATTTCATGGTCCCATACATATCCAATATTCTTTGTCATCAACAGATCAGGAAGATTAGAACTATAAGCTCCTATTTGTTTCACAAACAAAGATAATAACTGAAAGTTCCTTATCAAAGATATTCCAGTCACCAAGAAACAAGGAAGATATACAAAATGATTTTGAACAGGAGATAATTATTCAAAGAACAAGAACAAAACAGGCAAACTAAACATCCCAAAACCTTCATTAAAACATATAAATTTGGACTTCCACATAAATCTGGTAGAAAGTTAAAATCACTTGCATGACCTCTATCTTTCAAACATTGAGTCATGTAATCTAACCTCAATTTACTAAAAGACTCGATGCCCATGACAACATGCATGACATAGGTGAAGAAAAATGTATTTAGAATAATCCAAGACATTGCCCGATTCATAATTGTAGGAAACTTAAATGAAACCTCCACAAGACATAATCCTGTCCTAACATTAGTAAGCAAGGGTTATATAAATGTATTGTTGCCTCCCACTACTTCATTTCTACCAAAATAGCTGGAGGGGCAAAAAATGATGGTCCGGGTTCGGATCATTAGGATCTGTCCGCTACGCTTCTCCCAACGGCTTTCACTGGTGATCCTCTTCCTCGAGTGTTGTCAGGAAATAGGGTTGGGGTGACCTGCGGAATACCCTCTGACGCTCAAATCAAGTGCACAATTTAGGGCTGTTGCAAAAAACTTTCACGTACCTCAATAAAGAGAATTGTTTCCCTATTTATAATACTGTCCTGATGCCCTAGAATCAATGGTGGATTCTCTTTCCATTGGGTGGATGGGAGGGGATTAATGCTCTGTCGTCGGGTATGAACAGTTTGACAAGCCAGATCCACCTGTGGTGGGTCATTCGAGTCATGAGCCCTCGCTAATCTGGTCGTGGGCTGCTGGTATGTGGAACATAGTTTTTGTGCCTGATTTTTGGGCCCTATAGATGCCCCCATTTTCATCCGATTTGGATAGAAGATCCTCCTATCGGATGAAAATAACACACCTGAAGCGACACGTGTCGAGTGGTGCAGGTCCTATCGTGGATTCAGCTTGTCGGTTTTTGTTCGCCGCCTTGTTTGCGGCGGCTCGTATGGTTCCAAGGAGTATGACACATGTTGCGTCAGGATCAGCTTGTCAGTCAAGATGGGACTTCTTGAGGGGGATTAATGTCTGGCTGTCTTGTCCAGGATTCCATCCATTAGGTGGGGTGCGCATTTTTGAGGTCCGTTGTAGGAGAAGAGGAGGTAGCGCTTCATGAGAATAAGTCGGCAGGTCTCGCTCAGGTCGAGCGTGAATTGTCACGTATAACAACGTAGTTAACTCTGAGGATCGAAGCGCCAGTAGTGGGCCTATAAATAGGGGATGAGAGGGGTTGGCGACTCAACTCCTTTGCAGCCCTCGTTCTCTTCAGCTAAGGAAATGGTGGCACTTCCTCGGGGAATCTCAGTGAGGGCGGTGGATCCCATGTTGGATGTTAAGTCTGTGTCACTTTTTGGCTGTTAAATATTGGGTTGTATTTATTTTTATAGTTTGGGCATTCAGTTTCAAAATCTGACTGCATATCTGTTCTCCTGGTACTGGCATTGGCCTACCTATAATTTTCATCGCATTCTGACGTTTTTGGAATTATACAGTTTTGATTTGGTATTCGGATTTGATTTTGTTAAAATCCAAGATGAAGAGGTAAAAATCCGATATTATCATGAGATGTTCAGTTTTGAGCTAGAGAAGTGGAATTGGATCAACTAGATTCGTGCATCAAAAGTTATGGGTATTATTCTAAGTATACCCCGAAGATAAGAAATCCAGGCAGCAGCCCTTTAAGATGTTTAGCCTAGATTTCGGAATAGTTGGAGAGATTATTTGATCTGGTTATAAACATAAAATTTGTAGATAATCGTCTTGGCTTTCCAACGGAATTTGAATTGTGCAATTCGGAGCTATAGTGTAGGAGTTATGACTGTTTTAGTGAAACACTCACTAGGATTTTTGGTGCTAACGGACACTAATAGTATCTCTCTCCCAGTTGCCAAGCATCCACTCCCCGGGGCTAGCAGACTACGTTACTGTCAATACCACCAACAGCATGGGCATACCGTAGAACAATGCGTTGTTTTTCGGGATTTTATTTATGACTTGAATGATGACAGGCGTCTTGATTGAGCCATGATCAAAAGCCACTTAAACCAGGGCAATTCTCAAGCTTCCAAGCCACTTGGCATATTTACTGACTCATTGCCAGGTCACAACCAAGCTTCCACCTCTGGAGCCCACATAGTGAACATGGTTAGGAGAGGGAGGCAACCATTGCCACGACCAAGCACTTCGGAGGATGTCACTGATGACAAGCAGTCCTCGCCCTACCCGCAGTCGCAGAGTCCGACGGGAGTGGACTAGAAAATCCGAGAGAAGACGAGGAGGAGGAGCCCTTTGAGGAGGTTCCCGAAGGAGCCAGCGAAGGACCCGAGGGAGGGGAATGCACATCGGATGATCTACATCCAGACGATAATGAGTCCTCCAAGAGTACCGACACCGTCAATGGCCCCTGCTACCCGATGACCATTTCTTTCATCGACGAAGACCTCTCGGACTCCAGACTACTGGACGGCTTCAGATGTTGTGGCTAAACAACATCTTCGTGGATCTAGGATCAGGAATGAATATAATGACATGCTCCACCTACCAAAAGATACCCGGACTTGGACGCCCTCCCGTTCAACCTGCCCACTCTACTATCCAGGCTTTTAATCACACGGGGAAAACTCTTCGCGGCCCTTGAATATTCGATCTATCCATCGGCCCCCTCGTCTATGAGATGGCATGCTTTGTGGCCGACAACGACACAAGGTACCCCCTGATGCTAGGGCGACCATGGTTGGACATCCAGGCCATCTGCTTCCCCCGACACCAATGCCTCTAGCTCCCATTCATGGGCCATATACTGACAATTTGGGGAGAGGCATGCCTCCAGTATGAGAATGAGAACAACTGGGTACTGCACAACATGTTCACACTAACCCTACACCCAGGAGTGAAAGACAGAAGCGTTAGCCCACCTGGATCCCACTATAACAGCAACTATCCCTCGGAGGAGACAACCGGGACCCTGAACCCATCAAACAATCTTCTGGAGCCCAACCCGATCACCTTCCTCCACCATGAAGTCGCAAAAGCCGAAGCGCACTCCGCACCCCTCGCAATCACTGCCATACTCGGAGGAAGAGAATTCAAGCATATTCTCATCGACACGGGAGCAGAAACTAATGTTCTCACATATTCCGCCTACCAGAAGCTAGAAGGCAGGGTTCCTAGGCTAGAGCCCTCAGATGAATTTATTTACGCCTTCGACAGCACGTGCAAGAACGCTTGCGGACTGGTCACGCTCCCGCTAAAGATTGGCCCGATCTCCACCATCGTCAATTGCATGGTAATGAACATCCGATCGCCTCACCCCTTGATCGTCGGAAGAACCTGGCTCAACAGCATCGAGGCCGTTTCACACACCCGACACCAATGCCTTCGCTTCCCGTACCGCGGAGGAGTGATATCTATTTGGGAGAAGCACGTTTCAATGATACATGGGCCCAAAATTGGAGTGTTTGCGTCATGCGCGCCCGGCTAGAGGTGCTCGCATGTTGGCAACCAGACTCCACTGATGGAGAATTGCTTCAACAAGGGAGACCCCTCAAGAGGCTCAAGGAAGGAGAATTCAGAAACAGAGGACCGCCACCGGACATCTGTCAGCCATCAAAAAGATGCCGACGCGAAGAGACGACACAAGTCCAGGAACCAGGAACTGATCCCCGGGTAAGCTCCCACTGTCACGACCCTGTACATATTTATTTACAGCTTTCCTAAAATAAAAAAAATCTAAAACATTTATTTACCAGTCTTCACTTTCATCATCCATATTTATATTTGCTTAATACTTTCAGTCTTTCGAAAATGAACATATCTGTTTACCAGCTTATGCTTTCGAACCCCTCTACATGTCTATTTATACCCTTTCAAATAATAGAAACAAGAAAAAAAAACGTAACATCAACTAGACGAAAAAAGATTAACAGCGGCAGACCATGCCCAGACCTACCAAAGAAGGGTGGCAAGGGCAATTGAAAAGAAAGTAATAGAAATGAACTTCAAAATCGGGGAGTTAGTACTCAAGCAAATCATGCCATTAAGGCAGCCTCACCCAAAAGGAAAGCTACAGCCCACATGGGAAGGACGCTATGTGATCACCCATGCCTACTCCGGGAATGCCTACCGCTTGATAGACGCCGAGGGAGTCGAAGTTTCAGGTTCGTGGAATGCACTTTATCTGAAGAAATTCCATGTGTAAAATTTTCAATACTTGAGAAATATTATTCTTCCTTCCTGCAATTTCCAGCGTTTAGCACTTGATGATAGAAATATAAGATTTCCTAAGATAAACTTGTAGTTATTTAAACTCATATCCGCCAATCATGCCACTTCCTTCACACACGTATGACTAAAGGATCGATTCACTTGATAGAAGAAAAATTGCCTACCCCGTAGACTGGGACAATTTTAAAAACCCCGAAGCATCCCTCCCTCATTTCCGCCACTACTCATATTAACCCAAGCTCATGATGAGGAATTGCCTGGACCTAGCATGTTTTCCAAAACTGGCTCTGGCACTATACAAACACTTCTAGAGGGGAAGCACAAAAAGAATCGGGTGAAAAACAGAAGAGCACCCCCCCCAAATCAATAAAATCAAGCAATGAGAGGCCAACAAAAAAAAACACCCAAGTGAAACGGGTTAAACTCTCTACTTTAGTAGGCTTTCACGCCTTTACACACAACATATGCTAAACATCGGCTATACTAGTACAGATCCGAACAAGCGGATTGTACTTTCCACCCAAAGATAAAAGTGATAAAAAGAAGCAAGCTAGAGGGACTTAGAAAGTAAGACATATGCTAGATTGGGACGATTCTAAATACTGCGCAAAAGGAAGATATTACTCTTACCCCATCCCCCCCCCTCACCTTTTATTTTTGCAAAAGGGTTTTTAAATTAGACTACGTCTACAGGGAAAGGTAAAATTTTGACCAAAAGTAGACCTTTTCTATGATTACAACTGCACACACTTATATGAGTTCATTTAAAGACTTGACCGTCAAAAGGAAGCTTATTTGACTTGATTCCTGGTGCATTCATGGATTTTTCAACATGTTTAGAATAATATGATTGAACATTTGAGAACCACGAACCTAGAAAACCGACACCCAGGGCTTATACCTTTCAAATACGTTCCTGATTTGGACATGAGTGACCACAAGGATCCCTCTATAGGGACTTGATGGTATCTTTTACTTAGGAGAGTTAAAAACATTGCCCTCTCACATGAACAATTGAAGAATTAAAATGCTCCCTTATGCCACTTACACTTACGCATAAGCTTCCATTTTCCTTTTTCAAAACACTTAGACATTTAATTTCCCTAAAATACTGTAATTGGTTCCCCGTACCAAGAATAAGATTGTCTCCATTACACTCGTTTCATGCCCTTCCGCACATGCTTAAGAAGAAATACCCACTCTCACACATACTTAAGAGTCTTCTTCACTTACGCACTTGGAATCCCTCTCTTTCGTACTAAAGCATGGTTTTTCGCACTTTACTTTCTCGCATTAGTTTTTTATTTACCTTAAGATGGATTGTAACCCTTGACGATTCAAGCAAGAAGAGCTCAAAAGTCTGTGCAGGGGCACAATCTGAACAGATTTAACACTTGGTCTATGGGAGGAATGTTTTTACAGGTCTGAATGTTAAAACACTCATGAAGACTTTCAGCAGCAGTAGACAGAAGTTGCAGAACCACAAATTGCCCCAGGCAAGGGGCGGCTAAACTCGACTAGCCGTCCCTTACCAGACGGCTAAATAGCACTAGCTGCCCCTGCCCCTGCCCCCTTCCTCTTCAGGTAAACAACCCCAAGAAAGGGGTGGCTAAATGAAACTAGTCGTCCCTCCCTGGGCGGCTAGTTTTCACTAGCCGCCCCTCACCTGCTGCCCCATCTGCCCTGTCAGTCCCAGTTGCAATCAACTCTTCAAGCCTTCGAATAACTGTCAAAATATTGCTTCCCAAACATGCATACACCTATTTCAGACACATATTCATACACAAAACCTGTATGAATGCCATGCTAGGATGATTATATGTTAGAATCCTACATCCATCCATAAATAAAAACTTATAAACACCAAGTTCATTCATCCACGCAATATGCCTTTTCCAACATAAAAGAAACCCCTTTGAAAAATATCAAAACATCCATGCTTGCTATATCAAACCATGCATAGAAACTATAAAATTGTCCCACCAAGACCATAAACATAAATTATTTTCAAAGCTTAAAATTGCATAAAAAGGGATTTTCAAAGGAAAGAAAGAAGAGATAAATCCTTCAAATACTCCAAACTCTGAATGTCTTGAGCCGTGCATCACCGAAACATCACCTAAGCCAAAAGAAAAGAAGAAAAGCTTGAATTCCTCGCATATATATTATTCTTCTATCCAGAACCAAGACACCAAAAGCTATACCTCGGCGTATCGTCATCCCCGGGAGGCTGAGTAGTAGGAACATCCTGACTTGGCTGGGAAGGGAGCGGTGGCTGATGAGAAGACTGGACCTCTGGAGCATCAGGAGCGGTAGGAGTCTCTCGAACTGAAGATGCGGCCCTTGCATATATCCCACGACTCCTGACGCTGAGGGGTGAGAAGCGCGACTAAAGGTGGCTCCGGTAGCCAGAGAAGCCGAGACAGAATGCTCAGGCTCAAGAGGAAGAAGGTCGAGGTCTGCCTCAGTCATAACCCCTCCACCAACCAACTTCCCTCGCATGGTGGCTTCCTAGAGGAGGACCTACTGAATATCTCTTTCTCTACGTTCCAATCTCCCGCGGAGACGCGTCTCCACCATTCTCAACCTCTCCTCGAGCTCCCGTGATCTCGCCTCAGCAGCCCAGAGCCTGT
This sequence comes from Acorus calamus, assembly GCA_030737845.1. Lineage (NCBI taxonomy): Eukaryota > Viridiplantae > Streptophyta > Magnoliopsida > Acorales > Acoraceae > Acorus > Acorus calamus. The sequence continues at coordinate 15,709,888 of CM060870.1, forward strand.
CCTCGCTCGATCGGAGTGCCTCTCGATCTCTATCCCCGGTCGCCTGAAGGGAACGAAGCAAATCCCCCATCAAACCCCTGGGAACGCCCGCTGAAGCCTCCAACTCCGACACCCTCATCTGGAGGGAGTCTATCTCGCGGCCCAAGGAGACGAACTCCTCCTCTCTTGCTACCACCATGGACCACAGCCGGCCCATTTCCTCCTCAGCACGTATAGCCCTACCTCTCACATGGCCAAGCTCCATCCTTGTGGCCACCAACTCAGTACGGGCCACATTCAACTCCCTCGTCAACTCGAGCTCCCGGTTGAAAATCATGGAAGGAGGAGGAGCGATAGAAGATGAAGCACCGTCGGCTCTCGCTCTTGACAGAACATCCACCTGAGCATCAAGGATCCATACCCGGTCCTGCAAGCGCCTCCTCTGCACCCACTGGTGGTACCCAAGCTGGCGGACGACCCGGCTGATCGATTGAAACACGACCTCATTGAAATAGATCAACTAGACGTCCCGCGACAACTCCTCAAGGACCTCCTCCTCCGCGTAGGGCCTCCAAATCATCTACAAAACATCGAAAGAAATAGGAAGAGCGCTTAGTCAAAAGAAAATCAAATACAAGACAAGCAAACTCAAAGAAAACGTATACCTCTTCCTCCGTCAAGACGCGGAAGGCCTCCCGGAAATGAGCGAGGCGGTGCAAGCGCCCATCTCATAGCCCAAGGGAGTGCACGGTCGAACGGCCCGGGAATCGGACGGTCAACCGCAAAATGCTCGTACCCAAATGTCGGTGTGGGAAAAATCCGCAGGGCGTGTGTGGGGGTTCTTCGGGGATTCGGATATGATGCGTGCCCTGGAAGGCTCGGTCGGATCATCTCTCAGAAGGGTGGTGTCGTTCCTGGTTAAGGCGCCCGACAGCGGCTCAAGAGGATTCCAGGGTGTGTGTGATCGCCACCTGCTTTTTTGAAAAGTAGGAAAAATGTTGGGTCAGATTTGATCGCCTACGTGGGGAGTTTGTGGGATCTTCGCTCTGAGACACGGATATACCATACACAGAGGTGAAAAATAGATAATCCTATTCTGCTTCCGGGACTTGACTAAAGGAGTCTTGGGACAAAGTGGTGCAGGTGGGGTGTGGAAATGGGGCGGCTAGTGTGTTTGAGCCATAAGGTATGGGGTAGCTACTAGGGTTTAGCCGTTCGGGGCTTGAGTTGGTTTGGGCAGAACTTCTGTAGGAAATGGGTTTGGTTTTGAACAGAGGTTAAGCTAGGTTTAACCCGGGTTTCTGGAGGGTGGAATGAGAGGGTGTTTTTGTGTAGGGAATGGATTTTTCTCTCACAAAAGGGACTCTCGTTCTCTCTCTCTAGGGATTTCTAGTAGTGGAAGGGGGTGTGAACTATTAGTTTGGGAATGAGTGAATTGTCAATTAGAATTCTAGATGTTGTTTAAAGGCTTGGGACCTCCTCTATTTATAGTAAAAAAGAGGCAGGGAATGTCCAGGGTGTAATAGGATGGCTTGGTTAATAGTGTATTTGATTAGACCCCTCATTTAATTCTCTGGTTCTTTTGTCAGGACTAGGTGAAGGGCGGCTAGTCCTAACTAGCTGCCCAGGATGGGGCGGCTACTTTCTAGTAGTCGCCCCCATTATGACCTGCCAAACGTCTCTGACAAGCGGTGGCTTGGGTCGGTTATTTGGATTGATCCGGCCAAGATGGGGCGGCTAAAGGTCACAACCCGCCGCAATGATCAGCATTTAATGCTGCTTTATGTCCCATCCAGGAAAGCGGTTCAGGGTCGGCCAGGGGAGCGGCTAGCCCTAACTAGCCGCCCCATAGTGGATGTGGATTCCCTGGACCAAGGTACGTGGGACAATCCGAATTGCAAAATGCGTAAACCACTCATGGGCGAAAGGTAATTTCATTACCCAGGTGTCCCGCTCAAAGCTACCACATTTGCGGCAGATTAGCTCTTAGAGAATAGGGTCTCTTTCTTTTAGCGTTATATACCTTGTTCTCTTCTCTTTGCTTCTCGTTCCAGGCTCTAGTAGTAGCTATAGCAAGAGATGGGTGGGGGTGTTGTTGATCATAGCCGGAAGACCAAATAATCATGGTAAAGGGTGACGAATGAACCATTCCTCTGCAGAAGAGCCTATTCGTAACCCACTCGATCGGGTCTCCTTGATGAAGACCATGGCTAGTTGGCACTAGCCGCCCCTTTCGATGGTTTCTTAGGTTTTAGGTTTAGGGCTTCTGGTTTAGGTTGGGTTTCTAGTTTAGGTTACGGTTTCCGGTCAGGGTTTGGCTTAGGGTTAGAGTTTTTGGTTTAGGTTAGGGTTTCCGGTCAGGTTTGGTTTAGGGTTAGGGTTTCTGGTTTAGGTTAGGGTTTCCGATCAGGGTTTGGTTTAGGGTTAGGGTTTCTGGTTTAGGTTAGGGTTTCCGATCAGGGTTTGGTTTAGGGTTAGGGTTTCTGGTTTATGTTAGGGTTTCCGGTGTCCTGAACTTTTGGTTTTCTATTAGATGCCCAAATGTGGGTTATTCCTAGGTGTTACTCGAAGTATTTTCGTCTTTTTGGACGGTCAAAATTGGGGTATCCATAATTGTCCCTCATCGGACGGAGTATTCATAGACTCCGTCCGATGATAAGGAAAGAGACCCCTATTTTGGCCGGCCCGACCTTCAAGAAGTCATGACAACACGAACAGTACTATTCGGGGAGTTGATTTAGACCGTCAGAGGCTAGGTCTTGACTTAGAATTCTCAATCGAAAGGATGATCCAGGTCGAAGGCGGAAAAGTAAATACTGAGTGATCCAACCCGCGGTCGGGGTTCTTAGCTATCGTGCATGGGGCAGCCCAGCGTCAGTTTCCTCGTGCCTACCATTCCCGTGCTTGGTAAAACTCAGCAAGGAGGGGATATCATCGACAGAAAGAAAGTAAAGAGTTGATAGTGTGAATTGGATCATCCGAAGGATAAGAACGCTGGAAAAGAACCAGAACTGAAGAAATTCGAACTGAGTGGTACTGAAAGTGTGGTATAACTTTGGGAAAGTCGTGCTTGATCAAGTAGTGTCTAGAAATAAACCAATGCATGGTTGTTTGGTGTGAAAAACCTTTGGAACTTAGGATTTAGGAAGGGATTTGGAAAACTGGGGAGGGGCGGCTAGTGCAAACTAGCCGCCCTACAGGGGGCAGCTACTCGTGGGTATCCGCCCCATCACTGGGGCCCTTATAACCGAAAAGGGGACCCTCTCTCTCCCCACTTTCTTTTCAAAATGATTTTTCTTCCCTCTGTTGTTCTCTTTTGTTTTGAAACCGAAAAAACCTTGGTTTTAAGGACTTTGAATCCTTTGATTTTGCCTTTCCTCATTCCTTTCTTCTTGATTTCGAAACCCTAGATCTTTTTTAATCTTTTATGTTGTGCAAAATCAGAGGAGATGACGAAAGGGAAGAAGACAGCTTCGATGATGAAGTGTCTAAGGTCTTCCCGAGAGCAGAGAGGGGCTGTCTCAGGGTCTAATTCATCGGGGAGTGATCGGGTGGAAGAGGAGGCCGTGAGGGAGGTAGTGGGTACGACGGAGGTGTCGCCGGTTCATACCGATGCGGGTGAGGTCCACCGTACTCCTTCGGGGGCTGTTTCGGAAGTAGGGGGAGGTATGATAGGTTATACACGCAAGAGGAGGCGTGGGGATCGACCGGTGGCGGTCGAGGAGGTGGTTTCAGAGGTCGGCGGACCGGTCGAGGGCGCAACCGAGGGGGTAGGGGCTGAGGGAGTTAGTGAGGATGTGAGGGCATCGTTGGATGCCATTGTTGGGATGCTAGATAGGGAGGCCACGGAAGCCAGGGCTGAGGAGGAGGAAAGAAGGGCTATGGGGCCTTTGCGGAGTTTGTCTCCGGCGCGGGTGTCGGTATCGTCGAGAAGGCCTCCGAATGGCCGCGTTGTGTTGTCGGTGCTTTCGGAAAGGGTCCCGGCGGTGCGCGTGCGTGTGTGGGGGTTCTTCAGGGATTTGGATCGGATGTGTGCCCTGGCGGGCTCGGTCGGATCGTCTTCTCGGAAGGGTGAGGGGTGTCGTTCCTGGTTGAGGCGCCCGATAGCATCTCAAGAGGATTTAGGGGTTTGTGTGATCGCCACCTGCTTTTTCTAAAGCAGGAAAAGGGGTTGAGTTGGATTTGATCACCTACGTGGGGAGTTTGTGGGGTCTCCGCTATGGGATACGGATATACCGTACATAGAGGTGAAAAACAGGTAATCCTATTCTGCTTCCGGGGCTTGACTAAAGGAGTCTTGGGACAAAGGGGTGCAAATGGGGTGTGGATAGGGTGGCGGCTGGTGGGATCTAGCCATCGGGTATAGGGCGGCTACTAGGGTTTAGCCGTCCGGGGCCTGCTCTGGTTTGGGCAGAACTTCGGTAGGAAATGGGTTTGGTCTTGGACAGAGGCAAAGCTAGGTTTAGCCCGGGTTTCTGGAGGGTGGAACGAGAGGGTGTTTTTTGTGTAGGGAATGGGTTTTTCTCTCACAAAAGGGGGGCTCTCTTTCTCTCTCTCTTGGGATTTCTAGTGGGGGAAGGGAAGTGAATTGTGGGTTGTGGATTGTTGATGTGAATTGGTTTTTTTGATTGGTGATGATTTAAAGGCTTGGGACCTCCTCTATTTATAGTAGAAGAGAGGCAGGGGAATGTCCAGGGGGTAATAGAGTGGGTTGGCTTCGATTAGACCCCTCATTAATTCTCTGGTTCTTCTGTCAAAGACCAGGTGAAGGGCGGCTAGTGCTAACTAGCCGCCCAGGATGGGGCGGCTACTTCCTGGTAGCCGCCCCTATGATAACCTGCCAAACGTCCCATCTTTGACAGGCGGTGGCTTGGGTCGGTTACTTGGATTGATCCAGCCAAGATTGGGCAGCTAAAGGTCATGACCCACCGCAATGATCAGCATTTAATATTGCTTTATGTCCCATCCAGGGGACTGGTTCAAAGTCAGCCAGGGGGGGCGGCTAGTGCTAACTAGCCGCCTGGTGTGGGGCGGCTAGATAGGGTTAGCCGCCCCTTGCCAGGGACTTAGGGTTTTTGGGTTTCTGGTTTTCTGGTTAGGGCTAGGGCTAGGTTTGGGGTTTGGGTTTAGGTTTAGGGATAGGGTTAGGGTTTAGGTTTAGGGCTAGGGTTAGGGTTTGGTTTTCTGGTTTAGGCCGGGGTGGGGTCAGGGTTAGGGTTTGGGTTTCTGGTTTAGGTCGGGGCTAGGGTTAGGGTTAGGGTTTGGGTTTAGGTTAGGGCTAGGGTTAGGGTTTTCCGGTTAGGGCTAGGGTTAGGGTTTTTGGTTTGGGCTACGGTTAGGGTTTCCAGCTTCCTGAACTTCGGTTCTCTACTTGATGTCCAACTGTGGGATATTTTCAGGTGTTACTTGAAGTATTTCTGTCTCTCTGGACGGTCAAAATTGGGGTATCTACAATTGTCCCTCATCGGACGGAGTCTTTGTGCGAAGCAGGAAAGACTTCGACCGATGATAAGGAAAGAGACCCCTATTTTGGCCGGCCCGACCTTCAAGAAGTTATGCCGACACGAAAAGTACTATTCGGGGTGTTGATTTAGACTGTCAGAGGCTAGGTCTTGACTTAGAATTTTTAGCTGAAAGGATGATCCAGGTGGAAGGCGGGGAAAAGTAAATGGTGAGTGATCCAACCCGCAGTCGGGGTTCTTAGCTATCGTGCGCGGAGTAGCCCAGCGTCAGTTTCCTTGTGCCTACCGTTCCCGTGCTTGGGAAAACTCAGCAAGGAGGGGATATCGCCGACAGAAAGCAAGTAAAGGTTGATTTGGTGAATTGGATCATCCGAAGGATAAGAACTCTGGAAAAGAACCAGATATGAAGAAATTTGAATTTGAACGGTATTGAAAGTGTGGCAAAACTTCGGGAAAGTCGTGTTTGATCAAGTAGTGTATGGAAATAAGCCAATACATGGCTGTTTGGTATGGAAAACCTTGCAATTTAGGGCTGAAAAGAGATTGGAAAGGGGTTTTAAGTGAAAGTAGAAAACTGGGAGGGGCGGCTAGTTGTAACTAGCCACCCGAGAGGGGGCGGCTACTTGCGGGCAGCCGCCCCTAGACTGGGTCCCTTATAACCGAAAAAGGGACCCTCTCTCTTCCTACTTTTTCAAAAATGGTTTCTCTCCCTCTTCTTCTTCTTTTCTTCGGTTTTAAACCCAAAAAACCTGATTTCTTTGCTTTTTCTTCCTCCATTTCGACCTTAATCCCTTCTCTTTCTCTTTGATTTTGAAACCCTAGGTTCGGGTTCTCCTTTTTCTTTTCAAATCGAGGAAGATGATGAGGTCGAAGGCGGTCGTTTCGAGTGGAAAACGACCACGGGTGGATCGTGGAGAGCGTAGCCCGAGCTCTTCATCATTGGAGAGCGATAGGCCGGAGGTCGAGGCCGTGGAGGAGGCTATGGGTACGACGGAGGTGCCGCCGGCAGGCATCGGTGCGGGTGAGGTTGCAGACTTGCCCTTGGGGACTGCCCCGGAGGTTGGGAGTAGCATGATAGGGTATACACGCAAGAGGAGGCGTGGGGATCGACCGGCGGTGGTCGAGGAGGTGGTTTCGGGGGTCGGGGGATCGGTTGAGGGTGTAATTGAGGGGGCAGGGGCTGAGGGGGTTAGTGAGGATGTGAGGGCGTCATTGGATGCCCTCGTTGGGATGTTGGATAGGGAGGCCACAGAGGCCAGGGCTGAGGAGGAGGAAAGTAGGGCTATGGGGGCTTTTGCGGAGTTTATCTCCGGCGCGGGGAGAGTGGAGGGGACAGGAGAGGCTAGGGATGAGGCCGGGGAGGCCGAGGGTATGGGCACCGGGGCTGCAGAGACCGGTGAGGGTGCTAAGGCTGAGGCCGAGGAGGCCGTGTTTGAGGAGGATGAGGAGGAAGGGGATGACGACGGGATGGACTATCCCGACGAGGCCGAGGTGGATGCTCCTGGGTCCACACGGGCCGTGGTATGTTCCTAACCTTTTAGTCTTAGCCTTTTTATTTTGGTGTATATGCATGTGTTTTGGTTGGTATGAACATGTTGTATATGTGTATTATACTCGTATATGTGTGTTCAAAAATAGGCATGCTTGTGTATAAGTTAATCATGGTGGGACATTTAGGCATGCCGATATGGGTTTGTTTTTATAGGGAGGGGGGCAATTTCTATATATATATCCATGTTTGTTACATGCATATAAATGAGAGAAAAATGATATAGCTAGCATGCGATACTTTTCTACGTGTATGTGACTACGTACGTGTTTGATCGTGGTAGAGTATGAGGGAGTGTATGCATGCATTTCGCGGGTTCAAGTGCTTCCTATATGTTTTGGTGTTTTTTTTTGTGTTTTTTTATTTTTTAGGGAAGGTATATAAGCATGATAGGCGGTAAAATGAAGCATACGAGAAATGACCACGGTGGGATAAGAGGGTAAAGCATGTGATCTTATAGGTATGTTTTGCTAATAAAGGAGGGTGAATTTTCGTATGAAGTCTCATATTTCATGCTCTTTTTTTAGATTTTAATGTGTAGGAGTTTTATTGTGCTAAGCATGGTTTCTAGAAAATGAATTTGTTTAGACTTGGATCCTTACCTCTCGATCGCTTTGGACTAACCCATTTTCGTTTGTTCTGTAGCGGCCGAATCGCATCCGGGCCCTTTGGCAAGGGACGAAGCGATGGTATGATGCCTTGGGGTGGGAGGAGAGGAGTCTAGTGGACGGAGCGGGCTTCCGTTCCTTCTTTCTGATTGAGCCATTCCACGTCCATCGCCCATATGTGGAGGCATTGGCGGAGAGATGGGACCCAGAGAGTTGCACGTTCATTCTCCCTACCAGTGCTGTTATGCCGACGCTCGAGGACGTCCATCGGATCACCGGCCTTCCGGTCTTGGGGGAGGCAGTGATCGCAGCCACCATTGCGGACTACAGGGGGCTTTTCTGAGAGTTGATCAGGGAATGGGAGTTTGTGGAGCGGGAGCGGACACTGAACCGGATCCCTTTGGGGAGGCTTTCAGGGCAGTACGGCCTCGGTTCCTTTACAGAGCATCAGAAAGGCGAAGCTACAGCTAGCTTCGAGAGGTGGTGGGCGATGATTGAGGCGAGAGAGGAGGCCGCGTACCCACAGAGGGCACGGTGGGAGTTGAGGGCGTTCTTTCTTTACTTCTTCGGCCGGGTCCTCTTCTCGACGGCCTCCGACAAGGTTTCTTCTCACTCTCTTTTGCTGATGCAGGACTTGGAGGGCATGGGACGCTATGCCTGGGGAGCGGCGATGCTCGCCCATCTCTTCGCGGAGCTCTCGAAGAAGGTCAAGAGGGCCGGGGGAAAGAACCTTGGCGGCTTCGCGCCATTTCTTCAGGTATGTGTAAGTGGTAAATATTTTTTATTTTTTTTTAGTTTAGCTCACTTTCATCATGATAATTTCCCTCTTGTTTTGCTAGATCTTCGGGTATGAGCATATCGCCATCGATCACCCGACTTTGGCTCCGTTTGATCATGCCCTCCCTTGGGCTATGAGATGGGAAGCCCGGGGGTCTTCTCGCTTGCACCGCCTTGCCCACTTCTGAGAGGCCTTCCGCGTCTTGTCGGAGGAAGAGGTATAAGTTTTTCTTTTGACTAAGCGCTCTTCCTATCTTTCGATGCTTTTTTAGATAACGTGGAGGCCATACTCGGAGGAGGTTCCCGAGGCTCTGGCGCGAGACGTCTGGTTGATCTATTTCAACGAGGTCGTGTTCCATGCGATCAGCCGGGTCGTCCGCCAGCTTGGGTATCATTAGTGGGTGCCCGATCCTCTGCTGTGGCGCCCCTTGATTCCGGTGGTCGGGATTCCTCGGGACACGAATCTTCCGAGGAATTACGCTACGTATGTGGCGGGATGGATGGGCCGAGGCGTCTTGGTGGAGCGTTGTCCTGAGGTGACTTCGAGTGACGAATACCTAGTTTGGTATCGTCAGGAGTATGCGGGTATCCTCGGGACGATGGAGGAGGAGATCCCGGACGCTTACGTAAGTTGAAGTTTCTTTTTTTTTCTTTCCTCGTTCTCCCTTGCTTGAATATTTTATGAATGGTATTTGCTTTGTAGGTTGAGTTGAATGAGATGGAGAAGAGGCTCAAGACCGCCAATGAGCACCTCCAAGCGCGGGCCAGGCAGATAGAGGCGTTGCCGGTACAACGGAGACGCTTGCAGGACCAGGTCCGGGTCCTTGAGGCTCAGGTGGATGCTCTGTCGAGAGCGAGGGCCGATGGTGCCTCTTCTTCTTCCGTCCCTCCGCCTTCCATGGTTTCCGAGCGAGAGCTCGAGCTGACGAGGGAGTTAGATGCGGCCTGAAGCGAGTTGGCGGCCGCACGGATGGAGCTGGGCCAAGCGAGGGGTAGAGCTTCTCGAGCTGAGGAGGAGATGGACCGGCTGAGGTCCATGGTGGCTTTGAGAGAGGAGGGGTTCATCACCCTAGGCCGTGAGAGGGACTCCCTCCAGATGAGGGTGTCGGAGTTGGAGGCTTCAGCAGGCGTCCCTGGAGGTTTGATGGGGGACTTGGTTCGTTCTCTCCAGGCGGCCAGGGATAGGGACCGAGAGGCGCTCAGGGCATCAGAGGCGAGGGCGCGGGAGTTGGAGGAGAGGTTGAGGGCTGCCGAGGATCGGGCCAGGGCGACAAAGAGTCACCTCCGTCAGAGATTGGAGAGGAGGGACAGAGATATGCAGCAGGTCCATCTCTGGGAGGCGACCATGAGGGGAAAATTGGTTGGAGGGGGCTCTATGACTGAGGCGGACCTTGACCTTCTTCCGCTCAAGACTGTGGACCTTGAAGTGTTTTGAAGGAAAAGATTCTCTTTTATGTACTCTCTTAGGTTTAGAAGAACAGTCTATGTTTATGGTTTTGATGGGACAATTTAATTTCTCGTTTTGTATGCATGGTTTAGAGTAATTTAGCATGGATTTTTATGGATACGTATGTGCGTGTAGGTGAATCTTGGCTTTCATAAGTTTGATTCATGGATGGACATGTGATTTTGATACAGGGTTGTTTTTCGAAGTGTATACGTATTGGTTTTATGAACGTATATGTGTATGAAATGTGTGTATGCAATTTTTGGAAAGAAATGTTCTTGATAGGTATTGGAGACACAAAGACTTGATTAAAATGGGGCTGACAGCAGATTTAAGGGTAGCAGGCAGGGGGCGGCTAGTTGTGTTTAGCCGCCCCCTGTCTGGGGCATATTTTGCTGAATCAAAGGGCAGGGGCGGCTAGTGTAAACTAGCCGTCTGATGAGGGGCGGCTAGTCGGGTTTAGCCGCTCCTTGTCTGTTACAATTCTTCTGATTTTGCTTCTTGTCTGCTGCTGCTGAGAGCCTTTGTGACTGTTTCATCCTCCGAGACCTATAAAAACATTCCTTTCATGGACCAAGTGTTAAATCTGTCCAGATTGCGCCCCTGCACTGACTTTCGAGCTCTTTCTTGCTTGAATTGTCAAGGGCTACAATCCATCTTAAGGTGAAATGGAAAGATAATGCGAGAAAATAAAGTGTGGGAGGCCATGCTTTAGTATGCAAGGAAGGGATTCCAAGTGCGTGAGTGAAGAAAACTTTTAAGTATGCGTGAAAGTGGGATAATTTCTTCTCAAGCATGTGCGGAAGGGCATGAAATGAGTGGGGTCAATTTTAATATTTAGGTACATGGGTTAACTTTAATATTCTAAGAAAATCGAATGCCTACGTGCTTTGGAAAAGAAAAATGCGAACTCATGCGTAAGTATTGTGGCATAAGGGGGCATTTTAATTCTTCAATGGTTTTCATATGAGAGGGCAATGTTCTCGATCTTCTTAAGTAAAAGATACCATCAAGTCCCTGTGGAGGAGCCCTTGTGGTCACCTATGTCCAAACCAGGGTTGTATTTGAAAGGAATAGGCCTTAAGGTGCCGGTTTTTCTAGGTTCATGGTTCTCAAATGCTTGATCGTATTATTCTAAACATGCTGAAAAATCCATGAGTGTACCAGGAGTCAAGTTAGATAAGCTTCCTTTGGATAGGCAAGTTTCTAAGTGAACTCACGTGAGTGTGTGTAATTTGTAAACCTGGAAATGATCTACCTTTGGTCGAAATTTCACCTTTCCCGGTAGACATAGTCCAATTTTGAATCCCATTGCGAAAATAAAAGGGGGGGGGAATGGGGTAAGAGTAATATCTTCCTTTTGGGCAATATTTTAGAATTGTCCCAGTCTAGCATATGCCCTACTTTCTAGGTCCCTCTGGCTTTCTTCTTTTTACCACTTCTTTATTTTGGGTGGAAAGTACAGTCCGTTGTTTGGATATGTACTGGTATAGCCGTTGTCTAGCGTATACCGTGCGTAAAGGCATGAAAGCCTACTAAAATAGAGAGTTTAACCCATTCACTTGGGTGTTATTTTTCTTTTGTTGGCCTCTCATTGCCTGATTTTTTTTTATTTGAGGGGGGGCCTCTTCTGTTTTTCACCCCGATTCTTTTCGTGCTTCCCCTCTAGAAGTGTTTATATAGTGCCAGAGCCAGTTTTTGGGACACATGCTAGGTCCGGGTAACTCCTCATTTTGACCTAGGGTTAATACGAGTGGGGCGAAAATAAGGGATATTTTGCTTTGGGGAGTTTTAAATTGTCCCAGTCTACGGGGTAGGCAATTTCTCTTCCATCAGGTAAATCGATCGTCCAGTTATACGTGTGTGAATGAAGAGGCATGATTTGGCAGAGATGTGTTCAAATAGATACGAGTTTATCTTTGAGAGTCTTATAGTTCTATCATCAAGTACTAAACGCTGGAAATCGCATGAAGAAAGAATAATAATTCTCAAGTATTGAAAGCTATTCATGCATGGAATTTCTTTAGATAAACTGCATTCCACAAACATGAAACCTCAACTCCTTCGGCATTTACCAAGCGGTAGGCATTCCCGGAATAGGCATGGGTGATCACATAGGGTCCCTCCCATGTGGGTTGCAACTTTCCTCTTGGGTGAGGCTTCTTGATGGCATGATTTGCCTAAGCACTAATTCCTCGATTTCAAATTTTCTTTATTACCTTCTTTTCAAATGCCCTTGCCACCCTTCTTTGGTAGGCCTGGGCATGGTCTGCCGCTCTTAGTCTTTTCTCGTCTGGTAGTTCTCTCTTTTTTGTATTTTTGTTGTTTTCAAATGTGTGGAGATAGATGCATATTTATGGTTTTGAAAAGGCCTGTGTTTGGCGAATAGATATACCTTTTTTTTTTTGAAAAAGGAATGGAGATAAAGTTTGAAAAATAATTTTGTTTTTAGGAGGAAAGTATGGAAAGACAGTTTGTAAAAAAATGTAGTTTGCAAATCATGGAAGTATGGTTTTGTTATACATTTAGTTTTGGAGAAGCGCAGATTTGGAAAACATTTTCGTCGTGAAGAAGAGTGTGGAAATGTAGTTTGCAAATATTTTCGTTGTTTTGGAAAATGTGTAAGGAAACATCTTGAAATATTTTCGTTGTCTAGAAAGTATGTAAAGGAAGCTTGTAAAAATATTTTCGTGGTTTAGAAGATATGTAAAGATAGTTAGAAAACATTTTTTTTATGAAAAACATGTAAATAAAGCTGGAAATAGGTATGTTCAGGGTTGGGGAATGAAAGCTGATTGGCATATATTTTTGGATTTTGATTTTTTTTGTTGGAAAGCGTGTAAATAAATATGTATAGGGCGATAAAAGCGAAAAGCTGGTAAACAAATATTTTTGATCTTTTGATTTTTAGAAAGCTGTAAACAAATATGTACAGGATGACGAAAGCAAAAGCTAGTAAACAAATATTTTCGATTCGTATTGTTTCCCCGAGTCGGCTTCGCTTGGTTGGCCGGCTGATGTCCGGTGGGGGTCCCCTATTCCCGAACTCTTCTTCCCTGAGTCTCTTCAAGGGCCTTCCTCGATGGAGCAGTTCTTCGTCGGTGGAGCCTGGCTGCCAACATGCGAGCACCTCTAGCCGGATGCGCATGACACAAACGCTCCAATTCCGGGCCCGTGTCTCGTTAAAGCGTGCTTCTCCCCATATGGATACTACCTTCCCGTGGTACGGGAAGCGAAGACATTGGTGTCGGGTGGATGAGACAGCTTCGATGCTGTTGAGCCATGTCCTCCCAATAATCAGAGGGTGGGGTGATTGAATTTTCATTACCATGCAGTTGACGATGGTGGAGACCGGGCCGATCATTAGTGGGAGTGTGACCAGTCCGCAAGCGTTCTTGCGCGTGCTGTCGAAGGCATAAATGTATTCGTCTGAGGGCTCCAATCTAGGAACCCTGCCTTCTAGCTTCTGGTAGGCGGAATATGTAAGGACATTAGTTTCTGCTCCCGTATCGATGAGAATGTGCCGGAATTCCCTCCCTCCGAGTATGGCAGTGATCGCGAGGGGTGCGGAGAGTGCTCCGGCTTTTGCGACTTCGTGGGGGAGGAAGGTGATCGAGTTGGGCTCCGTAAGATTGCTTGGTGGATACAGGGTCCTGGCCGCTTCTTCTGAGGGATAGTTGTCGTTGTAAGGGGACCCAGGTGGGTTACCACTTTCATCCTCGTTCCCCGGTCGCAGGGCTAGTGTCAACATATTATGTATCGCCCAGTTCTTCTCATTCTCGAATTGGAGGCGCGCCTCTCCCCAGATTGTCAGGATATGACTCAAGAAAGGCAGTCAAAGGCATTGGCGCCGCGGGGAACAGATAGCTTGGATGCTGTCTAACCATGGTCGCCCCAACCTCAATGTTCCGAGGCCGCGGAGAGTCTTCCCGGTATGGTTGAAAGCTTGAATAGTATGGTGGGCCGGTTGGACGGGAGTGTAGATACCCCAATTTTGACCGTCCAAAGAGACAGAAATACTTCAAGTAACACACGGAAATATCCCACAGTTGGACATCCAATAAAGAACCAAAGGTACGGGAAACCGGAAACCCTAACCCTAGCCTTGACCTAAACCTAAACCGGAAACCCTAAATCCAAGCCTTTACCTAAACCTAAACCAGAAACCCTAAACCCTAGCCTTGACCTAAACCTAAACCAGAAACCCTAACCCTAGCCTTGACCTAACCTAAACCGGAAACCTTGACCTAAACCAGAAACCCTAACCCTAAACCGGAAACCCTAACCCTAACCTAAACCTAAACCAGAAACCCTAACCCTAGCCTTAACCTAAACCGGAAACCTTGACCTAAACATAAACCTAAACCTAACTCGGAAACCCTAACCCTAATTCTAAAAACCCAAAACACTAGAACCCCAAGTCCCTGGCAAGGGGCGGCTAGCCCTAACTAGCCGCCCCACACCGGGCGGCTAGTTTACACTAGCCGCCCCCGGGGCCGCCTCTCTGGCCGACTTTGGACCAGTCCCCTGGATGGGACATAAAGCAATATTAAATGCTGATCATTGCGACGGGTCATGACCTTTAGCCGCCCCCTCTCGGCCGGATCAATCCAAGTAACCAACCCAAGCCACCGCTTGTCAGAGATGGGAAGTTTGACAGGTCATGATAGGTGCGGCTACCAGGAAGTAGCCGCCCCATCCTGGGCGGCTACTTAGCACTAGCCGCCCTTCACCTGGTCTCTGACAGAAGAACCAGAGAATTATTGAGAGGTCCAATCGAAGCCAACCCACTACATTACCCTCGGGATATTTCCCTGCCTCTCTTTTACTATAAATAGAGGGGTCCCAAGCCCAAATACAACATCAACAACATCACCAATCCATCAAAGAAACCATTCCACACCAACATCCCCCAATTCACATTCCCTTTCCCCACTAGAAATCCCAAGAGAGAGAGAGAGAGAGCCCCTTTTGTGAGAGAAATACCCATTTCCCTACATAAAATACCCTCTCATCCCACCCTCCAGAAACCCGGGCTAAACCTAGCTTAGCCTCTGTCCAAAACCAAACCCATTTTCTACCGAAGTTCTGCCCAAACCAACCCAGACCCTGGACGGCTAACCCTAGCTAGCCGCCCCATAGCCGACGGCTAAACACAACTAGCCGCCCCCTATCCACACCCCATATCCACACCCCTTTGTCCCAAGACTCCTTTAGTCAAGCCCCGGAAGTAGAATAGGATACCTGTTTTTCACCTCTATGTACGGTATATCCGTGTCTCAGAGCGGAGACCCCACAAACTCCCCCACGTAGGCGACCACAACCAAACCCAACCTTATCCTGCTTTTAGAGAAAGCAGGTGGCGATCATACAAACCCCTGAATCCTCTTGAGACGCTATCGGGCGCCTCAACCAGGAATGACACCCCTCACCCTTCCGAGAAGACGATCCGACCGAGCCCGCCAGGGCACGCCTCCGATCCGGATCCCCGAAGAACTCCCACACACGCACGCGCTCACCACGCACCCCGCCGGGATCCGCTCCGACACACCGACATCGGAGGCCTTCCCGACGGTACCGACAAATCTGGCGATCACGGTGGGACCTCCCTCGTGAGAAACAACAAAAGGTAATCCTCTTCTGCCCCCTTTTACAAGCTTGACTAGAATGCTATCAACCCTCTAGGAAGGTTAGAATTTCCGACATCTCGAATCAGTTCCCCCTCTAATTCACATCACAGCATCATTTACCGCTTTGTAAGCCGCACACAGCTGCGCAATCCTTTACTGCTTTGTAAGCCGCACACAGCTACGCAATCCTTTACTGCTTTGTAAACCGCACACAGCTGCGCAATCCTTTACTGCTTTGTATGCCGCACACATTGCGCAATCCTTTACTGCTTTGTAAGCCGCACACCGCTGCGCAATCCTTTACTGCTTTATTTACTGCTCTATATCTGGATTCGTTCCCTTAAATCATTTCACACGCATCATGGAATCCCGCATAGAGGAGGAGATACTAGAGGAAAGAACCCACCAAGAGGGTCAGGCCACGCAATTCCTGACCCATCTAGAGGAAAGGATGGCCAGTCTAGGATACCAATCTGTATAGGACATGTTTCATGACCTCGCCGACTACCGCCAGGTCAAAACCCTAAGACAGGAGGTCCCTGTCGAAACCCCTAAGGCCATTCCCAAGACCCCATTCACGCCCAGTCACTCGGTCAACCCGAGCGTCTTTTCATTCACCCCCCTTTCCCCCGCGAATCCAATATTCCCAGCCGTTTCCACCCCAGGCCACCCCAAACCCGGGACCGCTAGGCAGCCCTCCCCGTGGAGAAACACTGGACGATACTATCCGGAGAATTCTCTCCGAGACTGGTCCCTCAGCCCCCAAACACATGTCACTACATAACCTGAGACAAATCCCGTCAGTCCACCTACCGGAGGGGTTCAAAATCCCCAAATTTCACCGGTATAACGGTCGTGGAGACCCAGACATTCATTTAACTGCCTTTTATCTAGACGCACGCCCGTTTCTAGATAATCAACCTCTGCTAGTCTTCCTCTTCCAAAAATCATTGGAAGGAGAAGCACTACAATGGTTACCAGAGGATTAGAACCCCCTCTATTCGGATTTAGCCATAGAGAGAATGAGGCCTAGGGAGGAATTCGAACAATACGTGTCTCGGTGGCGCACACTTGTCCACCGGACCGGCCTGCAACTCACAGAATGTCAAGAAATTGACATGATGTTACAGAGCCTGAGTCCAGAACTTCGTACGAGCCTTTCGTATGGAGATTGTACTACGTATCAGCTTCTGATTGACCGCCACAACAAGATTTCCCGTTGTGCAGCCCCATTAGTCCAAACCCAGTCCCCACCTATCAGCCATAGGGTTGGACAACCGCCTCGCAAGGCACAAACCCCCACGGTAGAGGGGATTATTACACAAGTATCGGCACTCTACCCGAACGGAGCACGAGTTCCTGATCGAGGAACGGCTCTGAGACAGTACACATCCGGTTCATCCGGGTATGCACCGCCTCGGCCAATCAACCAGAACTTCACTACTCGATTAGTACCCGTCCCAGTGCCGATACGACAAAACCCCGCGACCCATGATTCCCCAATTCAGGCCCCTTCAATCCAAAACCGGGACCAAAACAGGAGACCCTTCTACCCTATCTCCCCAAGAACGCAAGGTATAGCTCCTAGAGAACCCGCGCGCATCCCCCGTGATAAGGCTGCACTTCCCTCTTTCTACGGCCCAAAATGGTCAAACAGAAGAGATAGCTACCCTCCCCTTCAAGAAACCCTAGGGAACATCCTCAGAGCCTTATTAAAAGTCAATGGAATTTCCTTACCCATAGCTAGACCTTAACCTATCGGTGCTGACCCCACCCGTTTTTGTCAATATCATCGACATCACGGCCACACCATCGAACAATGCTCCTCGTTTCGAGACATTGTCTACAACCTTGATGAAGAGAGGCGCTTAGACTGGGCCACCATCAGGGGACTCAAAGACAACCTAGCTACAAAAGCCCTAGAAGTCAAACCAACCCCAGAAACCCCCAACCCTGTAGAAACCACAACTCAAGACCCAAGGCCTGCCACGAAGGCTCCCTTGGAAGAACCAGAGAGCCTAAGCTATGAAAGCGTCTACACCATAAAAGACGCTGAGCACGAAGAGTCACCCAGGATCATCCCAGGTGGCTTAATCTTACCAGCCTCTTCCCCCGTCCCACCAGTCCCCTCCCTCATTCTCCCCAAACCCACAAAGCTCTCTCTCCCTAAAAACCTCCAACCGTTATCCCCTTCACCAATTAACGAAAGCCTATACCCATTAAAACAAAACCCCCGAACCACCATTGACGCACTGAACCATCATACTACTAGAGCAGGCAGAATTTTCAACACTGTACCCTCTTACAGACACCCCCTGCCTGAAACAGAGACTGAGGAGCCCCACACCGGAGATAAGATCGACATCCTAGACCAACTCCGAAAAATCCCCACGAAAATTTCCATTTTAGGGCTAATCGAAACCTCAGAACACCACCAGCAGGCTCTAAATATGTTCCTAGAAAGAGTCCAAGTCGACCCACAAATCTCTACCCTAGGCGTACCAATAGCTCTAGCCACCGTAGGACTAGGGCCCATCATAACCTTTAGACCTAAAGAAGAGATTCACGATAAAGTCGTTAGCACCTCAACCCTATGCATAACGATTAACCTCGAAGGATACTCGGTGGATAAAGTTCTAATTGACACCGGGGCGGGAGTAAACCTCATATCACTACAAACCTTCGAGCACATTGACGGACGCATAACTACACTCTTCGAAACGGACACCCGTATATTTGCCTATGACAAAACGGCTCGTCCAGTTATAGGCTTTAAGGACTTCCGATTAAAGGTAGGGCCGCTAGAAACTAGCGCTAAAGCATATGTCCTAGAAATTGATTCAGATTATAATATGATCCTAGGACGCAAATGGCTAGCATCCATAAAAGGGGTCTCCTCTCCCCTACACCAATGTTTGAAATTCCCCTTGGGGGGGCGAATAATCAAAATACAAGGAGATGCAATCAAAGGACCTAAATCAAGGTTTGCCGATAATGAAACTGTCACTATAAAAACCAGTAGCCCAAAACCCATAGAAGCCACCATCCACATCTTAGATTTTCCAGCCGATTGGCTAAATCCCCGGAATACTCTCCCCGCTACCTCAAAAGCAAGCCACCCTAGGCTTGAGAACCCTAGCTGGCATATCATGGGGATCATGGGTTACCTTCCCGGGGAAACCCTGGGACACAAAAATGGGATCTTGGACCCCATCGAACTCCCAGCATGGTTAGATAAGAAAGGCATTGGCTCGTCCAAGCATCGCCCTAAACTAAAAGAAAAATGCGATTGGAGGTTGTACGAACATTTCATAAGAGGAATAGTCATAGAGCCCGCCAAAGAGGTCACATGCCCCTACCCCCTGGACCCTATCCCGGAAACAGAACCAGACTGTCTCTCTGGCTCCCTAGAGTGGCTGTTCCCACAGCCTGATAAACACCTAAACGCACACTCACCGCCAGACGATAAAACTCCAGTTGACCCAACCTCCTTTTCTCGCAGTGCTCAAGCATCGCAACAAAGGAGCGCCAGCTGCTGGAGAAAAGTCGGTTGAAGCGCTCTCATCAATCCAGTAGATTGTAAATAATAAGTGTCTTTTCTGTTAAAAAAAACAAAAAAAAAACTATACTTCCATACCTATACTTCAAAACAAAATGTTTCAGCAAAACCATATCTCCATGATTTCCGCCAAAAGCATTTTTTACAAACTACTTTTCCATACTCCCTTCTAAAAACAAAACCGTTTTCCAAACTTTATCCCCATTCTCTTTCCAAAAACATATCTATTCGCCAACACAGGCCCCTTTTCAAAACCATAAGTATGCATTTGTCTTCGCACTTTCGAAAACAAAAAAATATAATACCAAAAAGAGCGAACTACTAGACGAGAAAAGATTAAGAGCGGCAGACCATGCCGTGGCCTACCAAAGAAGGGTGGCAAGGGCATTTGAAAAGAAGGTAATAAAAAGAAAATTTGAAATCGGAGAACTAGTACTTAAGCAAATCATGCCATCAAGACAGCCTCACCCAAGAGGAAAGTTGCAACCCACATGGGAGGGACCCTATGTGATCACCCATGCCTATTCCGGGAATGCCTACCGCCTGGTAGATGCCGAAGGAGTCGAGGTTCCAGGTTCGTGGAATGCACTTTATCTAAAGAAATTCCATGCATAAATAGCTTTCAATACTTAAGAACTATTATTCTTCCTTCTTGCGATTTCCAGCGTTTAGTACTTGATGATAGAATTATAAGACTCTCAAAGATAAACTCGTATCTATTTGAACACATCTCCGCCAAATCATGCCGTTTCCTTCACACACGTATAACTGAACTAGATTCACCTGAAAGAAGAGAAATTGCCTACCCCGTAGACTGGGACAATTTAAAACCCCCAAAGCAGAACATCCCTTATTTCCGCCCCACTCGTATTAACCCTAGGTCAAAATGAGGAGTTACCTAGACCTGACATATGTCCCAAAACTGGCTCTGGCACTATGCAAACACTTCTAGAGGGGAAGCATGAAAAGAATCGGGGTGAAAAACAGAAGAGCCCCCCCCTCAAATCAAATAAAAAAAAATCAGGCAATGAGAGGCCTACAAAAGAAAAATAACACCCAAGTGAACGGGTTAAACTCTCTATTTTAGCAGGCTTTCACGCCTTTACGCACGGTATACGCTAGACAACGGCTATACCAGTACACATCCAAACAACGGACTGTACTTTCCACCCAAAATAAAGAAGTGGTAAAAAGAAGAAAGACAGAGGGACCTAGAAAGTAGGACATGTGCTAGACTGGGTCAATTCTAAAATATTGCCCGAAAGGAAGATATTTCTCTTACCCCATTCCCCCCCCTTTTTATTTTCGCAATGGGATTCTAAATTGAACTACGTCTGCCGGGAAAGGCGAAATTTCGACCAAAGGTAGATCATGTCCAGATTTACAAACTACACACACTCACATGAGTTCACTTACAGACTTGCTTGTCCAAGGGAAGCTTATTTGACTCGACTCTTGGTACACTCATGGATTTTTCAGCATGTTTAGAATAATACGATTAAGCATTTGAAAACCATGAACCTAGAAAAATTGACACCTAAGGCCTATACAATTCAAATACAATCCTGGTTTGGACATGGGTGACCACAAGGGCTCCTCCACGGGGACTTGATGGCATCCTTTACTTCAGAAAATCGAGAACATTACCCTCTCACGTAAGAAACCATTGAAGAACTAAAATGCCCCCTTATGCCAACTATGCTTACGCATAAGCTTGCATTTTCCTTTTCCAAAACACCTTGGCATCCGATTTTCTTGGAATATTAAAGTTGACCCCCCGTGCCTAAATATTAAAATTGTCCCCACTCATTTCGTGCCCTTACCGCACATGCCTGAGAAGAAATTGTCCCAGCTTTACACACACTTGAGAGTTTTTCTCACGCACTTGGAATCCCTTCCTTGCATACTAAAGCATGGTCTCCCGCACTTTACCTTCTCACACTATCTTTTTCCATTTCACCTTAAGATGGATTGTAGCCCTTGAAAATTCAAGCAAGAAAAGAGCTCGAAAATCAGTGCAGGGGCGCAATCCGGACAGATTTAACACTTGGTCCATGGAAGGGATGTTTTTGTAGGTCTCGAAGGTTGAAACGGTCACGAAGACTTTCGGCAGTAGCAGCAGACAAGAGCAGCAGAACCAAATTGCCCCAAGCAGGGGGCGGCTAAACTCGACTAGCCGCCCCTCACTGGGCGGCTAGTTTACAGTAGCCGCCCCTGCCCTTTGTTTCAGGTGAGGAAGCCCCAGGCAGGGGGGGGGTTAGCACAACTAGCCGCCCCTCACTGGGCGGCTAGTTTACACTAGCCGCCCCCTGCCTGCACCTATTTCAGCTGTGTCGGTCCGTATTCGATCAACTCTTCAACACTTCTTTACCTATTGAGATCAGTTCTTTCCAAAACCTATATGTACACATTTCATACACATATTCATACACAAAACCTGTATAAATACCATGCTAAAACAAATATATAATCAAAACCCTACACCCATCCATGAAATAAACGTATAAAAACACCAAAATCACCCATCCACGAAATACTCATTTTTCTAAATAAAGGGAGCTCTTTAAACACCTAAACATCCATCCTAAATTATTCTAAACCATGCATATAAACGAGAAATTAAATTGTCCCACCAAAACCACAAACATAGACTGTTTTTCTAAACCTAAGAGAGAGCATAAAAGAGGATATTTTTCCTTCGAAACGCTCCAAACTCCAAAGTCTTGAGCTATACCTCACCGAAATATCACCTAAAACCAAAAAAAAAGAAGAGAAGCATGAATTCATCGCATGTATACTATTCTTCTACTTAAAACCAAGACACAAAGAAGCTATACCTCGGCGTATCGTCATCCGCTGGAGGCTGAGTAGGAGGAACGTCCTGACTTGGCTGAGAAGGGAGCGGCGGATGAGGAGAAGACTGAACCTCTGGAGCGTCGGGAGCGGCAGGAGTCTCTCGAACCGAAGACGCGGCCCTCGCGTATACCCCACGACTCCGAGACGCCGAAGGACGAGAGGCACGGCTGAAGGTGGCCCCGGTAGCCAAGGAAGCCGAGAGAGAATGGTCAGGCTCAAGTGGAAGAAGATCGAGGTCCGCCTCGGTCATAGAGCCCCCTCCAACCAATTTCCCCCTCATAGTCGCCTCCCAAAGACGGACCTGCTGCATATCTCTGTCTCTCCTCTCCAATCTCTGTCGGAGGCGACTCTCTGTCCCTCTGGCCCGATCCTCGGTGGCCCTCAACCTCTCCTCCAACTCCCGCGCCCTCGCCTCTGACGCCCTGAGCGCCTCTCGATCCCTATCCCCGGCCGCCTGGAGAGAACGAACCAAGTCCCCCATCAATCCTCCGGGAACACTTGCCGAAGCCTCCAACTCCGACACCCTCATCTGGAGGGAGTCCCTCTCACGGCCTAGGGTGATGAACCCCTCCGTCTCCTCCTCATCCCGAGAAGCCCTACCCCTCGCCTGGCCCAGCTCCATCCGTGTGGCCGTCAACACGCTCCGGGCCGCATCTAGCTCCCTCGTCAGTTCGAGCTCTCGCTCGGAAATCATGGAAGAAGGAGGGGCGGAAGAAGAGGAAGCACCGTCAGCCCTCGCTCTCGACAAAACATCCACCTGAGCCTCGAGGACCCGGACCTGGTCCTGCAAGCGTCCTCTCTGAACCCGCAACGCTTCTATCTGCCTAGCTCGCGCTTGGAGGTGCTCATTGGCGGCCTTGAGCCTCTTCTCCATCTCATTCAACTCAACCTACAAAAGCAAACACCACTCAGAAAGTATTCAAGCAAAGAGAACGAAGAAGAGAATGAGAGCTTCCAAACTTACGTAGGCATCCGGGATCTCCTCCTCCATCGTCCCGAGGATACCCGCATACTCCCGACGATACCAAGCCAGGTATTCGTCACTCGAAGTCACCTCAGGACGATGCTCCACCAAGACGCCTCGACCCATCCATCCTGCCACGTACGTAGCGCAATTTCTCAGGAGATTCGTGTCCCGAGGAATCCCGGCCACCGGAATCGAGGGGCGCCGCGGAAGAGGATCGGGCACCCACTGATGGTACCGGCCACCGGAACACGACCCCATTGAAGTAGATCAACCAGACGTCTCGCGCCAGAGCCACGGGAACCTCTCCCGAGTAAGGCCTCCACGTCATCTAAAAAAGCATCAAAAGATAGGAAGAGTGCTTAGCCAAAAGAAAACCAAATACAAGCCAAAGAAATTCAAAGAAAACTTATACCTCTTCCTCCGACAAGACGCGGAAGGCCTCTCAGAATTGAGCGAGGCGGTGCAAGCGGGAAGATCCCCGGGGTTCCCATCTCATAGCCCAAGGGAGGGCATGATCGAACGGAGCCAAAGTCGGGCGATCGATGGCAAAGTGCTCGTACCCGAAGATCTGACAAAACGAGAGGAAAACCATCACGATCAAAGTGAACTAAACTAAAAAAGACATTCACCAATCACTTACACATACCTGAAGAAATGGCGCAAAGCCGCCAAGGTTTTTTCCACCGGCCCTCCTGACTTTCCTCGAGAGCTCCACGAAGTGATGGCGAGCATCGCCGCTCCCAAGCATAGCGCCCCATGCCCTCCAAGTCCCGCATCAGTAGAAGGGAATGAGAGGAAACCTTATCAGAGGCCGTCGAGAAAAGGACCCGGCCAAAGAAGTAGAGGAAGAACGCTCTCAACTCTCTCCGTGCCCTCAGTGGGCACGCGGCCGCCTCTCTCGCTTCGATCATCGCCCCCCTTCTTCGAAGCTAGCTGCAGCTTCGCCCTTTGACGCTCTGAAAAGGAACCGAGGCCGTACTGCCCCGAAAGCCGCCCCAAAGGGATCCGGTTCAGCGTCCGCTCCCGTTCCACGAACTCCCATTCCCCGATCAACTCTCGGAAAAGCCCCCTGTAGTCCGCAAGGGTGGCCGCAATCACTGCCTCCCCAAAACTGGAAGGCCAGTAATCCGATGGACGTCCTCGAGCATCGGCATAACAGCGCCGGTAGGGAGGATGAACGTACAACTCTCCGGGTCCCATCTCTCCGCCAAGGCTTCCACGTATGGACGATGGACGTGGAACGGCTCGATCAAAAAGAAGGAACGGAAGCCCGCTCCATCCACTAAGCTCCTCTCCTCCTGCCCCAGGGCATTGTACCACCTCTTCGTCCCGTGCCATAAAGCCGGATACGATTCGGCCTCTACAAAACAAACGAAGGGAACATGGGTTAGTTTAAAAGCGATCGAGAGGTAAGGATCCAAGTCTAAACGAATCCACTTTCTAGAAACCATGCTTAGCACAATAAAACTCCTACACATCTCAGGCATGAAATATGAGACTTCATAGGAAAATTTACCCTCCTTTATTTGCAAAACATACCTATAAGATCACATGCTTTACTCTCTTATCCCACCGTGGTCACCACCCACATCACAACCTATCATGCTTACACTTTCCTTAAAACACACCTAAGCATATAGAACACTTGGACCCATGAAATGCATGCGTACACTCCTTCATGCTCTATCACGATCAAACACGTACGAAGTCATAACACACGTAAAAAAAAAGTATCGCATGCGAACATACTAACCATATCACTTCTCTCTCCTTTATATGCATATAACTAACATGGATATATATATAGAAATTGCACCCCTTCCTAGGAAAAATAAAACCATATCAGCATGCTTACACATCCCACCGAGATTAAACTTATACACAAGCATGCCTAATTAAAAACGCACATATACAAGTATAAAATACCCCAATTTTGACCGTCCAGAGAGACATAAATACTTCAAGTAACACACGGAAATATCCCACAGTTGGACATCCAATAAAGAACCAAAGGTACGGTAAACCGGAAACCCTAACCCTAGCCTTGACCTAAACCTAAACCGGAAACCCTAAACCCTAGCCTTGACCTAAACCTAAATCGGAAACCCTAAACCCAAGCCTTGACCTAAACCTAAACCAGAAACCCTAACCCTAGCCTTGACCTAACCTAAACCGGAAACCCTAAACCCTAGCCTTAACCTAAACCGGAAACCCTGACCTAAACCTAAACCTAAACCTAACTCGGAAACCCTAACCCTAACTCTAAAAACCCAAAACCCTAGAAGCCCAAGTCCTTGGCAAGGGGCGGCTAGCCCTCTGGCCGACTTTGGACAGTCACCTGGACGGGACATAAAGCAATATTAAATGCTGATCATTGCGACGGTCATGACCTTTAGCCGCCCCCTCTCGGCCGGTTCAATCCAAGTAACCGACCCAAGCCACCGCTTGTCAGAGATGGGACGTTTGGCAGGTCATGATAGGGGCAGCTACCAGGAAGTAGCCGCCCCATCCTGGGCGGCTACTTAGCACTAGCCGCCCTTCACCTGGTCTCTGACAGAAGAACCAGAGAATTAATGAGAGGTCCAATCGAAGCCAACCCACTCCATTACCCTCGGGATATTTCCCTACCTCTCTTTTACTATAAATAGAGGGGTCCCAAGCCCAAATACAACATCAACAACATCACCAATCCATCAAAGAAACCATTCCACACCAACATCCCACAATTCACATTCCCTTTCCCCACTAGAAATCCCAAGAGAGAGAGAGAGAGAGCCCCTTTTGTGAGGGAAATACCCATTTCCCTACATAAAATGCCCTCTCATCCCACCCTCCAGAAACCCGGGCTAAACCTAGATTAGCCTCTGTCCAAAACCAAACCCATTTCGTACCGAAGTTCTGCCCAAACCAACCCGACCCAGGACGGCTAACCCTAGCTAGCCGCCCCCTGGCCGACGGCTAAACACAGCTAGCCGCCCCCTATCCACACCCCATATCCACACCCCTTTGTCCCAAGACTCCTTTAGTCAAGCCCCAGAAGCAGAATAGGATACCTGTTTTTCACCTCTGTGTACGGTATATCCGTATCTCAGAGCGGAGACCCACAAACTCCCCCACGTAGGTGACGAAAACCAAACCCAACCTTTTCCTGCTTTTAGAGAAAGCAGGTGGCGATCACACAAACCCCTGAATCCTCTTGAGACGCTATCGGGCGCCTCAACCAGGAACGACAGCCCTCACCCTTCCGAGAAGACGATCCGATCGAGCCCGCCAGGGCACGCCTCCGATCCGAATCCCCGAAGAACCCCCACACGCACGCGCTCACCGCGCTCCCCGCCGGGATCCGCTCCGACACACCGACATCGGAGGACTTCCCGACGGTGCCGACAAATCTGGCGATCACGGTGGGACCTCCCTCGTGAAAAACGACAAAAGGTAATCCTCTTCTGCCCCCTTTTACAAGCTTGACTAGAATGCTATCAACCCTCTAGGAAGGTTAGAATTTCTGACCCCTCGAATCAGTTCCTCCTCTAATTCACATCACAGCATCATTTACCGCTTTGTAAGCCGCACACAGCTGCGCAATCCTTTACTGCTTTGTAAGCCGCACACAGCTGCGCAATCCTTTACTGCTTTGTAAGCCCACACCGCTGCGCAATCCTTTACTGCTTTTTTTACTGCTTTATATCTGCATTCGTTCCCTTAAATCGTTTCACACGCATCATGGAATCCCGCATAGAGGAGGAGATACTAGAGGAAAGAACCCACCAAGAGGGTCATGCCACGCAATTCCTGACCCATCTAAAGGAAAGGATGGCCAGTCTAGGATACCAATCTGTAGAGGACATGTTTCATGACCTCGCCGACTACCGCCAGGTCAAAACCCTAAGACAGGAGGTCCTTGTCGAAACCCCTAAGGCCATTCCCAAGACCCCATTCACGCCCAGTCACTCGGTCAATCCGAGTGTCTTTTCATTCACCCCCCTTTCCCCCGCGAATCCAATATTCCCAGCCGTTTCTACCCCAGGCCCCTACCAGGCCACCCAAACCCGGGACCGCTAGGCAGCCCTCCCCGGGGAGAAACACTGGACGATACCATCCGGAGAATTCTCTTCGAGACTGGTCCCTCAGCCCCCAAACACGTGTCTCTACATAACCTGAGACAAATCCCGTCAGTCCACCTACCGGAGAGGTTCAAAATCCCCAAATTTCACCGGTATAACGGTCGTGGAGACCCAGACATTCTTTTAACTGCCTTTTATCTAGACGCACGCCCGTTTCTAGATAATCAACCTCTGCTAGTCTTCCTCTTCCAAAAATCATTGGAAGGAGAAGCACTACAATGGTTCTCCACCCTCCCTATAGATCACTTGTCAAACTTCTCGGCTGTAAGCGAGAAGTTCTTGGGCCGCTACGGTTACCAGAGGATTAGAACCCCCTCTATTTCGGATTTAACCATAGAGAGAATGAGGCCTAGGGGGGAATTCGAACAATACGTGTCTCGGTGGCGCACACTTGTCCACCGACCGGCCTGCAACTCACAGAATGTCAAGAAATTGACATGATGTTACAGGGCCTGAGTCCAGAACTTCGTACGAGCCTTTCGTACGGAGACTGTACTACGTATCAGCTTCTGATTGACCGCCACAACAGGATTTCCCGTTGTGCAGCCCCAGTAGTCCAAACCCAGTCCCCACCTATCAGCCATAGGCTTGGACAACCGCCTCGCAAGGCACAAACCCCCACGGTAGAGGGGATTATTACACAAGTATCGGCACTCTACCCGAACGGAGCACGAGTTCCTGATCGAGGAACGGCTCCAAGACAGTACACGTCCGGTTCATCCGGGTATGCACCGCCTCGGCCAATCAACAAGAACTTTACTACTCGATCAGTACCCGTCCCCGTGCCGATACGACAAAACCCCGCGACCCATGATTCCCCAATTCAGGCCCCTTCAATCAAAAACCGGGACCAAAACAGGAGACCCTTCTACCCTATCTCCCCAAGAACGCAAGGTATAGCCCCTAGAGAACCAGCGCGCATCCCCAGTGATAAGGCTGCACTTCCCTATTTCTACGGCCCAAAATGGTCAAACAGAAAAGATAGCTACCCTCCCCTTCCAGAACACTAGGGAACATCCTCAGAGCCTTATTAAAAGTCAATGGCATTTCCTTACCCATAGCTAGACCTTCACCTATCGGTGCTGACCCCACCCGTTTTTGTCAATATCATCGACATCACGGACACACCATCGAACAATGCTCCTCGTTTTGAGACATTGTCTACAACCTTGATGAAGAGAGGCGCTTAGACTGGGCCACCATCAGGGGACTCAAAGACAACCTAGCTACAAAAGCCTAGAAGTCAAACCAACCCCAGAAACCCCCAACCCTGTAGAAACCACAACTCAAGACCCAAGGCCAGCCACGAAGGCTCCCTTGGAAGAACCAGAGAGCCTAAGCTATGAAAGCGTCTACACCATAAAAGACGCTGAGCACGAAGAGTCACCCAGGATCATCCCAGGTGGCTTAATCTTATCAGCCTCTTCCCCCGTCCCACAGTCCCCTCCCCCATTCTCCCCAAACCCACAAAGCTCTCTCTCCCTAAAAAACTCCAACCATTATCCCCTTCACCAATTAACGAAAGCCTATACCCATTAAAACAAAACCCCCGAACCACCATTGACGCACTGAACCATCATACTACTAGAGCAGGCAGAATTTTCAACACTGTACCCTCTTACAGACACCCCCTGCCTGAAACAGAGACTGAGGAGCCCCACACCGGAGATAAGATCGACATCCTAGACCAACTCTGAAAAATCCTCACGAAAATTTCCATTTTAGAGCTAATCGAAACCTCAGAACACCACCAGCAGGCTCTAAAAATGTTCCTAGAAAGAATCCAAGTCGACCCACAAATCTCTACCCTAGGCGTACCAATAGCTCTAGCCACCGTAGGACTAGGGCCCATCATAACCTTTAGACCTAAAGAAGAGATTCACGATAAAGTCGTTAGCACCTCAACCCTATGCATAACGATTAACCTCGAAGGATACTCGGTGGATAAAGTTCTAATTGACACCGGGGCGGGAGTGAACCTCATATCACTACAAACCTTCGAGCACATTGACGGACGCATAACTACACTCTTCGAAACGGACACCCGTATATTTGCCTATGCCAAAACGGCTCATCTGGTTCTAGGCTTTAAGGACTTCCGATTAAAGGTAGGGCCGCTAGAAACTAGAGCTAAAGCATATGTCCTAGAAATGGATTCAGATTATAATATGATCCTAGGACGCAAATGGCTAGCATCCATAAAAGGGGTCTCCTCTCCCCTACACCAATGTTTGAAATTCCCCTTGGGGGGGCGAATAATCAAAATATAAGGAGATGCAATCAAAGGACCTAAATCAAGGTTTGCTGATAATGAAACCGTCACTATAAAAACCAGTAGCCCAAAACCCATAGAAGCCACCATCCACGTCTTAGATTTTCCAGCCGATTTGCTAAATCCCCGGAATACTCTCCCCGCTACCTCAAAAGCAAGCCACCCTAGGCTTGGAAACCCTGGCTGGCATATCATGGGGATCATGGGTTACCTTCCCGGGGAAACCCTGGGACACAAAAATGGCATCTTGGACCCCATCGAACTCCCGGCATGGTTAGATAAGAAAGGCATTGGCTCGTCCAAGCATCGCCCTAAACTAAAAGAAAAATGCGATTGGAGGTTGTACGAACATTTCATAAGAGGAATAGTCATAGAGCCCGCCAAAGAGGTCACATGCCCCTACCCCCTGGACCCTATCCCGGAAACAGAACCAGACTGTCTCTCTGGCTCCCTAGAGTGCCTGTTCCAACAGCCTGATAAACACCTAAACGCACACTCACTGCTAGACGATAAAACTCCAGCAGACCCAGCCTCCTTTTCTCGCAGTGCTCAAGCATCGCAACGAAGGAGCGCCAGCTGCTGGAGAAAAGTCGGTTGAAGCGCTTCCATAAATCCAGTAGATTGTAAATAATAAGTGTCTTTTCTGTTAAAAAAAAATATATTTGTTTATCGGCTTTCGCTTTCTTCACACCCTGTACATATTTGTTTACAGCCTTTTCTAAAAAAACCAAAAAAAATAAAAAAAATATTTGTTTATCGGATTTCGCTTTCGTCACACCCTGTACATATTTGTTTACAGCTTTTTCTAAAAATCAAAAGATCAAAATATTTGTTTACCAGCTTTCGTCTTTCGTCACCCTATACGTATTTGTTTACCTGCTTTCCTAAAAGAAACTAAAATCCAAAAAAAAAATACATGCTGATCAGCTTTCATTCCCCAACTCTGAACATACTTGTTTCCAGCTTTATCTCCACTCTTCTTTAAAAACAAACAAAAATGTTTTTTTACAAAAAAATGTTTTCCACACTCTCCTTCAAAACAAAATTTTTACAAAACCATATTTCCGTGCTTCCAAAAAACAAAAAAATTTTCCGACTTTCTTTACTTGTTTACCAAACAACGAAAATATTTACAAGCCGCATTTTCAACGAAAACGTTATCCAAAACTATACTTCCATACCTATCTTCAAAACAAAATGTTTCAGCAAAACCATATCTCCATGATTTCCGCCCAAAGCATTTTTTACAAACTACTTTTCCATACTCCCTTCTAAAAACAAAACCGTTTTCCAAACTTTATCCCCATTCTCTTTCCAAAAACATATCTATTCGCCAAAACAGGCCCCTTTTCAAAACCATAAGTATGCATTTGTCTTCCCACTTTCAAAAACAAAAAAATATAATACCAAAAAGAGCGAACTACTAGACGAGAAAAGATTAAGAGCGGCAGACCATGCCCAGGCCTACCAAAGAAGGGTGGCAAGGGCATTTAAAAAGAAGGTAATAAAAAGAAAATTTGAAATCGGGGAACTAGTACTTAAGCAAATCATGCCATCAAGACAGCCTCACCCAAGAGGAAAGTTGCAACCCACATGGGAGGGACCCTATGTGATCACCCATGCCTATTCCGGGAATGCCTACCGCCTGGTAGATGCCGAAGGAGTCGAGGTTCCAGGTTCGTGGAATGCACTTTATCTAAAGAAATTCCATGCATAAATAGCTTTCAATACTTAAGAACTATTATTCTTCCTTCCTGCGATTTCCAGCGTTTAGTACTTGATGATAGAATTATAAGACTCTCAAAGATAAACTCGTATCTATTTGAACACATCTCCGCCAAATCATGCCGTTTCCTTCACACACGTATAACTGAAATAGATTCACCTGAAAGAAGAGAAATTGCCTACCCCGTAGACTGGGACAATTTAAAACCCCCAAAGCAGAACATCCCTTATTTCCGCCCCACTCGTATTAACCCTAGGTCAAAATGAGGAGTTACCTAGACCTGGCATCTGTCCCAAAACTGGCTCTGGCACTATGCAAACACTTCTAGAGGGGAAGCATGAAAAGAATCGGGGTGAAAAACAGAAGAGCCCCCCCCCCTCAAATCAAATTAAAAAAATCAGGCAATGAGAGGCCTACAAAAGAAAAATAACACCCAAGTGAACGGGTTAAACTCTCTATTTTAGCAGGCTTTCACGCCTTTACGCACGGTATACACTAGACAACGGCTATACAAGTACACATCCAAACAATGGACTGTACTTTCCACCCAAAATAAAGAAGTGGTAAAAAGAAGAAAGCTAGAGGGACCTAGAAAGTAGGACATGTGCTAGACTGGGTCAATTCTAAAATATTGCCCGAAAGGAAGATATTTCTCTTACCCCATTCCCCCCTCCCCTTTTTATTTTCGCAATGGGATTCTAAATTGAATTACGTCTACCGGGAAAGGCGAAATTTCAACCAAAGGTAGATCATGTCCAGATTTACAAACTACACACACAAACATGAGTTCACTTAGAGACTTGCTTGTCCAAGGGAAGCTTATTTGACTCGACTCTTGGTACACTCATGGATTTTTCAGCATGTTTAGAATAATACGATTAAGCATTTGAAAACCATGAACCTAGAAAAATCGACACCTAAGGCCTATACAATTCAAATACAATCCTGGTTTGGACATGGGTGACCACAAGGGCTCCTCCACGGGGACTTGATGGCATCCTTTACATCATAAAATCGAGAACATTACCTTCTCACGTAAGAAACCATTGAAGAACTAAAATGCCCCCTTATGCCAACTATGCTTACGCATAAGCTTGCATTTTCCTTTTCCAAAACACCTTGGCATCCGAAGTCTTGAGCTATACCTCACCGAAATATCACCTAAAACCAAAAACGAAAGAAGAAAAGCATAAATTCATCGCACATATACTATTCTTCTACTTAAAACCAAGACACAAAGAAGCTATACCTCGGCGTATCGTCATCCGCTGGAGGCTGAGTAGGAGGAACGTCCTGACTTGGCTGAGAAGGGAGCGGTGGATGAGGAGAAGACTGAACCTCTGGAGCGTCGGGAGCGGCAGGAGTCTCTCGAACCGAAGACGCAGCCCTCGCGTATACCCCACGACTCCGAGACGCCGAAGGACGAGAGCCACGGCTGAAGGTGGCCCCGGTAGCCAAGGCAGCCGAGAGAGAATGGTCAGGCTCAAGTGGAAGAAGATCGAGGTCCGCCTCGGTCATAGAGCCCCCTCCAACCAATTTCCCCCTCATAGTCGCCTCCCAAAGACAGACCTGCTGCATATCTCTGTCTCTCCTCTCCAATCTCTGTCGGAGGCGACTCTCTGTCCCTCTGGCCCGATCCTTGGTAGCCCTCAACCTCACCTCCAACTCCTGCGCCCTCGCCTCCGATGCCCTGAGCGCCTCTCGATCCCTATCCCCGGCCGCCTGGAGAGAACGAACCAAGTCCCCCATCAAACCTCCGGGAACACTTGCCGAAGCCTCCAACTCCGACACCCTCATCTGGAGGGAGTCCCTCTCACGGCCTAGGGTGATGAACCCCTCCTCTCTCGAAGCCAGCATGGACCTCAGCCGGTCCGTCTCCTCCGCTGCACGAGAAGCCCTACCCCTTGCCTGGCCCAGCTCCATCCGTGTCGCCGTCAACTCGCTCCGGGCCGCATCTAGCTCCCTCGTCAGTTCGAGCTCTCGCTCGAAAATCATGGAAGAAGGAGGGGCGGAAGAAGAGGAAGCACCTTCAACCCTCGCTCTCGACAAAGCATCCACCTGAGCCTCGAGGACCCGGACCTGGTCCTGCAAGCGTCCTCTCTGAACCCGCAACGCCTCTATCTGCCTAGCTCGCGCTTGGAGGTGCTCATTGGCGGCC
This sequence comes from Acorus calamus, assembly GCA_030737845.1. NCBI lineage: Eukaryota > Viridiplantae > Streptophyta > Magnoliopsida > Acorales > Acoraceae > Acorus > Acorus calamus. The sequence goes on from CM060870.1 coordinate 15,743,002, forward strand.
TTGAGCCCCATCTCCATCTCATTCAACTCAACCTACAAAAGCAAACACCACTCAGAAAATATTCAAGCAAAAGATAATGAAGAAGAGAATGAGAGCTTCCAAACTTACGTAGGCATCCGAGATCTCCTCCTCCATCGTCCCGAGGATACCCGCATACTCCCGACAATACCAAGCTAGGTATTCGTCACTCGAAGTCACCTCAGGACGACGCTCCACAAAGACGCCTCGACCCATCCATCCTGCCACGTACGTAGCGTAATTCCTCGAGAGATTCGTGTCCCGAGGAATCCCGGCCACAGGAATCGAGGGCCGCCGCGGAAGAGGATCGGGCACCCACAGATGGTACCCAAGCTGGCGGACGACCCGGCTGATCGCATGGAACATGACCTCATTGAAGTAGATCAACCAGACGTCTCGCGCCAGAGCCACGGGAACCTCTCCCGAGTAAGGCCTCCACGTCATCTAAAAAAGCATCAAAAGATAGGAAGAGTGCTTAGCCAAAAGAAAACCAAATACAAGCCAAAGAAATTCAAAGAAAACTTATACCTCTTCCTCCGACAAGACGTGGAAGGCCTCTCGGAATTGAGCGAGGCGGTGCAAGCGGGAAGATCCCCGGGGTCCCATCTCATAGCCCAAGGGAGGGCATGATCGAACGGAGCCAAAGTCGGGCGATCGATGGCAAAGTGCTCGTACCCGAAGATCTGACAAAACGAGAGGAAAACCATCACGATCAAAGTGAACTAAACTAAAAAAGACATTAACCAATCACTTACACATACCTGAAGAAATGGCGCAAAGCCGCCAAGGTTTTTTCCACTGGCCCTCTTGACTTTCTTCGAGAGCTTCACGAAGAGATGGGCGAGCATCGCCGCTCCCCAAGCGTAGCGCCCCATGCCCTCCAAGTCCCGCATCAGTAGAAGGGAATGAGAGGAAACCTTATCAGAGGCCGTCGAGAAAAGGACCTGGCCAAAGAAGTAGAGGAAGAACGCTCTCAACTCTCTCCGTGCCCTCTGTGGGCACGCGGCCGCCTCTCTTGCCTCGATCATCGCCCGCCTTCTCTCAAAGCTAGCTGCAGCTTCGCCCTTCTGACGCTCTGTAAAGGAACCGAGGCCGTACTGCCCCGAAAGCCGCCCCAAAGGGATCCGATTCAGCGTCCGCTCCCGTTCCACGAACTCCCATTCCCCGATCAACTCTTGGAAATGCCCCCTGTAGTCCGCAAGGGTGGCCGCAATCACTGCCTCCCCCAAAACCGGAAGGCCAGTAATCCGATGGACGTCCTCGAGCGTCGGCATAACAGCGCCGGTAGGGAGGATGAACGTACAACTCTCCGGGTCCCATCTCTCCGCCAAGGCTTCCACGTATGGACGATGGACGTGGAACGGCTCGATCAAAAAGAAAGAACGGAAGCCCGCTCCATCCATTTAGCTCCTCTCCTCCTGCCCCAGGGCATTGTACCACCTCTTCGTCCCGTGCCATAAAGCCCGGATACGATTCGGCCTCTACAGAACAAACGAAGGGAACATGGGTTAGTTTAAAAGTGATCGAGAGGTAAGGATCCAAGTCTAAACGAATCCACTTTCTAGAAACCATGCTTAGCACAATAAAACTCCTACACATCTCAGGCATGAAATATGAGACTATCATGCAATAAAATTTACCCTCCTTTATTTGCAAAACATACCTATAAGATCACATGCTTTACCCTCTTATCCCACCGTGGTCACCACCCACATCACAGCCTATCATGCTTACACTTTCCTTAAAACACACCTAAGCATATAGAACACTTGGACCCATGAAATGCATGCATACACTCCTTCATGCTCTATCACGATCAAACACGTACGAAGTCATAACACACGTAAAAAAAAGTATCGCATGCGAACATACTAACCATATCACTTCTCTCTCCTTTATATGCATATAACAAACATGGATATATATATATAGAAATTGCACCCCTTCCTAGGAAAAATAAAACCATATCAGCATGCTTACACATCCCACCGAGATTAAACTTATACACAAGCATGCCTAATTAAAAACGCACATATACGAGTATAAAATACGCTAAAACACCTATCCATACCACCCAATAGACATGCACATACAACCAAATAAGAGGCTAAAGACTAAAGAGTTAGGAACATACCACGGCCCGTGTGGACCCAGGAGCGTCCACCTTGGCCTCGTCGGGATCGTCCATCCCATCGTCATCCCCCTCCTCCTTGTCCTCCTCGAACACGGCCTACTCGGCCTCAGCCCCAACACCAACACCGGCCTCTGCAACCCCGGTGCCCCTACCCTCGGCCTCCCCGGCCCCATCCCTAGCCTCTCCTATCCCATCCACCCTCCCCACGCCGGAGATAACTCCGCAAAAGCCCCCATAGCCCTACTCTCCTCCTCCTCAGCCCTGGCCTCCGTAGCCTCCCTATCCATTATCCCAAAGAGGGCATCCAACGACGCCCTCACATCCTCACCAACTCCCTCGACCCCTGCCCCCTTGGTTGCACCCTCAACCGATCCTCCAACCCCCGGAACCGCCTCCTCGGCCACCACCGGTCGATCCCCACGCCTCCTCTTGCGTGTGTAGCCTATCATGCTACTCCCAACCTCCGGGACAGCCCCCGAAGGCAAATCCCCAACCTCACCCGCACCGATGCCCACCGGCGGCACCTCCGTCGTACCCATACCCTCCCCCACGGCCTCGATCTCCGGCCTATCGCTCTCCAATGATGAAGAGCTCGGGCTACGCTCTCCACGAGCCACCCGTGGTCGTTTCCCCCTCGAAGCAATCGCCTTCGACCTCGTCATCTCCTCGGTTTGAAAAAGAAAAAGGAGAACCCAAACTAGGTTTTCGAAATCAAGAGAAAGAGAGAGGATTAAAGACGAAATGGAGGAAGAAAAGGCAAAGAAATCAGGGTTTTTGGGTTTGAAACCGAAGAAAAGAAGAAGAGGGAGAGAAACCGTTTTTGAAAAATGGGAAGAGAGAGGGTCCCTTTTTCAGTTATAAGGGACCCAGTCCAGGGGCGGCTACCCGCGAGTAGCCGCCCCCTCTCGGGCGGCTAGTTACAACTAGCCGCCCCTCCCAGTTTTTCTCTTTCACTTAAAAACCCCTTTCCAATCTTTTCAGCCCTAAATTTCAAGGTTCTCCATACCAAACAGCCATGTATTGGCTTATTTCCAGACATTACTTGGTCAAACACGACTTTCCCGAAGTTTTGCCACACTTTCAGTACCGTTCAAACTCGAATTTCTTCAGTTCTGGTTCTTTTCCAGAGTTCTTATCCCTCGGATGATCCAATTCACCAAATCAACTTTTACTTGCTTTCTGTCGGCGATATCCCCTCCTTGCTGAGTTTTCCTAAGCACGGGAACGGTAGGCACGAGGAAACTGACGCTGGGCTGCTCCGCGCACGATAGCTAAGAACCCCGACCGCGGGTTGGATCACTCACCATTTACCTTTTTCCCGCCTTCCACCTGGATCATCCTCTCGGTTAAAAATTCTAAGTCAAGACCTAGCCTTTGAAGGTCTAAATCAACTCCCCGAATAGTATTGTTCATTTTGGCATAAACTTCTTGAAGGTCGGGCTGGCCAAAATAGGGGTCTCTTTCCTTATCATCGGTCGAAGTCTTTCCTGCTCCGCACAAAGACTCCGTCCGATGAGGGACAATTGTAGATACCCCAATTTTGACCTTCCAGAGAGACAGAAATACTTCAAGTAACACACGGAAATATCCCACAGTTGGACATTCAATAAAGAACCAAAGGTACGGTAAACCGGAAACCCTAACCCTAGCCTTGACCTAAACCTAAACCGGAAACCCTAAACCCTAGCCTTGACCTAAACCTAAACCAGAAACCCTAAACCCTAGCCTTGACCTAAACCTAAACCAGAAACCCTAACCCTAGACTTGACCTAACCTAAACCGGAAACCCTAAACCCTAGCCTTAACCTAAACTGGAAACCCTGACCTAAACCTAAACCTAAACCTAACTCAAAAGCCCTAACCCTAACTCTAAAAACCCAAAACCCTAGAACCCCAAGTCCCTGGCAAGGGGCGGCTAGCCCTAACTAGCCGCCCCACACCGGCGGCTAGTTTACACTAGCCGCCCCCCTGGCCGCCCCTCTGGCCAACTTTGGACCATTCCCCTGAATGGGACATTAAGCAATATTAAATGCTGATCATTGCGACGGGTCATGACCTTTAGCCGCCCCCTCTCGGCCGGATCAATCCAAGTAACCGACCCAAGCCACCGCTTGTCAGAGATGGGACATTTGGCAGGTCATGATAGGGGCGGCTACCAGGAAGTAGCCACCCCATCCAGGGCGGCTACTTAGCACTAGCCGCCCTTCACCTGGTCTCTGACAGAAGAACCAGAGAATTAATGAGAGGTCCAATCGAAGCCAACCCACTCCATTACCCTCGGGATATTTCCCTACCTCTCTTTTACTATAAATAGAGGGGTCCCAAGCCCAAACACAACATCAACAACATCACCAATCCATCAAAGAAACCATTCCACACCAACATCCCACAATTCACATTCCCTTTCCCCACTAGAAATCCCAAGAGAGAGTGAGAGAGAGAGCCCCTTTTGTGAGAGAAATACCCATTTCCCTACATAAAATACCCTCTCATCCCACCCTCTAGAAACCCGGGCTAAACCTAGCTTAGCCTCTGTCCAAAACCAAACCCATTTCCTACCGAAGTTCTGCCCAAACCAACCCAGACCCTGGACGGCTAACCCTAGCTAGCCGCCCCCTGGCCGATGGCTAAACACAACAAGCCGCCCCCTATCCACACCCCATATCCACACCCCTTTGTCCCAAGACTCCTTTAGTCAAGCCCCGGAAGCAGAATAGGATACCTGTTTTTCACCTCTGTGTACGGTATATCCGTGTCTCAAAGCGGAGACCCCACAAACTCCCCTACGTAGGCGACCAAAACCAAACCCAACCTTTTCCTGCTTTTAGAAAAAGCAGGTGGTGATCACACAAACCCCTGAATCCTCTTGAGAAGCTATCGGGCGCCTCAACCAGGAACGACACCCCTCACCCTTCCGAGAAGACAATCCGACCGAGCCCGCCAGGGCACGCCTCGATCCGAATCCCCGAAGAACCCCCACACACGCACGCGCTCACCGCACACCCCGCCGGGATCCGCTCCGACACACCGACATCGGAGGCCTTCCCGACGGTACTGACAGGGAGGACGGCCTAGTCCGGGTATCTTTTTGTAGGTGGAGCACATCATTATGTTCATTCCTGACCCTGGATCCACGAAGATGTTGTTTAGCCACAACATTTGAAGTCGTCCGCGGATGTGTAGGGGGTAGACTCGCAGTCTGGGATCCAGTAGGTCTTGGTCAGTGAACGAAATGGTCATTGGGCGGCGGGGGCCGTCGACAGTGTCGGCACTCTTGGAGGACCCGTTGTCGTCCGGATGCAGATCATCCAACGTACATTCCCCTCCTTCGGGTCCTTCGCTAGCTCCTTCGGGGATCTCCTCGAATGGCTCTTCTTCTTCGTCTCCTCCCGGGTTTTCTAGTCCGCTTTCGTTAGACTCGATGTTGATGATTGTGGGAAGGGCGAGAACTGCATCTTCTTCTTCGCCATAGAGTATGGCAAGGTCATGATTGTCGAAGTTCAGCTGGAAGGGCTCGTTCTGCTCTTCCTCCTCGGATTCTTCGGACAGACTGTCGTCAATGACGTCTTCTGTACTGCTTGGTTGTGGTGACGGTTGTCTCCCTCTTCTGACCATGTTTACCATGTGGGCTCTAGATGTGGATGCTTGGTTGTGACCTGGCAATGGGTCAGTAAAATGCTTAGTGGCTTGGAGGCTCGAGAATTGACCTGGTTTAAGTGGCTTTTGATCATGGCCCAATCAAGGCGCCTGTTATCATTTAAATCATAAATAAAATCCTGAAAAACAATGCATTGTTCTACGGTATGACCATGTTGTTGGTGGTATTGACAGTAACGCAGTCTGCTGGCCCCAGGGAGTGGAGTTTAGCAACTGGGAGGAAGATACTATTTGTGTCCATTAGTACCCTAAAAACCCTAGTTAGCGTTTCTGGGAGGGGAGGGTAAGAGTCCCTCTTTCCCATTCGTCTCTGGTCATAGGATGTTGGAGGGGAGACCTCATTATAAGTATCTTGGGTGGCTGTCTAGGATTTCGGTTCTAACTCCTTAGGAAGGTGAAATAAAAAGGGGTCCTAGGCTGGCCTTTTCTTGAGATTACAGGGCTTTGGACCGGGGAATTTTGGATTACCGGGTTTTGTTGTGTCGGCACGGGGACGGGTACTGATCGAGTAGTGAAGTTTTAGTTGATTGGCCGACGCGGCGCATATCCGGATGAACCGGACGTATACTGTCTCGGAGCCGTTCCTCGATCAGGAACTCGTGCTCCGTTCGGGTAGAGTGTCGACACTTGTGTAATAATCCCCTCTACCGTGGGGGTTTGTGCCTTACGAGGCGGTTGTCCAACCCTATGACTGATAGGTGGGGACTGGGTTTGGACTACTAGGGCTGCACAACGGGAAATCCTGTTGTGGCGGTCAATTAGAAGCTGATACGTAGTACAGTCTCCGTACGAAAGGCACGTACGAAGCTCTGGACTCAGGCTCTGTAACATCATATCAACTTCTTGACATTCTGTGAGTTGCAGGCCGGTTCGGTGGACAAGTGTGCGCCACCAAGACACGTATTGTTCGAAATCCTCCCTAGGCCTCATTCTCTCTACAGGGACGTATGGTTAAATCTGAAATAGAGGGGGTTCTAATCCTCTGGTAACCATAGCGGCCCAAGAACTTCTCGCTTACAGCCGAGAAATTCGACAAGTGATCTACAGGGAGGGTGGAGAACCATTGTAGTGCTTCTCCTTCCAATGATTTCTGGAAGAGGAAGACTAGCAGAGGTTGATTATCTAGAAACGGGTGTGCGTCTTGATAAAAGGCAGTTAGATGGATGTCTAGGTCTCCACGACCGTTATACCGACGGAATTTGGGGATTTTGAATCCCTCCGGTACGTGGACTGACGGGATTTGTCTCAGGTTATGTAGAGACATGTGTTTGGGGGCTGAGGGACCAGTCTCAGAGGGATTCTCTGGATGGTTTCGTCTAGTGTTTCTCCCCTGGGAGGGCTGCCTAGCGGTCCCGGGTTTGGGGTGGCCTGGTAAGGGCCTGGGGTGGAAACGGCTGGGAATATTGGATTTGCGGGGGAAAGGGGGGCGAACGAAAAGACGCTCGGGTTGACCGAGTGACTGGGTGTGAACGGGGTTTTGGGAACGGCCTTACGGGTTTCGATAGGGGCCTCCTGTCTTAGGGTTTTGACCTGGCGGTAGTCGGCGAGGTCATGAAACATGTCCTCTATGGATTGGTATCCTAGACTGGCCATCTTTTCCTCTAGATGGGTCAGGAATTGCGTGGCCTGACCCTCTTGGTGGGTTCTTTCCTATAATATCTCCTCCTCTATGCGGGATTCCATGATGTGTGAAATGGTTCAAGGGAATGAATGCAGATATAAAGCAGTATATAAAGCGGTAAAGGATTGCGCAGCGGTGTACGGCTTACAAAGCAGTAAAGGATTGCGCAGCGATGTGCGGCTTACAAAGCAGTAAAGGATTGCGTAGCGGTGTGCGGCTTACAAAGCAGTAAATGATGCTGTGACGTGAATTAGAGGAGGAACTGATTCGAGGGGTGGGAAACTCTAACCTTCCTAGAGGGTTGATAGCATTCTTGTCAAGCTTGTAAAAGGGGGCAGAAGAGGATTACCTTTTGTTGTTTTTCACGAGGGAGGTCCCACCGTGATCGCCAGATTTGTCGGTATCGTCGGGAAGGCCTCCGAATGGCCGCGTTGTGTTGTCGGTGCTTTCGGAAAGGGTCCCAGCGGTGCGCGGGTGCGCGTGCGTGTGTGGGGGTTCTTCGGGGATTCGGATCGGATGCGTGCCCTGGCGGGCTCGGTTGGATCGTCTTCTCGAAAGGGTGAGGGGTGTCGTTCCTGGTTGAGGCGCCCGATAGCGTCTCAAGAGGATTCAGGGGTTTGTGTGATCGCCACCTGCTTTTTCTAAAGCAGGAAAAGGGGTTGGGTTGGATTTGATCGCCTACGTGGGGAGTTTGTGGGGTCTCCGCTCTGGGATACGGATGTACCGTACACAGAGGTGAAAAACAGGTAATCCTATTCTGCTTCCGGGGCTTGACTAAAGGAGTATTGGGACAAAGGGGTGCAAATGGGGTGTGGATAGGGGGGCGGCTGGTGGGATCTAGCCGTCGGGTATAGGGCGGCTACTATGGTTTAGCCGTCCGGGGCCTGGTCTGGTTTGGGCAGAACATCGGTAGGAAATGGTTTGGTCTTGGACAGAGCTAAGCTAGGTTTAGCCCGGGTTTCGGGAGGGTGGAACGAGAGGGTGTTTTTTGTGTAGGGAATGGGTTTTTCTCTCACAAAAGGGGGGCTCTCTTTCTCTCTCTCTTGGGATTTCTAGTGGGGGAAGGGAAGGAATTGTGGGTTGTGGACTGTTGATGTGAATTGGTTTTTTTGATTGGTGATGATTTTAAGGCTTGGGACCTCCTCTATTTATAGTAAAAGAGAGGCAGGGGAATGTCCAGGGGTAATAGAGTGGGTTGGCTTCGATTAGACCCCTCATTAATTCTTTGGTTCTTCTATCAGAGACCAGGTGAAGGGCGGCTAGTGCTAACTAGCCGCCCAGGATGGGGCGGCTACTTCCTGGTAGCCGCCCCTATCATAACCTGCAAAACGTCCCATCTCTGACAGGCGGTGGCTTGAATCGGTTACTTGGGTTGATCCGGCCAAGATTGGGCGGCTAAAGGTCATGACCCGCCGCAATGATCAGCATTTAATATTGCTTTATGTCCCATCCAGGGGACTGGTCCAAAGTCGGCCAGGGGGAGCGGCTAGTGCTAACTAGCCGCCTGGTGTGGGGCGGCTAGTTAGGGTTAGCCGCCCCTTGCCAGGGACTTAGGGTTTTTGGGTTTCTGGTTTTCTGGTTAGGGCTAGGGCTAGGTTTGGGGTTTGGGTTTAGGTTTAGGGCTAGGGTTAGTGTTTGGGATTCTAGTTTAGGCCGGGGCTGGGGTCAAGGTTAGGGTTTGGGTTTCTGGTTTAGGTCGGGGCTAAGGTTAGGGTTAGGGTTTGGGTTTAGGTTAGGGCTAGGGTTAGGGTTTTCCGGTTAGGGCTAGGGTTAGGGTTTTCCGGTTAGGGCTAGGGTTAGGGTTTCCGGCTTCCTGAACTTCGGTTCTCTACTTGATGTCCAACTGTGGGATATTTCCGGGTGTTACTTGAAGTATTTTTGTCTCTCTGGATGGTCAAAATTGGGGTATCTACAGCGGGGAGGGTGGAGGGGACTGGAGATGTTTGGGACGAGCCCGAGGAGGCCGAGGGTGCGGGCACCGGGGCCACATTGGCTGGTGTTGGTGCTGAGGTTGAGGCCGAGGAGGCCGTGTTTGAGGAGAATGAGGAGGAGGGGGACGACGACGGGATGGACGATCCTGACGAGGCCGAGGTGGACGTTCCCGGGTCCACACGGGCCATGGTAATTTCTTGACCCTTTTTACTCTAGCTTTTATTTATATATATGTGTTCATAGGTGATTCATGTGTAATATTTGTACATGCGTGTGTTAGTATGCATGCTTGGATGTATGGTTTTATCACGGTGGGGTATGTAAGTATGCTGTATGCTGATATGGGTTTGTTTTTAGAAAGGGGGGCAATTTTTATACACAAATCCATCTTTGCTTTATTTTAGAAAGAAGAGGGGAATGGTATGGCTAGTATGCTTGCATGCGATACATTTTTGTGTGCATATAGTCTTTAAGACATGACTTCATATGTGTTTGATCGTGGTAGAGCATGAGGGAGTGTATGCATGTATTTCACGGGTTCAAGTATTTTCCGCATACTTAGGTGAGTTTATGGAAAGTATATAAAGCATGATAGACCGTGATGAAAGAAGTGTGTAAGTGGTGACCATGGCGGGTTTAATAGTTCTAGCATGTGTGGTCATATGAAGAGTGTTTTGTAAATAATGGGAGGTGAACCCTTATGTCAATTAAGTTTCCTATCTTCATGCTTTTGTCTTTGATTTAGTATATGGAAATTTCATCTTGCTAAGCATGATTTCTAAATGAATTTTTAGGCTTTGGATTCTTACCTCTCGATTGCTCTTTAAACTAACCCATGTCTTCTTCGTTTGCTTGTAGCGGCCGAATCGTATCCGGGCTTTATGGCACGGGATGAAGAGGTGGTACGATGCCGTGGGGCAGGGGGAGAGGAGGTTGGTGGACGGAGCGGGCTTCCGTTCCTTCTTTTTTATTGAGTCGATCTACGTCCACCGTCCTTAGGTGGAAGCGTTGGCGGAGAGGTGGGACCCGGAGAGTTGCTCTTTTATTCTCCCCACCGACGCCATTATGCCGACCCTCGTGGATGTTCATCGGATCACTGGCCTTCCGGTCTCAAGGAAAGCGGTGATTGCGGCCACCCTTGCCGACTATAGGGGGTTGTTTCAAGAGTTGATCAGGGAATAGGAGTTCATGGAGCAGGAGCGGACGCTGAACCGGATCCCTTTGGGGAGGCTTTCGGGGCAGTATGGCCTCGGTTCCTTCACAGAGCGTCAGAAGGACGAAGCTGCAGCTAGATTCGAGAGGAGGTGGGCGATGATCGAGGCGAGAGAGGCGGCCGCGTGCCCACAGAGGGCACAGAGGGAGTTGAGGGCGTTCTTCCTTTTTTCTTTGGCTGGGTCCTCTTCTCGACGGCCTCTGACAAGGTCTCCTCTCATTCCCTTTTGCTGATGAGGGACCTAGAGGCATGGGACGCTACGCCTGGGGAGCGGCGATCCTCGCCCATCTCTTTGCGGAGCTCTCGAAGAAGGTCAAGAGGGCCGGGGGAAAGAACCTTGGCGGCTTTGCGCCATTTCTTCAGGTATGTGTAAGTGAGCAGTAGATGTCTTCTTAGTTCACTTGATCATGACAATTTCCCTCTTGGTTTTGCTAGATTTTTGGATATGAGCACTTCGCCATTGACCGCCCGACTCTGACGCCGTTTGATCGTGCTCTCCCTTGGGCCATGAGATGGGCACCCCGGGGATCTTCACGCTTGCACTGCCTCGCCCAATTCTGAGAGGCCTTCCGTGTCTTGACGGAGGAAGTGGTATAAATTTTTCTTCGAGTTTTCTTTGGCTTGTATTTGGTTTTCTTTTGACTAAGCTCTCTTCTTATTCTTTTGGTGCTTGTAGATGACTTGGAGGCCCTATACGGAGGAGGTTCCCGAAGATCTGTCACGGGACGTCTGGCTGATCTAGTTCAATGAGGTCGTGTTTCATGCGATCAGTCGGGTCGTCCGCCATCTTGGGTACCACCAGTGGGTGCCTAATCCTCTAGCGAAGCGCCCCTCGATCCTGGTGGCTGGGATTCCTCGGGACACAAACCTCCTATGGAACTACGCTACATATGTGGTGGGATTGATGAGCCAGGGTGTCTTGGTGGAGCGTCGACCCGAGGTGACTTCAGATGACGACTACCTGGGTTGGTATCGTCAGGAGTATGCGGGCATCCTTGGGACGATGGAGGAGGAGATCCCGGACGATTGCGTAAGTTAGAAACCCTTCTCTTCTTCCACGTTCTCTTTTGTTTGAATATTTTCTGAGTGGTGTCACTTTTGCAGGTTGAGTTGAATGAGATGGAGAAGAGACTGAGACCGCTAATGAGCACCTTCGAGCGCGTAGTGGGCAAGTGGAGCACTTGAGGGCTCAGAGGCGCCATTTATAGGACCAGGTTCGGGTCCTCGAGGCTCAGGTGGATCCTCCGTCAAGAGCGAGAGCCGTCAGTTCTTCTGCTTCTTCTCCTTCCATGGTTTCAGAGCGAGAGCTCGAGTTGACAAGGGAATTAGATGCGGCCCAGAGCGAGTTGGTGGCCAACGGATGGAGCTGGGCCAGGCGAGAGGCATGGCTTCTCGGGCTGAGGAGGAGATGGACCAGCTGAGGTCCATGATGGTATCGAGAGAGGAGTTCATCACCCTAGGCCACGAGAGGGACTCCCTCCAGACGAGGGTGTCGGAGTTGGAGGCTTCAGCGGGCGTTCCCGGGGGTTTGATGGGGGATCTCCTCCGTTCTCTTCAAGCTGCCTGGGATAGAGATTGAGAGGCACTTCGCTCGAGCGAGGACCGGCTCCGGACTGCTGAGACGAGATCGCGGGAGCTCGAGGAGATGTTGAGGGCGGTGGAGACACGTCTTCGAGGGAGGTTGGAACGGAGAGACAGAGATATTAAGCAGGTCCTCCTCTGGAAAGCCACCATGCGAGGGAAATTGATTGGCGGAGGGGTCATGACCGAGGCGGACCTTGACCTCCTTCCTCTTGAGCCTGAGCATTCTGCCTCGGCTTCCCTGGCTACCGGGGCCACTTTCAGTCACGCTTCTTGTCCCTTGGTGTCCAGGAGTCGTGGGATATACGCGAGGGCCGCATCTTCACTTCGAGAGACTCCTGTCGCTCTTGATGCTCCAGAGGTTCAGTCTTCTCATCAACCGCCGTTCCCTTCCCAGCCAAGTCAGGACATTCCTCCTACTCGGCCTCCCGCAGATGATGATGACACTCTGAGGTATATTCCCTCGTGTCTTAGTTTTGGGTAGAAGAATAGTATATATGCAAGGAATTCATGCTTTTCTTCTTTTATTTTTTGACTCAGGTGATCATTTCAATGGTGTGTAGCTCAAGACTTTGATGGAAGCTTCTGATGGATCCTTATCTATTTTGACTTTAGTTTTAAGTAGGTTTACCTTTCTTTTTCATGAACAATTTTCCCCTTCTCTTGACGTATGGCCAAACATGGGTGTTTTTAATTTAGTTTTATTGGTGTTAATTCGGTTGCGTACATGGAATGGTTTTATAAGGTTCTATGGGTGGATGATAAATGGTTTGGTGTATGATTTTTGTTTCGGTTGCCTTTTAAATCATAGTTGTACTGGTTTTATGTATGTATGTATGTATGTATGTATGAAATGCCTATGCAAAGGTTTCGGGGGAGAATGTTTTTTATAGGTACCGAAGGAGTTGCAGAGTTGAAAGTATGAGACTGACATAGCTGAAATAGGTGCAGGCAGGGGGCGACTAGTGCAAACTAGCCGCCCAGTGAGGGGCGGCTAGTTGTGTTTAGCCACCCCCTGCCTGGGGCATGTTACCTGAAACAAAGGGCTGGGGTGGCTAGTGTATTCTAGCTGCCTAGTGAGGGGCGGCTAGTCGGGTTTAGCCTCCCCTTGCCTGAGGCAGTCTTTGGTTCTGCTGCTCCTGCCTGCTGCTGTTGAAAGTCCTTGTGAGTGTTTTAATCTTCGAGACCTATAAAAACATCCTTTCCATGGACCAAGTGTTAAATCTGTTCGGATTGCGCCCCTGCACTGACTTTTGAGCTCTTCTTGCTTGAATTGTGAAGGGCTACAATCTATATTAAGGTAAAATGAAAATCGAATGCGAGAAAGGAAAGCGCGGGAAATCATGCTTTAGTACGCAAGGGAGGGATTTCAAGTGCGTGAACGAAGAAAACTCTTAAGTATGTGTGAAAGTGGGACAATTTCTTCTCAAGCATGTGCGGAAGGACATGAAATGAGTGTAGATGGGGGCAATTTTAATGTTGGTACGGGGGGTCAATTTTAGTATTTCAAGAAAATCAGATGCCTAGGTGTTTTGGAAAAGGAAAATGCGAGCTTATAGGTAAGTATAAGTGGCATAAGGGGGCATTTTAATTCTTCAATGGCCTTTTATGTGAGAGGACAATGTTCTCGACTTTCTTAAGTAAAAGATACCATCAAGTCCCTATGGAGGGGCCTTGTGGTCCCTTATGTCCAAACCAGGATTGTATTTGAAAGGTATAAGCCTTAGGTGTCGGTTTTTTTAGGTTCATGGTTTCCAAATGCTTGATCGTATTATTCTAAACGTGTTGAAAAATCCATGAGTGTACCAGGAGTCAAGTCAAATAAGTTTCTTTTGGATAGGCAAGTTTCTAAGTGAACTCACGTGAGTGTATGTAGTTGTAAACATGGAAATGGTCTACCCTTGGTCGAAATTTTGCCTTTCCCGGTAGACATAGTTCAATTTTGAATCCCATTAAGAAATAAAAAGGGGGGGGGGAGAATGAGGTAAGAGTAATAACTTCCTTTCGGGCAATATTTTAGAATTGTCCCAGTCTAGCATATGTCCTACTTTCTAGGTCCCTCTGGCTTTCTTCTTTTTATCACTTCTTTATTTTGGGTGGAAAGTACAGTCCGTTGTTTAGACATGTACCAGTATAGCCGTTTGTTTGGCATATACTTGTGTGTAAAGGCGTGAAAGTCTGCTAATGTAGAGAGTTTAACCCGTTCACTTGGGTGTTGTTTTTTTGCTGGCCTCTCATTGCCTGATTTTTTTTATTTGAGGGGGGGCTCTTTTGTTTTTCACCTCGATTCTTTTCATTCTTCCCCTCTAGAAGTGTTTGTATAATGCCAGAGCTAGTTTTGGGACATATGCTATGTCCAGGTAATTCCTCATTTTGACCTCGGGTTAATACGAGTGGGGAGGAAATAAGGGAGTTTGCTTTGGGGTTTTAAATTGTCCCAGTCTACGGGGTAGGCGATTTCTCTTCTATTAGGTAAATCGATTGTCCAGTCATACGTGCGTGAAGGAAGCGGCATGATTGGCGGATATGTGTTCAAATAAATACGAGTTTATCTTCGAGAGTCTTATAATTCTATCATCAAGTACTAAACGCTGGAAATTGCAGGAAGAAAGAAAAATAGTTCTCAAGTATTGAAAGCTATTCATGCATGGAATTTCTTTAGATAAAGTGCATTCCACGAACATGAAACCTCGACTCCTTCGATGTCTACAAAGCGGTAGGCATTCCGGAATAGGCATGGGTGATCACATAGGGTCCCTCCCATGTGGGTTACAGTTTCCCTCTTGGGTGAGGTTGCCTTGATTGCAGGATTTGCTTAAGTACTAACTCCCCGATTTTAAATTTCCTTTCTATTATCTTCTTTTCAAATGCCCTTGCCACCCTTCTTTGGTAGGCCTGGGCATGGTCTGCCGCTCTTAATCTTTTCTCGTTCTTTCCCCTTCTCTTTTTTTTGGTATTTATGTTTTCGAAAGCGTGGAAATAGATATATACATATGGTTTTGAAAAAGGGTACGAGTTGGTAAATAGATATTTTGGTTTTTGAAAAAAGAATGGAGATAAAGTTTTGGAAAACGATTTTGTTTTAGAAGGAAAGCATGGATAGATAGTTTGGAAAACATTTTTTTTAAGGGAAAGCATGGAAATACAGTTTGGAAAACATTTTTGTTTTGAAGAAGAGTCTGGAAATGCAGTTTGGAAAACATTTTTTAACGAAAAGCATGGAAATACACTTTGGAAAACATTTTTTATTTGAAGAAGAGTATGGAAATGCAGTTTGGAAAACATTTTTTAACGGAAAGCATGGAAATACAATTTGAAAAACATTTTTATTTTTGGAAAACATGTAGAGAAAGCTTATAAAATATTTTCATTTGTTTGGAAAGCATGGTGTGAAAGCTTGGGAAAATGTTTTATTTTGTTTGGAAGTATGGAAAGACAGTTAGAAAACATTTTTTTGTTTAGAAGGAAAACACGGAAATAAAGCTGGAAACAGGTATGTTCAGGTTTGCGGAATGAGAGTTGATTAGCATATATTTTTGGATTTTGGTTTCTTCATGAAAGCGTGTAAACAAATATGTATAGGGTGATGAAAGCGAAAGCTGGTAAATAAATATTTTGATTTTCGAATTTTAGAAAAGCCATAAACAAATATGTACAGGATTTTGCTAACTAGAAATTTGATTTAAGCAAATATTTTGGTTTTGGAGATTTTTGAAAGCCTCAAAATAAATATGTACAGGTTGATGCTAGTGGGGGCTTACAGGGGGGATCGGTACCTGGTTCTTGGACTCGTATTGCTTCCTAGAGTCGGCTCCTTTTTGACGGCCGGCTGATGTCCAGTGGGGGTCCTCTATTCCCGAACTCTCCCTCCCTGAGCCTCTTCAAGGGTCTTCCTTGCTGGAGCAGTTCTTCATCAGCGGAGCCTGGTTGCCAACATGCAAGCACCTCTAGCCAGATGCGCATGGCACATACGCTCCAATTTTGGGCCCGCGCCTCGTTGAACTGTGTCTCTCCTTAGATAGATATCACTCCTCCGCGGTACGGGAAGCAAAGGCAATGGTGTCGGGTGGATGAAACGACCTCGATGCTGTTGAGCTAGGTCCTTCCGATAATTAGAGGGTGGGGTGATCGAATGTTCATTACCATGCAATTGACGATGGCAGAGTCCGGGCCGATTTTTAGTGGGAGCGTGACCAGTCCCCAAGCGTTCTTGCGTGTGCTGTCGAAGGCATAAATGAATTCATCCGAGGGCTCTAATCTAGGAACCCTGCCTTCTAGCTTATGGTAGGCGGAATATGTGAGAACGTTAGTTTCCACTCCTGTATCGATGAGAATGTGCCAGAATTCTCTTCCTCCGAGTATGGCAGTGATTGCGAGGGGTGCGGGGCGCGCTCCGGCTTTTGCGACTTCATGGGGGAGGAAGGTGATTGGGTTGGGCTCCGCGTGATTGTTAACTGAACTCATGGTCCTGGCCACTTCTTCCGAGGGATAGTTGCCGTTATAAGGGGACCCAGGTGGGCTACCACCTTCATTCTCGCCTCCCGGGCGTAGGGCTAGTGTGAACATATTGTGTATTGCCCAGTTGTTCTCGTTCTCATACTGGAGGCGTGCCTCTCCCCAAATTGTCAGTACATGACCCATGTAGGGCAATCGGAGGCATTGATGCTGGGGGGAACAGATAGCATGGATGTTGTCCAATAATGGTTGTCCTAGGATCAATGGGTACCTTGTGTCGATGTCAGCCATGAAGCAGGCTACTTCATAGATGCGGGGGCCGACGGATAGCTCGAATATTCCAGGACCGCGGAGATCTTTCCCCGTGTGATTGAAATCCTGGATAGTAGGGTGGGCAGTTTGAATGGGAGGGCGTGCGAGTCCGGGTATCTTCTGGTAGGTGGAGCACATCATTATGTTCATTCCCGACCCTGGGTCAATGAAGATGTTGTTTACCCACAACATCTGAAGTCGTCCGTGGATGTGTATGGGGTAGACTCGCAGTCTGGAGTCCGGGAGGTCTTTGTCAGTGAACGATATGGTCATTGAGCGGCGGGGGCCATCGACAGTGTCGGTACTCTAGGAGGACCCATTGTCGTCTGATGTAGATCATCCGACGTACATTCCCCTCCCTCGGGTCCTTCGCTGGCTCCTTCGGGAACCTCCTAAAAGGGCTCTTCCTCTTCGTCTCCTCCCGGGTTTTCTAGTCCGCTTTCGTCGACTCAATGTTGATGACCGCGGGTAGGGCGAGAACTGCATCTTCTTCTTCGCCATAGAGTATGGCGAGGTCGTGGTTGTCGAGGTTCAGCTGGAAGGGGTCGTTCTGCCCCTCCTCCTTGGATTCCTCGGATAGACTGTCATTAGTGACATCCTCCGAACTACTTGGTTACGGCGATGGTTGTCTCCCTCTCCTGACCATGTTTACCATGTGGGCTCCATATGTGGATGCTTGGTTGTGACCTGACAATGGGTCAGTAAATATGCCAAGTGGCTTGGAGGCTCGAGAATTGCCCTGGTTTAAGTGGCCTTTTGTCATGGCCCAATCAAGGCATCTGTCATCGTTCAAGTCATAAAAAAATCCCAAAAAACAACGCATTGTTCTACGGTATGCCCATGCTGTTGGTGGTATTGACAGTAACGCAGTCTGCTGGTCCCGGGGAGTGGAGGCTTAGAACTTGGGAGGGAGATACTATTAGTGTCCATTAGCACCCTAAAAATCCTAGTTAGTGTTTCTGGGAGGGGAGGGTAAGAGTCCCTCTTTCCCACTCATCTCTGATCATAGGATGTTGGAGGGGAGATCTCATTATAAGTACTTCGTGTGGGCTGTCTAGGATTTAGGTTTTGGTTCCTTAGGAAGGTGGAATAGAAAGGAGTCCTAGGTTGGCCTTGTCTTGAAATTACGGGGCTTTAGACTGGAGAACTTTGGATTACCAGGTTTTGTTGTGTCGGCACGGGGACGGGTACTGATCGAGTAGTGAAATTTTGGTTGGTTGGCCGAGGCGGCGCATACCCGAATGAACTGAACGTGTACTATCTCAGAGCCGTTCCTCGATTAGGAACTCGTGCTCCCTTTGGGTAGTGTCGATACTTGTGTAATCCCCTCTACCGTGGGGGTTTGTGCCTTATGAGGCGGTTGTCCAACCCTATGGCTGATAGGTGGGGACTGGGTTTGGACTACTGGGGCTGCACAATGGAAAATCCTGTTGTGGCGGTCAATTAGAAGCTGATACGTAGTACAGTCTCCGTACGAAAGGCTCGTGCGAAGCTCTGGACTCAGGCTCTGTAACATCATGTCAATTTCATGACATTCTGTGAGTTGCAGGCCAGTTCGGTGGACAAGTGTGCACCACCGAGACACGTATTATTCAAATTCCTCCCTAGCCCTCATTCTCTCTATGGTCAAGTCTGAAATAGAGGGGGTTCTGATCCTCTGGTAACCGTAGCGGCCCAAGAACTTCTCGCTTAAAGCCGAGAAGTTCGACAAGTGATCTACAGGGAGGGTGGAGAACCATTGCAACGCTTCTCCTTCTAATGATTTCTGGAAGAGGAAGACTGGCAGAGGTTGATTATCTAGAAACGGTCGGCATCTAGATAAATGGCAGTTAAATGAATGTCTGGGTCTCCACGACTGTTATACCGGCGGAACTTAGGGATTTTGAATCCCTCCGGCAGGTGGACTGACGGGATCTGTCTCAGGTTATGTAGAGACATGTGCTTGGGGCCTGAGGAACCAGTCTCGGAGAGGATTCTCCAGATGTTTTCATCTAGTGTTTCTCCCCTGGGAGGGCTGCCTACCGGTCCCGGGTTTGGGGTGGCCTGGTAAGGGCCTGGGGTAGAAATGGTTTGGAACATTGGATTCGCGGGGGAAAGGGGGGCGAATGAAAAAATGCTCGGATTGATCGAGCGACTAGGTGCGGATGGGGTTTTGGGAATGGCCATGGGGGTTTCGACAGGTGTTTCCTGTCTCAAGGTCTTGGTATGACGGTAGTCAGCGAGGTCATGAAACATGTCCTCTATAGATTGGTACCCTAGACAGGACATCTTTTCCTCTAGATGGGTCAGGAATTGTGTTGCCTGCCCTCTTGGTGGGTGATTCTCTCCTCTAGTATCTCCTCCTCTAGGGGGGATTCCATGATGCATGTGGAATGATTAAAGGGAATGAATGCAGGTATAAAACAGTAAATAAAGCGGTAAAGGATTGAGCAGTGATGTGCGGCTTACAAAGCAGTTAAGGATTGCGCAGCGGTGTGCTGCTTACAAAGCGGTAAAGGACTGCACAGCGATGTGTGGTTTACAAAGCAGTAAATGATTCTGTGATGCAATGTAGAGCAGGATCTGATTCGAGGGGTGGGAAACTCTAACCTTCCTAGAGGGTTGATAGCATTCTAGTCAAGCTTGTAAAAGGGAGGCAGAAGAGGATTTCCTTTTGTTGTTTTTCACGAGGAATGTCCCACCGTGATCGCCAGATTTCTCGATGTGGGAAAATCCGCGAGGCGTGTGTGGGGGTTCTTCGGGGATTCGGATCTGATACATGCCCTGGTGGGGTCAATCAGATCGTCTCTAGGAAGGGTGGTGTTGTTCCTGGTTAAGGCACCTGACAGCGGCTCAAGAGGATTCCAGGGTGTGTGTGATCGCCACCTGCTTTTTTGAAAAGCAGGAAAAAGGTTGGGTCGGATTTGATCACCTACGTGGGGAGTTTGTGGGGTATCCGCTCTGAGACACGAATATACCGTACACAGAGGTGAGAAACAGGTAATCCTATTCTGCTTCTGGGGCTTGACTAAAGGAGTCTTGGGATAAAGGGGTGCAGGTGGGGCGTGGAAATGGGGCGGCTAGTGTGTTTGAGCCGTCGGGTATGGGGCGGCTACTAGGGTTTAGCCGTCCAGGGCCTGGGTTGGTTTGGGCAGAACTTCAGTAGGAAATGGGTTTGGTTTTGGACAGAGGTTAAGCTAGGTTTAACCCAGGTTTCTGGAGGGTGAAATGAGAGGTTGTTTTTGTGTAGGGAATGGATTTTTCTCTCACAAAAGGACTCTTTTTCTCTCTCTCTAGGGATTTCTAGTAGTGGAAGGGGGTGTGAACTATTGGTTTGGGAATGAGTGAATTGTCAATTGGAATTCTAGATGTTGTTTAAAGACTTGGAACCTCCTCTATTTATAGTAAAAAAGAGGCAGGGGAATGTCCAGGGGGTAATAGGATGGATTGGTTAATAGTGTGTTTGATTAGACCCCTCATTTAATTCTCTGGTTCTTCTGTCAGGACCAGGTGAAGGGCGGCTAGTCCTAACTAGCCGCCCAGGATGGGGCGGCTATTTTCTGGTAGCCGCCCCCATCATGACCTGTCAAACATCCCATCTCTGACAAGCGGTGGCTTGGGTCGGTTACTTGGATTGATCCGGCCAAGATGGGGCAGCTAAAGGTCACAACCCGCCACAATGATCGGCATTTAATGTTGCTTTATGTCCCATCCAGGGAAGCGGTTAAGAGTCGGCCAGGGGGGCGGCTAGTTAGGGTTAGCCGCCCCTTTCAATGGTTTATTATGTTTTTGGTTTAGGGCTTCTGATTTAGGTTGGGGTTTCTGGTTTAGGTTAGGGTTTTCGGTCAGGGTTTGGTTTAGGGTTAGGGTTTCTGGTTTAGGTTAGGGTTTCTGGTTTATGTTTGGTTTAGGGTTAGGGTTTCTCGTTTAGGTTAGGGTTTCCGGTTTCCTAAACTTTTGGTTTTCTATTAGATGCCCAAATGTAGGTTATTCCCAGGTGTTACTAGAAGTATTTTCGTCTTCCTGGACTGTCAAAATTGGGTATCTACACCAAAGACCTGTCAAGCGAGGGAGAAATCATCAAAATCAAGTGAGTCAAATCAACCAAGAAACACCCTCTACTCACGCATACCTAGAGAAAGGGAGCAAAGCCGCCCAGATTCTTGCCTCCAGCCCTCTTCACCTTCTTCGAGAGCTCCGCAAAGAGGTGGGCAAGCATCGCGGCTCCCCAAACTTAGCGCCCCATACCCTCCAAATCCCTCATTACCAACAGGGAATGAGAGGAGACCTTGTCAGAGGCTGTCGAGAAGAGGACCCGGCCGAAGAAGTAAAGAAAGAACGCCCCCAACTCCCTCCGTGCCCTCTATGGGCACGCGGCCTCCTCTCTCTCCTCAATCATCGCCCGTCTCCTCTCAAAGCTAGCTACAGCCTCGCCCTTCTGGCGCTATGTGAATGAACCAAGGCCATACTGCCCTGAAAGCCGCCCCAAAGGAATCCAGTTCAGCGTTCGCTCACGCTCGACGAACTCCCACTCCCCAATCAACTCCAGGAAGTGCGCCTTGTAATTAGCAAGGGTAGCCGCGATCACCGCCTCCCCCGATACCGGAAGACCGGTAAGCAGCTGAACGTCCTCGAGAGTCGGCATGACGTCACCCATGGAAAGAATGAATGCGCAGCTCTCCAGATCCCATCTCTCCGCCAAAGCCTCCACATAGGGCCGATGGACATGGAACGGCTCGATCAGAAAGGAGCGAAAGACCGCCCCATCCACCAAACGCCTCACCCCCTGGCCCAAGGCATCATACCAATTCTTCGTCCCATGCCACAAAGCCCAGATACGATTGAGCCGCTACAAGCAAACGGAAAGAACAGGGGTTAGTTCAAAAGCAGTCAGGAGGTAAGAATCCTAGTCTACAAAATCAGTTTAGGGACCATGCTTAGTAAAAATAAACTTCCACAAACCGAAATAGATAAAAGCATGAAATATGAGTCTTCATATGAAAATTTACCCTCCTTTATTTACAAAACTTTTCCATATGATCACATACTTTAACCTCTTATCCCACCGTGGTCATTACTTGCAATCACACTTATGGATACCTTCCGAGAACTCACCCGAGCATACGAAGAAATACTTAGACCCGTGAAATGCCCCCCTTACTCCACCATGATCAAATACGTATGCATGCTCCAAAATTATACGCACACAAGACGCTCACATGCAAGCATGCTAGACATACCATTTCCTTTCTTTTATAACAAACATGGATGTACATATGAAAAATTATCCCTTTTTTTTTTTGAACCCAAGCTCATATGTGCATGCTTACTATCCCACCGTGATTAACTTATACATACAAGCATGCCTATAAACACATACGTATAAATACAACACAACAACCAATTTATATCACAAAGAACCAACATTTATATAAATAAAAGGCTAGAGCAAAAGGGTCAAACGAATACCACGGCCCGTGTGGACCCTGGAGCGTCCGCCTCCGCCTCATCAGTGTAGATACCCCTATTTTGACCGTCTAGAGCAAAAGGGTCAAACGAATACCACATTCATTTAACTGCCTTTTATTAGACGCACGCCCGTTTCTAGATAATTAACCTCTACTAGTCTTCCTCTTCCAAAAATCATTGGAAGGAGAAGCACTATAATGGTTCTCCACCCTCCCTGTAGATCACTTGTCGAATTTCTCGGCTGTAAGCGAGAAGTTCTTGGGCCGCTACGGTTACCAGAGGATTAGGACCCCCTCTATTTCGGATTTAACCGTAGAGAGAATGAGGCCTAGGGAGAAATTTGAACAATACGTGTCTCGGTGGCGCACACTTGTCCACCGGACCAGCCTGCAACTCACGGAATGTCAAGAAATTGACATGATGTTACAGAGCCTGAGTCCAGAACTTCGTACGAGCCTTTCGTACGGAGACTGTACTACGTATCAGCTTCTGATTGACCGCCACAACAGGATTTCCTGTTGTGCAGCCCCAGTAGTACAAACCCAGTCCCCACCTATCAGCCATAGGGTTGGACAACCGCCTCGCAAGGCACAAACCCCCACGGTAGAGGGGATTATTACACAAGTATCAGCACTCTACCCGAACGGGGCAAGAGTTCCTGATCGAGGAATGGCTCCGAGACAATACACGTCCGGTTCATCCGGGTATGCACCGCCTCGACCAATCAACCAGAAGTTCACTACTCGATCAGTACCCGTCCCCGTGCCGACACAACAAAACCCGATAATCCAAAGTTCCCCGGTCCAAAGCCCTATAATCTCAAGACAAGGCCAGCCTAGGACCCCTTTTTATTCCAGCTTCTTAAGAAATCAGAACCTAAGTCCTAGGCAGCCCTCCCCAAATACTTATAATGACGTCTCCCCTCCAACATCCTATGATCAAAGACGAATGGGAAAGAGAGATTCTTACCCTCCCCTCCCAGAAACACTAACTAGGATTTTTAGGGTACTGATGGACACAAATAGTATCTCACTCCCAGCTGCTAAACCTCCACTCCCAGAGCCAGCAGACTGCGTTACTGTCAATACCACCAACAACATGGTCATACCGTAGAACAATGCATTGTTTTTCAGGATTTTATCTAAGATTTAAATGATGACAGGCGCCTTGATTGGGCCATGATCAAAAGCCACTTAAACCAGGGCAATTCTCGAGCCTCCAAGCCACTTGGCATTTTTTCTGACCCATTGCCAGGTCACAACCAAGCATCCACATCTGGAGCCCACATGGTAAACATGGTCAGAAGAGGGAGACAACCATCATCACAACCAGGCAGTTTGGAAGAGGTCACTGACGACAGTCTGTCCGAAGAATCCGAGGAGGAAGAGCAGAACGAGCCCTTCCAGCTGAACCTCGACGATCATGACCTCGCCATACTCTATGGTGAAGAAGAAGATGCAATTATCGCCCTTCCCGCAGTCATCAACATCGAATCCGACGAAAGTGAACTAGAAAAACTGGGAGGAGACGAAGAAGAAGAGCCATTTGAGGAGATCCCCGAAGGAGCTAGCGAAGGACCCGAAGGAGGGGAATGTACGTCGGATGATCTGCATCCAGACGACAACGGGTCCTCCAAGACTACCGACACTGTCGATGGCCCGCGCCGCCCAATGACCATTTCATTCAGTGACCATGACCTCCCGGATCCCAGACTGCGAGTCTACCCCCTACACATCCGCGGATGACTCCAAATGTTGTGGCTAAACAACGTCTTTGTAGACCCAGGGTCAGGAATGGACATAATGACGTGCTCCACTTACCAAAAGATACCCGGACTAGGCCGTCCTCCCGTCCAACCGGCCCACCATACTATTCAGGCTTTCAACCATACCGGGAAGACTCTCCGCGGCCCCGGAACATTTGAGTTATCCGTCGGCCCTCTTATCTGTGAAGTAGCATGCTTCGTGGCCGACATCGACACAAGGTACCCATTGATGTTGGGACGACCATGGTTAGACAACATTCAAGCTATTTGTTCCCCCCGGCACCAATGCCTTCGACTGCCCTTCTTGAGTCATATCCTGACAATCTGGGGAAGAGGCGCGCCTCCAATACGAGAATGAGAACAACTGGGCGATACATAATATGTTCACACTAGCCCTATGACCGGGAAACGAGGATGAAAGTGGTAGTCCACCTGGGTCCCCTCACAACTATCCCTCAGAAGAAACGGCCAGGACCCTGCATCCACCCAGCGATCCTGTGAAGCCCAACTCGATCACCTTCCTGCCCCATGAAGTCGCAAAAGCCGGAGCACGTTCCGCACCCCTCGCTATCACCGCCATACTCGGAGGAAGGGAATTCCGGCACATTCTCATTGACACGGGAGCGGAAACTAACGTTCTTACATATTCCTCCTACCAAAAGCTAGAAGGCCGGGTTCCCAGATTGGAGCCCTCAGACGAATACATTTATGCCTTCGACAGCACGCGCAAGAACGCTTGCGGACTGGTCACGCTCCCGCTAAAGATCGGCCCGGTCTCCACCGTCGTTAACTGCATGGTGATGAACATACAATCGCCCCACCCTCTGATATTTGGGAGGACATGGCTCAACAGCATCGAAGCTGTCTCATCCACCCGACACCAATGTCTTCGCTTCCCGTACCGCGGGAAAGTAATATCCATATGGGGAGAAGCACGCTTTAACGAGACACGGGCCCGGAATTGGAGCGTCTGTGCCATGCGCATCCGGCTAGAGGTGCTCGCATGTTGGAAGCCAGGCTCCACCGACGAAGAACTGCTCCATCAAGGAAGGCCCTTGAAAAGGCTCAGGGAAGAAGAGTTCGGGAATAGGGGACCCCCGCCGGACATCAGCCGGCCGACCAAGCGAAGCTGACTCGAGGAAACAATGCGAATCCAAGAACCGGGTACCGATCCCCCGGGTAAGCTTTCATCACACCCTATACATATTTGTTTACAGCTTTTTTCCAAAAATCAAAATATCAAAATATTTGTTTTCCAGCTTTCGCTTTCACACCCTGTACATATTGGTTTACAGCTTTTTTCCAAAAATCAAAATATCAAAATATTTGTTTTCCAGCTTTCGCTTTCACACCCTGTACATATTTGTTTACCTGCTTTCCTAAAAAGAAACCAAAACCCAAAAAAAAATACAAGCTGATCAGCTTTCATTCCCCAACTCTGAACATACTTGTTTCCAGCTTTATTTCCACTCTTCTTTAAAAACAAAAAAATGTTTTTACAAAAAATGTTTTCCACACTCTCCTTCAAAAATAAAAGTTTTATAAAACCATATTTCCATACTTTCCTTCTAAAAAAAAAAGGGTCATTTTCCAAAACTTTATCCCCATTTTCTTTCCAAAAAAAAACGTATCTATTCGCCAACACAGTCCCCATTTTCAAAACCATAAGTATGCATCTGTTTCCACACTTTCAAAACAAATATAAAACAAAAGCGAACTACTAGACAAGAAAAGATTAAGAGCGGCAGACCATGCCCAGGCCTACCAAAGAAGGGTGGCAAGGGCATTTGAAAAGAAGGTAATTAAAAGAAAATTTGAAATCGGGGAATTAGTACTCAAGCAAATCATGCCATCAAGACAGCCTCACCCAAGAGGAAAGTTACAACCCACATGGGAGGGACCCTATGTGATCACCCATGCCTATTCCGTGAATGCCTACCGCCTAGTAGATGCCGAAGGAGTCAAGGTTCCAGGTTCGTGGAATGCACTTTATCTAAAGAAATTCCATGCATGAATAGCTTTCAATACTTAAGAACTATTATTCTTCCTTCCTGCGATTTCCAGCGTTTAGTACTTGATGATAGAATTATAAGACTCTCGAAGATAAACTCGTATCTATTTGAACACATCTCCGCCAAATCATGTCGTTTCATTCACACATGTATAACTGGACGATCGATTTACCTGATAGAAGAGAAATTGCCTACCCCGTAAACTGGGACAATTTAAAACCCCCAAAGCAAAAACATCCCTTATTCCGCCCTACTCGTATTAACCCTAGGTCAAAATGAGGAGTTACCTAGACCTGGCATATGTCCCAAAACTGGCTTTGGCACTATATAAACACTTCTAGAGGGGAAGCATGAAAAGAATCGGGGTGAAAAACAGAAAAGCCCCCCCTCAAATCAAACAAAAAAAAAAGAAAAAAAACAGAGAGAAATCGGGCAAGGAGAGGCCAAACACCCAGGTGAACGGGTTAAACTCTCTATTTAGCAGGCTTTCACGCCTTTACGCACGGTATACGCTAGACAATGGCTATACCAGTACAGATCCAAACAACGGGCTGTACTTTCCATCCCAAAATAAAGAAGTGGTAAAAATAAGAAAGCCAGAGGGACCTAGAAAGTAAGACATGTGCTAGACTAGGACAATTCTAAATATTGCCCAAAAGGAAGATATTACTCTTACCCCATTCTCCCCCTCCCCTTTTATTTTCGCGATGGGATTCTGAATTGAACTACGTCTGCCGGGAAAGGCAAAATTTCGACCAAAGATAGATCGTGTCCAGGTCTACAAACTACACACACTCACATGAGTTCACTTAGAAACTTGTTTATCCAAGAGAAGCTTGTTTGACTCAACTCTTGGTACACTCATGGATTTTTCAGCATGTTTAGAATAATACGATTAAGCATTTGAAACCCATGAACCTAGAAAAATCGACACCTAAGGCTTATACCGTTCAAATACAATCCTGGTTTGGACATGGGTGACCACAAGGGCTCCTCCACAGGGACTTGATGGCACCTTTTACTTAAGAAAATCGAGAACGTTGCCCTCTCACATGAAAAGCCATTGAAGAACTAAAATGCCCCCTTATGCCACATATACTTACGCATAAGCTTGCATTTTCCTTTTCCAAAACACCTTGGCATCCGATTCTCTTGAAAATTGTCCCCGCTCATATTAAAATTGTCCCCACTCATATGAAAATTGTCCCCACAAATATTAAAATTGTCCCCACTCATTTCGTACCCTTGCCGCACATGCCTGAGAAGAAATTATCCCACCTTTTTACACATACTTAAAAATTTTCTTCACTCACGCACTTGGAATCCCTTCCTTACGCACTAAGGCATGGTCTCCTGCACGTTATTTTCTCGCATTACCTTTCCATTTTACCTTAAGATGGATTGTAGCCCTTGACAATTCAAGCAAGAAGGGCTCGAAAGTCAGTGCAGGGGCGCAATCTGGACAGATTTAACACTTGGTCCATGGAAAGAATGTTTTTTTTATAGGTACTGAAGGTTGGAACGGTCACAAAGACTTTCAGTGGCAGCAGCAGACGGAAGCAGCAAGACCAAACTGCCCCAGGCAGGGGGCGGCTAAGCTCGACTAGCCGCCCCTGCCCTTTGTCTCAGGTGAGTTTGCCCCAGGCAGGGGGCGGCTAAACCTAACTAGCCGCCCCTCACTGGGCGGCTAGTTTACACTAGCCGCCCCTTGCCTGCACCTCTTTCAGTTATGTCAGTCCATATCCAATCAACTCTTCAACACTTCTTTACCTATTAAAATCAAATTCTTTCCAAAACCTGCATGTACAGATTTCATACACATATTCATACACGAAACCTGTATAGATACCATGCTAAAACAAATTATATATCAAAACCTACACCCATCCATGAATCAAACCTATAAAAATCCAGATTCATCTACACATACATACATATCCATGAACATCCATACTAACTATTCCAAGACATGCATACAAAGGAGAATGATTAAATTGTCCCACCCAAAACCACAAGCATAGACTGTTTTTCTAAACCTAAGAGAGGGCATAAAAAAGGGAATCTTTTCCTTCGAGACGCTCCAAACTCCGAAAGTCTTGAGCTATACCTCACCGAAATATCACCTAAAACCAAAACAAAAGAAGAAAAGCTTGAATTCATCGCATATATACTATTCTTCTACTTAAAACCAAGACACAAAGAAGCTATACCTCGACGTATCGTCGTCCGCTGGAGGCTGAGTAGGAGGAACGTCCTGACTTGGCTGAGAAGGGAGCGGCGGATGAGGAGAAGACTGAACCTCTGGAACATCGGGAGCAGCAGGAGTCTCTCGAACCGAAGACGCGGCCCTCGCGTATATCCCACGACTCCGAGACACCGAAGGACGAGAGGCACGGCTGAAGGTGGCCCCAGTAGCCAAGGAAGCCGAGAGAGAATGGTCAGGCTCAAGTGGAAGAAGATCAAGGTCCGCCTCGGTCATAGAGCCCCCTCCAACCAATTTCCCCCTCATAGTCGCCTCCCAGAGACGGACCTGCTGCATGTCTCTGTCTCTCCTCTCCAATCTCTGTCGGAGGCGACTCTCTGTCCCTCTGGCCCGATCCTCAGCGGCCCTCAACCTCCCCTCCAACTCCCGCGCCCTCGCCTCCGACGCCCTGAGCGCCTCTCGATCCCTATCCCCGGCCGCCTGGAGAGAACGAACCAGGTCTCCCATCAAACCTCCAGGAACGCCCGCCGAAGCTTCCAACTCCGACACCCTCATCTGAAGGGAGTCCCTCTCACGGCCTAGGGTAATGAACCCCTCCTCTCTCAAGGTCACCATGGACCTCAGCCGGTCCGCCTCCTCCTCAGCCCGAGAAGCCCTACCCCTCGCCTGGCCTAGCTCCATCCGCACGGCCGTCAACTCACTCCGGGCCACATCTAGCTCCCTCGTCAGTCCGAGCTCTTGCTCGGAAATCATGGAAGAAGGAGGGGCGGAAGAAGAGGAAGCACCGTCAGCCCTCGCTCTCGACAGAGCATCCACCTGAGCCTCAAGGACCCGGACCTGGCCCTGCAAGCGTCCCCTCTGAACCCGCAACGCCTCTATCTGCCTAGCTCGCGCTTGGAGGTGCTCATTGGCGGTCTTGAGCCTCTTCTCCATCTCATTTAACTCAACCTACAAAAAGAAATACCATTCAGAAGATACTCAAGCAAGAGAAAACGAGGAAAGGAAAAAGGATTTTCGACTAACATAGGCGTCCGGGATCTCCTCCTCCATCGTCCCGAGGATATCCGCATACTCTCGACGATACCAAGCTAGGTATTCGTCACTCGAAGTCACCTCGGGACGACGCTCCACCAAGACACCTCGGCTCATCCATCCCGCCACATACGTCACATAGTTCCTCGGGAGGTTCGTATCCCGAGGAATCCCGGCCACTGGAATCGAGGGGCGCCGCGGAAGAGGATCGGGCATCCACTGATGATACCCAAGCTGGCGGACGACCCGGCTGATCGCATGGAATACAACCTCATTAAAGTAGATCAGCCAGACGTCTCGCGCCAGGGCCTCGGGAACCTCCTCCGAGTAAGGCCTGCACGTCATCTAAAAAACATCGAAAGATAGGAAGAGCGCTTAGTCAAAAGAAAACCAAATACAAGCCAAAGAAATTCAAAGAAAACTCATACCTCTTCCTCCGACAAAACGCGGAAGGCCTCTCGGAATTGAGCGAGGCGGTGCAAACGAGAAGACCCCCGAGGTTCCCATCTCATAGCCCAGGGGAGGGCATGATCAAACGGTGCCAAAGTCGGGCGATCAATGGCGAAATGCTCATACCCGAAGATCTAACAAAGCAAGAGGAAAATTACCACGATTAAAGTAAGCTAAGCCGAAAAGAGGACAATTATCACTTACACGTACCTGAAGAAATGGCGCGAAGCCACCAAGGTTCTTTCCCCCGGCCCTCTTGACTTTCTTCGAGAGCTCCGAAAAGAGATGGGCGAGCATCGCCGCTCCCCAAGCATAGCCCCCCATGCCCTCCAGGTCCCTCATCAGCAGAAGGGAGTGCTAGGAAACCTTATCAGAGGCCGTCGAAAAGAGGACCCGGCCAAAGAAGTAGAGGAAGAACGCTCTCAACTCCCTCCGTGCCCTCTGTGGACACGCGGACGCCTCTCTCGCCTCGATCATCGCCCGCCTCCTCTCGAAGCTAGCTGCAGCTTCGCCCTTCTGGCGCTCTGTAAAGGAACCGAGGCCGTACTGCCCCGAAAGCCGCCCCAAAGGGATCCGGTTCAGCGTCCGCTCCCGCTCCACGAACTCCCATTCCCCGATCAACTCTCGGAAAAGCCCCCTGTAGTCAGCTAGGGTGGCCGCGATCACTGCCTCCCCCAGAACCGGAAGGCCTGTAATCCGATGGACGTCCTCAAGGGTCGGCATGACAGCACCAGTAGGAAGAATGAAAGCGCAACTCTCCGGATCCCACCTCTCCGCCAAAGCCTCCACGTAAGGACGGTGGACGTGAAATGGCTCGATCAGGAAGAAGGAACGGAAGCCCGCCCCATCCACCAAGCTCCTCTCCTCCTGCCCCAAGGCATCGTACCACCTCTTCGTCCCGTGCCATAAAGCCCGGATACGATTCGGCCTCTACAAAACAAATGAAGGGAACATGGGTTAGTTTAAAAGCGAGCGAGAGGTAAGAGTCCAAATCTACGAAATCATTTTAAAACATGCTTAGTGAAATGAAACTTCCATGTGCTAAAAGAAGAGAAACAAAAGCATGAAAGTAAGAAGCTACACTCCTCATATGATCACGCATGCTAGACGAACATCAAACACATCCCACTGTGGTCACCACTCACACGCTTTCTTACATCACGGCCTATCGTACCAATATAGAACATGAACCCATGAAATGCATGCATACACTCCCTCATGCCCTACCACGATCAAACACGTACGAAATCACATACACATAGAAAAGTATCGCATGCAAGCGTATTAGCTATATCATTTCTCTCTCCTTTGTATGCATATAACAAACATGGATATATATATGGAAATTGTCCCCCTCCCTATAAAAATAAACCCATGATAGCATGCTTACACATCCCACCGTGATTAAACTTATACACAAGCATGCCTATTTAAAACACACATATACGAGTATAATACACATATACACCCATCCATACCACCCAATAGACATGCACATACAACCAAACAAAAGGCTAAAGACTAAAGAGTTAGGAACATACCACGGCCCGTGTGGACCCAGGAGCGTCCACCTCGGCCTCGTCGGGATCGTCCATCCCATCGTCATCCCCCTCCTCCTCATCCTCCTCGAACACGGCCTCCTCGGCCTCAGCCCCAACACCAACACCGGCCTCTGCAGCCCCAGTGCCCATACCCTCGGCCTCCCCGGCCTCATCCCTAGCCTCTCCTATCCCCTCCACCCTCACCACGCCGGAGATAAACTCCGCAAAGGCCCCCATAGCCCTACTCTCCTCCTCCTCAGCCCTGGCCTCTGTGGCCTCCCTATCCAACATCCCAACGAGGGCATCCAACGACGCCCTCACCTCCTCGCTAACTCCCTCGACCCCTACCCCCTCGGTTGCACCCTCAATCGATCCTCCAACCCCCGGAACCACCTCCTCGGCCACCACCGGTCGATCCCCACGCCTCCTCCTGCGTGTATAGCCTATCACACTCCCCCTACCTCCGGGACAACCCCCGAAGGCAAATCCCCGACCTCACCCACGCCAATATCCACCGGCGGCACCTCCGTCGTACCCATACCCTCCCCCACGGCCTCGACCTCCGGCCTATCGCTCTCCGATGATGAAGAGCTCGGGCTACGCTCTCCACGAGCCAACCGTGGTCGTTTCCCCCTCGAAGCAATCGCTTTCGACCTCGTCATCTCCTCGGTTTTATAAAGAAAAAGGAGAACCCAAACTAGGGTTTTGAAATCAAGAGAAAGAGAAAGATTGAGGTCGAAATGGAGGAAAGAAAGGCAAAGAAATCAGGTTTTGAGTTTGAAACCGAAGGGAAGAAGAGAGGAGGGAAGAGAAACCGTTTTTGAAACGTATGGAGAGAGAGAGGGTCTTTTCGGTTATAAGGGACCCAGTCCAGGGGCGGCTACCCGCGAGTAGCCGCCCCCTCTCGGGCGGCTAGTTACAACTAGCCGCCCCACCCAGTTTCTTTGTTTTGCTTCAAAACCCCTTTCCAAACTCTTCTCAGCCCTAAATTCCAAGGTTCTCCATACCAAACAGCCATGTATTGGTTTATTTCCAGACATTACTTGATCAAACACGACTTTCCCGAAGTTTCACCACACTTTCAGTACCATTCAAATTCGAATTTCTTAAGTTCTAGTTCTTTTCCAGAGTCCTTATCCTTCGGATGATCCAATTCACCCAAATCAACTTTTACTTGCTTTCTGTCGGCGATATCCCCTCCTTGCTGAGTTTTCCCAAGCACGGGAATGGTAGGCACGAGGAAACTGACGCTGGGCTGCTCCGCGCACGATAGCTAAGAACCCCGACCGCGGGTTGGATCACTCACCATTTACTTTTCCCCGCCTTCCACCTGGATCATCCTTTAGGCTAAAATTCTAAGTCAAGACCTAGCCTCTGACAGTCTAAATCAACTCCCCGAATGGTACTGTTCGTTTTGACACAAACTTCTTGAAGGTAGGGCCGGCCAAAAGAGGGGTCTATTTCCTTATCATCGATCGAAGTCTTTCCTGCTTCGCACAAAGACTCCGTCCGATGAGGGACAATTGTAGATACCCCAATTTTGACCGTCCAGAGAGACAGAAAATACTTCAAGTAACACACGGAAATGACCCACATTTGGATATCTAATAGGCAACCAAAGATTCAGAGAACCAGAAACCCTAAACCCTAGCCTTGACCTAGACCCGAACCCTAAACCCTAGCCTTGATCTAGACCTAAACCCTAACCCTAGCCCCAGACCTAAACCTAAACCCAAACCCTAAACCTAACCGTGGCCCTGACCTAAGCCTAAACCCTAACCCTAGCCCTGACCTAAACCTAAACCCTAACCCTAGCC
Source organism: Acorus calamus (assembly GCA_030737845.1). Lineage (NCBI taxonomy): Eukaryota > Viridiplantae > Streptophyta > Magnoliopsida > Acorales > Acoraceae > Acorus > Acorus calamus. The sequence goes on from CM060870.1 coordinate 15,776,193, forward strand.
TTGACCTAGACAGAAACCCTAAGCCCTAACCTTGACCTAGCCCTAAACCCTAACCCTGGCCCCAAACCACCCCACCTAAGAAAAACCCAAAAAAACCTGAGTCCCTGGAAAGGGGCGGCTAGCCCTAACTAGCCGCCCCTTACTGGGCGGCTAGTTAACCGCCCCCTGGCCGACTTTGGACCAGTCCCCTGGATGGGACATAAAGCAATATTAAATGCTGATCATTTCGGCGGGTCATGACCTTTAGCCTCCCTCTCTTGGCCGGATCAAACCAAGTAGCCGACCCAAGCCACCGCTTGTCAGAGATGGGACGTTTGGCAGGTCATGATAGGGGCGGCTACCAGGAAGTAGCCGCCCCATCCCGGGCGGCTAGTTAGCACTAGCCACCCTTCACCTGGTCTCTGACAGAAGAACCAGAGAATTAATGAGAGGTCCAATCGAAGCCACCCACTCCATTACCCTCGGGATATTTCCCTGCCCCTCTTTTACTATAAATAGAGGGGTCCCAAGCCCAAATACAACATGCCCAATTCATCTTCAATCACCAAGAAACCCACAAATCACCAATCCACCACTAGAAATCCCAAGAGAGAGAGAGAGAGAGAGAGAGAGAGAGAGTCCCTTTTGTGAGAGAAACACCCATTCCCTACATAAAATACCCTCTCATCCCACCCTCGAGAAACCCGGGTTAAACCTAGCTTAGCCTCTGCCCAGAACCAAACCCGTTTCCTACCAAAGTTCTGCCCAAACCAACCTAGATCCCGGACGGCTAACCCTAGCTAGCCGCCCCCTGGCCGACGGCTAAAAACAACTAGCTGCCCCTCTATCCACACCCCATATCCACACCCCTTTGTCCCAAGACTCCTTTAGTCAAGCCCTAGAAGCATAATAGGATACCTGTTTTTCACCTCTGTGTACGGTATTTCCGTGTCTCAGAGCGGAGACCCCACAAACTCCCCACGTAGGCGACCAAAACCAAACCCAACCTTTTCCTGCTTTTAGAAAAAGCAGGTGGCGATCACACAAACCCCTGAATCCTCTTGAGACGCTATCGGGCGCCTCAACCAGGACCGACACACCCCTCACCCTTCCGAGAAGACGATCCGACCAAGCCCGCCAGGGCCCGCATCCGATCCGAATCCCCGAAGAACCCCCACACACGCACACGCGCACTCACCGCGCACCCCGCCGGGATCCGCTCCGACACACAATTCCTACACATTCGGAGGCCTCCCCGACGGTACCGACAGTCAGGATCGTCCATCCCGTCGTCATCCCCCTCCTCCTCATCCTCCTCAAACACGGCCTCCTCGGCCTCAGCCTCAGCACCAACACCGGTCCCTATGGCCCCTGTGTCTACACCCTCAGCCTCCCCGGCCTCGCCCCCAACACCCCCAGTCTCCTCCACGCCCACCGCACCAGAGACAAACTCCGCAAAAGCCCCCATATTCCTTCTCTTCTCCTCCTAAATCCTGGCCTCTATGGCCTCCCTGTCCAACATCCCAACAATGGCATCCAACGATTCCCTCACATCCTCACTGACTCCTCCAACCCTTACCCCCACGGTTACACCCATGGCCGGTCCTCCGACCTCCGAAACCACCTCTTCGACCTCTGCCAGTCGATTCCCACGCTTCCTCTTGCGTGTATATCCTATCATACTACTTCCAACCTCCGGGACAACCCCCAAAGGCAAGACCCCAACCTCACCCGCGCCGATGCCCACCAATGGCACCTCCGCCGCACCCATAACTTCCCCCACGGCCTCTACCTCCGGCCTATCGCTCTTGGATGATGAAGAGCTCGGGCTATGCTCTCCATGAGCCACCCATGGTCGTTTACCCCTCGAAGCAATCTCCTTCGACCTTGTCATCTTCCTCGGATTGAAAAGAAAAAGGAGAACACAAACCTAGGGTTTCGAAATCAAGAGAGAAGGACGGGTCTAGGTCGAAATGGAGGAAGAAAAGGTAGAGATAAAGGTTTTTTTCAGTTTAAAATGGAGAAGGAGTAATGGAGGGAGAAACCATTTTGAAATGTATGGAGAGAGAGAGGGTCTTTTCGGTTATAAGGGACCCAGTATGGGGCGGCTACCCGCGAGTAGCCACCCCCTCTCGAGCGGCTGGTTTCAACTAGCCGCCCCTCCCAGTTTTTCAAACTCTCACTTAAAACCCATTTCCAATTCCTTCCAAGTCCTAAATTCCAGTTTTCTAAAAACAAACAGCCATGTATTGGTTTATTTCCAAGTACTACTTGATCAAACACGACTTTCCTGAAGTTTTACCACAATTCCAGTACCATCCAGTTTGAATTTCTTAAGTTCTGGCTCTTTTTCCAGAGTTCTTATCCTTCGGATGATCCAATTCACCAAAATCTACTTTACTTGCTTTCTGTCAGCGATATCCCCACCTTGCTGAGTTTTCCCAAGCACGGGAATGGTATTGGTCGTGTTGTCTTAACTTATTGAAGGTAGGACTAGCCAAAATAGGGGTCTCTTTCCTTATCATTGGTTTAAGTCTTTCTTGCTTCGCGCAAAGACTCCATCCGATGAGGGACAATTGTAGATACCCCAATTTTGACCGTCCAGAAAGATGAAAATACTTCAAGTAACACTTTGGATTAACCACATTTGGACATCAATGGAAAATAAACTTAGAAAAACAAAACCGAGAAACCGTGGCCCAAAACACTCAAAAACCCTAAAAATCCTAGACAGGGGCGGCTAATCCTAACTAGCCGCCCCATGCCAGGCGGCTAGTTTACACTAGCCGCTCCCCTACTGACCCTGAACCGCTTCCCTGGATGGGACATAAAGCAGCATTAAATGTTGATCATTGCGGCGGGTTGTGACCTTTAGCCGCCCCATCTTGGCCGGATCAAACCAAGTAACTGACCCGAGTTGGGACGTTTTGTTGGTCATGATGGGGGCGGCTACCAGGAAGTAGCCACCCCATCTTCGGTGGCTAGTTTCAACTAGCCGCCCTTCACCTGGTCTCTGACAGAAGGACCAGAGAATTAATGAGGGGTTTAAGCAAACACACTATTAACCAAGCCACTCTATTACCCCCTGGATATTCCCCTACCTCTATTTTACTATAAATAGAGAGGGTTCAAAACATTTCAAACACAATTCACACATCCCTAATCTTGATTCACAAGTCCACAATCACCAATCCCCCATTCCCAAGCCCATTCCACCACTTGAAATCCCTAGAGAGAGAGTGAGTCCCATTTGTGAGAGAAAATCCCATTTCCTACACAAAATAACCCTCTCAACCCACCCTCTAAAACCCAGGTTAAACCCAGTTTAACCTCTGCCAAAACCAAGCCCATTCCCTGCCCAGGTTCTACCCAAATCCACCCCGACCTCGGACGGCTAACCCTAGCTAGCCGCCCCCTGCCTGACGGCTCAAACCCACTAGCCGCCCTTTATCCACACCCCACCTGCACCCCTTTGTCCCAAGACGACTTTAGTCAAGTGCCCGAAGCAGAATAGGATTACCTTTTTTTCACCTCTGTGTACGGTATATCCGTGTCTCAGAGCGGGGACCCCACAAACTTCCCCCGCGAGGCGATCAAATCCAACCCAACTTTTCCTACTTTTCAAAAAAGCAGGTGGCTATCACACACACACTAGAATCCCCTTGAACCACTGTCGGGCGCCTCGACCGGGATCGAGACCCCACCACCCTTCTGAGAGACGATCCTATCGAGCCCGCCAAGGCGCGCACCAGATCCGAATCCCCGAAGAACCCCCACACACGCAGATTTTTCCACACCGACAACAGCTGCACACCCCTTTACCTCTTTATTTACTGCTTTAAATCTGCATACATTCACGCCTGCGTTATTTACATATTCACAACATGGAAACCTACACCCAGGAGAAAACAATAGAGGAGAAAGATGACTGAGAGAGTCAAACCGCACAGTTTCTTAGCCATCAAGAGGAAATGATGGCTAACCTAGGGTACCAATCAGTAGAGGACATGTTCCATGACCTCATTGATTATCATCAACTAAGACCTTGAGGCAGGAGATCCCTGTCGAAACCTCCAAGGCTACTCCCAAAACCCCATCCACACCTAGCTGCTCAGTCAATCCGAGCATCTTTTCATTCGCCCCCCTTTCACCCGCGAATCCAATATTCTCGACCGTTTCTACCTCAGGCCCTTACCAAGCCACCCCCAACCCGGGACCACCAAACATCCCTCCCAGCGGAGAAACGTTGGATGAAACCATCTGGAGAATCCTCTCCGAGACAAGTCCCTCTGCCCCCAAACACATGTCTTTACACAACCTGAGACAGATACCGTCAGTCCACTTACCAGACGAATTTAAAATCCCAAAATTTTACTGGTACAGTGGTCATGAAGACCCAGACATTCATCTAACCGCCTTTTATCTAGACGCCCGACCGTTTTTAGATAACCAACCTCTGCTAGTGTTTCTCTTCCAAATATCATTAGAAGGAGAAGCACTGTAATGGTTCTCCGTCCTCCTTGTAGATCATTTGTTAAATTTTTCAACTGTAAGCGAGAAGTTTTTGGGCCGCTGTAATTATCAGAGGATTAGGACCCCCTTTATCTCAGACTTAACCGTTGAAAGAATGAGGTATAGGGAGGAAATTGAACGGTACGTGTCCAGGTGGCGCATACTAGCCCACCGAACCGGCCTACAACTCACAAAGCGTCAAGAAATTGACATGATGTTGCAAAGCCTGAGTCCAGAACTTCATATGAGTCTTTCGTACGCAGACTGTACTATGTACCAACTTTTGATTGACCGCTACAACATGATTTTCCATTGTATCGCCTGAGTAGTCAAAACTCAGTCCCCACCTATTAGCCATAGGGTTGGACAACCGCCACGAAAGGCGCAAACCTCCACGGTAGAGGGGATCACCCAAATTTCGGCACTCTACCCAAACAGAGTGCGGATCCCTGATCAAGGATCAACTCCGAGACAGTACACGCTCGGTTCATCCGGATATGTGCCGCCTCGACAAGCCAATCAAAACTTCATTCCTCGATCAGTACCCGCCCCTGTGCCGACATGAAAAAATCCCGTATTCCAAAACTTTGTAAATCAGATCTCAGTACTTGTAGATCTTGTAATGAATTTTGAAAAGTAAAAGCTAGAATCTACTATGCAAACCTTGATGGAAGAACCAGAAGGCCTGCCTAGGATCATTCCGGGTGGCCTAATCCTTCCAGTACCTTCCCCAATACACCCAAACCCTATCAGGCCCCTCCCCCTGTAGACAGAACAAATACCCAAGCCCATTCTAGGTCGTCCCATGAAGGGAGGTCCCATCTGACCATTGAACCATTTCTCCCATACACAACCTAGTCAGACCTGTGGCAACAAAGCCAGAGTTCTTCCTGCTTGTCACCCTACTCCACTGAGGACACAAGCCTTTGTTCTCGGTAACCACCACAAAGGAAATAAACCGTTATTCCTCCCCCATTGACCTATGAGTCTCCAACACCTGAAATTATTGAATCTGCAGAATGTCCCAAGTATGATTCTGATGATGATGAGTTGTTGGATGGAGAACTATCGAAACTCTTTTACCCATCCCCAACACAACCTGAATCCATCATCCAAGCCTTACAACCGATTAAATCAGAATACCCCTTGTCTATACCTGCTCAAGATCAAAGCATATTAATGCCTGTCGAACCTACCCTTGTGGTCTCAGATGACACACATCTTGACTGATCCAGATCTGGTTCAACCAATTGTGTATGTCTTCGAATCAGAACTGCTCATATTTAGAAATGCACAATTTGAGGGAGCAATCGAACCATCCCAACTGCCAGATCCACTCAACTTGCCATCCCATCAGTCAGTAGCTGCCCATGCGACTTGCTTTTCCATATCCACATCTTTATTAGTTGACCCCCTTTTGAAGAAAGACTTTCTTCCTACTAAGGATCTATGGCAGATCAAGCGCCACTCATACTTTCAACATCATTTAAGCTTTGATATTCTGATAGATGCTGTCAGAATAGATGTTGAACAGCAGTGGTTGAGAAGGCGTCAAACGCGCTTCAAAATGGAGGAGAACCAATACACAACCAATGATACATTAGAAAATTCAAGTATCATTCCCCTAAAGATCCTGCAATTTGAGCCTCCATAGAGGACTCACCTTGCACCATCATTCCTGGAGGCCATCCTTTAGTGCTACATATACTATCCTTTACATACTTTCCTATTCCCAAACCTTTACATGCTTTGTAAAACAAAAAAAAACAAAAGAGTTATTTATTTCAAGCCCTTTACATACATTAAAAGATTTAGAGCACCAGACCATGCCCAGGCCTAGCAGAGGAGAGTGGTAAGGGCATTTGAAAAGAAAGTAATAGAGAGAAAATTTAAAATTGGGGAGATGGTACTTAAGCAAATCATGCCATCAAGACAGCCCCTCCCAAGAGTGTCGGTGTGGAAAAATCCGCGTGTGTGTGGGTTGTTCTTTGGGGATTCGGACCTCACACATGCCCTGGCGGGATCAGTTGGATCGTCTTCTCGGATGGGTGGTGTCGCTCCTGGTCGAGTCGCCCGACAACGGCTCAAGAGGATTCAAGCGGGTGTGTGATCGCCAGTTGCTTTTTTAAAAAGCAGGAAAAAGGTTGGTGTTGGATTTGATCGCCTACGTCGGGAGTTTGTTGGGTCTCCTCTCTGAGATACGGATATATCGTACACAGAGGTGAAAAACAGGTAATCCTATTCTGCTTCCGGGGCTTGACTAAAGGAGTATTGGGACAAAGGGGTGCAGGTGGGGTGTGGATGTGGGGCGGCTAATGGGTTTGAGCCGTCAGGTATGGGGCGGCTATTAGGGTTTAGCCGTCCAGGGCCTGGGTTGGTTTGGGCAGAACTTCGGTGGGAAATGGGTTAGGTTTAGGACAGATGTTAAGCTAGGTTTAACTCGGGTTTCTGGAGGGTGGAATGAGAGGGTGTTTTTGTGTAGGGAATGGATTTTTCTCTCACAAAAAGGGGGGCTCTCTTTCTCTCTCTCTCTATGGATTTCTAGTGGTGGAAGGGAATGGTCAATTGATATCAAGTGAGGATTGTGGATTGGAGATTCGTTGATGTTGTTAAAGTGTTTTGAACCCCCTCTATTTATAGTAAAAGGAGACAGGGGAATATCCAGGAGGTAATAGGATGGCTTGGTTAATAGTGTGTTTGATTAAACCCCTCATTAATTCTTTGGTTCTTCTGTCAGGATTAGGTGAAGGGCGGCTAGTCCTAACTAGCCGCCCAAGATGGGGCGGCTACTTCCTGGTAGCCGCCCCCATCATGACCAGCCAAACGTCCTATCTCTGACAAGCGGTGGCTTGGGTCGGTTACTTGGATTGATCCGGCCAAGATGGGGTGGCTAAAGGTCACCACCCGTCGCAATGATCAACATTTAATGATGCTTTATGTCCCATCCAGGGAAGAGGTTCGGGGTCGGCCAGGGGGGCGACTAGTGCTAACAAGCCACCTGGGATGGGGCGGCTAGCTAGAATTAGCCGCCCCTTTATAGGGTTTTTTAGGTTTTAGGTTTTCTGGGTTTCTCTAGGTAGGTTTAGGGTTAAGGCTAGGTTTTTTAGGTTTTGGACCAAGGGTTTAGTTTAGGGTAAGGGTTTTCGGTTTAGGGTTTAGGGTTAAGGTTTGGACCAGAGTTTAGGTCACGGTTTAGGTCAGGGTTAGGGTTTTCGATTTCCTGTTTCCTGAAGTTTTGGTTTTCTATTAGATGCCCAAATATGGGTTATTTCCGGGTGTTACTTGAAGTATTTTTGTCTTTCTGGATTGTCAAAATTGGGGTATCTACAATTGTCCCTCATCGGATGGAGTCTTTGCGTGAAGCAGAAAAGACTTTGACCGATGATAAGGAAAGAGACCCCAATTTTGGCCGACCCGACCTTCAAGAATTTATGACAACACGAACAGTACTATTCGGGAAGTTGATTTAGACCGTCAGAGACTAGGTCTTGACTTAGAATTTTCAACCGATAGGATGATCCAGGTGGAAGACGGGAAAAGTAAATGGTGAGTGATCCAACCCGCGGTCGGGGTTCTTACCTATCGTGCACGGAGCAGCCCAGCGTCAATTTCCTCATGCCTACCATTCTCATGTTTGTGAAAACTCAGCAAGGAGGGGATATCGCCGACAGAAAGCAATTAAAGAGTTGAGTTGGTGAATTGGATCATCCGAAGGATAAGAACTCTGGAAAAGAGCCAGAACTGAAGAAATTCAAACTGAATGGTACTGAAAGTGTGGTAAAACTTTGGAAAAGTCGTGTTTGATCAAGTAGTGTCTGGAAATAAGCCAATACATGGCTGTTTGGTTTTAGAAAACTTGAATTTTGGATTTTGGAAAGAAGTCGGAAAGGGGATTCAAATGGAAGTTGAAAAACTGGAAGGGGCGGCCGCCCAAGAGGAGGCGGCTACTCGCGGGTAGGCGCCCTATTACTGGGTCCCTTATAACCGAAACGACCCTTTCTCTCTCCATACATTTCAAAACGGTTTCTCTCCCTCCATCACTCCTTCTTCTCCGTTTTAAACCGAAAAAACTTTGTTTTCTTTGCTTTGTCTTCCTCCATTTCGACCTAGATCTTCCTTTCGCTGTTGATTTCAAAACCCTCTGTTTGGGTTCTCCTTTTTCTTTTCAATCCGAGGGAGATGACGAGGTCGAAGGTGATTCCTTCGAGGGGGAAATGATCACGGGTGGCTTGTGGAGAGCGAAGCCCGAGCTCTTAATCATCGAGAGCGATAGTCCGGAGGTTGAGGCTATGGGGGAGGCTATGGGTACGACGGAGGTGCTGTCGGTGGGCACCCAGATGGGTGAGGTCGGGGGTACGCCTTTAGGGGCTGTCTCGGAGGTAGGGGGAGTATGATAGGTTATACACGCAAGAGGAGGCTTGGGGATCGACCGGTGGCGGCCGAGGAGGTGGTTTCGGAGGTCAGTGGACCGGTCGAGGGCACAACCGAGGGGGTAGAGGCTGAGGGGGTTAGTGAGGATGTGAAGGCATCGTTGGATACCATTGTTTGGATGCTGGATAGGGAGGCCATGGAGGCCAGGGCTGAGGAGGAGGAAAGAAGGGCTATGGGGGCTTTTGCGGAGTTTGTCTCCGGCGCGGGGAGGGTGGACGGGACTGGAGATGTTAGGGACGAGGCCGGGGAGGTCGAGGGTGCGGGCACCGGGGCCACAGAGGCCGGTGTTGGTGCTGAGGCAGAGGCCGAGGTGGATGCTCCTGGGTCCACACGGGCCATGGTAATTCCTTGACCCCTTTTACTCTAGCTTTTTATTTGGTATATATGCATGTCTTTTGGTGGTATGAATAGGTGACTAATGTATAATACTTGTATATGCGTGTTTTTAATAGGCATGCCTGTGTATAAGTTAATCACGGTGGGATAATAAGCATGTTGTAGGTTGATATGGGTTTGTTTATAGAAAGGGGGATAATTTTTCATACACATATCCACGTTTGCTCTATTTTAGAAAGAAGAGAGGAATGGTATGGCTAGTATGCTTGCATATGGTATATTTTTCGTGTGCATACAGTTTTTGAGGTGTGTTTTCATATGTGTTTTGATCGTGGTAGAGCATGAGGGAGTGTATGCATGTATTTCATGGGTCCAAGTATTCTTCCATATGTTTGGGTGAGTTTATTTAAAGTATATAAGCATGATAGACTATGATGAAAGAAAAAGCGTAAGCAGTGACCACGGTGGGATTAATATTTTTAGCATGTGTGATCATATGAAGAGTGTTTTGTAAATAATGGGAGGTGAACCTTTATGTTAATTAAGTTTCCTATCTTCATGCTTTTGTCTTTGATTTAGTATATGAAAATTTCATCTTGCTAAGCATGATTTCTAAACGAATTTTAGGCTTTGGATTCTTACCTCTCGATTGCTCTTTAAACTAACCCATGTTTTCTTCGTTCGTTTGTAGCAGCCGAATCGTATCCGGGCTTTGTGGCACAGGCGAAGAGGTGGTACGATGCCTTGGGGCAGGGGGAGAGGAGGTTGGTGGACGGAGTAGGCTTTCGTTCCTTCTTTCTGATTGAGCCGTTCCACGTCCATTGCCCCTGTGTGGAGGCATTGGCGGAGAGGTGGGATCCGGAGAGTTGCACTTTCATTCTCCCCACCGGTGGCGACCCTCGAGGATGTCCATCGGATCACCAGTCTTCCGGTCTCAGGGGAAGCAGTGATCGCGGCCACCCTTGCGGACTATAGGGGGCTGCTTCAAGAGTTGATCGGGGAATGGGAGTTCGTGGAGCGGGAGCAAACGCTGAACCGGATCCCTTTGGGGAGGCTTTCGTGGCAGTATGGCCTCGGTTACTTCACAGAGCGTCAGAAGGGTGAGGCTGCAGCTAGCTTCGAGAGGAGGGGGTGATGATCGAGGCGAAAGAGGCGGCCGCGTGTCCACAGAGGGCACGGAGGGAGTTGAGGGCGTTCTTTCTTTATTTCTTCGGCCGGGTACGATTCTCAACGGCCTCTGATAAGGTCTCCTCCCATTCCCTATTGCTAATGAGGGACCTGGAGGGCATGGGACGCTATGCCTAGGGATCGGCGATGCTTTCCCATCTCTTCACGGGGCTCTCGAAGAAGGTCAAGAGGGCCGGGGGGAAGAACCACTGCGGCTTCGCGCCATTTCTTCAGGTATGTGTAAGTGAGCAGTAGACGTCTTCTTCTTGGTTTAGTTCACTTGATCATGACAATTTCCCTCTTGCTTTGCTAGATTTTTGGATATGAGCACTTCACCATTGACCGCCCAACTCTGACGCTGTTTGACCGTGCTCTCCCTTGGGCCATGAGATGGGAACCCGGGGATCTTCACGCTTGCACCGCCTCGCCCAATTCCGAGAGGCCTTCCGTGTCTTGACGGAGGAAGAGGTATAAATTTTTCATCGAATTTTTCTATTGTATTTGATTTTCTTTTGGCTAAGCACTCTTCCAATCTTTTGATGCTTTATAGATGACGTGGAGGCCTTATACGGAGGAGGTGGTCCCCGAGGATCTGTCGCGGGACGTCTGGCTGATCTACTTCAATGAATTCATGTTTCATGCGATCAGTCGGGTCGTCCGCCAGCTTGGGTACCACCAATGGGTGCCAGATCCTCTACAGAAGCGCCCCTCGATCCCGGTGGCTGGGATTCCTTGGGATACAAACCTTCCGAGGAATTATGCTACATATGTGGCGGGATGGATGAGCCAGGGTGTCTTGATGGAGTGTCGACCCGAGGTGACTTCAGATGACGACTACCTAGCTTGGTATCGTTAGGAGTATGCGGGCATCCTTGGGACCATGGAGGAGGAGACCCCGGACGCATACGTAAGTTAGAAACCCTTCTTCTCTTTCTCATTCTCTTTTGTTGAATATTTTCCTGAGTGGTGTCTCTTTCGTAGGTTGAGTTGAATGAGATGGAGAAGAGACTTAAGACCGCCAATGAGCACCTTCGAGCGCGTAGTGGGCAAGTGGAGCACTTGAGGGCCCAAAGGCGCCGGTTACAGGACCAGGTTCAGGTTCTCGAGGCTTAGGTGGATGCTCTATCGAGAGCGAGAGCCGTTGGTGCTTCTTCTTCTTCTGCTCCTCCTCCTTCCACGGTTTCTGAGCGAGAGCTTGAGTTGACAAGGGAGTTAGATGCGGCCCAGAGCGTATTAGCGGCCACACGGATGGAGCTGGACCAGGCGAGGGGAAGGGCATCTCGGGCTGAGGAGGAGACGGACCAGCTGAGGTCCATGATGGCATCGAGAGAGGGGGACTCCCTCCTGACGAGGGTGTCAGAGTTGGAGGCTTCGGCGGGCGTCCCAGGGGGTTTGATGGGTGATTTGCTTCGTTCTCTCTAGGCTGTCGGGGATAGAGATCGAGAGGCACTTCAATCGAGCGAGGACAGGCTCCGGGTTGCTGAGGTGAGATCACGGGAGCTCGAGGAGAGGTTGAGGGTGGTGGAGACGCGTCTTCGAGGGAGGTTGGAACGGAGAGATAGAGATATTCAGCAGGTCCTCCTTTGGGAAGCCACTATGTGCGGGAAGTTGGTTGGTGGAGGGGTTATGACCGAGGCGAACCTCGACCTCCTTCCTCTTGAGCCCGAGCATTCTGCCTCGGCTTCTCTGGCTACCGGGCCACTTTCAGTCGTGCTTCTTATCCCTCGGCGTCCAGGAGTCGTGGGATATGTGCGAGGGCCGCATCTTCAGTTCGAGAGACTCCTGTCGCTCCTAATCCTCCAGAGGTTCAGTCTTCTCGTCAGCCGCCGTTCCCTTCCTAGCCAAGTCAGGACGTTCCTCCTACTCAACCTCCCACAGATGATGATAACACTCCGAGGTATATTCCCTCGTGTCTTGGTTTTGGGTAGAAGAATAGTATATATGCAAGGAATTCATGCTTTTCTTCTTTTTCTTTTTGACTCGGGTGATATTTCGGGATGCCTAGCTCAAGATATTTAGAGGGGAAGCTTCTGATTGATCCCTATCCACTTATCTCTAGTCTATTTGTTTTCAAAACTTTCTTTTAGTTTAAGACTAGGTCTGAATTTTCCGTTTATGAACAATCCGTCTCTTTCTCTGTTGGTGTACGAACAAACATAGGTGTTTAGTTTAGTTTTGTTGGTTTTTAATTGGGTAATGTAGGTGGAATGGTTTTATAAGGTTCTATGGGTGGATGATGAATGGTTTGGTGTATGATTTTTGTTTTGATTGCTTTTTAAATCATAGTTGTACTGGCTTTATGTATGTATGAATGTATGAAATGTGTGTGCACAGGTTTCGGGGGAGAATGTTTTTTATAGGTACAAAAAGGAGTTGAAGAGTTGAAAAGATGGGACTGACATAGCTGAAATAGGTGCAGGCAGGGGGCGGCTAGTTCAATCTTGCCGCCCAGTGAGGGGCGGCTAGTTTACGTTAGCCGCCCTTTGCTTGGGTTTTTACCTGAAGAAGGGGAGGGACCAGGGATGGCTAGTTATTTCTAGCCGTCTGGTGAGGGGTGGCTAGTCGGGTTTAGCCGCCCCCTGCCTGGGGCAGTCTTTGGTTCTGCTGCTCCTGTCTGCTTCTACTGAAGGTCCTTGCGAGTGTTTTGACCTTTAAGACCTATAAAAACATCATTTCCATGGACCAAGTGCTAAATCTGTCCGGACTGTGCCCCTGCACTGACTTTCGAGCCCTTCTTGCTTGAATTGTCAAGGGCTACAATCCGTCTCAAGGTAAATGGAAAGATAATGCGATAACGTAAAGTGCGGGAAACCATGCCTTAGTACGCAAGGGAGGGATTCCAAGTGTGTGAGTGAAGAAAAATCTTAAGTATGTGTGAAAGTTGGATAATTTCTTCTCAAGCATGTGCGGAAGGGCATGAGATGAGTGCAGATGGGGACAATTTTAATGTTGGTACGGGGGGTCAATTTTAGTATTTCAAGAAAATCGGATGCCTAGGTGTTTTGGAAAAGGGAAATGCGAGCTTATGCGTAAGTATAAATGGCATAAGGGGGCATTTTAATTCTTCAATGGTCTTTTATGTGAGAGGGCAATGTTTTTGACTTTCTTAAGTAAAAGATACCATCAAGTCCTATGGAGGGGCCCTTGTGGTCACTCGTGTGCAAACCAGGATTGTATTGATAGGTATAAGCCTTAGGTGTTAGTTTTTCTAGATTCATGGTTCTCAAATGCTTGATCATATTATTCTAAACATGCTGAAAAATCCATGAGTGTACCAGGAGTCAAGTCAGATAAACTTCTTTTGGATAGGCAAGTTTCTAAGTGAACTCATGTGAGTGTGTGGGGTTGTAAACATGGAAATGATCTACCCTCGATCGAAATTTCACCTTTCCCAGTAGACATAGTTTAATTTTGAATCCCATTACGGAATAAAAAATGGGGGTGGGGAGAATGGGGTAAGAGTAATATCTTCCTTTCGGGCAATATTTTAGAATTGTCCCGGTCTAGCATATGTCCTACTTTCTAGGTCCCTCTGGCTTTCTTATTTTTATCACTTCTTTATTTTGGGTTGAAAGTACAGTCCGTTGTTTAGACTGTACTAGTATAGCTGTTTGTTTGGCATATACTTGTGCGTAAAGGCGTGAAAACCTGCTAAAGTAGAGAGTTTAACCCGTCACTTGGGTGTTATTTTTGTTGGCCTCTCATTTCCTGATTTTTTGTTGATCTGAGGGGGGGCTCTTCTTTTTTCACCCTGATTCTTTTCGTGTTTCCCCTCTAGAAGTGTTTCTATAGTGCCAGAGCCAGTTTTGGGACATATGCTAGGTACATGTAATTCCTCATTTTGACCTTGGGTTAATACGAGTAGGGCGGAAATAAGGGAGGTTTGCTTTGGGGTTTTAAAATTGTCTCAGTCTATGGGGTAGGCAATTTCTCTTCTATTAGGTAAATCAATTATCCATTCATACGTGCGTGAAGGAAGCGGCATGACTGACGGATATGTTTTCAAATAAATACGAGTTTATCTTTCAAAGTCTTATAATTCTATTATCAGGTACTAAACGCTGGAAATTGCAGGAAGAAAGAATAATAGTTATCAAGTATTGAAAGATATTCATGCATGGAATCTCTTTAGATAAAGTGCATTCCATGAACCTGAAACCTCAACTCCTTCGGCATCTACCAAGCGGTAGGCATTCCCGGAATAGGCATGGGTGATCACATAGGGTCCCTCCCTTGTGGGTTGCAACTTCCCTCTTGGGTGAGGCTGTCTTGATGGCATGATTTGCTTAAATACTAACTCTCCAATTTTAAATTTTCTTTCTATTACCTTCTTTTCAAATGCCCTTGCCACCCTTCTTTGGTAGCCTCGGCATGGTCTGCCGCTTTTTATCTTTTCTCGTCTCTCTCCTTTTTCGGTATTTTTCAAAAAGCATGGAAACAGATATATACATATGGTTTTGAAAAAGGGGTACGAGTTGGTAAATAGATTTTTCTGAGAAAAAAGAGAATGGAGATAAGGGTTGGAACACGATTTTGTTGCAGAAGGAAAGCATGGAAATATAGTTTTGTAAAACATTTTGTTTTAAAGGAAGCATGGAAAGACAGTTTGTAAAACATTTTTGAAGTTAGTCATGGAATAAGGCTTTATAAAACATTTTATTTTAATGGAAAGTATGAAAAGACTGCTTGTAAAAATATTTTTGTTTTTTAAAGGAAACATGGAAATAAAGTTTTGTAAACACATTTTCTTTTTAAGTGATGAATGACTATTTTGTTTTGGTGAATTTTTTGGAAAGCTTTGAAACAAATATGTACAGGGTTGGGGAATGAGAGCTGATTAGCACATATATTTTTGTATTTCGGTCTCTCAAAACAGCATGTAAACGAATATGTGCATGGATGAAAGTGAAGACTGGTAAATAAATGTTTTGATTTTTGTTTTCGATTTTATGAAAGCTGTAAACAAATATGTACAGGATTTTGTTAACTAGAAAGCTGATTAAGCAAATATTTTGGTTTTGGGTATTTTTGAAAGCCTGAAAATAAATATGTACAGGTTTGGATAAAAGCGGGGGCTTACCCGGGGGGATCAGTCCCTGGTCCTTGGACTCGTACTGCTTCCTCGAGTCGGCTCCTTTTTGACGGCCGGCTAATGTCCGGTGGGGGTCCCCTATTCTCGAACTCTCCCTCCCTGAGCCTCTTCAAGGGTCTTCCTTGCTGAAGTAGTTCTTCATCAGTGGAGCACGGTTGCCAACATGCGAGCACCTCTAGCCGGATGCGCATGGTGTAGAAGCTCCAATTATGGACTCGTGCCTCTCCCTAGATAGATATTACTCCTCCGCGGTATGGGAAGCGAAAGCATTGGTGTCGGGTGGAAGAGATAGCTTCGATGCTGTTGAGCCATGTCCTCCCAACAATCAGAGGGTGGGGTGATCAAATGTTCATTACCATGCAGTTGACGATGGTGGAGACCGGGCCGATTTTTAGTGGGAGTGTGACCAGTCCACAAGCGTTCTTGCGCGTGCTGTCAAAGGCGTAAATGAACTCGTCCGACGGTTCTAGCTTGGGGACCCTGCCTTCAAGCTTTTGGTAAACGGAAAAGGTGAGTACATTGGTTTCTGCTCATGTATCGATGAGAATATGTCTGAATTCTCTTCCTCCGAGGATGGCAGTGATTGCGAGGGGTGCGAAGCGTGCTCCGGCCTTTGTGACTTCATGGGGGAGGAAGGTGATCGGGTTGGGCTCCGTAAGACTGTTTGATGGGTTCAGTTGCTGTTATGTGGGGATCTGGGTGGGCTATCATTTTCATTCTTGCCTCCTGGGCGTAGGGCTAGTGTGAACATGTGTATTGCCCAATTGTTCTCATTCTCGTACTGGAGGCGCACCTCTCCCCAGATCGTGAGCACATGGCCCATAAAAGGCAACTGGAGGCACTAATGTTGGGGGGAGCAAATGGCTTGGATGCTGTCCAACCATGGTCGTTCTAACATTAGGGGGTACCTTGTATCGATGTCGGCCACGAAGCATGCCACCTGACACACGAGGGGACCAACGGATAGCTCGAATATTCGGGGCCGTGGAGAGTCTTCCCCACGTGATTGAAAGCCTGGATAGTAGGGTGGGCAGTTTGTACGGGAGGGCGTCGAGTTCGGGTATCTTCTGGTAGATGGAGCATCTCATTATGTTCATTCTTGACCCCGGGTCAATGAAGATGTTGTTTAGCCACAACATCTGAAGTCGTCCGCGGATGTGTAGGGGGTAGACACGCAGTCTGGAGTCTGGGAGGTCTTTGTTAGTGAACGATATGGCCATTAGGCGGCGGGGCCATCGACAGTGTCGGTGCTCTTGGAGAACTCATTGTCGTCTAGATCCAGATCATCCGACGTACATTCCCCTCCCTCGGGTCCTTCGCTGGCTCCTTCGGGAACCTCCTCAAAGGGCTCCTCCTCCTCGCCTTCTCCCGGATTTTCTAGTATGCTCCCATCAGACTCTGCGTTGACGGCTACGGGTTGGGCGAGGACTGCTTGTTCTTCTTGGCCATAGCATATGGCGAGGTCATGATCATCGAGGTTCAGCTGGAAGGGCTCGTTCTGCCCCTCCTCCTTGGATTCCTCGGATAGACTGTCATCAGGGACGTCCTCCGAACTGCTCGGTTGTGGTGATGGTTGCCTCCCTCTCCTGACCATGTTAACTATGTGGGCTCCAGATGTGGATGCTTGGTTGTGACCTGGCAATGGGTCAGTAAATATGCCAAGTGGCTTGGAAGCTCGAGAATTGACCTGGTTTAAGTGGCTTTGGACTGGGGAACTTTGGATTACCGGGTTTTGTTGTGTCGGCACGGGGACGGGTACTGATGGAGTAGCGAAATTTTGGTTGGTTGGCCGAGGTGGCGCATACCCGGATGAACCGGACGTGTACTGTTTCGGAGCCGTTCCTCGACCAGGAACTCGTGCTCCGTTCGGGCAGAGTGCCGATACTTGTGTAATCCCCTCTACCGTGGGGGTTTGCGCCTCACGTGGTGGTTGTCTAACCCTATGGCTGATAGGTGGGGACTGGGTTTGGACTATTGGGGCTGCGCAACGGGAAATCCTGTTGTGGCGGTCAATTAGAAGCTGATACGTAGTACAGTCTCTGTAAGAAAGGCTCGTATGAAGTTCTGGACTAAGGCTCTGTAACATCATGTCAATTTCTTGACATTCAATGAGTTGCAGGCCGGTTCGGTGGACAAGTGTGCGCAACCGAGACACGTATTGTTAAAATTCCTCCCTAGGCCTCATTCTCTCTACGGTTAAATTTGAAATAGAGGGGGTTTTGATCCTCTGGTAACCGTAGCGGCCCAAGAACTTCTCGCTTACAACCGAGAAGTTCACCGAGAAGTTCGACAAGTGATCTACAGGGAGGGTGGAGAACCATTGCAACGCCTCTCCTTCCAATGATTTCTGGAAGAGGAAGACTAGCAGAGGTTGATTATCTAGAAACGGTCGGGCGTCTAGATAAAAGGCAGTTAAATGAATGTCTGGGTCTCCACGACCGTTATACCGGCGGAACTTGGGGATTTTGAATCCCTCCGGTAAGTGGACTGATGGGATTTGTCTCAGGTTATGTGGAGACATGTGCCTAGGCTGGAAACGATTGGGAACATTGGATTCGCGGGGAAAGGGGGGTGAACGAAAAAATGCTCAGATTAACCGAGCGACTGGGTGTGGATGGGGTTTTGGCAATGGCCTTGGGGTTTCGACAGGGGTCTCCTGTCTCAAGGACTTGGTATGACGGTAGTCAGCGAAGTCATGGAACATGTCCTCTACGGATTGGTACCCTAGACTGGCCATCTTTTCCTCTAGATGGGTCAGGAATTGTGTGGCCTAACCCTCTTGGTGGATTCTCACCTCTATTATCTCCTCCTCTAGGTGGGATTCCATGATGCGTGTGGAACGATTTAAGGGAATGAATGCAGGTATAAAGCGGTGAATAAAGCGGTAAAGGATTGCGCAGCGACGTGCGGCTTACATAGCAGTAAAGGATTACGTAGCAGTGTGTGGCTTACAAACCAGTAAAGGATTGCACAGCGGTGTGCGGCTTACAAAGCAGTAAATGATGCTGTGATGAAAAGTAGAGGAGGATCTGATTCGAGGGGTGGGAAACTCGAACATTCCTAGAGGGTTGATTGCATTCTAGTCTAGCTTCTAAAAAGGGAGGCAGAAGAGGATTACCTTTTATTGTTTTTCACAAGTGATGTCCCACCGTTATCGCTAGATTTGTCGGTGTGAAAAAATCCACGTGTGTGGGGGTTCTTCAGGGATTTGGATGTGATGCGTGCCTAGCGGGCTCGGTCTGATCGTCTTCTCGGAAGGGTGGTGTCGTTCCTAGTTGAGTCGCCCGACAGCGGCTCAGAGGATTCAAGGCGGTGTGTGATCGCCACCTGCTTTTTTAAAAAGCAGGAAAATGGTTGGTGTTGGATTTGGTCGCCTACATGGGGAGTTTGTGGGGTCTCCGCTCTGAGACATGGATATACCGTACACATAGGTGAAAAACAGGTAATCTTATTCTGCTTCTGAGGCTTGATAAAGGAGTCTGGGACAAAGGGGTGCAGGTGGGGTGTGGATGTGGGGCGGCTAAAGGGTTTGAGCCGTCGGGTATGGGGCCGCTATTAGGGTTTAGCCGCCCAGGGCCTGGGTTGGTTTGGGCAGAACTTCGGTGGGAAATGGGTTTGGTTTAGGACAGAGGTTAAGCTAGGTTTAACCCGGGTTTCTGGAGGGTGGACTGAGAGGGTGTTCTTGTGTAGGGAATGGATTTTTCTCTCACAAAAAGGGAGGGCTCTCTTTCTCTCTCTCTCTATGGATTTCTAGTGGTGGAAGGGAATGGTCAATTGATATCAAGTGAGGATTGTGGATTGGAGATTGGTTGATGTTGTTAAAGTATTTTGAACCCCCTCTATTTATAGTAAAAAAGAGATAGGGGAATATCCAGGGGTAAGAGGATGGCTTGGTTAATAGTATGTTTGATTAGACCCATCATTAATTCTCTAGTTCTTCTGTCAGGACCAAGTGAAGGGCGGCTGGTCCTAACTAGCTGCCCAAGATGGGGCGGCTACTTCCTGGTAGACGCCCCCATCATGACCTGCCAAACGTCCTATCTCTGACAAGTAGTGGCTTGGGTCGGTTAATTGGATTGATCCGGCCAAGATGGGGCGGCTAAAGGTCACCACCCACCGCAATGATCAGCATTTAATGCTGCTTTATGTCCCATCCAGGGAAGCGGTTCAGGGTCGGCCACGGGGTGGCTAGTGCTAACAAGTCGCCTGGGATGGGGCGGCTAGCTAGGGTTAGCCGCCGCTTTCCAAGGTTTCTTAGGTTTTAGGTTTTCTGGGTTTCTCTAGGTGGGTTTAGGGTTAGGGCCAGGTTTTCTAGGTTTTGGACCAAGGGTTTAGTTTAGGGTTAGGGTTTCCGGTTTAGGGTTTAGGGTTAGGGTTTGGACCAGGGATTAGGTCAGGGTTTAGGTCAGGGTTAGTGTTTCCGATTTCCTGTTTCCTGAAGTTTTGGTTTTCTATTAGATGCCCAAATGTGGGTTACTTTCGGGTGTTACTTGAAGTATTTCTGTCTTTCTAGACGGTAAAAATTGGGGTATCTACAAAGAGGCAAGCTGCAATCCACATGGGTGGGACCCTATGTGATCATCCATGCTTATTCTCAGAATGCCTACCGCTTGGTAGACGCCGGAGGAGTCAATGTCCCAGGTTTGTGGAATGCACTTTATCTAAAAAAATTCCATGCATAGAACTATCAATACTTGATTAATATTATTCTTTCTTCCTGCAATTTCTAGTGTCTAGCACCTAATGATAGAATCATAAGACTCTCAAAGATAAAACTTGTATTTTATTTGAACTCATATCTGCCAATCATGCCACTCCCTTCACACGCGTATAACCTAAGAATCAGTTTATCTGATAGATGAGAAATTAGCTACCCTGTAGACTGGGACAATTTTAAAGCCCCCAAAGCATCTCCCCTTTATTTCCGCCCTTACTTGTATCAACCCAAGGTCAAAATGAACAATTACCCGCACCCATCATATGTCCCAAAACTGACTCTGGCGCTATATAAACACTTCTAAAGGGGAAGTAGAAAAGAACAGGGGTGAAAATCAGAAAAGCACACCCCTCAAAACAAAAAAATTAAGCAATGAGAGGCCAACAAAAGAAAAACAACACTCAAACAAACGGGTTAAACTCTCTACTTTAGTTGGCAAGAATGCCTTTACGCACAGTATATGCCAAACAATGGCTATACTAGCACACATCCGAGCAAGCGGATTGTACTCTCCACCCAAATAAAGAAGTGGTAAACAGAAGAAACCTAGAGGGACCTAGAAAGTAGGACAAATGCTAGAATGGGACAATTCTAAATATTTACCCAATGAAAGATATTACTCTTACCCCATTCCCCCTCCCCTTTTAATTTTTGCAATGGAGTTTAAAATTGAACTATGTCTACTTGGAAATGCGAAATTTCGATCAAAGGTAGAGCTTTTCTTTGTTTACAACAGCACACACTCACATGAGTTCATTTAAAAAACTTGTTTGTCCAAAGGAAGCTTATTTAACTTGATTCCTAGTACATTCATGGATTTTTTTAGCATGTTTAGAATAATATGATCAAGTATTTTAGAACCATGAACCTGAGAAAGCGACACCTAGAGTTTATAACTTTCAAATACAATCCTGGTTTAGACTTAGTGACCACAAGGTCCCTTTCAAGGACTTAATGGTATCTTTTACTTAGGAAAATTGAGAATATTTCCCACTCACATGAAAGAACAATTGAAAAATTAAAATGCTCTCTTATGTCACTCATACTTATGCACAAGCTTGTATTTTCCTTTTCCAAGACACTTAGGCATTCAATTTCCTTAAAATATCACAATTGATTCCCCATACCAAAGCAAAATTGCCCCTATTACACTCATTTCATGCCTTTCCACACAGTCTTGAGAATTAATTGTCCCACTTTCACATGCACTTAAGATTCTTTTCATTCTCACACTTTGAATCACTCTCCCTCCTTTTACGCCGAGCATGATTTTTTGCACTTTTTCCTAGCATTAACTTCCGATTACCTTAGATGGATTGTATCCCTTAATAATTCAAGCAAGAGAGGCTCGAAAGTCAGTGCAGGGGTGCAATCTGGACATATTTAACACTTGGTCCATTGAAAGAAATATTTTACGGGTTTTGAAGGTTAACCAAACACTTGAAAAAACTTCAAGCAGCAGCAGACACAGGAGATCCACCCAAGCAAGGGGCGGCTACTACCCACAAGCCACCTGGTACCAGATGGCACCAGTCGGTATCGGATTTTGGGAGGAGCCGGCCCTCCTTCTTTTCCTCTTGGTTGCGGGGGGTTCATCGGTGTGGGGCGATGAACGCTCTGCGGGGGTGCGTGTGTGGGGGTTCTTCAGGGGTTCGAATCCAGTGCGCGCCTTCGCGAGCTCGATTGAATCGTCTCTCGGAAGGGTGGTGGGGTTCCGTTCCCGGTTGAGGTACCCGACAGCGTCTCAATATGATTCCAGTGTGTGTGTGATCGCCAAATACTTTTTTGAAAAGCAAGAAAAGTTGGGTTGGATTTGATCGCCTACGTGGGGGAGTTTGTGGGGTCTCAGCTATGGGACACGGATATACCGTACACAGAGGTGAAAAACTGGTAATCCTATTCTGCTTTTGGACTGACTAAAGGAGTCTTGGTTCGAGTGGGGGTGTAGGTGGGGGGCGGCTCCTGGGTTTGAGCCATCGGGTATGGGGCGGCTACTTAGGACTAGCCGTCCGGGGCCTGGGTTGACTTGGGCAGAACCTGGGTAGGAAGTGGGATAGGTTTTGACAGAGGTTAAGTTAGGTTTAACCTGGGTTTTAGAGGGTGGATTGAGTGGACAAATTTGTATAGGAAATGGGTTTTTCTCTCACAAATGAGACTCTAACTTTCTCTCTCAAAGGATTTCAAGTAGTGAGTGTGGGTGGTGTAGATTGAAGGTGGTGGATTGAGGATTATGAATTGTGGATGATTTGGAAAATGTTGATGATGTTAGAAATGCTCTGAACCCCCTCTATTTATAGTAAAAGAGAGGCAGGAGAGTGTCCAATGGGTAAAAGATCAAATTGGATAATAGGGTGGTTGATTTGACCCCCCATTAATCCTTTGTTTTTCTATCAGAGACCAGGTGCGGGGCGGCTAGTTGCAACTAGCCTATCCACCCCAATCATGACCTACCAAACGTCCCATCTCTGACAAGCGGTGGCTTGGGTCAGTTACTAGGATTGAACCGGCCAAGAGGGGGCGGCTAAAGGTCATAATCCATCGCAATGATCAGCATTTAATGCTGCTTTATCTCCCATCTAGGGAAGCGGTTCAGGGTCGGTCAGGGAGGCAGCTAGTTATAACTAGCGGCCCAGAATGGGACGGCTACTTCCAAGTAGCCGCCCCTATCCAGGCTCTTAGGTTTTCCTAAGTGTTGGGCCTGGGTTTTCGGTTTTGATTTTTTAAGGATGTTTTCTGTTAAGTGTCAAAATGTGGTTAATTTCCAATATTACTTGAAATAAATTTTTTTGTTATGTACGGTCAAAATTAGGGTATCTACAATTGTCCGTCATCGGACGGAATCTTTGTGTGAAACAGAAAGACTTCGACCAATGATAAGGAAAGAGAACCTTATTTTGGCCGGTCCAACCTTAAAGAAGTTTAGGTCATACAACCAATACTATTAAGGGAGTTGATTTAGACTGCTAGAGGCTAGGTCTTGACTAGAATCTTCAATCGAAAAGATGATCCAGGTGGAAGGCGGGGAAAAGTAAAATAGCGAATGATTCAACCCTTGGGCGGGGTTCTTAGTTATCATGCACATAGCAGCCCAGCGTCAGTTTTCTCGTGCCTACCGTACATGTGCTTGGGTAGCTCAGTAAAGAGGGGATATCATCGATAGAAAGCATGTAAAATGTTTGAGTTGGTGAACGGATCATCTGAAGGATAAAAACTCTGAAAAGGAACCAGAAGTGAAGAAATTCAAGTTTGAACGGTAACTGGAAATGTGGCAAAACTATCGAGAGAGTTGTGTTTGATCAAGTAGAATTTGAAAGTAAACCAATATATGGCTGTTTGATTTAGAGAACTTTGGAGATGAATTATTTTGGGACAGGGGTGGTTAAGTTGGGGTTTTGGAGAATTGGAAGGGGGGACGGCTAGTCGAAACCAGCCGCTGGCCGACTGGGTCCCTTATAACCGAAAGAGACCCTCTCTCTCCCCACACGTTTCAAAACGATTTTCCTTCCCTCTCTTCTTCTTCTTGTTCTTTTCGGTTTCAAACCAAAAAACCTTGGCTTATTTGGGTTGGGATTGCTTGTTTTTGCCCTAGATCATCTCATTCTTCTTGATTTTGAAGCCCTATATTCTCTTGAATCTCTTCTTTTGAGTGAAATCGGAGGAGATGACGAAGGGGAAGAAGACGACGTCAATGATGAAGCATCTCCGGTCTTCCCGAGAGCAGAGAGGGGCTGCCTCGGGGTCGGGCTCATCAGGGAGCGATGGGTCGAAGAGGAGGGCTGCGGAGGAGGTGACCAAAATGGTGGAGATACCGTTGGCGGGCGCGGTGGAGGTTGGAAGGCGTGGTGGAGATACCGTTGGTGGGCACCGGTGCGGATGAGGGCACGGGCGCATCTACGGGGGTTGTCCAGGAGATAGGGGATACTGTGATAGGTTATACACACAAGAGGAGGCGTGGGGATCGAACGGCGGTGGTCGAAGAGGTGATTCTGGAGGTTAGTGAGGGGGCTATTAGTGCGGAGACCGCGCATATGTTGGGCGAGGTCTTCGGCGAGGACGAGGGCGGCCTTGGAGAGGGTGAGGTCAGCGTGGCGGGTGAGGAGGAGGTGAGGAGGGCTATGGGAAACTATGGGGTCTTGGCCTCTGGGGCGGTGGGCACGGAGGAGAATGGGGGGTATTGGGGTCGGGGCCAGAGAGGCCGAGGGTGCAGACATGGGGGCCATGGAGGCCGTTGATGTTGAGGCTGAGGACGAGGAGGCCGTGTTTGAGGAAGACGAGGAGGAGGGAGACGATGATGGGATGGATGATCCCGACGAGGCTGAGGCGAACGCTCCTGGGTCCACACGGGCCGTGGTATTTCCTTTACCCTTTTGCTCTAGCTTTTTATTTATATATATATTCTGTTTTTCTAAATATTGTAGTATAAATAAGTAATAGTGTGTGATATTTATATATGTGTGTTTCTAATAGGCATGCTTGGATGTATAAATTAATCACGGTGGGATAGTAAGCATGCGAATGGGTATGGGTATATAAAAGGGAAATAATTTTCACACGTACATTCAAGTTTATTGTAAAAAAGACGGAAATGGTACGGCTAGCATGCTTGCATGTGATGGTTTTGTATGCATATAATACTTTTGAAGTATATTTTCATATGTATTTGATCATGGTGGAGGAAGAGGGAGTATATGCATGCATTTCATGGGTCTAAGTTCCTTCACATGCGGGTGAGTTCGTGAAAGGCGTATAATCATGCTAGACTGTAGAAAAAAGAAAGTATGCAAATAATGACCACGGTGGGATAACAGGGTAGAATATGTGATCATTTGAAGAGAGTTTTACAAAATAAGGGGAGGTGAGTCCTTATGTGAAGTCTCCTATTTTCATGCTTTTGTTTTGATTTAGCGTGCGAGAGTTTATTTTGCTAATTATGGTATCTAAAATGAATTTTAGACTTGGATTCTTACCTCTTGAAGGCTTTTAAACTAACCCCTTTTGTTTGTAGCGGCCGAATCGCATCCGGGCTCTATGGCATGGGACGAAGATGTGGTATGCTGCCATGGGCCAGGAGGAGAGGAGCTTGGTGGATGGAGCGGGCTTTCGCTCCTTCTTGATTGAGCTGTTCCATGTTCACCGACCCTACGTGGAGAGGTGGGATCCCAAGAGTTGCACATTTATCCTTCCTACGGGTGCGGTTATGCCAATGCTCGAGGACGTTCAGCGGATCACCGGTCTTCTGATTTCAGGAGAGGCAATGATTGCGGCCACCCTCGCTGATTACAGGGCTCTCTTCCAGGAGTTGATCGGGGAGTGGAGTTCATGGAGCAGGAGCGAATGCTGAACCGGATCCCGTTGGGGTGGCTATTAGGGCAGTACGGCCTTGGTTCCATCACACAACGCCAGAAAAGTGAAGCTGTAGCTAGCTTTGAGTGGAGACGGGAGATGATCGAGGCAAGGGAGGTGGCCGCGTGCCCACAAAGGGCACGGAGGGAGCTGAGGGCATTTTTCCTTTACTTCTTCGGTCGGGTCCTTTTCTCGACAGCCTCCGACAAGGTCTCCTCTCATTCCCTGTTGCTAATGAGGGACCTGGAGGGCATGGGGCACTTTGCTTGGGGAACCGCGAGGCCCGTGTCGTTGGTGATGCCCGGGTGGCGGATGAGTCACTCGTGGTCACCATGTAGCGCAATTCCTACCGTACGACGTGCAGAATCCTTTGCAGACGACTTAAATAAGCGACGGAGCATTGTAAGTGGTAGATTGACCTTGCTGCCACGATCCACTGAGATCCAGCTCCTTGTTGCACAGATTCGTCCCATCCTTCGCCCAATCACAAAACCGAGTCCCCCGGCGTTGTGCGACGCAAGAGGTTCATTCTGAGTTTTCCATACTCGTGTTTTTTTTCTCCCTGATTTTTCCTCCCTCGCGCCCCCAACAGTTGTTCAGTCCCTCGCCGCAGCAACGTGGGTCTGTCGTGTAACAACACCGTAGGTGTGTTTCGTAACAGCAGAAATTCGGCACCGTAATAACACTCCCTCGTGCGTGTGTCGTCGCGTCGACCCGTCCCACACATTTCACTGAACAAAAGTCGAGTCCGACGGATGCCCGTTCACGCACGAGCTCGGTGTGTGTGGGGTGGTGGGGGGAGGCGGTTCCCGTGTGTTTGGCGGGGTTGTGATATCTCGTACGGATGGTAGGTGGGAACGTTAAGACGGCCAGGGGGCGGGCGCGCTCGAAGCAAAAAATTGGGTTGCCCATGTATTATTATATATAGGGAGGCAGGACTCCTCGTGGTGTCCGAGGGTCGATGTGGGTTTCGGTTTTCGGTGGTGGTACGCCTCCCTCCCCCTCCGAGTTGCGGTAGCCCCCGTGCGGTTGTCCGATGATTCCGCCCGAAACGTGGCTCGAAAAGCCGCCCCGAGCGCAACCGGGCGCCTTGGTCACCGGTAGCCCTGGACCAATTGCTGCCTTACCAAGGGCTGGCCGGCCAGATCCCGGAAGGGTAAGGGTTGTCCAGCCCGCTCCCGGAAAGGGAGTCTCCCACCCGGGTTTCTTCCGGGTTGGGTTTTGCCTCCGTACAGAGGGGTGGGGGGAAGGATTGACGGACTGGGGAAGGAGAGCTCCAAGCTATTGGGTTCCCCATGTATATTATAGGGAGGCAGGGCTTTTCGGGGGCCCATGTGGGTTTCGGTTGTCTTGGGTGGGTTTCGGTTCGTCCCGAGTTGTGCTTCCAACCCGTGGGCGTATTTGTGGGAATCTGATGCATTCCACCCGAGCCGTCGCTAGAAATCGTCCCGAGTCCCGCTGTCGACACCGGTATCCAGTTGTTGCCTATCCTCGGATTCCTTGCCTCAGCGTTTCGGAAGCGGATCGCCCTCGGGCACCCGTTCCCGGAGTCCCGGGACGTCGTCCCGGTCGAGACCCTCGTGTCCCTGGATCAGCCCCGGGGGGGCGCCCGATCCGGGCCCCATTGCCGCGTCTCCCGCCCGGGTGGGGATGCCTCCGTACGGAGGGGTGGGGGGAAGGAATGAAGGACGGGGGGTGGCGAGCTGGAAGCAATTAAGTTCCGCATGTATTATAGGGAGGCAGGGCTTTTCGGGGGCCCAAGTGGGTTTCGGTTGTCTCGGGTGCGGATCTCGGTTGTCCCGGGTTGTGCCTCCCGCCCGTGGGCGTTTTGTTGGAATCAGATACCTTCCCCCCGAGCCGTCGCTAGAAATCGTCCCGGGTCCCGCTGTCGGCACCGGTATCTCGTTGTTGCCTGTCCAAGGATTCTGTGCCTCAGCGTTCCGAAAGCGGATCGCCCTCGGGCACCCGTTCTCGGAGACCCAGGACGTATTCCCAGGGTCCCGGGACGTCGACCCGGTCAAGACCATCGTGTCCCGGGATTAGCCCCGGCGCGGCGCCCGATACGGGCCCCATTGCCGCGTCTCCCGCCCGGGTTTGTCCCGGGTGGGGATGCCTCCGTACGGAGGGGTGGGGGGAAGGATTGAAGGTCGGGGGGTGGCGAGCTCGAAGCAATTAAGTTCCTCATGTATTATAGGGAGGCAGGGCTTTTCGAGGGCCCAAGTGGGTTTCGGTTGTCTCGGGTGCGGATCTTGGTTGTCCCGGATGTGCCTCCCGCCCGTGGGCGTATTGTGGAAATCAGATGCCTTCCACCCGAGCCATTGCTAGAAATCATCCCGGGTCCCGCTGTCGGCACCGGTATCTCGTTGTTGCCTGTCCCAGGAGACCGTGCCTCAGCGTTTCGGAAGCGGATCGCCGTCGGGCGCCCGTTCCCGGAGACCCGGGACGTGTTCCCGGGGTCCCGGGACGTCGACCCTGTCGAGACGCTCGTGTCCCGGGATCAGCCCCGACGGGGCGCCCGATACGGGCCCCATTGCCACGTCTCCCGCCCGGGTTTGTCCCGGGTGGGGATGCCTCCGTACGGAGGGGTGGGGGGAAGGAATGAAGGACGGGGGGTGGCGAGCTCGAAGCAATTATGTTCCGCTTGTATTATAGGGAGGCAGGGCTTTTCGAGGGCCCAAGTGGGTTTCGGTTGTCTCGGGTGCGGATCTCGGTTGTCCCGGGTTGTGCCTCCCGCCCGTGGGCGTACTGTGGGAATCAGATGCCTTCCACCCGAGCCGTCGCTAGAAATCGTCCCGGGTCCCGCTGTCAGCACCGGTATCTCGTTGTTGCCTGTCCCAGGATTCTGTGCCTCAGCGTTCCGGAAGCGGATCGCCCTCAGGCACCCGTTCCCGGAGACCCGGGACGTTTTCCCTGGGTCCCGGACGTCGACCCGGTCGTGACCTCCGTGTCTCGGGATCAGCCCCGGCGGGGCGCTCGATACGGGCCCCATTACCGCGTCTCCCTCCCGGGTTTGTCCCGGGTGGGGATGCCTCCGTACGAAGGGGTGGGGGGAAGGAATGAAGGACGGGGGGTGGCGAGCTCGAAGCAATTAAGTTCCGCATGTATTATAGGAGGCAGGGCTTTTTGAGGGCCCAAGTGGGTTTCGGTTGTCTCGGGTGCGGATCTCTGTTGTCCCGGGTTGTGCCTCCCGCCCGTGGGCGTATTGTGGGAATCAGATGCCGTCCACCCGAGCCGTTGCTAGAGATCGTCCCGAGTCACGCTGTCGGCACCGGTATCTCGTTGTTACCTGTCCACGGATTCCGTGTTCCAGCATTCCGGAAGCGGATCGCCCTCGGGCGCCCATTCCCGGAGCCCTGGGAATACGTCCCGGTGGTGACCCTCGTGTCCTGGGATCAGCCCCGTTGGGGTTCCCGCTCCGGGCTCCTTCCCACCCGGGTTTGTCCCGGGTGGGGATGCCTCCGTACGGAGGGGTGGGGGGAAGGAATGAAGGACGGGGGGTGGCGAGCTCGAAGCAATTAAGTTCCGCATGTATTATAGGGAGGTATGGCTTTTCGAAGGCCCAAGTAGGTTTCGGTTGTCTCGGGTGCGGATCTCGGTTGTCCCGGGTTGTGCCTCCCGCCTGTGGGCGTATTGTGGGAATCAGATGGCGTCCACCCGAGCCGTTGCTAGAGATCGTCCTGAGTCACGCTGTCGGCACCGGTATCTCGTTGTTGCCTGTCCACGGATTCCGTGTCCCAGCGTTCCGGAAGCGGATCGCCCTCGGGCGCCCGTTCCCGGAGCCCTGGGAATACGTCCCGTTGGTGACCCTCGTGTCCCGGGATCAGCCCCGTTGGGCTTCCCGCTCCGGGCTCCTTCCCACCCGGGTTTGTCCCGGGTGGGGAGGCCTACGTACGGAGGGTTGGGGGGAAGGAATGAAGGACGGGGGGTGGCGATCTCGAAGCAATTAAGTTCTGCATGTATTATAGGGAGGCAGGGCTTTTCGAGGGCCCAAGTGGGTTTCGGTTGTCTCGGGTGGGTTTCGGTTCGTCCTGGGTTTTGCCTCCCGCCCGTGGACGTATTATGGGAATCAGATGCCTTCCATCCGAGCCGTTGCTAGAGATCGTCCCGGATCCCGCTGTCGGCACCGGTATCTCGTTGTTGCCTGTGCACGGATTCCGTGCCCCAGCATTCCGGAAGCGGATCGCCCTCGGGCGCCCGTTCCCAGAGCCCTGGGAATACGTCCCGGTGGTGACCCTCGTGTCCCGGGATCAGCCCCGTTGGGGCTCCGCTCCGGTCTCCTTCCCACCCGGGTTTATCCCGGGTGGGGTTCCCTCCGTACGGAGGGGTGGGGGCAAGGAATGAAGGACGGGGGGTGGCGAGCTCGAAGCAATTAAGTTCCGCATGTATTATAGGGAGGCAGGGCTTTCGAGGGCCCAAGTGGGTTTCGGTTGTCTCGGGTGGGATCTCGGTTGTCCCGGGTTTTGCCTCCCGCCCGTCCGAATGTTCCTAGAATCTGTTGCCTTTGTCCGATGATTCCCCTCGAGCCGTCGCTAGAAAACGTCCCGAGTTCCGGTGTCCGCACCGGTAACACGAGTTTCGCCCGACGGGGTTACTCACCGGGCGGGCTCCGCTTCGGCGCGCCGTTGCCTTTCGATGCTTATCATGACCCTCCCCCTCTCCGGACGGGACACGCCCTCGGGCGCCCGTTCCTCGTTGCCTCGGTTGTCGCATCCGTCGAGACCCTCGTGCACAGCGGGTTCTCCCCTCCGCATGCCCAACGACCTTTCCCTCGTCCCACTGCGGGCGGGACGCTATCCGCTGGCTGTGGCCTGGGGAGGATGCCCGTGTTGGCACGCGAGTTGTGCTCAGCCAGTTTGTGACGGAAGGCTTTCGCCACCCCCGTGTGGCCAACTCCCGGCACGACCGGCGTCCTTCACGATTTCGGGCGCAGCGGTCGGCTCCCCGCCCGCTGTCGCCCCGTCCCGGTGCCTGAGTTTTTTACCCGACCCCCGGGTATGCCCCTCGGAAAGACCCTTTTCCCATCCCCCGATGGCCTCCGATGCGACCCATGTGTCCGTCGGGGCCGGAGGGGGTGGCCCGGTCATCCCGGGTCCGTTTCCCTCGTCAGGGACTGGCTTCCCGCCTCCCCCCCCCCCCCGCTCGAGGAACGCGACCTCGGGATTGTTGGCCAGATGCGGCGTGCATGACCGGATCGGGAAACCCATCCCTTCCATCCCTTTTGTTGCCCGGATATCGTTCGGCATCATGTCCACGGACGATCTGCGGCGTCCCCTGTCCTCCCCAACCCTTTGTGGCTGGGGGGAACCTCGGACGCCCCGCAATCGTGAGGAATGCTACCTGGTTGATCCTGCCAGTAGTCATATGCTTGTCTCAAAGATTAAGCCATGCATGTGCAAGTATGAACTAATTCAGATTGTGAAACTGCGAATGGCTCATTAAATCAGTTATAGTTTGTTTGATGGTATCTGCTACTCGGATAACCGTAGTAATTCTAGAGCTAATACGTGCACCAAACCCCGACTTCTGGAAGGGATGCATTTATTAGAAAAAAGGTCAATGCGGGCTTCTGCCCGTCGCTCTGGTGATTCATGATAACTCGACAGATCGCACGGCCCTTGTGCCTGCGACGCATCATTCAAATTTCTGCCCTATCAACTTTCGATGGTAGGATAGTGGCCTACCCGCCAACCTCTTTATGGAGCTCTCGAAGAAGGTGAAGCGGGCTGGGGGTAAGAACCTTAGCAATTTTGCTCCCTTTCTCCAGGTATGATTTAGTGAGTAGAGGGTGTTTTCTTGTTGGTCTCCCTCACTTGATCTTGATAATTTCTATCATGTTTCGCAGGTCTTCGGGTATGAGCATTTTGCAATTGACCGCCCAACTCCGGCGCCGTTTAACCGTGCTCTTCCTTGGGCCATGAGATGGGCACCCTGAGGATCTTCACGCTTACATCACCTGGCTCAGTTTCGGGAGGCCCTTCACACCCTGATGGAGGAAGAGGTACATATATTCTTCGAGTTTCGAGCTTGTATTTGATTTTCCTTTTGACTAAGCGCCCTTCCTATTCTTTCGATGTTTCGTAGATGACTTAGAGGCCCTAAGTGGAGGGGAGGTCCCTGAGGAGCTATCGCGGGACATTTGGCTGATCTATTTAAACGAGGTCATGTTCCATGCGATCAGCCGAGTCATCTGTCAGCTTGGGTATCACCAGTGGGTGTCTGATCCCTTGCCAAAGCATCCCTCAATCCCTGTGGCCAGAATCCCCCGGGACACGAATCTCCCGAGGAATTATGTGACATATGTGGCAGGATGGATGAGCAGGGGTGCCTTACTGGAGCATCGTCCCGAGGTGACCAGCAGCTAGGAGTATATGGCTTGGTACCGCCAGGAATACACCAGCGTCATTGGGACCATGGAGGAGGAGATCCCGGATGCTTATGTAAGAGAAACTCACTATTTTTCTTTTCCTTCGCATCTTTTCTTCCTTGGGAATTCAGATGATGTCTTCATTTGCAGGTTGATTTGAATGCGCTGGAGAAGAAGCTCAAGGCCGCCAATGAGCACCTCCAAGCGCGTGCCAGGCAAATAGAAGGGTTGTGGGCGCAAAGGCGATGCTTGCAGGACCAGGTTCAGGTCCTTGAGGCTTAGATGTATGCTCTGTCGAGAGCGAGGGCCAATGGTGCTTCCTCTTCTTCCGCTCCTCCTTCGGCCACTGCTTATGATCAAGAGCTCGAGTTGAGGGACAAGCTAAATGTGGTTCAGAGTGAACTCTTGTCCGTTCGATTGGAGCTTGACCAGGCCAGGGAGAGGGCCACGAGGGCCGAGGACGAGGTGGACCAGCTACGGTTCGAAGTAGCAATGAGAGAGGGAGAGGCTGCCACTCTGGTTCGTGAGTGAGATTTTCTTTAGACACGGGCGGTAGAGTTGGAGTCATCAGTTGGGATGCCTGGTGACTGATGGGAGACCTGGTCTGTTCTCTTCAAGCGGCCAGGGGATAGGGATCGAGAGGCGCTCAGGTTATCAGAGGCGAGGGCACGGGAGTTGGAAGAGAGGTTGAGGGTAGTAGAGGATCGGGCCAGAGGGATGGAGAGTTGCCTCCGACAGAGATTGAGAGAAGGGACAGAGACATGCAGCAGGTTCATCTATGGGAGGCGACCTTGAGGGAAAAATTGGTTGGAGGGGGTTCTATGACCGAGACGGATCTTGACCTTCTCCCGCTCGAGCCTGACTACTCGGTTTCTGCTTCGTTAGCCACTGGAGTTACCTTCAGTCGTGCTTCTCGTCCTTTGGCGTCTAGCAGTTGTGGGATATATGCGAGAGTCGCATCTTCAGTTCGAGAGACTCCTGCCGCTCCTGATATTCAAGAGATTCAGTCCTCTCCCCTGCTACCACCTTCTCAGCCAGGCCAGGATGCTCCTCCTTTGACCCAACTCTCGGGGATGATGATGCCCCAAGGTATAGCTCTTGTTATCTTGGTTTTGATAGAAGAATTGTATATATGCAAGGAATTCATGCTTTTCTTCTTTTCTCTTTGACTCAGGTGATTATTTCAATGGTGCGTAGCTCAAGACTTTGATGTTTGGAGCATTTGAAGGATCCCTACTTATCTACCTTTCTTTTAGCTTTAACTAGGTTTACCTTTCTTTTTTATGAACAATTTCCCCTCTTCTCTTTTTGGTGTATGGACAAACATGGGTGTTTTCAGTTTTGAGAGGGCGTTTGTTGGTTTTAATTGGTTGCCTAAGTGGAATGGTTTCATAAGGTTTCATGGATGGATGAATGGATGCATGGTTTGGTGTATGATTTTGATTTTGATTGCTGTTGGATTTATAGTTATACTGATTTTGTGTATGAATATATGTATGAAATGTGTGTCCACAGGTTTCGGGAGAGAATGCCTTTCATAGGTATCAAAAGGAGTTGAAGAGTTGAAAAGAATGGGACTGACAGTAGGGTTTTGGGTAGCAAGTAGGGGGCGACTAGTTCAAACTAGCCGCCCAGGGTGGGACGGCTAGTCTGGTTTAGCTGCCCCTTACCTGGGCAGTTTTGTTTTCTAAAAAAGGGGGTAGGGGGTTAGCATGTTAAAATTAACCGCCTGGAATCTGACGGCTGGCCGTCAGTAGCCTCCTCCTACCTGGATGTACCTCCTGGTCATGCTTCTTGTCTGCTGCTGCTGAAAGTTCTTCTAAGTGTTTGTTTAATCTTCAAAAAATATAAAACCATTCTTTCCATGGACCAAGTGTTAAATCCGTCCAGATTGCGCCCCTGCACTGACTTTCGAGCCCTTCTTGCTTGAATTATTAAGGGCTATAACCCATCTACTGTTAAAATGAAATGCTAATGCGAGAAAGGAAAGTGCAGGAAATCATGCTTTAGCACACAAGGGAGGGATTCCAAGTGCGAGAGTGAAGAAGAATCTTAAGTATGTGTGAGAGTGGGGCAGTTTCTTTTCAAGCATTTGTGGAAGGACAAAAAAAAGTGTAATAGGGGCAAGTTGCTTTGGTACAGGGGGGCAATTGTGATATTTCAAGGAAATTGAATGCCTAAGTGTCTTTGAAAAGGAAAATACAAGCTTACGCATATGTGTGAGCAACATAAGGGAATATTTTTATTTTTCAATGATTCTTTCATGTGAGAGGGCAATATTTTAACTTTCCTAAGTAAAAGATATCATCGAGCCCTAAAAGGTACCCTTGCGGTCACTCATGTCCAGAACAGGATTGTATTTGAAAGGTATAAGCTCTAGATGTCGGTTTCTCAGGTTCGTGGTTCTCAAATGCTTGATCATATTATTCTAAACAGGTTAAAAAATCCATGAATGTACCAGGAATTAAGTCAAATAAGCTTCTTTTGGACAGACAAGTTTTTAAGTGAACTCGTGTGAGTGTGTGCAGTTGTAAACATAGAAAAGGTCTACCTTTGGTTGAAATTTTGCCTTTCCCAGTAGACATAGTTTAATTCTGAATCCCATTGCAAAAATAAAAAGGGAGGTGGGAATGGGGTAAGAGTAATATCTTCATTTTGGGTAATATTTAGAATTGTCCCAGTCTAGCATATGTCCTACTTTCTAGGTCCCTCTGGCTTTTTTCGTTTTACCACTTCTTTATTTTGGGTGGAAAGTACAATCTGTTGTTTGGATGTGTACTAGTATAGTCGTTGCTTGGCGTATACTGTGTGTAAAGGCGTTTAGCCTGCTAATGTAGAGAGTTTAACCCGTTGTTTGGGTGTTGTTTTTCTTTTGTTGGCCTCTCATTGCCTGATTTTTTTGTTTTGAGGGGGGGCTCTTTTGTTTTTCACCTCGATTCTTTTTGTGCTTCCCCTGTAGAAGTTTTTATATAGTGCCAGAGCCAGTTCTGGAACATATGCTAGGTCCGGGTAATTTCTCATTTTGACCTTGGATTAATACGAGTAAGGGCGAAAATAAAGGGGGTTTGCTTTGGGGTTTCAAAATTGTACCAGTCTATAGGGTAACAATTTCTCTTCTATCAGACAAATCGATTCTTAAGTCATACGTGTGTGAAGGAAATGGCATGATTGACGGATATGAGTTCAAATAAATACGAGTTTATCTTTGAGAGTCTTATAATTCTATCATCAGGTGCTAGACACTGAAATTGCGGTAAGAAAGAATAATATTTCTCAAGTATTGACAATTTTTATGCATGGAATTTTTTTAGATAAAGTGCATTTCACGAACACGAGATCTCGACTCCTTCAGCATCTACCAAGCGGTAGGCATTCCTGGAGTAGGCATGGGTGATCACATAGGATCCCTCCCATGTGGGTTGCAGCTTTCCTCTTGGGTGGGGCTGTCTCGATGGCATGATTTGCTTAAGCACTAACTCCCCAATTTTAGATTTTCTTTCTATTACTTTCTTTTCGAATGGCCTTGCCACCCTTCTCTAGTAGGCCTGGGCATGGTCTGCCACTCTTAATCTTTTCTCATCTTTTTTTTGTTATATATTTCTTTGAAAGCGTGTAAACAGATATATACATATGGTTCTAAAAGGGTATGAGTTGGTAAACAAATCTTTTGTTTTGAGGAAAGCATGGGAATAAAGTTCGGAAAACATTTTTGTTTTGAAGAAAAACATGGAAATAATGCTTGTAAAATATTTTTTTGAAGGAAAACAAGGAAATAAGGCTTGTAAAACATTTTTGTTTTTGAGGAAAACATGGAAATAAGGCTTGTAAAACATTTTTGTTTTGAAGGAACATGGAAATAAAGCTTGTAAAACGTTTTTTGTTTGAAGGAACATGGAAATAAAGCTTGTAAAACATTTTTTGTTTGGAGAAAAATGGAAATAAAACTTGTAGAACATTTTTAATTTGGAGGAAAGCCTGGAAAGGCACTTTGGAAAATGTTTTTGTTTTGGAAGAAAAGTACAGAAAGACACTTTGGAAAATGTTTCTGTTTAGATGACAAGTATGGAAAGATACTTTGAAAAAAGTTTTTGTTTTGGAAGAAAGGTATGGAAATACACTTTGGAAAACATGCTAAAAGATGATGAATGAATATTTTGATTTTTGTTGAATTCTTTTTTTGGAATGCTTAAAACAAATATGTACATGATGATGAAAGCGAAGACTGGTAAATAAATGTTTTGATTTTTTTTATTTTTAGGAAAGCTGTAAACAAATATGTATAGGATGATGAA
This sequence comes from Acorus calamus, assembly GCA_030737845.1. Taxonomy (NCBI): domain Eukaryota; kingdom Viridiplantae; phylum Streptophyta; class Magnoliopsida; order Acorales; family Acoraceae; genus Acorus; species Acorus calamus. The sequence continues at coordinate 15,812,426 of CM060870.1, forward strand.
AGCGAAGACTGGTAAATAAATGTTTTGAATTTTGATTTTTAGGAAAGCTGTAACCAAATATGTACAGGATGATGAAAGCGAAGACTGGTAAATAAATGTTTTGATTTTTTATTTTTAGGAAAGCTGTAAACAAATATGTACAGGAGTTAAGACTAATAAGGGGCTCACTGGGGGATCATTTCCAGGTTTGCATATTTGTGCCGCTTCTTCGTGTCAGCTTACCTTTGATGGCCGACAGATGTCCGACGACGGTCCTCGGTTTCTGGATTCCTTTTCCTTGAGCCTCTTTAGGGGTCTTCCTTGTTGAAGCTCCATCGGTGGAGCCCAGTTTCCAGCATGCGAGCACATCTAACCGGATGTGCATGGCACAGACGCTCCAGTTCCAGACTCGTGACCCGCTGAACCGCGCCTCCCCCAGATAGACATCACCCCTCCGTGATATGGGAAGCGAAGGCATTGGTACCGGGTAGACAAGACAGCTTCAATGCTATTGAGCCATGTCCTTCCGACAATTACAGTTTGGGGTGATCGAATGTCCATCACCATGCAGTTGACTATGGTGGAGACAAGGCTAATTTTTTGCGGGAGTGTGACCAGTCCACAAGTGTTCTTGCATGTGCTGTCGAAGGCATAGATGAACTCATCTGATGGTTCCAGTCTTGGGATCCTTCCTTCAAGCTTTTGATAAGCGGAATATGTGAGGACATTGGTCCCCGCTCCTGTGTCGATGAGGATGCGCTTGAATTCCCTTCCCCCGAGTTCAGCAGTGATCGCAAGAGGTGCAGAGTGCGCTCCAGCTCTGGTAACTTCATGGGGGAGAAAGGCAATCAAGTTGGGCTCTATGCGGTTGCTCACCGAGTTCATGGTCCCGACCGTCTCCTCAGAGGGGTAGTGGTTGTTGTAGGGGGACCCAAGTGGGCTGTTTCCTCCATGCTCAAGACCTGGGTGCAAGGTCAGTGCAAACATATTGTGTAGCACCCAATTATCTTTATTTTCATAGCAGAGGTGTGCCTCTCCCCAGATGGTCAGTATATGGTCCATGAACGGTAATCGGAGGCACTAGTGTCGGGGGGAGTAGATGGCTTGAATGTTATCCAACCATGGCCACCCTAGCATTAGCGGGTGCCGGGTGTCGATGTCAAATACGAAGCACTCCACCTCGCAGATAAGGGGACTGACAGATAGTTCAAATAGCCCGGGCCCGCAGATAGTTTTCCCAGAATGATTGAAGGCTTGAATGGTGGAGTGCACTGGTTGGACAAAAGGGCGGTCTCATCTCGGCATTCCTTGATAGGTGGAGCAGGTCATTATATTCATCCCCGACCCTAGATCAACGAAGATGTTGTTCAGCCGCAACATTTGAAGCCGCCCGCGAATGTGTACGGGATAGACTCGCAATCTCGAGTCGGGGAGGTCTTTATCAGAAAATGATATGGTCATCGGACGGCAGGGGCCGTCGACCGTATCAGTGCTCTTGAAAACCCGTTGTCATCCATATGTAGATCATTCGACGTACATTCCCCTTGTTCGGGTCCTTCACTTTCTCCTTCGGGAACCTCCTCAAAGGGCTCCTCTTCTTCTTCTCTCAGGTTTTTCAGTCCGCTGTCGTCTAACTCAACGTTGATGACTGCTGGAAGGGCGAGAACTGCGTGTTCTTCTTCACCTTAGAGCACGGCGAGGTCGTGATCGTTGAGGTTTAGCTGGACGGGATTGTCCTCTCCTTCCTACTCGGACTCCTCGGATAGGCTGCCACCATTGGCGTCTTCTGAGCTGCTTGGCTCTGGTGATGGTTGTCTTCCCCTCCTAACCATGTTGACCGCGTGTGCTCCGGACTTGGAGGCTTGGTTGTGACCTGGCAATGGGTCAGTGAATATGTCAAGTGGCTTGGATGCTTGGGAATTGCCTGGCTCTGATGGCCTTTGATCATGGCCCAGTCAAGGCGCCTGTCATCATTAAGGTCATAAACAAAGTCCCAAAAAATAATGTATTGTTCTACGATATGGCCATATTGTTGATGATATTGACAGTAACGCGCCGTGCTGGCCCCGGGTAGTGAAGGCCTAGCATCGGGGAGGGAGATACTATTTGTGTCCATCATTACCCTAAAGATCCTAGTTAAAGTTTCTGGGAGGGGAGGGTAGGTATCCCTCTTTCCCATTCGTCTTCGGCCGCAGGATGTGGGAGGCTTAACCTCATTATAGGAGTTTTGTATGGGCTGCCTAGGGGTTCTTGGGGGAGCAGAGTAAAAGGGAGTCCTAGTTTGGTTTTAGCTATGGATTATAGGACTTTGCAGTGGAGAATTTTGGACTGTGGGGTTTTCTCGTGTCAGTACGGGGGCGGGTACCGATCGAGGAGTGAAATTTTGATTAGCTTACCGAGGCGGCGCATATCCGGATGAACCGGGTGTGTACTATCTCTGAGCCGTCCCTCGATCAGGAACACGCGCTCCGTTTGGGTAGAGTGTCAAAACTTGAGTAATCCCCTCTACCGTGGGGGTTTGCGCCTTACGTGGTGGTTGTCCCTTCATGCTTAGAGGTTACTAGTTAAGGGGTGTGAACAATATCTAGCCATTATTGTGGATACTACTATTGACTTGAAAGCCTAAGTTAGTGTAACTCCTATTGCTTTTGGATTTCCTGAATATTTCCAGATTAATTGCATTGTCTTCTCCTGATCGTGACATCGTGTTTTCTAGTGATTTTATTCTTGATTTTCTATAAGCCTAAGTTTAGTTAGCCTATGAAATTTAGAGCTTAAGTTTGATCATCCTAAGGAGATTATATTAGTCTATATATAAAGAAAATTATTTGTTTACTTTTGTTATACTAGAGGCTAAATCTATTAATTTCTTATTAAAGGGGAAGTGACCCATATTTTTATATATATACATTTTTATATTGCCATAAATTTAGCTATTACTCATGTTTATTTATTTAAATAAAAAAAATTTAAATCAGTTTTATATAAATTGTAATTATATTTTGAATTTTCATATTCAAATTTAAGTAAATCATATCGATGTATTTAAATCTTAATAATTCAAAAATAAAGACATTACTATATCTTTCTTAATTAACCTCTCTACATATTTGTTACGTTAATTTATTATAATGTAACTCTATATATATTTTACATGGCTTACAAATTTATTATGCTATATATTAAATATAATGAGCTTTAAATTCTTTTAGTACATTATTTATACTTGTTTTTCTTGAAGGTTTTATTTTTATATATAATATTTTAATGTGTTAAATATCTTTTTATACATTATGTTATGCATATCGATATTACAATTGCATCTTGTAAATTCAGATTCACGTGCATTTAGAACGCGTATAGATTTATCTATATCTTTAAGAGTTTAGATTGCATGATTGGATCTTAAGATATCCCACCTGATTTTTTTGGATACCCTATCTTTTAGAGCTTAGTTATTTTGGTTGATTGTAAATTATTTTTTTGAGAGCCTTGAGATAAGCTAGTATGAGAGTCATTTTTTTTTTTTTGAAGCCTAGAATAAGTTGAGTCAATTAGAATTGATGCATATAGGATTTAAATTCTTATTAGATGTTACTCTATGTAAGAGCTCTATATAGTGGATGATCGTTCATACTCAATATACGTCATAGCGTACACACATGAGAGACATACCTTAACAACCGATATTTTAAGTTATTAAGTGTAACTATGTATTCAAAATTTTATTAGGATGTTTTTCATGTTTTGTATAGCATCACGCATGATTTAATCAATCCGTGAATGTCCATGTCAATAGATAATTTTCTTATATATATGTAAATTCTAAAGATTGGATGAGCCTAACTTGTACAATTATGTACGAAATTGTTTGATGTGATTGTTTTTGTTATTGTCAATGTTTGCATTGTATTAGTTGGACCGCCTATGGTATGGGACGTAGGTGGGCTGACTTATGCAATTTGTTGCTTGTTATGTCTTTGTTTGTTCTGTACAAACTGAATCACCCATGGTATGGGACATGGGTGAGCGTGACTTGTATATTTCCGTTGTATTAATTGTCATTGCTTATGCTGTATGAGTTATAACACCTATGATGTGAAACATGGGTGGATTTGACCTACACATTTAATTTTTGTAAATGATTTTTGTCATTGTTGGTGATGTATAAGTTCATCCACCTATGATTTGGGTCACTATCAGAGTGGCGCAGCGGAAGAATTGTGGATCTGATTTATGTGGTTATTTTGTTGTATGATAGTTGTCTGTATTGATATTTGTTGGAACTTCAATGCAAATCATTGATAGTTTTGCTTGTGCATTCGATTGAATATTGTTTGTGGGGTATAAGTTAGAATCTTATACCATTTTTTACATTATTGAGCTTGTTGAGTATGAGTCAGACCTATAAGCTGACTTATACAATTATTGTATGAATGTACATTTGTTTGATTGTTTGTGGGGTATAAGTTGGATTCTTATACTATTTTCTATATTATTGTGCTTGTTTGGTATTACACAGACGTGTAAACCTACTGGTGTAATGATTGTATTGATGTTGTTATGACTTAGAATTGTAAGACTACTCTTCAACTATTGGTTGGATGATTGTTATTATTGAATGTTATATATCTTTCTTTGTGTTCTCCCTTGAATTTAGAGGACTAAATTCCTTTAAGGGGGGAAGAATGTAACGTTTCGGTATTTTTCGGCCTTATATATTTTTTTTAAATATATAATGGAAATTTTAAAATTTGATTTTTTATATTTCATTTTTTCAGATTTGGCGGTGGGCCCAAATGGGTCCAATTTGATTTATAATTATGATAATTATAAATTGATGTTGAAATAATTATTTTATATTTTTCTGTAGATTTTTATAGTGTTAAGATACTTTGGTTGAAATTTGGTGAGATTCAGAGTTCGGAAAATTTGATTTTTAGGCTTAGTGTCAAGTTATTGGGCTTAGGGATCTAGTTGCGAATCCAGAATACATTTTTATAGCCTTCTGGGACATTTCTGTAAATCGGATAGGGATCTGTTTGTAAATCGGGTAGGGATGTCATTGTAAACTGGAAACACTTCAGGGGTCGTTTTGTAATTTCGGTAAACCCCTTTAAATAACATGTTTGGGTTAGGGTTTTTCATCCAAATCTCAGAAGTTATGAAGGGTTGTGATGACCTAACCCTAGATGGAGATGGTGGGTGGTGTAATCGGATCTAAGGTGAGATATCATTCCCTATTGATTTTGTTAGTTTTAATTTATTTTTGTTAGGATATGATTACGTCAAGTAATTGTTTGGGGAAGAAGTTTGATGGATTAGGGTTAGGGTTTGATTGATTTAATTTAATGATTATTTGATTTGATTTTTATGGATCTCAAAGGAATTCTTAAGATCAAATTAGATTTATTAGTTTTGGGATTTAATGGCAATTTTCGGGTTGATTTTATGCTTGGACGTAAATCGTGTTTTTGACTATGATAGAGTCGTTTCTGGAAAAAATGTATTTGACAAACAGAAATAGGTTTTGAAAAGAGCTTTCCAACGAATCATTAATCGTCCAATTCGGAGTTACGGATAGAAAGTTATGGTTTTTGAAAGATTTCTGTGCAGTTTATTGAAATTCAAATATTTAGCTTGATGACCAAGTTTGATGAATGTTAGAGATTTAGATGATCCCAAATTTGATGTTTAATGAAGTATAGTTTGTTTTGCGGGTTTTGATGATTTTATTGATCTTGAGAACTTAAATAGAATCTTAAATCGATAATTTGGTTTAGTGGGATCAATGAATATTGATTGGATATTGTTGTTATTTGGATGTAAATTGATTGGATTTGAGTTACTCGATCATGGAATTATAGTTGAGCCTTATTGGATTTGTTCAAATATTTTATTCGAGGATTGATCGATCATATGGGTCTTATGGAATAAATGGATATTGATTATCGGATCGGATCATTGTGAGTATATGAGTATTCTAATATTTATTCGAAGTTGGGATTTTCATTAGGACTTTGAAGTGAGTTGTTGATTGTAGGTCTATAAGATATCGGCTTTTGGGATTATTGACATAGTGCTGTTATAAGTTGGTTGTCAGTTGTTTGGGTCGTGATTGATTGTTTCTGATCTATTATTGTATAATTGTTATGCTAGGTTATCAACGTGCGAGTGTGTATCGTTGATGCTTGCGTGGACCGAAGGTGAGTAGGCCTATCGATTTATTTCGTGTGAGCTTTTGCTCTATAACATTGAATTTCATATGCCAATCATATTTGTGTGATATTATGTGTCATCCATGCATTTATATTTTGATAAATTTGCATGATTTGGATATTTTCTTCATATTGATCAAATTGCATTTTCGTTGAATGAAGTTGCATGATTTAATTCATTCATCATGTCATTAAAATAGCATGAATTATGCTATTCATGTTTCAAGAATTAACATAATATTATTCTGATGCTTATGCTTTCGAAATAATATTTGGATTAAAGATTTTCATTTCGAGAGTTTTGGAAAAATTTAGGACTAGTGGAGACAACCTAGTCCTAGGAGATTTTATCAAGATGCATATCATGACATATTTTCTGGAATAAATCCCCCCGTAGTATTTCGCCTTTGGGGAGGAAGGTCTAGGACTCGAAGAGTCCCAAGATCGGTGAGGGGTGTGGTAAAGCATTCCTTGCAGCGGCGGATTCCTTTGTTTGGAGTCTGCAGCAACCGGGGCATCCTGTGCTGGTGTTCTCGTAGTGATGGCAGCGGCGACCCATCAGCGTCTTCTAGATCCGACGTCTCCTCGAGGGAGCTTTTTGAGCGATTTAGTCGCTTGGGGCTTGGCACACCTGTTTTGGGAAACGGTTCTTCCGATTGAGAACCCTACCCGGTCATATCATTTAAGCTGCATGATTTCTATGACGTGGACAAAGGATTGGGCCACGTGATGCATTAAAATTATATTTTATTAAGCTCATGCATTTAAATTGATTTAGTAAAGAAAATTCTTGTTTCGTTTTTATATATAACTTTATATATATATATGTTGGTATCATTTAACTCTCATGATTTCTCTAATGTGGGCCAAGGATTGGGCCACGTGCGCATTAAAATATTTTTTTAAAGTTCATGATTTTAAATTGATTTAATAAAATAAAAGATTTATTAAATGAAATTCTGATTTTCATAAAACTTTATTTTTATATATACTGTCACGTGAGGTAATTTGTCAGTGGGCTTATTCACTGAGTTAATCACTCACCCTTTTCGATATGGGCTGGTTGTTTCATAACCAGGTAGCTCATCTTCTGAGGACCAAGACAAAGCTTGAACTTTTCATGTGCTTCAGGGATCTCGTCGAGGTAGCAGTACTGGAGAATAAATAATAGTCACGGTCAATTATTTGGATTTACTTTAGTTTAGATGGCTCCCACAGGGGTGGTTTAGTATGTCTTTCCATTCGAATATTTTATTTCTGTTAAACTCTGATATTTTGTAAGACAATTGGTGATTTAAAACCCTTTGATATTATTTACTTTATTGCCATCGTTTTTTTTAATTATATTTATATTATATTGGTATCATTCATTTAAAAAAAAAAGAGTTGCAAACTTTGGTCTTGTAATTGGATTAAATTTAGTAGCGACCCGTTTACCGTCCGATAAGCGGTTAGGTAAATGTGGGGCGTTACACAAGGCCTCATTCTTTCGCGGTTAGGGCTGAAATAGAGGGGGTCCAAATCCTCTGATAACCGTAGCGACCTAAGAACTTCTCGCTTATAGCTGAGAAGTTCGACAAATTATCTATGGGGAGGGTGGAGAACCATTGTACAGCTTCTCCTTCCAGTGATTTTTGAAAGAGAACACTAACAAGGGTTGGTTATCTAGAAACGGTTGGGCATCTAGATAAAAAGCGGTCAAGTGAACGTCTGGTTCTCCACGACCATTATACCAGCGGAATTTTGAGATTTTGAATCCCTCCGGTAAGTTGACTGACGGAATTTGTATCAGGTTGTATAGAGTCATGTGCTTGGGGGCAGAGGGACCAGTCTCGGAGAGGATTCTCGGATAGTTTCATCTAGCGTTTCTCCCCTGGGAGGCTGCTTAGCGGTCCCGGGTTTGGGGTGGCCTGGTAAGGGCCTGGGGTAAAAACGGTCGGGAATATTGGATTTGTGGGGGAAAGGGGGGTGAATGAAAAGATGCTCGGATTGACTGAGTAGCTGGGTGTGGACGGGGTTTTGGGAGTAGCCTTGGGGTCTCCACAGGGATTTACTGTCTCAAGGTCTTGACTCGGTGGTAATCAGTGAGGTCATGAAACATATCCTCTACTGACTGGTACACTAGGCTAGCCATTCTTTCCTCTAAATGGGTGAGAAATTGCGTGGCCTGACCCTCTTGGTGGATTCTGTCCTCTAGTACCTCCTCCTCTAGGTGGGATTCCATGATGTGAGTGCGGAATGATTTTAGGGTGGGGATGGATGCAGTTTAAAAGCTATAAATCAAGCATAAAGGATTGTGCAGCTGTGTGCGACTTATGAAAGCAGTGGAGAGGTGCGCAGCTGTGTGCGGCTTAAAGCAGTAAAGGGGTGCGCAGCAGTGTGCGGCTTAAAGGAGTAAAGATGCTGTAATGCAAAGTAGAGGAGGGTCTGACTTAAGGGGTGAGAAATTCTAGCTTCCCTAGGAGGGTGATAGCATTCTAGCCAAGCCATAAAAAGAAGCAGAAGAGGATTACCGTTTATTGTCTTTCACACGGGAGGTCCCACCGTGTTCGCCAGATTTGTCGGTATCGTATTTCGGGAGGGGCTGGCTCTCCTTTTCCTCTTGGTTGCGGGGGTCCGTCAGTGTGGGGGGACGAATGATTTGCGGGGGTGCATGTGTGGGGGTTCAAATCCGGTGCGCGCCTTGGCGGGCTTGATCGGATCGTCTCTCAGAAGGGTGGTGGGGTCTTGTTCCCGGTTGAGGGCCCGACAACAGCTCAAGAGGATTCCGGTGTGAGTGTGATAGCCACCTGCTTTTTCAAAAAGCAGGAAAATTGGGTTGGATTTGATCGCTTACATGGAGGAGTTTGTGGGGTCTTCGCTCTGGGATACAGATATACCGTACGTAGAGGTGAAAAACTGATAATCTTGTTCTGCTTTTGGGCTGACTAAAGGAGTCTTGGTTCGAGTGGGGGTGTAGGTGGGGGACAGCTACTGGATTTGAGCCATCGGGTATGGGCGGCTACTTTGGGCTAGCCGTCTGGGGCCTGGGTTGACTTGGGCAGTACCTGGGTAAGAAGTGTGATAGGTTTTGGCAGAGGTTAAGCTAGGTTTAACCTAGGTTTTAGAGGGTGGATTGAGAGGACGGATTTGTGTAGGAAATGGGTTTTTCTCTCACAAATGAGATTCTCTCTCTCTCAAAGGATTTAAAGTAGTGGGTGTGTGTGGTGTAGATTGAAGGTGGTGAATTGAGGATTCTGAATTGTGGATGATTTGGAAAATGTGGATGATGTTAGAAATGCTTTGGACCCCCTCTATTTATAGTAAAAGAGTGGCAGGGGAGTGTCCAGTGGGTAAAAGATCAAATTGGATAATAGGGTGGTTGATTTGACCCCCCCATTAGTCCTTTGTTTTTCTGTCAGAGACCATGTGCGGGCGGCTACTCTCCAGTAGCTGCTCTCATCATGACCTGCCAAACGTCCCATCTCGGACAAGCGATGGCTTGGGTCGGTTACTAGGGTTGAACCGGCCAAGAAGGGGTGGCTAAAGGTCACAATCCACCGCAATAATCAGTATTTAATGCTGCTTTACATCCCATCTAGGGAAGCGGTTCAGGGTCGGTCAGGGGGGCGACTAGTTATAACTAGCCGCCCAGAATAGGGTGGCTACTTAGCCGCCCCAGTCTAGGCTCTTAGGTTTTCCTAAGTGTTGGGCAGGGTTTTCGGTTTTGATTTTTATAAGGATGTTCTCCATTAAGTGCCCAAATGTGGTTAATTTCTAATATTACTTGAAGTAAATTTCTTTGTTATGGACGGTCAAAATTAGGGTATCTACAATGCCGCCCCCCTACCCCACCATTTTCTCAGGTAAAAACCCCAGGCAGGGGGCGGCTAAAATAAACTACCCGCCTGTCCGTGGGCGGCTACAATTGCTGCCTTACCTGCTCCTGTCAATCCCAAATTCAATCAACTCTTCAACCCTTTAAGACATGTCAAAAATATTTCCTTCCAGAACTTGTACATACACATTCCATACACACATAGACTCTAGAAGCATGTATAAATTCAAATAAAAAATAGCGAGAAACCAAAACCATACATCAATCCGTACACACGTACACCAACACTTATATACCAAACCCTTGCAAACCAGCCATTTCATACATACACCCACTAATTCAAACCAATGATACAACTAAAAAAAAACAACCTTGTCTGTTCATGAACCAAAGAAAATCATAAGTTGTTCATAAACGAAAGAGTAAAGCAAAGTTAACACACCAATGGGAGTTCATAAACTAAAAACTAAATTGAGGTAGAAATAAAAGCCAGTAGAAGTCCAAATCTCGAGGATCTTGAAAATCGCTTGGGCGGAGGGTCACCTGAGCCAAAAGAAAAGAAAACTTAGACCTATTCCTATAAAAATCCCAGAGATTCAAAAGAAAAGAAAACTTAGACCTATTCCTATAAAAATCCCAGAGATTTCTACCAAAGGAAAAGAAGAAAGCATGAATTCATTGTCATACACACAATTCTTCTACCCAAAACCAAGACAAGCATTATCTTGGAGTATTATCGTCATCCACGGGAGGTCGAGTCGAAGGAGGAGCGTCCTGACTTGGCTGAGAAGGAAGTGGTGGCTGAAGAGAGGGTTGTACTTCTAGAGCGTCTTGAACCACGGGGTCTCTCGAACCGAAGACGCAGTCCTCGTGTATATCCCACGACTCTGAGACGCCGAAGTACGGGAGGCTCGGCTGAAGGTAGCCCCGGTAGCCAAGGAAGCGGAGATGGAATGCTCGGGCTCAAGAGGAAGGAGGTCAAGGTCCGCCTCGGTCATGGCCCCTTCGCCAACCAACTTACCCATCATGGTGGCTTCTCAGAGGAGGACCTGCTGAATATCCCTATCCCTCTGCTCCAACCTCTAGCGAAGGCGGGCCTCCACCCCTCTCGACCGGTCCTCGACCGCCCTCAACCTCTCCTCAAGCTCCCATGACCTCACCTCCGCGGTCCGGAGCCTATCCTCTCTCAATCGAAGCGCATCCCAGTCTCAATCCCTGGCATCCTGAAGGGAGCGGAGCAGATCTCCCATCAAACCCCCGGGAACGACCGCCGATGTCTCCAACTCTGACACCCTCATCTGGTGGGAATCTATCTCGCGGCACTGGAGGGTGAACTCCTCTCTCGACGCCATCACGGATCTCAGCCGGTCCATCTCCTCCTCATCCCGTGAGGCCCTACCTCTTGCATGATTGAGTTCCATCCTCATGGCCGTCATTGCTCCGGGCCAAGTCTAGCTCCCTCGTCAACTCAAGCTCTCGCTCAGAAGTCATGGATAGAGGGGGAACAGAGGAAGAAGAAGCATCGTCGGTTCTCACCCTCACCATTGCCTCCACTTGAACCTCGAGGATCCGAACCTGATCCCGCAAGCGGCGCCTTTGAACCCTCAAGCGCTCCACTTGATCGGTCCTCTCCTGGAGATGTTGGTGGGCTGCCTCCAACTTCTTCTCCAACTTAGTCATTTTAAACTACACAAAGAGTATATATATACATTGGAAATATTCAAAAGAAGAAGGAAATGAGAAAAAAAAAAAAAGGCAAGGACTAACTCACATAGGGGTCCGAAATCTCCTCCACCATCGTCCCGCATACTCCTGATGATACCAAGTCAGGTAGTCATTGTTCAATGTCACGTCCGGGCGATGCTCAACCAGAACCCCTCTCTGCTCCCATCCTACCACATAGGTCGCATAATTCCTCAGGAGGTTTGTATCCCGAGGAATGCCAGCTACTGGGATCGGAGGTCGCTTTGATAAATTAGCCGGCACCCACTGGAAGTACCCGAGCTGATGAACTACCCGGCTGATCGCATGGTAGACGACCTCGTTGAAGAAGATCAGCCAGATGTCCCTCAATAGCCTCTCAAGGACCTCCTCCGTATCAGGCCTCCATGTCATCTGCAAACAAGTAACACTAAGGAATACGGAAGGGTGCTTATCCAAAAGAAAATCAAATACAAGCTAGGAACTCAAAGTATATATACCTCTTCCTCCTTCAAAGCCCAGAAAGCCTCCTAGAACTACGCAAGACAGCGTAAACGCGAAGTCCCTGGGGGTGCCCATCTCATAGCCCAAAGGAGGGCACACTTAAAGACCAGCTGGGCCAGACGAGCAATGGCGAAGTGCTCGTACCTAAATATCTGCAGAAAAGAAAGTCAACAAACAAAGTTAGGTGAAGTTGATTCAAATCATTTCTATATTCACTAGCTATACCTGTAGGAAGGCCACAAAGCCACCGAGGTTCTTGTCCCCGACCCTCTTCACCTTCTTCGAGAGCTCCGCGAAGAGGTGGGCAAGCATTACGGCTCCCCAAACAAAGCGTCTCATGCCCTCTAGGTCCCGCATCAGCAAAAGAGAGTGAGAAGAGACCTTGTCGGAGGCTGTCGAGAAGAGGACCCGACCGAAGAAATAGAGGAAGAATGCCCTCAACTCCCTCCGTGCTCTCTGTGGACACATGGCCGCCTCTCTCGCCTCAATCATCACCCGTCTCCTATCGAAGCTAGCTGCAGCTTCGCCCTTCTGACGCTGCGTGAAGGAACCCAGGCCGTACTGCCTCAATAACTATCCGGGAGGGATCCGGTTCAAAGTCCTCTCCCGCTCCACGTAATCCCATTCCCTGATCAGCTCTCGGAACAGCGCCCTACAGTCGGCACTGGTCACCGCAATCACCGCCTCGCCCGAGCCCGGAAGGCCCGTGATCCGCTCCACATCCTCGAGCGTCGGCATCACCGCACCAGTGGGGAGGATGAAGGCACAACTCTCAGGATCCCATCGCTCTGCCAATGCCTCCACGTAAGGCTGGTGGACGTGTAACGGCTTGATCAAGAAGAAGGAGCAGAAGCCCACTCCATCCACCAACTCCTTCTCCCCTCGACCCAAAGCAGAGTACCACCGCTTGGTTCCGTGCCACAAGGCTTGAATATGATTCGGCTGCTGAAACAAGGAGGAGATGAGTTAGTTTCTTAAAATAGCAGTTAAAAGATAAAAGAAAATTTTGAAATTAAACCAAGCTTTTCATTCTAAACCATTCTCAGTAAAGGAATTCCCACATACACAAAGTAATGAAGCATGAAATATAAATTCACCTCTTTCCCTCAAAAGATATCTTATCCACTGTGGTCTCTCTTTAAAAACAAACAAACTAATTATGAAATCCCTAAATACATGTAAAATCATCTTTCTGCTAACTCATAAGCTATGCTCATTTGTATGCAATCTCAACATGATAACACATGCGGAAAATATCTCAAACTTGTACTAAATCAAAATCCCACCATAATAGCATATGCACTCATTCAAAATCCCATTGTGATAACCATAAAAATCATATTTGCATGCTTATTAAAGATTCACTACACAAACACATCTTTTACATATCCATTTCCTTTCCTATGATATGTTTATAAAACCCCACCATGATTAAAGATGCTTGCATGCTATTCTATTCCACCAAATTCTCTATGTCCGAAGTAGAAATAAATAAATACATATCCATACTCACATACCATGCTCACATACAAAAAAAAATCCCACCGTGATTATTTTTCTATATATACACCTCGACCATGCTTATTCGTTTTTACCACATGCTTACGACTCCCATCATAAATTATTCTACTACAAGCATGCTTACTAAAAATACACATATATAGTTTTCACACACAATCACCTGTTTACAGTACAAGCATTTAATATATAAAGGCATATATAAAAATAAAAATTAGGCAAAAGGGATTAAGGGAATACCATGGCCCGTGTGGCCCCGGGACTAGGGGTGGTAAACGAGCCGAACGAGCCGAGCTTTGACATGTTCAAGCTCGGCTCGTTTATAAACGAGTCGAGCCGAGTCGAGCCGAGCCGAGCTCACGAGCCTCAACGAGCTTAGCGTTCTTCTTCATTTTAGGGTTTTTAGGGATTGAAAATAAATTTTAGTCTAAATAAACCAAGTTCATGAGCCTAAACGAGCATAACTTTGTATTAATTTAATGTTATGATTTTATAAAGGAGTTTAGTTAAGCTTCAACTAAGTTTTTATAACACAAACGAGTCGAATTTGAACATAAAATGAAGCTCGATCCAGTTCCCGAGCCTAACCGAGCTTTAAAAATTGTTCAAGCTCGTTCATTTGTCTAATTGAACGAGCCTGAACGAGCTTAAACCGAGCCGAGCCCAAGCCGAGCCCGAGCGGCTTGGTTCATTTACCAGCCCTACCCGGGACATCCGCCTCGGCCTCATCGGGATCATCCATTCCGTCGTCATCTCCCTCCTCCTCATTACCCTCATCCTCAGCCATGGCCTCCTCGGCCTCCCCCACATCAATACCCCTGACCTGTGTGGCCTCATCCCCTATATCCGCGCCCATGGCCTCTTCGGCCCCCACTCCAATGCCCACACCCTCCTCCGTGCCCACCGCACCGGAGGCCAACACCTCAAAGACACCCATAGCCCTTCTCTCCTCCTCATCAGCCCTGGCCTCTGTGGCCTCACTATTCAGCATCCCCACAATGACATCTAAAGATGCCCTCTCACTCTCGCTAACCCCCTCGGCCTCGGCCCCTTCAGCCGCGCCCTCGGCCAATCTTCCAACCTCCAAAACCATATCTTCGACCACCGCTGATCGATCCTCACGCTTCCTCTTACGCGTGTATCCGATCACCCAACTAGTAGAGCCCATGGAAACACCCGGGACAGCCCCCGAAGGCATGTCCCCGACCTCACCTGCGCCAGTGTCCACCGACGGCACCTCCGCCGCACGTATAGCCTCCCCCACAGCCTCCACCTCCGCCCTATCGCTCTCCGATGATGAAGAGCTCGGGCTACACTCTCCATGAGCCACCCGTGGTTGTTTCCCCTTGAAGCGATCGCCTTCAACCTCGTCATCTTCCTCGGGTTGAAAAGAAAAAGGAGAACCCAAACTTAAGGTTTCAAAATCAAGAGAAAATAAAGAAAAAATTAATTTTAAATATAACGAACAAAAACAAAGAAATTAAAGTATACATGTAATAGGAAGTAGGAGTAAAACCTAAATCATGAGAGAGTGGTGCAAAAATAGCGGTTTATGAAGCCACCGCTTGAGGTGATGATCCTTGTGGCCGCGGCTCTGAAAATGTAACACCTGTGAATTTTATCTTATTTATATATTTAATTTAAATATATAAATATGATATTTGAATTAAAATTAGTGTATTTTGTGTGTTTTTAAGTTATGGCCCATTTAGTGTATCTTTATGGGTCCATTTCAGTTTACAATTTTAAATATTAATTGTTATGTTAAAATTTTTATATATACATATTTTAATGATCTTTAAGATCTTAAATGGTTACAATCTCATTAACATTGGAGCTCAAAATATTAAGTTTTGAGATTTCATTGTTATTGATTTTGAGGGATCCAGTTTTGAATTTGTGAATTTCTTGTAATATGCTCTAGGGACCTATATGTAATTCGTATAGGGATCTATTTGTAAATATGAAAAAAACCGGGGGTCGTTTTGTCATTTTCGTTAAATTTAGGTATCTAAGTATATATATCTATATAGGGGTGTGCGGTGGGTTGTTCGGCAGAAACCGAGAGAGAGAGAGAGAGAGAAAAAAAAGGTATTTAATCTTTTCTTTTTATCCTTTTATTTTCTTTTTATTAATTAGATCCATGTTTAGGTGTTTGGATTTTTAAGCTTTTAATAAAAATAGAGTTTTGATTTATTATTTATTTTAAAGATTAAATTTATTTTTATGTTTTGAGATTTTGAGTTTTTAATAAAATTAGAGTTTTGATAGATATATGTTCATGTTATTGGATTTCTAAGTTTTTATAAAAACTAGGGTTTTGATATATTATTTGTTATTGTTAGATCTATGTTAGGTTTTTGAATTTTTGAGTATTCATAAACTTAGGGTTTCGATTTATTATTTATTTTAAAGATTAGATCTATGTTTAGATTTCTAAAATATAAGTTTTTAATAATGCTAGGGTTATGAGTTATACCTATACTTAATAAGTTTTATTTATTTTTAATTTTTATTGACTAATAGTTTATTTTTATAGAAAAAAAATGTTTTTGTATTATTTTATGAATTATCGTTATTTTATTATTATTTTAAATTTTCAGGATTTTTGTCTTTTTCTGTGTTTTGTCTTTTCTGGTTTTGTCTTTTAGTGACTGGTTATATGTATGGTAGATTTTTATCCTCTTCTTAGGCTCTATTATATTTTCTTTTGTATGATTTATATGAGATAAATTTAGCTCATTGGGTATAAAGATTTATACCTATTGATTATGATTAAGGAAATTAGGTCTACACTTAAAATTATAGGTTTTGATTAATAACTTATTTGGTTTATTTAGGTTATAATTTTTGTTGTGGGCTTCATTCTCCGGATCTAGGGTTCATTTGAGGTGAATAGGCCTATTGATTTATTTTATGTGAGTTTTTCTCTACATAGTTGAATTTCCGTGTTCATTATATTTGTATGATATTATGTGATGCATTTATATTATGATTATTTTGCATGATTTTGATATTTTACATATTGATCAAATTGCATTTTTTACTGAATAAAGTTGCATGATTTAATTCATTCATCTTGTCATTTAAAATAGCATGAATTATGCTATTCATGTTTCAATAATTAACATAATACATTTTTTATGCTTATGTTTTCGAAATAACATTTGGATTAAAGATTTTCATTTCGAGACTTTTGGAAAAATTTAGGACTATTGGAGACAACCTAGTCCTAGGAGATTTTATCAAGATGCATATCATGACATATTTCCTGGACTAAATCCCCCCGTAGTATTTCGCCTTTGGGGAGGAAGATCTAGGACTCGAAGAGTCCCAAGATCGGTGAGGGGTGTGGTAAAGCATTCCTTACAATGGCGGATTCCTTTGTTTGAAGTCTGTAGCAACCGGGGCATCATGTGTTGGTATTCTCGTAGTGATGGTAGCGGTGACCCATCATCGTCTTCTAGATCCGACGTCTCCTCGAGAGAGCTTTTTTAGTGATTTAGTCGCTTGGGGCTTGGCACACCTGTTTTGGGGAACGATTCTTCTTATTGAGAACCCTACCCGGTCATATCATTTAAGCTGCATGATTTCTATGATGTGGACAAAGGATTGGGCCATGTGATTGCATTAAAATATATTTTTTATTAAGTTCATGAATTTAAATTGATTTATTAAAGAAAATTCTTGTTTTTAATATTATTATTATATATATATATGATTTTATCATTTGACTCTCATGATTTCTCTGATATGGGCCAAGGATTGGGCCACGTGTACATTAAAATATATTTTTTTAAAGTTCATGATTTTAAATTGATTTAATAAAATAAAAGATTTATTAAATGAAATTGATTTTTATAAAACCTTATTTTTATATGTAACTGTCATATGAGGTAATTTGTCAATGGGCTTATTCACTGAGTTAATTGCTCATCCTATTCGATATGGGCTGGTTGTTTCATAACCAGGTATTGCATATTCTGAGGATTAAGATGAAGTTTGGACTTTTCGCATCTTTCATAAATTGCTCCGAGGTAGCGGTTCGAGAGTAAATTATAGTTGCGATCGACTATTTATGTTTACTTTAGTTTAGATGGCTCTCACATGGGTGGTTTAGTATGTCTTTTCATTCTAATATTTTGTTTATGTCAGACTCTGATATTTTGTAAAACCGTTAGTGGTTTGTAACTTTTGGATATTATTTTTATGTTTTATCACTTTCAATTTTTATTATATTAGTATTGTTTTAAAAAAAAAGTTGCAAATTTTGGTCTTGTATTTGGATTAAGTTTAGTAGCGACCCATTTACCGTCCGATAAGCGGTTAGGTAAATGTGGGGCGTTACAGAAAAAGACTGTCTATAGGACTAGGGCGGAAGCTCTGAACGAGACTGTCTATGAAGCGAAAGCTATGAAGAAGGTTGTGGCTGCAGTTGTGCCTGCAATTGAGATTCTATTTTGTGAATTGATCCAACTCCTATCCATATCATTCAACTACATAAACAAACAAATAGATGAAATTCAAATTATAATTGTAAACTTTGCCAAGGAACTACTGATACAATGTGAGTTAGATATGAATGTGGGGTGTGACAGTTACCCTTGAAGCTTTGGCAGTGGAGGCTAGTTTAGGTGGTGGTGGTTCTGGCTAGCTTATGGTGTTCCGGGGGAGAGTCAGAACTCAGAAGCCTATATCAGTTAATGAAAACAGTTCAACAAAGTTGTTAATTTAGCTGATGAGAATCAAATTGGTAGACATTATTAGTAATTTTTAAGGTCCTACGGTCACATTTAGTGGCTTTCTGATGTAGCGCAATCATGGACCGTTCGATCGACATGGAGGATTATCAAATGGATGATTATGGTGCACTTACAATTTTAATGAGTTTTGAGTTTGTTAGGATTTATTCCCTTATTTTAGGATCTATATTTAGATTTGAATTTCAAATTTTGATTCAAATTTGAATTTAAATATTAGTTAGGATTAGATAAGAATTTATTTGTAATTTTTGTAGATTTATATAATTTTTTATGATGATATTTTATAGATTTAGATAATCAGTTGAGATCCTAATCTATTAAGGATTCTCTACTCTATAAAGACTTGTAAACCAATTCATTAATTAAGTAATTGATTATTTGATTTATTATTTTTCCTTCGTTATTGTTATTCGTGGTGAATATCAACTATGCAGAAATCTAATCGTCTTGTATTTCTGAAGAAATCAACAGATTATTGAAGCCCAACGCCCTGGCATTCTTCTTGAAGAATCAAAAGCGCCGCTGGAGCCTGCCGATATTGTTCCTTTGATCGAATCCGTAGAAGAGTGTATTCATATGCTGATACCAACTGATGTAGCGTGTTCTCACCCTCTTCTGTGAATTCAATCAAAAGAACAAAATAGGCATGTCCCAGCGGAACTTTTGATTCTTCAAGAAGAATACCAGGACGATGCGCTTCTATGTATCTGTTGATTCCTAAGAATACCAGAACGATGGACTTCTATGAATCTGCTATTCTACCAAGAACAACAAAGACAATAGGAGAATTTTAATGAAGAGAATAATCTCAAATTTTTAAAAATCAAATCTTTTTAATTAATTATGTGATGATAAGTCTATTTATAGAGCAGCAAATTAGGATCTCAACAAATTTCTCATATCATAAATTTATTTGACTAAATTCTAACTATGCAAATTTGAATTTAAATTCAAATTTCAAATTCAAATCCTAACCTAAAAAATAAAAAATCATACCTAGATATCTAAATGATATATGAATATTAATTAATCATAATTATCCAAAAAATATATGATAAATCTAACAAATAAAACTAAATACTAAAAAATACAAATCATCCATAATCCTCCAATTGGTGGTCCTCAACATTGATCGAATGATCCATGATCAATCAATCTATACCCCCAAGTCCCATACACCCCATATATTTAAGAAAAAAAAGAGAAAAATTTCATTTACCCCCCTCACACGTTTTTTTTCATCCCAAACACCCAACCCCACATATTAATTTTCATTCCAGTCACCAACAAGAGAGAGAGAGAGAGAGAGAGAGAGAGGGAGGGGGGAGAGTTGTCATCAAGAAGATGTCCGGTTCCAGGCGAAGTTCCCAATGGAGAGTTGTACATCCGTGACGTAGCACAACAATTCATTCATCGAATGGACGCGCGATTTGATGCGTCAACCAAGCAAATGGAGAAGATGATGACGCTTATGCGACATCAAGAACGACCGACAACTCCACAATTTGTGGAGAAGGAGCCTATTGATGGTGATTTCGACAACCTATTCAAAGAGGCGAATCTTCCACCAATCTTAGATGGAGAGATTGAAGAGGTGAACATTCCACCTATCTTCGATGAAGAGATTGAAGTGGCGAACCTTTCACCTATCTTCGACGAAGAGATTGAAGAGGCGAGCCTTCCACCTATCTTTGATGAAGAGATTGAGGATTCGAACCTTTCATAAATCATTGATAAAGTGATCGAGGATGAGATGGAGGAGACCAGGCCCAAGAGTTCCCCTCAAATATTTGATCTCTTTCAATTCACATAAGAAACATTTCATGTGTGCGACCATCATTTTGAGGATCCATTCTTTTCATAAATCATGGTTACGACTCCTAGATTATCTACATCAAAATCGTACAAGGAACGTTGGCCACAGGCACTCAAGGTGGACCCTAATTGCATAAAAATCGGTGAATCACGTCATCAAATGCTTGAACTACATCACCAATTCCTTCAACCAAACTCGAGGACAAGTTTTTTTGAAGAGGGAAGGAATGATGTAGCGCGATCATGGACCGTTCGATCAACATGGAGGATTATCAAATGGATGATTATAGTTCATTTACAATTTTAATGAGTTTGTTAGGATTTATTCCCTTATTTTAGAATCTATATTTAGATTTGAATTTCAAATTTTGATTTGAATTGGAATTTAAATATTAGTTTGGATTAGATAAGAATTATTTTGTGATTTTTGTAGATTTATATAATCAGTTAGGATCATAATTTATAGATTTAGATAATCAATTAAGATCCTAACCTGATAAGGATTTTCTACTTAGACCTGTAAATTAATTGATTAATTAAGCTATTGATTATTTGAGTTATTATTTTTCCTTCATTTTTGTTATTCGTGGTGAATATCAATTAAACAGGATTCCAATCGTCTTGTATTTCTGAAGAAATCAATAAATTATTGAAGCCCAACGCCTTGGCATTCTTCTTGAAGAATCAATAGTGCCGCTAGTGACTACTGATATCGTTCCTTTGATCGAATCCACAGAAGAGCGTATTCATACACTACATCACTTTCATATGCAGATAGAAAAACATTAAAGTTTTGTTTATATTTATAAACTATGAGACTCCAGATGTTGGTGGTAAGATTACCATTGTGGACAATGTGGTTCGAATTGAAAAGGTAAAACTTTTCAGACTACTGTGTGTCACTGGATGCTAAGGTTGTAAACTTTATATTAAGTTAAAAGCAGTGTTCTGATATGCGGGATGCGGTTTGCGTTCGTTGGGGTAGCGCACAGAGTATATGCGGTATGCGGGAGTATATGCGGTTCTATATATTTATTAATAAAAAATATAATTTCTAAATATTTAAAAAAGAATTTGTTAAAGACTTCAGATTGTTTTATTTTAATCAAATTGTTACAGTATAAATGATACACCTTATATATTTTATATTAGCAATATATACATAAAAAACATTTGACCCATTATAAATTGTTAATTACAAAGACACACCCAAGGCCAAGTGTCACAGACTCACAATTGTTCTTGTAAATAAGCAAATAAAAGAATCACAATTGTAAACCACAAACAAAATAACAAACTAACAAATGTCAATGCATTGTGATCCGATGGTGAGTGTCAAAGTTCAAATGCTTTGTAGAGAGAGTGAAAATAAAGAGTGAGTCAGACGGAGAGAAAACAGAGGGCGAGACAGAGAAGAAGTGGTCGTCGGCGGTTCAGAAGAAAAAGAAGAAGATGACAAAGAAGGGGTGGTCGCTGTGCCTACAGTGGGTCGAAGGTGGTGAATAAGAAGATCACAGAGGTCTTCGGTGGTCGAAGGAGGAGCATCGATTGAAGGAGAAGGAGCAGGCGATCTAAGAAGAAGGGGAGGTTGCTGCGGTGGTGGTGGTCGGAGGAGCAGTCGATCAAAGAAGAACCCTTCTTTAGGGCCAGCTGGAGAGTTTGAAGAAGAAGGGCCGAAGGGAGGTCCTCTTCCTTCCTTTATTTTTTTTATTTTTTTATTTTGTTTAGTGTTAAACGGGTCGGAGCTCCGACCCGTTTAAAATTTCAGAACCTATGCGCCCGCTTAAGCGGGCACACATGCGGTTTTTGAGCGCCTATGCGGGTAGAACCTGTATATAGGCCGCTTTTGACCTACGCGGTTCAGTAGCTTTACCGAACCGTCTGTGCGGCCGCATATGCGGCCGCACAGACCGCTTTTCCGAACACTGGTTGGAAGTACATGGTTTTTAAATCAGCAGGGCAGAGTAAGAATAAAATTTTGTGGTGGGTTAAACTAAATTTTTGGTAAAGAAGTCTACTCCCATGTTTGAGAAGACCATGGTTTTTTTTTTTTTTTTACGTAAAAGGAACTTAATTAAACGACAAGTCATTTTTTCAATTTATAATCTAACCCCATATCATATATCCATATTAATGAGATATATACCACAATTTATTTTTCATTTATCATAAATTGATCTACACAATTATAGAGTATATACTCCATTTTTTTTCTAGAAACAAATGCCTCATCTATTTTTAAAGATATCAAAATATATACAAATTGGAATTAGAATAGGAAAAGAAATGGTACATAACATTTTCACAATAGTATATTGACATAAGAGATAAGAGATTAATTTAAGAATGTTTATGTTTAAAATAATTCAGACAAAGATTTTTTATAAAAAACATAAAAACAATACATTATAAACTATATAAATATTATATACAAAAAGGAATAGTAAAAACTGAGTCGGGTTATAGCACGGCCGAGCCTACCTTTGCATCCGCCCATGAATGTCAGTTCTGTAATATTTGTATTACATAAATGTTGATATGACAATTTATCTATGTTTTTAATATAATCTTTCCATGGTAACATTTGTCACTGAACCTCCTCAAATATATTAAAAGTCAATCCTACCACTTAAGGAAAAACAACCAATTTCCCAGTTCTAGATGAACCATAACACAAACAAAAACAAAAATTCGACCACACTCTGTTAGAGATTGTAGAAATTCTGATTTTAAAGTTCCCTACCCCACACCCAAAAAAGAAGTAGAATCTACTTTTGTTATGATCAAAGAGTTGTATGTAATCTTTTACAAGCTTAAAAATTGAAAAGAAAAGGTAAACATCCTTGTTTGATCTAGTGAAGATTCCTAATCCCACTGGTTATGCAAAAGTGATTCACAAAATGCCTATGAAAAAAACAGAAGCCCTGATGAACACAACCTGACACCAAAAATTCACAAATCTCCCAAGCAATATATGCTGCAAATCATGCTCTCACCAAATGATCATGGAGATTTGTGAGGAGATAAATGAGGAGACTGATCCTTTTTCCCTATGATCATGGAAGGTTTTGATAGAAACTCATAATGCCGTGATATCAACAAATTGTAAAAAATTAGCAGAACTCAAAAGAAAAATTGACAGTGATGTGATGAATGCAAAACCTGAAAAACGGAGAAGATCGGACCTCCTCCTCGCCAACGATCAAAGGAAAATGAGAGAGCAGCCCAAACCGCTAATAGCAACGCGCGACAACGTACCCTTACCTCGGCCTCATCCTCACCCTGAAGGGGGGACTCTTGGGACTCTCGAGACTTTTAGTTCACCCTCACCCTTGTTAGTATTGGAGTTTAGTTTCTTTAAACTTGGACCTAGTTTGCCTTGAGACAAATCAGATCACTGCCCGGCGAGTCGTTTTGAACGGCCCGACAACCTCTCAAAATGAGAAAGATGTGATCGCCACCTACTTTTCTAAACCCAGAAAAGTTGTTTTTGAAATTGGAGGGGGGGGGGGGGGGAGGGTTACAATAGTTGATATAAAAAAGCTGTAAAAGAAAGAAAATGACCACCGTACATAATTCAACTATGGGGTGTTGACCGCCTCTATCTAAAATGTCGAATCACGGTCGAAAAGAAGATATATATAGTGGAAATAAATAAAAGTTGTAAAAAGAAAGAAAGTGACCACCATACAGAGTTTGACCAGGGAGTGTTAACCGCCTCTAGCCAAAACATTAGATAATGGTTGAAAAATACTGAATTATATAAAGCGAGTAAATAAAGTTGTAAAAGGAAAGACAATGACCACGGTATAGAGTTTAATTAGAGGGTGTTAGCCGCCTCTAACTGAAACGTTAGATAACGGTTGAAAATTGTTGAATGTAAATAAAGCTAGTAAGTAAAGTTGCAAAAAGAAAGAAAATGACCACCGTATAGAGCTCAACTCGGGGGTGTTAGCCACCTCTAGCTGAAATGTCAAATCACGGTCGAAAAGTACATAACGTAAATAAAGTGGGTAAATAAAGCAAGTAAATATATGTCGGTTAGTCTTAATATATTGATTGTATATATATATAGATAGATAGAAAGCAAGAAATTGCCAGCTATTTGAACTTAGCCGCCTGAGCCCGTCGGCTACAAAGGATTAGCTAACCCGTATCTGAAGAGATTAGGCGCCAACTGACAGTCGACGGGTTTTGACTAGCCAGCCGTCACCTGCACACCTTTACTATAAAAAAAATTCTAAGTGTCTAGGCTTCTAACCAGTATTTTGGTTTAGGCTTTTGATCTGTCTGGTTATAATGGCAAATTTGACTGGTTTTCGGAGCTTTTAGTGGTGGATGGGATAGTTTGAACTTTAGATCAGTGGGGTAGGGTATTGGAAAGTGAGATTCAATAGGGTAGAGTAAGATAGACTAGGATGAAGTGGAAATGTTGGATGAAGTGCACAATCTGCAGTGCGAGCTTCGCAGGCGTGCGGGACCTCAGGTTGCGGAAGCGCTGGTCTATCTCCTTCCGCAAATTTTCTCTCCAGTCTTGATCTTCTTCGCGGGGACACTTGGAGTTGACAACCACATTGGACGAACAGTCTGGCTGATCAAGAGGTGGGATACCATTGTCGGTGTGGTTCACGCAGCCATTGCTCGACAGGTGCAGTTCTTACTTGAAATCTTTTGATCATCAGATGTGAGTGGGCCAATGGGCTGGACTCACAGATCGTGGGCTATTCAGGCCATAGGCCCTCTTTTAATGGGTCATGAGCCGTAAACATGTGGCACACTTCTATTGGGGTCAGAAAATCACTCTTATAATATCATTTTCCCTTTCACACCTCTTATCATATTCTACATTGTATATAAAATATAATCTTATAGTTTATTTCACAAAATATTTTGCCTAAGTGCATCATCTTTACCTTTTCTTTGATAATCAAGAGAACCAGAGGGCCCCAAGAATGGCATGACTTCATAATTAGACCATCTGGGACAACCCCTGACTTAGAAAAGTTGAGCCTTGTCACTACTCCTACTACATGCTTTTTGTATGAAAAGATTCTTAAAATAAAAATAATTGTGAATGTAACATTAACATTCATTTCAAAAGGTTCAATAAACAATATTTCTTCTTTCTTTATTGATAGAAAATGTTATGTTATATGCAGGGTTACAAACATTCAGATAGAAGGCAACTCACTCCTCATATCTGAGTAAGGTGGGGCTTAGGCGGGGGTGGGATAGAAACCTTTTCTACTCCACCTTCCCCGGGAGCCGGGGTGGGGCGAGGGAACGCCGCGGCACCTTACATGTGTGTTATAGTTTTATTTAGTTTCTTTTGCTCCTATGTTTTAGTCTACTTTTTTCTCATCTCATTCAGTCATGTTATTGCTCACTTCTGAAATACAATATGACTACATTCATTAAAAATAAAATGTTATGTTTATTCTCATGGACAAAGATATTCTTTTATATGTAATTTGAAATGAAAAGAGAAATATCCACATGAACAATTTTATATTGACTACAAGAACATACTTAGTTTTAATTAATGTTTATTATTAAATCTCTGCTCAATATATCTCCCATCTCTGCCATGTCAATATACTTGTATCCTATAATTTGGAGCTCAAATCCTATATGTTAAGAGGAAGTATCTCTTTGGAAAATATTACACTCGGTTCATTTTACAGTCTAAAATTTAAACTACACATATTTTCATTTTTTTTAAAATCATATGTCTCATCGAATGAGATATATACTTTTATAAAATGTAAAATATATACTCCAATAAACTGAGTGATATAGTTTATTGAAAATGTAATAAAAAAATTCTAACGAGATATATACCTCAATATAGTGAGCGAAGGGGACTAATGAGGTATATCAAACTATATATATTTGTGACTGTAAAAAAAATTGAGTATAATATAGCTCAAACACTTTTACTAGAAGAGGGATTCTAGTGTTCCCAATAGGGACACTTGGAGCAACTCCAATGGGAGTCTTCATCCCATTGAAGATTTTTAAGAAATGAAAACCCTCAACTTCAATGGGTCTTCATATTGAAAATTTTAGGGTTTTGAAGATCCATCAATATCAGTAATGTATCTTCAAATGTTTTTGTGTGTGTTTTTAAATCACTATTTTTAATTTTTAAAATTCTCATTTTATCCCTTGTCTCTTTTATCTTTATTGTTTATTGGTATTTATGTCTCAATTTTTCATTTATTTCACTAGACAAAAACCATTGTTGCTACCAAATGCATTATTTTTCATTTATTTCACTGCATGGCTCAACCTGTCAACAAATATCAATGCCATAAGAGATCCCCTCAGATAGGCCTGTCAACGGGTCGCGGGTCGACCCGGACCCGACCCGGACCCGAACCGATAGAAGTCATTTAAGTTCTTCTGAAAATTATTCACCTATTTTGTCATTAAATAGAAGGTGTAAAAATGGAAAAACAACAGTCATATAAATGAAATAAACATTTAGCATTCCATATACACAAGTGGAGTATCAAGAAACATTCCATATACCTTCAACACAAGACTCCACTTGTTTAGAAAAAAAATAATGTTTTTTGTCTATATGAAATGTTTACTGTTTATTTGGTCCAAATAACTCTTTGTTTGATATTTTTGTTTCTTATACTTAAATAAATATATATGTAAATGATTTTCAAAAAGACTTAAATAACTTAAATGACATTTTTATTTTTCCTAAGAATTTAAATATTGATTGCATAAGTGATTGATTCTTATAAGAAAGTTGTTGTTATGAAGGGTTCGACACATCTATGTCGACACTTGCTCAAACAGATCGACGGATCTCTGTCGTCCTAGTGAAACACACTTCGACTGGGCCTCTGTCGACACTTATTCAGACAGATCAACGGACCACTGTTGTCCCAGTGAACAAGATTTTGACTGGACACTATCGAACTAAGTAGTGGGAAAGGGAGACAAAAGAATAAAATAAATAATGACATTTTGGTAATTTTGGGTTGTGGGAAAGAATAAGTTGGGTAGTGGGTCTATCTTTGCCCAAACACTAATCATCCCAAAAACTAGCAATCAATGCGGAGCCAGGAATCAAGCAAGGACAAGGGATGGGGGGGGGGGGGGGAGGGACCAAGAGATAGAAAAAAGATAAAAAGAATAATTATAAATATATAATAAACTAAGACAAAATTAAGATAGTTGGATAATGAATGAGTCATTAAATAATGATGTTTTAGATCGAAGTTTTTTTTTCCTGCATTTAAGGCCTCGTTTGGCAGTGTGTTTGCCCCGCTTTTACGTCAATGGATGCCGATCGACGTGGACTCATAAACAAACACAAACAGCAGCGTGTACGTTTGTCAAAAATTTGTGCATTTTGTGTATATTTTACTGACTTCTTTAACGCATTAAAATAAGAATATCCAAAATGCCGTCCGCTTTCCCCAACGTGACGGCTCCGGACGCGCTCCCAAAACTGAGTCTTAGTGATCTGGAATAAATTATAGAAGATCTAAGATAAAATATATCAGCAAAAGTTTTACCAACACAAAGAATAGAAAAAAGTGAAGCTTCATAAATTGAACATATGAATATGAAAAAAATAAGAGTGTTGTTATACTCAATTTTTTCACAGTCCAAAACACAAACTTATATACCTCGTTACAGATTCAGTGAAGCATATACCTGTTAGATGATATATATACCTCACTAAAATTTTTTCTTACACTAACTAAAAATGGGTTCATTCAACTCGAAATGGAGCGATACGAACTTTTTATAAAAGCATATACATAATTAAATGATGTTTAGTATTTTTAAAAAAATGAAAATATGTGAGGTCTGAGTTTTGGTTGGTGAATGTAACTGAGTGTATCATTTTCCAAAAAATAATTGATCACAAAAACATACCATGATATGTTTTTATAAAGAGAATTTAAAATTTTACTTCCAAAAAATCTGATACTCAATATAGCAGTGAGTAGAAATCAAAATAAATTTAAAAAATCACTAAATCAAAATCAGTGATTTTTCAACCTCACAAAACCATATTACGTGAAAACAAAACATTTTACAGTTGTTTTAAATAAAGACTCACAACTCCAAATCTCAATGGTCACCAATACACTAGTCTTTTTTGCAACCTTATTTGGATTTGCCACGATTAATACTGTATGTAAAAACTGATTAGTGCAGTATATACCACTACAAGAAAAGCGTGTTACAGTGACATTTATTTAGTGATGGTTAGTTAAAATCATCACTACATGTGTATATAAGCTTCGTTTTATAATAAACCGCTGCTAAACAGGCATAACAAAATCGCTATTGAGTCGTTCGACGCGAACGAGTTGTTGTGGACAGGGCTGGTGCCCATTAATTTAGCTTTCTTTTTTGCAAATAAACCCTTCTTTTAAAAATATAAAATCAAATCCCTTTTTCTCCATTAAAAAACGCCTCCCTCCCTCTCTGCAATTTTATTTTTTTCTATCTAAATTAGGGTTTTTTATAGAGAATTTAAATTAGGGTTTCGGAGGAGAAGCCATGAGAGTGCGAGCTCTGCAAGGCGGAGGCCTCGCTATACTGCGTGTCGGAATCCGCCCACCTATGCTTCTAATGCGACGCGCGTGTCCAGAGCGAGAACTTCCTCGTTGCCCGCCACGTCCGCTGCGTGATCTGCCGCGCCTGTGTCACCCTCGGCCGTAGGATCTCCGACACCGGCCACTGTCCCTTCCACCCCATCTGTCGCCCCTGCTCCGCCTCCGCCAAAGGCGGCCGCTGCGATGACAACGATTCCTCCTTCGCCTTCTCCTCATTGTTGTCTTGCATCTCCTCCGCCGAATCGGCTTCAATGGCGGAGGAGGAGAGGGGATCCGCCCGTCTGAGGTGGTGGCGTGGGGACGTGAGGGCGGAGGGCTTGTTGGCGGGCTGTTGCGCGCGGCTGGGCGTGGAGCGCCGCCTCCATGTGGAGGATGCGCAGCGGGCGTTTGAGACGCGTGCGCGAGGCAACGGATCGATGCGTTCCCGCTGAGCGCGCTCGAGAGGCGGCAGCGCTGAGCGCTCTGTAGATCTGTCTCTGCCGATGAGTTTTCTGTCCAATCTGTGGTGTTTGTGCAACAACGAGGCTATTGGGAAAATTTGGGTAAAATCGTTTCTCTCTCACTTTTTATTCACTATCTTCAGCATTTTTTGGTAAAATTAATTCTCTCTCTTTTTATTCACTTGTTCTTGTGGTGGATTTTCCATTGTGAGTGGTTGGAGAGATGATGATAGTGTTTAATATATGTTTGTGATAATGCTTGTGAGAAACAGACTAATTGTTTCATATTGTTTAATGGGGGGTAAATTTGATTCAGAGAATGAAATGATTGTCTTATCAGCCCTAGACATTTCTTTGTTTCGTGTCAGCGGTGCTGTGCAGCAGAAGCCTTCAAGGGGGTGAAATGGGTTTGTGTCGATTTGTTTGGGATGGAATGAAGGTTTGCACTGAAAATGGTGAATTTTTATGCAATTTTAATGGGTGATTCAGGACACACATTTCACAAATGATTTTTGGTTCTGATGATCTAATTTGAAATAATCTCAACGTGGGTTGGCACTTTTTCTTTCATATTTTTGTTCTCTATCTGCGAATCGGGAGGATAGAATGTGTCTTATATAATTGTGTACTCTTGGAGTCTGGGGTGCAATTGAAATTTTGAATTTATCTTCATACAATGTGCATTACAGTGTAATGAAAACAGGGCATCTAGATTCATGGTTACCGAAAAATTAATCATAATTAGACATCTTATTTTATGTTTTTTAAGCATGATAACTTTTTTTTAATTATGACATTATGATAATACTTTTTTGATTGAATCAGATGTGCGGTCTTGATACGAGGATTTTATGGTCTTCTTTTTCAGATGTAGTTCGTCAAACACTGCGAGGCTAAGGATGATTGTAAGTGTCTCGAGATATTTTTTTTCCTTCTCTCTTTCTATGTATTCTTGGGTATTTATAACTTCACTATGGATGATGATTGTAAGTGTCTCGGGATATTCTTGGGTATTTATAACTTCACTATGGAATATTTTCTCAAAAGTGGCGATCTGAAATGCTATTTCATACATTATGATAAAAGCGGAAGATCATAGGTACCTATTGAGCTCATAATTTGTCGTATCTGAACAAATTCTCTCTGCCTTGGTTAAGGAAGATCATTATTTTAGGGAACAACTCACATCTGAAGGTATTTATAAATTGTTGCTTTAAAGCTGATATGTTACAGCTCCAGATCCCTGATGGGAGAAAAAAGTAGCAATAATGTGACAGCTCCTTCACAACATATGGTCTGCACCTTTACCATGTTAAAACATTTCCCTACTTTGTGTGGATGTGGAATTTACAAACACTCCAACAGATCAACATATATTAGTATGTGGATTATGGATGAGATCCTAAATTATTAGAAGACAAAGAAGTGATTCTTCATGCATGTCATGTGTCCAGCGTATATCCCCAAATTTTGATTAAGAACACCTCCATGTTATTAATGATTTTCTTTTATTTGTTCGTTACAGTAAAATTGTGCGTCTGGCCTTAACAATAATGTTTGAAGTGATCATGTTGGTAGATGGGATGTGATTTTTAATTTTGCATTTCGCTTTGGGTTTGTGTCACGCCTATTCTTAATTTTTCATGCTTAGTTCTTCATTTATAATTTTTTTTTGATGTGACAATGAAACAGTGGTCTGAGAAGGGGTGGTCCTATGGCTAGCCTTGAGATGGTGGTGGTGGATTTGGGGGGGGGGGGGGGGTGTTGTGTGTGGCCAGGGGCGTGGTAGAGAAAGAGGCCGCGGAGGTGAAACAAATGTCTGCTGAAGCTCTTGATGCGGAGCTGGAAGAAGTACCATATATAAGCAATGTAGCAACAAGTGGAGCAGATGCAAGAGCATATGCAAGAGTTTATTTCTCAATTTACAAAATCATTCCATGATTTATCTAGATTCAAATTTATTAGATGATTTTTGCTATTGAATTTTAATGTTTGTAATTTTGAATACATTCATATATTATCTTTTATATGATATTTTGAATTTTATTGAATTATATTTTGAATTATATTTTTTTGTTTGAGAAAATATCTATTTTAAGAAATGAATGTAATCAAAATTGTATGGATAGTTTGAAATGCCTTTCAATATTTTAGTGACGGTTGAAAACTATCACTATATCAAGATTTGCTACCGTTTTCAACTGTCGTCGTATCTTTTAGTCTTTTAAACTATATTCATTTATCATGATGGTTATTAACCATCACTATAAGGTTTGTATAATGACGGTTTTTAAACGTCATTATACATATGTCAAAATGTTACTATATACATAATAAGACACCACATATAAGAGCGTATGTATAAACGTCACCAAATGTATTAGAAATGGTTTATAGCTTATGATGATGGTTATAAACGTCACCGTAATGTACTTCTCTTGTAGTGTACTCTATTATAGAAAAATAAAATTTTGAATAAAGTTGCTTAAATGGACTTGATTATTGGAAAACACATTTTTCTTACTTTTTAAAAGCAACTTTTTTTTTCTTCTAAAACGCTTTTTCTTACTGGAAAGCACATTTTTCTTATTTTTTAAAAGTAATTAAGTAATTTTTTAATTAAGTTTGCATCCTAAAATGCTTTTGATAACGCGTTTGAGTTTTTTGCTTAATAAAAAATAGAATCACCCCTAGACCCGGTTATAGTTAAGCTTTGTCACTCCTACTACATGCTTTTCCACGAAAAGATTATTAAAATAAAAATATCGTGAATGTAACATTGTCATTCATTTCACAAGGTTCAATAAACAATATTTTCTTCTTTCTTTATTAATAGAAAATGTTATGTTCATTGTCACGACAAAGATAGTTTTTATATTTAATTTGAAATGAAAAGAGAAACTCCACATGAACAATTTTATATTCACTACAAAACATACATAGTTTTAATAAATGTTTATGGAATAATTTATAGAAGATCTACTAAAAATATATATCAATATCCATCACAAATAATAGAAAACAAATAATAGAAAAAAGTGAAGCTTCAAAAATTGAACAAATAAATAAAAAATATAATTGATCACAAAAAAATATATCAATATTATTATTTGCATCACATAGAATAGAAAAAAGTGAAGCTTCAAAAATTTAGCAAATGAATATGAAAAAAATAATTGATCACAAAAATATACCACGATATCCTTTAAGTTTATATTTTATAAAAAGAATTTATAGTTTCACTTCTAAAAAATCGAGCCTCAATAGAGCAATGATTAAAAATTAAAATAAATTTAAAAAATCATTAAAACATCAAAATCAATTATTTTTCAACCCCTGAAAACCAAATACCAATATAAAGTGAAAACAAAGTTTTTCACAATTATTTTTAAAAAAGACTCACGACTCAAATCTCAATGGATGCTCATACACTCATTTTTATTTTATTTTTTTGCAACCTATTTGCACTTATCAAGAATAACACTGTATATAAAAATTAATTAGTGCAATATATATCCACTATTATAGAAAATGTAAATAAAATATATACATTTATTCCATATGAGCCAATACTTTATTTTTATAAAAGATTAATATATTTTATTATCAATAAATATTACATAAAAATCAAATGTATGCATGCTAAGAGGATGCAAACTCAACTGCATGTAACATTTTCGAATTTTAAACCAACTAATTCAATATCAATTAGGAGAACATATAAAAATAATAATGAAAAAAAAACTTTCAATTATTCATTTCCATGCATTACCCATCTATGACGTGTTGACATTTCCCTATCAACAACAACAATAAGAGGAGTTTGTGTGTGAAAGAAAAATAGAGAGAGAGGTGGGTATTCCAATGGAGAATGATATAGTGATTGTTGGAGCTGGTATTTGTGGCCTTGCAACTGCTCTTGCTCTTCACAGGTGGGTTCTTAACCTGGTTTCCTTTGTTTTGTTTTTTATTTTTTTGTTAAGTTGATATTGCTGACAATGAACATCTTGTTTTGGTGAAGAACATCATATAAACACATTCTACCCTTATCTTGCTCTTTGTTGGAAGTCTCTACTTCTCTCCTTTGTCTCTTATCAATGCATGGAATTAATTATTTATCTAATTATTGGTTCTTGTAATTCTTTTTTTTGTTTTCAAATGATTTTATCATATTCAGTTACATATATCTATTTTTTAGATTTTTTTTTTATGGGACACGAATGTATATCTACTGAATCATGCACATAATTAATCCTAAGAGAAGTTGAAAAGACATACAGTGATTGTAGCTGGAGATGGCAAGCAAGAGAAACAAAGAAGGGAATTTAATGGAAAGAGAGAAGAATTTTGAAAGTGAGAGGATGGCAAATTTGTACTGGACAAAGTTATATGAGTTAGAAAGGAGAAATTAGAGAGACAGGTTGGTGAATGTGTAATGAATGCTTTTAAAAAAAAAGAGTATTATATTTTAAATATTTACTTTTATTTAAAAAAAGAAAAAACAATACTTATGTAGACAATCCTATTTACAGACCCATATATCTTCCATGAGGTTAAGCTACACGAGATTATTCCTAAACTTTTCCTTACAAAATTTTTTTTCCACACCCAAAAGAATCAGTTTTAGGATTAATGATTAGTTTTCATGTAAAGCAATTGATATAGAGACTGACCTGCACGGAGTACTCATGTGTTTTTTTTTTTTTAAATGCGAATATATATCTTAATAGAAATTAAGGAAATATTTATTCCAATGAATTTATATATCTAAAATCAATTTGAGTCACTATATCGCATCTCATAGACCCTCTTTGGAACTGATTATCAAAATTGATTCTCAGATAATAAGATCCAAATGGGTGTATTTAAATTAAATTTTAGTTTTTGGTTTAGAATTTGGTTTTCATGTGTTAAAAGTTTGAAGCAATTTCATGAAAAAATGGTTAAACATAACTTTAATTAAAAAAACATTGGTTGATATTATGTGCAGGAAGGGCCTCAAAAGCATTGTTCTTGAAAGATCAAACGGTTTACGATCAAATGGAGGAGCACTTGAGATCCACAACAATGGATGGCGCGTTCTCGATCAGCTAGGCATAGCAACAGAGCTCCGCGAAAAAGCTGTTCGCCTAGAAGCGTATAATGCCAACCATTGCTACTAGCACTAGTTCATTTTTCATTAAGCATGTCATGGTATCTGATTTTCTTGATCACTAACCAGTTCTTCCAATTTTTCTAAATCAGTATAAATGATGTTTTGCTGGACACTGGCAAAACTGTGGAAAGGACATTAACAGGGTAAGCCTTATCAGTACTTTGAATCCATTTTTGACTCTCCTTTTTTTTTTAATTATTGAAAGAACTATATCAAAAAAGAGTTTAATTATTGAAAGAACTGTATCAAAAAGGAGTTTTGGTGCAATAAAGGTCTGTTAGAGAAACTGATGATCAACTCTCAGTTAAACACCTACCCCCGTTTGTGTAACGGAATAAGGGAGTATAAGGGCGGTATAAGGGTGGTATAGGAATAGATAAGAAAAATAGTTGTTTGTTTGAATGGTATAACTTGGTATTACTAAGCCAGTTTAAACGAGTATAAGAGAGTATAACAATTCTAAGCAACCCCTAGGATAAGCTATACTCACCTTATCTATTCCCATGGGTCCACATGTCAAATCAACTTTTTACACCTCATCATATCAAATCACCTATCAACACCTCTTATACATCAAATGTCAAATCAACTTTTTTACATTTTATTTATATTTTATTCTTTATCAAACAAACAACTCAACCTTTATTCTTACATTTTCCAATGAGAATAAAAAAAATACAACCAAACAGAAAATCTTTTATTCTTGTAGATTTGTTATTTATACTGACATAGTTATCTATCCAGAATAACTCAATTCCACTATCCAAACGGGGGCTAAAGAATCCATGTGTAGTTTGATAATGGTGCGACAAGTAGATGATCCAAAATTGTTTAAGATGAATATTCGTGATCTTTCATGTAAATCTCAATTAAAATGACAATATTTTCAATAAAATTAACTTTATCACACATACAATGCTCCCTTATCAGCCAACAAATTGTACAATTTGTACTTCGTATGATTTATTTGTATTATTTTTTTCTCCTTCAGTGAAGTATACAGTGTGTTACAATATATATGACTTTTTTTTTGTTGATATCGGAGGAACTTTCCGTGACTGACCTTACGATCAAGCTGGGAAAGCTACCTCCGCCTGTTTGCCCCGGTCCCACGGAATATATATGAGACTTATGCACTCTATTACACAGAAACTGATTTTTATACACAGGAAAGAAGAGCTTCGTTGCATGAAAAGGAAAGATCTCATCGAAGCATTGTTTAATGCCGTTCCAAGGGAGTATATCCGCTTTGGATGCCAAGTAAAGATGTTGAAAACAGACACAATGACTTCGTTTCCAGAGCTCCATTGCAGTGATGGAAGCATCATTAAAGCAAAGGTATAGTAATGAAGCAAGGCTTCCACCTCTACCTAAATTACATGTACTAAAGTCTTAATTTTGGATTGTGACAAGTGCTTATGTCATACATTTTTACATTACAGGTTCTAATAGGATGTGATGGAGTGAACTCTGTAGTTGCAAAGTCACTGAAGCTGGCAGATCCCAGATTCATGTCCATCTGCGCGACAAGAGGCCTCACAAGTTATCCTACCTGTCACGGTTTGGAGAATAGGTTTACGCGCGTGATGCGAGGCACTGTCGATTTCGGCCTACTTGCAATCACAGATAACCTAGTCCATTGGTTCATAGGTCGACCAATGCTTCCTTCAGGTGACTAACATGATATCTGATCATATTATTATTATGAGTTGGTTTTCAATGACTTTATAGCATACCACTCTGATGACCTGTACCTAGCTTCTTATCAATTTTGATGTTCTAATTTTTTTTAGTATTCCATCTATCAGGGTTGGTCAGCTTTTAATATGAGACTGACACGGGGATACCTCACGTGCTAGGCACATTAGGCATCATTGATGGGGAATAATGATCATGAATAGTATAGTGCCCGTGTGGGTATTTTTTGAGGGGAGATATTTCTGGATGGTTTGGTTCCATTTAGCGGTTGTTTAGTTCGATTCTTAAATTGTTCAATTCAATTTAAGGGTGCGTTTGGTTGCGCGATTGCGCTGCGATTGCGATTACAGGAAGCTGCGTTTGCAATCGCACAATCAAACAGTTTTGTAATCGCAGTTTTAAACCCAGCGATTGCAGGCAAATAGTACTCAAAAGCTGCGATTTCAAAAAGCTGAGAAAGTGAGCTTCCTGCAGAATCAGGTTTGTAATCGCAGATTCCTGCAGAATCAGTTTTGCAATCGCGCAACCAAACGCACCCAAGTTTTACATAAGGTGATCTTAGTTTAGTGGATATCCATGTTCAGTGTAGTTCAAAATTGTCCAATACAATTTAATGCTTGGGGAAAAGGATTATTTTTTAGTCACCTTATTTTGTTCGATCCATGAGTTCTTTAGTTTGATCATGAATGATTCATTTTAATTCGTGTAACTTGGGTGTGATTAGTCGACGTGTCCAGTCTACTGTTTGGGACCAACCAGCTCTTTTGGGATCCAGTCTCATGAATTTGTTACCTTGTACAAAGATAATTAGTCTGTCCGAGTTGTCCTTTCAAGCCTAATGACTATTTCTTGGAATGAACACTAGATAAAAGAGAACAAAATCGGGACCGGCTCCGGTCAGTGTTCGACCTCGGTCAGTTCGGTCAGTATCGAACTGCACCACGTGCAAATCGAACTGCACAACCAATTGTTGAGTATATTTTTTACTCTCTTATTGGATTCAATCAACTATTGGAGAAAATATGAATTCCTAAGTATCGTCAGTATCCAATAAGAGAGTGAAAAATATACCCAACAATTGGTTGTGCAATTCGATTTATAAGTGATGCAGTTTGATTTAAACGTGATGCAGTTCGGTACTAACCGAACTGACCGAGCTCGACACTGACCGGATCCGGTCTCAACAAAATCCCCTCAATAAGAAAGAATGGCAATCTATGCCAAACACCAATGCCCCATGTTTTTATTTATGCTAAATAAATAAGATAAAGCCACTACAATTACATTTAGAACACGCATGGATAGAAAGAATTACTCAAACGAAAAAATGATAAATACAATGATAATCCATAACTAAACATCATCAATTCTGTAATACACTTATAAATTCCTTAGTGATTTAAATGCAGATTCTGAAAACCAAGACCACCCTGAACTGATCAAGAAATCATCACTGGGTGCACTGAAGGGCTTTCCCAAGGAATTCATCGACACGGTGAAGCAATGCGACCTCGAATCCCTGTACCTCACTCAGGTAAAATATCGTGCCCCCTGGGACTTGTTCTTCACGTGCTTTCGCAATGGGACCGTCACAGTCGCAGGGGACGCAATGCACCCAATGGGACCATTCCAAGGCCAAGGAGCTGGCTCCAGCCTAGAAGACGCGATCGTGTTGGCAAGATGCATAGCGAGGGGAATGTGTGAGGCCACTAAGTGTGAAGGTGGAATTGGCGATCATCGAGATCTTCAAAGGAGGATCGAAGGGGCGTTGGGTCGGTACGTGAAGGAGAGGAGGCTGAGGATAATTAGGTGTTCTTTGCAAACATATGTTGTTGGGATGTTGTTGGAGGCTTCATCCATGGTGAAGAAGTTGTTAGTACTGGCAGTCTTCATTGTTTTCTTCAGTGGCACTTCACTAAGCCTTGCTGGATATGATTGTGGCCATCTCTGATGAGAGACCACCATGAAGATTAAATAAAAGAAAGAGCTTTGCTACACTAGCCCCATCATATAGGCCCCTTCCCAGAGGTTCTATGAGTTGTCAGAATGTCATTGACTCTCTTGTTGACTTTTACAAAATGGCATAAAAGCTAAATACTAAATGAAAATTATTGACAAGCCCCAATTTGTAAACCCCAAATAAGCCTCATGACATTGCATATGGTGATTTTCCGTTTATACCCTCAAACATTATTTCTAACATCTTTAAATGTAATTAATGCAGGTGGTTATATTTTCTTTCATTGGAACCCCGCGTGTGGAGCATTAAATATGGTGTTTTTTTCCTATTTTGACTTTATCACATTTGAATTGATCATTTTTAATCAGCTTCATCATTTTGTGGTTAATTTGCTTCTTTTTTTTTTAGACTGCAGTTTGATTTGATTTTTTGGAATTTTAAGTGACTAATCTTTTTTAACAAAAAAATTGTACAGTTTGACCACCATTGAGATGTCTGTCATCTTTAGGTGTGGTTTTTTTATATTATTTTGTTTTTCATTTGTTTCGTTTTATTTCTTCTGTTTTTTAAATGTTAATTTGATTGTTTTAGGTTGTCAAATGCGAATTTTAGCACGACATATCTGTTGTTTGGCATGTGAATCTCAGTTACATATGCATACCATGTTACAGATAATGTAACTAACTATTATTTTGATGTGTTGTATTTTTTTTGTAACTAGCTTCATCGAAATGTGAATGTAACTAACTTATCATATGGATTTTGTATTATAATCCAAGTTACATTTGCAAATGTAACTACCTTATTAACTTCAATTAATTATCACTCATGTTTTTTTGAATTTGTAGGAAATATAGTAGACTCAGTTCCATGTTCATTTGAAGGCAATCCAGGGAAGGATTTCATTATTGATGTTGAGGAGCAATGTTGAGAAGCAGTTGTGTCAAGTGTTGGAATAATTTTTGTTAACTTCAAATAATTATCACTCATGTTTTTTTAATTTTTTTCCTCTCCTTTTTTTTGGTTTCTCTATCTTTTTTTCGTGCAGCAATTGTTATTTCATTTTATACACATTAAGACATACATCCACTATAAAACATTTTAATACTGAATGACTTATTATACATCATAGAATACACATATACAACATGTTCATACACTGTAAGTTAGCTACATTGACTAATAGTTAGTTACATTTACTGCATAGGAACAACAACAACAAATAATTTAAGTGGCTAACATTGAACATAAATTAGTTACATTAGACTTAAATTAATTACATTAAGTACAACAATAACATCAAGTAACATATAACTATAACACAAAGACAAATGATGACAAACAAACATACAAAATGCTAAAATATGTTTGTTGAAGAGAATTCTTCACTGACATGATATTGCCCTCCTTGATCCAGTCAAAACACTTCAGAAATTCGGTTCTGTATAAACATTTAAGTTACATTAATATATGATCAGTTACATTTTGAACACACAGTATCAGAATTGTATATTTTAAATGTAAAATATATAATTGCAGCAAATAAAATAGTTATCAATTGCGGGACCAATAAAAACAGTCAAACTAAGGTCAAACACACTAAATCAATTGTAATGAACAATAGTTAGTTACACTGAATAATAATTAGTTATAATTTTGAATAGCTTTCATACTAATGAATACAAAAATAATTTTCATCAACGCATAAAATAGTTACATTGAAAAAATCATACGTACATTTTGTATAAGAGGAACAAAATAAAAAGTTGATGAATGAAATATAAATCACGACGTACATAGACGCAACACTATGTAAATGTATAGGATAAAGTTACATAACCAATCAAGTTATATTCTCAAAGTGACATTATCATTACACAATTCAATAAATATAGTGTAACACCTGTGCATTTTTCTCTTATTTATATATTTGATTTAAATATATAAATAGGATATTTGAATTAAAATTAGTGTGTTTTGTGTGTTTTTAAGTTTTGACCCATTTAGTGTATTCTTATGTACCCATTTCAATTTATAATTTGAAATACTAATTGTTGTGTTAAAATTTTTATATATTTTTCTTTTTAAGATCTTCAAGATCTTAAATGGTTACAATCTCATTAATATTGGAGCTCAAAAGATTAAGTTTTGAGATTTCATTGTTATTAATTTTGAGGGACCCAGTTTTGAATTGTGAATTTCTTGTAATATGTTATAGGGATCTACCTGTAATTCGGATAGGATCGATTTGTAAATATAAAAAATCCGGGGATCATTTTGTAATTTTTGTTAGGTTTAGATATCGAAATGTATGGGCGACCGTGTATTTAATCCGGGTGGCCGTGTCTATTCGGCAGAGAGAGAGAGAGAGAGAGGGGGGGGGGTTAGAGAGAGAGAAAAAAAAAGTATTTAATCTTTTTCTTTGTATCCTTTGATTTTCCTATTATTTATTAGATCAATGTTTAGGTGTTTTGATTTTTAAGATTTTAATAAAAATAGAGTTGTGATTTATTATTTAGTTTAAGGATTAAATATATTTTTATGTTATGGGATTTTTAGTTTTTGATCAAGTTAGAGTTTTAATATGTATATGTTTATGTTGTTAGATTCTTATGATTTTATAAAACCAAGGGTTTTGATCTATTATTATTTTTATTAGATCTATATTAGATATTAGATTTTTGAATCTTCATAAACTTAGGGTTTCGATTTATTATTTATTTTAAAGATTAGATTTATGATCAGATTTCTAAAATATAAGTTTTTAATAATGCTAGGGTTATGATTTATGTGTATACTTAATAAGATTTATTTATTTTCAAATTTTACTAATTAATAGGTTTTTTAAAAAAAAAGGATGTTTTATATTATTTTATGAATTTTCGTTATTTTATTATTATTTTGAATTTCTGGATTTTTGTCTTTTCTGGTTTCGTCTTTTAGTATCTGGTTTTATTGTAAATAAATTTTTGATCTTTAGGTTGTGGTATATATGGATGAGTTTTGATTGTTGGGTATAAAAATTTATACCTAATAATTATTGATAGGTAACTAGGTCTTTGGCCTAGGCTTGAATCATATGTTTTAATTAATAATTTATTTGATTTATCTAGGTTGTAATTTTTTGTTGTGGGCTTCATTCTCCGGACTTAGGGTCCATTCAAGGTGAGTAGGCCTATTGATTTATTTTATGTGAATTTTTCTCTATATCGTTGAATTTCACGTGCTAATTATATTTATGTGATATCCATGCATTTATATTATGATAATTTTGCATGATTTGGATATTTTTCATATTGATTAAATTGCATATTTTATTGAATAATGTTGGATGATTTAATTCCTTCATTATGTCATTTAAAATAGCATGAATTATGCTATTCATGTTTCAAGAGTTAACATAATAAATTTTTCGATGCTTATGTTTTGAAAATAATATTTGGATTATATTAAAGATTTTCATTTTGAGACTTTTGAAAAAATTTAGGACTAGTCGAGACAACCTAGTTCTAGGAGATTTTATCAAGATGCATATCATGACATATTTTCTTGAATAAAT
Source organism: Acorus calamus (assembly GCA_030737845.1). Taxonomy (NCBI): domain Eukaryota; kingdom Viridiplantae; phylum Streptophyta; class Magnoliopsida; order Acorales; family Acoraceae; genus Acorus; species Acorus calamus. The sequence goes on from CM060870.1 coordinate 15,854,150, forward strand.
TCCTCCGTAGTATTTCGCCTTTGGGGAGGAAGGTCTAGGACTCGAAGAGTCCCAAGATCGGTGAGGGTGTGGTAAAGCATTCCTTGCAGCGGCGGATTCTTTTGTTTGGAATCTACAGCAACCGAGGCATCCTGTGCTGATGTTCTCGTAGTGATGGCAACGGCGACCCATCAGCGTCTTCTAGATCTGACGTCTCCTCGATGGAGCTTTTTGAGCGATTTAGTCGCTTGGGGCTTGGCACACCTGTTTTGGGAAACGGTTCTTCCGATTGAGAATCATACCCGGTCATATCATTTAAGCTGCATGATTTCTATGACGTGGACAAAGGATTGGGCCACGTGATTGCATTAAAATATATTTTTTATTAAGCTCATTAATTTAAATTGATTTACTAAAGAAAATTCTTGTTTTTAATAATATTATATATATATATATATATTTATATGATTTTATCATTTAACTCTCATGATTTATATGCTGTGGGCCAAGGATTGGGCCATGTGCACATTAAAATATATTTTTTAAAAGTTCATGATTTTAAATTGATTTAATAAAATAAAAGATTTATTAAATGAAACTGATTTTCATAAAACTTTATTTTTATATGTAACTGTCATATGAGGTAATTTTTAATGGGCTTATTCACTGAGTTAATTGCTCACCCTATTCGATATGGGTTGGTTGTTTCATAACCAGGTATTGCGTATTCTGAGGATTAAGATGAAGTTTAGACTTTTCGCATCTTTCATAAATTTCTTCGACGTAGTGGTTCGAGGATAAATTATAGTTGCGATCAACTATTTAGGTTTGTTTAGTTTAGATGGCTCCCACAAGGGTGGTTTGTTATGTATTTCTTTTTCAGTATCTTGTCTCCGTAAAAACTCTAATATTTTGTAAAGTCATTGGTGATTTAAAACCGTTGGATATTATTATATTTTATTATTATCGGTTTTATTATACTTATATTATATGGGTATCATATAAGAAAAAAAAATGAGTTCAAATTTTTGTCTTGTATTTGGATTAAGTTTAGTAGCGACCCGTTTACCGTCCGATAAGCGGTTAGATAAATGTGGGGCGTTATATATAGTTCTTTCTAATAGTTAGATACATTTGCTGAAGAGTTAATACCAGTCTCTTACATTAGAAATACAATCACATCAACACAGTAGTTATAGTTAGTTACATTTTATGAACCTCATAGAACACCATTAACTATTCAAAGTTAGTTACATTAATTAGATGTTTATATTACTCATATGAACTATTAACCAAAATGGAAATACATGTAACTGAAATAAAGAAACATGTTAATATACATGCCTTGACCCTACAAAAATATAATATTGGGTGCGACATGGACTATGGTCATGATCAGTAACCATCAGTGGTATGAAGGGAAAAATAACATTGTCATTCTTAGTTACATTTGCTGACATCAAATATTAATCAGGAACGAACAACATGTAACTCAAATATGTTTACAATAAAAAAATTTTAAAATGCATTTTCAAAACAAACAAAGATAAAATGCAATCATACATTTAAGTTATGTGTTAAAAAATTAGTTACATTATGTATCGTTTCGAAAAAAACCTAGAAAAAAGAAAAATTAATCATATAATCGTCAAAAACAACCTAGACGGTTTCAAAATAACAAAAAACAACATATACGTATCCATTTTTTTCGTTGTAGTTCAAAACTCCACAACAAATAATACATTTTCAAACTAAATCTTCAAGTTTCATTGATGATTTCTTCAACATTTCACAAAAAAGGGTATTTTGGGGCTGATTTTCATTTCTAAATTTTTTTTTCTAAACCCTAGAATTGGCTGAATGTGGTTGAATGGGTGAGAGGGAAGGAGTTAGTGGAGAAAAAATGGAAAACAAGGTGAAAACGTGAAATGAAGGGTTGGGTTTAATTAGGGGTAATAATGTCTTTTACATTTTTGCTCTTTTGCACTAGTGGACTAAACAATCAATCAAACGTTTCCACATCAAGGGGCCTGTGGGAGGGGCCTATTTGCTGGGGCCTGTGTAGCAAAGCTCAATATTAAAGTACCCCTCATTAATACACACTTTCTCTATTAGGTGTTTCTAAAAACAATAATAGTGTTTTGAAAAAGAAATGAACTATTGATTATGGATGTATAAATCATTCAATTGGAATGGATCCAAAAACAAAAAAAAGAAACGTGAATTATAAATGGAAATGATTTATTGTCATCGTATAAAAAGAAATAATTTATTACTCCTCATTTCAAAACCCCTTTTTTTAAAAAAACTCTCTGTTATTTTTCAAGATCTCATGATTACATGAATATGATGTTTTTTTTTCTAGTTTTTTTTCTTTTCGAATGGATAAAAAAAGTAACTGACTTTTTTTTTTTTACAAATAACTGAAATGTAAGTCCAATTTCTGTTCTTGTTTGCAATAAAATGTAATTGACAATCAGATAAATGTAATCAAATTTTAGTAATTTGTATTTTCAGTTTGTTCAATGTTACTGCTATGCGTAATGCAACTATATTTAAATGTAACTAACTGTAAGTAAATACTGGTGTATATAAATGCTTTGTAAATATAACTAACTATTAGATGAATCTAAACTTTTTTCAGTTTTGCATGTATGCATGCCATGATTTATGATTCTTTATCATTATATATTTTTTGTTGTTATTGATATGCACAAAGTACTTAAGATCCCATCATAGTAATTATGTTATGTTAATGTAAATTTCTTTGTATTCATTTTTTAAAGTAAAATGTACTTTCAATTTTTTTCATGTTACTGTTATGCAAAATGTAGCTATCTTTGAAATGTAACAACTGAAAATAAATGCACAACAAATATAACTAACTATTTGGGTTACGTGCAGGTAGATTTTTCCTGTGGATCTTTGCAATGTCAAAACTTTGTCTACGAGCAAAATTGTTATAAAACAATTACATCTTCTGTATCAAATGTCATTCCAACACATGGCGCAATTGCTTCTGCACATTGTTGCTCAACTTCAACAATGAAATCTTTATGCAGACTACCTTTCACAGAAAATGTAACTGAGTTAATTGTATTTCCTACATTCAAATGCAAAAAAGTATCATTAAAACTAATGTAATGTTAGTAATCACTAAAAATCAGATAAACATAAGAAAATAAAAATAGAATAATATGACTCATAGTTTCACTAAGATCATATTAAGAGTCGTTCAAAATTTGAAATAAAACTTTGTTTCCCAATTATAATGTTATAAAGTTAGTTACATTTGTCTGCAGAAACATTTAATAAATTAGTTACATTCACAAAAATATAGCCAAAGTCCACAAAGGGTATAAATATGTAACTGATATTCAAATGTTAAACAACTGATATGCCATGTTCAAAACCACATTTCACATAAAAAAACCATAATTAACATATAAAATTGAAAAAAAATTGAAATAATTGAAAAAATATACAATAAACAGACACCACACTTGAATTGGCAGATATTTCAAATGATAGCCAAAAGAATTCAATTGTTATTTTTCGATTAGATAAAAAACTTATATAGTCGTCTAAAGAACAAAATCCGATTCTGAACGGCCTCAACAAAAAAAACTCTCAAATTTACCATGTAAATGAATGCACAATTCAGAAACTGAAATTCAAAAAGGAAAAAAACAGAACTAAATGCCCCCTCCACGCATGATTCCAAAGCAGCAATAATAGATGTCCCATTAATTATGTTGAAAATTAACAAACTCATTTAAGGGGTAAATTTCGTAATCCAACCTATGTCATGTCATGGGGCTTACGAGGGCCTACAAAATGGGGTTTGTCAATCATTTTCCTAAATAAAATGATATGTGGAACTTCATCTTGAGGTTTATATTATGGTGTGTACTTGGAGATCACATGAAATATAATTCTCTACATTGGTAACTCTTTTTATGCAGTGCCGGCTCTTTTGTTAGGCAGATTAGGCAATTGTCTAAGACCCCCAAATGCATCAAGGCTCCTAATTTTTATTTATTTATAAGCAGGTCCAGATACTAACCAATAATATCTTGACACATTGCCAAAAAAAATATTTTTTAAAAACAATTAATTGTAATGTTGATAAGGTTATAAAGTAACCAATAATAAATTACATTCTCCTAAAAAATAGCAAAAAGAAGTTACATGATCAATACATAATTAAATACTTTTTTGACTTCCAAAAAAAAGGGGATGTGAAATGGCAAGTCTAAAAAACTGTTGTTTCTCTTTTATTCTTCAGTCTTCACTATATTTCTTCTTTACAGCAATTTTTTTTTCTCACTCTATTTCTTCTTAATATCAAAATCTCTTTGCGCTTCCTGTTTGTTGTGGACTAAAAAAAGTTCTGTGTGGTGTAGACAACAACAAGAAACAAGGCCTTCTTCTATTTGATAATCAGATTCTATTGTATCAAATTTTCATTTTTTATTTCGTTCTAGTTATTTTACCATTTATTTTATATAGTGATTATTTTTTATATTATAATTTTAATGTCTACTAGAAATTAGCTATTTTATCAATTGAAAAAGAGATGTTTGCTAAAATTGAATATAAAAACTTAATTAGTTATTTTGCATCTCAAAAGGCTAGAAGAATGATTTTTTAGTAAAAATTAATAATTAAAATTTAAAATAAATATTATTTAATTAATAATTAAATATAAAAAATTATAGTTAAAATTGTCGCCTCAGGCCTCATAATATATCGAGTCGGCCCTGTTTTTATGATCTGGTGTCTTTAAAGAAACTATTTGGAATTCCAGGTGAACACAATCAAGACAATTTCGATGACTCTTTTTTTTCTGTTCTGGTGTGAAGGCCCGGATGAGGGCAAAATATGTATTTATGCATCATGTATAATGTCAAAAGTGTAGGCTTGTTTAGGGCAAAGCTATTCCCACTACCTAACTTATTCTTTCCCACTACCCAAAATTACCAAAATCCCATTATTTATTTTATTTTTTTTCTCCTTTTTCCACTACTTAGTTCGACAGCGTCTATTCAAAATCTTCTTCACTGGGACGACAGAGGTCCGTCGAACTGTCTAAACAAGTGTCGACAGAGACCTAGTCAAAATCTGCTTCACAGGGACGATAAAGATCCGTCAATCTGTCTGAGTAAGTGTTGACAGGGACATGTTGATCCCTTTAAAACAACACCTATATTTTAAAAATAAATTACTTATACAGTCATTTAAGTCCTTACAAAAAACAAAAATTCCATTGAAGTCATTTTAGTTCTTCTGGAAATCATTCACCTATTTTGTCATTTAAATGTAAGGTGTAAAAATGGAAAAACAAACAGTCATACAAATGAAATAAATATTAAACATTCTATATACACAAGTGGAGTATCAAGAAATATTTCATATACTTTTGACATAAGATTCAACTTGTTTAGAAAAGAAAATAATATTTCTTGTCTATATGAAATGTTTACTGTTTATTTGGTTCAAATAACTCTTTATTTGATATTTTTGTTTCTTATACTTAAATAAATATATATGTGAATGATTTTCAAAAAGATTTAAATAACTTATATGATATTTTTATATTTCGTAAGGACTTAAATGATTGTATAAGTGATTGATTGTTAGAAGAAAGTTGTTGTTTTGAAGGGTTCGACACATCCATGTCGATACTTGCTCATACAAATCAACGGATCTCTATCGTCTTAGTGAAATGCACTTCGACTAGACCTTTGTCGACACTTATTCAGACAAATCGACAGATCTTTGTCATCCCACTGAAGAAGATTTCGACTGGACGCTATCGAATTGGGTAATGGGAAAGGGAGACAATAAAATAAAATAAATAATGGTATTTTAATAATTTTGGGTATTGGAAAATATTAAGTTAGATAGTGGATATATCATTGCCCGCTTGTTTATCCTATTGCCCGTGAAACGGGCCCTGGCCCACGGGCCTATCTGACCAACAAGCCCGGGGCTAGAAACCAGGCCCGGACCATACTCACAGGCCTGGGCATGAACGGGTCCGCCAGGCTAGGCCCGGGCTTTGGGTTTATTGATAGACTAGTGGGCCCAAATTTTAAACTTTTTTTTTCAATTTTTTTATTTTTCAATTTTGAGTTATACACTTGTATATTAATGACTAAAATCACTCAAAAAAGTATTACATTTGTAAAAATGTTGTCTATTGGGTTTTTCAAAAAAAAAGGTAAAATGATCCATTATATGTTCAATAGACATCCCAACTAGGTTATAACATGTACATATGTCAATCATTTACATAACTCAACTTCAACTCAAATATTATAACCAAGAAATGTTTATTTTGTCACCCATCCATGAGGGTCTTGAGAATTGCGTGCTCGCCAAATGCTTTGCAAGTTGGAATTCTCGTTCAGATTATTATATTCCTTGCATCGCTATGTGACGCCCAGGCTTACACATGCGATATTGTCCGATATACTTGAAGACGCACGGTTTTAAAATGCATCACTTGTATAAGGTCCCTTACACAGTGGGTCGGGCTCTAGACCCTTCACAAGGACTTGTGGGCACCATGATGGTAGTTAAGCTAGATCAAGAGTCGAAGAGCCCAATAGGCCTAATGAGGGGTGAGGGCGAGATATGATTAGACCCCATGGTTTAGTCATATATCGCCTAACTAAGGGAGGATGTCTAATGCCTATATGTGTCACAGACCTTATACATATGACGCGTTTTAAAAACATGCGCCTACGTATGTACAAATTAGATAATATCACACATGTGAGCATAGGAGTTACATCTTTGATATAAGGCCTCAGATAGCTGTGTGAAGCTACCTATCGACCCGGTGGAAAGTCTTCAAAACCAGGTCAATGTAGAATTTCCCAGGCTTTACTGGAAGACCATGTAGAGGGTGTCATCCCCAACTTCGAGCAACATCTTCTATTAATCGTGCATGGTAGATGTGCTCCGTTGGGCTTATTCTTCCCTTGTAAAGTTTGTAAAGTTTAAACTTTGAAGGGGAGAACTTCAGTGGCTTCAAGGCCTTAATTATCTCCTCAGTGAAAGGGGATAGGTAGATAGCTTGTATTGCTTGCATAACCATCTCTGAGGGTGTGTGGACCTTCATCCATCTCCTTGAAGAGGTCTTCTCTCCGGTCCGAGGGAGTATGGCTTCTGTGCGCTTCCCATAGATGGTGTCAAGCGGCGTGTATGATTTTTTTTATTCAGATTTGGGATGATCCTCTATTTGAGTCGCTGTAAATTGTAAATAAGCCCCCTTTAATTTAAATGGATTTTGTTGCTAAAGGATTCATTTAGATATTCCTAATAAGTATGCCCCCCAATGAGTAAACTCACTTATTTTTTAATAAAATCTTTAATAAACATTCTTTAATAAGAATGTCTCCCATATAAATTCTTTAATAAACATATAAATTCTTTGACATATATTCTTTCTGTTACGCCCTGGGGCCGTATCAATCATAAGATATCAGGAGTCATACACGAGAGGTCAATAATGACTCTAAATAAAATGCAATCATAAAAGACAAGGATATAATAAAATATCAAGGCTACAGGGAGGTGATAGCCAATAAAAAGAAATGATGCGGAAGTATAATATACAAATAAGTCTGTAAATCAAAAATATTATTATAGACCCGAATACATGATCACTGTCCTGTGAGAGTCCAAGTCTAGTCCAAATAAAATCATAGGTGCAACACGCACGATTACTAGTACATACACAAAAAAAGATAGGATTGCTGACAGCCTCGCACTCACCAACTGAAAGGTGGGATACTCTATGCACGAACCACACTAGAGAGATGCTCTAGCTCCATGCCAACCTAGTCCCTGGTGGATAACAAAACACGAGCGGTGAGATACAAGCTCAATGAGTGGCAAGAATCCAAGCTCTATAATAATCATATGATATTAGTTCTTTTTTTTTTCCAAGGAAAAGGAATATGGAATGAAACCCAACATATATAAATATCACGTGAAGACATGACCTCACCTCACCCTAACCTCGACCCGTAGGGGGATCTCTTAGAATTCTTAGAGAAGAACCAATCGGTTAACCATAATGCATATCATTACTGGATAACACAGTACTATAAATCTAATCTCTTCGAGGTACACTACGCTACGATACCTCAATTATTTAGCAAATGTATTATACTTTGGGCATTCCCAATATAAATGTCATGTGACAACGTGACCCCAACTTACCCTCACCCTCACCCCTAGGGGGTGAAATGGAACTATTGAAAACAGAAACCAACCCGCTAATTCCCTTAACCTTCCGGTAGCCCTCTCTCGGGTAGCCCTCTTCCTAACAACCATCCATGGTAGGTCTGATGCTAAAACGGTGTTGAAATACACCTTAGGCATCCTAGGATGTGGAGGCATAGTCCAAGATAGCTTCAACACCGGGTAGCTTCAACGCGGATACGAGGTAGGGGAGAAGCATTCAACGCTCGCAATACGATCCTCAAGAATCAACTATATCTTATAGCAATTAACAATGCTAATGAATCCTCTTGAATTGCCATACAGATGCATCACTCGGACGCAAGGAAAGACATTAAGTTCTCGCACTTAACAATGAGAAGACATGACCCTAAAAATGGGTCATCCACACGCCTATTACAGATAAGCCAAGCATACTATCATAGCTATCGATTAACGAATACCGATACGATAAATGAATTCTTCTGAATTCCCATATGAGAGCATCGCATGGATGCAGAGCAGTTAAACTACTACATTGGCATAATAAAACAAAGTATGATCATGACCATGGATCACACCTCTACCTATCACAATTAGGCTTGACTAATTAAACATACACGCAATAATTACAAGAGAAGTTCTATCACAAAGGAGATACCTGGACCACACGTCCAAATAACCTATGACTAAAACATGTAAATACACACTTTATACAATCCAACATAGGTCTACTAATAAGCTAGCTTAAATGACATGAGAAATTCTATAACATAAGGGGGTACACGAACCATGTGCCCAAATAAGAAAGAAGTCAAGAACTGACTATGCATAATTAAGTCCTAAATCATTCACACAGTTTCACAATATGCACAAGATAATAGTGGAATCTAAACCATTGAAACATCAAGTGTGTATATATATAACTAAGAAAAATCATAAGATATAACTCACTAAAGACTTCAAGCAGTTCACATAAAATGAGATAAAAATAGTATAAAATGGTATGCAACATAATCCATATATTAGCATGCATTCCAGATAATATCCACAATCACCCCACGTCATCAGGTAGCCCTCTCCCATGTAGCCCTCTCCCTAGCAGCCTGTCCAAGATGATACCAATCATGGTGGCACCTCACAGGGTAGCTCCGACGCTGGGTAGCTTCAACGCACGATGACGCTGGGGTGATATACTCCACACTCGAGGGAAATCACATTGATCAACATGTACTCTATAACTAGCTACTTGGAATCCATCAGAATTCCCAACAGGTGCATCACGAGGATGTGAGGGAAGCAACTTCTTATCCACACTTATTAATATCAATTATGACCTTAAAAACTTACCATACACACATCTATCCTCAACAAACAGGGTTATTAAGTTATTATTACAAACATAAGATAATTAAGCACCCACCAATCTTATAAACATGGTGTAAAGGACAAGTAGAGGCAAGAGTTATAGCTAACTCAAAGGAGCATATAAATAAGTATGTGCAAATGATCCCTAAAATATGGTATTTAATCCTACATAACACATCCATCATCATATACTAGCAATAGAGGCTAAATAAATTCTCTATAGTACCATTACATTGCATAAAATATGCTAGAGTGCCTAACTCACGTGCTATATATTATTTCTATTGCATGGATCGGACCACTTATTCAAGGAACCTATTGCTCTCATAGATTAGATCACAACATATGAAAGGGGACTAAGACATGCTCAATGAAGTTCAAAGGACCTACACTAATAGCATGAACAATAATTATCGATGCTTATCAATTTATGGAGGGTGTGAATACTACACCTATACCATAAGTATGCAATTTGTGACTAATTGCGTGCACGTACTCTCATCTCCCCTAGTTCATATGAGTATAAATCCTCCATGTGCAACAATGACAATTATATAACTGTGTGTCAAGTTTTACAATACTTGTGAATTGGTCAAACCACTCACAGATACTTGGATTGTCACGCGTACGGTCTACGAGATCTGCAAGACACAACAATATATAGATAAACCATATGTCAAACATACTTAAATAAATGAAACATACACACAATCCCTGATGCAGGACAGTGCACGGGGTGGCACTCCCATGGCACACAATCGCATGAACAAAATATCATCTCTTAAACCCTACAACCAATGGCGCTCAAATCAAACATGATGCTTCCTGACACAAAAAGAAGCCTACTTTATGAAGATATCAACTCTTAATATTGCCTACAACATGCATAAATAACTCATTGACGTAACCATGTAATCTGCAGTGAATAGCACCAAATACACATCAAAAAATTCTAAACTAAATCATACATGTTCTCTGATATGTTGGGATCATAATCTGTGAAGACATCATAACCTAATTTAGCCTCTACAAGCCCCTAATAAAATGGTTTCAGAAACAGGTCATCTCCTACGTGAATCTGGATAGGTCATACAAATCAGGCTATAACTTACAATACCAATATTATAATGACACCAAATAAGAATCTAAGTCAACAAACTAAAACAAGTCACAAAATGAAATCAAGGATTAAATGATCTCACCATAACTCTCTTCAAGCTCTTCTCCTCCTCTCCTTCTCCTCTTTCTCTCCTTCTCTTCTCTTTTATTTTTTCTGTTCCAGCTGCTGCTGGTGACCCGACAAAACCCCCTTTTAAGTCCATGGAAAGATGTTGAGAGGAAGGAGAAATGACAATCCTACCTCTAACTTAAAAATCTGCACAGGCTTCACTAATACAGCCATAACTTCTTTAATCTAGCTTCAAATTATGCGATTCAATTTTCATTGGAAAGCCAAGAACTTATCTACAACTTTCATGTTTATGCCAATATCTAATAACCACTCTAAGTATTCCAAAATATGCGTTAAACACCGAACAGGGCTGCTGCCGGGCTTTTCCCATTCCCAGGATATAATTGGAAAAATATTCATAACTTTTGCTACATGAATCCAGATGGTCTAATTCCACTTTTATATGAAAGCTAACTCAAAATTGAACATCCCATGATAAAATCAGATTTAAACTACTTCATCTTGGGCATCAACAAAACTAAATCTAAATACCAAACGAACTGCATAATTTCCAAAAACACGTCAGAATGCGACAAAAATTTATAGGTAGGCCAATGCCAGTACCAGGAGAACAAATATGCTATCAGATTTTGAGACTGAATGCCCAAACTATCAAAATAAATAAAACACGATATTTAACCTTTAAGAAGTGACAGTCTTAACACTTTCTTGCGCTGAAAGAAGACGAGAAGATATTTTTTACTTTGTGATTGGGCATGGTTTTTTCTTCACCAAATAATGAGGCATACTTTTATATAGGGTTTCGATTGATATTGGTTTGTATAGGGTTAGATTTTTTTTAGAGTTTAGGGTTTTGAGCATTTGTGTGAATTTGTGCATGAATAATGGATTCTCATTTTTTATATATATTTATATTAAACTTATTTTATTAGAATATTTTAATTAAGGCTGTTGGTATTTCTTATTATGGTTGACATTACAAATTATGATCACATCGATAGTACATGTGTTGATACCATTACCGATATAAACCCTGGGAACATCGACAACTGCACTATCGACATAGTTACCAAATATCGACAGTCTCAATGTCATTATCATATGATCCTAAATAATGAACTAAATCTGGTATATCGACATCCTATTTGTCAGCGTTGAAGACCATCATCAAACTTGCGATTGTCGATTTTAGTAGAATAAGGTAAATCAATGTTTTTTTGACATATCCAGATCTCATTTAACACTGAGATAACCTTATTGAACGAGTATAACCGAAGGAAAAATGTAGTTGAATAACAAATACAATAGGGCATGTCTAGTCCCACCAACGTTTTTTCTTACCCCACCAATAGGCTAAAAAAAACCCGGTGTTTTGCTATCCCCACCGATCCGGCCAGTTTGACCAAATTTGGTCGCCATTTCAGGTTTTGGACGACCGGACTTAGTCATCATTTCAGATTTTGGGTGACTGGATTTGGTCGTCATTTCAGGTTTTGGGTGACCGAACCTGGTCAAACAGGATTTGTAATAAAGTTTATAATTTTTTTTCTTGAAAACATAATCTCACGACGTGTATCCTCCTTGAATCCTTCATATCACTCCAAGTCTGAGTTGTAATGTAGGGAGAATAAATCATTATTCATAAATGTAGAATATAAGAACAATTTTTTTTACATAAGTTACAGACAAATTTCAAAAGCCACATATAAAATGTGTTTGGATCAACTAGTAGGTTTTTTTGTTTTCAAACAAAGAATTATCTTAACTACGAATTCAAATGAAGTTTAAAAATGATATATATTTGTCTAATAAGATATTTTTCTATAAAAATTTGAAATAATTGAAAGTATACATACTTACATTTTTTTCAGTCCCTTAGCTATTGTTTGGATAAAAGAATAAATGTAGAATATGGTGGATAAACCCAAAAATTTATTTGTTTACAAAGAATAGTTAGATATATTTTTGAACCCTGTTCGACCAATTACGGTCGCCCAAAGCCTGAAATGACGACCAATTACGGTCGCCCAAAACCTGAAATGGCGACAAAATTCGGTCACCCAAAACCTGAAATGACGATCAATTTCGGTCGATCTGAATTGGTGGGAACAGCAAAACACCGGTTTTTTTTATGGTGGGTTAGATAAAAGACTTGGTGGGGATAGACACGCCCAATACAATAACCAATTGTCACTTATCTCATATAACTCCTTTTTTTCACCTGATTGAACTACTATCATTGAATCAACACATGCATGTACTATCTGGTTGAACTATTTAGATTGAATCTCTGAATCACCTAATACAACCAACTAAACAGTTGAGAACTGTTAATTTTGACACTTTCAATGTCGACAAATAAGAAAATTTGTGACACATGGTATCGTAGATAGCCCATTTTTTCATGTCAGAATACTTATCCCTAGCTTGTAACATCTGATTTGTGTAGTTTTAAACCAGATATCTTATCTCAAGTAGTCAAGTGATCCACCAAGTTTAAATGGAGAGAAGGCCCAAGAATTGAGTCAATTGGCCCGTTGGCCCACGGTTGAGCAGTTTGAAGGGCCTGTTTATAGGTGACCTATGAAAAGCGTTGATACACGTAGTCCGAAGTATATGATAACGTAGTATATATATTGTACTATCATAGTATATAGGGTTCTATTATAGTGTATAACCCAAATTTTTTTTCATTTTTTCACCATGAAAAAAAATACGCTAATGTATCTCAGTATATACTTAATTTCATATAACAACATGCACTTCAGAGGGTCAATGTATGATTTAAAAAAAAAAAAAAATGAGATGCACAGCAATTGAGGCTGTAATGGGGAGCAATATATACTGAGATCATGGTAAGACGAAATTTATTAGCATATACTAAGATGCATTACTGTATTTTTTTTATGGTGAAAAATTGAAAAAAAAATTGAATCATATGCTATGATAGAACTTCATACACTATGATAATGCATTCAGTATATACTATGTTATTATAATATATAGGGTTATAAAATGGACGGCCCATGAAGGGGGGGGCATCGACCTGTTTGACTAAAAAAAGTTGAAAGAAAACCTGAGGTGTCAAATGAAGAGATGGTAAGATGAAATAAGGGAACTTAATGCATCCTATGTATTATCCAAAGGAGAGAGGCTGGAAGGCTTGCAAGGAGAGAATAGCCACTAATAGCCTGAAAGTGAGAGACCCTCACCTCACATTTTCACCACCACTAAGGTTTCATAAATCTCTTCCATTTCGACCTGTAATATCCATACCTTTTATGTCCCTGTGTATCTTGCCTCTTCAAAAATAAGAGATTGAGAATTGAAATACGTTATTGTTTTAAGTGATATCTACATTCAAAAGATGAAAAATATTTTAGAAATTATTAACATCTAACAATAAATAAGTAAATAATAAAATATCTTGATAATTTCTCACGAGTTTTTTTAATTCTACTTGATATATTATAGATTTTGTGAATGATTGGTGGATCCTATGTTATTAATTTAAGAGAATGTAATATCTAAACGTGAAACTCCAATTGTATTATTAATTCATAACAAATTCTTTTTAGATCTTAAATTTACCAACAATTAAATTATTCATAAAAGTTTTTAAAATTCATTGGAGTGATCAATATCTCATTAGAAAGCGCTTTTCAATGTATACATATGATTGTGAATTAGAATTTTCCCAAAAATGATTATTTTATGATGAAAAATGAGATAAAACGTTACAACAAATATTTGATCCGAAAATAAATTCTACATAAGATAAAAACTTTTTTAAAAATTAATATCAAATGAATATAAATATAAAATGATTTTTACTATATTTTGTAAAATAAAATCTAGTATGTATTGGATAAGATTTGTTAATAAATTATATAAATAATAAAAAATACTCTTCTTTTTTCTTTTTTGTTTTTTTTTTTAGGAAGGGTAGTCATAATTGTTATCCCAATTTACAAAATAGGGATAAAAATTGGGATAAAATATGTTTCACTTTTTACTGAGAATAAATTATCCCTATTTTTTATTTTAAAATGTGGACAATTGTTCATGTTTTATCTTTTTTTTAATGTCATATGGAATAATAAGTGATTTAATCTAATTTTTTTGTTATCACAACTCTTTATCTCGATGCCAAACTAGGCCCATAGGTGTTTGTACCTAACTTTTTGGTTGATATGTAGACCTAATGGACCATTTGGAGCAGCTCAAATCGTGTCCTGTGAAAAGGAAGTGAAAGTAGTTGGGGATTTTTGGCTGCAAAAGGGACACGTAGACAAACCATGGTTGGGACCAAATGCTTTTTTTCAATTCTCATATATTTCATTGCACCTCAACTTTATAATAAGAGGGAATTTGTGTGAAAGAGAGGGAGACAGGTGGGTTTTCCAATGGAGAATGGTATAGTGATTGTTGGAGCTGGTATTTGTGGCCTTGCAACTGCTCTTGCACTTCACAGGTGAGTTCTTAACTTGGTTTCCTTTGTTTTTTTTATATAATAATTAGTTGATATTGCTGAGAATGAACATCTTGTTTTGGTGAAGTACATTGTGGTTATAAACACATTCTACCCTTCTCTTGCTCTGGTTGGAAGTCTCTACCTCTCTTCTTGGAATTAATTGGTTATCTAATTATGGGTTCTTGTAATTCTTCTTCTTCTTTTTTCCTTCAAATGATCATATCATTCATATGCAGCTACTCATTATCTATTTTTTAAGATATTCCTCTTCTTTTTTTACGGGACATGAATGTATATCTCTACTGAATCATACACACAATTAATCCTAAGAGAAGTTGAAAAGATATACAGTGATTGTAGTTGGAGATTGCAAGCAAGAGAAACTTAGAGACAGGTTGGTAAATGTGTAATTAATGCTTTTAAAAAAGAGTACTATTTTTTAAAATATTTAATTTATTTTAAAAAAAAGAAAAAACAATACTTGTGCAGACAATCCCATATTTCTTCTATGAGGTACATGTTTTACTAAATGAAACATATAATTTTTCTTTTTTTTTATCAAATGAGTTTCATACGATTCATTGGACTATATATTTTATTTTTAAAATATATTTAAAAAAATCAAAACATGTGGAGACTGCATGTGAGGTTGCACAAGAGATTATTCCTAACATTTTCCTTACTAATAAGTTTTCCTTTTTCTCATAAGATTCAGTTTTGCGATTGATTATTAGTTTTCATGTTAAATAATTGATATGGAGACACAGCCATCATCCTGATATTTTTCACGAATCAATAGCATCGATCTCCCATCCTTGAAGATTGATCAGATCAGCAGAAGAGCGTCATCGTACGCTACATCGATGTGCTAAAAGACAGAAAAAGTTTTATGAAAAAATTGCTTACATGTAATCTTTATGTAAAAAAACGGGTTGAAAGCAACTTTTATGTAAAAACTATCTTTGAAAATTAATTTAAGCATAGCTTGGTTTCCACCAAACTCTTTCTCAAGCGCGCGGTTCATTAATTTACAAGTTTGTGGCTACTAATGGCCGTTTTCATAATAACACATTATAAAACTATGTGTAGGAAGGGCCTCAAAAGCATTGTTCTTGAAAGATCGAATGGTTTACGATCAGATGGAGGAGCACTTGAGATCCACAACAATGGATGGCACGTTCTCGATCAGCTTGGCATAGCAACAGAGCTTCGTGAAAAAGCTATTCGCCTAGAAGCGTATAATGCCAACCATTGCTACTAGCACTAGTTCATTTTTCATTAAGCATGTCATGATATCTGATTTTCTTGATCACTAACCAGTTCTTCCAATTTTTCTTAATCAGTATAAATGATGTTTTGCTAGACACTGGTAAAACCGTGGAAAGGACATTAACAGGGTAAGCCTTATCAGTACTTATGAGATGAATTGTTGAATCCATTTTTGACTCTCCTCTGTTCTTAGATTAAATCATTCATGCATAATTGCTCAAACAAATTTTTCATTTTATTGCGTCAGTTGTGAAAGAATGTATCAAAATGTCACAAAACATAAGTTGTTGAATATTAAAGGCATTGTTTCCCCTTGAACTATTTATCTATCAAGGAATTTTTATGCAATAAAGGTCTGTGAGTAATTGATGAGATTAATGTGTTGTTTTATAATGGTGCGACACATAGATGATCCAAAATTGTTTAAGATGAACATTCATGATATTTTAAGTAAATCTCAATTAAATGACAATTTTTTCAATTAAATTTTATCACTCATAGAATAATCCCTTATCAGCCAAAAAATTGAATAATTTGCATTTCTTACAGAGAATCCAGACTCATTGAAAATATTTAGTTAGACCATACTAATTTCTTATGATTTCTATGTTTGTATTATTTTTTATTTTCAATCATTGAAATATATAATCTGTCTCAATATGAAACCGGTGCACTCTATTACACATAATCCGATTTTTATATGCAGGAAAGAAGAGCTTCGTTGCATGAAACGGAAAGATCTCATCGAAGCCTTGTTTAATGCCATTCCAAGGGAGTATATCTGCTTCGGATGCCAAGTAAAGATGTTGAAAACAGATGCAATGACTTCATTTCCAGAGCTCCATTGCAGTGATGGAAGCATCATTAAAGCAAAGGTATAATAAATAATCAAGGCTTCCACCTCTACCTAAAGTCTTATGTTTAGATTGTAAAAATAGCTCATATCATATATATTTTTACATAACAGATACTAATAGGGTGTGATGGAGTGAACTCTGTAATTGCAAAATCACTGAAGCTGGCGAATCCCAGATTCATGTCAATTTGCGCGACGAGAGGCCTCACAAGTTATCCTAACAGTCACGGTTTGGAGAACAAGTTTACGCGTGTGATGCTAGGCACCGTCGATTTCGGGCTTCTTACAATCACAGATAACCTGGTCCATTGGTTCATAGGTCGACCAATGCTTCCTACAGGTGACTAACTTGATATGTCATCTTATAATATTTTTAGTTGGTTTTCAATGACTTTATAGCAGATCCCACTCTTGCCCTGCACCCACTAACTTGCAAGCTGCTTGTCAATTTGGGGTTCTGATTTGATTAGCATTGGATCTAGTAGAGTTTATTAGTTTTCCAACGTGAGAATGACATGTGGACACCTCACTTGTTAGGCAGATTAGGCATTCTCGAATGGGAGATATTGGTCATGAATAGTATAGTTCCCAAGTGAAGTATTTTTTGAGGGGAGATACACCTGGATGGTTCGGTTTCATTAGGATGTTGTTCAGTTCAATTCATGAATCCATGCTCACTTTAGTATGAAAGTTGTTCAGTTCAATTCAATGCTTGAAAAAATAATGATTTCTTGTCATTTTATTTGGTTTGATGCATGATTTGTTCAGCTTGAATCATGAAAGTTTTTTATTCATAAAACTTGCACATGAGTTGTTCATGTGTCATTTCGCTATCAACTCTTGGAATGAATATTAGATGAAAGAGAACAAACTCCACTCAGTAAAAAATACTAGTAATCTATGCCAAACATCAATCTCCCATGTCTTATTTATGTTAAATACATCAGATCTCCCATGTCTTATTTATGTTAAATACATCAGTAAGATAAGCCACTAAAACCAAATTTAGAACATGCATGGATAAGAAAAATAAATATAGCACTCAAGAGAAAATTATGATAGAATGATAACCCATATCTACACATCATCGATGTTTTTTTTTAGCGAATTGTGGGCATTTTCCATTTCAAAAAAATTTCAAAATAGGCATTGTGTGAATTAGAGATGAGAAAGAATAGATTAAAGAAAAATACAAGAAAAGATAGAGACAAAGGAGAGATGTAAAAAAGGTTTATACACATCATCAATGTTGTAACACTTATGATCAACCATATGAAATTTTCAAGGATTTAAATGCAGATTCTGAAAGCCAAAACCACCCTGAACTTATCAAGAAATCTTCACTGGATGCACTGAAGGGCTTCCCCCAGGAATTAATTGATACGGTGAAGCAATGCGACCTCGATTCCCTCTATCTGACTCAGGTAAAATATCGCGCCCCCTGGGACCTGTTCTTCACTGGCTTTCGCAATGGGACCATCACAGTCGCAGGGGACGCAATGCACGCAATGGGTCCATTCCAAGGCCAAGGAGCTGGCTCCAGCCTAGAAGACGCGATCGTGCTAGCGAGATGCATAGCGAGGGAAATGTGCAAGGCCACCAAGCCCGAAGGTGGAATTGGCGATCATCGCGAGCTTCAACAGAGGATCGAAGGGGCGATGGATCGATACATGAAGGAGAGGAGGCTGAGGATAATTAGGTGTTCTCTGCAGACATATGTTGTTGGAATGTTGTTGGGGGCTTCATCAATGGTTAAGAAGTTGTTAGTCCTGGCAGTCTACATTATTTTCTTCGGTGGCACTTCACTAAGCCTTGCTAGATTTGATTGCGGTCACCTATGAGAGACCAATTAAGAGATTAAATAAATTGAAATGTGGAGCTTCATTGTTAGATTATTGATTCTAACATTCATCTAGAGGTTTATATTATGGTGTGCGCTTGTAGATTGTATGAAACGTAATTCTCTACATTAGTAAATCTTTTGTTAATGATCTGATTATTTAATTTCAAAGAAGCTAAAAAAAAAAGCCAACTGTTTATTGCATGCACATCTGTATTTCTAGATTGGAAAACCAATAGATTAAAAAAAGTAGGCAATAACAACCAGAAAGGATATCAGAAAAAAAAATGACTTTCCACATTGATGGACTGATGTAGCAACATGTTTCAATTTCTATACCACAGAAAACAGCCTCATTTTCCATTTCAGAACAATAAATACATCTAGTGTAACGCCTCACATTTATCTAACCGTTTATAGGACGATAAATGGGTCGCTACTAAACTACATCCAAATATAAGACCAAAATTTAGACCTTTTTTTTCTATTTGTACCAATATAATATAAATATAATAATCAAAATATAAATAAAGAATATTAAAATAATAAAACTTATGATAATAAAACATAAATAATATCCAATGGTTTTAAATCACCAATGGTCTTACAAAATATTAGAGTCTAACGGAAACAAAATATTAGAATGGAAAGACATATTAAACCATCCATGTGGGAGCCATCTAAACTAAATTAAATCCAAATAGTTGACCACGACTATTATTTATTCTCCAATACTGCTACCTTGACGAGATCTCTGAAACGTATGAAAAATTCAAGCTTTGTCTTGGTCCTCAAAAGATAAGCTATCTGGTTATGAAACAACCAGCCATTTGGAATAGGGTGAGTGATTAACTCAATGATTAAGTCCACTGAGAACTTACCTCACGTGGCAATATATATAAAAATAAAGTTTTATAAAAATCAGAATTTCATTTAATAAATATTTTATTTTACTAAATCAATTTAAAATCATGAACTTTTAAAAAAATATTTTAATGCGCACGTGACCCAATCCTTGGCTCACATTAGAGAAATCATGAGAATTAAATGATACCATTATATATATATATATATATATATATATATATATATATAACAAGAATTTTATTTAATAAATCAATTTAAATTCATGAGTTTAATAAAATATAATTTTAATGCAATCACATGACCCAATCCTCGGTCCACGTCATAGAAATCATGCAACTTAAATGATATGACTAGGTAGGGTTCTCAATCGGAAGAACTGTTCCCAAAACAGGTGTGTCAAGCCACAAGCGACTAAATCGCTCAAAAAACTCCCTCAAGGAGACGTCGGATCTAGAAGACGCTGATAGGTCGCCACTGCCATCACTACGAAAACACCAGCACAGGATGCCCCGGTTGCTGTAGACTCCACACAAAGGAATCCGCTGCTGCAAGGAATGCTTTATCACACCCCACACCGATCTTGGGACTCCTCGAGTCCCAGATTTTCCTCCCCAAAGGCGAAATATGACAGGGGTTTTATTCCAGAAATGTGTCATGATATGCATCTTGCTCATAGGACTAGATTGTCTCCAATACTCCTAAATTTTCCAAAAATCTCAAAAGTACCAAAATCCTTAATTCAAATAATTATCTACAAAAAATATAAGCATCGATACATGAGTTTTATTCATTCTTGAAACACGAATAATATAATTCATGTAATATTAATTATCATCATAAAGAAATGAAATCATGTAATTTTATTCAATAATAAAATGCAATTTGATCAAATATGAAAAATATCCAAATCATGTACATAATATCACACAAATATGATTAGCATGTGAAATTCAACAATATAGAGCAAAAGCTCACATGAAATAAATCAATAGGCCTATTCACCTCGAATGGACCCTAGGTCCGGAGAATGAAGCCCACAACAAAAATTACAATCTAGATAAATCAAATAAATTATTAATTAAAACTTAATTCAAGCCTAGGCAAAAGACATAGTTTCCATAATTATCATTAACAGGTATAAATCATTATACTCAACCATCTAAATCTATCTCATATGGATCCTAGAAAAGAAAATATAAAACAACCTAAGAATAAGGTCAAAACCTATTTACCATATAACCAGACACTAAAAGAAAAAATCAGAAAAGACAAAATCCAGAAATTTCAAAATAATAATAAAAAATGAAAATTAATAAAATAATATTAAAATAAACTTTTTTTTTACAAAATAAACTATTAATCGATAAAAGTTGAAAATAAATAAAACATATCATCTTATGTATATGTATAAATCATAAACCTAGGTTTATATAAAAAAAAATTTCAATTTTAATAATCTAACACAGATATAATCTTTAAAATAAATAATAAATAAATAAAAACCCTAGGTTTATAAAAAAAACTCAAAATCCAAAACATAAACATATATCAAATAAATCAAAACCTTAGTTTTTATAAAATCATAAGAATCTAACAACATGAACATAGTTATATCAAAAACTCAAAATCCCATAACATAAAAAATATTTTTAATCTTTAAAATAAATAAAAAAACCCTAATTTTATTAAAAACTCAAAAATCCAAATACTTGAACATGGATCTAATAAATGAGAAGAAAATAAAATAATATAAAAACTAGAAAGAAAATATTAAATACCCTTTTTCTCTCTCTCTCCCTCGGTTCCTCCCACACTTCCTCGCCGACTATCTCCCCCTCTCTCTCTCTCTCATACACACACATATAATTAGGCGAAACCTAACAAAAATTATGAAAGGCCCCTAAATTATTTTAGATTTACAAATAGGTTCTTATCCAAATTAAAGATAGATCCCTGTAGCATATTACAAGAAATTCACAATTCAAAACTGGGTCACTCAAAATAAATAACAATAAAATCTCAAAACTTAATATTTTGAGCTCCAATGTTAATGAGATTATAACCATTTAAGATCTTGAAGATCTTAAAAAGAAAAAAATATATATATAAATTTCAACATAACCATTAGTATTTAAAATTATAAACTGAAATGAGCCCATAAGGATACACTAAATGGGTTAAAAATTAAAAACACACAAAATACATTAATTTTAATTCAAATATCTTATTTATGTATTTAAATCAAATATATAGATAACAGAAAATGCACAGGTGTTACATACTTCACCCCTTTAGGAATTTAGTCCTCTAAATTCAAGGGAAAACAATGATAAAAGATATATGGCATCCAATGATAACAATCATTAAACCAATAGTTGTAAGAGTAATCTTATAATTTTAACTAATAACAACATTAATACAATCATTTTACTAGTAGGGTTACACGTCCGTGTAATACCAAACAAGCACAATAATATAGAAAATGGTATAAGAATCCAATTTATACCCCACAAACAATCAAACAAATGTACATTCATACAATAATTGTATAAGTCAGCTTACATATCTGACTCATACTTAACAACTCAATAATGTGAAAAATGGTATAAGATTCTAACTTGTACCCCACAAATAATATTCAATCAAATGCAAAAGCAAAATTATCAATGCTTTGCATCGAAATTCCAACAAATATCAATACAAGTGACATACAATCATACAACAAAATAACCATATAAATCAGATCCACAATTCTTTCGCTACGCCACTCTGCTAGTGACCCAAATCTCAGGTGGATGAATTTATACATCACAAACAATGACAAAAATCATTTACAATAATTAAATGTATAGTTCAAATCCACTCATGCTTCACATCATAGGTGTTATAATTCATACAGCATAAGCAATGGCAAACAACACAATAAAAATATACAAGTCACGCTCACCCATGTCTCATACCATAGGTGATTCGATTTGTACGGAACAAGCAAAGACATAACAAGCAACAAATTGCATAAGTCAGCCCACCTACGTCCCATACCATAGGCGATCCAACTAATACAATACAAACATTGACAATCTATAGCAAAAAGAATCAACATCAAACAATTTCATACATAACTGTACAAATTAGGCTCATCTACGTCCCATACCATAAATGATTCAACTTGTACTGTCAATATAGGGGCAATAATAATGACAACAAGATGATACTAAAGATATTTATAATTTTTAGAATTTATATATATAAGAAATTCATCTGCTGACATGGACATTCACGGATTGATCGAACCATGCATGCCACTATACAAAACGTGAAAAAAAACATCCTAATAAAATTGTGAATACACGCCACATTGAACAACCTAAAAATATCGGTGGTTAAGGTATGCCTCTTATGTGAGCATGCTTCGACGTATATTTAGTATGAGCGATCATCCACCATATAGTGTTACATAGAATAGCATCTAATAACAATTCAAATCTTATATGCGTCAATCCTAATTAGCTCAACTCATCCTAGGCTTCAAAGGAATGACTCTCGTACTGGCTTATCTCGAGGCTCTAACAAAAAAATAATAATTTACAATGAACCAAAATAACTAAGCTCTATAAGATAGGGTATCCAAAAAAAATCAGGTGGGATATCCTAAGATCCAATAATGTAATCGAAACTCTTAAAGATAAAATTAAATCTATACGCGTTCTAAATGCATATAAATCTGCATTTACAAGATGCAACGTAATATCGATATCATAGCATAATGTAGAAAAATATTTAACACATTAAAATGTTATATATAAAAATAAAACCTTCATGATAAACAAGTATAAATAATGTTTTAAAAGAATTTAAAGCTCATTCTATTTAATATATATAGCATAATAAATTTGTAAGTCATGTAAAATATATATAGAGTTACATTGTAATAAATTAATGTAACAAATATGTAGAGAGTTTAATTAGGAAAGATCTAGTAATTTCTTTATTTTTGAATTATTAAGATTTAAATATATCGATATGATTTTCTTAAATTTGTCTTGGAAAACATAAAATATAATTACAATTTATATAAATCTCATTTGAAACCTTTCATTTAAATAAACAAACATAAGTAACAGCTAAATTTATCGCAAGGTAAAAACATATTTGTATATAAAAATATGGGTCACTTCACCTTTAATAAGAAATTAATAGATTTAGGCTCAAGGGTATCCAAAATAATCAAATAAATTTTTTTTTAATATATAGACTAATATAATCTCTTTAGGATGATCAAACTAAAGTCCTAAACTTCACAGGCTAACTAAGCTTAGGCTTATAGAAAATCAAGAATAAGATCACTAGAAAACACGATGTCACGATCAGGAGAAAAGGCAATTCATCTGGAAATATTCAGGAAATCCAAAAGCAATAGGAGTTACACTAACTTAGGCCTTCAAATCGATAGTATCCACAATAATGGCTAGATATCGATCACACCCCTTACCTCTAAGCATGAAGAGAAAAGACGAATATGATCGGATATGATCCACCGAAACCCCCAAAGCGGAACTATTGTCAACCGGGAATACGAAAGGTCACAACTTTTGAAAAATAATCAACACTTGCATGGAAGGCTAACAACCAATCCATGCCAAAGATAACATCAAAACCAAAAATATTGAGAATGTAGAGATTAGTAGACATCTAATCCCCATTGATCTAAACCAAGCAAGAGGGAAAGCAAACCATGGTGACAGCTTCTTCACCAATGACAATTGTTATGTGAAGTGTAGATATCGAGATTGTAAACTTTTTTACTAAGAGTTTCACAAATCCGATAAAGAGAATGAATGTGCGGAACCCCGAAAAGAACATACACTGAATGACCAGAATAGAGACAATACTACCATCCCTTACTATCATGAAAAAAAATCCAAAATGATATGACAAACGTCACAAATAATAATAAAAAAAATTTCTAAACGCAAACCCTAACCTAGGCTCCAACAGGACATGGCTCTGATATCATCTGTAACGCCCTACATTTACCTAACCACTTATAGGACGGTAAATGGGTCACTACTAAACTAAATCCAAATACAAGACCAAAATTTAGACCCCTTTTTTTTAAATTTGTACCAATATAATATAAATATAATTATCAAAATATAAATAAAGGATATTAAAATAATAAAACTTATGATAATAAAACATAAATAATATCCAATGGTTTTAAATCACCAATGGACTTACAAAATATCAGAGTCTGATGGAAACTAAATATTAGAATGGAAAGACATACTAAACCACCCCTGTGGGAGCCATCTAAACTAAATTAAATCCAAATAGTTGTCCGTGACTGTTATTTATCCTCCAATATTGCTACCTCGATGAGATCTCTGAAGCGTATGAAAAGTTCAAGTTTTGTCTTGGTCCTCATAATGTAAGCTACCTGATTATGAAACAACCAGCCATTTGGAATAGGGTGAGTGATTAACTCAGTGATTAAGCCCACTGACAAATTACCTCATGTGACAGTATATATAAAAATAAAGTTTTATAAAAATTAGAATTTCATTTAATAAATATTTTATTTTATTAAATAAATTTAAAATCATGAACTTTTAAAAGAATATTTTAATGCGCACGTGGCCCAATCCTTGGCCCACATTAGAGAAATCATGAGAGTTAAATGATACTATCATATATATATATATATGGACGTGATTACGTGCGGCGAACGGCGGGTGCGGCAGCGATCACGGGTCTATCGCATCGGACAGTCGGGTGCGATTCACGTCGACCGTTGGATGCGATGGACCCGCGATCGGACGACCCACGTCGCGGCCGCACCTGCTGTTCGCCGCACGTAATAATTTTCATATATATATATATATATATATATATATATATATATATATATATATATATAATATATATATATATATAAACAAGAATTTTTTCTTTAATAAATCAATTTAAATTCATGAGCTTAATAAAATATAATTTTAATGCAATCATGTGGCCCACGTGATTCACGTCGGGTGCGATTCACGTCGACCGTTGGATGCGATGGACTCGCGATCGGACGACCCACGTCGCGGCCGCACCTGCCGTTCGCCGCACGTAATAATTTTCATATATATATATATATATAACAAGAATTTTTTCTTTAATAAATCAACTTAAATTCATGAGCTTAATAAAATATAATTTTAATGCAATCATGTGGCCCAATCCTTGGTCCACGTCATAGAAATCATGTAGCTTAAATGATATGACCGGGTAGGATTCTCAATCGGAAGACAAGCGATTAAATCGCTCAAAAAGCTCCCTCAATGAGACGTTGGATCTAGAAGACACTGATGGGTCGCCGCTGCCATCACTAAGAGAACATCAGCACAGGATGCCCCGGTTGCTGCAGACTCTAAACAAAGGAATCTGCCGCTGCAAGGAATGCTTTACCACACCCCTCACCGATCTTGGGACTCCTCGAGTCCTAGACCTTCCTCCCCAAAGGCGGAATACGACGGGGGGTTTTATTCCAGAAATGTGTGATGATATGCATCTTGATAAAAAAAATTTATAGGACTAGGTTCCAATGGTCCTAAATTTTTTAAAAATTTCAAAAGTACCAAAATCCTTAATTCAAATAATTATCTAAAAATAAATATAAGCATCGATATATGAGTTTTATTCATTCTTGAAAACATGAATAGCATAATTCATGCTATATTAATTGTCATCATAAAGAAATGAAATCATGCAATTTTATTCAATAATAAAATGTAATTTGATCAAATATGAAAAACATCCAAATCATGTACATAATATCACACAAATATGATTAGCATGTGAAATTCAACAATATAGAGCAAAAGTTCACATGAAATAAATCGATAGGCCTATTCACCTCGAATGGACCCCAGATCTGGATAATGAAGCCCATAACAAAAATTATAACCTAAATAAATCAAATAAATTATTAATTAAAACTTAATTCAAGCCTAGGCGAAAGACATAGTTTCCACAATCATCATTAACAGGTATAAATCATTATACCCAACCATCTAAATCTATCTCATATGGATCCTACAAAAGAAAATATAAAACAACCTAAGAAGAAGGTCAAAACCTATTTACCATATAACCAGAAACTAAAAGAAAAAATCAGAAAAAACAAAATCCAGATATTTCAAAATAATAATAAAATAAAAAAATTAATAAAATAATATGAAAATAAACATTTTTTTCTACAAAATAAACTATTAATCGATAAAAGTTGAAAATAAATAAAACATATCATTTTATGTATATGTATAAATCAGAAACCTAGTTTTATATAAAAAAAAATCAATTTTAATAATCTAACATAGATATAATCTTTAAAATAAATAATAAATAAATAAAAACATTAGGTTTATCAAAAAAAACTCAAAATCCGAAACATAAACATATATCCAATAAGTCAAAACCTTAGTTTTTATAAAATCATAAGAATCTAACAACATAAACATAATTATATCAAAAACTCAAAATCCCATAAAATAAAAAATATTTTTAATCTTTAAAATAAATTAAAAAAACCCTAATTTTATTAAAAACCTAAAAATCCAAATACTTGAACATGGATCTCATAAATGAGAAGAAAATAAAATAATATAAAAACTAGAGAAAAAAAATAATTAAATACCTCTTTTTTTTCTCTCTCCCTCGGTTCCTCCCACACTTCCCCCCCCCCCCTCTCTCTCTCTCATACACACACATAATTAGGCGAAACCGAACGAAAATTATAAAAAAGCCCCTAAAGTATTTCAGATTTACAAATAGGTCCCTATCCGAATTACAGATAGGTTCCTGTAGCATATTACAATAAATTCACAATTCAAAACTGGGTCCCTCAAAATAAATAACAATGAAATCTCAAAACTTAATCTTTTGAGCTCCAAAGTTAATGAGATTATAACCATTTAAGATCTTAAAGATCTTCAAAAGAAAAAATATATATAAAAATTTTAACATAACAATTAGTATTTTAAAATTACAAACTGAAATGGACTCATAAGGATACACTAAATGGGCCAAAAATTAAAAGCACACAAAATACATTAATTTTAATTCAAATATCTTATTTATATATTTAAATCAAATATATAAATAACAGAAAATGCACAGATGTTACATCTAGTCATAGGAATATTAACACTGATTTTCCTTCACATTAAGGTGTTTATACAATCATTATAGATGTTTCCGTCAGTTAGACCATTTTTAAACTATTAGAGGCATTTGATTTCGCTCCCTCATTTAATTATGCTTTCGCTCAAAATACATTTCCATGCATCATTTGTTTTCATTTCCTACAGGGTTCTAATATCCATGAACTTCTAATATCCAAGAATGGAATCAAGTGCTTACATGTTTGGCAGTTGCCTCATCATTAATCTACTCTACTACTCTCATTGAAGTGGGTGTCCTTGAACAAATCCACGAGCCCCTGTAGTTGTCCAAGCGATAATTATTATTTCTTTTCATAAATTTTTTACTCAAGGGGTGTTTTGAATTTATATGTGTATTTATATGGGGGTGGGTATATGGATATATGGAAAAGTCAAGAGGTTATGTAATCGGGGTTATATGGATGTTTCCTGTTTTTAAATATCCCTTTCATCACCTATCAGCATAACAATGGCCATTCGAACGGCTTTTGTGATCCACTCGAATGGTCTGAAGCCCTTTTTTCACTTTCAACCCAACCAAACCCCATTTTCACCCGAAGTTGAAAACATATTTGTTCCATTGATGTTGAGAGAATTTCATCCCGCAAGGTTTTCTTAAAAAAAAAAACTTATTTTATCTTTCAATCAGGAGGATTAGAAGACGTATCTTGCATTGTTCTTCGTATTGGGTATGATGTTCTTCCTTTTCCAAGATCAATCCAAATCTTATATGATTTAATTGATCCATATCAATTACAATTTGTTGTGTATGTGTATGTATTTCATTATTTTGCAGATTTTCCCCATTACCCTAGGTTTCCCGTCAAACCCTAGGTCACCCTTGAATCCCCAAATCTTACACATCATGAATCTATTGAAGATGTTTCTATCTTTTGATTTTTTAATCTTTGGTGAGGGTGAAAGACCCAATTA
Organism: Acorus calamus; assembly: GCA_030737845.1. Classification (NCBI taxonomy): domain Eukaryota; kingdom Viridiplantae; phylum Streptophyta; class Magnoliopsida; order Acorales; family Acoraceae; genus Acorus; species Acorus calamus. The sequence goes on from CM060870.1 coordinate 15,883,373, forward strand.
CAAAATCTATAGCTCAATACTTCTAGGCTGCAACATTGACCTTCAAAGAAAAACCTTCTCCAGTTTGATAAATGTGAAGATAAGGTTCTTGTTGATAGAAAAGCCAAGAATCTACACAAGAGAACCTTCTCCGGTCACCCCATTCTTCTTGAGCGACAAATAACCATTGATTATTTTAGAGACATGCCATATTTCGAAGTACTAAAAAAGTTTCATTCTCATCAATGGTTCAAAATCACTCATTTAAGAGGTGAATCATATCTAAGATTTGTTCGTTAGTTTTATTTCAATATTCATGACTTCTATAAAAAAAATATATCTTTAATACATTCATTTGGGGTGTTGAAATTGCAGTATCCGCAGACACCCTTATACAATTCCTCAGTGTGCCTCGTCTACCTAAAGCTGAAATTATTGGGCCTATGATGTTTCCAAACTAACTCTATATCAAGAGTTGTGTGGTATACCATTCTAAAACGAGTTAGTCCTCCTGTCGCAATATATTCATTACATAATAAACATTTAATCATATTTTTATGGGCTAGATTAGCATATTGTCCATATTTCTAAATGGGTCTATATTGTTGGAAAATAAAGCTATTAGGCCCCGTTTGGTTCGTGTTAATCTGGGATGGAATTTGATTCCATGTGAAATTAACAAGAAATTGTGTAAAATCCAGTGTTTGGATAGTGGTAATCTTAATAGTAATTGTAGGCTCCACTGGAATTAAAATCCATGCATGTGGAAAAATAATGTGGAATTAGATTCTCATACTTTATGGTGGTAATCTCAAATTCCACCAGGAATCTTAGATTACTATTATACCATAAATATTATTTACATCCCTTCTAAAATAAATAGCCCCTTCTTTTTTTAAACCACCCCTTCTTTTTAGGGGAGTTCATAATATTCAATTAATTTTAGAAAAATTTCTATTACTATGTATCTAATTATATAATCGATTGTTTTATTTATTTGCATTTGTTTAATATTTATAAAAATATTTATAAATAAATTACTCCTTTTTATAATTGTGATACAGATAAAGAAATAAATTTTACAAGTAGATGTATAATGGTAAAGGTATTTTAGATATTTGAACTAAATTCCTTACAGAAATCCATGTGTGAACCAAATATTCAAAAATGATTATTTGCATAAATTCATTAATGAACCAAACAGTCTGATGGAATCTGAATTCCTTGTAAAATGATTCATTGTAAAATGATAACTAGTAAAGTAAATCCATAAAAAAAAGACACAAACCAAACGGGACCTTAGTTTTAAATTTTCAACATTTATGACCTGGCTAGGATATGTGCTATTATATGACTTGGGAAAATGGGCCCTACAATTTCCCAAATGGAAAGTTAAAATAAATCAAGAAGTTCTTATTCTATTCTGTTACTACTAGAGAATATATGTCTTGTATTAGTGTGTTACATGTGTATTATTGTGTTACATGTGTATTAATGCTTGTATATAAAAGACTTTAGTCCCTCTTTAATAAAATTAGGCCTCATTATTACTTGGCTCTCTAAATCTAACATGGTATCAGAGCCCCTTTGAGATCTTAATTTTTTTTCATCGGATCTCATTCTTTGATATTCGACATTCGTTATTGTAGATATTTCAATTTTGACCGTTCAAATAAATAAAAATACTTCAAGTAATATTTAAAATAACCACATTTGGAACCGAAAAGAAAACACCACTAAAGAAAGAAACCGGAACAAAAAACCCTGGCCCCAACACTTAATAAATTTAAAGGGGCAAAAGTAGAGCGGCTACTTGAAAGTAGCCGCCCCTCCTTGGGCGACTAGTTTGTACTAGCCGCCCCCAACCGCTTCCCAGAGATGGGACATAAAGTTAGCATTTAATGCTAATGATTGCGGTGGTTTCTTATTATTAGCCGCCCCTTTTCTGATGGCTTATCCTTGATAACCGCTCCAGGCCACCGCTTGTCACTGATTGGACGTTTGGCAGGTCATCATAGGGACGGCTCCTCAAAAATAGCCGCCACTCACCTGGATAATTGTCAGAAACACAAAGATCTAATGAGGGTCAAATCAAACACCCTTGTATCCAATTAGATCTATTGTCTAGTGGACACTCCCCTGCCCCCATTTTTACTATAACTAGGGGGGTCCAAGCACTTCTTCAACTCATCAAGCATCATTTAGACCCACTATAATACTCACTTGATCACCCACAACACTACTTGAAATCATTGAGAGAGAGAAAGAGTCTTATTTTGAGAGAAGGAAACCTATTTCCCACTAAGTTCCACCTCCAAAAACTCTCTCCAAAACTCTAGTTAAACTTAGTTTAACTTCAGTCAAAATCCAAACCAAACTCTACCTAGGCTCTGCCCAAATAGAGTCAGGTTCCAGGCGGCTAACCCTAACTAGCCATCCCCTTCAGGTGGCTAAACCCTACTAGCCGACCCCCCCCCTTCTATCCTATCTTTTAAACCTCTCTTTGTCAAGTCCCTGAAACAAAAAAGGATTCTCCATTTTCACCTCTGTATTGCTGGCCGTGTCTCAGAGTGGAGAATCCACAATCTACCCCCCACCAATAAATGATGAGCACCTATTTCAAATTATTAACGATGAGATTTATTATCGTTTCTCACGTGTCCCGTGAAAGTAGAGTAGGTGCGAATTCTCCCAAATTATGATCGACCATACGATCTGTTATATAAATGGGTAAGTGTTCCTTTCCATTATGAATAGCAATTGTATGACCGTTCATTGTGGGTATAATGGTAGATGCCCGGGACCAAGTTACTATTATTTCTTTCTCCTCTTTCATGTTGAGCTTCTCAATTTTTTCCAATAAATGATTGCCTACAAAAGGATTTTTTTTTAATGACGCGAAGGCGATCAACAGCAATACCAATTTTTCCTGCTTTTTAAGAAAGTAGGTGGCGATCACAACCACCCCTGAATCCTCTTAGGAGCTATCGGGCACCTCAGGAAGGAACCAAACCAACCACGCCCCCTCCCCCTTTCGAGAGACGATCTGACAAAGTCTGCAGGGCATCGAATCCGAACCTCTGGTATACCCCCACATACACCAATCAGAGGCCCAAAGCCAACCGGAAACCACTATTGACAATTACATCGTCGTCTTCATCGCGCCGTTGTGCATTATCGCCTTCTTTGCGTCGTCGACCCTGACTCGTCGTCAATCACGCATCATTGTCCGTGTGTGTTGTTTCTGCGCGCCGCCGTTTGCCGCTCGAGCACTGCCCCCGTCTGCACCCGAGCACCACCAATCTGCGCAGCCCGTCGTTCTCATCCACGTGAAGATCTCCAGTCATGATCAGCCATCCCGTGCGCCGTCTTCCTGAGGATCCCAATCCCGCGTGAGATCCCGAGGATCATGTCTGTAGCATTCGTGTGAAGATTGTGTGAAGAACGTACATGTAACTACATGACGTCCGCTCGGAATCACGTGAATCGAATTGCGAGAATCAAAATCACGTGAATCACGTGAATATATATTCAAATTCAAGCCGTGTGTCACACCCCAAGCCGACTCGGCTGACTCGCCCCTTGTTCAACTTGTCAAATTGAATTGGTCCGACCCGAATCAATAGTTCGCGACGGCTTACTAACCTCCTTGACTTTGCATTCCGTCACCTGTGCCCCCTCATTTTGCCAATCTTCACAGGGGAGGCGGTTATTACAACCCCATTTTATGTGATCCCCACCCCGTTAATCAACCCATCCACTCCAAATGTTAAGAAACTCTATCCCACCCCAATATATAAAAGATGATTTTGAAGTTTCAATCCCATCCCTACTAATTTTCTAATCTTCCTTGTCATTGTCCCTTTCCCTTCCGTTTTCCTTTTCATTTTCTCTCTCCCCTCCATCTCCAAAACTCAATCCATCCTCCAGCATCCGTTCCGATCCACCGATCTCACCGTTCAGAGGCCTCGGTGGAATCATCTCCTTCTTCCACCGATCCCAGTTCTATCCCCTATCGCGGCTCCCGATTTCAACGACTCCCTTCACCACATTTAACAAAGAAGATTAGATCCCCTCCTTTTCTTTTCTTCTTTCATGTTATATCCACTGTATATGTGACATTTGTGTTACATTATGTCTATATGAAATTTTCTAGTAGAAACCCTAGATTGATTTATTTCAAACAATTCCCTAATCCCATTTTTAGGGTTGTTGGAGAACTTTTTTCTTGTGAAAAAATTGTTGGAGAAATGATTGGAAATGGTTTTTTTGAAAAAGATTATTTTATTGGTTGATGGAATGAGTAGCATTGGTTGTTTAAAGGAAAAATTGGGTTATTAATGTATGATTTATTGTATTGCTTTTTTGTATTGATTAGTTAATTGTAAAATGTTACTAAAATCATTATGGTTTGAACTTCTAAATTTGTTTTTGTGGTTACATTGTATCGGATGGATTTTTCTCTCCAAATTGAACATATATTGAGCATATATGTCTTCACATCAATGCATAGATCGATTAGATTTCTTCACATGCACTTGGATGTGCACAACTTTTATACCAGACTTTCTTTGATGGGTCAGTCATGTGATACAAAATGGGAAAAAGAAAAGCACATAAGCCAGTCCTTTCTGGAATGGACCCTGAAATCACAACACCATTGAACAAGTCAACAACACACCTCACAAATACTTTCAATTCTTAATTTATTTAGCCAAAACTCCCCACATGATCATAGTTTCAAGCTAGTCACATTCACATGGATTCAAGGGTATAACTCTGTCAATAAACTTGAGTGAAAAAAAAATGATGAAGCTCACATGTTGTTGCTTGCCAGCTCTTTTTGTGAAATGACCCTCCAACCGATGTCTTTCCAAAAGTAACCCTCCGGCCAGTCAATCTCTTCTTTAAATGGAGTTAAGGTCATATTTTCAAGCTCTGTGGTGGTATAGTTACATGCATTTTTTTGTATACTAATAGCACTCTATATAATTTTGATTACATTGTCAACCCCTAGCATATAAAGTAGTCCAGAAGGTCCCATGATGAAATTGACACTATACACATCTAAATTTTCTCAGTGATGACTTTGATTATTTTTTTTAAATAGATTTTAGCTAAACTTGTTGCACTGATGTAAATAATCTTCTTCTGTGGCACTGCCATTTTTAGTTTTGATAAACTTGTTTCAGATTAAATATGCAAATTGAAAAAAGACTGGAAACCATGTGGATTGAGGTATTGATCTAATGCCATTCTTGCATCCATATATCTCTAAAAAAATACATATTCTCTAGGAGCCGGTTGGATGACAGAGGATGTTTGCATTGTTGGTCTTTTTTTTTAATATATTGGCTAAAAGAAATTTTTTCTTCTAGATTCTGTGGTGGAATATTCTTATTTTGTTTATTACCCATGACCTTTAGGAAGCATCCGTGCTGTGGAGTTTTGGATGTAAATTGTATAGTACATTGTTTTGTTCTTGAAGGAAATTGAGTTTTAAAAATTCCTTATTGTCCTGGTTCTACACCTGACATAGTCCACTAGGATATACATGATATGTAAAATAAGTTGTTCTTGATGGTTATAATTTAGAATATAAACCTTGATGCCTGATGGTTGGTTAAATGTATTGATCGGCTGATTTATTATTTTTTTATGATCCAATTCCTTCCATTGGTACTGTGATAAATGACTATACATGGGTTATGGTCTTCATTATTACATGAGATTAATGTTCTTGTGAATTTTGTGATTGAATGATTACATGTTCCCTCCATCCTCTTTTAACAAGATTTCCTTTTTTTTTGCATATATATGGATACTAACATAACTTTTTAAATACAAAGGATGGCTTTGAAGAAACATGTGCGACCTACGGCTTGCAATCGGAAGACTAAATCGATGGATATGCCTTCAAGTTCTGAAAATATTGTTGATGACCCACAAGAAGAGGAAGTAGTGGTAGAAGAGGCAAAGGAAGATTCAGAGATCGACGAAAACAGTTTGAAAGGTCCTTTTCAAGGTGGACCAGTAAATAATGATATCCTTGTCGATTATCGACACCATGTGGCGTATAATATTTGGAACGGCAAGGTATATACCATGTGACGAAAACAGTTTGAAAGGTCCTTTTCAAGGTGGACCAATAAATAATGATATCCTTGTCGATTATCGACACCATGTGGCATATAATATTTGGAACAGCAATGTATATACTATACAAAGATTATTGTATATTTATTTAAATAAAATTATATTTTTTCACAGGAGCATTCTATGTTAAGGTGTCGTCAACCTATGAGCCTGCTAGATAGCTGGAGATTAGATGATGAAGCTATCATCTTTGTTGATAGAGTGAGGGAGAGTGGACTAGTACCCTTGGTGCAATGTAGCTTCAAAACAATCAATTGCTCTCTAATATCTGCAATGGTTGAAAGATGGCACCCGAAAACGAATACATTTCATTTTCTGGTTGGAGAGATGGGCATCACACTAGATGATGTGAATCAGATTATAGGCATTACTATCATGGGTCGTGCAGTGTCAATCCCACCAATTGAATCTTTTAATGCAGCCATCGAATTAGTAAGCGATACATTGCATATTCAACAAGGAGTCATCATCAAGGAACTAAATTCATCCAATGGAAGATCAGTTAGATTGTCTAGGTTGAGAGAACATCTTGCTTTGAAGACGCGTACCATGCCCTCACCTAGTATCGAATTGTTAGGCCTGTGTCATTTAGAGTCCTAATTTCGATCGGAGTCGCTAAAATTTTGACTTTAGCTATGTGCTAGGGTTTGAAGACTCTGATTAATAAATCTAACTGCATATTATGGGTCTTGGTACAGTTTTATACTGCCCATAAAATTTTCGTTTAATTCCGATAACGTTTTTGGAATTATACACTTTCGGATTGATATTTGGATTTGATTTTGTTAAAATCCAAGACGAAGAGATAAAAATCCGATATTATTAGGAGATGTTAAGTTTGGTGATAGCTTCCATATAGAAGTGGAATTGGATCAACTGGATTCGTATATTAAAAGTTATGGGTATTTTTCCGAGTATACCCCGAAGTTGAGAAATCCAGGCAGCAGCCCTGTAAGATGTTTAGCCTAGATTTTGGAATAGCTGGAGAGGTTATTTGATCTGGGTGTAAACATGAAAGTTGTAGATAATCGTCTTATCTTTCAAATGCCACTGGAATCGTGCAATTCTGAGCTGTATTGAGGAAGTTATGGCCGTTTAAGTGAAGGCTGCGCAGAGGTTTTAAGTCCGAGGATGACTTGGTCATTTACTCGACCTTTGCTTATTTAATCCCCAAATGTGCACGACTTTGGGTCTCTCCTCCTCTCTTTTCTGGTCCAGCCCCCCTTTTGTATGTGTTTTGGGTGGAGGAGGTGATGGTGGTGGAGAAGAAGATCAAAAAGGAGTGGAAAAGGTGTGTTTATGTTGTTGTTGTGCTTTGTTATCCTCCCTTCTTAATCCATCTTCCTCAAGCTCCCCCTCATTGTTTTCCCCTCCCCTTTGGACAGCAGCCCCCCATGTGTTTGTTGTAATGCCACATTGAAGAAGAAGAGCAAGGAAGAGGTGGTGGTTGCGGTGGTTGCGGTTGGGGTGGCCGAGGGTGCGCTTGCGAGCCCCTACGCCCCCCTTTCCTTTCCTTTTCCCCCCTCTCCTTTGGTGAGTTTTCCCTCTTCTTTTTGTGGTTCTTATGCATATAAGGAGTGCTTGGTTGTTGGTGGAGGTGGTGATGAAGTCTCCTCTTCCAATGTATTTGAAGGTGTGTTGTTTGTAAGGAGGCGCGGGGCGTCGGGGGTGTTGGCGGTGGAGCAACAGTGTGCGTGCATGCCGGAGCCGCGTATGGACCTCCCGCTCTCCTCGGTTGGGTTCAGCCATCTCTTTTGTAGCTGGTGTGCATGCCACATGTTTGTGGGGGTGCTCGCATGCGTGCGGAGTGCGCGGGAAGCGTGCATGAGGTGCTCGCATGCGTGCGGAGTGCGCGGGAAGCGTGCATGAGGTGCTCGCATGCGTGCGGAGTGCGCGGGAAGCATGCATAAGGTGCTCGCATGCGTGCGGAGTGCGCGGGAAGCGTGCATGAGGTGCTCGAGGGTGTGCTTGACGTTGTTCGATGCGTGCGGAGTGTACGGGCAGCGTGCACGAGGTGCTCAAGGGCGTGCTTGGCCTTGCCCGATGCGTGCGGAGTGCGTGGGAAGCATGCACGAGGTGCTCGAGGACGTGCTTGACGTTGTTTGATGCGTGCAGGGTGCATGGGCAGCGTGCACGGGGTACTCGAGGGCGTGCTTGCGGTGCTCAGACGCGTTCGGAGTGCTTCGTGGTGTTGAGCAGCTTGTTATAGCCAAATGCAACCATTGGATGATCCTTGGCGGATTGCTATCGGGCTTCGGATTCAACTCGTCGCTCTCTTGCGTTTCGCGAGCCGTGCGCTCGTTAGGTGAGTGGTTCGATCCAACACTTCGGGACGCGCTCGATGCACGTAGTCGTGCACCGCACGTCCTTGGGGCATCTTAACCCCTAAATATGCTAGATATTTGCATGTTAGGGTGGTATAGCTCGTATACTGCGTAGAACCCCTATTCTACCCTATACTTGCTTATATATGCATTCATGTTTGAATAAATGTGTTTTCATGTGCCCCTTGTGTTTTGGGCATATATTTTCGAATGAGTGTATGGATGTATAGAATATGCATGCCTTAGGTAGTATTGTAATACTCCTCCCCTATATGAGTAATATCCAGCATGTCAAACCTTGGGTTAATAACCGAATGCGTGCTAATATTTTCCCTTATGATTAGACTGGAGGAATGGTGTAGTTGTTGCACCCATCTGTTGGGGCAAAACTATGACCAGCCTTTCCGGAGAGGATGAGACTTTCCCTCTCTCTCGCCCTCCCTCTTTACGCAAACTGAGTAAGTAGATGTAGTTCCTACTAGACTCAGGTGCGCTTGAGAAAATTAGTATGCACCGATTAGTGCGCGAGATCGCGCTTGACCCTTTCCTCTCAAGTTGGTGATAACCAACGAATGCTATGATATATTTTGTGTGATTGTATGATTATGGCCTTATAAGCATGTTTAAGTGGGTCATACCTTGTATGCATATTGTATGATTTGTTGTTTATGATGTAAATCCATGTTAGGGAGTACCCCTATAGTTATATATATATATTATTGTGCATGTGGCACATATTATCATGTTATGATTCTCCTTATATATATATATATGTGCGCATGTTAACTAATTTGGCCTATCCGTAATAGGCGAGGGTATGACCCGCGGTCGGGTCGTACCCTATTAGTTAAAGCGCTAGCGATGTAATCACCCTTGCATCCGAGTGATGCATTCGTATCGAATTCTGAAGAATTCATCGAGGCCTCGGTTTTGTTAAACCGATAGCTACGGTAGTAACTTGGGCCTACCCGTGCTAGGCGTGTGTCTGAACCGCCTATTGGGTTATGCCCCTGGCTTTTCTACATGAGTGTAGAGATAGTCCTCGCGTTCGAGTGACGCCTCCGTGTGGGAATACAAGAGTATTCGATATCATCGATATATGTGTGTAAGTACCAAGGGTAGTTGGCTTTCCCATAGGGTTCGCATTGCGAACGCAAGGTGCTTCCTCCTGACATCGTCATGAGTCGAAGCTACCCGACATAGAAGCTGTCCTGTAGGGTGCCACCACTTGTAGGTGCTACCGATGCGTACCGCGGTACACATCTAGGGAATGTACTGATCGTGGAAGGCCGACAGGTAGAGGCTGCACGGGAGAGAGCTACCAAGTGATATTTCGGGCTTCAAGTCGTTCTCCCCTTCGTCGGATCCGTGTTGAAGCTGCCCGGCTCGTAGTTGTCCTGTGGGGTGCTCCCAGACGTATTTATGACACCTATTGGTGCGCCCATATGGTAGAGATAGCGGTCATGGAGAGGCTACCAGGTAGAGGCTCCCCGGGAGAGGGCTACCGGATGACGATGGGTGTAGAGCAACTGAGTTCGTTTCAAAAGTCCCTAGTCACCCCTCCGGGGGCTAGGGTGAGGATGAGTTGTTGTCACGTCGCCACGTGACCCAAATACCCATCGAGTATACTCTGGGTTTGTTACTTCTGACGCTTGAGGTATCGAAGTATATCTCTACCTCGTAGCAGATGGATGCGTTGTGTCTCGTTAACCAGTAACACGTGGTGTTATGGTTAACCCTCGTTTGTCCCCGGGTCTCTTTGGAGCTCCCCTTCAGGGTCGGGGCGATGAATGTATTAAGTCACGTCGCTACGTGACCCATTGGTTTGTTCACCCGTTCCCATATTGGTTGGGTCTGGTTAAGTATCGATGTTGAGAGATATCGATAACAACTATCTCTATGTAGATGATCACAATAGTGTTGTTTAGACCAGTAATTCCGCGTCTCCTTGACAAACGGTATGGTCTCTCCCCAAGAGTCCCAAGAGTCTCCCTTCGGGAGTGAGGGTGTGGGTGAGACGGGTTGCACCGCCGTGTGACCCTATTATCCATTGGGTTTCAACCCATGTCTTTCCTTGAAAGGAAATTGCCTTAACATTAAATTGTTATAGTGGTGTTCGGTTTCCGACCACTCACTGAGCTTGTAGCTCACCCCTCGCGTACTGTTTCTTTTACAGGGGCGTTGTTGGGCGTGGAGCTGGAGTTTTCCTATGGCGTGGTCTTGCGTGCGTGGAAACGTTCTGTCCGGCGGATTGGCGAGTGCGAGGCTGTCAGCAGTCCTAGAGTCTTGTGTATTGGTAATTCGTGCGTGTGGCACTTGTTGTATTTTATTGGCTAGACTTGGCTCTCACAGGACAGTGATTGTGTATTCGAGTCTGTAATAATATTTTCGGTTTACAGACTTATTGATAGTTTATGCTTCCGCTTTTCAGTTGTATTATCAGTTGTCATTGCTTCATTAGCCTTGTGTATTGTTTATTGGAGTCATTGTTGACCTCTTGTTTATGATAGCTGATATTATATTATTGCCACGTCTCGGGGACGGCCGCCCTGGGGCGTGACAAAAGTTGGTATCAGAGCCTGGTCCTGTCAGAGCCTAAGTCAAGTCGTATAGATGAGTCGTAGGATTGTTATCCGAGTACTCTGGTTTAGAAGTTTTCTTAGGTTGCTGACATGCCTCCTCGCATCCGTGGACGTGGACGTGGCCACCCCTGGACTCCCCTTAAGTTGTCGACTGGGTCGACTGATCAGGGTCAGTGTTGGGTTCCTTGTTGTGGGACTAAGGCTTGGGAAGGAGTTTCCAGCCCAGTTGTGTCGTTTTGATGGATCGTGAAATTTCTAAGGTTGGATCGCGTCTCGACTATGGAGCTTCGTTCCCGGACATCGTTATTGCTATTAACCATGGAGTTCGCGTGATGCGCCAGTTTCAAGTGTTGAGGATGTGGTGTGTTGCTCATTAAGGAGTGATGTCTTCTTTCAGTCTTCCTACTCAGGATAAGGGGCCTTGCAGGGTCAGCGTTGAGACCCGGGCTAGGGTACTCCGTGTTCCTTGTTTGGTTGTCGGGATATCCTATATCGGGACCTCATGGGGCCCTCCCAAGGTTCTTTTCCCAGCTAAGGAATACCATTGAAGCATCAAATTGATGATGGATTTTTCCTCACTTGGAAGGTGCGAGAGCGAGTGGTGAAGCATACGATCGGGATTGAATGCGTCCTTTTGCAGCTTAGTGGGCGATAGCTTATGGACTAGGGTTCCATAGCCATATCCGGAGTCGCTTCGATATATCATCGTGCGTTGTAGCGGTCCGGTAGAGGTCAGAGTCCTGTGAGGTGCTCCCTGGGACTATCCACGACGCTTGTTGGTGTGCCCATATAGCAGAGATAGTGGACATGGGAGGCTACCAGGTAGAGACCACACCGGCGGAGTGCTACTGGATGACGTCGAGAGTTCAGACTCCCCGTGATGAATCTGCCCATTGAGTGCATGATGCTGGAGTTCCAATGAGTATAGTTGGGCGACCTATCGGTGACGGCATGTGAAGCACAGTTCGCGGTACTGTCGCGTTTTGCCCCACATGGGTCGTAAATGAGGAGACGCGATGCTAGTGTTCGTGATGGGACTCGACCGCCATATCAGGTAGATGACGTCGCTGAGGCGTTGTCGGGAATCGACGACCTCCTATTGCGTGTCTTGCGGATTAAGTGCGGTCGAGCGGCTTACCCAGCGTGTAAGGGTCATCATGAGCGTCAGCCATGCTCAAGGAGCAGAATTTGGACTTAATCGTCCCAGGAATTATTTTGATCTCCCCATAGGGGTTGAAGATCAAGTACCCATTGCCGCGAATTGATGATCTATTTTGACCAGCTTTGGAGCTAGTGTCTTTCTGTTGATCGATCTTCGCGCAGGGTACCCTATTTGGAGATCCGGGAGTTGGCATTCTTTAGTTGGCCTTTCGTGACCGTTTCAGGCACTACGAATTTTGTGTACTGCCGTCGGGGTAGACGAGTATGCCAGATGCCTACAAGGATCTCGAATATGTTATTGGACCTCCGTGGGCTGTTCTGAGGTAGCCTTCGTTGAGGATGTTGGTTGGCATGCCCTCAGGCGAAGTTGTGGATCGTCGCGATGGAATGCGTTCGTCCATCAAGATTCCTCAGTGGACGTGGGAGTGAGTTATCACGAATCTCGTTGCGGGCTCGTTAAAGTTATGTTCGGGTCGCGACGCCGTCTAGGTGATCGTTGACCGATTGACTAAGTCCGCACCTTCCTCCCTATCCAACTAACTGAGTCTCTGGACGCTTCGACGCGGGTTTGAGCCTTCGCGATTGTTCGTCTTCATGGCACTCCGGTCGGCGCTATTTCGGATCGAGACGCGTGTGTTACTTTGAGGTGCTTGCACAGCCTTTGGTAGGCTTTGTCGCGAGCCTTCATTTAAGTATAGCGTTTCATTGCTGATGGACAGCCAGGCAAGAGGACGATTTAGGCCTGGAGGACATGCTATTTGCCTGCGTGCTCGACTTGGGGCAGTTGAGAGAGGCACCACCCTCTAGGAAGGGGTCTGCCTGTGTAACGACTGCCATTTGAGCACCCAGATGAAATGGAAGAGGCACTCTACGGGCGCGGTTTTATACCTCCCTTGTGTTGGGACGGTTGTAGAGCACTAGTTGGAGTGGCCGCAAGTTATTTTATTGACCTTGCGGTGGCCGAGATGGTTCGTGCGTGCCTCTGCACCACCCAGAACCGTCGGAAGGGCTACGCAGGTCATCGTCGCCAGGAATTTACCTTCGGGTTGGCGATCAAGTTTTTCTGAAGGTGTCCCGGTTTAAGGGCATCCGTTGTTTCGACGTTCAGGGCGAGCTGAGTCGGCCTTCCATCGGACCGGTTTACGTCCTTGAGTGGATTAGGGGAGGTGGCTATCATGAAGCCTTGCCCCCGTGGCTGACTCATGCCCGTGACATCATCCCCGTCTCGCAGCTGAGACATTAAGTCCACGATCCTGCTCACATCTTTCAGTTCGAGCGGCTCATCCTCGCGCTGGATTTGTCGTTCGCGAAGCAGTTGATCGAGAACATGGACCAATGCGAGAAGAGGCTCCGCACCAAGACCGTTCCTTCGGCTAAAGTGCGTGGTAGCACCAGTTTGGTGCGCGGACCACTTGGGAGCCAATGGACTGTATGGGTGACACTTCTACGTTCGGTCTCCCTTTGGGTTTCCTTAAATTTCGAGGACTAAATTTCCTAAGGGGGGGAGAATGTTAGGCCTGTGTCATTTAGAGTCCTAATTTCGATCGGAGTCGCTAAAATTTTGACTTTAGCTATGTGCTAGGGTTTGAAGACTCTGATTAATAAATCTAACTGCATATTATGGGTCTTGGTACAGTTTTATACTGCCCATAAAATTTTCGTTTAATTCCGATAACGTTTTTGGAATTATACACTTTCGGATTGATATTTGGATTTGATTTTGTTAAAATCCAAGACGAAGAGATAAAAATCCGATATTATTAGAGATGTTAAGTTTGGTGATAGCTTCCATATAGAAGTGGAATTGGATCAACTGGATTCGTATATTAAAAGTTATGGGTATTTTTCCGAGTATACCCCGAAGTTGAGAAATCCAGGCAGCAGCCCTGTAAGATGTTTAGCCTAGATTTTGGAATAGCTGGAGAGGTTATTTGATCTGGGTGTAAACATGAAAGTTGTAGATAATCGTCTTATCTTTCAAATGCCACTGGAATCGTGCAATTCTGAGCTGTATTGAGGAAGTTATGGCCGTTTAAGTGAAGGCTGCGCAGAGGTTTTAAGTCCGAGGATGACTTGGTCATTTACTCGACCTTTGCTTATTTAATCCCCAAATGTGCACGACTTTGGGTCTCTCCTCCTCTCTTTTCTGGTCCAGCCCCCCTTTTGTATGTGTTTTGGGTGGAGGAGGTGATGGTGGTGGAGAAGAAGATCAAAAAGGAGTGGAAAAGGTGTGTTTATGTTGTTGTTGTGCTTTGTTATCCTCCCTTCTTAATCCATCTTCCTCAAGCTCCCCCTCATTGTTTTCCCCTCCCCTTTGGACAGCAGCCCCCCATGTGTTTGTTGTAATGCCACATTGAAGAAGAAGAGCAAGGAAGAGGTGGTGGTTGCGGTGGTTGCGGTTGGGGTGGCCGAGGGTGCGCTTGCGAGCCCCTACGCCCCCCTTTCCTTTCCTTTTCCCCCCTCTCCTTTGGTGAGTTTTCCCTCTTCTTTTTGTGGTTCTTATGCATATAAGGAGTGCTTGGTTGTTGGTGGAGGTGGTGATGAAGTCTCCTCTTCCAATGTATTTGAAGGTGTGTTGTTTGTAAGGAGGCGCGGGGCGTCGGGGGTGTTGGCGGTGGAGCAACAGTGTGCGGCATGCCGGAGCCGCGTATGGACCTCCCGCTCTCCTCGGTTGGGTTCAGCCATCTCTTTTGTAGCTGGTGTGCATGCCACATGTTTGTGGGGGTGCTCGCATGCGTGCGGAGTGCGCGGGAAGCGTGCATGAGGTGCTCGCATGCGTGCGGAGTGCGCGGGAAGCGTGCATGAGGTGCTCGCATGCGTGCGGAGTGCGCGGGAAGCATGCATAAGGTGCTCGCATGCGTGCGGAGTGCGCGGGAAGCGTGCATGAGGTGCTCGAGGGTGTGCTTGACGTTGTTCGATGCGTGCGGAGTGTACGGGCAGCGTGCACGAGGTGCTCAAGGGCGTGCTTGGCCTTGCCCGATGCGTGCGGAGTGCGTGGGAAGCATGCACGAGGTGCTCGAGGACGTGCTTGACGTTGTTTGATGCGTGCAGGGTGCATGGACAGCGTGCACGGGGTACTCGAGGGCGTGCTTGCGGTGCTCAGACGCGTTCGGAGTGCTTCGTGGTGTTGAGCAGCTTGTTATAGCCAAATGCAACCATTGGATGATCCTTGGCGGATTGCTATCGGGCTTCGGATTCAACTCGTCGCTCTCTTGCGTTTCGCGAGCCGTGCGCTCGTTAGGTGAGTGGTTCGATCCAACACTTCGGGACGCGCTCGATGCACGTAGTCGTGCACCGCACGTCCTTGGGGCATCTTAACCCCTAAATATGCTAGATATTTGCATGTTAGGGTGGTATAGCTCGTATACTGCGTAGAACCCCTATTCTACCCTATACTTGCTTATATATGCATTCATGTTTGAATAAATGTGTTTTCATGTGCCCCTTGTGTTTTGGGCATATATTTTCGAATGAGTGTATGGATGTATAGAATATGCATGCCTTAGGTAGTATTGTAATACTCCTCCCCTATATGAGTAATATCCAGCATGTCAAACCTTGGGTTAATAACCGAATGCGTGCTAATATTTTCCCTTATGATTAGACTGGAGGAATGGTGTAGTTGTTGCACCCATCTGTTGGGGCAAAACTATGACCAGCCTTTCCGGAGAGGATGAGACTTTCCCTCTCTCTCGCCCTCCCTCTTTACGCAAACTGAGTAAGTAGATGTAGTTCCTACTAGACTCAGGTGCGCTTGAGAAAATTAGTATGCACCGATTAGTGCGCGAGATCGCGCTTGACCCTTTCCTCTCAAGTTGGTGATAACCAACGAATGCTATGATATATTTTGTGTGATTGTATGATTATGACCTTATAAGCTTGTTTAAGTGGGTCATACCTTGTATGCATATTGTATGATTTGTTGTTTATGATGTAAATCCATGTTAGGGAGTACCCCTATAGTTATATATATATATTATTGTGCATGTGGCACATATTATCATGTTATGATTCTCCTTATATATATATATATATGTGCGCATGTTAACTAATTTGGCCTATCCGTAATAGGCGAGGGTATGACCCGCGGTCGGGTCGTACCCTATTAGTTAAAGCGCTAGCGATGTAATCACCCTTGCATCCGAGTGATGCATTCGTATCGAATTCTGAAGAATTCATCGAGGCCTCGGTTTTGTTAAACCGATAGCTACGGTAGTAACTTGGGCCTACCCGTGCTAGGCGTGTGTCTGAACCGCCTATTGGGTTATGCCCCTGGCTTTTCTACATGAGTGTAGAGATAGTCCTCGCGTTCGAGTGACGCCTCCGTGTGGGAATACAAGAGTATTCGATATCATCGATATATGTGTGTAAGTACCAAGGGTAGTTGGCTTTCCCATAGGGTTCGCATTGCGAACGCAAGGTGCTTCCTCCTGACATCGTCATGAGTCGAAGCTACCCGACATAGAAGCTGTCCTGTAGGGTGCCACCACTTGTAGGTGCTACCGATGCGTACCGCGGTACACATCTAGGGAATGTACTGATCATGGAAGGCCGACAGGTAGAGGCTGCACGGGAGAGAGCTACCAAGTGATATTTCGGGCTTCAAGTCGTTCTCCCCTTCGTCGGATCCGTGTTGAAGCTGCCCGGCTCGTAGTTGTCCTGTGGGGTGCTCCCAGACGTATTTATGACACCTATTGGTGCGCCCATATGGTAGAGATAGCGGTCATGGAGAGGCTACCAGGTAGAGGCTCCCCGGGAGAGGGCTACCGGATGACGATGGGTGGAGAGCAACTGAGTTCGTTTCAAAAGTCCCTAGTCACCCCTCCGGGGGCTAGGGTGAGGATGAGTTGTTGTCACGTCGCCACGTGACCCAAATACCCATCGAGTATACTCTGGGTTTGTTACTTCTGACGCTTGAGGTATCGAAGTATATCTCTACCTCGTAGCAGATGGACGTGTTGTGTCTCGTTAACCAGTAACACGTGGTGTTATGGTTAACCCTTGTTTGTCCCCGGGTCTCCCTGGAGCTCCCCTTCGGGTCGGGGCGATGAATGTATTAAGTCACGTTGCTACGTGACCCATTGGTTTGTTCACCCGTTCCCATATTGGTTGGGTCTGGTTAAGTATCGATGTTGAGAGATATCGATAATAACTATCTCTATGTAGATGATCACAATAGTGTTGTTTAGACCAGTAATTCCGCGTCTCCTTGACAAACGGTATGGTCTCTCCCCAAGAGTCCCAAGAGTCTCCCTTCGGGAGTGAGGGTGTGGGTGAGACGGGTTGCACCGCCGTGTGACCCTATTATCCATTGGGTTTCAACCCATGTCTTTCCTTGAAAGGAAATTGCCTTAACATTAAATTGTTATAGTGGTGTTCGGTTTCCGACCACTCACTGAGCTTGTAGCTCACCCCTCGCGTACTGTTTCTTTTACAGGGGCGTTGTTGGGCGTGGAGCTGGAGTTTTCCTATGGCGTGGTCTTGCGTGCGTGGAAACGTTCTGTCCGACGGATTGGCGAGTGCGAGGCTGTCAGCAGTCCTAGAGTCTTGTGTATTGGTAATTCGTGCGTGTGGCACTTGTTGTATTTTATTGGCTAGACTTGGCTCTCACAGGACAGTGATTGTGTATTCGAGTCTGTACTAATATTTTCGGTTTACAGACTTATTGATAGTTTATGCTTCCGCTTTTCAGTTGTATTATCAGTTGTCATTGCTTCATTAGCCTTGTGTATTGTTTATTGGAGTCATTGTTAACCTCTTGTTTATGATAGCTGATATTATATTATTGCCACGTCTCGGGGACGGCCGCCCTGGGGCGTGACACGAATGTGCTGTCCAATGGTATCTTCTTCATTTGTTGGGTTACACTATTTTTTCTGATAAGACCGACTAGTATGTCATAGTTGAGTATCTTCATATTCTACGGGATCTCAACAAAGTAAAATATCATGCTTAGGGGGCTGCCACATTAGTGCACCTCTATCATCAACTTGGGATTGCAACAAGAGCCACGTGCAAACAAATCTCTAGATACTTAACTCTTCTTCAGGTACTGTATATTATATCTTGTATTACATTTCATAAAAATTTATATAACAGCGCGTTATAAGCCACTAACTAATTGGTTGTCATCTATATAGGCATGGGTGTATGAGTATATTAATTCATTTATTTAGGCTTGTACAAGACGATCATGTCATCCAAAGATTCCCACGAGCTGCATTATGGAAGATGTGCAGTAATTCTCTTGGACTGCAAAAGAGCAATGTCGTTGCCATCAGGGAATTGATCGACTCATTGACTCCGGAGCAGGTAAAAATGGATCTAGTATCTTGCAAGAGTCAAGCGCGGCTCAAACATTCTATAGATTTAGTGTTTTAATGTGTCTTTGGTTGTGGCTGTATTCCTTAGGTTGACTTTGATCCATATTTGAATATACGGCAAGCATTTCCCTTACAAGAATACACATTTTTTAATGGTTGCTTGGTCGCTAATAGAGTGTACGAGCCGTATATGTCCGACTGAATGCTTTGACAATTTGGTCACCTCCAAACAATTCCAAAGGAACCTATCCGACCAGAAGGAAAGAGTAGACGACCACACGCCGCTAGTTGCTATCGAGTCACTTATGGTGGTAATGCGACATATATGGAGCAATGGGACAATCACTTGTTGGGTCCAAGATCAAAAGGGCCTCGAACACAAAGTCCATAGGACAATTCCAGAATATATGGGGTGGTTTGATAGAATAAGTCACAGATTCGTTCAGAACTCAGACCATAGGAGATATGGATTGGCAACCAGTAGTTCCATGGTTGAAAAATCTTTAGATGAGGACTGGGTATGTGTCCAATGATTTTTCAAGTCTCATTTTAATCTAATGTGTATTAACACATCAACATTCTACTTGATGTAGCGATCTGCGATAGTAGAATACTTGCATCCCTAGTCCAAGGAAGGTACACTGCGGGTGTTTAACAAAAGCATATGCAGAATGTGATCGACTACATTCAAGATGGTTGTCCTCTGCCAGCATCGATCCCTCCGACTATAATGAGAACTACAGAACGTCGCAGTAAAAGACTAAATGTTCGGCATTCGCAACACTAGTATCACCCATGTTATGAAATATGAATACATTACACCAATGTGTAGGAATGTATGTTTTTTGGGATAGTTGTATGGTTTTTTGGCCTTTTTGATACCCTCTATGATTTGTTGGTGATAAATGTAAAAAGGGTGTAATATTTGCTTTATGTCAAAGGGGTTTAATGAGTTTTGAATGGCCTCAGAAGATTTTAATTTGTTTAACTTGGTTATGAGCATGTGTTCTGAATGGTCCATGCAATGTGTTTTGAAGTGTTTAATAACAGGGTGTTTGAATGTTTTGATTGGTGGTTGAATTAATGAAAGCACAGTGTAATCATGTTGTTGTCCTGGGAGGTTCGACAATGAACATGTCGACATTTTTTTCTTATATCGACAGTGGTGTTGCCGACTAATATTGCATCTGTTACATCATATGTACTGGGATCGACAGTAGTTGATAGGTTAAATTCGACATCATGGATGTCAATGTGTAATAGATTTCATCGACATTATACTTGTCGAACATGGGACAGTACCTGACAGGTTACATTCGACATCATGGACGTCGATGTCCAATACTTTTTATCGACATTATACCTGTCGAACATGGGACAGTAGCTGACAGGTTAAATTCGACATCATGGATGTCGATATCAAATACTTTTGATCGACATTATAATTGTCGAACATGGGACAGTAGCGGACATGTTAAATTCGATACCATGGATGTCGACGTCCAACAGTTTTCATCGACATTATACTTGTCGAACATGGAACAGTAGCTGACAGGTTAAATTCGACGTCATGGATGTCGATGTCCAACAGTTTGCATCAACATTATACTTGTCGAACATGGGACAATAGCTGACAGGTTAAATTCGACATCATGGATGTCGATGTCCAACAGTTTGCATCGACATTATACTTGTCAAGCATGGGACAATAGTCCATAAGACCAACAACCAACCTTGTCTACTTTATACAATATAGAGCAAAATGTTAAGGATATACAAAATCAGGAAACTGCCAATAGGTGATTTAGTTTGTCTACACAAGATATACAAAATGTCCTAATTTCTAGTAAAAGATTTATCTTACATATACAAGATATACAAAATATTCCTTATACAAGATGTACCAAGTAGACCCCCTACGATATCTGCAAGACTAACAAAAAAGTAAAGTCCTAGTGTATGTTGTGTATATATATATATACACATACACTACGAGGATTCAAGAATGTCCACAATCGCAACGTCGACGCCAACAAAAGTCTTGAATTTTTTCATTTTGTCCACATAGGGTGTTACCCAAGCTGATGCGGCGTTAGATTGGAAGCGCTCCCATGTCTTGGATGCAGGAGGTATCGGGGAATCCGAAGTCATTACAACTCTAATAAAGTGGCATCCACTGACGTATCCAATGCAAAGGATTCTTTGTGACGATGCAGGAGGCGAATGATCTTGAGGTGGAAAGAATGTGAGGCATTGAAGCTTCGATATGTGCACCACTACTATCTTGTAACATGAAGCAATAATGCATCCCATATCCAGCATCGACATCCAATGGCTAATATTTGCAAATGATGTTTGACACTTCAAACCCCTTTTCAACTCCTCCATACGATCAAGGCCATAGAAGACTATTTCATATAAATCAGGGTGCTCAGCGATTACCATTAGCAGATCATTCCTGACGTCTCTCCAACCATCATCAGTGAGAACATCACTTAAGTCTTTGATGAACGGTGAAAGGGTGGCAATTCATTCAGGTACATGTCTGTATCAACCATCCTTTTCTTAAGGAGCATCGGTCTTTGGGCATTGATCTTCACAACTTTTGCTTTCTTGGGGATTGGAGTTTTATGGGCCTGTGTAAGAATGGTGGCTTCTAGTTGTTTTGATTTCTCAACGGATTGAAGGACATATTCAAGTCCACTTGGATCTCTTTTAGTTGATTCCTCTGCAATGGCCTTGGCCCTTTTATTTCCACTCCTCTTGTGGCCCCTTGTAGTGATCTTGACTGATGGCTCCAACAAAAGACTCGCAGCAGGGCTACTCAATTTTTTTAGGTATTTTTAATCTCCTTTTGTTGAGCAAGATTTTCATGCTTAAACTGATTGCGTAGGAGCTCGATTTCTGGACCAATATCAACCACATCAATATAGTCCTCAACAAACGGTGAACTGCAGTCGAACTTATGCCAGAATAGGTGGATGACTGACAATTGGATGGGAGAATCTTCACGCCTGAACTCCGCAAGCATATGCATGCATGACAATCCACAAGTGGTTTGAAATACATGATCGCAAATATTTGAGTAGGGCTCCACTGTGTCACTCATCTCAATCTCAGCTTTAATTTTTTGAAGAGCGTATATGGACAGAACCAATGAGATCACGATACATCGAACCTCTGAACTTGTGGGGAATCTTAGTCAGGCTCTCCTCAAACGATGCTCTAATGTCACAAATCTGCAGCTCGAGTAGATTGTTAATGACATTCCATGAGCTAACAAAGTATTGGATGAAAGTCTGCAGATACCTCTTTAGCTTAACATGATGGCCTTCAACCCTATTAGTCGAAGCATTCCTAATGTGCATGTGTTGAAGTTCCTTATCAATACATGGTTGTGCAGCCCACATAACACATGTACGCTCCATTTTTCATTTACTTCAGTAGCCCGCAATTTGAATGGGCATTCACATTTTTTTGTACCCGTCTGTCGTTTAGGTTTGCCCTTATCATTTCTCCATGGATGGTTGTTGTACTTCCCTCCTCTTTCACATATTAGGATAACACGTGGTGCTCTCCTAGGATCAGAAATATCTGATCTACCGATCAAAACGATCACACCAATCGCACGACCGACACGTTTAACCCACTCAATCAATTCTATATGATTGTCAAATACCTAAAACATGATATGAAAAAATAAATTAACTTCTATACTTCAAATTGTACACGCGTATAAATGTACGAGAGAAGATTACCATATGGGTTATGAAATGCTCAGTAGTGTCGGTATATGGGATGCCCACATCAACTTCTTTGACAATTGAAAGCATATCATTCTACATTTTTATATAATACACCACCATTAGAACACAAAATTTATATAATTTTCAATTATTGGATGATGCATATAAGAAACTAACCACTCTGTCCATTGCATGAATACTTTCAAAATTTGTAATCTTTCTCTTCAATGACAATCGAGATGATTTAATATCTACAAGATAATCTATTTGGTTAGAATTACAAACAATAAAACAAATTAACAACAACTAGATAATAGAACTATCACCAACCCTCAAAACCACCACAACCACATTACACTACCCACACAAGAGCACTAACACCACCCCCAACTATCAAGACCACCACAAAGACCTTACATTGCACCATCACCACCAAAATCAATGAAACCCGAATCCTAACAACGCAGACACCACCACCATCAATGAAAGGACGAATAAAAGTGTTGCCACCACCCAAATAATCACCAACACCATAATAATGAGCATCACCACAATGTCTCACCAACACAACAAACCCTAACATGGGTACCACCACAATCATTGAAAAAACCTCCATATAAACCACCATCACCACGTCCAAGACCACCAAAAAAAAGAAAGCTGTAGATGAAGAGAAAATTGTTACCTCTTTTATTAGGGCTTCCAAATCAATGTTATGAATCGTTTTAGTACATGTTGATGACCCCGTGGGGTAAAGAAGGGGATTATTAGTGATGTTGATGGTAGAGGTGCACAGGACCCATGCCAAAAAGGTGTGCCGCGTCAGGAGGGGACTGATGGCGGGGAGAGAGAAGGAGAAGGCGCGATTCCTTTGGGGTTTTAATTTTAAGGGTGAGTTTGGTCTTTACACAGATGTTTGGGGTGGGTAATAATGCGGGTGTGTTAGGGCAATATGGGGTGGGTAGGGATGCTTTCAGAAGCCCATGATAATATATTTCTGGGGTAGGGTGAATATCCGGTGGGGTGGTAATAACCGCCCCCCTTCACAAGCTCGTGCCGCCACCGTCGGTCTCGTTTGGTGTTGTCTTCTTTCTGAGATTGTTACAGCTCATTCAGACTCTGAATATTGCCTTCTTGATGATGAACTCACCGCCTTCGGATCTAGAATATATGAACTCATCGTTGAAGATCACTCATGTTACTTCTCATATTGTATATGAGGGTATTCTGGGTGTCGCCCCTCATGTGGATTCCTCTTGTTCGCCAAATCTTTGCACCTCTGCAAGAAACCAGGTCATCCAATTGCCGATTGTTGGAAATTTCATCCGGAAAGGCATCAGGTTTTCTGTGGCCATGGCCAGCGTCATCCCACTGCTGCTATCGTTGCCTCCGCAGCACTAGATCAGCCTTCCTCGGACCTATTTGGACTACTTATACAGCGCCTCGATTAGCTTCTACTTCAGCGCCTTGATCAGTTTCTACTTCCACAGCCTCTATCTGGTCCTTCTATTCATTCTGTCTTCTCTTCCACAATAGGTGCTTATATCTCTTGGATTTTTTATTCTAGTGCATCCCATCATACGATCCCTGATAGCTCTATGCTTACTGCCTGCTCACCTGCCCCTTCCCATTTACCTCCAATTCACTCTGTTGATGGTTCCTCCTTGGTCAATGTGGTTCTATAACCACCACCTCTGATCCCACTGGTCGTCTCTCCCTTTCTTATGTATTGCATGCGCCGGATCTCTGCATGAACATTATTTATATTAGTCACCTCTATGATTCTGGTTTGACAGTTTCTTTCACTTCCTCTGGTTGTTCTGTGCAGAATCCACGTTCGGGACACAAATTTTGGTGTTGGTCATAGGGTTGGCGGCTTATACTTCGTAGAGTATCTGCATCTTTCAATTCCAGATCCCTTTGTCTTTTGAGGTACTATTACCTCTCACATCGACTTGTGGCATAAAAAGTTAGGTCATGTCTCTGAGTCTCATCTTAAAAGCCTCTTTGTCTCTGGTGTTTTAAGTTCTGCTTCTTTTTCTCCTATGTCTGTTTGTGAGGACTGTAAACTAGTCAAACCTGTAGTCCTCCCTTTTAGTTCTAGTAATAGTTAGTTCACCAGTCCTTTTGAGTTAGTACATTCTGACATATGGGGTCCTGCTCCTAAACAATCTATGAGTGATTTTTCTTATTATATTACATTTGTTGATGATTATTATCGATTTACTTGGGTGTATTTGGTACATAATCGATTCAAGATTGCTCACATTTATGATGTCTTTACCACCATGATACACACTCAATTTCAGGATTGCATCAAAATATTTCGGTCTGATTGTGCTACAGAGTATGTTTCCTCTACCATGCGTTCACTTCTTCAATCCCATGGTACTCTCTATCAACAGTCTTATCCTTACACTCATTAGCAGAATGGTGTTGTTGAACACAAACATCGTCACATTCTTGAAATGACTCATGCTCTCTTACTCTCTTCTTCTGCTCCCCAGCATTTCTGAGCTGAGGCAATTCTTCTTTCTGTTAATCTCATTAATATCACTTCATCCACCGCTCTCTCTGGCATGTCTCCTCACGAGCGCTTTTATTCCTCCCATCCTGATTATAGTCGTCTACTTGGTTGTACATGCTATGTTCTTCTCCCTCCTCATGCTCGTACTAAACTTTCTGTCCAGTCAGTTCGATGTGTCTTCTTAGGGATCAATTTCGAGCATAAAGTTATCATTACTACGATCTCGTGGGTCATCATTTTTTTATCGCTCGACATATGTCATTTATCAAGGATGTTCTCCCTATTTTTCTTCTACATCCACTGAGTCCAGTCCTAAGTCTACTTCTATTCGGCCCTCTCCTCTTGAGTCCCTACCTCTTCCTGAGCTATCTTCCATGTCTTTACCTTCTCCTAGTCCTCCTCCTATTGAGTCTTCTCTGATTGAGTGTGATCTTCTGACCTCCTCTCCCATTCCTCCTGCGGATACTTCTCCAAGTGGTGCTTCACCTTCTACGCATGACGCCCATCTTCTCCAAGTGGATCCGAGTTGCATAGTTCGCTATCCTCAGCAAGTCCACCTGCCCGCTTCAGTTTTGATGATGGACACCTGATCGATTTTGTTTTGCTTCAATGAGCTCTTATTCTCCACAACTTTAAGCTTTTCTTGTAGCTATTCATGCTCATCGGGACCCACGATCCTAACTAGAGGTAGTTCAGCGTTCTGAATGGCGACAAACAATGGAAGAGGAGTTCCAGGTATTTTAGGAGACCAATACAAGATGGTGTTCCTCTTCCTAGAGGTGTAGAGCCATCAACCTGATGGATCCATTAAATGACACAAGGCTAGTCTCGTTGCGCGCGGTTTCACAGAGGAGTATGTGATTGATTATGAGGAGACTTTCACTCTAGTTGCTCAGATGACCACGGTTCGTACTTTTCTTGCTGTTGCAGCCACTCGTCATTGGCCTCTCTTTTAGTTGGATGTGAAGAATGCCTTCTTTAACAGGGATTTATCGAAAGCTATCTACATTCAGCCACCTCCTGGTCTTCATACTCTTCCTCAGCATGTCTATCATCTTTGACGTGCTATGTATGGTCTTAAACAAGCACCCCGTGCGCGGTTTGAACGCTTTCACAGTGTTATTGTGGTAGCTGATTTTGTTGAGAGTTCTTAGGATCACTCTTTGTTTGTGCGACGATTCTCAAGGGGCCGGGTGATTCTACTTTTGTACGTGGATGATATGATCATTACGGATGATGATTCAGCTGGTATTACTCTTGTGAAGCAACATCTCAGTATTCAGTTTCAGATGAAGGATCTTGGTACTCTTCACTACATCTTTGGACTTGAGATTGCTCAGAGTAAGAAGGGGATTCTTCTCTCACAACAGAAGTACACAGCAGACATCCTTGATTGTGTTGCTATATTTGACACTCGCACAGTTGAGACTCCTCTTAAATTTCATGTAAAGCTTTGTTTGACTAATGGAGAGCTTCTTCCAGACCCTACACGATACAAGTAGATTGTGGGTCTGCTTGTGTATCTTTGCATCATTAGACCTGACATTGCTCATGCCGTCAGTACTGTTAGTCAGTTCTTCTCTGCTCCTCGTTCGGTTCACTATGCTGTTCTCATGAGGATCCTCATATATTTGCGTGGGATTGTCACTCGATCGCTCTATATGTCATCATTTTCATCTCTTCTTCTTCGAGCTTACACTGATGCTGACTAGGTAGGAGATCCTACTACTTGTCGTTCTACTACAGGCTTCTGCATTTTCCTTGAAGACTCTCTAATTTCTTGGTGTAGCAAGAAACAAGATATAGTTTCTCTTTTTAGCACAGAAGCTGGATATCGAGCCATGGCCAGCATGACCAAAGAGATTGTTCATATTAGACGTCTGCTGGTCAATCTTGGAGTTGATGTTTCTGGTCCTACTTCACTTTATTGTGATAATCAGAGCGCTATTTAAATTGCCAGCAATCTGATTTTTCATGAGAGGACCAAACACATTGATATTGACTGTCACTTCATACATCAGCACTTCCTTGCTCATACACTTATGCTTTCGCATATTTCTTCGATTGAGCAGCTTGTTGACTTCTTTACGAAGCCTCATCCCATTCCACGATTTCAGTTTGTTGTCCGCAAACTCGTGTTGTTTGATCCACCTTGAGCTTGAGTGGGGGTGTTATATTACATTGTCTTGTATTAGTGTGTTACACGTGTATTGTTGTGTTACACGTGTATTAGAGTTTGTATATAAAGGGCTTTAGTCACTCTCTAATGAAATTAGATCTCATTATTATTTGTCTCTCTAAATCTAACAGTTACAAATAAATGATTTGGTTAATAAAAATTGAAAAAATATAGAAGCCTCAATTAAACAGACATGAGCCATTGACAATATATTGACCACTGAGTTTTCAAAATTTCAAGGGATATGACTAATGACTGCATTACTTGTACTCACTTTTTCCAACTAAGTCACCATTAGAACACCTGAACCAAAATGAAACAAAACAAAAAGAACCCACAAAAACATGAACCCTAATAGTGTATAATAATAATTAAGCTAAAACACCCCCCCTGCAATCAGCCCACTTTATTTCCAACAAATCAAGTGTTCAAATAGACACGAACAAATATACATATACACTTTGATCAAACCATAATTTACTAAGTCAATTTTCCAAATTCATATAAAATCAAACCTCCAAAAAAAAAATACTACTTCCCATAACTCCAAAGATCCATCTCTCCACGGATCGATAAGGGGTTGATCGGCTGCACCGACGTGCCGGCGGCACCCCCGAACCTCGGCGCGCCCACGACCGACGAGTCCTCTTGCCCGCCACCGATCCGGCTAGTCACGAACCGATCCAACATCGCCCAGTCGTTAGGGCTCCCGTCCGCTTCTCGGCCCACGTCTTGCATGGGCCTGCCTAGACCTGTTTCCCCGGTAGCCTGGCTGGGGAGGACCACGGAGAAGTCATAGCTAGGCGGCACGTGGGGGTGGTAGTGGGCAGCCACTGGAGGCACGTGTGGGTAGTGGAGGCCCAGTTCTGGGCGGTACGTGCTTGAACTCAAAGGGTTGTTGTACTGAGTGTCGTCTCGTAAGGCATGGTGGTCGGCGGTGATGGTGTTAGAGTTTGTTTGGTTGTCGACGCTTAGGCCTGGGCTCGCTTCGTTGCTCAATTTGAAGAAATGTTTCTTCTTAAACACTCGACATACTACCCAACCGTCCTCCTGTATCAATAAATAAAAAACAGAAGAGCGTTGTTATACTCAATTTTTTTTTTTTTGATATCGGAGGGACTCCCCGTGGCTAACCTTACGGTCGAGCTGGGAAAGCTACCTCCGCCTGTTTGCCCCGGTCCCACGGAAAATTCTTTCGAATAATCGCCAACAAACAGGTGGGTAAGTCAACGCCAAGAATCGAACCCAGGGCCTATCGGTAACACCGCTAAACCCTGAACCGTTGTGCTATCGGTAACACCGCTAAACTCAATTATTTTTGCAGTCTTAAATGCAGTTGTATATATATACCTCATTAGCTCATCTAACTTACTATAACGAGATATATATACCTCGTTAGAATTTGTAGGTTTGTGCAACTCTAAGCCTCTTCCCAAAAACCATCATTTTCCTAAGTGCATTGACTAATTTTAATTTTTTTATTCTAATTATAATAGTTTTTGAGGATCAACTAGAGCTAACCACAATTGAACTAGTCAAACCACGATTAGGATTTGTTTACATAAATTCACACAAAATAAATAAGGTGAAACTCTATATAATTAGAAAAAAAAGCCTTAGACAAAAAAAAGTTTTTTTTACTACATCAATACAAGAATTTTTTTTTTAAGGGAAATCAAAACAAGAAAATTAATTATATATTTTATCCTATCCTTTGAGATTTTCTGTAAACCAAAACTCCCACCAAAATCTAACAATCTGGTAGTTGTCACAGCTAGTAAATTAAACAAATGGACTCTTTTTAATTATAAAACAACTTACAGTCAAACCTTGAAGAAAGCTTCTAAAACCTTGTGTGATTCCAGACGTGTGTTCAATCGCATGCATGCACTAGATATATAGAGATAGAAATAAGGATATTTTGCATATACCCTAAGAAAATATGTGAATTATTTTCATACAATTACAAAAAATACATATAATTTTATACCATTGAGATGTTAAAATTTTATGCATATTTAAGTTTTTCTCTTTTTTTAAATATGTTCATTAATACCGTTAAATCATTTTAAAAGATCAAAAAATATATATACCCTTATTTATTTTTTACTGTAAATTACTTTCAAAAGAGGCAATATTAATTTTATAATATCAAAGCACTATATTTGTTTCCCATATTATGAAGAATATATCATTTCAGTGTAACTTAATTCTACAAAAATCAATAAAAAAAATATGTTAACCATCAAAGTGTTTTCTTTATATATTGATTATATTGATGTAATTGAACAAATTTAATTATTTTACATAAATACTAACCATTTATGAACTACAAATGATAAAATTATAGAAATCTAAATACATTTACATAGTTTAAAACTAATATGGAAATAGGGAAAATAATAATCAATTAGAATATTAAAAGTTAGATTATCATTATAAATTTTAGGTTAAGGTTATCATAATAAGTGATCCAATGACATATTTTTCCATTAAATAAGATTTCAACAGTATATAAAATTAAATATGTTATTTCTAGTGAAATAAAAACTTGACATATATTCAAGATAATATATATGCAAAAAAAACCTAGAATTAAAAAGAACTAAAGAGAGAAAAGGAGAAAGCTTACAGTTGCATTAAAGGCATTGGGGTCCTCAGAATCCTCGAGTCGGTACTCATGCATGATCCAATCAGTCTTTTGACCGTGGGGGGCACGGCCTCGATAGAAGACTAGGGTCTTGCGCATGCCGATCTTCTTGTATGTGTTACGGATGCACTTGTCCCTCCCCGTGGCCTTCCAAAAGCCCGCGTTGGTTGCACGGTTTGTCCGTGAACCTGTTGGGTACTTCCTATCCTTGTGGCTAAAGAAGTACCACTCGTTTTGCGGGGTTGATCCTATCCTGCACCTCTCTGCATGCACATGGAGGGGGAAATATTTTTCATTAGTGCTAAAAAAAGAAATTGCATGTTCATTAGAACTTATGTATTACATGAATATGTTGAATCATGGATGATTGTTGAAAGAGTGTGACAGTATATATTGTACATGTGTAGTAGAAAAGCCATGTTTGATTTATATTTGTGTCTTGTATATTGCAACAATATTAGCTATAGATCATGGAAACACAAGAATTGATGAATAATCAAAAAAAATTTCTTAAAAGAAAATGAAGATTGGTTTTCTTTTTATAGTTTCTCACACTTTATTTATGGAGTAAATATGACATGGTGGGTACACTTTTTTAACAAGGATCCGGTCAATATAAAAAAATATAAAGGTGGTTAATAACAATCGAATAAAATTAAGATGGAATCCAACATCTCCATGATATCTTAATTAGACTAAATTAAATGAGAAAAATAAATGAAAATGAGAAGAATTGATTTAAAAAAAAAGGCTACCTTAACGTGTTTGTAGGATAGAAGGAGAATAAGTTGCCCAGAACTTGCACCCAAAGTAAATAAATAAATAACACCAAAAAAAAAAAAAGTTGCCAAGAGCACTTTTTAATAGTTGGACTATTAATTATTTGACATAAACAATTCAAATAGTTGGACCATTAAATCCGAAATAATTTCCCAAGTTTCAGCACCTCATATATATGATTCCCCTGAATTTATATATGTACTTGAAAAATTGCATCTCTCTCAAACTTGGAAAATATACAACAAATTTGGCATAAACAAGTCATGAAAGAATTTTAAACATAAAAAAAAAAAATGGACTTCGAAATTTCGTTAACACAACTAGCTGAATAATTTTTTATTTTTTTATTAGATTGGTGCCCCTGAGTTTGATCTTATGACCTCTTTTACGGAGAGGGATACTAGCCGACTTAATTAAAAAATAGCATAATAATCGAAGTAAAACCTCCCATGCAACTATATATATTAAACTACAAATTTGATTAAAAAGTAAAAATCAATTATACCCACCAAAAACAAGTTATACACAACCACCAAGTATGCATATTGCAACTCCCATGACTCTCAAACTTGGAAATATACAACAAAATTATCATAAACAACACATGAAACTATAAACATAAATACACAAACAACTTAACTTCAAAATTCCCTTAACAAAACTAGCAAAATACTTAAATTAATTATGAACCCCCCATGCAAATACATATCAATTATCAGACCAATTATATATATAAACAACCTTGCAACTCCCATGGCTCCATCTTGTTCAAGTCAACCTCTCTTATGACATCAAGATCAAACTTCTCAAATGAAACCTTCTTCTTCAAATAGTAATGGAGGAGCTCTTCGTCCGTCGGGTGGAATCGAAACCCCGGCGGGACACCGCCGCTTGACGAACCCATAAAAAACAAAAACAAACACAAAACACAGAAAACCTTCAGTAATAGATCAATCACAGTTATCTTTGTTAATGGAGTTTGTGGTGGTGGTGGGGGAGACTAAAAAAACCTTTGTGAATTTGGGGGGGGTGGCACACATTTATATATAATTGAAAGAGATTTGGAAAATTAAAGTCGACGCCGGAGACTGCGCCGGTGGGATTGGGGGGTGATGGGAATTATTAAAAGGTTGTGGAGTAGAAAGGAAGTCAAATGCACGAGACCATGGAGAGAATTTTAGGTATCCACTTCGTTCATTCCCCCCCAACTATAAAATATTGTACGGGGGGACAATGACATAGAACCCCCTGATCATAATATGAGTTTAAAGGGAGTGAATCCTTTGGTGGTCCTCCACTTGGTTTGGACAAGAAAAAAAAAATTAAAAAATGATAGGTTCAGACCCGTTGCACTCCTATCTATAGTCTCTTACTGTAATTTTGATTTTTCTTAAATTATATGTTTTTCTCGTGAAGTATATACCATTAAAAAAAGTGAAATATATACTAGATAAATTAGTAAATATATTATTATTTTTTTAAATTAAAAGTATTTTAATTGTGCATGCACTGCATTAGTGGAGTATATATTATATTAGGACTGCATATACTCATCTAGTAGTGCAGTATATACTCCACGATTGGGTGCAATATTGACGGAGATGCAAATGGGACTAAGGGTATCGAAACTCAAAAATATTAGCTATTTAGAGAAATTGGACCAGCTATTTTTTTTTGGTAGGATTTGTTATCCTGTTTTTTAACTTTTGTGTATCATTTTATTTTCAACGAATAATCGAGTATGGCTTATAGTTACAAAGGAAAGAACATTGGTTTGATCTCATCACTTCTCGTCAATCTCCATGTATCACCTCACATGTTAAAATGTGAGATTTGTATAACTTTTAGACATATGTAAAATCTCACATTTGGTACTGCTGATATCTAGAAGTGTTCACCTCTGATTGGATCTCATCTACTCAAAATTAGATATGTTATGAATCTGATCATTAAACTGGGACTACTTCAAACACACCATGGGAGCTCCCTATAGCAGCAAAGGCATAATAAACACTAGAAAGAGAAAAGATTGAAAATTGATGATCAAATTAAACACATGCACACCATCAACGTGCCCACTTGGAAGTGAACATCAAACAAGAATTCAAAAATTAAAATAAGACTGATATGAAAATTAAATTAAAATTGATGGTAAATCTCAGACAACTTTGTGGGAAACTCTTATATCATCAGATTTAAATTGTCATCAACATCCCGACTTGCTTGTTTATGATAAACAAAATTCCCTTTTGATTTTGAGGACAAACTCTCTCTAAACCAGGGAGAATGATTGCGCATTAATATATGGTTTTTTTTATTTCTTTATTATTTATTGAGAAAATGTTAAGATAATTAGTTAGTAATTTTTTTCTATAATTTGAAAATGAGTTCGTTAGGATTATTTAGGCTTATTGATAGTGATGTTGTTAGATTAATGGGTTCTTAAGTAATTAGAATTTTTATTATTATTAAGAATGATTGGACTGGGTAGGGGTCGGCAACGGCCCGGCCCTGGGCCTAGGCCCGCGTGCCTGCTTGGCCAGCGGGCCCGGGCCGGGCCGGCCGGGCTTGGGTTCAAACCACGGGTTGGCCTACGGGCCCAAATTCTAAACATCTTATTTATTTTGATTTTTTAATTTTAAGTTGTTTATTTATATATAATGTTAAAATAATACAAAATTTAAAGTATAATATTAAAAAAATATTTATATCTATTGAATTTTCAAAATAAAAATATTAAATGAATTAATTATTTGAAAAAATGAATAATTACATGTACCTAACTAGGTTGACACTTACATAAATGTTAATAATTTGTATAATTCAACCACAATTCAAATAAAAATTACATGTTACTCATTTATTGAATTGCCCCCCATAGGTGCGCGGGCCCATTTCGGGAGGGTCTGCGGGCCGGGGCTGGGCCCCAAAACCAGGCCCAAGCCCAGGTCCGGGCCTGTTGAAGACCCCTAGATTGGAGGTGCACAATAGATATTAATCATTCTCAACCAACTTTGAAGTCTATAAATAAACTATTTTGTTAAATAGAGAGAAATTGAATTTTTTAAAAATATTTTTAATTAAATAATTTAAAAGAAGTCTTTATTACTGTTTTAAATGTAATTATAATTTTTCAAAAATAAAAGTTTTTAGTTTGTAATATCATCTCTTTTGATGTTCTCATCATGCATCAATCTTATACATATAGCTAGAGTTCTATCCCATTTGTCAGATACATATATATACATTGCTTTGTATTTATGATATATTTTTGTTTTATATTTTTATTCTGGTTTAAATCCATCTAAATGCCTAGTAATTATCTTTCACATTATATACAGTATAAAACATCAAACCCCTAGCTGCTAATTATACATAACTTGATTTCACATTCAAATTCTTAAATATAATGTATATATTTATTACAAAAAAAAACTTCAATATGTTACACCATTTATATATTGGTGTGATTCCATTAACAACTCCAAGGAATGGGGGTGGGGCAAATAAAATTATTGCCAGATATATATCCAAGGAAGTAATGAATCAAGTTTTATTATAACATAATTTCCACAAGGGATTTATATGGCATACAAAACCATGATTTTATACTTCCATTTAATTAACAAATATAGATGGGACGTATTTGTAAATTGGAATGAACTTGTGAGTGCTAACGTCATTCACATTTATTTAAGTTAGTAAACGATCCCAAGAAATAAAATACTAGTATAATTATTGGCATAACTTTCATCAATTTATTTAATTTGGTTTGTTCCCAAAGCAAAGCCTAGCTAAGAACAATTAATTTTGCATGGGGATTTTCGCTTGGGGAGGGCTTTCAAATCCATATGAAAAAAAAAATTAAAATAAAGTAAAATAAAATAAACACTAATCCATTTGTTTATTCATGTTATATCATGGATAAAAATTAGTATAATTAAGCTTTGATCCCCTGTTTAGATAGAGAATTAAGTTTTTATGAGGTTTATGAGTATTCTAGTATATATAAAGATCAAATGATTTTTTGTTTGATTGTGTTTTGAATTATTATAGTTGAGAAACGTAATAAAAAAATTTTGTTGTTTAGATAAAATATGAATAAAGTATACATAAGAATTTATAAAAGATAAAAAATTATTATAGTTGAATTAACAGTGAGCCCCACGTATTCTTTTTTATTGAATAATCTAAAATAATTTAATTAGAGGGCTTATTTGAAATACATATGCCACTTTGTTTATTCATGTTATATGATGGATAAAAAATAGTATAATTAAGCTTTGAATGAATGGGTTCTGATCTTCCAAAAGATTCACAGAGCCGTTCATCCTTTCGTCGACGCCTCTGATCTTTGCAAATTATAATGGAAAATAATATGTCCAGTCTTGTATGCAGTCTATCTGCAGTTTAAAGTGGCTTTGAAAAAGGAAAAATGTTACACTTGATCCATTTTATCGTTCAAAACGCAGATTACATAAGTTTTCTTTTTTTTTTAAATCACATATCTCATCTAATTTGTAAAAATATATATTTCAATACATTGAATAATATCATTTATAGAATTTGTTAAAAATTTCAAAAGAGATATATACCTTGTTACAATGAATAGATGGGGCTAACGAGGTATATAGGACTGTATTTTATACTATAAAAAATGATATACACTTGTCCATTGAAGTATACACTATTATACAAAGTGAATTATACATTCAGATGCACTAGTGTAATTTTTTAAAAGATCGATACTGCAATATACATTGCAGCTAAGGGATCATTTTTGAACGGCAGGACTATAAAATGGACTGACTCTCCCAGCAAGAAATTACAATTGCATGGTAGTTACATTAGTTATATATATAATGTATTAAATGAAATTATGTAAATCTTAATCAATGTGTAGTATGAGACGGAGCCGCCATAGCTTGAGCTCTGCGCATGTGGGGAAGACTTTTTGGAAATGTTTGATTTGATGTAGTTTCTCGCTTTTGATTGAATTGCACGCTTTTAGTATATGATTTTTAATGATTTTGATCTTTGATGTGATTTAATTTTCTTTATACCTTTGACCAGTTTTGGTAATGAATGGGTGTGTATTATTAAATTTTATTTTCTTTTGGGTAATTAAAGTCTCTCTAGATTTGCAAGATGGTGGATGAATAAGTTGAAATTATAGGTCACATAATTCCAGTAAGAAAAAGTTTGTATACTGTATATGTAGGATGTTTTATATATGTAATTATATAAAAAAATTATATCTAATTGTGCATTTATAGTTTATATAGGATCTTAATATTTTTTTAAATTGGATAATCTACCATATTTTTTTTCTAATTGTCATCGTAGTCTTTGAACCAACACAGAAGTTTTTGTAGCATTTTTCATAAAAATTAATTATTCGTGTCATATTACTTATCCCTATTTATGAATGTACATGCAATTCTATCTATTATACTAACCATGGATGTTTTCAACTTAATTTGTTAGTTTATAATATATATAAATTTTTTCAATTTTACCCTTACTTTTTTTTATGTAATAACTAAATATATTTATTGAATTTTAATTTTAGATTATGGGTAAGGATGAAAGAAATACTCCATTTACTCCATTTTTCTACCCTTGGCCATTGTCGTGGTCACACCACTACTCCCTCCACCATGGCAGCACACCACCATCTTCTCTGTTTTCCTTCCTACGCCATCATCGCCATCACCACCCCGGCCCTCTGCTTTTTCCTCCTCTGCCATCTCATC
This sequence comes from Acorus calamus, assembly GCA_030737845.1. Classification (NCBI taxonomy): domain Eukaryota; kingdom Viridiplantae; phylum Streptophyta; class Magnoliopsida; order Acorales; family Acoraceae; genus Acorus; species Acorus calamus. Next base: position 15,919,536 of record CM060870.1, read on the forward strand.
ACCGCATGACCACTCCTACCTCTGATGAGGCCGCACACCACCACCACCACCTCCTCCTCCACTCCCTCCTACGTCATCGCCACACACCACTACCACCCCCACCCGACTTCTCCCTCCATTATCACTGACGCCGCACCACAACCACCTCTTTCACCTCTTCTTCCTTCATCATTGCCACATAGCACCACCACATCTCCACCTCCCCCTCCGTCGTCTCCGCACACCACCACCATCTCCACCTTCCCCTCCATCATCGCCACACACCACCACCACCACCTCATCCTCCTCCGTCCTCCACCATCGACACACAACACCACCTCCACCCACCCTCGTTGCACACCACCACCACCTCCTCCACATGTTTTTTATTTGGGTGGTGGGAATGGGTTTTGTTTTGATGTTGGTTAGTGGGTAGGATTTGGGAATTGGTTTATGTTTTCAAACTAAAATTAAATAATATGTTTTTATAATTTTGATTAGTGAGTTTAATAACCCCATCTCTAATGTACCCAAGATAATGATAATGAAACATCCAATCTCTTATGAATGAGCTAGTTGACACGTGACAAGGTTTAATTGGGCCACAAAAATTGGGCCCTACAAATGGAAACACTCAACCTTAACATCATTTTCCATCAGGTATATATATAGGCATACATTGCATTTTTCATGTCTCATGTAGTGTTGTTCTTAACAAATATTACTTATTTTAAATAGTGGTTCTTGATGTGTACTGAGACTTTTATGGTGCTTGGACTCATAGCTCAATAATTGACAATAAAATTTACAATCATGAGATTGTGAATTCAAATCCCATCGATTATCTATAAAAAAAAATTAACTACCAATTTCAAAAAGAATAGTTTAAATTTCAATAAATTAATTAGTGAGCCAATAATATGTTAACCACATTATAAAGGGGGTGCCACCACACGCAGTCCTTGTATATATATGGTAGATGTAATTCATTGGACTATGTGTTCGCAAGCACATATGTTTGTGTGAATGTGTGGTGTGTATATACACATATATGTATGTATATGCATATGCATATATACATATATGTAAGTTTATATGTATGATCTAATGGTATATGATTCATTACATGGAATATATACTTTCACAAAAAATCAAAGCATTAGAAGATCGCACGTGCGGCTACACTAATGATTATTCCAAGTGTGTAAAAAAAGAGCAAATTCATTTTGTTTGATGGAATTGAATTATAAGAGCAAGTAAAATTAATATTGAAAATTAGATCATGCTTCGGTGTATGGTAATTTTTTATAATATAAAGATCATAGATTATTTATAAAATTTGATCTTAAATAATATAAAGATAATGGATTGTTAATTTATAATGCATGGTCTTAAATAATGTAAAAAATCATGGTTCTAATATAAACTATGATCAGTTTTAGGAAATTATCACAATTTCATTAAAAAAATCATGATCTTTTTTTTTTTTATCAAAGATCACGTTTCATTGTAAAAGCGTGATGTTTTCTTCTATACAACAACAGGTTACTCTAAAACAGCGATCTTTCCTCTCCAAATTACACATAGTAGTTTCATATTTGATCACATTTTTTACTTATGATCACATTTAAAATCCGTGATACAAATATCAAATAAAATATCACTCTCTCAGAGATAAAATACTTTTAATCACAGTTTTAAACCATTATCAATATCAAATATTGTAATAGTAGGGGCAATATCCCAAAAAATAAATTTGAATTGACCTCAATCAAAGTGTGTGTGTGAACTACCAAATGTAATGCTCAAGCTAAATTTAAACCCCAACTATATCAAACTGTTTATAATATACAGTTTCCAAATTATATATATATAATTCATATTACATGATCCCATGCTTCCGGACCACGTACCTAACATGGTTGTTCAAAAGTTTCATTAACAAGTCATTACGAAACAAATATGTCATGACCATAAAAACAGCTCCAAGTGCATTCTCATCTCTTCAATTACAAGTCTATGTCATGACCATAAAAACAGCTCCAAGTGCATTCTCATTTCTTCAATTACAAGTCTCTCTGTTGGCTTAAATCAAAATTCTATGACAACAAAATCACAAAAAAAAAACGAGTTTAAAACCATAATATATATGTCTGTTCAAGAGTTGTAAAGTTGAGCTTTGAAACTCTAAATACAGATTATCATACTATTTGACTATGTGTATGAGGTCACATGGTGCAATGGATTAAGGAAGTTGAAACAATTAATTATATTTTACTTCACCAAAATCAAAGCATGGCATGTAATTGAGAAGGTGTTGATTCTAAGGTAGTGACATGGATTCATGTTTAAACGTGCACGGCCAATGGAAATTTTTGTCCCAAGTAAACCATTGGCCCCATGGAAGAAGAACTATAAGCAAGAAAACCTCAGTTTGCCTCCCATTCTAATGCAATCACTGGGTTTTCACACCTTTAAATGGTTTTGACAAGGGATTAAGGTTTGGTTTTGAGATAAGTTATCTGAATTTTAAGAGATAAAAAATCTATTAACTTTGTCCTTATTCACATTTGTTAAAATTTGGATTAAACAATGGGGATAAATGTTATTTCAGCCTTTACATGGAACAAAAATTTTTTCTTTTTTATTTCAAAATCGGAGCAACGTAACTGTCCATACTTTATCCCGATTAGTTTTTATACCAAACGGGATAAATTGTTATTCCCCATTTATCATCACAATTATTCTCTTATCCCATCACTTATCCCACCACTTATCCTCTTATCAAATCATCAATATAGGGTTTATTTTGTAACACATCTATGGAGAGATTCTGAATTTCATAAAATTGGTTTTAGTGATGCAAATTGAAAATAGGGTTGTTTTTATTATTTTGATTATTTTAAAATTTTAACCATAGATTTTATCTCCCGATTTGAAAATAAAGTTTGTTAGGATTTGTTAGAAATATTCAAGTTGTTTGGAATCTATTGATTCAATAGAGAAGCTGGAATATAGATATAATATTATCCCATCTCAACAAAATTAAATGCCTATAATCTCATTAGAGTTGTAAGGGTCTGGCTATTTGCACCTCTCATTTTACCGAGCACACCTATGTCTTTTTACACCCCACCCAAATAAGATTGGTTCTTTAAACACCCCAGTATATAAATAAATTTGGGTTTTCCATTTCACACACCTCTCTCTCTCTCTCTCTCTCTCTCTCTCTCTACAAACACACACACACTAACACACATATTACCTCTCTATCAAATGAAGAGGCTCTACGTGTTCGAGCTCCTAGGCACCCAGACATTCGACGCCCTCCGCCCCATACGACAGGAGGAACAATTGAGGCTGTGGCGGTTCTCCAGGACAAAAATGGGTGTATTTAATACCCAACTATAAATGGATATTCAACACTTGACCCAGTTAAGAGGGGTGGCCAGACCCGAGTTGTAAAAGTAGTTTGCTAGGATCCGATTAACTTAAACCTAAAGACGATCCAGCCAAGGAAGTTGTAAAAGCGGCAGCCTCTCTCACCATGATCGCTGCCTGTCTCCTCTTGAAGCTAGCTGCAGCTTTGCCCTTCTGACGTTGCGTGAAGGAACCGAGGCCGTACTGCCCTGATAACCGCTCTAAAGGAATCCGGTTCAGCGTTCGCTCCCGCTCAACGAACTCCCACTCCCCGATCAACTCCTGGAAGAGCGCCTTGTAATCAGCAAGGGTGGCCGCAATCACCGCCTCCCCTAAGACCGGGAGGCCGGTAATCCGATGGACGCCCTCGAGAGTCGACATGATGGCACCGGTAGGAAGGATGAAGGTACAACTCTCCGGATCCCATCTCTCCGCCAATGCCTCCACGTAAGGACGGTGGACGTGGAATGGCTCGATCAGAAAGAAGGAACGGAAGCCCGCTCCATCCACCAAACTCCTCTCTCCCTGGCCTAAGGCAGCGTACCACCTCTTCTCCCGTGCCACAAAGCCCGGATACGAATCGGCTGCTACAAACGAACGAAAGGAACATGGGTTAGTTTAAGAGCAATCGAGAGTTGAGAGTCCAAATCTGCAAATTCATTTAGAAATCATGCTTAGCAAGATAAACGTCTATATGCTAAATAAAAAACAAAAGCATGAAAATAGAAAACTTCACATAAGGGTTCACCTTCCATTGTTTGCAAAACACTCTTCATATAATTTTGCATGCCAAACCTATTAATCCCACCGTGGTCACCACTTACACATTTTTCTTTCATTACAGTCTATCATGCTTATATAAACTCACCTAAGCATGTGAAAGAATACTTGGACCTATGAAATACATGCATACCCTCCCTTTTACTCTATCACGATCAAACACATACGAAGACACACCTTGAAAACTGTATGCATACAAAGAAAAAATATCACATGCAAGCATGCTAGCCATACTATTCCTCTCTTCTTTTAAAAAGAACAAACATGGATGTATGTAAAGAAAATTGTCCCCCTTTCTAAAAACAAACTCATATCAGCATGCTTATATATCCCACCGTGATCAAATTATACAAGCATGTCTACTACAAACACACGTGTACAAATATTACACATGAATCGCCTATTCATACTATAAAAGACATATATACACAAATAAAAAGCTAGAGTAAAAAGGGGGTTAAGGAAATACCACGGCCCGTGCGACCCAGGAGCGTCCGCATCGGCCTCATCGGGATCGTCCATCTCGTCATCATCCCCCTCCTCCTCATCCTCTCCCTCCTCCTCAACCACGGCCTCCTCGCCCTCAACATCAGCACCAACCCCCGTGGCTCCTATGCCCATACATGTGGCCCCTTTGACCTCAACCCCCATGTTTGCCCCCTCGGCCTCCTCGACCTCCCAACCAATACCCCTGGTCTCCCCCGTGCCCACCGCACTGGAGGTCAAGACTCCGTAGTCCCCCATGGCCCTCCTCACCTCTTCCTCACCCGCCGCACTAGCCTCACCCTCACCCTGACCGCCCTCGTCCACGCCGAAAACCTCACCTTCAATACACGTGGTCTCCGCACTGATGGTCTCCCCCTCACTAACACCCCCGACCTCGACTCCTTCGACCGCGCCCTCGGCCGATCCCCCAACCTGCAAAACTACCTCTTCGACCACCGCCGATCGATCCCCACGCTTCCTTATACGCGTATACCCAATCACCCCACCAGTAGAGCCACTCCCAACCTCCGGGACAGCCCCCAAAGGCGTGCCCGTACTCTCATCCACACCTGTGCCCACCGACGGCACCTCCGCCGTACCCAGGGCTTCCCTCACGACCTCCTCCTCCACCCGATCACTCCTTGATAAACTAGACCCCGAGACAGCCCCTCTCTGCTCTCGGGAAGACTGAAGACGCTTCATCATCGATGCCGTCTTCTTCCCCTTCGTCATCTCCTCTTATTTCGTGCAAAAGAAGAGATTGAAAAGAATCTAGGGCTTCGAAATCAAGAAGAAAGGAATGATGAAAGGCAAAATCAAAGGATTCAAAGTGTTTAAAACCAAGGTATTTCGGTTTCAAAACAAAAGGGAAGAGAGAGGGAAGAGAGAAAAACCGTTTTGAAAAGTGGGGAGAGAGAGGGGCCTTATTCGGTTATAAGGGACCCAATGATAGGGCGGCTACCACGAGTAGTCCCCCCCTCTCAGGCGGCTAATTGAAACTAGCCGGCCCTTCCAGTTTTCCAACTTTCATGTTTAATCCCCTCCAAATCCTAAATTCTAAGGTTTTCTATACCAAACAGCCATGTATTGGTTTATTTCTAAGCACTACTTGATCAAACACAACTCTCTAGAAGTTTTGTCACATTTCCAGTATCGTTCAAACTCAAATTTCTTTAGTTCTGGTTCCTTTCTGAAGTTTTTATCCATCAGATAATCCATTCACCAACTCAAACACTCTTGCTTTTTGTCGGCGATATCCCCTCCTTGCTGTGTTTTCTCAAGCACGGGAACAGTAGGCACGAGGAAACTGACGCTGGGCTGCTCCGTGCATGATAGCTAAGAACCCTCACTGTGGGTTGGATCACTCACCATTTTACTTTTCTCACCTTCCACCTGGATCATCTTTTCGGTTGAAAATTCTAGTCAAGACCTAGCCTCTGACAGTCTAAATCAACTCCTCGAACAGTATTGGTTGTGTGACCTAAACTTCTTGAAGGTTGGGCCGGCCAAAATAAGGGTCTCTTTCCTTATCATCGATCGAAGTCTTTCTGTTTCACACAAAGACTCTGTCCGATGAAGGACAATTGTAGATACCCTAATTTTGACCCTCCAAAAAGATGAAAATACTTCAAGTAACACTTAGGGTTAATCACATTTGGACATCAATGGAAAACAAACTTAGAAAAATAAAACCGAGAAACCCTAGCCCAAACACTCAGAAACCCTAAAAACCCTTGACAGGGGCGGCAAACCCTAACTAGACGCCCCATCCCGGGTGGCTAGTTGACACTAGCCGCTCCCCCTGGCCGACCCCAATCCACTTCCCTGGATGGGACATAAAGCAGCATTAAATGTTGATCATTGCAGCGGGTTGTGACCTTTAGCCGCCCCAGCTTGACCGGCTCAAGCCACCGCTTGTCAGAGATGGAACGTTTGGCAGGTCATGATGGGGGCGGCTAACCCTAACTAGCCGCCCTTCACCTGGTCTCTGACAGAAAAACCAGAGAATTAATGAGGGGTCTAATCAAACACACTATTATCCAATTCATCCCATTACCCCCTGGACACTCCCCTGCCTCTTTTTTACTATAAATAGAGGGGGTCCCAAGCCTTTTATCAACATCCACCATTCACCATCTTCAATTGACATCAACACATTCCCAACACCCAACCCACACCCACTACTTGAAATCCTTTGAGAGAGAGAGAGAGAGTTCCATTTGTGAGAGAAAAACCCATTTTTCACACAAATCCACCCTCCAAAACCCAGGTTAAACTAGGTTTAGCCTCTGCCAAAACCAAACCCATTTCTACCGAAGTTCCGTCCAAATCCACCCAGGTCCCGGACTGCTAACCCTAGCTAGCCACCTCCTACCCGAAGGCTCAAATCCACTAGCAGCCCCCCACTTGCACCTCATTTGATCCAAGACTCCTTTAGCCAAGCCCGGAAGCAGAATAGGATTACCTGTTTTTCGCCTCTGTGTACGGTATATTCGTGTCTCAGATCGGAGACCCCACAAACTCTCCCACATAGGCGATCAAATCCAACCCAACTTTTCCTGCTTTTCAAAAAAGCAGGTGGCGATCACAACACCCCTTTGAATCCTCTTGAGCCGCAGTCGGGCGCCTCAACCAGGAACGAGACCCCACCACCCTTCGAGAGAAGATCCAGCTGAGCCAGCCAAGGCGCGCACCGGATCTGAATTCCTTAAGAACCCCCACACACGCAGATTTTTCCCATACCGACAAATCTGACGATCACGGTGAGACCTCCCTCGTGAAAAATAACAAAAGGTAATCCCTTCTGCTCCTTTTTACAGCTTGACTAGAATGCTATCAACCCTCTAGGAAGGTTAGAGTTTCCCACCCCTCGAATCAGGTCCTCCTCTATTTTGCATTACAACATCATTTACTGCTTTGTAAGCCGCACATCGCTGCGCAATCCTTTACTACTTTGTAAGCCGCACATCATTGCGCAATCCTTTACCGCTTTGTAAGCCGCACACTGCTGCGCAATCCTTTACAGCTTTCATAAGCCGCACACAGCTGCGCAACCCTATACTGCTTTATTTACTGCTTTCTATCTGCACTCATTCCATTCTCCTAAGTCGTTCCATACCCACATAATGAAATCCCACCTAGAGGAGGAGAGAATCCACCAAGAAGGTCAGGCCACACAATTCCTGACCCATCTAGAGGAAAAGATAGCTAGTCTAGGATACCAATCAGTGGAGGACATGTTCCATGACCTCACTGATTACCACCGGGTCAAGACCTTGAGACAGGAGGCCCCAGTCGAAACCCCTAAGGCTACTCCCAAAGCCCCGTCCACACCCAGTCGCTTGGTCAATCTGAGCATCTTTTCGTTCGCCCCCCTTTCCCCCGTGAATCCAAAATTCCCAACCATATCTACCCCAGGCCCTTACCAGGTGATAAGCATATTATTTTCACATTTAAACCCTTTAATTTAGTTTTCTATTCCTAATTTTATGTGTAATAATGACTAATATTCCAAATTTATATGTTATTATAGGTAATTGAGATAAATGATGATTATCAATGCAAGATACTCTATGAAGCATTTAAAGATATGAATGAGAATCAAGAGGACTCTAGAAGATCCAAAATTATGCTAGAAAAAGATTTGGTGAAGAGAGAATAAAAAATCAAATTCCAATCAAATATTCTTCAAATCAATGTTGAAACCGCCCTACTGTTTTGACCATAACTTTTGCTCAAATATCGTATTTTGGCCCAAATATGGCTTTGGAAAGATATTTTCAAGATCTACAAATCAATGTTTCATGAATATTTTGAAATTCCACCATATTAGGGGTCAAAAATTCATCTAAAGATTCTGCAGAAAATCAATGACAGGAATGAAAGCTTTTACCTGCTAAATCTGTCAAAGATGCATATTAGGAAGGTTAATGGTTAATCTTGACCATCCAATTTATTGCAAATCAACGGTTGAAATTCAAGGCTGAAGGCTATAAAAGGAACACATATGAAACCAAGGAGAAAAAAAACGAGGAAAAAGGACAACCAAATGAGAAAGATTCAAGAGTTTTCTTTTTGTTTTTCTTTTCATATGCTTGTAGTCATTTAGATCTGAATTTTTATATTAGGTTTTTTTGTTTTCAGAATATTTTTTTATATAATATGGTTTCTTTTATTTTTCTTTTATTTCGTTTGATCATGACTAGCTAAATCTTCAACTAGGGTTGAAATCAATGTTTCATGAATATTTTGAAATTCCACCATATTAGGGGTCAAAAATTCATCCGAAGATTCTGCAGAAAATCAATGACGGGAATGAAAGCTTTTACCTACTAAATCTGTCAAAGATGCATATTAGGAAGGTTAATGGTTAATCTTGACCATCCAATTTATTGCAAATCAACGGTTGAAATTCAAGGCTGAAGGATATAAAAGAACACATATGAAGCCAAGGAGAAAAAAAACAAGGAGGAAAAGGACAACCAAAGGAGAAAGATTCAAGAGTTTTCTTTTTGTTTTTCTTTTCATATGCTTGTAGTCATTTAGATCTGAATTTTTATATGAGGTTTTTTTGTTTTTAGAATATTTTTTTTATATAATATGGTTTCTTTTATTTTTCTTTTATTTCGTTTGATCATGACTAGCTAAATCTTCAACTAGGGTTGAAGATGAAACCATGCAATGCTAGTTTAGGATTTTATATTTATTGAATTCTTCATATTGTTTGCTTTATTGAGTATCGTTACAGTAGTATAGATCTAGCAAATACGGGTCGAACCCACAGAGAATTGTTCAAATCAGATTATTAATTGATTTAACTAATCGAACTAGAAAGAAAGATTGATGAAGTTTTTTTTTATTATGTTTTTTTTTAAAAGCTAATATGAATATAAGAAGATAACTAGGGTTTTAGAATCCACCATGCAATACCAATGTAGGGATTATATTCAAATATGAAACTCCATCATATAACTCAATCAATATTGACGTTAATCAAATATCAATCGGAAAATAAATATTTAAAATCATATTATTTCATAAAATCAGATTTAAAATCAAAGCAATCATCTCAACATTCACACATTAGGAGGAGAATAAGATATCAAAATAGTTAATCAAGCATACCCTATCAAACCCTAAACAAGAGATCCTTGAAGATGATTCTACGATTAAAAAAATCTTGATTTATGAAAACCCAATATAATGATCTATCTCCCTTCCCTTTATAAAATCTACCAACTCAATATTCAACTTGTTAAGAAGAGCATAAAATATCAGAGAACTCAATCACCAGGCCACCCCAAACCCGGGACCGCTAGGCAGCCTTCCCAGGGGAGAAATGCTAGATGAAACCATCCGGAGAATCCTCTCCGAGATTGGTCCCTCAGCCCCCAAGCACATGTCTCTACATAACCTGAGACAAATCCTATCAGTCCACCTACCGGAAGGATTCAAAATCCCCAAATTCCACCGATATAATGGTCGTGGAGACCCAGACATTCATCTAACTGCTTTTTATCTAGACGCCCGGCCATTTCTAGATAATCAACCTCTACTAGTCTTCCTCTTTCAGAAATCATTGGAAGGAGAAACACTACAATGGTTCTCCACCCTCCCTGTAGATCACTTATCGAACTTCTTGACTATAAGCGAGAAGTCCCTGGGGCCAGCACGGCGCGTTACTGTCAATATCACAAACAGCATGGTCACACCGTAGAACAATACATTATTTTTCGGGACTTTGTTTACGATTTGAATGATGACAGGGGCCTTGACTGGGCTCTAATCAAAAGCCACTTAATCCAGGGCAATTCTCAAGCTTCCAAGCCACTTGGCATATTCACTGACCCATTGCCAGGTCACAACCAAACTTTCAGGTCTAGAGTCCACACAGTAAACATGGTCAGGAGAGGGAGGCAACCGTCGCCAGGACCAAGCAGCTCGGAAGATGCCACTGATGACAGTCTGTCCGAGGAATCCGAGGAGGAGGGGCAGGACGACCCCTTCCTGCTAAACCTCGACGACCACGACCTCGCCATACTCTATGGTGAAGAAGAACACGCAATTCTCACCCTGTCCGCGGTCATCAACATTGAGTCCGATGAAAGCGGACTGGAAAACCCGGGAGAAGATGAAGAGGAGGAACCCTTTGAGGAGATCCCCGAAGGAGCAAGCGAGGGACTTGAGGGAGGGGAATGTACGTCGGATGATCTGCATCCAGATGACAATGGGTCCTCCAAAAGCACTGACACTGTCGACGGCCCCTGCCGCCCGATTACCATATCGTTCACCGATAAAGACCTCCTGGACTCCAAATTGCGGGTCTACCCCCTGCACATCCACGGGCGTCTACAAATGTTACGGTTAAACAACATCTTCGTTGACCCAGGGTTAGGGATGAACATAATGACATGCTCCACCTACCAGAAGATTTCCAGACTAGGGCGCCCTCCCGTCCAACCGGCCCACTCTACTATTCAGGCTTTCAATCACACCGGAAAGACTCTCCACGGCCCCAGGATATTCGAGCTAGCTGTCGGACCCCTGATCTACGAGGTGACATGCTTCGTGACCAACATCGACACAAGGTACCCTCTGATGTTGGGGTGACCATGGCTGAACAGCATCCGGGCCATCTGCTCCCCCGACACCAATGCCTTTGGTTGCTATTTATGGGTCACATGCTAACAATTTAGGGAGAGGCACGCCTCCAATACAAGAACGAAGACAACTGGCAATGCACAACATGTACACACTAGCCCTACACCCAGGAGACAAGGATGGAGGTGGTAGCCCACCTGGGTCCCCCCTTAACATTGACTACCACTCGAAAGAGATAGCCAGGACCATGAACTCAGTGAACAATCACATGGAGCCCAACCTGGTTGACTTCCTCCCCCATGAAGTTGCAAAAGCTGGAGCACTCTCCGCACCCCTCGCAATCACTGCCACGCTCGGAGGGAGGGAATTTAAGCATATTCTCATCGACCCAGGAGCAGAAACCAACGTACTCACCTTTTTCGCTTACCAAAAGCTTGAAGGCAGGGTCCCCAGGCTAGAACCTTTGGACGAGTTCATCTATGCCTTCGACAGCACGCGCAAGAATACTTGCGGGCTAGTCATGCTCCCACTAAAAATCGGCCCCGTCTCCACCATAGTCAACTGCATGGTGATGGACATTCGATCACCCCACCCTCTAATTGTCGGAAGGACATGGCTCAACAGCATCAAAGTTGTCTCTTCCACCCGACACCAATGCCTTCGCTTCCTGTACCACGGAGGAGTCATATCCATCTGGGGAGAGGCGCGCTTCAACGGGGCACGAGTCCGTAACTGAAGCGTATGTGCCATACGCATCCGGCTAGAGGTGCTTGCATGTTGGAAACCGGACCCCGTTGATGAAGAACTGATTCAGCATGGAAGACCCCCTGAAGAGGCTCAAGGAGGAAGAATTTGGGAATAAGGGACCCCACTAGACATCAGCCGGCCATCAAAAAGGAGCCGACTCGAAGAAACGGCACAAATCCGCAAACCTGGAACCGATCCCCCCGGGTAAGCCTCAGTGTTAACATTCAAAACATGTACATACTTGTTTTAGGCTTTAAAAAAATCACTAAAATCAAAATATTTATTTATCAACTTCCTAGTCAGCTTAAATCCTGTACATATTTGTTTACAGCTTTCCTAAAGCAAAAAGGAAACAAAATCAAAAGATTTGTTTACCAGCTTATGTTTTTCCTTGAAAACCTATACATATCTGTTTACACGCTTTCAATATAAAAAAAAGATATATAGAAAACAACTATTAGACGAGAAAAGATTAAGAGCGGCAGACCACACCCAAGCCAACCAAAGAAGGGTGGCAAGGGCATTCAAAAAGAAAGTAATAGAAAGAAAATTCAGAACTAGAGAGTTAGTACTTAAGCAAATCATGCCATCGAGGCAGCCCACCCAAGAGGAAAGCTGCAACCCACATGGGAGGGACCCTATGTGATCACTCATGCCTACTCCGGGAATGCCTACCGCTTGGTAGACGCCGAGGGAGTCGAGGTTTCAGGTTCGTGGAATGCACTTTATTTGAAGAAATTCCATGCATAAAAATTTCAATACTTGAGAAATATAATTCTTCCTTCTTGCAATTTTCAGCATTTAGCACTTGATGATAGAATTATAAGACTCCCAAAGATAAACTTGTATTTATTTAAACTCAAATCCACCAATCATGCCATTTCCTTCACACACGTATGACTTAAGAATCGGTTTCATTTGATAGAAGAGAAGTTATCTACCTCGTAGACTGGGACAATTTTTAAAACCCCAAAGCATCCCTCCCTCATTTCCGCCCCCACTCGTATTAACCCAAGGTCAAAATGAAGAGTTACCTGGACCTAGCATATGTCCCAAAACTGGCTCTGGCACTATACAAACACTTCTAGAGGGGGAAGCATGAAAATAATCGGGGTAAAAAACAAAAGAGCCCCCCTCAAAACAAAAAAAATTAAGCAATGAGAGGCCAATAAAAAAAAATAACACCCAAGTGAACGGGTTAAACTCTCTACTTTAGCAGGCTTTCACGCCTTTACGCACGGTATATGCTAGACAACGGCTATACCAGTACAGATCCAAACAAGCGGATTGTACTTTCCACCCAAAATAAAGAAGTGGTAAAAAGAAGAAAGCCAGAGGGACCTAGAAAGTAGGACATGTGCTAGACTGGGACAATTCTAAATATTGCCAAAAAGGAAGATATTCCTCTTACCCTGTCTCCCCCTCACCTTTTATTTTTGCAATAGAATTTTGAAATTGAACTATGTCTGCTGGGAAATGTGAAATTTCGACCAAAAGTAGACCTTTACTATGTTTACAACTGCACACACTTACATGAGTTTATTTAAGGACTTGCCTGTCCAAAGGAAGCTTATTTGACTTCATTCCTGGTGCATTCATGGATTTTTCAGCATGTTTAGAATAATATAATCAAGTATTTGAGAATCACGAACCCGGAAAACCGACACCTAGAACTTATACCCTTCAAATGCAATCCTGGTTTGGACACGAGTGACCACAATGGTACCTTTTAGGGCTTGATGGTATCTTTTACTTAGGAAAGTTGAAAATATTGCCCTCTCACACGAAAGAATGATTAAAAATTAAAATGCTCCCTTATGTCACTTACACTTACGCATGAGCTTGCATTTTCCTTTTCCAAAACAATTAGGCATTCAAACTTCCTTAAAACATTATAGCTCCCCGTTCCAAAGCTAAAATTGCCCCTATTACACTTGTTTCATACCCTTCCGCACATGCTTTAGAAGAAATTGTCTCATTCTCACACGCACTTCTTCACTCTCGCACTTGGAATCCCTTCCATGCGTACTAAAGCATGGTTTCTCGCACTTTACTTTCTCGCATTAGCTTTTCATTTACCTTTAAGATGGATTGTAGCCCTTGACGATTCAAGCAAAAAGGGCTCAAAAGTTAGTGCAGGGGCACAATCTGGATGGATTTAACACTTAGTCCATGGAAAGGATGTTTTTATAGGTCTTGAAGGTTAAAACACTCATGAGGACTTTCAGCAGCAGCAGACAGAAGTGAAAAACCAGAAAACTGCCCCAAACAGGGGACGGTTACTGACGGCCAGCCGTCGTGTTCCAGATGGCTAGTTTCAATTTGTCGGACCCATCCCCTCCTCCTTTTCAGGTAAAATTGTCCCAGTTATAGGGCGGCTAAACCAAACTAGCCGCCTGATACTGTGCGGCTAGTTTGGACTAGCCGCCCCTCACATGCTACCCAAAAACCCCCTGTCAGTCCCAGTCTCAATCAACTCTTCAAGTCTTCGAATACCTGTCAAAATATTCCTTTTCAAAACATGCATATACACATTCCACACATATATTCACACACAAAACCTGTATAAATAACATGCTAGGACAATTATATATCGAAATCCCACGTCCATCCATAAATTAAACGTATAAAAACCACCAAAGTTCATTCGTCCACGCCATACGCATTTCCCTAAACCAAAGGAACCCTTTAGAAACCAATACATCCATGCTAAACTATACCAAACCAAAAAAAAAAAACATAAAATTGTCCCACCAAGACCATAAACATAAATTATTTTCTAAAAACTAAAATATAAAAGTAAGGAAGAGATGGGTCCACCTAAAGCTTCAAATCCAAAAGTCAAGAGCTATGCGTCATCAAAATATCACCTAAGTCAAAAACAAAAGAAGAAAAGAATGAATTCCTTGCCTATATGCAATTCTTCTACTTCAAACCAAAGCTCAAAAGGCTATACCTTGGCATATCGTCATCCCCGGGAGGCTGAGTCGAAGGAGGAGCATCTTGACTTGGCTGAGAGGGGAGTGGTGGCTGGTGAGAGGACTGAACCTTTGGAGTATCCTGAAATGCGGGAGTCTCCCGGACGGGGGAGGCAGCCTTGGAGTATCTCCGACGACTCTGGGATGTGGATGGACAAGAGGCACGACTGAAGGTGGCTCCCGTAGCCAACAAAGCAGAAACTGAGTGGTCAGGCTCGAGCGGGAGAAGGTCGAGATCCGCTTCGGTCATAGAACCCCCTCCAACCAACATTCCCCTCATAGTCGCCTCCCAGAGGTGAACTTGCTGTATATCTTTGTCCCTTCTCTCCAATCTCTGTCGGAGGCGACTCTTCATCCCTCTAGCCCGATGCTCTATCACCCCCAATCTCTCCTCCAACTCCCGTGCCCTTGCTTCCGATACCCTGAGCACCTCTTGATCCCTATCCCGGCCGCTTGAAGAGAACAGACCAAGTCTCCTATCAGTCCGTCAGGCACTCCAACAGATGACTCCAACTCCAACACCCGGGCCTGGAGAAGATCCCGCTCACGGACTAGAATAGTTGACTCCCCCTCCCTCATGGCTAACTCGAACCGTAGCTGGTCCATCTCCTCCTCCCTCGAATCTCTCTCTGACCTCAACTGGTCCACCTCGTCCTCGCCCCTCGCGACCCTCTCCCTGGCCTGGTCAAGCTCCAATCGAACAGCCAAGAGTTCACTCCGAACCACATCTAGCTCATCTCTCAACTCGAGCTCTCGATCAGAAGCAGTAGCCGGAGGAGGAGCGGAAGAAGAGGCAGCACCATTGGCCCTCGCTCTCGACAGAGCATCTACCTGAGCCTCGAGGACCTGAATCTGGTCCTGCAGGCGTCTCCTTTGCGCCCGCAACACTTCTATTTGTCTGGCCCGCGCTTGGAGATGCTCATTAGCGGTCTTGAGCGTCTTCTCCAGCTCATTCAACTCAACCTGCAAGAGCAACACCACTCAAAAAATATTCAAACGAGAAGAGAACAAAAAAGAGGAGAAAGGTTTCTAACTTACGTAGGCATCCGGGATCTCCTCCTCCATCGTCCCAAGGATGCCCGCGTACTCCTGACGATACCAAGCCAGGTAGTTGTCATCTGAAGTCACCTTGGGATGGCGCTCCACCAAAGCACCCCGACTCATCCATCCCGTCACATACGTCGCATAATTCTTCAGGAGGTTCGTGTCCCGAGGAATTCTGGCTACAAAAATCGAGGGACGCTTTGGCAAAGGAGCGGGCACCCACTGATGGTACTCAAGCCGGCGGACAACTCGACCAATCACATGGAACACGACCTCATTAAAGTAGATCATCCAGACGGCGACAGCTCCTCGGGGACCTCCTCCGCCGTATAGGGCCTCCATATCATCTGTAAAGCATCAAAAAAGAAACAAGAAGGGCGCTTAGTCAAAATAAAATCAAATACAAGCCAAGGAACTCGAAAAATATATATACATCTTCCTCTATCAAGACACGGAAGGCCTTACGGAACTGAGCAAGGCTGTGTAAGCGCAAAGATCCCCGGGGTGCCCATCTCATAGCCCAAGGGAGAGCATGGTTAAACGGCGCCGGAATTGAACAGTCAATCACGAAATGCTCATACCTGAAGACCTGCAAAGCAAGGGAGAAATTATCAAGTGAGTTAAACCAACAAGAAGATACCTCTTACAAGCTAAACATATACCGGGAGGAAGGGAGCAAAACCGCCAAGATTCTTTTCCCCATCCCGCTTCACCTTCTTCGAGAGCTCCGCAAAGAGATGGGCGAGCATCGCGGCTCCCCGGGCATTACGCCCCATGCCCTCCAAATCCCTCATCAGCAACAGGGAATGAGAGGAGATATTGTTAGAGGCCGTCGAGAATAGGACCCGACCAAAGAAGTAGAGAAAGAACGCCCTAAGCTCCCTCCATGCCCTCTATGGAAACGCGGCAGCCTCTCTCACCTCGATCATTGCCCGTCTCCTCTCGAAGATAGTTGCAGCTTCGCCCTTCTGACGTTGCGTGAAGGAACCGAGGCCGTACCGCCCTGTAACCGCTCCAAAGGGATCCGGTTCAGCGTTCGCTCCCGCTCAATGAACTCCCACTCCCCGATCAACTCCTGGAAGAGCACCTTGTAATCAGCAAGGGTGGCCGCAATCACCACCTCCTCTAAGACCGGGAGGCCGATAATCCGATGGACGTCCTCGAGAGTCTACATGATGACACTGGTAGGAAGGATCAAGGTACAACTCTCCGGATCTCATCTCTTCGCCAATGCCTCCACGTAAGGATGGTGGACGTGGAATGGCTCGATCAGAAAGAAGGAACGGAAGCCCGCTCCATCCACCAAACTCCTCTCCCCCTGGCCTAAGGCAGCGTACCACCTCTTCGTCCGCTTAGCGGGCCACAAAGCCCGGATACGATTCGGCCGCTACAAATGAACGAAAGGAAGAAGGGTTAGTTTAAGAGCAATCGAGAGTTGAGAGTCTAAATCTACAAATTCATTTAGAAACCATGCTTAGCAAGATAAACTTCTATATGCTAAATAAAAAACAAAAGCATGAAAATAGGAAACTTCACATAAGGGTTCACCTTCAATTGTTTGCAAAACACTCTTCATATGATCACGCATGCTAAACCTATTAATCCCACTGTGGTCATCACTTACACACTTTTCTTTCATTACAGTCTATCATGCTTATATAAACTCACCTAAGCATGTGGAAGAATACTTGGACCTATGAAATACATGCATATCCTCCCTTTTACTCTATCACGATCAAACACATATGAAGACACACCTCGAAAACTGTATGCATACTAAGAAATAATGTCACATGCAAGCATGCTAGCCATACTATTCCTCTCTTCTTTTAAAAAGAACAAACATGGATGTATGTAAAGAAAATTGTCCCTCTTTCTAAAAACAAACCCATATCAACATGTTTACATATCCCACCGTGATCAAATTATACAAGCATGCCTACTACAAACACACATGTACAAATATTACACATGAATCACCTATTCGTACTATAAAAGACATATACACACAAATAAAAAGCTAGAGTAAAAAGGGATTAAGGAAATACCACGGCCCATGCGGACCCAGGAGTGTCTGCCTCGGCCTCATCGGGATCGTCCATCCCGTCGTCATCCCCCTCCTCCTCATCCTCTCCCTCCTCCTCAACCACGGCCTCCTCGGCCTCAACATCAGCACCAACCCCCGTTGCTCCTATGCCCATACCCGTGGCCCCATCGGCCTCAACCCCCATGTCTGCCCCCTCGGCCTCCTTGACCTCCAAACCAATACCCCGGTCTCCCCCGTGCCCGTCGCACCGGAGGCCAAGACTTTGTAGTCCCCCATAGGCCCTCCTCACCTCTTCCTCACCCGCCGCACTAGCCTCACCCTCACCCTGACCGCCCTCGTCCACGCCGAAAACCTCACCTTCAATAAGCGCGGTCTTCGCACTGATGGTCTCCCCCTCACTAACACCCCTGGCCTCGACTCCTTTGACCGCGCCCACGGCCGGTCCCCCAACCTAAAAAACTACCTATTCAACCACCGCCTATCAATCCCACGCTTCCTTATACGTGTATACCCAATCACCCCACCAGTAGAGCCACTCCCAACCCCCGGGACGGCCCCTAAGGGCGTGCTCGTACTCTCATCCACATCTGTGCCGACCGACGGCACCTCCGCCGTACTCACGGCCTCCCTCACGACCTCCTCCTCCACCCGATCCCTCCTTGATGAACTAGACCCCAAGAGAGCCCCTCTCTGCTCTCGAGAAAACCGGAGACGCTTCATCATCGATGCCGTCTTCTTCCCCTTCGTCATCTCCTCCGATTTCGCGCAAAAGAAGGGATTCAAAAGAATTTAGGGCTTCGAAATCAAGAAGAAAGGAATGATGAAAGGCAAAATAATATGATTCAAAGTGTTTAAAACCAAGGTATTTCGGTTTCAAAATAAAAGGGAAGAGAGAGGGAAGAGAGAAAAACCGTTTTGAAAAGTGGGGAGAGAGAGGGGCCTTATTCGGTAATAAGGGAGCCAGTGATGGGGCGGCTACCCACGATTAGCCGCCCCCTCTCGGGCGGCTAGTTTCCACTAGCCGCCCCTCCTAGTTTTCCAACTTTCATTTTTAATCACTTCCTAATCCTAAATTCCAAGGTTTCCTGTACCAAACAATCTTGTATTAGTTTATTTCCAAGCATTACTTGATCAAACACAACTTTCTAGAAGTTTTGTCACATTTTCAGTATCGTTCAAACTCGAATTTCTTCAGTTATGGTTCCTTTCCGGAGTTTTTATCCATCAGATGATCCATTCACCAACTCAAACACTTTACTTGCTTTCTGTCGGCGATATCCCCTCCTTGCTGAGTTTTCTCAAGCACGGGCGCTGGGCTGCTCTGTGCATGATAGCTAAGAACCCCGACCATGGGTTGGATCACTCACCATTTTACTTTTTCTGCCTCCCACCTGGATCATCTTTTCAGTTGAAAATTCTAGTCAAGACCTAGCCTCTAACAGTCTAAATCAACTCCTTGAACGGTATTGGTTGTGTGACCTAAACTTCTTGAAGGTTGGGCCGGCCAAAATAAGGGTCTTTTTCTTATCATCGATCGAAGTCTTTCTGTTTCACACAAAGACTTCGTCCGATGAGGGACAATTGTAGATACCCTAATTTTGACCATCCAAAAAGATGAAAATACTTCAAGTAACACTTAGGATTAATCACATTTGGACATCAATGGAAAAAAAACTTTGAAAACAAAATCGAGAAACTCTGGCCCAAAACACTCAGAAACCCTAAAAACCCTTGACAGGGGCGGCTAACCCTAACTAGCCGCCCCATCCCAGGCAGCTAGTTGACACTAGCCGCCCCCCGGCCGACCCCAAACCGCTTCCTTGGATGGGACATAAAGCAGCATTAAATGCTGATCATTGCGGCGGGTTGTGACCTTTAGCCGCCTCAGCTTGGCTGGTTCAAACTAAGTAACCGATCCAAGCCACCGCTTGTCAGAGATGGGATGTTTGACAGGTCATGATGGGGGCGACTAACCCTAACTAGCCACCCTTCACCTGGTCTTTGACAGAAGAATCAGATAGTTAATGAGGGGTATAATCGAATACACTATTATCCAATTCATCCCATTACCCCCTGGAGACTCCCCTTCCTCTTTTTTACTATAAATAGAGGGGGTCCCAAGCCTTTTATCAACATCCACCATTCACCATCTTCAATTGACATCAACACATTCCCAACACCCAACCCACACCCACTACTTGAAATCCTTTGAGAGAGAGAGAGAGAGAGAGTTCTGTTTGTGAGAGAAAAACCCATTTTTCACACAATCCACCCTCCCAATCCACCCTCCGAAACCCAGGTTAAACTAGGTTTAGCCTCTACCAAAACCAAACCCATTTCCTATCGAAATTCTGCCCAAATCCACCAGGCCCCGGACAGCTAACCCTAGCTAGCTGCCCCCTACCCGACGGCTCAAATCCAGTAGCCGCCCCCCACCTGCAATCCATTTGACCCAAGACTCCTTTAGCCAAGCCCGGAAGAAGAATAGGATTACCTGTTTTTCACCTCTGTGTACGGTATATCCGTGTCTCAGAGCGGAGACCCCACAAACTCTCCCACGTAAGTGATCAAATCCAACCTAACTTTTTCTGCTTTTCAAAAAAGCAGGTGGCGATCATAACACCCCTTTGAATCCTCCGAGCCACTATCGGGTGCCTCAACCAGGAACGAGACCCCACCACCCTTCCGAGAGACGATCCAGTCGAGCCCGCCAAGGCGCGCACCGGATCCGAATCCCTGAAGAACGCCCACACACGTGAATTTTTCCCACACCGACAGGGAGATAAGAATCCAAGTCTATAAATTCATTTAGAAACCATGCTTAGCAAGATAAACTTCCATGTGCTAAATTGGAACAAAAGCATGAAAAATAGAAAATTTCACATATAGATTCACCTTCCATTATTTGCAAAACGCTCTTCATATGACCGCATGTTCTAAAACTATTATCCCACTATGGTCATTACTTGCATACTTTTTTTTTCTACTGTCTATCACGCATTTACGCCTTTCACAAACTCACCCAAGCATGTGAAAGAACACATAAGGACTCATAAAATACATGTATATAATCCCTCTTACTCAACCATGATCAAATACGTATGAAAATGTACTTCAAAAATTATATGCATACAAAATCATCACATGCAAGCATGCTAAACCGCACCATTTCCCTCCCTTTATATAACAAACATGGATGTACATATGAAAATTATCCCCTCTTCTACAACCCAAACCCATATTTGCATGCTTACTATCCTACCGTGATTAATTTATACAAAGCATGCCTACTAAAAACACACATGTACAAATATTACACACGAATCGCCTATTCATACTACAAAAGACATATATACATAAATAAAAGGCTAGACTGAAAGGGGTTAAGGAAATACAATGGCCCGTGCGAACCAAGGAGCGTCTGCCTCGGCCTCGTCGGGATCATCCGTCCCGTCGTCATCCCCCTTCTCCTCATCCTCTCTCACCTCCTCAACCACGGCCTGCTCGGCCTCAACATCAGCACCAACCCCCGGGGCTCCCAGGCCCATTCCCGTGGCCTCCTCGGCCTCCACACCAACACCTCTGGTCTCCCGCGTGCCCACCGCACCGGAAGCCAAAACCCCGTAGTCCCCCATAGCCCTCCTCACCTCCTCCTCGCCCGCCACACTAGCCTCACCCTCACCCAGACCACCCTCGTCCACGCCAAAAACCTCACCTAGAATAAACGCGGTCTCCGCACTGATGGTCTCCCCCTCACTAACACCTCCGACCTCGATTCTTCGACCACGCCCTTAGCCAGTCCCCCAACCTCCAAAATTACCTCTTCGACCACCTCCGGTCGATCCCCACACTTCCTTTTACGCGTGTACCCAATCACCCCACCAGTAGAGCCACTCCCATCCTCCAGGACAGCCCCCAAAGGCGTGTCCGTACCCTCATCCACACCGGTGCCCACCAACGGCACCTCCACCGTACCCACGGCCTCCCTCGCGACCTCCTCCTCCACTCGATCACTCCCTAATGAACTAGACCCCAAGACAGCCCCTCTCTACTCTCGGAAAGACCTTAGGCACTTCATCATCGAAGTCGTCTTCTTTCCCTTCGTCATCTCCTCCGGTTTCACAAGAAAAAGGAGAACCCAAAGTTCTTAGGGTTTTGAAATCAAGAAGAATGAGATGACCTAGGGCAGAATCAAACAAATCAAAGTGTTTAAAGACTAGGTTTTTCAGATTCAAACGGAAAAGAAGAAGAAGAGAGGGAAGAATAAACCGTTTTGAAAAGAAAGTGGGGAGAGAGAGGGTCCCTTTCGGTTATAAGGGACCCAGTTATAGGGCGGCTACCCACGACTAGCCGCCCCCTCTCGGGCGGCTAGTTTCAATTAGCCGCCCCTCCCGGTTTTTCCAACATCCACTTAAAGCCCCTTTCCAACTTCTTTCCAATCCTAATTTTAAGTTTTCTAAAAATAAATAGCCATGTACTGGTTTATTTCCAAGCATTACTTGATCAAAACATGACTTTTTCGAGGTTTTACTGCAATTCCAGTACCATTCAGTTCAAAATTCTTCAGTTCTGGTTCTTTTCTAGAGTTTTTTTCCTTCGGATGATCCAATCCACCAACTCAAAACTTTACTTGCTTTCTATCGGCGATATCCCCTCCTTGCTGAATTTTCCCAAGCACAGGAATGGTAGGCATGAGAAAACTGATGCTAGGCTGCTCCGTGCACGACAGCGGGTTGGATCACTCACCATTTACTTTTCCCGCCTTCCACCTGGATCATCCTTTCGGTTGAAAAATTCTAGTCATGACCTAAAGCCAAATCCATTTCCTATCGAAGTTTTGCCCAAATCCACTCAGTCCTCGGTCGGCTAACCCTTACTAGCCGCCCCCTCCCCGACGGCTAAAAATCACTAGCCGCCCCACACCTACACCCTCATTTGTCCCAATACTCCTCTAGCCAAGCCCCGGAAGCAGAATATGATTACCTATTTTTTCACCTCTGTGTACGGTATATCCGTGTCTCAGAGCGTAGACTCCACAAACTCCCCCACGTAGGCGATCAAATGCGACCCAACTTTTTCTGCTTTTCGAAAAAGCAGGTGGTGATTACACACACACCAGAATCCCCTTGAGCTGCTGTCGGGCGCCCCAACCGGGAATGAAACCCCGTCACCCTTTCGAGAGACGATCCAATCGAGCCTGGCAAGACGCGCACCGGATCCGAATCCCCAAAGAACCCCCACACACGCCGAAACACAGATTCTCTGACACCCGACAAATCCCACACCGATACCATCGATGTGGGCAAGGTTTCTTCCCCCAGAAGAATCCGAGCCTCCCACTCTTGTGCCGATCGAGTCCGTTCCGTTGGACTCACACGCTACCGAGAAAACCGTCCAAATAGGCAGCCTCCTTCCTCCCGAGGACAAGGACACCTTGTTGGCCCTGCTATGGGCCAATTGAGACGTCTTCGCCTGGACACACTGTGACATGCTTGGCATCGACCCATCGATCTCCATCCACGAGCTAAATGTCTACCCAGGCTCCACCCCCGTCAGGAAAAAGTAGCGGTGCTTTGCCCCGGAGTGAAATAAGATCATATCAGACGAAATTGACCGCCTCCTCGAGGCAGGGTTCATCCGAGAGGTCCAATACCCGGATTGGATCTCAAACGTCGTCCTCGTCAAGAAGAAAAATGGAAAATGAAGAGTTTGCATCGACTTCGTCAACTTGAACAAGGCATGCCCCAAAGATTGATATCCTCTCCCCAAGATCGACCAATTGGTCGACGCTACTGCCGGATATCAACGTTTGTCCTTCCTGGATGCCTATTCATGGTACAACCAAATACCCCTCCACCCGAAGGACCAAGAGAAGACGTCGTTCATCACCAAGCGTGAACTCTATTGCTACACGGTCATGTCGTTCGGGTTAAAAAATGTCGGGGCCATGTTTCAGCGATTGGTGAACAAAGTCTTCCACGACCTCATCGAGCGAACCATCGAGGTTTACATCGATGACACAGTCGTAAAGAGCCATTCTCACAGCAACCACCTTGCCCACCTGACCGAGGTATTTCAGACCCTCAAGGCGCATCGCATGAGGCTTAACCCAGCAAAATGCTCCTTCGGGGTCATCTCGAGCCATTTCCTACGTCACATTGTCCACCGACAGGGAATTGAAGCCAGTCCAGTAAAAATCCGAGAGCTATAAAAAACCCCTTCACCTAAATCTTTGCGAGATGTGCAGGTGATTACGGGACAAGTCGTGGCATTGGCGAGGTTCATCTCCTGACTCTCGAATCGCTATCGACCATTCTTCCAAGCCATTCGGGCGGGCAAAGGAATGAGATGGGAAAGATCACAACAAGATGCATTTCGTCAGTTATAAGAACATCTTGTTCAACCACCGATCTTGTCGGTCTCGGCCGAAGAGGAGAAGCTGTACTTGTACCTAGCGGTCTTGACTACCTCCTTGAGCAGAGCGATTTTCTGAGAAGACATGGGTCAGCAACGCCCCGTGTTTTACACCAATAAGTCCATGACCGACACAGAGCGTCGATACTCCCCGATCGAAAAGCTCATCCTTGCGCTGGTAGTAACCAAGCAAAGGTTGCGCCACTACTTCGAGGCCCATTGGATCATCGTCCTAACCTCACACCCGATCCACGTGTTCCTCCACAAGCCAAACTTGTACGGGCGGACGGTGAAATGGGCGATCGAGCTCTCACCATTCGACATCGAGTATAAACCCCGGGCTGCGATGAAAGGACAAGTATTGGCGGACTTCCTCCTTGAGTTCGACCCTTCGGACGAAATGCAACAAACGGTCACCAAGCTTGATGACCCGCCGGACCTTCAAGACTGGTGGGTCTGGTACGTTGATGGTGCATCCAACCACAGGGGGCACGGAGCCGGAATTGTAATCCATACACCCGATGGGACCAAGCTAGAGCAATCCCTCAGGCTAGGCTTCACGGCATCCAATAACGTCGTAGAGTATGAGGCGTTGTTGACTGGACTCCGACTCACCAAGGCACTCCACGTCAGGTACTTGCGCGTGTACTGTGATTTCCAATTAGTGGTTTTACAAGTTGATGGCACCTACGCTGGCAAGGATTCGAGGATGGAGTGGAACCAATGTGTGGTGACCGAGTTGTCCAAAGAATTCTTTGGGTTCGAGGTCCACTACCTCCCAAGAAGCGACAATAGCGCGACCGACTCTCTCGCCACAGCTGCTACCGACGAGGGTGGATATTGGGTTCGTTCAGAGGTGCTCGAAGTCCCTTCCATCGATCATGTCCCCTCGGTCGGAGTAATTCAACGAGAATCCCCATGCTGGATGGACAAAATCGAGACTTACATTCGGGACGGAACCCTTCCCGCGGATTCCACCGAGGCCCTCAAACTCAGACGTCGTACCGTGAGGTACTCAATCATTGATGGGGTACTTTATCGACACAACGGAGACGGCCCGTTCTTGAGATGTCTTTCAAAGAACGAAGCTGAGCCCCTAATGGAGGAAATTCATGAAGGATCATGCGGTGATCATTCCTCCGGGCGGACCTTGGCCCATTGGATCTTAACCCAGTGATACTACTGGCCGACATTCCGCGCGGACGCACTTGATTTCGCGTGACGATGCAAGCAGTGCCAGTTGCACGCTCCCCTCATACACCTCTCGGCCAAGGATCTACACGCCCTCACTGTCCCATGGCCCTTTGCACAATGGGGGATGGACATTGCTGAGCCATTCCCGGTCGCGGCAGGTGGAAAAAGGTACGTTCTCCTGGCCACCGACTATTTCTCTAAGTGGGTGAAGGCGGAAGCTTACAAGACCATGAAGCACTCTAACGTCAAAAATTTCTTGTGGAAGCACATAATTTGCAGGTTTGGGGTGCCAAAAACTGTGGTCGCAGATAACGGGACGCAATTCGCCAACGCTCCTGTTCGAGAGTTTTGCGACAAGTACATCATCCAGTAGCAATTCTCCCTCCCGGGCATACCCACAAGGGAACGGGCAGGCCGAGGTCACCAACCGCACCATCTTTAGCAACCTGAGAAAGAGGCTCGAGGATCGAAATGGACGATAGATAGAGGAACTCCTGGGGGTTCTTTGGGCATACAGAACCACCCGAAGGAAGCCCATTGGGGAGACCCCGTATGCCCTCTCATACAGGACTGACGCGGTCATCCCCACTGAGGTCGGGCTCCCCACTCTTCGAAGTTCGCTTGCCAACTCCGATCAGAACAATGCGGCTCTCACCTAGAACCTCGCCTTGCTCGAGGAACGGAGGGAAGCCGCCCTCATCTGCTTGGCTGCCTACCAACGCCAACAAGCCCTCCACTTCAATTGGAAAGGTGCACCCCCGATCGTTCGTGCCAGGCGAGTGGGTACTTCGACAAGTCACCGACAACACTCATGAACTGAACGCTGGAAAGCTCGGGGCCACCTGGGAAGGCCCTTACGAAGTGGTGGAGGCATATGGCAAGGGGGCATACAAGCTTTGCACACTCGGACCTCGCAAGGTACCCATTCCGACACCATAGAATGCTATGAACCTAAGGAAATATTATGTGTAGGCCAGTGATTTTACTTTAAGTATGTTTAGAGACTTCTTTTGAATAATTCATTCCTTTAGTTTGCTTCAATATGCTCTAAATATGGATGAATGTCTATGAATCTCTACTGAATACATAGCCGATAACGTACAACCTTTAGTAGGCCTGGCAAACATCTGTCACCTACCCTTGTACGATCAGGTACGTCAATACCATAATTTGACCGCATGAACCTCGTGAGGCCGGAAGGGAGATGGACACCCAACCACTCACAGGTACGATCAAACACACAACTCCCTCCAAGGGTGACGCCATTAGTTGGTTCAAGCCTGAGGGAGGGGAAGGACCCAGCAGGGTGACACCATTAGTCGGTTCAAGCCAAAGGTCTGACCCATCCTCTCCTCCTAGGGTGACGCCGTTAGTCGGTTCAAGCCGGAGGAAGGGAAGGGTCCCACAGGGTGACGCCGTTAGTCGGTTCAAGCCAGGGACCCGACCTGAACAATCCCACAGGGTAACGCCGTTAATCGGTTCAAGCTAGGGAACAACCAACCCTCCTACGGTGATGCCATTAGTCGGTTCAAGCCGGAGGAGGGGAAAGGTCCCACAGGGTGACACCGTTAGTCGGTTCAAGCCAGGGACCCGACCCGAACAATCCCACAGGGTGACGCCGTTGGACGGTTCAAGCCAGGGATTCGATTTACAGGGTCCGATAGGGTGATGCCGATAGCCGGTTCAAGCTTGGGACCCAACTCACCACACCCGCAGGGCAACGCCAACAACCGAGTTCCACTAAGGGCGATGCCGCAGGGCGGTTCGAGCCAAGAGGGAGAACAGTCTGAATAAGGATGAATCGAACGATGTTCAACCTGGAGACCCCCACGAGCCGCACCGGTTACCATGCTCATAACAAGAAGTCGATTCCTACCATACCCAGGACATGGCCCAAGAAGACAGCTAAATTGCTGACGGTCCTGGACCATGGGGGCAAGATGAGACTCTTAATGGAACTAAGGTTATAAAAGGTACGGATTCTGAAAATAAAGTTCCATTTTATTAACACTTTTCCTAGGTCTATTACAAAAAAAAATAAAAAACTACCACCACCTCTTAGCCCCACTTGCACGGTAACAACAGCGAGGAGGAAGCTCAGGGTACTCCCTCGGACCGAAGCCCTCGGCCGCATCAACGAAGTCTGGATGGCGTCGCCTCGGGTGTCCCACCGGTAGACTCGCCGAATCCCAACCTTCGCGGATGCTCCTGGCATGAGTAATCCTCAGGCCATCATCAATCTGGCCCTCGAGATCGCCTTCGAAAGCTTCTCGCTTCAGCGCGCGCGACTGCCAGTACTCGACCGAGCGCCAATACTTGTCACGCTCGGCCTCCAGCTGAGACACCTAGGCGACGACACGCATCACCGAATCTTCGGTGCGGGCGAGAGCATCGGGGGAAGGTACTCTAGGGGAAGGAACTGGGCTAGCTGGGGCAAGATCTTCAACGTCCTCGAAGTCCCAGTCGATCTCGTCATCGTCCTCCCCCTCCTCCCTCGAAGAGGACTCAGGGTTCGCACTAGGGCAACGACCACCGGCGTGCGACGGACCCGCATCTGCAACTTGTCTCCTCACGCGACACATCGCCAGCAACTCCTCAGCCTCCACCATCAGAGTGTGCACATCGATCGACGACAAAAACTGAGCGGACCAGGTGAGGGTTAGGATGACTGGCGTGACCGTAAGCTCCATAAAACTGACCCGAGAAGCTGACAACTCTCTCCCCAGGTCAACACATCCTGCATGATGCGAAAACATGCACGTAAGGATTGAGGGAGCAAAAAGAAAAGGCAAAAGACCGCGAGAGTGTAAGTACTCACGAAGGGTCCCGAAATGAATAGGGACTGGCGGCATGCCACGAACTAGGCACTGCCACGGACCTCCCAGGGCGACAACTTCTTCCTTCCATCGTCGATCAACATCGGGAAGTGAGAACAAGAGACGGCGGCCACCATTGGTGATGAAGTAGTAGTGGTGCCTCTCATTCGGGCATACCGCGAAGCGGTAGCAATACATGATCTTGGTGATCCCGAGACCGTATCCTCGCATCTCATTGAGATAGCGTGGCGTGGAGTACCCGGAAGATGTTTGGGTGCACCTGAAGTGGTGCCAACCCGAAGTTGGTGAGAAAGATGGGAATCAGCGGATGAAGGGGGAAGTGGATAACCAAGAGATGGTGGTGGGAGAAATACGCCTCTCCCGGACGAAGCCCCTCTCCGTCCTTGATCCCGGGGGTGTAACGGACCCTCCTTTCGAAAACTCCTCGGGGAAGGGAAGCCATTGTAGACGAACGGGAGCACGAAAACACAAGGGAGAGAGAGAGTTCAGGAGGGGATAGTCGAGCGATGGTTTGGCAACCCTTCCCTCGCCTCTATTATAGCCGCAACAGCGACCGTCCTGATCTTCAAAGCACTCAACAGCCTCTCCATGCGTCCGCTATCGCCACCTGAGCGTTAAGGAACCTTGAGACGAGGCAACGAGCCCTCCAACGATGGCTCGAGGGGAAGTCTAGCGTTAATTCCCTTGGGAACCGTCACTTCGGTCAACGAGCAGACAGTCAACGCAACCGGACGCCTTAAATCACCTAGGGAACCCACGCCTCAAGATGTGAATGACCAAGTTTATGTCAGCCCCTCGAAACCCTACTAGCCGCCACCATAAAGGAACGCATGAATACCGATGCAAAAGTGTTCCTCGAGCCAGCATTACTAATACGCCGCCATGTGTCACCCCAGAAATATATTTTCCACCAACCTGGGAGGCCCTTAGTCCCAAACTGGTGGAAAACAGGGGGCATCTATAGGGCCCAAAAATAAGGCCCATCTTCTGGGCTGATGCGGTGCCGGCCCATGACCAGATTAATGCCGACCCGCGACCCGCCATAGGAAGGCTCGGACCCGGGTCGGTTATCACACTGGATCCGGCCTAATGACCGGGTAAAATCCTAACCGAGATCGAACCGATTGACCTCCCAGATATGATAGACCCAGTAGATTCAGGTCTGTTATTATCCTAATTCTCTAAAAAGCTTTGGAAGGGGATTTAGGACCATATCAATCAACAGATCCATCAAATCTATATTGATCATTGTCCTAATCCTCTAATAGGCCTTAAAATAGGATTTGGGAATTAAATCAATCTGGTTAATCCCTACTGATGATAATAGAGCAAAGATCTCACCCTATCCAAAAGAGGTGATCTCCAAAGCACTATAAAAAGGAACTACATATGACTTGATCCCCAGAGGCAAATAGAGGGGTACGTAGGCAGCCTAGAGAAATATCTCAAGGTTCAATCCAAAAATAATTTTTTATCAAATCCCAGAGAAAGAAGCCGGCGGGACGAAGGAAAAAGACAGGGAGGAGCGGAGTAGATAGATCTTGGTGACCCGAACCCGGATAACCAATTTCCGGCCCTCCAGGTACGCATGGTGGAATCGGGAGGCTACGGTGGATGGCAATTTCTTCGCCCGTGCGGCAGTTATTTGGCAGGCATAAATACCTTTGAAGGTGAAATGTTTCACTTGATTTTTGTTGTAGAACAGTCTCATTACAAAGGTGTTTAGGGCGTGCTAGCGGTCCACGGAAGCGATTGATTGCCCACTGTGCAGAGAAGATGTTGAGACTATCGAACACTCATTTTGTCATTGCCCAATTGCGTCAAGACTTTGGTCCATGCTTGACGGGGCTCTAGGGAAATTGTTGCGAGTTCGTTCTACATAGGAGCTTTGGGAGGCTGCGCATTGCATGAGAAAGAAGAATGATAGGAGCAAGACACGCAAGGTCTGGCTCTTGGTTATATCGGTGGGCGCATGGGCGATTTGAAGGGCGTGAAATGATGTCATTTTTAAGGGAGCAGCGTTCTATTTTAAAAACCTGTGGGAGATGACGACACATTCAAATCGACTATAACGCATTCATCATTTCCGAGTATAGATGGCCTTAGGACACATGTATGTGCCCATGTGCGGGGTTACAAGTATTAGGGCTAGGGCACATGTATGTGCGGGGTTACAAGTACTAGGGCACATGTATGTGCACATACATGTGCGGGGCTCCACATGTATGTGATCAAGGATTAGGGCACATGTATGTGTGGGGTTACAAGTATTCAAATCGACGATAACACATTCATCATTTCCGAGTAGAGATGGCCTTAGGAGGGTGCATGGTAGAAGCCTTTTTTGCTCAATCGTGCCCAGGGGCCGTCGCCGGACAGCAGGGCAACGATCGTGGCTCCTTGCATGCATGTTTTATCTTTACTTTTGTTATCTTGTTTTAGTTATGTTTTTATTATTTTCTTCTCATCTCATTCAGTCACGTTCTTTCTCACTCCTGAAATAAAATTTAACTATATTTCGCTCAAAAAGAATATACTCATATACTATGTTAAAATCACAGGAGTGGTCATAAAAATGATAGAAAATGTTAGACTCAGTCTTTTTTAAATCCAACACATACCACATATGTTATTATTATTTTTAAATAGTAACATCATCTAACGATGTCAATGCTTTGATGAAAAGTGTATATCACATAATTTTAAATTGAATGAATCTATTTTTAGTAAATATAATTTTTATTTATTTATGTATATTGTATATACCTCGTCTAACAATACATATGAGATTGTATTCAGACGGTAAAAAGGGCCGAGTCCGAGTATATTAATGCACGGGCAATATTAATTAGGGGTGTTAATTGTAGTTTCATTTGGAGCTGCCACATCATTAACGCAGTGTATAAAATCATCTAACACAGTATATACTCCACTATTACAGTTACATTTCATTATCAAAATTCAAAACCATGAAAAAAGATACATTTAATTTGAGTATGTATTATTTATTATAAGATAATGAAAGTAGGTATATTTCAAAGCGTATCATTTTTTCCTATTAATTAGTGATCCTGAGTAGGTTTAAGTCCCTGTTTTGACTCTTCCTTGGCCAACCCATCAACAAATTATGGGGAAAATGCACGGGCAATATTAATTAGGGGTGTTAATTGTAGTTTCATTTGGAGCTGCCACATCATTAACGCAGTGTATAAAATCATCTAACACAGTATATACTCCACTATTACAGTTACATTTCATTATCAAAATTCAAAACCATGAAAAAAGATACATTTAATTTGAGTATGTATTATTTATTATAAGATAATGAAAGTAGGTATATTTCAAAGCGTATCATTTTTTCCTATTAATTAGTGATCCTGAGTAGGTTTAAGTCCCTGTTTTGACTCTTCCTTGGCCAACCCATCAACAAATTATGGGGAAAAAATTATTAATAGAAAAAACATATAAACAAAGGAAAGAATAAAAATGTAAAAAAATTTCAATAAATCATTAGGTGTTATAAAATACATGAAGCCAGAAGATCCAAGGTTCTCTTTTGAGGGCTCTCTCTCTCTTAGGTCTGAGAGAGAGAGAGAGAGAGCAGCTGCTGCTTCTATCTCCCAAGCCAAACCTTGACTCCCTCTCTCCCACCTCTTTTTTTCCTCTTCTGATCATTGATTGAGGTGGATTTATTATCATTTTGATTTGTGGGTGTTGGGTCACTTTTGTTATGGATGATAGAATCCCACCATCTTACTTTCAGTACTCACCCACTGGGGTACAGTCATCCCCCCACAACTCTATCAGACCTTCTGCCTCCTTGGAGAGAGACAGGTTACCTTCAATACTCCCCTTTTCTTCTTGTTGTTTGTTTCTCTGACAGACTGACTATTTTAGATTCCCTTATTTTTGTGACTGATGTGATGTATGATTTGGGGTCTTCGGCGTCTTTTTTTTTTCTTTTTTTTTTGTGTGCACTAGCTTGGATTTTATGTTTTGATGGATACTATATTGGGTTTCTTGATTTTTGTTGAGTTGTTTTCTGTCGTCAAGTTTCAATTTTATTGAGTGTTTACTTTCTGTTCTAATGGTTCTACTTAGCGTAATGGTTACATATTGTAGATTTTGGTGTTAGAAAAAGCTAATGTATGTGGACAAATGAATCATTCTTATGTTTATGTGCAAATAAACTTGTTTGATGATGAGGTTTAATAGGACGACTGCATGTTCGTTTTTAAATGAACAAAATTTTGCATGTTCCCTGCTGTCATCAGTCTATGCATTGATATGAAGCTTTGAATGGGGAAGTCATGAGTGCCAATCATGATCATCTGGTTGATGAATGAGATCAATTAGTATAATTGCATGCATTTTGTTTGGATTTCTGCTCATCAGAATTTATATGCCCATATTGTTAGTAGGTGAAGTTCATGCATTCACAACTAATCGTGACTGCTATGTTATTGTTATCCTTGATTTCAAAAAATTGTACATATGAATATCGACTGTCATCTGACAAGACCAACCATCAACTAATATCCCCTTGCGAAACATGAACTGAAATGTAATGTGGTTCTGCCTCGATTCTTCTTAATTAACCATTTGCCAAATCATATGCTGTTTTTCTGACCCACTATTATATAGAAGTAATTTGGACCCTGAAGCTCATTATTGCAAGATAAAACTAATGATTTCAGCCTAAAAATTATTACTGGACCCTATTGATGCATGCGTGTTTGCATAACATGTGAGAGTAGATGTTTAATGCTCAGATGAATAATAATGTTTGGTGAACTGGTGGGAGTTGAACCCAAATCCTCAGGGCTGCAAATTCTGTTGTCAACTATCGATCTATGAGTCCATGCCCCTACAGTTACTTTATTTCACTTTCAAGAAGTATAACCAGACATGAAAAGTTTGCCACATTGTAATAATATTATCAATTATAATTATGTCTCTCAGTTATCTTCATGTCTTAAATTTTCATCTTTTTAAGAAAATGAGATATCCTCAGTTCAATGACATGGGTTATGTTGTCTTTTTGTTTGTATATTCTGATCGTGGTTGTCGGCAGGTATTTGGCCGAACTGATAGCTGAGAGACAGAAATTGGGTCCATTTATTCAAGTTCTTCCTTTTTGCAGCAGGCTTCTTAATCAGGGTGGGTAGATCATCAGATTTTTCATGTCTCTTGTTCATTCCAGTTGTTGCATTGCATTTTGTAACATTCAATATCTGCAGGATGGCTTGTTTTATTTGAACATGAGGTAGAACTTTGGTTATGTGCATTCTTACAAAAGTAGTCTTCCATGGTCATACTGCTTTAAACCTTACAATTAGGTTATGCATGATTGGTTTAAAAGACGACCTCTCAATAATTTGGGGCAGTGTTTATAATTTATAGGATTTCCTTCTGATTCATTTATCTTGATAAGTGAAAACTTGGTAAGTTATTGTTTGCAAAGATGTATACAAACTGAAGGGGGTGTCAAGGTAAGTTCTCCGGTGCTAAAGGGTTGATCTGTTAGATGCACTGCATATGGTGGAACTGAGGGCGTTGGCACTGATCGTTCATCAGACGTATTCTTTGGTCATCTTGTTCATTTTGTGTTTGAACTTTTTAACTTGTAATTGAGTTGTAGATTTGGTTGTGTTATCATTCGAGAGAGGAATGGTAAGTGAACTCTAGACATTAATACATGTAGCGAGAGAGTTTTGGGATGACTATAGATTGCAATCCAATTGTGTGTGTATCTATATTTCAATTTATTACTCCCTTTGGGACATTTGATAAAATTGGAACTTGGCATAGCGCTGCACAAGATGACATGCACAAATCGTGAATTGATCAAATTTTTGTATCCTGTGTAGCCCAAAAGGCCCGTGCGGGATGAGGGTGAGGTTAGTGCTCGTACTGCACAAGATATTTTATGCTTATACGTATTGCATCTCTTACACAATTATACGTGTTTTAAAGTCATGATCCTATTGAGGGACAAAATAGACAATATCTTTGTTGAAGGGGTGGTCTCCTGTGGGGCCAGGATAGCCAGAACCAAACTGGTCCATGTAGGATGATGTGTGAGGTGAATGGCCGCATCATGTTTTAGTCGCATATTGTCTAGTATGAGAAGATAATCTTGCTTGAACATAACTCTTACACACTAAAACACATTTTAAAACTGTGCGCCCATCAAAGGGTAATAAGATAAGATCTTTGCATGTGAACATGGATCCTTACATCCCTTCACTACACCCCTCTTTCATTCTCTAAGTTTGGGCTATATCTGGTCTTGCCAATTATGCTTACTGGATCGCTGTGAATCTAAACCATCGGTTATCTTGTTTCATGTTTATTTAATGAACAGGTTACTGTATTTCTTTAATATACCTTTTTGTTGTGCTTCAAGCGAAGGGGCTTTAGTGCCAACTGTGGGAAAACGCAAAATTTAATTCACATTATCTTTCACTCTTTCAGTTGAGGCAATATGTAGTGCAGAATATCCTTGCAGTGAATTTGCTGGCATACTGTGTACTGACTCACTGCATTACAGAAATTGTCCGAGTATCTGGAGGTTTGACTCCAAACCAAAACTTTTGGGATCATGTAAAGATTGAACAAAATAGTCCTATGAGACTACCTGGCCTTCATTTGAATGGTGGACCAATGGACCTGGAAAACTGGGGCGGGATGCAAACTGAGGTAACCTTCACCACTCATAACTAAAATGCCCGTTTTTCTGCAGTATATCTCACTAGATGGATTCACTATTTGCTGTCAGCTTTTAGTGAATATCTTGTTTTATGTGTCCTGTCATCTTTACCTATTATGGTTCCTCTAAGACTAGAATTTATGGAAACTATAGTTCAGCACAAAATGCCTACTTCATGTAGTGCTTTGTATATATCTTTGTACTAGGCCATTACCCATTCAACAAGGA
Organism: Acorus calamus; assembly: GCA_030737845.1. NCBI lineage: Eukaryota > Viridiplantae > Streptophyta > Magnoliopsida > Acorales > Acoraceae > Acorus > Acorus calamus. The sequence goes on from CM060870.1 coordinate 15,955,002, forward strand.
GAGATTGTCTTTGTATGCATTTTTTCAATTAAATAGGGGCATTCTGTGTAGATATCTCCTCAACATAGTATGCCTTTGGTTATGTTTGTATTTCCCTTCTGGGCTTTTTCTTTATAATGATATTATGAGGACGAAAGCCTACCGTTTCCTTTCGAAAAAAAAAAGAAAAAAAAAGGAGAGATTGTCCTTCAGATTTTTTTTAATATACCCCATTTCCCCTGTGCATCTGTCAAGAAATTTTGTATCTTTGATCTTGTAATGTTCTTGATTGTTAGTTGGCATATTTGGGGTATTGTATTTCTTGTTGTTTGTATAAAATTTGAAATTTAATCTGCTGGAGATGTATTATAGAGTGAGAAAGATGTAATTAGATATTGCAAGGTCCATATCTTGTTATCTAATGTTTCTGCACACTTCCATTACCTATTAGAAGTTGGATTGAGTTTCTATTCCTTTGGAACTATTACATTAATATACTAATGGTACCTGAGATGGTTGGTATGGTGCTCTCTGATCCCTATTGATGCTGTTGACATATTTATGAGCATGTAGCGAAATTTCATTTCAAGGAAACCATTGGAAGAGGGGAAAGTAGGTTGGATTCATGTCCCTGAAAGCAAGATGATGGTATTTAAATTCTAAAAATTGTCTTTTTCTCAATTAAATATGTAACACATGCAAGTATGTGACCAAGTTTGTTGAACTAGGTCCAATTTTATGTTCCAAATTTGACTTGTTGTAATGGATATGGTCTGAATGTGTGTTTTCCCACAATGTCATCCCAATAAAGCTAGTAATTGTCATCACTTTCTTATTGCTCTCAAAGCCTTTTGGTGATTCTTTCTAACCACCCTGAAGTTGTTCAAAGGTGCCTGCACTTCTGTGAGACAATTCCTAGTATCTTAAGTTTCAGGTCCCACTAAGACTATAACATTTTAGCAACAATTGCTTAGACAAGACCGGGAGGAATACGAGGAAATTGCCTCGTATTTTTTTGTTAGATGATTTTACTGGATGCTGAGAGAATATTTTTACTTTCCGGTCCTACGAAACAACAAGTATTAAAAATGGGAGTTGCTGGGCTTGATTTATCTACTGATAGTCTGAACCTGGTTCTTGGTGTTATGGATCACAAAAGGCTTTGTTGTTGAATCTGGATCTATATAGAACCACTTGTTTTTCAAGGGCGGAGACGAGGAGTTCTCTTATATTTAGCAAATTGTGAGATTGTCCTTTGGGATTGATAGATGCTCCTCTTGCGTCATACTCAACAATTAACTGTATCCAGGTGAAATCTCAAGGTGAGCATCTGATCAGGATCAAATCGAATCTTATGCCAGACAAATGTTTGGTGGACCTGGAATTGATCCTGAAACTTTCCTCTTTATACCTTGGATCACACAAGAAGCCTCTACTGTATTTTTCTAATGAAAAGTGAGTTGTTCACCATGTGTGTGTGTGTGTGTGTGAAAAGTGAGTTCTGTGTGTGTGCGTGTGTGTGTGTGGAAAACATCCAAATGAAGCACTTGATATGAGGGATCTCCTCTGAAGTATTAAATAAGGTAGAAAAGGAGAAAATTAAAAATATAAAGATCCCTACCATCTATTGTAAAGTGAAGCTCCCTTTCTCATTAAGAGTCAGACTAGGCACCACCAAATTGTGTTCCCTTTCCCATTAACCTGTCGTCCACTGAGCACCTATTTTGCTTGTGTCCAGTGGTGAATCTTATTTGGAGGGCTCTTGGTGAGACGACGGGTTTCAACCACAAGTTTTAACACCCTCAATCAATTATAGGAAGTTAGATGGTCCAACAATGCAGTATAGAAAATGCCTTGAATAAAATTCAATGTTCAAAGTTCAAATTTGATTTTAAAATTTAAATTTAAATGTGAATTGAGTCAAGGATTTGACTTTTTCAAATTCAGAAGAATTTGGTGAAAGATTTGTGCATGGAAGTTCCGGAGACCCATTAAAATTGTTTTCATATCTCTCCATAGAATTTGCATCCAACACGGGATTTGCAAAAACTTGTAAGGCCTATAAATACCTCCCCTCATTCAGTCAAAAAAAGGATCCATATTTGACATTTAATTGAAAAAAATTGTTTTTTGTATTGGTGAATCTTCTGAGTTCCCAATTTATCTAATTGTTTGTACTTTAATGTCACTTTGATAGTTTATTCTCAATTGATTGAGTGTTTTGTTCTGTTTCCACAACAACTTCGATTTGCATCAAGCAAAAAGATGAAGATATATCAAATCCTAATTTTGGTGGCATCTTGGGCATTTGGCTCCTAGAAACCGTGTCGCCTTTCACGGCGGCCTCGTTTACTTCATAAGACGTGAGATTTGGTTGAGAGATTCATTTCGGATGGGGTTCGGTTTTGTGCGAGGCAAACTTGTTTTTGGGGGATAGTCGGGAGGGGTGTAGAGTTGACACTTTGTCTTTCCCATGCCCCTCTGTTTTTTTAATTCTGATTTTGTTGTCTTGGGCTATATACTTCCTTTTTAACTAGTGAATGACCTATATTTTATATAAAAAAAAAGGTTGTACACATTTTAAGATCACTTGAGGTACATATATAAGAGTTTGTTCAGGTCCAAATCGTCATGGATATTCCTGATCATGATTTAGAAAGATTCTCATCCCTAAAAAAAATCCGAAAATGATATTATGGAAAATCATTCAATACCCCCATAAACTCTGGATTACTTTTTTTTTTAAAGGGAGGTTTTTATAGAGGGAAACCAAGAGTCGTGCAAACCCAATGGATCCTTATTCGTATTCAAACTCATTATTCAACTGTTGTCAAGTGGATATGCAACTTGACATGCAGCCAAGCGGTCTTGAATTGAACTCAGATATTTATGTGATACTCATAGTAATTATATTCTTTGTTTCTCTGAAAGTCCATTGTGTAACCCCTCTTCTAATTTCAGCCTGAATTATAAATACCTTTTGTGCTGGATGATTATACAAATATAGAAATATGGTGTCCAAATGTAAATTATGTTCTGCAGGAGAGTGGCTTTCTGCGGAGAATGGGTGCACTCCAAGCTTCGTCACTGGGTTGGCCTGGAAATACTGGACTTCCTACTACCCCTATTGTAAAGAAAGTTGTGCGATTAGATGTTCCTGTTGACAAGTTTCCTAATGTATGCAACTCTTTCTCTTTGAATACATGCTGACTTAATTTTCTCTCTATAATGATTCCATTGACTCATTTCTACTTCAGTACAACTTTGTTGGACGGCTGTTGGGACCACGCGGGAACTCATTGAAAAGGGTTGAACAGACCACACAATGTAGAGTCTACATACGGGGTCGAGGATCGGTTAAGGATTCTGTTAAGGTATTCACGCTTTTTTGCTTTTCTTTGATTCTATACTTTAAATATTGCACTAACAACAGTTGGAGACATTCACATATACACATAGGGCTAGTTTGGCAAGGGTTTTAGGTTTTGAGAATAAATTGTTCTAATTTTAGGGGATTAAAAGTCCATCAATTTTGTTTATATTTACATTTGTCAAAATTGAGATAAAAAGTGGGGATAAATGCTATCTTAGCCTTTAGGTGGATCAAAATATCCCTATTTTCATTACAAAATTGGGGCAACTGTATGAAGTTTATCGTATTTATTTGTGGTACCAAACAGAGATAAACTGTCCTCCCAGTCACTTATCCTCATAATTACCCTTTATCCCACCACTTATCCCCTTGCCAAATCATCCCATAGAAACAATGTTCTTGGTAGAGTTTGGTAGCCAACGAATTTCGGTTTGTGTGTTCACATAAGGAATTTGTATGATGCTAATAAACTGATCAGCATAGTGGGCAATTTGCTCATTCAGATGTGCAAACACAAACAATTATGAAATGGGTGAATGTAATATATAAGAATGAGTGAATATAATCCTTTTTGTTTTCTGATAAAAGATTAACTTTATTCATGATTAAAGAAATTCTATCTTGAAATCACCCTGATCATTCTGAGTTACAATGTATGAAGTCTAAATTTAAAACAGTCGTATTACTTAGAGCGAGAACAAGTTGTCTAAACCTGATTAGAGGGGAGCATCGGACATATACAGCCTTATAAAACATCATCTGAACTTCAACATCCTAGATCCCAGATTTCTCCTGGTCCTAACGTAACAAATTTGATATATATGGTTATAATTTAAAGTGTGGCTGGACATATTGGTACCAATGTGCGCCCCTAGGTGCACATTAGCATGCATATGCACTGCATGTGCGGCCATGTGTAGCCAAGCGTTCGAATCCCGTTAGAGCGGGGTTCATTCCAGTCTTAATGTGTTCGAACCCCGTTCGAGCACCGTTCATTCTAAGCTTCAAGCGTTTGAACCTCGTTCGAACGGGGTTCATTCCTAAAGAACCCTTCAGGCATTTGAACCTTGGTCGAATTGGGTTCATCCCAACCTTCAGGCTTTTGAACTCTGTTCAAACGGGCTCGTTCTACCCTTCATGCATTTGAACAGGTCAAACGGCCCATATACTAATTTGTTTTTAAAAATAAATAAATCGTACAATGTGTCGTATGTACTGTATGCGAACTCCACTGCATATGGGGTATGGGGCTTGCACATGTTCTTAAACTATGTATATGGTTAGCTAATCTCCATTATCCTTGAGATGCATACATGATCCATAAATCATGTTTTAAGAATCATTTATTTATGCCAGTTTACTTTCTATAAGGGGTTTCTCAGACCTTAGGGCTAGTTTGGCAAAGGGATAAGGTTTTGAGGATAAGTTGTCATAATTTTAGGGGATAAAAAGTCCATCAATTTTGTTCATATTTACATTTGTCAAAATTGAGATAAAAAGTGGGGATAAATGTTATGCCAGCCTTTAGGTGGAACAAAATATCTCTATTTTCATTTCAAAATTTGGACAACTAACCGCAGTTTATCCCAATTATTTTTTTATACTAAACGGGGATAAGTTGTCCTCCCACTCACTTATCCCCATAATTACCTCTTATTCAAACACTTATCCCCTTGCCAAACCAACCCTTAGTAGTCATAATCTTGTATAATTTTCTTAATATATTTTTTTAAAGTGACATTTTCAAAACTGGCATGAGCCATGTGATGTAACTTCACTCTTTCGGCTATATGTTGGGGAAAACAGAGTTTACATGTAAATGGCTGAAATTAGGATTTCAAGGAGCCATATTCTCTCTTTTTTGTTATGTTTTATGAATCTTAGCAAATGGTGATCTGGTTTAGTTTTCTGTTAAATTAAACATGATTAATGAAGAATTGAGCTTTCAAGTTGAGCGTTTTTTTTTCCCTAAATGTTTACTATTTTTTTTTTCTGGGTTAAATCTTATCCTATCAGCAAAGTGAAGGACTACCCACCAAGAGGTTTTTTGGTAACTTGAGATGATTTAGGAACATTAAATATAAATTGCAATGTCTGAAAATCTATGGTCATGCTGCTTTGGAAGAAGAGTCATTCCTCCACATTGACAACAACCAGCTGTTGATTCTAAGAAGAGAGAATTTCAGTGCATGTGTGGGAGCTACGTACAGTTACACACCCATCAAAGTGAAGGAAGTTCTATAGTTGGAGAGAGCATGAAGTGATTTTTGTCCTTGGACTCATCTTCTAGTTTTTTGCATACACATCCTTTGATTTTTCTTCTCTTCTTTGTCTGAATGTTGTAAACATTTGACATTCATTCTTTTGAATTTACTCACAAAAAAAACAACTGTTCAAGCATATTCTTTTGAATGGTAGAATTGTATATGTGTGGAATATTCAAGTTGAACCATTTTAAGTTGGTTTAATTTGCTAACCGAGCTTCGGCAAGCACCCCTCTCTCCGTAAAGGAGGTCAAGGGATCAAACAAACCTTGGGGGCACCAATTGTTTTAAAAAAAGTTGATTTTATTTGGATTTGTAAATCCAACCTCAAACAGTTTGGTCAGGAGGTTGTCAAAGTAGAATGGAGCATTTAATACATATGGTTTGTAGTTTTTTCATTAAATTTACAGTACAAAAGGCCTTATATCATTGAACATTGCAGTCAAGTTGTTTAAAATAGTCAACATTGTGTGACATCTGTTATATGGTGATTTCTTGCCTGGTTAAATGTGAATTTACTTCTTTCCGTTGAGTTTGGTATGTAATGATTTTTCAATGAATTTTTCCATAAAAAAATGATTTTTCAATGAAAAGAACAGTTGGAATATCTATTACGTGAAATCTAATCTAGCTGTACAATGTGATAGTGTCACTTACCTAAGGAATAAATTAATTACTTTTTTTGTTCCATCTGTACCCTCCCATTTACCCCTCTGATCTTCCCTTCATTCATTTCTTCCCATTCTTCCTATATTACTTAAGTCTTTCTGGAACTTTGTCGTTATGTCATCACATCCTAAAACGAAGATAGCAAACGACTTATGTTAAATTTCGTGTTATTTTGTGACTCCAAAAACCGTGACATGCAGTCACACACAAAATAATTCGTATTTGGCCTCTTTTTTAACCTGTGCTCCATTTGATGCAGGAAGAGAAACTCAGAGACACTCCTGGGTATGAACATCTAAATGAGCCATTACATGTTCTGGTAGAGGCCGAGTTTCCGGCAGATATCGTCGATTCTCGATTAAATCAGGCTGTCAACATTTTAGAAGATCTGTTGAAGCCTGTGGTATGGCACCGAACAACTCCAACTATTCTTATTTCTTATGTGGGTGTGTCTGTACTCATCTACTCAGCTGCTTTTGTTTCTTCAGGATGAATCCCTGGATTTCTACAAAAAGCAACAGTTGAGGGAACTGGCTATTCTGAATGGTACTCTAAGGGAAGAAAGCCCACACATGAGCCCCAGTTTATCCCCCTTCAACAGCACTGGAATGAAACGTGCCAAGACCGGAAAATAAACATTGTATCATCGATAATCCTGTAGACTTAGGTTGGTTATATTTATTTTTCCTAATGTTGGACAAGTCAGAATGGGTACATCATCAATCATCTATTATTTAAATAAGCTTTTGAGGTTTGCCTTAATCTATTCTTTTATTTGCGATAGCTTACGGTTTTTTAATTTTGATGGAATGGGGTGGCTTCTTTGAAGTTTCCCTTTTATCATTTTTTGATGTAATTGAATACCTTTGGACTTTGTATTGTGTTGTATTATGTTGTATTGTGATATTCATGTGAGCTATGTGTGAGCATCTTGTATTGAGCTTGTCATCTGCTGAGGAGGCTTCATTCTGTAATCTAGTGAGGTATGTTTTTCTTCTCAAAGCTGTTTGTATATATTTTGAAGCCACATTTTGAGTGGATCTTCACAAGGATGTACATCCCAGTGCATGCTGTTGATGATTCGGGGCAGGGAAAATGATATGTTTAGCCGTGTGTAATCCGTTTGCAGCCTTTGTTGGTTTTCTTTTTGTTTAAAAATTATACACTGGCACATTTAAGCATATACTGTTTTGAAAAATGAAGTATACACCGATATACATTAGTGCATTTTTTTAAAAAAATATTAATTTTTTAAAATTTTATACATTGTGTGATAGCGTAATATACAATCGTAGTGTATATTATGTTATCATAGTGTATAAGCGGTCTGGACTGCAGACGGATTGTAAAATATATTGAGTATGTCGGCTCTTTCAAGAGACGAGATAATTAGGTTTAGCTTTGTCATTGTAAATTCATCCCGCACATTTTTAGGTACTTTCCATTGAATTTTTTGAAGTATATATATTTTGTTATTTTACTTAAAAGATAATGGGAGAATTGCCCATATACCTTTGGACCGATCCTTATATTTTTTTCATGCCCCTTGACTTTTTTTTTTATTTTTTTTTACCCCTGCACCTTTGTCCTATTATTTTTTTACCTTTGTTTTTTCTTAATATCAATATTACCCCCTCATATAAGACAAACTAAAATCATTCCCCCTTTCTTTTTTTTTCTTCGCTTCTTCAAACAGGTGTTATTTCTTCCTTCCCCAAAGGAGTGCAGCTCATCAACTACACCCCGTCGATGTTCACCTCGTCACTCATCGATCCGCCGCTCACCTCGTCACTAAGGAAAACCACCATCGTTCACATCGTTGCCGTGACACCGCTGTATACATTGCTCCTTCATCTCCCACTCGCGTCCAATCATGGAGAGGCCAAGAACTCCAGGAGCAGCGGCAATGGAGGTAGCGATGGCGGTGATGGCGGAAATTGATAAAAGAAGAAGAGCTGAAGAGGTGATGCTGAAAAGGAGGTGATGCCTTTTCTATGTTGGTTGTTTTAATTTTTTTTTTTTTTTTGGGTTCTGTAAATCTTTAGTTTAAAAAATAATGGATTTTTAATGTGTAATGATTGATTTGGGGTCTTCTTTTTTTAATAAGTAGAGGATGTTTGATATTAATTATTGAGTTTAGACCACTCATTCAATATAATCAATTTAAATGAAAGCTAAAGATAACCATAAAATTCACATTTGAGGATGCTTTAGAAAATATATGAGAGGGCAACTAATATACTTTGTTGTTCTAAGTTTATACTTCTTGGTTTGCTTTGCATTTCATTTTGTTAGTGTTGCTATGTGAGTGATTTCTGTAAACCAACAATTATATTCTACAAATGCTTATGAAGTTTTTGTAATTTTGTATTTTATATTTGTAAATGGTTATTACATTTCAGTAAATTTGTGTAAATCTCTATCATTTACATATATGTAAATTGTTGGTTTAATTATGTAATTGGGTATTGTTTGTAATTGGCATTATATTATGTAATTGTGTTATATTTGTTATATGAATGATAGATGATATTACATTAATAGTTGTTATATTGTAGTTGTTATACTGGGCATTATATTTTATAATTGTTGTTTTAAGTAGTTTGGGCATTAGTTTAATTCCATAATCTGATATATCTCAGTCTTTGTTTGGGCATTACATGATATTCTTAGTGTAATTGTGTTGTAGTTGCGGTATTACATTTTGTTAATAACAGTTTCAGTTGTAATTGTGCATTATATTGGTAGTTATTATGTTGTAGTTGTTACATTGGATATGTAATATTGGTAGTTTTTGTAATTGATAATTTCTGTTCTTAGTAGTTTTTGTAATTGAATTGTTTCATTTCTGTAAACAGTCATTTCTATTATGTAAATGGTAGTTTATGTTATGTAAATGAAAGTTTATGTAATTTTTTATTACAGTTCTGTAACTTGTAATTATAATTTTGTGATTGAACATTACAATTTTATACTAAATCTGATGTGTGTGTGTCTTATGCAGAGGAGGTCAACCACATGAGTTACATAAAATAAAGGATGGAGTGGGAGATTGTTTAAAAACAAATAGGGTAAACTAACCATTAAGACAGTCGTGCATCCGCCAATGTATCCTAAGGGAACCCCTGTTTCCCCAACATCTTTTCGCTAGATCCTCTGAGCAAGATATTGTAAATCACATTAGTACAAAAATGTAATGCCCTATGACATAAATATAACAACTTAAAAAAATTTACTATGAAATTATAGAAAGTATTATTTACAAAACATAAACTATCATATACAGAACATAAACTACTATTTACATAACAGCAATTACCATTTACTGAACAGTAACAATCCAATTACAAAGACTACTAAGAACAGAAACTAGAAACCGTTAATAACAAAAAATAACCCACATTACATATCAAATGTAATAAATTCAACATAACTACAACATGATAAACATATTTAATTTAACAACTATGACATAACTATAACATAACTATTTAACGATGATTAATTTAAGCTCCAACGGTACTATAATAATAGTGTATCAAGTGGTTCTAACTAACTAACAACTTGAGCTATAGAACATATTTTGAATAAGTTTGAAAACTACAATGTAATGCCCTAACCAATTACATAAATTTATTAAAGATGCACATATATAAAATTTTCAATTACATGAACCCATCAATCTGATAATCAATTCAATAAAAACAATAATAATAATAGCAATAATAATACAAGAAAAAAAAAATCACAAAAGAAAACCAAACCAAGATGACAAAATGAAGATACTATGATGTGGAAAAATAAAGAACTAAGAATACACATGAGAGAAAACTCTGTCATGGCCATGTTTTTCTTACAGAGTTTACATGTCTTCTTCTTCATCATGCTTTGTCACAACACGCACGGCGGCTCGATTGTAAGGTAAATTAGGCAGTTGCCTAATGCCTCCAAATGCATCAAAGCCCTTAATTTTTATTTATTTATAAGTAGATCCAGATATGAACCAATAATATCTTAACACATTGCCAAAAAATATTACTTTAAAAAAAATTAATAGTAATGTTGATAAGGTTAAAAAGTAATCAATAATAAATTGACAACATTTATCTAAAAAATAGCAAAAAAGTTACATAACCGATAGAATTAAATATTTTTTTACTCCAAAAAAAGGGGATGTAAAACGACAAGTCTAAAAAATTCCAAAAAAATTGACAACTTTATGTCTTCTTTACAGCAAAAAAAAAAAAATTTCACTCTATTTCTTATTGATATCAAAATCTCTCCAGGGGCGGACCCAGAACTTAATTCTAGGGTGGGCTGAACTAAAGTTTCTTAGGAAAATTTACTTTATGAAAAAATGTTTAATAAAATTTTGTATAAGAAAATAAGTTTATATTCAAAATAAATATTAAATACGAGAAATTAATTCCATATTTTTAATACCTTATTTTTTCAAATCTCTCAACTATTTTATCATATTAAAACACCTCCAAGGTGATGGTTAAATATTTTTTTATAGATTATTCTGTCCAATGTCATTTATATGCGCAGGTTGTTATTTAATTAAAAAAGAGACATAATGATTTTAAAAAAATGTAATCACTTAAGACTATTTAAATATGTTGAAAGGTTAAAGGATCTAAAAAAATAAGTGGTTAAAAATGCTTGGAATTAGTTTTTCTAAGTAAATGTTTAATATTAGATTAAAAAACTAACAAAAGACGATATACACTACCAACTACCAAGTTGCTAACAATGTAAAAATATTTAACAAATCATGGTCATTTAAAATAAGATATTTTTGTACAAATCAAATGTGTTTGTTTTTATTTATCTTTAAATTTATCACGTTTTTTATTTCTTCCTATATATTTTCTTTCTTTGGATTCTTTGTTAGTTAGGGACCAAGGTGTTCAGTTGGTTGAGTTTTCACTTATATCTTTACTTGGTTGCAATATATATAAAATGATTGGTGCAAAATTTCAGCTGGGCTATAGCCCAGCCTAATCCACTAATAAGTCCGCCCCTGAATCTGTGAACTAAAAATAAGCTCTGTGTGGTGTAGACAACAACAAAAAATAAAGTCTTCTTCTATTTAATAATCAGGTTCTATTGTTTCAACTTTTCATTTTTTATTTCTTTCTAGCTATTTTACAATTTATTTTAAATAGTGATTATTTTTATATTTTAGTTTTAATGTCTATTAGAAAATATGCATTTGGGTATGAAAAACTTAAAAAAAAGAAAAAGGAAAATAGAAAAGTTAATTGAATATAAAAAAGGATCCTAGATAAATTTGTTACTAGTAATACATAAAATGTAATAGAAAATAAAAATGAAAATCTCAAAAATGAAAACATAATTAGCAACTTTGCATCCCAAAAAGTTAGAAGAATGATTTTTAAGTAAAAGTTAATAATTAAAAAATTAAAATAAATGTCGTTTAATTATTAATTAAATTTAAAAAATTATAATTAAAATTATCGCCTTAGGCCTCATAATATATCGAGCTGGCCATGGCAACACGCTTTCATCTTCTTGTTCATTCTGCTCCGCCGCCTCTGCAAAAAAAAAACACACACCCAATTCACCCTCCAAAAAAAAAAAATTCAACTTTTTAGACAAATTATGTACTTCCGCCGCACCACTCTGTTTCGAGCCGCACCTCGGCCGCGTTGACTTCATCTGCTACTCGGCAGGAGCCGGCGGCGCCTGCAACGTGGACGGTTCGGATCGGGCGATGGAGGTCGGAATGGTTGAGGGAGGTCTCGCCGGCGGAGATCTCAAACTAGAGATTGGAGATGGTACTTGATCTCCTATTTAACATCCCATAAAGGGGAGTCGATCGGGAGACGGGGCTGTAGTGTGAGAGAGGAGATAGGTGTGGAGAGGGAAGGATTTCAGGGGAAAAGGGGGGGGGGGTAATTTCGGTAGGGAAAAGTGATGTGGCAGGGGTGAGGGGTAAAAAAAAAAGGACAAGTTTGCAGGGGTAATTTTTTTCTTCTAAAGTTCAGAGACAGAAAAAATTAGGAGATCGGTCTAGGAGTATTTGAACAATTTCCCCAAAGATAATTTATATATGTGAATTGCATGCTTTACGAGTTTTATAATAAAATATATATTGACATAACATTATCGACTATATACTATGTAAGGTTATTTTCATATATAACAGTAGTGATGTGATGTCTGCAAAAGTAAGTCCAGAAAAGATTTGAGTGTATAAGAATCCGAGAAAAATTCAAAAATCTACAACGAGCCATTTATCCAAGAGTCCATTTGGTAATGTGAGCCCGCATTTGAAATTTCATATATAAAAAGAAATTCGAAACTAATATACGAACATGTGATGTATACTAGAAAACTTATTTATTGAACATGTAAAAGATACATACATGACACTACAAGACATTACATAAATATAAAAAGAAACTTACAATACTGGGGTTGAGAAGAATATCTCCCTCTTCTGCCCTATCTTTTCTATCTTACAAAACAATCTTGGTTCTTACAAAGCACTCTTGGGTTTTGGTGGATTTTTGGTAGAGGGGTTTTGTAGACTTGGTTTTTTGCCGATGCCCTCCTTCGTCTCTCTTGCTTCCTTTATATAGGCAGAGTTTGCGGACTTCAAAGGGTTTGGAGTCCGTGGTCATTCAGTTTTGAGTGACTTCTTGTCTTCTTCTGGTGTCATTTTTCTTGCTTTACGTCTTTTCTTCTTTTCTCATCTTTGTCGGGTGCTTCCGTGACTAGTTTTTTGTAGCGTAATATTGAACCCGTGAGTTACTAGGGTCTTCTGGATCCTTCTTCCTTTTTTTTATTTTTTATTATTATTATTATACATACATACATACATATATATATATATATATATATATATATATATATATATATATAAACAGATCCTTCAGCTGGATCAAACTCATCTTCAGGAAAATCTGAGGGTATGTTTTCAAGCCCTTGAGAGTCATTGTCCGTTTGAGAATCACCATCTTCTGGCCTTTGAGAGTCATCCTCCATCCCTTGAGCCCCTTGAGTCCCTCCCGGACCATGAGAGCTGGTGGCCATTGGTGCTGGCAGAGACGCCTTCTCTCCTTTGAACATTTGAAACATGTGCTCATATGCCTTTAATTCAATGCATTCTTGACTTAAATTTGGGAATCTTTTAGTGTATTCTCCAATAAGGCTTGCTTTGATAGTCTCATAACTATCTTCCCGTGGTTTTCCATAAATTGGTAATTTATAACCAGATAAAATTTTTCGTGGGTCATATTTAGCCCACCATTTGGTATATATGTCTATTTTGAGGTGAGGAGGAAACCTTTTTTCTACCTGGAAATCCCATTGGAGGATCCATGGTATTCCCATCTGGTTGTGATATTTCAATAAATCAATGCTATTTTGTGGGTTTAATTCTTCCTGCTCCATATGAGCTTGGATGTCTCCTGGTAAATTTTTCCAATTAGCACCAAATACTTGCCACCAGGAGTAAAACCAATTTGGAATTTTGGCTTGGCAGACAAAATGGATAAACCAAGAATGTTTTAAGACACAATTTTGGACTAATAGTGCATTTACCCAGGCTTTCTAGTAATCCCAATAATTATAGTAATTGGGTCTGATAATTGATTTTTGGAATCGCCTAGAGGCATTGGGACTCTTATCCCAGTCTTTTAAATAATATCTTTTGGATGCATAGTTTAGAATATGAGATCTCTAAGGTGCTCTTGTTCTTATAATGGTGCACAATTCTGACACTGTTTGTTTCCAATAGGATATTTTCATAGTAATCAGGATTTTTCCCTATCATATCAGGGATATAGAAATGGTAGCCAGTACCAGAATGATCATCTTTGGGGAAGTATATCTTAATAAGTTCTGCTATTTCTTTGTCTACTTCATATTTCTCAATAGAGAATAGTGGAACGGAAGTTTTGAATTCATATTCGGTTTGTGGTTCTGAAGTTTGAGATCCTATTTCAGCAAGTATCACAAACTGATTTTGATCTTCAACAGATTTTCTTCCTTAACCTCTGGCTTTATAAGGTTCACAGAAGGTCTTGAGCTCTCAATTTTTAGGGTCCTTTGAGGAAGGATCTTTGCCTTCTTCTTTTGGTCCATTTCCCTGCAAGAATTCACGCGAGAGATAATCAGGAAGACTATTAAAGTCTCCTTTAATGTATTCTATGTCAAAATCATAGATTCCTAGTAATGCTTGCCATCTGGCAAAAATCTGTTTTGATGCAAGATTTTTAACATCTTTTTAAAGAACATATTTTGCGGAGCTGCAATCTATTCTTAAGAAGAATTTTTGGTTTAAAATCTCCCCTTGAAATTTTGTTATGCAGTTAACTATAGTGGAATATTTTCTTTGAGCTTCATTCCATGTTCCTGAAGTAAACCTTACTAATTGTTCTTTGTTGTCAATCCTTGTTTTAGGTATCCCTCCATATCCAATGTCAGAGGCATCAGTTTCTATATCTTTGGTGCATTGGGGCTTGCTATATTCAAGCATGGCAACTGTTTTACCTTTTCTTTAATCCTTTGGACTGCATGGGTATGTTCTATGGTCCAAGGTGTACGGTTTTTTTCAGTCTGTTGGACAACAGTTTCCTATCCAGAGTTATATTTTTATAAAAGTCTGATACGTAGTTAAGACAACCAAGAAACCTTTGAAGTTGTTTCTTATCTTTTATGCTATCTGAGAATTTATCTGCAAAATCTATTACCCTTTTTATGGGTGTAATATCATTCCCAGAGATTTTATATCCTAAAAATTGAACTGTGGTTTGGAAGAGTTTTATCTTCTTGGCTGATACCACCAGACCATTTTGTTTTACAATTCTAAGGAAGATATTAAGATGCTTCCAATGCTTATCTATGTTCTCAGAAAATATCAGTACATCATCGATATAAACAATGGAAAAGGATCCATAAGGATTAAATATTTCATTCATTATGTTTTGAAATTCCAATGGTGCATTTTTTAACCCAAACGGTAAAACATTCCACTCATAATGCCCAAACGGTACTGTAAAGGCGGTCTTGTATCTATCTTCTTCTTTTATCTGGATTTGCCAGAATCCTGATTTAAGGTCAAACTTGGAAAAAATCTTGGAATTATAGACTCTTTTGATCAGATCTTGCTTATTGGGGATAGGATACCTGATCCACTGGAGTACCTTATTTAATGGCTTATAATTTATGACAAGCCTTGGTACTCCCCTTTCTAATTCTGCAGCTTTTTCTACATAGAAAGCCGCACAGCTTCAAGGTGAAGAGCTCTTCCTAATAAGGTTTTTGATAAGTAATTGAGATATTTCCTCCTTGCAAATTTCTAGGAGTCTATTATTCATTTGGATGGGCCTGGCTTTTGTGGGGATTTTCTCTTCATTAAAGTCTTTGATGTATGGTAGGCTCACCATGTGTTTTTTCCTATGCCAGAAGGCAGAGGGCAGATCTGAGCAGGCCTCATTTTCAATAGTCTTTGAAAATCAGAGACCTTCTTTTGGAAAATAGGACTACCGATTTGTTCAGATGTCTTTTGAATCCTGATCTCTTCAGAGAGTTCATTAATAAACTTTTCTTTATATTCCAGGGCCTGCCTGAGCTGGTTGAAAAATAGCTTTGGTGTAGTACAAAATTTGTATAAGATATTTTCCCATTTTGAGTTGCATGAATACCCTCAGTATCGACCGAAAAGGGTTTTATCATATTTATAAAGGGGTTCCAAGGATAACACCCTGACGAAGATCTTTCACCAAAAGGAACGATGTTTTTAAACATGATCCTTTATTACAAACATGAACTTCGGTATTTTATAATTAATCTTAAGACTTTCCCCATTGGCAGTATTAATACCATGGGTTGTCTTTTCAAAGTATCTTGAAGGGATCAATCATTCACGAATGCAGTTCATATCAACCCCAATGTCAATAAGGGCCTTATATTTTAGAGAAAATGTTTTAATTTTCAGGAGGACTTCAACATTCCATTTTTGTTTTGTATATTTTCGAGAGAGCTAATAAATTCTTCTTCCTCTTCAGGTTGATCCCTGACAGATTCTTCATTATCAGAATTCTCGCGGTTTTTCCCATTCTAGGGATGGCTTCAAGGTATGTAACCCTGTCTCTAAGGTCCTTGATTTCTTTTTTCATATCAATTTGTTCTTTTCTTAATTCCCCTATAGTCACTCTTTTGGGTTTTTCAGATTCTAATCTTTGAATTATCTCCTTATAGGAGTATTTTTCTTTGTTATCATCTTGGGCCTGACTGACAGGAGTTTTTATCAGGCTAATATATCTTTCTAACTGTCGTTTCTTTTCGACAGGATTCTCGATGGAGTCAATAGTATCTAAAATAAATTGTTCTTGGACCGAAAGGACCATCAAGCCATCTGTATCTGACGATGAATCATAGGATTCAGGGTCACAACAGTTACAGCTACAACTTTCAGAATCAGAATTCTGTTCTTCTAAGTTATGAATGGATTCTTTATTTTTTGGTTTGCTACTAAAGCATTTATTGGCATAATGGCCTTTTGCTTGCATTTAAAGCAGGTAGGAGGATTAGAGGTGTTGGGTTTCCTTTTGGAGAACCGCTTTCTAGTTTTTGAGCAGGGGCTCTATTTGTTTTATAATATTGTCTCTCAAGGTTTTTTATTATAAGAATGCTTGGTATTCCTTTTTCGAGATTGGAAGGATTCTTAATGTCTTCCTTCTGATACCCGAATTGGTAACAGAAGTCTCCAAGTTCCTTTTGGAAGTCAAATGTTGATTCTTGAGCTGATTCTTTATCTTTAGATCATTGCAAAGGGCCAGACCTATCAAGTTTATTTTTTGTATGAGTTCTCCGAATGTTATAACGGAGTAAGGGATATGTCCCCCAAATTCTTGACGGAGGCTGTTTCTGACTCTTTCGGCGAAGAGCTTGGGTAGCCCAGAGACAAATTTTTCTTTCCAAAAGTCATTGTTTGAGTTATCTATCCTATAAATTTGTGATAAAAACGTGTCCTTATACCACCTAAAATCAGATAAGGTTGGACACCTAAGGTTTATAAGTTGTTCTCTAATTCTGTCAGCAGTGTCACTATGGCTGCCAACAAAATGTTTAAATATAGTGAGAACTAGTGTGGTGACAATATCGGGCTCAGGTCTCCCATTGGGATCAGTTTTTACGGCTGTATAAATAGCACGTCTTTGCTCAGGGGTAATGAAGTTGTCCCACCAACCCCTTAATTGCCCCATGAATGATGTGGATATCATATCAGTAATATGTTTGTCACTATTACCCTGTATCCTACAGGCATTAGCATAAATAAGCATAGAATGACATAATTGGCTGACCTGATATTCAGACATGCCATCAAGATTCCATTCAACGAGAGATTTTCCATCATAGGAAGTTGTAAGAGTAATATCATTATTTTCTTCTATTTGAACATCAACAGGAGTTGGTCTTCTATAGAAATTCTTTGTTCTCGAGGTCTGAGTTACAGTCCCGAGCTTATTGATTTCAATATCAGAATGATAAGGAAGGCTTTCAGACATGCTACCATCCTCAATGTCTTCTTGGGAATTTTCTTCACAAGAGGACTCATCATTGAGCTTATTAATGGATAATTTTTCAGTCTTTCAGATAATTTTTCCAGTCGAGGCCTGAAGGCTTTGCAGACTATTGACTTGAATATTGTAAAGACTACAATTTTCGGTGAGAGCTTTTTCTATTCTTTCAGTTTGGCTACTTATAGATCTCAAGGCAACATTGGTGAAATTATTTTGCTCCATAACCTGAATAAAGTATTCTGCCTTGAAGGGACTACCAGGGTCAATCTTTGTAGTAGTCTTAAGAAGGCTGGCTATAATGTCAGAATTAGTGACTTTAATTCTTTCAAACGGTGGTGTATAGATTCCACTTCTTCATTCTTAATGTTTCTCCATTTGGTGGCATATTTATCGATCTTCTCTAGAACCATAGCATGGTCTTCTTCAGGAAGATCAATGATCATGTTTTGTAACATCGGAATATAAGTATGTTCAAACCAATCAAAGAACTATACAGTTTTTTGTTCAAATCTCATATGGTCATACCACTGTTCCCTAATCGGACCTTGCTCTTCTTTGGGTATAGTGTTGAAAAACCACTTTCTTTTGTCATCGTTTTTTGAAGAATGAAAATCATGTTTTATGATCTCTTTATCTATTTCATAGTAATCATTTTCACTTATAGTGAGTATGTCTGATTCAGAGGGTTCATATTCAGATGGCATTTCATAATGAGCTTCAGATAGAACATCATAAACTGCCGATGCAACCCCTATAGGTTGGAGGTAAGCATCTTGAGTTGCCGAATACTGGCTATCCCTTTCGAAAACAGAGCGTCTACTGGGACTCAGGCGTTCCCTTACTTGAACTGCTGGTGTAGTTCTAAAAGATCTTGTCCTTTGAAAGCTAGTATTAGAAAATCGAACTTCAATATTACCACTATCCTTTTCAATAATCTCTTTAAGATATAGGTTTTCCAAGGGCTTATTAGGCTAAGCATTTTCAAGGGTCCAGGAATTAGGCAATCTGATCTCATCCCATTTTAAAGGTCTAGGGATAAAAGAGTTATTTTTAGGGTTTGTTTGAAGCAAAGTAGTAATACTTTTAATATCAGAGACCCTACTTTTAGGGGATAAGGTGTTCATAACCTTGAAATATACCCTACAACTCAGGTTTATATTTAAAGTGCCATTACTAAGGTCGAAACCATTAGTCTGGATCCTCAGGACAGAGTGTCCAAAATGTTAGGATCATCTAAGGACACAGAAATTAGGAAAGGCATTAAAAAATACTGGTCCATTACTTAAGTTGGATTCAACTATCCCTAGAACTTAATCAGCAAATTTTACATGCCTATTGTCTTGAAGACATACTAAAACTGCAACATTCAAGTTTTCTTGAACTATGACATTTACAGAAACATGTACTAATCCGATATGAAGATAGTGATATTGTGGTTTTGTTCTAATATTGTCTATCTCTTTTTGGGATATAAGGTAGAAGTTCTCATGCCTATTAGTTAAAGGAAGGTTTTTTCAATAGTCTTGATATAATAGTCTGTTTTAAGACTAAAAGTGTTACAAACATAAATCTCATTGAACGGGACTTTAGGGATGTTCCAATTACCAACAGCTTGTTCTACATTCTCATAATTTATGTTTTGCATGTTTTTAATGGACAAAGTCTTTATGGCGGGGGGATTTGAAGTTCTAGAGGTGGAGGCTCCGTCAGTTGAAGTGGAGGCTTCATGTACCCATGACATAAGGGATCAGAAAAGATTGGCCATGAGGAAGTGCAGGGAAACCAGTCAACGACGAATTATGTCCCTAACTCTATTGTACTTAAGATGAGAGTGTGGACAACACGACTAAATAGTTTCAAAAAACACTGTTCACGCAAGAAAATCTCCTTAAAAGACAATGCAACGTGGCTCTGATACCTAGAAATAACTCTTTTATCCCTAGACCTTTAAAATGGGATGAGATCAGATTGCCTAATTCCTGGACCCTTGAAAATGCTCAGCCTAATAAGCCCTTGGAAAACCTATACCTTAAAGAGATTATTGAAAAGGATAGTGGTAATATTTTAGTTCGATTTTCTAATACTGCCCTTCAAAGGACAAGATCTCTTAGAACTACACCAGTAGTTCAAGTAAGGGAACGCCTGACTCCCAGGAGATGCTCTGTTTTCGAAAGGGATAGCCAGTATTCGACAACTCAAGATGCTTACCTCCAACCTATAGGGGTTGCATCGGCAGTTTATGATGTTCAATCCGAAGCTCATTATGAAATGTCATCTGAATATGAACCCGCTGAATCAGACATGCTCACTATAAGTGAAAATGATGACTATGAAATAGATAAAGAGATCATAAAACATGATTTTTATTCTTCAAAAAACGATGATAAAAGAAAGTGGTTTTTCAACACTATACCCAAAGAAGAGCAAGGTCCGATTAGGGAACAGTGGTATGACCATATGAGATTTGAATAAAAAACTGTATATTTCTTTGATTGGTTTGAACATACTTATATTCCGATGTTACAAAACATGATCATTGATCTTCCTGAAGAAGACCATGCTATGGTCCTAGAGAAGATCGATAAATATGCCACCAAATGGAGAAACATTAAGAATGAAGAAGTGGAATCTATACATCCACTGTTTGAAAGAATTAAAGTCACTAATTTTGACATTATAGCCAGCCCTCTTAAGACTACTACAAAGATTGACCCTGGTAGTCCCTTCAAGGCAGAATACTTTATTCGGGTTATGGAGCAAAATAATTTCACCAATGTTGCCTTGAGATCTATAAGTAGCCAAACTGAAAGAATAGAAAAAGCTCTCACCGAAAATTGTAGTCTTTACAATATTCAAGCCAATGGTCTGCAAAGCCTTCAGGCCTCAACCACCTCGTCCAAAAATATAGTAAAAAAAACTGAAAAACCAATATTCATTACTCAACAAAATCTTGAAAAGGGGATAAAATTCAAAGAAAAACCCTCTGAAGAATTGTTGATTAAATTATCTGAAAGACTAGAAAAATTATCCATTAATAACCTCAATGATGAGTCCTCTTGTGAAGAAAATTCCCAAGAAGACATTGAGGATGGTAGCATGTCTGAAAGCCTTCCTTATCATTCTGATATTGAAATCAATAAGCTCGGGACTGTAACTCAGACATCGAGAACAAAGAATTTCTATAGAAGACCAACTCCTGTTGATGTTCAAATAGAAGAAAATAATGATATTACTCTTACAACTTCCTATGATGGAAAATCTCTCGTTGAATGGAATCTTGATGGCATGTCTGAATATCAGGTCAGCCAATTATGTCATTCTATGCTTATTTATGCTAATGCCTGTAGGATACAGGATAATAGTGACAAAAATATTACTGATATGATAACCACATCATTCATGGAGCAATTAAGGGGTTGGTGGGACAACTTCATTACCCCTGAGCAAAGACATGCTATTTATACAGCCGTAAAAACTTATCCCAATGGGAGACCTAAGCCCGATATTGTCACCACACTAGTTCTCACTATATTTAAACATTTTGTTGGCAGCCATAATGACACTGCTGACAGAATTAGAGAACAACTTATAAATCTTAGGTGTCCTACTTATCTGATTTTAGGTGGTATAAGGACACATTTTTATCACAAATTTATAGGATAGATAACTCAAACAATGACTTTTGGAAAGAAAATTTGTCTCTGGACTACCCAAGCTCTTCGCCGAAAGAGTCAGAAACAGCCTCCGTCAAGAATTTGGGGGACATATCCCTTACTCCGTTATAACATTCGGAGAACTCATACAAAAAATAAATTTGATAGGTCTAGCCCTTTGCAATGATCTAAAGATAAAGAATCAACTCAAGAATCAACATTTGACTTCCAAAAGAGAACTTGGAGACTTCTGTTACCAATTCGGGTATCAGAAGGAAGACATTAAGAATCCTTCCAAATCTCGAAAACGGAATACCAAACATTCTTATAATAAAAAACCTTTTGAGAGACAATATTATAAAACCAATAGAGTTTCTGCTCAGAAAACTAGAAAGCGGTTCTCCAAAAGGAAACCCAACACCTCTAATCCTCCTACCTGCTTTAAATGCAAGCAAAAAGGCCATTATGCCAATAAATGCTTTAGTAGCAAACCAAAAAATAAAGAATCCATCCATAACTTAGAAGAACAGAATTCTGAATTTGAAAGCTGTAGCTGTAACTGTTGTGACCCTGAATCCTATGATTCATCGTCATATACAGATGGCCTGATGGTCCTTTCGGTCCAAGAACAATTTATTTTAGATACTATTGACTCCATCGAGAATCCTGTTGAAAAGAAACGACAGTTAGAAAGATATATTAGCCTGATAAAAACTCCTGTCAGTCAGACCCAAGATGATAACAAAGAAAAATACTCCTATAGGGAGATAATTTAAAGATTAGAATCTGAAAAACCCAAAAGAGTGACTATAGGGGAATTAAGAAAAGAACAAATTGATATGAAAAAAGAAATCAAGGACCTTAGAGACAGGGTTACATACCTTGAAGCCATCCCTAGAATGGGAAAAACCGCTGAAAATTCTGATAATGCAGAATCTGTCAAGGATCAACCTGAAGAGGAAGAAGAATTTATTAGCTCTCTCGAAAGATATACAAAACAAAAATGGAATGTTGAAGTCCTCCTGAAAATTAAAACATTTTCTCTAAAATATAAGGCCCTTATTGACAATGGGGCTGATATGAACTACATTCGTGAAGGATTGACCCCTTCAAGATACTTTGAAAAGACAACCCATGGTATTAATACTGCCAATGGGGAAAGTCTTAAGATTAATTATAAAATACCTGAATTTCATGTTTGTAATAAAGGATCATGTTTAAAAACATCGTTTCTTTTGGTAAAAGATCTTCGTCAGGGTGTTATCCTTGGAACCCCCTTTATAAATATGATAAAGCCCTTTTCGGTTGATACTGAGGGTATTCATGCCACCCAAAATGGGAAAAATATCTTATACAAATTTTGTACTACACCAAAGCTATCTTTTCTAACCAGCTTAGGCAGGCCTTGAAATATAAAGAAAAGTTTATTAATGAACTCTCTGAAGATATCAGGATTCAAAAGACATCTGAACAAATCAGTAGTCCTATTTTTCAAAAGAAAGTCTCTGATTTTCAAAAAACTATTGAAAATGAGGCCTGCTCAGATCTACCCTCTGCCTTCTGGTATAGGAAAAAACATATGGTGAGCCTACCATACATCAAGGACTTTAATGAAGAGAAAATCCCCACAAAAGCCAGGCCCATCCAAATGAATAATAGACTCCTAGAAATTTGCAAGGAGGAAATATCTCAATTACTTATCAAAAACCTTATTAGGAAGAGCTCTTCACCTTTGAGCTGTGCGGCTTTCTATGTAGAAAAAGCTGCAGAATTACAAAGGGGAGTACTAAGGCTTGTCATAAATTTTAAGCCATTAAATAAAGTACTCCAGTAGATCAGATATCCTATCCCTAATAAGCAAGATCTGATCAAAAGAGTCTATAATTTAAGATTTTTTCCAAGTTTAACCTTAAATATGGATTCTGGCAAATCCAGATAAAAGAAGAAGATAGATACAAGACCGCCTTTACAGTACCGTTTGGGCACTATGAGTGGAATGTTTTACCATTTGGGTTAAAAAATGCACCCTCAGAATTTTCAAAACATAATGAATGAAATATTTAATCCTTATGGATCCTTTTCCATTGTTCATATCGATGTGTACTGATATTTTCTGAGAACATAGATAAGCATTGGAAGCATCTTTATATCTTCCTTAAGATTGTAAAACAAAATGGTCTGGTAGTATCAGCCAAGAAGATAAAACTCTTCCAAACCACAGTTCAATTTTTAGGATATAAAATCTCTGGGAATGATATTACACCCATAAAAAGAGTAATAGATTTTGCAGATAAATTCCAGATAGCATAAAAGATAAGAAACAACTTCAAAGGTTTCTTGGTTGTCTTAACTACGTATCAGACTTTTATAAAAATATAGCTCTGGACAGGAAACTGTTGTCCAACAGACTGAAGAAAAACCCTACACCTTGGACCATTGAACATACCCATGCAGTCCAAAGGATTAAAGAGAAAGTAAAACAGTTGCCATGCTTGAATATAGCAAGCCCCAATGCACCAAAGATCATAGAAACTGATGCCTCTGACTGTCACGCCCCAGGGCGGCCGTCCCCGAGACGTGGCAAGTATATATATGATATCAGCAATCCATACACGAGATCAAATAAGGACTCCACAACATCAAAGGCAATAAAACAATAACCAAATAAGTGACATCAAATATGTCACGCCCCAGGGCGGCCGTCCCCGAGACGTGGCAAATATATAAATGATATCAGTAATCCATACACGAGGTCAAATAAATACTCCACAAGAAAAACGCAATACACAAGTAACTGACATCAAATATATACAAATGGCGGAAGCTCAAATGACTAAGTCTGTAATTCAAAGACATATTACAGACTAGAGTACACAATCAACTGTCCTGTGAGAGCCAATATATATCAATAACAGACATCAACACTCTACATACCGTGCGCAAGCACAAGTATAATACATACAATAAAAGTGGAATGCAGATAGCCTCTGACTCGCAAGACATCCAACGCGAACGCGGGTCTCCTACTCGGATGGCGCCAGGGGAGCTCTTCCCTTGGATCCGACTCAGCGTCAACTGGGGAAAAACATAAGCGAGGGGTGAGCTACAAGCTCAGTGAGTGGTCAGAAACCAAACACCAACACAACATTCGATCCTAAGGCAATCACCTATCAAGGAAACCATGGGTAGAACCCAACGGTTAACAAGGTCACACGGCGGTGCAACCATACCTCGTCCTCGCCCTAGCCCCCACAGGGGTGAGCCTAGGGACTTGAAGGACAAAACTTGCTGTTCTACACCGTTCGTCATCCGGTAGCGCTCTCCCGGGCAGCCTCTACCTGGAGTCGGCCACAGTCAGTACACTGTCGACAGCGTCGATGGTACCTACAGGTGGGGGTCCACCCAGGGCGGCTCGTACCTAGGAAGCATCCACACGGATCCGGCGAAGGGGAGAACGATAATTCAGGCTCGCAACATCGTCCGGTGGTCCACCCTCGTGTAGCCTCACCTGGTACACTCCCCTGATCAGTACATCTGCCGAATGCATCGGGAGTACCTACAAGTGGGAGTCCTCTGTCAGGGCAGCTTCTACGTCGGGACCCCGGTATACGACGATATTGGGAGGAACCACTACTTGTTCGCAGCGCGAACCCTATGGAAAGCCAATCACTCAAGCTGGTGGGTCAAGTATCAACTCGAGCCCACAACACTCACACCAACACCCTCACCTCTGAAGGGTGACCTAGGCTGTTGGGAGTAACTTACCAATCCCTCACCTTCACCCCCAAAGGAAGGCTCTTGGGAGAGACTAGATCGTTTCTAAGCCCTTGGTCCACCGGTAGCCCTTTCCCCGGGTAGCCTCTGCCTGACATACTCCCACGATCAGTACACTGTCGACCACAGCGATGGTACCTACAGATGGGAGCCCGGTGCCAGGACAGCGATGGTACGCCGAGAAGTTCCTACACGGATCCAACGAAGGAAAGAACCAAACTACACTCATGAAAATGATCCCCCTTGGATCCGCCATCATCGGTCATCAGACGCCGATCCACTACACCGAATTCTCATGAATTCCCTCACCCCCTCCTCGGGGTGACATAGGCTCTTGGGAGGAATCTAGATTGCTTCTACACCCTTGGTCCACCGGTAGCCCTTATCCCGGGAAGCCCCTACCTGGTATACTCCCATGATCAGCACATCCTCACACATTTTGTAATCGGCAGCACCTACGGATGGGAGCCCTCTGTCAGGCTGGCTGTCTCAACCAGGAAGTCCCTACACAGATCCAACGAAGGGAGGAAACCGATCTAAACTCGCGAATATGATCCTTTCAGATCCGTCGTCACCGGTTATCAAAACCGATAAGCGCAACGAATTCTCATGAATTCCCTCCAGGGCGCATAACTCAGATGCGGGGAAGACATTTAATTATAAGTGTCAAAACTATGGTATGACCCCACAAGAGGTCATACACTTGTCTAACACATTAGACAAGCATGGCCATATCGGCATATATATATATATATATATGCAATTAACTACCCAACGATGGCCTACTTAAACATGCATACATGGCATCAAACAGATAAACACACACAAATTACAACCTATTATACGTTGGATAACACCAACCTAGAAGGGAAGGGTTAAGCGCGATCTGCGCAACAACAGGTGCATGCCAATAATTCCAAGCAAACCCGAGTCAAGTAGGAACTACATCTACTCACTCGGTTCGCGAAGAGAAGGAGGGCGAGGGAGAGGGAATGCCTCATCCTCTCTCGAGCTGGTCATAGTTTTGCCCCAACAGATGGGTGCAACAACTATACCACACCCTCGAGTCCTAAATCGGAGGAATATTACGCATACACCCGTTATTAACCCAAGTTAAACATGCTTGATAAATAGGGGTAGTCATTCAATCAAAATTACCTAAGTCATATCATATTCTATACAATACATAGGCAAGTATAAGGTAGAATAGGGGTTCTACACAATATACGAGCTATACAACCTAGCATGCATGATATCTAACATATTTAGGGTGCAAATAAAGCCCCATGGAAGCGCGAAGCACGACTACGTGCCTCGAGCGCTCCCGGAAGGGTTGGAATCAAACCACTCACCTAACGAGCGCACGGCTCGCGAAACGCAATAGAGCGACGAATTGAATCCGAAGCCTGAAATCAAACCGCCAAGGATCATCCAATGGTTACATTTGGCTATAACAAGCTGCTCGACACCATGAAGCACTCCGAACGCGTCTGAGCACCGCAAGCACGCCCTCGAGTACCCCGTGCACGCTGCCCATGCACCCCGCACGCATCAAACAACGTTAAGCACGTCCTCGAGCACCTCGTGCATGCTTTCCACACACTCCGCACGCATCGGGCAAGGCCAAGCACGCCCTCGAGCACCTCGTGCACGCTGCCCGCACACTCCGCACGCATCGGGCAAGGCCAAGCATGCCCTCGAGCACCTCGTGCACGCTGCCCACGCACTCCGCACGCATCGGGCAAGGCCAAGCACGCCCTCGAGCACCTCGTGCACGCTGCCCGCACATTCCGCACGCATCGAACAACGTCACGCACACCCTCGAGCACCCCGTGCACGCTGCCCACGCACTCCGCATGCATCGAACAACGTCAAGCACGTCCTCGAGCACCTCATGCACGCTTCCCGCGCACTCCGCACGCATGCGAGCACCTCATGCACGCTTCCCGCGCACTCCGCACGCATGCGAGCACGCCGAGCGCGCACCTGCAGCCCCCGCATACCTCTTATGTGATCTCGAGTGTACCAATGCGTCAATCCCACGCCCCAACTAGTACACAAACACGAGTTTAGATGATGCATGAGGAAAGCCAATGGAAAGAGGAGAAGAATATGTATATATGGTTCACTCACACATACTCACAAACAAGTGGTGTGCACACATACACAACACATAATACCCATGCAAGCCCTCCCCAAGCACCCCCACATGCATTTAAAACCAACTTAAGGAGGAGAGAAAACTCACCAAAAGAGGGGAAAGGAAGGGGGAGGTGTGGGGGCTCGCAAGCACGCCCGCAACCACCTCGACCGCCACCACCGCCTCAACGTGGGAGCTCTTCCACATGCTGAAAACAGGGGGGAAAATGGGAGATCATGAGAGGGTAGGGGATGGAGAAGGGAAGGAACAACAACTCCTCTCACATGCACACATACTAACCTTGATTACTTCTACTTCTTGCTCCACCAACAACCAAACACTCCTTCTTCTCCCTCACATAGGCATTTCCACAAACACATGGTGGGCTGAGTGAAAAAGTGAGGAGAAACCATTAGAGGGGCTGAGAGAGAGGAGATGGGGAAAGGAAAGAGACAACAACCAATAATGAAAGCACACACACCTTGCTCTCCTCCAATGGAGCTCTTCTTCTCCACCACCATCACTTCCTCCTCTCAAACACACACACAAGGGCTGGACCAGAGCAAAAGAGGGAAGAAAATATGCCCAAGGTCGTGCACATTTGGGGTTAAATAAGCAAAGGTCGAGTAAATGACCAAGTCATCCTCGGACTTAAAACCTCTGCATAACCTTCACTTAAACAGCCATAACTTCCTCAATACAGCTCGGAATTGCATGATTTCAGTGGCATTTGAAAGATAAGACGATTATCTACAACTTTCATGTTTACACTTAGATCAAATAACCCCTCCAGCTATTTCGAAATCTAGGTTAAACATCTTACAGGGCTGCTGCCTGGATTTCTCAACTTCGGGGTATACATGGAAAAATACCCATAACTTTTAATATACGAATCCAGTTGATCCAATTCCACTTCTATATGGAAGCTATCTCCAAACTTAACATCTCATAATAATATCAGATTTTTATCTCTTCATCTTGGATTTTAACAAAATCAAATCCAAATACCAATCTGAAACTGCATAATTCCAAAACCGTTATCGGAATTAAACGAAAATTTTATGGGCAGTACTAAACAGTACCAGGACCCATAAGATGCAGTTATATCTTCAATCAGAGTCCTTAAACCTCATAAGGTAGCTAAAAATCAAAATTTTAGCGACTCCGATCGAAATTAGGACTCTAAATGACACAGGTCTAACAAAATATATACAAATAGCGGAAGCTCAAACGACTAAGTCTGTAATTCAAAGACATATTTACAGACTAGAGTACTCAATCAACTGTCCTGTGAAAGCCAATATATACAACAACAGACATCAACAGTCTACATACCGTGCACAAGCACAAGTATAATACATACAAGGAAAAGGGAATGCTGATGGCCTCTCACTCGCAAGACATCCAACGCGAACGCGGGTCTCCTACTCGTACCGCGCCAGGAGAGCTCTTCTCTTGGGTCCGACTCAGCGTCAACTGGAGAAAAACATAAGCGAGGGGTGAGCTACAAGCTCAGTGAGTGGTCAGAAACCAAACACCAACATAATCATTCGATACTAAGGCAATCTCCTATCAAGGAAAGCCATGGGTAGAAACCCAACGGTTAACAAGGTCACACGGCGGTGCGACCATACCCCGCCCTCGCCCTAGCCCCCACAGGGGTAAACCTAGGGACTTAGAGGATAAAATTTGTTGTTCTACACCCTTGGTCCACCAGTAGCCCTTTCCCCGGGTAGCCTCTACTTGACATACTCCCACGATCAGTACACTGTCAACCGTAGCGATGGTACCTACAGATGGGAGCCCGGTGCCAGGACAGCGTTTCCGACGCCGGGAAGTTCCTACACGGATCCAACGAAGGGGGGAACGATTCATGCTCACAATATCGTCTGGTTGCCCACCGTCATGCAATCTCTACCTGGTATGCTCCCATGATCAGTACATCAGCCGAATGCATCAGGAGTACCTACAAGTGGGAGCCTTATGACCAAGCAGCTTCAACGTCGGGGCCACGACATATGATGATATTGGGAGGAACCACTACTTATTCGCAGCGCGAACCCTCTGGGGAAATCATCAACACAAGCTGGTGGGAGTAACTGTACCAATCCCTCACCTTCACCCCCAAAGGGGTGACCCAGGCTCTTGGGAAGAGACTAGATCGTTTCTAAGCCCTTGGTCCACCGGTAGCCCTTTCCCCGGGTAGCCTCTACCTGACATACTCCCACGATCAGTACACTGTCGACCGCAGCGATGGTACCTACAGATGGGAGCCCGGTGCCAGGACAGCGTTTCCGACGCCGGGAAGTTCCTACACGGATCCAACGAAAGGGAAAAACAATCTACGCTCGCGAATACGATCCTCTAGGATCCGTCGTCATCGGTCACCAAACACCGATTAAGCACAACGAATTCTCATGAATTCCCTCCAGGGCGCATAACTCAGATGTGGGGAAGACATTTTATTCTAAGTGTTTGGTTGCATTGCGCTGCGATTGCGAGCAGGAAGCTGCGTTTGCATGGCAACCAAACAGTTTTGTATGGTTTTAAACCCCATAGGAGGCCCAAAAGCTCATAAAAAGCAGAAAGTGAGCTTGCAGAATCTTTTGCAATCGCAGATTCATTTTTGCAGACAAGCACCCTAAGCAAAGCCATGGTATGGCATGGCCTTGTCTAATAGGCATGGCCTATACATAATATGAAATCAATACCCAAGGGTGGCTTACTTAACATGCATACATGAAGTCAAGCAGACAAATACACAAATTACAACCTAACATACGTTGGATGACACCAACCTAGAAGGGAAGGATTAAGCGCGATCTGCACAACAACAGGTGCATGCCAATAATTCCAAGCAAGTCTGAGTTAAGTAGGAACTACATCTACTAACTCATCTCGCGAAAAGAGGGTGGGCGAGAGAGAGGGAATGCCTCATCCTCTCTCGAGCTGGTCATAGTGTTGCCCCAACAGATGGATGCAACAACTATACCACACCCTCTTGTACTAAATCAGGAATATTATGCATACACCCCGTTATTAACCCAAGTTAAACATGCTTGATAAATAGGGGTAGTATTTCAAACAAAACTACCTAAATCATGCCATATTCTATACAATACATAGGCAAGTATAAGGTAGAATAGGGGTTCTACACCATATACGAGCTATACAACCTAGCATGCATGATATCTAGCATATTTAGGGTGCAATTAAAGCCCCATGGAAGCGCGAAGCACGACTACGTGCATCGAGCGCTCCCGGAAGGGTTAGAATCAAACCACTCACCGATACCCGGATCGACGCGCATCCCATCCGACGAGATCTGTAAGTCAAGGATATTAATAGGGGTGAGTATAAGCACACACAAACACATAGAATTAACTATGCATGCCTAAGGCTAGACATGCATGCAAACGGGCTCGAACACACGCAAGCATGGATGCACGCACGCGTGCCCGAGCCCCCCGGACACCCACCCGAGGGTGCCGACCCTCAGCACGCCCAAACCGGGCCCCGGCAGCCCCGCACGCACCCTCAGGAGCCCCCGGGCGCGGCCCCGGGCGCCCCGCACGTGTGCCCCGCGCGCACCGCGCGCAGGCAGCGCGCAGGCACGTGCGCCCGATCCGCGTGCACGCCCCCGCTCCCCAGCGCCCTCAGCGCGCTCCAGCACCCCGCGCGCGCCCGCGTGCGCGCTCGCGCGTGCGGACCCGCGCCCCCAGCGCCCTCAGCGCGCTCCAGCGTCCCGCGCTCCCGCGTGTGCGCTCGCGCGTGCGGACCCGTGCGCCCAGTCCCCAAACTCCCTCCCATGGCCCCCCACATGCACCCAACACACTCACCACCCATGCAAGCCCTCCCCAAGCACCCAACCATGCATAAAAACAACTAAAGAAGGGGGAGAAACTCACCAAATGGAGTCGGGGGCGTAGGGACTCGCAAGCGCACCCTCGACCACCACCACCACCTCTTCCTTGCTCTTCTTCCTCATTGGGACATAAACAAACACATGGGGGGGGGGGCGCTGTTTATACAAAGGGGAGGGCAAAACATAGGAAGGGGGGAAAAGCTTGAGAAGGGAGAAGGAAAGAACCAACAACAACAACAACATCTCTAACACACCTTTTCCACTTCTTCTTCTCCATCACCTCCACCCAAACCACCCACAACAAAGGGGCTGACCAGAACAAAGAGAGGGGAAAAATTAGGCCAAAGTCGTGCATATTTGGGGGTTTAAATAAGCAAGGTCGGGCTGAAAGACCAAGTCGTCCTCGGACTAAAATCTCTGCACAGCCTTCACTTAAACGACCATAACTTCCTCAATACAGCTCCGAATTGCACGATTCCAGTGGCATTGGAAAGTCAAGAAGATTATCTACAGCTTTCATGTTTACACCTAGATCAAATAACCCCTCCAGCGATTCCAAAATCTAGGCTAAACATCTTACAGGGCTGCTGCCTGGATTTCTCATCTTCGGGGTATACTCAGAAAAATACCCATAACTTTTAATATACGAATCCAGTTGATCCAATTCTACTTCTATATGAAAGCTACATCAAAACTGAACATCTCGTAATAATATCGAATTTTTATCTCTTCATCTTGGATTTTAACAAAATCAAATCCGAATGCCCAATCCAAAACTGCATAATTCCAAAAATGTTATCGGAATTTAACGAAAATTTTATGGGCAGTACTAAACAATACCAGACCCATAATATGCAGTTATATCTTCAATCAGAGTCTTCAAACCCCAGCAGGTAGCTAAAAACTAAAATTTTAGCGACTCCGATCGAAATTAGGACTCTAAATGACACAGGTCTAACACTGACATCGGATATGGAGGGATACTAAAACAAATGATTGACAACAAAAAACAATTAGTAAGGTTTACTTCAGGAACATGGAATGAAGCTCAAAGAAAATATTCCACTATGGAAAAGGAAATCATAACTATAGTTAACTGCATAACAAAATTTCAAAGGGACATTTTAAACCAAAAATTCCTCTTAAGAATAGATTGCAGCTCCGCAAAATTTGTTCTTGAAAAAATGTTAAAAATCTTACATCAAAACAGATTTTTGCCAGATGGCAAGCATTACTAGGAATTTATGATTTTGACATAGAATACATTAAAGGAGACTTTAATAGTCTTCCTGATTATCTCTCACGTGAATTCTTGCAGAGAAATGGACCAAAAGAAGAAGGCAAAGATCCTTCCTCAAAGAACCCTAAAGATTGAGAGCTCACGGCCTTCTGTGAACCTTATAAAGCCAGAGGTTAATGAAGAAAATCTGTTCGAAGATCAAAATCAGTTTATCATACTTGCTAAATAGGATCTCAAACTTCAGAACCACAAACCGAATATGAATTCAAAACTTCCATTTCACTATTCTCTATTGAGAAATATGAAGTAGACAAAGAAATAGCAGAACTTATTAAGATATACTTCCCCAAAGATGACCATTCTAGTACTGGCTACCATTTCTATATCCCTGACATGATAGGGAAAAATCCTGATTACTATGAAAATATCCTATTGGAAACAAACAGTGTCAGAATTGTGCACCACTATAAAACAAAAGCACCTTAGAGATCTCATACTCTAAACTATGCATCTAAAAGATATTAATTTTAAAAGACTGGGATAAGAGTCCCAATGCCTCTAGGCGATTCCAAAAATCAATTATCAGACTCAATTACTATAATTATTGGGATTACCAAAAAGCTTGGGAAAATGCACTATCAGTCCAAAATTGTGTCTTAAAACATTTTTGGTTTATCCATTTTGTCTACCAAGCCAAAATATCAAATTGGTTTTACTCCTGGTGGCAAGTATTTGATGCTAATTGGAAAAATTTACTAGGAGACATCCAAGCTCATATGGAGCAGGAAGAATTAAACCCACAAAATAGCATTGATTTATTGAAATATCACAATCAGATGGAATACCATGGATCCTCCAATGGGATTTCCAGGTAGAAAAAAAGTTTCCACCTCATCTGAAGAGAGACATATATACCAAATGGTGGGCTAAATATGACCCACGAAAATTTTTATCTGGTTATAAATTACCAATTTATGGAAAACCACGGGAAGATAGTTATGAGACTATCAAAACAAGCCTTATTGGAGAATACACTAAAAGATTCCCAAATTTAAGTCAAGAATGCATTGAATTAAAGGCATATAAGCACATATGTTTAAAATGTTCAAAGGAAGAAGGCGTCTCTGCCAGCACCAATGGCCACCAGCTCTCATGGTCCGGGAGAGACTCAAGGGGCTCAAGGGATGGAGGATGACTCTCAAAGGCCAGAAGATGGTGATTCTCAAACGGACAATGACTTCAAGGGCTTGAAAACATACCCTCAGATTTTCCTAAAGATGAGTTTGATCCAGCTGAAGGATCTGTTTAAAATATATATATATATAGTAATAATAATAATAATAAAAAAGGAAGAAGGATGCAAAAGACCCTAGTAACTCACAGGTTCAATATTACGCTTCAAAAAGCTAGTCACGGGAGCACCCGGCAAAGATGGGAAAAGAAAAAAGACGTAAAGCAAGAAAAATGACACCAGAAGAAGACAAGAAGTCACTCAAAACTGAATGATCACGGACTCCAAACCATTTGAAGTCCGCAAACTCTACCTATATAAAGGAAGCAAGAGAGACGAAGGAGGGCATCGGCAAAAAACCAAGTCTACAAAACCCCTCTACCAAAAATCCACCAAAACCCAAGAGTGCTTTGTAAGAACCAATAGTGTTTTGTAAGATAGAAAAGATAGGGCAGAAGAGGGAGATATCCTTCTCAACCCCAGTATTGTAAGTTTCTTTGTATATTTATATAATGTCTCGTAGTGTCATGTATGTATCTTATGCATGTTCAATAAATAAGTTTTTCTAATATCCATCACATGTTCGTATATTAGTTTCGAATTTCGTTTCGTTTATATATATATATATATAAAAAAAAAAAAGAGTGATCCTGTAACTAGTCCAAACTTGCCATCCTGCACTTCATAGTCTCCGGCTATACATTTTGTAAGCCACAGTTCTCACATTCACTTAATTTATTACAAACAGTACTGATATATATTTATAGAAGATCATATGTTACAAGCATCATGATTGATTTATATGGTTGGATAATAGGATGGCATTACCTCAGTTAGCTCTTTGGATGATGAATCATCCCACATTAGGATGGCTCAAGAAAACTATTGGACCTTGAAAATTTTAAATTTCCAGTATTATTAAACCACTGCTATTCTTCTATACCTAGGGGAATTATAAACATTCAAATTTTCTAAAACATGTGAGGTGATACAAGCATGCATTGTGCATGTTATTGATCAAGCATAAAAACTTCACTTAGTACAAACAGGAAGAAATAAAGAACTACAAGGAAAATTGAAAAACTTAGGGGAATGACAAACATTCTAATTTTCCAAAACATATGAGGTGATGCAAGCATGCAATGCATATAATTGATCAAGCATAAAACTTCACTTAGTACAAAAAGGAAAATTTAAAAACATAAGTTGTCCCCCTGGAGTTGGAAATTAAATTCCATTCAGACAGAACATCATTGTACACTTGATGGAGATTATTCTGATACTCCAAAATGAAAATCACACATAACATAAACCAGTTGTTGTTATCATTGATCAGGCATTGTCCCCCTAATTACCTGCACAATGAAAGACAAGCCTGTTGTCAAAATGCAGAATTGATCACTGACAAATGAATAGTTTGATCCAACATTCAATTGAAATCTGTAATTCTGTTTTTTAGATTAGTATGAATAATTCTAAAAGCTGTTACCAATAGCTTAACTGCCTCAACCAATGTAAATATATTACTGTTATTTCACTTATAAGTCAACTAAAATTTGAGTGGGGTAGTGATTTTTTCTTGTCATACTGAATTTCAAGTTCCTTCAAACACAAGTCTAAGTAGGTGCTTTTGTATTGATAAAATGAAGGGTTATTTAGTTCCGACCAAAAATAGGCAAATTATTAAAAACCCCTCCAAAAAAAAAAATTATTACAAACCCCCTTAAAATGTTAATTGGCTTTATAAAAAACCCAAGAGACAATAAGCTAAAAATGTTAGGGGAATATTTTATTTCAACATATGTATATTGACCATTTTACTCTCCCCATTAGTGAAAAAGTCTTAAATACACTTCTACAACCTCTTGAAAGCCCTATACCTAAGTGTTCGCGAACATGTCCACTCATGCTAGAATGCAAAAGATCTCACACTATTCACCTTATTCAATAAATTTTTTAGATGGGTTAAACATAGAATCAGCTAACTGCATCTCACATTCCTTTTCAAACATTCTAGTCGTTTTTTATTGCTTGTGTGACATTCTAGACATGTTACCAATAAGAGTTGTTTATATGAACCACCCTAGACCATCCATTTCTCTGGTACGTAATTGTTTTTTTTTTAATTATTTTCTAGTTTAATCTTATGCTCTCAAAGATGTAAGACTCAAACCCAGGATCCCTTAACGAGGAATGAGTATTTTTGTCAATTAATTAGCCTACCTAAATGTGGTTCAACAGATCTTCCTTTCTCTTCATTGTTGCTCATCAAGTACTTGTGTCATCTCTTTTTCTTTTTTCTTTTTTCTTTTTTACCATTACTAACATTGCACAATGACTCAAATATAAATCAAGCAAACATACAGAACAAATGCTGCATCAAATGTAACTATGTAAGTAAGAAGACCTACGGTTTATGCAGCTCATGAAGTGGATACTTTATGTCACACCCAAGATGGAGGGCTGTCTGGTCCTGATGAGTGTAGTGAAGTGGCAGAGCCTGTTCTAGCATGTTCATTTGGAAGTAATTTGGTGAATCGAATGTAGGGAGTCCATTGAATTCAGTCCCCACTGCAGCAATGCCCTCCTGTTGCATGCCCTCACATTCTGTTATCTGAGGACCAAAACATCAAATTTAGAATCCAAACAGCTTGACATTAGGATTATATATTAGCATGGCAAATAGAATGTCTATGATGAATGATCTAAGCAAGTAATATATTTTTCCATGCGTTTTCTAATAGAGATTGATTTGTGGTTCTCCATGGGTCTCAGATTCAAATCCTATCGGGCTTATCTGATGCATATTGTTTGTGAGTGATTTTGTGCATATGATGGTGTTTTTCATCATCAAAGAAAAAAATTTAATGTTGGGATTTCTCGCCATCAAAATAAATAAATAAAAAAACATAAACTTAGGTTGTTTCAAGTGAAGTTATCTTAGCTTCTAAATGATTTTAATGAATGATTCACTAAAGGTGAAACCTTGTTTAGAATCCAAACAATTTGACATTTTGGCAAGTTTGGCTAGAGTCATGAGTTTGTTCTCATTCTTGCAAATTTTTTTACAGCCCCAACATTTTTTAGTTTGTTTTTTTTTAACAAATAAATTTCTTCATTGAAATATATGCATTTATAAAAAAAATTAAATATATATACTCAAATGATTTGAATGTGTAATTTTTTTTAGAGCGCTTGATACACGTAGCCTGTTGTTGCAGCTCGTACGCTATGATAACGCAATATATACTACTTGATCATAGCGTATAAGATTTTAACACAGTATATTACGCAAAAAAAATTTTTTTTTCCATCTTTTCACAATGAAAAAAAATATAATAATATATCTCAGTATATATATTATTTCATATAATAGCATACACTTCAAATGATGAGTATATAATTTTATAGAAAATAAAAAACGAACTGAACTGCAAAACGGGCTGCAATGTAAGCTACTTGTATATTTTTCCTTTTTTTATTATCAAGAAAGAGTCATGTATTAGCCTAACTTAATATGTACTAGGTTAGGCAAACAGGACTCCAAGAAGGACTCTGTGAATCATAGTCCTAAAATTAAATATTAGTTTTTGTAGGTAATTTTACAAGGTCCTGGTGCATAGCGAATTCATTGCTATTGCCTGCATACCAAAATTGTATTGATACGTTGAAATTAATACAATTGATATACTCTCTCAACTGAAAAAAAAACA
This sequence comes from Acorus calamus, assembly GCA_030737845.1. Taxonomy (NCBI): domain Eukaryota; kingdom Viridiplantae; phylum Streptophyta; class Magnoliopsida; order Acorales; family Acoraceae; genus Acorus; species Acorus calamus. The sequence continues at coordinate 15,992,464 of CM060870.1, forward strand.
TTTGATTTAGATAATTACCTTGTTTGTCAGGTAGTTATTTTGTATCTGGAGTATCCTTTCCTTCATAAAACAAACACAAAAGAAAATCAAAGTATCTCAATGAAGTTTAGTAAAGAAAATTTTAAATGTGAAGTTCGCAAGTAGTCTTTAATATTTTAGAGACCTGGTGCTGCATCATATCGATCTCTTGAAGCAGAAGCTCCATCTGATACAACATGCAATCAGATTAGCAAGTGATGGAGATAGAAATATTTTCAAGACCAACATAGATTATTTTCATGAAGTTTTGGGATTTAGTCTATGAATCCAAGTAAATTAATGACATAAAATTAACCAAAGGGTGGCGGCCGAAGGGTGCGGTGATGGCGGCAACAACAAGAGCAGCAGTTGGAGGACCAGAAAAAGAAGCGTGGTAAAGAGAGAGAGAGAAAGGGAGTGAAAGAGAGGGAGAGCAAGAGAGGGAAGGAGAGAGAGAGAGAGACTCGTCCCCTCCGCCTACCTGGCTCACCACTCCTGCTCTCTCTCTGCTCCCGCTTTCTCTATCCTCCCTTTCTCTCTATCTCTCTCTAACCCGTCCTTTGACCGCCGCTGTCTCCACCTCGCCACACGCCCACACCCTCCGACCATTACCTTCCTCTCTATTTTCTTCTCATTCCCTTCAATTCCATCTCTTTTTCATCTTCCCATATCCACCACCCAATTTTTTTTATGGGTGGTGGGTTTAAAAATAAGTGTGTAATATTTCTCCCAGATCCAATGACAACAATGATAATAAAACAAATAAATAAATAAAAATGCAAAGGAATTTATTATAATACTGTAGATATTTATTAACATATTGATCCAAATCTGATGCCCATTGAGCCTCAATCCGGATACAAATTCTAATGCAGTGATATATTGTGATTTTTGGTTTATAAAGCTCTGTGTGTACCTTCTTTCCTCTAACCCGGTGGATACCTTTTTCAAGCTTGGCCTCCAATAGCCTCAGCTCCTTCAAACTTAGGCTACCCAAAGCTTCTCCCATGATGTTCCTACAAACACAAGATACATATAATATCAGTTTTACTATCAATAAATATGATATATCCCAATTAATCAGTGGTTAAATAATATTAGCTTCATATTGTGTTTTGTTATGCATGAAGATGAGGAGTCACAGCCCATGAATACTTAACTTGTTCTGAAGTTGTACATGTTGTATCATGTTGCGTAGCTTTTCAGATTCTTGTTGATAGAACTGAATAGAAAAAAGAAAGGCATTTCATTAAAGAAAGCAAAAGCAAGAAATTGAAATTTAGAATTCCATATTGTGAAGATTACTTCCCTGTGGAGATATTAATTTTATCTAAAGATATTGTAGCAAAGAATGGTAGCCCATTTTGTCACGATCATAACTTGGATTCATCTTCATACATCTTTGATTCAAATCAAATTTCGTAAAATATTAGCCACCTTCACGTTCATCACACAAATTACTTAAATAAAAAAGGATATTTATATTTTTAGTGAAACGATAAGCAAGTTGCTTTAATTTTATTGCTAAAAGAAAAATAAAGCCCAAAGCATACAAAGAGAAAGGAGAAAAAAGAGACCCTGGGTCAAAACAAAATGAGGCTAGGTAGAGGTATTTACAAAGTCCCCAAGCCCGTCCCCGACAAAAAATACTCCATAGATGACCCCCCGGATATGTGATGCCATGAATCCATTTTGGAGCAGTCTCCCCCGGATGAAAGCTATTTGATTTGCCTCAATCATACTGCCCAGAACCACCTTGAGTCTGTTTGCCAGGACCTTAGTGATCATTTTGAAACTTCCATTAACCAGACTGATCAGCCGATAATCCCTAATCTCGAGAGTCGCCTCCTTGGGGAGAAGAGCAAAGAACTTCGAGTTGAGACAACCAACTCTTTGGGCTCCCTAAAAGAATTCTACGCACATCTTGCAAATGTCATTCTTCAATGTAACCCAAAACTCCAGATAAAAACAAAGCCCAAATCCATCATGACCTAAGGCTTTGTCCACTTCAGCACCAAACACAGCATGTTGTATTTTCTCCTCAAAAAAGGAGCCTCCAACGCAGCCAATTGATATCTGGGACCCTCCCAATATCTTCATCAAACCAGCTCAGAGACCTGCAGCTCCTCTTGAAAGCCATAGAGAAATGTTTAATAAATGCCTCCTCGATCTGTTCTGGCAGCTCCAAGAGCCGGTCTCCAGATACCACCTTGACAATTTGATTCTTGCAACCATATTTTCCTTGACCGTTGTCGTCATTCCATCTCTTCCATGCGAAGAAACCTCCACCGCTCCTCATTTAAGGTTAACTTGTGGCTTCTTTCTTCCACGAACAGGGGCGCCAATTCCTCACTCCGATCAAGCTCCTCGATCTCAATCTCAATCACAAGCTTGTCAATCCTCCTACTAGAACACTAGGCAGAGATCCACCGCTTGACACACACTTTCAGCCTCTTTCACTTGAAAGACAACTTACGCGCACCCACGAGACCCAGTGCCCACATCGCCCAAGAATCAGATACCACCTCCTTGAAACCAGTACACAACAGACACCTATTTTCAAACTAAATGTCATACCTAACTACCCGAGGCACCGCCCTCTAGAAATAAAGGGGAATGATCTGAATAAGGCGAGGAAGCCTGCATAGAGAACATAGATGAAAATGATCCCCCGAATCCGGATCAAGGAAGACATTAGTCCAAGAACTTGTTGCTCCATGCAAACAACTTGCTGGAAAGCGACCTAGGCCAAGAACTGGGACATGTAAAGTGTGAGTCTCCCCGGATGGTTCTTGTCCTCTAGGTAACGCGTGACATTGAAATCGCCCATGATGCACCATGGTCAGGTGATAGTTCCAGAAATTTTTATAGATGGAGATCATTTTAAAAAGTCCACAAAAGTTTTTAAAAATCTAACTCTTATTATTTATTTATCAAAAACATAAAATTTATTCTAAAAACCGACATTAATAAAAAATAAATCATCAAAGAAAGGATATCAATGATTTCTAATATATAAACTTTTATAATTATCTTCAATGAGATTTCATATTATGAAATTGTTGCATGATAATTTTGACACGTCTGTTCGTCGGTGATTGACGAGTCTGCCGACTTTGATGGAAGATGAGGTCCCCACAATTTTTTTTATATTTATAAAGTGGGTTAGGGTTTTGAGTCAATGTGGAGTAGGGTTTAATGAACCCCACAAAGCTTATGAAAAAATTTGATGAACCCCACCACGACATATATGTTGTGTATCTCAACTCTACCTACAAAGTCTCTCTCCTTGAATCATTATTGGGCCCGTAGACCCCTGACAACATCCAGCACCAACTCGATAAGATATCTTCCAAAAGAACAGAAACAGAGAACTCCACTATATTGACATTGATCATATGGCACCTGCAATCATTCCACAACATGGCAATGCCCCAGAGGCCCCAACAGAAAGTTTACAAGCCAAACCATTAAGACTGTCAATGCCAATGACATTAAGATTAGATTGAGAGAAACAATCCATCTTACTCCAGCATTGATTCTTCAACATGGAAAACATGAGAAGCCCACCTAGTCCTACCCAAAACACATGCTCAAGGAGACCGGATAAGGCATGGATACCGGACTTGAACCTGGACCGCCTTCATTGCCTTGCAACATCCAGGACAACCCTTGAAAGAAGCTTGGGGCCCCACAGACAGCGACGAGGGCCCAACCTGAAAGAGCGGAGCTGGGGAGCGGGGCCGTGGAGAGCCAGCCGCAACTCCTTCGTCTGCGCTATCCGAAGTGGATCGGACTTCCAAATATAGCCCCTCGATGAGGCGAACGTCGCCACTGCTGCATGAGTCTACATGAGACTCCATATTGCATGCAATATGACCAACCCGGCCTGGTCCGAATAAGGAGGGCTTCCAAGGATACCCTCCTGGGCCGAATAAGGAGGCCTCTCTCATCTATGTAATTGGCCCATGACCCAGAGCATAGACTACCATGGGTGCTGGGCATACTGTCCAAAGATAGCCCAAACTTCCACCTTCACTAGCTAGCCATCAGAACCACCTCGGTGGCCTTTGGAGGCACAATCATAGTAATAAAAGTACTATGTACTTTTTTTAATATTCGTTAAAGTAAAGTACTATGTATTTTTTTTAATATTAGTTAAAGTACTTCGATTTAACATTTTCTGTACAAAACATACCGTACTAAATATAACGCATATAAAATTTATTAATACATATTAATGTTTAAATTATTTAGAAAATAGTCTAATTATCCTCGTACTTTTTCATATTTATTTCGTATGATTTACGAATGTACACACATCATACTAGATATGACACTTATCGAATATTTATCATACACGAACTTTGTTACTATGGACACAATGCCTTTCTTTGGCCAGACCACCCCTCACCAAGGGGAATGACTCCTCTTGACTTCCTCAAAATCAAGAAGGAAGCCTAACTGCTCTACCACCTTCCCCAATCAACTCTTCATTTCGGCAGACCCCTGAGGAGGAACACCCTCATCTCCCCTTCAGTCAACATTGATCCAGTGTGAAAGAACATGTAAAAACAAATTTGTTTGAAGGCACTAATCTTAAATATTAAAAGAAAATTTCAAATTTTGGGTTGAAATATTCTTTAAAATGTAAGAAAAATTCAATTTTCTACAAAAAAAAAAAGAAAAGAAAAAGGGCCAGCTATAATAGATCTAATAGGGAGAAGAAAATACTTACTTGAACAGTGGGTTCTGTGCTTGGAGTTAAAGTTGAATTGCTGGAGCAAGCCTTCTTGTACCTCTCTATTGTAGATCTTATGCTGAACAAAAACAAATTACAATTAAAAGTTTGGATGTGTTTCCCTTTTGCATTTAAAACTTTCAATGTGAGTCACTCGTGTCCCTGGACTATATGATGCAACAGATAATTTTGGCCGCTGAAGGGGCTTCTCTTCATAATGTTACAATATTATTCTTATTATTATTATTATTATTATTATTATTATTATTATTATTATTATTTATTGCTTGGTAATTGAGGATTTCATTGATAGAAAAAAAAGATTACATATGTACATCATTATAAAAGGAGGACAAAAGGAGGAGATAGCTACGACAAAAAGAAAGTCCAAAACTTAAATTGATGCATAAGATAGAGATTACAGATTGAGATTGAATATTAAACTATACGTTACTATATTATTTCTTTACCAACATAAGCTATTAAAACTTTTTTTTGTATCATATGGACAAAAGCAATATAAAAAAAATTAAGCTATGGACCAGAAAGAAAGTCCAAAGCTTACATTGATGCATAAGATTGCAGACTGAGATTGGAATATTATCCTATAATAGCGCTGATACACGCAGTCTTTTTTACAGCCCATTTTGCAATCACATACGCTATGATAACATAACATATACTGTATTATCATAATGTATATGGGTCCTATCATTCATAGTATATGGTGCAATTTTTTTTCATTTTTTCACTATGAAAAAAAATACACTAATGTATATCAGTATATACTTCTTTCATATAATAGCATGCACTTCAAATTATGAGTGTATGATTTTTTTTTAAAAAGAAAATAGATTGCAATTGGGGCCGCAATGGGACTGCGTGTATCTTTTTCCTATCCTATAATGTTACCATATTATTTCATTACGAGCATAAGCTATTAAAACTTAACTTGTTTTTTTATCATATATATATGGACAAAAGCAATATAAAAAAAATACAAAAATTATATTTCTTCCATTGAGATTATAGTGATAAAGTCAAGTACTTGTTACCATATTATTTCTTTACCAGCATAAGCTATTAAAACTTAACTTGTTTTTTGATCATATATATATGGACAAATGCAATATAAAAAAAATACAAAAATTATATATCTTCCATTGAGATTATAGTGATAAAGTCAAGTACTTTGGATGCCCCTGAAGATAGAATTGAAAAATAACTACTAGGTAAAAATTCACTTCTTGTTTTTCTTTCTTTTATTCAAGCCAAAACAATATGAGTTTTGTTACGCTCAAATTTTTTTTTTATAGTTCCATGCAGTCTCATAGATATAGTTCGTTAGGTCCCTCCATTGATATGGATCTCGTTGAAATTTTTTCACATTTTTTATAAATAATATTTTTCAATTAAATGGAGTATATACTTCATTTTTAAAAAAATTAAAAAAATAAAAACATGAATGAATTGCGTTTAGAACTCAAAATTGGACTGATTGTGACATTTTCCTATAATATTTGATCCTAGGACCTAATGGGGTGGGGGCAAGAAAAGATTGCTAATAACCTTTCTTGGATCCCTAAACAAGAAAATTTGTGCCATGTCAAAAAGTCATTTTTGTGATTACACAAATGAACCCTATCACTATCTCTTATTTGACTAGCGCGAATTCCAATGCACAAACTTTGTGAGCTCAACCTTAATAGTTCAAAAATCATGCAGATCTTAATTGTCCAATGAACATGGAAAAAGAAAATCTCATATTTCATGATACCTAGACAACATGACATAAGGGAGAGAGGGGGGTTGTTTTTCAATGACATTTTATAGCACAAGAAGAGAAACTCCAGTAGAGACTGCACAGTTTGCCTGTTTTGTGATATATAGTGAGAGAGACAGAAGACCATCAATAACTTTTTCTGACCTCTCTGTGGTGGGTTTTTTTTGTGGCTGAAATCCTTTGAAGTGGTAGAGGAAGATACAAAAGGAAATCTATGTAGGACACTCAACCTGTAAACCCTGACTAAAAGAAGGTATTAAAAAGACCCTCTGGGAAATGAAGAAGGGTTGATAGAACACTAAAGCAGTCAAAGCTCTGACCTAGACTTACAGACAAGTATGGATCAGTTACAATAATAATATTCTTACTCTAATTCATATTATGATATCTAGTCATTTGTAGTAGATATGAAGATTCAGTGAATGACATTTGTTTATGTTACCATGAGATAGACTCCCAATCATGTGTTGAATCCACTTTGAGTTGGATCATTAGTGTCTTTAATTGTTAGGCGCTATTTTGAAGGCCGGTTTGAAAATGAGTTTTTCATTTAGAGCATTGATATACTCTGTCAGTTTTGTAGCCCTGTTTACAGTTCTGAAACAATCTCAACCACGTTGTATCGCAATCGATGAAAATTAAATTTATTTATTGTTTTTTTAAAGAAATAAGATACACCAATCAGTGTATAATTATTTTTAAAATAGTATATACTTTAATACGAGTATATATTTTACTTTTTATAATAGTATATATTTCAATGCAAGTATATATTTTTCTTAAAAGAAAACTAGTGAAGGTTGTAGACGGGACTATACATTGGACATATCATTTTCCTTTTGCTTCATAATAAATCCCATTAAAGATTAATACTTTTGTTAATTTCTGAGTAATTCTTTTTCACATTTTATGTTTAAAATATATAATTTTTTTGTTTTATTAATTGAAAAGCTTGGATTACTTGGGAAGTTTGGAACTTGTTTTGAAATGCTATCTTAATATATGATCTATGTATATATATTATAAATGGATATTAAATTATGTATCATATCCCTCAGAATTAAAATAAAACGATATGAAAATCATCAATATTTTCTTTGACCAGAAAAGGACAACACAAAATGTAGTGAAAAAGACAACAATAAATTTGATTTAAGCTGCCCCTGAGTTATACATGCAATACACAGGCTTCAATGAAGAAGGGGCAGGTTGTATCATTACCAGCTCTCACAAGGACCTCTTTCAAACCCTAAAAACTTATGATTCTATAACTGGAAACTTCCCCACATTCATGGACGATATGGGTTTGTTGGAATTCTATTCACATAAGTTGCAATATCCCCTGAATCAAATAAATGGGGCTTGGTACAAAATCTTATGTTCCTTTGCACCTTTCTTTTGTTTTTTATATCCTTGTTTCATAGATCTCTTTTGATAGCACCAAACTAATGAACTTAGAAATTTAAAAGATATCTGTCAACTTTATGCTTTGGTGGAGCTCTGGAACAAATCTATTTACAGAGGAAATAATGGAATAGAGCAACAAAATTTAATCACGATTAAAAGTCATGCAAAATAATTTTAAAACCTATATTTAATCAAACCACAAGATTTCCAAACCATATAACCTATAGTAGTTTCATCAATATCAAAGCAGTTGCACCATGTAGAGATTTAGATTGAAAAGAAAGATGGGTGTCTCTAGTGTTCTCTATAGTTAAACTTCCATGTCCCATTAAAAACACGAAAAACTGCAAAACATCAATTAACATGCATTGTGACCGAACTATTACATTTGTCCATGTTAAGAAAACTTTTTTTTTTCTTTCAAGATTAGATCTATTTTATCCATCTTCTTATTCATGAAACAAAGAGGGGCTAGAGAAGATATTCCCTACAGTTAATCTCATATCTTATTTACCAATCCAAAAACAATAAAATACAAATCAATCAAGACACAATGAACATCAAGATGGTTGAAGTGTGATTTGGGTACCTTCCATTGGAGTACTCATAGAGGCGGCCCCTAGCGGAGAAGACGATGAGGCCAACCTCAACATCGCAAAGGACCGACAATTCGTAGGCCTTCTTCATGAGGCCATTCCTCCTCTTGCAGAAAGTGACTTGTCGACTCGTTTTGTTCTCAATCCGCTTGATCTCGATCTTCCCTCTCCCCATCTTTCGCTCCCTTCGCCAACCTTCTCGATCTTCAACAACATGTATATAAACAATTATAAATTGAATTAAATTGAGAAGCCTAATACAAAAAAGTTCAACCAGGTTCATTTGTGTTTATATTTGAATAAAATCTTACAAATCTGAATTTTTTCTAATGCTTCAATGATGGATTAAGAAAAAAACTATTTTGTGGTAAAGAGAATACTCTAATGGAGAGTTTGAAATGTATGAATCTGAATGAATTCAGCTTTTTGTAGTTTATGGAGCTGAAATTATGAAGATCAAACTAACATCAACTAAACATTGAAATCCAAATTGATCAAATGTTCTTTGAAGAAAAGAAAGAAACTAGAAATCAATTCTCATAAGAGAACACGACAAATTATCACAAGAAAAAAAATGGGGATCTGGAAGCTCAAAAATCATAATTTTATACACCCATATCATAATATAACAATCACATAAAATTAAAATTTTCAGAGTCTGTTAATTTGGTAACCGATAAAAAAAATTCAGTGAATATAAACCAAATATTACAATTTTTGTTTTCTTGAAAAACTAACAAAATGGTTTTTAACCCAACAAAAAGAAATCACATTATGTAACTAAAAAAATAGCTAATTTAGACAAGGTGCTCACAACATTAAAGATGCAAGTTTTCCAAGTTCTAATGTTTTTGCAACCCAAAAAAAGTGATTAAATAACCAAACATTCCAAAAATAAAAGAGTAACAAATCATGGGTCTAGTGCAATACAGGTGATTTTTTTTTTTATGCTTCCAAGGAAGAAATGAAAATCAAGGCTTGGGAGGATCTCAAACTTTTGAGAGAGACAGAGACAGACCTTCAAAAGAGAAAAACTTACAGAAACAATGGGGTTTCAGAGGTGCCTCACTTGAGTTTCACTATTGAGAGAGAGAGAGAGAGAGAGAGAGAGAGAGAGATTGATAACGACGTTGAGGAGGACCCTTTTGGGAAGGAAAATGTTTGAAGTCTGGGAATGTGTTTATTTTTTTCACCATATTGTTGGAGTGATCTGAGCCGTCCATTTCTGCATGGCACTTTTGCTCGTGTAACATGGAAGTATGTGAGCCATGTATGAGTATTATTTCAGGCAAGGGCACTCTTACACGTAATTAAAATGTAATTACATTGTACCTTGTTGGAAATTTATTAAAACATATACATCCTTAAACTACGTATATATCTCGTTAAAAAATTTCTTACATTTACTAAAAATGAGTTCATTCAACTTGAAATGAAGTGATATATACTCTTTATCAAAACATAGACCTTAATGTTTATTATTTAAAATAATAAAAAACTTGTGTAGTTTAAGTTTTTAGGTGGTAAAATTGACCGAGTCTAATATTTTCTTTTAGGGAAATGTTAGATTCAATCCTTTCTACATTTCAAAATATATGTTTTTATTTTTTCAAAAATAGTAAACATTATCAAACGGTGGATATGCTTTCATGAAAAGTGTATATCACTTCATTTTGAATTGAATAAATCCATTTTTATCATATGTAAAAAAGCATGTATATGCCTCGTCAAATGATGCATATGTTTTTCTGGATTTCTAACGATATATATAGGACTGTATTTAAAACTGTAAAAAAGATTGAATGTAACATCATCCATTATATTTTAAGATTGATACCAAGAAATTTTTTTAGGGAGTCTACATGCAGCCTCAGCCTCATGTGCAATTTTTACATGTTTTAATTATTTTTTTTTACGAAGATATACATATTTCATGTAGAAAAATATATACTTTCATAAAAATTATATTGTTTGTTACTATAAGAACACACAAAATATAATGAACCTAGCTTTCGAGATCTAGAGGTTTATTATAGAGGGTGTCTCATTTTCAGTTTGACAAACACGACACACTCAACATTTACATTGGTTGACTAATTAATTTTGTCATAGAACTTGCCAACATTCACATATAAATTTGAGAACAAAAAGAGGATATACATAGTAGATCTCATTGTAGTTGTAGGGTGTAATTCAGTTGGTTTGGTTTTGTTTTTGTTAAACCCAAATTGTAACAATATAATCACTTCTAATCCGAAAATCGAACCGAACCAAAAACCCGAAAACTGAACTGAACTGGTGTTGTTTGATTAACTCGAACTAAACCGAATCAAATTAAACTGTTTAAGAGAAATATATGTATGTACCAAATTATTTTTTTCTTCCTACTAATTTGGTTTAATTAGAATTTTTTGGGGGATTGGTTTACATCATTACATAAATATCTAAAAAGCTAGAGAAAGTTAGAGATTGATAGTATAAATTAACATATTCATTTTTTATAAATATTAATGCTATAATAACATTTTTAATATAAAAAGAAAGATCAACGATTATGAAAAGTCTGTTAGAAAACTTGGGTTTTGACCATGTTTTGGTTAAAATGAGTTTGGGTTCTACTAATTATGATTAGTGGAAACCCATTGGATTGCGTTCCTCTCGTTGAGTAGATAAACGTAGTATATTTACATTCTCAAAACCAATTTTAGGTGAATGAAAAAATTGAATCCAAAGTTCTCCCATTAATATGATGAAAGTGGTTGGTGGTTGGGGAAGAAAGAAAAGCTATAGTCCATATCGGTTAAATAGAAAAAGTATTGAAGATTTATAAGGTGGGCTCTTTGTACTCTAGTGAATTGCTTTTGGTGGACACCCTATGGTGGACCTTTCCATGCGGGGTGGTAAGTAGCACCACCACGCGCGGCGCGTGTCGCGCGTGCGTGCGCGTGGGGCGTATTGGGCGTTTTAGGGCGCACTTCGCACGTACGCATCCTTTTGTCAGATCGGACAGTGGAGATCATTTTGATCAAACGAAATCTGGGTCGTCGATCAAACGAAACCGCATATTCGATGTGGGCCGTTGGATGGACGGTTAAGATCTAGCCGTTCGATATTTGAATGGAGGGATGCCTTAGACTCTGTTTCAGTGAAAACTGAAACAGAGGAATGGACTCCTCCAAGAGCCTCTTCAACCGATTTTCTACCCTATAAATTCCACTCAGTCTCTGCATTTTAGATCATTCAATCATTCACAATAATAGGATTCAGTCCCTAGAAGTTTGCATCTGAGTCTCAAATCATTCCAGTCAGAGAGAGTTGGAGAAAAACACAGTTAGTTCGCTGTCCCTTCGGTTTGAAGTGCTGCTACCGTGGGGAGTCCGATCGTTGTATCCTGGGAGACTGTCGCCTGATCCGTGAGCACCTCTGCGGGACGAATATAGTCTTAAGGACATAGAGTCCAATTCTAGTCTCGATCATTCCAAGAACAGAATAGATTCGTCAAATCCGTACACTTCTACTACTCTGAAAACAACAATCTTAAGACTATATTCCTGTTTACAAGATAGTAGTTATTTTGTTTCTGTTCTACTAATATCCTGTTATTAATTTTGTGTTATAACTCTGCTTGTAACAGATGTCTACCAACCCAGCCCCTGTGCCTCTACCTGTCACGGTTCCAACCCATGTCACACATGGTGAGAAACCAGAGAATTTCAATGGGTCGGACTTCAAGAGATGGCAACAGAAAATGTTGTTCTATCTCACCACGTTGAACTTGGTCAGATGTCTGACAAGGAGGCTCCAAAACTGAAGGACAAAGAGACTGACAAAAGTTGATTTGTGCTGCCGATGCATGGAAACATGCAGATTTCCTGTGTAGGAATTATATCATCAACGGATTGGACAACACGTTGTACAACGTGTATAGCCCGATCAAAACTTGAAAGAACTGTGGGAGTCTTTGGAAAAGAAGTACAAGACAGAAGATGCCAGAATGAAGAAATTCGTTGTCGGCCGATTTCTTGACTTCAAAATGATTGATTCCAAGACTGTCATAAGTCAAGTCCAAGAGCTTCAACTCATTCTGCATGAAATAAGTGCAGAAAGTATGATTCTTAGTGAGTCTTTTCAAGTGGCTGCGTTAATTGAAAAATTACCACCATCATGGAAAGACTTTAAGAATTACTTGAAGCACAAGCGCAAGGAGATGGGGCTTGAGGACTTGATAGTTTGACTGAGGATAGAGGAGGACAATCGTACTTCTGAAAAGAGGACGGTGAATCACTCCATGAAGTCTAAGGCCAACATTGTGGAGGATGGTGGACAGAAAACCAACAAAAAGAGGAAGCACCCCGAAAAAGGCTCTAATCAGAATGGAGGGCCGAACAAAAAGTTCAAGGGGAAGTGCTACACGTGCAACAAAGTCGGTCATCGTTCTAAGGATTGCAGGGTTCGGAAGGTCCAAGAGAACGCGAAGAAAAAGACTGGACAAGTGCACGTGACCGAGGAGGAGAAACTTGCAACAGAAGTTTCTGACATCAAACTTTCAGCCGTGGTCTCCGAAGTGAACTTGGTGATTAACACCAAGGAATGGTGGGTGGACACTGGTGCTACTCGCCACATATGTTCGGACAAGAAGATGTTCTCTTCATACGTTGAAGTGAAAAATGGTGAGCAACTGTTCATGGGAAACTCTTCTTCATCCAAAGTCGAAGGCATGGGAAAAGTTGTGTTGAAGATGACCTCGGGGAAGGAACTCACTCTTAACGATGTACTGCATGTACCGGACATCCGAAAGAACTTAGTCTCCGGATCACTGTTAAGCAAGAATGGGTTCAAGTTGGTTTTCGAGTCTGACAAATTTGTACTAACAAAGAATGGGGTGTATGTGGGTAAAGGGTATCGTAGCAATGGTTTATTCAAAATGGATGTAATAACTGTTATGCCTATGATTAATAAAATGAATGCTTCCGCTTATATGCTTGAGTCATGTGATATGTGGCATGATAGGCTAGGACATGTTAATTTTAATACTTTGCATAGATTAATTAACATGGAATTATTGCCTAAGTTTAACATTGATTCAAACCATAAGTGTGAAGTATGTGTGGAATCAAAGCTAACAAAAACTCCTTTCAAATCTGTAGAAAGAATTCTGAACCTCTAGATTTAATTCATAGTGATGTATGCGATCTGAAATTTGTGCAAACTAGAGGTGGTAAAAAGTATTTCATTACTTTCATTGATGATTGCACTAAATACTGTTATGTTTACTTAATGAGAAGTAAAGATGAAGCCATATTAATGTTCAAACATTATAAAAATGAGGTAGAGAATCAACTTGGCAAGAAAATAAAGGTACTAAGGAGTGATAGGGGTGGTGAATATGAAACCCCTTTTGGAGAATTTTGTGCAGAACATGGAATTATTCACCAAACAACAGCCCCCTACTCACCCCAATCAAATGGCGTTGCTGAACGCAAAAACCGTACCTTAAAAGAAATGATGAATGCTATGTTGATAAGTTCGGGTTTACCCCAGAACTTGTGGGGGGAGACTTTGCTGTCCACAAATCACATCCTCAATAAAATACCTCATAAGAAAATGGACAAGACACCATATGAATTGTGGAAAGGCCGAAAACCTTCCTACAAATACTTGAAAGTGTGGGGGTGTCTTGCAAAAGTGGCGGTCCCTAACCCCAAAAGAGTTAGGATTGGACCGAAGACCGTTGATTCCATTTTCATTGGCTATGCATATAACAGTAGTGCATATCGTTTTCTTGTGCATAAATCTGACATTCCTGATATTAATGTTAATACAATTATTGAGTCTAGGAATGCTTCATTTTTTGAGAACATATTTCCATGTAAAAATGCACAAGAAGGAAGTTCTCACAAGAGAACTTATGATACTGCATCGAGTAGCCATCAAGGGACTATAGATCAAGAGTCTAATGAGTCTATGGATGACACTAGACGCAGTAAGAGGACAAAGACTGCAAAATCATTTGGTCCTGATTTTCTGACATACCTGTTAGAAAATGAGCCTCAAAGCTTTAAGGAAGCAATGTCCACTCCTGAAGCACCATTTTGGAAAGAGGCTATAAACAGTGAGATTGAATCCATCATGCAGAACCACACATGGGAATTGGTGGATCTTCCACCAGGAAATAAGCCTTTAGAGTGCAAATGGATCTTCAAAAAGAAGATGAAGGCAGATGGATCAATCGACAAGTACAAAGCCAGACTTGTTGCCAAGGGGTACAAGCAAAAGGAAGGCTTGGACTATTTTGACACATATTCACCAGTGACCAGAATAACATCCATTAGAATGTTGATTGCTATTGCAGTACTACATAATTTGGAAATACATCAAATGGATGTTAAGACTGCATTTTTGAATGGTGAATTAGATGAGGAGATATACATGGAACAACCTAAAGGGTTCATTGCTCCTGGACATGAGAGGAAAGTGTGCAGACTTGTTAAATCACTTTATGGATTAAAACAAGCACTGAAACAATGGCATAAAAAATTCGATAATGTAATGTTATCGAATGATTTCAAGATTAATGAGTGTGACAAATGTGTCTATGCGAAGAACACTCAAAATGGATATGTCATTAATGAGTGTGACAAGTGTGCAAACTTGTTAATGATATGCTAATAATTGGTAGTAATAATGATATCATTAAAACTACCAAGAGAATGTTGACTAACAAGTTCGATATGAAGGACTTGGGCTTGGCCGATGTGATTCTAGGAATAAAAATTTCTAGAATATCTGATGGACTGGTAT
Source organism: Acorus calamus (assembly GCA_030737845.1). Classification (NCBI taxonomy): domain Eukaryota; kingdom Viridiplantae; phylum Streptophyta; class Magnoliopsida; order Acorales; family Acoraceae; genus Acorus; species Acorus calamus. Next base: position 16,007,810 of record CM060870.1, read on the forward strand.
TGTCTCAAACACATTATGTTGAGAAAATACTAGAACAATTCAATAAGAATGATGATGGTCAAGCGAAGACACCTGTAGATGTAAATCTACACTTGTCTAAAAATAATGGTCAAAGCGTATCACAACTAGAGTATTCTAGAATTATTGGCAGTCTAATGTATTTGACAAACTGCACACGTCCAGACTTAGCCTACTCAGTGAATAAACTAAGTAGGTTTACCAGTAATCCAGGACATGATCACTGGAAGGCGATAGTCAGGGTTCTTAGATATCTAAGATTCACCCAGACTTATGGATTGCACTTCACGAGATATGCAGCCGTTCTCGAGGGCTATAGCGATGCAAACTGGATATCTGACACAAAAGACTCAAAGTCCACTAGTGGATATGTTTTTACACTTGGAGGTGCATCCGTGTCATGAAAGTCCTCAAAGCAGACATGTATTGCCAGATCCACCATGGAATCTGAATTCATTGCTTTGGACAAAGCATGCGAAGAGGCTGAATGGCTTCGAAATTTCTTAGAGGACATTCCAATTTGACCAAAGCCTATGCCCGCAATATGTATACATTGTGATAGCCAATCAGCGATTGGAAGGGCACGGAGTAACATTTATAATGGTAAGTCTCGACACATACGTCGAAGACACAATACCGTGAAACAGTTGCTCTCGAATGGTATAATATCGATCGATTATATAAAGTCAAAAGACAACCTTGCGGATCCGTTTACTAAAGGTTTGACTAGAGAGCAAGTGTACAGATCATCGAGGGGAATGGGATTGAAGCCCATATCCAAATAGTCATCATAATGGTAACCCAACCTAGTTGACTGGAGATCTCAAGATCTAGGTTCAATGGGACAACTAAGTTATGAGTGACTCCGTCGAGGCACTGTAGAGATAAACATCTCCTACCCATTCCTATGTTCGGAACAGTGCAACCCTGTAGCGTGAATCAGGTTAAGTGTTACTTTTAATTATTCCTATATCTTGGAAATCCAAGTGGAGTATGACAGGATACTCTTTATAGGACTCACCTATATGAGTGTGAAGTGTAGCCGCTTCTATGAGAATTGTAAGGCTGAATTATCTAATAGCACTCATGAATACCAGGAGTTGTTCAGGGCCAAAATGAACACATCCGTGAGAACCAACTGTGTTAGGAAAGGAACTGTGTAAAAACTATTGTCTTGTTTTACAACTATGGCTGAACAGTTCAAGACATTATGTTCACTGGTTAGCCTGTAAATCCGACAGTTTTTACTAGGGAAGGTTCAAGGCCAAAAGCTACCTTTCCCAAAGCAGTAATTTTCTAAAGTACTCTCTCTAGTGTCTGCATTATCATATGCATAATTTAACCAATTTTCATTCATGTGGGGATTGTTAGAAAAACTTGGGTTTTGACCATGTTTTGGTTAAAATGAGTTTGGGTTCTACTAATTATGTTTAGTGGAAACCCATTGGATTGCGTTCCTCTCGTTGAGTAGATGAACGTAGTATATTTACATTCTCAAAACCAATTTTAGGTGAATGAAAAAATTGAATCCAAAGTTCTCCATTAATATGATGAAAGTGGTTGGTGGTTGGGGAAGAAAGAAAAGCTATAGTCCCATATCGGTTAAATAGAAAAAGTATTGAAGATTTATAAGATGGGCTCTTTGTACTCTAGTGAATTGCTTTTGGTGGACACCCTATGGTGGACCTTTCCATGCGGGGTGGTGCGTAGCACCACCACGCGCGGCGTGTGTCGCGCGCGCATGCGCGTGGGGCGTATTGGGCATTTTAGGGCGCACTTGGCACTTCGCACGTACGCATCGTCGCTAGGAGCTGGAGCCTTTTCTTTTTGGACCTTTTGTCAGATCGGACGGTGGAGATCATTTTGATCAAACGAAATATGGGTCGTCGATCGAACGAAATCGCATATTCGATGTGGGCCGTTGGATGGACGGTTAAGATCTAGCCGTTCGATATTTGAATGGAGGGATGCCTTAGACTCTGTTTCAGTGAAAACTGAAACAGAGAATGGACTCCTCCAAGAGCCTATTCAACCGATTTTCTACCCTATAAATTCCACTCACTCTCTGCATTTTAGATCTTTCAATCATTCACAATAATATGATTCAGTCCCTAGAAGTTTGCATCTGAGTCTCAAAGCATTCCAGTCAGAGAGAGTTGGAGAAAAACACAGTTAGTTCGTTGTCCCTTCGGTTTGAAGTGCTGCTACCGTGGGGAGTCCGATCGTTGTATCCTGGGAGACTGTTGCCTGATCCGTGAGCACCTCTGCAGGGCAAATATAGTCTTAAGGACATAGAGTCCAACTCTAGCCTCGATCATTCCAAGAACAGAATAGATTCATCAAATCAATACACTTCTACTACTCTGAAAATAACATAATCATGTATTTAAATTTAATTCTGTCCTTTTTTCTTTTGATGTAAAACCAAATTCAAACTAAAGCAGATTTGTTTATTATTTGTTCAGTCCATACATATCCAAACCAAACAAAAAAAACTATTGACCCAAACCTGAAAAAAATCTGTTTGGATAGGTTCGGATTTGGTTTAAGCAACTAAAGTTGCACCCCTAGCAACGGACGAGATCGTGTTCGGGAGAAAAAAACTTGCTTAGTGAAGGTCTTAATTGATTTTCCTTAGCTTGTAATTGCTTACCCTTGTATTCTTCTTTTAATGTACTGGTTTATATCTAGACCTTTGTAAATTTATACTTGGATCTTAATCATTTATCATCTTTAATAAATGTAGTTGATTATTGTATTCATTATATTTCTTAGTAAATGAAACAATTAAATAACTAAGATTCAAGGTCAGAATTTTCCTTAATTAATAGTGGATTTTCATGATATTATATTATATTTTATGAAAATGAATCTTATCAGAGAAAGTACTAGGCTTGTGTGCCATTTATTCTCTCTGTTGTGAGGCCTTCATATCAATTTTCATAAAAGCTCTGCTGTGGGGATCAATGTCAAAGATGGTTTGCTGCGATTCTGGTGTGCAAGCGGTTCTTTTAAACCTCCCCATTTACTTTCTATCATGTCCCTTTTCAAAATTCCAAAGGGATTCATGATAGATTGGAGGTTATTTGTTGGAGATTTCTATGGAATGGCACTAAGAATGTACGGAATAGGGTTCATCTAGTAAATTGGGACATCGTATGCAATAGCAAGAAGTGTGAGGGTGCTCGGATTTTGAACTTGTCCGATATGAACAGGGCTCTTCTATGTAAATGTGTCCTCCCCAATTCTCACTTAGTGCAATGTGATTAGGGAAAGATATTTGCACTCAAATAGATGGGCTAGATGTTCGAGGTCTCACAGTATATGTTCAAAGCTTGAAAGGACATGTTGGCAGATCTGGGTATTCTTCAGGAGAGATTGCATTGGGCAGTCAGGGCAGAGGATACACTCCAATTCTTAGGGTCTGTTTCCTGCGCATTTTTAGTATATCTTCCTCTAGAGAGGGGAAGGTGAATCAGTTTTGGACTGTTAGAGTTCCTACTGGCTACTGGGAGGTTGTTTTGAGTTCCCCCACGGGTTTTGGCGGGGTTGAGATTTTTCCGTATGGACAGTGAGATTTTCCAAACATTTATCCTAACAATGTTTTGGTCGATTTGGCTCACGCGCAATAATTCCCTCTTTCAAGGCAACTTCCCCTTCATGGAGAACACGTGGGAGAGTGCGATTAGTTTGATCCTAAGTTGGAGTAAATATTGTATTGGAGTGATATGTCTTCAATTTTGTGGATGGACACTTTGTTCTTGAGGTTTAAGCCCATGTTTTGTCTCTGGATCCGTAGATATCTCTTCTATGTAGGGTCATTTTCTCTTGTGTTGTCTTGTCTTGTCTTTCTTTTGCTGCATATTTTGCTTTCTTCAATTGTGTACTCCTTTGGGGCACTTTTCTTTTGTAATTGATGGCTTTTGCCTACCGTTTAATTTCAAAAACAAAAAATAATAAAATTTATAAAGACAGTTCACAATAAAAACCACTGAATTGGAGAAAATTGTAATTCATCTATCGTGAGTAGTTGTGGTTTTGATTTTTTTTTGGTTTTTTTTGCATATATATATACCCTTGAAAAAATCTAATTATGTCACAATACTCCTAACGACTACCATTGTCACCCCTCATAAGGGCATGTATGGTGTATTTATAATGTGCATAGATACCCTTCAAAAAGGAATTCATGCAAATTTTTATCTTTTTGAAGTTATTTGTGGTAATAGAGATTCGAGAGGGTATTTTGACAATATAAGATTTTTTAAAGATACATATACAAATACCCAAATTTTTTATTAAGGTGGGACTTCAGATGCCTGTTGAAGAGCATTGTTACACACAACATATTTTAAAACCTCATTTATAATTACATATATCTCATTAGCCTCCATGCATTTATCTCATTAAAAAAAAATTTACACGTTTTATGAATGAGTTCATGTGATTTATTCGAGTATATGTTGGAAATTTTGTGCGTAACAAATAAATATTAGACTAAACACAAATTCTTATAATTATCACATCAAGAATATAAACATTAAATATAATTGAAATCATGCATACTCTAAAATATATAGTAAAAGCGTGAAATAAAATATTAAGGGATTAGAAAAGTATATCCGAAAATGTGGAAGCGAGTGAGGACACTCTATCCTCAGTGAATAAGGCTCACTTACGCACAGGGTTGAATGACTCCTACCACTGAGAGATACGACCACAATAGATTTTATTTTTCTGGGGTGAGAACTACGGAAGAACCACAATGAACAGACTACGATTCTTTCAGATGCCTAGATCAAAAGAATAGCTAGAAATTGATAATAAAATATTGCATGGACAAATCATCTCCTTATTTTGTAGTTTGTGGAAAAAAGGGAGATCACAAAAGTTTAACCTATCACAATGGTTAAAAGATGAGTCTCTTGATGATGATTTAGTGGAGCAATTTTTCATATGTTATATCACAGTATGAACCCAATGCATGCAAGCAAATAAATCAAAAAGCAATTGCACCTCATCAAGGTGGCTGGCAGTTTTATTTTATAATACAAATAAATCACAAACCAATTGCACCTCGTCAAGGTGGTTGGCAGTTTCATTTTATGATATGAAACGCATGCAATAGCTGTGAAAACGGTTCATTAGCACAACTATTTAAAACGGCTAGAGAGCATTAAAATGTAAAAGGGACATATGTAATTTTGATCACTTGAAATTCCAACAATATATACTTTATTTTTTTATATAAATTTATACCTCGTTAAATGATAGATACTATTTAAAAAATAAAAAAAGTGTGGATTGCACTGTGGTTGGAACGAGGCTGAGTTTAACATTTTTGGTTGTAGAAACATTTTCAACTGAATATAGACTTGCTTTCTGGCCCATATAAACTTCACTTGAGTATGACTGTTTATCAAATTGGTATAACTCCTTGTAAACCTAGCTATATCGGTTTTAGTATTTATATTCTGTTGTAATTAATCTTTTTAGTCTCTAGGTCAAAAGTTTGTCAAAAAAGAAAAAAACATATTTTATCCATCCAACTAATGGGATCTTTGAAAATCGTATTCGAATAAATCCATGATAAAGTGTAAAAACCAAAATAGGTCATTAGTATCACCAAAATGCTCTTGACACTAAAATGCTTTGAAAATAGCTTCATAACTTCGACGGCTTTTAGGAGACACTAGTCTACCCGTGAGGTTCATTTTCATCAGAGGCTTATGAGATTGAAAATGAAACAAATGTTAGATGAATAAAATGATATTTATATTCCAAGTCTCTAAGAATCAGTGTTATTCCACCTATTCTATTCTAGTAATAAAAGGGGAGCCCGTATGTCAAACTAATTGTTATCACCTCTTATAAATTATACATAAATTAAATCATTTTTTCACCTTTTATAAATCTTTATCCACATCTTATTCACATTTTATCCACAACTTCTCAGTGGCCAATCAAATAATAAAAACTTCATTATTACATTTTCCAATGAAAAGAACTAAAAACACAGCTAAGCAACAATTACTTATTCCACTGGTTTAGTTTATGTCTCTATTGAAATGACACCTAGGGTTTATAACTTTATAAATTATAACTATACCCCTGTATAAATTAAATGTGTTTGGGGATAATTTTGAAAGATGTGTGTGATATGATAAGTGTAACATGTTTTTTGGATGTGCGTGACAATGTTAGATGAAATAATTTTTTACATAAAAGAGTATTTTTATCCATTAGCATAGATAATTGATCCCTTATAAGCAATTCCAACACCTTTATATAATAGTTATCAGACTTATTCATAACTTGGCCAGATATAACTACCCGGATTTATTATGTCAAAACAAATATTTTTTTTCATTATTCCCTTTTGTTCTCTTTTATTCCCCAGTTACGCCTTACCCCATCAATTTGGTTTTGTTGAAGAACAGGAGTTTCCAATTAATTTTATTTTCTCCCATCCATTCAAGTTTTATCCATTGTGTTCTTTTCCACAAAGGGGGACTCTACTCCAACCCCATCACATATTTACCCCACCCCTTTAAATATTAATAAAAACATATTTTACATGCTTTCAAAAAAGTGAAAGCCACCCCTTTCTAACCCATTATCCCTTTCAAATGAAAACCCCCAAGTGAAAGTATCATCCCTATATCAAACAGAAAAAATCAGTGTCCCAAAATCATTACAGATCCAAATGTTACAAAAAAAAATAACAAATTCAACCCTAAAAACCAAATCGAATAAACTTATCTCCATCAATTACTTACTAGATCAAATCAAAACTTTTTTTCTTCTCCAAGAACAACAAACATTCAATAACTCCCAAAAAAAAAAATCATAGCTTCTTCTCTGAGACCATCTTCAATGGACAAAACCCCAAACCTCCCGACATTGATCACGTCCCTCTCTGAATAGCCCTTGACCGAATGAGCCGCTTGATGATGAACATCTGCCGCGGCCGAAACCCTAAACCCCCTGAGATCCTCCATGAGGACCCTCCCTCCACGAGAACTCCACGGGCTTCTCTACCTTCATTGTCCCCCGTCCGCCGCCGCGGACTCATCGGCACCTCTCGTGGGGATGGAGAAGGAGATAGAGAGGGAGAGTAAAGAGAGAGGAAGAGTTTTCTAAAATGGTTGGGGTGGGTTGTAGTTTATAAGATTATGTATATATATCAGGGGGTGGGGTTGCAACATGTCAAAAATTGTTCGGGTGGAAAAAAAAACAGAGTGGGGTGAATATATAACAAGGTTGAAATAACTGCCCCTTCCACAAATTGACCAACCTAGTTGTGACACTTGATAATCTATGTGGTTCATAAGTTACTAATACCATGGACAATGTCTCAATCCCTCATTCTCTCTCTCTTTCACACACACACACACTAAAAAAAAGGAAAATGTTACACATAGTCATTTTTACCAACCAAAAAAAGAAAAATGTTAGACATAGCTATTTTTACTAACCAAAACTCAGATAACACATGTTAGATACAATCATTTTTACCGATCAAAATTCAGACCACGCATGCTAGACATAGTCATTTTTAGCAACCAAATAAAAGAAAAATATTAGTCAATTTTTACCAACGAAAAAAAAACTTTGCATAAAAAAACACGCGTGGAAGAATCACTAAAAGCATGGTTGGTCCACCAACATCAAAGTCTCATGACCACATCTACCTTCATTTACTTTTGATTATTAAAGAGTTCTTAATATTATTGCAATTTATTTTATCTTTTTAAAGAAAACTGTTCCAAGAACAGATAAACCTTTCAGTGTCTATAAGCAACATATTTCAGAGCCCATATGTGGGCAACGACTCCTCCATTGAGGTTTCTCCTGGCATGGCTTAATCTTTACAACATTGATTTTTTTTTCTGTGGTTCATTTTATGTTCATTGAGTTTGAACTTTTGAAGTGGACATTTTGTAACATTGGAACTGGACCCCTTTATATGTCAGTGGGACACATCTACTCCTCCCCTCATTTATTACTGATTTTTCAAACTTCCCCCACAATGAATGTCCCTCTCAGCTTTCTCTTTCAAAGACCACATAATTCTGATGCAATGGTGCAGTGCATGTGAAACCCTAATCCAGAAATGGAAAGACAAGGGTCATGGAAGTGTTACCCAGTTGAGAAAACTTTCATGCAAAGTTATACATCTCCATTAATAAAAAGCCTACATACTTCTTTATTATTATGTTTCGTTTTTGTTTTGCTTTAATTTCTTCAAAACTTATTTGTCCCTCCACAAAATTTACTCTCACACGTATCTCTACAACTCATGCAGCTCGGCAGCTGTGGTTGTTTTGTCTAAAGGTGTTTGGTATCTACTTTGTGCGGTTCTGTTTGGTTGCACTATCCATGATTGGAATATTGTGGGGCCATTTAGAAGATCTCATGTAGATATGCCTATCTCCCATCTGAGTCATGGAAGCTCTATGAGTTGGATTTTTAAAAGGTCAGTTGAAAAGGTAGATGTAAATATTATAAAAAAATTTAATGTCTATCAGGCCCGCCACCAAGGCAAATTGCCTATGGCCCTCATCCAGGTTGGGCCTCAATCATCTGATCAATGAAATTTTAAAAATAACCGAAGATATCCAATTAAAAAAATGAATTAATCACTCTCAAAATACTTTCTCACTTTAATATCCCTAAAATCAATCATAAAATCACTCCCCTCCCCAAATCTCTCCGACCACTATAGTGTTTTAAATTTTAAACACTCTTATAAAAGTATTTTTCTAATTATTCTAATTTTGTTATTACAATAAAAATTTATTATTTTTATTACTTTTTATGTGCATATGATAATAATGTAGAAGATTGGAATTTAAATGATTTTATGATATTATATATCTATTTTATAATATTTATAGCTTAAAATAAAATTATGTGTAATATTCAAACAATCTACATGCATTTTTAAAAAAAGATACTTAGGGCCCCACTTTAAAAGTTTATATAAGGCCCAATAAAAAAATTTAATTCTCAAGGCTCTCTATATTAATCCATTTTTTATTTTCATTTTGCATGTATTATTATACTGATATGCTATATGGCATAGGCTTTATTTGATGGACAATGAAGGTCAAAGTAGCAAATAATTAAGATAGATTGTTACACACGGATTTTATGTGCCTGTAGCCCTATGCCTATGCATTGCATAGACCCATTTCATTAAATTTAGTTCGTGCAGTCCCATTCTGTAAATCAACTATATGTTTTGTTTTATTTTCTATTGGAATATATAATTCATTTTATACCAGAACATATATATATATACACTAAATAAAATAAAAGCACAACTATTTCTAACATTATAGAAGTCAACATGCTTGGACCATAAGTTAATTGTAGATCGTACCAATGGCCATAAGTCAACATTCATGGGAAGGGTGGGCTTGGTCAGTTAGAACTCTCTTCTACCTGGGGCCTTGAGTTTCCCCCACCCGTTTACTTGTTTTGATGTTATGTCTTTATTTCTATTCTCCCACATTTTAGATTTTGTAATTCAAGTTCAGTTATGAAATCGGATAGAAAATATCTACCTTTCTTAAAAAAAAAAATGAGAAGGGTGATATTAGATTATTTGTCTTTACAATTAAAACCATTGGTAGCACATAAAAGGCATACTGATAAACATTGGTTTGTTGGTACTCACTTTCTCGCATTACTATAATTTTTTACATTGATCATAGTTATTTTGCTCACGTTTTAAATAAAAACTATGATAGTAATAATTATGATCACAATTTTTAATAAAACGTGATCTTTTGGGTAACAAAAATCACACTTTTTAAAAATTGTGATCGTTTTAATAGATATTTTGTCATCATTACATAAATAAATACATTTTAATTATGAGAATTTTTTTATTAAACAAATACAAAAATATTGTGTGGTCTCCAAAATCCTGACCCCACCTTCTCTCTCATGAGTTCTCTCTACAACACCACCGCGCCTTCCTCCTCCGCCGGCGCCTTCCTCCTCCGCCGACGCAGTCGCAGTCGCCACCGCTCTTACATCCTAAAAAAAGGTGACATGTTGCCTAATAGGGACCCTCAACATGATTCGCCTCCCCTAAAGCATCATCTTATTTGAATATGTGAGAATGATATGTCTAGCTCTGTTTGTAACCCCATCCACAGTCCCATTGTTTTTTTTATAAAAAAAAAACACTTTCATTGTATTGCATAATATTATAAAAAGTGAAGTATACATTAAGATGCACTAATTTATTTTTTCATTAAAAAAATGAAATGTTTAAATTTTCATACGATACGAGTGTAGTGCATACTGCATTATCACAATGTATAAGTGGTTGGGTGACAGTTTCATAGTTGCTGATAGGGTTAACAAAAGGCCAGATACACACACTTGTATATAAGCTTTCAATATATCTATCCTCCATTATGGCTGATTAAATTCAATATAAATTGCAAATAGTTATGCTTTACATACAAGATCTTTTCAAAGAAGAGGCCTTTTTAATATCAGTGATTGAATGTTAGGTTAAAATTTATTGGGTAAATATATCATAATATAGGATATTATAATATATGAACTTAATCCACTTATATTTTAGAAACTCAAAGTGCTAGTATTTTTATGCAAACAACTATTATCATTGACGACATTTAATACACTGTACAGTTTTTTTAAAATATCAACTTTATCATTACATAAAATGTATGATTATACAAAAAAAAAATTAAAAAATAATAAAGGCATTGATGTACCTATTTTAATTAATAATTCATGAAAAGGTATTTAATATATTAATATTATTATTACTAGTTATGAGGATAAAAAAAAGAGAAAAATCGTTTTAACTCTCTGAAAACTTAGTTAAATCGATTTTAGTCTCTGTAAAATTGAAAATTCATTACAGGTCCTCAAAAAATGTATAAAGTTAACTATTTTAGTCCCTTGGGCCATAGTAGCCGTCAGCCTATCACCACCCCCGCACGACCTTTGCCGTCATCCCATGTTTAATTGCCCTTAACAACAATTCTAAATTGAAGAGTTAACATAAAAAAATATATACTGTTCTAATGATGGTACACTCACAAGCCAAACCAACATCACAAACAAAAGAAGACCAATACATTGATTGTGTAAAGTTTTTTTGACTGTTTGTGTCATTAGGTGGGATGGCGGAACGAACCAGGAACCAATTGAACACTTGAAATGTTCGATATAATGCCAAAAAGAACCTGCATATTATTTGTTGTTAGGCTTCAATTTGTTGCAGATTACATGTTCGATTAAATGCTCAAAACATGCTTTGTTTTGGTCTTTAAAGCATTAGGCCTTCGTATGCATACATTCCACCACGTGATTGTCGATGTAAGAATGGTGATTGTATAATAAAGACTTTCTGTATGCATACACTTATATTCTAATTTGAGTATACTGAGTGTAGAGGAAAAATCTCACCCTCTTCCTGAGAGCATCACATGTCCGGAATAATTAGGTAAATAGGTAGAGCAACCTAGCTCATAATGTGCCAGGTACGGGCCACCCAAAGAGAATAGCAGCTTTCCCTTGTCAGGGGTCCCTACTCGGGGAGATCTCCTCAAGGAGTGCAACTCTGGGAATGCCCAAGACAGGACAACTCGGTGACCAGATCAACACCACCTTGAGAACGACAGGGTTAATCGACCAAACTGGCCATCAACACAAAATATGACCGTTGAAGCATCTCTATGTCTAACCATCATGACCTGGGTTTAAACCCCGCCGTAACCATAGAAGGAGGGGGACCACTGACAATGCGAGGCGTGGCCAGAGCTACTCTACTCCGCCGAATTGGCAAAGACATTCCTTGACCTCGACAAGCCGTCTGCAACAGTTCGTTGTAGCCGAAGTTAAGGCCAACGAGAAGGTGACACATGGCCACAACATCATAACAAACCCCTAGTCTCGAATCCCACAGAATCTTCCATGTCAAAAGAATCCGACTGAGATAGAGTGACATCTGGGCGAGAAATGACGTGACCACTCACTCGGCTATAAGAGCAAGGGAAGGAGGAGACAGAAAGAGAATTCACAAATAAGCATTTTCCGGTCCTAGAGTCATCTTGTTCATCTTCATCTTCTCCATTCATTTACTCCAATGACTTGAGTGTCGAAGTCCTTTTGTCATGTACCATACCGGTGTCCCCTAAATTCTCTTGGTGCAGAATCTCAAGTGCGACAACCCGGATTTTCACCTGGAGGTGGACCTCTGACCCGACAAGTCTTACTGAGGGAAAACACTAACTTCAAACCCCTATGAAATCTGTCTCAAACTTTAAAAAAAAAAAAAAAAAGCCTCCTCTAACATCCTCTCTTCTCGAAAAATGAAAATTTAATTTAAAAATTTTAATTCTTCTTTATCTTATATATTATTTTATAATCAAATGGTCATCCAAGAATCAAGAAAGAACTTAAAAAAACTAAAAATAATATAATAATATAATACTCTAATGAATATAAATTATTAAACAAATTTAATAAACACTTGGAAAACTATCTAATATGTCATAACTAATTAAATTTTTGTTGATAGTCCACCAAACAACAACACATATAGTCTCTCACTCGGTCACATGTGGCTCTGTCACTGGTCTCATATACATCATTTAAAATCCAATGAAGCATATGCATCGTTAATAATGTTTTTATGTACCTTATTAAAAAAAATTTACATTTGCTAAAAATGAGTCTATTAAATTTGAAGTGAGCGATATATATTTTTTTCATCAAAACATATATCTCATTAGATGATATAACTATTTAAAAAAAAAAACATAAGTGGTCTTTATTTTGAACTATAAAAAGAACTTAGACTAACATTTTCCTATCATTTTTATTCTCACAAAATAGACAAGATGTTAGAGTTTGGAGGTTGAAGGAGTTTTATTTGAAATCATTTGATGCTACAGACAAATCAGTAAAATTTCAATGTCCAATGTTCATGAGGCTTAGTCAATTCAGGTCATATCTAACACCATTAATGAAATATTCCACTTTTATTTGACAAAACTGAACTCAGGGTATATGTGCACAACAATCAAATCTTCTAGGAGTATACATGCAATTACCTTTTTAAGCAGAGTATAAAACCATATAAATGTTTTTTCAGGGGTATACATGCGATCCAAAATTACAATGCCCCAATGGTCATAAGAGCATATTAGTTAATTCAGGTCATATTTAACACCGTAAATGGAATATTCCAGTTTTATTTGACAGAACTTAACTCGGTATAAAACCATATAAGCAGAGTATAAAACAACTTTTATACATGCAATTACCTTTTTAAGCAGAGTATAAAACCATATAAAGGTTTTTTCAGGGGTATACATGCGATCCAAAATTTCAATGCCCCAATGGTCATAAGAGCATATTAGTTAATTTAGGTCATATTTAACACCGTAAATCGAATATTCCACTTTTATTTAACAGAACTTAACTCGGTAGTTATATGTGCACAATGATCAAAATTTTTAAGGATATACGTTCAATTACATTTTTAAGCACAGTATAACGCAAAATAGATGTTTTTTCAATACATTTTTAAGCACAGTATAACGCAAAATAGATGTTTTTTCAAAGGTGTACATGCAAATGTCCCAATAATATAATATAATTTCAGATTTCATACTAATTATATTAGTCTATATATATATATATATATATATATATATATATATATATATATATATATATATATATATATGAGGGGTGATTACGTGCGGCGAACAGCGGGTGCAGCAGCGATCATAGGCTGACGATCACGGGTCCATCGTATCGGACGGTCGGGTGCGATTCACATCGACCGTCGGATGCGAATGGACCCGTGATCGAACGGCCCACGTCGCGGCCGCACCCGCCGTTCGTCCACACGTAATCACCCGCGTGTGTGTGTGTGTGTGTATATATATATATATATATATATATATATATATATATATATATATATTACTTACTTATTTAAAGAATTATGTGACCCAATATTTTCATTTTCATTTTTATCCTTTAATTAATTATTTAATTACTGATAGTAATAGATTTATTTAAATTTTAAATTTTAAAATCATTAAATAATATGAACTGATCTAATAAGATTATGATTTGTTTAAAGGGAAAATGACAAAAAAAATCTCATAAGAGTTTGAAATACCCAAATCAGCCATTTTTTAAAATTATACCAAAAAAGTCTCATTTCGTCATTTTGGAAACACAAAAGACTAATCTGCCCTTATGTAATTAAATCTTTAATATCCCTCTTTATTTCACACTAAAAACTTATTTTTCCTACAAAACAACAATCTCTCTATACATAATAAAAATCAATCATATTAGAGATTTTTTTATTATATATCATACTGTGTGTTTCTTATATATATCTTACATGATATTATTTATCATTTTTCATTGTGTATAATTATAATATGTAATTTATAACTGTATTGTGGCCCAATGCAGCAGATGATATTTTAGTATTCTAAACATTTATTCACATTTTTTTATTTTTTGGCTATTTACATATTTTTATAATATCATTAGTACATATCCATTTTTAAAAAAAACATCAACATTTAATGGGGTTCATCATAAAAAACTTAAATTATATTGGTAGATATTTCACAAAATCCACCTAATCACAAAGAATTTACAATTAAAAAAAATTGATCTACATGAAAATGTGTGAAATATATTAATAAAATTAAGAGAGTGAAATATCTTAACAAAGTTAAAGATATGGAATGTATTAGGATCTAATTGCATAAGGGTATAATAGTCTTTTGTATTTCTAAAATTGTAAAATGAGTCTTTTTTAGATATAATTTTAAAAAGTGGCTGATTTGGGTATTTCTAACTTTTGAAAGACTTTTTTAATCATTTTCCCTTGTTTAAATACTAATATGTTATTATCAGATTTAGATAAATCATAAAATTTTAAGATATGAAAATCAGATTTAATTCTATTACTTATTTGTTACTAATTAAAATTATTTGTTACTTACTTATTAAAAGGATCTTGTGACCATATATTTTCATTACAAATTGTTTATATGTTTAATCGACCAGGATTTTTAATAAATTGTTTAATTACAAATAGTAATATATAATAAATTTATTAAAATTTTAGAATTATTCAATGATACAATCTAATCTATTGAGATTATATGATTTTTTTAATTATTTAAATTTTAAAATTATTCAATAATACAATCTCATATAATAAGATTATGATTTTATCTATTACTTTACATATTAAAGGATTCTAACCCAGCCTTTTCATTTCCTTTGTCATCATTTAAATAATTAATTAATTAGAAATATATATTTAATTAACATTTAAAATTTTAAAATTATTCAATGATACACAATATTTAAATAGTATTTAGAGTTGGATTGCATTTGCCATTTTATTGGGATTTTTTAGGATTATTTTTAGAAAAGCATCCATATTTTATTTTGTTGTTGTTTTTTAATAAACGATTTACTTTTTAAAAAAAATCTTAAGCATATTAGTAGATTTTATTTAAATTTTAAAATTATTCAATGATACACAATATTTAAAGGGAAAATGACCAAAAAATCTCATAAGAGTTTGAAATGCCAAATCAGCCATTTTTTAAAAATTATACCTAAAAAATTCTCATTTCACAGTTTTGGAAACATAAAAGACTAATTTGTCCTTATGTAATTAAATCTATAATATCCATGTTTATTCCACACTAAAAACATATTTTTCCTACAAAACAACAATATCTCTATAAAAATCATTCAGGTTTTGTTATTATATATTATACTGTGTGTTTCTTATATATATCTTATATGGTATTGTTTATCATTTTTCATTGTGTATAATCATAACATGTAATTTAAATATGTGTTATGCCACAATGCAGCAGATGATATTTTAGTATTTTAAATTTTTATTCATATTTTTCATTTTTTGGCTATTTACATATTTTTATGATATCATTAGTATATATCTATTTTTTTTAAAGCATCAATATTTCACAAAATCCACCTAATCACAAAGAATTTACAATAAAAAAATTGATCTACATGAAAAAGTGTGAAATATATTAATAAAATTAAGAGGGTGAAATATTTTAATAAGGTTAAGAGATATAGAATGTATTAATGATCTATTCACATAAGGGTAAATTAGTATTTTGTGTTTTCAAAATTGTAAAATGGGACTTTTTTAGGTATAATTTTAAAAAGTAGTTGATTTGGGCATTTCTAACTTTTGGAAGTCTTTTTTAGTCATTTTCCCATATTTAAATAATATTTGGATTTGGGTTGTATTTGCCATTTTATTGGGATTTTTTATTAATTAAAAATCATTTAGATATTCTCTAACATAAAAATATAGAAAAGATCAAATAATATATTATATTAAGGGATCCTTGTACATATTTGGATGGTTCAAATATCATTTTCATTTTTATCCTTAATGTTTTATGTAATGATCAAAATATTTGTTTTAAATGAGGGACAAAGATGGAAATTAAAAAGTATATTACTTTTATTTATATCTTTACTAAAACATCTGAGACCTGTGATTATATTGGTGACCTTTTATTTTTTTTGTTTAATATGTCCTATGTGAAAAAAAGTTAAAACTAAGTACCAATCTCATCTTCATTCTTTACAAATCCCCCTAAAATCCTCCACAAATAACCCGAAATCCTCCATAAAAAAAAGTATATATTAACTCAAAAACCATACGCTCCCTTCTTATTTGATCAACCTAGCTATCAATATATTTATTTTGTTTTTTCTTTGTTTATAATAATTTAATTTCTTTTAGTTTTAGGTGGTTTATTTTTATAGACTTTTGTTTTTGATATTTGTCTCAATGAAAATTGAGGCTTTTTATCTTTCATTTTAATTGTATTTTTTTACTATACAGGTGAATTGATTTGTTCATTCATAGAGAACAGAGTCCCCTCCAATACAAAATCAAGGTAAAAAAAAAATTAGTTTTTGAATGTTTTCATCATCTAATTAATTATTTTTTGGGAAATAAAATACATATGCTTAATCAATTTTTCTTTGAATTTCATAATCTATGACTTTAAATTTTAATTAGATAGCTTTTACATGATTTTATATGTACATATATTTGTGTAGAGGGTCGCCTTGTTAAAAAAAAAAAATTTTACTAAGAACACATGCATCTAATCAAGGATTTTTTTAATGATTGAGATGATTTGGAAGGTTTCGATTAAACTTATTAATATTATATTTTTTAAATGTTATAGTCTTATAGATATAGATTTTCATTACTTATCCAAACATATTATCTCAATTAATCTTATTCTCCCACATATTCCCACCTTGGAGGAGCCAAAAAAAATTGGGTTCAAGTAAGAACATCTTCTGCTTTATTATCGTTTTATTATATTTTTTCAATGTAAATTTGAAAAAAAAAAATTCTGGTGATGTGAAGGTAATGGGGAAGAGAGTGACTAACATCGTAAAATGCTTCAATTGTCAATCATATGATTTGTTTTTCTTTGTAGTGCATAAAAGTTAATATATATTGTCTTACTTTAAAGACTCACAACTATGGTTGGATTGAAAATTGTGAAAGTTGGATAATGAGTCGTTGATGATGAAAATTTTGGAAGTTGATCAAAATACACATTGTACTTAAATCTCCCACGGTTAATGTTTAGATATTTTTTAAAAAAATAATTTTATTTCACAATTTTATGGATGTTAATTATATTTTATATTACATTTTGGTGGTTTTAATTTGTCATTTTTGAAGGCCACTACATGAAAACCCTCTCTCTTCAACGGATAAGTATGAATAATAACAATATTTTTGTTTATTTGTTTTATTCAACTTTTTTTTATTTCTTAGTTTCTTAGATGTTATTGATTTTTAATATTGTTTTTTTAAATGAGGTGTCCCATAAAGAAAATAATAAATAAATTAAGTGTTTCGTAAAGAAAAAAATAAATTAAGCAATGTGTTATTTTTTGAAGAGCATTATTATGCAAATCCAATGCTTCTTTATGTTTTATAATGAAGGTACTATAATTGTCAAATTAAGTCAGCTTATTTATAGGATTTAGCCGGATGTTTTTCAGTGAAAAGTAGATGCAGTAAAAAGTGGTGGGATATCCATGAAATTTAATTTATATTTTGAATTAGGGTTTACATGGTTATGCATCCATGATCATACAATATGAGATATATAATTAACAATGAGCTTTTATATGAATATTGTTTCATCATGTAAATAAGTAAAGGAGTAACTTTAAATGTTGGTTCTGTTTGCCCACTTTTAATTAATCTACGATGATGACTTTCCATTAAATATTTTATTTGACTACGGAGTTATATGAAAATTTGATTTAATAGATAAAGTAAATTTTTTGCATATATGATTTTAAAAGTAGAATTCTTTAGCCCCCGTTTGGATAGCGGAATTGAATTATTCTGGATAGATAACTATGTCAGTATAGATAATAAATCTACAAGAATAAGAGATTTTATATTTGGTTGTGTTTTTTTTTATTCTCATTGGGGAACGTAATGATAAAGGTTGAGTTGTTTTGTTGATAAAGAATAAATATAAAATTGAATGTGACCTTTGTAATGTTGAAAAAACAAATGGAGAAGAACATTTTTTTCTTAAAATATTTGTATGTGACGAAGAATGTGACCTTTGTAATGCTGAAAAAATAAAGGGCCTATGAAAAGGGTCTATTAATCTCATATGATTTGTTTATTTAAGAGTTAAAGTTTGAGAAATATAATGTATGTGCCATGCCATAATTGTTATACGTAAGCAATCTATGAAAATATTAAGACTTTATGTGATTGTATATCAATAAGAATTTTTTTTTGTTAAATGTAGTTATTTTCTATTCCCCAAGAAATTAAGATAGAACATGACTGAATGAGACCATGGGGTGAGAGAGTGATAGAAGAATATGATGAAGAACTTTCAAATGTGGTATGTCGTAGGTCCCCCCCCCCCTTTTTTTACATTTAACTCACGAATGTGGCATTCAATTAAGAGTTTAAATATATTTAAGAGATTTATACGTGTGAATTAATGTAGGTGCAATTGTGAGGGAAATATGGTATTATTTTCATATTATGATTGTAATTAATATTTTGAATATGAACTAGATTAGAAAAATGTAATCTTCCATTTATACTTGTCAAGTATTTGTAGTAACAAGATACAAATATATATAATTTTGACTTCATTCTCTCTTTCGATCAGTTTGATGAAATTTTTTGTTATATACATTTATTAAATAAAAATAATAAATATAAGTTTATTACAAAAGTTCAAATATAAATCTATTTATTATTATTTGAAATTGTGTACATAAATATATTTTCTAGTGTGATATACCACGTGCATTTAACTAGTGTATTCATGGGAAGTGATGGGGTGCGGCTGTGCAGCCATGCACCCCATCATGCGGCCGAAGATCTGGACCGCCAGATCTGTGGAAATCTGATTTGACGGTCCATGTATTTTTTTTCTTTCGAATGAGGTCACACATATAAACTCATTTTTCACCTTTTGAGTCTCTCTCCTCTCATTTCATCATTCACATAACATAAAAAAAAGGCGTGAGTCTCCAAAAGAGGAAGAGACGGAGCGCAGCCGTCACCACGCGCAATCACCGCCGGTGATCCCCACACCTCCACGTGTTTCAGCCCGTGCTTGCTCAACCACCCTCATTTTTATGTAGGATTTCTTCAAATCTAGGTTTTGTTTTTTAAATTTATTTTCAAATCTAGCTTTTATTTATTTATTTTGCAAATCTTTTTTTTTTTTCACATCTAAGGTTTGTTTTACAGATTTATTGATTAACTTAGCTTTTTTTTCATAATTTGTTACCTGAATTTTTTGTTGTTTTGGTTGGGTTTTATTTTTAAGATTTTTTGTCTGATTTGATGAAAATCCTCCCATTCTGGTGATCCTCACGGTGAAAACCTTCCTGTTATCTCCCCACGCAATCCTTTCATTCTGTATTATGCCTCAACGCCGACATCGGTGACAAAGCCCTTTCCGGCGACAATTCTCGGATCCTCAACGGCGACGAAGCCCTCCCCGGCAACAGACTCCCTGGCTCCCTCACGGCAACGAAGCCCTCTTCTAGGAATAAAATAAAGTTTTGATCTCTATTTGTTTTTTCAAAAAGTCTTAACTCCCTCATTTAAACACAAAAAGTCCCTTTATAAAATCGTCCTAGATCCCTATAAAGTGTATATGGTTAATGAATTTAGTCTCCTAGTCAAAAGTATATCGAAATAAGTCCTCAGAAGCTTACTAAAATTGCATTCAGTCCCTACAAACTTTATAAAATCAGATTTATTCAATTTGTAAGACAAAAATACCCCTGTCATTTTTCAACATTCTCATCTCCTAAAATATCATCCTCGACTATAAAAAAAAGCCTTCGAACATCATTTGATCTACAAAATAGAGTCATCTTTCAATATTTTCTCCTCCTCAATCTTATCACAGAGACCGAACAAAAAAAATACAACTTCATAAACCCCAATACAAAATAAGAGAAAATAAATTAAAAACCAAATCAAAATTTTATAACAGATTTTCAACTCAAAATTATTAGCAAGAAAAAACAAAACACCTTGATTATAAAACTATAATTTGTTTAATAAAATTTAAATAAATCAGTATATACTTTAAAATAATCACGGCAATTTTTTGTGATTTAAGAAGATTTCAAAGAGTTAAGACGATTTTTTTATTTTACAAGGACTTTTTTCGATTTTCATAAATTTTCAGGGAATTATATCAATTTTTTCCAACAAAAAAAAATAAATTTTAAAAGAGTATAACAGTAATTTACCATGTATGGTTAGGGTTAACCACACATCTAGTTAGTTATAGGGACTAAAATAAATATTGTCTAATATGATAGGAACCTATGGAGATTTATCAACTTTACAGAGACTTTTTCTGAGCTACATCGATTTTTCCCTTGTTTTTTATTGTGACTAAAAGTTATGATTTTATTGTTTGAGTTGTGTTTTTTTACTTTGTGAAATACCCGGTGGTGTTTCTGTTCTTTGTATATTTTGTGAAACCCAATTCTTTGGTTGTCAAAAATTTGATTGAATGATTGAGAAAGAACAGTTTCTGATGTTGAAAAATATTTACATTCAGGTAGAGAGATACAATTGCTCATTGTGTCATTTGATTATTACTTTTATGCCTGGATTAGTTGTTGTTTAGAGTTCAAAGAGAGTAAAACTGTTGTTCTTACTGTCATGGTTTATGCATATTTTTGTATAAAATGAAAGGGTGGGAACAGACAAATTTTTTTTTTTTAACTAGGTGGTGAACTCCAGAAAAACAAAACGAGTGGCAAATAGCTTACCTCGGAAAAATATAAGCAAAAAAAGAGGGAATATCTATCTTACAAATTTAAGCAAACTTGGGATGACTTGTATGTATTGATATCATATGTACACTCATGACATACTTTCTACAATTTAAGCATGGTGTAACAGAGCTCCAACAATATATGTTCTGTTACTTAGGAATTAGGATAATTCTGATGGTCTGTATTGTTAGAGTGCTTTTTTAAATGTTGTGTGCTTTGATGGTCTGATGATGGTCAAATGATGGACAATTAATTGCAAACAAAATGTTTTGCAGTTATTATTGATTGTAGCAGTTTGAATATATTGACATTGCTGATTGTTGTATTGTAGAATTGATTCTTCATATTAAATTGCTTGTATAACAGCAGCAGGTTTAGCAAGGTGAGTACTGTGATGATTTTATGAACATTTGAGCCTTTTTTTAAAACATTAACCATTTAGGTGAGATGCAGCAGGTGAGTTTTTATTGGTTGAATATTTAGTGTCAAGTTGAAAAAGAGTGTCATTGATGTTGAATATACAGTGTGATGTTGAAATTTTTATGTCTACAATTATCATACAATGTTATGGTCTGACTTTTAAATTTTGTGATGGACATTCAAAAATTTCAGTTGTCAAGTTGAACACTTCAAGGCCTCATTTCAAGAAAATGAAATTCCTATCATATCCAAGTTGCAGGTCTGATTACAAGGATGCACCCACTTGAAAAAAAGGAAACTATGTGCTTGTACAGTTTTGTATATCAACTTCATTTACACATTTCTTCACTAGTGCAACATGCAATGATGCATAATATACCAAGCTTTGGCTGCAAATAAGATGGGGCAGCTGGCTTGACATTTTCATGAGTGTATTTGTATGATGTGCTATGGCTGCTTTTCTTTTGCATCCTTTCTCTCCTAAAATAAAAAATAAATAAATATTACAACTATAAATTAAATACATGATCAGGCTAGTTTGACAATATAACTCACTGTTAACACACAAACAAATTGTATATGATCTGCATCTTGGTTTAAATTTTCAAAAAATGCAAGTTGAGACAATTGAGAACCCAGGAGGTTTGCTGAACAATATATATATCATAAACCTTGATTTAGATATGCAAGTAAAAAATGCTATTCATCTAATCTTTTACTGCTCTAAAATAAATAATAAGCTTAGCTGCTCTCAAACTTCATTTGATAACAAAAATTCAATGCAAAAATGATATCAAAGATAGAAAATATACCAAAATATTGAAAAGGCAGAAAATTAACCCCACCAGTCAAACATAGTCAAGACCAAACAAAAAAAACCACAACTAAAATATTAAAATAAGAAAGGCCAATTTGCCTCAACAGCCTCAAAAGCTCCCTGTGATCTTCAGAGCATCACCTGCAAACAAAAGAAAAAAAAAAGACTTGTCAGATGATGAAATAAAATTCCGAAGGAGACCCAAATCACCAAATTCAACATGAAATTCAATAAACCCAAAAAGGATTGATTTTGCACTCCATCATCATGGTAAAACCCAGATTTTGCAGAAGCCCATCACATCACCGGGATGGGAGTTTTTTTCATGTTAGATCAAACAAAAAAATCTAAAAAAAACCCAACCAAAACAACAAATAATTCAGGAAACAAATCATGAAAAAAAGCTAAGTTAATCAATAAATCTGAAAAACAAACTCTAGATGTGAAAAAAAAAAACCTACATCCGCAAACAAATCGGAAAAAAAGCTAGATTTTAAAATAAATCTAAAAAACAAACCCTAGATCTAAAGAAATCCTATATATAAACAATCAGATCTGAAAAAATAAGAGAGGCCAAGCAAGCACGGGCCAGGGTGGGGCTCACCGACGGTGATCGAGCACGGAGAGGCGTGGGGATCACCAGCAGTGGTGACGGTTGCGCTCCGTCTCTTCCTCTCGACTCACACCTTTTTTTTCTTATGTTATGTGAATGATGAAATGAGAGGAGAGAGACTCAGAAGATGAAAAATGAGGTTATATGTGTGACTGGCTAAATCAGGTGAACCAGATGCCCTCATTCGAAAGAAAAAAATACATGGACCGTCAGATCAGATTTTCACAGATCTAACAGTCCAAATCCTCGGCCGCATGATGGGGTGCACGGCCACACAACCGCACCCCATCAATCCCCTATATGTATTTATATATATACACACACACAGCACCGATATAAAGCGAACGCCCACTGTTTTTTCTCAATGGGTTTTGTTGGTGAGGATGATTGTAATGGGATTGGTTAAGGGGGTTGGTTAGAGGGTCCGTTAGGTTATGTGTTGAGTTAATCAGTGGACCATTTTATTTTTTCATTTGGAGATCTCCACCGCCTATTTGATGGGCTTTTTCCAGTCCCCAAATTTGAAAAAAGCAGGTGTCCACTTTAAATCGATGCTATATATATATATATATATATATATATATATATAGAGGGCCGATTAGGTGCGGCGAACGGCAGATGCGGCGTCGATCGTGGGCCGTCGATCACGGGTCCATCGCATCGGACGGTCGGGTGCGATTCATGTCGACCGTTGGATGCGATGGACTCGCGATCGAACGGCCCACGTCGCCGCCGCACCTGCCGTTCGCCGCACCTAATCGCCCCCGTATATATATATATATATATATATATATATATATATATATATATATATATTGTCGCGATTACGTGCGGTTTGCGGTCGGTGCGGTGCACGATCACGAACCGTCGATCACGGGTCCATCACATCGAACGGTCGGGTGCGATTCACGTCGACCGTTGGATGCGATGGACCCGCGATCGGACGGCCCGCGATCGTGACCACACGACCGCATGACATCGCATCCAACGATTAGGTGCGGTTTGCGGTCGGTGCGGTGTGCGACGTGGACCGTTCGATCGCGGGTCCATCGCATCCAACGGTCGACGTGAATCGCACCCGACCGTCCGATGCGATGGACCCGTGATCGACGGCCCGTGATCGCGACCGCACCGACCGTATAATATCACGACTCCATATATATATATATATATATATATATATATATATATATATATATATATATATATAACCGATTAGGTGCGGCGAACGGCGGGTGCGGCAGCGATCACGGGTCCATCGCATCGGACGGTCGGGTGCGATTCACATCGACTGTCGGATGCGATGGACCCGTGATCAAACGGCTCACGTCACGGCCGCACCCGCCGTTCGCCGCACCTAATCGCGAGCGTATATATATATAGGGGTGATTACGTGCAACGAACAGCGGGTGCGGCCGCGACACGAGCCGTCCGATCACGGGTCCATCGCATCCGACGGTCGATGTGAATCGCATCCAACCGTCGGATGCGCTAGACCCGTGATCGACGGCCCGTGATCACTGCCGCACTCGCCGTTCGCCGCATGTAATCGGCCCTATATATATATATATATATATATATATATATATATATATATACGCTCGCGATTAGGTGCGGCGAACGGCAGGTGCGGCCGCGACGTGGGTCGTTCGATCGCGGGTCCATCGCATCCGTCGATCGACGTGAATCGCACCCGACTGTCCAATGCGATGGACCCGTGATCGACGGCCCGTCATCGCTGCCGCACCCGCCGTTCGCCGCACCTAATCGGTTATATATATATATATATATATATATATATATATATATATAGGTCGATGATAATATGCGGGACGTGCGGTCGTGCGGGAACGACGTCGTTCGTCCGATCGCGGGTCCATTGCATCCAACGGTCGAGATGAATCGCCCCCGACCGTCCGATGCGATGGACCCACGATGGACCCGTGATCGACGGCCCGTGGTCGTTCGCGCACGACCGCACGTCCCGCACCGTATCATTTCCCTATATATATATATATAGAGTCGTGATATTATACAGTCGTGCGGTCGCGATTCACGGGCCGTCGATCACGGGTCCATCGCATCGGACGGTCGGGTGCGATTCATGTCGACCGTTGGATGCGATGAACCTGCAATCGGACGGCCCGCGATCGCGACCGCACGACCGCATATTATCGAAAATCTATATATATATATATAGTCGTGATATTATACGGTCGTGCGGTCGATGCGGTCGCGACCGCATATTATCGAAAATTTATATATATATATATATATATATATATATATATATATATATATATATATATATATATATTCGATAATATGCGGTCGTGCGGTCGCGATCGCAGGCCGTCCGATCGCGGGTCCATCGCATCCAACGGTCGACGTGAATCGCACCCGACCGTCCGATGCGATGGACCCATGATCGACAGCCCGTGATCGCGACCGCACCGACCGCACGACCATATAATATCACGACTATATATATATATATATATATCATTGTTAAAGGGGGTTGCAGGCTTCAATGAATAATATATAGAAAGTTAGAAATACTTCTTTAAAATCACCACACCTCACATTTTAGGAGTCACCATGTTGTCAAATTTTGAAATAAAATAAAAAATAAACCAAACACAACTTTAAAATGTCAGACAACAGCCTCATCTAAACTTCACCTAAAAGCTCTACATTACATCTCCAAGGTTTTACTATAGGCGTCAATCAAATGAATGCACCTATATAATTCTGTGTGTTGGTTCCTCCGGGAATTCAAAAAAAAATACATTTAACACGATATATAAAGTTTCCTAATACAATATATATTTTTATACGTAAATATACTGTTACAAAAAAAAAACCATAAAGATGTAGGCCGTCAATTCGTACAAATATTTTTTCAAAGTATATATTTCAAAAAGAAAAAAAAAAAAACCAACCTCGTGCATTGAACAAAAGCTGACTACAAGAATGATTAACAAAAGCAGACTACAAGAATTGAGGATGGAGGATGCGTTTGGAAACAGTTTGAAAAACAGCTTCAAGTTTTATAAACGTTTTTTAAAATGTAATGATGATCACTGTTTTTTAATTAATGAATCATGTTTGTAGCTAATAAATTGTTTTTGTTAGATAAACACAATTTTCGAGACATTTTTTAATGTAATGATGAGGATAATTTTTTAATTAAATGGACTTGTTTGATAACTTATTCGAGGCTTTAGCTTTTAAAGAAGCTAAAAATAACCCCTTGCCAAACACACCCGTATAACATATTCCAAATACACATTATGTTCAATGGTTGATAATCTCATCCAGGTTCACCCACCATTCTTAGAAGTTCCCAATAAATATGTACAGAAACTCATCTTTGTTGCTAAAAGCGGATCACAAGAAAAAATCTTCTGTTTTACATGAAAAAAAAATTGTTTCTCTGATATATATATTAAAAAAAAATTACAGGGCATCTGAGATCAAATCTGGGCCTTCTTGAAGAAGCACACCAAACAGAACTCTTTCAATTTGCCAGAGAGTATGCATAGAAACAATAAGGCAACACCAAAACAGGTACAAAAAAGTATTAAAATGCATCAACAACATAGAATTGCACAAGAGAATGCTTAAACTATGAAAACGGAAATAGCAAGTATTTGTTAAACCTACAAAACCTTCAATGGAACTTTTTATAAGCTAAAATGAGCATACTAGAAATGTGTTATTTCTTCTATCCACTGATATATACTCTACCAATTGGTTGAACTCATCATGTAATCATCCAATATTTAATTGATTCACAATTAATTATCCCAACACAACTCATGCTTTGTCAAGTATTCAATGATTTCCCATTTATTTTTAAAACACTCTCCTCCTATATCTACATTAAAAAAATTTGAGAAATTTTTTTTTTCAGGGAAATAAATAGCACTCAAGCATTCATGCATTAACACTCAGATAGTCAGATTTCAGCATGTAAATCTTGTGAAAGCTGTACAATTGAATGCCATTAACACTCAGTTGGTGGTACATATGGTATGTCACAAGTACAAGCATCAAATGTGTATTAAAGCAAAATGTGGGCTTAATTGGTTTTGACTCTGTGAATCTCCATTGTGAGATAGCAGGTAAATAATTTAAAACCCAAAGACCAAATTTGCATTGTCATACATTTCATGCCAATCATTAAGTTCCCACTGGTGAAAGGACAGGACATTATTTTAACATTAGAAGTTAAGTATATGATCACTAGGATATCAAAATACTCAAACCATTTGGATGACAATCGAGAAGCACATAAGGTGGGCCAACAAAAACAACCCCTGGAAATGATACAGCCTCTTTTCTTTTTTTTTTCTTTTTTTGTTGTTGTTGGGGGGGGGAATGATAACTACTACCTGTTAGGCTCTACAGGTCCTCCTACTAATTAGAG
The DNA here is from genome assembly GCA_030737845.1 of Acorus calamus. NCBI lineage: Eukaryota > Viridiplantae > Streptophyta > Magnoliopsida > Acorales > Acoraceae > Acorus > Acorus calamus. The sequence goes on from CM060870.1 coordinate 16,035,542, forward strand.
AAAAGCAATAAAGGATGGACCACAGCAACATGGATATATATGAAATTGTTATGAGGAAAATGGACATCACTAAACAGTGTCATCCAACAGAGTGATATCAATTTTTCCATCTTAATGTCAACCAAGAGCTCGTCATCTTCCAAATTACAGAACAAATTTCAACAAGTGTACTTACAGATTGAGGATTGAGAGCTGAGAGCTGTAGGAAAGACAACACTAAAGAACGAGATAGAAAATAATTCAACAGACGACTAATAAAATATATCAATTTTATACATGGAGATCACGGACTGGATTTGCTGACATAGATGAGGATTGTTTTTTGGAAAGCCAGAAGGACCTCACTTGTAGTAGTGACAAATCTTGTAAGGTGTTTGGCACTAGTTAACAACAAAACAGAGGGACATGTTTCATGAAATTTATAAAGAACTGTTGGAAAACATTTGCAACTTCTCATTTATTAAACAAGTCACTTGAAGGTGCAGTGGTGGCAAATGGGAAAGAATGTAGTAGACCAAAACTCCATCAGAAATGAAGAATTTTTTTTATATATTGTAGCCTACTACATGATAGAAACTCAAAATAGACAACAAGCCAAAAATATCAGCACATCACCAGCATGACCACAAAATAACGATAGGAGGTTTGTTAAGACAGAAAAATTAGATAACACCAATCACTGATTAAAATATATTATATAGAATTTATGTACGTGCATCAGATACTGAAGTCTTGGATTAAATGTCATGTAATTACAACTGTATTGTGTTTGAAGACATCATCGACAATTATAACTCTGGCAGCCATGCATGTATTTCTGACTTTGACAAAGTGAAGCATCAAAGGTTAAAATAAACTGCCATTCCGCCAGTTAAAATTGTTTACATGAAGATATAAATGATCTATCTCCTTGAATCCCTAACCATTTGAGTGATTTCTTTTACACAATCTTTTTTAATTAAAAATACTCTGTTTTTAGGCTGATCAAAATTATGGTTCATTTCTCCTTGATGCCAGCTTCCAAAATTAGGATTTTCTACAGGGAATTAAAATACTCGACTCAAATAAACCCTACTAGTTTTTTTTCCACATTCTTCATGAAAAGTCTAAAAAGTGCATGATATAACCTGAAGGGTCAAGAAAGTCACCTCAGTGATATATTTGCTCCATATCTACGAATGGGGCCACCTCAGTCATGAGGGCCAAGCTCTAGCTCTAGCTCATCATCCTCCTCAAACAACCTTAACAGACGAGCATGTTGTTCTTCTCTCTTTTTTTTCTGCCACATTTTGAATAGGAAAATAGACAGTACCACAATCGCTATCACTGCCAGGACTATACCCACTACCTCAACTCCAGTGCTGCCACCAGATTTGGCATGCTTATCAATCGCAGTTCCATTCTTGGGAGCAGATAAATCATCAGCCACACATAGGAAGCCAAAAAGGATGCCATATCAGTCAATAGACCAGAAAAAAAAATTAAAAAAAATTCTACCCAGTAAATATTGATGATGCCATGTCCAAATATATGCATGATTTAGTACATATAATAATATCGTATTAAGTATATAATATCTCCTACATGCAAGCAAATATAGCATGCAGTACACAGTGCCCATTCCCTACATTGTAATTTACACCACACTTTTCATTTCTTTTTTTCATTCTTTATCTTTTTCTCTTTTATCTTTTTTTTTATAATAAGACGGAATGTTCCGCGAATTGTGTTTATAAAAACAGAAAGCATCCAAATTACAAAATAACATCGGTCCTTATTTGGATAAATAGCAAACAGAAATTTACAGCCATCTAAACAAATGAATGATATAAACCACATGCCTTCCCTAAACAACTTATCATTTCCCTGATTTCCACACCCAAAACCCTTCACCATTGAAGTAATTCAATGCAGAACCATCACCTATAAGACCAAACAATCTCATTGTGGCCTAAGATCCGTTTCTCATCTATCACTATCTAGCAAAGTTACAAAACATCCCACTTAGCTTTTCCTGTCCACTTCCTATAGGTACCAAGCCTCCAATGGGTCCAACCAAAAATGAGTAGCTCAAACCCTCACACGGATCTAAAATGTCAATAATCAATGCACCAATAATCAATGCACTTGTCCATCATTCTCCCCTCAGCTCCCTGTTTGGCAAAAAACCAAAAAAATCTACAATACCATTTTCTTTCCCCATGAGATTTTTTTCTCCAAAACCCATACTAAAACAGCCATCAAACCACATGAAAGATATAAACACATTCCTTCCCTAAACAACTTCTCATTCCCTGATTTCCACTATTTTGCAAAACCGTTCACAATTGTTTTTTATTTAAAGTATGCATTCTACCATTGTCTTATAATTAAGTCAAGGCAAATGTCCAAAGCATACAAAAACACATAAAACAAAAAATTTAAAAAAAAAAAGATTATAACCCAGGTAAATCTCCCAAAAAAATGACTGGATGGGGGCGTTTTCGAGTGAATGAGACATCAACCCTCCCTCGCCCTCCAGAAGAATTACAACCTCGGCCTAGTCCATAGAGACCAACCTTCCCTTGGAATACAAAATAGATTTTGCCCCAGCGGAACAACAACCCCACTCCTTGATAAAATGAATAATCAAGTCCTATATGTTCCACATACACCCTGGCCAGACTCCACATGAGCCAAAAAGCCCAGACCATTGCTCGCACATTGGACATTGTGATCTTTGCTCGAATTCTTCTATCTCCTCTCGGACAGAGACTTCTTCCTGCCTTCCACAAGCTATCAAGAGATGTAAAACTGATATAGACTGGCTGCCTCCTTGATCAATTTCCACACTTGTATTGCCATTGAACATCTCATGAAGATGTGCTCCACCGACTTCTCTGCTCCCGCACACAAAGGACAAGCAAGGTCCCACTTAGCTCTATAGACCTTCGTCGTTAGTTAATCCTGGTACATAAGCCACATAAAAGCTCGCACCTTTAAAGGAATCCGAGCTCCCCAAATTTGCCTAGCTCTTCGCCAAAACATCTAGACATGGCATGTCCCTCCTATACCAATCATAGCACCCATCCACGAAGAAGCTCTCCCGTGGTCGTGGGTGCCAATTCGCCCCATCTTGCAATCTGTCCACCAGATGAACCTCCTGTAACTCACGCAAAAGTTCCGGGAGTAACTCCGCCTACTCCTTACATAGATTCCTTCTCAATTGGTGATCCCATTGCCCCTCCAAAACTGTCTCACTGTGCTCTCCTTATTACGCTCTAAAGCATAATTGGAAGGGAACCTGTCTTTCAAGGAGCAGTCCCCAAGCCAAACAGGAGACCCGATTCACATTAATCATTCTCTGTCAAGCTTACCCAAAGATCCCACTTCAACCATCTCATCTCCTTTCTAATTCCACTAAGTTCAAAGTCTTGAATGGGGTCCAACCACTTACAACCAGACAAAGCGTAGTTCAAACCCTCACACATATCCACTACACCATAGATTCTAAAATGTCACCATGAATTCCAATATCCTTCATTCTCCCCTCACAGCTCCCTCTTTCCCAAAAAAAAAATTCCACAATACCATTTTCTTGGCCCATGAGTTTTTTGCTATCAAGCTCATTTAGTCATACACCACTATGAAGCTTTCAATCTATCCTCAGCATGGATTTCGCAACAAACACCCAAATCAACAAATATCCGAAACCAATTTTCAAAAACAATTTTTTCATAAAAGCTACTATCAATCAGCTTCTTTTTTTTTTTTAATAAAGCTGTCTTGTTAACTTTTTAACACATAAAAACCAAAATCTGAAGACAAAAGTTGAAATTCAAAAATACCCAAACCCGAATCAGTTGACAATTGCTTCCAAACGGGTCTAAAAATCAATTTTTTTACAGCAGAAAATCATCAATGTCGATCAAGAATCCAGTTTCATCCAAATAAATTCCCTCTATTAATCTCCTGACATACATTCTTGGATTTGAAGTCACAAACAATAATTTATCGATCAATCAATTCGAATCGAATCCCCCCAAAATCACAACAAGAAAACATGAGATTCAGATTTCTGAACCCCTGAAAAAACAGAGAAGCTCATTAAAAATCAAACCTTGATGTGAATGGAGAAGGATCGAAATGAAGGCGACGAGGATGTGACGAAGAGAGCTCCTGCCACGGTTTTCGCTCATACTTTTCTCGATTTTCGCGCACACAAAAAAAATCGGTTCAGGTTGGAATGTATTTTTATTGACGGATTGTAGATCTTGAACCGTTCGATTGGTAGGACTTTTAATGGTGGACCGTCCAGTCCGTATTGTCGGCGCACGCGTTTTATGGTTTTTCAAAACCTACCGACGGTTATGATGGGAAGAGATGAAGGGACCACCAGATTAGGGTCGTTGGATCTTCTTCTGCTTGAATTTGAATTCAAGTTTTTTGGGCACGTGAAATGAAAGGAATAGGTCCACAGAAAATGACATTGTAGCCTCTACTGTATTTGTATTTTGGATTTTTTATTTTTAAGTTTCCATAAATTATAAGATTTAATGATTGATATTTTATTTCTTCATATTTTGGTCTTAATCTCCAGATTTAAAAGATATATTCATTTTTAATTCCTTTAAAAGACTAAAAAAATCAAATAATTTAGGGATAACTCCCTCCCAGGACTAAAAAGGAACATATCCTTTAAATTTAGAAACTAAAACCAAAATATGAAGAATTGAGGATCGATTACTAAATCATATAGTTTATGGGAACTTAAAAATTAAAAAAACTCTTGTATTTTTAGGTGACAATAAAGTCATATATATTTAGAAAAGATAAAGATGACACATTTGACACATTTGAATCCTAAATATAGGGAATTTAACACAAAAAAATTTGGTTTAGAATCTTCTATTTTTGTGTTCAGGAAAATTATTTTAAGTGGATGTCTGTAAAATTTAATTTTTACAGACGCCTGGTACATGTGTCGATAAGAAACCCATATACATCTTTAAAGAGGTATACATTGATAAAAAGAACATACACATAAATAAATGTATTACATGATAAAATATATATAAATGATGTATGTGTGTTAGACACACTGATTATGTGCTTTTTTTTTAGGGTTTTTTTATTTTTTTAGTCCCTGTAAACTATATGATTTAGTGATCGGTCACTCACTTCTTTATATTTCAGTTTTAGTCCCTATATTTAAAATATACGTTTCTTATTAGTCCCTGGAAGGGACCTATCACTAAATAATTTGATTTTCTTTTTAGTCCCTGTGAGGGACTAAAAAGGAACATATCCTTTAAATCTGGGGACTTAAACTAAAATATGAAGAAGTGAGAGATCGATCACTAAATCATATGGTTTATGGAAACTTAAAAATAAAAAACTCTTTTTTATCATGTAATACATTTAATGAAGTATGTAATCTTCAATGAGATACATGCTCTTTATCTATGCACATACCTTTTTAAGGTCATATATGTATCCATTATCAACGCACATACCGAGGCGTATGCAAAAAGTGAATTTCTAGAACCACTCTACTTGTGTTTATCCTAGACATCCTAAATAAAAACATTTCATTCCACAAAATCTACCATTATTGAATTTCTAGAAGGGAAGAATTTTCTTTTTGTATATTAAATTGATCATTAGATTAACTTTTGATTTGATCCCCTTGTTTAGATTATATGGATATATATTCGAATGTCATCTATCTCATATAACTTCGAAATAAATGCATATTATGGAGGAAAAATTGGTGCAGCTTGATCATGGACTATTCGATCAATGTTGAGAACCACACGGATGCCTATGGATGATTTACAGCTTTATTTTTATGTATATATATAAATAATTAAGATAAGTTATTACTAGTCTTCCCCACGCACGATGTGTGTAGAAATAAAATTAACAAATAATATGATATGTTAATAAATCTCTAAAAAAATCACTAATAAAATAATATGTGTTTAAACATATTAATAATAAAATAGAATAAAATAAATGAATCCAACCCATATCCCTACAAACCACTAAATAATATGATATGTTAATAAATCTTCCAGAACAACTCACCAATAAAATAACATAGAATATACTCATTTGTTGATATAATAGTTATCCAAAAATGATTTAAAATGTGTATTAGAACTATAATTTTTTAAAATTTAATTAGATTTGTTGAATATATAATATATAATTTTATTCATTAATTTAATTAGATTTGGTTATATATTAAATTTATAACACATGGTACTATATTCCATATAATATATAGATAAAATAATCATAATGATATAAATAACATTTAAGTGTAAAATTTAAAAAGTGCCCCATATAAATTAAGATAAGAATATGTGGAATTCAATAGAATTGATTTGGTGAATATCTCACATTATCCTTCAAATATATTAACTTTTATTTTTTCTATTTTTACCCTTAATAAAAAAAATAAAGATCACATAAAATAAGGATAAATTTGAAAATGAAAATATTACAAAAAAACAAAGTTGAAAACCTAAAACACTTTCAGTTAGTACATACTAGTCTTCCCCAACAATCAGAAAATGTCATGCTCATGTGCCTTATACAAGATAAATTTCAATATCATAAAATATTCATGATGCCACCAAGTATATATATACTATGGTTTCAAAATAAATAAAGACATCCACTCACCTCCAGTCCTATTATTCAAAACCAAAGTTAACTATATCAACCTACTAATCTGAAATAGAATAGCTTACATCATAACATGCGCCAATCCCCAAGAATCAAACAAAATAGAAGTTAAAATTTTTGCTTTTCGAGAACAGCCTGAGAAACTAGGACTAGAATCAACGGCCCCCCAATGAACAGTCTATAACCTAGACCAATGGTCCATTAATGGGTCATCTAGAATCACCCATCGACGGCTCATGTAAGAGCCGTCTAGAACACTGAAAACCTCAATTCCCCCCTAAGCTTAATAGTGACATCTCACCTCTTCTAACCCAAACATAAATGCTTTAAAATTTTCCAAAAACAATTTATTTATTTCATCTGAACAAAACTTATTTGTTAAATTAATTTGATTTGAAAACAAATTATTTGTAAACATCTAAAACATTGATAACACAATAAATATAATTGGTAAATACCAAGAATTGAACATACTCTATAAAAACCCATTTGAAATGAGCAAAGAACAATATATTATTAGACCTAGCATGATACCTTTCTATTCTAAACTCTAAATCTAAAAGGATTCGCGAAACATGCATATAAAACTAACTAAATCTCATTCAAAATTCCTCGAAAATCATAGATCTATCATATAAAAAAAATAACTAACATGAATCTATGTTAAAACTCTATAAAAATATGTATAAATTTAGATCTATGCATATCTGGATCAAAACAAGACATTAAATTATCCTAAACATGATTTTTACCTTTAATAAACAAACCTAGGCATGATATAATCCTATTTATTTTACATGAAAGACTTATAAAATATCTTGAAAATCTCATAATCATAGCTATAATTATCCGAAAATCATTTAAACTATATCAAAATCCATGAAAATTAAAGAAACTGTCCAATCCGAAAATACACATGTGAAATTTAATACCATCATCTAATACTATGTAAATCTCACAAAAATATTATGATTTCATGGCTATATTATAAGGATCCGAAATTATACAAAAATATTCCAAGATCATGAAGAAAACCTATCTTTTCATTGAAATCCTCAAAATTCAAAAATACGTATGAAGAGCTTCCAAGAGAATCATTATAGAAAAAACACTTCATATATCAAGAAGAATACTTACAAAATTCCCTTACTCGCACTCCCTTCCCGGACTTCTCACAAGGGAGCACCAAAACAAGAGAAAAGAAAAGAGAGGCCTTTAGGCCTGGTTTGGATAGGAGTATTGGGTGCTTGGATTGAGATTCTCAATCCCAATCGAAATCAATAATTTGTTTCGATATTTTTAGAAGCGTGATTGGGATTAAGAGAGAGATTTAGAATCCTTAATTAGGGGGATTGGGAAACCCACTCAAGATGTTGTATTCCCTCGATCCCAATCTAAGTGGATTTGAAAAGGACAAATTTGACTCTGACTTTTCATCTCCCTTTTAAATGACTGACTTCTCCCTCTTGTGGATACCCTAATTTTGACCGTCCAAAGAGAAAAAAATTACTTCAAGTAACATTTTCAAAATGACCACATTTTGATCAAATAGAAAACTACTTAAGGTAATTAGAGGAGAAAAGAAAAAGAAAACCTGGCCCAACACTTAGAAAATTTAATGCCAGAAATAGGTCGGCCACTCCAAAGTAGTCGCCCCTCCTCCAACGGCTAGAACCAACAAACCGCCCTCAACCACTTCCCTTAGATGGGGAAATAAAGCAGTATTCAATGCTGATGATTGCGGCGATTTATTCCAATTAGCCGCCCCTTCTCTAACAATTCAACATTAATAACCGCCTCAAGCCTCCGCTTGTTAGAGATTGGATGTTTAGCAGATCATCATATCGGCGGCATCTCTTAACTAGTCGCCCCTCCCTGGGCGACTAATTAAAACTAACCGGTCCTACCCGAATGGCTAAATTAGGGTAGCCGGCTCTCACCTGGGCACATCCATAAAGCATAAAACAACTTTACTTAGTTGTAAAGTTACTTAGTCTCACCCTTTTGTACAACCCATGCTATTACCCAATGGAGCATTGAGTGCGTCTTTTTGTAATCATGGTTACTTAGCCTCACCCTCATATCGAACTCATGCTATTGTCCAAGAAATAATCCTATGCATCCCTTTCTACTATAAAAGAAGGGGTGGGGGTAAGAACCAAAGGGTGGATATTTCATTTCAAAAGTGTGTGTTAGAGAGAGAGAGAGAGAGGGAGAGAGCCTTAGTTGAGAGATTCTCCACCAAAGTTCACTCTCCAAAAAACCCCCTCTAACCATTGTCCTAAACCTCTCTTAGCCCTAGCCAAACAAATCTAAATTCCTACCTAGGTACTGCCCAAATCTAGAAGAAGAATCGACCAACATCAAGCATCCTTCAATTCCACTACTATACTCATTTGATCATTTTCAAAAAGGATTTTCCATTTTCACCTTTGTGTACGGCTAGCGGTAGCTCAGAGAGGAGAACCCACCCAATTTCCCTGCGAGGCGATCAATAGCAAACACCAATTTTTTGCTGCTTTTACAACCCTGTCTTTCTAAGAAGCTGTCAGGTGGCTCATAAACAACTCTCCGAGCGGTGATCTGATCAGTCGCGAGATAGACCATGACCAAGTTCGCAGAACCCCCAGTTTTACATACCGACACCTCTCCCATTATCCACCAAACCTCATCACCAAACAATCTCTATATAACGAAACATTCAATCGCCTCCACCAAAGGCTTCGCTTCACACGAAATTAAATGGTGAGATTCCTTTTTCATGTAGCTTCTCTTTAAGACCTCTCCTTTGTTATTTTTTTAATTTTAAACCCACTATATAAACATACTCGACCATCATAATCCTGTGCTTGTACATGCAATTTTGGAAGAATTTTTTTTTTGGTAGATAGCCCATTGGGTCAAACTTCTATTCTAACTTCAACAAAATTATATAGTATGATCCCCTATATATGATATAGGCATTCTTGCCTGCTCTATCCATAAAGATACAGAAGATATAACTGAAGTTAAACTACTCTAGATTTGATCATCCTGAAGAAACATAGTAAAACCTTTAGACTACATTTTTTGAACAAATTTAGCTAAAACTTCAGGGGCTCGTACTGCTTCTCTAGAAACCTTGCATAAAGCAATTGGATCCCCTGGGATATTACATAAGAGAATTTGATCCACGAAATCCCAAATTGGATATGGGCCAGGATTAGCAGTCTGTAACAAATGAAGAATGGCCTCTGCATCAGAACAAATGCAGAGTCCTTTAAGTCCGAGACTCCATGCTTTTCTTACTGCCATCCAAATAGCTGCAGTCTCTGCACGAGCTGAACTGGCCCAAGGCCAACTACTATATCCAGCTGCAATAACACACCTAGGAGTATCTTGTACAATACAAATGCTGCTCCAACACCCTGAAAAGATGGGTCAACACTCCCTTCCGTAATAATAAAGGTATTATATGAACTTACCTGGGGATGAAGAACAGTTAACTCCATTGGTGTAAAATCTGGATCTTTTTGAAGGCATAGTGGCGGAATTCTATTAAACACATCTTGATTAAGAGCTTCCATATATTCCTTTGCAAGTATCACTGCTCTATTTGAAGTAAGTAGGGGGGTAACTTGTTCGTTATGAAAAATGATACAATTCTTGGTCTTCCAAATTGACCATAGCATAGAAGCAAATAATACCTGCAATGCATCTTTTTGTAATCAACACCCCAACTTTGCATTGTGAATAAATCCAGCCAATTTGTGGCTGTCCATATATCAAGTGGAGGCCTCCATTCACTTGGAATAAAATTCCAACATGCTGCAGTGAAGTCACATTCTCCAAATAAGTGTCACGTTGTTTCTGGCTTGTAGGAACAAAGAGCACATTGAGGATCCATGCTCATTCCAATCGCATCCAAGTGTACACGTGTTGGCAAGCGATCCCACATTAGTTTCCATAAATAAGTCTTGATCTTAGGAATCACCGGTAACACCCAAATATGCTTCCACTTATTAGCTTCAGCAGTTGGAGGATCCGGAAATAAAAATTGATATATATCTCTAGTGCGAGGAATGTCCGCAATAGAACCATCCCATTGCCACCTAGTAATACCATCCGGAGAACAAATTGGAAGAGGGGAATCAAAAATCAATTCAGCCCAATATGATGGAAATATGTGATGTAGAATATCAACTCGCCATTCTCCCCCAGATATGATATCCGACAGCCGATATCCAAGATTGACTGCCTCTATATTAATCATCATTGGGATTCTTGAGAACGGCACATGAGTAAACCAAGGGTCCCTAATCAAATCAATATTTGATAGAGAACTTGAAACTTTTAAAACAAACATTCGCACCACTTTAAGCCCCAAACATAAAGCTTTCCAAACTGGCGATGATGAAGGTGAGTTTAATTCTCACGGATTACCAGACCAACGATATTTGAGAGAGATAAAATGACAAAGAGTAGATTTTCGCAGTAGGAAATTAAATGCTAATACAGCCAAGATAGCCAATCTCATATGACTAACTTGTCGTATTCCTAACCCCCTTGCTTCCTTCGATGCAGTGACTCTCTCCCAACATACTGCATGTATCGATCTACTGCGAGACACATTTTTCCATAAAAAACTTTGGGCTGCCTTTTCTATAAAATTAGCATCCCCAACATTCAGACTTGCTGCAAACAACATGTGGATAGGCAACGCATTTAACACCAAGTTAATCAGTACTATGTGACTTGGCATTGTAAGAAGAGTAGCTTTCCATTGTTGAAACCTTTTTTCAACCCGAGACTGCACATCAGGCTTTTGGGCACGAGGTATTCTGTTACCATATACTTGAACTCCTAAATATCACCATCGAGGAGAAGCCTTCTGTATTCTAAGTAACCTTCAATTTTGGAAGAATTGATGCTTATCCCTTTCATTTCCTCCTTCATTACTATCTTTTTAGATTTTGCTTCAACTATCTTTTTAGATTTTGCTTCAACTATCTTTTTAGATTTTGCTATTAATGTGATGTCAGATTTCAAACATTATGATTCTTCATTACTAGTGTAGTATTGTTTGTATGCTTTTGAGTGTCCTTGTTTATTTTTTTATCTTAATTAAATTGTCTAACAATATTTGCACAATGTTTTATTTAACTTTTCAAGCATTCTTGTATGATGGAAAGTAAACAAATTACATAGAAATGTAGAGATGCTAACAATAAACATGTATAGACGGCTGCACAAGATATGATACCTAGTGGAGAATATGGTTGAACTGTGTGTTGTTGGAAAAATAAAAGTAGACAATGGATTTAAGCCAGATACTTTTAGAGCGATTGAGAAAATGATGCATGATAAATTACCTGGATGTGGAATTAGAGCACATACACACATTGTGTAATGCCCCCTACCCAAGACTCCATTTTGAAGCTCGAATACGGTCCGTTACCCAAATTTCTCAATAAAAACATGGGTCACATATTTAAAAAAACATAAGAGATTTATTTAATCATATTAAATGGTAAATCATAACCAGGATCTAAACATAACTCATCCCAAACACGGATGATTATACACAAATTAATTTTAAATCAAACGTCCAACTGTTGTTGCTGAAAGAGACTAAGGAACTACATGCCAAGAATGGGCTTATTCAACCACCTAAACTGCAATGGAAAGTAACGCACGAACTATGATCGCCACCACCTAGATCATCGTTCGCCATCAGCTACTTTGAAAGGTTGGAAAAAGAGGGGTAAACTACCACGTGCTCAATGAATAGACTTTTAAGTCTCAATAATACAATATATCACAAACTAATAATCTTTGATAAACATCTTAAGATAGCCATTGAAATATTCAATAAAATTGCATTTCGCAATACAGTAGAATGATACTTTAGAATCCAGAGTTCAATAACAATCAAATTTTCCAATGCATAGTTTAATAACTGTCAAACTCATGCCCGTATTCCATGGCACCTAGCCATATACAACACCTAGCCACAAGGATTTCACATAGGAAATCGTGTCACCTAGACACATGTCACCTAGACATCAGTCACCTATACACCAGTCCATTCTGAACCGTAGTCACCTAGACTAAGTCACCTTGGCTATGTCACCTCGACGAATGCGATGCATGCATGATTAATACCTATTTCATTTCAATAATATGCATGTGTTAGTTTCAAAATATTAACATTTTCAGCACAATACATAAGGCATCAACCTATATAATATGGCATGCTCGAGTTTATACACAAAATAGCATTTCAAAATCATTGATAAAGTCCTTCAAAAACTACATAGGAGACTAGACCCACTCACCTTAGGTCCAACAATCCGAAACAACTCCAGAAGGCCTAAGGCAACCTAACTTGACATGAAAATGATACGAATCGATCACAACATGCGCAAACAGTACGGAACCCGATGTACCCGTACTCATAGAAAAATCCGACGGCTCTCCTAAGAGCCGTTCAGAGGCAAACCGATGGCGCTCATAGGGGCCGTCACTGACAAGTCCGACGGCTCCTTTGAGAGCCACCAGAAAGGTGCCTGATGGCTCTTAACCGAGCCGTCTTGAGGCAAAGAGCATGAAATCCTATTATTATTATTATTATTATTATTTTTATTATTATTATTATTATTTTATTTTTTATTTTAAAAAAAAATATTTTAAAGCATTGTATCATTGAAAACAAAACATGAGTCGTTTTAAAACGGTGCGAAACAGTAATGAACTCATAACGAACTCAAATCATACCTATGAAAAATCGAATTAAAACATATAAAAGACCCATTAAAATATCTTTGAAAAAACTCTAGATCTATCATAGGTATAATTAACTAATATGAATTTACGTTTAAACTCCAAAGAAATCATAATTATATGCATAGGTTCGGATCTATGCATATAAGATTCAAAATAAGGCTTAAAGATCATAAAAACGTGATTTCTACCTTAAACGAACTAACCTAAACATGGTATATACATAAACATATTTATTTTTACATGAAAACTTACAAACCATCTTAGAAACCTTAAAACATCACTGTTATAACATTAAATCCAAAAATCATCTAAATCCCATTGAAATTATGAGGAAAAATTCAACAAGAAAACCTAATAAATCATAAACTTCAAATATATGCGTTGAGATTCAATATCATCATCAAAAACTTGTAAAAAATTCACAAAAGCATTGACAAATCATTAGTATAATACAAGACCTGAAATCATATCAAGACCTAAAAAAGACAAGAGAAAACTTATTCTTTATGTTTGAAACTGTAACGCCCCACATTTACCTAACCATTTATCGGACGGTAAATGGGTTGCTACTAAATTTAATCCAATTAAAAGACCAAAATTTGCAGCTCTTTTTTTTTTATATGATACCCATATAATATAAATATAATAAAATCGATAATAATAAAATAAATAATACCAACGGTTTTTAAATCACTAATGACTTTACAATATATCAGAGTTTTTGCAAAGACAAGATACAAAAAAAGAAATATATAACAAACCACCCCTGTGGGAGCCATCTAAACTAAACAAACCTAAATAGTTGATCGCAACTATAATTTATCCTCGAACCGCTACGTCGAAGAAATTTCTGAAAGATGCGAAAATTCCAAACTTCATCTTAATCCTCAGAATACGCAATACCTATCGAATAAGGTGAGCAATTAACTCAGTGAATAAGGCCACTGACAAATTACCTCATATGACAGTTACATATAAAAATAAGGTTTTATGAAAAATCAATTTCATTTAATAAATCTTTTATTTTATTAAATCAATTTAAAATCATGAACTTTTTTTTAAAAATATTTTAATATACACGTGGCCCAATCCTTGGCCCACATCAGAAAAATCATGAGAGTCAAATGATAAAATCATATATTATATATATAATAATAATATTAAAAACAGGAATTTTCTTTAATAAATCAATTTAAATTCATGAGTTTAATAAAAAAATATATTTTAATGCAATCACGTGGCCCAATCCTTTGTCCACGTCATAGAAATCATGCAGCTTAAATGATATGACCAGGTAGGGTTCTCAATCGGAAGAACCGTTCCCCAAAACAGGTGTGCCAAGCCCAAAGCAACTAAATCGCTCAAAAAGCTCCCCCGAGGAGACGTCGGATCTAGAAGACGCTGATGGGTCGCTGCTGCCATCACTACGAGAACACCAGCACAGGATGCCCCGGTTGCTGCAAACTCCAAACAAAGGAATCCGTCGCTGTAAGGAATGCTTTACCACACCCCTCACCGATCTTGGGACTCTTCGAGTCCTAGACCTTCCTCCCCAAAGGCGAAATACTACGGGGGGATTTATTCCAGAAAATATGTCATGATATGCATCTTGATAAAATCTCCTAGGACTAGGTTGTCTCCACTAGTCCTAAATTTTTTCAAAAGTCTCGAAATGAAAATCTTTAATCCAAATATTATTTCGAAAGCATATGCATCAGACAATGTATTATGTTAATTATTGAAACATGAATAACATACTTCATGCTATTTTAATGATATGATGAAGGAATTAAATCATGCAACTTCATTCAACAAAAATGCAATTTGATCAATATGAAGAAAATATCCAAATCATGCAAATTTATCAAAATATAAATGCATGGATGACACATAATATCACACAAATATGATTGGCATATGAAATTCAACGTTATAGAGCAAAAGTTCACACGAAATAAATCGATAGGCCCACTCACCTCGAATGGACCCTAGGTCCGGAGAATGAAGCCCACAACAAAAATCATAACCTAGATAAATCAAATAAATTATTAATTAAAACCTGTAATTTAAGTCTAAGCCCAAGACCTAATTACCTATCCATAATTATTAGGTATAAATTTTTATACCCAACAATAAAAAACCCATCCATATACACCACAATCTAAGAAAAAGATTAAAAACTTATTTACAATAAAACCAGACACTAAAAGACGAAACCAGAAAAACAAAACCAGAAAAAGACAAAAATCCAGAAAATTTAAAATAATAATAAAATAACGAAAATTCATAAAATAATATGAAAATATTTATTTATTTTTTCAATAAAAATAAATTATTAGTCAATAAATATTGAAAATAAATAAAACTTATTAAGTATAGGTATAAAACATAACCTTAGTATTATTAAAAACTTATATTTCTAAATCTAAACATAGATCTAATCTTTACAATAAATGATAAATCGAAACGCTAAGTTTATGAAGACTAAAAAATCTAAAAATCTAATATAGATCTAATAAAAATAATAATAGATCAAAACTCTTATTTTTATAAAATCATAAGAATCTAACAACATAAACATATACATATTAAAACTCTAACTTGATCAAAAACTAAAAATCCCATAACATAAAAATATATTTAGTCCTTAAAATAAATAATAAATCAAAACTCTATTTTTATTAAAATCTTAAAAATCAAGATAGCTAAACATTGATATAATAAATAATAGGAAAATCAAATGATAAAAAGAAAAAGAATAAATACCTCTAATCCTCTCTCTCTCTCTCTCTCTCTCTCTCTAGCGCGGTTTCTGCCGAAGACACACCCACCGCACACCCCTATATAAATATATATACTTGATACCTAAATCTAACGATAATTACAAAACGGCCCCCGTATTATTTCATATTTACACATAGGTCCCTATCAGAATTACAAATAGGTCCCTACTGAATTACAAATAGGTCCCTGGTGCATATTACAATAAATTCACGATTCAAAACTGGGTCCCTTAAAATTAATAACAATGAAATTTCAAAATTTAATCTTTTGAGATCCAATGTTAATGAGATTGTAACAATTTAAGATCTTAAAGATCTTAAAAATATATATTTATAAAAATTTCAACATAACAATTAATATATAAAATTGCAAACTGAAATGGGCCCATAAGAATACACTAAATGGGCCCAGAACTTAAAAACACACAAAACACACTAATTTTAATTTAAATATCTTATTTATATATTTAAATCAAATATATAAATAAGATAAAATTCACAGGTGTTACAGAAACCTTTGAAACGAGATCATATACTAAAGACTTCTAAAGGGGATTACTATCAATAAAAAAACTTCTTCAAAACTCATTAGAAAACTCACCAAGACCTTGTCCAAACTCCTTTACCGATCCTCTTCACAATATGCTGAAGAGAAGAAGAAAAGAAAAATTTAGGGTTTGAAATTTCTAGGGTTTCAATGCAAAGAGAGAGGAAAACTGATTGATAAATCTCTCATACACGTGGGGGAACAATTACGACGCCAATCAATCAAATAAATCACATTAAAACCTTCCAAAAACTGAAATATACGAGTTTGAAACTGTTTCCAGATCGAGGGATCCTTAGGATCCATCACAATACCGACAGATCCCCCTGGAGCCGTCGCTATTTCCTCTGCTCAACCTCTCGGCATAATTTTGCCCATAACTTGATCGATACTCATCCGATTCACGATCCATAAAAAACATTGAAAAACTAATAGAATAATGATTTCAACCATACCAAATTATCTTAATTTAAAATACTAGACCCACCACAAAAATAGATTAATCATGTCTTTAAAGTTACAATTGTTATACACCGAATCCATATTGAAGTATTTGAAGAATAAATACAACGCAATCAATGAGATGCTGGAACTGTTGGAAAAAATGAATCTTGACTATCAAGATCCGTCGATTGAAGTATAGATCGATTAACAAAAAAAATTAATTAATTTTTTTTATGCAAACACTATAAGGCGGAATTAGGGTTTACCTTTAGAACTCATATTAGAATTCTGCCAAAGAAGAAGATCAGATATGATAGACAACGACGGATCGCTCGATCAAAATCCTCAGATCTTCTGTCGTATGTCATTCCTATGCTGTAGATCAGTGGCGGAGTGTGGTCTTCTTCTTGCTTCAAACAACAATTGCAAATCCCTTTGCTCTCTTTCTCTCATTTCCTCACTTTTTCTGGATCTAGAGATCCTAAAGGGTTTTTAGGTTTAGGGTTTTGATTTCGGTGGAAAAAAATATTCCTAAGAGAGAGAGAGAGAAGGAAAGCCATATTTATAGGCTATGGCAGGGACCTAAAAGAGAAATTAGTAATTGGCTCATATGAGCCTGGGTACCATAACTCAACCCTCAATTAAAAACTCAAAGGCCCATATGTTATAATTCAATCCACTAAAGAATTATGAATACACTCCAAATATACTAATCTAAAAATAATATCTCGAGCTCCTTATATTATATGCTTAACATCTCCCAACGTTAAAATTCCAATACTCGTTATGAAATAATTATTATTGACAATATTATTTCTGAACATCTTATTTTCCCTGATATCTTCCGCTTAACTTATTTGACATGTCAGATAGTTAAATCCACCGGCCGGGTTAGACTTGATCCTATAACGTTTCTGTATTTTTAGCATTATATATTTGTTTTAAATATATAATGGAAATTTTTTATTAAAATTTAATTATTTCATTTTTCAATTTTGATGGTGGGCCCAAATGGGTCCAATTTGATTTATAATTTTGATAATTATAAATTAATGTTAAAATATTTATTTTGTATTTTTCTAGAGATCTTTATAGTTTCAAGATACTTTGGTTGAAATTTGGTGAGATCCGGAGTTCAGAAAATTTGGTTTTTAGGATTTTGTGTCAAGTTATTGGGCCCAGGGATGTAGTTGCGAATCCAGAAAAACTTTTAATAGCCTTCGGGGGTCTGTCTGTTAATCAGATAGGGATCTGTTTGTAAATCGGATAGGGACCTTGTTTAAAACCCGAACAATGTAAGGGTTCGTTTTGTAATTTTGGTAAAACCCCCTTTAAATAGCACGTTTGGGTTAGAGTTTACATCCAATTTTCATGTGCCATTAAGGGGTGGTGATAACCTAATCCTAGACAAAGATGGTTGGTAGTGTAACCGGATTTAAGGTGAGATATCGTTCTCTATTGATTTTTTTTGTTAGTGTTTCAATTTATTTTTGATGAGGAGATAATTGTGTCAATCGATTGATTGGGGAAGAAGGTTGATGGATTAGGGTTAGGGTTGATTGATTTTAATTAAATGATTTTTTTATTATATATCATTGGATCTCGGATGAATTCTTATGATCAAACTAGATTTATTGGTTTTGGGGATTTAAATGTTATTTTTGGGTTGATTATATACTTGGCCGTTAAATCATGCTTTTGATTGTGATAAAATCGTTTCTGGAAAAAATATATTTCACAAACAGAAATAGATTTTGAAAAGATCTTTCCAACGAATCATGAATCGTCCAGTTCGGAGTTATAGGTAGAAAGTTATGAGTTTTGAAAGATTTCTGTGCAGTTTATTAGAATTCAAATATTTAGCTGATGACCAAGTTTGATGAATTTTAGAGATTAAAGAGATCTCAAATTGATGTTTAATGAGTATAACTTGATTCATGGGTTTTGATGATTTTATTGATTTTGGTGATTCAAATTGGATCTTAAATCGATAATTTGGTTTCATGTGATCTATGAATATTAATTGGATATTATCGTTGTTTGGATGTAAATTGATTGGATTGAGTTATTTCGATAATTGGAATTATAGCTGAGCCTTGTTGGATTTGTCTAAATCTTTATTCGATGATTGATTGATTATATGGGTCTTATGGAATAAATGGATATTGATTATCGGATCATTGTGAGTATATAAATATTTTAATATTTATTCGGAGTTGAGATTTTCGTTAGGCCTTTGAGGTGAGTTGCGAATTATAAGTCGATTAGGTATGGGCTTTCGGGATTATTCAGACTAGTGTTGTTGTAAGTTGGTTGTGAGTTGTTTGAGTCGTGATTGAATGATTTCTGATTTATTATTGCATAATTGTTATGTTAGGTTATCCACGTGTGAGTGTATATCGTGCATGCACGTGCATCGAGTTATATTGCATGGAGTGGAGGTGAGTGGGCTTAGTCTCATATGTAGTTTTCAAAACTATTTATATCGTATATTATATCCGCATCATTATTAGTTTACAAATACAACTACTATTTTGTGTATGGAGTACTTGAACATGCTGTCATAATTTTGATGCGCTATTTTACATATATAACTCAAATATTTGGAGACTATATTATTTTTATCGCATGTATATGTTTTGAAACGAATGGTTGATCATGCATGCATTGTATCGTATAGGTGGCTCGGTCTTGGTGGCCAACATCTAGGTGGGCGTATGTCTACGTGACTGCCGGTGTCGAGAAAATCCGCGTGTGTGGGGTTTCTTCGGAGGGTTCGGATCGGATGCGTGCCCTGGCGGGCTCGGTCGGATCGTCTTCTCGGAAGGGGTGAGGGTGTGGTTCCTGGTTGAGACGCCCGACAGCGGCTCAAGAGGATTCAAGGGGTTTTGTGATCGCCACCTGCTTTTCTAAAAACAGGAAAGGGTTTGGGTCGGATTTGATCGCCTACGTGGGGAGTTTGTGGGGTCTCCGCTCTGAAAAACAGGTAATCCTATTCTGCTCCCGGGCTTGACTAAAGGAGTCTTGGGACAAAGGGGTGCGGGTGGGGTGTAGGTATGGGGCGGCTAGTGGGTTTGAGCCGTCTGGATTGGGGCGGCTGGGTAGGGTTAGCCGTCCAGGGTCTGGGGGGATTTGGGCAGGACTTTGGTAGGAAACGGGTGGGGTCTTGGGCAGAGGCTTAAGCTAGGTTTAGCCTGGGTTTCTGGAGGGTGGGATGAGAGGGTATTTTATGTAGGGAATGGGTGTTTCTCTCACAAAAGGGGGGCTCTCTCTCTCTCTCTCTCTTGGGATTTCTAGTGGTGGAAGGGCTTGAACAAGTGGGGATGGTGGATTGGTGGTGTTTTGTGGATTTGTTGATGTTATATTTGGGCTTGGGACCCCTCTATTTATAGTAAAAGAGGGGCAGGGACATATCCCGAGGGTAATGGAGTGAGTTGGCTTCGATTGGACCTCTCATTAATGCTCTGGTTCTTCTGCCAGAGAACAGGTGAAGGGCGGCTAGTGCTAACTAGCCGCCCGGGATGGGGCGGCTACTTCCTGGTAGCCGCCCCTATCATGACCTGCCAAACGTCCCATCTCTGACAAGCGGTGGCTTGGGTCGGCTACTTGGTTTGATCCGGCCAAGAGAGGGCGGCTACAGGTCATGACCCGCCGCAATGATCAGCATTTAATATTGCTTTATGTCCCATCCAGGGAACTGGTCCAAAGTCGGCCAGGGGGCGGTTCACTAGCCGCCCAGTGAGGGGCGGCTAGTTAGGGATAGCCGCCCCTTTCCAGGGACTTTAGGTTTTTTAGGGTTTTGGTTTTGGTTTAGGTCTGGGTTAGGGTTCGGCTTAGGTTTAGGGTTTGAGCTAGGGTTTGGGTTTAGGTTAGGGTTTGGGCTAGGGTTTGGGGTTAGGTCAAGGTTGGGATTAGGGTTTAGGGCTAGGTCAAGGTTCTAGGGTTTCCGGTTTAGGTTTAGGTCAAGGCTGGGATTAGGGTTTAGGGCTAGGTCAAGGTTCTAGGGTTTCCGGTTTAGGTTTAGGTCACGGCTTGGTTTAGGGTTTCCGGTTTAGGTTTAGGTCAAGGCTGAGATTAGGGTTTCCGGTTTAGGTTTAGGTCAAGGCTGGGATTAGGGTTTAGGGCTAGGTCAAGGTTCTAGGGTTTCCGGTTTAGGTTTAGGTCACGGCTAGGTTTAGGGTTTCCGGTTTACCGAACCTTTGGTTCTCTTATTGGTGTCCACTTGTGGGAGATTTTCGTGTGTTACTTGAAGTATTTCTGTCTCTCTGGACGGTCAAAATTGGGGTATCTACAATTGTCCCTCATCGGACGTAGTCTTTGTGCGAAGCAGGAAAGACTTCGACCGATGATAAGGAAAGAGACCCCTATTTTGGCCGGCCCGACCTTCAAGAAGTTATGCCAACATGAACAGTACTTTTCGGGGAGTTGATTTAGGCTGTCAGAGGCTAGGTCTTGACTTAGAATTTTTATCCGAGAAGATGATCCAGGTGGAAGGCGGGGAAAAGTAAATGGTGAGTGATCCAACCCGCGGTCGGGGTTCTTAGCTATCGTGCACGGAGCAGCCCAGCGTCAGTTTCCTCGTGCCTACCGTTCCCGTGTTTGGAAAACTCAGCAAGGAGGGGATATCGCCGACAGAAAGCAAGTAAAAGTTTGATTTGGGTGAATTGGATCATCCGAGGGATAAGAACTCTGGAAAAGAACCAGAACTGAAGAAATTTGAATCTGAATGGTACTGGACGTGTTGCAAAACTTCGGGAGAGTCGTGTTTGATCAAGTAATGTCTGGAAATAAGCCAATACATGGCTGTTTGGTATGGAGAACCTTGAATTTTAGGGTTTAAAAAGATTTGGAAAGGGGTTTTTAAGTAAAAGAGAAAAACTGGGAGGGGCGGCTAGTTGTAACTAGCCGCCCGAGAGGGGGCGGCTACTCGCGGGTAGCCGCCCCTCGACTGGGTCCCTTATAACCGAAAAGACCCTCTTTCTCCCCATATGTTTTTAAAACGGTTTCTCTTCCCTCTTCTCTTCTTCCCTTCGGTTTCAAACTCGAAAACCCTGATTTCTTTGCCTTTCTTTCCTCCATTTCGACCTCAATCTTTCTCTTTGCCTTGATTTCGAAACCCTAGTTTGGGTTCTCCTTTTTCTTTTCCAAACCGAGGAGATGACGAGGTCGAAGGCGATTGCTTCGAGGGGGAAACGGCCGCGGGTGGCTCGTGGAGAGCGTAGCCCGAGCTCTTCATTATCGGAGAGCGATAGGCCGGAGGTCGAGGCCGTGGGGGAGGGTATGGGTACGACGGAGGTGCCGCCGGTGGATATTGGCGTGGGTGAGGTTGGGGATTTGCCTTCGGGGGCTGTCCCGGAGGTAGGGGGAGTGTGATAGGCTATATACGCAAGAGGAGGCGTGGGGATCGACCGGTGGTGGCCGAGGAGGTGGTTACGGGGGTTGGAGGATCGATTGAGGGTGCAACCGAGGGGGTAGGGGTCGAGGGAGTTAGCGAGGAGGTGAGGGCGTCATTGGATGCCCTCGTCGGGATGTTGGATAGGGAGGCCACAGAGGCCAGGGCTGAGGAGGAGGAGAGTAGGGCTATGGGGGCTTTTGCGGAGTTTATCTCCGGCGTGAGGAGGGTGGAAGGGATAGGAGAGGCTAGGGACGGGGCCGGGGAGGCCGAGGGTATGGGCACTGGGGCCGCTGAGGCCGGTGTGGGTGTTGGGGTTGAGGCCGAGGAGGCCGTGTTTGAGGAGGATGAGGAGGAGGATGGCGACGGGATGGACGATCCCGACGAGGCCGAGGTGGACGCCCTGGGTCCACACGGGCCGTGGTATGTTCCTAATCTCTTTAGTCTTTGCCTTTTATTTTGGTGTATATGCATGTCTTGGTGGTATGAACAGGTTGTATGTGTGTATTATATTCGTATATGTGTGTTATTTTTTAAAATAGGCATGCTTGTGTATAAGTTAATCACGGTGGGATGTGTAGGCATGCTGTCATGGGTTTGTTTTTATAGGGAGGGGGGCAATTTCTATATATATACATACATGTTTGTTATATGCATATAAAGGAGAAAGAAATGATATAGCTAATATGCTTGCATGCGATACTTTTCTATGTGTGTGTGGTTTCGTACGTGTTTGATCGTGGTAGGGCATGAGGGAGTGTATGCATGCATTTCATGGGTTCGAGTTCCATATGGCTGTATTGCTTAGATGTGTTTGATAGGCTTGATGTAAGAAAGTGTGTGAGTGGTGACCACGGTGGGATGTGTTTTGATATTTGTCTAGCATGCGTGATCATATGAGGAGTGTAGTTTCTCACTTTCATTCTTTTAGCATGTGGGAGTCTTGATTTCGCTAAGCATGGTTTAAAATGATTTCGTAGATTTGGACTTTTACCTCTCGCTCGCTTTTAAATTAACCCATGTTCCCTTCGCTTGTTTTGTAGAGGCCGAATCGTATCCGGGCTTTATGGCACGGGACGAAGAGATGGTACGACGCCTTGGGGCAGGAGGAGCGGAGTTTGGTGGATGGAGCGGGCTTCCGTTCCTTCTTTCTGATCGAGCCATTCCACGTCCACCGTCCATATGTGGAGGCCTTGGCGGAGAGATGGGATCCGGAGAGTTGCACGTTCATCCTCCCTACCGGTGCTGTCATGCCGACGCTCGAGGACGTCTATCGGATCACCGGCCTTCCGGTTCTGGGGGAGGCGGTGATCGCGGCCACCCTAGCTGACTACAGGGGGCTTTTCCGAGAGTTGATCGGAGAATGGGAGTTCGTGGAGCGGGAGCGGACGCTGAACCGGATCCCTTTGGGGCGGCTTTCGGGGCAGTACGGCCTCGGTTCCTTCACAGAGCGCCAGAAGGGCGAAGCTGCAGCTAGCTTCGAGAGGCGGCGGGCGATGATCGAGGCGAGAGAGGCGGCCATAGAGGGCACGGAGGGAGTTGAGAGCGTTCTTCCTCTACTTCTTTGGCCGGGTCCTTTTCTCGACGGCCTCTGATAAGGTCTCCTCTCATTCCCTTCTACTGATGCGGGACTTGGAGGGCATGGGGCGCTATGCTTGGGGAGCGGCGATGCTTGCCCATTTGTTTGCGGAGCTCTCGAAGAAAGTCAAGAGGGCTGGAGGAAAGAACCTTGGTGGCTTCGCGCCATTCCTTCAGGTATGTGTAAGTGATGAGTGTCTTCTTCTTGGTTTAGCTTTACTTTGGTCATGATAAATTCCCTCTTGTTTTGTTAGATCTTCGGGTACGAGCACTTCGCCATTGATCGCCCGACTTTGGCTCCGTTCGATCATGCCCTCCCTTGGGCCATGAGATGGGAACCCCGGGGATCTTCCCGCTTGCACCGCCTCGCCCAATTCTGAGAGGCCTTCCGCGTCTTGTCGGAGGAAGAGGTATGAGTTTTCTTTGAATTTCTTTGGCTTGTACTTGGTTTTCTTTTTGACTAAGCGCTCTTCCTATCTTTCGATGCTTTTTTTTTAGATGACGTGGAGACCTTACTCGGAGGAGGTTCCTGAGGCCCTGGCGCGAGATGTCTGGCTGATTTACTTCAATGAGGTCGTGTTCCATGCGATCAGCCGGGTCGTCCGCCAGCTTGGGTACCATCAGTGGGTGCCCGATCCTCTTCCGCGGTGCCCTTCGATTCCGGTGGCCGGGATTCCTCGGGACACGAATCTCCCGAGGAATTACGCGACGTACGTGGCGGGATGGATGGGTCGAGGCGTTTTGGTAGAGCGTCGTCCTGAGGTGACTTCGAGTGACGAATACCTAGCTTGGTATCGTCGGGAGTATGCGGATATCCTCGGGACGATGGAGGAGGAGATCCCGGACGCTTATGTAAGTTGAAAAATCTCTTTTATTCCTCGTTCTCCTTTGCTTTGAGCATCTTCTGAATGGTGTTTCTTTTTGTAGGTTGAGTTGAATGAGATGGAGAAGAGGCTCAAGACCGCCAATGAGCATCTCCAAGCGCGGGCCAGGCAGATAGAGGCGTTGCGGGCACAGAGAGGACGCTTGCAGGACCAGGTCCGGGTCCTCGAGGCTCAGGTGGATGCTCTGTCGAGAGCGAGGGCCGATGGCGCTTCTTCTTCTTCCGCCCCTCCTCCTTCCGTGGTTTCCGAGCAGGAGCTCGAACTGACGAGGGAATTGGATGTGGCCCGAAGCGAGTTGGCGGCCACAAGGATGGAGTTGGGCCAGGCGAGGGGCAAGGCTTCTCGGGCTGAGGAGGAGGTGGACCGGCTGAGGTCCATGATATCCTCAAGGGAGGAGGGGTTCATTACCCTAGGCCGTGAAAGGGACTCCCTCCAGATGAGGGTGTCGGAGTTGGAGGCTTCGGCGGGTGTTCCCGGAGGTTTGATGGGAGACCTGGTTCGTTCTCTCCAGGCGGCCGGGGATAGGGACAGAGAGGCACTCAGGGCGTCGGAAGCGAGGGCGCGGGAGTTGGAGGAGAGGTTGAGGGTTGCTGAGGATCGGGCCAGAGGGACAGAGAGTCGCCTCCGACAGAGATTGGAGAGGAGAGATAGGGACATGCAGCAAGTCCGTCTCTGGGAGGCCACCATGAGGGGGAAGTTGGTCGGAGGGGGCTCTATGACCAAGGCGGACCTTGATCTTCTTCCACTTGAGCCTGACCATTCTCTCTCGGCTTCCTTGGCTACCGGGGCCACCTTTAGCCGTGCCTCTCGTCCTTCGGCGTCTCGGAGTCGTGGGATATACGCGAGGGCCGCGTCTTCGGTTCGAGAGACTCCTGCTGCTCCTGATGTTCCAGAGGTTCAGTCTTCTCCTCATCCACCGCTCCCTTCTCAGCCAAGTCAGGACGTTCCTCCTACTCAGCCTCCAGCGGATGATGATACACCGAGGTATAGCTTTTGTGTCTTGGTTTTAAGTAGAAGAATAGTATATATGCGATGAATTCATGCTTTTCTTCTTTTGTTTTGGTTTTAGGTGATATTTCGGTGAGATATAGCTCAAGACTTTCGGATTTTGGAGCGCTTTGAAGGAAGATTCCCTTTTTTATGCCCTTTTTTAGAAAAACAGTCTATGCTTGTGGTTTTGGGTGGGACAATTTAATCATTCTCCTTTATATGCACGTGTTAGAGTAGTTTAGCATGGATGGTTCATGGATATGTACGTTTGTGTAGATGAATCTTGGTTTCATAGGTTTGATTCATGGATGGACATATGATTTTGAGATATGGTTGTTTTTCGAAGTGTATTTATATTGGTTTTATGAATGTATATGCGTATGAAATGTGTGTATGCAATTTTTGGAATGAAATGTTCTTAACAGGTATTTGGAGATACGAAGATTTGATTAAAATAGGACTGACAGCACTGGAATAGGTGCAGGCAGGGGGCGGCTAGTGTGAACTAGCCGCCCAGTGAGGGGCGGCTAGTTGGGTTTAGCCGCTCCCTGCCTGGGGCTTCCTTACCTGGAACAGAGGGCAGGGGCGGCTAGTACAAACTAGCCGCCCAGTGAGGGGCGGCTAGTCGGGCTTAGCCGCCCCCTGCCTGGGGTAGTTTGGTCCTGCTGCTCCTGTCTGCTGCTGCTGCTGAAAGTCTTTGCGGCCGTTTTATTTTTCAATACCTATAAAAACATTCTTTCCATGGACCAAGTGTTAAATCTGTCCAGATTGCGCCCCTGCACTGACTTTCGAGCCCTTCTTGCTTGAATCGTCAAGGGCTACAATCCATCTTAAGGCGGAAGGCGGAATGGAAATATAAATACGAGAAAGTAAAGTGCGGGAGACCAGGCTTTAGTGCGCAAGGAAGGGATTCCAAGTGCGTGAGTGAAGAAGAACTTATGTGTAGGAGTTGGGAACAATTTCTTCTCACGCATGTGCGGAAGGGCATGAGGTGAGTGGGGACAATTTTCATATGAGAGGGGATAATTTTGAATTTTGCGGGGACAACTCTCATATGAGTGGGGATAATTTTAAATTCGGGGGGGGGGGGGGTTAACTTTAATGTTTCAAGAAAATCAGATGCCAAGGTGTTTTGAGCAGGAAAATGCGAGCTTATGCGTAAGTATAAGTGGCATAAGGAGGCATTTTAGTTCTTCAATGACTTTTTAGGTGAGAGGGCAATGTTCTTGATTTTCATAAGTAAAAGACGCCATCAAGTCCCTGTGGAGGAGCCCTTGTGGTCACTCATGTCCAAACCAGGATTGTATTTAAGAGGTATAAGCCTTAGGCGTCGATTTTCCTAGGTTCATGGTTTTCAAATGCTTAATCGTATTATTCTAAACATGCTGAAAAATCCATGAGTGTACCAAGAGTCAAGTCAAACAAGCTTCCTTTGGATAGGCAAGTTTCTAAATGAACTCGCGTGAGTGTGTGTGTAGGTGTAAACCTGGACGTGATCTACCCTTGGTCAAAATTTCGCTTTTCCCGGTGCACATAGCTCAATTTTGAACCCCCATTGCAAAAAAAAAAAAAAGGGGAGAGGGTGAAAGAGGTAAGAGTAATATCTTCCTTTCGGGCAATATTTTAGAATTGTCCCAGTCTAGCACATGTCTTACTTCCTAGGTCCCTCTGGCTTTCTTCTTTTTACCACTTCTTTATTTTTGGGTGGAAAGGTACAGTCCGTTGTTTGGATCTGTACTGGTATAGCCGTTGTTTAGCGTATACCGTGCGTAAAGGCGTGAAAGCCTGCTAAATAGAGAGTTTAACCCGTTCACTTGGGTGTTCGGCCTCTCCTTGCCTGATTTTCTCTTTTTTTTTGTTTTTTTTTGTTTTGTTTTGATTTGAGGGGGGGGGCTCTTCTGTTTTTCACCCCGATTCTTTTCATGCTTCCCCTCTAGAAGTGTTTATATAGTGCCAGAGCCAGTTTTTGGGACAGATGCTAGGTCCGGGTAATTCCTCATTTTGACCTAGGGTTAATACGAGCGGGGCAGAAATAAGGGACATTTTGCTTTGGGGAGTTTTTAAATTGTCCCAGTCTACGGGGTAGGCGATTTTTCTTCTATCAAGCAAATCTAGTCCAGTTATACGTGTGTGAAGGGAATGACATGATTTGGCGGAAACGTGTTCAAATAGATACGAGTTTATCTTTGAGAGTCTTACAATTCTATCATCAAGTACTAAACGCTGGAAATCGCAGGAAGGAAGAATAATAGTTTTTAAGTATTGAAAGTTTTTTTTTACGCATGGAATTTCTTTAGATAAAGTGCATTCCACGAACCTGGAACCTCGACTCCTTCGGCATCTACCAGGCGGTAGGCATTCCCGGAATAGGCATGGGTGATCACATAGGGTCCCTCCCATGTGGGTTGCAGCTTTCCTCTCGGGTGAGGCTGTCTTGATGGCATGATTTGCTTAAGTACTAATTCCCCGATTTCGAATTTTCTTTTTATCACCTTCTTTTCAAATGCCCTTGCCACCCTTTTTTGGTAGGCCTGGGCATGGTCTGCCGCTCTTAATCTCTTCTCGTCCAGTAGTTCGAGGCGTAGTAGGACAAATGTATACTTATGTTTTTGAAAAGGGGCCTGTGTTGGCGAAAAGATATGTTTTTGGAAAGAAAAGAGTGGAGATAAAGTTTGGAAAACAGTTTTGTTTTTTAAAGAAAGTATGGAAAGACAGTTTTGTAAAACGTTTTTTGGCGGAAGTACGGCTTTGTAAAAATATTTTGTTTTGAAGAAAGGTGTGGAAGCGCAGATTTGGAAAACATTTTCGTCGTGAGGAAAAGTGTGAAAATGTAGTTTGTAAATATTTTCGTTGTTTTTGGAAATGATGTAAAGACAGTTAGAAAATATTTTTTTGTTTTGAAGAAAGACGTGGGGGTAAAGCTGGAAACAAGTATGTCCAAGGTTGAGAAATGAAAGCTGATTAGCATGTATATTTTTTTGGATTTTTGTTTCTTTTGGAAGCAGGTAAACAAATATGTATAGGAGTTGAAAGCGAAAGCTAGTAAACAAATATTTTGATCTTTTGATTTTTTTGGAAAAGCTGTAAATAAATATGTACAGGGTGTGAAAGTGAAAGCTAGTAAACAAATATTTTGATCTTTTTGATTTTTAGAAAAAGCTGTAAACAAATATGTACAGGGTGTGAAAGTGAAAGCTAGTAAACAAATATTTTGATCTTTTTTTATTTTTAGAAAACGCTGTAAACAAATATGTACAGGGTGTGAAAGTGAAAGCTAGTAAACAAATATTTTGATCTTTTTGATTTTTAGAAAAAGCTGTAAACAAATATGTACAGGGTGTGAAAGTGAAAGCTAGTAAACAAATATTTTGATCTTTTTGATTTTTAGAAAAAGCTGTAAACAAATATGTACAGGGTGTGAAAAGTTACCCGGGAGGATCGGTACCTGGTTCTTGAATTTGTATTGCCTCCTCGGGTTGGCTTCTTTTTGATGGCCGGCTGATGTCTGGTGGGGGTCCCCTGTTCAAAGGCCTCCCTTGATGGAGTAGTTCTTCGTCTGTGGCGCCTGGTTGCCAACATGCGAGCACCTCTAGCCGGATGCGCATGGCACAGACGCTCCAATTTCGGGCCTGAGTATTATTAGAGCGCGCCTCTCCCCATATGGATATTACTTTCCCGCGGTACGGGAAGCGAAGACATTGGTGTCGGGTGGATGAGACGGCTTCGATGCTGTTGAGCCATGTCCTCCCAACAATCAGAGGGTGGGGCGATTGAATGTTCATCACCATGCAGTTAACGATGGTGGAGACTGGGCCGATCTTCAGTGGGAGCGTGACTAGTCCGCAGGCGTTCTTGCGTGTGCTGTCGAAGGCATAAATGTATTCGTCTGAGGGCTCCAATCTGGGAACCCGGCCTTCTAGCTTTTGGTAGGCGGAATATGTAAGGACGTTAGTTTCTGCTCCCGTGTCAATGAGAATGTGACGGAATTCCCTTCCCCCGAGTATGGCGGTGATTGAGAGGGGTGCGGAACGTGCTCTGGCTTTTGCGACTTCATGGGGGAGGAAGGTGATCGAGTTGGGCTCCGCAAGATTGCTTGGTGGACGTTGGGTCCTGGCCGCTTCTTCTGAGGGAGAGTTGTTGTCATAAGGGGACCCAGGTGGGCTACCGCCTTCATTCTCATTCCTCGGTCGGAGGGCTAAGGTGAACATATTGTGTATGGCCCAATTGTTCTCGTTCTCATATTGGAGGCGTGCTTCTCCCCAAATTGTCAGTACATGATTCGAGAAGGGCAGTCGAAGGCATTGGTGCTGCGGGGAACAGATAGCTTGGATGCTGTCTAACCACGGTCGCCCCAGCATCAATGGGTACCTTGTGTCGATGTCGGCCACGAAGCAGGTTACTTCGCAGATGAGAGGTCCGACGGATAGCTCGAATGTTCCGGGGCCACGGAGAGTCTTCCCAGTATGGTTGAAAGCTTGGATAGTATGGTGGGCCGGTTGGACGGGAGGACGGCCTAGTCTGGGTATCTTCTGGTAAGTGGAGCATGTCATTATGTTCATGCCCGATCCTGGGTCTATAAAGATGTTGTTCAGCCACAACATCTGAAGTCGTCCGCGGATGTGCAGGGGGTAGACTCGCAGTCGGGGATCTGGGAGGTCTTGGTCAGTGAACGAAATGGTCATTGGGCGGCGGGGGCCATTGACAGTGTCGGTACTCTTGGAGGACCCGTTATCGTCTGGATGCAGATCATCCGACGTACATTCCCCTCCTTCGGGTCCTTCGCTAGCTCCTTCGGGGATCTCCTCGAATGGCTCTTCTTCTTCGTCTTCTCCCGGATTTTCTAGTCCGCTTTCGTCGGACTCGAGGTTGATGACTGCGGGGAGGGCGAGGAGTGCGTCTTCTTCTTCGCCATAGAGTATGGCGAGGTCATGGTCGTCGAGGTTCAGCTGGAAGGGCTCGTTCTGCTCTTCCTCCTCGGACTCTTCGGATAGGCTGCCATCAGTAGCATCTTCCGAGCTGCTTGGTTCTGGCGATGGTTGTCTCCCTCTCCTGATCATGTTGACCGCGTGGGCTCTAGATGTGGAGGCTTGGGTGTGTCCTGGTAAGGGGTCAGTCAATATGCCAAGTGGCTTGGGTGCTTGGGGATTTCCCTGGCTCAGATGGCCTTTGATCATGGCCCAGTCAAGGTGCCTGTCATCATTAAGATCATAAACGAAGTCCCGAAAAACAATGCATTGTTCTACGGTATGGCCATATTGTTGATGATATTGACAGTAACGTGCCGTGCTGGCCCCGGGTAGTGAAGGCCTGGCGTCGGGGAGGGAGATACTATTTGTGTCCAACATCACACTAAAGATCCTAGTTAAAGTTTCTGGGAGGGGAGGGTAAGAGTCCCTCTTTCCCATTCGTCTTTGGTCGTAGGATGCGGGAGGTCTAACCTCGTTATAAGAGCTTTGTATGGGTTGCCTAGGGGTTGGATTTTGTGCTCTTGGGGGAGCAGAGTAAAAGGGGGCCCGAGTTTGAGTTTGGCTCTGGATTATAGGGCTTTGGAGTGGGAAATTTTGGACTGTGGGGTTTTGTCATATTGGCACGGGGACGGGTACTGATCGAGGGGTAAAATGTTGATTTGCTTGCCGAGGCGGTGCATATCCGGATGATCCGGGCGTGTACTGTCTCGGAGCTGTTCCTCGGTCAGGAACTCGTGCTCCGTTTGGGTAGAGTGCCGATACTTGGTTAATGATCCCCTCTACCGTGGGGGTTTGCGCCTTACGAGGCGGTTGTCCAACCCTATGGCTGATAGGTGGGGACTGGGTTTGTACTGCTGGGGCTGCACAACGGGAAATCCTGTTGTGGCGGTCAATCAGAAGTTGATACGTAGTGCAGTCTCCGTACGAAAGGCTCGTACGGAGCTCTGGACTCAGGCTCTGTAACATCATGTCAATTTCTTGACATTCTGTGAGTTGCAGGCCGGTTCGGTGGACAAGGGTGCGTCACCGAGACACGTATTGTTCGAATTCCTCCCTAGGCCTCATTCTCTCTACGGTTAAATCTGAAATAGAGGGGGTCCTAATCCTCTGGTAACCGTAGCGGCCCAAGAATTTCTCGCTTACAGCCGAGAAATTCGACAAGTGATCTACAGGGAGGGTGGAGAACCATTGTAGTGCTTCTCCTTCCAATGATTTCTGGAAGAGGAAGACTAGTAGAGGTTGATTATCTAGGAACGGGCGTGCGTCTAGATAAAAGGCAGTTAAATGAATGTCTGGGTCTCCACGACCGTTGTACCGGCGGAATTTGGGGACTTTGAATCCCTCCGGTAGGTGGACTGACGGGATTTGTCTCAGGTTATGTAGAGACATGTGTTTGGGGGCCGAGGGACCAGTCTCGGAGAGAATTCTCCGGATGGTATCGTCCAGTGTTTCTCCCCGGGGAGGGCTGCCTAGCGGTCCCGGGTTTGGGGTGGTCTGGTAGGGGCCAGGGGTGGAAACAACTGGGAATTTTGGATTCGCGGGGGAAAGGGGGGTGAACGAAAAGACACTCGGGTTGACCGAGTGACTGGGTGTGGATGGGGCTTTGGGAGTGGAGTTAGGGGTTTCGACTGGGGTTTCCTGTCTCGAGGTCTTGGCATGACGGTAGTCAACGAGGTCATGAAACATGTCCTCTACCGTTTGATACCCTAGACTAGCCATCCTTTCCTCTAGATGGGTCAGGAACTGTGTGGCCTGACCCTCTTGGTGATTTTTTTCCTCTAATATCTCCTCTTCTATGTGGGATTCCATGACGTAGAGTGGGGGGATGAATGCAGATTGAAAGCAGTAAATAAAGCAGTAAAGGATTGCGCAACTGTGTGCGACTTACGAAAGCAGTAAAGGATTGCGCAGCTGTGTGCGACTTACGAAAGCAGTAAAGGATTGCGCAGCTGTGTGCGACTTACGAAAGCAGTAAAGGATGTTATAATGCACAGTAGAAGAGGATTTAATTCAAGGAGTGAGAAACTCTAACCTTCCTAGAGGGTTGATAGCATTTTAGTCAAGCTTGTAAAAGGGGGCAGAAGGGGATTACCTTTTGTTGTTTTTCACGAGGGAGGTCCCACCGTGATCGCCAGAATTTGTCGGTGTCGAGAAAATCCGCGTGTGTGGGGTTTCTTCGGAGGGTTCGGATCGGATGCGTGCCCTGGCGGGCTCGGTCGGATCGTCTTCTCGGAAGGGGTGAGGGTGTGGTTCCTGGTTGAGACGCCCGACAGCGGCTCAAGAGGATTCAAGGGGTTTTGTGATCGCCACCTGCTTTTCTAAAAACAGGAAAGGGTTTGGGTCGGATTTGATCGCCTACATGGGGAGTTTGTGGGGTCTCCGCTCTGAGACACGGATATACCGTACACAGAGGTGAAAAACAGGTAATCCTATTCTGCTCCGGGCTTGACTAAAGGAGTTTTGGGACAAAGGGGTGTGGGTGGGGTGTAGGTATGGGGCGGCTAGTGGGTTTGAGCCGTCTGGATTGGGGCGGCTGGGTAGGGTTAGCCGTCCAGGGTCTGAGGGGATTTGGGCAGGACTTTGGTAGGAAACGGGTGGGGTCTTGGGCAGAGGCTTAAGCTAGGTTTAGCCTGGGTTTCTGGAGGGTGGGATGAGAGGGTATTTTATGTAGGGAATGGGTGTTTCTCTCACAAAAGGGGGGCTCTCTCTCTCTCTCTCTTGGGATTTCTAGTGGTGGAAGGGCTTGAACAAGTGGGGATGGTGGATTGGTGGTGTTTTGTGGATTTGTTGATGTTATATTTGGGCTTGGGACCCCTCTATTTATAGTAAAAGAGGGGCAGGGAAATATCCCGAGGGTAATGGAGTGGGTTGGCTTCGATTGGACCTCTCATTAATGCTCTGGTTCTTCTGCCAGAGAACAGGTGAAGGGCGGCTAGTGCTAACTAGCCGCCCGGGATGGGGCGGCTACTTCCTGGTAGCCGCCCCTATCATGACCTGCCAAACGTCCCATCTCTGACAAGCGGTGGCTTGGGTCGGCTACTTGGTTTGATCCGGCCAAGAGAGGGCGGCTACAGGTCATGACCCGCCGCAATGATCAGCATTTAATATTGCTTTATGTCCCATCCAGGGAACTGGTCCAAAGTCGGCCAGGGGGCGGTTAGGGGGGGCGGCTAGTGTGAACTAGCCGCCCAGTGAGGGGCGGCTAGTTAGGGATAGCCGCCCCTTTCCAGGGACTTTAGGTTTTTTAGGGTTTTGGTTTTGGTTTAGGTCTGGGTTAGGGTTCGGCTTAGGTTTAGGGTTTGAGCTAGGGTTTGGGTTTAGGTTAGGGTTTGGGCTAGGGTTTGGGGTTAGGTCAAGGTTGGGATTAGGGTTTAGGGCTAGGTCAAGGTTCTAGGGTTTCCGGTTTAGGTTTAGGTCAAGGCTGGGATTAGGGTTTAGGGCTAGGTCAAGGTTCTAGGGTTTCCGGTTTAGGTTTAGGTCACGGCTTGGTTTAGGGTTTCCGGTTTAGGTTTAGGTCAAGGCTGAGATTAGGGTTTCCGGTTTAGGTTTAGGTCAAGGCTGGGATTAGGGTTTAGGGCTAGGTCAAGGTTCTAGGGTTTCCGGTTTAGGTTTAGGTCACGGCTAGGTTTAGGGTTTCCGGTTTACCGAACATTTGGTTCTCTTATTGGTGTCCACTTGTGGGAGATTTTCGTGTGTTACTTGAAGTATTTCTGTCTCTCTGGACGGTCAAAATTGGGGTATCTACAGTGACCACGTCCGAGAACGTAGGATCCAAGTCTTTGTGGCTATGTCTACATGGTCATACCTGTGAAAGGCCCTACGAGCTAGGTGCTGCGAAGACGGACATGCGTGTTCGTGGTGTTGCATGCATCATGTTGGATAGGACTGTGTGTGTGTATATATATATTATTGCATGTCTTGGTGGCTTTTTGTATATTTTCTCTCTTGATATATTACATGTCTGTGTGAACATTATATGACTATTATATTTTGAATATAAATGTACTAACGGGATAATGATGATCCATTCACTGAGCGTGTGGCTGCTCTCACCTCTCCTTATTCCCCTTTTCAAATTAAAGACTTAGAGTGGTGGATTTCATGTAGCTGCGAACAAGATCGTGGGTGCGAGACATTAGATTTGCTTGGTCGAAGGACACTATAAATTTTATTTGGCATGTAGTTGGCCCATCTTCCTAGTAACCATGTTTATGTCAAGTTGTATAAGTTATATCCAGATCAAAATAGGAGTATTGTGAAATCTTTGTTGTTTTATTATTCTAAAGAATGAAGTTTATTTTAATATTATTTTATTATAAATCTAGATAAAAAAAATAGAAATATGAGATTTGAGGAAATTAAGTTAACGCAACCGAATTTCACACTTCAAAATGAAGTCGTGGATTCAGGGGCGTTACAGATCCAAACTTAAAGTGTCCTCAAGAGAGTATCATCAATCTCCTATAGGAGATATGGATTCCATCAATAGCAAATATCCATCATACAAGTATCATTGTCACCCAATTCACTGAGAATCAAAATGACAAATAACAAATGCATATGATTAAGAACCACTTCAAGATTAAGAGCATAAGCAATCATAATAAACATAGGGTGTAAATCATTTTATATAGTCATTACAAAAAAATGATTACCTCAACTTGGTCCGTTCAATACACACAAAGCGTACTAGCACAATCACTCGAAACCTATGAACCGGTCTCTCATAGTCAAGATAGACTACATAAGATAAATTGCACTACAGCCTTTATCCAATGGATTATCCAAGTCCATCTAATATTGTGAACCTCAACTTATAATTCATAGGGAACCGACCTAACCATAGATTAAGATGGTGGGTGGTGTAACCGGATCTAAGGTGAGAAATCATTCTTTGTTGTTTAGGGTTTCAATTTATTTTTGGTTAGGAGATGATTGTGTCAATTTGATTGTTTGGGGAAGAAGTTTGATGGATTAAGGTTAGGGTTTGATCAATTTTAATTCATTCATTGTTTGATTAGATTTCAATGGATCTCAAATTATTTCTTAAGATCAAAATAGATTTATTGGTTTTGGGGACTTCAGGGTTCTTTTCGAATTGATTATATACCTAGGATGTTAAATCATGTTTTGGACGTTGAAGGGATTAGTTGTGGGAAAAATGTATTTCACAAACAAAAATATGTTTTGAAAAGATCTTTCCAACGAACATGAATCGTCCCATTCGGAGTTACGAGTAGAAAGTTATTAATTTTTAAATATTTCTGTGTAAAATTCAATATTTAGCTTCATAATTAAGTTTGATGAATTTTAGATATTAAAGAGATCCCAAATGGATGTTTAATGTGAATAATTTGATTTGTGGGTTTTGATGATTTTATTGATCTTGATGACTCAAATTGGATCTTAAATCAATAATTTGATTCAGTGGGATCAATTAATATTAATTGGACATTATTATTATTTGGATGTAAATTGATTGGATTGAGTTATTTCGATCATTGGAATTATAGTTAAGCCTTATTAGATTTGTCTAAATATTTATTCGAGTATTGATCGATTATATGGGTCTTATGGAATAAATGGATATTGATTATCGAATCATTTTGAGTATACGAATATTTTAATATTTATTTAGAGTTTGGATTTTTATTAGGTCTTTGAAGTGAGTTGCGGATTGTAGGTCTATTAGGTATGGGCTTTTGGAATTATTAGGCCTATTGTTGTAAGTTGGTTGTTAGTTGTTTTGGTCATGATTGAATGATTTCTGATTTATTATTGCATAACTCTTATTCTAGGTTATCCACGTGCGAGTGTGTATCGTTCATGCACGTGCATTAGTTTGTATTGCGTGACTAGAGGTGAATGGGTCTAGTCTCATATGTATTTTTCAAAACTATTTATATCGTATATTATATCCGCATCATTATAAGTTTACAAATACAACTGCTATATTGTGTATGGAGTACTTGAACATGTTGTGATGATTTTGATGCATTATTTTACATATATAACTCATATATTTGGAGACTATATTATTTTTATCACATGCATATGTTTTGGAATGAATGGTTGATCATGCATGCATTGCATCATCTAGATGACTCGATTTTAGTGGCCAACGTTTAGGTGAGCGTATGTCTACGTGGCCAGGTACGAGAATGTAAGACCCAAGTCTTTATGGCTATGTCTACATGGCTATGCCTGCGAAAGGCCCTGCGAGCTAGGTGTTGCGAAGACGGACATGCGTGTTCGTGGTGTTGCATGCATCATGTTGGATAGGATTGTGTGTATGTGTGTATTACTGCATGTCTTGGTGGCCTTTTGTATATTTTCTCTCTTGATATATTACATATCTGTGTGAACATTATATGACTATTATATTTTGATTATAAACGTACTAATGGGATAATGATGGTCCATTCACTGAGTGTGTGGTTCTTCACCCCTCCTTATTTCCCCTTTTCATATTAAAGACTTAGAGTGGTGGATCTCATGTAGCTGTGGACGAGATCATGTTTTATAGAAGGCTAGACTTTATATTCCCAATAGGCCTTTCATATATATCAAACAACGGGCATCTCTTATTCTCAAAAGAAAACTTGAAAATTCATTAATCTAGGCCTTCGAGTCAAGGAATGGATAATCAGTATATCCGATGACAGGATCGGGAGTATAGAATGTCTTTCGGTCATACTTGTTAAGCGGTGCATCGCTCTCAAATCTCCTAGGCAGGTCAGGGTTAGCCAAAAACAATCGCCCAAAGCAACCAAGTCCGTGTAACCTTCCTGGACCACCTTGTTCCCTTCCTCCTGTTGTACCCCCCGGCGGCAATGAATATCCCCCCAAATGCCTCCCTCATCGGACGCAAGTTATGTTGAGTGTTCATCCTCCCTTCGACCACCACCATCCTTGGTTCGACCACGTGCAAGTGCATTAAGTTATACTTACTAAGTGTACGTGCCATGTACATGCCGAGGTCATTAGGGTTCGAGTCATAGCACTCCATTAAGTTTGAGAAGGGTGACAATCTCATCCCGACTCGCTCATGTCCGACCTCATCGATCATCGCCTCAACCACCTCTCGAGCAAACCTGCATCGGTTCTCAATGCTCCCTCCGTATTCATCTGTTCGGTCGTTCACACTGTCCTTCATAAATTGCTCGATCAAGTACCCGTGTGCGCCATGGATCTCGACACCATCGAAACCTATTACATGATTAGGTGTTACGAGTGCTTAAGTTTATTCTAAGGCCTCATTTGGAACCCATTGTCAAGAGCTGATACAAATGTATATCATTCAAAATCCATGACATTAATTTTTCTCTAATTTAATTGATTTTATGCATAAATTTTTTTAAAAAGTCATAATTGTCCAAAATCATTATTGGGAACATTTTTTTGAAAAATGATGTTGCATTTTGGTAGTGTTTGGTTGCTAGTTTTTATTGCTTTGGCGTTGCACCCGTTTTGGGTAAAATTTGCCAAGACTATAAATGGGGCTAAATAAATTTTTTTGTTATTTGAATAAGTACAAATTCATGTAAAATATATTTTTCCTGAGATTAAAAAACATAGATAAATCAAGATTAGGTATGACAAAATTTATTTAGTACTTGGAAAATTTTATATGAATTTGCCAAGTACTAAATGAAATATTTTTATTTAGTAAAAATAAATGCCATTAAAACCTAAGAATTGAATAATATTTTTCAATAAAATATTAAAAATAAAACCAAATTTTTTTAATTTAAATGCCTTTATTCTCTTGCATCTACACAGTCTAATTTACTAAGGATTTATTAAGTACTTACAAATAAAGTCTCTTCGAAATAGATATCCCCAAAACAATATTTTAAAATTAAAAATGATTTTTAAGACAATAATAATTGTTTGAAAAGTAGTCAGTCTACAAATCCAAATTCATTTCCAAACAATTGAATTTTAAACATTAAAATCGAAGGAGAGCTCACCAGCTTCCATGGCATTTCGAGCTGCAATTCGAAAGTCATTGACGATCCTGGGGATCTCCTCTATCCCTAAGCGATGGGGCGGGGAGAATTTGGCCTCCTCTCCGCTGACTAGGAGTTGCGACGTCAAAGGCTTGTTGGAGGGGCTTATCGGATCTTGACCATTGGGTTGGAAACCTACATAACAAAAAAATGTATATATATAAGGTAAAGTTTCCATATATTCACATTAAAATCACCATCTTTTAAGAAAAAATTGAGACACAATTCTGTGGGCAATTCACACATATTTTAATATTTTAGAAATAGTAATCTCATCTAATTAGATATATATTTTTAAGAAAACATTAAAGATTATTAAAGAGGTATATATATCTCGTCCATGGAGAAATATATATACTGCTAGATATGAAAGTCCATGGCCTACTTGGAAAACTGTCCACGTAGACTACATGTAACAACGCTATTTTTTTAATTCATAAATGTAAACATGACTTACTTGTATTAGATACCCTCCCCACATGCCAAAGTTGACAAAAAAAGACAGCTCCCTTGTCATGAACAGCCTTAACAATGGGTTTCCACGCTTCTACATGCTCTTTTGTCCAAATGCCGGGCGTGTCCATATAACTTTATATAGAATAAAATTATATGAGTATAGGATATATTTATATGCTTTTATTTTTTTGAATGTGTAATGAAAACATAAATCTTGATAAAATGTAGAATTGTATGTATCATCATGTAAAAAAAATATATGTTTCATTTAACAATGTCTGAGATAATCTTACCCTTGAGCGGTATCGGAAACTCCGGTGGCCTCAGTGATCAAGAGGCCACCATTGGTGGCCCTCTGGGAATAGTATATAATGGCATGAGGTTGCGGGACATTGCCATAGGATCTCTGTCTGGTCAATGGGGCTAACACCATTCTGGACAAGAATTGAAGAAGATTGAAAATGAGTCATAAATGTGCTGTTTGGCTTTTTGCCCAATGTTATAAACTATGGTCTTATCTGGAGTGTGTGCTTTTCGACCACCATCGTTGGCAGTTGGCAGTCTTCTTCATGACTTATGAATTGGTTCCTTGATGTATGAAAACAATGTCAATGTTCCAAATGTTCGAACATGTATCCATCGGTCAACTCTAACTATCATCCTCCATTTTTTTTCTTCTATTATTACTATTATTTTTAATATTATATCAAAATTTATTAATAAATATTATTAATATTATTTCATTTTTATCAAAATGAATAAAATATTAAATGGTTGAGGAGTTATTTTTAAATTAGTTATTTTTTAATTAAATAAAATAACATATCTTGAATAATCAAATATATGGGGATCAATTTAACCCTCGCCAAAGGAAAAATCATTTAATATGAGTCTCATTTTAAAGGTTTGGACAAGACATTTTCAATGATATGATTTTTTTACTTAAAAATGGATTAGCGGATTTTAATATACACAACATTGAAGTAATTAGTTTATAAAATGAAAAAGGGCATAAAAGAACTTTTATATGTGTTGGGAGGATATTTAGGTATTTACAAAGTTAAAAAATGTCTTGGAACTTGGAAATAGCCCCTAAATTTGGAGGCCAAAATCCGAATCTCCAAAATTGTAGGTCCATTTGAGAGGTGATTGGAGAAAAACACCCTATACTTCGGATGGTGGTTGGAGATGCTTTAAATGAAGTTTATCAACTTCTTTTTACAATTTAAAAAATTAGAGTGTTGATGGGGACAACAGTTTTGCAGCCTATCTACAGTCTAGAATAACTTCTTTATATGCACATGTACTATGATAACACAGTGTATACTCCACTATCGTAATGTATAAACATTAATTTTTTAATTTTTTAAAGAAAAAAGGACAATAATGTATCTTAGTATATATTATTTTATTACAATATACATTACGATGAATGAGAGTATTTATTTTTTTAAAAATAAAATGAGAGATGCAAGTGACACCATTTTTCAATAAATTAGTACAAGTTTTTGTCATCAACACCCCAACTGCTATCTCGTCATTCTAAACTAATCTCAATTTTATAGAGTTTCATGAAAGCTAATAATAAAAAAATGGATTTCTAATTTTAAGTGCATGTAAACGTGTCTATTTAGGGATCGATCCTCCTCTCTTCTTCCCTAACTTTAACCGTTTATTTCATTTTTAGTCCCTCCATCAAATGTTAGCCCATATACCATTAGTTTGTGAATGTGATATTTATATTTAAGTCCTTATAAACTATGTTATTTAATTATATGTCTCTCTCTTCTTCATATTTCATTTTAAGTTCCCAAATTCAAATGTCTTTTTCCTACTAGTCCCTGAAAAAAATGTCCGTATAATTTTACAAGCATAAATTGTGAAATATTAAATTAGATATTTTGAGTATTTTTAGAATTTTCAAATTTAAAAATTTAGATTCCATGAAAATCTAAAATAACAGTAGCTTAAATGTTAAATAAATAAATAAATATATAACATAAATATGATAGATTCCCACAAAATCTCTAATCTATAAATAAATAAAAGTTTAGAACCATGAAAAATAAATTTTTCATTCACTATATGCAATTTTTTTAATGGCATCTAAACTTTTAAATTTAAAATTCTAAACACATTCAAAATATGGAATTTGATATTTCATATTTTTCAAATAAGAAAAAACTATTTGAATCAAAATTCAATAATGAAAAAATCATTTTTAATATGTTTATGATATCAATCCCAATTAGATAGCTAAGACTAAATTAAGTATGTTTCTCTAATGTTTTGCAATTTACTATCTTTACATGAAATTCATAATAATGCACTTATAGATAATGTTTTCAGAAATTACATTTTGTGTTATGAAAGTTACAGAAAA
Source organism: Acorus calamus (assembly GCA_030737845.1). Taxonomy (NCBI): domain Eukaryota; kingdom Viridiplantae; phylum Streptophyta; class Magnoliopsida; order Acorales; family Acoraceae; genus Acorus; species Acorus calamus. The sequence continues at coordinate 16,077,418 of CM060870.1, forward strand.
CATATATGCACTTACAGGGGGAAATAGTGATTTTATGGGGCTAGAAGAATTAAAGGGAGGAGGTTAAAAATTTTTTTGGGTGTTTACTACAGGGGTACAGAATTTTTTTTTGGAAAGGTGAGGAAATTAAAATAGTAAAGGGTTGGCTGTAGGGGTATTTGGACAATTAACCCAAAACAAATAATGGAAAAAATCCGTGTAGCTCCCTGGAAATTCATGAAAATCAGAAAAAGTCTCAGGTCTCTATCTTATTAAACAATATTTATTTTAGTTTATCGAAACCGAAACTAACCAGATGTATGATTAACACTTACCATGCATGGTATATTACTATTATACCCTTTAAAAATTAATATCTTTTTTTGAAAAAAAATGATATAATTCCCTCAAAACTTATGAAAATCGAAAAAAGTTCACAGAAAATTATAAATCATCTTAACTCCTTGAAATCTTCTTAAAATAAAAAAAGTCCATGTGATTATCTAAAAATATATATTGATTTATTTAAATTTTACTAAATAAATTATAACTTTTTAATCAAGGTCTTATGTTTTCTGTTATTAGTAATTTAGATTTGAAAATGTATTATGGAATTTTGATTTATTTTTTAATTGTTTTCTCTGATTTGTAATGGACTTGATGCGAAGCTATAATTTTTTTTGTTCAGTCTCCATGATGAGATTGACGATGTGAAAATATTGAAAAAATACTTGATTTTGTAGATCAAATTCAACAGCTATTTTTTTTAATAGTTGAGGATGACATTTCAGGAGATGAGAATATTGAAAATAACGGGGGTACTTTCATCTAACAAACAGACTAAGTTTGATTTTATAAAGTTTGTAAGAACTGAATCCGATTTTAGTAAGTTTCTGAAGACTTATTTCGATATACTTTGACCGGAGGACTAAATTCATTGATCATATACAATTTATGAGAAGCTAGGATGATTTTCTAATTTTACATAGACTTTTTGTAATTTTAAGAAGAATTTTTCCTAAAAAATATGTTCTACATGCATGTATCTCAATTTTATAGAGTTTCATGAAAGTTAATAATAAAAAGGCTCTCTATAGAAGACTTTCAGAAACCTCAAAAAATCATGAATATCATTCTAACAAGAGGACTTCCCAAGAGGTCACCCATCTTAGAATTACTCTCATCTAGACATGCTTAACTTAAGAGTTTTGATGGGATATTATCATTCTAATAATGAAATAATACAATAAGTTGACAACTCATCTACATATAACTCTCAGATATCCCTTTACTAGGAGTTTTTTGGACCTTCCATTTTGTTTTGTTTTCTTTCTATTTCTCTTCATCTTCATTCAAACTTTAAAATTATTTTTAATTTTATATAAAAGTGATGGTAGCAAGCGCTATTTTTTTATTAATAATAATAATAATAATAATAATACAATTTATAAATGTAAAATTTCATGCATGATGAAATGAATACTGGCCTGTGAGAGAGATCAAATTTGCCAATCTTGTGTGGGGTGAGAAGAGGTATCACTGCCATATCCTTTCTTTCTCTCTGAAATCAATGGGTTTCTTTTGTTTGTGTTTTTTTTGTTGGTTTTTTCAGAAGCATGAAGTGGGTATTTATAATACCTCAAGTGGGACTGTAGCTCTAAAAAGTGGGTCATGCCCTGCTCAAATAATTGTTGTATTCAAAGACAAGTTTGCCCTCGCAGCCTCTTTGTTTAAATTAACCAAGATAATTATCTTTGTCTACATATGTCATGGTTAGGTGTATATATAGTAGGCCTATTAAATGAAATAGACCTACAAAATTAGTTTATCATAAGAGTCCTGCTACAGAAGTCTGACTATTTAGATCTCATTGATAGCTCCCATTAATTGCTTGTTTAACTTTTAAAAAAGTCTTAAAAAGCAAAATATAATATTACTCTCATTTAAACCCATGTTTCTCTCCTACATTAAACTCATCCCCACCTTTTCTGAAAAACATATGGACTTATTCAATCCATTTCGGGAAACTTAGTTATTTCAAAACCAATTCAATATATAAAAAAAAGGAAACCATTCATTACATTCGTAAAAAAAAATAAAAATTCAAATCCTCTAGGTTTTTTTTTTAAAGGAAACTGAAAAAACAAATCATTCAAAAAACTCATTTCGTCAAAAACACCAAAAAACGATAGTGACAAGGAATAATCAACATTTTTTTTAAACATTGATGTTAATTTGATGATTATTCGATTCCAATCATCAGACAAATATTTGCGATGGATGCAATGTTTTTTTTTCAATGAATTCATAAATGAAATACAAATCACAATATAAAAGTAGAGTTTTGAATAAAAGTCAATTACATTTATAAAATGTAACTTAATTTCAACAATAAATTGCATTAAAAGTCAATTACATTTGTAAATATAACTGAATTTTGTTATATAAAGCAATTATTAAAAGTTAATTATATTCCACAAATGTAATCGACTTCCAGATATAATGCATATATGTTTAGATTAGATTAATATGTCGCTGACTCTTGAAAAATAATGCATATAAGTTCAAAATACTAATTTAATATGAACTCAACTTCCGAATATTACACAACCCATGCCAATATAAAATAATTTAATATCAAACGCTACATTCAAGAAAAAATCTGTAAAAGGAAAGATTAAAAGATTAAATATTGCCAGATTTAACATCTAGCACCAAATTCAATAAAAAAATTATAACAAATGTAAAACAATGGATGAGAACTCAAATACAAATTCTGCTTTATGTTGAGAAGAAAAAGAAGCCGCAGATACTATGGGTAGACGCTATAGACAAATCACTTATATTTTTTCACCGTGTAATGCACAAGAAATCTTATTAGTTGCCAAAAATAATGGGATTTAATCCTCCATATCCAGCAATCACATATCACATGTGACACCAAAACAATCCATCGTCCATTCAAATATTCAAAATAACAAACCATATTTTACAAAATCATGCCACATCAGCAACAATCATAATAGATTATTTGATTATGGAGAGTAATTACCAAAAAAGACTGAAAAAGTAAAACAAGTATTAACATTTATGTCACCTTATGGAGCTTTATGAGGCCTATAAGATGGGTCTGATAATCATTATTGCTATCATAGTAACAAAATTAATTTGTAATTTGATTATTGGAAGGGGAAAACTTGATTATTTGGATCTGGATAATCGGATTAGTCCGTGCCGCTACTCCTCCACCTGCAAGGGCGAAGCCAAAGGGCGAGCTGGGGCCTGGCACCCCCCCTCCCCCAAGGCATGGTGCAAAGGTTCGGATCCAGATCCTCTGCTTTACTCTAATTGTGCCATGATCTGCTTTCCTTTTTTCCTAAGGAGTTTTTTTTCTCTTTTTGACCTCTCCAGTTAACACTAATCCATATATGAGATTAAATTGTGATTGAAAAAGAGCTGATATGTGCACATGAATTTTATGTAAAAATATTGAACATAAACCATTTCTGAATATATTTTTTTTCAGTACTTTAGACAATGAATTGTAAAAAAAACTACTATAAGTTGTATAACTCTCATATAAGTTGTACAAGTTTTTTTATAAATTTATTAAATTAATTGGAAAAATTAGCTAAATTGATACAAGTGAAATACATATCTTTGGAGTATTCCAATAAAATCAAACTCTGTCAATGACAAATTTCATATTGAAAAAGTCATCATAATCTTGGTCACCAAATACAAAAAGATAATACTTGAATAGAAATATGGATCAGGAAATTTTTAAGCATAACAATAAGATAAAAAGACTCCTCGTATATTATATTATTTGAACATCAAATAAGCTCTTGAAGATTCTTCGTCCATGTATCTTCACCAGTCATGCAAAACATTGATATGAGGCTTGCATAAATCACCCATTGATCTAAAAAAAACTACAAAACTGAAACATGACATTTTAATCACAGATAAAATATTACAGTCACATTTTGATAAAATGGATTATAAATAAATAAATCAAAAACTTTTTATTTTTTGAGATCCTAAGATTTGTAGATTTAAAAATAAGATTAATAATATATTGAACACATGTAAATGAGACCGATTAAAAATTTTGGACGACTTGTACAAAAGAAAAAAAAAATTTGGCTTCCAAAAGTTATATATAGGGCTAGTTTGACAATGAGTTAAGATTTTGAAGATTAGTTGTCATGATTTTAAAGGATAAGATCCATCAAATTTGTTCATATTTACATTTGTTAAAATTAAGAAAAAAAATTGGGATAAATATTATCATGGCTTTTATGCGAAACAAAATACTCTCATTTTCATTTCAAAATTTAAACAATTGTTCGCAGTTTATCTTTATTATTTTTTATATCAAATAATGATAAACTTTCCTTTTACTTATTTATTCTTATAAATACTCTTTATCCCACCATTTATCCATTTAACAAATCTGTCAACAAGGGGCGGCCGGTCTCCTTATAAAAAAAAAACAAAGAAAGAAAAGTACCAGGATTAGTCGAAGAGGCCAAAAAAAAAAAAAAAAAAAAGGGGGGGTTGGGGGACCCACGAAAGGTAGTGTACATTGAGGCCTTAAAAAATAGTAGTGGGACCCACTATAGTTAACCCCCATTCAAGTTTGGGCAGTGATAGTCCCACTACCCTACTTAACTTTTCCACCACCTCTAATTACAAAAATGCCATTATTTTTTTAATTTTTTGTCTCCATTTCCCACTACCCAGTTCGACAGCGTTCAGTCGAAGTGTTCTTCACTGGGACGACAGAGGTCCGTCGAACTATTTGAATAAGTGTCGACAGAGGCCTAGTCGAAGCGTGTTTCACTAGGACGACAGAGACCCGTCGAAGTGTGTTTGCAAGTGTAGACATGGATGTGTCGAACCCTTCAAAACAATAACTTTCTTCTAAGAATCAATCATTTATACAATCATTTAAGTCCTTATGAAAAACAAAAATGTCATTTAAGTTATTTAAGTCTTTTTGAAAATCATCCACATATATATTTATTTAAGTATAAGAAACAAAAATATCAAACAAAGAGTTATTTGAATCAAATAAACAGTAAACATTTCATATAGAAAAAAACATTATTTTCTTTTCTAAATAAGTGGAGTTTGTTTATAAACAAACTCCACTTATTTAGAAAAGAAAATAATGTTTTTTTCTATATGAAATGTTTACTGTTTATTTAGTTCAAATAACTCTTTGTTTGATATTTTTGTTTCTTATACTTATATATATATATATATCTATCTATAAATGATTTTAAAAAAGACTTAAATAACTTAAATGACATTTTTGTTTTTCATAAGGACTTAAATGATTGTATAATTGATTGATTTTAGAAGAAAATTATTGTTTTGAATGGTTCGACACATCCATGTCGACACTTGCTCAGACAGATCGACGGGTCTCTGTCGTCCTAGTGAAACACATTTCGATTGGGCCTATGTCGACACTTATTCAGACAGTTCGACGGATCTCTGTCGTCCCAGTGAAGAACACTTCGACTGTACGCTGTCGAACTGGGTAGTGCGAAAGGAAAACGAAAAAATAAAATAAATAATGATATTTTTGTAATTTTAGGTAGTGGAAATAGTAACTCGGGTAGTGGGAATAGCTTTGCCTATCAAGTTTTGTGACTGTGATGTAAATTGTTATACGTGGCATCCTTAGGAAAAAAAGTGGGATTTCATGTTACGTGGGCAGTGAATAATTGAAATACTTTTTTGCATATGGATCCTCAAAAAGTTTTATATTGTTAATATACCCCGTTTGAAATTCTAATTTCACTAATAAAAATGTTTAAATTTTGCATGAATTCTCTTTTGAGCAGTATTTTACACAATATAAATTGTTTAAGTTTTATCCCTTATCCCACCCAGTGATAAGCCTTATTATGTGCCCTTCACTCAATGATTTCTTATTTGAATTTTTAAAAATGTATAAAATGCAAAATACAATATTACTCTTCCTTTAAATTTGAGTTTTTCACTCTCAATACAACACTCCCTCACTTATTGTCATATGTAACCACCTCTCAGTACAACACTTTTTCTTTTTCGTAAAATTTCCTTTTTACCCTAAAAGTTATCTGCTACTTCAAAAATTCATTTCGAGGGTCTACCCATCTCCGGTGAATGGCATCGCTACCCCTCAATACCTCTCGCTTCCCTTTTATTATATGAGAGGTGATTCAGTTACCTTTCGAGCTCTCCTCCGACCTCCACCTCCTCTGAGATCACCTCCACCTTTTTTTTTGAAATTCCTTTCAAAATATATCTGACTTTTAAAGGAAAAACAAAATATGTTTGGCAAAAAAAAAAAAACCCTAAAATATAATGTATATAAAGATTAATTACATTTGAAATGTAACTAAATTTTAAGGAAAATAAAATATATTTGGCAACAAAAATAACATAAAATATAATGCATAGAAAGATCAGTAATGGTCTACCATTATTGAACCAGAAAACGGTCCTTGCAATTATGGTTTTCAATTAGAAAGATGTATTCTTTGATATTTGCATTGGATGTTTGTGTTTCATGTGTATCGATATTACTATTAATTTAAAACAAATACTCATATGAGAATATTTTTAAATTTAAGGGTGCGTTTGGATGTGAGGTTGAAATTTTAAGATTCTTGAAATCTTATATATGTTTCAAACTCAGCTTTTTAAAAGCTATGTTTTATTAGATTTTCAATCGTAAGTTTTTTTGACCTAAAAAAGAAGATTGTGGTTTGAAAAACTAAACGCTAAAAATGTGTTTGGATATGAGTTTCAAAATTTTTTACTTTTTAAACACAGAATCTACCTAAAGATCCTAAACTTATATCGAAACGGACCCTAAGATTTTTTATGTATCAATGTGGGATTCACCTGTGGTAATATTCTTCAATTTTTTTAAAAAAAATGCATATTGTTGTATAATATTATTCATTCTGCTTTCTGTTATAATCACATATTTTATTCGGTTATTTGTATTTCACTAATCATAATATTCTTTGTATATATTGCTTAAATTAATGACAGTGCAAGTGTATTTATATTCAGAAAACTTTTAATTGGATAGCAGACTAAGGTGTAATAGCAGTAGATAATGTGAACTAAGAAAAAAAAATGTTTGGATGGAATGAATAATCTCGTATTGGTATGAAAAAATATGGAAGAATAAAATGGTAAAATGACTCAACCCCCTTTAACGAGCGTCGAAGAGCTTTTTGTAGGCACTCAATGACTCAACCCCCTTTAACGAGCGTCGAAGACTTGTTCACTTGTGTGGTTATGCATCCCTATTTAATTATTGAGTGTTTGTATACACTTTTTTTTTTCCAATCTCAAATCCGTAGATAAAAAATTATTAGAATACACTACTCACATTAACAAGATATACGTTTTGATAAATTTTTTCATATTTTCTATAAATGCATCAATGTAATTCATTAGAGTATATACTTGATTATAAAAAAAAACTTGTCACATTATATGAGTATTATTTTTAAAATTTTTAAAATATGTATAAATTGGAATTGAGGTTGAAAAAAAAATTGTATGTAAAATTATCTTTAATCATTTAGATAGGATATCTGAGTAGGGATGTAAGTTTATTTGCTACAGAAGCATCGGATGCTGTGGTCTCGTGGATCACTAAATGGCATTAATCCGAAATGCATGACAAAATGAAAGCTTAAAATTATAATAAAGGGGAAAATCCCAATAAACCAAAACCAACCCCCCCCCCCCCCCCTCAAAAAAAAAAAGAAGCTTGGAATGCATATAATCCTTTGAAAATATCTATGTAGATCCACATAACTCATTGAATTAAATTTTAATTTAAAGGGTTATTTGAATTTACATAAGTGTTTTGAGGGGGTTATATGGGCTTTAGAAAAAGTATAGAATTTTTTTTAATATAATAAAGTAGAGTTAAAGACATCTGCATCATTGCAAACATGGATAATCCTATATAAATGTATGTGAAAGTTGGGGTTATGATTATCCTTGTAAAACTTTTTTTGTTTCTTCATTTTCATTGAGGTATTGATAGAAAGCGGTTAAAATTTGAGGATAATTTAATAATTTAATAGTTATATATTAAAATTAAGTATAGCAGGTTGAGTTCAGATTAATTTTTATTGAAACTAAGAATGTATATGAGTTTTTATGAGTTTTCAAAGATTTGTATGTTTGTCCAACTTTGATAAAAATTTGTATGAAATTATCTATGTTTGTGAGGATGTAGATATCTTTAATCCAATAAAATAATATATAAAATATTTCAGACTTTAAGATGGATGGACGGACGGCCGAGGAATCCATTGGACGAATTATTTTGTAATTTGTTGTTGTCGTCATTCATAATGTTAGTATGACATCACCTGTGTAACATCCATTCATCCTGGCCGTTCGTTCGCATGAAATTTCCACCGACACCAAACAACGTTGATTCATGGAAAATGATGTAGCAATGAGGGGTGCAACTAGGCGGTCTAGACCTAACCCGACCCGAACCCGATCACACGTGTAATATACTCGATTTGATTTAAACTCAACCCGGTGGACCAGAACAAACAAACGGGTCGGGTCCGGGTCCACCCGCTCCGACCCGTTGGACCCGAGACCCGATTGTTTTATTAATATATGCTCATATATTATAAGACTGTTAGCATTAGTTGATACATAATTTTATTTCTTACTTAACTTAACGTTTCCATCAGTTCATAAATCATAATCATAATATTTTTTTCGTTGTGTTGATGTTGCAACTTGCAAGAACTTGATTGTTTAATATGTAATAAACTTAGTAATATATTGTCATCGGTTTGTTTTGGATAATTAACTTATTAGCTTTTGAATTTGTATAATTAATTAGTTTGTTGCATGATTTATGTTTATTATTTTAGTTAATATGTTAGTGTTTATTGTTTTGAATGTTGTTTAGGTTAATATTGTTTTGAATGTTTGTATAATTAGTTATGTTTATTGTTTATGTTAATATGTTTTTTTATGTTAGTGGTTATTGTTTTGGATATTGTTTAATAATTCATTTACTTCTTTTGAATTGTATAAAATTATGTTCAAACATAGTCTCATTAATAATAATGTTTTATTATAAAAAAACTCAAATAGAATGATAAGGCAAACAAATACATGAGCTCTTCCTTTTTCTTTTTTTTCTTTTTTTTTGCCAACCATCTGGGTTGGGTCAGACCTGGACCCGACCCGGGTCCAGGTCCACATTTTCCCGGACCCGCTGGGTCCTAGATTGGAACCGGACCCGTTGGGTCTTGCCCCGGGTCGGGTCCGGGTCCACCCCGACCCGACCCGACCCGACCCGACCCGTTGACATGCCTAGGTGCAACTGGGACTGGTTAAAAAAACACATCATTTTTTATGTGATGGCAAAAAAAAAAGAAACCCTAGATGCTTCTGGATCTCCGTCTTCTTCATCGGACACCAGCACCCGGTCAGTTGAACCCTTCGCCCCCGTTTGGGTAACAGCTTAAACGAGAATAAGGGTGGTATAAGAATAGATAGAAAAAATGGTTATTTGTTTGTAGAGTATAACTTGGTATTACTAAGCCAGTTTAAACGGATATAAGAGCGTATAACAATTCTAAGTAACCCCTAGGATAAGTTATACTTAGTTTATCTATTCCCATGGATAAGTGGAGCCCACCTATAAATTATAAAAAATGCATCTCATCACATCAAATCGTTTCAATTAGCAAAGGACTAAATCACGATGAGAGAGAGGGCTTGGTTAAAATATTACATGAGTATAAAGACATCTTTGCATGGTCTTACAGGGACATGCCTGGACTCGACACCTCTTTAGTCGAACATCAGTTAATCTTAGAACCAAACGCAAAGCCGGTAAAACAAAAACTGAGGCGCCTTCATCCCGAGGTGGCTTTAAAAATCAAAGATGAGGTGGACAAACTCCACCAGGCTAAATTTATCCGGGTAGTCTTATACCCAAAATGGGTAGCTAATATCGTTCCAGTATCCAAGAAAGATGGAAAGATCCAGATATGCATCGACTTCAGGGACCTCAATCGAGCGTGACCAAAAGATGACTTCCCACTCACGCATATTGACCTCCTTGTCGACAACATGGCAGGATATGAAATGCTCTCGTTCATGGATGGCTTTTCTAAATACAACTAGATCTGGCTGGTAGAGAAAGACCAAGAAAGTTTAGACATTATTGGGGATTCCCTCTCAGTGATCCGCCAAACTCTTAAAAAATATCAGACTAGAGACCCAAAGCTGAAGACGTACAGGGAACTAGCCATAGTCCTGCTAAAACAATTCCGTGAGGTTACTCACATTTTCATACCCCGGACCAGCAATATTCTTGCAGAGTCTCTGGCCTCTCTAACCTCATCGCTCACCTTCCCCATATCTAGGACATCTGAAACAGTCACTATCCAGAGTCTGGAAACACCTGCCACCGAACTCTGTGACTATAGAGCTCAGATCTCCTGAAAAGGAACCAAACTGATAAAAATGCTAGTACCACGAAAATCCTAGCCCTTGAACTAGGAGATATGGACGACGGAAATCCGTGGTATTTTGACATCAAAAATTACCTTGAAGACGGTTCATTCCCAAGCTATGCTACTAGCAACGACCAGAAAATAGTTAAAAGGGTAGCGGTCAAATACTGCCTCCGAGGAGGGATACTCTTCCGAGTGTCCTTCAATGAAGAACTACTTAGATGCTTGGACGACAAAGAAGCATATACCATTGTAGAAGAAGCTCACTCTGGAGTATGCAGAGGGCACGTCAACGCCCAGATGCTAGTAAAAAAGGTACTAAGAATGGGCTACTATTGGCCCACGCTTGAAGGGGACTGCAACAAATACGTTAAGTGTTGTATCCAATGTCAAACCCATGCCAACAAGATACATGCACCAGCATCTTCTTTACACCCCATGACTTCACCATGGCCCCTCTATGTGGGCACTAGATGTGATAGGACCATTCCGGGATACTGTAGAAAACACCACCCAAAAATCCTTCATCCTCACCGCTACAGAATACTTTACCAAATGGGCTGAAGCCGAGTCCTATGTAGTAATTAAAACCTCCACCCTGGCTCATTTTGTCCGCACTCACATCCTTGCACGGTTCGGCACCCCCAAAGCAATTATAACTGATAATGGCCCCCAGTTCATCTCCCAAGAATTCCAAGACCTATGCAATAAACATCATATAGAACTTCATCATTCCACGCCATATTATCCACAGGGGAACGGACAAGCAGAGGCCACCAACAAAATCTTGCTCAAAATTATAAAGAAAACAGTAGAAACCCACAAGGCTACCGATTGGCCTGATAATTTGGTAGACGCCATCTGGGCATACCGAACCTCCATTAGCACACCCACTGGTCAAGCTCCCTATTCGCTCACATTTGGGGCCGAAGCAGTAGTACCTTACGAAATCCTCGTCCATCCTTAAGAATAGTACTAGAAGAAGACCTCCAAATTGAGGAAAGGAGGGAGGCACTTCTACTACGCCTCAAACTACTAGACGAGAAAAGATTAAGAGCGGCAGACCATGCCCAGGCCTACCAAAGAAGGGTGGCAAGGGCATTTGAAAAGAAGGTAATAAAAAGAAAATTTGAAATCGGGGAGTTAGTACTTAAGCAAATCATGCCATCAAACAGCCCCACCCAAGTGGAAAGTTGCAACCCACATGGGAGGGACCCTATGTGATCACCCATGCCTATTCCGGGAATGCCTACCGCCTGGTAGATGCCGAAGGAGTCGAGGTTTCAGGTTCGTGGAATGCACTTTATCTAAAGAAATTCCATGCATGAATAACTTTCAATACTTGAGAACTATTATTCTTCCTTCCTGCAATTTCCAGCGTTTAGTACTTGATCATAGAATTATAAGACTCTCAAAGATAAACTCGTATCTATTTGAACACATCTCCGCCAAATCATGCCACTTCATTCACACATGTATGACTGGACTGGATTTACCTTATAGAAGAGAAATTGCCTACCCCGTAGACTGGGACAATTTAAAACCCCAAAGCAAACTTCCCTTATTTCCGCCCCACTCGTATTAACCCCAGGTCAAAATGAGGAGTTACCTGGACCTAGCATATGTCCCAAAACTAGCTCTGGCACTATACAAACACTTCTAGAAGGGAAGCATGAAAAGAATCGGGGTGAAAAACAGAAGCGCCCCCCCCCCTCAAAACAAAAATAAATCAGGCAATGAGAGGCCAACAAAAGAAAAATAACACCCAAGTGAACGGGTTAAACTCTCTATTTTAGCAGGCTTTCACGCCTTTACGCACAAGTATATGCCAAACAAACGGCTATACTAGTACAAGGTCCAAACAAAGGACTATACTTTCCACCCAAAATAAAGAAGTAGTAAAAAGAAGAAAGCCAGAGGGACCTAGAAAGTAGGACATATGCTAGACTGGGACAATTCTAAAATATTGCCGAAAGAAAGATATTACTCTTACCCCATTCCCCCCCCTTTTATTTCGCAATGGGATTCAAAATTGAACTATGTCCACCGGGAAAGGCGAAATTTCGACCAAAGGTAAATCATTTCCAGGTTTACAACTACACACACTCACATGAGTTCTCTTAGAAACTTGTCTATCCAAAGAAAGCTTATTTAACTTGACTCCTAGTACACTCATGGATCTTTCAGCATGTTTAGAATAATACGATCAAGCATTTGAGAACCATGAGCCTAAAAAAACCGACACCCAAGGCTCATGCCTTTCAAATACAACCCTGGTTTGGACATAGGTGACTACAAGGGCTCCTCCATAGGGACTTGATGGTATCCTTTACTTAAGAAAGTTGAGAACATTGACCTTTCATGTAAAAAACCATTGAAGAATTAAAACGCCCCCTTATGCCACTCATACTCACGCATAAGTTCACATTTTCCTTTTCCAAAACACCTAGGCATCCAATTTTCTTGAAAAGCTAAAATTGACCCCCCCCCCCCGTACCAATGATAAAATTACCCCCATCTACACTCATTTTATGCCCTTCCGCACATGCTTGAGAAGAAATTATCCCACTTTCACACATACTTAAGAGTTTTTATTTTCTTCGCTCACGTACTTGGAATCCCTCCCTAGCGTACTAAAGCATGGTTTCCTGCACTTTACTTTCTCGCATTATCTTTCCGTTTACCTTAAGATGGATTGTAGCCCTTGACAATTCAAGCAAGAAGGGCTCAGAAGTCAGGGCAGGGGCGCAATCTGGACTGATTTAACACTTGGTCCATGGAAGGAATGTTTTTATAGGTTTCGAAGGTTGAAGCAGTCAGAAAGTCTTCCAACAGCAGCAGGCAGGAGCAGCAGAGCCAGAAGAATTGTCCCAGGCAAGGAGCGGCTAAACCCGACTAGCCGCCCCTCACCGGGCGGCTAGGCATCACTAGCCGCCCCTGCCCTTCTTATCCAGGTGAAAACCCCAGGCAGGGGGCGGCTAAACAGTACTAGCCGCCCCTCACTACCTGCTACCCCCTCTGTTGCTGTCAGTCCCATCTTTTCAACTCTTCAACTCCTTTGATCCCTATAGAAAACATTCTCCCCCAAAACCTGTGCACACGCATTTCATACATCCATGCATACATAAAAACAATATGACTACGAATCAAACAAACAACCAAAACGCAAATCATATACCAAACCATGCACCCATTCATCCTTTCATCCACCCATACAAACTTGTAAAGGCTATTCCACATACACAACCAAACTGAAACCAATAAACCAAGTTTAAAACAGTCATGTTTGTTCATAAACCAAAGAAAGAAAGGGAAAGATTGTTCATAAAAAAGAAGGTAAACCTACTTAAAACTAAAATCAAAATAAATAAAGATCCATCGGACGCTTCCATCAAAGTCTTGAGCTAGGCACCGTTGAAATGATCACCTGAGTCAAAAGGAAAAGAAGAAAAGCATAAATTCCATGCATATATATTATTCTTCTACCTAAAGCCAAGACGCAAAGTAGCTATACCTCGGCGTATCGTCGTCCGCTGGAGGCTGAGTAGGAGGAACGTCCTGACTTGGCTGAGAAGGGAGCGGCGGCTGAGGAGAGAACTGAACCTCTGGAAGATCAGGAGCGGCAGGAGTCTCTCGGACTGAAGACGCAGCCCTCGCATATATCCCACGACTCCGAGACACTGAAGGACGAGAAGCACGGCTGAAGGTGGCCCCGGTAGCCAAGGAAGCCGAGAGAGAATGGTCATGCTCAAGCGGGAGAAGGTCGAGGTCCACCTCGGTCATAAAGCCCCCTCCAATCAATTTCCCCCTCATAGTTGCCTCCCAGAGACGAACCTGCTGTATATCTCTATCTCTCCTCTCCAATCTCTGTCGGAGGCGACTCTCTGTCCCTCTAGCCCGATCCTCAATAGCCCTCAACCTCTCCTCAAACTCCCGTGCCCTCGCCTCTGATGCCCTAAGTGCCTCTCGGTCCCTGTCCCCGGCCGCTGGAGAGAACAAACCAAGTCCCCCATCAAACCTCCCGGAACACCCGCTGAAGCCTCCAACTCCGACACCCTCATCTGGAGGGAGTCCCTCTCGTGACCCAAAGCAATGAACTCCTCCTCTCTTACAGCCATCATGGACCTCAACCGGTCCGTCTCCTCCTCAGCCCGAGAAGCCCTACCCCTCGCCTGGCCCAGCTCCATCCGTGTGGCCGCCAATTCACTCCGGGCCGCATTTAACTCCCTCGTCAGCTCGAGCTCTCACTCGAAAACCATGGAAGGAGGAGGGGCGGAAGAAGAGGAAGCACCATCAGCTGTCTCGCTCTCGACAGAGCATCCACCTGAGCCTCTAGGACCCGGACCTGGTCCTGCAAGCGTCTCTGTTGTACCCGTAGCACTTCTATCTGCCTAGCTCGCGCTTGGAGGTGCTCATTGTCGGTCTTGAGCCTCTTCTCCATCTCATTCAACTCAACCTACAAGAGAAACACTATTCAGAAAATATTCAAGCAAGAGAGAACGAGGAAGAGGAGAAGGGTTTCCAACTTACGTAAGCATCCGGGATCTCCTCCTCCATCGTCCCGAGGATACCCGCATACTCTTGATGATACCAAGCCAGGTATTCGTCACTCGAAGTCACCTCAGGACGATGCTCCACCAAGACACCTCGACCCATCCATCCCGCCACATACGTAGCGTAATTCCTCGGGAGGTTCGTGTCCCGAGGAATCCCAGCCACTGGGATCTAGGGGCGCCGCAGCAGAGGATAGAGCACCCACTGATGATACCCAAGCTGGCGGACGACCCGGCTGATCGCATGAAACAAGACCTCATTAAAATAGATCAACTAGACGTCTCGCGCCAGGCCCCGGGAACCTCCTCCTAATAAGGCCTCCACGTCATCTAAAAAGCACCAACACATAGAAAGAGCGCTTAGTCAAAAGGAAACCTAATGCAAGCCAAAGAAATTTGAAGAAAAACTTATACCTCTTCCTCTGACAAGACACGGAAGGCCTCTCGGAATTGGGCAAGGCGGTACAAGCGAGAGGATCCCTGGGTTTCCCATCTAATGGCCCAAGGGAGGGCATGATCAAACGGCGCCAGAGTTGGGCGATCAATGGCGAAGTGCTCGTACCTGAAAATCTAGCAAAGCAAGAGAAAAATTATCATAATCAAAGTGAGCTAAACCAAGAAAAGGACATTTACCACTTACACATACCTGAAGAAATGGCGCGAAGCCGCCAAGGTTCTTTCCCTCGGCCCTCTTGACTTTCTTTGAGAGCTCCGCGAAGAGATGGGCGAGCATCGCCGCTCCCCAGGCGTAGCGTCCCATGCCCTCCAGATCCCTCATCAGCAAAAGGGAATGCGAGGAAACCTTATCAGAGGCCGTCGAAAAGAGGACCCGACCGAAGAAGTAAAGGAAGATCGCCCTCAACTCCCTCCGTGCCCTCTGTGGGCACGCGGCCACCACTCTCGCCTCGATCATCGTCCGCCTCCTCTCGAAGCTAGCTGCAGCTTCGCCCTTCTGGCACCCTGTAAAGGAACCGAGGTCGTACTGCCCCGAAAGCCTCTCCAAAGGGATCCGGTTCAGCGTCCGCTCCCGCTCCACAAACTCCCATTCCCCGATCAACTCTCAAAACAGCCCCCTATAGTCCGCGAGGGTGGCCGCAATCACCGCTTCCCCCAAGACCGGAAGTCCGGTGATCCGATGGACATCCTCGAGGGTCAGCATAACGGCACCAGTAGGGAGGATGAACGTACAACTCTCTGGGTCCCATCTCTCCGCCAATGCCTCCACATATGGGCGATGGACGTGGAACGGCTCAATCAGAAAGAAGGAATGGAAGCACGCTCCATCTACTAAGATCCTCTCCTCCTGCCCCAAGGCTTCATACCACCTCTTCGTCCCGTGCCGTAAAGCCCGGATACGATTCAGCCGCTGCAAACAAACGAAGAAGAAATGGGTTAGTTTAAAGAGCGATCGAGAGGTAAGAATCCAAAGCCTAAAAATCATTTAGAGATCATGCTTAGCAAAATAAAATTCTCATATCAAATAAAAAAGTACTCATGTAAAGGTTCACCTCCCATTATTCACAAAACACTCTTCAGACGATCACGCATGCAAACAAAAAAAAATAAAATATATATATATCAAAACCCACCGTGGTCACCACTCACACTCTTTCTTTTATCACGGTCTACCATGCTTATATATTTTCCATAAACTCACATAAGTATGGAAAACACTTGGACCCATGAGATACATGCATACACCCCCCATACTCTACTATTGGTGCGTGGGTCGGATCTCCGTGGGTGTCGGAAAGGATCCGCCGGTGGGGGGTGCGTGTGTGGGGTTCTACGGGGATTCAGATCGGATGCGTGTCCTGGCGGGCTCGGTCGGATCGTCTTCTCGGAAGGGTGAGGTGTCGTTCCTGGTTGAGGCGCCCGACAGCGGCTCAAGAGGATTCCAGGGTTTGTGTGATCGCCACCTGCTTTTTCTAAAAGCAGGAAAAGGTTGGGTTGGATTTGATCACCTACGTGGGGAGTTTGTGGGGTCTCCGCTCTGAGACACGGATATATCATACACAGAGGTGAAAAACAGGTAATCTATTATGCTTCTGGGGCTTGACTAAAGGAGTCTTGGGACAAAGGGGTGCTAGTGGGTTTGGAAATGGGGCGGCTAGTGTGTTTGAGCCGTCGGGTATGGGGCGGCTACTAGGGTTTAGCCATCTGGGGCCTGGTCTGGTTTGGGCAGAACTTTGGTAGGAAATGGGTTTGGTTTTGGACAGAGGCTAAGCTAACTTTAGCCCGGGTTTCTGGAGGGTGGAATGAGAGGGTGTTTTATGTAGGGAATGGGTATTTCTCTCACAAAAGGGGCTCTCTCTCTCTCTCTCTTGGGATTTCTAGTGGGGAAAGGGAATGAATTATGTGTGTTTTTTATTTTGAATTGGGAATGTGAATTGTGGGATGTTGTTTAAAGGCTGGGACCTCCTCTATTTATAGTAAAAAAGAGGCAGGGGAATATCCAGGGGGTAAAAGAGTGGCTTGGCTAATAGTGTGTGTGATTAGACCCCTCATTAATTCTCTGGTTATCTGTCAGGACCAGGTGAAGGGCGGCTAGTGCTAACTAGCCGCCCAGGATGGGGCGGCTACTTCCTGGTAGCCGCCCCTATCATGACCTGCCAAACGTCCCATCTCTGACAAGCGGTGGCTTGGGTCGGTTACTTGGGTTGATCCGGCCAAGATGGGGCAGCTAATGGCCACAACCCGCCGTAATGATCAACATTTAATGCTGCTTTATGTCCCATCCAGGGAAGCGGTTCAAGGTCGGCGAGGGGGGCGGCTAGTGCTAACTAGCCGCCTGGTGTGGGGCGGCTAGTTAGGGCTAGCCGCCCCTTGCCACGGACTTGGGGTTTTTGGGGTTTTTAGAGCTTCTCTTCGGTGGGGTTCTGGTTTGGGCCAGGGTCTGGTTTAAGGTAGGGTTTAGGTCAGGGTTGTCGGTATCGTCGGGAAGGCCTCCCGGCGGTGCACGGGTGAACGCGCGTGCGTGTGTGGGGGTTCTTCAGGGATTCGGATCGGAGGCGTGCCCTGGCGGGCTCGGTTGGATCGTCTTCTCGGAAGGGTGAGGGGTGTCGTACTTGGTCGAGGCGCCCGATAGCGGCTCAAGAGGATTCAGGGGTTTGTGTGATCGCCACCTGCTTTTTCTAAAAGCAGGAAAAGGTTTGGGTTGGATTTGATCGCCTACGTGGGGAGTTTGTGGGGTCTCCGCTCTGAGACACGGATATACCGTACATAGAGGTGAAAAAACAGATAATCCTATTATGCTTCCGGGGCTTGACTAAAGGAGTCTTGGGACAAAGGGGTGGAAATGGGGTGTGGGTAGGGGGCGGCTAGTCTGATCTAGCCGTCGGTTATAGGGCGGCTACAAGGGTTTAGCCGTCCGGGGCCTGGCTTGGTTTGGGCAGAGCTTCGGTAGGAAATGGGTTTGGTTTTGGGCAGAGGCTAAGCTAGGTTTAGCCCGGGGTTCTGGAGGGTGGAATGAGAGGGTGTTTTTGTGTAGGGAATGGATTTTTCTCTCACAAAAGGGGCTCTCTCTCTCTCTCTCTTGGGATTTCTAGTGGTGGAAGGGATTGATCAAGTGGGGATGGTGGATTGGTGATGTTGTTGAATTGTTGATGTTGTATTTGGGCTTGGGACCCCTCTATTTATAGTAAAAGAGAGGCAGGGAAATATCCCGGGGGTAATGGAGTGGGTTGGCTTCGATTAGACCCCTCATTAATTCTCTGGTTCTTCTGTCAGAGACCAGGTGAAGGGCGGCTAGTGCTAACTAGCCGCCCAGGATGGGGCGGCTACTTCCTGGTAGCCGCCCCTATCATCACCTGCCAAACGTCCCATCTCTGACAGGCGGTGGCTTGGGTCGGTTACTTGGTTTGATCCGGCCAAGAGAGGGCGGCTAAAGGTCATGACCCGCCGCAATGATCAGCATTTAATACTGCTTTATGTCCCATCCAGGGGACTGGTCCAAAGTCGGCCAGGGGGCGGTCAGTGGGGCGGCTAGTGTAAACTAGCCGTCTGGTATGGGACGGCTTGTTAGGGATAGCCGCCCCTTTCCTGGGACTTGGGGTTCTAGGGTTTTGGGTTTTTAGAGTTAGGGTTTCCGATTTAGGTTTTAGGTTTAGGTTTAGGTTAGGGTTAGGGTTTAGGGCTAGGTCAAGGCTAGGGTTAGGGTTTCCGGTTCAGGTCAAGGCTAGGTTCAGGGTTTCCGGTTTAGGTTTAGGTCAAGGCTAGGGTTAGGGTTTCCGGTTTAGGTTTAGGTCAAGGCTAGGGTTAGGGTTTCCGGTTTAGGTTTAGGTCAAAGCTAGGGTTAGGGTTTCCGGTTTACCGAACCTTTGGTTCTCTATTGGATGTCCAACTGTGGGATATTTCCGTGTGTTACTCGAAGTATTTCTGTTTCTCTGGACGGTCAAAATTGAGGTATCTACAATTGTCCCTCATCGGACGGAGTCTTTGTGCGGATCAGGAAAGAGACCCCTATGTTGGCCGGCCCGACCTTCAAGAAGTTGATTTAGACCGTCAGAGGCTAGGTCTTGACTTGGAATTTTTAACTGTAAGGATGATCCAGGTGGAAGGCGGGGAAAAGTAAATGGTGAGTGATCCAACCCGTGGTCGGGGTTCTTAGCTATCGTGCGTGGAGCAGCCCAGCGTCAGTTTTCTCGTGCCTACCGTTCCCGTGCTTGGGAAAACTCAGCAAGGAGGGGATATCGCCGACAGAAAGCAAGTAAAAGTATTTGGGCTTGGGACCCCTCTATTTATAGTAAAAGAGAGGCAGGGAAATATCCCGGGGGAAATGGAGTGGGTTGGCTTCGATTAGACCCCTCATTAATTCTCTGGTTCTTCTGTCAGAGACCAGGTGAAGGGCGGCTAGTTCCAACTAGCCGCCTAGGATGGTGCGGCTACTTCCTGGTAGCCGCCCCTATCATGACCTGCCAAACGTCCCATCTCTGAAAAGCGGTGGCTTGGGTCGGTTACTTGGTTTGATCCGGCCAAGAGAGGGCGGCTAAAGGTCATGACCCGCCGCAATGATCAGCATTTAATGCTGCTTTATGTCCCATCCAGGGGACTGGTCCAAAGTCGGCCGGGGGGCGGCTAGTTAGGGCTAGCCGCCCCTTGCCAGGGACTTGGGGTCCTAGGGTTTTGGGTTTTTAGGTCCGGGCTAGGTTTAGGGTTTAGGCTTAGGTTCGGGGCCAGGGTTAGGGTTTAGGTTTAGGTCCGGGGCTAGGGTTAGGGTTTCTGGTTTAGGTCCGGGGCTAGGGTTAGCGTTTCCGGTTTCCTGAACTTTGGTTCTCCACTAGATGTCCAATTGTGGGATATTTCCGTGTGTTACTTGAAGTATTTCTGTCTCTCTGGACGGTTAAAATTGGGGTATCTACAATTGTCCCTCATCGGACGGAGTCTTTGTGCGAAGCAGGAAAGACTTCGACCGATGATAAGGAAAGAGACCCCTATTTTGGCCGGCCCGACCTTCAAGAAGTTATGCCGATACGAAACAGTACTATTCAGGGAGTTGATTTAGACTGTCAGAGGCTAGGTCTTGACTTAGAATTTTTAGCCTAAAGGATGATCAGGTGGAAGGCAGGGAAAAGTAAATGGTGAGTGATCCAACCCGCGGTCGGGGTTCTTAGCTATCGTGCGCGGAGCAGCCTAGCGTCAGTTTTCTGGTGCCTACCATTCCCGTGTTTGGGAAAACTCAGCAAGCAGGGGATATCGCCAATAAAAAGCAATTAAAAGTTGAGTTTGGGAGAATTGGATCATCCGAAGGATAAGAACTCCGGACAAGAACCAGAACTGAAGAAATTCAAATTTGAGTGGTACTGAAAGTGCGGCAAAACTTCGGGAAAGTCATGTTTGATCAAGTAATGTCTGGAAATAAGCCAATACATGGCTGTTTAGTTATGGAGAACTTCGAAGTTTAGGGCTAAGAAGATTGAAAAGGGATTTTTAAATGGAAGAAAAAAAACTGGGAGGGGCGGCTAGTTGTTACTAGCCGCCCGAAGAGGGGGCGGCTACTCGCGGGTAACCGCCCCATAACTGGGTCCCTTATAACCGAAAAGACCCTCTCTCTCCCCATACGTTTAAAACGATTTCTCTTCCCTCCTCTCTTCTTCTTTTTCATTTTAAACCAAAAACCTTGATTCTAAAACACCTTGAATCCTTTGTTTTTGTCTTCCATCATTCCTTTCTTCTTGATTTCGGAGCCCTAGATTTTCTTTGGGGTTTTTCTTTTGTGCGAAATCGGAGGAGATGACGAAGGGGAAGAGGACGGCTTCGATGATGAAGCGCCTCAGGTCTTCCCGAGAGCAAGAGGGGCTGTCTCGGGGTCTAGTTCATCGGGGAGTGATCGGGTGGAGGAGGAGGTCCCGAGGGCTGCTGAGGGTGCGGCGGAGGTGCCGTTAGTGGATACCGGTGCGGTTAGAGGCATGAGTATGCCTTCGGGGGCTGTCCCGGAGGTTGGGAGTACTATGATAGGCTACACACGCAAGAGGAGGCGTGGGGATCGACCGGCAGTGGTCGAGGGGTTGGTTTCGGGGGTCGGGGGATCGGTTGAGGGTGTGATGGAGGGAGGGGTCGAGGCCGAGGGGGTAAGTGAGAGTGAGAGGGCGTCATTGGACGCCATTATTGGGATGTTGGATAGGGAGGCGATAGAGGCCAGGGCAGCAGAGGAGGAGAGAAGGGCCATGGGTGTTTTCGAGGGCTTAGCCTCCGGTGCGGCGGGCACGGAGGTTGGAGAGGCCGATGTTGGGG
This sequence comes from Acorus calamus, assembly GCA_030737845.1. Lineage (NCBI taxonomy): Eukaryota > Viridiplantae > Streptophyta > Magnoliopsida > Acorales > Acoraceae > Acorus > Acorus calamus. Next base: position 16,099,214 of record CM060870.1, read on the forward strand.
AGGAGGCCGGGGAGGCCGAGGGTGTGGGCACGGGGGCCGCGGAGGCCGGTGTTGGTGTTGGGGCCGAGGCCGAGGAGGCCGTGTTTGAGGAGGACGAGGAGGGGGATGACGACGGGATGGATGATCCCGACGAGGCTGAAGTGGACGCTCCTGGGTCCACACGGGCCGTGGTATGTGCCTAACCTTTTAGTCTTAGCCTTTTATTTATGTGTGTGTGTGATATTTATATATGTGTGTTTCTAATAGCATGAATAGGTAATAGTGGGTGATATATGTTTCTAATATGCATGCTTGCATGTATAGTTAGATCACAGTGGGATAATCAGCATGCGAATATGGGTTCGTGTTGGAACAAAAGAAGGGACAATTTTTCATATGTGCATCCATGTTTGTCGTATAAAAGAAGGGAAATGACATGTCTTAGCATGCTTGCATGTGGTGGCTTTTGTATGCATATATATTTTTCAGAATATATATTTTCATATGTATTCGATCATGGTGGAGTAAGAGACAGTATGAGTATGCAATTTACGGGTCTAAGCTCCTTTATATGCTTGGGGTGGGTTTGTGAGAGGTGTATAATCATGCTAGACGGTAAAAATAGATAAGGTATGCAAGTAATGACCACGGTGGGATAAGAAGGTATAACAGGTAGTCATATGAAACGTGTTTTGTGAATAACTGAAGGTGGGCCTACGCATGAAGTCTTCTATTTTTCATGTTTTTTTTAGCATATGAAAGCTTATCTTGCTAAGCATGGTTTCTAAATGAATTTGTAGACTTGGATTCTTACCTCTCGACTACTTTTAAACAAACCATGTTCCCTTCGTTTGTTTTGTAGAGACCGAACCGTATTCGGGCTCTGTGACATGGGACGAAGAGGTGGTACGATGCCTTGGGGCAGGAGGAGAGGGGCTTGGTGGATGGAGCGGGCTTCCGTTCCTTCTTCCTGATCGAGCCATTCCACGTTCACCGTCCTTACGTGGAGGCTTTGGCGGGTGTTCCCGGAGGTTTGATGGGAGACTTAGTCCGTTCTCTGCAGGCGGCCGGGGATAGGGACCGAGAGGCGCTCAGGGCGTCGGAGGCGAGGGCGCGGGAGTTGGAGGAGAGGTTGAGGCTGCTGAGGATCGGGCCAGAGGGACGGAGAGTCGCCTCCGACCGAGATTGGAGAGGAGAGATAGAGATATGCAGCAGGTCCGTCTCTGGGAGGCCACTATGAGGGAGAAATTGGTTGGAGGGGGCTCTATGACTGAGGTGGACCTCGACCTTCTTCCGCTTGAGCCTGACCATTCTCTCTCGGCCTCCTTGGCTACCGGGCCACCTTCAGCCGTGCTTCTCGTCCTTCGGTGTCTCGAAGTAGCGGGGTATATGCGAGGGCCGCGTCTTCGGTTCGAGAAACTCCGGCTGCTCCTGACGCTCCAGAAGTTCAGTCTTCTCATCAGCTGTCGCTCCCTTCTCAGCCAAGTCAGGACGTTCCTCCTACTCAGCCTCCAGTGGATGACAATACGCCGAGGTATAGCTTCTTTGTGTCTTGGTTTAAAATAGAAGAATAGTATATATGCGATGAATTCATGCTTTGACTCAGGTGATCATTTCGGTAAAGTATAGCTCAAGACTTTGGAGTTTGGAGTTCTTGGTGGACCGTATCTCTTCCTCACTCTTTCATAAGGATTTTCTTTTATGTACTCTCTTAGGTTTAGAAAAAAACAATTTATGTTTGTGGTTTTGGCGGGACAATTTAATTTCTAGTTTATATGCATGGTTTAGAGTAGTTTAGCATGGATGTTTCATGGATATGTATGTTTGTGTAGATGAATCTTGGCTTTATAGGTTTGATTCATGGATGGACATATGATTTTGAGATATGGTTGTTTTTCGAAGTGTATTTATATTGGTTTTATGAATGTATATGCGTATGAAATGTGTGTATGCAATTTTTGGAAAGAAATGTTTTTAACAGGTATTGGAGACATGAAGATTTGATTACAATGGTACTGACAGCACTGAAAGAGGTGCAGGCAAGGGGCGGCTAGTGTAAACTAGCCGCCCAGTGAGGGGCGGCTAGTTGTGCTTAGCCGCTCCCTGCCTGGGGCATTCTCACCTGAAACAAAGGGCAGGGGCGGCTAGTGGAGTTTGGCCGCCCCCTGCCTGGGGCAATTTGGTTCTGCTGCTCCTGTCCGCTGCTGCCGCTGAAAGTCTTTGTGACCGTTTCAACCTTCAAGGCCTATAAAAACATTCTTTCCATGGACCAAGTGTTAAATCTGTCCAGATTGCGCCCCTGCACTGACTTTTGAGCTCTTTTCTTGCTTGAATTGTCAAGGGCTACAACCCATCTTAAGGTGAAATGGAAAAAGTAAAGTGCGGGAGACCATACTTTATTATGCAAGGAAGGGATTCCAAGTGCGTGAGAAAAACTCTTAAGTGTGTGTAAAGGTGGGACAATTTCTTCTCAGGCATGTGCGGCAAGGGCACGAAATGAGTGGGGACAATTTTAATATTTAGGCACGGGGGGTCAACTTTAACATTCTAAGAAAATCGGATGCCAAGGTGTTTTGGAAAAGGAAAATGCAAGCTTATGCGTAAGCATAGTTGGCATAAGGGGGCATTTTAGTTCTTCAATGGTTTCTTATGTGAGAGGGTAATGTTCTCGATTTTCTGAAGTAAAAGATGCCATCAAGTCCCTATGGAGGAGCCCTTGTGGTCACCCATGTCCAAACCAGGATTGTATTTGAATGGTATAAGCCTTCGGTGTCGATTTTTCTAGGTTCATGAGTTTCAAATGCTTAATCGTATTATTCTAAACATGGTGAAAAATCCATGAGTGTACCAAGAGTCGAGTCAAATAAGCTTCCCTTGGATAAGCAAGTTCCTAAGTGAACTCATGTGAGTGTGTGTAGTTTGTAAACCTGGACATGATCTATCTTTGGTCGAAATTTCGCCTTTCCCGGCAGACGTAGTTCAATTTAGAATCCCATTGCGAAAATAAAAGGGGAGGGGGAATGGGGTAAGAGAAATATCTGCCTTTCGGGCAATATTTTAGAATTGACCCAGTCTAGCAAATGTCTTACTTTCTAGGTCCCTCTGGCTTTCTTCTTTTTACCACTTCTTTATTTTGGGTGGAAAGTACAGTCCGTTGTTTGGATGTGTACTGGTATAGCCGTTGTCTAGCGTATACCGTGAGTAAAGGCGTGAAAGCCTGCTAAAATAGAGAGTTTAACCCGTTCACTTGGGTGTTATTTTTCTTTTGTTGGCATCTCATTGCCTGATTTTTTTTATTTGAGGGGGGGGGCACTTCTATTTTTCACCCCGATTCTTTTCATGCTTCCCCTCTAGAAGTGTTTGTATAGTGTCAGAGCCAGTTTTGGGACATATGCCAAGTCTAGGTAACTCCTCATTTTGACCTAGGGTTAATACGAGTAGGGCGGAAATAAGGGATGTTTTTTTTTGCTTTGGGGGTTTTAAATTGTCCCAGTCTACGGGGTAGGCAATTTCTCTTCTTTTAGGTGAATCTAGTCCAGTTATACGTGTGTGAAGGAAACGGCATGATTTGGCGGAGATGTGTTCAAATAGATAAGAGTTTATCTTTGAGAGTCTTATAATTCTATCATCAAGTACTAAACGTTGGAAATCGCAGGAAGGAAGAATAATAGTTCTTAAGTTTTGAAAGCTATTCATGCATGAATTTCTTTAGATAAAGTGCGTTCCACGAACCTGGAACCTCGACTCCTTCGGCATCTACCAGGTGGTAGGCAATCCCGGAATAGGCATGGGTGATCACATAGGGTCCCTCCCATGTGGGTTGCAACTTTCCTCTTGGGTGAGGCTGTCTTGATGGCATGATTTGCTTGAGTACTAATTCCCCGATTTCAAATTTTCTTTTTATTACCTTCTTTTCAAATGCCCTTGCCACCCTTCTTTGGTCGTCTAGTAGTATCATATATATTTTTGAAAGCGTGAAGACAGATGCATACTTATGGTTTTGAAAAGGGGCATGTGTTGGTGAATAGATATGTTTTTGGAAAAAGGAATGGAAAAGTTTGGGAAACGGTTTTGTTTTTAGAAGCGGAGTATGGAAAGGTAGTTTTAAAAAATGTTTTCGGCGGAAATCATGGAAGTACGGCTTCGTAAAATATTTTGCTTTGAAGAAAGGTGTGGAAGCGCAGATTCGGAAAACGTTTTCGCTGGAAACGCGGCTTGTAAATATTTTCGTTGTTTTGGTAAACAAGTAAAGAAAGTTTGGAAAAATTTCTTTGGAGGCATGGAAATATGGTTTCGTAAAAAGAAACTTTTGTTTTGAAGGGAGTGTGGAAAACATTTTTGTAAAAGCATTTTTTTTGTTTTTAAAGAAGAGTGGAAATAAAGCTGGAAACAAGTATGTTCAGAGTTGGGGAATGAAAGCTGATCGGCATGTATTTTTTTAGATTTTGGTTTCTTTTAGGAAAGCAGGTAAACAAATACGTATAGGGTGACGAAAGACGAAAGCTGGTAAACAAATATTTTGATCTTTGATTTTTAGAAAAAGATGTAAACAAATATGTACAGGGTGTAACGAAGGCGAAAGCTGGTAAACAAATATTTTTCGATTTTGGATTTTTAGGGTGTAACGAAGGCTTACTCGGGGGGATCAGTTCCTGGTTCTTGGATTCACATTGTTTCCTCGAGTCGGCTTCGTTTGGTTGGCCGGCTGATGTCCGGTGGGGGTCCCCTATTCCCGAACTCTTCTTCCCTGAGCCTTTTCAATGGCCTTCCTTGATGGAGCAGTTCTTCGTCGGTGGAGCCTGGCTGCCAACATGCGAGCACCTCTAGCCGGATGCGCATGGCACAGACACTCCAATTCCGAGCTCGTGTCTCGTTAAAGCGTGCTTCTCCCCATATGGATACTACTTTCCCGCGGTACGGGAAGCGAAGACATTGGTGTCGGGTGGATGAGACAGCTTCGATGCTGTTGAGCCATGTCCTTCCAACAATCAGAGGGTGGGGTGATTGAATGTTCATTACCAGGCAGTTAACGATGGTGGAGACCGGGCCGATCTTTAATGGGAGTGTGACCAGTCCGCAAGCGTTCTTGCGCCTGCTGTCGAAGGTGTAGATGTATTCGTTCGAGGGCTCCAATCTTGGGACCTTGCCTTCTAGCTTCTGGTAGGCGGAATATGTAAGAACGTTAGTTTCCGCTCCCGTGTCGATGAGAATGTGCCGGAATTCCCTTCCTCCAAGTATAGCAGTGATTGCGAGGGGTGCGGAGCGTGCTCCGGCTTTGGCGACTTCATGGGGGAGGAAGGTGATCGAGTTGGGCTCCGTAAGATCGCTTGGTGGATGCAGGGTCCTGGTTGCTTCTTCTGAAGGATAGTTGTTGTCGTAAGGGGACCCCGGTGGACTGCCACTTTCATCCTCGTTCCCCGGTCGTAGGGCTAGTGTGAACATATTATGTATCACCCAATTGTTCTCGTTCTCATACTGGAGGCACGCCTCTCCCCAGATTGTCAGAATATGACTCAAGAAGGGCAGTCGAAGGCATTGGTGCCGGGGGGAACAGATAGCTTGGATGCTGTCTAACCATGGTCATCCCAACATCAATGGGTACCTTGTTTCGATGTCGACCACGAAGCAGACTACTTCACAGATAAGAGGGCCGACGGACAGCTCGAATGTTCCGGGGCCGCGGGGAGTCTTCCCGGTATAAGTGGGCCGGTTGGACGGGAGGACGGCCTAGTCCGGGTATCTTTTGGTAGGTGGAGCACGTCATTATGTTCATTCCTGACCCTGGATCCACGAAGATGTTGTTTAGCCACAACATTTGAAGTCGTCCGCAGATGTATAGGGGGTAGACTCGTAGTCTGGGATCCGGGAGGTCTTGGTCAGTGAACGAAATGGTCATTGGACGGCGGGGGCCGTCGACAGTGTCGGTACTCTTGGAGGACCCGTTGTCGTCCGGATGCAGATTATCCGACGTACATTCCCCTCCTTCGGGTCCTTCGCTAGCTCCTTTGGGGATCTCCTCAAATGGCTCTTCTTCTTCGTCTCCTCTCGGGTTTTCTAGTCCGCTTTCGTCGGACTCGATGTTGATGACTGCGGGAAGGGCAAGAACTACATCTTCTTCGCCATAGAGTATGGCAAGGTCATGATTGTCGAGGTTCAGCTGGAAGGGCTCGTTCTGCTCTTCCTCCTCGGATTCTTCGGACAGACTGTTGTCAGTGACATCTTCTGAACTGCTTGGTTGTGGTGATGGTTGTCTCCCTCTCCTGACCATGTTTACTATGTGGGCTCCAGATGTGGATGCTTGGTTGTGACCTGGCAATGGGTCAGTAAAAATGCAAAGTGGCTTGGAGGCTCAAGAATTGCCCTGATTTAAGTGGCTTTTGATCATGGCCCATTCAAGGCGCCTGTCGTCATTTAAATCATAGATAAAATCCTGAAAAACAATGCATTGTTCTACGGTATGATCATGTTGTTGGTGGTATTTACAGTAACGCAGTCTGCTGGCCCTGGGGAGTGGAGGTTTAACAGCTGGGAGGGAGATACTATTTGTGTCCATCAGTACCCTAAAAATTCTAGTTAGTGTTTCTGGGAGGGGAGGGTAAGAGTCTCTTTTTCCCATTCGTCTTTGATCATAGGATGTCGGAGGGGAGACCTCATTATAAGTATTTTGGGTGGGTTGCCTAGGACTTAAGTTCGGACTTCTTAAGAAGCTGGAATAGAAAGGGGTCCTGGGCTGGCCTTTTCTTGAGATTATAGGGTTTTGGACCGGGGAACTTTGGATTATCGGGTTTTGTTGTGTCGGCATGGGGACTGGTACTGATCGAGTAGTGAAGTTTTGGTTGATTGGCCGAGGCGGCGCATACCCGGATGAACCGACGTGTACTGTCTCGGAGCCGTTCCTCGATTAGGAACTCGTGCTCCATTCGGGTAGAGTGCAGATACCTGTGTAATAATCCCCTCTACCGTGGGAGTTTGTGCCTTGCGAGGCAGTTGTCCAACCCTATGGCTGATAGATGGGGACTGGGTTTGGACTACTGATGCTGCACAACGGGAAATCCTGTTGTGGCGGTCAATCAGAAGCTGATACGTAGTACAGTCTCCGTACGAAAGGCTCGTACGAAGTTCTGGACTCAGGCACTGTAACATCATGTCAATTTCTTGAAATTCTGTGAGTTGCAGGCCGGTCCGGTGGACAAGTGTGCGCCACTGAGACACGTATTGTTCGAATTCCTCCCTAGGCCTCATTCTCTCTACGGTTAAATCCAAAATAGAGGGGGTTCGAATCCTCTGGTAACCGTAGCGGCCCAAGAACTTCTCTCTTACAGCCGAGAAGTTTGACAAGTGCTCTATAGGGAGGGTGGAGAACCATTGTAGTGCTTCTCCTTCCAATGATTTTTAGAAGAGGAAGACTAGCAGAGGTTGATTATCTAGAAACGGGCGTGCGTCTAGATAAAAGGCAGTTAAATGGATGTCTGGGTCTCCACGACCGTTATACCGGTGAAATTTGGGGATTTTGAACCCCTCCGGTAGGTGGACTGATGGGATTTGTCTCAGGTTATGTAGAGACATGTGTTTGGGGGCTGAGGGACCAGTCTCGGAGAGAATTCTCCGGATGGTATCGTCCAGTGTTTCTCCCCGGGGAGGGCTGCCTAGCGGTCCCGGGTTTGGGGTGGCCTGGTAGGGGCCTGGGGTGGAAACGGCTGGGAATATTGGATTCACAGGGGAAACGGGGGTGAATGAAAAGACGCTCGGGTTGACCGAGTGACTGGGCGTGAATGGGGTCTTGGGAATGGCCTTAGGGGTTTCGACAGGGACCTCCTGTCTTAGGGTTTTGACCTGGCGGTAGTCGGCGAGGTCATGAAACATGTCCTCTACAGATTGGTATCCTAGACTGGCCATCCTTTCCTCTAGATGGGTTAGGAATTGCGTGGCCTGACCCTCTTGGTGGGTTCTTTCCTCTAGTATCTCCTCCTGTATGCGGGATTCCATGATGCGTGTGAAATGATTTAAGGGAACGAATGCAGATATAAAGCATAAATAAAGCGGTAAAGGATAGCGCAGCGGTGTGCGGCTTACAAAGCAGTAAAGGATTGCGCAACGGTGTGCGGCTTACAAAGCAGTAAAGGATTGCGCAGCTGTGTGCGGCTTACAAAGCAGTAAAGGATTGCGCAGCTGTGTGTGGCTTACCAAGCGGTAAATGATGCTGTGATGTGAATTAGAGGAGGAACTGATTCGAGGGGTCAGAAATTCTAACCTTCCTAGAGGGTTGATAGCATTCTAGTCAAGCTTGTAAAAGGGGACAGAAGAGGATTACCTTTTGTTGTTTTTCACGAGGGAGGTCCCACCGTGATCGCCAGATTTGTCGGTACCGTCGGGAAGGCCTCCGATGTCGGTGTGTCGGAGCGGATCCCGGCGGGGTGCGCGGTGAGTGCGTGCGTGTGTGGGGGTTCTTCGGGGATTCAGATCGGATGCGTGCCCTGGCGGGCTCGGTCGGATCGTCTTCTCGGAAGGGTGAGGGGTGTCGTTCCTGGTTGAGGCGCCCGATAGCGTCTCAACAGGATTCAGGGGTTTGTGTGATCGCCACCTGCTTTTTCTAAAAGCAGGAAAAGGTTGGGTCGGATTTGATCGCCTATGTGGGGAGTTTGTGGGGTCTCCACTCTGAGACACGGATATACCGTACACAGAGGTGAAAAAAAGGTATCCTATTCTGCTTCCGGGGCTTGACTAAAGGAGTCTTGGGACAAAGGGGTGTGGATATGGGGTGTGGATAGGGGGCGGCTAGGTGTGTTTAGCCGTCGGCCAGGGGGCGGCTAGCTAGGGTTAGCCATCCAGGGTCTGGGTTGGTTTGGGCAGAATTTCGGTAGGAAATGGGTTTGGTTTTGGACAGGGGCTAAGCTAGGTTTAGCCCGGGTTTCTCGAGGGTGGGATGAGAGGGTATTTTATTTGGGGAATGGGTGTTTCTCACACAAAAGGGGCTCTCTCTCTCTCTCTCTCTTGGGATTTCTAGTTGTGGAAGGGTTTGATCAAGTGAGGGTGGTGGATTGGTGATTGAAGATTGTTGTGGATTTTTTGGTGATGTTGTATTTGGGCTTGGGACCCCTCTATTTATAGTAAAAGAGAGACAGGGAAATATCACGGGGGTAATGGAGTGGGTTGGCTTCGATTAGACCCCTCATTAATTCTCTGGTTCTTCTGTCAGAGACCAGGTGAAGGGCGGCTAGTTCCAACTAGCCGCCTAGGATGGGGCGGCTACTTCCTGGTAGCCGCCCTTATCATGACCTGCCAAACGTCCCATCTCTGACAAGCGGTGGCTTGGGTTGGTTACTTGGTTTGATCCGGCCAAGAGAGGGCGGCTAATGGTCATGACCCGCCGCAATGATCAGCATTTAATGCTGCTTTATGTCCCATCCAGGGGACTGGTCCAAAGTCGGCCAGGGGGGCGGCTAGTGTAAACTAGCCGCCTTGTGTGGGGCGGCTAGTTAGGGCTAGCCGCCCCTTGCCAGGGACTTGGGGTTCTAGGGTCTTGGGTTTTTAGGTCCGGGGCTAGGTTTAGGGTTTAGGCTTAGGTTCGGGGCCTGGGTTAGGGTTTAGGTTTAGGTCCGGGGCTAGGGTTAGGGTTTCCGGTTTATGTCCGGGGCTAGGGTTAGGGTTTCCGATTTCCTGAACTTTGGTTCTCCACTAGATGTCCAATAGTGGGATATTTTCGTGTGTTACTTGAAGTATTTCTGTCTGTCTGGACGGTCAAAATTGGGGTATCTACAGGGTAGGGCTTCTCGAGCTGAGGAGGAGACGGACCGGCTGAGGTCCATGATGGCCTTGAGAGAGGAGGGTTTCATTACCCTAGGCCGTGAGAGGGACTCGCTCCAGATGAGGGTGTTAGAGTTGGAGGCTTCGGTGGGTGTCCCTGGAGGTTTGATGGGGGACTTGGTTCGTTCGCTCCAAGCGGCTGGGGATAGGGATCGAGAGGCGCTCAGGGCGTCAGAGGCGAGGGCACGGGAGTTGGAGGAGAGGTTGAGGGCTGCCGAGGATCGGGCCAGAGGGACAGAGAGTCACCTCCGATAGAGATTGGAGAGGAGAGACAGAGATATGCAGCAGGTCCGTCTTTGGGAGGCGACTATGAGGGGGAAATTGGTTGGAGGGGGCTCTATGACCGAGGCGGACCTCGATCTTCTTCCACTTGAGCCTGACCATTCTCTCTCGGCTTCCTTGGCTACCGGGACCACCTTCAGCCGTGCCTCTCGTCCTTCGGCGTCTCGGGGTCGTGGGATATACGCGAGGGCCGCGTCTTCGGTTCGAGAGACTCCTGCCGCTCCCGATGCTCCAGAGGTTCAGTCTTCTCCTCATTCGCCGCTCCCTTCTCAGCCAAGTCAGGACGTTCCTCCTACTCGGCCTCCAGCGGATGACTATATGCCGAGGTATAGCTTCTTTGTGTCTTGGTTTTAAGTAGAAGAATAGTATATATGCGATGAATTCATGCTTTTCTTCTTTTGTTTTTGGTTTTAGGTGATATTTCGGTGAAGTTCGGAGTTTGGAGCGTTTCGAAGGAAAAAGATCCTCTTTTATGCTCTCTCTTAGGTTTAGAAAAATAGTATATGTTGTGGTTTTGGTGGGATAATTTAATTTCTCGTTTATATGCATGGTTTAGAATAATTTAGCATCGATGTTTAGGTATTTAAAGAGCTCCCTTTATTTAGAAAAACGAGTATTTCGTGGATGGGTGATTTTGGTGTTTTTATACGTTTAATTCATGGGTGGGTGTAGGGTTTTGATTATATAATTGTTTTAGCATGGTATCTATACAGGTTTTGTGTATGAATATGTGTATGAAATGTGTACATGCAGGTTTTGGAAAGAACTGATCTCAATAGGTAAAGAAGTGTTGAAGAGTTGATCGAATACGGACCGACATAGCTGAAATAGGTGCAGGCAAGGGGCGCCTAGTGTAAACTAGCCGCCCAGTGAGGGGCGGCTAGTTGTGCTTAGCCGCCCCCTGCCTGGGGCTTCCTCACCTGAAACAAAGGGCAGGGGCGGCTACTGTAAACTAGCCGTCCAAAGGGAGGCGGCTAGTCGGGTCTAGCTGCCCCCTACCTGGGGCAATCTGGTTCTGCTGCTCCTGTCTGCTGCTGTTGCCAAAAGCCTTTGTGACCGTTTCAACCTTCGAGACCTATAAAAACATCCCTTCTATGGACCAAGTGTTAAATCTGTCCGGATTGCGCCCCTGCACTGACTTTTGAGCTCTTTCTTGCTTGAATTGTCAAGGGCTACAACCCATCTTAAGGTGAAATGGAAAAGATAATGCGAGAAAGTAAAGTGCGGGAGACCTGCTTTATTATGTAAGGAAGGGATTCCAAGTGCGTGAGAAAAAAACTCTTAAGTGTGTGTAAAGGTGGGACAATTTCTTCTCAGGCATGTGTGGTAAGGGCACGAAATGATTGGGGACAATTTTAATATTTAGGTACGGGGGGTCAACTTTAATATTTCGAGAAAATCGAACGCCAAGGTGTTTTGGAAAAGGAAAATGCAAGCTTATGCGTAAGTGTAGTTGGCGTAAGGGGGCATTTTAGTTTTTCAATGGTTTCTTACGTGAGAGGGTAACGTTCTCGACTTTCTGAAGTAAAAGATGCCATCAAGTCCCTGTGGAGGAGCCCTTGCGGTCACTCATGTCCAAACCAGATTGTATTTGAACGGTATAAGCCTTGGGTGTCGATTTTTCTAGGTTCATGGTTTTCAAATGCTTAATCGTATTATTCTAAACATGCTGAAAAATTCATGAGTGTACCAAGAGTCGAGTCAAATAAGCTTCTCTTGGATAGGCAAGTTTCTAAGTGAACTCATGTGAGTGTGTGTAGTTGTAAATCTGGACATGATCTACCTTTGGTCGAAATTTCGCTTTTCCGGCAGATGTAGTTCAATTTAGAATCCCATTGCGAAAATAAAAGGGGGGGGAGGAATGGGGTAAGAGTAATATCTTCCTTTCGGGCAATATTTTAGAATTGTCCCAGTCTAGCACATGTCTTACTTTCTAGGTCCCTCTGGCTTTCTTCTTTTTACCACTTCTATATTTTGGGTGAAAAGTACAGTCCGTTGTTTGGACCTGTACTGGTATAGCCGTTGTCTAGCGTATACCGTGCGTAAAGGCATGAAAGCCTGCTAAAATAGAGAGTTTAACCTGTTCACTTGGGTGTTATTTTTCTTTTGCTGGCATCTCATTGCCTGATTTTTTTTTATTTGAGGGGGGGGGGCTCTTCTGTTTTTCACCCCGATTCTTTTCATGCTTCCCCTCTAGAAGTGTTTGTATAGTGCCAGAGCCAGTTTTGGGACATATTGCCTGGTCTAGGTAACTCCTCATTTTGACCTAGGGTTAATACAAGTGGGGTGGAAATAAGGGATGTTTTGCTTTGGGGGTTTTAAATTGTCCCAATCTACGGGGTAGGCAATTTCTCTTCTTTCAGGTGAATCTAGTCCAGTTATACGTGTGTGAAGGAAACGGCATGATTTGGCGGAGATGTGTTCAAATAGATAAGAGTTTATCTTTGAGAGTCTTATAATTCTATCATCAAGTACTAAATGCTGGAAATTGCAGGAAGGAAGAATAACAGTTCTCAAGTATTGAAAGCTATTCATGCATGAAATTTATTTAGATAAAGTGCATTCCACGAACCTGGAACCTCGACTCCTTCGGCATCTACCAAGCGGTAAGCATTCCCGGAATAGGCATGGGTGATCACGTAGGGTCCCTCCCATGTGGGTTGCAACTTTCCTCTTGGGTGAGGCTGTCTTGATGGCATGATTTGCTTAAGTACTAACTCCCCGATTTCAAATTTTCTTTTTTTTACCTTCTTTTCAAATGCCCTTGCCACCCTTCTTTGGTAGGCCTGGGCATGGTCTGCCGCTCTTAATCTTTTCTCGTCTTTTGGTATTATATTTTGTTTTTTTTTTGTTTTTCGAAAGTGTGAAGACAGATGTATACTTATGGTTTTGAAAAGGGGCCTGTGTTGGCGAATAGATATGTTTTTGGAAAGAGAATGGGGGTAAAGTTTGGAAAACAATTTTGTTTTTAGAAGGAAAGCGTGGAAAGATAGTTTGTAAAAATGTTTTTGGCGGAAATCATGGAAATATGGTTTTGTCAAACATTTAGTTTTGAAGAGGCGAAGATTTGGAAAAACATTTTCGTTGTGAAGAAGAGTGTGGAAATGTAGTTTGCAAACATTTTCGTTGTTTTGGAAAGCGTGTAAAGAAAGTTTGGGAAAGTGTTTTATTTTTTGGAGGCACGGAGATACGGTTTTTGTAAAACTTTTGTTTTGAAGGAGAGTGTGGCAAACATGTTTTTAGAAAACACTCCCCCCTTTTTGTTTGAAAAAAAAAGTGGAAGTAAAGCTGGAAACAAGTATGTTCAGAGTTGGGGAATGAAAGCTGATTAGCATGTATTTTTTTGGATTTTGGTTTCTTTTCGGAAGGCAGGTAAACAAATATGTATAGGGTGATGAAAGCGAAAGCTGGTAAATATTTTTCGATCTTTTGATTTTTTAGAAAAAGCCGTAAACAAATATGTACAGGGTGTGACGAAAGCGAAAGCTGATAAACAAATATTTTTCGATTTTGGATTTTAGAAAATGCTGTAAACAAATATGTACAGGGTGTGACGAAAGCGAAAGCTGATAAACAAATATTTTTTGATTTTGGATTTTTAGAAAAAGCTGTAAACAAATATGTACAGGGTGTGACGAAAGCTTACCCGGGGGGATCGGTACCTGGTTCTTGGATTTGCATTGTTTCCTTGAGTCGGCTTCGCTTGGTCGGCCGGCTGATGTCTGGTGGGGGTCCCCTATTCCCAAACTCTTCTTCCCTGAGTCTCTTCAAGGGCCTTCCTTGATGGAGCAGTTCTTCGTCGGTGGAGCCTGGCTGCCAACATGCGAGCACCTCTAGCCGGATGCGCATGGCACAGACGCTCCAATTCCGGGCCCGTGTCTCTTTAAAGCGTGCTTCTCCCCATATGGATACTACCTTCCCGCGGTATGGGAAGCGAAGACATTGGTGTCGGGTGGATGAGATGGATTCAATGCTATTGAGCCATGTCTCCCAACAATCAGAGGGTGGGGCGATTGAATGTTCATCACCATGCAGTTGACGATGGTGGAGACCGGGCTGATCTTTAGTGGGAGTGTGACCAGCCCGCAAGCGTTCTTGCGCGTGCTGTCGAAGGCATAAATGTATTCGTCTGAGGGATCCAATCTGGGAACCCGGCCTTCTAACTTCTGGTAGGCGGAATATGTAAGAACGTTAGTTTCTGCTCCTGTGTCGATGAGAATGTGCCGGAATTCCCTTCCTCCGAGTATGGCAGTGATTGCGAGGGGTGCGGAGCGTGCTCCGGCTTTTGCGACTTCATGGGGGAGGAAGGTGATCGAGTTGGGCTCCGTAAGATCGCTGGGTGGATGTAGGGTCTTGGCCGCTTCTTCTGAGGGATAGTTGTTGTCGTAAGGGGACCCAGGTGGGCTACTACCTTCATCCTCGTTCCCCGGTCGCAGGGCTAGTGTGAACATATTATGTATTGCCCAGTTGTTCTCATTTTCGTACTGGAGGCGCGCCTCTCCCCAGATTGTCAGGATATGATTCAAGAAGGGCAGTCGAAGGCATTGGTGCCGGGGGGAACAAATAGCTTGGATGCTGTCTAACCATGGTCGCCCTAACATCAATGGGTACCTTGTGTCGATGTCGGTCACGAAGCAGGCTACTTCACAGATAAGAGGGCCGACGGATAGCTCGAATGTTCCGGGGCCGCGGAGAGTCTTCCCGGTATGGTTGAAAGCTTGAATAGTATGGTGGGCCGGTTGGACGGGAGGACGGCCTAGTCCGGGTATCTTTTGGTAGGTGGAGCACGTCATTATGTTCATTCCTGACCCGAGATCCACGAAGATGTTGTTTAGCCACAACATTTGAAGTCGTCCGCGGATGTGTAGGGGGTAGACTCGCAGTCTGGGATCCGGAAGGTCTTGGTCAGTGAACGAAATGGTAATTGGGCGGCGGGGGCCGTCGACAGTGTCAGTACTCTTGGCGGACCCGTTGTCGTCCGGATGCAGATCATCCGACGTACATTCCCCTCCTTCGGGTCCTTCGCTAGCTCCTTGGGGGATCTCCTGAAATGGCTCTTCTTCTTCGTCTCCTCCCGGGTTTTCTAGTCCACTTTCGTCGGACTCGATGTTAATGATCGCGGGAAGGGTGAGAACTGCATCTTCTTCTTCGCCATAGAGTATGGCAAGGTCATGATCGTCGAGGTTCAGCTGGAAGGGCTCGTTCTGCTCTTCCTCCTCGGATTCTTCGGACAGACTGTCATCAGTGACATCTTCTGAACTACTTGGTTGTGGTGAGAGTTGTCTCCCTCTTCTGACCATGTTTACCATGTGGGCTCCAGATGTGGATTCTTGGTTGTGACCTGGCAATGGGTCAGTAAAAATGCCAAGTGGCTTGGAGGCTCGAGAATTGCCCTGGTTTAAGTGGCTTTTGATCATGGCCCAATCAAGGCGCCCGTCATCATTTAAATCATAAATAAAATCCTGAAAAACAATGCATTGTTCTACGGTGTGACCATGTTGTTGGTGGTATTGATAGTAACGCAGTCTGCTGGCTCCGGGGAGTGGAGGTTTAGCAGCTGGGAGGGAGATACTATTTGTGTCCATTAGTACCCTAAAAATCCTAGTTAGTGTTTATGGGAGGGGAGGGTAAGAGTCCCTCTTTCCCATTCGTCTCTGATCATAGAATGTCGGAGGAGAGACCTCATTATAAGTATCTTGGGAGGTCTGCCTAGGATTTAGGTTTTGATTTCTCAGGAAGCTGGAATAAAAAGGGGTCCTAGGCTGGCCTTGTCTTGAAATTGCAGGGCTTTGGACCGGGAACTTCGGATTACCGGGTTTTGTTGTGTCGGCATGGGGACGGGTACTGATCGAGTAGTGAAGTTTTGGTTGATTGGCCGAGGCGGCGCATACCCGGATGAACCGGACGTATACTGTCTCGGAGCCATTCCTCGATCAGGAACTCGTGCTCCGTTCGGGTAGAGTGCCGATACTTGTGTAGTAATCCCCTCTACCGTGGGGTTTGTGCCTTACGAGGCGGTTGTCCAACCCTATGGCTGATAGGTTGGGACTAGGTTTGGACTACTGGGGCTGCACAACGGGAAATCCTGTTGTGGCGGTCAATCAGAAGCTGATACGTAGTACAGTCTCCGTATGAAAGGCTCGTACGAAGCTCTGGACTCAGGCTCTGTAACATCATGTCAATTTCTTTACATTCTGTGAGTTGCAGCCCGGTTCGGTGGACAAGTGTGCGCCACCGAGACTCGTATTGCTCAAATTCCTCCCTTGGCCTCATTCTCTCTACGGTTAAATCTGAAATAGAGGGGTTCTGATCCTCTGGTAACCGTAGCGGCCTAAGAACTTCTCGCTTACAGCCGAGAAATTCGACAAGTGATCTACAAGAAAGTAAGTACTATTCGGGCGGAGTCTTTGTGTGAAGTAGAAAAACTTCGACCGATGATAAGGAAAGAGACCCCTATTTTGGCCGGCCCGACTTTCAAGAAGTTATGCCAACACGAACAGTACTATTCAGGGAGTTAATTTAGACCGTTAGAGGCTAGGTCTTGACTTAGAATTTTTAACCGAAAGGATGATCCGGCCGGAAGGTGGGGAAAAGTAAATGGTGAGTGATCCAACCCGCGGTCGGGGTTCTTAGCTATCGTGCACGGAGCAGCCCAGCGTCAGTTTTCTCGTGCTTACCGTTCCCGTGCTTGAGAAAACTCAGCAAGGAGGGGATATCGCCAACAGAAAGTAAGTAAAAGTTGATTTGGTGAATTGGATCATCCAAAGGATAAGAACTCTGGAAAAGAACCAGAACTGAAGAAATTTGAATTTGAATGGTACTGAAAGTGCGGCAAAACTTCAGAAAAGTCGTGTTTGATCAAGTAGTGTCTGGAAATAAGCCAATGCATGGCTGTTTTGGTATGGAAAACCTTGGAATTAGGGCTGAAAAGAGATTGGAAAGGGGTTTCAAGGTGAAAACAGAAAAAACTGGGAGGGGCGGCTAGTGGTAACTAGCCGCCCGAGAGGGCGCGGCTACTCACGGGTAGCCGCCCCATAACTGGGTCCCTTATAACCGAAAAGACCCTCTCTCTCTCCATACGTTTCAAACGGTTTCTCTCCCTCCATTACTCCTTCTTCGTTTTAAACAGAGAAACCTTGATTCCTTTGCCTTTTCTTCCTCCATTTCGACCTAGATCCGTCCTTCTCTTTTGATTTTGAAACCCTAGTTTTGGGTTCTCCTTTTTCTTTTCAATCTGAGAGAGATGAGGAGGTCGAAGGCGATTGCTTCAAGGGGGAAACGACCACGGGTGACTCGTGGAGAGCGTAGCCCAAGTTTGTCATCATCGGATAGCGATAGGCTGGAGGTAGAGGCCGTGGGAGAAGTCATGGGTGTGGCGGAGGTGCCGCCGGTGGGCATCGGCACGGGTGAGGTTGGGGACTTGCCTTTGGGGGCAGCCCCGGAGGTTGGGAGTAGTATGATATATCATGCAAGAGGAGGCGTGGGGATCGACCGGTGGTGGTCGAGGAGGTGGTTTTGGGGGTCGAAGGACCGGTTGAGGGTGCAACCGAGGGAGTAGGGGCCGAGGGAGTCAGTGAAGATGTGAGGGCGTCGTTGAATGCCCTTGTTGGGATGTTGGACAGGGAGGCCACAGAGGCCAGGGCTGAGGAGGAGGAAAGTAGGGCTATGGGGGCCTTTGCAGAGTTTATCTCCGGCGCGAGGAGAGGGGAGGGGACTGGAGAGGTTAGGGATGAGGCCGGGGAGGCCGAGGGTATGGGCACCGGGGCTGCAGAGGTCGGTGTTGGTGTTGAGGCTGAGGCCGAGGAGGCCGTGTTCGAGGAGGATGAGGAGGGGGATGACGACGCGATGGACGATCCCGACGAGGCCGAGGTGGGCGCTCTTGGGTTCACACGGACCGTGGTATGTTCCTAACCTTTTAGTCTTAGCCTTTTTATTTTGGTGTACATGCATGTGTTTTGGTGGTGGTATGAACAGGTTGTATATGTGTATAAGGTAGTCACGGTGGGGTAGCATGCTGATATGGGTTTGTTTCTAGGAAAGGGGGTAATTTTTCGTATATATATCCATGTTTGTTCTATTTTTAGAAGGAAGTGAATGGCATTGTTAGTATGCTTGTATGCGATACTTTTTTATGTGCATATAATTTTTAAGGCGTGTCTCCGTATGTGTTTGATTGTGGTAGAGCATGAGAGATTGTATGCATGCATTTCATGGGTCCAAGTACTTTCTATATGCCTAGGTGTGTTTAGGGAAAGTACATAAACATGATAGGCCGTGATGCAAGAAAGAGTGTGAGTGGTGACCACGGTGGGATGTTGACATATTTTTGTTTGAATGCGTGGTCATATGAGGAGTGTTTTGTGAATAATGGGAGGTGAACCTTTATGTGAATGCTTTTGTATTTGATATGAGAATTTTACTTTTCTAAGCATGATCTCTAAATTATTTTTAGGTTTGGGATTCTTACCTCTCGATTGCTCTTTAAATTAACCCATCTTTTCTTCGTTTGTTTGCAGCGGCCAAATCGTATCCGGGCTTTATGGTACGGGACGAAAAGGTGGTACGATGCCTTGGGGCAGGAGGAGAGGAGCTTAGTGGATGTAGCGGCTTCCGTTCCTTTTCTGATTGAGCCGTTCCATGTTCATCGCCCATATGTGGAGGCATTGGCGGAGAGATGGGACCCAGAGAGTTGTATGTTCATCCTCCCTACTGGCACCTTTATGCCGACCCTCGAGGACGTCCATCGGATCACCAGCCTTTCAGTCTTGGGGGAAGCAGTGATTGCGACCACCCTCGCGGACTATAGGGGGCTGTTTCGAGAATTGATCGGGGAATGGGAGTTCGTGGAGCGGGAGCGGATGCTGAACCGGATCCCTTTGGGGAGGCTTTCGGGGCAGTATGGCCTTGGTTCCTTTACAGAGCGTCAGAAGGGCGAAGCTGCAGCTAGCTTCGAGAGGAGGCGGGCGATGATCGAGGCGAGAGGCGGCTGCGTGCCCACAGAGGGCAAGGAGGGAGTTGAGGGCGTTCTTCCTTTACTTCTTCGGCCGAGTCCTCTTCTCAACGGCTTCTGATAAGGTTTCCTCTCACTCGCTTTTGCTGATGAGGGACCTGGAGGGCATGGGACGCTATGCCTGGGGAGCGGCGATGCTCGCCCATCTCTTCGCGGAGCTCTCGAAGAAAGTCAAGAGGGCTGGGGATAAGAACTTTGGCGGCTTCGCGCCATTTCTTCAGGTATGTATAAGTGGTAAATGTCTTCTTCTTGGTTTTAGCTCACTTTCGATCATGATAATTTTCCTCTTGCTTTGCTAGATCTTCGGGTATGAGCACTTCGCCATTGATCGCCCGACCTGGCACCGTTTGATCATGCCCTCCCTTGGGCCATGAGATGGGAACCCCCGGGATCCTCTCGCTTGTACCGCCTCGCCCAATTCCGAGAGGCCTTCCGCGTCTTGTCAGAGGAAGAGGTATAAGTTTTTCTTCGAATTTCTTTGGCTTGTATTTGGTTTTCTTTTGACTAAACGCTCTTCCTATCTTTTGATGCTTTTAGATGACGTGGAGGCCTTATCCGGAGGAGGTTTCTGAGGCCTGTAGATACCCCAATTTTGACCGTCCAGAGAGACAAAAATACTTCAAGTAACACACGCAAATATCCCACATTTGGACATCTAAATAGAGAACCAAAGTTCAGGAAGCCCTAAACCCTAATCCTGACCTAAACCAGAAACCCTAACCCTTGCCCTGACCTAAACCAGAAACCCGAACCCTAGCTCTGACCCAAACCAGAAACCCTAACCCTAACCCTGACCTAAACCCCAACCCTATCCCTGACCTAAAACCTAAACCCCAAACCTGGCCCCAAACTAGAACCCCACCTAAGAAAAACCCTAAAACCCCAAAAACCCTGAGTCCTGTCAAGGGGCGGCTAGACCTAACTGGCCGCCCCATACCAGGCGGCTAGTTAGAACTAGCCGCCCCCCTGGCCGACTTTGGACCAGTCCCCTGGATGGGACATAAAGCAGTATTAAATGCTGATCATTGTGGCGGGTCATGATGTTTAGCTACCCAATCTTGGCTGGATCGACCCAAGTAACCGACCCAAGCCACCGCCTGTCACAGATGGGATGTTTGACAGGTTATGATAGGGGCGGCTACCAGGAAGTAGCCGCCCCATCCTGGGCGGCTAGTTAGGACTAGCCGCCCTTCACCTGGTCCTGACAGAAGAACCAGAGAATTAATGAGGGGTCTAATCGAAGCCAACCCACTCCATTACCCCCTGGATATTCCCCCGCCTCTCTTTTACTATAAATAGAGGGGGTCCCAAGCCCAAATACAACATCCACAACATCAACAACCATTAATAGCAAGAAATGTATGGGGATTATTTTTTTTGAGTTGTTAGTTGCATGGGAAATGAAGTGTATTTTCATGTGTGAGATATGTAAGGCTATTTTTTAGTGTAATATAGTTTCATGAAAGCATTGCTTTAGAGTTTGTAATTAATACGATTTGGTTTTTTTTTCAGAGTTTGTAATTAATACAGTTTGGTTTTTTTTTTGTTAAATAGGGTCTTTGGTTCTTCTTTCATGTAGACATGGTAGGACAAGCTTTGTGAGAAATGACTAAAGTGTTTATCACCGATAACTAAGTACATTAAGGTATTAACCAGCTATAATTTAAAATGGTGTGTTTCTGTGTGCATGGAAAGTGTTGGCATGCCACAGAAGGTACAAAGTTAAAAAAAGTTTCTTTAGTTAGAAGTTGGGTGCACCTTTCTTGTACAAGCTTTATCTTTTTTGAACAAGTCACTTCAACAAGCATTGATGATATTTGTTAAAATATTTTTAATGGCTTGTTTTTCATGGTTTAATCTCCCTTGTTGGAAGGAAATTTGAATGTATTTATAGGCTTGTCACCAACAAAACTCTTTATAGCTATAATTTCATTACATGTGTAGTTGGACATTGGAACTACAATTATTTCCGTATATGTTGTGTAGTGATCATAAATGCATAAATAAAATTACAATTAGTTCCAGTGTTGTAGTTAACACTAGAACTACAATCAGAAATCCTTGCTTTGGAGTTTGCAATTAATACAATTTTGTTTTGGGATTTTTATTTTTAAGTCCTTGTAAACATGCTTATTTAGGGATCAATCCCTCCATTCTTCATATTTATTTTCAAGTTCCCATATTTAGCCGCCTATTTGATTTTTAGTCCGTCCGTCAAACGTCCATCCCTACACCGTTAATTTGTAAAATATGATTTTTTTAAGTTCCTATAGACTATGTTATTTAGTGATTAGTCCCTCCGTTCTTTATATTTTACAAGGAGTGATCACTAAATAACATAATTTATAGGCACTTAACACTAAATAACATGGTTTACAGGGACTTAAAACTAAATCACATTTCACAAATTAACGGTGTATGGACGGATGTTTGACGGAGGGATTAAAAACCAAATAGGCGGTTGAATATAGGGACTTAAAAAAAATATGAAGAAGTGAGGGACTAATCCCTAAATAGGCATGTTTACAGGGACTTAAAATTAAAAATCCCTTTTGTTTTTTTTTTGTTAAACAGGTTCGTCTTTGATGTAAACATGGCAGGGCAAAAGCTTTGGAGGGCATGATTTTGAAGGGACACCTATTGAAGGGATTAATGTAGTTGAATTTCATATTGTGTTGTTACTATTATTGCTGTTTGAGATGTAGTTGGTGCTGTTTGAAATGTAAGTTGCAACAGGGCTGATTCACTTATGAAATGTAATTTGCAGCATGGCCTCTGCTTGAGGAGTTAGACATTGAATATGTTATTGCACACTTTCAATTTCACGTTCTGTAGATGAGAAGTTAGACAATGATTGAAATGAGGAGTTAGTTGTTGTTGTCTGAAATATTGACTTTTTTATTTCATTGTAAAATTGATTGTTTGGCTCTTTTGTCCAAACTAACTCCTAGATGGGTGGTATGAAAAAATAAAAATGCTTCAATTGATAAATGCATCCGCTAATTCAACCAGGAAGTATGATGCACTCAGCTGTAGTTTATATAGACCTTCCTAGTTTATATAGACCTTCCTGATTACTTGTTTCTAGGAACCTTACTTGAATAACAAAATTATAAACAACAACATTACTGAACACCATCCATACATTACATATGTGAATTTGAAGATTTAATTTTTGATCCTCTATAAAAAAAAGCAACCTAATAATAAATAAAAAAAAATCTTCTATGTGAGAAGAGATTGATCAAAGGGCAGTGATAGGTCACTAGAGATTCTGAATATGAGAATCTTTCATTCCTCATCCTTACAAAATCTATCAATATGAGAATTTGAGGAAGGATAAATCCTCCTAACCAGTTCACAAAACTAAGAAATTTTAATATTGCACAGGGTGGAATTTTATTAACCTTATTTCATCCCTTGAAAACAATCAAGAAGAAAAAAATATATATACAGGCACGACTCTGCATTATTACAACCACAACTAACCAACCAAATCACACAATCTTACACCTACACGGACCAAAGCAACCACAACGAGAGAAGACACGGACACAAACACACATGTGAGAAACTTTGTGTTGTTGGAATCACATCTTGGACACTTGAGAGACTGTTCTGGCTAGGGCCTCACCTTCCTCTCTTGCTGCTGTTGCTGCTGTGGATTCTTCTTCTGGTGGTGATGTTGTGATGGTTTGGAGCATAATAGCATGTCTTCCAAGGTGTGGGTTACCATGGCCTGTTTGGATTTCAATACAACAAGAATTAATATTATGAAACAAGGAATTAATACTATCAACAGAAGGGACATAAACAATTCAAAAAGTCTGATAAAGTGACTATGGAGTTAATAAAGTCTATCTAAGAAAGTCTGATGGTTTCTATGGAGTAAATAAAGGAGAGAAACAATTCAAAAATTTGACTACATCAAAATGCTGGCAATGAAATCTCAAGTAATAGTATCCATAGTGATTGAATTATTTCTATTAGGAAAGCCAATCCATGGGCAGTAGGCAAACCTTACCACACCAATTCAACACAATTGAGATTTTTTTTGTAGAAAGTTGATAAATATAATAGACTAATTATAGATTACTTTCAACAGAAAAGTCATAGAATTATATTGATGTTTGCAAAGGATTATATTGAATTAAAATAGTTGATAATCTGGAGTAGTTGATAATCAGGAGGTACATAAAGTGAAAACTTTATATTTTTTCCTTCACCATCATATTAAAGCACCACAGAGAAAAGAAAAGGGAAGTTTCAGACTAACAATATTATGCATGAGCTTAAAGGGCAGCAATGAAATTCCACAGAAGTCATGGATCCTATATTATAGGTGGTTACTTGCATTACTAAACAGCAAATAAACAGGAACTGCTGGAACCTGTAGTTTTCACTTTTTTAAAACAGTCAACATCAGACCACTTGTTGATTTTGATTGTAATTAATGCTTGTTATAAAACTTCCACATCATGGATCATTAAAACTCATGGTCATGTCTATCTTGTGAGATAGAAACTTGTAAAAAAAAAGGAATGTAATGGGGATCAATTGGGTCTGATAGGATCGATTCAATTCAAATGATGCATCTACATAGAAAGCACATAACATTTACAATTCATGTATATCATCAAAGTTCATAATATTTTTAAGATATCACAGTAATAGAACATCATGTAAACATGATCTTTTAATTGAAAACAAACATTCATGATCACTTCATCATATCTAAATCCATTCAGTGGCTATCCCAGATTCACACAAATCAAAACTCAACACACAAATCACCAGGATATCAAAGCAGAGGGCCTTGAGTCCTTGTCTTATGAGTTGTTACTTGTTAGAGAGGTGAAAGATTATTTGACCATTGACATATATAAACCAACCGAGAAACAGAGGAAAACTCAACAAAAAAAACAAGTCAAACCACCATCCATGAGCTCCCAATATGGTATTATAAAACTGTAACATATTAACATGACCACGTGAGCCCCTCTCCTTATCAATCAACAACCAAACAAGGTCCAAATTCCTCCTTTGATGTTTAATTTGAATGTATAAGCTCTCTTATTATCTTATAGGGCCTGATAAAAAAAAAGGTTGATGTGAGAGAGAGAGACAGACCTCTGTTTGGAGACCGAAGTGGAGTAGTGGACGACGAGGTGACGAGTGGCCGAGTTGGGGACTTCTCTCACAGACTGAGATGGTGCAATGTCAACTTGTCAACCCTAGATGAAAAACCCTAAACATCACAAACCCTAGATAAAAACCCTAATAATAGAGAGAGAGATCAACCTGGAATCGGGGTCACCGGGGGTCATCGCCGATGGTCACCGGGGGTCGGTGGGGTTTGAGAGAGAGTGCAGAGAGAGATTTGAGTCAAGAGAAAGAGAGAGATATTCGAGTCGAGAGAGAGTCGAGAGGTTTTTAGTCCATCCAATCAAATCTGAGGGTCGTCACCGATGGCCGCCGGGGGTCGGTGGGGTTTGAGAGTGCAGAGAGAGTGGAGAGTCGACAGAGAGATTCGAGTTGAGAGAGAGAGAGATTCAAGTCGAGAGAGAGTCGCAGGGTTTTTATTGAAATGTTTTGGACCATCCGATCAAATCAGATCGGACGGTTGTCACAATGGTGGTCCTTTTTACTAGGACGGGCTTTTCAGATTCCTTGCGAGATACGTCGTCCATAGTGATGGCGTAGAGATCCAAAGGATATGGTGAAATTCAGAAGGATTTTTTTTGAGATAAACGGTAGGCATACATCCTTGTATTAGAAGAACTGTGCCCAAATTACAGAAGGAAAATAAAACAAAAGAAGATATGGTGAAATTCAGAAGGATAAAGTGAGAAATGAGAGGATATTGTGGCATCCATGAAGATGTGATGAGATTTGATCCCAGATTTGTCACAGTCAAAACTGATCAGGTCGACCACACAAAGTAAACCAAATTTATTGCAAGTCAGTGAAGGGGAGCATCTGTGAAGATTTCATGGCAATAATCATAACGTTTGAGGTACATAGTGCATGTTTATTAAAACTTATAAAGATAGTTTGGTAAGAGATTAAGGTTTTGATGATAAGTTGTTCTAATTTTAAGAGATAAAAAGTACATCTATTTTATTCATATTTATATTTGTCAAAATTGGAACAAAAAATGAGTATAAGTACTATCCCAGCATTTAAATATAACAAAATATTTCAATTTTCATTTTAAAATTGGAACAACTATCGCAGTTTATCCCTATTATTTTTTATGCCAATTGAGAATAAGTTGTCATCCTACTCACTTATTTCCATAACTAGCCCTTATTCAACCATTTATCCTATTGCCAAACCAGCCCATGAGTTACAGATTATAGTTTTTAGCTTAAAATAAGCAGTTGTTGTATGTTTGTTTAAATTTATTTAAACTTATTTAAGCAGAAAACAACTTAAAAAATTCATAATCTCTACGGGTTGGGGTGCTTTTCGGATTATATAAAAAAAAATTATGTTGGATATTAATACCTTTCACTTTATTTACTAAAGACAAATATTTTCAACTCCTCTAAATATTCCTTTCATCTTTCAAAAATTTGAGATAACTCATATAAGATTAAAACTTCAGATTGTAAAAAATTTTTTTTGATAAAATTTAAATTATAGCTAGAATATTTTAGTTGTATCTTTTTATTATTAGAGATCAAATTCTATGTTTTTGTCTCTCAAGTTCTATTTTTTAATGGAATCCAAGATTTGATTTAATTTTTTACACATTATCTAATGTTAATGGAGAATGAGTGGGTCATCATCATTTTATAAATAAAACCACGTTCTTTTATCAAAAAGGAATTAAATTTTACTTCTACATTTTTAATGAGTATTTTTGACAATTACACAACAAAAAATTATTTTACAACTTATTCTAACAAAGATCCACAACTACTAATTATCTGCTTTTCAACAGCTACAATATAATAAACATGTCAACTGCTTATCAAAAATGTTATAATCTATAATCTATAAATTTAAGCTACAACAAACATGGCCATAATCAGCATGTCTAGAAATTTTAGCTCCTTTTTTGTTTTTTAGATGTAGTTTTGCACTACTAAAAAGGAAAAAGTTTTTTATTTTGTTAGTAAGTGTTTTATTATTATTTTCCCAGTTAATTATTGTCCTCTAAACTGGAGTAATAGCTAAACCTAATGTAATGAAAAGAGAGTATTTAGTACATCTACCAATGTGTCTCTATAATATGACATTAATTTTCTCGATGGACTGTTATTGTATTACTCATACAATATTTTATAAGGCAAATATATATATATATGTACAGGAGCATTGATACACTCAATTGCAGTCCCATCTGCAGTACAGAAAGAAGTCTCTCATATGTCCATACACTACGATAGTGCAGTACATACTACTATGATAGTGTATACTATACTATGAATATATAAGTTATTTTTATATTATCTAAAGAAAAAATATACTAATATATGTATATTTTATTTTTATAATAGTTTGTACTTTAATTATCAGCGACTATATATTTAAAAAAAATTTTTTTTTTTAAAGAAAAATTGGGGTGAGGGTTGCTTACTGTACCCGCACAACGGTCTAGACACGTGATTTTCCATAGTATAGTAAAATAAAGTATATTTATACTTTGGTTTGAAATATACGCAAGAATGCAAGACATGATCAGAGTAAGGTATACATTTCACTTTATATGTGGTCTAATCTACAAAAATATGTAGTGCTCGAGTGATTGAAAATCAGCACCTCATTTTGTTTTACTTGGAGAAGACAAATATAGATACTTTAAAAACCAAATTAATTATAGCTTGTATATAAATCATGGATCATATACACACAGTTGTGTACTTGTGTCACTTCAACTTATTAATCCACTGCCACAAAAGTCAGTTTGGTCACTTTACACTAGAAACCATATTCAATAGTGAGTTTTTTTTTTTTTTTTGGGTGAAATATTCAATAGTGAGTTGGTATGCATTGTGTTATGAGGAAAAAAAAGGTTCAAAAAGTCATCTCCATTACAAATAAATCAATTTAACATGTGAATGAATGTCACATGGTGTGTGCCAAACATCAACTTGTTTGCTATCTAACTAAACATTAAAGGTCATACACAATGTTCTTTTGAGCTCTTAATGGTTCTGTTTAAATATTCATGTGTTATAAAAGCTACATATAAAGCCTAAACGTTGTGAAAATCAAAGTGGAAATTTTCTTTGAGCTTGTTTTCCAAGACTACTGGACCATTTAACTTAGGTTGTCAAAATCATATAAATTTGACCTAAAGTTAATGGTTCCTTTACTTTTTTAATTTGTGTCGTGATGATGGTATAATCACACGTAAAGGTTGACAGGTTGAGTGGAGGTGGTGATTAACTATAATTGATCAGGAGTTTATGTGGAATGACAGTTATGGTTGTCCATGGAGTGGAAGAATCATAGGCTTTGAATTAAATTGTATTCTCCATCTTCTTTGTTGCATGCTGCCTTTCTTTATAATATAATTTATAAAATATGATTATATATATATGTTATGAGCGCTGACATTCACAATTCTTTATTTAATCTCAATTCTCGTTAGCATATATCATAAACTCAAATTAACGATGTATATATTTTCATATAAATTTTTTATATTTTTTGAAAATGGATTCATGCAATTTATTTAGATATATATTTCATTTTTTAGAAAAATGGGGACCTCATTAGATGAGATATATTATTTTTTAATAAATTAAAATGTGCGGATCACTAAAATAAGGGTAGGAAAAGATACTATAAGAAGCATTTTCCAATAGGGCTGGTAAACGAGCCGAGCAGCTCGGGCTCAACTCGGGTTTGGCTCGGTTAAAACTCATTCAAGCTCGTCCGATTAGACAAACGAGCTGAGCTTGAACAATTTTTAAAGTTCGGTTTGTAAACGAGTCGAGCCAGAGTAGAGCTCGAGCCTAGATGAACTCGTTTATTTAACAGAAAAAAGAAAAATGAGCCGAGCCCAAACTTATGTCATTTTTACATGTATAAGGTGTTGATTTGTGAAATGTGATTTCTCAAATGCTAAACGGGATTTTTTTAAGCTAAACGAGCCCGAGTTGAGCCTTGATTCTTGCTTCAGCTTGGCTTGTTTAAAAAATGAGACAAACTGAGCTTCAACCGAGTTTTTCACAAGCCCAACGAGCTGAGCTTGAACACGAAATGAAGCTCGGTCCCGAGCTAAGCCGAGTGGAGCCCGAGCTGAGCCTGATACTAAACGAGTCGAACCTAAGCAACTCAAAACTCGACTCGTTCGGCTCATTTACCACCCCTATTTTCCAAACATTTTTCATATGCTAAATGTTTCTGTACGAAGTTGTACCATATATGAATTACTTAGCCATTAACCAACACCAGGCCCATGAATAAATTTTACAGGTTTTCTCTGTGGCTGCACCTTAGCACTACTTATTTTAATTTGTGGGAATGAAGAACCCCCTTTATATCCTGACCCATTCATCAAAGAAGTCTTCCCAAAGAATAGCACAACATTGAATAATGTATGACAAATAAATCACACCTGGTCTATATTGTTGCATCTGCTATCTCATTGTGGACTACTCATCATAGACCATGATCAATAATTATGTAAAGTGATACTTACATTGTATATGACAATAAATTCAAGCAAAGCATCTTGATATGGTCAATAATGATGTATCTAATTTCAGAGCAACATCAATCAATAGTCCCATATTTAAGTACATGCATACCGATAAAAAGTGAAGTATACACTGACATATACATATATTTTTTTTCTTTAAATAGATTAAAAAATAATTTTCACATTGCCATATTTGCAGTATATACATTATCGCAGTGTATTGATAGTTCAAGGACTATTCCTAGGATGTAGATGGGGCGGCAAAAAAGTGCGAGTATATCAGCTCTTTATCTTTTATTCCTATAATAGATGGACCAATCATCGATAACCACGTGTCCTCAATGGCCCAATGGTGCCCCAACACGTGTCACCAATGGGTCGGTACCTTCTGTAACATCCCAGGCTTACATAACAAGAAATTATCCATTTTGTCCCTAAATGGGCTCACAGCTTTAAAACGCGTCTTGGTGTGTAAGTGTTGTGCTCCCATATAAGCACAGACTATTTCCTCCAATTAGGCGATGTGGGACTAAACACCCTCATCCTCACTCAATCCATGGGCCTCTTGGGACTCTTGGGCCTGGGCCAGGCATCACAATCACCCTCCCTAATAGGTCACACGTCCTCGTGTGAGACCACACACACCCACCATCGCGTAATAGACAGGCTTTAATACAAATTGTAACGCCCCAAGCTTACACAGCAAGAAATTATCCGTTTTGCTCCTAAATGGGCTCACGGCTTTAAAATGTGTCTTGGTGTTTAAGAGTTGTGCTCCCATATAAGCACAGACTATCTCCTCCCATTAGACGATGTGGGACTAAACGCCCTCATCTTCACCCAATCCATGGGTCTCTTGGGACTCTTGAGTCTGGACCAGGCATCACACCTTCAGTGGCACAAGATCTGCATGCATAGATGTAACAACCGTATTTAGGTTAACTTGAACGTCAGAGGACCTTTCGCAGAACATCCACCCCTCTTGTGTTGAAGAACGAACAAGGAGCCCATGGCTGAGGTCATTATCTAGATTAGAGTAATAACTAAGAGGGCACTTCACGAAATTCGGGTAATCCTAGATCTGGGCAAGAAAAATTTGTCCTCCCAAGTGGGCGCCGTCTATGGGAACACATGATAAACCTTGTTCATTGTCAAATTGGTGCTTACCCACTCTAATGCTGCTTCGGCTAGCGCTGCCCCTTCGGTTGGGAGTTCCCAACACTGGCAACTCCTTGAGGCAGGTGCATGGCAGAGGAGGCCACTAAATGCATTGACTTCCATGCCATCCTTGAGAGGGTATAATATGAGAATGACCACCTCTACTGCAAGCCACAACATGTGCCACCAGGAAGTGGCTATGAGGTCCTCGACTCTGACAATGATCATCCTCCTTCACATGATCAGCCAACGAGATCGTTCAACGTAGTGAGCCCAAAAAGGCCCCGCGATGAAGATCCAAGAGTCGAACTTGCTAAAGAGAGATGATGAGAGGTTGCATTGGATGAAGGCGTTGGCACTCATGAGGATGGCCCTACAGGCCAGTGTTCCGTCCACCATTCCCCCATTCATAGAGAAAACAACCTAGACATCAAAGCCACCTCACTTCCCCCCTCCAAAGTTCAAGCTTTATGAGGGGAATACAAACTGCCAAAAGAAGATATCGCTCGAGGCTAGGGACAATGCATGCCCTGCTCTTCGAGGTAATCTCGTAAAGCCTCGACAGTCTCACATTTTCCTGGTTTCTTAAACTGCCAGTTGGGTAAATCAACAGCTTCACACAATTATGCAAAATATTCATCAGACATTACATCCATGACTGCAAGCTTAAGAGGGATGTCACGAATGTCTTCAGGATGAAGAAGAAGGAGAAAGGCTGAAGCATGTCATGTTCTGATTTAGTACCAAGATGTCTCAGGTCGACAACTATGATTCCAAAATCGCCACTATGTATATAATTTGATAAAAAATGTATATCGCTCCATTTCGAATTGAATTCAAATTGAATGAATCTATTTTTAGCAAATGTAAACAAAAATAATGAGGTATATACTTTGTCAAAAGATATGTATGCTTCGTCACATTCTAACGATATATATGGAACTAAATTTTAAACTATAAAAAATACTAAGTGAAACAATGCCCATACTTTAAACACTAATAAAGCATATTCATACACTCGGTTGCAACCCTTTCAACAACTACAACCCATTAATCAATCATACTAATCACTAACCACTCGAAACCATACATGTATGGATAGAAAATTGTACCATGGGATATATTAATAATAAAACTCGAATACTGTTTAGGTGGGACTGTTTTCATTATTATTATTATTATTATTTTATCTGAATGGTACGCTGACACCTTTATATATTAAGGGACGTACAAAATAAAACAAAATAAAATGACTTCATGGACTGAGTTGAGCGTTAGAGACAGACATAAATTGACGGGGCATAATAAAGTCTAGCAGCACGAGTTACGCTTAGATGGAAAAGGACAGGAAGAGAAGTCCATCCAATCAAAGGAATTCAATTTTCTTGAATATTTATTTTAAATCATATGTTGATTGAATTTCTCTCTCTATTTTTTCGATATTAATACAGACCATCTAGTAGTAGATTCTCACCATACAGTCGTTGGTCCTTAAAAGTAAGTTGGTTGAGCGACAAGTAAGTTGGTTGAGCGACAACCACGTCAACCATATAAGGGCGGAAACAAATAATTGGGTCATCTATTATCATTCTTATTATTATTATGATTATTATTATTATTATTATTATTATTATTTGGTAAAAGGATTGTGTTCATCATATAAAATGAAGAAAAAGTTCAGAAAGACATCTTCATTAAAAATAAAAATGTTATACATGTACCAAATGAACAATGAACTTGTTATGTGTTACGCCCCGTCCTCGGGATTATACCAATCATAAGAATCAGGAGTCATACATAAGAGGCTAATAATGACTCCAAATAAAATGCAATCATAAAAGACAAGGATCGAATAAAATAACAAGTCTACAGGGAAGTGATAGCCAATAAAAAAAATGATGCAGAAGTATAATATACAAATTAGTCTGTAAATCAAAAACATTATTACATTCTTGAATACACAATAACTGTCCTGTGAGAGTCCAAGTCTGGTCCAAATAAAATTATATGTGCAAAACGCACGATTACTAGTACATACACAAAGAAAATAGGATTGCTGACAGCCTCGCACTCGCCAACCGAAAGGTGGGAGACTCCACGCATGAGCCACGTCAGAGAGATGCTCTAGCTCCATGCCAACCCAGTCCCTGGTGGAAAAATAACACACGAGGGGTGAGTTACAAGTTCAGTGAGTGGCAAGAATCCAAATTCTACAAATATAGTATACCATTAGCATATTTTTTTCTTCTAAGGAAAGATATAGACGGGAGAACCCCAACAAATAAATGTCACGTGGAGATGTGACCTCACCTCACCTCACCTCACCTCACCTCACCCACACCCCGGATGGGGAAGGGGAGGTTTGGGGAACAACTAATCCATTAACAATGACGCATAGCATCATATACTAGCACTACGCTACAAAAATTATCAGCATCGATATATAATACTTTACGATGCCTTGCATCATCCGGTAGCCCTCTCCTGGGTAATCTTTGTCCTGACGGCCATCCATGGTCGGTATTCGAGCCTCGTACGGTAGTGTCATCATACTCTGGGCATTCCCAACAATACGGCATCACCCATGGTTGGTACTTGAGCCTCGTATGGTAGTCACATTATACTCTGGGCATTCCCAACGACATGGAATCACCCATTGTCGGTGCTCAAGCCTCGTATGATAGTGACGTCGTACTGTGGGCATTCCCAACGATACGGTGGCATAACGCAAGACAGAATTAACATTGGGTAGCTTTTACGCACGATGATGTAGGGAAACAATACTCCATGCTTGCGATATCATCAGGTAGCCTTCTCCCTGACGGCCTTTCAAGAAAGGTACGAAGCCACAAAGATATTGAAATACACATTGGGCCTCCTATTATGTGGTGGCACTATCCAGGATAGCTTCAACGCTCGAAAACTTTGACACACGACGATATAGGAGGAAGCACTCCAACCACATCCTCACCTTCACCCTTAGGGTGACATGGGACTATTAGAAAGGAAATCAACTAGCTGACTCCCTTAATCTTTCGGTAGCCCTCTCCTGGGTAGCCCTCTTCCTAACATCCTTCTAAGATAGGTACGAAGCCACAAGGGTATCGAAATACACATTGGGCCTCCTATGATGTAGCAACAAAATCCATGATAGCTCCAACACCGGGTAGCTTCAACGCAGATACGAGATAAGGGAGAAGCACTCCACGCTCATAATATGATCCTCAAGGATCAACTATAATCATCTAGCAAATAACAATGTTAATTAATTCTCTTGAATTGCCATACAGATGCATCACTCGGATGCGGAGAAAGATAGTTAAGTTCTCACACTTAACAATGAGAAGGAATGACCCTAAAGGCGGGTCACCTACTCACCTATTACAAATAGGCCAAGCATACTATCATAGCTATCGATTAACGAATACCAATAAGATAAATGAATTCTTCTGAATTTCCATATGAAGCATCGCATGGATGCATGGTATATAAACTGTTACATTTGCATAGTAAAACAAAATATGTTCCTGAACCTGGATCGCACACATGTCTATCATAGTTTATGCCAAACTAATTAAGCACACACATGATTATTACAAGAGGAATTCTATCATAAAAGAGATACATAGACCACATGTCCAAATAACCTATGGCATGCTATACTCTATATTTCATAATATATAAGACACAAAAATAATATTAGCAATTCACATATAAACTAAATATGCAAGTTGTCTAGCATGATATGAGTCTAATATAGCAATACAATTTAAAATCGAGATTGAATATAATTAGGCTGTCCCACGGATACGCAATGCACGATTATGTGCATCGAACACTTCCTGAAAGAGTGGATCGAACCACTCACTAGTATTTGGATCGCCGCGCTTTCGGTCTACGAGATCTACAAGAACAACCAATGATGCTCAATTAAATATAAAGCATCTTGACACATATACAAGCCTTCTTCATGAAGACAACAACTCCTGATATTGCCCAAACCATGCATAATAACTCTTTGACACATACTTATACAAGACTAGTCTATCTACTGCAACCAGCCCCAAACATTGGTCTCTACGGCATAAAATACACATCCAAAAATTCTGAAATAACTCGCACACATTCTATGACATGTTGAAATCATATTCTATGAAGACATAATAACTTGGTTCAATCTCTAAATGCCTAAAATAAATTATTTTGAGAAATTGGTCAATTTCTACACGAATCTGGACAGACCATGAAAATCAGGCTATAACTTATAACACAGATATCATAATGACACCAAATATCATATTTAACATCAAAACATATAGATGATCATATCACATGAACACATAAGCCTCAAAATATGTTTTCAAGTACTAGTTCTACAAGGATCTTAAGAAGTCATAAATATGTCCTACAACCGCACAAAACTCTCAACAACAAGAAAGGGAAAAAACACATACAATAAGACTTGCACATCCTTGCTGACCACAAAAAATAATAGATAGCAACACTTATACTGTTATATTTGTGTCACTTTTTAGCCTATGGGTAACATTTGGGTCATTTCTGGCCATTTTTCAATTTTTCATTTTTCGATCGAAGCCGCTAAAATTTTGGCTTTTAGCCAACTACGTGAGCTTGAGTACTCTGATTGAACATTGACTGCATATTATGGGTCCTGGTACTATTCTGTACTACCCATAAAAATTTCATTGAATTCCGGTAACGTTTGGAAAATTATGCAGTTCTGAATCGTATCCGAGTTTTCTTCGAAACTGATTCATTAAGTAGAATAGTGTTGAGATATTTTATGCATATGGTGACCTTTGGTAAGCTCACCCCCCTTGCTTAGTGAGTAAGAAAGCTTTGGTTATTTTTGGTGTGTGTGGGTGAGTTTAGCTTAGGTTCACCCCCCCTTTTTCATCTCTCTTTTCACCCCCCCCCCCAAGTGAGTTTTGGGGGGGCTTTCTCTCACTCTTTCACCCTCAACGTCTCCCTCTCCCTCTCTTGCTGTGAGAGTGTGTGTGTGTGTGCTGATTTGAGAAAAAAGAAGCACAAAAAGAAGAAGAAGAGGCACAAGTATGGTTTGTGTGTGTGTTGATGTGTTGTTGATTACTTCTCTATCCTTCTCTTCTCTCAAGCTCCCTCTCCTACTCTTTTTCCCTGTTTTTCAGCCATGAAGAGCAGGTGGTGGTGGTGATAGAGGTGGTCGGGGGTGCGTTGCGAGCCCCGCATCTCTCCTTTTCCCTTCCCCTCTATTGGTAAGTCCTCCTCCCCTCCTTTTCTGATTTTTATGGCTATGGGAGGTGTTAGGAAGTTCATGCATGCTAGGTGAGTGTGTTTGGGTGTGTGGGAGGGGCTGGGGAGGGGTGTTGGACGGCTGGGCGCGCGCGCGGGGCTGGTGTGCAGGAGGGCCAGGCGGGCCTAGCAGGCGTGTAGGCGGCGCGTCGCGTGGGCGAGCGGTCGCGCGAGCGTACGCGCGTGGGGGGCTGGGCACGCGGGCAGCGCGTCCGGACGCTCGACAGGGCGCGGGACAGCGCGTGGCCGGGCGTGGGAGCGCGTGCGCACGTGCGTGCACGTGCGTGTGTGTGCGAGGGTCACGCGTGTGGCTGTCCGAGGGTTCGGGTAGGTGTCGGGGCGCTTGGATATGCATGCGTACGCGCGTATTCGCATGCGTTTGAGCCCGTATGCATGCATATTTAAGCCTTTGGCATTTTTAGTTAATTTTAATGTATTTTTATGTAGTTATACTCACCAATTTGATGCCCCTTGCCGTGCAGATCTTGGCGAACGGTCACGCATCGACTCGAGTTGCAGTGAGTGGGTCAATCCAACCCAGTTGGGAGGCGTGCGATGCACGTAGACGTGCATTGCCCTCCCCTGGGGTACCATAACTGTATATTAATCTTGATTTCATGCATATGATATTTGTTTGTGTTGATATGTTGCATCCATGTCATGTTAGAGATAATATGCTATGATTATACGTGCTAGTGTCATGCATAGGGACCCATGCTTGTCAATGCATCATGTCCATGCTAGCATAACATTGATTCCTACATGCCCCACTTAGCCCAAGCATATCCTAAGCCTATCTATGAAAAACATAAGTGGTGTAAGCATGCCTTAGAAAATATTATAACTTGTTATTATATTATTACATGCTCCCATGATTAATTCGATGATTAAGGGACTTTGGGAAGTCACCATTGAGACCCGGGCTAGGGTGCTCCGTGTTCCTTGTTTGGTTGTCGGGGTATCCTATATCAGGACCTCAAGGTGCCCTCCCAAGGGGTTCTTTCCCCAGGCAGGGAACATCTTATACCTGTATGATCCATGAATCTTGTCTAAATGAGTTTGGACAAGTGTATGACCTATTAGGGGGTCATACCATGACATAGTCATTACGAATGATAGAATTTCCCTGCATCTGAGTTATGCGCCCTGAAGGGAATTCTTGAGAATTCGTTACCGTACCGGTGCGTAGTCACCGATGACGACAGATCCAAGGGGATTATATTCGCGAGAGTAGATTGATTTCTTTCCTTCGTTGGATCCGCGTACGGACTTCTTGGTTGAGACAGCCGGCCTGACAGAGGGCTCCCATCCGTAGGTGCTGCCTATTTGTGAGGATGTGCTGATCATGGGAGTATACCAGGTATGGACTTCCCTGGATAAGGGCTACCGGTGGACCAAGGGCGTAGAAACAATCTAAATTCCTCCCAAGAGCCTATGCCACCCCGAGAAAGGGGTGAGGGTGAGGGTGAGGGTGAGGGTGAGGGTGTAGTGGGTCGGCGTTGGTTCAATTTGCCAGTTTGTGCAATTTTCCAAAGCCTAAGTCATCCCTAAGGAGGGTGAGGGTGAGGGTATTGCTCCCTAAAGTCCTATGTCACCCTGTGGGGGTGAGGGTGCGGGAGTAGTGGGCTCGGGTTGATACTCGACCCACTAGCTAAGTAATTGATTTCCATCTGTTGGAACCTAATCATTTGTTATGATTAATATGAGTTGTGTTGCATGGATTGTTCCATTCACTGAGCGTGTGGCTCACCCCTCGCATATGTTTTCCTCCAGTTGACACTGAGTCAGATCCAAGAGAAGAGCTTCCCTTGGCGTAGTATGAGTAGGAGACCCGCATTCACGTTGGATGTCTAGCGAGTGAGAGGCCATCAACATTCCCTTTTCCTTGTATGTATTATACTTGTGCTTGTGCACGGTATGTGGATTATTGATGTCTTTTGTTGTATATATTGGCTCTTACAGGACAGTTGATTGTGTACTCTAGTATGTAAATATGTTTTGAATTACAGACTTAGTCGTTTGAGCTTCCGCTATTTGAATATATTTGATGTCAGTTACTTGGTTATTGCTTTATCGTCTTTGATGTTGTAGAGTCCTTATTTGAGCTCGTGTATGGATTGCTGATATCATATATATATTTGCCACGTCTCGGGGACAGCCGCCCTGTGGCGTGACATATACTTCATTGAAGCATTAACAAAAATACCTACATGGCACAAAAGGGGAGGTGAATATACCTTGGTAAGAAGAGGAGAGGGTGCACATAAGGATTTTCACCACCATCACCACAAGCAACAACCATCACACATGCTACACAGCACAGCCACAATCACCACTAAATCAGCCATCTCACATAAGCCAAAACAAACAAAGAGGTCAAAAGAATGCCATGGAAAAGAAGAGGGAGGTGGGGGTAATAAAAGAGGGCACACACACACATACACACACATCCCTCTCACTCACCCATCCCTTTCATCTTTAAATATCAACCTCCCATGATGGCTGAAACCATAGAGAGGAAGAGTGAGAGGGGAAGCTTGAAAGAGGGAGAGAGAGACCAACAATCAAAGCATACAAAGAAAATCACTCTTACCTTACCTTCCTACATCACTTCACCCTTCCACACATGCTCAAACACACCCAAAAAGGGCTGGACCAGAGAGAATGAGAGGAGAAAAACAGAGAGAGTTGAGAGAGGGAGAAGAGACGTTTGGGGGATTTTAATAGACAAAAGGGGGCAAAATGACCAGGCTGTCCCTGACCAAAAATCCTGAACAACAACCATCACTAGAACAGCCATAACTTCCTCAATATAGCTCCAAATTGCTCAATTCAAAAACCATTAGAAATCTAAGAAGAGTATCTACAACTTTCATGGTCAGATCAAATAATCCATCCAGCTATTTCAAAATGTGAGCTAAACATCAAACAGGGCTGCTGCCATGATTTTCTCATTCTCGGGGTATACTTGGAAAATTATCTATAACTTTTTCTACATGAATCCAATTGATATAATTCTACTTTTGTATGAAATCTAGCTCAAAACTAAACATCTCATGATAAAATCTGAGTTAAACATCTTCATCTTCGATATTAACAAAATTAAATCCGAATAGCAATCACAATGCAAAACTTCCACGAGGACGTCAGAATACGACGAAAACTTCCATGTAAGCCAAAACGAATACCAGGACCACAAATATGCAGTCAAATTTTAAAATGATCACCTAAACTTTTAATATAGATAAAAACACAATATTTAACCTCCAATAAGTGACAGAGTCTTAACATTATGTACATTACATTGGGTGCCATATATTATGGTACTTATCCAAACATCAACTCATGATATCACCCACAATGCATTTAATTTTGTTTAAAAACACTCATGCTTTTTGAAAAAAAAAACACTCATGTTAACCTGTATAAAAGATAAGTACGAGATGCAAAGGTTGAATCTAATGTATTGCACCACTCGTGTATGATAGAAAAGGAAATGTTCTTTGATTAATTTTTTCTCTTCAAATTAGCATATGTAACACCTCAAGCTTACACAACAATAAATTGTCCGCTTTGTCCTTAAATGGTTCACGGATTTAAAACGCGTCTTGGTGTGTAAGAATTGTGCTCACATATAAGCATAGACTATCTCCTCCCATTAGGCGATGTGAGACTAAACACCAAACCCTCACCCTCACCAATCCATGGGCCTCCCCCTCAATGGGCTGGGCATCACAGCCTATTTTTGGCTTCACTTAGGTTACGAAGATCTTGATCTTGTATATGAGCTCTGTTACACTCGATCCTTTTTACAGTCTAAAATTCAATCCTTGTACCTTGTAAGTCCAATTCACTCATTGTGTCGACATATATGCCTTGATAAAAAATTTTCAAATATTCTATAAGTGACCATTCAATTAATTGGTTTATATATTTCACATTTTATAAAAGGAGGTATAGCCCAAAATGCGGCCCCAAATGCAGTCCTCACATTATTTAATTATTTTAGAATAGTAAACTTCATTGAGGTATATGCTTTAATGAAAAATGAATATCGCTCACTAAAAGAAAAATGATTTTAGCCACAACATGTGTTTTCATTTTTTTAAAAATCATATGTACTCTAATGAGCGTTCCATTTCGAATTGAATGAACTCATTTTTAGAATAAATATATAAAAAAATAATATGGTATATATCTCACTAATGACTAAAGAGGTACATGAGGCTGTATTTGGGACTGTAAAAAAGAACTGTGTGCAACATTACGCTTGGTATGCGTTTTGGACGGTAGGACTGGGTGTAATATTTTAAATCCCTTATATATTTTATCTAAAATGAATGGTTCGGAATTGATCTTCTCTACTTATTCATTTGTATGTGATGGTACAATCACACATCTGTAAAGTCTACCTGGTTGAGTGGAGATGATAATTAACTCTAATTGATCAAGAGTTCATGTGGAATTACTGTTTGTGTTGTCTACCTGCATTTAGGTTTTGAATTAAATTGTAGTATCCGTCTTTGTTGAGTGCCCTTGATATTTCTGGCATATATATATATATATATATATATATATAAACACAAAGACACACAATTTTATATATTTCTATATGAAGCAGTACTGTATTGTTTAATATAATCATACGAGCCACTTATCCATTAAGCAAAACTATGCCTAGAGGGGCAACTTTTCCTTACCTTGTTCTGGATCAGGTCGAGTTTCATGGATTGCTCTCCTGTTATTGTTCTGATTGGATTGGTGAAGTTCTTTGGTAAGTGTCCTTCTGAAACTGATCCATGAGGGGTGGATGACCTGCAAAAAGATTATCTGACGGTCAAGTGTGTCAAGTCACACACTGTAAATTTATGTTTTTTCTCTTGGGATGAATTACCTACCTTGGTCGTCCCTTTTCCCCCTTTTTATTGCCCTCTTCATCATGACAGTTTTCTTGGATCTCATTCTGGATTAATTGTCCCCA
Source organism: Acorus calamus (assembly GCA_030737845.1). NCBI lineage: Eukaryota > Viridiplantae > Streptophyta > Magnoliopsida > Acorales > Acoraceae > Acorus > Acorus calamus. The sequence continues at coordinate 16,139,381 of CM060870.1, forward strand.
TTGTTGGAGGAGAGAACTAGGGAGGATTTGAGGGGATTTCACTCAAAGAACCTAGAAAGATTGGTGGGATCATGCTGAGCCAGGTGGTTTGGCCTCCTGATTTGCAGAAAGTGACGAACCACTAATAACACATGTCGAACCTCCACTGGCTTCTGGGTGACACGTGTGTCGGTGTCGTCGGGAAGGCCTCCCGGATGGTCCGCGGGTGCGCGCATGCGTGTGTGGGGGTTCTTCGGGGATTCGGATCGGAGGCGTGCCCTGGCGGGCTCGGTCGGATCGTCTTCTCGGAAGGGTGAGGAGTGTCGTTTCTGGTTGAGGCGCCCGATAGCGGCCCAAGAGGATTCAGGGGTTTGTGTGATCGCCACCTGCTTTTTCTAAAAGCAGAAAAAGGTTGGTGTGGATTTGATCGCCTACGTGGGGAGTTTGTGGGGTCTCCGCTCTGAGACACGGATATACCGTACACAGAGGTGAAAAACAGATAATCCTATTATGCTTCCGGGGCTTGACTAAAGGAGTCTTGGGACATAGGGGGTGCAAATGGGGTGTGTATATGGGGCAGCTAGTGGGGTCAAGCCGTCTGGTGAGGGGCGGCTACTAGGGTTTAGCCGTCCAGGACCTGGTCTGGTTTGGGCAGAACTTCAGTAGGAAATGGGTTTGGTTTTTGGACATAGGCTAAGCTAGGTTTAGCCTGGGTTTCTAGAGGGTGGGATGAGAGGGTATTTTATGTAGGGAGATGGATATTTCTCTCACAAAAGGGGCTCTCTCTCTCTCTCTGGGATTTCTAGTGGGGAAAGGGAATGTGAATTATGGGATGTTGGTGTTTGAATAGTTGTGTGAATTGGTGGTGATGGGTTTAAAGGCTTGGGACCTCCTCTATTTATAGTAAAAGAGAGGCAGGGGAATGTCCAGGGGGTAATAGAGTGGGTTGGCTTCGATTAGACCCCTCATTAATTCTCTGGTCCTTTTGTCAGGACCAGGTGAAGAGTGGCTAGTCCTAACTAGCCGCCCAGATGGGGCGGCTACTTCCTGGTAGCCGCCCCTATCATAACCTGCCAAACGTCCCATCTCTGAAAGGCGGTGGCTTGGGTCGGTTACTTGGGTTGATCCGGCCAAGGTTGGGCGGCTAAAGGTCATGACCCGCCGCAATGATCAGCATTTAATACTGCTTTATGTCCCATCCAGGGGACTGGTCCAAAGACGGCCAGGGGGCGGCTAGTGCTAACTAGCCGCCTGGTATGGGGTGGCTAATTAGGTCTAGCCGCCCCTTTCCAGGGACTCAGGGTTTCTGGGTTTCTGGTTCTCAGCTTAGGGCTAGGGTTGGGGTTTAGGTCAGGATTAGGGTTAGGGTTTCTGGTTAGGTCAGGGCTAGGGTTCGGGTTTGGTTTAGTTTAGGGTTTCCGGTTAGGGTTAGGGTTTGGGTTTAGGGTTAGGGTTTCCGGTTAGGGCTAGGGTTGGGGTTTAGGTCAGGGTTAGGGTTAGGGTTTCTAGTTTAGGTCAGGGCTAGGGTTTGGTTTCTGGTTTAGGTTAGGGCTAGGGTTAGGGTTTCCGGTTTAGGCCAGGGTTAGGGTTTTAGGGCTTCCTGAACTTTGGTTCTCTTTTTAGATGTCCAAATGTGGGATATTTCCATGTGTTACTTGAAGTATTTTCTGTCTCTCTGGACAGTCAAAATTGGGGTATCTACAATTGTCCATCATCGGACGGAGTCTTTGTGCGAAGCAGGAAAGACTTCGACCGATGATAAGGAAAGAGACCCCTATTTTGGCCGGCCCGACCTTCAAGAAGTTATGGCGATACGAACAGTACTATTCAGGGAGTTGATTTAGACTGTCAGAGGCTAGGTCTTTGACTTAGAACTTTTAGCCGAAAGGATGATCCAGGTGGAAGGCGGGGAAAAGTAAATGGTGAGTGATCCAACCTGCGGTCGGGGTTCTTAGCTATCGTGCGTGGAGCAGCCCAGTGTCAGTTTCCTCGTGCCTACCGTTCCCGTGCTTGGGAAAACTCAACAAGGAGGGGATATCGCCGATAGAAAGCAAGTAAAAGTTTAATTTGGTGAATTGGATCATCCGAAGGATAAGAACTCTGGAAAAGAACCAGAACTGAAGAAATTCTAATTTGAACGGTAATGAAAGTGTGGAAAAACTTCAGGAAAGTCGTGTTTGGTCAAGTAGTGTCTGGAAATAAACCAATACATGGCTGTTTGGTGTGGAGAACCTTGGAATTTAGGGCTGAAAAGAGATTGGAAAGGGGTTTTTAATGAAAACGGAGAAACTGGGAGGGGCAGCTAGTGTAAACTAGCTGCCTGAGAGGGGGCGGCTACTCACGTGTAGCCGCCCCTAGACTAGGTCCCTTATAACCGAAAAGACCCTCTCTCTCTCCATACGTTTTAAAACGGTTTCTCTTCCCTCCTCTCTTCTTTTCTTCGGTTTCAAACTCAAAAACCTTGATTTCTTTGCCTTTCTTTCCTCCATTTCGACCTCAATCTTTCTCTTTCTCTTGATTTTGAAACCCTAGGTTTGGGTTCTCCTTTTTCTTTTTAAATCGAGGAAGTTGATGAGGTTGAAGGCAATCGTTTCGAGGGGAAAACGACCACGGGTGGCTCGTGGAGATCGTAGCCCGAGCTCTTCATCATCGGAGAGCGATAGGCCGTGGGAGAGGGTACGGGTACGACGGAGGTGCCGCCGACAGACATCGGCGTGGGTGAGGTCGGGGATCTGCCTTCGGGGGCTGTCCCGGAGGTAGGGGGAAGTATGATAGGCTATACACGCTAGAGAAGGCGTGGGGATCGACCGGTGGCGGTCGAGGGGGTGGTTTCGGGGGTTGGAGGATTGATTGAGGGTGCAACCGAGGGGGTAGGGGTCGAGGGAGTTAGCGAGGAGGTGAGGGCGTCGTTGGATGCCCTTGTTGGGATGTTGGACAGGGAGGCCACAGAGGCCAGGGCTGAGGAGGAGGAAAGTAGGGCTATGGGGGCTTTCGCGGAGTTTATCTCCGACACGGGGAGAGTGGAGGGGAATGGAGAGGCTAGGGATGAGGCCGGGGAGGCCGAGGGTATGGGCACCGGGGCTACGGAGGCTGGTGTTGGTGCTGAGGCCGAGGAGGCCGTGTTCGAGGAGGATGAAGAGGAGGGGGATGACGATGGGATGGACGATCCCGACGAGGTCGAGGTGGACGCTCCTGGGTCCACACGGGCCATGGTATGTTCCTAACCTTTTAGTCTTAGCCTTTTACTTTGGTGTATATGCATGTGTCTTGGTGGTATGAATAAATGATTTAGCGTACTTGTGTATGTGTATTTTTAATAAGCATGCTTGGTGTATAAGCTAATCACGGTGGGATGTGTAAGCATGCTGTATGGGTTTTTTTTTGTAGGGAGGGGGTAATTTCTATATATATATTCATGTTTGTTATATGCATATAAAGGAGAGAGAAGTGATATGGCTAGCATGCGATACTTTTCTACGTGTATATGACTTCGTACATGTTTGATCGTGGTAGAGCATGAGAAATTGTATGCATGCATTTCATGGGTTCAAGTGCTTTCTATATGTTTTAGGCGTTTTTAGGGAAAGTACATAAGCATGATAGGCCGTGATGCAAAAAGAGTGTGAGTGGTGACCACGGTGGGATGATATATTTTTGTTTGCATATGTAGTTTCTTATTTTCATGCTTCGGTCTTTTATTTTAGTATATGGAAGTTTTACTTTGCTAAGCATGGTTTAAAATGAATTCAAAGATTTTAGATTCTCACCTCTTGATTGCCTTTTTAACTAACCCATCTCTTCTTCTTTTGTTTGTAGCAGCCGAATCGTATTCGGGCTTTATGGCACGGGATGAAGAGGTGGTATGATGCCTTGGGGCAGGAGGAGAGGAGCTTAGTGGATGGGGCGGGCTTCCGCTCCTTCTTTTTGATCGAGCCGTTCCACGTCCATCACCCATATGTGGATGCATTGGCGGAGAGATGGGACCCGGAGAGTTGTACGTTCATCCTCCCTACCAGCGCTGTTATGCCGACGCTCGAGGACGTCCATCGGATCACTGGCCTTCCGGTCTTGGGGGAGGCAGTACGGCTGATCGGGAATGGGAGTTCGTGGAGTGGGAGCAGACGCTGAACCGGATCCCTTTGGGGAGGCTTTCGGGGCAGTACGGCCTCGGTTCCTTTACAGAGCGTCAGAAGGGCGAAGCTGCAGCTAGCTTCGAGAGGAGGCGGGTGATGATCGAGGTGAGAGAGGCGGCCGCAGGCCCACAGAGGGCACGGAGGGAGTTGAGGGCGTTCTTTCTTTTCTTCTTCGGCCGGGTCCTCTTCTCGACGGCCTCCGACAAGGTTTCTTCTCATTCTCTCCTTCTGATGAGGGACCTGGAGGGTATGGGGCGCTATGCTTGGGGAGCGGCGATGCTTGCCCATCTATTCGCGGAGCTCTCGAAGAAGGTCAAGAGGGCCGGGGGAAAGAACCTTGGCGGCTTCGCGCCATTTCTTCAGGTATGTGTAAGTGGTAAGTGTCTTCTTCTTGGTTTAGCTCTCTTTGATCATGATAATTTCCCTCTTGCTTTGCTAGGTCTTCGGGTACGAGCATTTCGCCATCGATCGCCCGACTTTGGCTCCGTTTGATCATGCCCTCCCTTGGGCTATGAGATGGGAACCCCGGGGGTCTTCTCGCTTGCACTGCCTTGCCCAATTCCGAGAGGCCTTCCGCGTCTTGTCGGAGGAAGAGGTATAAGTTTTTTCAGAATTTCTTTGGCTTGTATTTGGTTTTCTTTTGACTAAGCGCTCTTCCTTTCTTTCGATGCTTTTTTAGATGACGTGGAGGCCTTACTCGGAGGAGGTTCCCGAGGCTCTGGCGCGAGACGTCTGGTTGATCTATTTCAATGAGGTCGTGTTCCATGCGATCAGCCGGGTCTCCCGCCAGCTTGGGTATCACCAGTGGGTGCCCGATCCTCTGCCGTGGCGCCCCTCGATTCCGGTGGTCGGATTCCTCGGGGCACGAATCTCCCGAGGAATTATGCTACATATGTGGCGGGATGGATGAGCCGAGGCGTCTTGGTGGAGCGTCGTCCTGAGGTGACTTCGAGTGACGAATACCTAGCTTGGTATCGTCAGGAGTATGCGGGTATCCTCGGGACGATGGAGGAGGAGATTCCGGATGCCTACGTAAGTTTGGAAAATCCTTTTTCCTTTCCTCGTTCTCCCTTGCTTGAGTATTTTCTGAATGGTATTTCCTTTTGTAGGTTGAGTTGAATGAGATGGAGAAGAGGCTCAAGACCGCCAATGAGCACCTCCAAGCGTGGGCCAGGCAGATAGAGGCGTTGTGGATGCAACGGAGACACTTGCAAGACCAGGTCCGGGTCCTCGAGGCTCAGGTGGATGCTCTGTCGAGAGCGAGGGCTGATGGTGCTTCTTCTTCTTCCACCCCTCCGCCTTCCATGGTTTCCGAGCGAGAGCTCGAGCTGACGAGGGAGTTAGATGTGGCCCGGAGTGAATTGACGGCCATACGGATGGAGCTGGGCCAGGCGAGGGGTAGGGCTTCTCGGGCTGAGGAGGAGACGGACCGGCTGAGGTCCATGATGGCTTTGAGAGAGGAGGGGTTCATTACCCTAGGCCGTGAGAGGGACTCCCTCCAGATGAGGGTGTCGGAGTTGGAGGCTTCAGCGGATGTTCCTGGAGGTTTGATGGGGGACTTGGTTCGTTCGCTCCAGGCGGCCGGGGATAGGGACCGAGAGGCGCTCAGGGCATCAGAGGCGAGGGCACGGGAGTTGGAGGAGAGGTTGAGGGCTGCCGAGGATCGGGCCAGGGCGACAGAGAGTCGCCTCCGTCAGAGATTGGAGAGGAGGGACAGAGATATGCAGTAGGTCCATCTCTGGGAGGCGACTATGAGGGGGAAATTGGTTGGAGGGGGCTTTATGACCGAGGCGGACCTCGACATTCTTCCGCTTGAGCCTGACCATTCTCTCTCGGCTTCCTTGGCTACCGGGGCCACCTTCAGCCGTGCTTCTCGTCCTTCGGCGTCTCGGAGTCGTGGGATATATGCGAGGGCTGCATCTTCGGTTCGAGAGACTCTTGCTGCTCCTGACGCTCCAGAGGTTCAGTCCTCTCCTCGGCCACCGCTCCCTTCTCAGCTAAGCCAGGATGTTCCTCCTACTCAGCCTCCTGCGGATGACGATACGCCGAGGTATAGCTTCTTTGTGTCTTGGTTTTAGGTAGAAGAATGGTATATGTGCGAGGAATTCATGCTTTTCTTCTTTTGTTTTGACTCAGGTGATTATTTCAGTGAAGTATAGCTCAAGACTTCGGAGTTTTGGAGCTCTTGGAGGAAAAAGATTCTTTTTTACGCTCTCTTAGGTTTAGAAAAATAATCTATGTTTATGGTTTTGGTGGGACAATTTAATTTCTCGCTTGTATGCATGGTTTAGAATAATTTGCATGGATGTTTAGGTATTTAAAGAGCTTCCTTTATTTAGACAAACGCGTATTTCGTGGATGGGTGATTTTGGTGTTTTTATATGTTTAATTCATGGATGGGTGTAGGGTTTTGATATATAATTGTTTTAGCATGTTATCTATACAGGTTTTGTGTATGAAATGTGTACATGCAGGCTTTGGGAAGAATTGATCTCAATAGGTAAAGAAGTGTTGAAGAGTTGATTGGACATGGACTGACATAACTGAAATAGGTGCAGGCAAGGGGCGGCTAGTGTAAACTAGCCGCCCAGTTAGGGGTGGCTAGTTGTGCTTAGCCGCCCCCTGCCTGGGGCATCCTCACCTGAAACAAAGGGCAGGGGCGGCTAGTGTAAACTAGCCGCCCAGTGAGGGGCGGCTAGTCGAGTTTAGCCACCCCCTGCCTGGGGCAATTTGGTTCTGCTGCTCCTGTCTGCTGCTGCTGCTGAAAGTCTTTGTGACCGTTTCAACCTTCGGGGCCTATAAAAACATTCCTTCCATGGACCAAATGTTAAATCTGTCCAGATTGCGCCCCTGCACTGACTTTCGAGATCTTTCTTGCTTGAATTGTCAAGGGCTATAATCCATCTTAAGGTGAAATGGAAAAGACAATGCGAGAAAGTAAAGTGCGGGAGACCATGCTTTAGTATGCAAGGAAGGGATTCCAAGTGCGTGAGAAAAACTCTTAAGTGTGTGTAATGGTGGGACAATTTCTTCTCAGGCATGTGCGGCAAGGGCACGAAATGAGTGGGGACAATTTTAATATTTAGGTACGGGGGGGTCAACTTTAATATTCCAAGAAAAATCGGACGCCAAGGTGTTTTGGAAAAGGAAAATGCAAGCTTATGAGTAAGTGTAGTTGGGATAAGGGGGCATTTTAGTTCTTCAATGGTTTCTTACGTGAGAGGGTAATGTTCTCGACTTTCTGAAGTAAAAGATGCCATCAAGTCCCTGTGGAGGAGCCCTTGTGGTCACCCATGTCCAAACCAGGATTGTATTTGAAAGGTATGAGCCTTAGGTGCCGATTTTTCTAGGTTCGTGGTTTTCAAATGCTTGATCGTATTATTCTAAAGATGCTGAAAAATCCATGAGTGTACCAGGAGTCAAGTCAAATAAGCTTCTCTTGGATAGGCAAGTTTCTAAGTGAACTCATGTGAGTGTGTGTAGTTGTAAATCTAGAAATGATCTACCTTTGGTCGAAATTTCACCTTTCCCAGCAGACATGGTTCGATTTTGAATCCCATTGCGAAAATAAAAGGGGGGGGGGAGAATGGGGTAAGAGTAATATCTTCCTTTCGGGCAATATTTTATAATTGTCCCAGTCTAGCACATGTCTTACTTTCTAGGTCCCTCTGGCTTTCTTCTTTTTACCACTTCTTTATTTTGGGTGGAAAGTATAGTCTGTTGTTTGGACCTGTACTGGTATAGCCGTTGTCTAGCGTATACCGTGCGTAAAGGCGGGAAAGCCTGCTAAAATAGAGAGTTTAACCCATTCACTTGGGTGTTATTTTTCTTTTGTTGGCCTCTCATTGCCTGATTTTTTTATTTGAGGGGGGGGGGCTCTTCTATTTTTCACCCCGATTCTTTTCATGCTTCCCCTCTAGAAGTGTTTGTATAGTGTCAGAGCCAGTTTTGGGACATATGCCAGGTCTAGGTAACTCCTCATTTTGACCTAGGGTTCATACGAGTGGGGCGAAAATAAGGGATGTTTTGCTTTGGGGGTTTTAAATTGTCTCAGTCTACGGGGTAGGCAATTTCTCTTCTTTCAGGTGAATCTAGTCTAGTTATACGTGTGTGAAGGAAACGACATGATTTGGTGGAGATGTGTTCAAATAGACACGAGTTTATCTTTGAGAGTCTTATAATTCTATCATCAAGTACTAAACGCTGAAAATCGCAGGAAGGAAGAATAATAGTTCTTAAGTATTGAAAGCTATTCATGCATGGAATTTCTTTAGATAAAGTGTGTTCCACGAACCTGGAACCTCGACTCCTTCGGCATCTACCAGGCGGTAGGCATTCCCGGAATAGGCATGGGTGATCACATAGGGTCCCTCCCATGTGGGTTGCAACTTTCCTCTTGGGTGAGGCTGTCTTGATGGCATGATTTGCTTGAGTACTAATTCCCCGATTTCAAATTTTCTTTTTATTACCTTCTTTTCAAATGCCCTTGCCACCCTTCTTTGGTAGGCCTGGGCATGGTCTGCCGCTCTTAATCTTTTCTCATCTAGTAGTTCTCTCTTTTTGGTATTTTTTTATATTATATGTTTTTCGAAAGTGTGTATTGGTAAACAAAAACCTTTTTTTTGTTATCCTTTTCTTTGGAGAAAGCATGTAAAGTATTTTAGAAATAGGAAAAAAGATAGTATATAGCACTGAAGGATAACCTTCAGGAAATGATGGTGCAAGGTAAGTCCTTTATGGAGGCTCAAATTGCAGGATCTTTAGGGGAATGATACTTGAATTTTCTGATGTATCATTGGTTGTGTATTCGTTCTCCTCTATCTTGAAGCGCGTTTGATGCCTTCTTAGCCACTGTTATTCAGCGTCTATTCTGATAGCATCTATTAGAATATCAAATCCTAAATATCGTTGAAAATGCAAGTGGTGTTTAGTCTTCCTTGAACCCTTAGTAGGAAGAGAATATTTCCTCAAAGGGGGGGTCAATCAATAAAGATGTGGATATGGAAAAGCAAGTCACAGGGGTGACTATTGACTGAACTGGTGCAAGGGAGCACGAATCAACGTGATGTTTAGTCTCTAATGATGGTGAGAGTGAAGACTCATCGACTGGAGTAATCAGGGGCTTATGGATCTGATATAGAATAATTGATTTGGATATTGCGGGGGAATCCGGAGGAAAGATCTCCTTAGGTAGATGAGATGGCAAGTCTGGCAATTTGGATGGCTTGACTGCTTCCTCAAATTGTGCATTTTTAAATATGAGTGGTTCTGGTTCAAAGATATGCATAATTGTTTGAACTGGATCTGGATCAGTCTGAGAATCTGATGAGTCAGAAGGTGAGTCATCCAAGACCACCAGGGTAGGTTCGACGAGCATTGATATGATTTGATCTTGAGTAGGTAGAGACAAGGGGTATTCTGATTTAATTGGTTGTATGGATTGGATGATAGATTCAGGTTGTATTGGGGAAGGGTAAAAAAGTTCTGCTAGTTCTCCAGCCAAAAACTCTTCATCATCGTCAGAGTCCTGCTTGGGAAATTCTACGGGTTCAATAGTTTCAGGTACTGGAGACTCATAGGTCGATGGGGGAGGAATAGCGGTGTATTTCCTTTGTGGTGGTTGCTGGGAACAAAGGATTGTGTCCTCGGTGTAGCAGGGGGACATGCAGGAAGAACAATGGCTGCATTGCTATTGGGTTGACTAGGTCGTACCTGGGAGAAATAGTTCAATGGTCGGATGGGACCTCCCTTCATGGGTTGAACCATGATGGGCACGAGTACTTGTTCTGTGTATAGGGGGAGGGGTCTGATAGGGTTTGGGTGTATTGGAGAAGGTACTGGAAGGATTAGGCCGCCCAGAATGATCCTAGGCAGGTCTTCTGGTTCTTCCATCAAGGGTACTATAGTAGGTTCTAGCTTTTGCTTTCCAATATTCGTTACAGGATCTACACGTACAGAGATCTGATTTATAAAGTTTTGGAATATAGGACTTAGTCGTGTCGGCATTGTCGGTGTCGAAAAATCAGCGTGTGTGGGGGTTCTTCGGGGATTCGGATCGGATGCGTGCCCTGGCGGGCTCGGTCGGATCGTCTTCTCGGAAGGGGTGAGGGTGTCGTTCCTGGTCGAGGCGCCCGACAGCGGCTCAAGAGGATTCAGGGGGGTTTTGTGATCGCCACCTGCTTTTTCTAAAAACAGGAAAGGGTTTGGGTCGGATTTGATCGCCTACGTGGGGAGTTTGTGGGGTCTCCGCTCTGAGACACGGATATACCGTACACAGAGGTGAAAAACAGGTAATCCTATTCTGCTTCCGGGCTTGACTAAAGGAGTTATGGGTCAAAGGGATGTTGATATGGGGTGTGGATAGGGGGGCGGCTAGTTGTGTTTAGCCGTCGGCCAGGGGGCGGCTATCTAGGGTTAGCCGTCCAGGGTCTGGGGGAATTTGGGCAGGGCTTTGGTAGGAAAAGGGGGGGGGTCTTGGGCGGAGGCTAAGCTAGGTTTAGCCTGGGTTTATGGAGGGTGGGATGAGAGGGTATTTTATGTAGGGAATGGGGGTTTCTCTCATAAAAGGGGCTCTCTCTCTCTCTCTCTCTCTCTCTTGGGATTTCTAGTGGTGGAAGGGTTTTGAACAAGTGGGGATGGTGGGTTGATGATGAAGATGAATTGGTGATTTGTGGATGTTGTTGAAGGCTTGGGACCTCCTCTATTTATAGTAAAAGAGAGGCAGGGGGTAATGGAGTGGGTTGGCTTCGATTGGACCTCTCATTAATGCTCTGGTTCTTCTGTCAGAAACCAGGTGAAGGGCGGCTAGTGCTAACTAGCCTCCCGGGATGGGGCGGCTACTTCCTGGTAGCCGCCCCTATCATGACCTGCCAAACGTCCCATCTCTGACAAGCGGTGGCTTGGGTCGGCTACTTGGTTTGATCCGGCCAAGAGAGGGCGGCTAAAGGTCATGACCCGCCGCAATGATCAGCATTTAATATTGCTTTATGTCCCATCCAGGGAACTGGTCCAAAGTCGGCCAGGGGGCGGTTAAAGGGGCGGCTAGTGTAAACTAGCCGCCCAGTGAGGGGCGGCTAGTTAGGGCTAGCCGCCCCTTTCCAGGGACTTTAGGTTTTTAGGGTTTTGGTTTTTAGGGTAGGTTTAGGTTTAGGTCTGGGTTAGGGTTTGGGGTTACGTTTGGGGTTAGGTCAAGGTTTAGGGTTTGGGCTAGGGTTTTGGGTTAGGTCAAGGTTTAGGGTTTCCGGTTTAGGTTTAGGTCAAGGCTAGGGTTAGGGTTTCCGGTTTACCGAACCTTCGGTTCTCTATTGGTGTCCACTTGTGGGATATTTCCGTGCGTTACTTGAAGTATTTCTGTCTCTCTGGACGGTCAAAATTGGGGTATCTACAATTGTCCCTCATCGGACGGAGTCTTTGTGCGAAGCAGGAAAGACTTCGACCGATGATAAGGAAAGAGACCCCTATTTTGGCCGGCCCGACCTTCAAGAAGTTATGCCAACACGAACAGTACTTTTCGGGGAGTTGATTTAGGCTGTCAGAGGCTAGGTCTTGACTTAGAATTTTTATCCGAGAAGATGATCCAGGTGGAAGGCGGGGAAAAGTAAATGGTGAGTGATCCAACCCGCGGTCGGGGTTCTTAGCTATCGTGCACGGAGCAGCCCAGCGTCAGTTTCCTCGTGCCTACCGTTCCCGTGCTTGGGAAAACTCAGCAAGGAGGGGATATCGCCGACAGAAAGCAGGTAAAAGTTGATTTGGGTGAATTGGATCATCCGAGAGATAAGAACTCTGGAAAAGAACCAGAACTGAAGAAATTTGAATCTGAATGGTACTGGACGTGTTGCAAAACTTCGGGAGAGTCGTATTTGATCAAGTAATGCCTGGAAATAAGCCAATACATGGCTGTTTGGTATGGAGAACCTTGAATTTTAGGGCTGAAAAGATTGGAAAGGGGTTTTTTTTTTTTTTTAAGTAAAAGAGAAAAACTGGGAGGGGCGGCTAGTTGTAACTAGCCGCCCGAGAGGGGGCGGCTACTCGCGGGTAGCCGCCCCTGGACTGGGTCCCTTATAACCGAAAAAGGGACCCTCTCTCTTCCCATTTTTCAAAAACGGTTTCTCTCCCTCTTCTTCTTCTTTTCTTCGGTTTCAAACCCAAAAACCCTGATTTCTTTGCCTTTCCTTCCTCCATTTCGACCTCAATCTTTCTCTTTCTCTTGATTTCGAAACCCTAGGTTTGGGTTCTCTCTTTTCTTTTTCAAACCGAGGAGATGACGAGGTCGAAGGCGATTGCTTCGAGGGGGAAACGACCACGGGTGGCTCGTGGAGAGCGTAGCCCGAGCTCTTCATCATCGGAGAGCGATAGGCCGGAGGTCGAGGCCGTGGGGGAGGGTATGGGTATGACGGAGGTGTCGCCGGTGGATATTGGCGTGGGTGAGGTCGGGGATTTGCCTTCGGGGGCTGTCCCGGAGGTAGGAGGGAGTGTGATAGGCTATATACGCAAGAGGAGGCGTGGGGATCGACCGGTGGTGGCCGAGGAGGTGGTTCCGGGGGTTGGAGGATCGATTGAGGGTGCAACCGAGGGGGTAGGGGTCGAGGGAGTTAGCGAGGAGGTGAGGGCGTCATTGGATGCCCTCGTCAGGATGTTGGATAGGGAGGCCACAGAGGCCAGGGCTGAGGAGGAGGAGAGTAGGGCTATGGGGGCCTTTGCGGAGTTTATCTCCGGCGTGGGGAGGGTGGAGGGGATAGGAGAGGCTAGGGATGGGGCCGGGGAGACCGAGGGTATGGGCACTGGGGCCGCTGAGGCCGGTGTGGGTGTTGGGGTTGAGGCCGAGGAGGCCATGTTTGAGGAGGATGAGGAGGAGGATGACGACGGGATGGACGATCCCGACGAGGCCGAGGTGGACGCTCCTGGGTCCACACGGGCCGTGGTATGCTCCTAACTCTTTAGTCTTAGCCTTTTGGTGTATATGCATGTCTTGGTGGTATGAACAGGTTGTATGTGTGTATTATACTCGTATATGTGTGTTTTTTAAATAGGCATGCTTGCGTATAAGTCAATCATAGTGGGATGTGTAAGCATGCTGTCATGGGTTTGTTTTTATAGGGAGGGGGGCAATTTCTATATATATATATCCATGTTTGTTATATGCATATAAAGGAGAGAGAAATGATATGGCTAATATGCTTGCATGCGATACTTTTCTATGTATATGTGATTTCGTACGTGTTTGATCGTGGTAGGGCATGAGGGAGTGTATGCATGCATTTCATGGGTTCGAGTTCCATATGGCCGTATTGCTTAGGTGTGCATGATAGGCTTGATGTAAGAAAGTGTGTGAGTGGTGACCACGGTGGGATGTGTTTGATATTTGTCTAGCACGCGTGATCATATGAGGAGTGTAGTTCCTTACTTTCATGCTTTCGTTCCTTTTCTTTTAGCATGTGGGAGTTTTGATTTCGCTAAGCATGGTTTAAAATGATTTCGTAGATTTGGACTCTTACCTCTCGCTCGCTTTTAAACTAACCCATGTTCCCTTCGTTTGTTTTGTAGAGGCCGAATCGTATCCGGGCTTTATGGCACGGGACGAAGAGATGGTACGACGCCTTGGGGCAGGAGGAGCGGAGTTTGGTGGATGGAGCGGGCTTCCGTTCCTTTTTTCTGATCGAGCCATTCCACGTCCACCGTCCATATGTGGAGGCCTTGGCGGAGAGATGGGATCCGGAGAGTTGCACGTTCATCCTCCCTACCGGTGCTGTCATGCCGACGCTCGAGGACGTCTATCGGATCACCGGCCTTCCGGTTCTGGGGGAGGCGGTGATCGCGGCCACCCTAGCTGACTACAGGGGACTTTTCCGAGAGTTGATCGGGGAATGGGAGTTCGTGGAGCGGGAGCGGACGCTGAACCGGATCCCTTTGGGGCGGCTTTCGGGGCAGTACGGCCTCGGTTCCTTTACAGAGCGCCAGAAGGGCGAAGCTGAAGCTAGCTTCGAGAGGCGGCGGGTGATGATCGAGGCGAGAGAGGCGGCTGCGTGCCCACAGAGGGCACGGAGGGAGTTGAGAGCGTTCTTCCTCTACTTCTTTGGCCGGGTCCTTTTCTCGACGGCCTGTGATAAGGTCTCCTCTCATTCCCTTCTACTGATGCGGGACTTGGAGGGCATGGGGCGCTATGCTTGGGGAGCGGCGATGCTTGCCCATCTCTTTGCGGAGCTCTCGAAGAAAGTTAAGAGGGCTGGGGGAAAGAACCTTGGCGGCTTTGCGCCATTTCTTCAGGTATGTGTAAGTGATTGGTAAATGTCTTTTTTTCTTTTAGTTCAGTTCACTTTGATCGTGATGGTTTTCCTCTCGCTTTCTCAGATCTTCGGGTACGAGCACTTCACCATCGATCGCCCGACTTTGGCTCCGTTCGATCATGCCCTCCCTTGGGCCATGAGATGGGAACCCCGGGATCTTCCCGCTTGCACCGCCTCGCCCAATTCCGAGAGGCCTTCCGTGTTTTGTCGGAGGAAGAGGTATGAGTTTTCTTTGAATCTCTTTGGCTTGTACTTGGTTTTCTTTTTGACTAAGCGCTCTTCCTATCTTTCGATGCTTTCTTAGATGAGGTGGAGGCCTTACTCGGAGGAGGTTCCCGAGGAATTACGCGACGTACGTGGCGGGATGGATGAGTCGTGGTGTCTTGGTGGAACGTCGTCCTGAGGTGACTTCGAGTGACGAATACCTAGCTTGGTATCGTCAGGAGTATGCGGATATCCTCGGGACGATGGAGGAGGAGATCCCGGACGCTTATGTAAGTTGAAAAATCCCTTTTTCTTTCCTCGTTCTTTCTCTTGTTTGAACATCTTCTGAATGGTATTTCCTTTTGCAGGTTGAGTTGAATGAGATGGAGAAGAGGCTCAAGACCGCCAATGAGCACCTCCAAGCGCGGGCCAGACAGATAGAGGCTTTGCGGGCACAGAGAGGACGCTTGCAGGACCAGGTCAGGGTCCTCGAGGCTCAGGTGGATGCTCTGTCGAGAGCGAGGGCCGATGGCGCTTCTTCTTCTTCCGTCCCTCCTCCTTCCGTGGTTTCCGAGCAGGAGCTCGAACTGACGAGGGATTTGGATGTGTCCCGAAGTGAGTTGGCGGCCACAAGGATGGAGTTGGGCCAGGCGAGGGGCAGGGCTTCCCGGGCTGAGGAGGAGGCGGGCCGGCTGAGGTCCATAATAGCCTTGAGGGAGGAGGGGTTCATTACCCTAGGCCGTGAGAGGGACTCCCTCCAGATGAGGGTGTCGGAGTTGGAGGCTTCGGCGGGTGTTCCCGGAGGTTTGATGGGAGACCTGGTTCGTTCTCTCCAGGCGGCCGCGGATAGGGACCGAGAGGCACTCAGGACATCGGAAGTGAGGGCATGGGAGTTGGAGGAGAGGTTGAGGGTTGCTGAGGATCGGGCCAGAGGGACAGAGAGTCGGCTCCGACAGAGATTGGAGAGGAGAGACAGAGACATGCAGCAGGTCCGTCTCTGGGAGGCCACTATGAGGGGGAAGTTGTCGGAGGGGGCTCTATGACCGAGGCGGACCTTGATCTTCTTCCACTTGAGCCTGACCATTCTCTCTCGGCTTCCTTGGCTACCGGGCCACCTTTAGCCGTGCCTCTCGTCCTTCGGCGTCTCGGAGTCGTGGGATATATGCAAGGGCCGCGTCTTCGGTTCGAGAGACTCCTGCTGCTCCCGATGCTCCAGAGGTTCAGTCTTCTCCTCATCCGCCGCTCCCTTCTCAGCCAAGTCAGGACGTTCCTCCTACTCAGCCTCCAGCGGACGACGATACGCCGAGGTATAGCTTTTGTGTCTTGGTTTTAAGTAGAAGAATGCGATGAATTCATGCTTTTCTTCTTTTGTTTTTGACTCAGGTGAATATTTCGATGATGCATAGCTCAAGACTTTCGGATTTTGGAGCGTCTCGAAGGAAAAGATTCCCCCTTTTTTATGCCCTCTTTTAGTTTTTAGAAAACAGTCTATGCTTGTGGTTTTGGTTGGACAATTTAATCATTCTCCTTTATATGCATGTGTTAGAGTAGTTTAGCATGGATGGTTCACGGATATGTATGTTTGTGTAGATGAATCTTGGTTTCATAGGTTTGATTCATGGATGGACATATGATTTTGAGATATGGTTGTTTTTCGAAGTGTATTTATTTGGTTTTATGAATGTATATGCGTATGAAATGTGTGTATGCAATTTTTGGAATGAAAATGTTCTTAACAGGTATTTGGAGACATGAAGATTTGATTAAAATAGGGCTGACAGCACTGGAAGAGGTGCAGGCAGGGGGCGGCTTGTGTGAACTAGCCGCCCAGTGAGGGGCGGCTAGTTGTGTTTAGCCGCCCCCTGCCTGGGGCATCCTTACCTGGAACAAGGGGGAGGGGCGGCTAGTACAAATTAGCCGCCCCCTGCCTGGGGCAGTTTGGGCCTGCTGCTCCTGTCTGCTGCTGCCGCTGAAAGTTTTTGCGACCGTTCTAACCTTCAGTACCTATAAAAACATTCTTTCCATGGACCAAGTATTAAATCTGTCCAGATTGTGCCCCTGCACTGACTTTCGAGCCCTTCTTGCTTGAATTGTCAAGGGCTACAATCCATCTTAAGGCGGAATGGAACAGTAAATGCGAGAAAGTAAAGTGCGGGAGACCAGGTTTTAGTGTGCAAGGAAGGGATTCCAAGTGCGTGAGAGAAGAAGAACTTATGTGTAGGAGTTGGGGACAATTTCTTCTTACGCATGTGCGGAAGGGCATGAGGTGAGTGAGGACAATTCTCACATGAGGGGATAATTTTGAATTTTGTGGGGACAATTCTCATATGAGTGGGGATAATTTTAAATTCGGGGGGGGGGGGGGTTAACTTTAATGTTTCAAGAAAACCAGATGCCAAGGTGTTTTGAGAAGGAAAATGCAAGCTTATGCGTAAGTATAAGTGGCATAAGGGGGCATTTTAGTTCTTCAATGACTTTTTAGGTGAGAGGGCAATGTTCTTGATTTTCATAAGTAAAAGTCGCCATCAAGTCCCCGTGGAGGAGCCCTTGTGGTCACTTATGTCCAAACCAAGATTGTATTTGAGAGGTATAAGCCTTAGGCGTCGATTTTCCTAGGTTCATGGTTTCAAATGCTTAATCGTATTATTCTAAACATGCTGAAAAATCCATGAATGTACCAAGAGTCAAGTCAAATAAGCTTCCTTTGGATAGGCAAGTTTCCAAATGAACTCGCGTGAGTGTGTGCGTAGGTGTAAACCTGGACGTGATCTACCCTTGGTCAAAATTTCACCTTTCCCAGTGGACATAGCTCAATTTTGAACCCCCATTGCAAAAAAAATAAAAAGGGGAGAGGGTGAATGAGGTAAGAGTAATATCTTCCTTTCGGGCAATATTTTAGAATTGTCCCAGTCTAGCACATGTCTTACTTCCTAGGTCCCTCTGGCTTTCTTCTTTTTACCACTTCTTTATTTTTGGGTGGAAAGGTACAGTCCGTTGTGTGGATCTGTACTGGTATAGCCGTTGTTTAGCGTATACCGTGCGTAAAGGCGTGAAAGCCTGCTAAATAGAGAGTTTAACCCGTTCACTTGGGTGTTTGGCCTCTCCTTGCCTGACTTTCTTTTTTTTTTTTGTTGTGTTTTGATTTGAGGGGGGGCCTCTTCTGTTTTTCACCCCGATTCTTTTCATGCTTCCCCTCTAGAAGTGTTTATATAGTGCCAGAGCCAGTTTTTGGGACATGTGCTAGGTCCGGGTAACTCCTCATTTTGACCTAGGGTTAATACGAGCGGGGCGGAAGTAAGGGACATTTTGCTTTGGGGAGTTTTTAAATTGTCCCAGTCTACGGGGTAGGCAATTTGTCTTCCATCAGGCAAATCTAGTCCAGTCATACGTGTGCGAAGGGAATGACATGATTTGGCAGAAACGTGTTCAAATAGATACGAGTTTATCTTTGAGAGTCTTATAATTCTATCATCAAGTACTAAACGCTGGAAATCGCAGGAAGGAAGAATAATAGTTCTTAAGTATTGAAAGCTTTTCATGCATGGAATTTCTTTAGATAAAGTGCATTCCACGAACCTGGAACCTCGACTCCTACGGCATCTACCAGGCGGTAGGCATTCCCGGAATAGGCATGGGTGATAACATAGGTCCCCTCCCATGTGGGTTGCAGCTTTCCTCTCGGGTGAGGCTGTCTTGATGGCATGATTTGCTTAAGTACTAATTCCCGATCTCGAATTTTCTTTTTATCACCTTCTTTTCAAATGCCCTTGCCACCCTTCTTTGGTAGGCCTGGGCATGGTCTGCCGCTCTTAATCTCTTCTCGTCTAGTAGTTCGAGGCGTAGTAGGACAAATGTATACTTATGTTTTTGAAAAGGGGCCTGTGTCGGCGAAAAGATATGTTTTTGGAAAGAAAAGAGTGGAGATAAAGTTTGCAAAACGATTTTGTTTTTTTTGTTTTTTTTTTTTAGAAGACAAGTATGGAAAGACAGTTTGTAAAATGTTTTTTTTGGCGGAAATCATGGAAGTACGGCTTTGTAAAATATTTTGCTTTGAAGAAAGGTGTGGAAGCGCAGATTTGGAAAACATTTTCGTTGTGGAGAAGAGTGTGGAAACGCAGTTTGTAAATATTTTCGTTATTTTTAGAAGTGATGTAAAGACAGTTAGAAAATATTTTTGTTTTTGTTTTGAAGAAAGACGTGGGGGGTAAAGCTGGAAACAAGTATGTTCAAGGTTGAGAAATGAAAGCTGATTAGCATGTATTTTTTTTCGGATTTTGGTTTCTTTTTTGGAAGCAGGTAAACAAATATGTATAGGAGTTGAAAGCGAAAGCTAGTAAACAAATATTTTGGCCTTTTGTATTTTTGGAAAAGCTATAAACAAATATGTACAGGATGATGAAAGACGAAAGCTGGTAAACAAATATTTTGATCTTTTTGATTTTTAGAAAAAGCTGTAAATAAATATGTACAGGGTGTGAAAAGTTACCCAGGAGGATCGGTACCTGATTCTTGAATTTGTATTGCCTCCTCGGGTCGGCTTCTTTTTGATGGCCGGCTGATGTCTGGTGGGGGTCCCCTGTTCCCAAATTCTCCCTCCCTGAGTCTTTTCAAAGGCCTCCCTTGATGGAGTAGTTCTTCGTCTGTGGCGCCTGGTTGCCAACATGCGAGCACCTCTAGCCGGATGCGCATGGCACAGACGCTCCAATTTCGGGCCTGAGTATTATTAGAGCGTGCCTCTCTCCTTATGGATATTACCTTCCCGCGGTACGGGAAGCGAAGACATTGGTGTCGGGTGGATGAGACGGCTTCGATGCTGTTGAGCCATGTCCTCCCAACAATCAGAGGGTGGGGTGATTGAATGTTCATCACCATGCAGTTAACGATGTGGAGACTGGGCCGATCTTCAGTGGGAGCGTGACTAGTCCGCAGGCGTTCTTGCGTGTGCTGTCGAAGGCGTAAATGTATTCGTCTGAGGGCTCCAATCTGGGAACCCGGCCTTCTAGCTTTTGGTAAGCGGAATATGTAAGGACGTTAGTTTCCGCTCCCGTGTCAATGAGAATGTGACGGAATTCCCTTCCCCCGAGTATGGCGGTGATTGAGAGGGGTGCGGAACGTGCTCTGGCTTTTGCGACTTCATGGGGGAGGAAGGTGATCGAGTTGGGCTCCGCAAGATTGCTTGGTGGACGCTGGGTCCTGGCCGCTTCTTCTGAGGGAGAGTTGTTGTCACAAGGGGACCCAGGTGGGCTACCGCCTTCATTCTCGTTCCCCGGTCGGAGGGCTAAGGTGAACATATTGTGTATGGCCCAATTGTTCTCGTTCTCGTATTGGAGGCGTGCTTCTCCCCAAATTGTCAGTACATGATTCGAAGGTCAGTTGAAGGCATTGGTGTCGGGGGGAACAGATAGCTTGGATGCTGTCTAACCACGGTCGCCCCAGCATCAATGGGTACCTTGTGTCGATGTCGGCCACGAAGCAGGCTACTTCGCAGATGAGAGGTCCGACGGATAGCTCGAATGTTCCGGGGACGCGGAGAGTCTTCCCGGTATGGGTGAAAGCTTGGATAGTATGGTGGGCCGGTTGGACGGGAGGATGGCCTAGTCCGGGTATCTTCTGGTAAGTGGAGCATGTCATTATGTTCATGGCCGATCCTGGGTCTACAAAGATGTTGTTCAGCCACAACATCTGAAGTCGTCCGCGGATGTGTAGGGGGTAGACTCGCAGTATGGGATCCGGGAGGTCTTGGCCAGTGAATGAAATGGTCATTGGGCGGCAGGGGCCATTGACAGTGTCGGTACTCTTGGAGGACCCGTTGTCGTCCGGATGCAGATCATCCGACGTACATTCCCCTCCTTCGGGTCCTTCGCTAGCTCCTTCGGGGATCTCCTCGAATGGCTCTTCTTCTTCGTCTTCTCCCGGGTTCTCTAGTCCGCTTTCGTCGGACTCGATGTTGATGACTGCGGGGAGGGCGAGAATTGCGTCTTCTTCTTCGCCATAGAGTATGGCGAGGTCATGGTCGTCGAGGTTCAGCTGGAAGGGCTCGTTCTGCTCTTCCCCCTCGGACTCTTCGGATAGGCTGCCATCAGTAGCATCTTCCGAGCTGCTTGGTTCTGGTGATGGTTGTCTCCCTCTCCTGATCATGTTGACCGCGTGGGCTCTAGATGTGGAGGCTTGGGTGTGTCCTGGTAAGGGGTCAGTCAATATGCCAAGTGGCTTGGGTGCTTGGGGATTTCCCTGGCTCAGATGGCCTTTGATCATGGCCCAGTCAAGGCGCCTGTCATCATTATGATCATAAACGAAGTCCCGAAAAACAATGCATTGTTCTACGGTATGGCCATATTGTTGATGATATTGACAGTAATGCGCCTAGGGGATATTGACAGTAACGCGCCTAGGGGAGGGTAAGAGTCCCACTTTCCCATTCGTCTTAGATCGTAGGATGCGGGAGGTCTAACTTCGTTATAAGAGCTTCGTATGGGCTGCCTAGGGTTGGATTTTGTGCTCTTGGGGGAGCAGAGTAAAAGGGAGCCTGGGTTTGAGTTTGGCTCTGGATTATAGGGCTTTGGAGTGGGAAATTTTGGACTGTGGGGTTTTGTCGTATTGGCACGGGGACGGGTACTGATCGAGGGGTAAAATTTTGATTTGCTTGCCGAGGCGGTGCATATCCGGATGAACCGGGCGTGTACTGTCTCGGAGCTGTTCCTCGGTCAGGAACTCGCGTTCCGTTCGGGTAGAGTGCCGATACTTGGTTAATGATCCCCTCTACCGTGGAGGTTTGTGCCTTACGAGGCGGTTGTCCAACCCTATGGCTGATAGGTGGGGACTGGGTTTGGACTGCTGGGGCTGCACAACGGGAAATCCTGTTGTGGCGGTCAATCAGAAGTTGATACGTAGTGCAGTCTCCGTACGAAAGGCTCGTGCGGAGCTCTGGACTCAGGCTCTGTAACATCATGTCAATTTCTTGACATTCTGTGAGTTGCAGGCCGGTTCGAATTCCTCCCTAGGCCTCATTCTCTCTACGGTTAAATCTGAAATAGAGGGGGTCCTAATCCTCTGGTAACCGTAGCGGCCCAAGA
Organism: Acorus calamus; assembly: GCA_030737845.1. Classification (NCBI taxonomy): domain Eukaryota; kingdom Viridiplantae; phylum Streptophyta; class Magnoliopsida; order Acorales; family Acoraceae; genus Acorus; species Acorus calamus. The sequence goes on from CM060870.1 coordinate 16,161,053, forward strand.
ATTTCTTGCTTACAGCCGAGAAATTCGACAAGTGATCTACAGGGAGGGTGGAGAACCATTGTAGTGCTTCTCCTTCCAATGATTTCTGGAAGAGGAAGACTAGTAGAGGTTGATTATCTAGAAACGGGCGTGCGTCTAGATAAAAGGCAGTTAAATGAATGTCTGGGTCTCCACGACCGTTGTACCGGCGGAATTTGGGGACTTTGAATCCCTCCGGTAGGTGGACTGACGGGATTTGTCTCAGGTTATGTAGAGACATGTGTTTGGGGGCCGAGGGACCAGTCTCGGAGAGAATTCTCCGGATGGTATCGTCCAGTGTTTCTCCCCGGGGAGGGCTGCCTAGCGGTCCCTGGTTTGGGGTGGCCTGGTCAGGGCCAGGGGTGGAAACAACTGAGAATTTTGGATTTGCGGGGGAAAGGGGGGTGAATGAAAAGACGCTCGGGTTGACCGAGTGACTGGGTGTGAATGGGGTTTTGGGAATGGGTTTAGGGGTTTCGACAGGGGTTTCCTGTCTTGAGGTCTTGGTATGACGGTAGTCAGCGAGGTCATGAAACATGTCCTCTACCGTCTGGTACCCTAGACTAGCCATTCTTTCCTCTAGATGGGTCAGGAACTGTGTGGCCTAACCCTCTTGGTGATTCCTTTCCTCTAATATCTCCTCTTCTATGTGGGATTCCATGACGTAGAGTGGGGGGATGAATGCGATTGAAAGCAGTAAATAAAGCAGTAAAGGATTGTGCAGCTGTGTGCGACTTACGAAAGCAGTAAAGGATTGCGCAGCTGTGTGCGACTTACGAAAGCAGTAAAGGATTGCGCAGCTGTGTGCGACTTACGGAAGCAGTAAAGGATTGTGCAGCTGTGTGCGACTTACGAAAGCAGTAAAGGATTGCGCTGTTAGACCTGTATCATTTAGAGTCTTAATTTCGATCGGAGTCGCTAAAATTTTGGGTTTTAGCTACCTTCAGGGGTTTGAGAACTCTAATTGAAGATATAACTGCATATTATGGGTCCTGGTATTGTTTAGTACTGCCCATAAAATTTTCGTTTAATTCCGATAACATTTTTGGAATTATGCAGTTTTGGATTGGGCATTCGGATTTGATTTTGTTAAAATCCAAGATGATGAGGTAAAAATCTGATATTATTACGAGATGTTAAGTTTGGAGATAGCTTCCATATAGAAGTGGAATTGGATCAACTGGATTCGTATATCAAAAGTTATGGGTATTTTTCCATGTATACCCCGAAGTTGAGAAATCCAGGCAGCAGCCCTGTAAGATGTTTAGCCTAGATTTCGGAATAGCTTGAGAGGTTATTTGATCTGGGTGTAAACATGAAAGTTGTAGATAATCGTCTTATCTTTCCAATGCTACTGGAATCATGCAATTTGGAACTGTATTGAGGAAGTTATGGCCATTTAAGTGAAGGCTATCCGGAGATCTAGTGGTGCACGTGACTTAGCCACTAATTCATTTCTTTTGACATTGTGTATTAGTGGTGAGTGTAGCTTAAACTCACCCCATCCCTCACAAAACCCACCTACCACTCTTTTGAGACTTAATTGCTCTCGTCTCTCTCATTTTGGTTTCTTTGGTCGGTGCTGCCATTGAAGAGAAACAGAGGACATGGAGGAGTGGTGGAGAGGGGAAGGCAAAGGAAGGTGTGAAGGAAGTGAAGGCGGGTTTGGATTTCAATTTGGTTCCGGTTGACCTACCGACCTACCTAGGGATTCCCTATCGTGATGCCTCCCTTCACGGCGGCGGCGTTCGACAGGATTCTTGAATCGTCATCCCCTTCTCGGGATCCTCCATCGGCGGCGTCGAGAGCGAAGACGGAGAGTCGGGAGATCCACCGTCCGTCGCTTTACATGACTCCCGATGTGACGCCTCTCCCAGACATCCCCTCCTCTCACTCCCCCTCGCCATACATCATCAAACACAAGCGCCGAGGGCCCCGCCTCCCCAAGAGCTTCTCCCACGGCGATGTCGACAGAGGGCCCGCCAGGGTCGTCAATGGTTTCCTCAATGAGTCCATCGGGACCTCTCCGTCCATCAACGAAGCATGTGCCGGTGATCCCGTCGATGGCGCGCGTGGAGGCTTCACTGGTGAGTCAGAGGCTGAAGCGAGTAGACTCCTCGAGGAGAAGAATCAGAATGATCGGTTGATTGAGGCCGTGAATGTGTTGGGCATGTTGCGGTGGGCGTGCGAATGTGGAGTTATATTTGCGGGCCGCGGCTGTGTGCGAGTGAGCGCGAAAGAGTGCGCGTGGGCTGTTGGGCCATGCAATGGACGTGATGTTGCATGCGTGACCATGTGCTATGTTCGAAAAGCTCCATTACCTTGTGTTGTGTATGTGTGCACGTCACCCGTTCGTGGATATGTGTGAGTGAACCTTGCATGTCCCTCTTTCGTCTCCTCCCAAAGGTTTACCTCACTCATCACTTGTACTTGTGTTTATTTGTTAAATGGACTTAGGGTTGATGTATCACACGCTTGAGATCACAAGAGCGGCTTGCGGGGTTGCGGGCGTGCACTCGGCGTGCTCGCATGCATGAGGAGCGTGTAGAAAGCGTGCATGGGGTGCTCAAGTGCATGCTTGGCGTTCTCACATGCGTGCGGAGCGTGAAGACAGCGTGCTTGCGGTGCTTAGATGCGTTCGAAGTGTGCTTAGGGGTGTCGAGCAGCTTGTTATAGCCAAATGCAACCATTGGTCGAAGCTTGGCAGATTGGTTTCGTTTTTCGGATTCAAGTTGTCGCCCTCTTGTGTATCGCGAGCCGTGCGCTCGTTAGGTGAGTGGTTTGATTCCAACCCTTCCGGGAGCGCTCGAGGCACGTAGGCGTGCTTCGCGCTTCCATGGGGCTTTAATTGCACCCTAAATATGTTAGATATCATGCATGCTAGGTTGTATAGCTCGTATATTGTGTAGAACCCCTATTCTACCTTATACTTGCCTATGTATTGTATTAGAATATGGCATGACTTAGGTATTTGGTTTGAATTACTACCCTTATTATTAATTGAACATATCTGGCATGTCTAACTTGGGTTAATAACGGGGTGTATGCGTAATAGTCCTGATTTAGTACTCGAGGGTGTGGTATGGTTGTTGCACCCATTCTAGTTGGGGCAAAACTATGACCCGCTTCAAGAGAGGATGAGGCTTTCCCTCTCTCTCGCCTCCCCCTTTTCGCGAACCGAGTGAGTAGATGTAGTTCCTACTTGACTCGGGTTTGCTTGAAATTATTGGCATACACCTATTGTCGCGCGGACCGCGCTTAACCCTCCCCTTTGAGTTGGTGATACCCAACGCCTGCTTAAGTCGTACTTATGTGATTGAATGCTTATTATGCCCTCATGTGCATGTTTAAGTAAGTTATCCCTGGGTAATTAATTGCATATTATGTATATGCCTATTTGGGCCATGAGCCTTGTTTAATGAGATTAGACAAGTGTATGACCTCCTATGGGGTCATACCATGCCTTTGACACTTAGATTAAAATGTCTTCCCCGCATCTGAGTTATGCGCCCTAGAGGGAATTCATGAGAATTCATTTCGCTTATCGGTGTTTGATAACCGATGATGACGGATCCATGGGGATCGTATTCGCGAGTGTCGAGTGTTCTTTCCTTCGTCGGCTCCGAGTAGAGACTGCCCGGCGTAGTAAAGTCCGGTGGAGATCTCCCAGATACTACTCATGACGCGTGTTGGTGTGCCCATACGGCTGAGGTAGCGGTCTTGGGAGACTAGTCCGGTAGAAGCCTGAACCCTGTGCACGAGGTAGTAGAGGCCACACCGGGAGAGACTACCGGAAGACGAGTGGAGTAGAACAATCGACCTCTTCCCCAAGAGCCTATGTCACCCCGAGGAGGGGGTGAGGGTGAGGGTGTAGTGGGTCGGCGTTGGTTCGATCTGCCAGTTTGTGTAATTTTCCAAGATCCTATGTCACCCGTCGGAGTGAGGGTGAGGGTATTGCTCCCAAGATCCTATGTCACCGTCGGGGTGAGGGTGAGGGTGTTGGCGTGAGTGGGGTGGGGTCGAGTTGATACTCGACCCGTCAGCTTGTATAGATGGTTTTCCCTTGGGGTTTGCGTTGCGAGCATGAATTATCGTTCTCCCCTTCGCCGGATCCGTGTGGATGCTTCCTAGGTACGAGCCGCCCTGGGTGGACCCCCACCTGTAGGTACCATCGACGCTGTCGACAGTGTACTGACCGTGGCTGGCTCCAGGTAGAGGCTGCCCGGGAGAGCGCTACCGGATGATGAACGGTGTAGAACAGCAAGTTTTGTCCTTCAAGTCCCTAGACTCACCCCTGTGGGGGCTAGGGCGAGGGCAGGGTATGGTCGCACCGCCGTGTGACCTTGTTAACCGTTAGGTTTCTACCCCCTGGCTTTCCTTGACAGGAGATTGCCTTGTATTGAATGTTATGGTTGGTGTTTGGTTTCTGACCACTCACTGAGCTTGTAGCTCACCCCTCGCTTATGTTTTTCCCCAGTTGACGCTGAGTCGGATCCAAGAGAAGAGCTCCCCTGGCGCCATCCGAGTAGGAGACCCGCGTTCGCGTTGGATGTCTTGCGAGTCAGAGGCTATCAGCATTCCATTTTCATTGTATGTATTATACTTGTGCTTGTGCACGGTATGTGGACAGTTGATGTTTGTTGTTGTGTATATTGGCTCTCACAGGACAATTGATTGTGTACTCTAGTCTGTAATATGTCTTTGAATTACAGACTTAGTCGTTTGAGCTTCCGCTATTTTGTATATATTTGATGTCAGTTACTTGTTTATTGCATTTTCTATTGTGGAGTATTTACTTGACCTCGTGTATGGATTACTGATATCATTTATATATTTGCCACGTCTCTGGGACGGCCGCCCTGGGGCATGACATGCGCAGCTGTGTGCGGCTTACAAAGCAATAAAGGATGTTATAATGCACAGTAGAAGAGGATTTAATTCAAGGAGTGAGAAACTCTAACCTTCCTAGAGGGTTGATAGCATTCTAGTCAAGCTTGTAAAAGGGGGGCAGAAGAGGATTACCTTTTGTTGTTTTTCACGAGGGAGGTCCCACCGTGATCGCCAGAATTTGTCGGTGTCGAAAAATCCGCGTGTGTGGGGGTTCTTCGGGGATTCGGATCGGATGCGTGCCCTGGCGGGCTCGGTCGGATCGTCTTCTCGAAAGGGGTGAGGGTGTCGTTCCTGGTCGAGGCGCCCGGCAGCGGCTCAAGAGGATTCACGGGGTTTTGTGATCGCCACCTGCTTTTTCTAAAAACAGGAAAGGGTTTGGGTCGGATTTGATCGCCTATGTGGGGAGTTTATGGGGTCTCCGCTCTGAGACACGGATATACCGTACACAGAGGTGAAAAACAGGTAATCCTATTCTGCTTCCGGGCTTGACTAAAGGAGTTATGGGTCAAAGGGATGTTGATATGGGGTGTGGATAGGGGGGCGGCTAGTTGTGTTTAGCCGTCGGCCAGGGGGCGGCTATCTAGGGTTAGCCGTCCAGGGTCTGGGGGAATTTGGGCAGGGCTTTGGTAGGAAAAGGGGGGGGGATCTTGGGCAGAGGCTAAGCTAGGTTTAGCCTGGGTTTATGGAGGGTGGGATGAGAGGGTATTTTATGTAGGGAATGGGGGTTTCTCTCATAAAAGGGGCTCTCTCTCTCTCTCTCTCTTGGGATTTCTAGTGGTGGAAGGGTTTTGAACAAGTGGGGATGGTGGGTTGATGATGAAGATGAATTGGTGATTTGTGGATGTTGTTGAAGGCTTGGGACCTCCTCTATTTATAATAAAAGAGAGGCAGGGGGTAATGGAGTGGGTTGGCTTCGATTGGACCTCTCATTAATGCTCTGGTTCTTCTGTCAGAGACCAGGTGAAGGGCGGCTAGTGCTAACTAGCCGCCCGGGATGGGGCGGCTACTTCCTGGTAGCCGCCCCTATCATGAACTGCCAAACGTCCCATCTCTGACAAGCGGTGGCTTGGGTCGGCTACTTGGTTTGATCCAGCCAAGAGAGGGCGGCTAAAGGTCATGACCCGCCGCAATGATCAGCATTTAATATTGCTTTATGTCCCATCCAGGGAACTGGTCCAAAGTCGGCCAGGGGGCGGTTAAAGGGGCGGCTAGTGTAAACTAGCCGCCCAGTGAGGGGCGGCTAGTTAGGGCTAGCCGCCCCTTTCCAGGGACTTTAGGTTTTTAGGGTTTTGGTTTTTAGGGTAGGTTTAGGTTTAGGTCTGGGTTAGGGTTTGGCTTAGGTTTAGGGTTTGGGGTTAGGTCAAGGTTTAGGGTTTGGGCTAGGGTTTGGGGTTAGGTCAAGGTTTAGGGTTTCCGGTTTAGGTTTAGGTCAAGGCTAGGGTTAGGGTTTCCGGTTTACCGAACCTTCGGTTCTCTATTGGTGTCCACTTGTGGGATATTTCCGTGCGTTACTTGAAGTATTTATGTCTCTCTGGACGGTCAAAATTGGGGTATCTACAGGCACGGGGGTGGGCACTGATTGGGCAATGAAATTTTCATTGGCTTGCCGAGGCGGTGCATACTCGGATGAACCGAACGTGTACTGTCTCGGAGCCGTTCCTCGATCAGGAACTCGTGCTCCGTTCGGGTAGAGTGCCGATACTTGGGTAATAATCCCCTCTACCGTGGGGGTTTGCGCCTTACGAGGCGGTTGTCCAACCCTATGGCTGATAGGTGGGGACTGGGTTTGGAATACTGGGGCTGCACAACGGGAAATCCTGTTGTGGCGGTCAATTAGAAGCTGATACGTAGTACAGTCCCCGTACGAAAGGCTCGTACGAAGCTCTGGACTCAGGCTCTGTAACATCATGTCAATTTCTTGACATTCTGTGAGTTGCAGGCCGGTTCGGTGGACAAGTGGACGTTATATTTCGATGGAGCGGTCAATCGACAAGGCAAGGGAATAGGAATAACACTAGTCTCCCCCGATGGTGTCATCATCCCACGAGCATTTCTGCTGACGTTCAATGTCACCAACAATATCGCTGAATACGAAGCCCTGATAGCAGGTTTAAGAGCAGCTCTAACCCTAGGAGTTAAAAGTTTAGACATTATTGGGATTATCTCTTAGTGATCCGCCAAACTCTTAAAAAATACCAGACTAGAGACCCAAAGCTGAAGCCATATAGAGAACTAGCCATAGTCCTGCTAAAACAATTCCATAAGGTTACTTACATTTTCATAGCACGGACCGGCAATATTTTACAGATTCTCTAGCCTCTTTAGCTTTGTCACTCACCTTCCCCATATCTAGGACATCTGAAACAGTCACTATCCAAAGACTAGAAACACCTGCCACCGAACTTTGGGACTGTAAAACTCGAGATCTCCTAAAAAGTGACCAAACAGACAAAAGCGCTAGTACCACGAAAATCCTAGCCCTTGAGCTTGGAGATATGGATGACGGAAATCCATGGTATTTTGACATTAAAAATTACCTTGAAGATGGTTCATTCCCAGGCTACGCTACTAGCAATGACCAGAAAATAGTTAAAAGGATAGTGGTCAAATACTGCCTCCGAGGAGGGATACATTTTCGAGCATCCTTCAATGGAGAACTACTCAGATGCGTGGATGATGAAGAAGCATATACCATCGTAGAAGAAGCTCGCTCTGGAGTCTGTGGGGGGCATGTCAACACCCAGATGCTAGCAAAAAAGGTGCTAAAAATTAGGCTACTATTGGCCCACACTTGAAGGGGTCTGCAACAAATACGTTAAGCGCTGTATCCAATGTCAAACCCATGCCAACAAAATACATGCACCAGCATCTTCCTTACACCCCATGACTTCACCATGGCCCTTCTCTATGTGGGCATTAGATGTGATAGGACCGTTCCGGGACACTATAGAAAACACCACCCAAAAAGCCTTCATCCTCACCGCTACAGAATACTTTACCAAGTGGGCTGAAGCCGAATCCTATATAGTAATTAAAAGCTCTACCCTAGCTCGTTTTGTCCGCACTCTCATCCTTGCACGGTTCGGTACCCCCAAAGTGATTATAACCGATAATGGCCCCCAATTTATCTCCCAAGAATTCCAAGACCTAAGTATAAACATCATATAGAACTTCATCATTCCACACCATATAATTCCCAGGGGAACGAACAAGCAAAGGCCACCAACAAAACCTTGCTCAAAATTATAAAGAAGACGGTAGAAACCCACAAAGCCACCGATTGGCCTGATAAATTGGAAGACACCTTCTGGGCATATCGAACCTCCATTAGAACACCCACTGGTCAAATTCCCTATTCACTTACATTTGGGGCGGAAGCAGTAGTACCTTACGAAATTCTCATTCCATCCTTAAGAATAGTACTAGAAGAAGACCTCCAAGTTAAAGAAAGGAGGGAGGCACTTCTACTACGCCTCGAACTAATAGACGAGAAAAGATTAAGAGCGGCAGACCATGCCCAGGCCTACCAAAGAAGGGTGGCAAGGGCATTTGAAAAGAAGGTAATAGAAAGAAAATTTAAAATCAGGAAGTTAGTACTTAAGCAAATCATGCCATCAAGACAGCCTCACCCAAGAGGGAAGTTCCAACCCACATGGGAGGGACCCTATGTGATCACCCATGCCTATTCTGGGAATGCTTACCGCTTGGTAGATGCCGAAGGAGTCGAGGTTTCAGGTTCGTTGAATGCACTTTATCTAAAGAAATTCCATGCATGAATAGCTTTCAATACTTGAGAACTATTATTCTTTCTTCTTGCAATTTCCAGCGTTTAGTACTTGATGGTAGAATTATAAGACTCTCAAAGATAAACTCGTATTTATTTGAACACATATCCGCCAATCATGCCGCTTCCTTCACGCACGTATGACTGGATAATTGATTTACCTAATAAAAGAGAAATTGCCTACCCCGTGGACTGGGACAATTTTAAAACCCCAAAGCAAACCTCCCTTATTTCCGCCCCACTCGTATTAACCCAAGGTCAAAATGAGGAATTATCAGGACCTGGCATATGTCCCAAAACTGGCTCTAGCACTATACAAACACTTCTAGAGGGGAAGCATGAAAATAATTGGGGTGAAAAACAGAAGAGCCCCCCTCTAATAAAAAAAATCAGGCAATGAGAGGCCAACAAAAAATAACACCCAAGTGAATAGGTTAAACTCTCTACTTTAGCAGGCTTTCACGGCTTTACGCACAGGTATGTGCCAAACAAACGGCTATACTGGTACAGGTCTAAACAACGAACTGTGCTATCCACCCAAAATAAAAAAGTGATAAAAAGAAGAAAGCTAGAGGGACCTAGAAAGTAGGACATATGCTAGACTGGGATAATTCTAAAATATTGGCCAAATGGAAGATATTACTCTTACCCCATTCTCCCCCCGCCTCCCTTTTTTATTTCACAATGGGATTCAAAATTGAACTATGTCTACCGGGAAAGATGAAATTTTGATCGAGGGTAGACCATTTCCATGTTTACAACTACACACACTCACATGAGTTCATTTAGAAACTTGCCAGTGTTTAGCCGCCCCTTGCCTGAGGACCCGGACCTGTTCCTACAAGCGTCTCCTTTGTACCCGCAACACTTCTATCTGTCTGGCCCGTGCTCGGAGGTGCTCATTGGCGGTCTTGAGCCTTTTCTCCATCTCATTCAACTCAACCTGCAAAAGAGACACCACTTAGAAAAATTCAAACAAGAAGGGAACGAGAAAGAAAAGAATGGTTTCTAACATACATAGGCGTCCGGGATCTCCTCCTCCATTGTCCCAAGGATGCTCGCATACTCCTGACGAGGCTCAGGTGGATGTTATGTCAAGAGCGAGAGCCGACGGCGCTTCCTCTTCTTCTGCTCCTCCTCCTTCCATGGTTTCCGAGCGAGAGCTCGAGTTGACAAGAGAGTTAGATGCGGCTCGGAGCGAGTTGGCGGCCACACGGATGGAGCTTGGCCAGGCGAGAGGCAGGGCTTCATGGGCTGAGGAGGAGATCGACTGGCTGAGGTCCATGATGGCAACGAGAGAGGAGTTCCTCACCCTGGGCCGCGAGAGGGACTCCCTCCAGACGAGGGTGTCGGAGTTGGAGGCTTCGGCGGTTGTTCCCGGGGGATGGGGCATTTGCTTCGTTCTCTCCAGGCGGCCGGGGATTGAGATCGAGAGGCACTCCGATCGAGCTAGGACAGGCTACGGGATACTGAGGCGAGATCACAGGAGCTCGAGGAGAGGTTGAGGGTGGTGGAGACACGTCTTCGAGGGAGGTTAGAACGGAGAGATAGAGACATTCAGCAGGTCCTCCTCTGGGAAGCCACCGTACGAGGGAAGTTGGTTGGCGGAGGGGTTATGACCGAGGCGGACCTCGACCTCCTTCCTCTTGAGCCCGAGCATTCCTCTGGCTACCGGGGCCACTTTCAGCCGTGCTTCTCGTCCCTCAGCGTCCAGGAGTCATGGGATATATGCGAGGGCCGCATCTTCAGTTAGAGAGACTCCTACCGCCCCTGATGCTCCAGAGGTTCAGTCTTCTCATCAGGCGCTGATCCCTTCCCAGCCAAGTTAGGACGTTCTTCATACTCAGCCTCCAGCAGATGACGATATGCCGAGGTATAGCTTCTTTGCATCTTGGTTTCGGTGGAAGAATAGTATATATGCAAGGAATTTATGCTTTTCTTCTTTTCTTTTTGACTCAGGTGATCATTTCAATGGTGTGTAGCTCAAGACATTGATGGAAGCTTTTGATGGATCCTCATCTATTTTGACTTTAGTTTTTTTTTCATGAACAATTTTCCCCTTCTCTTTATTTTTTTCTTGATGTATGGAGAAACATGGGTGTTTTTAATTTAGTTTTATTTGTGTTAATTCGGTCGCGTACGTGGAATGGTTTTATAAGGTTCTATGGGTGGATGATTGGATGAAATGGACGTATGGTTTAGTTTTGGTATGTTTACAGAGGGACAGGTGTTTTTGAAATGCGTTGGTGTGCGTCTTATGAATATTTATGTATACGAAATGCGTATATGCAAGTTTTGAAAAGAACTGATTTCAATAGGTAAAGAAGTGTTGAAGAGTTGATTGGATATGGACTGATATAGGTGAAATAGGTGCAGGCAGGGGGTGACTAGTAAAAAACTAGCCACCCAATGAGGGGCGGCTAGTTTTGAGAACCATGAACCTAGAAAAACCGACACCTAAGGCTTATATCTTTCAAATACAATCCTGGTTTGGACATGAGTGACTACAAGGGCCCCTCCATAGGGACTTGATGGTATCTTTTACTTAAGAAAGTCGAGAACATTGCCCTCTCACATAAAAGACCATTGAAGAATTAAAATGCCCCATTATGCCACTTATATTTACGCATAAGCTCCCATTTTCCTTTTCCAAAACACATAGGCATCCGATTTTCTTGAAATATTAAAGTTGACCCCCCGTACCAACATTAAAATTGTCCCCATCTACAATCATTTCATGCCCTTCCGCACATGCTTGAGAAGAAATTGTCCCACTTTCACACATACTTAAGAATTTTCTTCGCTCACGCACTTGGAAATCCTCCCTTGCGTTCTAAAGCATGATTTCCCGCACTTTCTTTTCTCGCATTTGATTTCCATTTTACCTTAAGATGGATTGTAGCCCTTGACAATTCAAGCAAGAAGGGCTTGAAAGTCAGTGCAGGGGCACAATCTGGACAGATTTAACACTTGGTCCATGGAAAGGATGTTTTTATAGGTCTCGAAGGTTAAAACACTCGCGAAGGCTCTCAGCAGCAGCAAACAGAAGTGGCAGAACTAAAAATTGCCCCAGGCAGGCGGCGGCTAAACCCGACTAGCCGCCCCTCACCAAGCAGCTAGAATACACTAGCCGCCCCAGCCCCTTTGTTTCAGGTAAAATGTCGTCTGAAGTCACCTCGGGACGACGCTCCACCAAGACACCCCGGCTCATCCATCCCGCCATATATGTCGCGTAATTCCTCGGGAGGTTTGTATCCTTAGGAATCCTGGCCATGGGAATCGAGGGACACCGCGGCAGAGGATCGTGCACCCACTAGTGGTACCCGAGCTGGCCGACGACCCGGCTGATCGCATGAAACACGATCTCATTGAAGTAGATCAGCCAAACGTCCCGTGACAGATCCTCGGGAACCTCCTCCGTATAGCACCTTCATGTCATCTACAAGACACCGAAAGAATAAGAAGAGTGCTTAGTCAACAGAAAACCAAATACAAACCAAAGGAAACTCAAAGAAAAATTTATACTTCTTCCTCCGTCAAGACGCGGAAGGCCTCTCAGAATTGGGCGAGGTGATGCAAGCATGAAGATCCCTGGAGTGCCCATCTCATGGCCCAAGGGAGAGCATGATCAAATGGCACCAGAATCGGGCGGTCAATGGCGAAGTGCTCATATCCAAAAATCTAGCAAAGCAAGAGGAAAATTGTCATGATCAAGTGAACTAAGCCAAGAAGAAGACATCTACTGCTCACTTACACATACCCGGCCCTCTTGACCTTCTTCGAGAGCTCCGCGAAGAGATGGGCAAGCATCGCAGCTCCCCAAGCATAGATCTCCATGCCCTCCAAGTCCCGCATCAGCAACAGGGAATGGGAGGAGACCTTGTTAGAGGCCGTCGAAAAGAGGACCCGGCTGAAGAAGTAAAGAAAGAACGCCCTCAGCTCCCTCTGTGCGCACGCGATCGCCTCTCTCGCCTCAATCAACGCCCACCTCTGCTCAAAGCTAGCTGCTGCCTCACCCTTCTGACGCTGTGTAAAGGATCCAATGCCATATTGCCTCGACAACTGTCCAAGGGGGATCCGTTCAGCATCCTCACACGCTCCACGTAGTCCCACTCCCCAATCAACTCCTGGAAAAGAGCCTTATAATCAGCAAGGGTGGACGCGATCACTGCTTCCCTTAACACTGGAAGACCGGTGATCCGATGAACGTCCTCAAGAGTCGGCATAACGGCGCTTGTGGGGAGAATGAAAGAGCAACTCTCCGGATCCCACCACTCCGCCAATGCCTCCACATAGGGGCGATGGATGTGGAATGACTCAATCAGAAAGAAGGAACGAAAGCCCGCTCCGTCCACCAACCTCCTCTCCCCCTGCCCCAAGGCATCGTACCACCTCTTCGTCCCGTGCCACAAAGCCCGGATACGATTCGACCGCTACAAACGAATGAAGAAAACATGAGTTAGTTTAAAGAGAAGTCGAGAAAGATACCAGAGGATCAGAACCCCGTCTATTTTAGATTTAACCGTAGAGAGAATGAGGCCTAGGGAGGAATTTGAACAATACGTGTCTCGGTGGCGCACACTTATCCACCGGACCGGCCTGTAACTCACATAATGTCAAGAAATTGACATGATGTTATAGAGCCTGAGTCCAGAGCTTCGTACGAGCCTTTCGTACGGAGACTGTACTACGTATCAGCTTCTAATCGACCGTCACAACAGGATTTCCCATTGTGCAGCCCCAGTAGTCCAAAACCTGTCCCCACCTATCAGCCATAGGGTTGGACAACCGCCACGTAAGGTGCAAACCCCCACGGTAGAGGGGATTACACAAGTTTCGGTACTCTACCCGAACGGAGCGCGAGTTCCTGATCGAGGAACGGCTTTGAGATTGTACACGCTCGGTCCATCCCGATATGCCCCGTCTCGGCAGCCAAACCAAAATTTCACTGCTCGATCCGTACCCGTCCCCGTGCCGACACAACAAAACTCGATAATCCAAAGTTCCCCCGTCCAAAGCCCCATAATTTCAAGACAAGGTCAGCCTAGGACCCTTTCTATTCCACTTTTCTAAGGAACCAAAACCTAAATCCTAGGCAATCTACACAAAGTGCTTATAATGAGGTCTCCCCTCCAACATCCTATGATCAGAGGCGAGTGGAAAAGAGGGATTCTTACCCTCCCATCCCAGAAATACTAACTAGGATTTTTTGGGTGCTAATGGACACTAATAGTATCTCCCTCCCAGCTGCTAAGCGTCCACTCCCCGGGGCCAGCAGACTGCATTACTATCAATACCACCAACAACATGGGCATACCGTAGAACAATGCTGTCGGTATGTAAAACTGGGGGTTTCTGCGAACTTGTTCTTGGTCCGTCTTGCGACTGATCAGATCACCGCCCGGAGAGTCGTTCCTGAGCCGCCCGATTGCTTCTCAGAAAAGACGGGGTTTGTTGTGTGATAGCCACCTGCTTTCTCGAAAAGAAGGAAAAGTTGGTGTTGCTATTGATCGCCTCGCGGTGAAATTGGGTGGGTTCTCCTCTCTGAGTTACGGGTATACCGCACATAGAGGTGAAAACTGGGAATCCTTTTCTTCTAGATAAGAACTTGAAAAAGGGCATGCTGACACGTGGCAGAGAAACCTAAATGTGACCACCATACAGAATTCAACCAGGGGGATGTTAGCCGCCTCTGGTTGAAACGTCGGGTATTGGTCAAAAAGTAGATATAAAGCATAAGTAAATAAAAGTTCTAAAAAAAAGAAAGTGACCACCGTACATAATTCAACCAAGGGGTGTTAGCCGCATCTAGTTGAAACATCGAGTATTGGTCGAAAAGCATATATAAAGAGGAAGTAAATAAAAGTTGTAAAAAGAGGAAAGTGACCACCGTACAGAATTCAACTAGGGGGGTGTTAGCCACCTCTAGTTGAAACATCGAGTATTGGTAGAAAGGCAGATATAAAGTAGAAGTAAATAAAAGTTGTAAAAAAAAGAAAGTGACCACCGTATAGAATTCAACCAGGGGGTGTTAGCCGCCTCTAGTTGAAACGTCGAGTATTGGTCGAAAAGCAGATATATAAATAAAGCAGATAAATAGAGCAAGTAATAGAAATAACAGTAAACCGCCAGCTACTTGAACCTAGCCGTCTGGGTCCGACGGCTGGACTAGCCGCCTAGTACCTGGTTCTTGGTTTTCTGGATTTGGACAGAACCTAGGTAGGGAAGTGTTTTGGCCTTGGCGAGGGTGGTGGTAGTGAGGATTGAAAGTGGTGTTGGGGGTTTCCTCTTCTAGATTTTGACAGCACCTAGTTAGGAATTTTAATTTGTTTGGCTAGGGCTAGGAGAGGTTTAGGACAATGGTTTAGAGGGGGGTTTATGGAGAGTGGAATTTGGTGGGGAATTGCTTTCCTTCTCTCTCAACGAAAAGCTCTCTCTCTCTCTCTCTCTTTCTGTAACGCCCCACATTTACCTAACCGCTTATCGGACGGTAAACGGGTCGCTACTAAATTTAATCCAATTACAAGACCAAAATTTGCAGCTCTTTTTTTTTCTTATATGATACCCATATAATATAAATATAATAAAACCGATAATAATAAAATTAATAATACCAACGGTATTAAATCACTAATGACTTTACAATATATCAGAGTTTTTGCGAAGACCAGATACTGAAAAGAAAATACATAACAAACCACCCCTGTGGGAGCCATCTAAATTAAAGTAAATCCAAATAGTTGACCGTGACTATTATTTATTCTGCAATACTGCTACTTCGACGAGATCCCTGAAGCGTACGAAAGTTCAAGCTTTGTCTTGGTCCTCAGAAGATGAGCTACCTGGTTATGAAACAACCAGCCCATATCGAATAGGGTGACTGATTAACTCAGTGAATAAGTCCACTAACAAATTATCTCACGTGACAGTATATATAAAAATAAAGTTTTATGAAAATTAGAATTTTATTTAATAAATCTTTTATTTTATTAAATCAATTTAAAATCATAAATTTTTTTTAAATATTTTAATGCGCACGTGACCCAATCCTTGGCCCACATCAGAGAAATCATGAGAGGAAAAAATATCATCTATATATATATATATTTATATATAAAAAAATAAGAATTTTCTTTTAAAAATTAAATTAAATTCATGAGCTTAATAGAATATAATTTTAATGCAATCACGTGGCCCAATCCTTGGTCCACGTCATAAAAATCATGCAGCTTAAATGATATGACCGGGTAGGGTTCTCAATCGGAAGAACCGTTCTCCAAAACAGGTGTGCCAAGCCCCAAGCGACTAAATCGCTCAAAAAGCTCCCTCGAGGAGACGTCGGATCTAGAAGACGCTGATGGGTCGCCGCTGCCATCACTACGAGAACACCAGCACAGGATACCCCGGTTGCTACAGACTCCAAACAAAGGAATCCTCCGCTGTAAGGAATGCTTTACCACACCCCTCACCGATCTTCGGACTCTTCGAGTCCTAGACCTTCCTCCCCAAAGGCGAAATACTACGGGGGGATTTATTCCAGAAAATATGTCATGATATGCATCTTAATAAAATCTCCTAGGACTAGGTTGTCTCCACTAGTCCTAAATTTTTTTTTCAAAAGTCTCGAAATGAAAATCTTTAATCCAAATGTTATTTCGAAAACATCAACATCAAAAATGTATTGTATTAATTCTTGAAACATGAATAGCATAATTCATGCTATTTTAAATGACAAGACGAATGAATTAAATCATGCAACTTTATTCAATAAGAAATGCAATTTCATCAATTTGTAAAATATCAAAATCATGCAAAATAATCATAATATAAATGTGTAGATATCACATAATATCATACAAATAAAATGAACACGTAAAATTCAACGATGTAGAGAAAAACTCACATAAAATAAATCAATAGGCCTACTCACCTCGAATGGACCCTAGGTCCGGAGAATGAAGCCCACAACAAAAATTATAACCTAGATAAACCAAATAAATTATTAATTAAAACCTATGATTCAAGCCTAGGCCAAAGACCTAGTTACCTATCCATAATTATTAGGTATAAATTTTTATACCCAACAATCAAAACTCATCCATATATATCATAACCTAAGAAACAGATAAAATAAAATAAAAACTATTTACAATAAAACCAGGCACTAAAAGACGAAACCAGAAAAAGACAACTAGAAAAGACAAAAATCCAGAAATTCAAAATAATAATAAAATAACGAAAACTCATAAGATAATATGAAAACACTTTTTTTTTCTATCAAAATAAACTATTAATTGGTAAAAATTGAAAATAAATCAAACTTATCATCTTATGAATATGTATAAATCATAAACCTAATTATAAAAAAATTCAATTTTAATAATCTAACATAGATTAAAAAAAATAACTTATGTTTATCAAAAACTCAAAAATCTAAATATCTAACATAGATTTAATAATAGTAACTAGTAGATCAAAACCCTAATTTTTTTTATAAAACATAAGAATCTAACAATATGATTAAACCCCAAAATCCCATAACATAAAAAATATATTTAATTCTTAAAATAAATAATAAATCAAAACCCTATTTTTATTAAAAGCTCAAAATCCAAATACCTAAGCATAAATCTAATAAGTAATAGGAAAATCAAAAGATAAAAAGAAAAGATATATTAAGTACCTTAATCTCCCTCTATCTTTCTCTCTCTCTCTCTTTCTCTCTCTGTGCCGAATAAGATGCACGGCCGCACACCCTATGATCTTTTTCTTTTTCTTTCACCCTAACATATATATATAGGAGATTATGTGCCCTAGAACAAAGTCATATGCACTGTTCACGTGCATGATTTTTCCATGCATTGTCTCATGGGCTGGACCAAACAAGGCCCACACCCAACAATATATTCCTTCACACACACGTACCCACCTATACATATTTTTTTTTATCAAATCTAATATCCTATGTATCTAATAATGATCAAACATTCGAATTTAAGTGAAATGCATTTATGTAGGCAATAAATATATATATATATATATATATATATAATAAATAAATAAATAAATAAAATTTTAATTAAAAATTACAATCAAATAATATTAAAAATTACAAACTGAAATGGACCCATAAAGATACACTAAATGGACCAAAACTTAAAAACACAGAAAATACATTAATTTTAATTCAAATATCTTATTTATATATTTAAATCAAATATATAAATAAGAGAAAATGCATAGGTGTTACACTTTCTAACTCACACTTTTGGGAAATGAATTTGCCACACTTTGGTTCACACCCCTACCCCTCCTCTTTTAGTAGAAAAGGGTGCATGAGATTATTCTTTGGGCAATAGCATGGGTTGGGTAAAAGGGTGTGGCCAAGTAACCATCATTGCAAAAAGACGCACTCTATGGTCCATTGGGTAATAGCATGGGTTGGACAAAAGGGTGAGGCTAAGTAACTCCACACCTAAGTAAAGTTGCTTTATGCTTTATGGGTGAGTCCAGATGCGAGCCGGCTACCCTAATTCAGCCGCCCGGGCAGGGATGGCAAGTTGTAGTTAGCCGCCTAGTGAGGGGCGGCTAGTTGGTAGTTGCCTCCGGTATGATGACCTACCAAACATCTCATCTCTGACAAGCGGTGGCTTGAGATGGTTACTAATGTTGAACCGTCAGAGAAGGGGCGACTAATTGGAACAAACCGCCACAATCATCTGCATTAAATGCTGCTTTATGTCCTATCTAAGGGAAGCGGTTGGGGACGGTTAAGGGGCGGCTAGTTGAAACTAGCCGTCCAAGGAGGGGCGGCTACTTTCAACTAGCCGCCCGGCTTCTGGTCACTTAATTTTTCTAAGTGTTGTGGCCAGGGTTTCTCCTTTTGTTTCTTTAATTCGCTAAAGTAGTTTTCTATTTGATCCAAATGTGGTCATTTAAAAATGTTAATTCTAGTATTTTTCTTCCCTTTAGACGATCAAAATTGAGGTATCTACAATTGCCCCTCATTGGATGGAGTCTTTGCGCAAAGCGAGAAAGACTTCGACCAATGATAAGGAAAGAGACCCCTATTTTGACCGGCCCGACCTTCAAGAAGTCTTGGTCTCATGAACTCACATAAGGGTCCACCTCCCATTATTTACAAAACACTCTTCATATGACCACACATGATAAAAATATTAACCCCACCGTGGTCACCACTTAATCACTTCTTTCATCACGGTTTATCATGCTTATATACTTTTCGTAGACTCACCTAAACACGTGGAGAATACTTGGACCCATGAAGTACATGCATACACTCCCTCTTGCTCTACCACGATCAAAACACATATGAAGACACACCTTAAAAATTATATGCACACAAAGATATATTGCATGCAAGCATACTAGCCATACCATTCCTCTCTAAAAATAGAGCAAACATGGATATGTGTATGAAAAATTGTCTCCCTTTCTAAAAACAAACCCATATCAGCATACAGCATGCTTACTATCCCACCGTGATTAACTTATACACAAGCATGCCTATTAAAAACATGCATATACAAGTATTATACACTAGTCACCTATTCATACCACCAAAAGACATGCATATATACCAAATAAAAAGATAGGGTAAAAGGGGTCAAGGAATTACCATGGCCCGTGTGGACCCAGGAACGTCCACCTCGGCCTCGTTAGGATCACCCATCCCATCGTCTCCTCCTCCTCATCCTCCTCAAACACGGCCTCCTCGGTCTCAGCCTCAGCACCAACACCAGCCTCTGTGGCCCCAATGCCCGCACCCTCGGCCTCACCGACCTCGTCCCTAACATCTCCAGTCCCCTCCACTCTCCCCGCGCTGGAGACAAACTCGCAAAGGCCCCCATAGCCCTTCTGTCCTCTTCCTTAGCACTGGCCACCGTAGCCTCCCTATCCAGCATCCCAACAATGGCATCCAACGATGCCCTCACATCCTCACAAACTCCCTCGGCCCCTACCCCCTCGGTTGCGCCCTCAACCGCCACCAGTCAATCCCCACGCCTCCTCTTGCATGTATAACCAATCATACTTCCCCTTACCACCGGGGCAGCCCCCGAAGGCAAGTCCCCAACCTCACCCGCGCCAATGCCCACCAACGACACCTCTGTCATACCCATAGCCTCCCCCACGGCCTCGACCTCCGGCCTATCGCTCTCCGATGATGAAGAGCTCGGGCTACGTCTCCACGAGCCACCCGTGGTCATTTCCCCTCGGTGCAATCGCCTTCGACCTTGTCAACTACCTCAGATTGGAAAGAAAAAGGAGAACCCAAACCTAGGGTTTCGAAATCAAGAGCGAAAGGAAGATCTAGATCGAGATGGAGGAAGAAAGGGCAAAGAAATCAAAGTTTTTTCGGTTTAAAACGGAGAAGAAGGAGTAATCGAGGGAGAGAAATCATTTTGAAACGTATGTAGAGAGAGAGGGTCATAAGGGACCCAGTAATGGGGTGGCTACCCGCGAGTAGCCGCCTCCTCTCAGGCGACTAGTTACAACTAGCCGCCCCTTCCAGTTTTCGACTCCCCCTTAAAATCCATTTCCAACTTCCTTCCAAGTCCTAAATTCCAGTTTTCTAAAAACAAACAGCCATGTATTGGTCTACTTCCAGACACTACTTGATCAAACATGACTTTCCTGAAGTTTTACCACACTTTCAGTACCATTCAGTTCGAATTTCTCCAGTTCTGGTTCATTTCTAGAGTTCTTATCCTTCGGATGATCCAATTCACCAACTCAACTCTTTACTTGCTTTCTGTCGGCTATATCCCCTCCTTGCTGAGTTTTTCCAAGCACGGGAACGGTAGGCACGAGGAAACTGAAGCTGGGCTGCTCCGTGCACGATAGTTAAGAACCCCGACCGCGGGTTGGATCACTCACGATTTACATTTCCCGCCTTCCACCGGGATCATCCTTTCGGTTGAAAATTCTAAGTCAAGACCTAGCCTCTGACGGTCTAAAACAACTCCCCGAATAGTACTGTTTGTGTTGTCATAACTTCTTGAAGGTCGGGCAGGCCAAAATAGGGGTCTCTTTCCTTATCATCGATCAAAGTCTTTCCTGCTTCGCGCAAAGACTCCGTCCGATGAGGGACAAATGTAGATACCCCAATTTTGACCATCCAGAAAGACAGAAATACTTCAAATAACTCCTGGGAATAACCCACATTTGGGCATCTAATAGAAAACTAAAAGTTCAGGAAACCGGAAACCGGAACCTTAACCCAAACCCTGGCCCAAACCAGGAATCCAAACCTAAAATCCTGGCCCCAACCCTAAACCCACCTAGAGAACCCCAGAAAACCTAAAACCTAAGAAACCCTGGAAAGGGGCGGCTAGCCCTAACTAGCCGTCCCATACTAGGCGGCTAGTTGGCACTAGCCGCCCCCCTGGCCGACCCTGAACCACTTCCATGGATGGGACATAAAGCAGCATTAAATGCAGATCACTACGGCGAGTTGTGACCTTTAGCCGCCCCATCTTGGCCGGATCAATCCAAGTAACCGACCCGAGCCACCGCTTATCAGAGATGGGACGTTCGACAGGTCATGATGGGGGCGGCTACCAAAAAGTAGCCACCCCATTCTGGGCGGCTAGTTAGGACTAGCCGCCCTTCACCTGGTCCTGATAGAAGAACCAGAGAATTAATGAGGGGTCTAATCAAACACACTATTAACCAAGCCATTCTATTACCCCATGGACATTCCCCTGCCTCTTTTTTACTATAAATAGAGGAGGTCCCAAGCCTTTAAACAAGATCCACCAATCTCCAATCCACAATCCTCACTTGATATCAATTGACCATTCCCTTCCACCACTAGAAATCCCTAGAGAGAGAGAGAGAGTCCCCCATCTGTGAGAGAAAAATCCATTCCCTACACAAAAACACCCTCTCATTCCACCCTCTGAAAACCAGGGTTAAACCTAGCTTAACCTTTGTCCAAAACCAAACCCATTTCCCACCGAAGTTCTGCCCAAACCAACCCAGGCTCCGGACGGCTAAACCCTAGTAGCCGCCCCATACCCGACAGCTCATACCCATTAGCCGCCCCCTATCCACATCCCCCTTTGTCCCAAGACTCCTTTAGTTAAGCCCCGGAAGCAGAATAGGATTACCTGTTTTTCACCTCTGTGTACGGTATATCCATTTCTCAGAGCGGAGACCCCACAAACTCCCCATGTAGGCGATCAAATCCAACCCAGCCTTTTCCTGTTTTTTCAAAAAAAGCTGGTGGCGATCACACACACCCTTGAATCCTCTTGAGCCGTTGTCGGGCGCATCAACCAGGAACGACACCACCCTTCTGAGAGACGATCCGACCGAGCCTGCCAGGGCACGCATCAGATCCGAATCCCCGAAGAACCCCCACACATGCGGATTTTTCCGACACCGACATAGAGGAGTCTTGGCTCAAGTGGGGATATAGGTGGGTGGCGGCTAGTGAGTCTTAGCCATCGGAAATGGGGTGGCTAGTTAGGGTTAGCCGCCTGGGGCCTGGGTCAACTTGGACAAAACCTGGGTAGGAAAGGAATTTGATTTTGGCAAAGGTTAAACCTAGTTTAAATTTGGTTTTGGAGAGTGGGTTAGGAGAATGGATTTGTGTAGGAAATAGGTTTCTTTTCACAAATGGAATTCTCTCTCTCTCTCTCTCTCTCTCTCTCTCTCTCAAAGGATTTCAACTAATGGGTGTGAAGGATTATATCAAGTGGGAATTCAAGAGGTGGATTGGAATGCGGGATTGTGAATTGTGTAAGAAATGCTTTGGACCCCCTCTATTTATAGTAACAGAGACAAAGGGGAGTATCCACTGGGTAAAAGATCAAATTGGACAATAGAGTGTTTGATTTGACCCCCATTAATCTTCCGTTCTTCTGTCAGGGACCAGGTGCGGGGCGGCTAGTTGAAACTAGCCGCCCTGGATGGGGCGGCTACTCTTACAATCGGTGGCTTGGGTCGGTTACTAGGGTTGAATCGATCAAGATTGGGTGGCTAAAGGTCATAATCCGCCGCACTGATCAGCATTTTATGCTGCTTTATGTCCCATCCAGTGAAGCAGTTTGGGGTCGATCCAGGGCGGCTAGTTGTAACTAGCCGCCTAGAATGGGGCGGCATGTTGTAAGTAGATGCCCCTGGCTGGGTTTTTAGAATTTTCTAAGTGTTGGGGCTAGGGTTTCCGATTTTGGTTCTTCTAAGGATGTTTTCTATTAAGTCCAAAAATGGTTGTTTTCCAATTTTACTTGAAGTAAATTTATTTTCTTTGTACGGTCAAAATTAGGGTATCTACAATTGTCCCTTATTGTTATATATGTGTCACTTTTTAGCCTATGGGTAACCTATGGGTCATTTCTGGCCATTTTCGAAATTTTCTTTTTTCGATCGGAACTGCTAAAATATTAGTTTTTAGCTATTTGCGTGAGCTAGAGAATTCCGATTGAAAATCTGACTGCATATTATGGGTCCTGGTACCGTTTTGTACCACCCATAATTATTTCATCGAATTCCGGTTACGTTTTAGAAAATTATGCAGTTACGAATCGTATCCGGATGTTGGTCAAATTTGAGAAATTCAAAGAGAGGACTTTGACCAAGTCAAAGCGAGACTTGGACCAAGTCAAAGAAGACCTTGACTAGTCAAAAGAAAAGAGGGGGAAAAGGAGGCTAACAAAGGAGGGGAAGGGAATGGGGGGTTTCGGGGCCCCTCGGGTGCACCCGGCGCAACCACCACCACAACCACCACTACCACCCCTCCCTAGCCTCTCCACCAGCCCCTACTTGATGGAAATCAGTGAACAAAGGGGGTTTTAAAGGGAGCTAAAGAGAGGGAATCTACAACAACACACATAACATACACACACACACACACCTTTTTGTGAGTCTTCTTCACTTCCTTCACCACCACTTCTTCACACACTCAATAACCAACAAAGAAACAAAAGAGAGGAGAAGAAGAAAAAAAATGCACGACTACAACAAATGGGGAGGGAGAGAGAGAGAGAGAGAGAAAAGAGAGAGAGAGAAGCAATTAATTCTCATAAAGTTTGTAGGTGGGGTTTGACCTAGGTCAACCCAACCACACTACCAAACAAAACTCCTTGACTAGTCAAAGGGCTCCGTACCGGATGGCCCCAGCAGAGCTGAAGGTGCTTAAGGAGCAGCTGGAGGAGTTGCTCGATAAGGGGTTTGCACGTCCGAGTGTCTCTCCGTGGGGAGCCCCTGTTCTGTTCGTCCGGAAGAAGGACGGTTCGCTGCGACTTTGTATTGATTACAGACAGCTGAACAAGCGGACTGTGAAGAACAAGTACCCCTTACCACGGATTGATGATCTGTTTGACCAGCTCTAGGGAGCGCGTGTCTTTTCAAAGATCGATCTCTGTTCGGGCTACTATCAGCTGAAGATCCGGGAATCGGATATTCCGAAGACGGCCTTTCGCACCCGTTACGGGCACTACGAGTTTCGAGTACTGCCGTTTGGGTTGACGAATGCGCCGGCAGCCTTCATGGATCTGATGAACCGGGTATTTCGACCCTTCCTCGACTCCTTTGTAGTAGTCTTCATTGACGATATTCTGGTGTACTCGAGGAGTTTTGAGGAGCACGCTGACCATCTTCGCACTGTCTTGGAGACCTTGGCCCGACATCAGTTGTTCGCCAAGTTCAGTAAGTGCGAGTTCTGGTTGGAGCGTGTGGCCTTCCTTGGCCATGTTATTTCCGGTGAGGGTATATCTGTGGACCCGGACAAGACGCTTGCCGTGTCGAATTGGCGGCGACCGTCGAACCCCACCGAGATTCGGAGCTTCCTTGGGTTGGCGGGTTATTATCGGAGGTTTGTTGAGGGTTTCTCGAAGATAGCCGTCCCTTTGACCCGCCTCACCCGGAAGGATGTCCGGTTCGAGTGGTCCCCATCTTGCGAGGAGAGCTTCCAGGAGTTGAAGCGGAGACTCACCTCAGCGCCAGTTCTTACCATTCCGTCTGGGAGTGGTGGATTCGCAGTCTACTCCGATGCGTCGCGGCTGGGTTTGGGTTGCGTCCTGATGCAGAATGGTAAGGTTGTTGCTTATGCGTCGCGTCAGTTGAAGCCCCATGAGTAGAATTACCCCACCCATGACCTGGAGTTAGCAGCGATCATCTTTGCGCTGAAGATTTGGAGGCACTACCTCTATGGCGAGGAGTTCGAGCTCTTCACGGATCACAAGAGCTTGACTTATCTGCAGTCCCAGCCGGAGCTCAACATGCGTCAGAGACGTTGGGTCGAGTTCCTGCAGGACTATGATTGCGACATCGCTTATCATCCGGGTAAGGCGAATGTCGTGGCAGATGCTCTCAGTAGGCAGCCTTTGGGCATGGCCGCCCACTTAGCAGTGCGTCGTTGGAGGCTTCTGGAGGAGGCCGCTTGCTGGATCAGCGTTCGGGAGACGCCTGCTGGTGGCTTTCTAGCCAGGTTAGTGGTGCATCCTGTTCTCCTCGACGAGATCCGCACGGCACAGGGGCGGGATCCTCACTTTCTGGTCCTTTCTGAAGGCGTCGCCCGGGGTGAGCGACTAGATTACCAGATTCACGAGGATGGGATCCTGCGGTTCAGAGGCCGGGTATGTATTCCTGACGACGCAGAGCTGAAGCAGAAGATCTTGGACGAGGCCCATCGTTCGAAGTACACGGTGCATCCTGGTGGCACGAAAATGTACAGGGGCCTTCGTCGTGGCTACTGGTGGCGTGGGATGAAGGCAGATGTTGGCCGTTTCGTTGCCCGTTGCTTGGTATGCCAGCAGGTGAAGTCAGAGCATCAGCGCCCTGCGGGGAAGCTGCAGTCCATTGAGATCCCTCAGTGGAAGTGGGAGCAGATTACTATGGACTTTGTTTCGGGTCTACCGAAGTCACGTTCGGGCCGCGATGCCATCTGGGTAGTCGTCGACCGACTGACGAAGTCTGCTCATTTCCTTCCCATCCGACTCACCGACTCTTTGGACACCTTGGCGCAGTTGTTCGTCTCAGAGATCGTTCGTCTCCACGGCACTCCGGTCAGTATCATTTCTGACAGAGACGCGAGATTCACTTCAAGGTTCTGGCGTAGCCTCCAGCACGCCCTTGGTACGAACCTCCATTTCAGTACGGCGTTTCACCCACAGACTGATGGCCAGTCAGAGAGGACGATTCAGACCCTAGAGGACATGTTGCGTGCCTGCATTCTCGATTTTGGGGGCAGTTGGGAGAGGCATCTCCCTTTGGTGGAGTTCACCTATAACAACAGCTACCAGTCGAGTATTCGGATGGCACCATATGAGCACTCTATGGGCGCAGCTGCAGGTCTCCCTTGTGCTGGGACGAGGTCGGAGAGCGCCAGTTGGAGGGACCTGAGATCGTTCGCCAGACCTCTCAGAAGGTCAAGACGATTCGTGAGCGTATCCGCACCACTCAGAGCCGTCAGAAGAGCTACGCCGACCGTCGTCGCCGTGAGCTCGCCTTCGAGGTTGGTGACCATGTCTTTCTGAAGGTGTCCCCGTCGAAGGGCATCTTCCGTTTCGGTGTGCGGGGCAAGCTGAGTCTGCGTTTTATCGGCCCGTTTCTCATCCTGGAGCGGATTGGGGAGGTGGCCTATCGCCTAGCCTTGCCCCCACACTTGGCGCAAGCCCATGACGTCTTCCATGTCTCGCAGCTGAGGCGTTATGTCCACGATCCTGCCCACATCATCCCGTTCGAGCCGCTTGTCTTCGAGCCGGACTTGTCATTCGTGGAGCAGCCGATCGAGGTCTTGGACCGTCACGAGAAGAAGCTCCGCACCAAGACCGTCCAGTTGGATAAGGTGCGTTGGCAGCACCGCTCCGGTGCCGAGGCCACATGGGAGCGCGAGGACGCCATGCGTGACGCATATCCACATCTTTTTCCTTCTTAGATGTTTTTGTATTAAATTTTGTGGACAAAATTTCCTAAGGGGGGAAGAATGTTATATATGTGTCACTTTTTAGCCTATGGATAACCTATGGGTCATTTCTGGCCATTTTCAAAATTTTCTTTTTTCGATCGGAACTGCTAAAATATTAGTTTTTAGCTATCTGAGTGAGCTAGAGAACTCCGATTGAAAATCTAACTGCATTTTCGATCGGAACTGCTAAAATCGGCGAGGGGCTGGACGTGCGGGCAGCGCGTCCGGAGGCGCGGGTCAGTGCGCTATCGAGCGCGGGGGCGCGTGCGCGCGTGCTTGCGCGTGCGTACGTGTGCGGGGGCCATGCGTGTGGCTGCCCGGGGGCTCGGGTGGGTGTCGGGGCACTCGGACATGTGCGCGTACGTGCGTACTCGCATGCGTGCGAGCCCGTATGCGTGCATATCCAAGTCTTTGGCATTTCTAGTTGTTTTAAGTGTCTTTATGTGGATTTTACTCACCTATTTGGATGCCTTGTCTTGCAGATCTTGGCGAGCGGTCCCGCGACGACCCGGTTTACGGTGAGTGGGTCAATCCAACCCAGTCGGGAGGTGTTCGATGCACGTAGACGTGCATTGCCCTCCCCTGGGGCACCGTAACCACATATTAACCTTCTTAAGTGTGCATGTTATTGCTTATCTTGCTAGGTTGCATCCATGTCATACTAAGACTTAATATGTTAGGATCATACACCCTAGTACCATGTGTAGGGACCCAAACTTGTCTATATATTGTGTCCCAGGCTAGGTTATTCATGTGTTAGTATTTACATGTATGCATGAGTATAAGGCATGAATACGGTAGTGACCTTAAATATTTTTTTTATCATGTTAGACTTGTATACTAGAGTATTACATCCATGTGTTATACATATGAGCCCAAGCATGCCTTAAACAATATTATAATTTTGTTATAGCATTATTTGTATGCTTCCTTGATTAATTCTTTGTGTAATTAATTATGTGTTGTATATTATATCTCTAGACATATCTTATGTATATATAGAGGCCATGAACCTTGCTTAATAAGATTAAGCAAGCGTATGACCTCTGATGGGTCATACCGTGGCATCGACATTACGAATCATCTGTCTTCCCTGCATCTGAGTTATGCGCTCTGGTGGGAATTCATGAGAATTCGTAACCTTATCGACGACGGATCCATGAGGATCAAAACCGCGTATGTCAAGTGCTCTCCCCTTCGTCGCTTCCGTGTCGAAGCTACCCGGGTTTAGTTGCCTGCTAGGCTCTCCCAGACGCTATTCATGACGTCGGGTGGTGCGCCCATACGGTAGAGGTAGAGGTCATGGGAGGATACCAGGTCGAGGCTACTCGGCAGAGGGCTACCGGAAGACGAAAGGCGTAGACCAGTTGACCTTTTTCCCCAATAGTCCTATGTCACCTAAGGGTGAGGGCGAGGGTGAGGGAGTAGTGGGTTGGGTTGAGACCCGACCCAAGGACTTAAGTGACTGTTCCTTCCGTTGGAACCCCAAACACTCAGAATATTTAATATGGTGTGGTAGGTTTGGGTCGACGCCCAACCGCCAACTTAAGTTGTTGTTTCGATTATTGAGACTTGAATGCTTGAAAGATTAATATGTGTTGTGATGCATGGATCGTACCATTCACTGAGCGTGTGGCTCACCCCTCGCATATGTTTTCCTCCAGTTGTCGCTGAGCCGGACCTGAAGGTGGAGCTTCCATAGGCGCAGTACCGTAGCAGAGCAGCGCACGTGTTTTGGATCTGCGAGTGAGAGAGGCCATCAGCATCCCCCATTTCCTTGTATGTATTGCTACTCGTGCTTGAGCACAGTACTGGTGTTTGATGTCTTTGTTGAATATTGGCTCTCACAGGACAGTTGATTATGTGTTCCGGTCTGTAATATGTCTTTAAATTACAGACTAAGTCATTTTAAGCTTCCGTCATATGTTTATATATCATGTCAGCTTCCTTGTTAAATGTTTTAAGTACCTTTGATGATCGAGTAGAGTCTTTTATTGACCTCGTGTATGGATTGCTGATAATATATATTTGCCACGTCTCGGAGACGGCCGCTCTGGGGCGTGACACTTATCGGATGGAGTCTTTGTGTGAAACAGAAAGACTTTGACCAATGATAAGGAAAGAGACCCTTATTTTGGTCGGCCCAACTTTCAAGAAGTCTAGGTCACACAACCAATACTGTTCAGAGAATTGATTTAGACTATCAGTGATTAGGTCATGACTAGAATTTTCAGCTGAAAAGATGATCCAGGTGGAAGGTGGGAAAAGTAAAAGAGCGAGTGATCCAACCCTCGGGCGGGGTTCTTAGCCTTCATGCACGTAGCAGCCCGACATTAGTTTCCTCGTGTCTACCGTACCCGTGCTTGAGTAGCTCAGCAAAGAGGGGATATCGCTGACAAAAGCAAGTAAAGTGTTTTGAGTTGGTGAATGGATCATCTGAAGAATAAAAAATTACAGAAAGGAATCAAAACTGAAGAAATTTTAGTTTGAACAGTACTGGAAATGTGACAGAACATTCAAGAGAGTTTGTGTTTGATCAAGTAGGTTTTGGAAATGAACCAATACTTGGCTGTTTGTATTTAGAAAACTTGGAAATATGTGTTCTGAGGAGCTGAAGGGGGCGGCTAGTGAATAGGAGCTGGTAGGGAGGGGCGGCTAGTACAAACTAGTCATCTCATGGGGGGCGGCTACTCGCAAGTAGCCGCCGCCTGACTGGATCCCTTATAACTGAAAAGGGACTCACTCTCTCCTCATGCGTTCAAAATGGTTTCTCTCCCTCCATTACTCCTCCTTCTTCATTTTAAAACCAAAAACTTTGATTTTCTTTGCCTTCTCTTCCTCCATTTCGACCTAGATCCTTCATTTTCCTTTGATTTCAAAACCCTACGTTTGGGTTCTCCTTTTTCTTTTCAAACCGAGGAAGATGACGAGGTCGAAGGCGATTGCTTAAAGGGGGAAATGACCATGGGTGGCTCATGGAGAGCGTAGCCAGAGCTCTTCATCATCAGAGAACGATTGGATAGAGGTAGAGGCCGTGGGGGAGGCTATGGGTGCGGCGGAGGTGCCGTTGGTCGACACCGGTGTCAGTGAGGTCGGGAATACGCCTTCGGGGGCTGTCCCTGTAACGTTTTGGTATTTTTCGGCCTTATATATTTATTTTAAATATATAATGGAAATTTTAAATTTTGATTTTTTATATTTCATTTTTCAGATTTGGCGGTGGGCCCAAATGGGTCCAATTTGATTTATAATTATGATAATTATAAATTGATGTTGAAATAATTATTTTACATTTTTCTGTAGATCTTTATAGTGTTAAGATACTTTGGTTGAAATTTGGTGAGATTCGGAGTTCAGAAATTTTGATTTTTAGGCTTAGTGTCAAGTTATTTGGCCTAGGGATCTAGTTGCGAATCCAGAATACATTTTTATAGCCTTCTGGGACTTCTCTGTAAATCGGATAGGGATCTGTTTGTAAATCGGATAGGGACGTCATTATAAACTGGAAACACTTCAGGGGTCGTTTTGTAATTTCGGTAAACCCCTTTAAATAACATGTTTGGGTTAGGGTTTTTCATCCAAATCTCAGAAGTTATGAAGGGTTGTGATGACCTAACCCTAGATGGAGATGGTGGGTGGTGTAACCGGATCTAAGGTGAGATATCATTCCCTATTGATTTTGTTAGTTTTAATTTATTTTATTTAGGATATGATTACGTCAAGTAATTGTTTGGGGAAGAAGTTTGATGGATTAGGGTTTGATTGATTTAATTTAATGATTATTTGATTTGATTTTTATGGATCTCAAAGGAATTCTTAAGATCAAATTAGATTTATTAGTTTTGAGGATTTAATGGCAATTTTCGGGTTGATTTTATGCTTGGACGTAAATCGTGTTTTTGACTATGATAGAGTCGTTTCTGGAAAAAATGTATTTGACAAACAGAAATAGGTTTTGAAAATAGCTTTCCAACGAATCATTAATCGTCCAATTCGGAGTTACGGATAGAAAGTTATGGTTTTTGAAAGATTTCTGTGCAGTTTATTGAAATTCAAATATTTAGCTTGATGACCAAGTTTGATGAATGTTAGAGATTTAGATGATCCCAAATTTGATGTTTAATGAAGTATAGTTTGTTTCCGGGTTTTGATGATTTTATTGATCTTGAGAACTTAAATAGAATCTTAAATCGATAATTTGGTTTAGTGGGATCAATGAATATTGATTGGATATTGTTGTTATTTGGATGTAAATTGATTGGATTTGAGTTACTCGATCATGGAATTATAGTTGAGCCTTATTGGATTTGTTCAAATATTTTATTTGAGGATTGATCGATCATATGGGTCTTATGGAATAAATAGATATTGATTATCGGATCGGATCATTGTGAGTATATGAGTATTCTAATATTTATTCGAAGTTGGGATTTTCATTAGGACTTTGAAGTGAGTTGTTGATTGTAGGTCTATAAGATATCGGCTTTTGGGATTATTGGACATAGTGCTGTTATAAGTTGGTTGTCAGTTGTTTGGGTCGTGATTGATTGTTTCTGATCTATTATTGTATAATTGTTATGCTAGGTTATCAACGTGCGAGTGTGTATCGTTGATGCTTGCGTGGACCGAAGGTGAGTAGGCCTATCGATTTATTTCGTGTGAGCTTTTACTCTATAACATTGAATTTCATATGCCAATCGTATTTGTGTGATATTATGTGTCATCCATGCATTTATATTTTGATAAATTTGCATGATTTGGATATTTTCTTCATATTGATCAAATTGCATTTTCGTTGAATGAAGTTGCATGATTTAATTCATTCATCATGTCATTAAAATAGCATGAATTATGCTATTCATGTTTCAAGAATTAACATAATATTATTCTGATGCTTATGCTTTTGAAATAATATTTGGATTAAACATTTTCATTTCGAGAGTTTTGGAAAAATTTAGGACTAGTGGAGACAACCTAGTCCTAGGAGATTTTATCAAGATGCATATCATGACATATTTTCTGGAATAAATCCCCCCGTAGTATTTCGCCTTTGGGGAGGAAGGTCTAGGACTCGAAGAGTCCCAAGATCGGTGAGGGGTGTGGTAAAGCATTCCTTGCAGCGGTCGATTCCTTTGTTTGGAGTCTGCAGCAACCGGGGCATCCTGTGCTGGTGTTCTCGTAGTGATGGCAGCGGCGACCCATCAGCGTCTTCTAGATCCGACGTCTCCTCGAGGGAGCTTTTTGAGCGATTTAGTCGCTTGGGGCTTGGCACACCTGTTTTGGGAAACGGTTCTTCCGATTGAGAACCCTACCCGGTCATATCATTTAAGCTGCATGATTTCTATGACGTGGACAAAGGATTGGGCCACGTGATGCATTAAAATTATATTTTATTAAGCTCATGCATTTAAATTGATTTAGTAAAGAAAATTCTTGTTTTGTTTTTATATATAACTTTATATATATATATATATATATATGTTGGTATCATTTAACTCTCATGATTTCTCTAATGTGGGCCAAGGATTGGGCCACGTGCGCATTAAAATATTTTTTTAAAGTTCATGATTTTAAATTGATTTAATAAAATAAAAGATTTATTAAATGAAATTCTGATTTTCATAAAACTTTATTTTTATATATACTGTCACGTGAGGTAATTTGTCAGTGGGCTTATTCACTGAGTTAATCACTCACCCTTTTCGATATGGGCTGGTTGTTTCATAACCAGGTAGCTCATCTTCTGAGGACCAAGACAAAGCTTGAACTTTTCATGTGCTTCAGGGATCTCGTCGAGGTAGCAATACTGGAGAATAAATAATAGTCACGGTCAATTATTTGGATTTACTTTAGTTTAGATGGCTCCCACAGGGGTGGTTTAGTATGTCTTTCCATTCGAATATTTTATTTCTGTTAAACTCTGATATTTTGTAAGACAATTGGTGATTTAAAACCCTTTGATATTATTTACTTTATTGCCATCGTTTTTTTAATTATATTTATATTATATTGGTATCATTCATTTAAAAAAAAAAAAGAGTTGCAAACTTTGGTCTTGTAATTGGATTAAATTTAGTAGCGACCCGTTTACCGTCCGATAAGCGGTTAGGTAAATGTGGGGCGTTACAGTCCCGGAGGTTGGGAGAGGTTCTACTGGTGGGGTGATTGGGTACACGTGTAAAAGGAAGCATGGGGATCGACCAGCGGTGGTTGAAGAGGTGGTTTCGGAGGTCGAAGGACCGGCTGAAGGCGCGGTCGGAGGGGCTAATGCCAAGGGGGTTACTGAGAGCCAGATGGTGTCTTTGGACGCCATTGTTGGAAAGTTAGATAGGGAGGCCATAGAGGCCAGGGTAGCGGAGGAGGAGAGAAGGGCCATGGGCGTTTTTGCTGAGTTGGCCTCTGGAGCGGCGGGCATGGAGGAGGGTACGGTTGTTGGAGAGGAGGCCGAGGAGGTTGTGGGTGCGGGCATAGGAGCGACAGGGGCTGTTGTTGAGGTTGAGGCCGAGGAGGCTGTTGATATTGGTGCAGAGGAGGCCGAGGAGGCCGGAGTTGAGGAGGAGGGAGACGATGATGGGATGGACGATCCCGATGAGGCTGAGGCAGATGCTCCCAGGGCTACACGAGCCATGGTATGTCTCCATTTCCCTTTGTCTAGCCTTTATTTTCATATATGTCTTTAGATATCGAATGTTTGTAGTGTAAAATAGGTGATAGTGTGTGAAAAGTATATATATATATATGTGTGTTTAATAAGCATGCTTGTAGTAGAGTAATTGTGATGGAAGTCATAAGCATGTGATAAAAGGGAATAAGTACGCTCGAGGTGTAAAAATAAAAGTGATCACGGTGGGATAATTAGGCATGTATGGTTTGGTTATCCTTGAAGCATGTGATAGGGGTTATGATGAGTTTTAAGCATATATTCATGAAGCCATAGGTGTAGATACCCCAATATTGACCGTCCAGAAAGATTGAAACACTTCAAGTAACACCTGGAAATGACCCACATTTGGGCATCAAATGGAAAACAAATCTCAGAAAACCGAAAACCCTAAACCCTGGTCCAAATCCTAGAAACCTCAAACCATGAAAAGGGCGGCTAACCCTAACTAGCCGCCCCATACCAGGCAGCTAGTTTGCACTAGCCGCCCCCTGGCCGACCCTAAACCGCTTCCCTGGATGGAACATAAAGCAGCATTAAATGCTGATCATTGCAGCAGATTGTGACCTTTAGCCGCCCCATCTTGGCCGGTTCAACCCAAGTAACCGACCCGAGCCAGTGCTTGTTAGAGATGGGATGTTTGGAAGGTCATGATGGGAGCCGGCTACCAAGAAGTAGTCGCCCCATAACTAGCCGCCCTTCACCTGGTCTTTGACAGAGAAAACAGAGAATTAAGGAGGGGTCTAATCAAACACACTATTATCCAAGGCATTTCATTACCACCAAGATATTCCCTGCCTCTTTTTTACTATAAATAGAGGAGATCCCAAGCCTTTCTAAGATATTCACACACCTTCATAATTCCCAACCTTCAATTCCAATTCCCACACTCACAACCCACACCCACTACTTGAAATCCCTAGAGAGAGAGAGAGAGAGTCCCATTTGTGAGAGAAAAACCCATTCCCTACACAAAATTATCCTCTCAATCCACCCTCCAAAACCCAGGTTAAACCCAGCTTAACCTCTGCCAAAACCAAACCCATTCCCTACCCAGGTTCTACCCAAATTCACCCAGGCCCTGGACGGCTAACACTAACTAGCCACCCCCTACCCGACGGCTCAAATCTAGTAGCCGCCCCCCACCTGCACCCCATTTGACCCAAGATCCTTTAGCCAAGCCCCGAAGCAGAATAGGATTACCTGATTTTCACCTATGTGTACGGTATATCAGTGTCCCAGAGCGGAGACCCCACAAACTCCCCCACAAAGGCGATCAAATCCACCCTCATCTTTTCCTGCTTTTCGAGAAAGCAGGTGGAGATCACACACACCCTTGAATCCTCTTCAGCCACTGTCGGAAGCCTCAACCAGGAATGACACCCCACCACCCTTCCGAGAGACGATCTAGTCGACCCCACCAAGGCACGCACCGGATCCGAATCCCCGAAGAACCCCCACACACACAGATTTTTTCCACACCGACAAATCTGGCTATCACGGTGGGACATCCCTCGTGAAAAACAGTAAAAGGTAATCCTCTTCTGCCTCCCCTTTACAAGCTTGACTAGAATGCTATCACCCTCTAGGAGGGTTAGAGTTTCCCACCCCTCGAATCAGATCCTCCTTTATTTTGCTTTACAACTTCATTTACTACTTTGCAAGCCGCACACCACTGCACAATCCTTTACCGCTTTGTAAGTCACACACCGCTGCGCAATCCTTTACTGCTTTTGTAAGCCGCACACAGCTGTGCAATCCTTTACTGTCTGCATCCATTCCCTTAAATCGTTCCACACTCACATCATGGAATCCATCTAGAGGAGGAGATACAAGAGGAGAGAATCACCCAAGAGGGTCAGGCCACACAAGTCCTAACCCGTCTAGAGGAAAAGATGGCAAGTCTAGGGTACCAAACGGTAGAGGACATGTTTCATGACCTCGCTAACTACCGTCATACCAAGACCTACACTCCCATGATCAGTGCATCTGCCGAATGCATCGGGAATACCTACAAGTGGGAACCTTCTGACCAAGCAGCTTTAATGTCAGGGCCACGGCATACGATGATATTGGGAGGAACTACTACTTGTTCGCAGCGCGAACCCTATGGAAAGCCAACTACTCAAGCTAGTGGGTCAAGTATCAACTCGAGCCCACCACACCCTCACCAACACCCTCACCCTCACCCTAACAGGGTGACATAGGACTTTTGGGATGAGGTCGATTCTCCTACACCCCTTGTCCACCGGTAACCCTTTCCCCGGGTAGCCTCTACCTGACATACTCCACATATCATGCACAAGCACAAGTAGAATACATACAAGGAAAAGGGAATGATGATGGCCTCTCACTCGCAAGACATCCAACGTGAACGCGGGTCTCCTACTCGTAATGCGCCAAGGGGAGCTCTTCTCTTGGATCCAACTCAGCATCAACTGGAGAAAAACATAAGCGAGGGGTGAGCTACAAGCTCAGTGAGTGGTCAGAAACCAAACACCAACATAATCATTCGATACTAAGGCAATCTCCTATCAAGGAAAACCATGGGTAGAAACCCAATGGTTAACAAGGTCACACGGCGGTGCGACCATACCCCACCCTCTCCCTAGCCCCCACAGGGGTGAGTCTAGGGACTTGAAGGACAAAACTTGCTGTTCTACACCGTTCGTCATCCGGTAGCGCTCTTCCGGGAAGCCTCTACCTGGAGCCGGCCATGGTCAGTACACTGTCGAGCGGGGCGGCTCGTACCTAGGAAGCATCCACAAGGATCCGGCGAAGGGGAGAACGATAATTCACGCTCGCAATATCGTCCGGTGGCCCACCGTCGTGTAGCCTCACCTGGTACACTCCCATGATCAGTACATCCGCCGATTGCATCGGGAGTACCTACAAGTGGGAGTCCTCTGTCAGGGGCCCCGGTACGACGATATTGGGAGGAACCACTACTTGTTCGCAGCGCGAACCCTATGAAAAGCCAACAACTCCAGCAGGTGGGTCAAGTATCAACTCGAGCCCACCCCGTTCACAGCAACACCCTCACCCTCACCCCGACGGGTGACATAGGATCTTGGGAGCAATACCCTCACCCTCACCCCGATGGGTGACATAGGATCTTAGAAAATTGCACAAACTGGCAGATCGAATCAACGCCGACCCACCACACCCTCACCCTCACCCCCTCCTCGGGGTGACATAGGCTCATGGGGAAGAGGTCGATTGTTCTACACCGCTCGTCATCCGGTAGTCTCTCTCGGTGTGCTACCTGGTAGCCTTCCAGGTCCCTATCTCTGTTATATGGGCACACCAACAAGCGTCGTGGACAATTCCTAGGAGCACCTCACACGGTTCTGGCCTCTACCGGATAACCTCCTATGACCGCTACCTCGGCCGTATGGGCACACCAACACGCGTCATGAGTAGTATCTGGGAGCACCTGGCCGAACTTTACTACGCTGGGCAGTCTCTACTCGGAGCCGACGAAGGGAAGAACACTCGACACCCGCGAATATGATCCCTATGGATCCGTCATCATCGGTTATCAACACCGATAACGCAACGAATTCTCATTAATTCCATCTAGGGCGCATAACTCAGATGCGGGGAAGACATTTTATTCTAGGTGTCAATGCCATGATATGACCCCATAAGAGGTCATACACTTGTCTAATCTCATTAGACAAGGCTCATGGCCCAATAGACATATATATAATGTGCAATTAATTACCCAATGATAACTTACTTAACATGCATACGTGAAGTCAAACAGGCAAATACACAAGTTACAACCTAACATACGTTGGCTGACACCAACCTAGAAGGGAAGGGTTAAGCGCGATCTGCGCAACAACAGGTGCATGCCAATAATTCCAAGCAAGTTTGAGTCAAGTAGGAACTACATCTACTTACTTAGCTCACGAAAAGAGGGAGGGCGAGAGAGAGGGAATGCCTCATCCTCTCTCGAGCTGGTCATAGTTTTGCCCCGACAGATGGGTGCAACAACTATACCACACCTTCAAGTCCTAAATCAGAGGAATATTATGCATATACCCCGTTATTAACCCAAGTTAAACATGCTTGATAAATAGGGGTAGTATTTCAAACAAAACTACCTAAGTCATGCCATATTCTATACAATACATAGGCAAGTATAAGGTAGAATAGGGGGTTCTACACAATATACGAGCTATACAACCTAGCATGCATGATATCTAACATATTCAGGGTGCAATAAAGCCCCATGGAAGCACGAAGCACGACTACGTGCATCGAGCGCTCCCGGAAGGGTTGGAATCAAATCACTCACCGATACCCGGATTGACGCGCATCCCATCCGACGAGATCCGTAAGTCAAGGGTACCAAAAGGGGTGAGTAAAACAATCATACAAACATATAAAATCAATTAGGGATGCCTAAGATTGGACATCCACGCATACGGGCTCGAATGCACACAAGCGTGCACGCACACACGCATGCCCGAGCCCCCCGGACACCCACCCGAGGGTGCCGACCCTCAGCACACCCAAACCGGACTTCGGACAGCCCAGCACGCACCTCCGGGAGCCCCCGGGCGTGGTCCCGGGCGCAACGCATGTGCGCGCCGCGCGCACCGCGCGCAGGCACGCGCACACCTGCTCGTACGCGCGCGCACTCCCACGCGTCCCAGCGCCTTCGCGAGCTCCCGCGCGCACCCGGCGCCTACACCTGCGCGCGTGCACCTGCATGCAGACCCGCGCGCCCAAGCTTCCAAACCCCCTCCCATGCCCCCACATGCACCCAAACCCAAACACCTCACATGCATGCCCTCCCAAGCACCTATACATGCATGAAAACCAATTAAAGAAGAGGGAAAACTCACCCAAATGAGAGGGGGAGCGTAGGGGAGATGTAGGGGCTCGCAAGTGCACCCTTGACCACCTCGACCGCCTCCACCGCTACCACCATCTCCATCTAGCTTCCCTTGCTTCTTCTTCTTCACTTGGGCATAAACACAAACACATGGGGGGCTGGTTTAGAGAGGGGAAAGGAAAAAGAGTAAGGGGTGGGGGAAGAGAGAAAGGAAGAATCAACAACTACAACAACATAAACACACCTTTTGGACTCCTCTTGATCTTCTTCTCCATCACCTCCACCAAATACACACAACAAAGGGGTTGGACCAGATCCAAAAGAGGGAAAAATGGAGGCCAAGGTCGTGCACATTTGGGGCTTTAAATGGGCAAAAGAGGGGAGAATGACGAGCTGTATCGGACTTAAAAAACTCTGGACAGCCTTTACTTAAACGGCCATAACTTCCTTAATACAGCTCCGAATTGTACGATTCTAAAGCCATTGGAAAGCCAAGAAAATTATCTACAGCTTTATGTTTACACCTAGATAAAATAACCTCTCCAGCTATTCAAAAATCTAGACTAAACATCTTACAGGGCTGCTGCCTGGATTTTTCATCTTCGGGGTATACTCGGAAAAATACCCATAACTTTTAATATACAAATCCAGTTGATCCAATTCACTTCTATATGGAAGCTATCTAAAAACTGAACATCTCATAATAATATCAGATTTTTACCTCTTCATCTGGATTTTAACAAAATCAAATTCGAATATCAAATCCAAAACTACATAATTCCAAAAACGTCATCGGAATTAAACGAAAATTTTATGGGCAGTACTAAACAATACCAGGACCAATAATATGCAGTTATATTTCAATCAAAGTCCTCAAACCCCAACAGGTAGCTAAAAAGCAAAAATTTTAGCCACTCCGATCGAAATTAGGACTCTAAATGACACATATCTAACATTCTCCCCCCGTAGGAAATTTAATCCTCGAAATTTAAGGAAACCCAAAGGGAAGACCGAAAGTAGAAGTGTCACCCATAGAGTCACTTAGCTCCCGAGTGGTCCAGACACCTAATTGGTGCTACCAACGCACTTTAACCGAAGAAACGGTCTGGGTGCGGAGCCTCTTCTCACATTGATCCATGGTCTCGATCAACTGCTCCACGAACGGATGAGCGGCTCGAACGGAATGACATGAGCAGGATCGTGGACATAATGCCTCAGCTATGAGACATGGGTGACGTCACGGGCATGAGTCAGCTACGGGGGCAAGGCTTCATGATAGCCACCTCCCCTAATCCACTCAAGGACGAAAACCGGTCCGATGGAAGGCCGGCTCAGCTCGCCCCGAACGTTGAAACAAAGGATGTCCTTAAACTGGGACACCTCATGATAACACGGTCGCTGAACCCGAAGGTAAGCTCCTGGCGACGATGACCTGCGTAGCCCTTCCGACGGTTCTGGGTGGTGCAGAGGCACGCACGGACCATCTCGGTCATCGCACGGTTAATTAAATAACTTATGGCCCCTCCAACAGGCGCTCTACCACCGTCCCAGCACAGGGGAGGTATAAAACTGCGCCCGTAGAGTGCCCCTTTTCCATTTCATCTGGATGCTCGAATGACAGTCTTCTCACAGACAGACCCCTACCCAAAGGGTGGCCTCACCCAACTGCCCCAAGTCGAGCACGCAGGCACTTAGCATGCCCTCCAAGGTTTAAATCGTCCTCTAGTCTGGCTATCCGTCAGCAATGAAATGCTATACTTAAATGAAGGCTCGCGACAAAGCCTACCAAAGGCTGTGCAAGCACCTCAAAGTAACACACGCGTCTCGATCCGAAACAGCGCTGACCGGAGTGCCCTGAGGACAAACAATCGCAAAGGCTCAAATCCGCGTCGAAGCGTCCAGAGACTCAGTCAGTTGGATAGGGAGTAAAGTGCGGACCTAGTCAGTCGGTCAGTGATCACCCAGACGGCGTCGTGACCCGAACGTGACTTTAGCTAGCCCACAATGAAATCCAAGATAACTCACTCCCACATCCACTGAGGGTTCTCGACGGACGAATGCATTCTAACGTGACGATCCACAACTTCGCCTGAGAGCATGCCAACCAACAACCTCAATGAAGGCTACACAGAACAGCCCACGGAGGGCCAATAAGACATTTGAGATCATTGTAGGCATCTAGCGCATTCGTCTACCCCGACGGTAGTACTCCAATTCGTAGTGCCCGAAACGGTCACGAAAGGCCAACTAGAGAATGCCCAACTCCCGGATCTCCAATTAGGGTACCTTGCGCGAAGATCGATCAACAGAAAGACACTGGCTCCCAAAGCTGGTCAAAACAGATCATCAATTCGCGGCAAGGGATACTTGATCTTCAACCCCTATGAGGAGATCAAAATAATTCCTGGGACGATTAAGTCCAAATCTGCTCCTCGAGCATGGCTAGCGCTCATGATAACCCTTACACGCTGGGTAAGCCGCTCGACCGCACTTAATCCGCAAGACACGCAATAGGAGGTCGTCGATTCCTGACAACGCCTAAGCGATGCCATCTACCTGATATGGCGGTTGAGTCCCATCACGAACGCTTAGCGTCGCGTCTCCTCATTTACAACCCATGTGGGGGCAAAACGCGGCAGTACCGCAAACTGTGCTTCACATGCCACCACCAATAGGTCGTTCAACTATAACCATTGGAACTCCAGCATCATGCACTCAATGGGCAGATTCATCACGGGGAGTCCAAGCTCTCGACATCACTCAGTAGCACTCTCCCGGTGTGGCATCTACCTGGTAGCCTCCCATGTCCACTATCTCTGCTATATGGGCACACCAACAAGCGTCGTGGATAGTCCCAGGGAGCACCTCACAGGACTCATGCCTCTACTGGGTAGCTACTATGCACGATGATATATCGAAGCGACTCCAAATGCCACTATGGAACCCAGTCCAAGCGATCGCCCACCAAGCTGCAATAGGATGCACTCAATCCCGATCGTATACATCACCACCCGCTATCGCACCTTCCAAGTGAGGAAAAATCCATCAATAATTTGATGCTTCATAGGTATTCCTTAACTGGGAAAAGAACCTTGGGAGGGCCCCAGAGGTCCCGATATAGGATATCCCGACAACCAAACAAGGAACAAGGAGTACCCTAGCCCGGGTCTCAACGCTGGAAGAAGACATCACCCCTTAATGAGCTTACACTACATCCTAAACACTTGAAACTGGTGCCACACGCGAACTCCAAGGTACACCCCCGATAAACAGAACGGAGGAGAATACGGTCTCCAACCGATACAAGGGGTATCTCTGGCACCACTGGTGGATCTGCCGCTAAGGGTATCTGTGGGACCGCTTCGCAAGCCGCCCCCGCAACTCTTGGATCTCTCGCGCCTGCTCAGCCAACGCTCTAGTCTAGGCCTCCAGTGCTTTAGTCTAAGTCTCCAGAAGATCCGCCATCTCAGCGTAAGCACGCGCCCACGCTGGAGGCTCCTGCGCAGGTCCTGGCCCAACAGCCGAGGACTCTCCAGTAGACTCCTCACCTCCAGTAGGTTCAAAAATCTCCGAAGCTCGAGGGTGACCACGTCCACGCGCCCGTCTCTGAGGAGGCACATCAGCAAACTAAGGAACCAGCACTAGGATCAGAATACTCATATAGAAATCTTAGGACTCATCTCAAAGAAAACAATTGGCTCTGACAGGACAGGGCTCTGATACCAACTTTTGTAACGCCCCAGGGCGGCCGTCCCCGAGACATAGCAAATATTTATGTGATATCAGCAATCCATAAACGAGATCAAATAAGGACTACACAACATCAAAGGCAATAAAGCAATAACCAAGTAACTGACATCAAATATATACAAATAGCGGAAGCTCAAATGACTAAGTCTGTAATTCAAAGACATATTTACAGACTAGAGTACACAATCAACTGTCCCGTGAGAGCCAATATACACAACAACAGACATCAACAGTCCACATATCGTGCACAAGCACAAGTAGAATACATACAAGGAAAAGGGAATGCTGATGGCCTCTCACTCGCAAGACATCCAACGTGAACGCGGGTCTCCTACTCGTATTGCGCCAAGGGGAGCTCTTCTCTTGGATCCAACTCAGCGTCAACTGGAGAAAAACATAAGCGAGGGGTGAGCTACAAGCTCAGTGAGTGGTCAGAAACCAAACACCAACATAATCATTCGATGCTAAGGCAATCTCCTATCAAGGAAAACCATGGGTAGAAACCCAACGGTTAACAAGGTCACACGGCGGTGCGACCATACCCCACCCTCTCCCTAGCCCCCACAGGGTGAGTCTAGGGACTTGAAGGACAAAACTTGTTGTTCTACACCGTTAGTCATCCGGTAGCGCTCTCCCGGGAAGCCTCTACCTGGAGCCGACCACGGTCAGTACACTGTCGAGCGCATCGATGGTACCTACAGGTGGGGGTCCACCCAGGGCGGTTCGTACCTAGGAAGCATCCACAAGGATCCGGCGAAGGGGAGAACGATAATTCACGCTCGCAATATCGTCTGGTGGCTCACCGTCGTGTAGCCTCACCTGGTACACTCCCATGATCAGTACATCCGCCGATTGCATCGGGAGTACCTACAAGTGGGAGTCCTCTGTCAGGGGCCCCGGTACGACGATATTGGGAGGAACCACTACTTGTTCGCAGCGCGAACCCTATGAAAAGCCAACTACTCCAGCTAGTGGGTCAAGTATCAACTCGAGCCCACCCCGTTCACACCAACACCCTCACCCTCACCCCGACGGGTGACATAGGATCTTGGAGCAATACCCTCACCCTCACCCTGATGGGTGACATTGGATCTTGGGAAATTACACAAACTAGCAGATCGAACCAATACCGACCCACCACACCCTCACCCTCACCCCCTCCTCGGGGTGACATAGGCTCTTGGGGAAGAGGTCGATTGTTCTACACCGCTCGTCATCTGGTAGTCTCTCCCAGTGTGGCCACTACTACCTGGTAGCCTCCCAGGTCCCTATCTCTGCTATATGGGCACACCAACAAGCGTCGTGGACAGTTC
Source organism: Acorus calamus (assembly GCA_030737845.1). NCBI lineage: Eukaryota > Viridiplantae > Streptophyta > Magnoliopsida > Acorales > Acoraceae > Acorus > Acorus calamus. Next base: position 16,204,253 of record CM060870.1, read on the forward strand.
CTAGGAGCGCCTCACAGGGTTCTGGCCTCTACCGGATAGCCTCCCATGACCACTACCTCGGCCGTATGGGCACACCAACACGCGTCATGAGTAGTATCTGGGAGCACCTGGCCGGACTTTACTACGCCGGGCAGTCTCTACTCGGAGCCGACGAAGGGAAGAACACTCGACACCTGCGAATACGATCCCTATGGATCCGTCATCATCGGTTATCAACACCGATAAGTGCAACGAATTCTCATGAATTCCCTCTAGGGCGCATAACTCAGATGCGTGGAAGACATTTTATTCTAGGTGTCAATGCCATGATATGACCCCATAAGAGGTCATACACTTGTCTAATCTCATTAAACAAGGCTCATGGCCCAATAGGCATATATATAATATGCAATTATTACCCAAGGATAACTTACTTAACATGCATACGTGAAGTCAAACAAGTAAATACACAAGTTACAACCTAACATACGTTGGCTGACACCAACCTAGAAGGGAAGGGTTAAGCGCGATCTGCGCAACAACAGGTGCATGCCAATAATTCCAAGCAAGTCTGAGTCAAGTAGGAACTACATCTACTTACTTAGCTCGCGAAAAGAGGGAGGGCGAGAGAGAGGGAATGCCTCATCCTCTCTCAAGATGGTCATAGTTTTGCCCTGACAGATGGGTTCAACTACTATACCACACCCTCAAGTCCTAAATCAGAGGAATATTACGCATACACCCCGTTATTAACCCAAGTTAAACATGCTTGATAAATAGGGGTAGTATTTCAAACAAAACTACCTAAGTCAAGCCATATTCTATACAATACATAGGCAAGTATAAGGTAGAATAGGGGGTCTACACAATATACGAGCTATACAACCTAGCATGCATGATATCTAACATATTCAGGGTGCAATAAAGCCCCATGGAAGCGCGAAGCACGACTACGTGCATCGAGCGCTCCCGGAAGGGTTGGAATCAAACCACTCACCGATACCCGGATTAATGCGCATCCCATCCGACGAGATCTGTAAGTCAAGAGTACCAAAAGGGGTGAGTAAAACAATCATACAAACATATAAAATCAATTAGGGATGCCTAAGATTGGACATCCACGCATACGGGCTCGAACGCACGCAAGAGTGCACGCACGCACGCGTGCTCGAGCCCCCCGGACACCCACCCGAGGGTGCCGACCCTCAGCACACCCAAACCGGACTTCGGGCAGCCCAACACGCACCTCCGGGAGCCCCCGGGCGCGGTCCCGAGCGCAACTCACGCGCGCGCCGTGCGCACCGCGCGCCGCCGCGCGCACTCCCGCGCGTCCCAACGCCTTCGCGAGCTCCCGCGTGCACCCGGCGCCTGCACCCGCGCACGCGCGCCCGCGTGCAAACCCATGCGCCCAAGCTTCCAAACCCCCTCCCATGCCCCCCCACATACACCCAAACCCAAACACCTCACATGCATGCCCTCCCAAGCACCTATACATGCATGAAAACCAATTAAAGAAGAAGAAAACTCACTCAAATGAGAGGGGGAGCGTAGGGGGAGATGTAGAGGCTCGCAAGCGCACCCTTGACCACCTCGACCACCTCCACCGCTACCACCATCTCCATCTAGCTTTCCCTTGCTTCTTCTTCTTCACTTGGGCATAAACACAAACATATGGGGGGCTGGTTTAGAGAGGAGAAAGGAAAAGGAGTAAGGGGTGGGGGAAGAGAGAAAGGAAGAATCTGTTAGACCTGTGTCATTTAGAGTCCTAATTTCGATCGGAGTCGCTAAAATTTTAATTTTTTTTAGCTACCTTCTGGGGTTTAAGGACTCTGATTGAAGATATAACTGCATATTATGGGTCCTGGTATTGTTTAGTACTGCCCATAAAATTTTCGTTTAATTCCGATAACGTTTTTGGAATTATGCAGTTTTGGATTGGTATTCGAATTTGATTTTGTTAAAATCCAAGATGAAGAGATAAAAATCTGATATTATTAAGAGATGTTAAGTTTGGAGATAGCTTCCATATAGAAGTGGAATTGGATCAACTGGATTCGTATATTAAAAGTTATGGGTATTTTTCCATGTATACCCCGAAGTTGAGAAATCCAGGCAGCAGCCCTGTAAGATGTTTAGCCTAGATTTCGGAATAGCTGGAGAGGTTAGTTGATCTGGGTGTAAACATGAAAGTTGTAGATAATCGTCTTATCTTTCCAATGCCACTGGAATCATGCAATTTGGAGCTGTATTGAGGAAGTTATGGTCGTTTAAGTGAAGGCTGCGCAGAGATTTTAGTCCGAGGACGACTTGGTCTTTCACTCCGCCCTTGCCTATTTAAGGCCCCAAATGTTACGACCTTGCGCACATTTTTCTCTCCTTTTTTTCTTCTGGTCCAGCCTTGGTGTTGTGTGTGTTGGGTGGAAGTGGTGAAGGTGATGGAGATGTAGGAGCACACAAAGGAGTCCAAGAAGGTAGGTTTGGATGGTGGTTGTTGTGTTGATTGTTTCTCATCTTCTCCTCCCCTAGCTGATCCATTATTTTCCTTTCCCCTTTGAATACCAGCCCACCAAGTGTTTGTGGTTATGCATCAATGAGAAGAAGAAGTAAAGGAAGGAAGTGCAAGTCAAGATTTGTGTTGTGGCTTGTTGTTGTTGTTGTTGATTCTCTCCTTTCACTCCCTTTCATGAATTCCCCCCCCCCCTGTTTTACAGCCAAGGGAGGGCTGAGGAGAGGCTGAGGAGGTGGTGGTAATGGTGGTGGTGGTTGAGGCGGTCGCGGGTGCATGGAGGGCCCCGAGTCTCCCCCTTTCATTCCCCCTCCAAAAGGTGAGCTCTTCCCCTTCTTTTCTTGGTTTTTCATGGCTTGGGGGCTGTTGGGGTGTTCATGCATGCTATGCATATGGGTTAGAGTGTGTGTGAGGGTTAAAAAGTGGTTGGGAGAGGCTGGGCGCGCGTTGGGGGCTGTCTGCGCTCGTGCGCGCGCAGGCAGGCGCGCAGGGTAGCGCTGGCGGGCGCGTACGCGCGGGCGGGCGCGTGCGCGTGCGCGTACGCGCGGGAGCGCGCGGGGGTACGCGCGGGGGGTCGCACGAGGTGCGCGCGGAGGGCGCGCGTCTGGGCGCGCTGCGCGCGGGGCGCGCGGCGTGCGCGCGCAGGGGTGCCCGGGGCTCCCCGGGGTGCGTACGGTGCTGCCCGAGGCCGGTTTGGCCGTGCTGAGGGTCGGCACCCTCGAGTGGGTGTCCGGGGGGCTCGGGCACGCGTGCGTGCGTGCGTGCGTGCGTTCGAGCCCATTTTCGTGGATGTCTAGCCTTAGGCATTCCTAATTGTTTCTATGTGCTTGTATGTGATTTTACTCACCCTTTTGATACCCCTTGACTTGCAGACCTCGTCGGTTGGGATGCGCGACGACCCGGGTATCGGTGAGTGGTTTGATTCCAACCCTTCCGGGAGCGCTCGAGGCACGTAGGCGTGCTTCGCGCTTCCATGGGGCTTTATTTGCACCCTAAATATGCTAGATATTATGCATGCTAGGTTGTATAGCTCGTATATTGTGTAGAACCCCTATTCTACCTTATACTTGCCTATGTATTGTATAGAATATGGCATGACTTAGGTAATTTTGATTGAATGACTACCCCTATTTATCAAGCATGTTTAACTTGGGTTAATAACGGGTGTATGCGTAATATTCCTCCGATTTAGGACTCGAGGGTGTGGTATAGTTGTTGCACCCATCTGTTGGGGCAAAACTATGACCAGCTCGAGAGAGGATGAGGCATTCCCTCTCCCTCGCCCTCCTTCTCTTCGCGAACCGAGTGAGTAGATGTAGTTCCTACTTGACTCGGGTTTGCTTGGATTATTGGCATGCACCTGTTGTTGCGCAGATCGCGCTTAACCCTTCCCTTCTAGGTTGGTTTTATCCAACGTATAATAGGTTGTAATTTGTGTGTGTTTATCTGTTTGATGCCATGTATGCATGTTTAAGTAGGCCATCGTTGGGTAGTTAATTGCATATATATATACATATGCCGATATGGCCATGATTCTTGTCTAATGTGTTAGACAAGTGTATGACCTCTTGTGGGGTCATACCATGGTTTTGACACTTATAATTAAATGTCTTCCCCGCATCTGAGTTATGCGCCCTGGAGGGAATTCATGAGAATTCGTTGCGCTTATCGGTTTTGATAACCGGTGACGACGGATCTGAAAGGATCATATTCGCGAGTTTAGATCGGTTTCCTCCCTTCGTTGGATCCGTGTAGGGACTTCCTGGTTGAGACAGCCGGCCTGACAGAGGGCTCCCATCCGTAGGTGCTGCCGATGTGTGAGGATGTGCTGATCATGGGAGTATACCAGGTAGGGGCTTCCCGGGATAAGGGCTACCGGTGGACCAAGGGTGTAGAAGCAATCTAGATTCCTCCCAAGAGCCTATGTCACCCCGAGGAGGGGGTGAGGGTGAGGGTGTAGTGGATCGGCGTCTGATGACCGATGATGGGGATCCAAGGGGGATCATTTTCATGAGTGTAGTTTGGTTCTTTCCTTCGTTGGATCCGTGTAGGAACTTCTCGGCGTACCATCGCTGTCCTGGCACCGGGCTCCCATCTGTAGGTACCATCGCTGTGGTCGACAGTGTACTGATCGTGGGAGTATGTCAGGCAGAGGCTACCCGGGGAAAGGGCTACCGGTGGACCAAGGGCTTAGAAACGATCTAGTCTCTTTCCAAGAGCCTAGGTCACCCTTCAGAGGTGAGGGTGTTGGTGTGAGTGTTGTGGGCTCGAGTTGATACTTGACTCACCAGCTTGAGTGATTGGCTTTCCATAGGGTTCGCGCTGCGAACAAGTAGTGGTTCCTCCCAATATCGTCGTATACCGGGGTCCCGACGTAGAAGCTGCCCTGACAGAGGACTCCCACTTGTAGGTACTCCCGATGCATTCGGCAGATGTACTGATCAGGGGAGTGTACCAGGTGAGGCTACACGAGGGTGGACCACCGGACGATGTTGCGAGCCTGAATTATCGTTCTCCCCTTCACCGGATCCGTGTGGATGCTTCCTAGGTACGAGCCGCCCTGGGTGGACCCCCACTTGTAGGTACCATCGACGCTGTCGACGGTGTACTGACCGTGGCCGGCTCCAGGTAGAGGCTGCCCGGGAGAGCGCTACCGGATGACGAACGGTGTAGAACAGCAAGTTTTGTCCTTCAAGTCCCTAGGCTCACCCCTGTGGGGGCTAGGGCGAGGACGAGGTATGGTTGCACCGCCGTGTGACCTTGTTAACCGTTGGGTTCTACCCATGGTTTCCTTGATAGGTGATTGCCTTAGGATCGAATGTTGTGTTGGTGTTTGGTTTCGGACCACTCACTGAGCTTGTAGCTCACCCCTCGCTTATGTTTTTCCCCAGTTGACGCTGAGTCGGATCCAAGAGAAGAGCTCCCCTGGCGCCATCCGAGTAGGAGACCCGTGCTCGCGTTGGATGTCTTGCGAGTCGGAGGCTATCAGCATTCCCTTTTCGTTGTATGTATTATACTTGTGCTTGCGCACGGTATGTAGACTGTTGATGTCTGTTATTGTATATATATTGGCTCTCACAGGACAGTTGATTGTGTACTCTAGTCTGTAATATGTCTTTGAATTACAGACTTAGTCATTTGAGCTTCCGCCATTTGTATATATTTGATGTCAGTTGCTTGTTTATTGCATTTTCTATTGTGGAGTATTTATTTGACCTCGTGTATGGATTACTGATATCATTTATATATTTGCCACGTCTCGGGGACGGCCGCCCTAGGGCGTGACAGAATCAACAACTACAACAACAACATAAACACACCTTTTGGACTCCTCTTGATCTTCTTCTCCATCACCTCCACCAAATACACACAACAAAGGGGTTGGACCAGATCCAAAAGAGGGAAAAATGGAGGCCAAGGTCGTGCACATTTGGGGCTTTAAATAGTCAAAAGAGGGGAGAATAACGAGCTGTCCCGGACTTAAAAAACTCTGGACAGCCTTCACTTAAACGGCCATAACTTCCTCAATACAGCTCCGAATTGCACGATTCTAAAGCCATTGGAAAGCCAAGAAAATTATCTACAGCTTTCATGTTTACACCTAGATTTCAAAATCTAGGCTAAACATCTTACAGGGCTGCTGCCTGGATTTCTCAACTTCGGGGTATACTCGGAAAAATACCCATATCTTTTGATATATGAATCCAGTTGATCCAATTCCACTTCTATATGGAAGCTATCTCAAAACTGAACATCTCGTAATAATTTTGGATTTTTACCTCTTCATCTTGGATTTTAACAAAATCAAATCCCAATGCCCAATCCAAAACTGCATAATTCCAAAAACGTTATCGGAATTAAACGAAAATTTTATGGGCAGTATTAAACAATACCAGGACCCATAATATGCAGTTATATCTTCAATCAGAGTCCTCCAGCCCCAACATGTAGCTAAAAACCAAAATTTTAGCGACTCCGATCGAAATTAGGACTCTAAATGACACCATCTAATATAAGTTGACATATATATCCATATTTGGTTGGGATTTGGTGGATACAATCATTGATGACTTGATTTGGTGATAAATACCAGCATTGACTGAATTTGAATTGTAGTTAATGCAATATATATAGGAAAATCAGTGCCATATGAGCGTAGATAAATACTGATTTGGCTTGCTGTAGTTGGTAGGGTATGGGCCTTCGGATCGAGTTTGTTCGGGCTTGAACATGATGGGCAATTGCTTTGTCAGGCCGGATCCAATGGGACCCACGATCCAACCCACTTTGTGTAGCTTAAAAATTTGGCACCCACAGTATATAATTTTCAAAAAAATGAAAACATGTGTTGTCTGCATGATTGCATTCCTTTTATTGTAAAATGAATGAAATTTTTGCATGCATACCCCTATTAAAATTCAATATCATCAAAATGTCCCAGTTAAATTACAGTGCAAAAATAGCCCTAAAAAACTTTTAAGTTGTGCAGTTGTGCCTGGATATAACTTCTTCTTGTCCTAGTCGATTTTCATTGTTTTCTCTCCGTTAGAGGGTGGAAAATTACTCTTAAACCTTTTTTTATTCAACTTTAACCTTTCAAATAACCCCTCTTCAATGGGGAAGGGGTATGGTTTTAGGGGGAGAGTATTTCGAAAGGTTGGATCAAATGGGGGCTAGGGTTTGAGAGGATATAAAATTAGGCTTTCTTTCTTAAGATAACTTAGGGTGGCGACTAAATCTAAGTGGAAACAGATTTGGTTTACCAAAACACCGCTCAAAGTAAAAGTGTTTTTACGGCAAGTCTACCAGGAGCGGATACTCACTCGGGTGTATAGAGCTAAATGGTGTCCTGGTGAGTCCACTATATGTGTCCTATGTGGGGCTGAACAAGAGATGGTGGTGCATTTTTTTTTTCGTGCTCGGTTTCGAGGAGATTTTGGTTAGACATGGAAGAATGTACAGGTCTTAAGTGCAACTTTGATTCGTTGGAGGGGATGTGGCTGGCGGGCAAAAGATTGGGAAGAAGAGGTGATCGGAGTATCACAGCGAAGATCCCCAGATCTGTGATAGCGGCGGGCGTCTGGACGATCTGGCTTTCACGGAATCAGGCAGTATTTTCGGACACTCACATATACAGGGAAAATTTGATCGAGATGGGGCTGCAATTGGTGGCGGACTGGGGCAGATTTATATCCGGTGTAGCCTCGGTTAGTTTTCGGGGCGGGAGAATGCTGATCGGTAACTAAGGCAGATTGATTAGGTACAGCGATGCTAGGTAGTCTATCGACTACTTAGTCCACTGGGCCTGCGGGAGCCCGGGGCTTTCCTTTTGCCGTCTTCTTCTGTCTTTATATCTTATGTCTTCTTTCTTCCCTTGCAATTTCGAACAATGTATTATATGCTCAATATCTAATATATGGTTTACCTTTCACTCAAAAAAAAAAATTCCAGATAGGGGTACAGTTGCTCAATTTATAGGTTTTTTAAGGATATTTTTACACTGTGTAATTTAACATGGTATTTTGACAATATGAAAATACAATAGGAGTATATATACAAAAATCCCTATAATAAATTGTGTGTAACATTTTTCTTTTAATTTCTTTGTGGATGTATACATTTATTTCTGCAACCCATTATTCTAATCGAGCATGATGATATTTTTTCATTTTTTTTGACATCTCATGAAAATCTCAATAACACTGATCAAATAACAAATCCTATGAATAAGGTTTGAGAGGCAATATAGAATTCTAGTATTTTATATAGAAAATGCAATTCATAGGTATTTACTATATTTTTATTTTTATATTTTGATGCCATGTATAATAATTTTGAGCATTTAATTCCAATCAAGATTTATCAAACTAAAAATAAATTATTAGCAAATGGGATGCTCCTTAGCGAACAACCAGCCAAAATTATTGGGGATTGAGCACCATTGGGTTGATGGATAGTATGAAGTAGTAGGGGTGTAACTTTGGTCGGTTAAACCAAATACGAACCGATCCACCCCAATTTTTTTCAGGTCTGGGTGATTGGGCCAATAGTAATTTTTTTCAATTTTTAACAATTCGTTTTGGTTCGATTTATTTTGGTTTAACCAAACAAAAATTTGTTCGGTTCGATTTTGGGTTTGGTTTTGGTTCGGTTTTCAGTTTACATGCGAATATAGTTTGATTTAATTTGGATTTGCCAAAATTCGAACCTACCGAATTGCACTCCTATGAAGTAGTGATCAATTCTTCATTAGATTCTATCAAGAAATTGATGAGGCAACATGGAGCACTTAAAACCATCAAGGATGATGTTATTTCTCACCATATTGCATGACCTCAAACATTTGTTGTGTGTATTAAATTTGTTTGATTTTCTTAATTAATTAATTTTTTGAGAATCGCTGTTTTTTAGGTGAGGATAGATTGGACGAAAGTGAAGAGAGATAATTTGCTTTAGGCACATTGGTATTTTATTTTCACACGTTGAACTTTAATATTAATGTAATTTTATTTTTGCACATTGAACTCTAATATTAATGTAATTAAATAAATTGAAATAATGTAATGTACTGTTGAGATTACTTTGTGAAAATTTATTGATTATGCATGTTATGATTATATTTTTGTAGTAAAAATTATTTATAAATTTTAGCATCGAAATTTTTTTGTTATTGAATTAGTGATTGTCATATTTACTGTCACAATTTTTTTTAATTATAAACATTATACAATTAAAAATATATTTATCAATCAAAAGCAATAAATCTAAACCCTGGCAGAGAGATCATCCACGGAACATAAAAATCCATTATTAATTCAACTAAATACCCCATACATAGATCTTCTTTCATAATACACAAAATAAAACACACACCCCAACTAATACATGTGAGTTTAGCCAATAATGAACATTTAACCACCACTAGCTAGCAACATGAAACATAAACTTATAAGGACACACAACTCCTAGTACCACATATAACTGTAACTCCTACTACTACCATGTATAACTGTAAATAGTTGATACAAATGATCTAGGCCGCCCTGGGCATCTCCAGCGGCCTCCGAGGCGGGCCAGGCGGTGGCACTGGGACGTAAGGCATCCTAGGTGGGCTAGGCGGTGGCATTGGGACGTAAGGCCTCCTAGGTGGGAACGGTATCGGCTGCGCATACCCGCACATACCATAGATACAGAAGACCCCGAACGGGCACCGGTTGCCGCACCGACCGCAATTAAATGGGCTAATGTTCACATTGATGCACCTCCCGCTACAACACTGCCAGGTGAACGGGCATCGTACTCGGCACAGGCCACAGTTGTTCGGGTCGAAGGCCACGTCGATGCACCGGTTCCGACAACACATCCCCCTACGGAACGGGAACCAGATCCGGTCCCGGCATATCCACGGCCACCAACGGCACCCGATCTGGGGGCGGGGGGGTGGGAACCTGCGATCATCGCCATCATCGGTTAGGTTTCGCAGCCATGGTGAGCCAGTTAGGGTGGGTGAGGCTTGGGTCACGTTCACAAACAATGTTGCTAGGAGTGTTAGTGCCATGAGGACTAGGAGTTGGCGGTGCTTCTGTTGTGACCACATTTTATCTTTTTAGGGATTGGTTTTGTTGCGTGTGTGTGTGTGTATATATAGATGGGGAGGGGGTGTGATATTTGTTTATGATAGTTGGGCTTTCAGTTAAATGTGTGAGAGTGGTAAATCATGTTTTCTTTCATTGCTTGCCTTGTTGCTTTTGAGAGAGAGAGAGAGAGACAGAGTGAGAGAGAGAGAGAGAGGCATGTATGTTAGGGTTGCTTTCTTTCATATGTTGTAACGCCAAGCATGATTTAAGGTTTTGCTTTGTGGAGGGGGAGGTTTTGTTGTGTGAATTTATTTGGATGGAGATTGATGAGTGTGGTTGAAGCTAACTAGACTTGAGACTTTTAGAACTCTCAAGAAAAACAAAATTGATTGTATTAAGGCTAGCTATGTGATATCATATTATATGAAGAAATTAAACTATATTGTGTTGAGAAGTTTTGGATTGTTTGACACTAAAATGTATTTGGTTTGTTGATGCCGAGGCCTTTTTCTTGTCCAGCGGTTCAGGAAACCCCAATCATAGTCTCATATGCGTCGATAGAAAATTATAGAAGCATATACTCATGTTAACAAAATATATGATTTGATAAATTTTTTTCCCATTTTCTAGAAATACATTCATCCAATTCATTGAAGTATATGATTTATTTTTTTATAAATGCATTTATTTTATTAAATGAGATATACAATTTAAAAATAATTTAAAACATGTGTAACCTGAAGTTAAGACTGAAAAATGGGTTGTGCTTAATATTTTCCAATTTTGAAAAGGATCAAAACCATTTTGAAACTCCATAACTCCATACCAGTTTTGATCATATGATTTTAAGACAATGATGATAAAATCAAAATAATCAATAAATTAAAAATCTTTATGACTACTTCTGACCCAATATATAAACACATTAATATCTCTACATAAAAAACCAACAAATCAAAAACAACTTTACAAAAAAAAGAGTGAATGTATATAAAAGAGAGAGGTATATCTCCATCTCGTGTCAAAAAAAATTTCTTGAACAAATAACATCTTAAAAATATTTAAATTTTTTATTGCAGACCCCAACATACTCCAACATATCCACATGAAAATTCAACAAAATCAAAATGCATTGACATGAGAAACGTATTTTACAACAATAACAAAATAAATTTTTTTTTGAATGTACATAAAAGAGAATGGTATATCTCCATTGACCGTGTCCAAAAAGCTCCTTCTTTTCTTCACTATAAATATATTTGTTTGTGCAATTGGTGCTGACAAAATAATAATACACAAATATAAAAAAAAACATTTTAAAAATATTTAAAATTTTCATTGGAATCCTAACACGTCCACATAAAGAACCCAACAAAATCAAAATGTATTAACATAGGAGACAAAACCAATTTTTTTGTGGAATAGGGGAAGAATAGGAGCAAATAGGAAGAAAATAAGCTTACTTTTGGGTGGAAGGAATAAATGTGTATAACAATGCTAGAATATGTGAGAATAAACTTAATATTTGTATTCCATATTTTTTCTGAAATTGTGTTATTCCACATAATTTTTTCTACTTGTATGAAGGGTTCACATGTCAAATTAACTGTCAACATCTCTTATAAATTAGAGGACTCACATGACAAATCATTTTTTCACATTTAATAAATTCTTATGCACATCTAACATCTTATTCACATTTTATTCACAATTTATCAATGATATACCAAATAACAAAAACTTTATTATTATGCTTCCTAACGAGAATAACTAAAAACACAACTAAACTCAAAAATCACTTATTTCACTTGTATAGCTATCTATTCCTACAATAATAAACCCCACAATATCATATGTTTCTAGGGTGCCTCTATTTGCACCCCTCAAAATGGGGTGCACACCCCTTTTTTTATACACCCAACAAAAAACAATGAAACCCTTTAAACACCCCTTTTTTTGAATCTCACGACACAATCACTGTCAACATAAATATCAAATATCGACACTGATAGTGTCGTGAATAATTCAGTATAACATAGTTTTCTGAACCCCGCGACACAATAGCTGTCGACATAAATACCAAATGTCGACACTGATAGTGTCGCGAATGATTTAAATTCTACGAGTTTATTTTTTTGAACCTTACGACACAATTACTGTCGACATAAATATCAAATGTCGACACTGATAGTGTCGCGAATGATCCAAATGGGGTGTGCACATGATCCGATTATAAACGGATCTTTTATGCATTATCCGTTTGTGAGGGGTGTGCACCCCATTTTGAGGGGTGCAAATAGAGACACCCATGTTTCTATTTAAAATGGCACCTTAGTGACTTAATCTTCAATATTTGAAAGGACACCCCCTCATCATTTCGACTAGGTAAATTTAATCTAAAACAAATGAAAAAACAAACCGACAAGAATTAATCAACCACACAATCTTCAAACCAGAAAAATAGTTTAAACAAGTAATATTGTACTTTTAAGATTCACTGTATGATGAAGAGTGTTGTTACATACAATCTATTTTACGGCCTCAAATACAATTCCATATATTTCGTTAGTAATCTATCGAGGTATACATACCTTAATAATTTTTTTTTGTTTTTGTTTTTTACATTCATAAAAAAAAAAAAAAAAAAAAAAGAGTTCGTGGGACTGTATGTCAGCAATTTGTAGCAATTTGTATGATGTAAAATCAAATCTGGGCTTGCCTTATCATTATCTGGTTTTTTTCTTTTAGAGAGAGAGAGAGAGAGAGAGGCAATGTATTCAATTCCAACGCACACCCATTCCCTCCGCTTCACAGATTCTCTCCACCACAAGTTTCCACCTCCCAAGAGAGATTCCTCAAATGGGTCCTCAAGATTCCCAATTAATGGCATCTGGGTCACCTCTAAAAGAAGATCGCATGCAAAATCTTCAATGCCCAATACAGATGCAACAACAACAACCCATGATGAGAAGAATGACCAAATCAATGAAGAGGGAACACTGGCCACTGGGAGTACTAGTGTTGGGGGCTCTGCTACCAGTTTCCTCTCTGTTCTGTGTCCTCTCCTTAAGCTATTTGGTGTGAGTCACTCTCTCATCACAGTTTAAGCTGTTTCAATTTGGCCTTTGTTTTATTTCGTATTGTGTTTTCTTTATATTCTACAAATATTGAGATGATGTGAGAACCACCCAATACTTAGAGCCATCGAAATTGTGATCTTTATGCATTACTTCATTGATTATTTGATTGACACACACAGGCAAGTATGCATAGATATGTAATAAAAAAATGAAGGCTTGGGTCCTTTTTTACACATGTATAAACAGCTATATATTCTGTATTGAAGCATTTGTATTTACTATTGTCTGTGAACTTTGGATGTGCTAAATGGAAGGACAGTGGATAATTTTTTTTTTGTTTATCTTTGTCTTGCATAAGATGACTAATGGGTGTCTCATTGTTTTGATGACAGGGAGGAGATCCTTCGGTTGAACGGAATGACTTTTTGGAGGTAGTCTCTTGTCAAAGAAATTTAGTTTTCTTTTTATGGTATTAACATCTGTTTGATGTTTCACTGGATATGCTAATAAACAATATATGTTGCGGTCTCCAATATGTTTTGCATTTTTTTTGAAGGTATACTTGTCTCATGGAATACATACCATTACCAAAAATGAAGTATATACTCAAATGAATTGAATGCATTCCTTTGGAATTTTCTTAACCTAGCATGTACTAGCCTAACATAGCATATACTAGATTAGGAGAAGGTGGGGACTTCAGGAATGACTCCAACAATGACTGATGTATTAGCACCCAAATGTCTGTTGAGTTTTTTGTTTTGTGTTTTTTTTTTCCAATGAGAATGAGCAATTCTTTAACTTTTTCATATAAGATGGCCAGAGAATGTGTCAGCGCCAACTAGATGATTAATCCGACATTTGAGTCAGAATTTGATCATGGCATGCAATTCCTATCATCAACAGGTGGCCACTTCTTCATTATCATCTTTGGCAAGATTTCCATGGGGTTCAAAATCGGTAATCAGAACTTCACATAGTGAAGAGGATGGCAAAAGTGCTCCATTATACTTGCAACTTTATGAATTTGGTATCCTCCTTTCTTTGTATCTGCAAATTTATCTTATGCATAGGAGTTTCGAAGTAGTGTTAGAAAAATACTCAGTGATTAATCTTTATGTTATACATGCCATTTTGTTATTGAAAAACTAGAAGTAATAAGTGTTAACCTTACGTTTTGTCTAATCACCAAAAAGCATCAGAACATGTTACATCTAAAAATCTGATTTAATGTGCTTCAATTATATGATGTGAATACGGACTTGGTTATTGGTGGTTGACATCTGTCATCTCAACATATCCTTTCAGTCATTATGAAAATTTCTTTCTTTTGTTTACTCATTATTCTTCTTGTGATACCATAGGCCCGAACAGGGCTACATGTTTGTCGTGCACGTACAAAGATACGTGTTGATCTCCTCTATATGCATGAGAGCAACAGTGAAGTCCAAAAACGATTTTTGTAACCCATCCATTCGATATCCCTTCCCCGCAAGCCAATTGGTTGCCTGATTTTTTTTTTCTCGATACGCATGAAATTTGAACATCATGAATTTTCACTCCAAGCAATCAATAGTTCAATACAAATATAATGATATTCTTCTATATTAACTTGCATTAGAATTATACAACTTACTGGTAGAAGCTTGAGGCATTGTGGTGTAAATCTTATGAGTGCAAATCAGAATGTTGTGGTATTATGATGCAGGGGTACATGTACATGGTTGATGGATCCATGTTTGATTCCACCCGTTTAACCCTCATGCAATATATATATTAATGTAAACCATAAACTTTAAAAGTTGAAAATAATATCATAAACCTGGATTCAGTGCAATACCTACAAAAATATGCGTATATGAAATGATTCAGAATCCGTGACTTGGTTTTTCAATAATTAGAAAGTTCTCCCATATCCTACATCCATTTCCGTGTCAAGACTCATATTTGTGCACCATAGTGCACTAGCATGATTATTGGATAGATTTAAACACCTATGCACGGGTCTTTTATGACACCCATTCATCACATTTTATGTCATGGAATAATGCATCTGAAAATGTGCCTTTACGGCAGTTAAACGAATCAAGCCGCTCGGGCTCGGCTCGGCTCGGTTTGAGCTCGTTCAGGCTCGTTCATTTAGACAAATGAGCGAGCTTGAACAAGTTTTAAAGCTCGGTTAGACTCGAGACCTGGATCGAACTTCATTTTGTGTTCAAATTCGATTCGCTTGTGTTATAAAAACTTAGTTGAAGCTTCATTAAACTACTTTCTAAAATCAAAGCATTAAATTAATATAAAGTTATGCTCGTTTAAGCTCATGAACTTGGCTCATTTAGGCTAAAATTTTATTTTCAATCTCTAAAAACCCTAAAATAAAGAAGAACGCTAGGCTCGTTGAGGCTCGTGAGCTCGGCTCGGCTCGACTCGTTTATAAACGAGCCGAGCTTGAACATGTCAAAGCTCGGCTCGTTCGGCTCGTTTACCACCCCTTACTGTCAATTTTTTTTTCCTCTCTCAAAAAAAAAAAAAAAAAAAATTATTCGTCAAATTTTGAGTGTATGGAAGGATATTCTGAATTATTGCTTTTCAGAGGCATGTCCGTTTTGCAGGAGGGTTCGGGAAGCCATGACTGAACTGGACCTTTCAGTTGAGGTAAGAAACTTTTCTCGTATGATTTCTGCACCATTATGATTTAATGCTATTGATTGTTCTGGTGGCTTGCCAAGGAGGAGTCCCTCTGCCCAAAATCCATACTAGATTTCAATACATGTTTTGGTAGCCCCCAGTTGTGCACATATATTTAGACCTGCTTCATTGCTTTAAGCTCTAAGAGATTGATGGAGTTTAACTGCTGCTCTCGAGCAGCCTTGACCAATAATAGATCCCAAGAACTGCTTCTGACTGCTGCACCATAACGTGCTCTGCTACTAGAAGGAGTTCCATCCAAGTTTTCATTTATCCAACCCTCAGGAGGATGTGTCCAGGAGGCATTTATTAGAACCTGCTCCTTTTTGGGGAAAGTGATAATCCACAACTGGGAGAGCCTTTAGATTTGATCAGTATGCTCTTCTAGAAATTTCTTTCCTTGAAAAGAGTTTTTTAACTGTCATATAATTGTCATGAAAGATGACAGCCATGTGGTAGAGGAGCCTTGTAGACTCTTTGGCACCATTTCCATATAGACCATAAGATGGTAGGGAAAGCCAATTGGAGCACCAACTGTGAAGTTTGTGTTCATCCATTTGATAAAGTCACACCAAACAGGTGAAGTTCTTTCTAGTGCCCATCTTCTGAGAGATTCCTCACCAAAGTTATGAGGTGTGTGAGCATTTGAGAAATTTGTGCCTCCTTTGCTTTCGATAAACTCCGACGCATGTATATTGTGAGGACTCCATCATGACTTTGAGGCCAGATAACTGGTAGGCTGGCAACCTCCGTTGATAGAGAAGTACAGGCCGTGAGAGATGCCTTATTTCATTTCAGAAAAATATGACCCCTTATTTTTAAGTAGGAGGATGTGCCATGACTACATATTTATTCATAGTTGTTGCAAGTGCATTGGCTAGACATGGGATTTGCTCCCTTCCCATTTAAAATTTGATTGTCCACCAAGGTAGGGTGGGGGAACAAAAGCTGGGTGGCAGCTTGGTTGCTATGTTGTAGAGACCTTGGCCCTTATCTAAGGATTAAGACCAAGAATTAATTCTCTGACCAACAAAGATAAGAAAAACTAACCCACCAGTGGCCATAGCACAACGGTCAGGGCTTATCTGTGTTAAGGGTAGGTCTTGATATCGAGTTTTGGCACTGATTTAACCCCTGTGTATTTCTGTGGGTTTGAGGGTACAGAGGATATTGGGTTTGCCATTCCAAAAGGAGTGATCAAGGAATTGAGAGAATCATTCGTAACTTTCTATGGCAAGGGAGCTTCTCAGCAAGGAAGATGCATCACGTAAATTGGGTGGAGGTGTGCAAACCAAAAATGGAAGGTGGATTTGGGATAAACCACATCACTAAATGGAATCCTGCATCCTGTGGAGCGCGGTTATGGGAACTTGCTTCCCACACTCCCTCAATGTGGGCAGATTGGATTAAGAAACGCTACCTTCGCAAAGGTAATATATGGAACTGCCATCCACCTAATGGATATACTGGTTCTCGGAGACAGATCTGCAAATCAAGATATTGGATCTCCCCTCATATCAGATACATTATATTTGAAGGAAACACTATTTAGGTATGGCATGACCCCTGGTTAAATGGAAAAAGTCTAAACCAGGTTCTTGGCAGGGAACTTCTTCTTTGGGGCCCTCCGGCAACAACTCCCCTCTCAATACTCATCTCTGATGGTCAGTGGTGCAAACCTTCCCGATGGTGCACTGAATTAGATGCATTTTGGAACTCGAGGTGGGTGGCCTTGGCACAGACTTGCTGATTTGGCCTCACAGTAGAACAGGGGTTCTCAATCGAAGATCTGCCATGAACTTTATCCGACCCCACCCCCCCCCCAACATGGACTAAATGGATTTGGCAATCCAATCAAGTCCAAAGGCATTCTTTCCTATCATGGCTAATGTTCCAAAACAAGGCACCTACAAGAGGCAGGTTATTCAGAAAGGGATTGACCAATGATCATTCATGTCCACTACGTACAGCAACTGTTGAAGATTTGGATCACATTGCCTTACAATGTTCTTACTCTCGATACATTCTGGTCTCTCTTCTTAAAGCTCTGCTCATCAGAAACAGGTTGGTGTCTATCTGAACTTCCGGAGTGGCGGACAACCTATGCATCTCACCCTATCCAGAAGACTTTGGCGGCCATCATTCTCACAAACTATCTATGGTTTATTTGGCTTGAATGGAACAATAGAATTTTCCGAGGCAGTCAAATCATAAGAGGGAGACACTTCGAAGAATTAAAGCAGAGACATCCCTCCGTCTCCAATCCTCCACTCTTAAAGCTGCCTCGAGCCCTGATCTCATCCACATTGCTGACAATTTAATATTCTCATTAGTCACATAGTCTCTTCAACAACCACTGTCAAATGGGTCCCCCTGGACCCTCTTTGGGTGAAAGCCAACTCGGACGGTTCTCTCTCGGAGGAAAGGGGGGGCTATGGAGCCCTTCTTCGTGATGATAAAGGTGAATTCCTCATGGGGGTGGCCGGTCAGGTGCAGCCCTCATCCATAAACCTTTTGGAGTTTAAAGGAATCTTGTCCGGCATAGAGACGGGCATACAATTGGGTGCCTCACGCTTATGGATCGAGTCTGATTCCACCACTGACTTATCCTGGCTGAAAGGAAGAGGTTCAATTCCCTGGACAGCACTGAGGACTCACAGAAGACTCACACGTCTAGCCTTATTTCAAGCATGGGAGGCTTCACACATCCATCGGAAAGGTAATAGTGTAGCTGATCTTTTGGCCTCTCACAGATCCTCAGCTGATGAAACTTTCTACAGACAACATGATCTTTGGCCCTCCATAGAAGACCTCTTAAAGAAAGATCAAAATTGAACAGTATATCTGAGGAATTCTTGATTCTCTTAGTTATACATGAAGAATTGGACTTTTGGAGATCTAGCTCTGAAGTGTAACTGATCTTCTTCGTCTAAGTTGATCATTTTTTTGTAATCTTCATGCACATCTTGTATATTTTTGTCTAGTTACAGGAGTACAAAGTCTCAAATTTACCGATCGAAAAAAAAAAAAACCAAGTCACCATCAAGTCATCTGTTTTCCCTTCAAAAAATTACATGAGTAAAGTGATGAAGGCATGTTGCCATGGGTACCGAGAAATGTTGAGATGATATATTGACCTACTGCCATCTGTTGTCAAATATTTTAATTAAAAAATTAAATCATGCAGGTTTATCCTTGCCCAAAAGGCTCTGTAAGACATAGAGAAGTAGTCAGATGCATTGGTGGGAAGGACCAGTAAGCAATTTTATGCCGTGTTCTTGTTGGACATATGTGCACTGTAGAGTAATATACAAGGTTCTGCAATATAGATGGGAGTATCCTATTTCCTTCTTGTTTTTTTCCATCTCATTAAAAGTGCAATATTTGGTTTAACCACTACAGAGACTTTTAATTTATGTCAACAATCAACCAAAAGAGATGTTTTCAAAAACCAGAGGCCAACAAAACAATTCTAAATAGATGATGCGGAGGTGTGCTCAACGTTCTGTGATCGTAGATTGCTTGATAATTACTAGAGAATTTAACTTTTGATGAGGACTGTGGTTCTGAAAATTCATTATTTGAGGTTTTTTTATTATTGCGTTTTCTTTTGATTTATATTAGGTGAGTCATAGGCTTAGGATTTAGGATTTGGAATTGTTAGGATTTAAGTTGTTTAGGGATTTTTTTGTCATAATTGTTCTATATTTAAGTGAATGTATGGCATTTTTAATCAATATCGAAAACCTAAGAAATCTTAGAAAATCTGAAATTTATCATAATAAATGGTTCTCCTTCCTTCCCAGAGAATTTGAGAAAGTTCATAACTCTACTATGGAAAAAGAGTGATGTGATAATATGTTATTATCTATGAAGATGTTCTGATGGAGATGTCAATTCTGACAGTATTTTAAAGGAGCTCACAAACACAGCCAAGAAACTATTATAATGAACTTGCCATAGGCAGGGTATATGGCTGAAGTTAACTTCCACCGAGTTCTTGATGCTCCAACTGAATGAACAGTAACTTATTTTCATATTTGGATGATAGTGTAATGAATGTAATCCATGACTATGTGAAGAGTTTTGCAAGTAACCTTGCCACATGGTTGACACGCATATTTATGTAATCTTCATGTGCAATGTTCGATGAACATCTTGTTATTCTGTTGGTTCAAGCAGTGTGTTTTTCTTTCTTCTCCACTTCTATTAATTAATGATGAGCTATAATTACCAATGTTCGAGAAAGGTGAAGGTTTGCAAATATTGTTCCTGATATCTCTGAGGATTTAGAGGAACAAGCCAATGTGGAATAGAATGATCCCGATAACAATAAAACTTTTCTTGGTCATGCTGAATGATGAAGTTTTGGAGAAGTAAACTAAGTTGATTAGATACTGTATCCTGATGCCAAAGTTGAGCACCTTGTCATTATGCATCTCCACTAATTTAAATTTGAAGATCCTTTTATCATCCCTTATAAGGTTTATTCACCCTTATCTGAAGTCTTCGATGCATGTCTTAGATTTTTTCCAAAGGGTGCGTTGAAGATCATTCTCAAATACTTTACAACTCGAGAACATATTTGAACCCAGGGAGTGATGAAGAGTGAGATTGTGATTTTTTTTTGTTATTTGGAATATTTTTTGTTCTTAAGTTTGATTTTGAATTATGTTAAATTCAATCATAGGCTTAAGATTTAAGATTTGGGGTTGTTAAGAATTTAATTTTCTTCAGTATATTTTGTCATTCATCTCTGGCTTTCATCCATATGTCCTACATCAACATGTATGGGGAGACAAGTTAAAATGTGGCAGAGCTATGAAGGAGAAGCTTAGAAATGAACATGCTAGAGTAGGCTGAGTAACTTCAGTGGGAAGATCTTTCTCTGAGTCAACATGTTCAACATTGTACATCTGCTTGCCAGTTCCAAAGGTTGACCAAATTAAGGTTTGATTGGTGTTAGAAAGAAAGGGTTGGACAGATTGTTGAAGTCTAGAATTGAACTAGCTAAAGGGAGGTGTGAGAGAGTATGATAACTATGGATGACATCTTACAGGACTTCATGGTATTGTATGATTGATGAAGACTGAAGAGTGAACCAGTGGATCTATTTAGTAAATTAAATGTCCAGACCAGTTTATCCCACATTCACAATCTGCTCAATCTTTTTAGACCTCCCCCCCACCCCACACACACGCACACACACACAATCTATTCATGCTTTTGTCTGATGTATCTTTTTTCATCTTCCATGCAGGTTTCCTTTCCTTGTTGACCCAAACACCGGAATTTCTATGTATGAAAGTGGTGAGTCATCAAATTCTATGGTTCTTTAGTTCCAATAGCAAGCATTATCTTCTCTACCATTATACAGTACATTGCATGAATTTGCCCAGATTGCATGGTTTAAAGTGTGTGGCCGCTAAGGCAGGTTTCCTTTACCCACCAATGGTCTCAGTTAAAGATTTCATGGTAGGTCCCTTTTCTTCTCCCTACCAACTAGCCCCACCCAGGAATTTCACACTATGTAAAGAGGGATGATGTCAGGTTGACAAACACTTATAGTTACGTTAATTTTTTTTGGAGCTTTATCATTTTCTTTGGGTTTGGCTGCATAATCAGTCCCATTTTGATGGAATATATCTTCCTTTCTATTTGTATAGCTTAAAAGTAATTGTTTCTAAGATTTCGCTGCCTATGTAGTTTAATTTTTCAAGATTTTGGAAGACCACCAATTATAGAAGATGAACTACCACTCCCTTCAGAAAATCACTGTACATTGTATTCAGTTTCATTGGCCTGTTAAATTTATTATGTTCATACACATTTCAAGGGAAATTAACCATGTACGAATGATATGGGCATTGGATATGGTGACTGCTAAACATCATTCTAATATATCCCCTTTTGGGCAAGTTTGCATGCATGCCTTCAGTCAATTCTAACACTCTGGACTGCATATATTGGTTTGTGCAAAATATATGGCCATATGCTTGTACTTTGATAGACCTCACACCAGATAGGTCTGTGAAAGACTAACCCCTTTTTTGACATTTGTAGGTGATATTGTCAAATACCTGTTCCAACAGTATGCTCATGGAAAAAATCCCTCTACTGGGCTTTTGGAAAGGTACATTAGTCTTTTTCTTTATACATAATTAGTCCTTTTATAGTTGCTTGGTTTGATAGAGTATAGATATTGCATATGGATTCATTTTAGCAATTTTTTTTTTCATAATGCATATCTCAAACTTGGCAAATACTGAAATCTGAACCTGAACTGCTATTTGTTATTTATGGATGAAGATCCATAAGGATAGACCTTAAGCACCAATGTCGTAGAAATGGGTCCCATTTAGTCCTCGCACTTGGCTGTCTTTTTTAAGCACCAATGTCCTAGATATCTATTCCTAGTAGCAGTAGGTTATTCTCATTTGAGCATTGCATCCAGGTCCAGCATAGCATATTTTGTATATCTGCATTTGTCATTCATAAATTATGCTCACACATGGCTTACAAGGAGTAAAGCTAAATTACATGAAGTGGTGGTCAGTCTTTAGACTATTGAATGTAAGAACAAGCATGTCTCCCATTACTCCGGCATAGCAATCCATCTGCATGGCACTGAAACCACACTCTAGAAATTTTGAGCAGTTTGAAGTGGCATTCAGATGGTTTCCAACAGAAATGGATACTGGTGAGGGGAAATTTCATTTCATGGACAGCAATTAGGTCAATTTTATGGATTATTGTTTGAATGGGGGGGGAGATTCCCATGTTATATTAATAGAGGAACTGGAAGGATTTGAGGTAGAAAAATTTCTACCAATACAAAGAAAATAAAATGGAAAGGTAGAGTAAAGAAGGCAAAGGCCAAAATAAATAAATCAAATGTTACAAAACTCGAATGGAGTCAAAGTTATCTACTTGAATGCTCCTACATCGGCGCAGTGGATCCCCAATCAAATAATAGAAAATACTAGATTGGAATTAGGCCAATTTTATACATTTAAATATTAGAGAATTGGAATTACAAATTAAATAGGTATTTCTCATGACAGAAAATAGAAATTCATAAATGTTTTTCAAAGATATAAAGGACAATAACAGAAGTGTCTATCAGAAATAGCTTAGTAGTAGCTTCTATAGGAATTAAGAAGAGGACAACATGATTTTTGCTGTTATTGACACCTTTACCATTGACTGGACCAGTACAAAAGGGAAAGTATAATAGGACCATTAAGAGGGAGGCCAAGAAATAGAATGGAGGTTATCAGGGCCTAAGGATATGAAAGATAATGAACTTACTGCATAAATAATCTCAGAAATTTTGGTGCAGTGGTTTCGGGATTGGCAGGGTCTTCTGAGAAGGCTTAGTTACACCACTAGAGCTTATTCATGGTAAGGCTACATCCAATGTTATGGATTTCTTTATGCAAAACACAACAAAGTATAAATCTTGAATAAATATCATGCATGTGCGGTCAAGTCGAATTTGATCAGAAACCGCTGATCTTCTTTGCAGACCATCATCATCATTGTGACTTGCCCATTTGATACACTGCTTGGTACATCTATGATAAACTTATATGTGTGAGATGGTATGTTTGGGAACTAACAAGTATATTATATATATCATGGCAAATGTAGCACTTTGTTCACAGGATGGATGCCCACAATTCTTAGAGTAGGCAGAGGGATGAGTCTCTGGGAAAGAGCCCCAGTTGAGCCTCCTTTACAAAAATTAGAGTTGTTCTCAGTTGAAAACAATCCGGTAAGCATTTTCCTTTGCCCCAGCAGCATTTAACATTTATATGCATTTATGGCCTGATTTATTTTTTTGACTTTATCTTCGATTAATGGGCTGTGTTTGAGGTTGAATTATTTTTCAGCAGTGTTGCTACTGAACTTGTAGTCTTCTGTATATCACATTGTCTTCACATAATATTATTTGCAGTTTGCAAGGATTGTTCGTGAAGCCTTGTGTGAATTTGAGCTTCCTTACATCCTCTATAATGTGGGAGAAGGGTCATCAAAAACTGAATCGCTACTTCAGTTATCTGGTTCCAGAAAGGTCAGTAACTTTAGTACTGCGAATTGAATTCGTACTATTTTTGCCAAACAATCAAAATCATGAACCAACCCCCCCCCCCCCCCCCCCCCCCCCCATATAGACAGTCCATACTCATTCCCAAGAACATAATAGAAGAGAGAACATATTATTTTCGGAGAGGAGGGGATGGTATAAAATTCAAATGGAGACATGGCTACTAGCATGCTTATTTCTAAAAACCTAAATTAGTTTCCTCATCTGTACCTGGTCCTTAGATCTTTATATTTCACCAAAAGGTGAAGAAGGACAAGAATAGGTGACCTAAAGATCTTTCTAAAACGTTATGCTGCATGTTTCCTTGAATATAAAGCATAGAGTCCAATTCAGGGTCAGTGGCTAAATTCTGCCTTGTGTGTTTTGCATTACTACTTTAACAATAGTTTCATCCTGTTTTCTTTAGGTGCCGTATCTTATCGATCCCAACACTGAGACTCAGCTAGGTGACTACAAGAAGATTCTATCTTACTTGTTTGAGACCTACTCGGCCAGCAACAAAATGCCCTCATAATGAACTGATGAGGCATTCCAAAACCTTATTTTGTTAGTTAGTATCTTGCAATGTTTTCTTGAAAGTAATATGGTAACTGCATCAACCCCACAATACAGGAAGAAAAGAGTTGATCCATATAAAGTTTTCCTTTTGTCATTTCTTACATTGTAAGTTGCACATCACTCATTATTCCATCTAGTCCCAAAGAGGTGGCTTGATTTGTACTAATGTGCATGTCATACAATGGACAGTTACCTTAAATTGGGGGTTTACTAGAAATCTTATTTGAATATTATGTGCATTCCTTTTTTTAATAGTTTGAAATAATGAGTACACAAATTAGGAGTTGACCCATTAAACTGTTTTGTTTAGTATGACAGAAATTACCTACTCAATGAACATGAAAGTAAGCCTGTCAACAGATTGGATACTTTATTATCCGTATCTGCTTATGATATATGAAGTTTAATTTTTTTTCGAATTAGGAGCTAATATGAATATTTCTTAGAAAATTTACATGTTTAAACAATAAAAAATATAAATACTAGTTGGAGTTGTCGGATCATATGTTAGTGATGATAAATGATGCAATCACAAAAACTAAAGTTCAAAATCAGGACTTTTTGAGCTCTTGGTTCTTTCAGATATCATAGAAAGAGGATGTTGGTGTTGTTTGAATTTTGATGATTATGATTAACATAAAAAAAATATAGTTGCATTTAAATGAAATAATATATATATACACAGACACAAGTATATATAACTTTATAATATGTCAGTTTGCAGACTTTTTTTTTGGAGCGAACGCCTTTATATTTGCATTTTGAATGTTGTATCAGATAATCTTTGATTTTTTGAATATGAATCTGGAATAGATACAAATAAATTTAGGATAATAGGCACATACTTTTCTTTTTTTTTGAAAAATGAAATTGGTGGATCTGCAACTTCTCTGATTCAAAAAAAGAGTACAGTTCAAAAAAAGAAAAATAAAGAAACATAAAAAAGCAAGAAATGATACAGAGGGGGAAACAAGGGAGGGAAGGCATCAAGGATGACTGATTATGTGATTTAATTAGGATACCCAAAAGGATCCCCCCAACCCATCAAAAAGAGTTAAGGGCAATAATCAGAGCATCTCTCCAACCTTACCACCGTCGCCCCACCACACAGACAGCCCCACACTGAGATAAGTTTGTTTGCCCCATCCCAAATTCCATCCGCCGACGCAATGGACCTGCCAAAGATCTCGTTGCGCCCAAGCCATATGACCCACATAACGGCCGGAACTAGAGATTGTACAATTTTTCCACGGACGCCCAAGCCATATGACCCACATTTCTTATCCCCATGTCGAGATAAAGACCGAAACCATGGCAGAGCTGGAGATGTCTGTAATTTAATTTTCTCAAATCTTAGAGTTCTATTTTTTTATTTATTCTGAATATAAGAAAACATCACCATCTTTTATTCATCAATTATCAAGGATAAAATCCAAAACAAATTATCAAAATACTGGATATACATCGGGACAACTGACTTCTAAATATCATCATACTATCATACATTCGGGTCCTCTACATGCCAAAGAAATGATCAGCACCTTCTAAGGCAAGTCTAGCC
This sequence comes from Acorus calamus, assembly GCA_030737845.1. Classification (NCBI taxonomy): domain Eukaryota; kingdom Viridiplantae; phylum Streptophyta; class Magnoliopsida; order Acorales; family Acoraceae; genus Acorus; species Acorus calamus. The sequence goes on from CM060870.1 coordinate 16,230,312, forward strand.
TTTTAGAAAACATGATCTCGTCCACAGCTCTATGAGATCCACCACTCTAAAGGAGCTGTTTGGTTGGACTTATAATCAGTCCTTATTCATCTTAAACCGGATTTTCCACATTAATTCCGTTTGGTTGGATGTGAAACAAGGTTTGATAATTTCTCTCATTCAGTGATTATCGACAAAAAAATTTCAACCCACCTATCCCCACTTATGTAATCACCAATCGCATTCAGCCCTTCGTCCTGCCTAAGATGCAAATGCCCCTGGATAACATCAGTATTTACATGATGTATATAAACCCAGAATCGCCATATTTTCCAGTCTCTCTCCTCCCTTTTATTTCTACGAACACAGCCGACATGAACCCTAGAAGCACCCGTTATACCTGATGAAATCAATGACTTCCGAAGACCCAAACAACTGATGAAATAATAATCGATCACAAATCTTCGTCGACTAGTCTTCATTAGATCTGCTTCCTCCTCCCAAAAAGCGAGATACACAGGGATCTCCCTCTCACCTTCTCCGGCCAAACGTCTGACTCTCCAATCTAGCCTCTTTGGGTCTCCGCCCCAGCCGACGATATAGGTAAACCACATTTCCTCCGTTCATGCGAATGTGCGTCAGATCTGTGTATTTAAACTCTTTAGGGTTTCCTTTATTTGGATCTATATGGAGCATTGGCTGAAATGTGATTTGTTTTTGTATTGTGTGTAGATCAGATTTGTGTGTAGTTCATTGATAGCTTTTAGAGTGCAATACCTGATTTATTAAAACCGTATTTTGTCTGTAGATTTATGATTTTAATTATTTGTGATGCCCTGATTTGTTGGGATTTTCTGATTTGATTTGTTTTTCAAATATTGACATTGTTCTGTTTTTTGTTGTCATTCAAGCAATGGGTAGTCTATTTTCCAATGTTTTTGCAGCACTTGATCTTCTCTCGGCTTTGGCCTCCTATTTTTCTCTCACATTTTTCATATAATGTTGATATTGGGATGACTAGTTGTTATTTTGAATTCTAATAGGATAGGTTTTTATTATAATGATATTGTTCCATTCCCTACTGCATGTCGACTGAATGAAGTAAATTGGAAATTGTTATCAGTTCTTCTTCATTACAGGGTTTTAAAAGTGAAAGGTTCAATTGTTCAAACTGGCTAACTTTGTTTTTTTGTCATTGGTTAATGGCATATGAATTGACAATGTGTTTATCCTTAAAAAATTTCCTTATCTGTGTCTCCAGTTGAAACAAGGAAATTGCATATTAAGAACTTGTTATGATATAAATGTGATAAGATAAACTTTTTAAATGGATGCACAACTAATAAAGGGGATTTGATTAATGGTTACTCATCTTTGGATGTTGTTCATGCTTATGTATTATATTAATGGTCTTTGTGATTTTTTTTTTGCTTGTACTCCTGGCCATCAAATGATTGTAGAATTTGGATGTATGCAACTGTAGTACAATGTTTTTTTTCTCAGGTTTTATGTTTGATGATCTATAGGGAATCCTTTTTTTTATCAGTTAATAGACTAATAGGGTTCAACTTTCAAAATTTAAATTTTTATGTGATTACTATGACTAAAAAAATATACAAAATATTTACCGCATCATAAAAATCAGCTAAGAGGGTTCAACTTTTTTTTCATGTAATCTGTATAGGCTTGTGATTATGTTCTAACAAGTCTTCAAAGTGCAATATCTCATAAGATATTAAATAGACATATACCTGGGTATCTTTTTTAAATAAATAGAAAAAAAGGCAAATAATCAAGTTTTCAACCAAACATCAAATTACATTCAGCACTTATTAAATGAACCAAAACACCTTTAGCATAAGCTCTACTGAAAGTACATAACCAAACACACTTATTTTCATAAGTGCTTATAATTTCCGCTGAACCAAACACTTTTTTCTTCTGAACATCTTATAACTTATCAGGACTTATATAATCTGCACTTATGAATCATGACTTAAAATCAGCTTTCTGCTGAACCAAACGGCCGCCTTAAATCTGAAAAGTTGGAGAAAATGAGGGGTGAGCAACCACACGCTCAGTGAATGGACCTTTGGCATCCCGTTAATAATAATATATATCAAAGTAATAACTTTTATAAGATAAGATAAGAAACCAAATACCATATGATGATATCCAGTAAAATGATATATCAAAACATAACTTAACAAAAGCCTCATTTCAAGATGCATAGTCCCAAAAAATCTTATCAACGCCTATGATGCATATGTATGCAATGGACACGCATGTCTGTATGGCACGCAGCCGAAAGATGCTCCATCTAGAGCCTAGTCACGCAGACCAATGTCACGCAGACAGTGTCACACAGACAGGATCCCACTGGACCGTAGTCATGCAGACCGGCGTCACGCAGATGATGTCACGCAGACAGGGTCCCATTGGACCGTGGACACGCAGACCGGCGTCACGCAGACGATGTCATGCAGACGAATGATATGCATGCATGAACAACTACTCACACCAACTGCTTCCGCATGCAATACAATATAACATAATATCCATAAATCATTTATGAAATATAAAATAACCACCTCATATCTATCATAATGACATGCTCATATAATTCCGTACTCAAGATAATAATTTTATTTATAACATAGGCATGATGCGAATATGATAAGTATAGGTAGTTTTGAAATCTACGTAGAGACTAGACCCACTCACCTTTGATCCAACGATTCACAAACCAAGCCAAAAATCATACAATAATCTAACCAGTCCTGAAATAGTACAACTATGTCACAATACGCGCAAACAGTACGGAATCTGATGGTACCCGTACTCACATAAACTCGACGGCTCTCTTAAGAGCCGTCTAGAGGAAACTCGACGGCCCCTATAAGGGCTGTCCATGACAAAACCGACGGCTCTCAATAGAGCCGTCCCAGAACATAAGCAAAAATCCTATATTATTTTATTTTGTTAAAACATCATAACACATTCTATCATTGAAAGCCCTACGCGAGTCATTTAAAATGGTGTAAAACAGTAAGGAACTCATATTGTAGAAATACAAAGTCATTTAAAATGGTGTAAAACAGTAAGGAACTCATATTGTAGAAATCCAAATCACGCGTACGATAATCCAATTATATAAATCAAAAACTCGTTTAAAACATCTTTGAAAGTCCTAAATCCATCATAGACAAAAAAACCAATATATATACATATACACACACATATATATATAATAGGTAAAACAAAAGTAAAATGCTTTAGGAGATAGGTCACGATCGTATGAATAAAAATTGGTTTGAAACCCTAATTCATGGAAAACGGAAAAATATTGATGAAACGTTGGAATACTTGGTGTACCCAAGAATCTGAATATACTTTACAAAATCCTTTGAAAATCGCAAGAGATAATATATTATTATACCTAGCATGATATTCTTCTATTCAAAACCCAAGATTTAAAAGGATTCAAAATAAACATATATAAAAACCATTAAATCATATTACAAAAAATCCCCGAACACCATAGATTTATTATATGCAATAAAAACTAACATGCATCTATAATATAAATCCCAAAAAATCATAAAAACATGTATGGTTCGGATCTACGAATATAAGGGTCAAAACAAGACTTTAAACGATTGTAAACATGTTTTCTACCCTTAATAAGCAACCCTAGACATGATATATACATATACCCTTCCTTTTATCATGAAAGATTTGTAAAATACTTTGAAAACATCATGATTTCATGGCTATAACATAAGGGTCCGAAAATCATATGAATACATCAAAATCCATAAAAACTTAAGAAGAAAACTCAAGAAATTAACAAATCTAAAAATACATATTGTAGATATCCTAATTTTGACCTTCCAAAAAGACAGAAATACTTCAAGTAACACCCGGAAATATCCCACATTTGTACATCTAATAGAATACCAAAAGTTCAAGTAACTGGAAAACCTAAACCCTAGCCTGACCGGAAGCCCTAAACCTAACCCTGACCTAAACCCTACCCTAAACCAGACCCTGTCCCAAACCAGAACCCCACCTAAGAAAAACTCTAAACCCCAAAACCCTGAGTCCCTGGCAAGGGGCGGCTAGACCTAACTAGCCGCCCCATACCCGGCGGCTAGTTAGCACTAGCCGCCCCCCTGGTCGACCTTGAACCGCTTCCCAGGATGGGACATAAAGCAGCATTAAATGCTGATCATTGCGGCGGGTTATGACCTTTAGCCGCCCTATCTTGGCCGGATCAACCCAAGTAACCGACCCAAGCCACCGCTTGTCAGAGATGGGACGTTTGGCAGGTCATGATAGTGGTGGCTACCAGGAAGTAGCCGCCCCATCCTGGCCGGCTAGTTAGAACTAGCCGCCCTTCACCTGGTCCTGACAGAAGAACCAGAGAATTAATGAGGGGTCTAATCACACACACTATTAGCCTAGCCACTCCATTACCCCCTGGATATTCCCCTGCCTCTTTTTTACTATAAATAGAAGAGGTCCTAAGCCTTTAAACATCATCCATAATTCACATTCCCAATTCACAATAAAAAACACACATCATTCACTCCCTTTCCCCACTAGAAATCCCAAGAGAGAGAGAGAGAGAGCCCCTTTTGTGAGAGAAATACCCATTCCCTACATAAAACACCCTCTCATTCCACCCTCCAGAAACCCGGGCTAAACCTAGCTCAGCCTCTGTCCAAAACCAAACCCTAGTAGCCGCCCTATACCCGACAGCTGGATCCCACTAGCCACCCCCCATCCACACCCCCATTTGCACCCCTATGTCCCAAGACTCCTTTAGTCAAGCCTTGGAAGCAGAATACGATTACCTGTTTTTTACCTCTGTGTATGGTATATCCGTGTCTCAGAGCGGAGACCCCACAAACTCCCCACGTAGGCGATTAAATCCAACCCAACCTTTTCCTGCTTTTAGAAAAAGCAGGTGGCGATCACACAAACCCTGGAATCCTCTTGAGCCGCTGTCGGGCGCCTCAACCAGGAATGACACCTCACCCTTCTGAGAAGACGATCCGACCGAGCCCGCTAGGGCACGCATCCGATCCAAATCCCCGAAGAACCCCCACACACGCACACCCCCCACCGGCGGATCCTTTCCGACATCCACGGAGATCCGATACACGCACACCGACAAATCTGGCGATCACGGTGGGACCTCCCTCATGAAAAACAACAAAAGATAATCCTCTTCTGCCCCCCTTTTACAAGCTTGACTAGAATACTATCAACCCTCTAGGAAGGTTAGAGTTTCCCACCCCTCGAATAAGATCCTCCTCTACTTCGCATCATAGCATCCTTTACTGCTTTGTAAGCTGCACACCGCTGCGCAATCCTTTACTGCTTTGTAAGCTGCACACCGCTGCGCAATCCTTTACTGCTTTGTAAGCCGCACACCGCTGCACAATCCTTTACCACTTTATTTACTGCTTTATATCTGCATTCATTCCCTTGAACCATTTCACACGTCATGGAATCCCACATAGAGGAGGAGATACTAGAGGAAAGAATCCACCAAGAGGGTCAGGCCACGCAATTCTTGACCCATGTAGAGGAAAAGATGGCCAGTCTAGGATACCAATCCGTAGAGGACATGTTTCATGACCTCACCGACTACCGTCAGATCAAAACCTTGAGACAAGAGGCCCCTGTCGGAACCTCTAAGACCATTCCCAAAATCCCGTCCACACCCAGCCACTCGGTCAATCCGAGCATTTTTTCATTCACCCCCCTTTCCCCCACGAATCCAATATTCCCATCCGTTTCCACCCTAGGCCCTTACCAGGCCACCCCAAACCCGGGACCGCTAGGCAGCCCTCCCAGGGGAGAAACACTGGATGAAATCATCCGAAGAATCCTCTCTGAAACTGGTCCCTCAGCCCCCAAGCACATATCTCTACATAACCTGAGACAAATCCCGTCAGTCCATCTACCGGAAGGATTCAAAATCCCCAAATTCCGCCGGTATAATGGTCGTGGAGACCCAGACATCCATTTAACTACTTTTTATCTAGACGCCCTCCCCTTTCTAGATAATCAACCTCTGCTAGTCTTCCTCTTCCAGAAATCATTGGAAGGAGAAGCACTACAATGGTTCTCCACCCTCCCTGTAGATCACTTGTCGAACTTCTCGGCTGTAAGCGAGAAGTTCTTAGGCCCCTACGGTTACCAGAGGATCAGAACCCCCTCTATTTCAGATTTAACCGTGGAGAGAATGAGGCCTAGGGAGGAATTTGAACAATACGTGTCTCGGTGGCGCACACTTGTCCATCGAACCGGCCTGCAACTCACAGAATGTCAAGAAATTGACATGATGTTACAGAGCCTGAGTCCAGAGCTTCGTACGAGCCTTTCATACGGAGACTGTACTACGTATTAGCTTCTAATTGACTGTCACAACAGGATTTCCCGTTGTGCAGCCCCAGTAGTCCAAACCCCATCCCCACCTATCAGCCATAGGGTTGGACAACTGCCTCGTAAGGCACAAACCCCCATGGTAGAGGGGATTATTATCCAAGTATCGGCACTCTACCCGAACGGCGCATGAGTTCCTGATCGAGGAACAGCTCCGAGACAGTACACGTCCGGTTCATCCGGGTATGCGCCGCCTCGGCCAATCCACCAGAATTTCGCTACTCAATCAGTACCTATCCCCGTGCCGACACAACAAAACCCGGTAATCCAAAGTTTCCCGGTCCAAAGCCCTGTAATTTCAAGACAAGGCCAGCCTAGGACCCCTTTCTATTCCAGCTTCCTAAGAAGTCAGAACCTAAATCCCAGGCAGCCCACCCAAAATGCTTATAATGAGGTCTCCCCTCCGACGTCTTGTGATCAGAGACGAATGGGAAAGAGGGACTCTTACCCTCCCCTCCCAGAAACACTAACTAGGATTTTTAGGGTACTAATGGACACAAATAGTATCTCCCTCCCAGCTGCTAAACCTCTACTCCCCGGGACCAGCAGACTGCGTTACTGTCAATACCACCAACAACATGGTCATATCGTAGAACAATGCATTGTTTTCTGGGATTTTATTTACGATTTAAATGATGACAGGCGCCTTGATTGGGCCATGATCAAAAGCCACTTAAACCAGGGCAATTCTCGAGCCTCCAAGCCACTTGGCATTTTTACTGACCCATTGCCAGGTCACAACCAAACATCCACATCTGGAGCCCACATGGTAAACATGGTCAGGAGAGGGAGACAACCATCACCACAACCAAGCAGTTCAGAAGACGTCACTGATGACAGTCTGTCCGAAGAATCCGAGGAGAAAGGGCAGAACGAGCCCTTCCAGCTGAACCTCGACAACCATGACCTCGCCATACTCTATGGCGAAGAAGAAGATGCAGTTCTCTCACTGCCCGCAGTCATCAACATCGAGTCCGACGAAAGCGGACTAGAAAACCCGGGAGGAGACGAAGAAGAAGAACCCTTTGATGAGATCTCCGAAGGAGCTAGCGAAGGACCCGAGGGAGGGGAATGTACGTCGGATGATCTGCATCCGGACGACAACGGGTCCTCCAAGAGTACCAAAACTATCGACCAATGACCATATCATTCACTGACCAAGATCTCCCGGATCCCAGACTGCGAGTCTACCCCCTACACATCCGCGGTTGACTTCAAATGTTGTGGCTAAACAACATCTTCATGGACCCAGGGTCAGGAATGAACATAATGACATGCTCCACCTACCAAAAGATACCCGGACTAGGCCGTCCTCCCATCCAACCGGCCCACCATACTATTCAAGCTTTCAACCATACCGGGAAGACTCTCCGCGGCCCCGGAACATTCAAGCTATCCGTCGGCCCTCTCATCTGTGAAGTAGCCTGCTTCGTGGCAGACATCGACACAAGGTACCCATTGATGCTAGGGCGACCATGGTTAGACAGCATCCAAGCTATCTGTTCCCTCCGGCACCAATGCCTTCGACTGCCCTTCATGAGTCATGTACTGACAATCTGGGGATAGGCACACCTCTAGTACGAGAACGAGAACAATTGGACAATACATAATATGTTCACACTAGCCCTGCGACCGGGGAATGAGGATGAAGGTGGTGGCCCACCTGGGTCCCCTTATAACAACGACTATCCCTCGGAGGAAGCGGCCGGGACCCTACATCCATCAAGCGATCTTACGGAGCCCAACTCGATCACCTTTCTCCCCCATGAAGTCGCAAAAACCGGAGCACACTCCGCACCCCTCGCAATCACTGCCATACTCGGAGGAAGGGAATTTCGGCACATTCTCATTGATACGGGAGCGAAAACTAACGTTCTTAGATATTCCGCCTACCAAAAGCTAGAAGGCAGGGTTCCTAGATTGGAGCCCTCGGACGAATACATTTATGCCTTCGACAGCACGCGCAAGAACGCTTGCGGACTGGTCACGCTGCCACTAAAGATCGGCCCGGTCTCCACCATCGTCAACTGCATAGTAATGAACATTTGATCACTCCACCCTCTAATTGTCGGGAGGACATGGCTCAATAGCATTGAAGTCGTCTCATCCACCCGACACCAATGCCTTCGCTTCCCGTACCGCGGGGAAGTGATATCCATATGGGGAGAAGCACGCTTTAATGAAACACGGGCCCGGAACTGGAGCATCTGTGCCATGCGCATCCGGCTAGAGGTGCTTGCATGTTGGCGGTCAGGCTCCACCAACGAAGAACTGCTCCATCAAGGAAGGCCCTTAAAGAGGCTCAGGGAGGAAGAGTTCGGGAATAGGGGACCCCCACCAGACATCAACCGGCCGCCAAAAAGAAGCCGACTCGAGGAAACAATACGAATCCAAGAACCAGGTACCGATCCTCCCGGGTGAGCTTTCAACACCCTGTACATATTTGTTTACAGCTTTTTCCAAAAAAATTCAAAAGATCAAAATATTTGTTTACCAACTTTCATTTTCAACACCCTGTACATATTTGTTTACAGCTTTTTCCAAAAAAAATCAAAAGATCAAAATATTTGTTTACCAGCTTTCGTTTTCAACACCCTGTACATATTTGTTTACAGCTTTTTTCAAAAAAATCAAAAGATCAAAATATTTGTTTAGCAGCTTTCGTTTTCAACACCCTGTACATATTTGTTTACAGCCTTTTTTTCCAAAAAAAATCAAAAGATCAAAATATTTATTTACTAGCTTTCGTTTTCATCACCCTATACATATTTGTTTACCTGCTTTCCTAAAAAGAAACCAAAATCCAAAAATACATGCTAATCAGTTCTCATTCCCCAACTCTGAACATATTTGTTTTCTGCTTTATTTCCACTCTTTTTCCAAAAAAAATAATATTTTCTAAAAACATGTTTTCCACACTCTCCTTCAAAGCAAAAGCTTTACAAAACCGTATTTCCATACTTCCAAATAAAATAAATCACCTTCCCAAACTTTCTTTATTTGTTTACCAAACAACGAAAATACTTGCAAATTGCATTTCCACACTCTTCTTCAGAACAAAGACGTTTTAAAATCTGCGCTTCCGCACCTTTCTTCAAAAAAAAATGTTTTACAAAGCCGTACTTCCATGATTTCTGCCAAAAACGTTTTACGAACTGTCTTTCCATGCTTTCCTTCTAAAAACAAAATCGTTTTCCAAACTTTATCTCCAATCTTTTTTCAAGAACATGTCTATTCGCCAACGCAGGCCTTTTCAAAACCGTAAGTATGCATTTGTCTTCACACTTTCAAAAACATAAAATATAAAAAAAATACCAAAAAGAGAGAACTACTAGACGAGAAAAGATTAAGAGTGGTAGACCACGCCCAGGCCTACCAAAGAAGGGTGGCAGGGGCATTCGAAAAGAAGGTAATAAAAAGAAAATTTGAAATCGGGAAGTAGTACTTAAGCAAATCATGCCATCAAGACAGCCTCACCCAAGAGAGAAGTTGCAACCCACATGGGAGGGACCCTATGTGATCACCCATGCCTATTCCGGGAATGCCTACCACCTAGTAGATGCCAAAGGAGTCGAGGTTTCAAGTTCGTGGAATGCACTTTATCTAAAGAAATTCCATGCATGAATAGCTTTCAATACTTGAGAACTATTATTCTTTCTTCCTGCAATTTCCAGCGTTTAGTACTTGATGATAGAATTATAAGACTCTCAAAGATAAACTCGTATCGATTTGAACAGATCTCCGCCAAATCATGCCACTTCATTCACACACGTATAACTGACTTGATTTACCTGATAGAAGAGAAATTGCCTACCCCATAGACTGGGACAATTTAAAACCCCAAAGCAAACCTCCCTTATTTCCGCCCACTCGTATTAACCCTAGGTCAAAATGAGGAGTTACCTAGACCTGGCATATGTCCCAAAACTGGCTCTGGCACTATACAAACACTTCTAGATGGGAAGCATAAAAAGAATCGGGGTGAAAAACAGAAGAGATCCCCCCTCAAATAAAAAAAAAATCAGGCAATGAGAGACCAACAAAAGAAAAATAACACCCAAGTGAACGGGTTAAACTCTCTATTTTAGCAGGCATTCACGCCTTTACGCACAAGTATATGCCAAACAAACGGCAATACTAGTACAGGGTCCAAACAAGGGACTGTACTTTTCACCCAAAATAAAGAAGTGATAAAAAGTAGAAAGCCAGAGGGACCTAGAAAGTAGGACATATGCTGGACTGGGACAATTCTAAGATATTACTCTTATCACATTCTCCCTCCCCCCCTTTTTATTTCGCAATGGGATTCAAAATTGAACTATGTCTACCGGGAAAGGCAAAATTTTGACCAAAGGTAGATCATTTCCAGGTTTACGACTACACACACTCACATGAGTTCACTTAGAAACTTGCCTATCCAAAGGAAGCTTATTTAACTTGACTCCTGGTACACTCATGGATTTTTCAGCATGTTTAGAATAATACAATCAAGCATTTGAGAACCATGAACCTAGAAAAACCGACACCTAAGGCCTATGCCTTTCAAATACAACCCTAGTTTGGACGTAGGTGACCACAAGGGCTCCTCCACAGGGACTTGATGGTATCTTTTACTTAAGAAAGTCGAGAACATTGCCCTCTCACGTAAAAAAAGAAAACCATTGAAGAATTAAAATGACCACTTATGACACATACTTACGCATAAGTTCGCATTTTCCTTTTTCAAAACACCTAGGCATCTGATTTTCTTGAAATGCTAAAATTGACCCCGTACCAATGTTAAAATTACCCCCATCTACACTCATTTTATGCCCTTCTGCATATGCTTGAGAAGAAATTATCCCACTTTCACGCATACTTAAAAGAGTTTTTTTTTCACGCACTTGGAATCCCTCCCTTGCGTACTAAAGCATGGTTTCCCGCACTTTACTTTCTCGCATTATCTTTACCTTAAGATGGATTATAGCCCTTGACAATTCAAGCAAGAAGGGCTCGAAAGTCAGTGCAGGGGTGCAATCCGGACAGATTTAACACTTGGTCCATGGAAAGGATGTTTTTATAGGTCATGAAAGTCGAAACGGTCACAAAGGCTTTCAGTAGCAGCAGGCAGGAGCAGCAAAACCAGAAGAATTGTTTCAGGCAAGGGGCGGCTAAACCTGACTAGCCACCCCTCACCAGACGGCTAGACACCACTAGCCGTCCCAGCCCTTGGTTTCAGGTAAGCATGCCCCAGGAAGGGGGCGGCTAAACCTAACTAGCTGCCCCCTACCTGCTGCCCCAAAAACCTCCTGTCAGTCCCATCTTTTCAACTCTTCAACTCCTTTGGTACCTATAGAAAACATTCTTCCTCAAAACCTGTGCACACACATTTCATACATTCATACACACACATAAAAACAGTATAACTACGAATCAAATAACAACCGAAACGAAAATCATATACCAAACCATGCACACATTCATCCTTTCATCCACCCATACAACCTTATAAAACCATTTCACATACACGACCAAATTAAAACCAATAAACTAAAATAAAAAAAACCCATGTTTGTTCATACACCAAAGAAAGAAGGAAAAATTGTTCATGAAAAACAGAAAATTCAGACCTAATTAAACTAGAGGAACGTTCTAAAATGAATAAACTAAGGATAGGTAGGTAAGGATCCGCCCAAAGCTTCCCTCTATGTGTCTTGAGTCGTGCATCACCGAAACAATCACCTAAACCAAAAGGAAAAGAAGAAGCTATACATACTATTCTTCTACCTAAAACCAAGACGCAAAGAAGCTATACCTCGGCGTATCGTCACCCGCTGGAGGCTGAGTGGGAGGGACATCCTGGCTTGGCTGAGAAGGGAGCGGCGGCTGAGGAGATGACTGAACCTCTGGAGCATCAGGAGCAGCAAGAGTCTCTCGAACTGAGGACGCAGCCCTAGCATATATCCCATGACTCCGAGACACCGAAGGATGAGAAACACGGCTGAAGGTGGCCCCAGTAGCCAAGGAAGCCGAGAGAGAATGGTCAGGCTCAAGCGGAAGAAGGTCGAGGTCCGCCTCGGTCATAGAGCCCCCTCCAACCAATTTCCCCTCATAGTTGCCTCCCAGAGATGAACCCGCTGCATATGTCTGTCTCTCCTCTCCAATCTCTGTCGAAGGCAACTCTCTATCCCTCTAGCCCGGTCCTCAGCAGCCCTCAACCTCTCCTCCAACTCCCGTGCCCTCGCCTCTGATGCCATGAGCGCCTCTCGATCCCTGTCCCCGGCCACCTGGAGAGAACGAACCAATTCTCCCATCAAACCTCCAGGAACACCCGCTGAAGCCTCCAACTCCGACACTCTCATCTGGAGGGAGTCCCTCTCGCGGCCTAGGGTGATGAACCCCTCCTCTCTCAAAGCCATCATGGACCTCAGCCGGTCCGTCTCCTCCTCAGCCCAAGAAGCCCTACCCTCGCCTGGCCCAGCTCCATCCGTGTGGCCGTCAATTCGCTCTGGGCCGCGTCTAACTCCCTCGTTAGCTCGAGCTCTCGCTCAGAAACCATGGAAGGAGGAGGGGCGGAAGAAGAGGAAGCACCATCGGCTCTCGCTCTTGACAGAGCATCCACCTGAGCCTCGAGGACCCGGATCTGGTCCTGCAAGTGTCTCCGTTGTACCCGCAATGCCTCTATTTGCCTGACCCGCACTTGGAGGTGCTCATTGACGGTCTTGAGCCTCTTCTCCATCTCATTCAACTCAACCTACAAGAGAAACACTATTCAGAAGGGTTTCCAACTTACGTAAGCGTCCAGGATCTCCTCCTCCATCATCCCGAGGATACCCGCGTACTCGTGACGATACCAAACCAGGTATTCATCACTCGAAGTCACCTCAGGACGACGCTCCACCAAGACACATCGGCCCATCCATCCCGCCACATATGTAGCGTAATTCCTCAGGAGGTTCGTGTCTCGAGGAATCCAGCCACCGGAATCAAGGGGCGCCGCGGTAGAGGATCGGGCACCCACTTATGATAGCCAAGCTGGCGGACGACACGGCTAATTGCGTGAAACACGACCTCATTGAAATAGATCAACCAGACGTCTCGCACCAGGGCTTCAGAAACCTCCTCCGGATAAGGCCTCCACGTCATCTAAAAAAGCATCAAAGTTAGGAAGAGCGCTTAGTCAAAAGAAAACCAAATACAAGCCAAAGAAATTTGAAGAAAACTTATACCTCTTCCTCCGACAAGACGCGAAAGGCCTCTCAGAATTGGACGAGGCGGTACAAGCGAGAGGATCCCCGGGGTTCCCATCTCATGGCCCAAGGGAGGGCACGATCGAACGGCGCCAGAGTCGGACGATCAACGGCGAAGTGCTCGTACCCGAAGATCTAGCAAAGCAAGAGGAAAATTATCATGATCAAAGTGAGCTAACAAAGAAAAAGACATTTACCACTTACACATACCTGAAGAAATGGCGCGAAGCCGCTTCTTTCCCCCGGCCCTCTTAACTTTCTTCGAGAGCTCCGTGAAGAGATGGGCGAGCATCGCCGCTCCCCTCCAGGTCCCTCATCAGCAAAAGAGAATGCGAGGAAACCTTATCAGAGGCCGTTGAAAAGAGGACCCGGCGAAGAAGTAAAGGAAGAACGCCCTCAACTCCCTCCGTGCCCTCTGTGGGCACGCGGCCTCCTCTCTCGCCTCGATCATTGCCCGCCTCCTCTCGAAGCTAGCTGCAGCTTCGCCCTTCTGACGCTCCGTAAAGGAACTGAGGCCATACTGCCCGAAAGCCTCCCTAAAGGAATCTGGTTCAGCATCCGCTCCCGCTCCACGAACTCCCATTCTCCAATCAACTCTCGAAACAGCCCCCTATAATCCGCAAGGGTGGCCGCAATCACCGCTTCCCCCAAGACTGGAAGACCGGTGATCCGATGGACGTCCTCGAGGGTCGGCATAACGGCGCCAGTAGGGAGGATGAATGTACAACTCTCCGGGTCCCATCTCTCCGCCAATGCCTCCACATATGGGCGATGGACGTGGAACGGCTCAATCAGAAAGAAGGAACGGAAGCCCGCCCCATCCACTAAGCTCCTCTCCTCCTGCCCCAAGGCATCGTACCACCTCTTCGTCCCGTGCCATAAAGCCCGGATACGATTCGGCCGCTACAAACAAATGAAGAAGAGATGTGTTAGTTTAAAGAGCAACCGAGAGGTAAGAATCCAAAACCTAAAAATCATTTAGAGATCATGCTTAGCAAAGTAAAATTCTCATATCAAATACAAAAGCATTCATGTAAAGGTTCACCTCCCATTATTCACAAGACACTCCTCATATGACCACGCATGCAAACAAAAATATGTCAAAATCCCACCGTGGTCACCATTTACGCTCTTTCTTGCATCACGGTCTATCATGCTTATATACTTTCCCTAAACACACCAAAACATATAGAAAGTACTTGAACCCATGAAATGCATGCATACAATCTCTCATGCTCTACCACGATCAAGCACATATGAAGACATGCCTTAAAAATTATATGCACATAAAAAGGTATCGCATGCAAGCATACTAACCATGTCATTCACTTCTTCTAAAAATAGAACAAACATGGATATATATACGAAAAATTACCCCCTTTCCTAGAAACAAACCCATATCAGCATGCTACCCCACTGTGACTACCTTATACACCAAGCATGCTTATTAAAAATACACATATACAACCTGTTCATACCACCAAAACACATGCATATACACCAAAATAAAAGGCTAAGACTAAAAGGTTAGGAACATACCACGGCCCGTGTAGACCCGGGATCGTCCATCCCATCGTCATCCCCCTCCTCCTCATCCTCCTCGAACACGGCCTCCTCGGCCTCAGCCTCAACACCAACACCAGTCTCTGCAACCCCGGTGCCCACACCCTCGGCCTCCCGGCCTCATCCCTAACCTCTCCAGTCCCTCCCCTCTCCCCGCGCCGAAGATAAACTCCGCAAAGGCCCCCATAGCCCTACTTTCCTCCTCCTCAGCCCTGGCCTCTGTGGCCTCCCTGTCCAACATCCCAACAAGGGCATCCAACGATGCCCTCACATCTTCACTGACTCCCTCAGCCCCTACTCCCTCGGTTGCACCCTCAACCGGTCCTCCGACCCCCAAAACCACCTCCTCGACCACCGCCGGTCGATCCCCACGCCTCCTCTTGCGTGTATATCCTATCATACTACTCCCAACCTCCGGGGCAGCCCCCAAAGGCAAGTCTCCAACCTCACCCGCGCCGATGTCCACCGGCGGCACCTCCGCCACACCCATAACTTCTCCCACGGCCTCTACCTCCGGCCTATCGTTATCCGATGATGACAAGCTCGGGCTACGCTCTCCACGAGCCACCCGTGGTCGTTTCCCCCTTGAAGCAATCGCCTTCGACCTCGTCATCTCCATCGGATTGAAAAGAAAAAGGAGAACCCAAAACTAGGGTTTCAAAATCAAGAGAGAAGGACGGATCTAGGTCGAAATGGAGGAAAAAAAGGCAAAGGAAGCAAGGTTTCTCTGTTTAAAACGAAGAAGGAGTAATGGAGGGAGAGAAACCGTTTTGAAACGTATGGAGAGAGAGAGGGTCTTTTCGGTTATAAGGGACCCTGTTATGGGGTGGCTACCCGTAAGTAGCCACCCCCTCTCGGGCGGCTAGTTACCACTAGCCGCCCCTCCCAGTTTTCAGCTTTCACTTGAAACCCCTTTCCAAATCTCTTTTCAGCCCTAATTCCAAGGTTTTCCATACCAAACAGCCATGTATTGGCTTATTGCGAGACACTACTTGATCAAACACGACTTTTCCAAAGTTTTGCCGCACTTTTAGTACCATTCAAATTTGAATTTCTTCAGTTCTGGTTCTTTTCCGGAGTTCTTATCCTTCGGATGATCCAATTCACCAAATCAACTTTTACTTGCTTTCTGTCGGTGATATCCCCTCCTTGCTGAGTTTTCCCAAGCACGGGAACGGTAGGCACGAGGAAACTGACGCTGGGCTGCTCCGCGCACGATAGCTAAGAACCCCGATCGCGGGTTGGATCACTCACCATTTACTTTTCTCCGCCTTCCACCTGGATCATCCTTTCGATTAAAAATTCTAAGTCAAGACCTAGCCTCTGACGGTCTAAATCAACTCCCTGAATAGTACTGTTCGTATTGGCATAACTTCTTGAAGTTCGGGCCGGCCAAAATAGGGGTCTCTTTCCTTATCATCGGTCGAAGTCTTTCCTGTTTCGCACAAAGACTCCGTCCGATGAGGGACAATTGTAGATACCCCAATTTTGATCGTCCAGAAAGACAGAAATACTTCAAGTAACACCCAGAAATATCCCATATTTGGACATCTAATAGAAAACCAAAGTTCAAGAAACCGGAAAACCTAAACCCTAGCCTTACCGGAAGCCCTAAACCTAACCCTGACCTAAACCCTACCCTAAACCAGACCTGGCCCTAACCAGAACCCCACCTAAGAAAAACTCTAAACCCCAAAACCCTGAGTCCCTGGCAAGGGGCGGCTAGACCTAACTAGCCGCCCCATACCAGGCGGCTAGTTAGCACTAGCCGCCCCCCTGGCTGACCTTGAACCGCTTCCCTGGATGGGACATAAAGCAGCATTAAATGCTGATCATTGCGGTGGGTTATGACCTTTAGCCACTCTATCTTGGCCGGATCAACCCAAGTAACGTACTCAAGCCACCGCTTGTCAGAGATGGGATGTTTGGCATGTCATGATAGGGGCGGCTACCAGGAAGTAGCCGCCCCATCCTGGGCGGCTAGTTAGAACTAGCCGCCACTCACCTGGTCCTGATAGAAGAACCAGAGAATTAATGAGGGGTCTAATCACACACACTATTAGCCAAGTCACTGCATTACCCCCTGGATATTCCCCTACCTCTTTTTTACTATAAATAGAAGAGGTCCCAAGCCTTTAAACATCATCCACAATTCACATTCCCAATTCACAATAAAAAACACACATCATTCACTCCCTTTCCCCACTAGAAATCCCAAGAGAGAGAGAGAGAGAGAGCCCCTTTTGTGAGAGAAATACCCATTCCCTACATAAAACACCCTCTCATTCCACCCTCCAGAAATCCGGGCTAAACCTAGCTTAGCCTCTGTCCAAAACCAAACCCATTTCTACCGAAGTTCTGCCCAAATCAGACCAGGCCCCGGACGGCTAAACCCTAGTAGCCGCCCCATACCCGACGGCTGGATCCCACTAGCCGCCCCCCATCCACACCCCCATTTGCACCCCTATGTCCCAAGACTCCTTTAATCAAGCCCCGGAAGCATAATATGATTACCTGTTTTTCACCTCTGTGTACGGTATATCCGTGTCTCAAAGTGGAGACCCCACAAACTCCCCACGTAGGCGATCAAATCCAACCCAACCTTTTCCTGCTTTTAGAAAAAGCAGGTGGCGATCACACAAACCCTGGAATCCTCTTGAGCTGCTGTTGGGCGCCTCAACCAGGAACGACACCTCACCCTTCCGAGAAGACGATCTGACCTAGCCCGCCAAGGCACGCATCCGATCCGAATCCCCGAAGAACCCCCACGCACGCACACCCCCCACCGGCGGATCCTTTCCGACACCCACGGAGATCCGACACACGCACACTGACACATGTGAGGCCTAATAGCATCATAAAAAACTTGTAAAAACATCATGAAATCATTGACATATCATTGGTATAATAAAATGATCTGAAATCACATAAAAACGCTTAAAAATCAACAAGAAGAAACCATTCTTTGTTGGAAAAACTAAAAAATGAGAATACATGTAAAGGACATTCTAAAGGGGATCTATATCGATCAAAACTCATCACAACAGTGGATAATACTCACAAGAATCTCATGTTCGAACCCCTTGCCTGAGCTCCTCCACAAGGACACTAAAAACAAGAAAGAGGAAGACTTTATGGTTTTAGGGTTTTAATGCAATGAGAGAGGAAAAGAGAGATTAAATAACCGAAAACACGTGGGGACAAAAATACGACACCATTAAACTTGAATAACCACAATCAATGCCATTGTTTCTTTCCAAAAACGGACTGAATTTGAAATAAAAAATCGCCCAGATCGACGGTTTCTCCAAGACCTGTCACACAGGTTCCCGACGGCTTCCCCAGGACCCGTCAGACAGCCACCCGACGGATCCCTCAGGATCCGTCAGACAGGTCCCCGACGGCTCCTATCGGATCCATCTAAAAATCGACGGCTCCCCCTGGAGCCGTCACTATTCCTCTGCTCGACCTCTTGGTATAGTTTGGCCCATTACCTAATCGATACTCATCCAATTCCCGATCTGTATAAAATGTTGAAAAGGTAACAGAATAACGATTCTAATCATATCTTAAATTATGAAATTGGAGGTATATAAGTTCTCCAAAACTCTATAGGAATATGACCCAATAAACGAAATTAAGAACTGTAGATACCCCAATTTTGACCGTCCAGAAAGACAGAAATACTTCAAGAAACACATGGAAATATCCCACATTTGGACATCCAGTAGAGAACCGAAGTTCGGGAAACCGGAAGCCTTGACCTAAAACCGGAAACCTTGACCCTAAGCCAAACCCTAAACCCTAGCCTTGACCTAAACCTAAGCCAAACCCTAAACCCTAGCCATAACCCAAACCTAAACCGGAAACCCTAACCCTAGCCCAAACCCTAACCCTAACCCAAACCCTAAACCCTAGCCCAAACCCTAACCCTAAGCCAGTCCCTAACCCTAAGCCAAACCCTAAACATACCCTAAAACCCAAAACCCTAAAAAACCCAAGTCCGTTGAAAGGGGCGGCTAGATCTAACTAGCCGCCCCATACCAGGCGGCTAGTTTGCACTAGCCACCCCCCTAACCGCCCCCTGGCCGACTTTGGACCAGTCCCCTGGATGGGACATAAAGCAGCAATAAATGCTGATCATTGCGGTGGGTCATGACCTTTAGCCGCCCCTCTTGGCCGGATCAATCCAAGTAACCGACCCAAGCCACCGCTTGTCAGAGATGAGACGTTTGGCAGGTCATGATGGGGGCAGCTACCAGGAAGTAGCCGCCCCATCCTGGGCGGCTAGTTAGCACTAGCCGCCCTTCACCTGGTCTCTGACAGAAAAACCAGAGAATTAATGAGAGGTCCAATCGAAGCCAACCCACTCCATTACCCTCGGGATATTTTCCTACCTCTCTTTTACTATAAATAGAGGGGTCCCAAGCCCAAATACAACATCAACAAATCCACAAAACACCACCAATCCACCATCCCCACTTGTTCAAACCCTTCCACCACTAGGAATCCCAAGAGAGAGAGAGAGAGAGTCCCTTTTGTGAGAGAAACACCCATTCCCTACATAAAATACCCTCTCATCCCACCCTCCAGAAACCCAGGCTAAACCTAGCTTAGCCTACGCCCAAGACCCCACCCGTTTCCTACCAAAGTCCTGCTCAAATTCCCCCAGACCCTGGACGGCTAACCCTACCCAGCCGCCCCAATCCAGACGGCTCAAACCCACTAGCCGCCCCATACCTACACCCCACCCGCACTCCTTTGTCCCAAGACTCCTTTAGTCAAGCCCCGGAAGCAGAATATGATTACCTGTTTTTCACCTCTGTGTACGGTATATCCGTGTCTCAGAGCGGAGACCCCACAAACTCCCCACATAGGTGATCAAATTCGACCCAAACCCTTTCCTGTTTTTAGAAAAAGCAGGTGGCGATCACAAAACCCCTTGAATCCTCTTGAGCCGCTGTCGGGCGCCTCAACCAGGAATGACACCCTCACCCCTTCCGAGTAGACGATCCGACCGAGCCCGCCAGGGCACGCATCCGATCCGAATCCCCGAAGAACCCCCACACACGCGGATTTCTCAAACACCGACAAAATCTGGCGATCACGGTGGGACCTCCCTCGTGAAAACAACAAAAGGTAATCCTCTTCTGCCCCCTTTTACAAGCTTGACTAGAATGCTATCAACCCTCTAGGAAGGTTAGAGTTGCTCACTCCTTGAATTAAATCCTCTTCTACTGTGCATTATAACATCCTTTATTGCTTTGTAAGCCGCACACAGCTGCGCAATCCCTCACTGCTTTCGTAAGTCGCACACAGCTGCGCAATCTTTTACTGCTTTCGTAAGTCGCACACAGCTGCGCAATCTGCATTCATCCCCACTCTACGTCATGGAATCCCACATAGAAGAGGAGATATTAGTGGAATGGAATCACCAAGAGGGTCAGGCCACACAGTTCCTGACCCATCTAGAGGAAAGGATGGCTAGTTTAGGGTATCAAACGGTAGAGGACATGTTTCATGACCTCGCTGACTACCGTCATGCCAAGACCTCGAGACAGGAAACCCCTGTCGAAACCCCTAAATCCACTCCCAAAGCCCCATCCACACCCAGTCACTCGGTCAACCCGAGCTTCTTTTCGTTCACCCCCCTTTCACCCGCGAATCCAATGTTCCCAGCCGTTTCCACCCCAGGCCCCTACCAGACCACCCCAAACCCGGGACCGCTGGGCAGCCCTCCCCGGGGAGAAACACTGGACGATACCATCCGGAGAATTCTCTCCGAGACTGGTCCCTCGGCCCCCAAACACATGTCTCTACATAACCTTAGACAAATCCCGTCAGTCCACCTACCGGAGGGATTCAAAATCCCCAAATTCCGCCGGTACAACGGTCATGGAGACCCAGACATTCATTTAACTGCCTTTTATCTAGACGCACGCCCGTTTCTAGATAATCAACCTCTACTAGTCTTCCTCTTCCAGAAATCATTGGAAGGAGAAGCACTACAATGGTTCTCCACCCTCCCTGTAGATCACTTGTCGAATTTCTCGGCTGTAAGCGAGAAATTCTTGGGCCGCTACGGTTACCAGAGGATTAGGACCCCCTCTATTTCGGATTTAACCGTAGAGAGAATGAGGCCCAGGGAGGAATTCGAACAATACGTGTCTCGGTGGCGCACGCTTGTCCATCGGACCGGCCTGCAACTCACAGAGTGTCTAGAAATTGACATGATGTTACAGAGCCTGAGTCCAGAACTTCGTACGAGCCTTTCGTACGGAGACTGTACTACGTATCAACTTCTGATTGACCGCCACAACAGGATTTCCCGTTGTGCAGCCCCAGTAGTCCAAACCCAGTCCCCACCTATCAGCCATAGGGTTGGACAACCGCCTCGTAAGGCGCAAACCCCCACGGTAGAGGGGATCATTAGCCAAGTATCGGCACTCTACCCGAACGGAGCGCGAGTTCCTGACCGAGGAACAGCTCCGAGACAGTACACGCCCGGTTCATCCGGATATGCACCGCCTCGGCAAGCGAATCAAAATTTTACCCCTCGATCAGTACCCGCCCCCGTGCCAATACGACAAAACCCCACAGTCCAAAATTTCCCACTCCAAAGCCCTATAATCCAGAGCCAAACTCAAACTCGGGCTCCCTTTTACTCTGCTCCCCCAAGAGCACAAAATCCAACCCCTAGGCAGCCCATACGAAGCTCTTATAACGAGGTTAGACCTCCCGCATCCTACGACCAAAGACGAATGGGAAAGAGGGACTCTTACCCTCCCCTCCCAGAAACTTTAACTAGGATCTTTAGGGTGATGTTGGACACAAATAGTATCTCCCTCCCCGACGCCAGGCCTTCACTACCCGGGGCCAGCACGGCGCGTTACTGTCAATATCATCAACAATATGGCCATACCGTAGAACATTGCATTGTTTTTCGGGACTTCGTTTATGATCTTAATGATGACAGGCGCCTTGACTGGGCCATAATCAAAGGCCATCTGAGCCAGGGAAATCCCCAAGCACCCAAGCCACTTGGCATATTAACTGACCCCTTGCCAGGTCACACCCAAGCCTCCACATCTAGAGCCCACGCGGTCAACATGATCAGGAGAGGGAGACAACCATCGCCAGAACCAAGCAGCTCGGAAGATGCTACTGATGGCAGCCTATCCGAAGAGTCCGAGGAGGAAGAGCAGAACGAGCCCTTCCAGCTGAACCTCGACGACCATGACCTCGCCATACTCTATGGCGAAGAAGAAGACGCAGTCCTCGCCCTTCCCGCAGCCATCAACATCGAGTCCGACGAAAGCGGACTAGAAAACCCGGGAGGAGACGAAGAAGAAGAGCCGTTTGAGGAGATCCCCGAAGGAGCTAGCGAAGGACCCGAAGGAGGGGAATGTACGTCGGATGATCTGCATCCGGACGACAACGGGTCCTCCAAGAGTACCGACACTGTCAATGGCCCCCGCCGCCCAATGACCATTTCATTCACTGACCAAGACCTCCCGGATCCTAGACTGCGAGTCTACCCCCTACACATCCGCGGACGACTCCAAATGTTGTGGCTAAACAACATCTTTGTAGACCCAGGGTCAGGAATGAACATAATGACGTGCTCCACCTACCAAAAGATACCCGGATTAGGCCGTCCTCCCGTCCACCCGGCCCACCATACTATTCAAGCTTTCAACCATACCGGGAAGACTCTCCGCGGCCCCGGAACATTCGAGTTATCTGTCGGCCCTCTTATCTGTGAGGTAGCCTGCTTCGTGGCCGACATCGACACAAGGTACCCATTGATGTTGGGGCGACCATGGTTAGACAGCATCCAAGCTATCTGTTCCCCCGGCACCAATGCCTTCGACTGCCCTTCTTAAGTCATATCCTGACAATCTGGGGAGAGGCGCGCCTCCAGTATGAGAACGAGAACAATTGGGCGATACATAATATGTTCACACTAGCCCTGCGACCGGGGAACGAGGACGAAGGTGATAGCCCACCTGGATCCCCCTACAACCATTCCTCAGAAGAAACGGCCAGGACCCCGCATCCACCCAACGATCCTATGGAGCCCAACTCGATCACCTTCCTCCCCCATGAAGTCGCAAAAGCCGGAGCACGTTCCGCACCCCTCGCTATCACCGCCATACTCGGGGGAAGGGAATTCCGGCACATTCTCATTGACACGGGAGCGGAAACTAACGTCCTTACATATTCCGCCTACCAAAAGCTAGAAGGCCGGGTTCCCAGATTGGAGCCCTCAGACGAATACATTTATGCCTTCGACAGCACACGCAAGAACGCTTGCGGACTGGTCACGCTCCCACTGAAGATCGGCCCAGTCTCCACCATCGTTAACTGCATGGTGATGAACATTCAATCGCCCCACCCTCTGATTGTTGGGAGGACATGGCTCAACAGCATCGAAGCCGTCTCATCCACCCGACACCAATGTCTTCGCTTCCCGTACCGCGGGAAAGTAATATCCATATGGGGAGAGGCGCGCTCTAATAATACTCAGGCCCGGAATTGGAGCGTCTGTGCCATGCGCATCCGGCTAGAGGTGCTCGCTTGTTGGCAACCAGGCGCCACAGACGAAGAACTGCTCCATCAAGGGAGGCCCCTAAAGAGACTCAGGGAGGGAGAATTTGGGAACAGGGGACCCCCACCAGACATCAGCCGGCCATCAAAAAGAAGCCGACCCGAGGAGGCAATACAAATTCAAGAACCAGGTACCGATCCTCCCGGGTAAGTTTTCAAATCCTGTACATAGTTTACAGCTTTCCAAAACAAAAAAAAAGAAAACTCAAAATATTTGTTTACCAGCTTTCACTTCCAATTCAAACCCTGTACATGTTTGTTTACCTGCTTTCCTAAAAAGAAACCAAAATCCAACAAAAATACATGCCGATCAGCTTTCATTCCCCAACTCTGAACATACTTATTTCTAGCTTTATTTCCACTCTTCTTTAAAAACCAAAAAAAAAAATGTTTTCTAAAAACATGTTTTCCACACTCTCCTTCAAAACAAGAGTTTTACAAGACCGTGTTTCCGTGCTTCCAACAAAAAATGAAACACTTTCCCAAACTTTCTTTACATATTTTCCAAAAACAACGAAAATATTTACAAACTACATTTCCACACTCTTCTTCACGACGAAAATGTTTTCCAAATCTGCGCTTCCACACCTTTCTTCAAAGCAAAATATTTTACAAAGCCGTACTTCCATGATTTCCGCCGAAAAACGTTTTACAAACTGTCTTTCCATACTTTCCTTATAAAAACAAAACCGTTTCCCAAACTTTATCCCCATTCTCTTTCCAAAAATATATCTATTCGCCGACACAGGCCCCTTTTCAAAAACATAAGTATACATTTGTCTTTACTACGCCTCGAACTACTGGACGAGAAGAGATTAAGAGCGGCAGACCATGCCCAGGCCTACCAAAGAAGGGTGGCAAGGGCATTTGAAAAGAAGGTGATAAAAAGAAAATTCGAAATCGGGGAATTAGTACTTAAGCAAATCATGCCATCAAGACAGCCTCACCCGAGAGGAAAGCTGCAACCCACATGGGAGGGACCCTATGTGATCACCCATGCCTATTCCGGGAATGCCTACCGCCTGGTAGATGCCGAAGGAGTCGAGGTTCCAGGTTCGTGGAATGCACTTTATCTGAAGAAATTCCATGCATGAAAAGCTTTCAATACTTAAGAACTATTATTCTTCCTTCCTGCAATTTCCAGCGTTTAGTACTTGATGATAGAATTGTAAGACTCTCAAAGATAAACTCGTATCTATTTGAACACGTTTCCGCCAAATCATGTCATTCCCTTCACACACGTATAACTGGACTAGATTTGCCTGATAGAAGAAAAATTGCCTACCCCATGGACTGGGACAATTTAAAAACTCCCCAAAGCAAAATATCCCTTATTTCCGCCCCGCTCGTATTAACCCTAGGTCAAAATGAGGAGTTACCCGGACCTAGCATATGTCCCAAAAACTGGCTCTGGCACTATATAAACACTTCTAGAGGGGAAGCATGAAAAGAATCGGGGTGAAAAATAGAAGAGCCCCCCCTCAAATCAAATCAAAACAAAAAAAAAAAGCAAAAAAGAGAAAATCAGGCAAGGAGAGGCCAAACACCCAAGTGAACGGGTTAAACTCTCTATTTAGCGGGCTTTCACGCCTTTACGCACGGTATACGCTAAACAACGGCTATACCAGTACAGATCCAAACCACGGACTGTACTTTCCACCCAAAAATAAAGAAGTGGTAAAAAGAAGAAAGCCAGAGGGACCTAGGAAGTAAGACATGTGCTAGACTGGGACAATTCTAAAATATTGCCCGAAAGGAAGATATTACTCTTACCTCATTCACCCTCTCCCCTTTTATTTTCTTGCAATGGGGGTTCAAAATTGAGCTATGTCCACCGGGTAAAGCAAAATTTTGACCAAGGGTAGATCACGTCCATGTTTACACCTACACACACACTCACACGAGTTCGCTTAGAAACTTGCCTATCCAAAGGAAGCTTATTTGACTTGACTCTTGGTACATTCATGGATTTTTCAGCATGTTTAGAATAATACGATTAAGCATTTGAAAACCATGAACCTAGGAAAATCGACGCCTAAGGCTTATACCTCTCAAATACAATCCTGGTTTGGACATGAGTGACCACAAGGGCTCCTCCACGGGGACTTGATGGTGTCTTTTACTTATGGAAATCAAGAACATTGCCCTCTCACCTAAAAAAGTCATTGAAGAACTAAAATGCCCCCTTATGCCACTTATACTTACGCATAAGCTTGCATTTTCCTTTTCCAAAACACCTTGGCATCCGATTTTCTTGAAACATTAAAGTTAACCCCCCCCCCCCCGAATATTAGAATTATCCCCACTCATATGAGAATTGTCCCCACGAAATTTAAAATTATCCCCACTCATATGAGAATTGTCCCCACTCACCTCATGCCCTTCCGCACATGCGTGAGAAGAAATTGCCCCCACCTCCTACACATAAGTTCTTCTTCACTCACGCACTTGGAATCCCTTCCTTGCGCACTAAAGCCTGGTCTCCCACACTTTACTTTCTCGCATTTATATTTCCATTCCGCCTTAAGATGGATTGTAGCCCTTGACGATTCAAGCAAGAAGGGCTCGAAAGTCAGTGCAGGGGCGCAATCTGGATGGTTTTAACACTTGGTCCATGGAAAGAATGTTTTTATAGGTCTCGAAGGTTAAAACACTCAGGAGGACTTTCAGCAGCAGCAGACAAGAAGCAAAACCAGAAAACTGTCCCAGGCAGGGGGCGGCTAAACCCAACTAGCCGCCCCCCTGGAGACGGCTAGTTTATACTAGCCGCCCCTGCCCCTCTTGTCCAGGTAAAAACCCAGGCAAGGGGCGGCTAAATGCAAGTAGCCGCCCCTCACTAGGCGGCTAAACGCGAGTAGCCGCCCCCAACCTGCTGCATCATTTGCCCTGTCAGTCCCATCTTTTTCAAACTCTTCAACTCCTTTGGTACCTATAAGAAACATTCTTCCCCAAAACCTGTGCACACGCATTTCATACATTCATACATACATAAAAACAGTATAACTACGAATCAAACAACAACCGGAATGAAAATCATATACCAAACCATACATCCATTCATCCATTCATCAACCCAGACAAGCCTTACAAAACCATTCCACATATACCACCAAATTAAAACCAACCAATGCCCTTTCAAAACTAAGTTAAAAAACACCCATGTTTGTCCATATACCAAAAGAGAAGGAGGAAATTGTTCATAAAAAAGGGGAAAGGTAAACCTAGTTAAAACTAAAAAAGGAGTTAGATAGGTAGGGATCCACCAAAAGCTTCAAATCTAAATGTCTTGAGCTATGCATCACCAAAATATCACCTGGGTCAAAAAGAAAAGAAGAAAAGCATGAATTCCTTGCATATATACTATTCTTCTACCTAAAACCAAGACACCAAAAGCTTTACCTCGGCGTATCATCATCCCCGGGAGGCCGAATCGAAGGAGGAACATCCTGGCCTGAAGGAGGTGGCGGTTGAGGAGAAGACTGAACCTCTGGAGCATCGGGAGCGGCAGGAGTCTCTCAAACCGAAGACACGGTCCTCGCGTATATCCCACGACTCCGAGACACCGAAGGACGAGAGGCACGGCTGAAGGTAGCCCCAGTAGCCAGGGAAGCCGAGAGAGAATGGTCAGGCTCAAGTGGAAGAAGGTCGAGGTCCACCTCGGTCATCGAACTCCCTCCGACCAATTTCCCCCTCATAGTCGCCTCCCAGAGACGGACCTGCTGCATATCCCTGTCCCTCCTCTCCAATCTCTGTCGGAGGCGACTCTCCGTCCCTCTGGCCCGATCCTCGGCGGCCCTCAACCTCTCCTCCAATTCCCGCGCCCTCGCCTCCGACGCCCTGAGCACCTCTCGGTCCCTATCCCCGGCCGCCTGCAGAGAACGGACTAAGTCTCCCATCAAACCTCCGGGAACACCCGCCGAAGCCTCCAACTCCGACACCCTCATCTGGAGGGAGTCCCTCTCACGGCCTAGGGTAAGGAACCCCTCCTCCCTCGAGGCTATCATGGACCTCAGCCGGTCCGCCTCCTCCTCAGCCCGGGAAGCCCTGCCCCTCGCCTGGCCCGACTCCATCCTTGTGGCCATCAACTCGCTCTGGGCCACATCCAACTCCCTCGTCAATTCGAGCTCTCGCTCGGACACCATGGAAGGAGGAGGAGCGGAAGAAGAAGAAGCGCCGTCGGCCCTCGCTCTCGACAGAGCATCCACCTGAGCCTCGAGGACCCGGACCTGGTCCTGCAAGCATCCTCTCTGTGCCCGCAAGGCCTCTATCTGCCTGGCCCGCGCTTGGAGGTGCTCATTGGTGGTCTTGAGCCTCTTCTCCATCTCGTTCAACTCAACCTACAAAAGCAACACCACTCAGAAAATATTCAAGCAAAACGAAGAAGAGAAGGAGAGCTTCCAAACATACGTAGGTGTCCGGGATCTCCTCCTCCACCATCCCGAGGATACCCGCATACTCCCGACGATACCAGGCTAGGTATTCGTCACTCGAAGTCACCTCAGGATGGCGCTCTACCAAGGTGCCTCGGCTCATCCATCCCGCCACGTACGTCGCGTAGTTCCTCGGGAGATTCGTGTCCCGAGGAATCCCAGCCACCGGGATCGAGGGGCGCTTCGGCAGAGGATCAGGCACCCACTGGTGGTACCCAACCTGGCGGACAACCCGGCTGATCGCATGAAACACGACCTCATTAAAATAGATCAGTCAGATATCCCGCGACAACTCCGCTGGGACCTCCTCCTCCGTGTAGGGCCTCCACGTCATCTGAAGCATCAAAAGATAGGAAGAGAGCTTAGTAAAAGAAAACCAAATACAAGCCAAAGAAAATTTGAAGAAAAATTTATACCTCTCCCTCCGTCAAGACACGGAAGGCCTCCCGGAACTGAGCGAGGCGATACAAGCGCGAAGATCCCCGGGGCGCCCATCTCATGGCCCAAGGGAGGGCACGATCGAACGGCGCAGAGGTCGGGCGATCGATGGCGAAGTGCTCGTACCCGAAAATCTGGCAAAGCAAGAGGAAAATTATCATGACCAAAGTAAGCTAAACCAAGAAGAAGACACTCATCACTTACACATACCTGAAGGAATGGCGCGAAGCCACCGAGGTTCTTTCCCCCAGCCCTCTTGACTTTCTTCGAGAGCTCCGCAAAAAGATGGGCGAGCATCGTCGCTCCCCAAGCGTAGCGCCCCATGCCCTCCAGGTCCCTCATCAGCAAGAGAGAATGCGAGGAAAACTTATCAGAGGCTGTCGAAAAGAGGACCCGGCCGAAGAGGTAGAGGAAGAACGCTCTCAACTCCCTCCGTGCCCTCTGTGGACACGCGGCTGCCTCTCTCGCCTCAATCATCGCCCGCCTCCTCTCAAAGCTAGCTGCAGCCTCGCCCTTCTGGCGCTCGGTAAAGGAACCAAGGCCGTATTGCCTCGACAACTGCCCAAGGGGGATCCGGTTCAGCGTCCTCACACGCTCCACGTAGTCCCATTCTCCAATCAACTCCAGGAAGAGTGCCTTATAGTCGGCAAGGGTGGCCGCAATCACTGCCTCCCCCTCTCCAATCAACTCCAGAAGACCGGAAGGGTGGCCGGTCCCCCGAGACCGGAAGGCCGGTGATCCGATGAACCTCTTCAAGCGTCGGCATGATAGCACCAGTGGGGAGAATGAAAGCGCAACTCTCCGGATCCCACCTCTCCGCCAAAGCCTCCACGTAAGGACGGTGGACGTGGAACGGCTCGATCAAGAAGAAGGAACGGAAGCCCGCTCCATCCACCAAACTCCTCTCCCCCTGCCCCAAGGCATCATACCATCTCTTCGTCCCGTGCCATAAGGCCCGAATACGGTTCGGTCTCTACGAAACGAACGAAGGGAACACGGGTTAGTTTAAAAACGATTAAAAGGTAAGAGTCCAAGTTTACGAAATCATGTTAAACCATGCTTAGCAAAATGACACTTCCATATGCTAAATATAGAAACAAAAGCATGAAAGTAAGAAGCTACACTCCTCATATGACCACACATACTAGACAAACACCAACATATCCCACCGTGGTCACCACTCACACGCTTTCTTACATCACAGCTTATCATGCTTATACCTTCCCTAAACACACCTAAGCAATATAAAACTAGGACCCGTGAAATGCATGCATACACTCCCCCATGCTCTACCACAATCAAACACATACGAAGTCACATACAGGTAGAAAAGTATCAAATGCAAGCATGCTAGCCGTATCACTCCTCTTTCCTTTATATGCATACAACAAGAATGGATGTACATATAAAAAATTGTCCCCTTCCTTTTTTTCTTTCAAACACGAACCCGTTCGCATGCTTACAAAATCCCACCGTGATCAAACTATACATACAAAGCATGCATCTTAGACTCACATATCACTCACTACTACCTACTCATGCATGTTAGACACACATATCACACACTATCACCTATTTATAGCCCGAAAGACATACACATATAAATAAAAGGCTAAGACTAAAGTTAGGAACATACCACGGCCCGTGTGGACCCAGGAGCGTCCACCTCGGCCTCGTCGGGATCGTCCATCCCATCGTCATCCCCCTCCTCGTCCTCCTCAAACACGGCCTCCTCAGCCTCGGCCTCAGCGCCAACACCGGCCTCCCCGGCCTCCTCCCCAACATCAGCCCCTCCTACCTCCTCCGTGCCCGCCGCACCGGAGGCTAAACCCTCAAAAACACCCATAGCCCTTCTCTCCTGCTCTGCTGCCCTGGCCTCCATGGCCTCCCTATCTAACATCCCAATAATGGCGTCCAACGACGCCCTCTCACTCTCACTCACCCCCTCGGCCTCAGCCCCTCCCTCCGTTGCACCCCCAACCAATCCCCCGACCCCCGAAACCACCTCCTCGACCACCGCCGGTCGATCCCCATGCCTCCTCTTGCGTGTATAACCTATCATAACACCCCCAACCTCCGGGACAGCCCCCGAAGACATACCCGTGCCCCTAACCGCACCAGTATCCACCGACGGCACCTCCGCCGCACCCACGACCTCCCTCACGACCTCCTCCTCCACCCGATCACTCCCCGATGAACTAGACCCCGAGACAGCCCCTCTCTGCTCTCGGGAAGACCTAAGGCGCTTCATCATCGAAGCCGTCCTCTTCCCCTTCGTCATCTCCTCCGATTTCGCACAAAAGAAAAACCCCAAAGAAAATCTAGGGCTCCGAAATCAAGAAGAAAGGAATGATGGAAGGCTTAAACAAAGGATTCAAGGTGTTTTAAAATCAAGATTTTCGGTTTAAAATGAAAAAGAAGAAGAGAGGAGGGAAGAGTAACCGTTTTAAAACGTATGGAGAGAGAGAGAGAGGGTCCCTTTTCGGTTATAAGGGACCCAGTCGAGGGGCGGCTACCCACGAGTAGCTGCCCCCTCTCGGGCGGCTAGTTACAACTAGCCGCCCCTCCCAGTTTTCTCTTTCATTTAAAAACCCCCCTTTCCAATCTTTTCAGCCTTAAATTTCAAAGTTCTCCATACCAAACAGCCATGTATTGGCTTATTTCCAGACAATGCTTGATCAAACACGACTCTCCGAAGTTTTGCAACACGTTCAGTACCATTCAAATTCAAATTTCTTCAGTTCTGGTTCTTTTCCAGAGTTCTTATCCCTCGGATGATCC
The DNA here is from genome assembly GCA_030737845.1 of Acorus calamus. Lineage (NCBI taxonomy): Eukaryota > Viridiplantae > Streptophyta > Magnoliopsida > Acorales > Acoraceae > Acorus > Acorus calamus. The sequence continues at coordinate 16,261,801 of CM060870.1, forward strand.
AATTCACCCAAATCAACTTTTACTTGCTTTCTGTCGGCGATATCCCCTCCTTGCTGAGTTTTCCCAAGCACGGGAACGGTAGGCACGAGGAAACTGACGCTGGGCTGCTTCATGCACGATAGCTAAGAACCCCGACCGCGGGTTGGATCACTCACCATTTACTTTTCCCCGCCTTCCACCTGGATCATCCCCTCGGATAAAAAAATTCTAAGTCAAGACCTAGCCTCTGACGGTCTAAATTAACTCACCGAGTAGTACTGCTCGTATTGGCACAACTCCTTGAAGGTCGGGCCGGCCAAAATAGGGGTCTCTTTCCTTATCATCGGTCGAAGTCTTTCATGCTTTGCACAAAGACTCCGTCCGATGAGGGACAATTGTAGATACCCCAATTTTGACCGTCCAGAAAGACAGAAATACTTCAAGAAACACATGGAAATATCCCACATTTGGACATCCAGTAGAGAACCGAAGTTCGGGAAACCGGAAGCCTTGACCTAAAACCGGAAACCTTGACCCTAAGCCAAACCCTAAACCCTAGCCTTGACCTAAACCTAAGCCAAACCCTAAACCCTAGCCATGACCCAAACCTAAACCGGAAACCCTAACCCTAGCCCAAACCCTAACCCTAACCCAAACCCTAAACCCTAGCCCAAACCCTAACCCTAAGCCAGTCCCTAACCCTAAACATACCCTAAAACCCAAAACCCTAAAAAACCCAAATCCGTGGAAAGGGGCGGCTAGATCTAACTAGCCGCCCCATACCAGGCGGCTAGTTTGCACTAGCCGCCCCCCTAACTGCCCCCTGGCCGACTTTGGACCAGTCCCCTGGATGGGACATAAAGCAGCAATAAATGCTGATCATTGCGGCGGGTCATGACCTTTAGCCGCCCCCTCTTGGCCGGATCAATCCAAGTAACCGACCCAAGCCACCGCTTGTCAGAGATGGGACGTTTGGCAGGTCATGATTGGGGCGGCTACCAGGAAGTAGCCGCCCCATCCTGGGCGGCTAGTTAGCACTAGCCGCTCTTCACCTGGTCTCTGACAGAAAAACCAGAGAATTAATGAGAGGTCCAATCGAAGCCAACCCACTCCATTACCCTCGGGATATTTTCCTACCTCTCTTTTACTATAAATAGAGGGGTCCCAAGCCCAAATACAACATCAACAAATCCACAAAACACCACCAATCCACCATCCCCACTTGTTCAAACCCTTCCACCACTAGGAATCCCAAGAGAGAGAGAGAGAGAGTCCCTTTTGTGAGAGAAACACCCATTCCCTACATAAAATACCCTCTCATCCCACCCTCCAGAAACCCAGGCTAAACCTAGCTTAGCCTCCGCCCAAGACCCCACCCGTTTCCTACCAAAGTCCTGCCCAAATTCCCCCAGACCCTAGACGGCTAACCCTACCCAGCCGCCCCAATCCAGACGGCTCAAACCCACTAGCCGCCCCATACCTACACCCCACCCGCACTCCTTTGTCCCAAGACTCCTTTAGTCAAGCCCCGGAAGCAGAATAGGATTACCTGTTTTTCACCTCTGTGTACGGTATATCCGTGTCTCAGAGCGGAGACCCCACAAACTCCCCACGTAGGTGATCAAATCCGACCCAAACCCTTTCCTGTTTTTAGAAAAAGCAGGTGGCGATCACAAAACCCATTGAATCCTCTTGAGCCACTGTCGGGCGCCTCAACCAGGAACGACACCCTCACCCCTTCCGAGAAGACGATCCGACCGAGCCCGCCAGGGCACGCATCCGATCCGAATCCCCGAAGAACCCCCACACACGCGGATTTCTCAAACACCGACAAGAACGACTTAGAAAAACCATAGTCGTTACAATGTCTCAAGAAGGACCAATCAACTTGGTCAAAAGCTTTTTAAAAATCAAGTTTAATGAGCACACCCTTTTTGTGAAGAAGGTGGGTTTGGGAGATAGCTTCTTGGACAGCCAGAAGTCCTTCTTTGAGGGAGCGGCCTAGAATAAATGCTGTCTTGTTTGCTTCAATAAGAGAGCTAATCACCTCTTTTAGCCAGTTTGCAAGAGCTTTGGAAATCAATTTATAACAAGAGTTGATCAGACTTATAGGTAGAAAGTCTGAGATTTCCTCCGCCCCTGTTTTCTTTGGTATAAGCGCAAGAAAGGTCGCATTCAAGCATCCCACCCCCTGTGAGCCAGAGTAGAAATCATGAAACATTGCGAAGATGTCTTCTTACACCGTTTCCCAGAAAACCTGAAAGAACTTGTAGCTGAAACCGTCAATGCGGTACTGTGACGATTCTATTTTTTTAATTAAAATTTTATTTCATTTTATGTATTTATTATTTATTTATTTTAAAAAAATTATTGCATACATAATTGCATTTCAATCAAATTTTAATATTTAATTATTTTTTTAATACATAAGATATTAAAGTTGATAAAAATGAATATGTATATATGGGAATGTGTATGAGAGAAGGTACTGTTGGGTGTGGGCCTCATTTGGTCCAACCCATGCCAAGTCAATGATGGACTTCCCTCTTTGTGTACATGCATGGAATTATGCACGTGAGCAGTACATGGAGAATTATGCACGTGAACAGTGCATATGGATTTTTGCAGGGCTTCTCATGTACGATGTATAAGTTGGGGTAAAAGAAAAAAAAAGCAGCCGTGTCTATTCGGCAGAGAGAGAGAGAGAGAGGGGGGGGGGGGGGGGGGGGGGTTAGAGAGAGAAAAATGTATTTAATCTCTTTTTTTATCATTTGATTTTTCTATTATTTTCTAGATCCATGTTTAGGTATTTGGATTTTTGGGTTTTTAAATAAAATTAGGGTTTTGATTTATTTTAAGGATTAAATTTTTTTAATGGGATTTTGAGTTTTTTTGATATAATTAGAGTTTTGATAGATATATGTTCATGTTATGGGATTTTTAAGTTTTTATAAAAACTAGGGTTTTGATATATTATTTATTATTGTTAGATATATGTTAGGTTTTTGAATTTTTGAGTCTTCATAAACTTAGGGTTTCGATTTATTATTTATTTTAAATATTAGATCTATGTTTAGATTTCTAAAATATAAGTTTTTAATAATACTAGGGTATGACTTATGCGTATACTTGATAAGCTTTATTTATTTTCAATTTTGACTAATTAATAGTTTATTTTTGTATAAAAAAAGTGTTCATATTATTTTATGAATTTTTCTTATTTTATTATTATTTTGAATTTTTGGATTTTTGTCTTTTCTGGTTTTGTCTTTTAGTGTCTGGTTTTATTTTAATAGGTTTTTGATCTTCTTCTTAGGTTGTGGTATATATGGATGGGTTTAGATTGTTGGGTATAAAAATTTATACCTATTAATTATTGATAGATAATTAGGTCTTCAGCTTAGGCTTAAATTATAGGTTTTAATTAATAATTTATTTGGTTTATCTAAGTTGTAATTTTTGTTGTGGGCTTTATTCTCCGGACCTAGGGTCTATTCTAGGTGAATAGGCCTATCGATTTATTTTATGTGAATTTTTCTCTATACCGTTGAATTTCACGTGTTAATTATATTTGTGTGATATTATGTGATATCCATGCATTTATATTATGATTATTTTGCATGATTTGGATATTTTACATATTGATCAAATTGCATTTCTTACTGAATAGAGTTGCATGATTTAATTCTTTTGTCATATCATTTAAAATAGCATGAATTATGCTATTCTTGTTTCAAGAATTAACATAATACATTTTCTGATGCTTATGTTTTCAAAATAATATTTGGATTAAAGATTTTCATTTCAAGATTTTAAGAAATATTTAAGACTAGTGGAGACAATCTAGTCCTATGAGATTTTATCAAGATGCATATCATGAAATTTTTGTGGAATAAATCTCTCCGTTGTATTTCGCCTTTGCAGAGGAAGGTCTAGGACTCGAAGATTCCCAAGATCGGTGAGGGGTGTGGTAAAACATTCCTTGCAACGGCGGATTCCTTTGTTTGGATTCTGCATTAACTGGGGCATCCTGTGCTGGTGTTCTTGTAGTGATGACAGTGGCGATCCATCAACGTCTTCTAGATCCGACGTCTCCTCGAGGGAGCTTTTTGAGCGATTTAGTCGCTTGGGGCTTGGCACACCTATTTTGGGGGAACGGTTCTTCCGATTGAGAACCCTTCTCGGTCATATCATTTAAGCTGCATGATTTTTATAACATGGGCCAAGGATTGGGCCACGTGATTTCATTAAAATATATATATATATATATATATATATATATATATATATATATTTTAATAAGCTCATGAATATAAATTCATTTATTAAAGAAAATTTTGGTTTTTAATATAATTTTATTTTTATTTTATTTTATTTGATTATATCATTTAACTCTCATGATTTCATTTTTTTGGGCCAAGGATTGGACAATCTGATTGCATTAAAATATTTTTTTTAAGTTAATGATTTTAAATTGATTTCATAAAATAAAAGAATTATTAAAGGAAATCCTCATTTTCAGCATAACTCTATTTTTATATATATAACTGTCATATGAAATTATATTTCTTTGAGTCTATTCACTGAGTTAAACACTCACCCTATTCTAAATGGCTGGTTTTTTCATAACCAGGTAGCTCATCTTCTGGGGACCCAGAGAAAACTTGAACCTTTCATACGCTTCAGGGATCTGGAGGTAGCAATGTTGGAGAATAAATAATAGTCACGGTCGACTATTTGGATCTATTTTAGTTTAGATGGCTCCCACAGGGGTGGTTTAGTATGTTTTTTCATTCTAGTATTTTGTTTACGTCAGACTCTGATATTTTATAAGACCATTAGTGGTTTGTAACTATTGGATATTGTTTTTATGTTTTATCACATTCAGTTTTTATTATATTAGTATTGTTTTAAAAAAAAGGGTACAATTTTGGTTTTGTGTTTTATATTGGTGTGGTAGCGACCCGTTTACTGTCCGATTAACGATTAGGTAAATGTGGGGTGTTACATGTACATACTTAAAATTTGAAAAATTTGTAAAGATACATTTTCATTGATGGGTTTTGGGTTTTAGTTTTACTTTTGTTCATAGGGTTTTTTAGTTTTAAGTCCCTTATTTAGAAATCGATCCCTCATTTCTTCATATTTCCTTTTAAGTCTCAAAATTTAACCATCTATTTCATTTTTAATCCCTCTGCCAAATGTCCGTCCATGTATGTTAGTTTTGAAATGTGATTTTTATTTTTTAAGTCCCTATAAACTATGTTATTTAGTGATCAGTTCCTCCCTTTTCATATTTCATTTTAAATCCCCAACTTCAAATGCTTTTTTCTTATTAATCTCTAGACAAAATGTCTGTTTGATTTTGTAAGTATTTGATATTTGAAACTTGTATATAAAATGTTTGTGAAATACCTAAATCATAACTGTTTGTGAAATACCTAAATCATAAAATGTTTGTGAAATACCTAAATCATCACTAAACTATGTTATTTAGTGATCAGTTCCTCCCTTTTCATATTTCATTTTAAATCCCCAACTTCAAATGCTTTTTTCTTATTAATCTCTAGACAAAATGTCTGTTTGATTTTGTAAGTATTTGATATTTGAAACTTGTATATAAAATGTTTGTGAAATACCTAAATCATAACTGCATTTGCATTATTACATATTCATTGGCAATTTTAGTGCTATTCAATACTATATATGCCCATCTAATCCGATATTGTATTCTCTTACCCCTCGTTTGGGGTGTGACATAGGGTTATTCGCCCTTGATAGCTATACTGGGATAGATAACAATTCATGCTGAATAGATAAATTTTTATTTTGTTGTCTTTTCTGTTATTCTCATTGGGAAACGTAAAATTAAACTTTTTGTTGTTTGGTTCACTTTGGATAAAGTAATGATAAATGGTAGATAAGAGATGGACAAGAGTGTATAACTTTTTAAATGGCAATTATACCCTTGCATAAATTATTTGTGTTTGGGAATAAATATGAGAAATGTGTATGTGATATGATAGATGTGACAATTTTTGGAATGTGTTCAGAGAGTGTTAAGTTATATAAATTTTTAAAATGACAAAGAAAAGAATTTTTATTCTTTAGTATAGATAAACCCTAATAAGCAATTCTAGTCTTTTCTGAGAATAATTATTAGGCCTTATTCTAACTTATCCATACATAGCTATTAGAATTTATTTTAACATAACAAACAAACTTTTTTTGCTATTCTCTTGTATTCTTCTCTATTCCATGATTATGTTCCAATCCCAAACAGGGGGTTATAGTCTTAGCTATCTAATTAGGATTGATATCATAAATAGAAGAAGTATGATTACATAAGCAAATTTTAAGAATTTTTTCATTATTGAATTTTGATTTAAATGATTTTTCTTGGTTGAAAATTGTGAAATATTAAATTATATATTTTGAGTGTGTTTAGAATTTTAAATTTGCCATTAAAAAAATTATATGTAGTCAACGAAAATTTTATTTTTCATTGTTTTAAATTTTTATTTATTTAAAGATTAGTGATTTTTGTGGGAATCTATCATATTTATATTATATATATTTATTTATTTAACATTTAAGCTAATATTATTTTAGCTTTTAATGGAATCTAAATATTTTAAATTTAAAATTCTAAACACACTCAAAATATCTAATTTAATATTTCACAATTTATGCTGAATAAGGGATAAAGTGGAATAAGCGCAATGATTGATAATTGAATATCCCATATTAATAAACGATATGGGCCTATGGGGAGAAAGGCCCATGGGCCCAAAGCCCTATGACTGCCTGGTCAGAACCATTTCTCTCTTTGGACGGATAAGTGGTCAACCCTGACTAGACAAAGTCGGGCAAATGCTATAAGCCGACCAGGATAAGTCGGACATAGCTTATGCCCGACCAAGATAAGTCGAACAAAGTTTGTGCCTGACCAAGGTAGGACAGTCATCAAATGAGATCATAAGGACGAGTATCTTATGTTGATCGACTTTGAGCATGAGCCGTCCAAATGGTGAAGCCCGAACTAAAAAGTAGGTCAGCTACATGCCCTCCCCTGAAATAAAACGGTTAACAAAGGGAATATCCCCTGACACCAAAAAAGGACAGTATGTCAGAAAAATAGTTATAGAATAATGATGATCCCTAGGTGACACATGTCCAAAGATCCAGAGGCCACGTGGAGATTCCATATTACGTTATAGTCACCCCGCAAGGTCGAATCCGGCATGCCTCTGCTTAGTATAAAAGGGAGACTTAATCTCCCATTCAAGGTATGCGAAATGCTGACTCTCTCTCCTACTGATTCTCAAGTGTTCTAAGTTCTTCTTCTTAAAAGGAAGGGATCACTGACTTGAGCGTCGGAGGGGCATTAGCCGGCACCACACTGATGTGAGTTGCAGGTACTCGAAGGAAGGAGAGAACGACGAGGAACGGAAGCTCTAGACGGATCGTTGCGAAGGAGAGTTCAAGCCCATACCATCTCAGGTCCACTTCCAAAGCCCGGATCGGAGGAGATATGGCCCAAGAGGGGATAACCAGGAATGACGCCCCCACACTTAAAAAATTATACAAACATTTTTTAGGGTCTCCAGTGGTCATAGCACAACGGTTTAGAGCTTAGCAGTGTTACCGATAGGTCCTGGGTTCGAGTCTTGGCGCTGACTTATCCACCTGTTTATTGGTGATTATTCGAAAGAATTTTCCATTGGACCAGGGTAAATAGGCGGAGGTAGCCTTCCTAGCTCAACCGTAAGGCCAACCACGGGGGTCCTTCCAATATAAAAAAAATAATAATAAAATAAAATTAGGGGACTAATAAGAAAAAAAAATTTGAAGTTGAGGACTTAAAGTGAAATATGAATAAGGAAGAGATTGATAACTAAATAATATAGTTTACTTTACATGGATGAACATTTGATGAAGGGACTAAAAACAGGGGAGGGAACGATCCCTAAATAGGCATGTTTACAGAGACTTAAAATTAAAAATTCCTTGTTCATAAACATCATTAAAAAAAACTTTCTACCAAAAATAAGTGAAAATTTGTATCAAATTTTTTTTGCTTGGTTAATTTTTTTTTAATTTCCACCTATTCTATTAACCCCCATTTAGGGTGTGACATCAGGTTATTCACCCCTAATAGCTATACCGAGATAGATAACAATCCATTTTCAATAAACATATTTTTGTTTGGTTGTATTTTTTGTTATTCTTATTGAAAAAGATAAAAATGATATTTTTGTTATTTGGTTCATCTTGGATAAAGTGAGGATAAGTTGTAAATAAAAAATAAATAAGAGTTTATGATATAGAAGAAATAAATTTTTGTTTGGTTGTATTTTAATTTATTCTCATTGCGAAATGTAAAAGTGATTTTTTGTTGTTTGGTTCACTTTGGATAAAGCAATGATAAGTGATGGATAAAAGATGAATAAGAGTTTATGAATTTTAAATGACAATTATATCTTGCATAAATGGTGTGTGTTTGAGAATAAATGTGAGAGATATATGTGTGTTATATGATAGATGTGACAATTTTTGGAATGCGTGTGAAAATGTTAGGCAATATAATCATTTTTAAAATGATATATAAAAGTACTATTGACATAAATAAGCACTGATAAACAATTCCAGCACTCCCGAATAATTATCGGTCTTTTCCAAACTTATTCAGACATAACTATCACGATTTATTCTTACAAAACAAACAATTTTTTATTTTATTTTTTATTCTTTTGTGTTCCTCTTATTCTGGGTTTATGCTTGACCCAAATGGGGGATATGTGTTTGTTATTCTTCTTGCATGCATAAAAACAATACAGGTTAGATTAATCTGACTTTTATATTGGAACGGGTGGCCTCAGAACAAACGTGAATATGATCATATCTGGACCCAAACATGATACAAAAACACTAATTTTATAATTATCTGCCAACATCACATGTGCAAAAAGAACTTCTGACAAATAGCCTCTTTACAATCTACCTAAATAATATGGAGACGGTTATATACACACCATATATTGAGAAATCCACACCCATTATCTGACCCACTCCAAGCTTTTTTACAAATCTCTAAACCCACACCTCTATACATGTGTGAAATTTAACAGCGGAAACTCACCCCAATCATTTTACACCAACTTTATCTCTCTTCCTTCTCACTTTTTCTTCCCACGTGGCTGTCCACTTTCACGATCTTCTTGATCCTCGTCGGGGGGAGGCTGTGATTCTTGAAGTCCGTTGTCACCTCGATCTCTACGTACTGCTCCGCCTAGAATGCATAGAGTTTCTGCTGCTGCTCGCCCTCTACGGCGGTGGACGACGATGACGGTTGGGGTGGCGGCTGGTGTGGGGGATGGTAGGTGCCCCCCATGCCGAATTGGGTCACGGCGGAACCGATGGCCATTGGGTTCGCTTGGTATTTGGTAGGGGCCACCGCTGCTATAGGGGATCTACTGATGGTCTTTGCAATAAAATAGAGACGGGATTCGGTCAGGCTTCGTTTCTGTCAGTTCGGTCAGTACCGAACTGCACCACGTTCAAATCAAACTGCACAACAAATTGTTGGGTATATTTTTTACTCTCTTATTGGATACTGATGATTCTTAGGAATTCATATTTTCTCCAATAGTTGATTGAATCCAATAAGAGAGTAAAAAAATATACCCAACAATTTGTTGTGCAGTTCGATTTGAACGTGATGCAGTTCGATTTGAACGTGGTGCAGTTCGGTACTGACCGAACTGACCGTAGTCGAGCACTGACCGGATCCGAGCCCAATAAAATAACACACACATGTAAAGAGACCTATGTTTCTAATATGGACTAATGAGTCCCGCATGGCCTTGGTGAGGTGGTAGTGGACACCCCTTTTTTCTTAAAAGAGCAGGCTTCAAGTCTTGCTGTGTGCAAGAGTGTGAAAAAACAACCATGTGGGCTGTGGGATTCTATGGGATTTAGTCCCATGATATTTTAGTGGGTGGATCTAAAATGATCAAGGTAGTTCTAAGAACATATTTGCTCTAGTATGTCATGGACTTTATAGCCCCTTAGGGAACTTATAAACCAAAAAATATGTAAAGGATCCCTCTTGTTAGCAAGCCAACAATGTTTGACCCATTCTACATCTCTCTCTCTCTCTCTTGTACACATGTTTATATCAGGTCCGCATAACCCAAATTGGTTTCTCTCATGTATTCAGGTGGCTAATTAATCAGACAGTATGATGTTACTAGGTCGACCAATTTCACTTGACCAAAACCTTAGAAGTACAACATTACTAGGTCGAACTGGGATATTTCAGATGATTCTAGACAGTCGAACTAGATCCAGAACTTAGTAAAAGTTCTCCAAAACGATTAAAGACCACAAAATAAAAAAAAAGTGATAAAAATAAAATGTAACATTGAATACACAAGATCTACAAAACAATCCACGTCAATCCTTACTATATAAGTCTTACAATATGAATCTTGACTATACAAGATCTATAAAATATTTTCTATATCCACCATCTATACAAAATAAGAAACATATATAACTTTTGCAAGACTTGTAAAAAAAATCCAAGTGCAAATGAATAGGAATTCGACCAAAATAATCCAAGTGCAAATGAATAAGAACTCAACAGAGAGATTGTCGGTGAAGGTGGACGGAAATGACGGCGATGTAACTTGCTGGAAAAGGGGCCGGCCGACAGGGATAGGAGAGAGAGTGTGCGGGCACGAATGGAGGGTTTTGGGTTTCTTGTATTTGAATTTGGGGTGAGATGGGTCAATACATAGAAATTTATGGGGTTAAAAGTCTAAGGGGTGTGATCTATTACAATGGGGTGGGATAGGTGGGGGTAGGTGGGGGTTTTGTCCATTTTAAAAGAACAATAAACTAAGTTTTTAATGTTTAATTTTGTCATGCCCCAGGGCAGCCGTCCCCGAGATGTGGTAATAATATAAAGTATCAGCTATCAAATACAAGAGGTCAACAATGACTCCAATAAATAATACACAAGGCTAACAAGCAATGATAACTGATAACTCAATTGAAATGCGGAAGCATAAAAATATCACTAAATCTGTAACTCAAAAACATTATTATAGACTCGAATACACAATCAATGTCCTCTGAGAGCCAAGTCTAGTCCAAACAAAATACAACATGTGCAACACGCACGATTTACAAATACATGACTCTAGGACTGCTGACAGCCTCGCACTCGCCAATCTGCCGGACAGGACGCTTTCACGCACGCAAGACCACGCCAAAGGGAACCTCCAGCTCTACGCCCAACAATGCCCCTGTAAAAGAAACAGTACGCGAGGGGTGAGCTACAAGCTCAGTGAGTGGCTAGAAACCAAACACTAACACAACAATTCAACACCAAGGCAAATTCCTATCAAGGAAAAACATGGGTAGAAACCCAACGGTTAACAAGGTCACGTGGCAGCGCGACCATACCCTGACCTCGCCCTCACTCCTAGAGGGAGGCTTTTGGGACTCATAGGGAGGAACAACTGTTAACCATAACACTTGGTTTTACTGTGTAACAGTTACAACGAGTCCATCCGCTACGAGGTAGAGATATACTTCGATACTTCAAACGTTAGGAGTAGCATACCCAGAGTATACTCGATGAGTATAGAAGTCACGTGACGATGTGACTTCAACTCACACTCGCCCTCACCCAGCCACCACAGGGGTGAACCTAGGGACTTAGAGGACAAAACTTGTTGTTCTACACCATCTGGTAGCACTCTCCCGGGCAGCCTCTACCTGGAGCCTCCCATGGTCAGTACACTGTCGAGCGCATCGATGGTACCTACAGGTGGGGGTCCACCAAGGGCGACTTGAACCTAGGCAGCTTCCACACGGATCTGGCGAAGGAAAGAACGATACACGCTCACAATGTCGTCCGGTGGCCCACTGTCATGTAGCCTCTACCTGGTACACTCCCATGATCAGTACATCTGCCGAAGGCATCGAAAATACCTACAAGTGGGAGTCATCTGTCAGGACAGCTTCAACGTCGGGGCTTCGGTATACGAGGATATTGGGAGGAACCACTATATGTTCGCAACGCGAACCCTATGGGAAAGTCAACTACTCAAGCTGGAGGGTCGAATATCATCTCGGGCCCACCACACCCTCACCCTTACCCTCACCTTCATAGGGTGACATAGGACTTTTGGGATGAGGTCGACTGTTCTACACCCTTGGTCCACCGGTAGCCCTTTCCCTGGGTAGCCTCTACTTGACATACTCCCACGATCAGTACGTCCCAGAATGCATCGATAATTCCTATGGATGGGAGCCCGGTGCCAGGACAGTGTTTTCAATGCCGGGAAGTTCCTACATTGGATCCAACGAAGGGGAGAAAACAATCTACACTCACGGATACGATCCTCTTGGATCCGTCGTCATCGGTCATCAGACGCCGATTAAGCGCAACGAATTCTCATGAATTCCCTCTAGGGCATATAACTCAGATGCGGGGAAGACATTTTATTTAAGTGTCAACGCCATGGTATGACCATATAAGAGGTCATACACTTGCCTAAACGCATTAGGCAAGATTCATGACCGAAAAAGCATATATATAATATGCAATTAATTACCTAAGGATGGCCTATTTAACAAGCATACATGACGTCAAACAGGCAAACACACAAGATACATGCCAATAATTCCGAGCAAGCCTAAGTCAAGCAGGAACTACATCTACTTACTCAGTTCACAAAAAGAGGGAGGGCGAGAGAGGGAATGCCTCACCTCTCTTGAAGTTGGTCATAGTTTTGCCTCAACAGAATGGGTGCAACAACTATACTACACCCTCAAGTCCTAAATCAGAGGAATATTATGCATGTACCTCGTTGTTAACCCAAGTTTCAACATGTTTGATATATCTAATAATAGGAGGTTCTACCCATTATACGAGCTATACAACCTAGCATGCAATATCTAACATATTAGGGGTGCAAATAAAGCCCCATGGAAGCGCGAAGCATGACTGCGTGCATCGAGCGCTCCCAGAAGGGTTGGAATCGAACCACACACCGATACCCGAGTCATCGCGCATCCCATCTGACGAGATCTGCAAGGTAAGGGCATCTAAAATGATGAGTATAATTGTATACAAACACTTAGAATTAACTAGGAATGCCTAGGACTTAGACATGCACGCATACGGGCTCGCACGCATGCACGCACACAAGCAAGCATGCACGCACGCACGCACGCACGCCCGAGCCCCCCAGACAATCACCTGAGAGTGCCGACCCTCAGCACGCCCAAACCGGGCCCCGGGCAGCCCCGCGCGTAGCCCCTGTGCCCTGTGCGCGCACGCCACTCAGACGCGCGTGCACCTGGACGGCCCCGCGCGAGCTCCCGCGCTCCCCCACTCGCGCTCCGTGCGTACCCGGGCACCGCGCGCGTGCGCCTACGTGCAGACCCGCACGCCCAGGCCCCCAAACCCTCTCCCATGCCCCCCACATGCACCCAAACCCAAAAACCTCACATGCATGACTCCCCAAGCACCCTAATATGCATAAAAACCACCAAAAGAAGAGGGAAAACTCACCAAACATAAGAGGGGGAGGCAAGGGGAGATGTTGGGGCCCTCGAGTACGCTACAACCATCTCGACCACCACTACCACTACCACCACCTCTCTTTGGCTTCTCTTCTCTACATGGCTAAACCAAAGGGGGAGGGAAAAACATGGGGATCAGCTTGGGGAGGGGGAGAGGGAGGAGAAACCATCAATACAATACACCCAACTCACTTTGATCAACTTCTTCTTCATACACCACCTCTTCCATGCACTCTTTCTCCTTCTTCCACACTGGCAATACAATAAACACATGGGGGGCTGAACCAAAAAGGGAGGGAAAACCATTAGAGGGGCTTGAGAAACAATGAATAAAGAAGGGGGAAGGGATGACAAGCACAACAACACTTACACACCTTCTTTTCTCCTTTTTGTGCTCCTTCTTCTCCATCACCATCACTTCCCCCACCCAATCTTGCACCAACACACACCAAGGGGGCTGGACGAGAACAAGAGAGGAGAAGGAGAGCCCAAAGTCGTGCACATGAGGGAGATTAAATAGGCAAAAATGGGGCTAAACGACCAAGCTGTCATTGGACTAAAAACTCTGGACAACCTTCACTAAAATGACCATAACTTCCACAATACAGCTCCGAATTATACGATTCCGACGCCATTGGAAAGCCAAGAAGATTATCTACAACCTTCATTACCCAGATCAAATAACCTCTCCAGCTATTCTGAAATCTAGGATAAACATTGAACATGCCTGCTTCCAGGATTTCTCATCCCTGGGGTATAATCGAAAAAATATCCATAACTTTTGATGCACGAATCCAATTGATTCAATTCCACTTTTGTATGAAAGCTAGCTCAAAACTAAACATCTCATAATAATATTGGATTTAAACGTCCTCATCTTGGATTTTAACAAAATCAAATCCCAATACCAATCAAAACTGCATAATTCCAAAAACGTTATCGGAATTCAATGAAAATTTTGTGGGTAGTACTAAATAGTATCAGGACCCATAATATGCAGTTAGATTTTCAATCAGAGTCCTCAAACTCCAGCAGGTAGCTAAAAACCAAAATTTTAGCGATTCCGATAAAAAAAAATAAGACTCTAAATGATACAGGCCTAACAAATTTGGTTTGAGTTTTTCATTGCAAGTGTGGGTATATAAATAATATTGTTTGTTATTCTAAAGATTTACAAAATCTCAGTGTAGCATGAATTTCAGAAATAAAATAAATCATGTCACTTAAAGTGATAAAATAAATGAAATAAATGATGTCACTTGAAGTATATGAAAGAGAGATGACATGATGATTTGGTGAAATGAGTGAAATGAATCACACAATTGGTCCCATTCATTCATAAGAGATGGTTGCTTTTAACATTGTTATCTTTAAAAACACAAGCCAATTTTTAAAAACAAAGTGTTTATGCACCTCCTAAAAGGTTTGATTCACATAAAGATAATTTTGAATAAATAGATGTTCCACCAAAAAGGATACATGTTATGATGGTTTTTGTGAGTCCGGATCTAGTAAATACTGGTTTCAGTCACTCTTATCAATACTGAACTGCACAATCCACTAATCAAACTACATATTTTATGAATCAAAATGTATACTAAATTGTTGGTTACACATGTTCTACTCATTGGATTTGGTCAGCTCTTTGGTAAAATATGGATTACTAAGTATTTTCAGTATCTAATAAGAGAGTGAATGTGTTCCTAACAATTGATTGTACTGTTTAATTTATAAGATGTATAGTTTAATTAATAGACTGTACAATTTGATATTGACAGGATTTATCAAAGCTGTTCCCTGAGACTCTGATTGGATTCGGACTCGATTTTTGCAGCCTTAAAAATACTATATTCACATGACCTAGCTATACCTGACGCATGATGGTAAACAACCTTTGATAGAATAGAATCATGACAAGACATTGATCTTATCTGAAGATGTGCTACTCTTTATAAACATTTCCCTCTAGCCATGATTTATCGTTCAAACTGATATAAAATTGACTACAACCAACCCAACACTTCAAACCTGAGATGACAGATACAGATGAAATGATCAATGATGATCCCTAATTTATTTCTTATCAGACAGCACTTAATACACAGAAAAATATTATCTTTCATTCATTGTCACTTGTACGATTATAAAACATGTTTTGAATTTTACTTGAAGCATAGTTTTGACGCATGACATCAACAAAAAAAAAATGAAGTACATAATTTTGAATGAATACTGCATATACACTCAACACCCCCCCCCCCCCCCAAGGGACCTGCAAAAGAGAGAAGGAGAACTTTCCGACGCTCAAGTAAGTAATCGAAGAAGAAAGAATAGAAAATAGTGTCTGTGCACATGATTTTTTAATTATCAGGTTATATCATATTCTCTCTTTACGCTATCGATCTCTCAATATGTGTGGGCATATTTTATATATGTGAATCTATTTTTGTATTTATAGTCGTTTCGTGAATTGAGATTGAATCCAGATAATCCTTAAAATCACGGGATTCACCAATGTGAGTCTAGATTTCCCTGATTTGGGGGAGACAAATCCAACCGATCAATGGACTCAATCACTGTCTATTAATTGAGATTTGATTTGATTTTAAATATAAATTCAAATATATACATTAATCACTCCAATCATTGTGTGACTAATGGACCAAATCAGCCGTCAATTAATTGAGGATTCAAATATCAATTTAAATAAATGCATTGTCACCGCTATTAATGTGTGATTATTTGAGGTCAATGCCACGTATGGTAGTAATATAGGATGTGCATTTTTTGGCTACTACATATGCCCTCTTTTCCCTTACTGTTGAGATATCAATGAAGTGGTGAAGAAAAACAAGTTTTTTTTACCAAACGATACTGCCAGACGTGAGCCCTTCATGGGATGCAACATAGAGTCGTTCGCTGTTGAAAGTTTGCTGAGTCCCACAATGCAGTCCCAAATGGCCCGTAGTAGTAATTTGTATCTTTTTTTTAAAAAAAATCCTTAGGAAATCCCAGTTGTAATAGATGATGACCACTCCAAGTCCAGACAATGTTTTTTTTTAAAAATCAAACATTACCATAGGTGTGACCACCTAACATATTACTTACACCTAACGGTCACTTTTATAACTAATAAAACAGTGAAAGCTCAACAACTCCCAACAACTTCAGACTGAATTGATGGCAATGGAAAACCTATAGAAACATCAGCATTTACATTTCGAAGTGAGTGTGTCCAATAAGCCTATAGAAACATCAGCATTTAAAATATTCATCAAAATTTTTATTTGTGCTCTGCCGAGTCACAGTTTAGTTTTGGCAGTAGTAGCACTAGGAACCCACTAATTGGTTTAGATCCCACATGGATTTTTAGTTCAATGTTTAATGGATTGAAGAGACCTAATGTGTGGATATTTTTTGAGGAAAAGAATCTAATTTTTTTAATTAGAAGCTATACTAGACTAGGAAACAAGATTTTGATCAAACTAATAGAACCACTTAATTTTTTTGTGTGTAGATTTAAGATTTATAGAGGAAAAAAAAATAATCTACCTCGGAATGATCTTTACTTATTAGAATTGTGTTTTCTATGCTTTGTAAGAAAGGTAGGTATGGACTCCTAATTTTTTTTAAATTTTTTATAAGGGTGCACATATGATACTCAGTCCATTTTATAGTCTAATTTATAATAGTAAAGTAATACATGACTAACTTAACATAAAATATATTTAACTATTTCAGTATATACTCAATTATAAAAGACATAAAAAATATGCATTTAATTCGTATGAGTACTATTTTTTTATTCTTTATAAAAGAATGTAATACATTAGCTAAGTTTAGTTCTAGAAAAAAAAAGGTGTGTTGATTGCAAATGAGGATGCAAAGGGCCGGGACTAATTGTATCATTTTCCTTTTTATAATAAATCACAAAATATTAATTTTTATGCAAAATTGATATTCGTTTACTACAACCCAATTTTATGGGACCCCCAGCCCAAATAATTTTTTGGGGTCGGAAGGATAAGAAAGAGGGGGGATGGTGGGTCATGGGGCTGCACTCTCTCTTTCTCTCTCCTCCCCTACCCCATCACCCTCTCTTGGACTGTTTCTGTTGGAGTGGGGTGACTGACGGACAGGATTGGTAACATGTGATTTTCTATGTAAAGACAATATGATACATATACGTATTTATGTATGTGTGTCTCTCTCTCTCTATATATATGTGTGTGTGCATATATATATATATATATATATATATACACAATCACTAGTTTTCACCAATGAAAATTAAAAAGAAATTCATATCCTATAGTTTGAATTGGAATGTAAAATTGAAACTCTTTTCCCTTCTAATACTAATAATTTTCCACTATCTATAATTACGAAATTGTCATTATTTTTTTAATTTTTTGTCACTCTTTCCCACTACCCAGTTTGACAGCACTGGGACGATAGAGATCCGTCGAACTGTCTGAATAAGTGTTGACAGAGGCCCACTCGAAGTGTGTTTCACTAAGACGACAGAGATCCGTCGATTTGTCTGAGCAAGTATCGACACGGATGTGTCGAACCCTTCAAAACAATAACTTTCTTCTAAGAATCAATTACTTATACAATCATTTAAGTCCTTATGAAAAACAAAAATGCCATTAAAGTTATTTAAGTCTTTTAAAAAATCATTTATATTTATATATATATATATATATATATATATATATATATATATATGGAAATGATTAGGTGCGGCGGTGTGGCAGGTGCGGCGGCGACGTGGGCCGTCCGATCGCGGGTCCATCGCATCCAACGGTCGACGTGAATCGCACCCGACCGTCTGATGCGATGGACCCGTGATCGACGGCCCATGATCGCTGCCACACGGTCGCACCGCCACATCTAATCGGTTCCCTATATATATATATATATATATATATATATATATATATTTATTATTTATTTAAGTATAAGAAACAAAAATGTCAAACAAATAATTATTTTGATCAAATAAATAGTAAACATTTCATATAGACAAAAATATCATTTTCTTTTCTAAACAAGTGGTCTGTTTAGAAAGGAAAATAATGTTTTTTTTCTATATAAAATATTTACTGTTTATTTGATCCAAATAACTATTTGTTTGATATTTTTGTTTCTTATATATATATATATATATATATATATATATATATATATATATATATATATATATATAGACACGCTCGCGATTAGGTGCGGCGAACGGTGGGTGCGACCGCGACACGGGCCGTCCGATCACGGGTCCATCGTATCCGACGGTCGATGTGAATCGCACCCGACCGTCCGATGCGATGGACCCGTGATCGATGGCCCGTCATCGCTGCCGCACCCGCTGTTCGCCGCACCTAATCGGTTCCCTATATATATATATATATATATACACACACACACACACACACACATGAATGAATGATTTTAAAAAAGACTTAAATAACTTAAATGACATTTTTATTTTTCATAAGGACTTAAATGATTGTATAAGTGATTGATTCTTAGAAGAAAATTGTTATTTTGGAGGGTTCGACACATCCATGTCGATACTTGCTCAGACTGATCGACGGATCTCTGTCGTTCTAATGAAACACACTTTGACTGGGCCTCTGTCGACACTTAATCAGACAGTTCGACGGACCTCTATCGTCCCAGTGAAGAACACTTCGACTGGACGTTGTCGAACTGGGTAGTGGGAAAGGGAGACAAAAAAATAAAATAAATAATGGCATTTTCGTAATTTTGGGTAGTGGGAAAGTATAACTTGGATAGTGGGAATAGCTTTGCCCTATATAAAATGATATATATTTAGTCGTCCAATTCTCAAGGGTATATTGGAATTAATTTGAAATTGGAGCTTTTTTCCTTTTAGTATATAAGAGGTAACAGGTAAAATGAAAATATGAAAAAGGGTAGCAAGTGTGAGAGAATAAAGTAGGAAGTCCTTCCTTTTTCATTTTGGTAAGTAAGTGAGCTGTATTTATGATTCAAAAGAAGCTATACAATGGAGGCAAACAGATTACAAAATTACATGGGGGAGAGTCCCCAGATTAGACTAAGGAATTCTCACAATAGTAAGGGTGAGTGACTAGTTTGTTCTTGGGGTAAACACGACCATCCCTGTCTCTTTTCAATGCAACATCTAATTCTCCCCAAATAAGTGGGGAAGAATTAGGGAGAAAAATATAAGGTAAAAAAATATGCTTAACTTTATGAAATATGTATAGATCATATATATACATGAGACATGTTGTAAATACTAAGCAGGTCCTGTCTCCATCTAGCCTATACTGCAGATTGGTTGGTTCATAGCTTTACAGATGTGCCAAACATGTGAAAAACTGCTAATATTTGTATTTAATGTTCAAAACACATTTTAACAATTTGGATCATCTTTTAATCCCCCCCCCCCCATGAAAAACACATTGATGAAGAGCCTACTCATAAAAAAAAAAGTTTTTCTTTGGGGACCATCGCATAAATCCAAATGGTGAAAGGGACCATTTAGTTGGATGGTTAGAACTTTAGAATGAGGTGTATTCAGCCAGACTTGCTAAGGGACCCCTGTCCAACTCACTGGAAGCACCTCATCACCTATGAAACACAATTATTATCCTACCATGATATCTCTCAATCAAGCAATGATTCTAGAACAATAATATATAGTTGTTGAGAGATAATCATCAAATTTAGTTTTCTTGGGTAATTTGGTATGCCAAAATATGCAAAACGTGGAGAAGGTATAACAAGTTTAGTTTGATAAGTTGAATATTATAAATTTGGGTGGGGGAGTTTTCAGTCACTGTTGTGCAGTAGTTGAGTCAGCTGACTGACTCTTTCAAAAATTTTTTTATTAATTGAGCAAATGATTGATTGGTTTTAACAATAATGAATTGAAGATCAAATTTTCAGAAATTAATCAAAATTGACATAAATTAATGAGCTTAGTTTAGATAAATGGAAAGCATTCAACATGAAATAAATTGCAATTAAGGTGTAGTTAGACATGATCCTTTTTCTTTTTTTCTGTGAATGAAACGTGTAACTAAATTATTGAACATTGCCTTTAGATTCATCTATAATCACATTTTTTGTGAGGTTGCTCCCTTTGTACGAATCCTTCTTCCAACATCCACATTTCAACTTCAACTTATTTAGCCAAACATTCAAAAGAAACCTACCAAAAGCTTTGAATTTTATTTTGAATGTTGATATTTTCAATCCAAAATCTAGAACCACCTTAAAATTAATTACCTCCTATATTTGCAAAATGTAATTCAAGCAAATGAAAATAAACTTTTTTTTTATTTTTTTTAATTCCTCACCTTCCCATCACTACAAGTCAAAATTACTGAAATGCACTGCAACAGCAGAGAGTGATTGAACAACCATATGTGCTCTTCAGAATAATTTTTTTTTTATCAAATTAGTTATCATGTCATCATCAATCAACTTCATTGCGGCTCCTTTAAGCCTACACCAACTCATTTAATTTCCTCAAACCCTTTCCTCCCCACCACTTCCCATTCCATTTATAACATCCAATCCTTCCCTCCTTCAATTAAAAGTCACACAACCCTTCTCAAAGTCTTCACAACACACACACACAACACACACATTTCTAATCAAAACCATAGAGAGAGAGAGAAAAAAAAATGACCACCATAAAATCCAAAGCACAAAACACCCTCAACATCAAGTTCCTCATCCTAAGCTTCTTCCTTGTCCTCCTCCTCCTCTTCATACTAAAATCAACCTTCTACTCATCCTCCTCTCCAATACAACAAATCCAAACAACAAGCACTACTACCACCACCACCACCAACCCAACATGCATGAAGCTCCCACCCTCCCTAGTCCAAGCCATCACCCACTACACCACCTCCAACACCACCCCACAACAAACCTTCAATGAGATCTCTGTCACAACCAATGTCCTAGACAGGAAGTCCCCATGCAATTTCCTCGTTTTTGGCCTTGGCCACGATAGCCTCATGTGGGCCGCCCTCAACCACGAGGGCCGCACCGTCTTCCTAGACGAAGACAAGGCCTGGATTGACATCATCAAGAAGCAGTTTCCCGCCTTGGAGTCGTATCATGTCACCTACAACACCAAGGTCCGGGAGGCCAATGACCTCCTTGAGCTAGGTGTGTCAAGAAGAAGAAGAAAAGTTTTCTATTACAATTGTAGATCAGTTAAAAAAATAGGAAAGAAAGAGCAAACTTAGAGGGAAAGAACAACTTCCCCCAAGAAGTTCTTCTTTTCATCTCTTGCTTCTTTCATTACGGAAATTTTTTCATATCAATCTCATCAGTACATGTATGAACAATGTGTATCTATCAAAAGTTAAAACTCTTTCATTATTTAAAAAATCATCAATATAAATCTCATTAATGCATTTTGATGAGCATGTGTCGTCCATCCATACACGTATTGATAGAAATTCCATCAGCATGCACTAATATGAAAATTTTCATTCATTAATAGTTTTTATGTTTTCATTCATTCCATCTTTGTTTTTTTCATTAGGGCGGCAGCCAGACTGCACCCAATTATCCGACGTGAGGAAGTCGGAGTGTCGGTTGGCCTTGAAGGGGTTGCCAGACTTCGTGTATGAGGTGGATTGGGACTTGATCATGGTGGACGCGCCGACGGGGTTCATGGATGACTCGCCAGGGAGGATGAGCGCGATATACACGGCGGGGATGATGGGGAGGTGGCGGGCGGAGGGGGAGACCGACGTTTTCGTCCACGACTGTGACCGGCAGGTGGAGGAAAAGTTCAGTAAGGCTTTCCTTTGTGAGGGGTACATGGTTAAACAGGAGGGAAGGCTCAGGCACTTCACCATTCCTAGCCACAGGTCCACTCCTGGACTGCCTTTCTGTCCTGCTTGATTTACATTTTTTATTTTTATATGAAGATTGGGTTATAGATTCTCTATTGAACAAGTGATGCCACAGTGAGTTTTCTTTTTGTTTTTTTTAATTTTATTATTTTGTTTCTCTTTTTCTTTATTATTATTATTGAGGGGTGTTGTACTTTGTGGAATCATTCAATTGGGGACTCAAGTTCATAGTGAGTTGACGAAAAGAATGGATCTATAGAAATGCTTATAAATGGTCTCTGGTAGTATCTGTAACTTTGTCATCTCATACATGCCTTCTAATTTGACTGTGCTAATTTTGACTATGACTTCTAATTGTTCTTAGTTACATTGATTTGTCAAAATTAATATAAAAAAGGGGGATTAATGTTATTTATCTATCCTTCACAAAGAAGATAAACTCTCTTACTCCAATTTAATATTTGGAAAATTGTCTGCAATTTATACCCATTATACAGTATAACAAATAAGATTAGTTATTCTTTCATCCCTTATTCCCCTATCCTATTATTTTCTCTGATACCAAAATCATTCAAATCTTCACCAAAGTAGCTGATCAAAATTATTACATGTACTTTAGGTGATAAAATGTTGGCACGTAACGAGTAAAAGATGGCTACATTATGCATCAAACCTAGATTTAAATCTCATTTATTACCTTGGTGGGAAATCTGCCAATCTTTATTAATGACATTTTGTTGGTGTTACAATAAGAGAATGAAAATAATGGAATCCTTCTATTGCACTTAGGGTTTAATCCCTTTATATATAATACATATAGGATTATACGTGTAATACACTAAGATATAACACATATAATCTAATAGCTCCTCTCAAACTCATGGTGGATCATATAAGGTGAGTTTACAATGAGAAATTGAAATTGAGGAACTGGATGTAACTTCGTAAATAAATCAGTAAGCTACTTTGCAGATGAAATATGCGGAACCGACACTGTCTCTGAAAGGAAGTGTTGACGAACAAAGTGATAATCGATCTCAATGTGTTTGGGCCTTTCGTAAAAGATCGGATTGCTGGCTATCTCAATATGTAACAGACCAGTTATCACAATGAAGAGTAGGGCCAGTCATAGTGACTCCTAAGTCCACCAAGAGATGTCTAAGATGAATAATCTCTTTTGTGGTAGTAGCCATGGCGCGATACTCAGCCTCACTGCTGGACAAGGAAACAACTTCCTATTTCTTGCTGCGCCAAGAGATGATGGAATCGTCAAGAAATATGCAGAACCCAATTGTAGATCGTCTAGTGGTTGGATCTCCAGCCCAATCCACATCAGTGTAAGCTTTGAGAACCATAGTCGAAGAAGATGACACATACAACGATCTACGATCTAAGAGAATATAACGACAGCTAGTGTCACATAAATATACGAGAGTACGCATAAGAACACCATAATGCACTGATCGAAGGGCCGAGATAAACTGACTAACAATGCTGACAGCATGAGCAATGTCAGGTCTGGTGATGCAGAGATACACAAGCTGACCCACAATCTGTCTATATCGAGTAGGATCTGAGAGAAGCTCACCATCCATCGGATGAATCTTCATATGAAGCTCAAGAAGGGTATCTATCAGAGTGGGCAACACGCTCTAAAATGTTAGCTGTATACTTCTATTGAAAAAGTATTATCCCACGATCACTTTGTGCAGTCTTGAGACCAAGAAAGTAGCGAAGAGTTTCGAGATCTTTCATTTGAAACTATCGACTGAGGTGATTTTTGACTAGAGTAATACTGGTGGAATCATCGCCAGTTATGATTATGTTGTCAACATACAGAAGAATGATAACCAGCCCATGCGATGAGGATAGCACAAACATAGAATGGTCTTAGAGGCTCTCAACAAACCAATTGTCTGAATAACAACGAAAACGCTTAAACTAGGCACGAGGAGCCTGCTTCAGTCGAGGTAGTAGTGATAGATCCACAATGCATGATGATTAAAGGAGAGCCATTTGTTGTATGAATCGTGGGCAGGTGTGAAGAAGCTGGTGAGTATGCAGTGAAGACAGAATTGTCCGGTGTCATGTGTGTAGATACCCAAATTTTAACTGTCCAAAGAAATGAAAATACTTCAAGTGATATTTAGAAATGACCACATTTGGAATTTAAGAGAAAACACATTTGGAAAAGAAACCGGAAGGAGAAATCCTGGCCCCCAACACTTAGAAAGATTTAAGGGGGGGGGGAGGCAGGAAAAGGGCGGCTACTTGAAAGTAGCCGCCCCTCCTTGGGCGGCTAGTTTATACTAGCCGCTCCCCAACAGCTTCCCAAAGATAGGACATAAAGTTGACATTTAATGCTGATGATTCCGGTAGTTTCTTCTCTTTGGCCGCCCCTTCTCTGACGGATTATTCCTAGTAATCACCTCAAGCCACCGCTTGTCAGAGATTGAATGTTTGACAGGTCATCATAGAGGCGGCATCTTGAAAGTAGCCGCCCCACATCTTGAAACTAGCCGCCCCTCACCTAGACATCGTTAGAAACATAAAGATCTAACAAGGGTCAAATCAAAACACACTTGTATCCAATTTGACCTATTGTCCAGTGGACACTCCCCTGCCCCATTTTTAAATAGGGGGGTCCAAGCACTTCTTTTACTTATCCATAATTCATCCATTT
Organism: Acorus calamus; assembly: GCA_030737845.1. NCBI lineage: Eukaryota > Viridiplantae > Streptophyta > Magnoliopsida > Acorales > Acoraceae > Acorus > Acorus calamus. The sequence continues at coordinate 16,286,941 of CM060870.1, forward strand.
CAAGCTCAATCAAGCATCCTTCAGCCCCACCACTACTTGAAAACTTTAAGAGAGAGAAAGAGTCCTATTTTGAGAGAAAGAAACCCATTTCCTATATAAATCTACTCTCCCAAAACCCTCGTTAAACCTAGTTTAACTTCAGCCAAAACCCAAACCAAACCTTACCCAGGTTCTGTCCAAATAGAGCCATGTCCCATGCAGCTAACCCTAACTAGCTGTCCCCCTTTAGGCGGCTAAACCCCACTAGCTGGCCCTCCACTTACACACTATCTTTTAAAACTCCCTTTCTCAAGTCCCGAAAGTAGAAAATGATTCTCCATTTTCACCTCTGTGTACGGCTAGCCGTGTCTTAGATCTGAGAATCCACAATCCCCCACCCCACGATAGCGAGAAACAGTAACACCAACTTTTTGTGCTTTTTGAGAAAGTAGGTGGCGATCACAACCATCCCTGAATCCTTCTAAGGAGCTGTCGGACGCCTTAGTAAGGAAACCCAACCTTCGCTCTTCTGAGAGATGATCCGACCGAGCTCGCAAGGCGCATTTGGACCCGAATTCCTGAAAAACCCTCACACACGCCAAAAACCCGGGAGCGAAAAAGCGATCAAAAACCAGTACCGACAATGTGATGTGAAGCGCCCGAATAAATATTCCAATAAACAGGAATATCCGAAGTAGTAGAAAAAGCCGAGGGAGTAGAAGAACCAGGAGGAGGTTGATGCACGATTAGTTGATTGAGTCTCTCTCTGATATGCCCAAGCTGATTGGCGTAGGAGGGCGTAGTGTTAGTAGCAACAACAACATAAGGATAGGGAGCAGTGTTGCGACGCTGTTCTTGCAATAGTCAGCGATCAGGTGTCCAGGCTTCTTGCAATGATCATAAATTGACCTCTTTTGAGAAGAGCCCGTGAGAGATGGAGGAGTAGTAGCTTCCATGACACCTTCATAAGTGGAAGATGGAGTCGACTAGCGTAAAGCAGTGGTGCGAGTCTCTTTAGTGACGATTCCAGCGACAGTGGATTCCAGTCAAGGAAGTGGATCCCGATGAATAAGTTGACTGGCCAATGTTAAAAACTCTGGATGAAGAGCCATCGGATACTGGTACAACTCGCGACGATCACGAAAAGCTTCTCACTTGGTAGGAGCGGCCATATTGAGCCTGAGCAGATAGATCACCTTGAGTAGCAGTATATGTCTCAATCAGAAGTTGATATTCATGGGCATCACTTTTCTCCACAAAGCGACCACGAAGATGATTTCATAGGGCGGCGGACGATGGGAAACCAGTGAGATCTACGTGGATAGAATGATCAATAGAGTTGACTAAATAAGAGAAAACGCATTTGTCCCACGTGCGCCATGTGGTATATGTCGGGTCGCGATCAGAAGGTTGCACAGTAGAACCATCAATATGACTGACAAGATTAGAGTGATCGAGAGTGCTCTGCACCGTAATGAGCCAGGATGACCAATTATCTGCAGAACTGAGAGAAAAATCCGTTGAATTTGGAAGAGTATCCCAAAGATTCTCCAAACACACCATATGAGAAAGAGTAGCAGCTTGAGATAGATCAACCACCTTCGAGTGAAGAACAGAGTTGTCGGTGATTTCTGACATCGGGCATAACCAATTGGATGAAGAGAAGGATAGATTAGGATGTGGAGAGGGAAAAATCAAGCGAGAACTAGTTCATGCTCCCGGGTGCTGGCATAGGTGCTCCCGGGTGCTGTAGGTGTTGGTGTGGAAAATGGACCCCGCGGGTGGCGTGTGTGGGGGTTTTTCAGGGATTCGGATCGGGTGCGTGTCCTGGCGGGCTCGGTCGGATCGTCTTCTCGGAAGGGTGGTTGTCGTTCCTGGTTGAGGCGTCCGACAGCGGCTCAAGAGGATTCAAGGGGGTTTGTGTGATCGCCACCTGCATTTTTGAAAAGCAAGAAAAAAGTTGGATTGGATTTGATCGCCTACGTGGGGAGTTTGTGGGGTCTCCGCTCTGAGACACGGATATACCGTACACAGAGGTGAAAAATAGGTAATCCTATTCTGCTTCTGGGGCTTGACTAAAGGAGTCCTGGGACAAAGGGGTGCAGGTGGGGTGTGAAAATGGGGCGGCTAGTGTGTTTGAGCCGTCGGGTATGGGGCGGCTACTAGGGTTTAGCCGTCCGGGGCCTTGGTTGGTTTGGGCAGAACTTCGGTAGGAAATGGGTTTGGTTTTGGGCAGAGGTTAAGCTAGGTTTAACCCGGGTTTCTGGAGGGTGGATTGAGAGGGTGTGTTTGTGTAGGGAATGGGTTTTTCTCTTACAAAAGGGGCTCTCTTTCTCTCTCTCTAGGGATTTTTGGTAGTGAAAGGGGGTGTGGACTATGAGTGAATTGTCTATTGGATTTCTAGATATGAAGATGATTTTTGTGAATGTGTTTGAAAGGCTTGGGACCTCCTCTATTTATAGTAAAAAAGAGGCAGGGGAATGTCTAGGGGGTAATAGAATGGCTTGGTTAATAGTGTGTTTGATTAGACCCCTCATTTAATTCTCTGGTTCTTCTGTCAGGACCAGGTGAAGAACTAGCCGCCCAGGATGGGGCGGCTACTTTCTAGTAGGCGCTCCCATCATGACCTGTCAAATGTCCCATCTCTAACAAGCGGTGGTTGGGTCGATTACTTGGATTGATCCGGCCAAGATAGGGTGATTAGAGGTCACAATCTGCCGCAATGATCAACATTTAATGCTGCTTTATGTCCCATCCAGGGAAGCGGTTCAGGGCCAGCCAGGGGGGCGGCTAGTGCCTACTAGCCGCCTGGTGTGGGGCGGCTAGTTAGGTTTAGCCGCCCCAGTCTAGGGTCTTAGGATTTCTAGGGTTTTTAGGGTTTCCCTAGGTGGGTTTAGGGTTGGGACCAGGTTTTTAGGGTCTGGAGCAAGGGTTTAGGTCAGTGTTAGGGTTTCCAGTTTAGATTTGGGTTTAGGGTTAGGTCTGGTTTAGGTTTAGGGTTTAGGGTTAGGGTTTAGGGTTCCTGGTTTGGGCCAGGGTTAGATTTAGGGTTTAGGGTTAGGGTTTCCATTTTAGGTTAGGGTTCCTGGTTTGGGCCAGGGTCTGGTTTACTGAACTTTTGGTTTTCTATTAGATGCCCAAATGTGGGTTATTTCTAGGTGTTATTTGAAGTATTTCTGTCTTTCTGGACAGTCAAAATTGGGGTATCTACAATTGTCCCTCATCAGACGGAGTCTTTGCGCGAAGCTGGAAAGACTTTGACCGATGATAAGGAAAGAGACCCCTATTTTGGCCAGCCCGACCTTCAAGAAGTTTATGACAACACGAACAGTACTATTCGGGGAGTTAATTTAGACCGTCAGAGGCTAGGTCTTGACTTAGAATTTTCAACCAGGAGGATGATCCAGGTGGAAGGCGGAAAAAGTAAATGGTGAGTGATCCAACCCGCGATCGGGGTTCTTAGCTATCGTGCACGAAGCAGCCTAGCGTCAGTTTCCTCGTGCCTACCATTCCCGTGCTTGGGAAAACTCAGCAAGGAGGGGATATCGCCGACAGAAAGCAAGTAAAGAGTTGAGTTGGTGAATTGGATCATCCAAAGGATAAGAACTCTGGAAAAGAACCTGAACTGAAGAAATTCGAATTTGAATGGTATTGAAAGTGTGTAAAACTTCGGAGAAGTCGTGTTTGATCAAGTAGTGCCTGGAAATAAGCCAATACATGGCCTTTTGGTATAGAAAACCTTGGAACTAGGGTTGAAAAGAGATTGGAAAGGGGTTTTAAGTGAAAAACGGGAAAACTGGGTGGGGCGGCTAGTTCAAACTAGCCGCTCGAGAGGAGCCACCTCCCGACTGGGTCCCTTATAACCAAATAAAGTCCCCCTTTCTTCCCATTTTTCAAAATGGTTTCTCTCCCTCTTCTTCTTCATCTCTTCGGTTTCAAACCAAAGACCTTGATTTATTTGCCTTCTTTTCCTCCATTTTGACCTCAATCCTTTCTCTTTCTCTTGATTTTGAAACCCTAGGTTTGAGTTCTCCTTTTTCTTTTCAAATCGAGGAAGATGACGAGGTCGAAATGACCACGGGTGGCTCGTGAAGAGCGTAGCCCGAGCTCTTCGTCATCGGAGAGCGATAGGCCGGAGGTCGAGGCCGCGGGGGAGGCTATGGGTACGACGGAGGTGCCGCCGGTGGGCACCCGCGCAGGTGAGGTTGGGGGGTATGCCTTCGGAGGCACGGGGATCGACCGGTGGCGGTCGAGGAGGTGGTTTCGGAGGTCGGTGGACCGGTCGAGGGTGCAACTGAGGGGATAAGGGCTGAGGGAGTTAGTGAGGATGTGAGGGCATCGTTGGATGCCATTGTCAGGATGTTGGATAGGGAGGCCATGGAGGCCAGGGCTGAGGAGGAGGAAAGGAAGGCTATGGGGGCTTTTGCGGAGTTTGTCTCCGGCGCGGGGAGGGTGGAGGGGACTGGAGAGTTTAGGGACGAGGCCGGGAGGCCGAGGGTACGGGCATAGAGGCCGGTGTTGGTGCTGAGGCTAAGGCCGTGTTCGAGGAGGATGAGGAGGAGGGGGATGACGACGGGATGGATGATCCCGACGAGGCCGAGGTGGACGCTCCCGGGCCCACACGGGTCATGGTAATTCCTTGACCCCTTTTACTCTAGCTTTTATTTGGTATATATACATGTCTTTTGGTGGTATGAATGTATATGCGTGTTTTTAAAGGGCATGCTTGTGTATAAGTTAATTATGGTGTAATGTGTAAGCATGCTGTATGTTGACATGGGTTTATTTTTCGGATGGGGGATAATTTTTCATACGTACATCCATTTTTGTTAGATGCCTATATAGGAAAGGAAAGGGTACGGCTTAGTATGCTTGCATGTGTGGTTTTGCATGTATATAATTTTTGAAGTATATTTTTATACATATTTGACCGTGGTGGAGTAAGAGGGAGTACAAAAGGGAGTGCATGCATTTCTATGGGTCTGAGTTCTTCCATATGCTTGGTTGAGTTCGTGAAAAGTATATATAAGCATGATGAGTGGTATTTTGAAAAAGGAAATATGCGAGTAATGACCACGGTGGTATAAGAGGGTAAAGCATGTGATCTTATAGACAGGTTTTGCACATAAAGGAGGGTAAATTTTCATATGAAGTCTTATATTTTCATGCTTTTATCTGTTTTAGTATGTGGAAGTCCATCTTGCTAAGCACAGTTTCTAAAATGAATTCTAGGCTTAGATTCTCACCTCTTGATTGTGTTTTATTTTTTTTTAAACTAACCCATGCCTTCTTCGTTCGCTTGTAGCGGATGAATCGTATCCAGGCTTTATGGCATGGGACGAAGAGGTGGTATGACACTTTGGGGTAGGGGGAGAGGAGGTTGGTGGACGGAGCGGGCTTCCGTTCCTTCCTCTTGATTGAGCCGTTCCACGTCCACCGTCCTTACGTGGAAGCGTTGGCGGAGAGGTAGGACCTAGAGAGTTGCTCCTTCATTCTCCCCACCGGCGCCATTATGCCGACCCTCGAGGACGTCCATCGGATCGCCGGCCTTCCGGTCTCAGGGGAAGCGGTGACTGTGGCCACCCTTGCGGACTATAGGGGGCTGTTTCGAGATTTGATCGGGGAATGGGAGTTCGTGGAGCGGGAGCGGACACTGAATCAGATCCCCTTGGGGAGGCTTTCAGAGCAGTATGGCCTCGGTTCCTTTACAGAGTGTCAGAAGGGTGAAGCTGCAGCTAGCTTCGAGAAGAGGCAGGTGATGATCGAGGCGTTCTTCCTTTATTTCTTTGGTCGGGTCCTCTTCTCGACGGCCTCTGATAAGGTCTCCTCTCATTCCCTTTTGCTGATGAGAGATCTGGAGGGCATGGGATGCTATGCCTGGGGAGCGGCGATGCTCGTCCATCTCTTCTTGGAGCTTTTGAAGAAGGTCAAGAGGGCCGGGGGAAAGAACCTTGGCGGTTTTGCACAATTTCTTCAGGTATGTGTAAGTGAGCAGTAGATGTTTTCTTCTTGGCTTTAGTTCACTTTGATCATGACAATTTCCCTCTTGCTTTGCTAGATTTTTGGATACAAGCAATTCGCCATTGATCGCCCGACTTTGGCGCCGTTTGATTGCGCCCTCCCTTGGGCTATGAGATGGGAACCCCGGGGATCTTCGCGTTTGCACCGCCTGCCCAATTCCGGGAGGCCTTCCGTCTCTTGACGGAGGAAGAGGTATAAATTTTTCTCAAGTTTTCTTTGGCTTGTATTTGGTTTTACTTTTGGCTAAACACTCTTCCAATCTCTTGATGCTTTATAGATGACGTGGAGGCCCTATACGGAGGGGGAGATTCCCAAGGAACTCTCACGAGACGCCTGGCTCATTTATTTCAATGAGGTCGTGTTTCATGCGATCAACCGGGTCGTCCGCCAGCTTGGGTACCACCAGTGGGTGCCCGACCCTCTGCCACGGCGTCCCTCGATCCCTGTGGCCGGGATTCCTCGGGACACGAACCTCCCCGAAGAATTTCGCTACGTATGTGGCGGAATGGATGGGTCGCGGTGTCTTGGTGGAGCGTCATCCGGAGGTGACTTCGAGCGATGAATACCTGGCTTGGTATCGTCAGGAGTATGCGGGTATCCTTGGGACGATGGAGGAGGAGATCCCGGACGCCTACGTAAGTTGGAAACCCTTCTCTTCTTCCTCGTTCTCTTTCGTTTGAATATTTTCTTAGTGGTGTTTCTTTTGCAGGTTGAGTTGAATGAGATGGAGAAGATGCTCAAGACCGACAACGAGCACCTACGAGCGCGGAGTGGGCAAGTGGAGCACTTGAGGGCTCAGAGGTGCCGGTTACAGGATCAAGTCAGGGTCCTCGAGGCTCAGGTGGATGCTCTGTTGAGAGCGAGGGCCGTCGGTGCTCCTCCCCCTTCGATGATTTCTGAGCGAGAGCTCGAGCTGACGAGGGAGTTAGATGCGGCCTAGAGTGAATTGGCGGCCACACGGATGGAGCTGGGTCAGGCGAGGGGTAGGGCTTCTCGGGCTGAGGAGGAGACGGACCGGCTAAGGTCCATGATGGCTTTGAGAGAGAAGGGGTTCATCACCCTAGGCCGCGAGAGGGACTCCCTCCAGATGAGGGTGTCAGAGTTGGAGGCTTTGGCGGGTGTTCTTGGAGGTTTGATGGGGGATTTAGTTCGTTCACTCCAGGTGGCCGGGGACAGGGACCGAGAGGCGCTTAGGGTATCAGAGACGAGGGCAAGGGAGTTGGAGGGGAGGTTGAGGGCTGCTGAGGATCGGGCTAGAGGGACAGAGAGTCGCCTCCGACAGAGATTGGAGAGAAGAGACAAAGATATGCAGCAGGTCCATCTCTAGGAGGCAACTGTGAGGGGGAAATTGGTCGTAGGGGGCTCTATGACCGAGATAGACCTCGACCTTCTCCCGCTTGAGCCTGACCATTCTCTCTTGGCTTCCTTGGCTACTGGGGCCACTTTTAGCCGTGCTTCTCATCCTTCAGCATCTCAGAGTCGTGGGATATACGCGAGGGCTGTGTCTTCGGTTCGGGAGACTCCTGCAGCTCCTAATGCTCCAGAGGTCCACTCTTCTCATCAGCCACCGCTCCCTTCCCAGCTGAGTCAGGACGTTCCTCCCACTCAGTCTCCCGCAGATGATGATGACACTCTGATGTATACTCCCTTGTGTCTTGATTTTTGGTAGAAGAATAGTATATATGCAAGGAATTCATGCTTTTCTTCTTTTGTTTTGACTCAGGTGATATTTTGGTGAAGTATAGCTCAAGACTTCGGAGTTTTGGAGCTCTCGGTGGACCCATCTCTTCCTCACTCTTTCATAAAAACTCTCTTTTATGCACTCTCTTAGGTTTTTAGAAAAACAATCTATGTTTATGATCTTGGTGGGACAATTTTATGGTTTCTATGCATGGTCTGATGTAGTTAGTATGAATGTTTAGGTATCTTTCAAAGGGTTTCTTTTATTTTGAAAAACGCATATCGCGTCGACGAATGAACTTGGTGTTTATAAGTTTTAATTTATCGATGGATGTAGGATTCTAATATATATAATCATTCTAGCATGGTATTTATTCAAGTTTTGTGTATGAATGTGTCTGAAATGTGTGTATGCATGTTTGGAAAAAAGAATATTTTGATAGGTTTTGAAGAGTTGAAGAGCTGATTGAGGATGGGACTGACAGGGCAGATGGGGCAGTAGGTGAGGGGCGGCTTCTTGCATTTAATCGCCCTAGATGAGGTGGCTTTTTTAAGCTAGCCGCCCCATTTCTGGGGTCTTTACCTGGAAAAGAAGGGGCAGGGGCGGCTAGTTCCATCTAGCCGTCTAATGGGAGGCGGCTAGTCGGGTTTAGCCATCCCTTGCCTGGGACGATGCTTCTGGTTTTATTTCTTGTCTGCTGCTGCTGAAAGCCTTTGTGACCATTTCAACCTTCGAGACCGATAAAAACATTCCTTCCATGAACCAAGCATTAAATCTGTCCGGATTGCGTCCCTGCACTGACTTTCAAGCCCTTCTTGCTTGAATTGTCAAGGGCTACAATCCCTCTCAAGGTAAATGAAAAGATAATGCGAGAAAGTAAAGTGCGGGAAACCATGCTTTAGTACGCAAGGGAGGGATTCCAAGTGCGTGAGCGAAGAAAACTCTTAAGTATGTGTGAAAGTGGGATAATTTCTTCTCAAGCATGTGCGGAAGGGCATAAAATGAGTGTAGATGGGGGTAATCTTAATGTTGGCATGGGGGTTAATTTTAGTATTTCAAGATTCGGATGCCTAGGTGTTTTGGAACAGGAAAATGCGAACTTATGCGTAAGTATGAGTGGCATAAGGGGGCATTTTAATTCTTCAATGGTCTTTTACGTGAGAGGGCAATGTTTTCGACTTTCTTAAGTAAAAGATACCATCAAGTCCCTATGGAGGAGCCCTTGTGGTCACCTATGTCCAAACCAGGATTGTATTTGAAAGGTACAAGCCTTAAGTGTCGGTCTTTTTTTTAGGTTCATGGTTCTCAAATGCTAGATCCATGAGTGTACCATGAGTCAAGTCAAATAAGTTTCTTTTGGATAGGCAAGTTTCTATTTGAACTCATGTGACTGTGTGCAGTTGTAAACATGGAAATGGTCTACCCTTGGTCGAAATTTCACCTTTCCCGGTAGACATAGTTCAATTTTGAATCGCATTGCGAAATAAAAAAGGGGGGAGGGAGAATGGGGTAAGAGTAATATCTTCCTTTTGGGCAATATTTTAGAAATGTGGGGATTGGGTTTGGACTATTGGGGCTACACAATGGAAAATCCTGTTGTGGCGGTCAATTAGAAGCTGATACGTAGTACAGTCCCCGTACGAAAGGCTCGTACAAAGTTCTGGACTCAGGCTCTGTAACATCATATAAATTTCTTGACATTCTGTGAGTTGTAGGCCGGTCCGGTGGACAAGTGTGCGCCACCGAGATACGTATTGTTCAAATTCCTCCCTAGGCCTCATTCTCTCTACGGTTAAATCTGAAATAGAGGGGGTTCTGATCCCTTGTAATTGTAGTGGCCCAAGAACTTGTTGTCGGTATCGTCGGAATCTCCGAGATGTCGGTGCTGTCAAAAAGGATCCCGGCGGTGCGCGGGTGCGCGTGTGTGTGTGGTGGTTCTTTGGGGATTCGGATCGGATGCGTGCCCTGGCGGCTCGGTCGGATCGTCTTCTCATAAGGGTGAGGGTGTCGTTCCTGGTTGAGGCGCCCGATAGCGGCTCAAGAGGACTCCAGGGTTTGTGTGATCGCCACCTGCTTTTTCTAAAAAGCAGGAAAAGGTTGGGTTGGATTTGATCGCCTACGTGGGGAGTTTGTGGGGTCTCCGCTCTGAGATACGGATATACCATACACAGAGGTGAAAAACAGATAATCCTATTATGCTTCCGGGGCTTGACTAAAGGAGTCTTGTGACATAGGGGTGCAAATGGGGTGTGTATAGGGGGCCGGCTAGTGGGATCAAGCCGTCTGGTGAGGGACGGCTACTAGGGTTTAGCCGTCCGGGGCCTGGTCTGGTTTGGGCAGAACTTCGATAGGAAATGAGTTTGGTCTTGGACAGAGGCTAAGCTAGGTTTAGTCTGGGTTTCTGGAGGGTGGAATGTGGGTGTTTTTTTGTAGGGAATGAGTTTTTCTCTCACAAAAGGGGGGCTCTCTTTCTCTCTCTCTTGGGATTTTTGGTGGGGGAAGGGAAGTGAATTGGAAATGTGAATTGTCTATTGGGTTGTGGATTTTGTGGATGTGAATTGATGGATGCTCATTTAGGCTTGGGACCCCCTCTATTTATAGTAAAAGAGAGGCAGAGGAATATCCAGGGGTAATGGAGTGGCTTGGCTAATAGTGTATGTGATTAGACCCCTCATTAATTCTCTGGTTCTTCTGTCAGGACCAGGTGAAGGGCGGCTAGTGCTAACTAGCCGCCCAGTATGGGGCGGTTACTTCTTGGTAGCCGCCCCTATCATGACCTGCCAAACGTCCCATCTCTGACAAGCAGTGGCTTGGGTCGGTTACTTGGGTTGATTCGGCTAAGATAGGGCGGCTAAAGGTCATCACCTGCCGCAATGATCAGCATTTAATACTGCTTTATGTCCCATCCTGGGGACTGGTAGAAAGTCAGCCAGGGGGGCGGCTAGTGCTAACTAGCCACCTGGTATGGGGCGGTTAGTTAGGTCTAGCCGCCCCTTGCCAGGGATTTAGGGTTTTTGGGTTTCCAGTTTTCTGGTTTTAGGTTTATGTCTTCCGGTTTAGGTTTAGGGCTAGGGTTAGGGTTTGGGTTTAGGTTAGGGTTAGGGTTAGGGTTTCCGGTTTAGGTTAGAGCTAGGGTTAGGGTTTGGGTTTCCTGAACTTCGGTTCTCTACTAGATGTCCAATGTGATATATTTCCGGGTGTTACTTGAAGTATTTCTGTCTTTCTAGACGGTCAAAATTGGGGTATCTACAATTGTCCCTCATCAGACGGAGTCTTTGTGCGAAGCAGGAAAGACTTCGACCAATGATAAGGAAAGAGACCCCTATTTTGGCCGGCCCGACCTTCAAGAAGTTATGCCAACACGAACAGTACTATTCAGGGAGTTGATTTAGACTGTCAGAGGCTAGGTCTTGACTTAGAATTTTTAGCCGAAAGGATGATCCAGGTGGAAGGCGGGGAAAAGTAAATGGTGAGTGATCCAACCCGCGATCGGGCTTCTTAGCAATCGTGCGCGGAGCAGCCCAGCATCAGTTTTCTCGTGCCTACCGTTCCCGTGCTTGGGAAAACTTGGCAAGGAGGGGATATCGTCGACAGAAAGCAAGTAAAAGTTGATTTGGTGAATTGGATCATCCGAAGGATAAGAACTCTGGAAAAGAACCAGAACTGAAGAAATTCAAATTTGAACGGTACTGAAAGTGCGGCAAAACTTTGGGAAAGTCGTGTTTGATCAAGTAGTGCCTGGAAATAAGCCAATACATGGCTGTTTGGTATGGAGAACCTTGGAATTTAGGGCTGAAAAGAGATTTGGAAAGGGGTCTCAAGTGGAAGTAGAAAACTGGGAGGGGCGGCTAGTGCTAACTAGCTGCCCGAAATGGGGCGGCTACTCATGAATAGCCGCCTCTCGACTGGGTCCCTTATAACCGAAAAGGGACCCTCTCTCTTCCCACTTTTCAAACGGTTTCTCTCCCTCTTCTTCTTCTTCTCTTCGGTTTTAAAACCCAAAAACCCTGATTTATTTGCCTTCTCTTCCTCCATTTCATCCTTAATCTTCTCTCCTTCCTTGATTTCGAAGCCCTAGTTTTGGGTTCTCTTTTTTCTTTTCAAACCGAGGAAGATGACAAGGTCGAAGGCGATCATTTCAAGGGGAAAACGACCTCGGGTGGCTCGTGGAGAGCGTAGCCCGAGCTCTTCATCATCGGAGAGCGATAGGCCGGAGGTCGAGGTCGTGGGGGAAGCTATGGGTGTGGCGGAGGTGCCGCCGGCGGACATCGGTGGGGGTGAGGTTGGGGACTTGCCTTTGGGGGCTGCCCCGGAGGTTGGGAGTAGCATGATAGGGTATACACGCAAGAGGAGGCGTGGGGATCGACCGGCGGTGGCCGAGGAGGTGGTTTTGGGGGTCGGGGGATCGGTTGAGGGTGCAACCGAGGGAGTAGGGGCCGAGGGAGTCAGTGAAGATGTGAGGGCATCGTTGGATGCCCTTGTTGGGATGTTGGACAGGGAGGCCACAGAGGCCAGGGCTGAGGAGGAGGAGAGTAGGGCTATGGGGGCTTTTGCATAGTTTATCTCCGGCGCGGGGAGGGTGGAGGGGACATGAGAGGTTTGGGATGAGGCTGGTGCTAAGAGTATGGGCACTGGGGCTGCAGAGACCGGTGTGGGTGCTGAGGCTGAGGCCGAGGAGGCCGTGTTTGAGGAGGATGAAGAGGAGGGGGATGACGACGGGATGGACGATCCCGATGAGGCTGAGGTATGTTCCTAACCTTTTAGTCTTAGCCTTTTTATTTTGGTGTATATGCACGTGTTTTGGTGGTATGAACAGGTTGTATATGTGTATTATACTCGTATATGTGTGTTTTAAATAGGCATGCTTGTGTATAAGTTTAATCACGGTGGAATAGTAAGCATGCGAACGGGTACGGGTTGTAGAAAGAAAAAGGAGATAATTCTTCATACATACATCCATGTTTGTTGTATGCATATAAAGGAAAGGAAAGGGAACGGCTTGGTATGCTTGCATGTGATGGTTTTGCATGTATGTAATCTTCGAAGTATGTTTTTATGTGTATTTGACCATGATGGAGTAAGAGGGAGTATAAGAGGGAGTATATGCATGCATTTTTATGGATCTAAGTTCCTCCATATGCTTAGTTCGTGGAAAGTATATATAAGCATGATAAGCGGTATTTTGAAAAGGGAATATACGAGTAATGACCACGGTGGGATAAGAGAGTAAAGCATGTGATCTTATAGGCATGTTTTGCAAAACAAAGGAGGGTAAATTTTTGTATAAGTCTCATATTTCATGCCCTTTTTTGTCCTTTTAGATTTTAATGTGTAGGAGTTTTTATTGTGCTAAGCATGGTTTCTAGAAAATGATTTCGTTTAGAATTGGACCCTTACCTCTCGATCGCTTTGGACTAACCCATTTTCGTTTGTTTCGTAGCGGCCGAATCGCATCCGGGCCCTTTGGCATGGGATGAAGCGGTGGTATGACGCTTTGGGGCTGTCGGTACTGTCGGGGAGGCCTCCGGATGTCGGTTGCGGATGTCCCGGCGGGGTGCGCGGTGAGCGCGCGTGTGCGTGTGTGGGGGTTCTTCGGGGACTCGGATCGGACGCGTGCCCTGGCGGGCACGGTCGGATCGTCTTCTCGGAAGGGGTGAGGGTGTGTCGTTCCTGGTTGAGGCGCCCGATAGCGTCTCAAGAGGATTCACGGGTTTGTGTGATCGCCACCTTCTTTTTTTCTAAAAAGCAGGAAAAGGTTGGGTTTGGTTTTGGTCGCCTACGTGGGGAGTTTGTGGGGTCTCCTCTCTGAGATACGGATATACCGTACACAGAGGTGAAAAACAGGTATCCTATTCTGCTTCTAGGGCTTGACTAAAGGAGTTATGGGACAAAGGGGTGTGAGTATGGGGTGTGTATAGGGGGGCGGCTAGTTGGATCTAGCCGTCTGGTGAGGGGCGGCTACTAGGGTTTTGCCGTCCGGGGCCTGGGTTGGTTTGGCCAGAAGTTTGGTAGGAAATGGGTTTGGTTTTGGGCAGAGGCTAAGCTAGGTTTAGCCCGGGCTTTTGGAGGGTGGAATGAGAGGGTGTTTTTGTGTAGGGAATGGTTTCTTCCTCTCACAAAAAGGCTCTCTCTCTCTCTCTCTCTTGGGATTTCTAGTGTGGAAAGGGAATGTGAATTGTGGGATGTTGGTGTGGAATGGTTGTTTGTGGATTTGTTGATGTTCTATTTGGGCTTGGGACCCCTCTATTTATAGTAAAAGAGGGGCATGAAAATATCCCGAGGGTAATGGAGTGGGTGGCTTCGATTGGACCTCTCATTAATTCTCTGGTTCTTCTGTCAGAGACCAGGTGAAGGGCGGCTAATGCTAACTAGCCGCCCGGGATGGGGCGGCTACTTCCTGGTAGCCGCCCCTATCATGACCTGCCAAACGTCCTATCTCTGACAAGCGGTGGCTTGGGTTGGCTACTTGGTTTGATCCGGCCAAGAGAGGGCGGCTGAAGGTCATGACCCGCCGCAATGATCAGCATTTAATATTGCTTTATGTCCCATCCAGGGGACTGGTCCAAAGTCAGCCAGGGGGCGGTTAGGGGGGCGGCTAGTTAGGGCTAGCCGCTCCTTTCCAGGGACTTAGGTTTTTAGGGTTTTTGGTTTTAGGATAGGTTTAGGTTTAGGTCGGGCTAGGGTTTGGTTTAGGGTTAGGGTTTGGGCTAGGGTTTTAGGTTTTGGCTTAGGGTTAGGGTAGGTTTAGGTTTATGGTTTAGGGTCAAGGCTAGGGTTAGGGTTTCCGGTTTACCGAACCTTTGGTTCTCTATTGGATGTCCAATTGTGGGATTTCCGTGTGTTACTTGAAGTATTTCTGTCTCTCTGGACGGTCAAAATTGGGGTATCAACAGGGGCAGGAGGAGAGGAGTTTAGTGGACGGAGCGGGCTTCCGTTCCTTCTTTCTGATTGAGTCGTTCCACGTCCATCGCCCATATGTGGAGGCATTGGCGGAGAGATGGGACCCGGAGAGTTGTACGTTCATCCTCCCTACTGGCGCCGTTATGCCGACCCTTGAGGACGTCCATCGGATCACCGGCCTTCCGGTCTTGGGGGAAGCGGTGATTGCGGCCACCCTTGTGGATTATAGGGGGCTGTTTCGAGAGTTGATCGGGGAGTGGGAGTTCGTGGAGCGGGAGCGGACGCTGAACCAGATTCCTTTAGGGAGGCTTGCAGGGCAGTATGGCCTCGGTTCTTTTACGGAGCGTTAGAAGGGCGAAGCTGCAGCTAGCTTCAAGAGGAGGCGGGCGATCATCGAGGCGAGAGAGGCGGCCGCGTGCCCACAGAGGGCACGGAGGGAGTTGAGGGCGTTCTTCCTTTACTTCTTCGGCCGGGTGAATTGGATCATCCGAAGGATAAGGACTCTGGAAAAGAACCAGAACTGAAGAAATTCAGATTTGAATGGTACTGAAAGTGTGGTGAAACTTTGGGAAAGTCGTGTTTGATCAAGTAATGTCTGGAAATAAACCAATACATGGCTGTATCGTATGAAGAACCTTGGAATTTAGGGCTAAGAAGAGTTTGGAAAGGGGTTTTGAAGCAAAACAAAGAAACTGGGAGGGGCGGCTAGTTGTAACTAGCTGCCCGAGAGGGGGCGGCTACTCGTGGGTAGCCGCCCCTGGACTGGGTCCCTTATAACTGAAAAGACCCTCTCTCTCTCCATACGTTTCAAAAACGGTTTCTCTTCCCTCCTCTCTTCTTCCCTTCGGTTTCAAACTCAAAAACCCTGATTTCTTTGCCTTTCCTTCTTCCATTTCGACCTCAATCTTTCTCTTTCTCTTGATTTTGAAACCCTAGTTTGGGTTCTCCTTTTCTTTATCAAACCGAGGAGATGACGAGGTCGAAAGCGATTGCTTCGAGGGGGAAACGACCACGGGTGGCTCGTGGAGAGCGTAGCCCGAGCTCTTCATCATCGGAGAGCGATAGGCCAGAGGTCGAGGCCGTGGGGGAGGGTATGGGTATGACGGAGGTGCCGCCGGTGGATATTGGCGTGGGTGAGGTCGGGGATTTGCCTTCGGGGGCTGTCCCGGAGGTAGGGGGAGTGTGATAGGCTATACACGGAAGAGGAGGCGTGGGGATCGACCGGTGGTGGCCGAGGAGGTGGTTCCGGGGGTTGGAGGATCGATTGAGGGTGCAACCGAGGAGGTAGGGGTCGAGGGAGTTAGCGAGGAGGTGAGGGCGTCGTTGGATGCCCTCGTTGGGTTGTTGGATAGGGAGGCCACAGAGGCCAGGGCTGAGGAGGAGGAGAGTAGGGTTATGGAGGCCTTTGCGGAGTTTATCTCCGGCGTGGGGAGGGTGGAGGGGATAGGAGAGGCTAGGGACGGGGCCGGGGAGGCCGAGGGTATGGGCACTGGGGCCGCCGAGGCTGGTGAGGGTGTTGGGGTTGAGGACGAGGAGGCCGTGTTTGAGGAGGATGAGGAGGAGGATGACGACGGGATGGACGATCCCGACGAGGCCAAGGTGGACGCTCCTGGGTCCACACGGGCCGTGGTATGTTCCTAATGTTTTAGTCTTAGCCTTTTATTTTGGTGTATATGCATGTGTTTTGGTTGGTATGAACAGGTCGTATATGTGTATTTATACTCGTATGTGTGTTTTAAATAGGCATGCTTGTGTATAAGTTTTGTCATGATGGGATGTGTAAGTATGCTGAGATGGGTTTGTTTTTATAAGGAGGGGGACAATTTCTATATATATATCCATGTTTGTTATATGCATACAAAGGAGAGAGAAATGATATAGCTAATACGCTTGCATGCGATACTTTTCTATGTGTATGTGATTTCGTACGTGTTTGATCGTGGTAGGGAATGAGGGAGTGTATGCATGCATTTCATGGGTTCGAGTTCTATATTGGTACGATAGGCCGTGATGTAAGAAAGCGTGTGAGTGGTGACCACGGTGGGATGTGTTTGATGTTCGTCTAGCATGCGTGATCATATGAGGAGTGTAGCTTCTTTCTTTCATGCTTTTGTTTCTTTTTAGCATGTGGAAGTTTTATTTTGCTAAGCATGGTTTAAAATGATTTCGTAGATTTGGACTCTTACCTCTCGCTCGCTTTTAAACTAACCCATGTTCTCTTTGTTTGTTTTGTAGAGGCCGAATTGTATCAGGGCTTTATGGCACGGGACGAAGAGATGGTACGACGCTTTGGGGCAGGGGGAGAGGAGCTTGGTGGATGGAGCGGGCTTCCGTTCCTTCTTCCTGATCGAGCCATTCCACGTCCACCGTCCATATGTGGAGAACCTTGGCGGCTTTGCGTCATTTCTTCAGGTACGTGTAAGTGAGCGGTAAATGTCTTTTCTTTGGCTTAGCTCTCTTTGATCGTGACGATTCCCCTCTTGTTTTGCTAGATCTTTGGGTACAAGCATTTCTCCATTGATCGCCCGACTTTGGCTCCGTTCGATCATGCCCTCCCCTGGGCCATGAGATGGGAACCCCGGGGATCTTCCCGCTTGCACCGCCTCGCCCAATTCCGAGAGGCTTTCCGCGTCTTATCGGAGGAAGAGGTATGAGTTTTCTTTGAATTTCTTTGGTTTGTATTTGGTTTTCTTTTGACTAAGCGTTCTTCCTATCTTTCGATGTTTTTTTAGATGACGTGGAGGCCTTACTCGGAGGAGGTTCCCGAGGCCCTGGCACGAGACGTCTGGCTGATCTACTTCAATGAGGTCGTGTTCCATGCGATCAGCCGGGTCGTCCGCCAGCTTGGGTACCATCAGTGGGTGCCCGATCCTCTTCCGCGGCGCCCCTTGATTCCGGTGGCCGGGATTCCTCGGGACACGAATCTCCCGAGGAACTACGCGACGTATGTGGCGGGATGGATGAGCCGAGGTGTCTTGGTGGAGCGTCGTCCCGAGGTGACTTCGAGTGACGAATACCTAGCTTGGTATCGTCGGGAATATGCGGATATCCTCGGGGCGATAGAGGAGGAGATCCCGGACGCCTATGTGAGTCGAAAATCCTTCTTCCTTTCTCGTTTTCTCTTGCTTGAGTATCTTCTGAATGGTATTTCTTTTAGTAGGTTGAGTTAAATGAGATGGAGAAGAGGCTCAAGACCGCCAATGAGCACCTCCAAGCGCGAGCCAGGCAGATAGAAGCCTTGCGGACACAGAGAGGAAGCTTGCAGGACCAGGTCCGGGTCCTCGAGGCTCAGGTGGATGCTCTGTCGAGAGCGAGGGCTGACGGTGCTTCCTCTTCTTCCGCCCCTCCTTCTTCCATGATTTCCGAGCGAGAGCTCGGACTGACGAGGGAGCTAGATGTGTCCCGAAGCGAGTTGACGGCCATACGGATGGAGTTGGGCCAGGCGAGGGGCAGGGCTTCTCGGGCTGAGGAGGAGGCAGACCGGCTGAGGTCCATGGTGGCCTTGAGAGAGAAGGGGTTCATTACCCTAGGCCGTGAGAGGGACTCCCTCCAGATGAGGGTGTCGGAGTTGGAGGCTTCGGCGGGCGTTCCTGGAGGTTTGATGGGAGACCTGGTTCGTTCTCTCCAGGCGGCCGGGGATAGGGATCGAGAGGCACTCAGGGCGTCGGAGACGAGGGCGCGGGAGTTGGAGGGGAGGTTGAGGGCTGCTGAGGATCGGGCCAGAGGGACAGAGAGTCGCCTCCGACAGAGATTGGAGAGGAGAGACAGAGACATGCAGCAGGTCCGTCTCTGGGAGGCGACTATGAGGGGGAAATTGGTTGGAGGGGGCTCTATGACCGAGGCGGACCTTGATCTTCTTCCACTTGAGCCTGACCATTCTCTCTCGGCTTCCTTGGCTACCAGGGCCACCTTCAGCCGTGCCTCTCGTCCTTCGGTGTCTCGGAGTCGTGGGATATACGTGAGGGCCGCGTCTTCGGTTCGAGAGACTCATGCTGCTCCCGATGTTCCAGAGGTTCAGTCTTCTCCTCATCCGCCGCTCCCTTCTCAGCCAAGTCAGGACGTTCCTCCTACTCAGCCTCCAGCGGACGACGATACGTCGAGGTATAGCTTCTTTGTGTCTTGGTTTTAAGTAGAAAAATAGTATATATGCGATGAATTCAAGCTTTTCTTCTTTTGTTTTGGTTTTAGGTGATATTTCGGTGAGGTATAGCTCAAGACTTTCGGAGTTTGGAGCGTCTTGAAGGAAAAGATTCCCTTTTTTATGCCCTCTCTTAGGTTTAGAAAAACAGTCTATGCTTGTGGTTTTGGGTGGTACAATTTAATCATTCTCCTTTGTATGCATGTCTTGGAATAGTTAGTATGGATGTTCATGGATATGTATGTATGTGTAGATGAATCTGGATTTTTATAGGTTTGATTCATGGATGGGTGTAGGTTTTGATATAGAATTCGTTTTAGCATGGTATCTATACAGGTTTTGCGTATGAATATGTGTATGAAATGTGTACGTGCAGGTTTTGGAAAGAATTTGATTTTAATAGGTAAAGAAGTGTTGAAGAGTTGATTGGATATGGACTGATAATTGGAAGGGGTGCAGGCAAGGGGCGGCTAGTTAGGTTTAGCCGCCCCCTGCCTGGGGCAGTTTGGTCCTGCTGCTCCTGTCTGCTGCTGCCGCTGACAGTCTTTGTGACCGTTCCAACCTTCAGTACCTATAAAAACAATCTTTCCATGGACCAAGTGTTAAATCTGTCCAGATTGCGGCCCTGCACTGACTTTCGAGCCCTTCTTGCTTGAATTGTCAAGGGCTACAATCCATCTTAAGGTAAAATGGAAGGGTAATTGCGAGAAAATAACGTGCGGGAAACCATGCCTTAGTGCGCAAGGAAGGGATTCCAAGTGCGTGAGTGAAGAAAATTCTTAAGTAAGTGTAAAGAGGTGGGACAATTTCTTCTCAGGTATGTGCGGCAGGGGTACGAAATGAGTGGGGACAATTTCAATATTTGTGGGGACAATTTTAATGTGTGGGGACAATTTTAATATGAGTGGGAATAATTTTAATATGTGGGGACAATTTTAATATGTGGGGACAATTTTAAAGAAAATCAGATGCCAAGGTGTTTTGGAAAAGAAAAATGCACGCTTATGCGTAAGTATATATGGCATAAGGGGGTATTTTAGTTCTTCAATGGCTTTTCATGTGAGAGGGCAATGTTCTCGAATTTCTGAAGTAAAGGATGCCATCAAGTCCCCGTGGAGGAGCCCTTGTGGTCACCCATGTCCAGACCAGGATTGTATTTTGAATGGTATAGGCGTTAGGTGTCAATTTTTCTAGGTTCATGGGTTTCAAATGCTTAATCGTATTATTCTAAACATGCTGAAAAATCCATGAGTGTACCAAGAGTTGAGTCAAATAAGCTTCTCTTGGATAAACAAGTTTCTAAGTGAACTCATGTGAGTGTGTGTAGTTTGTAAACCTGGACACGATCTATCTTTGGTCGAAATTTTGCCTTTCCCGGCAGACGTAGTTCAATTCAGAATCCCATCGCGAAAATAAAAGGGGAGGGGGAGAATGGGGTATGAGTAATATCTTCCTTTTGGGCAATATTTAGAATTGTCCTAGTCTAGCACATGTCTTACTTTCTAGGTCCCTCTGGCTTTCTTCTTTTTACCACTTCTTTATTTTGGGATGGAAAGTACAACCCGTTGTTTGGATCTGTACTGGTATAGCCGTTGTCTAGCGTATACCGTGCGTAAAGGCGTGAAAGCCTGCTAAATAGAGAGTTTAACCCGTTCACCTGGGTGTTTGGCCTCTCCTTGCCCGATTTCTCTTTTTTTTTTGTTTGATTTGAGGGGGGGCTTTTCTGTTTTTCACCCCGATTCTTTTCATGCTTCCCCTCTAGAAGTGTTTATATAGTTTTGGGACATATGCCAGGTCTAGGTAACTCCTCATTTTGACCTAGGGTTAATACGAGTAGGGCGGAATAAGGGATGTTTTTGCTTTGGGGGTTTTAAATTGTCCCAGTCTACGGGGTAGGCAATTTCTCTTCTATCAGGTAAATCGATCGTCCAGTTATACGTGTGTGAATGAAACGGCATGATTTGGCGGAGATGTGTTCAAATAGATACGAGTTTATCTTCGAGAGTCTTATAATTCTATCATCAAGTACTAAATGCTGGAAATCGCAGGAAGGAAGAATAATAGTTCTTAAGTATTGAAAGCTATTCATGCATGGAATTTCTTTAGATAAAGTGCATTCCACGAACCTGGAACCTTGACTCCTTCGACATCTACCAGGCGGTAGGCATTCCCGGAATAGGCATGGGTGATCACATAGGGTCCCTCCCATGTGGGTTGTAGCTTTCCTCTTGGGTGAGGCTGTCTTGATGGCATGATTTGCTTAAGTACTAATTCCCCGATTTCAAATTTTCTTTTAATTACCTTCTTTCCAAATGCCCTTGCCACCCTTCTTTGGTAGGCCTGGGCATGGTCTGCTGCTCTTAATCTTTTCTCGTCTAGTAGTTCGAGGCGTAGTAGGAGTGCCTCTCTCCTTTCCTCAATTTGGAGGTCCTCTTCTAGCATTATTCTTAAGGATGGGACAAGGATTTCGTAGGGTACTACTGCTTCGACTCCAAACGTGAGTGAATAGGGGGTTTGACCAGTGGGTGTCCTAATGGAGGTTCGGTATGCCCAGAGGGCGTCTACCAATTTATCAGGCCAATCGGTTGCCTTATGGGTTTCTACCATTTTCTTTATAATTTTGAGCAAGGTTTTATTGGTGGCCTCTGCCTGTCCATTCCCCTGTCGATAATATGGCGTGGAATGATGAAGTTCTATATGATGTTTGTCGCATAGGTCTCGAAATTCTTGGGAGATGAATTGGGGACCATTGTCAGTTATAATTGCTTTGGGGGTACCGAACCGTGCAAGGATGTGGGTGCGGACAAAACGAGCCAGGATAGAGCTTTTAATTACTACATAGGACTCGGCTTCAGCCCATTTAGTAAAGTATTCTGTAGCGGTGAGGATGAAAGCTTTTTGGGTAGTGTTTTCTATAGTGTCCCGGAATGGTCCTATCACATCTAATGCCCACATAGAGAAGGGCCATGGTGAAGTCATGGGATGTAAAGAAGATGCTGGTGCGTGTATTTTGTTGGCATGAGTTTGACACTGGATACAATGCTTAACGTATTTGTTGTAGTCCCCTTCAAGCGTGGGCCAATAGTAGCCCATTCTTAATACCTTTTTCGCTAGCATCTGGGCGTTGACGTGTCCTCCGCATACTCCAGAGTGAGCTTCTTCTACAATGGTATATGCTTCTTCGTCGTCCAAGCACCTAAGTAGTTCCCCATTGAAGGAGGCTCGGAAGAGTATCCCTCCTCGGAGGCAGTATTGACTGCTATCCTTTTGACTATTCTCTGGTCGTTGCTGGTAGCGTAGCTTGGGAATGAACCGTTTTTAAGGTAGTTTCTAATATCGAAGTACCAGGGGTTTCCGTCGTCTATATCTCCTAGTTCAAGGGCTAGGATCCCCGTGGTACTAGCATTTTTGTTGGCCCGGTTCATTTTTAGGAGACTTTGAGTTTTATAGTCATCGAGTTCGGTGGCAGGTGTTTCTAGTCTCTGGATAGTGACTGTTTCAGATGTCCTAGATAAGGGAAAGGTGAGCGATGAGGCTAAAGAGGCTAGAGAATCTGCAAGAATATTACCGGTCCGGGGTATGAAAATGTGAGTAACCTTACGGAATTGTTTTAGCAGGACTATGGCTTGTTCTCTGTACGGCTTTAGTTTTGGGTCTCTAGTCTGATATTTTTTAAGAGTTTGGCGGATTACTAAGAGGGAGTCCCCAACGATGTCTAACTTTTTAGCTCCTAGGGCTAGGGCTGCCTTCAAACCTGCTATCAGGGCCTCGTATTCGGCAATATTGTTGGTGGCTTTAAAGATAAGCTGAAATGCTTTCGGGATAATGACACCTTCGGGGGAGGTCAGTGCTATTCCTATTCCCTTTCCCTTCTGGTTGACCGCTCCATCGAAGTATAGCGTCCATGTCTCTCTATCCTTTTCTTCAATAAGCGCAAATATTTCTTCGTCTGGGAAGTCAGTTTTTACTGGTTCGTAATCAGGGAGGGGTAGTTGAGCGAGGTGGTCAGCGATGGCTTGCCCTTTGATAGCCTTTTGAGTGGCATATGTGATGTCAAACTCGTTTAACTGTACTTGCCATCGGGCTAAGCGTCCAATTAATATGGCTTTCTCGAATAGGAACCTTACTGGGTCCATTTTGGCAAAGTATTTGACTTTGTGGGCAAGAAAATAATGTCGCAGCTTTTGGGAAGCCCATACTAATGCTAGACAAGTCTTTTCTGTAGGAGGGTAGGCTTTTTCGTACTCAATCAGGGTTTTACTTAGGTAGTAAATGGCCTTTTTCCTTTCTTCCCATGTCATCGTGTTGTGCAAGCACCGCGCCAATGGCTTTCCTTAGTTGCAGCTATATAGAGGAGCAGGGGTCGTCCGGGTACTGGAGCCGAAAGGACAGGGGGATTAAGAAGGTATGTTTTTAAGTTATCAAAGGCCTTTTGGCATTCACTATCCCAATTAAACTTGACTCCTCCTTTCAACAGTTTGTAAAAGGGGCGACATCTTTCAGCGTGTTGCGAAATAAATCTCCTAATAAATTGCAGCCTTCCTACGAGCCCTCTCAACTCTTTTAGGTTTTTAGGTGGGGGCATTTGGGCGATGGCTTTTGCCTTGGTCGGATCTATTTCTATTCCCCGCTTACTTACCATGAATCCTAAAAGTTTCCCAGAGAAGACCCCCAAGCGACATTTCTTTGGGTTCATTTTGAGTGAATATTCCCTGCATCTCTGTAATACTTGTCTAAGTATGTCTGCGTGTCCTATTCGAGTCCTAGATTTGACTAAGATATCATCCACATATACTTCTACTAGCTTGTGCATCATATCATGGAATATTGAGGTCATAGCCCTTTGATATGTTGCACCCGCATTTTTGAGCCCGAAAGGCATCACTATGTAGCAGTAAGTTCCCCAGGGTGTGGTAAAGGAAGTCCTTTCTTGGTCTTTTTCTGCCAGCCGGATCTGGTTGTATCCAGAAAAGCCATCCATGAACGAGAGCATCTCATATCCTGCCGTATTGTCGACAAGGAGGTCAATATGTGGGAGTGGGAAGTCATCTTTTGGGCACGCTCGATTGAGGTCCCTGAAGTCGATGCATATCCGGATCTTCCCATCCTTCTTGGACACTGGAACAATATTTGCCACCCATTTAGGGTATAAAACTACCCGGATAAATTTAGCCTGGTGGAGTTTGTCTACCTCATCTTTGATCTTTAAAGCTACCTCGGGATGAAGGCGTCTCAGTTTTTGTTTTACTGGTTTTGCGTTTGGTTCTAAAATTAACTGATGTTCGACTAACGAGGTATCGAGCCCGGGCATGTCCTTGTAGGACCATGCAAAGACGTCTTTATACTCGAGTAATATTTTAACCAGGCCCTATCTCTCATCGTGATTTAGTTCTGCACTAATGGAAATGATTTTGGGGTCAGCTTTTGTCCCTAGGTTTAGCTCCTCTATCTTCTCATCTCCTTCTTCCGTCTTTTCATCGAACCTTTGAAGGCTCTGCTTGAATTCTTCAGACAGGTCCCCTTTTTCTTCATCGTCCTCATCACATATCTCGAAGACTCCTAGACCATCGTCTGGGTTTTCTATGTTATCTAGGTCTGGTTCTTCTATAACTGCTATTGTTTTAAATCTTTCTAAACTTAACATGGTCCTGCTATACCCTTCTAAGTTGCTAATGGTCTGGTCAGGAATTTGACCCCTAGTAGGTTTGACAGACTTGGATGAGGTACTAGGGTAGGGATTTTTGGCCTGACTGGCTAGACGTTGTAGTTTATTTAGGAGGTCAGAGTCCTCGCTAAAGGGGTGCCATGCTGGGGTAAAATCATCCTTGTCGAACAGGGATCCTAGGGTTTTGGTTTCCATTTTTTTTTTGAACAGAAAAGACACTTATTATTTACAATCTACTGGATTAACGGAAGTATTTCAACTGACTTTTCTCCAGCAGCTGGCGCTCCTTTGTTGCGATGCTTGAGCACTGCGAGAAAAGGAGGCTGGGTCAGCTGGAGTTTTATCGTCTGGCGGTGAGCGTGTGTTTAGGTGTTTATAAGGGTGTGGGAATAGCCATTCTAGGGAGCCAGAGAGATAGTCTGGTTCTGTTTCCGGGATAGGGTCCAGGGGGTAGGGGTATACGATTTTTTTGCCGGGTTCTACGATTGTTCCTCTCACGAAATGTTCGTATAACTTCCAATCACATTTTTCCCTTAGTTTAGGGTGATGTTTGGATGAGCCAATGCCTTTCTTATCTAGCCATGCTGGGAGTTTGATGGGGTCCAAGATCCCATTTTTGTGTCCCAGGGTTTCCCCGGGAAGGTAACCCATGATTCCCATGATACGCCAGCCAGGGTTTTCAAGCCTAGGGTGGCTTGCTTTTGAGGTAGCAGGGAGAGTACTCCGGGGATTTAGCCAATCGGCTGGAAAATCTAAGATGTGGATGGTGGCTTCTATGGGTTTTGGGCTACTGGTTTTTACAGTGATGGCTTCATTATCGGTGAACCTTGATTTAGGTCCTTTGATCGCATCCCCTTGTATTTTGATTATTCGACCTCCCAAGGGGAATTTCAAACATTGGTGTAGGGGAGAGGAGACCCCTTTTATGGATGCTAGCCATTTACGTCCTAGGATCATATTATAATCTGAATCCATTTCTAGGACATATGCTTTAGCGCTAGTTTCTAGCGGCCCTACCTTTAAACGTAAGTCCTTAAAGCCTAGAACCGGACGAGCCGTTTTGTCATAGGCAAATATACGGGTGTCCGTTTCGAAGAGTGTAGTTATGCGTCCGTCAATGTGCTTGAAGGTTTGTAGTGATATGAGGTTTACTCCCGCCCCGGTGTCAATTAGAACTTTATCCACCGAGTATCCTTTGAGGTTGATCGTTATGCATAGGGTTGAGGTGCTAACGACTTTATCGTGAATCTCTTCTTTAGGTCTAAAGGTTATGATGGGCCCTAGTCCTGCGGTGGCTAGGGCTATTGGTACGCCTAGGGTAGAGATTTGGGGGTCGACTTGGATTCTTTCTAGGAACATTTTTAGAGCGTGCTGGTGGTGTTCTGAGGTTTCGATTAGCTCTAAAATAGAAATTTTTGCGGGGATTTTTCAGAGTTGGTCTAGGATGTCGATCTTATCTCCGGTGTGGGGCTCCTCAGTCTCTGTTTCAGGCAGGGGGTGTCTGTAAGAGGGTACAGTGTTGAAAATTCTGCCTGCTCTAGTAGTATGATGGTTCAGTGCGTCAATGGTGGTTCGGGGGTTTTGTTTTAATGGGTATAGGCTTTCGTCAATTGGTGAAGGGGATAACGGCCGGATTTTTTTAGGGAGAGAGGGCTTTGTGGGTTTGGGGAGAATGGGGGAGGGGGCTGGTAAAAAGGCTGGTAAGATTAAGCCACCTGGGATGATCCTGGGTGACTCTTCGTGCTCAGCGTCTTTTATGGTGTAGATGCTTTCATAGCTTAAGCTCTCTGGTTCTTCCAAGGGGGCCTTCGTGGCTGGCCTTGGGTCTTGGGTTGTGGTTTCCACAGGGTTGGGGGTTTCTGGGGTTGGTTTGACTTTTAGGGCCCTTGTAGCTAGGTTGTCTTTGAGTCCCCTGATGGTGGCCCAGTCTAAGCGCCTTTCTTCATCAAGGTTGTAGACAATGTCTCGAAACGAGGAGAGTTGTTTGATGGTGTGGCCGTGATGTCGATGATATTGACAAAAACGGGTGGGGTCGGCACCGATAGGCGAAGGTCCAGCCATGGGTAAGGAAATGCCATTGACTTTTATTAAGGCTTTAAAGATGTTCCCTAGGGTTTCTGGAAGGGGAGGGTAGCTATCTCTTCTGTTTGACCATTTTGGGCCGTAGAAGGAGGGAGGTGCAGCCTTATCACGGAGGCTGCGCGTGGGTTCTCTAGGGGTTATGCCTTGCGTTCTTGGGGAGATAGGGTAGAAGGGTCTCCGGTTTTGGGTCTTGGTTTTGGATTGAGGGGGCCTGAATTGGGGAATTATGGGTTGCGGGGTTTTGTCGTATTGGCACGGGGACGGGTACTGATCGAGTAGTGAAGTTTTGGTTGATTGGCCGAGGTGACGCATACCTGGACGAATCGACTGTGTACTGTCTCGGAGCCATTCCTTGATCAGGAACTCGTGCTCCGTTCGGGTAGAGTGCCGATACTTGTGTAATAATCCCCTCTACCGTGGGGGTTTGTGCCTTGCGAGGCGGTTGTCCAACCCTATGGCTGATAGGTGGGGACTGGATTTGTACTACTGGGGCTGCACAACGGGAAATCCTGTTGTGGCGGTCAATCAGAAGCTGATAAGTAGTACAGTCTCCGTATGAAAGGCTCGTACGAAGTTCTGGACTCAGGCTCCGTAACATCATGTCAATTTCTTGACATTCCGTGAGTTGCAGGCCGGTCCGGTGGACAAGCGTGCGCCACCGAGACACGTATTGTTCGAATTCCTCCCTAGGCCTCATTCTCTCTACGGTTAAATCCGAAATAGAGGGGGTCCTAATCCTCTGGTAACCGTAGCGGCCCAAGAACTTCTCGCTTACAGCCGAGAAATTCGACAAGTGATCTACAGGGAGGGTGGAGAACCATTGTAGGGCTTCTCCTTCCAACGATTTCTGGAAGAGGAAGACTAGCAGAGGTTGATTATCTAGAAACAGGCGTGCGTCTAGATAGAAGGCAGTTAAATGAATGTCTGGGTCTCCACGACCGTTATACCGGTGAAATTTGGGGATTTTGAATCCCTCCGGTAGGTGGACTGACGAGATTTGTCTCAGGTTATGTAGAGACATGTGTTTGGGGGCCGAGGGACCAGTTTCGGAGAGAATTCTCCGGATGGTATCGTCCAGCGTTTCTCCCCGGGGAGGGTTGCCTAGCGGTCCCGGGTTTGGGGTGGCCTGGTAAGAGCCTGGGGTGGAAACGGTTGGGAATATTGGATTCGCGGGGAAAGGGGGGTGAATGAAAAGACGCTCGGGTTGACCGAGTGACTGGGCGTGGATGGGGTTTTGGGAATGGCCTTAGGGGCTTTGACAGGGGTCTCCTGTCTTAGGGTTTTGACCTGGCGGTAGTCGGCGAGGTCATGAAACATGTCCTCTACGGATTGGTATCCTAGACTGGCCATCTTTTCCTCTAGATGGGTCAGGAATTGCGTGGTCTGACCCTCT
This sequence comes from Acorus calamus, assembly GCA_030737845.1. Taxonomy (NCBI): domain Eukaryota; kingdom Viridiplantae; phylum Streptophyta; class Magnoliopsida; order Acorales; family Acoraceae; genus Acorus; species Acorus calamus. The sequence goes on from CM060870.1 coordinate 16,314,800, forward strand.
TGGTGGGTTTTTTACTCTAGTATCTCCTCCTCTAGGTGGGATTCCTTGATGCGTGTGAAATGTTTTAAGGGATCGAATGCAGATATAAAGCAGTAAATAAAGCGGTAAGGATTGCGCAGCGGTGTGCGGCTTACAAAGCAAATAAAGGATTGCGCAGCTGTGTGCGGCTTACAAAGCAATAAAGGATTGCGCAGTTGTGTGCGGCTTACAAAGCAGTAAATGATGCGGTGATGCGAAGTAGAGGAGGATCTGATTCGAGGGGTGGGAAACTCTAACCTTCCTATAGGGTTGATGGCATTCTAGTCAAGCTTGTAAAAGGGGGCAGAAGAGGATTACCTTTTGTTGTTTTTCACGAGGGAGGTCCCACCGTGATCGCCAGATTTTGTCGGTACCGTCGGGGAGGCCTCCGGATGTCGGTTGCGGATGTCCCGGCGGGGTGCGCGGTGAGAGCGCGTGTGCTTGTGGGGGTTCTTCGGGGACTCGGATCGGACGCGTGCCCTGGCGGGCTCGGTCGGATCGTCTTCTCGGAAGGGGTGAGGGTGTGTCGTTCCTGGTTGAGGCGCCTGATAGCGTCTCAAGAGGATTCAGGGGTTTGTGTGATCGCCACCTGCTTTTTTTCTAAAAAGCAGGAAAAGGTTGGGTTTGGTTCTGGTCGCCTACGTGGGGAGTTTGTGGGGTCTCCTCTCTGAGATACGGATATACCATACACAGAGGTGAAAAACAGGTATCCTATTCTGCTTCTAGGGCTTGACTAAAGGAGTTATGAGACAAAGGGGTGTGAGTATGGGGTGTGTATAGGGAGGCGGGTAGTTGGATCTAGCCATCTGGTGAGGGGCGGCTACTAGGGTTTAGCCGTCCGGGGCCTGGGTTGGTTTGGCCAGAAGTTTGGTAGGAAATGGGTTTGGTTTTGGGCAGAGGCTAAGCTAGGTTTAGCCCGGGCTTTTGGTTTTGGGACAATTTTCTCTCAAGCATGTGCCCACTTAATTTTAACATTTCAAGAAAATCGAATGCCTAGGTGCTTTGGAAAAGGAAAATGCGAACTTATGCGTAAATATTGTGGCATAAGTGGGCATTTTAATTCTTCAATGGCTTTTTACGTGAGTGGGTAATGTTTTTGACTTTCTGAAGTAAAAGATACCATTAAGTCCCCGTGGAGGAGCCCTTGTGGTCACCTATGTCCAAACCAGGATTGTATTTGAAAGGTATAGGCCTTAGGTGTCGGATTTTCTAGGTTCATGGTTCTCAAATGCTTGATCGTATTATTGTAAACATGCTGAAAAATCCATGAGTGTACCAGGAGTTAAGTTAAATAAGCTTCCTTTGGATAGGCAAGTTTCTAAGTGAACTCATGTGAGTGTGTGTAATTTGTAAACCTGGAAATGATCTACCTTCGGTCGAAATTTCGTCTTTCCTGGTAGACATAGTCCAATTTTGAATCCCATTGCGAAAAAATAAAAGGGGGGGGGGAGAATGGGGTAAGAGTAATATCTTCCTTTTGGGCAATATTTTAGAATTGTCCCAGTCTAGCATATGTCCTACTTTCTAGGTCCCTCTGGCTTTCTTCTTTTTACCACTTCTTTATTTTGGGTGGAAAGTACAGTCCGTTGTTTGGATCTGTACTGGCATAGCCGTTGTTTAGCGTATACCGTGAGTAAAGGCGTGAAAGCCTGCTAAAATAGAGAGTTTAACCCGTTCACTTGGGTGTTATTTTTCTTTTGTTGGCCTCTCATTGCCTATTTTTTTTTATTTGAGGGGGGGTCTCTTCTGTTTTTCACCCCGATTCTTTTCATGCTTTCTCTCTAGAAGTGTTTGTGTAGTGCCAGAGCCAGTTTTGGGACATATGCCAGGTCTAGGTAACTCCTCATTTTGACCTAGGGTTAATACGAGTGGGGCGGAAATAAGGGAGGTTTTGCTTTGGGGGTTTTAAATTGTCCCAGTCTACGGGGTAGGCAATTTCTCTTCTATCAAGTAAATCGATCGTCCAGTTATACGTGTGTGAATGAAGTGGCATGATTTGGCGGAGATGTGTTCAAATAGATACGAGTTTATCTTTGAGAGTCTTATAATTCTATCATCAAGTACTAAACGCTGGAAATTGCAGGAAGAAAGAATAATAGTTCTCAAGTATTGAAAGCTATTCATGCATGGAATTTCTTTAGATAAAGTGCATTCCACGAACCTGAAACCTCGACTCCTTCGGCATCTACCAAGCAGTAGGCATTCCCGGAATAGGCATGGGTGATCACATAGGGTCCCTCCCATGTGGGTTGCAACTTCCCTTTTGGGTGAGGCTGTCTTGATGGCATGATTTGCTTAAGTACTAATTCCTCGATTTCAAATTTTCTTTTTATTACCTTCTTTTCAAATGCCCTTGCCACCCTTCTTTGGTAGGCCTGGGTATGGTCTGCCGCTCTTAATCTTTTCTCGTCTAGTAATTCTCTCTTTTGGTATTTTTTTTTTCATTTTATATTTTTGAAAGTGTGGAGACCGATGCATACTTATGGTCCTTCTTTTTTTAAAAAAAATGGGCCTGCGTTAGCGAATAGATATGTTTTTGGAAAGAGAATGGAGATAAAGTTTGGAAAACGATTTTGTTTTAGAGGGAAAGCATGGAAAGACAGTTCATAAAGCGTTTTTGGTGGAGATCATGCAATCAAGGTTCCATAAAATATTTTGTTTTGAAGAAGAGTGTGGGAGCGCAGATTTGGAAAACGTTTTCGTTTTGAAAAAGAGTGGAAATGTATTTTGTAAATATTTTTTTTGTTTTGGTAAACAGGGAAAGAAAGTTTGGGAAAGTGCTTTTATTTTGGTTTGGAAGTATGGAAATACGGTTTTGTAAAACATTTAGTTTCGAAGGAGAGTGTGGAAAATATATTTTTTTAGAAAAACATTTTTGATTGTTTTTTAAAGAAGAGTGGAAGTAAAGCTGGAAACAGGTATGTTCAGAGTTGGGGAATGAAAGCTGAATAGCATGTACTTTTTTGGATTTTGGTTTCTTCTAGGGGGGCGGCTAGTGCTAACTAGCCGCCTGGTATGGGGCGGTTAGTTAGGTCTAGCGGCCCCTTGCCAGGGATTTAGGGTTTTTGGGTTTCCGGTTTTCTAGTTTTAGGTTTATATCTTCTGGTTTAGGTTTAGGGCTCGGGTTAGGGTTTGGGTTTAGGTTAGGGTTAGGGCTAGGGTTTCCGGTTTAGGTTAGGGCTAGGGTTAGGATTTGGGTTTAGGTTAGGGTTAGGGTTAGGGTTTCCGGTTTAGGTTAGGGCTAGGGTTAGGGTTTGGGTTTCCTGAACTTCGGTTCTCTACTAGATGGTCCAAATGTGGGATATTTCCGGGTGTTACTTGAAATATTTCTGTCTTTCTGGATGGTCAAAATTGGGGTATCTACACTTGTCACTTACAGCCGAGAAGTTCGACAAGTGATCGACAGGGAGGGTGGAGAACCATTGCAACGCTTCTCCTTCCAATGATTTCTGGAAGAGGAAGACTACCAAAGGTTGATTATCTAGAAACGGTCGGGCATCTATATAAAAAGCAGTTAAATGAATGTCTGGGTCTCCATGACCGTTATACCGATGGAACTTGGGGATTTTGAATCCCTCCGGCAGGTGGACTGACGGGATTTGTCTCAGGTTACGTAGAGACATGTGCTTGGGGGCTGAGGGACCAGTCTCGGAGAGGATTCTCCGGATGGTTTCATCCAGTGTTTCTCCCCTAGGAGGGCTGCCTAGCGGTCCTGGGTTTGGGGTGACCTGGTAAGGGCTTGGGGTAGAAATGGTCGGGACTATTGGATTCACGGGGGAAAGGGGGGTGAACGAAAAAATGCTCGGATTGGCCGAGCGACTGGGTGCGGACGAGGTTTTGGGAATGGCCTTTGGGGTTTAGACAGGGGCCTCCTGTCTCAAGGTCTTGGCATGACACTAGTCGGCGAGGTCATGAAACATGTCCTCTATGGATGGGTATCCTAGACTGGCCATCTTTTCCTCTAGATGGGTCAGGAATTGTGTGGCCTAACCCTCTTGGTGGATTCTCTCCTCTAGTATCTCCTCCTCTATGTGGGATTCCATGATGTGTGTGGAATGATTTAAGGGAATGAATGCAGATATAAAGCAGTAAATAAAGCGGTAAAGGAATGTGCAGCGACGTGCGGCTTACAAAGCAGTAAAGGATTGCGCAGCGGTGTGCGGTTTACAAAGCAGTAAAGGATTGCGCAGCGGTGTGCGACTTACAAAGCAGTAAAGGATTGTGCAGTGGTGTGCGGCTTACAAAGCAGTAAATAATGCTGTGATGCAATGTAGAGGAGGGTCTGATTAGAGGGGTGGAAAACTCTAACCTTCCTAGTGGGTTGATAGCATTCTAGTCAAGCTTGTAAAGAAAGGGAGGCAGAAGAGGATTACCTTTTGTTGTTTTTCACAAGGGATGTCCCACCATGATCGCCAAATTTGTCGGTGTGGGAAATGGACAATCCCGCGGGTGGCGTGTGTGGGATTTCTTCGGGATTCGGATCGGGTGCGTGTCCTGGCGGGCTCGGTCGGATCGTCTTCTCGGAAGGGTGATTGTCGTTCCTCGTTGAGGCGCCCGACAACAGCTCAAGACGATTCAAGGGGGTTTGTGTGACCGCCACCTGCATTTTTGAAAATCAGGAAAAAGGTTGGATTGGATTTGATCGCCTACATGGGGAGTTTGTGGGGTCTCCGCTCTGAGACACGGATATACCGTACACAAAGGTGAAAAATAGGTAATCCTATTCTGCTTCCGGGGCTTGACTAAAGGAGTCTTGGGACAAAGGGGTGCAGGTGGAGTGTGGAAATGGGGCGGCTAGTGTGTTTGAGCCGTCGGGTATGGGGCGGCTACAAGGGTTTAGCCATTTGGGGCCTTGGTTGGTTTGGGCAGAACTTCGGTAGGAAGTGGGTTTGGTTTTGGGCAGAGGTTAAGCTAGGTTTAACCCAGGTTTCTGGAGGGTGGATTGAGAGGGTGTTTTGTGTAGGGAATGGGTTTTTCTCTCACAAAAGGGGCTCTCTTTCTCTCTCTCTAGGGATTTTTGGTAGTGGAAGGGGGTGTGGACTATGAGTGAATTGTCTATTGGATTTCTAGATATGAAGATGATTTTTGTGAATGTGTTTGAAAGGTGTGGGACCTCCTCTATTTATAGTAAAAAAGAGGCAGGGGAATGTCCAGGGGGTAATAGAATGGCTTGGTTAATAGTGTGTTTTATTAGACCCCTCATTTAATTCTCTGGTTCTTCTGTCAAGACCAGGTGAAGGGCGGCTAGTCCTAACTAGCCGCCCAGGATAGGGCGGCTACTTTCTGGTAGCCGCCCCCATCATGACCTGTCCCATGTCTGACATGCGGTGGCTTGGGTCGGTTACTTGGATTGATCTGGCCAAGATGGGGCGGCTAGAGGTCACAACCCGTCGCAACGATCAGCATTTAATGGTACTTTATGTCCCTTCCAGGGAAGCGGTTCAAGGTCGGCCAGGGGGGCGGCTAGTGCCTAATGCCTCCCCAGTGCACGGTCTTAGGGTTTATAGATTTTTTAGGGTTTCCCTAGTTGGGTTTAGGGTTGGGAACAGGTTTTTAGGGTCTGGACCAAGGGTTTAGGTCAGGGTTAGGGTTTTCGGTTTAGGTTAGGGTTTAGGGTTAGGTCTGGTTTAGGGTTTAGGGTTAGGGTTTAGGGTTCCTGGTTTGGGCCAGGGTTAGATTTATTGTTAGGGTTTCCGGTTTAGGTTAGGGTTCCTGGTTTGGGCCAGGGTTTGGTTTAGGGTTTCTGGTTTTCTGAGCTTTTGGTTTTCTATTAGATGCCCAATGTGGGTTATGTCCTGGTGTTATTTGAAGTATTTCTGTCTTTCTGGACGGTCAAAATTGAGGTATCTACAGTAGGGGCCCGGCTCATGCTGGCTGGATGAAGCGCTGGGTAGGATCCCGAAAGATCAGGGAGCGAGGGCACCTGGCATGGCAAATAAAGGCGCGACTGGGCAGGGCAAGGCTATGTGGTGCGGCGTGGCAGGGGAGACACGAGTGGGGCTGGGGCGGCACGAGCGACGGTAGGGGCGGCGTGAGCGGAGGCAGGGGCGACACAAGCGATGGCAGGGGCGACCTCGAAGGCGACGGCGACGGCGACGACGATGAATTATTCAAAAAAAAATTATGATTTTTGAGGTGGTAGCTTTGATACCATGTTACAATCAGAGAATGAAAATAATAGGAATCCTTGTGTTGCACTTAGGGTTTAATCCCTTTATATACAAGTACACATTCGATTACACGTGTAATACACTATGACATAACATATATAATCTAATAGTTGGCAATGACATTGGCAATTTAAATGGTTTGTGAAGAATGAACTACTACTGCAGGGAAGCCTTCCTTTCCTTGTCTCGATTGAAAGAGATCTATGACCTTTCCCTCTATGAGAGGCGATACAGCCGTTATGCGGAAGATGTTCCGAGGACTTCTACTCGGTCAGGTCCTTCTACCTCTCGCCCTCATCAATGAAAGGGCGCCAATACAAGTCTTTTTGTGCCTCTTTTTCCTCATTTGAAAACAATTTCTTGGTTTCTACCAGGTGTTTATCCGGGCTGCCTCCCGCGTATAATATATATTTTTATTGTGAGTGAATTTTATTGTTCTGTTTGTATGATGAATGCCTTTTTACTTACCCCATATGATTGCGCACTCAATGCTTTCCTTCATCGCTCTCTTGTCTCTTTATTGATTCTATTAATAACCCCGACTGTTGGGTCCTTTTCTCAAATCAATGGTGGACAGGTTTGCCCATTATGGCGCGACTGGCTCCTCGTATTTGACAGGTTTTGATTCATCTTCCGAGGAGACCAGAGCGATTTTGAATTTATAATTAATGCTCGTTTGTGGCTATATAAAATCTAGTTGTTGTGATTGTGATGTCTACTTCTCTGAATACTCTTTCGACCATTTTAATCATCATGTTTCACACCTCTAAGACCATTTTTGTAGAGCAGTACCAAGGTGAGATGCCCTTGTTATATGTGTGTCACTTTTCAGCCTATGGGTCACCAGTGGGTCATTTCTGGCCATTTTCCAATTTTTCTTTTTTCGATCGAAGTCGCTAAAATTTTGGATTTTAGCTATCTACATGAGTTAGAGTACTCCGATTAGAATTCTAACTGCATATTATGGGTTCTAATACCATTTAGTACTACCCATAAAATTTTTATTGAATTTCGGTAACATTTTAAAAATTATACAATTCTGAACTTTATTCGGGTTTCGGTCGTTACTGGTTTGCTGGGTGGAATAATGTTGGAATAGTTGGTGGTTATGGTGACCCTAGGTAACTTCACCCCCACTGCTTAAGGATTAAGCAATCCTTTGTTTATTTTTGGTATGTGGGGGTGGTTTTAAATTATTTTCACCCCCACCTTTTTCTTTCCCTCTTATCACCCCCCTCCTTGTGTAGTCGTGGATTTCCTTTCCCTCCCCTTCTTTGTGTGTGTGTGTATATGTGAGTGTGTGTGTTGTTTGAGGAGAACAAGAAGGTGAAGAAACAATAGAAGGTGCACAAGAAGGTTTGTGTGTTGTGTAGTAGTTGTTGTTGTTGTTGTTGTTTTTCCCTCTTTTTGGCTCCCTCTCAAACTCCCTTTCGTGCTCCTTTCCCCCTCTGTTTCAATCCAAGAAGGTTAGTGGAGAAGCTAAGGAGTGGTGGTGGTGGTGGTTGTGGTGGTTGAGATGGCCGAGGGTGCGTTGAGAGTGCCCCACATCTCCCCCTCCTTTGGTAAGAATTTTCCCCTTCTTTTCCTTGGTTTTTTCATGTGTTAGGGTCATGCATACCATGTTTATGGGATGGGGTGTGTGAGAGGGTAGGGGGAGGGGCTAAGACAGGTCTGGGCGCGTGCGCAGAGGGTCGCTGGCGCGCACAGTCAGGCGTACAGTCGGGCGAGCATGCGAGCATGCGCGTGCATGCAGACACGCACATACGGGTGCGCGGGAAGGTTTGAGGGCACTGTCGCAGGCATGCGCGCGGGGCTAGGCGTCTAGGCACCAGCGGGTGCGGAGGCACGTGCGTGCATGCATGCGCGTGCGTACGCGTGCGGGGCCACGCATGTGGCTGCCCGAGGGCTCGGGTAGGTGTAGGGGCACTCAAACATTCACGCGTTTGTGCGTTCTTGCATACATGCGAGCCCGTATGCATGCATATCTGAGTCTTTGGCATTTCTGATTAATTTTAAGTGTTTTTATGTAGTTATACTCACCAATTATGATGCCCTTGTCTTGCAGATCTTGGCGAACGGGTTGCGGTGAGTAGGTCGATCCAACCTAGTTGGGAGGTGTTCGATGCACGTAGACGTGCATTGCTTTCCCCTGGGACACCACATATGAACCTTATCCCTAAAGTCCTATGTCACCCTGTGGGGGTAAGTGAGGGTACGGGAGTGATGGGTTCGGGTTGATACTCGACCCACCAGCGTAAGTAGTTTTTTTTCCATCTGTTGGGACCTAAATTACTTGATATGATTAATATGAGTTGTATTGCATGGATTGTTCCATTCACTGAGCGCGTGGCTCACCCCTTGCATATGTTTTCCTCCAGTTGACGCTGAGTCGGATCTGAGGGAGGAGCTCCCCTTGGCACAGTACCAGTAGCAGTGCAGCGTTCGTGTTTTGGGTCTGCGAGTGTGTGAGGCCATCAGCATCCCCCTTTTTCCTTGTATGTATCGTTACTTGTGCTTGTGCGTGGTACTTGTATGTTGATGCCTTTTGTTGTATATTGGCTCTTGCAGGACAGATGATTATGTAATCTAATCTGTAATATGTCTTTGAATTACAGACTTAGTCGTTTAAGCTTCTGCTATATTTTCTTATATATATGATAGCTATCTTTGTAATTGCTTCGTCGCCGTGTATGTCATGATGGAATCTTTATTTGATCTTGTTATTGATAGCTGATATTATATATTTGCCACATCTTGGGGACGGCCGCCCCGGGGCGTGACAAAAGTTGGTATCAGAGCCACGTCCTGTCAGAGCTAAATGTTGTCTTAGAGATGAATCCTAGGATTTCTATATGAGTATTCTGATCCTAGTGTCTGTTCCATAGGTTGCTGATATGCCTCCTCACTGACGGATGCGCGGACGTGGTCTCCCTCAGGCCTCAGAGGTTTTCGAACCTACCGGGGGCGAGGAGTCTACTAAGGAGTCCTCAGCTGTTGGGCTAGGACCTGCACAGAAGCCTCCTGCATGGGAGCGTGCTTACACTCGTATTGCAGATTTACTGGAGACTCGGACTAGGACACTGGAGGCCCACTCTAGGGCGTTGGCTGAGCAGGCGCGAGAGATCCAGGAGCTGCAGGCAGCCTACGGGTACCCTTAGCCACAGATCCACGGGTGGTGCCTGTTCGGGGTCCTACATCCATTGCTGTCATTCCGATCCGTGCTAGAGGACCGGAGACACAACGATGTTACCACTGCCAGCGAGTCGGGCATCTGGCCTTTGCTTGCCCCGATGCGGACCGACCTCCTGTGCCTCGATCGCAGCAGCAGTGTCAGCTAGCACAGCCTGTGAGGCGTGCCCCTGCTTCTCAGCCACAGCTTGTTCAAGGTCGTGTTGCAGCACTTATGGTCGATGAGGTGCATGCTTCAAGTAGCGTTGTCCGAGGTATTGTTCTGATCTCTGAGCTTCCTACTTATGTGCTATTTGATTCCGGGGCCACGCGCTCATTCGTGTCTCCTGCTTTCGTGAGACAGTTTGGTGTGGTGTCAGCCCCTCTTGATGCCTTGCTGGAGATATCATTACCGGTCAGAGACCGTTCTCCTCCATTTTGGTTATCGGGGGTGTACCATGGAGTTCGCGAGCGGCGCCGGTTTCAAATTTTGAGGATGTGGCTTATTATTCATTAATGGGCAATGTCTTCTTCCGTGTTCCCTGTTTGATTATCGGGATATCCTATATCGGGACCTCAAGGTGCCCTCCCAAGGGGTTCTTTCCCCCAGGCAGGGAATATCTTTGAAACATCCGTTGTATGATTGCCTTTTCCTCTCACTTGGAAGGTGCTGAAGTGAGTGGTGATGCGTACGATCGGGATTGGGTATTACGGTATGAGGTCGAGAGTGCGGACTCCTAGTGATGAATCTGTCCAAGGCGTGCATGATGCTGGATTTCCAATGGTTATAATTTGACGACCATGTTTTCCTGAAGGTGTCCCAGTTTAAGGGCATCCTCAATTTCGGTGTGCAGGGCAAGCTGAGTCCGCATTTCATTGGCCCATTTCTCATATTTAAGCGGGTTGGAGAGGTGGCCTATCGCATAGCCTTGCCCACACAGTTGGCTCAAGCCCATGACGTCTACCATGTCTCCCAACTAAGGCATTACGTCATCCCCACACTTGTCATTCGTGGAGCAGCCGATCGACATCCTGGACCAGCGCAAGAAGAGGTTCTGCACCAAGGCCGTCCAGTTGGTTAAGGTGTGATGGCAGCACCGTTTTGGTGCCAAGGCCACTTGGGAGCACGAGGACGCCATGCGTGATGCATATCCAGATCTTTTTGCTTCCTAGATGTTTTTGTTTTTTAATTTCCTAAGGGGGGAAGAAGGTTATATATGTGTCACTTTTTAGCCTATGGGTCACCATTGGGTCATTTCTAGCCATTTTCTAATTTTTCTTTTTTCGATCAGAGTCGCTAAAATTTTGGTTTTCACCTATCTGCATGAGTTAGAGTACTCTGATTGAAAATTTAACTGCATATTATGGGTCCTGGTACCATTTAGTAACCCATAAAAATTTCATTAAATTCTGGTAACGTTTTAAAAATTATGTTGTTCCGAACCACATCCGAGTTTCGGTCGTTACTGATTTGTTGGGTGGAATAATGTTGGAATAGTTGGTGGTTATGGTGACCCTAGGTAACCTCACCTCCCATTGCTTAAGGATTAAGCAATCCTTTGGTTATTTTTGGTGTGTGGGGGTGGTTTTAAGTTATTTTCACCCCCACCTTTTTCTTTCCTTCTCATCACCCCCCCTCCTTGTGTAGTCGTGGATTTCCTTTCCCTCTCCTTCTTTGTGTGTGTATATATGAGTGTGTGTGTTGTTTGAGGAGAACAAGAAGTAGAAGAAACAATAGAAGGAGCACAAGAAGGTTTGTGTGTTGTGTTGTTGTTGTCGTTGTTTCCCTCTCTGTGGCTTCCTCTCAAACTCCCTTTCATGCTCCTTTCCCACTCTGTTTCCAGTCAAGAAGTTTAGTGGAGAAGCTAAGGAGTGGTGGTGATGGTGGTGGTGGTGGTTGGGGTGGCCGAGGGTGCGTCGAGAGTGCCCCACATCTCCCCTTTTTCCACACCCTCTTATGGTAAGTCTTTTCCCCTTCTTTTCCTTGGTTTTTTCATGTGTTAGGGGCTGCTTGAAGTGTCACGCCCCAGGCGTCCCCGAGGCGCGGCAATTATATAAAGTATCAGCTATCATACAAGAGGTCAACAGATGACTCCAATAAATAATACACAAGGCTAACAATCAATGATAACTGATAACTCAAATGAAAGGCGGAAGCATAAAAATATCAATAAGTCTGTAAATCAAAATATTATTACAGACCCGAATACACAATCACTGTCCTGTGAGAGCCAAGTCTAGCCAAATGAAATACAACAAGTGCCACATGCACGGTTTACAAATACACAAGACTCTAGGACTGCTGACAGCCTCGCACTCGCCAATCCGCCAGACAGAATGCTCCACGCACGCAAGACCACGCCACAAGGAAGCTCCAGCTCTACACCCAACAACGCCCCTGTAAAGGAAAACAGTACGCGAGGGGTGAGCTACAAGCTCAGTGACTGGTCAGAAACCAAACACCAACATAATCATTTGATACTAAGGCAATCTCCAATCAAGGAAAACCATGGGTAGAAACCCAACGGTTAACAAGGTCACGCGGCGGTGCGACAATACCCCGTTATCGCCCTCACTCCCAAGGGTGGAGGCTTTTGAGACTCACAGGGAGGAATAGTCGTTAACCACATGGTGTTACCGTGTAAGAGTTACAAGAGTCCATCCGCTTACGAGGTAGAAATATAATTTGACACCTCAAGCGTTTGGAGGTATACCCGGAGTATACTCGATGGGTACAACTCACATTCGCCCTCACCCTAGCCCCCACAGGGGTGAACCTAGGGATTTGAAGGACAAAACTTGCTGTTCTACACCGTTCATCATCCGGTAGCACTCTCTTAGGCAGCCTCAACCTCGAGCTGACCACGGTCAGTACACTGTCGAGCGCATCGATGGTACCTACAGGTGGGGGCTCCACCCAGGGTTGCTCAACCTAGGCAGCTTCAACACAGATCCGACGAAGGGGAGAACTATTCACGCTCGCAATATCATTCGGTTGCCCACCGTCATGCGATCTCTAACTGGTATACTCCCATGATCAGTACATCTGCCGAATGCATCGGGAGTACCTACAAGTGGGAAGCCTTCTGACCAAGCAGCCTCAACGTCAGGGCCATGACATACGGTGATATTGGGAGGAACCACTACTTGTTCGCAGCGTGAACCCTATGAAAAGCAAATTACTCAAGCTGGTGGGTCGAGTATCAACTCGAGCCCACCACACTCATACCAACACCCTCACCTCCGAAGGGTGACCTAGGATTTTGGGAGCAATACCCTCACCCTCACCCCGACGGGCGACATAGGATCTTGGGAAATTGCATGACTGGCAGATCGAACAAACGCCGTCCCACCACACCCTCACCCTCACCCCCTCCTTGGGGTGACATAGGCTCTTGGGAAGAGGTCGATTGTTCTAAGCCCTTGGTCCACCGTGTAGATACCCCAATTTTGACCGTCCAGAGAGACAGAAAATACTTCAAGTAACACACGGAAATGACCCACATTTGGATATCTAATAGGGAACCAAAGATTCAGAGAACCAGAAACCCTAAACCCTAGCCTTGACCTAGACCCGAACCCTAAACCCAAGCCTTGACCTAGACCTAAACCCTAACCCTAGCCCCAGACCTAAACCCAAACCCTAAACCTAACCCTATCCCTGACCTAAACCTAAACCCTAACCCTAGCCCCAGATCTAAACCCAAACCCTAAAAACCTAAACATAAACTGGAAACCCCAAACCCTGGCCCCAAACCACCCCACCTAAGAAAAACCCAAAAAAACCTGAGTCCCTGGAAAGGGGCAGCTAGCCCTAACTAGCCGCCCCTTACTGGGCGGCTAGTTTACACTAGCTGCCCCCTAACCGCCCCCTGGCCGACTTTGGACCAGTCTCCTGGATGGGACATAAAGCAATATTAAATGCTGATCATTGCGGCGGGTCATGACCTTTAGCCGCCCTCTCTTGGCCAGATCAAACCAAGTAGCCGACCCAAGCCACCGCTTGTCAGAGATGGGACGTTTGGCAGGTCATGATAGGGGCGGCTAGTTAGCACTAGCCGCCCTTCACCTGGTCTCTGACAGAAGAACCAGAGAATTAATGAGAGGTCCAATCGAAGCCATCCACTCCATTACCCTCGGGATATTTCCCTGCCCCTCTTCTACTATAAATAGAGGGGTCCCAAGCCCAAATACAACATAACCAATTCATCTTCAATCACCAAGAAACCCACAAATCACCAATCCACCACTAGAAATCCCAAGAGAGAGAGAGAGAGAGAGAGAGTCCCTTTTGTGAGAGAAACACCCATTCCCTACATAAAATACCCTCTCATCCCACCCTCGAGAAACCCGGGCTAAACCTAGCTTAGCCTCTGCCCAGAACCAAACATGTTTCCTACCAAAGTTCTGCCCAAACCAACCCAAATCCCGGACAACTAACCCTAGCTAGCCGCCCCCTGGCCGACAGCTAAAAACAACTAGCCGGCCCTCTATCCACACCCCATATCCACGCCCCTTTGTCCCAAGACTCCTTTAGTCAAGCCCTAGAAGCAGAATAGGATACCAGTTTTTCACCTCTGTGTACGGTATATCCGTGTCTCAGAGCGGAGACCCCACAAACTCCCCACGTAGGCGACCAAAACCAAACCCAACCTTTTCCTGCTTTTAGAAAAAGCAGGTGGCGATCACACAAACCCCTGAATCCTCTTGAGACGCTATCGGGCGCCTCAACCAGGACCGACACACCCCTCACCCTTCTGAGAAGACGATCCGACTGAGCCCGCCAGGGCGCGCATCCGATCCGAATCCCCGAAGAACCCCCACACACGCACACGCGCGCTCACCGCGCACCCCGCCGGGATCCGCTCCGACACACAATTCTGACACATTCGGAGGCCTCCCCGACGGTACCGACAAAATCTGGCGATCACGGTGGGACCTCCCTCATGAAAAACAACAAAAGGTAACCCACTTCTACCCCCTTTTACAAGCTTGACTAGAATGCCATCAACGCTCTAGGAAGGTTAGAGTTTCCCACCCCTCGAATCAGATCCTCCTCTACTTCGCATCACTGCATCATTTAATGCTTTGTAAGCCGCACACAGCTGCGCAATCCTTTATTGCTTTGTAAGCCGCACACAGCTGTGCAAACCTTTATTTGCTTTGTAAGCCGCACACCGCTGCGCAATCCTTACCGCTTTATTTACTGCTTTATATCTGCATTCGATCCCTGAAAACATTTCACACACATCATGGAATCCCACCTAGAGGAGGAGATACTAGAGGAAAGAACCCACCAAGAGGGTCAGGCCACGCAATTCCTGACCCATCTAGAGGAAAAGATGGCCAGTCTAGGATACCAATCCGTAGAGGACATGTTTCATGACCTCGCCGACTACCGCCAGGTCAAAACCCTAAGACAGGAGACTCTTGTCGAAGCCCCTAAGGCCATTCCCAAAACCCCATTCACACCCAGTCACTCGGTCAACCCGAGCGTCTTTTCGTTCACCCCCCTTTCCCCCGCGAATCCAATATTCCCAACCATTTCCACCCCAGGCCCTTACCAGGCCACCCCAAACCCGGGACCGCTTGGCAGCCCTCCCCAGGGAGAAACGTTGGACGATACCATCCGGAGAATCCTCTCCGAAACTGGTCCCTCAGCCCCCAAACACATGTCTCTACATAACCTGAGACAAATCCCGTCAGTCCACCTACCGGAGGGATTCAAAATCCCCAAATTTTGCCGGTATAACGGTCGTGGAGACCCAGACATTCATTTAACTGCCTTTTATCTAGACGCACGCCTGTTTCTAGATAATCAACCTCTACTAGTCTTCCTCTTCCAAAAATCATTGGAAGGAGAAGCACTACAATGGTTCTCCACCCTCCCTGTAGATCACTTGTCGAATTTCTCGGCTGTAAGCGAGAAGTTCTTGGGCCGCTACGGTTACCAGAGGATTAGGACCCCCTCTATTTCGGATTTAACCGTAGAGAGAATGAGGCCTAGGGAGGAATTCGAACAATACGTGTCTCGGTGGCGCACGCTTGTCCACCGGACCGGCCTGCAACTCACGGAATGTCAAGAAATTGACATGATGTTACAGAGCCTGAGTCCAAAACTTCGTACGAGCCTTTCGTACGGAGACTGTACTACGTATCAGCTTCTGTTTGACCGCCACAACAGGATTTCCCGTTGTGCAGCCCCAGTAGTACAAACCCAGTCCCCACCTATCAGCCATAGGGTTGGACAACCGCCTCGCAAGACACAAACCCCCACGGTAGAGGGGATTATTACACAAGTATCGGCACTCTACCCGAACGGAGCACGAGTTCCTGATCGAGGAATGGCTCCGAGACAATACACGTCCGGTTCATCCGGGTATGCACCACCTCGACCAATCAACCAGAACTTCACTACTCGATCAGTACCCGTCCCCGTGCCGACACAACAAAACCCGATAATCCAAAGTTCCCCGGTCCAAAACCCTGTAATCTCGAGACAAGGCCAGCCTAGGACCCCCTTTTATTCCAGCTTCTTAAGAAATCAGAACCTAAGTCCTAGGCAGCCCTCCCCAAATACTTATAATGAGGTCTCCCCTCCAACATCCTATGATCAAAGACGAATGGGAAAGAGAGATTCTTACCCTCCCCTCCCAGAAACACTAACTAGGATTTTTAGGGTACTGATGGACACAAATAGTATCTCCCTCCCAACTGCTAAACCTCCACTCCCCGGAGCCAGCAGACTGCGTTACTGTCAATACCACCAACAACATGGTCATACCGTAGAACAATGCATTGTTTTTCAAGATTTTATCTATGATTTAAATGATGACAGGCGCCTTGATTGGGCCATGATCAAAAGCCACTTAAACCAGGGCAATTCTCGAGCCTCCAAGCCACTTGGCATTTTTTCTGACCCATTGCCAAGTCACAACCAAGCATCCACATCTGGAGCCCACATGGTAAACATGGTCAGAAGAGGAGACAACCATCACCACAACCAAGCAGTTTGGAAGAGGTCCCTGACGACAGTCTGTCCGAAGAATCCGAGGAGGAAGAGCAGAACGAGCCCTTCCAGCTGAACCTCGACGATCATGACCTCGCCATACTCTATGGCGAAGAAGAAGATGCAATTATCGCCCTTCCTGCAGTCATCAACATCGAATCCGACGAAAGCGGACTAGAAAACCTGGGAGGAGACGAAGAAGAAGAGCCATTTGAGGAGATCCCCGAAGGAGCTAGCGAAGGACCCGAAGGAGGGGAATGTACGTCAGATGATCTGCATCCGGACGATAACGGGTCATCCAAGAGTACCGACACTGTCGATGGCCCCCGCCGCCCAATGACCATTTCATTGACTGACCAAGACCTCCCGAATCCCAGACTGCGAGTCTACCCCCTACACATCCGCGGACGACTCCAAATGTTATGGCTAAACAACATCTTTTTATACCCAGGGTCAGGAATGAACATAATGACGTGCTCCACTTACCAAAAGATACCCGGACTAGGCCGTCCTCCCGTCCAACCGGCCCACCATACTATTCAGGCTTTCAACCATACCGGGAAGACTCTCCGCGGCCCTGGAACATTCGAGTTATACGTCGGCCCTCTTATCTGTGAAGTAGCCTGCTTCGTGGCCGACATCGACACAAGGTACCCATTGATGTTGGGACGACCATGGTTAGACAGCATTCAAGCTATTTGTTCCCCCCGGCACCAATGCCTTCGACTGCCCTTCTTGAGTCATATCCTGACAATCTGGGGAGAGGCGCGCCTCCAATACGAGAATGAGAACAACTGGGCGATACATAATATGTTCACACTAGCCCTACGACCGGGAAACGACGATGAAAGTGGTAGTCCACCTGGGTCCCCTTACAACTATCCCTCAGAAGAAACGGCCAGGACCCCGCATCCACCCAGCGATCCTATGGAGCCCAACTCGATCACCTTCCTCCCCCATGAAGTCGCAAAAGCCGGAGCACGTTCCGCACCCCTCGCTATCACCGCCATACTCGGGGGAAGGGAATTCCGGCACATTCTCATTGACACGGGAGCGGAAACTAACGTTCTTACATATTCCGCCTACCAAAAGCTAGAAGGCCGGGTTCCCAGATTGGAGCCCTCAGACGAATACATTTATGCCTTCGACAGCACACGCAAGAATGCTTGCGGACTGGTCACGCTCCCACTGAAGATCGACCCGGTCTCCACCATCGTTAACTGCATGGTGATGAACATACAATCGCCCCACCCTCTGATAGTTGGGAGGACATGGCTCAACAGCATCGAAGCTGTCTCATCCACCCGACACCAATGTCTTCGCTTCCCGTACCGCGGGAAAGTAATATCCATATGGGGAGAAGCACGCTTTAACGAGACACGGGCCCGGAATTGGAGCGTCTGTGCCATGCGCATCCGGCTAGAGGTGCTCGCATGTTGGAAGCCAGGCTCCACCGACGAAGAACTGCTCCATCAAGGAAGGCCCTTGAAAAGGCTCAGGGAAGAAGAGTTCGGGAATAGGGGACCCCCGCCGGACATCAGCCGGCCGACCAAGCGAAGCCGATCGAGGAAACAATGCGAATCCAAGAACCGGGTACCGATCCCCCCGGGTAAGCTTTCATCACACCCTGTACATATTTGTTTACAGCTTTTTTCCAAAAATCAAAAGATCAAAATATTTGTTTTCCAGCTTTCGCTTTCACACCCTGTACATATTTGTTTACAGCTTTTTTCCAAAAATCAAAAGATCAAAATATTTGTTTTCCAGCTTTCACTTTCACACCCTGTACATATTTGTTTACTTGCTTTCCTAAAAAGAAACCAAAACCCAAAAAAAATACAAGCTGATCAGCTTTCATTCCCCAACTCTGAACATACTTGTTTCCAGCTTTATTTCCACTCTTCTTTAAAAACAAAAAAATGTTTTTACAAAAAAATATTTTCCACACTCTCCTTCAAAAACAAAAGTTTTATAAAACCGTATTTCCATACTTTCCTTCTAAAAAAAAAGGGTCATTTTCCAAAACTATATCCCCACTTTCTTTCCAAAAAAAAACGTATCTATTCGCCAACACAGTCCCCCTTTTCAAAACCATAAGTATGCATCTGTTTCCACACTTTCAAAACAAATATAAAACAAAAGCGAACTACTAGACGAGAAAAGATTAATAGCGGCAGACTATGCCCAAGCCTACCAAAGAAGGGTGGCAAGGACATTTGAAAAGAAGGTAATTAAAAGAAAATTTGAAATCGGGGAATTAGTACTCAAGCAAATCATGCCATCAAGACAGCCTCACCCAAGAGGAAAGTTACAACCCACATGGGAGGGACCCTATGTGATCACACATGCCTATTCCGGGAATGCCTACCGCCTGGTAGATGCCGAAGGAGTCAAGGTTCCAGGTTCGTGGAATGCACTTTATCTAAGGAAATTCCATGCATGAATAGCTTTCAATACTTAAGAACTATTATTCTTCCTTCCTGCGATTTCCAGCGTTTAGTACTTGATGATAGAATTATAAGACTCTCGAAGATAAACTCGTATCTATTTGAACACATCTCCGCCAAATCATGCCGTTTCATTCACACACGTATAATTGGACGATCGATTTACCTGATAGAAGAGAAATTGCCTACCCCGTAGACTGGGACAATTTAAAACCCCAAAGCAAAAACATCCCTTATTCCGCCCTACTCGTATTAACCCTAGGTCAAAATGAGGAGTTACCTAGACCTGGCATATGTCCCAAAACTGGCTCTGACACTATATAAACACTTCTAGAGGGGAAGCATGAAAAGAATCAGGGTGAAAAACAGAAAAGCCCCCCCCCCTCAAATCAAACAAAAAAAAAAGAAAAAAAAAGAGAAATCGGGCAAGGAGAGGCCAAACACCCAGGTGAACGGGTTAAACTCTCTATTTAGCAGGCTTTCACGCCTTTACGCACGGTATACGCTAGACAACGGCTATACCAGTACAGATCCAAACAACAGGCTGTACTTTCCATCCCAAAATAAAGAAGTGGTAAAAAGAAGAAAGCTAGAGGTACCTAGAAAGTAAGACATGTGCTAGACTAGGACAATTCTAAATATTGCCCAAAAGGAAGATATTACTCTTACCCCATTCCCCCCCTCCCCTTTTATTTTCGCGATGGGATTCTGAATTGAACTACGTCTGCCGGGAAAGGCAAAATTTTGACCAAAGATAGATCGTGTCCAGGTCTACAAACTACACACACTCACATGAGTTCACTTAGAAACTTGTTTATCCAAGAGAAGCTTATTTGACTCGACTCTTGGTACACTCATGGATTTTTCAGCATGTTTAGAATAATACGATTAAGCATTTGAAACCCTTGAACCTAGAAAAATCGACACCTAAGGCTTATACCGTTCAAATACAATCCGGGTTTGGACATGGGTGACCACAAGGGCTCCTCCACAGGGACTTGATGGCACCTTTTACTTAAGAAAATCGAGAACGTTGCCCTCTCACATGAAAAGCCATTGAAGAACTAAAATGCCCCCTTATGCCACATATACTTACGCATAAGCTTGCATTTTCCTTTTCCAAAACACCTTGGCATCCGATTCTCTTGAAAATTGTCCCCACTCATATTAAAATTGTCCCCACTCATATGAAAATTGTCCCCACAAATATTAAAATTGTCCCCACTCATTTCGTACCCTTGCCGCACATGCCTGAGAAGAAATTGTCCCACCTTTTTACACATACTTAAAAGTTTTCTTCACTCACGCACTTGGAATCCCTTCCTTACGCACTAAGGCATGGTCTCCTGCACGTTATTTTCTCGCATTACCTTTCCATTTTACCTTAAGATGGATTGTAGCCCTTGACAATTCAAGCAGGAAGGGCTCGAAAGTTAGTGCAGGGGTGCAATCTGGATAGATTTAACACTTGGTCCATGGAAAGAATGTTTTTTTTTATAGGTACTGAAGGTTGGAACGGTCACAAAGACTTTTAGCGGCAGCAGCAGACAGAAGCAGCAGGACGAAACTGCCCCAGGCAGGGGGCGGCTGAGCTCGACTAGCCGCCCCTCACTGGGCGCTAGTTTACACTAGCCGCCCTGCCCTTTGTCTCAGGTGAGTTTGCCCCAGGCAGGGGGCGGCTAAACCTAACTAGCCGCCCCTCACTGGGCGGCTAGTTTACACTAGCCGCCCCTTGCCTGCACCTCTTTCAGTTATGTCAGTCCATATCCAATCAACTCTTCAACACTTCTTTACCTATTAAAATCAAATTC
Source organism: Acorus calamus (assembly GCA_030737845.1). Taxonomy (NCBI): domain Eukaryota; kingdom Viridiplantae; phylum Streptophyta; class Magnoliopsida; order Acorales; family Acoraceae; genus Acorus; species Acorus calamus. The sequence goes on from CM060870.1 coordinate 16,335,423, forward strand.
TTTCCAAAACCTGCATGTACACATTTCATACACATATTCATACACGAAACCTGTATAGATACCATGCTAAAACAAATTATATATCGAAACCTACACCCATCCATGAATCAAACCTATAAAAATCCAGATTCATCTACACATACATACATATCCATGAACATCCATACTAACTATTCCAAGACATGCATACAAAGGAGAATGATTAAATTGTCCCACCCAAAACCACAAGCATAGACTGTTTTTCTAAACCTAAGAGAGGGCATAAAAAAGGGAATCTTTTCCTTCGAGACGCTCCAAACTCCGAAAGTCTTGAGCTATACCTCACCGAAATATCACCTAAAACCAAAACAAAAGAAGAAAAGCTTGAATTCATCGCATATATACTATTCTTCTAGTTAAAACCAAGACACAAAGAAGCTATACCTCGACGTATCGTCGTCCGCTGGAGGCTGAGTAGGAGGAACGTCCTGACTTGGCTGAGAAGGGAGCGACGGATGAGGAGAAGACTGAACCTCTGGAACATCGGGAGCAGCAGGAGTCTCTCGAACTGAAGACGCTGCCCTCGCATATATCCCACGACTCCGAGACACCGAAGGACGAGAGGCACGGCTGAAGGTGGCCCCGGTAGCCAAGGAAGCCGAGAGAGAATGGTCAGGCTCAAGTGGAAGAAGATCAAGGTCCGCCTCGGTCATAGATCCCCCTCCAACCAATTTCCCCCTCATAGTCGCCTCCCAGAGACGGACCTGCTGCATGTCTCTGTCTCTCCTCTCCAATCTCTGTCGGAGGCGACTCTCTGTCCTCTGGCCCGATCTTCAGCGGCCCTCAACCTCCCTGGCCGCCTGGAGAGAACGAACCAGGTCTCCTATCAAACCTCCAGGAACGTCCGCCGAAGCTTCCAACTCTGACACCCTCATCTGAAGGGAGTCCCTCGAACGGCCTAGGGTAATGAACCCCTCCTCTCTCAAGGCCACCATGGACCTCAGCCAGTCCGCCTCCTCCTCAGCCCGAGAAGCCCTACCCCTCGCCTGGCCTAGCTCCATCCGCACGGCCGTCAACACACTCCGGGCCACATCTATCTCCCTCGTCAGTCCGAACTCTCGCTCGGAAATCATGGAAGAAGGAGGGGCGGAAGAAGAGGAAGCACCGTCAGCCCTCGCTCTCGACAGAGCATCCACCTGAGCCTCAAGGACCCGGACCTGGCCCTGCAAGCGTCCCCTCTGAACCCGCAACGCCTCTATCTGCCTAGCTCGCGCTTGGAGGTGCTCATTGGCGGTCTTGAGCCTCTTCTCCATCTCATTTAACTCAACCTACAAAAAGAAATACCATTCAGAAGATACTCAAGCAAGAGAAAACGAGGTAAGGAAAAAGGATTTTCGACTCACATAGGCGTCCGGGATCTCCTCCTCCATCGTCCCGAGGATATCCGCATACTCCCGACGATACCAAGCTAGGTATTCGTCACTCGAAGTCACCTCGAGACGACGCTCCACCAAGACACCTCGGCTCATCCATCCCGCCACATACGTCGCGTAGTTCCTCGGGAGGTTCATATCCCGAGGAATCTCGGCCACTGGAATAGAGGGGCGCCGCGGAAGAGGATCGGGCACCCACTGATGGTACCCAAGCTGGCGGACGACCCGGCTGATCGCATGGAATACAACCTCATTAAAGTAGATCAGCCAGACATCTCGCGCCAGGGCCTCGGGAACCTCCTCCGAGTAAGGCCTCCACGTCATCTAAAAAACATCGAAAGATAGGAAGAGCGCTTAGTCAAAAGAAAACCAAACACAAGCCAAAGAAATTCAAAGAAAACTCATACCTCTTCCTCCGACAAAACGCGGAAGGCCTCTCGGAATTGAGCGAGGCGGTGCAAACGAGAAGACCCCCGAGGTTCCCATCTCATAGCCCAGGGGAGGGCATGATCAAACGGTGCCAAAGTCGGGCGATCAATGGCGAAATGCTGGTACCCGATGATCTAACAAAGCAAGAGGAAAATTACCACGATTAAAGTAAGCTAAGCCGAAAAGAGGACATTTATCACTTACACGTACCTGAAGAAATGGCACGAAGCCACCAAGGTTCTTTCCCCGACCCTCTTGACTTTCTTCGAGAGCTCCGCAAAGAGATGGGTGAGCATTGCCGCTCCCCAAGCATAGCGCCCCATGCCCTCCAGGTCCCTCATCAGCAGAAGGGAGTGAGAGTAAACCTTATCAGAGGCCGTCGAAAAGAGGATCCGGCCAAAGAAGTAGAGGAAGAACGCTCTCAACTCCCTCCGTGCCCTCTATGGGCACGCGGCTGTAGATACCCCAATTTTGACAGTCCAGAGAGACAGAAATACTTCGAGTAACACATGGAAATATCCCACATTTGGACATCCAGTAGAGAACCAAAGTTCGGAAACCGGAAGCCTTGACCTAAAGCCAGAAACCCTAAACCGGAAACCTTGACCCTAAGCCGAACCCTAGACCCTAAGCCAAACCCTAACCCTAAGCCAGTCCCTAACCCTAAGCCAAACCCTAAACATACCCTAAAACCCAAAACCCTAAAAAACCCAAGTCCCTGGAAAGGGGCAGCTAGCCCTAACTAGCCACCCCATGACAGGCGGCTAGTTTGCACTAGCCGCCCCCCTAACCGCCCCGTGGCCGACTTTGGACCAGTCCCCTGGATGGGACATAAAGCAGCAATAAATGCTGATCATTGCGGCGGGTCATGACCTTTAGCCGCCCTCTCTTGGCCGGATCAATCCAAGTAACCGATCCAAGCCACCGCTTGTCACAATGGGACGTTTGGCAGGTCATGATGGGGGCGGCTACCAGGAAGTAGCAGCCCCATCCTGGGCGGCTAGTTGGAACTAGCCGCCCTTCACCTGGTCTCTGACAGAAGAACCAGGGAATTAATGAGGGGTCTAATCGAAGCCAACCCACTCCATTACCCTCGGGATATTTTCCTACCTCTCTTTTACTATAAATAGAGGGGTCCCAAGCCCAAATACAACATCAACAAATCCACAACAACCACCAATTCATCTTCAAACCCTTCCACCACTAGAAATCCCAAGAGAGAGAGAGAGAGAGAGCCTCTTGTGTGAGAGAAAACACCCATTCCCTACACAAAAACACCCTCTCATCCCACCCTCTAGAAACCTGGGCTAAACCTAGCTTAGCCTCTGCCCAAAACCAAACCCATTTCCTACCAAAGTCCTGCCCAGATCCCCCCAGACCCTGGACGGCTAACCCTACCCAGCCGCCCCAATCCAGACGGCTCAAACCCACTAGCCGCCCCATACCTACACCCCACCCGCACTCCTTTGTCCCAAGACTCCTTTAGTCAAGCCCGGAAGCAGAATAGGATTACCTGTTTTTCACCTCTGTGTACGGTATATCCGTGTCTCAGAGCGGAGACCCCACAAACTCCCCCCGCGAGGCGATCAAATCCAACCCCAACTTTTCCTGCTTTTTTTGAGAAAGCAGGTGGCGATCACAAAACCCCTTGAATCCTCTTGGGCCGCTGTCGGGCGCCTCAACCAGGAACGACACCCTCACCCCTTCCGAGAAGACGATCCAACCGAGCCTGCCAGGGCACGCATCCGATCCGAATCCCCGAAGAACCCCCACACACGCGGATTTCTCAAACACCGACAAATCTGGCGATCACGGTGGGACCTCCCTCGTGAAAAACAACGAAAGGTAATCCTCTTCTGCCCCCGTTTACAAGCTTGACTAGAATGCTATCAACCCTCTAGGAAGGTTAGAGTTTCTCACTCCTTGAATTAAATCCTCTTCTACTGTGCATTATAACATCCTTTATTGCTTTGTAAGCCGCACACAGCTGCGCAATCCCTTACTGCTTTCGTAAGTCGCACACAGCTGCGCAATCCTTTACTGCTTTCGTAAGTCGCACACAGCTGCGCAATCCTTTACTGCTTTATTTACTGCTTTCAATCTGCATTCATCCCCACTCCACGTCATGGAATCCCACATAGAAGAGGAGGTATTAGAGGAAAGGAATCACCAAGAGGGTCAGGCCACACAGTTCCTGACCCATCTAGAGGAAAGGATGGCTAGCCTAGGGTATCAAACAGTAGAGGACATGTTTCATGACCTCACTGACTACCGTCATGCCAAGACCTTGAGACAGGAAACCGCTGTCGAAACCCCCAAATCCACTCCCAAAGCCCCATCCACACCCAGCTGCTCGGTCAATCCGAGCATTTTTTCATTCGCCCCCCTTTACCCGGTGAATCCAATGTTCCCAGCCGTTTCCACCCCAGGCCCCTACCAGGCCACCCCAAACCCGGGACCGCTAGGCAGCCCTCCCAGGGGAGAAACACTGGACGAAACCATCGGGAGAATCCTCTCCGAGACTGGTCCCTCGGCCCCCAAACACATGTCTCTACATAACCTGAGACAAATCCCGTCAGTCCACCTACCGGAGGGATTCAAAATCCCCAAATTCCGCTGGTACAACGGTCGTGGAGACCCAGACATTCATTTAACTGCCTTTTATCTAGACGCACGCCCGTTTCTAGATAATCAACCTCTACTAGTCTTCCTCTTCCAGAAATCATTGGAAGGAGAAGCACTACAATGGTTCTCCACCCTCCCTGTAGATCACTTGTCGAATTTCTTGGCTGTAAGCGAGAAATTCTTGGGCCGCTACGGTTACCAGAGGATTAGGACCCCCTCTATTTCAGATTTAACCGTAGAGAGAATGAGGCCTAGGGAGGAATTCGAACAATACGTGTCTCGGTGGCGCACCCTTGTCCACCGAACCGGTCTGCAACTCACAGAATGTCAAGAAATTGACATGATGTTACAGAGCCTGAGTCCAGAGCTCCGTACGAGCCTTTCGTACGGAGACTGCACTACGTATCAACTTCTGATTGACCACCACAACAGGATTTCCCGTTGTGCAGCCCCAGTAGTCCAAACCCAGTCCCCACCTATCAGCCATAGGGTTGGACAACCGCCTCGTAAGGCGCAAACCCCCACGGTAGAGGGGATCATTAGCCAAGTATCGGCACTCTACCCGAACGGAGCGCGAGTTCCTGACCGAGGAACAGCTCCGAGACAGTACACGCCCGGTTCATCCGGATATGCACCGCCTTGGCAAGCGAATCAAAATTTTACCCCTCGATCAGTACCCGTCCCCGTGCCAATACGACAAAACCTCACAACCCATGATTCCCCAATTCAGGCCCCCTCAATCCATAACCACGACCAAAACAGGAGATCCTCTTATCCTATCCGAAAGGTATAGCCCTTAGAGAACCCGCGTACGGCCCCCATGATAAGGCTACACCTTCCCCCTCCTACGGCCCAAGATGGTCAAACAGAAGAGATAGCTGTTCCCCCCTCCCGGAAACCCTAGGGAACATCCTCAGAGCCTTATTAAAAGTCAATGGCATTTCCTTACCCACGGCTAGACCTTCGCCTATCGGTGCTGACCCAACCCGTTTTTGTCAGTATCATCGGCATCACGGCCACACCATCGAGCAATCCTCCCTGTTTAGAGACATTGTCTACAACCTTGACGAAGAGAGACGCTTAGACTGGGCCACCATTAGGGGACTCAAAAACAACCCAGTTACGAGATCACTAGAAGTCAAGAAGGTCCCAGAAACCCATAACCCCGTAGAAACCACAATCCGAAACCCAAGGCCAGCTACGAAGGCTCCCTTGGAAGAACCAGAAGACCTGAGCTATGAAAGCGTCTACACCATAGAAGTCGCTGACCATGAAGAGTCACCCAGAATCATTCCAGGTGGCATAATCTTACCAGCCTCTTTCCCCGTCCTACCAACCCCCTCCCATATTCTCCCCAAACCCACAAGACTCTTTCCCCCAAAAAAAAGACCAACCAATATCCCCCTTACAAATCAACAGAAGCCTGCGCCCAATAACACAAGGCCCCCGAACCACCATTGATGCACTAAACCATCATACTACTAGAGCAGGCAGAATCTTCAACACTGTACCCTCTTATAGACACCCCCTACCTGAAACCGAAACTGAGGAGCCCCGCGCCAGGGATAGGATCGACATCCTAGACCAACTCTGAAAAATCCCCGTGAAAATTTCCATTTCGGAGCTATTGAAACCTCAGAACACCACCAACAGGCTCTAAAAACGTTCCTAGAAAGAACCCAAGTCGACCCGCAAATCTCTACCCTAGGCATACCAATAGCTTTAGCCACTGCAGGACTAGGGCCCGTCATCACCTTTAGACCTAAGGAAGAAGTTCATGATAAAGTCGTCAACACCTCAACCCTATGTCTAACAATCAACCTCGAAGGACACTCGGTGGATAAAGTTCTAATTGACACCGGGGCAGGAGTAAACCTCATGTCATTACAAACCTTCGAGCACATTGATGGGCGCATAACCACACTCTTTGAAATGGACACCCGTATATTTGCCTATGACAAAACGGCTCGTCCAGTTCTAGGCTTCAAGGACTTCCGATTAAAAGTGGGGCCGCTAGAAACTAGCACTAAAGCTTATGTCCTAGAAATGGATTCAGATTATAATATGATCCTAGGACATAAATGGCTAGCGTCCATAAAGGGGGTCTCCTCTCCCCTGCACCAGTGCTTGAAATTTCCCTTGGGATGTCGGATAATCAAAATACAAGGGGATGCGATCAGAGAACCTAAGCCAAGGTTCGCCGATAATGAAACCACCGCCATAAAAACCAGTAGCTCAAGACCCATGGAAACCACCATCCACATCTTAGATTTCCCGGCCAATTGGCTAAATCCCCAGAACACTCCCCCCGTTACCTCAAAGACAAGCCACCCTAGGATTGAAAATCCTGGCTGGCATATAATGGGGACCATGGGTTACCTTCCTGGGGAAACTCTAGGACACAAAAATGGGATCCTGGACCCCATCAACTTCCCAGCATGGCTAGACAAGAGGGGGATCGGCTCACCCAAACACAAATCTAAATTAGAGGGAAAATATAATTGGAAGTTGTACGAACATTTCGTAAGGGAAATAATCATAGAACCCGCCGAAGAAACCATATGCCCCCGCCCCCTAGACCCTACCCGGGAAAGCGAGCTAGACTATCTCTCTGGCTCCCTAGAATGGCTGTTCCCACTCCCTGATAAAAACCTGAATCCACACTCACCACCAGACGATAAAACTCCAGCTGACCCAGCCTCCTTTTCTCGCAGTGCTCAAGCATCGCAACAAAGGAGCGCCAGCTGCTGGAGGAAAGTCGGCTGAAACACTTCCACCAATCCAGTAGGTTGTAAATAATAAGTGTCTTTTCTGTTAAAAAAAAAACAAAAAAAACAAAAAAAAACAAAAAAAACACAAAAAAAACAAAAAAAAACAAAAAAAAACAAAAAAAAAACAAAAAAAACACAAAAAAAAAAAAAACCAAAATCCAACAAAAAATACATGCCGATAAGCTTTCATTCCCCAACTCTGAACATACTTATTTCTAGCTTTATTTCCACTCTTCTTTAAAAACCAAAAAATAAAAATGTTTTCTAAAAACATGTTTTCCACACTCTCCTTCAAAACAAAAGTTTTACAAGACCGTGTTTCCGTGCTTCCAACAAAAAAAAATGGAACATTTTCCCAAACTTTCTTTACATATTTTTCCAAAAACAACGAAAATATTTACAAACTACATTTCCACACTCTTCTTCACGACGAAAATGTTTTCCAAATCTGCGCTTCCACACCTTTCTTCAAAGCAAAATATTTTACAAAGCCGTACTTCCATGATTTCCGCCGAAAAACATTTTACAAACTGTCTTTCCATACTTTCCTTATAAAAACAAAACCGTTTCCCAAACTTTATCCCCATTTTCTTTCCAAAAAATATATCTATTCGCCGACACAGGTCCCTTTTCAAAAAAAAAAAAAAGTATACATTTGTCTTTACTACGCCTCGAACTACTGGACGAGAAGAGATTAAGAGCGGCAGACCATGCCCAGGCCTACCAAAGAAGGGTGGCAAGGGCATTTGAAAAGAAGGTGATAAAAAGAAAATTCGAAATCGGGGAATTAGTACTTAAGCAAATCATGCCATCAAGACTGCCCCACCCGAGAGGAAAGCTGCAACCCACATGGGAGGGACCCTATGTGATCACCCATGCCTATTCCGGGAATGCCTACCACCTGGTAGATGCCGAAGGAGTCGAGGTTCCAGGTTCGTGGAATGCACTTTATCTGAAGAAATTCCATGCATGAAAAGCTTTCAATACTCAAGAACTATTATTCTTCCTTCCTGCGATTTCCAGTGTTTAGTACTTGATGATAGAATTGTAAGATTCTCAAAGATAAACTCGTATCTATTTGAACACGTTTCCGCCAAATCATGTCATTCCCTTCACACACGTATAACTGGACTAGATTTGCCTGATAGAAGAAAAATTGCTTACCCCGTGGACTGGGACAATTTAAAAACTCCCCAAAGCAAAATATCCCTTATTTCCGCCCCGCTCGTATTAACCCTAGGTCAAAATGAGGAGTTACCCGGACCTAGCATATGTCCCAAAAACTGGCTCTAGCACTATATAAACACTTCTAGAGGGGAAGCATGAAAAGAATCGGGGTGAAAAACAGAAGAGCCCCCCCCCTCAAATCAAAACAAACAAAAAAAAAGCAAAAAAGAGAAAATCAGGCAAGGAGAGGCCGAACACCCAAGTGAACGGGTTAAACTCTCTATTTAGCAGGCTTTCACGCCTTTACGCACGGTATACGCTAAACAACGGCTATACCAGTATAGATCCAAACAACGGATTGTACTTTCCACCCAAAAATAAAGAAGTGGTAAAAAGAAGAAAGCCAGAGGGACCTAGGAAGTAAGACATGTGCTAGACTGGGACAATTCTAAAATATTGCCCGAGAGGAAGATATTACACTTACCTCATTCACCCTCTCCCCTTTTATTTTTCGCAATGGGGGTTCAAAATTGAGCTATGTCCACCGGGAAAAGCGAAATTTTGACCAAGGGTAGATCACATCCAGGTTTACACTTACACACACACCCACACGAGTTCACTTAGAAACTTGCCTATCCAAAGGAAGCTTATTTAACTTGACTCTTGGTACATTCATGAATTTTTCAGCATGTTTAGAATAATACGATTAAGCATTTGAAAACCATGAACCTAGGAAAATCGACGCCTAAGGCTTATACCTCTCAAATACAATCCTGGTTTGGACATTAGTGACCACAAGGGCTCCTCCACGGGGACTTGATGGTGTCTTTTACTTATGAAAATCAAGAACATTGCCCTCTCACATAAAAAAGTCATTGAAGAACTAAAATGCCCCCTTATGCCACTTATACTTACGCATAAGCTTGCATTTTCCTTTTCCAGAACACCTTGGCATCCGATTTTCTTGAAATATTAAAGTTAACCCCCCCCCCCCCGAATATTAGAATTGTCCCCACTCATATGAGAATTGTCCCCACGAAATTTAAAATTATCCCCACTCATATGAGAATTGTCCCCACTCACCTCGTGCCCTTCCACACATGCGTGAGAAGAAATTGTCCCCACCTCCTACACATAAGTTCTTCTTCACTCACGCACTTGGAATCCCTTCCTTGTGCACTAAAGCCTGGTCTCCCACACTTTACTTTCTCGCATTTATATTTCCATTCCGCCTTAAGATGGATTGTAGCCCTTGATGATTCAAGCAAGAAGGGCTCGAAAGTCAGTGCAGGGGCGCATTCTGGACGGATTTAACACTTGGTCCATGGAAAGAATGTTTTTGTAGGTCTCAAAGGATAAAGCACTCAGGAGGACTTTCAGCAACAGTAGACAAGAAGCAAAACCTGGAAATTGTCCCAGATAGGGGGCGGCTAAACCCGACTAGCCACCCCACTAGAGACGGCTAATTTATACTAGCCGCCCCTGCCCCCTGCCCTCTTGTCCAGGTAAAAACCCAGGCAAGGGGTGGCTAAATGCAAGTAGCCGCCCCTCACTGGGCGGCTAAACGCAACTAGCCGCCCCTCACCTGCTACCCCATCTGCCCTGTCAGTCCCAGTCTCAATCAACTCTTCAACTCCTTTGAATACCTATCAAAACATTCCTTTCCCAAACATGCATACACACATTTTAGACACATATTCATACACAAGGCCTGTATCGATACCATGCTATAATGATTATATATTAGAATTCTACATCCATCCCTGAATCAAAACCTATAAACACCAAGTTCATTCATCCACACACATGCATATCCATGAAACATCCATGATAAACTACTCTAAAAACATGCATATAAACGAGAAGTTAAATTGTCCCGCCAAAACCACAAACATAGACTGTCTTTCTAAACCTAAGAGAGCGCATAAAAGAGGATCTTTTCCTTCAAAAACACACCAAACTCTGAAGTCTTGAGCTATACATCATCGAAATGATCACCTGAGTCAAAACGAAAGAAGAAAAGCATGAATTCATCGCATATATACTATTCTTCTACTTAAAACCAAGACACCAAAAGCTATACCTCGGCGTATCGTCATCCGCTGGAGGGTGAGTAGGAAGAACGACCTGACTTGGCTGTGAAGGGAGCGACGGCTGAGGAGAGGACTGAACCTCTGGAGCATCAGGAGCGGCAGGAGTCTCCCGAACCGAAGACGCGGCCCTCGCATATATCCCACGACTCCGAGACGCCAAAGGGCGAGAAGCACGGCTGAAGGTAGCCCCGGTAGCCAAGGAGGCCGAGAGGGAGTGATCAGGATCAAGTGGAAGAAGGTCGAGGTCCGCCTCGGTCATCGAGCCCCCTCCGACCAATTTCCCCCTCATAGTCGCCTCCCAGAGATGGACCTGCTGCATATCCCTGTCCCTCCTCTCTAATCTCTGTCGGAGACAACTCTCCGTCCCTCTGGCCCGATCCTCGGCGGCCCTCAACCTCTCCTCCAACTCCCGCGCCCTCGCCTCCGACGCCCTGAGCACCTCTCGGTCCCTATCCCCGGCCGCCTGCAGAGAACGGACTAAGACTCCCATCAAACCTCCGGGAACACCCGCCGAAGCCTCCAACTCCGACACCCTCATCTGGAGGGAGTCCCTCTCACGGCCTAGGGTAATGAACCCCTCCTCCCTCGAGGCTATCATGGACCTCAGCCGGTCCGCCTCCTCCTCAGCCCGGGAAGCCCTGCCCCTCGCCTGGCCCAACTCCATCCTTGTGGCCATCAACTCGCTCCGGGCCACATCCAACTCCCTCGTCAGTTCGAGCTCTCGCTCGGACACCGTGGAAGGAGGAGGGGCGGAGGAAGAAGAAGCGCCGTCGGCCCTCGCTCTCGACAGAGCATCCACCTGAGCCTCAAGGATCCGGACTTGGTCCTGCAAGCGTCCCCTCTGTACCCGCAAGGCCTCTATCTGCCTGGCCCGCGCTTGGAGGTGCTCATTGGCGGTCTTGAGCCTCTTCTCCATCTCATTCAGCTCAACCTACAAAAGCAACAACGGTCGGAATATACCCAAGGAGAAGAAAAGAAAAGAAAAGAAAAGAAGGGGAGAAAGACTTACATAGGCATCTGGGACCTCCTCCTCCATAGTCCCAAGGATACTGGCATATTCCTGGCGATACCAAACCATATACTCCTCACTGCTAGCCACCTCAGGACGACGCTCCACCAAGGCGCCTCGGCTCATCCATCCCGCCACGTACGTCGCGTAGTTCCTCGGGAGATTCGTGTCCCGAGGAATCCCAGCCACCGGGATCGAGGGGCGCTTCGGCAGGGGATTGGGCACCCACTGATGGTACCCAAGCTGGCGGACAACCCGGCTGATCGCATGGAACACGACCTCATTAAAATAGATCAGCCAGACATCCCGTGACAACTCCGCTGGGAAGAGCGCTTAGTCAAACGAAAACCGAATACAATCCAAAACAAACCTCAAAGGAAAATTTATACCTCTTCCTCCGTCAAGACACGGAAGGCCTCCCGGAACTGAGCGAGGCGATGTAAGCGCGAGGATCCCTGGGGCGCCCATCTCATGGCCCAGGGGAGGACATGATCAAAAGGCACCAGGGTCGGGCGATCGATGGCGAAGTGCTCGTACCCGAAAATCTGGCGAAGCGAGAGGAAAATTATCACGATCAAAGTGAGATAAACCCAAAAGAAAGCACCCTCTACTCACACATACCTGGAGAAAGGGCGCAAAACTACCAAGGTTCTTTCCCCCAGCCCTCATGACCTTCTTCGAGAGCTCCGCAAATAGATGGGCCAGCATCGCCGCTCCCCAAGCGTAGCGCCCCATACCCTCCAGGTCCCTCATCAGCAAGAGAGAATGCGAGGAAACCTTATCAGAGGTCGTCGAAAAGAGGACCCGGCCGAAGAAGTATAAAAAGAACGCCCTCAACTCCCTCCGTGCCCTCTGTGGGCACGCGGCCGCCTCTCTCGCCTCGATCATCGCCCACCGCCTCTCGAAGCTAGCTGCAGCTTCGCCCTTCTGACGCTCTGTAAAGGAGCCGAGGCCGTATTGCCTCGACAACTGCCCAAGGGGGATCCGGTTCAGCGTCCTCACGCACTCCACGTAGTCCCATTCTCCAATCAACTCCAGGAAGAGTGCCTTATAGTCGGCGAGGGTGGCCGCGATCACTGCCTCCCCAGACACCGGAAGACCGGTAATCCGATAAACATCCTCGAGGGTCGGCAAGACAGCACCGGTAGGGAGAATGAACGTGCAACTCTCTGGATCCCACCTCTCCGCCAAGGCCTCCACATATGGACGGTGGACGTGGAATGGCTCGATCAGGAAGAAGGAACGGAAGCCCGCTCCATCCACCAAACTCCTCTCCCCCTGCCCCAAGGCGTCGTACCATCTCTTCGTCCCATGCCATAAGGCCCGAATACAGTTCGGTCTCTACAAAACGAACGAAGGGAACACGGGTTAGTTTAAAAGCGATTGAAAGGTAAGAATCCGAGTTTACGAAATCATGTTAAACCATGCTTAGCAAAAATGACACTTCCATAGGCTAAATATAGAAACAAAAGCATGAAAGTAAGAAGCTACACTCCTCATATGATCACGCATACTAGACAAACATCAACATATCCCACCGTGGTCACCACTCACAGGCTTTCTTACATCACAGCTTATCATACCTTCCCTAAACACACCTAAGCAATATAAAACTGGGACCCGTGAAATGCATGCGTACACCCCCCATGCTCTACCACAATCAAACACGTACGAAGTCACATACGGGTAGAAAAGTATCAAATGCAAGCATGCTAGCCGTATCACTCCTCTTTCTTTTATATGCATACAACAAGCATGGATGTACATATAAAAAAAAATTGTCCCCTTTCTTTTTTTTTTCAACACGAATCCGTTCGCATGCTTACAATATCCCACCGTGATCAAACTATACATACAAGCATGCATCTTAGACACACATATCACTCACTACTACCTAGTCATGCACATTAGACACACATATCACACACTATCACCTATTTATACCACGAAAGACATACACATATAAATAAAAGGGTAAGACAAAGGATGGGAACATACCATGGCCCGCGTGGACCCAGGAGCGTCCACCTCGGCCTCGTCGGGATCGTCCATCCCATCGTCATCCCCCTCCTCGTCCTCCTCAAACACGGCCTCCTCGGCCTCAGCGCCAACGCCAGCCTCTGCGGCCCCCATGTCCATACCCTCGGCCTCCCCGGCCTCCTCCCCAACATCAGCCCCTCCTACCTCCTCCGTGCCCGCCGCACCGGAGGCTAAGCCCTCAAAAACACCCATAACTCTTCTCTCCTCCTCTGCTGCCCTGGCCTCCATGGCCTCCCTATCTAACATCCCAATAATGGCGTCCAATGACGCCCTCTCACTCTCACTTACCCCCTCGGCCTCGGCCCTTCCCTCCATTGCACCCCCAACCAATCCTCTGACCCCCGAAGCCGCCTCCTCGACCACTGCCGGTCAGTCCCCACGCCTCCTCTTGCGTGAGTAGCCTATCATAACACCCCCAACCTCCGGGACAGCCCCCGAAGACGCACCCGTGCCCCTAGCCGCACCGGTATCCACCGACGGCACCTCCGCCGCACCCACGACCTCCCTCATGACCTCCTCCTCCACCCGATCACTCCCCGATGAACTAGACCCTGAGACAGCCCCTCTCTGCTCTCGGGAAGACCTAAGGCGCTTCATCATCGAAGCCGTCCTCTTCCCCTTCGTCATCTCCTCCGATTTCGCACAAAAGAAAAACCCCAAAGAAAATCTAGGGCTTCGAAATCAAGAAGAAAGGAATGATAGAAGGCAAAAACAAAGGTTTCTAGATGTTTTAGAATCAAGGTTTTCGGTTTAAAATGAAAAAGAAGAAGAGAGGAGGGAAGAGTAACCGTTTTAAAACGTATGGAGAGAGAGAGAGGGTCCCTTTTCGGTTATAAGGGACCCAGTCGAGGGGCAGTTACCCACGAGTAGGCCGCCTCCTCTAGGGCGGCTAGTAACAACTAGCCGCCCCTCCCAGTTTTCTCTTTCATTTAAAAACCCCCCCTTTCCAATCTTTTCAGCCTTAAATTTCAAAGTTCTCCATACCAAACAGCCATGTATTGGCTTATTTCCAGACAATACTTGATCAAACACGACTCTCCCGAAGTTTTGCAACACGTTCAGTACCATTCAAAATCAAATTTCTTCAGTTCTGGTTCTTTTCCAGAGTTCTTATCCCTCGGATGATCCAATTCACCCAAATCAACTTTTACTTGCTTTCTGTTGGCGATATCCCCTCCTTGCTGAAGTTTTCCCAAGCACGGGAACGGTAGGCACGAGGAAACTGACGCTGGGCTGCTCCGCGCACGATAGCTAGGAACCCCGACCGCGGGTTGGATCACTCACCATTTACCTTTCCCCACCTCCCACCTGGATCATCCTTTCGGTTGAAAATTCTAAGTCAAGACCTAGCCTCTGACGATCTAAATCAACTCCCCGAGTAGTACTGCTCTTGTTGGCACAACTCCTTTAAGGTCGGGCCGGCCAAAATAGGGGTCTCTTTCCTTATCATCGGTCGAAGTCTTTCTTGCTTTGCACAAAGACACCGTCCGATGAGGGACAATTGTAGATACCCCAATTTTGACCGTCCAGAGAGACAGAAATACTTTGAGTAACACATGGAAATATCCCACATTTGGACATCCAGTAGAGAACCAAAGTTCGGAAAACCGGAAGCCTTGACCTAAAGCCGGAAACCCTAAACCGGAAACCTTGACCCTAAGCCAAACCCTAGACCCTAAGCCAAACCCTAACCCTAAGCCACTCCCTAACCCTAAGCCAAAACCTAAACATACCCTAAAACCCAAAACCCTAAAAAACCCAAGTCCCTGGAAAGGGGCGGCTAGCCCTAACTAGCCGCCCCATGACAGGCGGCTAGTTTGCACTAGCCGCCCCCCTAACCGCCCCCTGGCTGAACTTTGGACCAGTCCCCTGGATGGGACATAAAGCAGCAATAAATGCTTGATCATTGCGGCGGGACGTTACCTTTAGCCACCCTCTCTTGGCCGGATCAATCCAAGTAACCGACCCAAGCCACCGCTTGTCAGAGATGGGACGTTTGGCAGGTCATGATGGGGGTGGCTACCAGGAAGTAGCCGCCCCATCCTGGGCGGCTAGTTGGAACTAGCCGCCCTTCACCTGGTCTTTGACAGAAGAACCAGGGAATTAATGAGGGGACTAATCGAAGCCAACCCACTCCATTACCCTCGGGATATTTTCCTACCTCTCTTTTACTATAAATAGAGGGGTCCCAAGCCCAAATACAACATCAACAAATCCACAACAACCACCAATTCATCTTCAAACCCTTCCACCACTAGAAATCCCAAGAGAGAGAGAGAGAGAGAGAGCCTCTTGTGTGAGAGAAAACACCCATTCCCTACACAAAAACACCCTCTCATCCCACCCTCTAGAAACCCGGGCTAAACCTAGCTTAGCCTATGCCCAAAACCAAACCCATTTCCTACCAAAGTCCTGCCCAGATCCCCCCAGACCCTGGACGGCTAACCCTACCCAGCCGCCCCAATCCAGACGGCTCAAACCCACTAGCCGCCCCATACCTACACCCCACCCGCACTCCTTTGTCCCAAGACTCCTTTAGTCAAGCCCGGAAGCAGAATAGGATTACCTGTTTTTCACCTCTGTGTACGGTATAACCGTGTCTCAGAGCGGAGACCCCACAAACTCCCCCCGCGAGGCGGTCAAATCCAACCCCAACTTTTCCTGCTTTTTTTGAGAAAGCAGGTGGCGATCACTAAACCCCTTGAATCCTCTTGGGCCGCTGTCGGGCGCCTCAACCAGGAACGACACCCTCACCCCTTCTGAGAAGACGATCCGACCGAGCCCGCCAGGGCACGCATCCGATCCAAATTCCCGAAGAACCCCCACACACGCGGATTTTCAACACCGACAGCGACCGCCTCTCTCGCCTCGATCATTGCCCGCCTCCTCTCGAAGCTAGTTGCAGCTTCGCCCTTCTGGCGCTCTGTAAAGGAACCGAGGCCGTACTGCCCCGAAAGCCGCCCCAAAGGGATCCAGTTCAGCGTCCGCTCCCGCTCCACGAACTCCCATTCCCCGATCAACTCTCGAAAAGCCCCCTGTAGTCAGCTAGGGTGGCCGCGATCACTGCCTCCCCCAGAACCGGAAGGCCGGTAATCCGATGGACGTCCTCAAGGGTCAGCATGACAACACCAGTAGGAAGAATGAAAGCGCAACTCTCCGGATCCCACCTCTCCGCCAAAGCCTTCACGTAAGGACGGTGTACGTGAAATGGCTCGATCAGGATGAAGGAACGGAAGCCCGCCCCATCCACCAAGCTCCTCTCCTCCTGCCCCAAGGCATCGTACCACCTCTTCGTCCCGTGCCATAAAGCCCGGATACGATTCGGCCTCTGCAAAACAAACGAAGGGAACATGGGTTAGTTTAAAAGAGAGCGAGAGGTAAGAGTCCAAATCTACGAAATCATTTTAAAACATGCTTAGCGAAATGAAACTTCCACATGCTAAAAGAAGAGAAACAAAAGCATGAAAGTAAGAAGCTACACTCCTCATATGATCACGCATGCTAGACGAACATCAAACACATCCCACCGTGGTCACCACTCACACGCTTTCTTACATCACGGCCTATCGTACCAATATAGAACTCGAACCCATGAAGTGCATGCATACACTCCCTCATGCCCTACCACGATCAAACACGTACGAAATCACATACACATAGAAAAGTATCGCATGCAAGCGTATTAGCTATATCATTTCTCTCTCCTTTGTATGCATATAACAAACATGGATATATATATGGAAATTGTCCCCCTCCCTATAAAAACAAACCCATGACAGCATGCTTACACATCCCACCGTGATTAAACTTATACACAAGCATGCCTATTTAAAACACACATATACGAGTATAATACTCATATACACCCATCCATACCACCCAATAGACATGCACATACAACCAAACAAAAGGCTAAAGAATAAAGAGTTAGGAACATACCACGGCCCGTGTGGACCCAGGAGCGTCCACCTCGGCCTCGTCGGGATCGTCCATCCCATCGTCATCCCCCTCCTCCTCATCCTCCTCGAACACGGCCTCCTCGGCCTCAGCCCCAACACCAACACCGGCCTCTGCAGCCCCGGTGCCCATACCCTCGGCCTCCCCGGCCTCATCCCTAGCCTCTCCTATCCCCTCCACCCTCCCCACGCCGGAGATAAACTCCGCAAAGGCCCCCATAGCCCTACTCTCCTCCTCCTCAGCCCTGGCCTCTGTGGCCTCCCTATCCAACATCCCAACAAGGGCATCCAACGACGCCCTCACCTCCTCGCTAACTCCCTCGACCCCTACCCCCTCGGTTGCACCCTCAATCGATCCTCCAACCACCGGAACCACCTCCTCGGCCACCACCGGTCGATCCCCACGCCTCCTCTTGCGTGTATAGCCTATCACACTCCCCCCTACCTCCGGGACAGCCCCCGAAGGCAAATCCCCGACCTCACCCATGCCAATATCCACCGGCGGCACCTCCGTCGTACCCATACCCTCCCCCACGGCCTCGACCTCCGGCCTATCGCTCTCCGATGATGAAGAGCTCGGGCTACGCTCTCCACGAGCCACCCGTGGTCGTTTCCCCCTCGAAGCAATCGCTTTCGACCTCGTCATCTCCTCGGTTTGATAAAGAAAAAGGAGAACCCAAACTAGGGTTTTGAAATCAAGAGAAAGAGAAAGATTGAGGTCGAAATGGAGGAAAGAAAGGCAAAGAAATTAGGTTTTTTGAGTTTGAAACCGAAGGGAAGAAGAGAGGAGGGAAGAGAAACCATTTTTGAAACGTATGGAGAGAGAGAGGGTCTTTTCGGTTATAAGGGACCCAGTCCAGGGGCGGCTACCCGCGAGTAGCCGCCCCCTCTCGAGCGGCTAGTTACAACTAGCCGCCCCTCCCAGTTTCTTTGTTTTGCTTCAAAACCCCTTTCCAAACTCTTCTCAGCCCTAAATTCCAAGGTTCTCCATACCAAACAGCCATGTATTGGCTTATTTCCAGACATTACTTGATCAAACACGACTTTCCCGAAGTTTCGCCACACTTTCAGTACCATTCAAATTCGAATTTCTTCAGTTCTGGTTCTTTTCCAGAGTCCTTATCCTTCGGATGATCCAATTCACCCAAATCAACTTTTACTTGCTTTCTGTCGGTGATATCCCCTCCTTGCTGAGTTTTCCCAAGCACGGGAATGGTAGGCATGAGGAACCTGACGCTGGGCTGCTCCGCGAACGATAGCTAAGAACCCCGACCGCGGGTTGGATCACTCACCGTTTACTTTTCCCCGCCTTCCACCTGGATCATCCTTTAGGCTAAAATTCTAAGTCAAGACCTAGCCTCTGACAGTCTAAATCAACTCCCCGAATGGTACTGTTCGTTTTGACACAAACTTCTTGAAGGTCGGGCCGGCCAAAATAGGGGTCTCTTTCCTTATCATCGGTCGAAGTCTTTCCTGCTTCGCACAAAGACTCCGTCCGATGAGGGACAATTGTAGATACCCCAATTTTGACCATCCAGAGATACAGAAATTACTTCAAGTAACACACGGAAATGACCCACATTTGGATATCTAATAGGGAACCAAAGATTCAGAGAACCAGAAACCCTAAACCCTAGCCTTGACCTAGACCCGAACCCTAAACCCTAGCCTTGACCTAGACCTAAACCCTAACCCTAGCCCCAGACCTAAACCCAAACCCTAAACCTAACCCTAGCCCTGACCTAAACCTAAACCCTAACCCTAGCCCCAGATCTAAACCCAAACCCTAAAAACCTAAACCTAAACTGGAAACCCCAAACCCTGGCCCCAAACCACCCCACCTAAGAAAAACCCAAAAAACCCTGAGTCCCTAGAAAGGGGCGGCTAGCCCTAACTAGCCGCCCCTTACTGGGCGGCTAGTTTACACTAGCCGCCCCCTAACCGTCCCCTGGCCGACTTTGGACAAGTCCCCTGGATTGGACATAAAGCAATATTAAATGCTGATCATTGCGGCGGGTCATGACCTTTAGCCGCCCTCTCTTGGCCGGATCAAACCAAGTAGCCGACCCAAGCCACCGCTTGTCAGAGATGGGATGTTTGGCCTGTCATGATAGTGGCGGCTACCAGGAAGTAGGCGCCCCATCCCGGCTGCTAGTTAGCACTAGCCGCCCTTCACCTGGTCTCTGACAGAAGAGCCAAAGAATTAATGAGAGGTCCAATCGAAGCCACCCACTCCATTACCCTCGGGATATTTCTCTGCCCCTCTTCTACTATAAATAGAGGGGTCCCAAGCCCAAATACAACATGCCCAATTCATCTTCAGTCACCAAGAAACCCACAAATCACCAATCCACCACTAGAAATCCCAAGAGAGAGAGAGAGAGAGAGAGAGTCCCTTTTGTGAGAGAAACACCCATTCCCTACATAAAATACCCTCTCATCCCACCCTCGAGAAACCCGGGCTAAACCTAGCTTAGCCTCTGCCCAGAACCAAACCCGTTTCCTACCAAAGTTATGCCCAAACCAACCCAGATCCCGGACGGCTAACCCTAGCTAGCCGCCCCCTGGCCGACGGCTAAAAACAACTAGCCGCCCCTCTATCCACACCCCATATCCACACCCCTATGTCCCAAGACTCCTTTAGTCAAGCCCTAGAAGCAGAATAGGATACCTGTTTTTCACCTCTGTGTACGGTATATCCGTGTCTCAGAGCGGAGACCCCACAAACTCCCCATGTAGGCGACCAAAACCAAACCCAACCTTTTCCTGCTTTTAGAAAAAGCAGGTGGCGATCACACAAACCCCTGAATCCTCTTGAGACGCTATCGGGCGCCTCAACCAGGACCGACACACCCCTCACCCTTCCGAGAAGACGATCCGACCGAGCCCGCCAGGGCACGCATTCGATCCGAATCCCCGAAGAACCCCCACACATGCACACGCGCGCTCCCCGCGCACCCCGCCGGGATCCGCTCCGACACACAATTCTGACACATTCGGAGGCCTCCCCGACGGTACCGACACACCGGTAGCCCTTTCCCCGGATAGCCTCGACCTGACATACTCCCACGATCAGTACACTGTCGACCGCAGCGATGGTACCTACAGATGGGAGCCCGGTGCCAGGACAGCGTTTCCGACGCCGGGAAGTTCCTACACGGATCCAACGAAGGGGAAAAACAATCTACGCTCGCGTATACGATCCTCTTGGATCCGTCGTCATCGATCATCAAACACCGATTAAGCGCAATGAATTCTCATGATTTCCCTCCAGGGCGCATAACTCAGATGAGGGGAGGACATTTTATTCCAAGTGTCAAAGCCATGGTATGACCCCATAGGAGGTCATACACTCGTCTAATCTCATTAGATAAGGCTCATGGCCAGATAGGCATATACATAATATGCAATAAATACCGAAGGGTGGCTTACTTAACATGCATACACGAAGACAAACAGGCAAATACACAACTTATAACCTAACATACGTTGGATGACACCAACCTAGAGGGGAAGGGTTAAGCGCGATCCGCGCAACAATAGGTGCATGCCAATAATTCCAAGCAAGCGTGAGTCAAGTAGGAACCGCATCTACTCACTCGGCTCGCGAAAAGAGGGAGGGCGAGAGAGAGGGAATGCCTCATCCTCTCTCGGGCTGGTCATAGTTTTGCCCCAACCGATGGGTGCAACAACTATACCACACCCTCGAGTCATAAATCAGAGGAATATTACGCATACACCAGTTATTAACCCAAGTTAAACATGCTGGTTATGTAGGGGTAGTATTTCAAACAAAACTACCTAAGTCATGCCATATTCTATACAATACATATGCAAGTATAAGGTAGAATAGGGGTTCTACACAATATACGAGCTATACAACCTAGCATGCATGATATCTAGCATATTTAGGGTGCAATTAAAGCCCCATGGAAGCGCGAAGCACGACTACGTGCATCGAGCGCTCCCGGAAGGGTTGGAATCAAACCACTCACCGATACCCGGATCGACACGCATCCCATCCGACGAGGTCTGCAAAGGAAGGGTACCAAAAGGGGTGAGTAAAACCACATTCAAACACATAAGATCAATTAGGAATGCCTAAGGCTTAGACATCCACGCAAACGGGCTCGAACGCACGCAAGCATGGATGCACGCACGCGTGCCCAAGCCCCCCGGACACCCACCCGAGGGTGACGACCCCCAGCATGCCCAAACCGGGCCCCGACAGCCCTGCACGCACGCACGTGGAGCCCCGGGCGCAGCCCCGGGCGTCCCGTGCGCATGCCCCGCGCGTACCGTGCGCAGACGCGCGCACCGCGCGCAGGCAGTGACACGCCCCAGAGCGGCCGTCTCCGAGACGTGGCAAATATATAATATCAGCAATCCATACACGAGGTCAATAAAAGACTCTACTCAATCATCAAAGGTACTTAAACATTTAACAAGGAAGCTGACATGATATATAAACATATGGCGGAAGCTTAAAATGACTTAGTCTGTAATTTAACGACATATTACAGACCGAAACACATAATCAACTGTCCTGTGAGAGCCAATATACAACAAAGACATCAAACACCAGTACTGTGCTCAAGCACGAGTAGCAATACATACAAGGAAACGGGGGATGCTGATGGCCTCTCTCACTCGCAGATCCAAAACACGTGCGCTGCTCTGCTACGGTGCTGCGCCTATGGAAGCTCCACCTTCAAGTCCGGCTCAGCGACAACTGGAGGAAAACATATGCGAGGGGTGAGCCACACTCTCATTGAATGGTACGATCCATGCATCACAACACATATTAATCTTTCAAGCATTCAAGTCTCAATAATCGAAACAACAACTTAAGTTGGCGGTTGGGTGTCGACCCAAACCTACCACACCATATTAAATATTCTGAGTGATTGGGGTTCCAACGGATGGAACAGTCACTTAAGTCATTGGGTCGGGTCTCAACCCAACCCACTACACCCTCACCCTCACCCTCACCCTCACCCTCACCCTTTGGTGACATAGGACTATTGGGGAAAAGGGGTCAACTGGTCTACGCCTTTCGTCATCCAGTAGCCCTCTGCCGAGTAGCCTCGACCTGGTATCCTCCCATAGGACTATATGGGCGCACCACCCGGCGTCATGAATAGTGCCTGGGAGCGCCTAGCAGGACAACTAAACCCGGGTAGCTTCGACACGGAAGCGACGAAGGGGAGAGCACTTGACATACGCGGTTTTGATCCTCATGGATCCGTCGTCGATAAGGTTACGAATTCTCATGAATTCCCACCAGAGCGCATAACTCAGATGCGGGGAAGACAGATGATTCGTAATGACAATGCCACGGTATGACCCATCAGAGGTCATACGCTTGCTTAATCTCATTAAGCAAGGTTTATGGCCTCTATATATATATAAGATATATCTAGAGATATAATATACAACACATAATTAATTACACAAAGAATTAATCAAGGAAGCATACAAATAATGCTATAACAAAATTATAATATTGTCTAAGGCATGCTTGGGCTCATATGTATAACACATGGATGTAATACTCTAGTATACAAGTCTAACATGATAGAAAATAATTAAGGTCACTACCTTAGTCATGCCTTACTCATGCATACATGTAAGCACTAATACATGGTTAAACTAACATGGGACACAATACATAGACAAGTATGAGTCCCTACACATGATACTCGAGTATATGGTCCTAACATATTAAGTCTAATATGGCATGGATGCAACCTAGCAAGATAAGCAATAGCATGCACATTTAAGAAGGCTAATATGTGGTTACGGTGCCCCAGGGGAGGGCAATGCACGTCTACGTGCATCGAACACCACCCGACTGGGTTGGATTGACCCACTCACCGTAAACCGGGTCGTCGCGCGACCGCTCGCCAAGATCAATGGAGGGGGAAAGGGAGAATGGGAGGTTTGGACCCCTCCGGTGCACTCGGCACAACCTCAACCACTACCACCACCACTCTAGCCCCTCCACCAGCCCTCCTTGGCTTGTTTTTCCTTCCTTGCTTTCTCTTCCACTTCTTCACACACACATGGAAAGAAAAAGAAAGAAAAACAAAAGAGGGGGGTGAGAAATGCAATCCACGACTACAAATGGGGAGGGAGAGAGAGAGAGAGAGAGAGAGAGAGAGAGAGAGAGAGAGAGAAAAAGAGAGAGAGAGAGAGAGAGCAATCAATGCTCAAAAAGGTCGTGGTTGGGGTTTGACCTAGGTCAACCAAACCACACAAAAAGACAAAGCCCATTGACTAGTCAAAAGTCATCTTGGACTAGTCAAGGTCTTCTTTGACTTGGTCCAAGTCCCCCCTTGACTTGGTCAAGGTCTTCTCTCTTTGACTTCCCCAAATTTGACCAAAATCCGGATACGATTCGGAACTGCATAATTTTCTAAAACGTAACCGGAATTCGATGAAATAATTATGGGTGGTATAAAATGGTACCAGGACCCATAATCCGCAGTTCGATTTTCAATCGGAGTCCTCTAGCTCACGCAGATGGCCAAAAAGCCCAAATTTTAGCAGTTTCGATCGAAAAAGAAAATTTCAAAAATGGTCAGAATTGACCAAAAGGTTACCCATAGGCTAAAAAGTGACACATATATAACAGGCAGCGCGCAGACGCGCGCACCCGCGCGCACGCCCCCGCGCCCCAGAGCGTGCGCGCGCGCGCTCCCGCGCGTCCCAGCGCGCTTCAATGCGTTCCAGCTCGCCGCGCGCGCCTCAGCGCGCGCCAGCACCCCACGCGCGCCCGCGTGCGCGCTCGCACGTGCGGACCCGCGCGCCCAGGCCTCCAAACCATCTCCCATGCCCCCCACATGCACCCAAACCCAAACACCACCCATGCAAGCCCTCTCCAAGCACCTTAACATGCATATAAACCAATAAAAGAAGAGGGAAACTCACCAAAAGAGAGGGGAAGGGAAGGGGGAGGTGTGGGGGCTCATCCGCACGCCCGCAACCACCTCGACCGCCACCACCGCTGCCACCACCTCAACTTGGGCTTATCTTCTCTACATGGCTTTCACTTAGGCATTTTAACAACCATTTGGGGGGCTGAAATCCAAAGGGGGAGGGAAAACAATTGAGGGGGAGGAAGAGAGGAGGGGAAGCAGCAACAACAACAACAACCACAACAACTCACCTTTTTGAACCTCTTCTTCTCCATCACCACCACCTCCTCCACCCAAGCCTTCATCAAGGGCTGGACCAGATCCAAAAGAGGTGAAAAAAATAGGCTAAGGTCGTAACATTTGGGGTGGTATTTATAGGCAAGGTCGGGCTGAAAGACTAAGTCGTCCTCGGACTTAAAACTGTGAACAGCCTTCACTTAAATGGCCATAACTTCCTCAATACAGCTCCGAATTACATGATTCCAGCGGCATTGGAAAGCTAAGAAGATTGTCTACAGCTTTCATGTTTATACCCAGATCAAATAACCTCTCCAGCTATTTCAAAATCTTGGCTAAACATCTTATAGGGCTGCTCTCAACTTCGGGGTATACTCGGAAAAATACCCATATCTTTTGATATACGAATCCAGTTGATCCAATTCTACTTCTATATGGAAGCTATCTCAAAACTGAACATCTCGTAATAATTTCATATTTTTACCTCTTCATCTTGGATTTTAACAAAATCAAATCCGAATGCCCAATCCAAAACTGCATAATTGCAAAAACGTTATCAGAATTAAACGAAAATTTTATGGGCAGTACTAAACAATACCAGGACCCATAATATACAGTTATATCTTCAATCAGAGTCCTCCAGCCCCAACATGTAGCTAAAAACCAAAATTTTAGCGACTCCGATCGAAATTAGGACCCTAAATGACACAGGCCTAACATGAAGGGTCATGCATGCCATGTTTATCGGTTGGGGTGTGTGAGAGGGCAGGGGGAGGGGCTAAGACAGGTCTGGGCGCACGTGCGGGGCTGGACATCTGGGCGCGCGGATGGGCTCGCGGCTGGGCACCAGCAGGTGTGGGAGCGCGTGCGCGCGTGTGTGCACGTGCGTATGCGTGCTGGGGCTCCGTAGGTATCGGGGCACTCGGACATGCGTGCGTACGTGCGTTCTCACATGCGTGCGAGCCCATATGCGTGCATGTCTCGGTCTTTAGCATTTCTAGTTAATTCTAAATATTTTTATGTGGTTATACTCACCAATTTGGATGCCCTTGTCTTGCAGATCTTGGCGAACGGTCACGCAACGACCTGGGTTGCGGTGAGTGGGTCAACCCAACCCAGTTGGGAGGCCTTCGATGCACGTTGACGTGCATTGCCCTCCCTGGGACACCATAACTGCATATTAATCTCGTTGCATGATACCCATGCTTGTCCATGCATCATGTCGCATGCTGGCAAAACATTGATTCTTACATGCCCCCACTTAGCCTAAGCATGTCCTTAGCCTCTATGAGAAGCATAAGTGTAAGCATGCCTTAGAAAATACTATAACCATGTTATTTTATTATTAAATGCTTCCATGATTAAATCCTTGATTTATTAATTATATGTTGTATATTTATTTATACTTATATAAAGCCATGAATCTTGTCTAAATGAGTTTAGACAAGTGTATGATCTGTTATGGGGTCATACCATGGCATTGACACTACAAATCACGTGTTTTCCCCGCATCTGAGTTATGCGCCCTCACGGGTATTCATGAGAATTCGTTACCTTATCGGTGTTTAGTAACCAGGGACGACAGATCTAGGAGGATCGTATCCGTGAGTGTAGATTATTTTCTCCCCTTCGTTGGATCCGTGTATGAACTTCCCAACGACAAAAACGTTGTCCTGGCACCGGGCTCCCATCCGTAGATATTATCGATGCATCTGGGGATGTACTGATCGTGAGAGTATGTCAGGTAGAAGCTACCCGGGAAAAGGGCTACCGGTGGACCAAGGGTATAGAACAGTCTAATCTCTCCTAAAAGTCCTATGTCACCCCTAGTGGGTGAGGGTGACGGTGGGGTGGGTTGACGTCGCTACGACCCACCAGTTGTGCAGTTACTCCCATTTTAGGGACTTTATGATTTGAAGGGTTAATGTGTGTTGTGTTGCATGGATTGTACGATTCACTAAGCGTGTGGCTCACCCCTCGTATATGTTTTCTTCAGTTATCGCTGAGTCGAATCTGAAGGAGGAGCCCCCA
This sequence comes from Acorus calamus, assembly GCA_030737845.1. Classification (NCBI taxonomy): domain Eukaryota; kingdom Viridiplantae; phylum Streptophyta; class Magnoliopsida; order Acorales; family Acoraceae; genus Acorus; species Acorus calamus. The sequence continues at coordinate 16,362,113 of CM060870.1, forward strand.
AGACGTAGTGCTAGTAGCGGAGCGGCGTTCTCGTTTTGGGTCTGCGAGTGAGAGAGGCCATCAGCATCCCCCTTTTCTTTCTTGTATGTATCGTTACTTGTGCTTGTGCACAATACTTATTGTTGATGTCTTTTTTTGTATATTGGCTCTCACAGGACAGTTGATTAGGTATTCTAGTCTGTAATATGTCTTTGAATAATAGACTTAGTCGTTTAAGCTTCCGTTATATGTGTATATATAATGTCAGCTACCATGTTAACTGCTTTATTACCTTTGATGTTGTGTAGAATCTTTTATTGATCTCATGTATGGATTGCTGATATTATATATATTTGCCACGTCTCGGGGATGGCCGCCTTGGGGCGTGACATATGCCTCTGGATATCATGCTGGCTTCGTGGATGGTAGATCTGGGTGTGTCTTCCCCTCTAGCCGCGAGCTGGGCAAGTCTTATCACTCGTCCTTGAGGCATCGGCGCACAGCAGCTCAGGCCAAGGAGGGGGCCTCAAGAACGTCTCAGGCCCAAAACACCCGGCCATCTTGAGGGCCATTAGTTGCACTCATCCTTCTCCCTCTCTCTGTTTTCTCTTCTGCTATGGTAGTTCTTGTGTGATAGACATTTTTATCGACTTTATGCCATTTAAAATTTTTCATTGGTTTTGATTTGCGCTTTATGATTTTATTTTTGCATGCCACTGTTTCACCTGCTATGACCTTGTAAATCGGCTTCTAGACGGGTCGGACTTTCAAACAAGTCGGGCTTTCTAGGCCAGACCAGGAGTTAACTGCACTTTTCTGGTCGGGCCTTACCGACTTTACCTTTTCTTTTGGGTCGACTTTTGCAGAACACTTTAGTAATAGGCTCATTGGTCAGTTGTAATCGTCACCGTTTGATCCTCCAACTTAGCAACGTGGCCTGCTCACGTGGCTATGCAGGGCCTGACCCTCGCGATTTTGCGTATCTTCTTATGTCAGAAGTCTATGAAAAACTTTACACATGGCGTCTCGAGCGGGATATTTAAGGCGTTTGAATTACTCCCATTATTAGGGTTGCCTTTTTCTTCTTCTCGAAATGCCATCCGTCGCACCTTGGTCAGTTGAAAAGACGTGCCGCCTCTTCAGCATGGCCGATGTCTTTTAATTAGGGATTTCGATGTCATGATGCGGCGATAACGAGGTTTTTCCACTCTGAGCCAAAGGTATTGCCACTTCTCTCCTCTTTCATTTTAAAACTTGTCTTTCTTTCTCTCTGCGTCTTCTCTTTGTTTCATTGTGAAGTTTTAAATCTCAGAAAGGGATCGCCTTCCACGCTTAGTTTCTTCTCTTTATTGTTGCGTCATGAGGACGTCAATCACCAAATCCTTGGCTGGTATTAGGGGTATGTTCGAAATTCCTGAATTGGTTGGTATGGAGTGGTCCGCGTTCGATACGTTCCCTATATCTCTAGAGACCATGAACCACTCTTGTATGTACATATACTCGTCCCAGATAGCCAGGGGTGCCCTAACTTTGTCATTCCCTCCGTTAGTTAGAAAATTTCTATCGACCTTCAAACTCCATCCCACGTAATGCAATCCAAATTTCTTTAGGGTTTTGATGTGTTACGTAGCTCTAAATAGGGAACTTAACCTAGATTTAGGTGTTTATGAGATTATGTACACATATGAACTCAGAAAGTCTAGTAGAGGTTACCACTTTAGGGCTAGGAACTCCAAAGAAAAGCTCATAGACGAACCCAGACACATTAGAATTGGGTTGAGAGCAAATTGATTGTTTTGTCCAGCAATTGGGAGTTTGGTGATGCTCCTGAAGATACATGGAGGGTGCCTCGGTTCATCTTGATGGGCACACTAGGTCGGGTTGCATTACTTAGTCTGTTTATGATAGAATCCTCTGCTCTAGTCTTTCTGACTCTTCTTCCGTTTTGGTCCAGCTCCTGCTGTGAACTCTCGTCCACCTAAGAACTTGGTGAAGTCAGAGCACATCAAAGCTGCCTTAAAAGAAGTGATCGGTTCTTCTACGGAATTCTTGATTGGGACAAGCCGAATCCTAGCAGCACACGTCGGCTCAGGCCTCACCTCACTGATGTTTACGCGGCCCCTCCTTCCCCGGCCCAAGAACCTGAACATCCGGCTGCCCAGGTAGGCCATCCTTCGGAGTTAGAGAAAGATTCTGAGGAGGAACTAGAGCCGCTCTACAGAGTGGGCTTCGGAGACCCAATGGCCACAAAAAGCTCTTCAAGCGGTGCTCAGCATGGTTCACGTCTTCGCAGGGGCCCAAAGGGGTGTCCAAAGTCTATAGAAAAATGCTGTCCCATCCTGGGTGGCTAGTTTCTACTAGCCACCCTTCACCTGTTCTCTCACAAAAAAAAATAGAGAATTAATGAGGAGTCTTCAAACACACTATTACCCAAGCCATTTTATTACCCACTGGACACTCTCCTGCCTCTTTTTTACTATAAATAGAGGGGGTCCCAAGCCTTTCAAACACATCTTCAATTCACCATCATCAACACATATTCACACACCTTCATAATTCCCAACCTTCAATTCCCACACCCACTACTTGAAATCCCTAGAGAGAAAGAGAGCGAGAGAGAGTTCCATTTGTGAGAGAAAAACCCATTCCCTACACAAAATCACCCTCTCAATCCACCCTCCAAAACCCAGGTCAAACCCAGCTTAACCTCTGCCAAAAACCATACCCATTCCCTGCCCAGGTTGACCCAGGCCCCGGAGGGCTAACCGTAGCTAGCCGTCCCTACCCGATGGCTCAAACCCTGTAGCCCCCCCCCACCTACACCCCACTTGACCCAAGACTCCTCTAGCCAAGCCAGCAGTAGAATAGGATTACCTATTTTCACCTCTGTGTACGGTATATCCGTGTCTCAGAGCGGATACCCCACAAACTCCCCTATGAAGGCGATCAAATCCACCCTCATCTTTTCCTGCTTTTCAAGAAAGCAGATGGCGATCACAGACACACCAGAATCCTTTTGAGCCGCTGTCGGGCGCCTCAACCAGGAACGACAGCCCACCACCCTTCCGAGAGATGATCCAATTGAGCCTGCCAAGGTGCGCACTGGATCCGAATCCCCAAAGAACCCCCACACACGCAGATTCTTTTCCCACACCAACAAACGCTGAAAATGCGGACTCCTCGACACCCGATGAATCCCATACCGACACCAGCTTTCAAGTTACCTCCACCACCACCTGTTTCCCAAGAATGGGAAGTCCAAACGTTCATCCCTACTCCTTGGACCAGGACACGCCTGGTCCAGGTTTCTAATGATATCATGAGTACGCGTCCATGAAGCTCATCAGCTCATTTCCCGATGAGACATCTACCAACTAATCTATCTTTGGAAGGGGAAACTATCCTTTGGATAAACACTGTTCAAGTCGGGGAAGTCAAAACAAACTCGCCACTTGTTCTTCTTCTTGGGTATCACCATCATATTGGCTAACCAATCGGGGTACCGGACCTCTTGGATGAACCCCGCTGCCAAGAGTTTCTCCATTTCTTCTTTAATCGCTTCAGCATGAATCGGTGCACTCGCCTTTGCCGCTACTTAACGGGTCGCACCACCGGGGAAATGCACAGTCGGTGGCAGATCACACTGGGATCAATGCCCGGCATTTCTGATGCCTTCCACGTGAATACGTCTACGTGCTCATGAAGCAACTTGATCAAGCTCTATCTTTCGCTTTGGCCCAATGCGGTGCCGATAAGAAAATATTTTTCTGGATCAAGCGGGTCAATGGAGATTTTCTCTAGATCTTCAACCACCTGTTGAGAAGGATTGGATCAGGCTTCATCGGCCCTTACCCGATCCTTCAGTAACTGCTATCTTTTGGGGTGCGCTTCCTCTATACCCCTAAGTTGCTCTTCAACCTTAGCCTTGCCAGAGGTGGCGATGGCGTAGCATTTCCTCACGGTGGACTGATCACCTAGTATTTCCATGATCCCACGCGAAGTCGGGAAACACAGCTTTTGGTGGTACGTTGATGGGATGGCCTTCATTGCCCCCAGCCAAGTGCACCCCATGATGGTATTATAGGGGGAAGGCAGGTCTATGATAGTGAATTCAGTTAAGACGATTTCCTCGCCCGCCCGTACTGACAAAGTTATTCAGCCAGCCGGAACCGCCTGACTTCCATTAAAAGCGGCCAACGGATCCCGCACTGGCTCGAGGCTAGAGGGTTTCAACCCCATTTTAAGATAGAGTTGCATGAACAATATGTCAGCCAAAATTCCGTTGTCAATGAGTATTCGGTTGACGTCAAAGTTTGCTATGTGCAAGGTGATGACCAGAGAATCGCTGTGGGGGGTTGTCACACTGACCAAATCGTCATCAGAAAATGATATGAACTCCGGATCTTCTGTTCTTGATCTCTTGGTGACTAGCTGAGCCTCCTGGTCGATCTGCTGGACTTCCAAATGACCCGAGTATCACTTCTCAGCTCGTTGGACCGATTTGGGATCCGTTAACGTCGGTAGTCCTCCAGAGATCATATAAATGACTCCTGCCGCGTGCGAAGGAGCAACGACAATCACATGTTTCTTGGGCCTCTTCTCCTCTTCAACATCTATGAACACTCTAAGCTTTCCTTTGTGGACCAGTTGTCAGTGTGGAAAAATCCGCGTGTGTGGAGGTTCTTTGGGGATTTGGATCCCGTGCGCGCCTTGGCGGGATTGACTGGATCGTCTCTCGAAAGGGTGGTGGGGTCTCGTTTTTTATTGAGGCGCCCGACAGCGGCTCAAGGGGATTCTAGTGTGTGTGTGACTGCCACCTGCTTTCTCAAAAAGCAAAATAAGTTGGGTTGGATTTGATCGTCTTGCGGGGGGAGTTTGTGGGGTCTCCGCTCTGAGACATGGATATACCGTACGCAGAGGTGAAAAAAAAAGGTAACCCTACTCTACTTCTGGCTTGGCTAAAGGAGTCTTGGATCAAGTGGGGTATAGGTGGGGTGTAGATTAGGGGCGGCTAGTGGGTTTGAGCCGTCAGGTAGGGGGCAGCTAGCTAGGGTTAGCCATCCGGGGCCTGGATCAATCTGGGTAAAACCTGGGTAGGAAATGGGTTTGGTTTTTAGCAGAGGTTAAGCTGGGTTTAACCTGGATTTTGGAGGGTAGATTGAGAGGGTAATTTTGTGTAGGGAATGGGTTTTTCTCTCACAAATGGGACTCTCTCTCTCTAGGGATTTCAATTAGTGGATGTGGGAATTGGGATTTGTCTGAATTTCTAGATTGGGAATTATGTCGATTGTTGTTAGAAAGGCTTGGGAGCTCCTCTATTTATAGTAAAAAAGAGGCAGGGGAATTTCCAGGGGGTAATGGAATGGCTTGGTTAATAGTGTGTTTGATTAGACCCTTCATTAATTCTCTGGTTCTTCTGTAAGAGACTAGGTGAAGGGCGGCTAGTTGAAACTATCCGCCCAAGATGGGACAACTACTTCCTGGTAGCCGCCCCCATCATGACTTGCCAAACGTCCCATATCTGACAAGCGGTGGCTCGGGTCAGTTACTTGGATTCAACCGGTCAAGATGGGGCGGCTAAAGATCACAACCCACTGCAATGATCAACATTTAATGCTGCTTTATGTCCCATCCAGGGAAGCGGGGTATGCCAGGGGGCGGCTAGTTAGGGTTAGCCGCCCCTTTCCAGGGTTTTAGGTTTTTAGGGCTTGGACCAGGGTTTAGGGGTTCTAGGGTTTGGACCAGGGTTTGGGGTTCCTAGGGCTTGGACCAGGGTTTAGGGTTCTAAGGCTTGGACCAGGGTTTAGGGATTTTCAGATTTCTGAGGTTTGTTTTCTTTTTGATGCCCAAATGTGGGTTATTTTCAGGTGTTACTTGAAGTATTTTCATCTTTTTGGATGGTCAAAATTGGGTATCTACAATTGTCCCTCGTCGGACAGAGACTTCGCACGAAGCAAGAAGGACTTCGACCGATGATAAGGAAAGAGTCCCCTATTTTAGCCGGCCCGTCCTTCAAGAAGTTAAGACAACATGAACAATACTATTCAGGGAGTAAATGGTGAGTAGGATCCAGGTGGAAGGCGGGAAAAGTAAATGGTGAGTGATCCAACCCGTGGTCGGGGTTCTTAGCTATCACGCACGGAGCAACCCTGCGTCAGTTTCCTCGTGCCTACCGTTCCTGTGCTTGGGAAAACTCAGCAAGGAGTGGATATCGCCAACAGAAAGCAAGTAAAGAGTTGAGTTGGTGAATTGGATCATCTGAAGGATAAAAACTCTGGGAAAGAACCAGAATTGAAGAAATTCGAACTGAATGGTACTGGATGTGAGGTGAAACTTTAGAAAAGTCGTGTTTGATCAAGTAGTGCTTGGAAATAAACCAATACATGGCTGTTTATTTTTAGAAAACTTAAATTTACGGTTTGGAAAGAAGTTGGAAAGGGGTCTTAAGTGGAAGTTGGAAAACTGGGAGGGGCGGCTAGTTGAAACTAGCCGCCCGAGAGGGGACAGCTACTCGTGGGTAGCCGCCCCATAACTGGGTCCGTTATAACCGAAAAGACCCTCTCTCTCTCTCTATACTTTTCAAAATGATTTCTCTCCCTTCATTACTCCTTCTTCTCCGTTTTAAACCGAAAAACCTTGATTTCTTTGCCTTTTCTTCCTCCATTTCGACATAGATCTTTCTTTCCCTCTTGATTTTGAAACTCTAGGTTTGGGTTCTCCTTTTTTTTCAATCCGAGGAAGATGACAAGGTCGAAGGCGATTGCTTTGAGGGAGAAATGACCATAGGTGGCTCATGGAGAGCGTAGCCCGAGTTCTTCATCATCGGAGAGCGATAGGCCGGAGGTAGAGGCCGTGGGGAAAGTTATAGGTGTGGTGGAGGTGCCGTTGGTGGGAACCGGTGTGGGTGGGGTTGGGGATGTGCCTTCGGGGGCCGTCCCGGAGGTAGTGAGTAGTATGATAGGATATACACACAAGAGGAAGCGTGGGGATCGACCGGCGGTGGTCGAAGAGGTTGTTCCAGAGGTCGGAGGAGTTAGTGAGGATGTGAGTGCATCGTTGGATGTCATTGTCAGGATGTTGGACAGGGAGGCCATAGAGGCCAGGGCTAAGGAAGAGGAGAGAAGGGCCATAGGTGTGTTCGAGGGGTTGGCTTCTGGTGCGGTGGGCACGGAGGAGACCGGTGGTGTTGGGGCTGAGACTGTAGTGGCCGGGGGTATCGGGGTTGAGGCCGAAGAGGCCACGGGTATGGGCATAGGAGCCACAGGGGTTGGTGCTAAGTTTGAGGCCGAGAAGGCCGTGTTTGACGGAGAGGGAGATGATGAGGAGGAGGGGGATGACGACGGGATGGATGCTCCTGATGAGGCTGAGGTGAAAGCTCCTCGGTCCACATGGGCCGTGGTATTCCTCTAAACTTTTTGCTCTAGCTTTTATATATATATGTTTTTTGTAGTGTGAATAGGTAATAGTGGGTGATATATGTTTCTAATACGCATGCTTGTATGTATAGTTTGATCATGGTGGGATATGTAAGCATGCTGATATGGGTTTGTTTTAGAAAGGGGGATAAATTTTTTTATACATGCATCCATGTTTGTTCTATTAAAAGAAGAGAGGAATGGTATGGCTAGTACACTTGCATGTGATGGTTTTTGTATGCATACAGTTTTCGAGGTGTGTCTTCATATGTGTTATGTGTTTGATCATGGTAGAGTAAGAGGGAGTATATGCATGTATTTCATAAGTCTAAGTTCCTTCACATGCTTGGGCGAGTTTGTGAGAGGCGTATGAGCATGCTAGATGGTAAAGAGAAAAGAAAGTATGCAAGTAATGGCCATGGTGGGATAACAAGATAAAGCATGCAATCATATGAAGAGTGTTTTTTTTAATAAATAATGGACGGTGGATCCTCGTGTGGAGTCTCCTGTTTTCATGCTTTTGTTTTTTGATTTAGTATGTGAAAGTTTTATTTTGCTAAGCATGGTTTTAAAAAATGAATTCGTAGACTTGGATTCTCACCTTTCAACTGCTTTTAAACTAACTCATGTTCCCTTCATTTGTTTTGTAGCGGCTGAATCGTATTCACGCCCTTTGGCATGGGATGAAGAGGTGGTATGATACCTTAAGGGCGGAGGAGAAGAGCTTGGTAGATGGAGAGGGATTCCGTTCCTTCTTTCTGATCGAGTTGTTCCACGTCCACCGTCCTTATGTGGAGGCTTTGGCGGAGAGATGGGATCGAGAGCTGCACCTTCATTCTTCCTACCGGTGCCGTTATGCTGACTCTCGAGGACGTCCATCGGATCACCGGCCTTCCAGTCTTAGGGGAGACAGTGATCGCGGTCACCCTCGCTGATTACAAGGTGCTCTTCTAGGAGTTGATCGGGGAGTGGGACTTCGTGGAGCGGGAGCGAACGTTGAACCGGATCCCACTGGGGCGGCTATTAGGGCAGTATGGCCTAGGTCCCTTCATGCGACGTCAGAAGGGTGAAGCTGTAGCTAGCTTCGAGAGGAGACGGGCGATGATCGAGGTGAGAGAGGAGGCCGCGTGTCCACTGAGGGCACGAGGGAGTTGAGGGCGTTCTTTCTTTACTTCTTCGGCCGGGTCCTCTTCTCGATGACTTCTGACAAGGTCTCCTCTCATTCCCTGTTGCTGATGAGGGACTTGGAGGGCATGGGGCGCTATACTTGGGGAGCCGCGATGCTCGCCCACCTATTTAAGGAGCTCTCGAAGAAGGTGAAGCGGGCTGGGGGCAAGAACCTCGGCGGTTTTGCTCCCTTTCTCCAGGTATGCGTGAGTAGAGGGTGTTTTCTAGTTGGTTAAACTCACTTGATTTTGATAATTTCTCCCTCGCTTTACAGGTCTTTGGGTATGAACATTTTACGGTTGATCGTCCGATCTCAGCGCCGTTCAACCGTGTCTTCCTTGGGCTATGAGATGGGCGCCTCGGGGATCTTTGCACCTGCACCACCACGCTCATTTCTGGGAGGCCTTCTGTTTATTGACAAAGGAAGAGGTATACATTTTCTTTGAGTTTCCTTCGATTGTATTTGGTTCTCTTTTGACTAAGTGCTCTTCCTATTTCTTTTGATGCTTTGTAGATGATTTGGAGGCCCTATGCGGAGGAGGAGGTCCTCGAGGAGTTGTTGCGGGACATCTGGCTGATTTACTTTAATGAGGTCGTGTTTCATGCGATCAGCCGGGTTGTCTGTTAGCTTGGGTACCACCTGTGGGTGGCCGATCCTCTGCCGTGGCGTCCTTCGATTCCTATGGCTGGAATTCCTCGGGACACGAATCTCCTTCGGAACTACGCAACGTATGTGGCGGGGTGGATGAGCTAGGGTGTCTTAGTGGAGTGCCGTCCCGAGGTGACCAGTAGCAAGGAGTACCTGCCTGGTACCGCCAGGAGTATGCCGACATCCTTGGGACTATGGAGGAGGAGATCCCAGATGCCTATGTAAGCCTTTCTCCTTTTCTTTTCTTCTCCTTAAGTATTTTTTGAGTGATGTCATTTTTGGTAGGTTGAGTTGAATGAGCTGGAGAAGAAGCTTCAGACGGCCAATGAGCACCTCCGAGCGCGTGGTGGGAAAGTGGAGCATTTGAGGGCTAAGAGGCGTCGGTTGCAGGACCAGGTTCGGGTCTTCGAGACTCAGGTGGATGCTCTGTCTTGAACTAGGGCCGTTGGTGCCTCCTCTTCTTCTGCTCCCCCTTAATCCCTGATTTCCGAGCGAGAACTCGAGTTGATGAGGGAATTGGATGTGGCCTGGAGTGAGCTGGCGGCCACGAGGATAGAGCTTGGCCAGGCGAGAGGCAGGGCCACTCGTGCTGAGGAGGAAATGGGCCAACTGAGGTCCATGATGGCATTGAAAGAAGAGGAGTTCATCGCCCTGGGTCGCGAGAGAGACTCCCGGGGGTTTGATGGGGGATTAGATTCGCTCCCTTCAGTCTGTTGGGGACAGGGACTGGGATGCGCTCCAATCGAGTGAGGATAGGCTCAGAGCCGTGGAGGCGAGGTCACGGGAGATTGAGGAGTGGTTGAGGGAGATCGAGGACCGTTTGAGAGGGGTGGAGGCGCGCCTTCGCCAGAGGTTGGAGCGGAGGGACAGGGATATTCAGCAGGTCCTCCTCTAGGAAGCCACTATGAGGGGAAAATTGGTCGGTGGAGGGGCCATGACCGAGGCGGACCTCGATCTTCTCCCTCTAGAGCCCAAGCATTCTATTTTGGCTTCCTTAGCTATCGGGGCCATTTTCAGCCGTGCTTCTCGTCCTTCGGCGTCTAGGAGTCGAGGGATATATGCGAGAGCCGCATCTTAAGTTCGAGAGACTCCTGCAGCTCCTGATGCTCCAGAGGTTCAGTCTTCTCATCAGCCACCACTCTCCTCTCAGCCAAGTCAGGATGTTCCTCCTACTCAGCCTCCCACAGATGACGATAATACTCCAAGGTATATTTCGAGCCTTGGTTTTGGATAGAAGAATAGTATATATGCAAGGAATTCATGCTTTTATTCTATTCTTTTGACTTAGGTGATATTTCGGTGATGCATAGCTCAAGACTTTAGAGTTTGGAGTATTTGAAGGATTTATCTCTTCTTTCTCTCTTTTAGAAACCCTTTTTATGCAATTTTAGGCTTTGAAAACAATTTATGTTCATGGTATTGGAGGGACAATTTTATAATTTCCCCTTTGTATGCATGATTTGGTGTAGTTAGCATGGATGTTTAGAAAGCTCTTTTTAATTTTCATGGACGTGTACGTGTGTGTAAATGAATATTAGTCTTTATGGGTTTGATTCATGGATGTACATATGATTTTGAGATATGGTTATTTTTCGAAGTATATTTATACAGGTTTCATGAATGGATATGCGTATGAAATGTGTGTATGCAATTTTTGGAAAGAAATGCTCTTAACAGGTATTGGAGACTTGAGAGCTTGATAAAAATGGGACTGACAGCAGGTTTTAGGGCAGCAGGCAGGGGGTGGCTAGTCAAAACTAGCCGTCCAGGGAGGGGCGGCTAGTTTTGTTTAGCCGCCCCTTGCCTGGGGCATTCTACCTAAAAAGGAAGGGGGCAGGGGCGGCTAGTGGATTCCAACCGTCTGTTGAGGGGCGGCTAGTCTCGTTTAGCCGCCCCCTGCCTGGGGCAATTTTTTTGGCCCTGCTACTTTTGTCTGCTGTTGCTGAAAGTCCTCATGAGTGTTTTAACCTTCAAGACCTTTATAAAACATCCTTTCTATGGACCGTGTTAAATCTGTCCAGATTGTGTCCCTACACTGACTTTCGAGCCCTTCTTGCTTGAATCGTCAAGGGCTACAGTCTATCTTAAGGTAAATGAAAAGATAACGCGAGAAAGTAAAGTGTGAGAAACCATTGTTTAGTATGCAAGGGAGGGATTCCAAGTGCGAGTGAAGAAGAATCTTAAGCATGTGTGAGAGTGGGACAATTTCTTCTTAAGCATGTGCGGAAGGGCATGAAACGAGTGTAAAGGGGACAATTTTAGTCTTGGTACGGGTGTAGATACCTCAATTTTGACCATCCAGAAAGATGAAAATACTTTGAGTAACACCTGGGAATAACCCACATTTGGGCATCTTATAGAAAACCAAAAGTTCAGTAAACCAGAAACCCTAACCCCGAACCAAACCCTGACCGGAAACCATAAACCAGAAACCCTAACCCATACCAGAAACCCTAAACCAAAAACCCTAAACAGAAACCCTAACCTAAACCAGAAACCCTAACCTAAACCAGAAACCCAAACCTAAAACCAGAAAACCTAACCATAAAACCTAAGAAACCCTGAAAAGGGGCGGCTAACCCTAACTAGCCGCCCCATACTAGGCAGCTAGTTGGCACTAGCCGCCCCCCTGGCCGACCCAGAACCGCTTCCCTGGATGGGACATAAAGCAGCATTAAATGCTGATCATTGTGGCGGGTTGTGATCTTTAGTCACCCCATCTTGGCCGGATCAATCCAAGTAATCGACCCAAGCCACCGCTTGTCAGAGATGGGACGTTTGACAGGTAATGATGGGGCGGCTACTAGAAAGTAGCCGCCCCATCTGGGCGGCTAGTTAGGACTAGCCGCCCTTCACCTGGTCCTGACAGAAGAACCAGAGAATTAAATGAGGGGTCTAATCAAACACATTATTAACCAAGCCATCCTATTACCCCTTGGACATTCCCCTGCCTCTTTTTTACTATAAATAGAGGAGGTCCCAAGCCTTTAAAGAACATCTAGAATGCCAATTGACAATTTACTCATAGTTCACACCCCCTTCCACTACTAGAAATCCCTAGAGAGAGAAAGATAGCCCCTTTTGTGAGAGAAAAATTCATTCCCCACACAAAAAACACCCTCTCATTCCACCCTCTAGAAACCCGGGTTAAACCTAGCTTAAACTCTGTCCAAAACCAAACCCATTTCCTATCGAAGTTCTACCCAAACCAACCCAGGCCCCGGACGGCTAGACCCTAGTAGCCGCCCCATACCCGACGGCTCAAACACACTAGCCACCCAATTTTCACATCCCACCTGCACCCCTATGTCCCAAGACTCCTTTAGTCAAGCCCCGGAAGCAGAATAGGATTACCTATTTTTCACCTCTGTGTACGGTATATCCGTGTCTCTAAGCGAGACCCCACAAACTCCCCACGTAGGTGATCAAATCCAACCCAACATTTTTCCTGCTTTTCAAAAAAGCTGGTGGCGATCACACACACACCGGAATCCCCTTGAGCCGCTGTCGGGCGCCTCACCGGGAACGATACCCCACCACCCTTCTGAGAGATGATCCGACCGAGCCCGCCAGGGCACGCATCAGATCTGAATCCCCGAAGAACCCACACACACGCCCCACAGATTTTTTCCACACCGACAAATCTGGCGATCACGGTGGGACATCCCTCGTGAAAAACAACAAAAGGTATTCCTCTTCTGCCTCCCTTTTACAAGCTTGACTAGAATGCTGTCAACCCTCTAGGAAGGTTAGAGTTTCCCATCCCTCTAATCAGATCCTCCTCTACTTTGCATCACAGCATCATTTACTGCTGCGCAATCCTTTACCGCTTTGTAAGCCGCACACCGCTGCGTAATCCTTTATCGCTTTGTAAGCCGCACACCGCTGCGTAATCCGTTACTGCTTTGTAAGCCGCACACCGCTGCGCAATCCTTTACCGCTTTATTTACTGCTTTATACCTGCATTCATTCCCTTAAATCATTCCACATGCATCATGGAATCCCACCTAGAGGAGGAGATACTAGAGGAGAGAATCACCACCAAGAGGGCCAGGCCACACAATTCCTGACCCATCTGGAGGAAAATATGGCCAGTCTAGGGTACCAATCCATAGAGGACATGTTTCATGACCTCGCCGACTACCGTCATGCCAAGACCTTGAGATAGGACGCCCCTGTCGAAACCCCCAAGGCCATTCCCAAAACCCCATCCGCACCTAGTCGCTCGGTCAATCCGAGCATTTTTTCGTTCACCCCCCTTTCCCCAGCGAATCCAATATTCCCAACCATTTCTACCCCAGGCCCTTACTAGTCCACCCCAAACCCGGGAACACTAGGCAGCTCTCCCAGGAGAGAAACACTAGATGAAACCATCCGGAGAATCCTCTCTGAGACTGGTCCCTCAGCCCCCAAGCACATGTCTCTACATAACCTGAGACAGATCCCGTCACTCCACCTGCCGGAGGGATTCAAAATCCCCAAGTTTCACCGGTATAATGATCGTGGAGACCCAGACATTCATTTAACTGCCTTTTATCTAGACGCCCGACCGTTTCTAGATAATCAACCTCTGCTAGTCTTCCTCTTCCAAAAATCATTGGAATGAGAGCATTGCATTGGATCTCCACCCTCCCTGTAGATCACTTGTCGAGCTTCTCGGCTGTAAATGAGAAGTTCCCAGGCCGCTACAGTTACCAGAGGATCAGAACCCCCTCTATTTCAGACTTGACCGTAGAGAGAATGAGGCCAAGGGAGGTATTTGAATAATACATGTCTCGGTGGTGCACACTTGTCCACTGAACCGGCTTGCAACTCACATAATATCAAGAAATTGACATAATGTTACAGAGCCTGAGTCCAGAGCTTCTAATTGACTGCCACAACAGGATTTCCCATTGTGCAGCCCCAGTAGTCCAAACCCAGTCCCCACCTATCAGCCATAGGGTTGGACAACCACCTCGTAAGGCACAAACCCCCACGTTAGAGGAGATTACACAAGTATCGGCACTCTACTCGAATGGAGCATGAGTTCCTGATCGAGGAATGATTCCGAGACAGTACACGTCCGGTTCATCCGGGTATGCGCCACCTCGGCCAACCAACCAAAATTTTGCTACTTGATCAGTACCCGCCCCCGTGCTAACACAACAAAACCCAGTAATGCAAATTTTCCGGTCCAAAGCCCCGTAATTTCAAGACAAGGCCAGCCTAGGACCCCTTTCTATTCCGCCTTCATAAGGAACCAAAACCTAAATCCTTGGCAGCCCATACAAAGTACTTATAATGAGGTCTCCCCTCCAATATCCTACGATCAGATACGAGTGAAAAAGAGGGACTCTTACTCTCCCCTCCTAGAAACACTAACTAGGATTTTTAGGGTGCTAATGGACACTAATAGTATCTCCCTCCCAGTGGCTAAGCCTCCACTCCCTGGGGCAAGCAGACTGCGTTACTGTCAAAACCACCAATAGCATGGGCATACCGTAGAACATTGCGTTGTTTTTCAGGATTTTATTTATGACTAGAACGATGACAGGCGCCTTGATTGGGCCATGATCAAAAGCCACTTAAACCAGGGCAATTCCCGAGCCTCCAAGCCACTTGGCATATTTACTGACCCATTTCCAGGTCACAACCAAGCATCCACATCTGGAGCCCACATGGTAAACATGGTCAGGAGAGGGAGACAACCATTGCCGCAACCAAGCAGTTTGGACGATGTCATTGATGACAGTCTATTTGAGGAATCTGAGGAGGAGGGGCAGAACGAGCCCTTCCAGCTGAACCTTGACAACCATGACCTTGCCATACTGTGGTGAAGAAGAAAATGCAGTTCTCGCCCTGTCCGTGGTCATCAACATTGAGTCCGACGAAAGCGGACTAGAAAACATGGGAGGAGACGAAGAGGAAGAGCCCTTTGAGGAGGTTCCCGAAGGAGCCAGCGAAGGACTCGAGGGAGGGGAATGTACGTCAAATGATCTGCATCTAGACGACAATGGGTCCTCCAAGAGTACCAACACTGTCGATGGCGCCCGCCGCTCAATGACCATATCGTTCACTGACAAAGACATCCCGGACTCCAGACTGAGAGTCTACCCCCTACACATCCGTGGACGACTTCAGATGTTGTGGCTAAACAACATATTCATTGACCCAGGGTCGGGAATGAACATAATGACGTGCTCCACCTTCCAGAAGATATCCGGACTCAGACGCCCTCCCGTTCAAACTGCACACCCTACTATCCAGGCTTTCAATCACATGGGAAAAGATCTCCGCGGCCCCGGAACATTCGAGCTATCCGTCGGCCCCCTCATTTGTGAAGTAGACTGCTTCATGGCCGACATCGACACAAGGTACCCATTGATGCTAGGATGACCATGGTTGGACAACATCCAAGCTATCTGTTCCCCCCGGCACCAATGCCTCCGACTGCCCTTCATGGGTCATGTACTGACAATTTGGGGAGAGGCACGCCTCTAGTATGAGAACGAGAACAACGGGCAATACACAATATGTTCACACTAGCCCTACGCCCGGGAGGCGAGAGTGAAGGTAGTAGCCCACCTGGGTCCCCTTATAACAGCAACTATCCTTCGGAAGAAGCGGCCAGGACCATGAGTTCAGTGAACAATCACGCGGAGCCCAACCTAATCACCTTCCTCCCCCATAAAGTCACAAAAGCCAGAGCGCGCTCCGCACCCCTCGCAATCATTGCCATACTCGAAGGAAGAGAATTTCAGTACATTCTCATCGATATGGGAGCGGAAACTAATGTTCACACATATTCCGCCTACCAGAAGCTAGAAGGTAGGGTTCCTAGATTGGAGCCCTCGGACGAATTCATTTACGCCTTCGACAGCACACACAAGAACGCTTGTGGACTGGTCACGCTCCCACTAAAAATCAGCCCGGTTCCACCATCGCCAACTACATGGTAATGAACATTCGATCACCCTACCCTCTAATTATCGGAAGGACCTGGCTGAACAGCATCGAGGCCGTTTCATCCACCCGACACCAATGCCTTCGCTTCCCGTACCGCGGAGGAGTGATATCTATCTAGGGAGAGGCACGCTTCAACGAGGCGCGGGCCTGAAATTGGAGTGTCTGTGCTATGCGCATCTGGCTAGAGGTGCTTGCATGTTGGCAAGCAGGCTCCGTTGATGAAGAACTGCTCCAGCAAGGAAGACCCCTTGAAGAGGCTCAGGGAGGGAGAGTTCGGGAATAGGGGGCCCCCACCGGACATTAGCCGGCCTTCAAATAGGAGCCGACTCGAGGAAGCAATATGAGTCCAAGAACAAGGTACCGATCCCCCGGGTAAGCCCCACTAGCATCAACCTGTACATATTTACAGCTTTCCTACCAACCAAAAAATCAAAACATTTATTTACCAGCTTTCCTTTATTAGTTAAATCTTGTACATATTTGTTTACGGCTTTTATAAAAATCAAAAATCAAAATATTTGTTTACCAGCTTTCGCTTTCATCACCCTGTACATATTTGTTTACACGCTTTCCTGAAGAAACCAAAATCCAAAAATATATGCTAATCAACTCTCATTCCCCAACCCTGAACATACCTATTTCCATCTTTATTTTCATGTTTTCCTTCTAAACAAAAAATGTTTTCTAACTATCTTTCCATACTTCCAAACAAAATAAAACATTTTCCCAAGCTTTAATTCCATGCTTTCCAAACAATGAAAATATTTTACAAGCTTTCTCTACATGTTTTCCAAATCAAAAATATTTTTCAAACTGCATTTCCATACTCTTCTTCAAAACAAAAATGTTTTGCAAACTGCATTTCCATACACTTCTTCAAAACAAAAATGTTTTCCAAACTGCATTTTCATACTCTTCTTCAAAACAAAATCATTTTCCAAACTTTATCTCCATTCTTTTTCCAAAAAAATATCTATTTACCAACTCATACCCTTTTTCAAAACCATATGTATCTATTTCCACGCTTTTGAAAACATAAATACCAAAACAAAAAAGGGAGGGAAGAGACGAGAAAAGATTAAGAGCGGCAGGCCATGCCCAGGCCTACCAAATAAGTGTTGCAAGGGCACTTGAAAAGAAGGTAATAGAAAGGAAATTTAAAATCGGGGAGTTAGTACTTAAGCAAATCATGCCATCAAGACAGCCTCACCCAAGAGGGAAGTTTCAACTCACATGGGAGGGACCCTATGTGATCACCCATGCCTATTCCGGGAATGCCTACTGCTTGATAGATGCAGAAGGAGTCGAGGTTTCAGGTTTGTGGAATGCACTTTATCTAAAGAAATTCCATGCATGAATAGCTTTCAATACTTGAGAACTATTATTTTTTCTTCCTGCAATTTCCAGCGTTTAGTACTTGATGATAGAATTATAAGACTCTCAAAGATAAATTTGTATTTATTTGAACACATACCCGCCAATCATGCCGCTTCCTTCATGCATGTATGACTGGACAATCGATTTACCTGATAGAAGAGAAATTGCCTACCCCGTAGACTGAGACAATTTAAAACTCCGAAGCAAACCTCCCTTATTTCCACCCCACTCATATTAACCCAAGGTCAAAATGAGGAATTACCTGGACCTAGCATATATCCCAAAACTGGCTCTGGCAATATACAAACACTTCTAGAGGGGAAGCATGAAAGGAATCGGGGTGAAACACAGAAGAGCCCTCCCCCCCCTCAAATCAAAAAAATCAGGCAATGAGAGGCCAACAAAAGAAAAATAACACTCAAGTGAACGGGTTAAACTCTCTACTTTAGCAGGCTTTCACGCCTTTACGCACAAGTATATGCCAAACAAACGGCTATACTAGTACAGGTCTAAACAACGGACTGTACTGTAACGCCCCACATTTACCTAACCGCTTATCGGACGGTAAATGTGTCGCTACTAAACTTAATCCAAATACAAGACCAAAATTTACAGCCTTTTTTTTTCTTTTACTTAAAAAAAACAGTACTAATATAATAAAAATTGAAAGTGATAAAACATAAAAACAATATCCAAAAGTTACAAACCACTAACGGTCTTACAAAATATCAGAGTCTGACATAAACAAAACACTAGAATGAAAAGACATACTAAACCACCCCTGTGGGAGCCATCTAAACTAAACAAACATAAATAATCGATCGCAACTATAATTTACTCTCGAACTGCTACCTCGGAGCAATTTCTGAAAGACGCGAAAACTCCAAACTTCATCTTAATCCTCAGAATATGCAATACCTAGTTATGAAACAACCAGCCCATATCGAATAGGGTGAGTGACTAACTCAGTGAATAAGCCCACTGACAAATTACCTCACGTGATAGTATATATAAAATAAAGTTTGATAAAAATCAATTTCATTTAATAAATCTTTTATTTTATTAAGTCAATTTAAAATCATGAACTTTAAAAAAAAATATATTTTAATGTACACGTGGCCCAATCCTTGTCCCACATCAGAGAAATCATGAGAGTTAAATGAGAAAATCATATATATATATATATATATATATATATATATATATAAAAACAAGAATTTTCTTTAATAAATCAATTTAAATTCATGAGCTTAATAAAAAATATATTTTATGCAATCACGTGGCCCAATCCTTTGTCCACGTCATAGAAATCATCCAGCTTAAATGATATGATCGGGTAGGGTTCTCAATCGGAAGAACCGTTCCCCAAAACAGGTGTGCCAAGCCCCAAGCGACTAAATCGCTAAAAAAACTCCCTCGAGAAGACGTCGGATCTAGAAGACGCTGATGGGTCGCCGCTGCCATCACTACGAGAACACCAGCACAGGATGCCCCAGTTGCTGCAGACTCCAAACAAAGGAATCCGCCGCTGTAAGGAATGCTTTACCACACCCCTCACCGATCTTGGGACTCTTCGAGTCCTAGACCTTCCTCCCCAAAGACGAAATACTACGGGGGGATTTATTCCAGAAAATATGTCATGATATGTATCTTGATAAAATCTCTTAGGACTAGGTTGTCCACTAGTCCTAAATTTTTCCAAAACTCTCGAAATGAAAATCTTTAATCCAAATATTATTTCAAAAGCATAAGCATAAGAAAATATATTATGTTAATTCTTGAAACATGAATAGCATAATTCATGCTATTTTAATGACATGATGAATGAATTAAATCATGCAACTTCATTCAACAAAAATGCAAATTTGATCAATATGAAGAAAATATCCAAATCATGCAAATTTATCAAAATATAAATGCATGGATGACACATAATATCACACAAATATGATTGGCATATAAAATTCAACGTTGTAGAGCAAAAGCTCACACGAAATAAATCGATAAGCCTACTCACCTTCGGTCCACGCAAGCATCAACGATACACACTCGCACGTTGATAACCTAGCATTACAATTATACAATAATGGATCAGAAATAATCAATCACGACCCAAACAACTGACAACCAACTTATAACAGCACTATGCCCAATAATCCCAAAAGTCGATATCTTATAGACCTACAATCAACAACTCACTTCAAAGTCCTAATGAAAATTCCAACTTCGAATAAATATTAGAATACTCATATACTCACAATGATCCGATCCGATAATCAATATCCATTTATTCCATAAGACCCATATGATCGATCAATCTTCGAATAAATATTTGGACAAATCCAATAAGGCTCAACTATAATTCCATGATCGAGTAACTCAAATTCAATCAATTTACATCCAAATAACAACAATATCCAATCAATATTCATTGATCCCACTAAACCAAATTATCGATTTACGATTCTATTTAAGTTCTCAAGATCAATAAAATCATCAAAACCCGCAAAACAAACTATACTTCATTAAACATCAAATTTGGGATCATCTAAATCTCTAACATTCATCAAACTTGGTCATCAAGCTAAATATTTGAATTTCAATAAACTGCATAGAAATCTTTCAAAAACCATAACTTTCTATCCATAACTCCGAATTGGACGATTAATGATTCGTTGGAAAACTCTTTTCAAAACCTATTTCTGTTTGTCAAATACCTTTTTTCCAGAAACGACTCTATCATAGTCAAAAACATGATTTACGTCCAAGCATAAAATCAACCCGAAAATGGCCATTAAATCCCCAAAACTAATAAATCTAATTTGATCTTAAGAATTCATTTGAGATCCATAAAAATCAAATCAAATAATCATTAAATTAAATCAATCAAACCCTAACCTTAATCCATCAAACTTCTTCCCCAAACAATTACTTCACGTAATCATATCCTAACAAAAATAAATTAAAACTAACAAAATCAATAGGGAATGATATCTCACCTTAGATCCGGTTACACCACCCACCATCTCCATCTAGGGTTAGGTCATCACAACCCTTCATAACTTCTGAGATTTGGATGAAAAACCCTAACCCAAACATGTTATTTAAAGGGGTTTACCAAAATTACAACACGACCCCTGAAGTGTTTCCAGTTTACAATGACGTCCCTATCTGATTTACAAACAGATCCCTATCCGATTTACAGAAAAGTCCCAGAAGGCTATAAAAATGTATTCTGGATTCGCAACTAGATCCCTAGGCCCAATAACTTGATACTAATCCTAAACATCAAATTTTCCGAACTCTGAATCTCACCAAATTTCAACCAAAGTATCTTAACACTGTAAAGATCTACAGAAAATATAAAATAATTATTTCAACATCAATTTATAATTATCATAATTATAAATCAAATTGGACCCATTTGGGCCCACCGCCAAATCTGAAAAATGAAATATAAAAAATCAAATTTTAAAATTTCCATTATATATTTAAAATAAATATATAAGGCCGAAAAATACCGAAACGTTATATGTACTTTCCACCCAAAATAAAGAAGTAATAAAAAGAAGAAAGGCAGAGGGACCTAGAAAGTAGGACATATGCTAGACTGGGACAATTCTAAAATATTGTCCAAAAGGAAGATATTACTCTTACCCCATTCTCTCCCCCTATTTTTTATTTCGCAATGGGATTCAAAATTGAACTATGTCTGCCGGGAAATGCAAAATTTCAACCAAGGGTAGACCATTTCCATATTTACAACTGCACACACTCACGGGAGTTCACTTAGAAACCTGCCTATCCAAAAGAAACTTATTTGACTTGACTCCTGATACACTCATGGATCTTTCAGCATGTTTAGAATAATACGATCAAGCATTTGAGGACCATGAACCTAGAAAAACCGACAACTAAGGCTTATACCTTTCAAATGCAATCCTGGTTTGGACATAAGTGACCACAAGGGCCCCTCCATAGGGACTTGATGGTATCTTTTTCTTAAGAAAGTCGAGAACATTGCCCTCTCACATAAAAGACCATTGAAGAATTAAAATGCCCCCTTATGCCACTTATACTTACGCATAAGCTCGTATTTTCCTTTTCCAAAACACCTAGGCATCCAATTTTCTTGAAATACTAAAATTGATCCCCCGTACCAACATTAAAATAGCCCCATCTACACTCATTTAATGCCCTTCCACACATGCTATAGAAGAAATTGTCCCACTTTCACACATACTTAAGAGTTTTCTTCGCTCACGCACTTAGAATCCCTCCCTTTCGTGCTAAAGCATGATTTCCCGCGCTTTCCTTTCTCGCATTCGATTTTCATTTTACCTTAAGATGGATTTAGCCCTTGACAATTCAAGCAAGAAGGGCTTGAAAGTTAGTGCAGGGGCACAATCCGGACAGATTTAACACTTGGTCCATGAAAAGAATGTTTTTACAGATTTTGAAGGTCGAATAAACACTTGGGAGAACTTTCAGCAGCAGGAGATCGATATAGCAGAGCCAAATATTGCCCCAGGCAGGGGGCGGCTAAACCCGACTAGCCGCCCCTACCCAGACGGCTAGAAAGGACTAGCCGCCCCTGCCCCTGTCCCCTTCTTCAGGTAAACTGCCCAGGAAAGGGGCAGCTAAATGAAACTAGCCGTCCCTCCTCGGGCGGCTAGTTCTCACTAGGCGCCCCTCACCTGCTGCCCCATCTGTCATATCAGTCCCAGTCTCAATCAACTCTTCGAATGCCTGTCAAAACATTTTCTTCCAAAACCTGCATACACGCATTTCATACACATATTTATATCCCAAACCAGTACAACTATGACTTAAGTAGCAGCCGAAACCAAAATCATACACCAAACCACACATCCATTCATCCACCCATAAAGCCTTATGAAACCATTCCACATATACGACCAAATTAAAATCAACAAGACTAAATTAAAAACACCCATGTTTGTTCATAAACCAAAAGAAAAGGAAAATTATTTATAAAAAGGGAAAATTCAGACCTAATCAAACCAAAAGGAAGTTTTAATAGCAAATAAACAAGAGACAAGTGGATAGGAGTCCGTCCGAAGCTTCCATCTAAATGCCATGAGATACACACCATTGAAATGATCACCAGAGTCAAAAAGAAAAGAAGAAAAGCATAAATTCCTTGCATATATATTATTCTTCCACCAAAACCAAGACGCAAAGAAGCTATACCTCGGCATATCGTTATCCCCGGGAGGCTGAGTCGGGGGCACATCCTGTTTTGGCTGAGAAGGAGGTGGTGGCTGATGAGAAGACTGGACCTCTGGAGCATCAGAAGCGGTAGGAGTCTCTCGAACTGAAGATGCGGCCCTCGCGTATATCCCACGACTCCTAGACACCGAGGGACGAGAAGCGTGACTGAAGGTAGCCCCGGTAGCCAATGCCGAGGCAGAATGCTCGGGCTCAAGAGGAAGGAGGTCGAGGTCTGCCTCAGTCATAACCCCTCCACCGACCAATTTCTCTCGCAAGGTGACTTCCCAGAGGAGGACCTGCTCAATATCTCTATCTCTCCGTTCCAACCTCCCTCGAAGACGCGTCTCCACCGCCCTCAACCTCTCCTCGAGCTGCCGCGATCTCGCCTCAGCAGCCCGGAGCCGGTCCTCGCTCGAGCAAAGTGCCTCTTGATCTCTATAACCGGCAGCCTAGAGAGAACGGAGTAGATCCCCCATCAAACCCCCAGGAACGCCCGTCGAAGCCTCCAACTCCGACACCCTCGTCTGGAGGGAGTCCCTCTCGCGGCCTAGGGTGATGAACTCCTCCTCTCTCAATGCCATCATGGACCTCAGCTGGTCCGTCTCCTCCTCATCCCGAGAAGCCCTGCCCCTCACCTAGCTCAGCTCCATCTGTGTGGCCGCCAATTCGCACCGGGCCGCATCTAACTCCCTCGTCAACTCGAGCTCTCGCTCGGAAATCATGGAAGGGGAGGAGCAGAAGAAGAAGAGGCACCGACCGCCCTCGCTCTTGATAGAGCATCCACCTAAGCCTCGAGGACCCGAACCTGGTCCTGTAACCAGCGCCTCTGAGCCCTCAAATGCTGCACTTGCCCATTGTGCACTCGAAGGTGCTCATTGGCGGTCTTGAGCATCTTCTAGATCTCATTCAACTCAACCTGCAAAAGAGACACCACTCAGAAAAATATTAAACAAAAGAGAACAAGAAAGAAGAGAAGGGTTTCCAACTTATGTAGGCGTCCAGGATCTCCTCCTCCATCGTCCCAAGGATACCCGTATACTCCTGACGATACCAAGCCAGGTATTCGTCGCGTGAATTCACCTCAGGACGACGCTTCACCAAGACACCTCGACCCATCCATCCGCCACATACATAGCGTAGTTCCTCAAGAGGTTCGTGTCCCGAGGAATCCTAGCCACCGGGATTGAGGGGCACTTCGGTAGATGATCGGGCACCCACTGGTGGTACCCGAGCTGGCGGACGACCTGGGTGATCAATGGCGAAGTGCTCATATCTAAAAATCTGGCAAAGCAAGAGGAAAATTGTCATGATCAAGTGAACTAAACCGAGAAGAAGACACCTACTACTCACTTACACATACCTGAAGAAATGGCGCAAACCCGCCAAGGTTCTTTCCCTCGGCACTCTTGACCTTCTTCGAGAGCTCCGCGAAGAGATGGGCGAGCATCGCCACTCCCCAGGCGTAGCGTCCCATTCCCTCCAGGTCCCTCATCAGCAAAAGGGAATGAGAGGAGACCTTATCAGAGGCCGTCGAGAAGAGGACCTGTCCAAAGAAATAAAGGAAGAACGCCCTCAACTCCCTCCGTGCCCTCTGTGGGCACGCGGCCGCCTCTCTCGCCACGATCATCGCCTGCCTCCTCTTGAAGCTAGCTGCAGCTTCACCCTTCTGATGCTCTGTGAAAGAAACAAAGCCATACTGGACCGAAAGCCTCCCCAAAGGGATCCGGTTCAGCGTCCGCTCCCGCTCCACGAACTCCCATTCCCCGATCAACTTTTGAAACAGCCCCCTATAGTCGTCAAGGGTGGCCGCAGTCACCGCTTCCCCTGAGACCGGAAGGCAGGTGATCCGATGGACGTCCTCGAGGGTCGGCAATGGCGCTGGTGGGGGGAATGAAAGAGCAACTCTCCGGGTCCCACCTCTCCGCTAACGCTTCCATGTAAGGACGGTGGACGTCGAATGGCTCAATCAGAAAGAAGGAACGGAAGCCCGCTCCGTCCACCAACCTCCTCTCCCCCTGCCCCAAGGCATCATACCACCTCTTCGTTCCGTGCCATAAAGCCTGGATACGATTCGGCCGCTACAAGCAAACGAAGAAGACATGGGTTAGTTTAAAGAGCAATCGAGAGGTAAGAATCCAAAGCCTAAAATTTATTTAGAAATCATGCTTAGCAAGATAAAATTTCCATATACTAAATCAAAGACAAAAGCATGAAGATAGGAAACTTAATTCAAATAAGTGTTCACCTCCCATTATTTACAAAACACTCTTCATATGACCACACATGCTAGAACTATTAATCCCACCATGGTCACCACTACACACTTCTTTCATCACGATCTATCATGCTTATATACTTTCCATAAACACATGCATACACTCCCTCATGCTCTACCACGATCAAAACACATATGAAAGCACACCTCAAAAACTGTATGCACATGAAAAAAATACCACATGCAAGCATACTAGCCATACCATTCCTCTCTTCTTTCTAAAAAAGAGCAAACATGGATATATGTATGAAAAATTATCCCCCTTTCTAAAAAACAAACTCATATCAACATACAGCATGCTTACTATCATACCGTGATTAACTTATACACAAGCATGCCTATTAAAAACACGCATATACAAGTCACCTATTCATACCACCAAAAGACATGCATATGTACCAAATAAAAAGCTAGAGTAAAAGGGGTCAAGGAAGTACCATGGCCCGTGTGGACCCAGGAGCGTCAACCTCGGCCTCATCGGGATCGTCCATCCCGTCGTCATCCCCCTCCTCCTCATCTTCCTCGAACACGGCCTCCTCGGCCTCAGCCTCAGCACCAACACCGGCCTCGATGGCCCTGGTGCCCGCACCTCCGGCCTCCCTGCCTTGTCCCTAACATCTCCAGTCCCCTCCACCCTCCCCACACTAGAGACAAACTCCGCAAAGGCCCCCAAAGCCCTGGCCTTCGTGGCCTCCCTATCTAGCATCCCAGCAATGGCATCCAACGATGCCCTCATATCCTCACTAACTCCCACAGCCCCTACCCCCTCGATTGCGCCCTCGACCGGTCCACCTACCTCCGAAACCACCTCCTCGACCGCCACCGGTCGATCCCCACGCCTCCTCTTGCGTGTATAACCTATCATACTACCCCCTACCTCCGGGACAGCCCCCGAAGGCAAATCCTCGACCTCACCCGCCGTACCCACAACCTCCCTCACGACCTCCCCTTCCACCTGATCACTCCCCGATGAACTAGACCCCAAGACAGCCCCCCTCTGCTCCCGGGTAGGCGCTTCATCATCGAAGCCGTCTTCTTCCCCTTCGTCATCTCCTCAAATTTCGCACAAAAGAAGAACCCAAAGAAAATCTAGGGCTTCGAAATCAAGAAGAAATGAGTAATGGAAGGCAAAAAACAAAGAATTCAAGGTGTTTTAAAACCAAGGTTTTCGGTTTAAAATGAAGAAGAAGAAGAGAGGAGGGAAGGGTAACCGTTTTAAAACGTATGGGAAGAGTGAGGGTCCCTTTTTCAGTTATAAGGGACCCAGTCGGGAGGCGGCTTCCCACGAGTAGCCGCCCCCTCTTGGGCGGCTAGTTTTAACTAGCTACCCCACCCAGTTTTCCCGTTTTCACTTAAAACCCCTTTCCAATCACTTTTCAGCCCTAATTCCAAGGTTTTCTATACCAAACAGCCATGTATTGGCTTATTTCTAGGCACTACTTGATTAAACATGACTTTCCCAAAGTTTTACCACACTTTCAGTACCATTCAGTTGAATTTCTTTAGTTATGGTTCTTTTCCAGAGTTCTTATCCTTCAGATGATCCAATTCACCAACTCAACTCTTTACTCGCTTTCTGTCGGCGATATCCCCTCCTTGCTGAGTTTTCCCAAGCACGGGAATGGTAGGCATGAGGAAACTGACGCTGGGCCGCTCCGTGCACGATAGCTAAGAACCCTGACCGCGGGTTGGATCACTCACCAGTTATTTTTCCCGCCTTCCACCTGGATCATCCTTTCGGTTGAAAATTCTAAGTCAAGACCTAGCCCTTGACGGTCTAAATGATCTCCCCGAATAGTACTGTTCATGTTGTCATAACTTCTTGAACGTCGGGCCAGTCAAAATAGGGGTCTCTTTCCTTATCATCGGTCAAAGTCTTTCCTGCTTCGCGCAAAGACTCCAATTTTAGATATCCCAATTTTGATCATCAAGAAAGACGAAAATACTTCGAGTAACACCTGGGAATAACCCACATTTGGGCATCTAATAGAAAACCAAAAGTTAAACTCTAATCCTGAACCAAACCCTGATCAGAAACCGTAAACCAGAAACCCTAACCTAAACCAGAAACCCTAACCTAAAACCAGAAAACCTAACCCTAAAACCTAAGAAACCCTGGAAAGGGGCGGCTAACCCAAACTAGCCGCCCCATACCAGGTGACTAGTTGGCACTAGCCGCCCCCTGGCGAACCCTGAACCGCTTCCCTGGGTGGCACATAAAGCAGTATTAAATGCTGATCATTGCGGCGGGTTGTGACCTTTAGCCACCCCATCTTGGCTGGATCATTCCAAGTAACCGACCCAAGCCACCACTTGATAGAGATGGGATGTTTGGCAGGTCATGATGGGGGCGGCTACCAGAAAGTAGCCGCCCCATCCTGGGCGGCTAGTTAGGACTAGCCGCCCTTCACCTGGTCCTTACGAAGAACCAGAGAATTAAATGAGGGGTCTAATCAAACACACTATTAACCAAGCCATCCTGTTACCCCCTGGACATTCCCCTCCCTCTTTTTTACTATAAATAGAGGAGGACCAAGCCTTTAAAGAACATCTAGAATGCCAATTGACAATTCATTCATAGTTCACACCCCCTTCCACTACTAGAAATCCCTAGAGAGAGAGAAAGAGAGCCCCTTTTGGGAGAGAAAAATCCATTCCCTACACAAAAAACACCCTCTCATTCCACCCTCTAGGAACTCGGGTTAAACCTAGCTTAACCTCTGTCCAAAACCACACCCATTTTCTACCGAAGTTCTGCCCAAACCAACCCAGGCCCCGGACGGCTAGACTCTAGTAGCTACCCCATACCTGACAGCTCAAACACACTAGCTGCCCCATTTCCACACCCCACCTGCACCCCTTTGTCCCAAAACTCCTTTAGTCAAGCCCCGGAAGCAGATTATGATACCTGTTTTTTACCTATGTGTATGGTATATCCGTGTCTTAGAGCGGAGACCCTACAAACTCCCCACGTAGGCGATCAAATCCAACCCAACCTTTTTCTGGCTTTTCAAAAAAGCTGGTGGCTATCAAAGACACACCGGAATCCCCTTGAGCCGCTGTCGGGCACCTCAACTGGAAATGATATTCCACCACCCTTCCGAGAGACGATCCGACCGAGCCTGCCAAGGCACACATTAGATCCGAATCCCTGAAGAACCCCCACACATGCCCCGCGGATTTTTCCCACACCGACAGCTAATGGACACTAATAGTATCTCCCTCCCAGTTGCTAAGCCTCCACTCCCCGGGGCCAGCAGACTGCGTTACTGTCAATACCACCAACATCATGGGCATACCGTAGAACAATGCGTTGTTTTTTGGGATTTTATTTATGACTTGAACGATGACAGGCGCCTTGATTGGGCCATGATCAAAAGCCACTTAAACCAGGGCAATTCCCGAGCCTCCAAGCCACTTAGCATATTTACTAACCCATTGCCAGGTCACAACCATGCATCCACATCTGGAGCCCACATGGTAAACATGGTCAGGAGAGGGAGACAACCATCACCGCAACCAAGCAGTTCGGAGGATGTCACTTATGACAGTTTATCCGAGGAATCCGAGGAGGAGGGGCAGAACGAGCCCTTCCAGCTGAACCTCGACAACCATGACCTCGCCATACTCTATGAAGAAGAAGAAAATGCAGTTCTCGCCCTGCCCGCGGTCATCAACAATGAGTCCGACGAAAGTAGACTAGAAAACCCAGGAGGAGACGAAGAGGAAGAGCCCTTTAAGGAGGTTCCCGAAGGAGCCAGCGAAGGACCCGAGGGAGGGGAATGTACGTCGGATGATCTACATCTAGACGACAATGGGTCCTCCAAGAGTACCGACACTGTCGATGGCCCCCGCCACTCAATGACCATATCGTTCACTGACAAAGACCCCCGGACTCCAAACTGCGAGTCTACCCCCTGCACATCCGCGGACGACTTCAGATGTTGTGGCTAAACAACATCTTCATTGACCCAGGGTCGGGAATGAACATAATGACGTGCTCCACCTACCTGAAGATACCTGGACTCGGACGCCCTCCCGTTCAAATTGCCCACCCTACTATCCAGGCTTTCAATCACACGGGGAAAGATCTCCGCGGCCCCGGAACATTCGAGCTATCCGTCGGCCCCCTTATCAGTGAAGTAGCCTGCTTCATGGCCGACATCGACACAAGGTACCCATTGATGCTAGGACGACCATGGTTGGATAGCATCCAAGCTATCTGTTCCCCTCGGCACCAATGCCTCCGACTGCCCTTCATGGGTCATGTACTAACAATTTGGGGAGAGGCACGCCTCCAGTACGAGAACGAGAACAACTGGATAATACACAATATGTTCACACTAGCCCTATGCCCGGGAGGCGAGAATGAAAATGATAGCCCACCCAGGTCCCCATATAACAGCAGCTACCCCTCAGAGGAGACAACCGGGACCGTGAATCGATCAAACAATCTTACGGAGCCCAACCCGATCACCCTTCGCAATCACTGCCTTACTCGAAGGAGTGATATCTATCTGGGGAGAGGCACGCTTCAACGAGGCACGGGCCTGAAATTGGAGTGTCTGTGCCTTGCGCATCTGGCTAGAGGTGCTTGCATGTTGGCAACCAGGCCCCACTGACGAAGAATTGCTCCAGCAAGGAAGACCCTTGAAGAGGCTCAGGGAGGGAGAGTTCAGGAATAGGGGGACCCCCACCGGACATCAGCCGGACGTCAAAAAAGAGCTGATTCGAGGAAGCAATACGAGTCCAAGAACCATGTACCGATCCCCCCGAGTAAGCCCCCACTTTCATCAACCTGTACATATTTACAGCTTTCCAACCAAACAAAAAATCAAAACATTTATTTACCAGCTTTCCTTTATTAGTTAAATCCTGTACATATTTGTTTACAGCTTTTCCAAAAATCAAAAATCAAAAACATTTATCAGTCCCCGCTTCCATCACTCCATGTGCATATTTGTTTACATGCTTTCCTGAAGAAACCAAAATCCAAAAATATATGCTAATCAGCACTCATTCCCCAACCCTGAACATACCTGTTTCCAGCTTTATTTCCGTGTTTTCCTTCTAAACAAAAAAGGTTTTCTAACTGTCTTTCCATGCTTTCCAAACAAATGAAAACATTTTACAAGCTTTCTCTACATGTTTTCCAAACAACGAAAATGTTTACAAACTGCATTTTCATACTCTTCTTCAAAATAAAAATGTTTTTTCAAACTGCATTTCCATACTCTACCTCAAAACAAAAATATTTTATAAACTGCATTTCCATACTCTTCTTCAAAAAAAAATGTTTTCCAAACTATATTTCCATGCTTTCCTTCTAAAAACAAAATCGTTTTCCAAACTTTATCTCCATTCTTTTTCCAAAAACCAAAATATCTATTTACCAACTCGTACCCTTTTTCAAAACCATATGTATCTATTTCCACGCTTTCGAAAACATAAATACCAAAACAAAAAAAAGGGGGGAAAGAGGTGAGAAAAATTTAAGAGCGGCAGACCATGACCAGGCCTACCAAAGAAGGGTGACAAGGGCATTTGAAAAGAAGGTAATAAAAAGGAAATTTAAAATAGGGGAGTTAGTACTTAAGCAAATCATGCAATCAAGACAGCCTCACCCAAGAGGGAAGTTGCAACCCACATGGGAGGGACCCTATGTGATCACCCATGCCTATTCTGGGAATGCCTACCGCTTGGTAGATGCCGAAGGAGTCAAGGTTTCAGGTTCGTGGAATGCACTTTATCTAAAAAAATTCCATGCATGAATAGCTTTCAATACTTGAGAACTATTATTCTTTCTTCCTATAATTTTCAGCGTTTAGTACTTGATGATAGAATTATAAGACTCTCGAAGATAAACTCGTATTTATTTGAACATATATCCGCCAATCATGCCGCTTCCTTCACGCACGTATGACTGGACAATCGATTTACCTAATAGAAGAGAAATTGCATACCCCGTAGACTGGGACAATTTAAAACCCCAAAGCAAACCTCACTTATTTCGCCCCACTCGTATTAACCCAAGGTCATAATGAGGAGTTACTGGATCTAGCATATGTCCAAAAACTCGCTCTGGCACTATACAAATACTTCTAGAGGGGAAGCATGAAAAGAATCGGGGTGAAAAACAGAAGAGCCCCCCCTCAAATAAAAAAAATCAGGCAATGAGAGACCAGCAAAAAAAAAAAACAACACCCAAGTGAATGAGTTAAACTCTCTACTTTAGCAGGCTTTCGCGCCTTTACGCACAAGTATATGCCAAACAAACGGCTATACTGGTACAGGTCTAAACAACGGACTGTACTTTCCATCCAAAATAAAGAAGTGATAAGAAGAAGAAAGCCAGAGGAACCTAGGAAGTTGGACATATGCTAGACCGGGACAATTCTAAAATGTTGCCAGAAAGGAAGATATTACTCTTACCCCATTCTCCCCCCCCCCTCTTTTATTTCGCAATGAGATTCAAAATTGAACTATGTCTACCGGGAAAGGCAAAATTTTGACCAAGGGTAGACCATTTCCATGTTTACAACTGCACACACTCACATGAGTTGTTAGGCCTGTGTCATTTAGAGTCCTAATTTCGATCGGAGTCACTAAAATTTTGACTTTAGCTACCTGCTGGTTTTGAAGACTCTGATTAAAAATTCTAACGGCATATTATGGGTCCTGGTACTGTTTTGTTTTGCTCATAAAATTTTCATTTAATTCCGATAACATTTTTAGAATTATGCAGTTTTGATTTGGTATAAGGATTTGATTTTATAAAAATCCAAGATGAAGAGGTAATAATCCGATATTTTTATGAGATGTTCAATTATGAATTAGCTTTCATATAAATGGGGAATTGGATCCACTAGATTCATATATCAAAAGATATGGGTATTTTTTCC
The DNA here is from genome assembly GCA_030737845.1 of Acorus calamus. Lineage (NCBI taxonomy): Eukaryota > Viridiplantae > Streptophyta > Magnoliopsida > Acorales > Acoraceae > Acorus > Acorus calamus. Next base: position 16,394,060 of record CM060870.1, read on the forward strand.
GAGTATACCCTGAAGATGAGAAATCTAGGCAGCAGCCCTGTATGATGTTTAGCCTAGAATTTGGAATAGCTAGAGAGGTTATTTGATCTGGGTATAAACATGAAAGCTGTAGATAATCTTCTTAGCTTTCCAATGGCATTAGAATTGTGTAATTCGGAGCTGTATCGAGGAAGTTATGGCCATTTATGTGAAGGCTGTCCAGGGTTTTTAGTCCGAGGACGGCTTGGTCATTTCATTCCTCCTTTGCCTATGTAACCCTTCCCAAATGTTACGACCTGGGCACTCTTTCCCCTCTTTTTCTCACTGGTCTAGCCCTTTGTGTTGTGTGTGTTTGGGTGGGGAAGGAGAAGGAGATGGAGCAAGAAGAGGAAGAGTTAGAAGTGAAAGAACTAGGTGAGTTTGTGTGTATGTTTATGTTGTTGTTCCTTCTTTCCCTTTTTCCTCTAGCCCCTCATTGAATCCCCCACCATGTTTTCAGCCCTCCTCCAAGTGTTTGTGTTTATGTCACAATGAAGAAGAAGATGCACAAGAGTAGCACATGTGGTGTGTGTGTGCATGTAGTAGTTGTGGATGTTGTTTTTCCTTCTCTTAGGCTCCCTCTCATGCTCCCTTTCGCCCCTGATTTTCAGCTAGGGAGAGGCTGAGGTGGTGGTTGCGGTGGCTTCCGTGCGCCAAGAGCCCCCGAATACCCCTTTTGTTCATTCCCCTCCATTGGTAAGCTCTCCTCCTCCCCTATTTCTGTTTTTAAGGGTTGCAAGGGCTATTAGGGTGATCATGCATGCTAGGTATGGGGGTTGGGGTGTGTGTGAGGGTAAGGGAGGGGATGGGAGAGTGTTGGGCGCGTGCGCAGGGCTGTCCACGTGGGTGCACGCGCAGACGAACGCGTAGGGGAGAGCTGGCGCGCAGGCGGGTGCGCGCTGTGCGCGGGCGGTGCGCGCGGCAGTGCGCCAGGGGTGTGTGGGGCGCGTGCGCGTGTGCGTGTGTGCATGCATGCGTATGAGTGCGGGGGCCACGCGTGTGGCTGCCCGTGGGTTTGGGTAGGTGCCGAGGCACTCGGATATGCGTGCGTACACGCGTTCTTGCATGCGTGCGAGCCCGTATGCGTGCATATCTAAGTCTTTGACATTCTAGTTAAATTCTAAGTGTTTTTATGCGGAAATACTCACCCCTATTGATACCTTTACCTTGCAGACCTCATCGGATGGGATGCGCATCGATCCGGGTATCGGTGAGTGGTTCGATCCAACATTTCAGGACGCGCTCGATGCACGCAGTCGTGCACCGCGCATCCTTGGGGCATCTTAACCCCTAAATATGCTAGATATTTGTATGTTAGGCTTGTATAGCTCGTATATTACGTAGAACCCTTATTCTACCCTATACTTGCATAAGTATGTATTTATGTTTGTATAATTGTGTTTCGGGCATGTATTTTTGAATGAGTTTATGGATGTATTAGAATATGGCATGTCTTAGGTAGTATTGTAATACTACCCCCACTATATTAATTATATCCAGCATATTAAACCTTGGGTTAATAACCGGATGCGTACTAATATTCCCTTACGATTAGACTGGAGGAATGGTATAGTTGTTGCACCCATCTGTTGGGGCAAAGCTATGACCAGCTTCCTGAGAGGATTAGATTTTCCCTCTCTCTTACCCTCCTTCTTTGTGTAAACTGAGTAAGTAGATGTAGTTCCTACTAGACTCAGGTTCGCTTGAGAATAGTGGCATGCACTTGTTAGTGCGCGAGATAGCGCTTGACCCTTTCCTCTTAAGTTGGTGATAACCAACGAATGTTATGATATATCTTATATGATTGTATGATTAATGGCCTTATAAACATGTTTAAGTAGGCCATGCCTTGTATGCATGTTGTATGATTTGTTGTTTATGATGTAAATCCATGTTAGGGAGTACCCCTATAGTTATATATATATTATCATGCATGTGGCACATATAACTATGTTATGATTCTCCTTATATATATATGCGCGTGCTAACTAATTGGGCCTATCTATTATAGGCGTAGGTATGACCCGCTGTCGGGTCCTACCCTATTAGTTAAAGCGTTAGCGATGTAATCGCCCCTTTGCATCCAAGTGATGCATTCGTATTGAATTCAGAAGAATTCATCATTGCATCGGTTTTGTTAAACCGATAGCTACGGTATTAATTTGGGCCTACCCGTGCTAGGCGTGTGTCTGAACCGCCTATTGGGTTATGCCCTTGGCTTTTCTACACGAGTGTAGAGATAGTCCTCGCGTTCGAGTGACGCCCCCGTGTGGGAATACAAGAGTATTCGATATCATCGATATATATGTAAGTACCATGGGTAGTTGGCTTTCCCATAGGGTTTGCATTGTGAACGCAGGGTGCTTCCTCCTGACATCGTCGTGAGTCGAAGCTACCCAACATAGAAGCTGTCATGTATGGTGCCACCACTTGTAGGTGCTACCGATGCATACCGCGGTACACATCTAGCGTATGTACTGATCGTGGAAGGCCGACAGGTAGAGGCTACAAGGGAGAGGGCCACCAAGTGATATTGCGGGCTTCAAGTCGTTCTCCCCTTCGTCAGATCCGTGTTGAAGCTGCCCAGTTCGTAGTTGTCCTGTGGGGTGCTCCCAGACGTATTTATGACACATATTGGTGCGCCCATATGGTAGAGATAGCGGTCATGGAGAGGCTACCAGGTAGAGGCTCTCCGGGAGAGGGCTACCGGATGACGATGGGTGTAGAGCAACTGAGTTCGTTCTGAAAGTCCCTAAGGTCACCCCTCCGGGGGCTAGGGTGAGGATGAGTTGTGTTCACGTCATCACGTGACCCAAATACCCATCGAGTATACTCTGGGTTTGTTACTCCTGACGCTTGAGGTATCGAAGTATATCTCTACCTCGTAGCAGATGAACGCATTGTGTCTTGTTAACCAGTAACACAAGGTGTTATGGTTAACCCTCGTTTCTCCCCGGGTCTCCCTGGAGCTCTCCTTCGGGGGCGGGGGCGGGGAATGTGTTGTGTCACGTCGATACGTGACTCATTCGTTTGTTCATCAATTCCCATAGTTGTTGGGGTTGGTTAAGTATCGATGTTGAGAGACATCAGTGAGCAATTATTTCCATGTAGATGATCCAATAGTGTTGTGTAGACCAGTAATTCCGCGTCTCCTTGAGAAACGGTATGGTCTCTCCCCAAGAGTCCCATGACTCTCCCTTCGGGAGTGAGGATGAGGGTGAGGTGGGTTGCACCGCCGTGTGACCCTATTATCCACTGGGTTTCAACACATGTCTTTCCTTGAAAGGAAATTGCCTTAACATTAAATTGTTGTAGTGGTGTTTGGTTTTCAATCACTCACTGAGCTTATAGCTCACCCCTCGCGCACTGTTTCTTTAACAGGGGCGTTGTTGGGCGTGGAGCTGGAGTTTCCCTATGGCGTGGTCTTGCGTGCGTGGAAGCGTTCTATCCGGTGGATTGGCGAGTGCGAGGCTGTCAGCAGTCCTATAGTCTTGTGTATTTGTAAATCGTGCGTGTGGCACTTGTGGTATTTTATTAGCTAGACTTGGCTCTCACAGGACAATGATTGTGTATTTGAGTCTGTAATAATATTTTTGGTTTACAGACTTATTGATAGTTTATGCTTCCGCTTTTCAGTTGTGTTATTAGTTGTCATTGCTTCATTAGCCTTGTGTGTTATTTATTAGAGTCACTGTTGACCTCTTGTTTGTGATAGCTGATATTATATTATTGCCACGTCTCGGGGACGGCCGCCCTGGGGCATGACATGAGTTCACTTAGAAACTTGCCTATCCAAAAGAAACTTATTTGATTTGACTCCTAGTACACTCATGGATTTTTCAGCATGTTTAGAATAATACGGTCAAGCATTTGGAAACCATGAACCTAAAAAAACCGACACCTAAGGCTTATACCTTTCAAATACAATCCTGGTTTGGACATAAGTGACCACAAGTGCCCCTCCATAGGGACTTGATGGCATCTTTTACTTAAGAAAGTCGAGAACATTGCCCTCTCATATAAAAGACCACTGAAGAATTAAAATGCCCCCTTATGCCACTTATAATTACGCATAAGCTCACATTTTCCTTTTCCAAAACACATAGGCATCCGATTTTCTCAAAATACTAAAATTGACCCCCGTACCAACATTAAAATTGCCCCCATCTACACTCATTTCATGCTCTTTCACACATGCTTAAGAAGAAATTGTCCCACTTTCACACATACTTAAGAGATTTCTTCGCTCACGCACTTGGAATCCCTCCCTTGCGTATTAAAGCATGATTTCCCGCGCTTTACTTTCTTGCATTCGATTTTTATTTTACCTTAAGATGGATTATAGCCCTTGAAAATTTAAGCAAGAAGGGCTCAAAGTCAGTGCAGGGGCGCAATCCGGACAGATTTAATACTTGGTCCATGGAAAGGATGTTTTTATAGGTCTCGAAGATAAAAAACACTTGCAAGGACTTTCAGCAGCAGCAGACAGGTGCAGCAAAACCAAAGACTGCCCTAGGCAAGGGGCGGCTAAACCCGACTAGCTGCCCCTCACCAGGCGGCTAGAATACACTAGCCGCCCCAGCCCTTTGTTTCATGTAAACATGCCCCAGGCAGGGGGCGGCTAAACACAACTAGCCGCCCCCTGCCTGCACCTATTTCAGCTATGTCAGTCCCATCCTTTCAACTCTTCAACTCCTTTGGTACCTATAAAAAAACATTCTCCCCCGAAACCTGTGCACACACATTTCATACACATATTCATACGTAAAACTTGCATAAATACAAATCAAACGACCATCAAAACTAAAATCATACACCAAACCATTCATCATCCTCCCATAGAACCTTATAAAACCATTACACATACATCACCCAATTAAAAACCAACAAAACTAAACTAAACGCCCATGTATGTTCGTACACCAACAGAGAAAGAAATGGATTGTTCATAAATGGAAAATTCAGACCTAGTCTTAAACTAAAAGAAAGTTTTGAAAACAAATAGACTAGAGGTAAATGGATAGGAGTCCGTCCAAAGCTTCCATCTAAATGTCTTGATCTATGCATCACCGATATATCACCTGAGTCAAAAAAGAAAAGAAGAAGAGCATGAATTACTTGCATATATCCTATTCTTCTATCCAAAAACCAAGACATGAAGGAATATACCTCGGAGTATAGTCGTCATTTGCGGAAGGCTGGGTAGGAGGAACATCCTAACTTGGCTTAGAAGGGAGCGGTGGCTGATGAGAAGACTGGACGTCTGGAGCATCAAGAGCGGTAGGGGTCTCTCGAACTGAAGATGCGGCTCCCGCATATATCCCGCAACTCCTGGACGTCAAGGGACGAGAAGCACAACTGAAAGTGGCCCCGGTAGCCAGAGAAGCCGACGCAGAATGCTCGGGATCCAAAGGAAGGAGGTCAAGGTCCACCTCGGTCATTACCCCTCCGCAAACCAATTTCCCTCCCATGGTGGCTTTCCAGAGGAGGACTTGCTGAATATCTCTATCTCTCCATTCCAACCTCCCTTGAAGACGTGTCTCCACCTCCCTCAACCACTCCTCGAGCTCTTGCGATCTCGCCTCAGCAGCCCGGAGTCGGTCCTCGCTCGGGTGAAGTGCCTCTCGATCTCTATCCCTGGCAGCCTGGAGAGAACGGAGCAGATCCCCCATCAAACCCCCGGGAACGCCCGCCGAAGCCTCCAACTCCGACACCCTCGTCTGGAGGGAGTCCCTCTCGCGGTCTAGGGTGATGAACTCCTCCTCTCTCGATGCCATCATGGACCTCAGCCGGTCCGTCTCCTCCTCAGCCCGAGAAGCCCTGCCTCTCGCCTGGCCCAGCTCCATCCGTGTGGCCGCCAACTCGCTCTGGGCCGCATCTAATTCCCCCGTCAACTTGAGCTCTCGCTCGAAAACCATGGAAGGAGGAGGAGCAGAAGAAGAAGAAGCACCGACACTCTCGCTCTCGACAGAGCATCCACTTGAGCCTCGAGGACCCAAACCTGGTCCTGTAACTGGCGCCTCTGAGCCCTCAAGTGCTCCACTTGCCCACAACGTGCTCGAAGGTGCTCATTGGCGGTCTTGAGTCTCTTCTCCATCTCATTCAACTGAACCTGCAAAAGAGACACCACTCAAAAAATATTCAAACAAAAGAGAACAAGAAAGAAGAGAAGGATTTCTAACTTACGTAGGCGTCCAGGATCTCGTCCTCCATCATCCCGAGGATTCCCACATACTCCTGACGTTACCAAGCCAGGTAGTTGTCATCTGAAGTCACCTCGGGCCGACGCTCCATCAAGACACCCCGGCTCATCCACCTCGCCACATACGCAGCGTAGTTGCTCGGGAGGTTCGTGTCCCGAGGAATCCCAGCCGCCGGGATCGAGGGACGCTTCGGTAGAGGATCAGGCACCCACTGGTGGTACCCAAGCTGGCGGACGACCTGGCTGATCGCATGAAACACGACCTCATTGAAGTAGATCAGCCAGACGTCCCGCGACAGGTCCTCGGGAGCCTCCTCCTCCGTATAGGGCCTCCATGTCATCTACAAGCCCCAAAAGAATAAGAAGAGCGCTTAGTCAAAAGAAAACCAAATACAAGCCAAAGAAAACTCGAAGAAAAATTTATACCTCTTCCTCTGTCAAGACACGGAAGGCCTCTCAGAATTGGGAGAGGCGGTGCAAGCGTGAAGATCCCCGGGGTGCCCATCTCATGTCCCAAGGGAGAGCACGATCAAACGGTGCCATTGTCGAGCAGTCAATAGCAAAGTGCTCATATCCAAAAATCTAACAAAGCAAGAGGGAAATTGTCATGGTCAAGTGAACTAAGCCGAGAAGAAGACATCTACTGCTCACTTACACATACCTTAAGAAATGGCGCAAAGCCACCAAGGTTCTATCCCCCGGCCCTCTTGACCTTCTTCGAGAGCTCCGCGAAGAGATGGGCGAGCATTGCCGCTACCCAGGCATAGCGTCCCATGCCCTCCACGTTCTTCATCAGCAAAAGGGAATGAGAGGAGACCTTATTAGAGACCGTCGAGAAGAGGACCCAACCGAATAAAGAAAGGAAGAACGCCCTCAACTCCCTCCGTGCACTCGGTGGGCACGCGGCCGCCTCTCTCACCTCGATCATCGCCCGCCTCCTCTCGAAGCTAGCTGCAGCTTTGCTCTTCTGACGCTCTGTGAAGGAACCGAGGCCATACTGCCTCGAAAGCCTCCCCAAAGGGATTCGGTTCAGCATCGGCTCCCGCTCCATGAACTCCCATTCCCTGATCAACTCTTGAAACAGCCCCCTATAGTCGGCAAGGGTGGCCACAACCACTGCTTCCCTAGGGATCGGAAGGCTGGTGATCCGATGGACGTCCTTGAGGGTCGGCATAACGGCGCCAGTGAGGAGAATGAAAGAGCAACTTTGTGGGTCCCACCTCTCCACCAACGCTTCCACATAAGGATGGTGGACGTGGAATGACTCAATCAGAAAGAAGGAATGGAAGCCCGCTCCGTCCACCAATCTCCTCTCCCCCTGCCCCAAGGCATCATACCACCTCTTCGTCCCGTGCCATAAAGCCCGGATACGATTCGGCCGCTACAAGCAAATGAAGAAGACATGGGTTAGTTTAAAGAGCTATCGAGAGGTAAGAATCCAAAGCCTAAAATTCGTTTAGAAGCTTAGCAATATGAAATTTCCATATACTAAATCAAATACAAAAGCATGAAGATAGGAAACTTAATTCACATGAGAGTTCACCTCCCATTATTTACAAAACACTCTTCATATGACCACACATGCTAGAACTATTAATCCCACAATGGTCACACTTCTTTCGTCACGGTCTATCATGCTTATATACTTTCTATAAACTCACCTAAGCATGTAAAAAATACTTGGACCCATGAAATACATGCATACACATATGGAAGCACACGTTAAAAACTGTATGCACACGAAAAAAAATACCACGTGCAAGCATACTAGCCATACCATTCCTCTCTTCCTTCTAAGAAAGAGCAAACATGGATATATGTATGAAAAATTATCCCCCTTTCTAAAAACAAACCCATATCAACATACATCATGCTTACTATCCCACCGTGATTAACTTATACACAAGCATGCCTATTAAAAACACGCATATACAAGTATTATACGCTAGTCACCTATTCATACCACCAAAAGACATGCATATATGCCAAATAAAAAGCTAGAGTAAAAGGGGTCAAGGAATTACCAAAGCCCGTGTGGACCCGGGAGCATCCACCTCGGCCTTGTCAGGATCGTCCATCCCATCGTCATCCCCCTCCTCCTCATCCTCCTCGAACACGGCCTCCTCGGCCTCAGCCTTAGCACCAACACTAGCCTCGGTGGCCCCGGTGCCCACACCCTCGGCCTCCCCAGCCTCGTCCATAACATCTCCAGTCCCCTCCACCCTCCCCGCGCTGGAGACAAACTCCGCAAAGGCCCCCATAGCCCTTCTTTCCTCCTCCTCAGCCCTGGCCTCCGTGGCCTCCCTATCAAGCATCCCTCCGATTTCGCACAAAAGAAGAGCCCAAAGAAAATCTTTAGCTTCGAAATCAAGAAGAAAGGAATGATGGAAGGCAAAAAACAAAGGATTCAAGGTGTTTTAAAATCAAGGTTTTGGTTTAAAATTCAGTAGAAGAAGAGAGAAGGGAAGGGTAACCATTTTAAAATGTATGAGGAGAGAGAGGGTCCCCTTTTTCGGTTATAAGGGACTCAGTTGGGAGGCGGCTACCCACGAGTAGCTGCCCCCTCTCGGGTGGCTAGTTTTAACTAGCCGTCCCTCCCAGTTTTCCTGTTTTCACTTAAAACCCCTTTCCAATCACTTTTCAGCCCTAGTTCCATGGTTTTCTATACCAAACAGCCATGTATTGGCTTATTTCCAGGCATTACTTGATCAAACATGACTTTTCCGAAGTTTTACCGCACTTTCAGTACCATTCAGTTCAAATTCTTCAGTTCTAGTTCTTTTCCAGAGTTCTTATTTTTTGGATGATCCAATTAACCAACTTAACTCTTTACTTGCTTTCTGTCGGCGATATCCCTACCTTGCTGAGTTTTTCAAAGCACGGGAACGGTAGGCATGAGGAAACTGATGCTGGGCTGCTCCGTGCACGATAGCTAAGAACCCCGACCGCGGGTTGGATCACTCACCATTTACTTTTCCCGCCTTCCACCTGGATTATCCTTTCGGTTGAAAATTCTAAGTCAAGACCTAGCCTCTGACAGTCTAAATCAACTCCCCGAATAGTACTATTTGTATTGTCATAACTTCTTGAAGGACGGGCCGGCCAAAATAGGGGTCTCTTTCCTTATCATCGATCGTAGACTTTTTTGCTTCACTCAAAGACTCCGTCCGATAAGGGACAATTGTAGATACCCCAATTTTGACCATCCAGAAAGACGAAAATACTTCGAGTAACACCTGAAAATAACCCACATTTGGGCATCTAATAAAAAACCAAAAGTTCAGTAAACCGAAAACCCTAAACCAGAAACCCTAACCTAAACCATAAACCCTAAACCTAAACCAGAAACCCTAACCCTAAAACCTAAGAAACCCTAGAAAAGGGCAGCTAACCCTAACTATCCGCCCCATACTAGGCGGCTAGTTGGCATTTGCCGCCCCCCTGGCCGACCCAGAACCGCTTCCCTGGATGGGACATAAAGCAGCATTAAATGCTAATCATTGTGGTGGGTTGTGCCCTTTAGCCGCCCTATCTTGGCCGGATCAATCCATGTAACCGACCCAAGCCACCGCTTGTCAGAGATGGGACATTTGGCATGTCATGATGGGGGCGGCTACCAGAAATTAGCCGCCCCATCCTGGGCGGCTAGTTAGGACTAGCCGCCCTTCACCTGGTCCAGACAGAAGAACCAAAGAATTAAGTGAGGGGTCTAATCAAACACACTATTAACCGAGCCATCCTATTACCCCTTGGACATTCCCCTGCCTCTTTTTTACTATTAATAGAGGAGGTCCCATGCCTTTAAACAACATCTAGAATTCCAATTGACAATTCACTCATTCCCAAACCAATAGTTCACACCCCGTTTCCACTACTAGAAATCCCTACAGAGAGAGAAAGAGAGTTCCTTTTGTGAGAGGAAAATCCATTCCCTACACAGAAACACCCTCTCATTCCACCCTCCAGAAACCCGGGTTAAACCTAGCTTAACCTCTGTCCAAAACCAAATCCATTTCCTACCGAAGTTCTGCCCAAACCAACCTAGGCCCCAGACGGCTAAACCCTAGTAGCCGCCCCATAACCGACGGCTCAAACACACTAGCCGCCTCATTTCCACACCCCACCTGCACCCCTTTGTCCCAAGACTCCTTTATTCATGCCCCGAAAGCATAATAGGATTACCTGTTTTTCACCTTTGTGTACGGTATATCCGTGTCTCAGAGCGGAGACCCCACAAACTCCCCACGTAGGTGATCAAATCTGACCCAACCTTTTTCCTGCTTTTCAAAAAAGCAGGTGGTGATCACACACGCCCTGGAATCCTCTTGAGCCATTGTCGGGCGCCTCAACCAGGAACGACACCACCCTTCCGAGAGACGATCCGACCGAGCCCGCCAGGGCACGCATTAGACCCGAATCCCTAAAGAACCCCCACACATGCCCCGCGGATTTTTCCCACACCGACAACGGGGAGTCAACTTATAATATTTTAAGGAAATTGAATGCCTAAGTGTTTTGAAAAAGGAAAATGCAAGCTTATGTGTAAGTGTAAGTGGCATAGGGGAGCATTTTAATTCTTCAATCGTTCTTTCTATGAGAGGGCATTGTTTTCAACTCTCCTAATTAAAAGATACCGTCAAGTCCCTATAGAGGGACCCTTGTGGTCACTCATATCCAAACCAGGATTGTATTTGAAAGGTATAAGCCTTGGTGTCGGTTTTCTAGGTTCATGGTTTCGAAATGCTTGATCATATTATTCTAAACATAAACATGTTGAAACATCCATGAATGTACCAGGAATCAAGTCAAATAAGCTTCCTTTGGACGGACAAGTCTTTAAATAAACTCATGTAAGTGTGTGCAGTTTTAATCATTAAAAGGTCTACTTTTGGTTGAAATTTCTCCTTTTCCAGCAGACATAGTCCAATTTAAAAACCCTTTTACAAAAATAAAAGGTGAGGGGGGAATGGGGTAAGAGTAATATCTTCCTTTTGGGCAATATTTAGAATTGTCCCAGTCTAGCATATATGTATTACTTTCTAGGTCCCTCTGGCTTTCTTCTTTTTACCACTTCTTTATTTTGGGTGAAAAGTATAACCCGCTTGTTTGGATCTGTACTAGTATAGCCGTTGTTTAGCATATACTGTGCGTAAAGGCGTGAAAGCCTGCTAAAGTAGAGAGTTTAACCGGTTCACTTGGGTGTTATTTTTCTTTTGTTGGCCTCTCATTGCCTGATTTTTTTTATTTGAGTGGGGGCTCTTCTGTTTTTCACCCCAATTCTTTTCGTGCTTCCCCTCTAGAAGTATTTGTATAGTGCCAGAGCTAGTTTTGGGACATATGCTAGGTCCAGGCAACTCCTCATCATGACCTTGGGTTAATACTGTTAGAGTAATGTTCTAAAAGCCATGACTTATGTAATAAATTCTATTATTAAGATGGTCTTAGCATTTTGATGAGAATTATTATTGGTAAATGCTTGCATTATATTGTTTAAAATATTGTGCTTGTTTTTAATTTAATCCCTTAATTTACACTGTAGATAATCTGGTGTGTAGAGTTCGGCTTACACACAGAAGATCAGATTATCGGTTCCCTGTGAATTATAAATTGAGGTTCACAACCTTAGATGGACTTGGATAATCTATTGGATAAAGGTTGTAGTGCAGTTCATCTTACGTAGTTTATCTTGACTATAAAAGACCGGTTGATAGGTTTTGGGTGATTGTACTAGTACACCTTGTTTGTATTGAACGGACCAAGTTGGGGTAATTATTTTTTGTACTGACTAGATAAAATAATTTACACCCCATATTTATTATGATTGCTTATGCTCTTAATCCTAAAATTGTTCTTAAACATGTGCATTTGTTATTTGTCATTTCGATTTATTAAAGAGTGAGATTCTACTATAGATCAATAGGCTCGGTAAATTGGGTGACAATAACACTTGTATGATGAATATTTACTATTGATGGAATCCACGTCTCCAATAGGAGGTTGATGATACTCCCTTGAGGATGCTTATAAGTTTTGATTATGTCTAACCCGGTCGGTGGATTTAATTATCCGACATATCAAATAAGTTAAGCGGAAGATCTCAAGGAAAAATAAGATGTTATGAAATAATATTGTCAGTAATAATTATTTCATAACGAGTATTGGAATCTTAGCGTGTGGAGATATTAAGCATATAATATAAGGAGCTCGAAATATTATTTTGATATTAGTATATTTGGAGTGCAATCATAATTCTTTAGTGGATTGAATTATGACTTATGGGCTTTCAATTTTTAATTCTAGGTTGAGTTATGGTACCCAAGCCCATAGGAGCCAATTACTGATTTCTCCTTTAGGTCCCTGCCCTAGCCTATAAATATGTGGCTTCCTCTCTCTCTCAAAGACATGATTTCTGCCGAAATCAAAACCCTAACCCTAGAAACCCTTTAGGATCTCTGGATCCAGAAAAGGTGAGGAAAGGAGAGAAGGAGAGCGAATAGATTCGCGGCTGCCGTTTGAAGCAAGAAGGAGACCACACTCCACTGTGGATCTGCAACATAGAAAGGACATACGGTAGAAGATCTGAAGGTTCCGATCGAGCGATTCATCGTCGTCCATCATATCCGATCTTCCTCTTCGGCAGAACTCTAATATGAGTTCTGAAGGTAAACCCTAATTCCGCATCGTAGGGTTTGCATTAAAAGATTTAATAAAATTTTTTGTTATCCGATCTATACCTCGATCAACGGATCTTGACAGTCGGGAAATATTTTTCCAACAAATACGAGTAGAGACGGAAATAAGGGGGGCATGCTATGGGGTTTAAAATTATCCCATTCTACGGGGTAGGCAATTTCTCTTCTATCAAGTGGGCCGATTCTTAAGTCATATGTGTGTGAAGGAAGTGACATGATTGGTGGATGTGAGTTTCAATAACTACAAGTTTATCTTTGGGAGTCTAATATTTCTATCATCAAGTGCTAAACGTTGAAAATTGCAGGAAGGAAGAATAATATTTCTCAAGTATTGAAATTTTTATACATGGAATTTCTTCAGATAAAGTGCATTCCACGAACCTGAAACCTCGACTCCTTCGGCGTCTACCAAGAAGTAGGCATTCCCGGAGTAGGCATGGGTGATCACATAAGGTCCTTCCCATGTGGACTGCAGCTTTCCTCTTGGGTGGGGCTGCCTTGATGGCATGATCTGCTTGAGTACTAACTCCCCAATTTTGAATTTCCTTTCTATTACTTTCTTTTCGAATGCCCATGCCACCCTTCTTTGGTAGGCCTGGGCGTGGTCTACCGCTCTTAATCTTTTCTCGTCTATTTGGTATTACATTTTTTTGTTTTTTGTTTTAATTATTTCTTTGAAACCGTGTAAACAGATATGTAGAAGGGTTTGAAAGCATAAGCTGGTAAACAAATATTTTGATTTTCAAAAGACTGAAAGTTGTAAACAAATATGTACATGGATTATCTAAGCGAAGACTGGTAAACAACGTCTTTTTTTGTTTTTTTAGAAAGTTGTTAAACAAATATGTACAGGATGATCTAATGGGGGCTTACCTGGGGGGATCAGTTCCCGGTTTGCAGATTGGTGCCGCTTCTTCTCGTCGGCTTATCTTCGATGGCCGACAGATGTCCGGTGGTGGTCCTTTGTTTCTGAATTCATCTTCCCTGAGTCTCTTCAAGAGTCTTCCTTGTTGAAGCAGTTCTTCATCAGTAGAGCCTAGTTGCCAACATGCGAGCAACTCTAGTCAGATGCGCATGGCACAAACACTCCAATTTTGGACCCGTGTATTATTGAAATGCGCTTCTCCCCAAATAGATATCACTCCTCCGTGGTATGGGAAGCAAAGGCATTGGTGTCAGGTGGATGAGACGGCCTCGATGCTATTGAGCCAGGTTCTTCCGACGATCAGGGGGTGGGGTGATCGGATGTTCATCACCATGCAGTTGACAATGGTAGAGACCGGGTCGATTTTTAGTGGGAGCGTGACCAGTCCGTAGGCATTCTTGCGCATGCTGTTGAAGGCGTAGATAAATTCATCCGAGGGTTCTAGCCTAGGGACCCTGCCTTCTAGCTTCTGGTAGGCGGAATATGTGAGAACATTAGTTTCCGCTCTTGTATCGATGAGAATATGCTTGCATTCTCATCCTCCGAGTATGGCAGTATTGCGAGGGGTGCGGAGCGGGCTCCGACTTTTGCGACTTCATGGGAGAGGAAGGCCATTAGATTGGGCTCCATGTGATTGCGAGGGATAGTTGCTGTTATAGGGGGATCCAGGTGGAATAACGTTTTTGTCTTCGGCTCCTAGGCGTAGGATTAGTGTGAACATGTTGTGTAGTGCCTAGTTGTTCTCGTTCTCGTACTGGAGGCGTGCCTCTCCCCAAAATGTTAGCACATGGCCCATGAATGGCAGCCGGAGGCATTGGTGTCGGGGGAAGCAGATAGCCTGGATGCTATCCAGCCATGGTCGCCCTAGCATCAGGGGGTACCTTGTGTCGATGTCGGCCACGAAGCATGCCACCTCGCTGATCAGGGGTCTGATAGTTAGCTCGAATATTCTGGGGCCGCGGAGAGTCTTCTCGGTATGATTGAAAGCCTGAATAGTAGAGTGGGCCAGTTGGACGGGAGGGCAGCCTAGTCCGGGTATCTTCTGGTAGGTGGAGCATGTCATTATGTTCATCCCTGAACCTAGGTCAATGAAGATGTTGTTTAGCCACAACATCTGAAGTCGTCAGTGGATGTGTGTAGATACCCAAAATTTGACCATCCAGAAAGACAGAAATACTTCAAGTAACACATGGAAATATCCCACATTTGGACATCTAATAGAGAACCAAAAGTTCAAGAAACCGAAAACCCTAAACCTAAACCGGAAACCCTAACCCTAGCCCCAGACCTAAAACCTAAACCCTACCCTAAACCTGACCCTGGCCCAAACCAGGAACCCCACCTAAGAGAAGCTCTAAAACCCCAAAAACCCCAAGTCCCTAGCAAGGGGCGGCTAGCCCTAACTAGCTGCCCCATACCAGGCGGCTAGTTAGCACTAGCCGTCCCCTTGGCCAACCTTGAACCGCTTCCCTGGATGGGACATAAAGCAGCATTAAATGCTGATCATTGCGGTGGGTTGTGACCTTTAGCCGCCCCATCTTGGCCGGATCAACCCAATTAACCGACCCAAGCCACCGCTTGTCAGAGATGGGACGTTTGACAAGTCATGGTAGGGGCGGCTACCAGGAAGTAGCCTCCCCATCCTGGGCGGCTAGTTAGAACTAGCCACCCTTCACCTGGTCCTGGCAGAAGAACCAGAGAATGAATGAGGGGTCTAATCAAACACACTATTAACCAAGCCACTCCATTACCCCCTGAATATTCCCCTGCCTCTCTTTTACTATAAATAGAGGGGGTCCAAAGCATTTCTAATACATTCCCAATCCACAATAAAAAAACACACATCATATTCATTCCCTTTCCCCACTAGAAATCCCAAGAGAGAGAAAGAGAGAGAGAGAGAGAGAGAGAAATACCCATTCCCTACATAAAACACCCTCTCATTTCACCCTCCAGAAACCCGGGCTAAGCTTAGCATAGTCTCTGTCCCAAAACCAAACCCATTTCCTACTGAAGTTCTGCCCTAACCATCCAGGCCCCGGATGGCTAAACCCCATTAGCCGCCCCATACCCGACGGCTGGATTCAACTAGCCGCCCCCTATCCACACCCCATTTGCACCCCTATGTCCCAAGACTTCTTTAGCCAAGCCCCGGAGGCAGAATAGGATACCTATGTTTCACCTCTGTGTATGGTATATCCGTGTCTCAGAGCGGAGACCCCACAAACTCCCCACGTAGGCGATCAAATCCAACCCAACATTTTCCTGCGTTTAGAAAAAGCAGGTGGCGATCACACAAACCCTAGAATCCTCTTGAGCCGCTGTCGGGCCCCTCAACCAGGAACGACACCTCACCCTTCCGAGAAGACGATCCGACCGAGCCCGCCAGGGCACGCACCCGATCCGAATCCCCGAAGAACCCCCACACACGCACACCCCCCCCCCCCACCGGCGGATTCTTTTCGACACCCACGGAAATCTGACATACCACCAAATCTGGCAATCACGGTGGGACCTCCCTCGTGAAAAACAACAAAAGGTAATATCCTCTTCTGCCCCCTTTTACAAGCTTGACTAGAATGCTATCAACCCTTTAGGAAGGTTAGAGTTTCCCACCCCTTGAATCAAATCCTCCTCTACTTCGCATCACAGCATCCTTTACTACTTTCTAAGCCGCACACCGCTGCGCAATCCTTTACTGCTTTGTAAGCCGCACACCGCTGTGCAATCCTTTACTACTTTGTAAGCCGCACACCGCTACGCAATCCTTTACTACTTTGTAAGCCGCACACCGCTGCGCAATCCTTTACCGCTTTATTTACTACTTTATATCTGCATTCATTCCCTTGAACCATTTCACACACATCATGGAATCCCGCATAGAGGAGGAGATACTAGAGGAAAGAATCCACCCAGAGGGTTAGGCCACGCAATTCCTGACCCATCTAGAGGAAAAGATGGCCAGTCTAGGATACCAATTCTTAGAGGACATGTTTCATGAGCTCGCCGACTACCGTCAAGTCAAAACCTTGAGACAGGAGGCCCCTGTCGGAACCCCTAAGACCATTCCCAAAACCCTGTCCACACCTAGCCACTCGGTCAATCTGAGCATTTTTTCGTTCACCCCCCTTTCCCCCGCAAATCCATTGTTCCCAACAGTTTCCACCCCAGGCCCTTACCAGGCCACCCCAAACCCAGGACCGCTAGGCAGCCCTCCCAGGGGAGAAACACTGGATGAAATCATCCAGAGAATCCTCTCCGAGACTGGTCCCTCTACCCCCAAGCACATGTCTCTACATAACCTGAGACAAATCCCGTCAGTCCATCTATCGGAAGGATTCAAAATCCCCAAATTCCGCCGGTATAACGGTCGTGGAGACACAGACATCCATTTAACTGCTTTTTATCTGGATGCCCGCCCCTTTCTAGATAATAAACCCCTGCTAGTCTTCCTCTTCCAGAAATCATTGGAAGGAGAAGCACTACAATGGTTCTCCACCCTCCCAATAGATCACTTGTCAAACTTCTCGGCTGTAAGCGAGAAGTTCTTAGGCTGCTAGGGTTACCAGAGGATCAGAACCCCCTCTATTTCAGATTTAACCGTGGAGAGAATGATGCCTAGGGAGGAATTTGAACAATACCTGTCTCGGTGGCGCACACTTGTCCACCGAACCGGCATGCAACTCACAGAATGTCAAGAAATTGACATGATGTTACAAAGCCTAAGTCCAGAGCTTCGTACGAGCCTTTCGTACGGAGACTGTACTACGTATCAGCTTCTAATTGACTGCCACAACAGGATTTCCCGTTGTGCAGCCCCAGTAGTCCAAACCCAGTCCCCACCTATCAGCCATAGGGTTGGGCAACCGCCTCGTAAGGCACAAACCCCCACGGTAGAGGGGATTACCCAAGTATCGGCACTCTACCCAAACGGAGCACGGGTTCCTGATCGAGGAACGGCTTCGAGACAGTACACGTCCGGTTCATCCGGGTATGCGCCGCCTCGACTAATCCACCAGAATTTCGCTACTCGATCAGTACCCGTCCCCGTGCCGATACAACAAAACCCCGCAGCCCATGATTCCCCAATTCAGGCCCCCTCAATCCAAAATTGGGACCAAATCAGGAGCCCCTTCTATTCTACCCTCCCAAGAACGCAAGGCATAGCCCCTAGAGAACCCGCGCGAAGCCCCCGCGATAAGGCTGCACCTTCCTCCCCTTCCGGAAACCCTAGGAAGCCCCAAGATGGTCAAACAGAAGGGATAACTATCCTCCCCTTCCGGAAACCCTAGGAAGCATCTTTAGAGCCTTATTAAAGGTTAACGACATTTCCTTACCCATGGCTAGACCTTTGCCTATCGGTCCCGACCCCACCCGCTTTTGTCAGTATCACCGACATCACGGCCACCCCATCGAACAATGCTCCTCATTTCGAGACATCGTCTACGACCTTGATGAACAGAGGCGCTTAGACTGGGCCACCATCAGGGGACTCAAAAACAATCTAGTTACAAAGTCAGTAGAAGTCAAGCCAGCCCCAGAAACCCCTAGCCCTGTAGGAGCCAAAACTCAAGACCCAAGGCCAGCCGCAAAGGCTCTCTTAGAAGAACCAAAGAGCCTAAGCTGTGAAAGTATCTACACCGTAAAAGCCGCTGACCACGAAGAGTCACTCAGAATCATCCCGGGTGGCTTAATCCTACCAGCCTCTTCCCCCGTCCTACCAGTCCCCTCCCTCATTCTCCCAAGCCCCGCAAAGCTCTCCCTCCCTAAAAAACTTCAACTATTATCCCCCTCACCAATTAACGAAGGCCTATACCCATCAAAACAAAACCCCCGAACCACCATTGATGCTCTGAACCATCATACTACTAGAGCAGGCAGAATTTTCAACGTTGTACCCTCTTATAGATACCCCTTGCCTGAAACAGAGACTTAGGAGCCCCGCGTTGGAGATAAGATCGACATCCTAGACCAACTCTGAAAAATCCCAGCGAAAATTTCCATTTTAGAGCTAATCGAAACCTCATAACACCACCAGCAGGCTCTAAGAATGTTCCTAGAAAGAATCCAAGTCAACCCACAAATCTCTACCCTAGGTGTACCAATAGCTCTAGCCACCGCAGGACTAGGGCCCATCATAACCTTTAGACCTAAAGAAGAGATTCATGATAAGGTCGTTAGCACCTCAACCCTATGCATAACAATTAACCTTGAAGGATATTCGGTGGATAAAGTTCTAATTGACACCGGAGTAGGGGTAAACCTCATATCGCTACAAACCTTCGAGCACATTGACGGATGCATAACTACACTCTTCAAAATGGACACCCGTATATTTGCCTATGACAAAACGGCTCGTCCGGTTCTCGGCTTTAAAGACTTCCGATTAAAAGTAGGGCCGCTAGAAACTAGCGCTAAAGCTTATGTCCTAGAAATGGATTCAAATTATAATATGATCCTAGGACGCAAATAGCTAGCATCCATAAAAGGGGTCTCCTCTCCCCTACACCAGTGTTTGAAGTTCCCCTTAGGAGGTCGGATAATCAAAATACAAGGGGATGCGATCAAAGGACCTAAATCGAGGTTCGCCGATAATGAAACCATCACTGTAAAAACCAGTAACTCAAAACCCATAGAAGCCACCATACACATCCTAGATTTCCCAGCCGATTGGCTAAATCCTCGGAACACTCTCTCCGATACCACAGAGACAAGCCACCCTAGATTTAAGAACCCTGGCTGGCATATAATGGGGACCATGGGTTATCTCCCCGGGGGAACCTTGGGACAAAAAATGGGATCTTGGACCCCATCAAACTCCCAGCATGGCTAGATAAAAGAGGCATCGGCTCATCCAAGCACAACCCTAAATTAAAGGAGAAATACAATTGGAGATTATACGAACATTTCGTAAGGGAAATAATCGTAGAACGCGCCAAAGAGGCCGTATGCCCCTATCCCCTGGACCCTATCCAAGAAAGAGAGCAAGACTATCTCTATGGCTCCCTAGAATGGCTGTTCCCACACCCTGATAAACACCTAAACACACATTCACCACCAGACGATAAAACTTCAGCTGACCCAGCCACCTTTTCTTGAAGTGCTCAAGCATCGCAAAAAAGGAGCGCCAGCTACTGGAGGAAAGTCGGTTGAAACACTTCCACCAATCCTGTAGGTTGTAAATAAGTGTCTCTATTAAAAAAAACAAAGAATGGGATGGAAACCAAAACCCTAGGATCCCTGTTCGACAAGGATGACTTCACCCCGGCATGGCACCCATTCAGCGATGACTCTGATCTCCTGAATAAACTACAGCGTCTAGCTAGTCATGTCACGCCCCAAAGCGGCCGTCTCCGAGACGTGGCAAATATATAATATCAGCAATCCATACACGAGGTCAATAAAAGACTCTACTCAATCATCAAAGGTACTTAAAACATTTAACAAGGAAGCTGACATGATATATAAACATATGACAGAAGCTTAAAATGACTTAGTCTGTAATTTAAAGACATATTACAGACCGGAACACATAATCAACTGTCCTGTGAGAGCCAATATTCAACAAAGACATCAAACACCAGTACTGTGCTCAAGCACGAGTAGCAATACATACAAGGAAACGGGGGATGTTGATGGCCTCTCTCACTCGCAGATCCAAAACACGTGCGCTGCTCTGCTACGGTACTGCGCCTATGGAAGCTCCACCTTCAGGTCCGGCTCAGCGACAACTGGAGGAAAAAACATATGCGAGGGGTGAGCCACACGCTCAGTGAATGGTACGATCCATGCATCACAACACATATTAATCTTTCAAGCATTCAAGTCTAAATAATCGAAACAACAACTTAAGTTGGCGGTTGGGCGTCGACCCAAACCTACCACACCATATTAAATATTCTGAGTGTTTGGGGTTCCAACGGACGGAACAGTCACTTAAGTCCTTGGGTCGGGTCTCAACCCAACCCACTACTCCCTCACCCTCGCCCTCACCCTTAGGTGACATAGGACTATTGGGGAAAAAGGTCAACTGGTCTACGCCTTTCGTCTTCCGGTAGCCCTCTGCCGAGTAGCCTCGACCTGGTATCCTCCCATGACCTCTACCTCTACCGTATGGGCGCACCACCCGGCGTCATGAATAGCGTCTGGGAGACCCTAGCAGGACAACTAAACCCGGGTAGCTTCGACACGGAAGCGACGAAGGGGAGAGCACTTGACATACGCGGTTTTGATCCTCATGGATCCGTCGTCGATAAGGTTACGAATTCTCATGAATTCCCACCAGAGCTCATAACTCAGATGCGGGGAAGACAGATGATTCGTAATGTCGATGCCACGGTATGACCCATCAGAGGTCATACGCTTGCTTAATCTTATTAAGCAAGGTTCATGGCCTCTATATATACATAAGATATGTCTAGAGATATAATATACAACACATAATTAATTACACAAAGAATTAATCAAGGAAGCATACAAATAATGCTATAACAAAATTATAATATTGTTTAAGGCATGCTTGGGCTCATATGTATAACACATGGATGTAATACTCTAGTATACAAGTCTAACATGATAAAAAAAAATATTTAAGGTCACTACCGTATTCATGCCTTATACTCATGCATACATGTAAATACTAACACATGAATAACCTAGCCTGGGACACAATATATAGACAAGTATGGGTCCCTACACATGGTACTAGGGTGTATGATCCTAACATATTAAGTCTTAGTATGACATGGATGCAACCTAGCAAGATAAGCAATAACATGCACACTTAAGAAGGTTAATATGTGGTTACAGTGCCCCAGGGGAGGGCAATGCACGTCTACGTGCATCGAACACCTCCCGACTGGGTTGGATTGACCCACTCACCGTAAACCTGGTCGTCGCGGGACCGCTCACCAAGATCTGCAAGACAAGGCATCCAAATAGGTGAGTAAAATCCACATAAAGACACTTAAAACAAATAGAAATGCCAAAGACTTGGATATGCACGCATACGGGCTCGCACGCATGCGAGTACGCACGTACGCGCACATGTCCGAGTGCCCCGACACCCACCCGAGCCCCCGGGCAGCCACACGCATGGCCCCCGCACACGTATGCACGCGCAAGCACGCGCGCACGCGCCCCCGCGCTCGATGGCGCACTGACCCGTGCCTCCGGACGCGCTGCCCGCACGTC
Organism: Acorus calamus; assembly: GCA_030737845.1. Taxonomy (NCBI): domain Eukaryota; kingdom Viridiplantae; phylum Streptophyta; class Magnoliopsida; order Acorales; family Acoraceae; genus Acorus; species Acorus calamus. The sequence continues at coordinate 16,416,090 of CM060870.1, forward strand.
CAGCCCCTCGCTGCGCACCCGGACGCGCACTCGCGCGCCCAGACGCGCAGTTCGCGCACGCGCGCACGTTCGCGCGCGCCCGCGCGAGCTCCCGCTCAGCCTCGCGCACAGTGCGCGTGCACTGCCCTCGCACGCTCCCCGCGCGCGCCCTCGCTCGTGCGCCCGCGCGCGTCTGCGCCCCTGCCAGGCCCGCCAGGGCCTCTCCTGCGCGCGCGCGCCTGGACCCGCGCGCGCGCCCAGGGCTAACCCCCTTTTGCCCTCTCCAACTGGACGGAAAACCAAAGAAAAGAGGGGAAAAGGAGGCTCAAAGGAGGGAAGGGAATTGGTGCGGAACCACCACCACAACCACCACTACCACCCCTCCCTAGCTTCTTCTCGCGACGGTCCAAGACCTCGATCGGCTGCTCCACGAATGACAAGTCCGGCTCGAAGACAAGCGGCTCGAACGGGATGATGTGGGCAGGATCGTGGACGTAACGCCTCAGCTGCGAGACATGGAAGACGTCATGGGCTTGGGCCAAGTGTGAGGGCAAGGATAGGCCACCTCCCCAATCCGCTCCAGGATGATAAACGGGCCGATAAAACGCGTACTCAGCTTGCCCCGCACACCGAAACGGAAGATGCCCTTCGACGGGGACACCTTCAGGAAGACATGGTCACCAACCTCGAAGGCGAGCTCACGGCGACGACGGTCGGCGTAGCTCTTCTGACGGCTCTGAGCGGTGCGGATACGCTCACGAATCGTCTTGACCTTCTCAGAGGTTGGCGAACGATCTCAGGTCCCTCCAACTGGCGCTCTTCGACCTCGTCCCAGCACAAGGGAGACCTGCAGCTGCGCCCATAGAGTGCCTCATATGGTGCCATCCGAATACTCGAGTGGTAGCTGTTGTTGTAGGCGAACTCCACCAAAGGGAGATGCCTCTCCCAACTGCCCCCAAAATCGAGAATGCAGGCACGCAACATGTCCTCTAGGGTCTGAATCGTCCTCTCTGACTGGCCATCGGTCTGTGGGTGAAACGCCGTACTGAAATGGAGGTTCGTACCAAGGGCGTGCTGGAGGCTACGCCAGAACCTCGAGTGAATCTCGCGTCTCTATCAGAAATGATACTGACCGGAGTGCCGTGGAGACGAACGATCTCTGAGACAAACAACTGCGCCAAGGTGTCCAGAGAGTCGGTGAGTCGGACGGGGAGGAAATGAGCAGACTTCGTCAGTCGGTCGACGATTACCCAGATGGCATCGCGACCCGAACGTGACTTCGGTAGACCCGAAACAAAGTCCATAGTAATCTGCTCCCACTTCCACTGAGGAATCTCAATGGACTGCAGCTTCCCCGCAGGGCGCTGATGCTCCGACTTCACCTGCTGGCATACCAAGCAACGGGCAACGAAACGGCCAACATCTGCCTTCATCCCGCGCCACCAGTAGCCACGACGAAGGCCCCTGTACATTTTCGTGCCACCAGGATGCACCGTGTACTTCGAACGATGGGCCTCGTCCAAGATCTTCTGCTTCAGCTCTGCGTCGTCAGGAATACATACCCGGCCTCTGAACCGCAGGATCCCATCCTCGCGAATCTGGTAATCTGGTCGCTCACCCCGGGCGACGCCTTCAGAAAGGACCAGAAAGTGAGGATCCCGCCCTGTGCCGTGCGGATCTCGTCGAGGAGAACAGGCTGCACCACTAACCTGGCTAGAAAGCCACCAGCAGGCGTCTCCTGAACGCTGATCCAACAAGCGGCCTCCTCCAGAAGCCTCCAACGACGCACTGCCAAGTGGGCGGCCATGCCCAAAGGCTGCCTACTGAGAGCGTCTGCCACGACATTCGCCTTACCCGGATGATAAGCGATGTCGCAATCATAGTCCTTCAGGAACTCGACCCAACGTCTCTGACGCATGTTGAGCTCCGGCTGGGACTGCAGATAAGTCAGCTCTTGTGATCCGTGAAGAGCTCGAACTCCTCGCCATAGAGGTAGTGCCTCCAAATCTTCAGCGCAAAGATGATCGCTGCTAACTCCAGGTCATGGGTGGGGTAATTCTGCTCATGGGGCTTCAACTGACGCGACGCGTAAGCAACAACCTTACCATTCTGCATCAGGACGCAACCCAAACCCAGCCGCGACGCATCGGAGTAGACTGCGAATCCACCACTCCCAGACGGAATGGTAAGAACTGGCGCTGAGGTGAGTCTCCGCTTCAACTCCTGGAAGCTCTCCTCGCAAGATGGGGACCACTCGAACCGGACATCCTTCCGGGTGAGGCGGGTCAAAGGGACGGCTATCTTCGAGAAACCCTCAACAAACCTCCGATAATAACCCGCCAACCCAAGGAAGCTCCGAATCTCGGTGGGGTTCGACGGTCGCCGCCAATTCGACACGGCAAGCGTCTTGTCCGGGTCCACAGATATACCCTCACCGGAAATAACATGGCCAAGGAAGGCCACACGCTCCAACCAGAACTCGCACTTACTGAACTTGGCGAACAACTGATGTCGGGCCAAGGTCTCCAAGACAGTGCGAAGATGGTCAGCGTGCTCCTCAAGACTCCTCGAGTACACCAGAATATCGTCAATGAAGACTACTACAAAGGAGTCGAGGAAGGGTCGAAATACCCGGTTCATCAGATCCATGAAGGCTGCCGGCGCATTCGTCAACCCAAACGGCAGTACTCGAAACTCGTAGTGCCCGTAACGGGTGCGAAAGGCCGTCTTCGGAATATCCGATTCCCGGATCTTCAGCTGATAGTAGCCCGAACGGAGATCGATCTTTGAAAAGACACGCGCTCCCTGGAGCTGGTCAAACAGATCATCAATCCGCGGTAAGGGGTACTTGTTCTTCACGGTCCGCTTGTTCAGCTGTCTGTAATCAATACAAAGTCGCAGCGAACCGTCCTTCTTCCGCACGAACAGAACAGGGGCTCCCCACGGAGAGACACTCGGACGTGCAAACCCCTTATCGAGCAACTCCTCCAGCTGCTCCTTAAGCACCTTCAGCTCTGCTGGGGCCATCCGGTACGGAGCCCTCGAAATCGGCTCGGTCCCCGGAATTAGATTAATCTCAAACTCGATCGCGCGATCCGGTGGTAGACCCGGAAGATCATCGGGAAAAACCTCCGGATATTCCGCCACGACCGGAGTCTGACTGATATCTGCCCGCAGTGGTGCATCCTCCTCAGCGATGTACGCCAGAAAACCCTCGCATCCTCCCTGAAGGAGTCTCCACGCCTGGATGGACGATACGAATCCCAAAGGAGCCATGTCCCGATCGCCCACGAACTGGAAGGACCTCCGTCCAGGGATGCGGAAAGACACCGACTTTGCGAAACAGTCGATACTGGCGTGGCTAGCTGAGAGCCAATCCATCCCCAGGATGGCGTCGAAGTCCGTCATGGCGAGCTCGACCAACTCCACTGGAAACTCATGCTCCGCGATCGCCACGATACACCCCCGATACACAGAACGGAGGAGAATACGGTCTCCGACCGGTAATGATATCTCCAACACCGCATCAAGAAGGGCTGACACCGCACCCATCCGTCTCGCGAAAGCGGGAGACACGAACGAGTGCGTGGCCCCGGAATCAAATAGCACATATGCAGGAAGCTGGGAGATCAGAACAATACCTCGACGACGCTACCCGAAGCCTGCGCCTCATCGGCCGTAAGCGCTGCAACACGACCCTGAACGAGCTGTGGCTGAGGAGCAGGGGCACGCCTCGCAGGCTGCGCTGGCTGCCTCCTCTGCTCCACATGGCCACCCTGTGGCTGCTGCTGGTGACGCTGCGGCTGCGGCTGCTGACGTGGCTGCTGCTGCTGCGGCTGCTGTCGTGGCACAGGAGGTCGGCCAGCATCTGGGCAAGCATTGGCCAGATGCCCGACTCGCTGGCAGTGGTAACATCGTCGCGTCTCTGGTCCTCTAGCACGGATCGGAACGGCAGCAAAGGGTGCAGGACCCTGAACTGGCACCACTCCCACTGGTGTAGCGGCGGCCGCTGGTCGATCATGACGGGGCCGCTTGCTCTTGCGGCGTCCCTGGTCCTGACTCCTGGGAGTCCTCTGATCTGCTGTAGGGGTTTGAACCGATGAAGGAACCCCAAGGTCTCGCTCGACGGTCCTCGCACGGGACACTAGATCAGTGTACCTCGAGAAAGCCTGAGAGGTCACGTGCACCCTGATGGTGTTGTTGAGACCCATCTCAAACCGTCGGCACCGCGTCTCCTCGTCCATCACCAAGGCTGGGGCGAACCGAGAAAGCCTCATGAAACGCGTGGAGTAGTCCGCAACAGACATGGTGCCCTGCGTCAGCTGCTCGAACTCCCGCATCACCATCTGGCGCGTCGAAAAGGGAAAATACTCCGCCAAGAAGTAACTCCGAAAATCGCTCCAGAGAAGTCGCCCCACACCCTCGGGAATGTCCACCACTCGGGTAGCCCACCAGTCGGCGGCGTTACCCTTCAACATGAAGGTGGCCAGGGAGACACGCTGGCGGTCGGTGCAGTGCATGGTCGAGAAGATCTTGTCTATCTCCATCAACCAACGCTCAGGGGCAAGAGGGTCAGTCGTCATACCGTGGAACTCAGGAGGGTGAAGCTTCAGAAGGCGGTGAGGCCGGCCTGATGCACACGTGCCGCGGCCTCTAACTCCTCCTCCCGCTCCTCGGGTCCATGAGCTCCCTCTACGGGGATCTCCGCTGGTACAGGGGGTACCACTGGCACTACTGGTGGATCGGCCACTAAAGGTACCTGCGGGACCGCCTCGCGGGCCGCCCGCAGCTCCTGGATCTCTCGTGCCCGCTCAGCCAACGCCCTAGTCTGAGTCTCTAGCAGGTCTGCTATCCAAGCGTAAGCACGCTCCCAGGCTGGAGGCTCCTGCGCAGGTCCTGGCCTGGCGGCCGAGGACATCTCGGTAGACTCCTCACCCCCGGTAGGTTCGGAAACCTCCGAGGCCTGAGGGAGACCGCGTCCGTGCATCCGTCTGCGAGGAGGCATATCAGCAACCTAAGAAACAGACACTAGGATCAGAATACTCATATAGAAATCCTAGGACTCATCTCTAAGACATCAATAAGACGACAATTGGCTTTGACAGGACCAGGCTCTGATACCAACTTTTGTCACGCCCCAGAGCGGCCGTCTCCGAGACGTGGCAAATATATAATATCAGCAATCCATACACGAGGTCAATAAAAGACTCTACTCAATCATCAAAGGTACTTAAAACATTTAACAAGGAAGCTGACATGATATATAAACATATGACGGAAGCTTAAAATGACTTAGTCTGTAATTTAAAGACATATTACAGACCGGAACACATAATCAACTGTCCTGTGAGAGCCAATATACAACAAAGACATCAAACACCAGTACTGTGCTCAAGCACGAGTAGCAATACATACAAGGAAACGGGGGATGCTGATGGCCTCTCTCACTCGCAGATCCAAAACACGTGCGCTGCTCTGCTACGGTACTGCGCCTATGGAAGCTCCACCTTCAGGTCCGGCTCAGCGACAACTGGAGGAAAACATATGCGAGGGGTGAGCCACACGCTCAGTGAATGGTACGATCCATGCATCACAACACATATTAATCTTTCAAGCATTCAAGTCTCAATAATCGAAACAACAACTTAAGTTGGCGGTTGGGTGTCGACCCAAACCTACCACACCATATTAAATATTCTGAGTGTTTGGGGTTCCAACGGAAGGAACAGTCACTTAAGTCCTTGGGTCGGGTCTCAACCCAACCCACTACTCCCTCACCCTCACCCTCACCCTTAGGTGACATAGGACTATTGGGGAAAAAGGTCAACTGGTCTACGCCTTTCGTCTTCCGGTAGCCCTCTGCCGAGTAGCCTCGACCTGGTATCCTCCCATGACCTCTACCTCTACCGTATGGGCGCACCACCCGGCGTCATGAATAGCGTCTGGGAGAGCCTAGCAGGACAACTAAACCCGGGTAGCTTCGACACGGAAGCGACGAAGGGGAGAGCACTTGACATACGCGGTTTTGATCCTCATGGATCCGTCGTCGATAAGGTTACGAATTCTCATGAATTCCCACCAGAGCGCATAACTCAGATGCGGGGAAGACAGATGATTCGTAATGTCGATGCCACGGTATGACCCATCAGAGGTCATACGCTTGCTTAATCTTATTAAGCAAGGTTCATGGCCTCTATATATACATAAGATATGTCTAGAGATATAATATACAACACATAATTAATTACACAAAGAATTAATCAAGGAAGCATACAAATAATGCTATAACAAAATTATAATATTGTTTAAGGCATGCTTGGGCTCATATGTATAACACATGGATGTAATACTCTAGTATACAAGTCTAACATGATAAAAAATATTTAAGGTCACTACCTGTATTCATGCCTTATACTCATGCATACATGTAAATACTAACACATGAATAACCTAGCCTGGGACACAATATATAGACAAGTATGGGTCCCTACACATGGTACTAGGGTGTATGATCCTAACATATTAAGTCTTAGTATGACATGGATGCAACCTAGCAAGATAAGCAATAACATGCACACTTAAGAAGGTTAATATGTGGTTACGGTGCCCCAGGGGAGGGCAATGCACGTCTACGTGCATCGAACACCTCCCGACTGGGTTGGATTGACCCACTCACCGTAAACCGGGTCGTCGCGGGACCGCTCGCCAAGATCTGCAAGACAAGGCATCCAAATAGGTGAGTAAAATCCACATAAAGACACTTAAAACAACTAGAAATGCCAAAGACTTGGATATGCACGCATACGGGCTCGCACGCATGCGAGTACGCACGTACGCGAACATGTCCGAGTGCCCCGACACCCACCCGAGCCCCCGGGCAGCCACACGCATGGCCCCCGCACACGTACGCACGCAAGCACGCGCCCCCGCGCTCGATGGCGCACTGACCCGCGCCTCCGGACGCGCTGCCCGCATGTCCAGCCCCTCGCCGCGCACCCGGACGCGCACTCGCGCGCCCAGACGCGCAGTTCGCGCACGCGCGCACGCTCGCCCGCGCCCGCGCGCGCTCCCGCTCAGCCTCGCGCACAGTGCGTGTGCACTGCCCTCGCACGCTCCCCGCGCGTGCCCTCGCTCGTGCGCCTGCGCGCACGCGCACATGCGCATCTGCGCCCCTGCCAGGCCCGCCAGGGCCTCTTCTGCGCACGCACGCGCGCCCAGGGCTGTCAAGCCCCCCTTTTGCCCTCTCCACTCACCCGTAACTCAAACACCTAGCATGCATGACTCCCTAACAGCCCCTAACACTTGAAAACCAAAGAAAAGAGGGGGAAAAGGAGGCTAACAAAGGAGGGGAAGGGAATGGGGGGTTTCGGGGCCCCTCGGGTGCACCCGGCACAACCACCACCACAACCACCACTACCACCCCTCCCTAGCCTCTCCACCAGCCCCTACTTGTTGGAAATCAGTGAACAAAGGGGGTTTTAAAGGGAGCTAAAGAGAGGGAATCAACAACAACACACATAACATACACACACACACCTTTTTGTGAGTCTTCTTCACTTCCTTCACCACCACTTCTTTACACACTCAATAACCAACAAAGAAACAAAAGGGAGGAGAAGAAGAAAAAAAATGCACGACTACAACAAATGGGGAGGGAGAGAGAGAGAGAGAGAGAGAGAGAAAAGAGAGAGAGAGAAGCAATTAATTCTCATAAAGTTGGTAGGTGGGGTTTGACCTAGGTCAACCCAACCACACTACCGAACAAAACTCCTTGACTAGTCAAAAGTCATATTTGACTAGTCAAGGTCTTCTTTGACTTGGTCCAAGTCTCCCTTTGACTTGGTCAAAGTCCTCTCTCTTTGAATTTCTCAAATTTGACCAACATCCGGATACGATTCGTAACTGCATAATTTTCTAAAACGTAACCGGAATTCGATGAAATAATTATGGGTGGTACAAAACGGTACCAGGACCCATAATATGCAGTCAGATTTTCAATCGGAGTTCTCTAGCTCACGTAGATAGCTAAAAACTAATATTTTAGCAATTCCGATCGAAAAAAGAAAATTTCAAAAATGGCCAGAAATGACCCATAGGTTACCCATAGGCTAAAAAGTGACACATATATCACAAGTCAAGCTAAGGGTCCCGACCCTAGTACCTCGTCCAAAACAGTCAAACTTACTAGGAGTCAAATACCTGACCAGATCATTAGCAACTTAGAAGGGTATAGCAGGGCCGTATTAGGCTTAGAAAAATTTGAATCGATAGCAGTTATAGAAGAACCATACCTAGATAACGTAGAGAACCTAGACGATGGTCTAGGAGTCTTCGAAATCTGTGATGAGAACGATGAAGAAAAAGAGGACCTATCTAAAGAATTCGAGCAAAGCCTTCAAAGGTTCGATGAAAAGACGGAAGAAGCAGATTAAAAGATAGAGGAGCTAAACCTAGGGACAAAGGCTGACCCCAAAATCATTTCAATTACCAAAGGACTAAATCACGATGAGAGAGAGGGCTTGGTTGAAATATTACATGAGTATAAATACATCTTTGCATGGTCTTACAAGGACATGTCCGGACTCGATACCTCTTTAGTCGAACATCAGTTAATCTTAGAACCAAATGCAAAGCCAGTAAAACAAAAACTGAGGCGCCTTCGTCACGAGGTGACTTTAAAAATCAAAGATGAGGTGGACAAACTCCACCACGCTAAATTTATCCGGGTAGTCTTATACCCAAAATGGGTAGCTCATATCGTTCTAGTATCCAAGAAAGATGGAAAGATCCAGATATGCATCGACTTCAGGGACCTCAATCGTGCCCAAAAGATGACTTCCCACTCCCGCATATTGACCTCCTTGTCGACAACACGGCAGGGTATGAAATGCTCTCGTTCATGGATGGCTTTTCTGGATACAACCAGATCTGGCTGGCAGAAAAAGACCAAGAAAAGACTTCCTTTACCACACCCTGGGGGACTTACTGCTATATAGTGATGCCTTTCGGGCTCAAAAATGCGGGTGCAACATATCACAGGGCTATGACCTCAATATTCCATGATATGATGCACAGACTAGTAGAAGTATATGTGGATGACATCTTAGTTAAATCTAGGACTCGAATAGGACACGCAGACATACTTAGGCAAGTGCTACAGAGATGCAGAGAGTTTTCACTTAAAATGAATCCAAAGAAATGTCGCTTTGGTGTCTCCCCTTGAAACTCTTGGGATTCATGGTGAGTAAAAGGGGGATCGAAATAGATCCGACCAGGACAAAAGCCATCGCCCAAATGCCCCCACCTAAGAACCTAAAGGAATTAAGGGGGCTCATAGGAAGGTTGCAATTTATTAGGAGATTTATTTTGCAACATGCTGAAAGATGCCGCCCCTTTTACAAACTACTAAAAGGGGGAGTTAGGTTTAATTGGGATAGTGAATGCCAAAAGGCCTTTGATAATTTAAAAGAGTACCTTCTTAAACCCCCGATCCTCTCGGCTCCAGTGCCTGGACAACCCCTGCTTCTCTATATAGCTACAACTAAGGAAGCCATTGGTGCAGTGCTTGCACAACACAATGACATGGGAAGAAAGGAAAATGCCATTTACTACCTAAGTAAAACCCTGATTGAATACGAAAAAGCCTACCCTCCTATTGAAAAAACTTGTCTAGCATTAGTATGGGCTTCCCAAAAGTTGTGACGTTACTTTCTTGCCCACAAAGTCAAATACTTTGCCAAAATAGACCCAGTAAGGTTCCTATTCGAGAAAGCTATATTAACTGGACGCCTAGCCCGGTGGCAAGTGCAGTTAAATGAGTTTGACATCACGTACACCACTCAAAAATCCATCAAGGGGCAAGCCATCGCTGACCACCTCGCTCAACTCCCCCCCCTGACTACGAACCAGTAAAAACTGACTTCCCAAATGAGGAAATATTTGTGCATATTGAAGAAAAAATAGAAAGACGTGGACGCTATACATCGACGGAGCGGTCAACCAAAAGGGAAAGGGAATAGGGATAGCACTAATCTCCCCCGAAGGCGTCATTATTCCACAAGCGTTTCAACTTACGTTTAACGCCACCAACAATATTGTCGAATACGAAGCCCTGATAGTAGGTTTGAAGGCAGCCCTAGCCCTAGGAGTTAAAAGTTTAGACATTATTGGGGACTCCCTCTTAGTGATCCGCCAAACTCTTAAAAAATATCAGACTAGAGACCCACAGCTGAAGCCGTACAGGGAACTAGCCATAGTCCTTCTAAAACAATTCCGTGAGGTTACTCACATTTTCATACCCCGGACCGGCAATATTCTTGCAGACTCTCTGGCCTCTCTAGCCTCATCGCTCACCTTCCCCATATCTAGGACATCTGAAACAGTCACTATCCAGAGGTTGGAAACACCTGCCACCAAACTCTGTGACTATAGAACTCGAGATCTCCTGAAAAGGAACGAAACAGACAAAAATTTTAGTACCACAAAAATCCTAGCCCTTGAACTAGGAGATATGGACGATGGAAATCCGTGGTACTTTGACATAAAAAATTACCTTGAAGACGGTTCATTCCGAGCTACGCTACTAGCAACGACCAGAAAATAGTTCAAAGGATAGCGGTCAAATACTGCCTCCGAGGGGGGATACTCTTCCGAGCGTCCTTCAATGGAGAACTACTCAGATGCTTGGACGATGAAGAAGCATATACCATTGTAGAAGAAGCTCACTCTGGAGTATGCGGAGGGCACGTCAATGCCCAGAAGCTAGCGTACTAAGAATGGGCTACTATTGGCCCACGCTTGAAGGGGACTGCAACAAATACGTTAAGCGTTGTATCCAATGTCAAACCCATGCCAACAAGATACATGCACCAGCATCCTCTTTACACCCCATGACCTCACCATGGCCCTTCTCTATGTGGGCGCTAGATGTGATAGGACCATTCCGGGACACTGTAGAAAACACCACCCAAAAAGCCTTCATCCTCACCACTACAGAATACTTTACCAAATGGGCTGAAGCCGAGTCCTATGTAGTAATTAAAAGTTCTACCCCGGATCGTTTTGTTCGCACTCACATCCTTCCACTGTTCGGCCACCCCAAAGTAATTATAACTGATAATGGCCCCCAGTTCATCTCCCAAGAATTCCAAGACCTATGCAATAAACATCATATAGAACTTCATCATTCAACGCCATATTATCCACAGGGGAACGGACAAGCAGAAGAACCAGAGAATTAATGAGGGGTCTAATCAAACACACTATTAACCAAGCCCCTCCATTACCCCTTGGATATTCCCCTGCCTCTCTTTTACTATAAATAGGGGGGGTCCAAAGCATTTCTAACACATTCCCAATCCACAATAAAAAACACACATCATATTCATTCCCTTTCCCCACTAGAAATCCCAAGAGAGAGAGAGAGAGAGAGAGCCCCTTTTGTGAGAGAAATACCCATTCCCTACATAAAACACCCTCTCATTTCACCCTCCAGAAACCGGGGCTAAGCTTAGCATAGCCTCTGTCCCAAAACCAAACCCATTTCCTACCGAAGTTCTGCCCAAACCATCCCAGGCCCCGGACGGCTAAACCCCATTAGCCGCCCCATACCCGACGGCTGGATGAAACTAGCCGCCCCTCTATCCACACCCTATTTGCACCCCTATGTCCCAATACTCCTTTAGCCAAGCCCCGGAGGCAGAATAGGATACTTATTTTTCACCTCTGTGTACGGTATATCCGTGTCTCAGAGCAGAGACCCCACAAACTCCCCATGTAGGCGATCAAATCAACCCAACCTTTACCTGCTTTAAAAAAAAGCAGGTGGCGATCACACAAACCCTGGAATCCCCTTGAGCCGCTGTCGGGCGCCTCAACCAGGAACGACACCTCACCCTTCCGGGAAGATGATCCGACCAAGCCCGCCAGGGCACGCACCCAATCCGAATCCCCGAAGAACCCCCACACACACACCTCTCCCAACCGGCGGATTCTTTTTGACACCCACGGAAATCCGACATACCGACAATGTGTAGGGTGTAGACCCGTAGTATGAAGTCCGGGAGGTCTTTATCGGTGAACGGTATGGTCATCGGGCGGCGGGGGCCGTCGACAGTGTCAGTGCTTTTGGAGGACCCATTGTAGTCTGGATGCAGATCATCCGACGTACATTCCCCTCCCTCGTGTCCCTCTCTTGCTCCTTCGAGGATCTCCTCAAAGGGCTCCTCCTCCTTGTCTTCTCCGAGGTTTTCCAATCCGCTCTCGACGGACTCAATGTTGTTGACCGCGGGCAGGGCGAGAACTACGTGCTCTTCTTCACCATAGAGTATGGTGAGGTCGTGGTTGTCGAGGTTCAGCGGGAAGGGCTCGTCCCGCCCCTCTTCCTAAGATTCCTCGGACAGACTGTCATCAGTGGCATCTTCCGAGCTGCTTGGTCGTGGCGATGGTTGCCTCCCTCTCCTGACCATGTGACTGCGTGGGCTCTAGACGTGGAAGCTTGGTTGTGACCTGGCAAGGGGTTAGTGAATATGCCAAGTGGCTTGGATGCTTGAGAATTGCCCTGGCTTAAGTGGCTTTTGATCATAACCCAGTCAAGGCGTCTGTCATCATTCAAATCGTAAACAAAGTCCCAAAAAACAATGCATTGTTCTACGGTGTGACCATGCTGTTGGTGATATTGACAGTAACGAGTAGTGGGGGCCTGGAGACTGGGAGGGAGATGCTATTAGTGTCCATTAGTACCCCAAAAATCCTAGTTAGTGTTTCTGGGAGGGGAGGGTAAGAATCCTTCTTTTCCATTCGTCTCTGTTCATAGGATGTTGGAGGGGAAACCTCATTACAAGCACTTTGTGTAGGCTGCCTAGTGTATATACCCCAATTTTGACCGTCCAGAAAGACGAAAATACTTCGAGTAACACCAGGGAATAACCCACATTTGGGCATCTAATAGAAAACCAAAAGTTTAGTAAACCGGAAACCCTAACCCTGAACTAAACCCTGACCGAAAACCCTAACCTAAACCGAAAACCCTAAATCTATACCAAGCTCTGAACCAAACCCTGACCGGAAACCCTAACCTAAACCAGAAACCCTAAACCTAAACCAAACCCTGAACGAAAACCCTAACCTAAACCAGAAACCCTAACCTAAACCAGAAAAAATAATCCTAAAACCTAAGAAACCATGGAAAGGGGCAGCTAACCCTAACTAGCAGCCCCCTGGCCGACCCTGAACCGCTTCCGTGGATGGGACATAAAGTGACATTAAATGCTGATCATTGCAACGGGTTGTGACCTTTAGCCGCTCCATCTTGGCTGGATCAATCCAAGTAACCGATACAAGCCACCGCTTATCAGAGATGGGACGTTTGGCAGTTCATGATGGGGGCGACTACCAGAAAGTAGCCGCCCCATCCTATGGGACTAATTATGACTAGTCGCCCTTCACCTGGTCCTGACAGAAGAACCAGAGAATTAAATGAGGGGTCTAATCAAACACACTATTAACCAAGCCATCCAATTACCCCTGGACATTCCCCTGCCTCTTTTTTACTATAAATAGAGGAGGTCCCAAGCCTTTAAACAACATCTAGAATTCCAATTGAGAATTCACTCATCCCCAAACCAATAGTTCACACCCCCTTCCACTACTAGAAATCCCTAGAGAGAGAGAAAGCGAGTCCCTTTTGTGAGAGAAAAATTCATTCCCAACACAAAAACACCCTCTCATTCCACCCTCTAGAAACCCGGGTTAAACCTAGCTTAACCTCTGTCCAAAACCAAACCCATTTCCTACCAAAGTTCTGCCCAAACCAACCCAGGCCCCGGACGGCTAAACCCTAGTAGCCGCCCCATACCCGACGGCTCAAACACACTAGCCGCCCCATTTCCACACCCCACCTGCATCCCTTTGTCCCAATACTCCTTTAGTCAAGCCCCGGAAGCAGAATAGGATTACCTGTTTTACACCTCTATGTACAGTATATCTGTGTCTAAGAGCGGAGACCCCACAAACACCCCACGTAGGCGATCAAATCCGACCCAACATTTTTTCTGCTTTACAAAAAAATAGGTGGCGATCACACACACCCTGGAATCCTCTTGAGCCGCTGTCAGGCGCCTCAACCAGGAACGACACCTCCCTTCCGAGAGACGATCCGACCGAGCCCGCCATGGAACGCATCAGATCCGAATCCCCGAACAACCCCCACACACGCTCGCGGAATTTTCCCACACCGACAAATCTGGCGATCATGGTGGGACATCCTTGGTGAAAAACAACAAAAGGTAATCCTCTTCTGCCTCCCTTTTACAAGCTTGACTAGAATGCTATCAACCCTCTAGGAAGGTTAGAGCTTCCCATATTCGAATCAGATCCTCCTCTACTTTGCATCACAGCATCATTTACTGCTTTGTAAGCCGCTCACCGCTACATAATCCTTTACTGCTTTATAAGCCGCACACAGCTGCGCAATCCTTTACTGCTTCCGTAAGCCACACACAGCTACACAATCCTTTACTGGTTTATTTACTGCTTTCAACCTGCACTCATCTCCACTCTACATCATGGAATCTCACATAGAAGAACAGATATTAGAGGAGAGAACCCACCAAGAGGGTCAAGCCACACAATTCTTGACCCATCTAGAGGAAAATATGACTAGTCTAGGGTACCAATCTGTAGAGGACATGTTTCATGACCTCGCTGACTACCGTCATACCAAGATCTTGCGACAGGAGACCCCTGTCAAAACCACCATGGCCATTCGCAAAACCCCGTCCACACCCATTCGCTTGGTCAATCCGGTCATTTTTTCGTTCACCCCCCTTTCCCGCGCGAATCCAATGTTCCCAACCATTTCTACCCCAGGCCCTTACCAGGCCACCCCAAACCCGGGACCACTAGGCAGCCCTACCAGGGGAGAAACACTAGATGAAACCATCCAGAGAATCCTCTCCGAGACTGGTCCCTCAGCCCCCAAGCACATGTCTCTACATAACCTGAGACAAATCCCGTCAGTCCACCAGATGGATGGATTCAAAATCCCCAAGTTCTGCCGGTATAACGTTCGTGGAGACCCAGACATTCATTTAACTGCCTTTTATCTAGACGCCTGACCATTTCCATATAATCAACCTCTGCAAGTCTTCCTCTTCCTGAAATCATTGGAAGGAGAAGCGTTGCAATGGTTCTCCACCCTCCCTGTAGATCACTTGTCGAACTTCTCGGCTATAAGCGAGAAGTTCTTGGGCCGCTACGGTTACCAGAGGATCAGAACCCCATCTATTTCAGACTTGACCGTAGAGAGAATGAGGCCTAGGGAGGAATTTGAACAATACGTGTCTCGGTGGTGTACACTTGTCCACCGAACCGGCCTGCAACTCATAAAATGTCAAGAAATTGACATGATGTTATAGAGCCTGAGTCCAGAGCTTTGCACGAGCCTTTCGAATGGAGACTATACTACGTATCACCTACTAATTGACCGCCACAACAGGTAGTGCAGCCCCAGTAGTCCAAAGCCAGTCCCTACCTATCAACCATAGGGTTGGACAACCGCCTCGTAAGGCACAAACCCCCACGGTAGAGTGGATCACACAAGTATCAGCACTCTACCCAAACGGAGCACGGATACCTGATCAAAGACCATCTCTGAGAAAGTACACATCCGGTTTATCCGGATATAAACCGCCTCGGCAAGCGAACCATACCTTAACTCCTCGATCAGAACCCGCCCCCGTGCCGTTACAACAAAGCCCGACACGACAAAACCCTGTATTCCAAAACTTTGTAAATCAGATCCTAGTACGTGTAGATCCTGTAACAAACATTGAAAAGCAAAAGCTAGAACCTACTTGTAGATACCCCAATTTTGACCGTCCAGAAAGACAGAAATACTTCAAGTAACACCCGGAAATATCCCACATTTGGACATCTAGTAGAGAACCGAAGTTCAGGAAACCGGAAACCCTAACCCTAGCCCTAACCTAAACCGGAAACCCAAACCCTAACCCTAACCTAAACCCAAACCCTAACCCTAACCCTAACCTAAACCGGAAACCCTAACCCTAGCCCTAAACCTAAACCGGAAGACATAAACCTAAAACCAGAAAACCGGAAACCCAAAAACTCTAAATCCCTGGCAAAGGGCGGCTAGACCTAACTAACCGCCCCATACCAGGCGGCTAGTTAGCACTAGCCGCCCCCTGGCCTACTTTGGACCAGTCCCCTGGATGGGACATAAAGCAGTATTAAATGCTGATCATTGCGGCGGGTGATAACCTTTACCGCCCTATCTTAGCCGGATCAACCCAAGTAACCGACCCAAGTCACCGCCTGTCAGAGATGGGACGTTTGGCAGGTCATGATAGGGGCGGCTACCAAGAAGTAACTACCCCATACTGGGCGGCTAGTTAGCACTAGCCGCCCTTCACCTGGTCCTGACAGAAGAACCAGAGAATTAATGAGGGGTCTAATCACATACACTATTAGCCAAGCCACTCCATTACCCCCTGGATATTCCCCTGCCTCTCTTTTACTATAAATAGAGGGGGTCCCAAGCCTAAATGAGCATCCATCAATTCACATCCACAAGATCCACAATCCAATAGACACCAATACACAACCCACAATTCACATTCCCTTTCCCCACTAGAAATCCCAAGAGAAAGAGAGAGAGAGAGAGCCCCTTTTTTGAGAGAAATACCCATTTCCCTACATAAAATACCCTCTCATTCCACCATCCAGAAACCTGGGCTAAACCTAGCTTAGCCTCTGTCCAAAACCAAACCCATTTTCTACCGAAGTTCTGCCCAAACCAGACCTGGCCCCGGACGGCTAAACCCTAGTAGCCGTGCCTCACCAGACGGCTTGATCCCACTAGCCGCCCCCCCTATAACACCCCATTTGCACCCCTATGTCCCAAGACTCCTTTAGTCAAGCCCCAGAAGCAGAATAGGATTATTTGTTTTTCACCTCTATGTACGGTATATCCGTGTCTCAGAGCGGAGACCCCACAAACTCCCCACGTAGGCGATCAAATCCAACCCAACCTTTTCCTGCTTTTTAGAAAAAGTAGGTGGCTATCGGGTGCCTCAACCAGGAACGACATCCTCACCCTTCCGAGAAGACGATCCGACCGAGCCCGCCAGGGCACGCATCCGATCCGAATCCCTGAAGAACCCCCACACACGCACGCGCACCGCCGGGATCCTTTCCGACAGGACCGACATCTTGGAGATTCCGACGATACCGACAAATCTGGCGATCATTGTGGAACCTCCCTCGTGAAAAACAACAAAAGGTAATCCTCTTCTGCCCCCTTTTACAAGCTTGACTAGAAGTCTATCAACCCTCTAGGAAGGTTAGAGTTTCCCACCCCTCGAATCAGATCCCCCTCTACTTCGCATCACTGCATCATTTACTACTTTGTAAGCCGCACACCGCTGCGCAATCCTTTATTGCTTTGTAAGCCGCACACCACTGCGTAATCCTTTAGTGCTTTGTAAGCCGCACACCGCTGCGCAATCCTTTACTGCTTTGTAAGCCACACACCGCTGCGCAATCCTTTACTGCTTTGTAAGCCGCTCACCGCTACGCAATCCTTTACTGCTTTGTAAGCCGCACACCGCTGCGCAATCCTTTACCACTTTATTTACTACTTTATATATGCATTCATTCCCTTGAACCATTTCACACACGTCATGGAATCCCGCATAGAGGAGGAGATACTAGAGGAAAGAATCCACCCAGAGGGTTAGGCCACGCAATTCCTGACCCATCTAGAGGAAAAGATGGCCAGTCTAGGATACCAATTCTTAGAGGACATGTTTCATGAGCTCGCCGACTACCGTCAGGTCAAAACCTTGAGACAGGAGGCCCCTATCGGAACCCCTAAGACCATTCCCAAAACCCTGTCCACACCTAGCCACTCGGTCAATCTGAGCATTTTTTCGTTCACCCCCATTTCCCCCGCAAATCCATTGTTCCCAACAGTTTCCACCCCAGGCCCTTACCAGGCCACCCCAAAGCCAAGACCGCTAGGCAGCCCTCCCAGGGGAGAAACACTGGATGAAATCATCCGGAGAATCCTCTCCGAGACTGGTCCCTCAGCCCCCAAGCACATGTCTCTACATAACCTGCGACACATCCCGTCAGTCCATCTACCGGAGGGATTCAAAATCCCCAAATTCCGCCGGTATAACGGTCGTGGAGACCCAGACATTCATTTAACTGTCTTTTATCTAGACGCACGCCCGTTTCAAGATAATCAACCTCTGCTAGTCTTTCTCTTTCGAAATCATTGGAAGGAGAAGCACTATAATGGTTCTCCACCCTCCCTGTAGATCACTTGTTGAATTTCTCGGCTGTAAGCGAGAAGTTCTTAGGCCGCTACGGTTACCAGAGGATCAGAACCCCCTCTATTTCGGATTTAACCGTGGAGAGAATGAGGCCTAGGGAGGAATTTGAACAATACGTGTCTCGATGGCACACACTTGTCCACCGAATCGGCCTGCAACTCACAGAATGTCAGGAAATTGACATGATTTTACAGAGCCTGAGTCCAGAGCTTCGTACGAGCCTTTCGTACGGAGACTGTACTACGTATCAGCTTCTAATTGACCGCCACAACAGGATTTCCCGTTGTGCAGCCCCAGTAGTCCAACCCAGTCCCCACCTATCAGCCATAGGGTTGGACAACCGCCTCGTAAGGCACAAACCCCCACTGTAGAGGGGATTATTACACAAGTATCGGCACTCTACCCGAACGGAGCACGAGTTCCTGATCGAGGAACGGCTCCGAGACAGTACACGTCCGGTTCATCCGGGTATGCACCGCCTAGCCAATCAACCAAAACTTCACTACTCAATCAGTACCCGTCCCCGTGCCAGCCTAGGACCCCTTTCTATTCCACCTTCCTAAGAAGTCAGAACCCAAATCCTAGGCAGACTCCCAAGATACTTATAATGAGGTCTCCCCTCCGACATCCTATGATCAGAGACGAATGGGAAAGAGGGACTCTTACCCTCCCCTCCAGAGACACTAACTAGGATTTTTAGGGTACTAATGGACACAAATAGTATCTCCCTCCCAGCTGCTAAACCTCCACTCCCCGGGGCCAGCAGACTGCGTTACTATCAATATCACCAACAGCATGGTCATACCGTAGAACAATGCATTGTTTTTTGGGATTTTATTTACGATTTAAATGATGACAGGCGCCTTGATTGGGCCATGATCAAAAGCCACTTAAACCAGGGCAATTCTAGAGCCTCCAAGCCACTTGGCATTTTTACTGACCCATTGCCAGGTTACAACCAAGCATCCACATCTAGAGCCCGCATGGTAAACATGGTCAGAAGAGGGAGACAACCATCACCACAACCAAGCAGTTCAGAAGACATCACTAACGACAGTCTGTCCGAAGAATCCGAGAAGGAAGAGCAGAACGAGCCCTTCCAGCTGAACCTCGACAATCATGACCTCGCCATACTCTATGGCGAAGAAGAAGATGCAGTTCTCGCCCTACCCGCAGTCATCAACATCGAGTCCGACGAAAGCTGACTAGAAAACCAGGGAGGAGACGAAGTAGAAGAGCCATTTGAGGAGATCCCCGAAGGAGCTAGCGAAGGAACCGAGGGAGAGTACATCAGATGATCTGCATCCAGACGACAATGGGTCCTCCAAGAGTATCGACACTGTCGACGGCCCCTGCCGCCCAATAACCATTTCATTCACTGACCAAGACCTCCCGGATCCCAGATTGCGAGTCTACCCCCTACACATCCGTGGACGACTTCAAATGTTGTGGCTAAACAACATCTTCGTGGACCCAGGGTCAGGAATAAACATAATGACATGCTCCACCCACCAAAAGATACCCAGACTAGGCCGTCCTCCTGTCCAACAGGCCCACCACACTATTCAAGCCTTCAACCATAACGAGAAGACTCTCCGTGGCCCCAAACATTCGAGCTATCCGTCGGCCCTCTTATCTGTGAAGTAGCCTGCTTCGTGGCCGACATCGACACAAGGTACCCATTGATGCTAGGGCGACCGTGGTTAGACAGCATCCAAGCTATCTGTTCCCCCCGACACCAATGCCTTCGACAACCCTTCATGAGTCATGTACTGATAGTCTGGGGAGAAGCACGCCTCCAGTACGAGAACGAGAACAACTGGGCAATACATAATATGTTCACACTAGCCCTATGACCGGGGAACGAGGATGAAAGTGGTAGCCCACCTAGGTCCCCTTATAACGACAACTATCCCTCGGAAGAAGCGGCCAGGACCTTGCATCCACCAAGCAATCCTATGGAGCCCAACTCGATCACCTTCCTCCCCCATGAAGTCGAAAAAGCCGGAGCACGCTCCGCACCCCTCGCAATCACTGCCATACTCGGAGGGAAGGAATTCCGGCACATTCTCATCGATACGGGAGCGGAAACTAATGTTCTTACATATTCCGCCTACCAGAAGCTAGAAGGTACGGTTCCTAGATTGGAGCCCTCGGACGAATACATTTATGCCTTCGACAGCACGCGCAAGAACGCTTGCGGACTGGTCAGGCTCCCACTAAAGATCGGCCCGGTCTCCACCATCGTCAACTGCATGGTAATGAACATCCAATCACCCCACCCTCTGATTGTTGGGAGGACATGGCTCAACAGCATCGAAGCCGTCTCATCCACCCGACACCAATGTCTTCGCTTCCCGTACCGCGGGAAAGTAGTATCCAATTGGAGCGTCTGTGCCATGCGCATCCGGCTAGAGGTGCTCGCATGTTGGCAGCCAGGCTCCACCGACGAAAAACTGCTCCATCAGGGAAGGCCCTTGAAAAGGCTCAGGGAGGAAGAATTCGGGAATAGGGGACCCCCACCAGACATCAGCCGGCCGCCCAAGCGAAGCCGACTCGAGGAAACAATACGAATCCAAGAACCAGTTACTGATCCCCCCGGGTGAGCTTTCAACTCCTGTACATATTTGTTTACAGCTTTTTCTAAAAAATCAAAATCAAAAAATATTTGTTTACCAGCTTTCGCTTTCATCATCCTGTACATGTTTATAGCATTTTTTTTCCAAAAAAAAAATCAAAAGATCAAAATATTTGTTTACTAGCTTTCGCTTTCACCACCCTATACATATTTGTTTGCCTGCTTTCCAAAAAAAAAACCAAAATCCAAAAATACATGCTAATCAGCTTTCATTCCCCAATTCTGAACATACCTATTTTCAGCTTTATTTCCACCCTTTTTTCCAAAAAAAACTGTTTTCTAAAAACATGTTTCCACACTCTCCTTCAAAACTAAATGTTTTACAAAACCGTATTTCCATACTTCCAAACCAAAATAAAAGCACTTTCCCAAACTTTCCTTCCCTGTTTACCAAAACAACGAAAATATTTTCCAAAACTACATTTCCACACTCTCCTTCAAAATTAAATGTTTTACAAAACCGTATTTCCATACTTCCAAACCAAAATAAAAGCACTTTCCCAAACTTTCTTTCCCTGTTTACCAAAACAACGAAAATATTTTCCAAAACTACATTTCCACACTCTCCTTCAAAACTAAATGTTTTACAAAACCGTATTTCCATACTTCCAAACCAAAATAAAAGCACTTTCCCAAACTTTCTTTCCCTATTTACAAAAACAACGAAAATATTTTCCAAAACTACATTTCCACACTCTCCTTCAAAACTAAATGTTTTACAAAACCGTATTTCCATACTTCTAAACCAAAATAAAAGCACTTTCCTAAACTTTCTTTCCCTGTTTACCAAAACAACTAAAATATTTTCCAAAACTACATTTCCACACTCTCCTTCAAAACTAAATGTTTTACAAAATCGTATTTCCATACTTCCAAACCAAAATAAAAGCACTTTCCCAAACTTTCTTTCCCTGTTTAGCAAAACAACGAAAATATTTACCAAATACATTTCCACTCTTTTTCAAAATGAAAACATTTTCCAAATTTGCGCTCCCACACTCTTCTTCAAAACAAAATATGTTATGGAACCTTGATTCCATGATTTCCACCAAAAACGCTTTACGAACTGTCTTTCCATGCTTTCCCTCTAAAACAAAATCGTTTTCCAAACTTTATCTCCATTCTCTTTCCAAAAACATATCTATTCGCCAACGCAGGCCCTTTTTTTTAAAAAAAAGACCATAAGTATGCATCTGTCTCCACACTTTTGAAAATATAAAATGAAAAAAAAAATACCAAAAAGAGAGAATTACTAGACGAGAAAAGATTAAGAGCGGCAGACCATGCCCAGACCTACCAAAGAAGGGTGGCAAGGGCATTTGAAAAGAAGGTAATAAAAAGAAAATTTGAAATCGGGGAATTAGTACTTAAGCAAATCATGCCATCAAGACAGCCTCACCCAAAAGGGAAGTTGCAACCCACATGGGAGGGACCCTATGTGATCAGCCATGCCTATTCCGGGAATGCCTACCGCTTGGTAGATGCCGAAGGAGTCGAGGTTTCAGGTTCGTGGAATGCACTTTATCTAAAGAAATTCCATGCATGAATAGCTTCCAATACTTGAGAATTATTATTCTTTCTTCCTGTAATTTCCAGCGTTAAGTACTTGATGATAGAATTATAAGACTCTCAAAGATAAACTCGTATCTATTTGAACACATCTCCGCCAAATCATGCCACTTCATTCACACACGTATAACTGGACGATCGATTTACCTGATAGAAGAGAAATTGCCTACCCCGTAGACTAGGACAATTTAAAACCACCAAAGCAAAACCTCCCTTATTTCCGCCCCACTCGTATTAACCCTAGGTCAAAATGAGGAGTTACCTAGACCTGGCATATGTCCCAAAACTGGCTCTGGCACTATACAAACACTTCTAGAGGGGAAGCATGAAAAGAATCGGGGTGAAAAACAGAAGAGCCCCCCCCCTCAAATCAAATAAAAAAAAATCAAGCAATGAGAGGCCAACAAAAGAAAAATAACACCCAAGTGAACGGGTTAAACTCTCTATTTTAGCAGGCTTTCACGCCTTTACGCACGGTATACGCTAGACAACGGCTATGCCAGTAGAGATCCAAACAACGGACTGTACTTTCCACCCAAAATAAAGAAGTGGTAAAAAGAAGAAAGCCAGAGGAACCTAGAAAGTAGGACATATGCTAGACTGGGACAATTCTAAAATATTGCCCGAAAGGAAGATATTACTCTTACCCCATTCTCCCCCCCCCCTTTTATTTTTTCGCAATGGGATTCAAAATTGGACTATGTCTACCAGGAAAGGCGAAATTTCGACCAAAGGTAGATCATTTCTAGGTTTACAACTACACACACTCACATGAGTTCACTTAGAAACTTGCCTATCCAAAGGAAGCTTATTTAACTTGACTCCTGGTACACTCATGAATTTTTCAGCATGTTTAGAATAATACGATCAAGCATTTGAGAACCATGAACCTAGAAAAACTGGCACCTAAGGCCTATACCTTTCAAATACAACCCTGGTTTGGACATAGGTGACCACAAGAGCTCCTCCATAGGGACTTGATGGTATCTTTTACTTAAGAAAGTCAAGAACATTGCCCTCTCACATGAAAGAAAAACCATTGAAGAATTAAAATGCCCACTGATGCCACTCATACTTACGCATAAGTTCGCATTTTCCTTTTCCAAAACATCTAGGCATCCGATTTTCTTGAAATGCTAAAATTGACCCCCCGTACCAATGATAAGATTACCCCCACCTACATTCATAATACGCCCTTCCGCACATGCTTGAGAGAAAATTGTCCCACTTTCACACACACTTAAATGTTTTTCCTTCACGCACTTGGAATCCCTTCCTTGCATACTAAAGCATGGTTTCCCGCACTTTACTTTCTCGCATTATCTTTTCATTTACCTTAAGATGGATTGTAGCCCTTGACAATTCAAGCAAGAAGGGCTCGAAAGTCAGTGCAGGGGCGCAATCCGGACAGATTTAACACTTGGTCCATGGAAAGGATGTTTTTATAGGTCTCAAAAGTCGAAACGGTCACGAAGGCTTCCAGTAGCAGCAAACAGGAGTAGCAAGACCAAAAGAATTGTCCCAGGCAAGGGGCGGTTAAACCCGACTAGCCGCCCCTCACCAGACTGTTAGACACAACTAGCCGCCCCAGCCTTGGTTTTAGGTAAGCATGTCCCAGGAAGGGGGCGGCTAAACCTAACTAGCTGCCCCTCACTGGGCGGCTAGTTTGCACTAGCCGCCCCCTACCTGCTGCCCAAAAAACCTGCTGTCAGTCCCACTTTTTAACTCTTCGACTC
The DNA here is from genome assembly GCA_030737845.1 of Acorus calamus. Classification (NCBI taxonomy): domain Eukaryota; kingdom Viridiplantae; phylum Streptophyta; class Magnoliopsida; order Acorales; family Acoraceae; genus Acorus; species Acorus calamus. The sequence continues at coordinate 16,440,371 of CM060870.1, forward strand.
CTTTGATACCTATAGAAAACATTCTCCCCTGAAATCTGTGCACACACATTTCATACATTCATACGCACATAAAAACAGTATAACTACGAATCAAACAACAACTAAAACAAATATCATACACCAAACCATGTACCCATTCATCCTTTCATCCACCCATACAACCTTACAAAAACTATTCCACATACGCGACCAAACTGAAACCAATAAACCAAGTTTAAAACAGCCATGGTTGTTCATAAACGAAAGAAAGGGAAACTTGTTTAAAAAAGGGGTAAACCTACAATCAAAATAAAATAAAAATCCATCAGACGCTTCCAACGAAGTCTTGAGCTATACTCCGCCAGAATATCACCTGAGCTAAACAAAAGGAGAAAAGCATGAATTCCTTGCATATATACCATTCTTCTACCTAAAACCAAGACACAAAGAAGCTATACCTGGACGTATCGTCATCCGCTGGAGGCTGAGTAGGAGGATCAGGAGCGGTGGCTGATGAGAAGACTGAACCTCCGGAGCATCAGGAGCGGCAGGAATCTCTCGAACCGAGGACGCAGCCCTCGCGTATATCCCACGACTCCGAGACGCCGAAGGACGAGAAGCACGGCTAAAGGTGGCCCCAGTAGCCAAGGAAGCCGAGAGAGAATGGTCAGGCTCAAGCGGAAGAAGGTCAAGGTCCGCCTCGGTCATGGAGCCCCCTCCAACCAATTTCTCCCTCATAGTCGCCTCCCAGAGATGAACCTGCTGCATATCTCTGTCTCTCCTCTCCAATCTCTGTCGGAGACGACTCCTGTCCCTCTAGCCCGATCCTCGACAGCCCTCAACCTCTCCTCCAACTCCCGTGCCCTCGCCTCTGATGCCCTAAGCGCCTCCCGATCCCTATTCCCGGCCGCCTGGAGAGAACGAACCAAGTCTCCCATCAAACCTCCAGGAACCCCCGCCGAAGCCTCCAACTCCGACACCCTCATCTGGAGGGAGTCCCTCTCACGGCCTAGGGTAATGAAACCCTCCTCTCTCGAAGCAATCATGGACCTCAGCCGGTCCGTCTCCTCCTCAGCTCGAGAAGCCCTACCCCTCGCCTGGCCCAACTCCATCCGTATGGCCGTCAATTCATTCTGGGCCGCATCTAGCTCCCTCGTCAGATCAAGCTCTCGCTTGGAAACCATGGAAGGAAGAGGGGCGGAAGAAGAAGAAGCACCATCGGCTCTCGCTCTCGACAGAGCATCCACCTGAGCCTCGAGGACCCTGACCTATTCCTGCAAGCGTCTCCGTTGCACCCGCAACGCCTCTATCTGCCTGGCCCGCTCTTGGAGGTGCTCATTGGCGGTCTTGAGCCTCTTCTCCATCTCATTCAACTCAACCTGCAAAAATAAATACCATTCAGAAAATATTCAAGCGAAGGAAAACGGAGAAGAAGAGAAGGATTTTTTTCAACTTACGTAAGCGTCCGGGATCTCCTCCTCCATCATTCCGAGGATACCCGCATACTCCTGACGATACCAAGCCAGGTATTCGTCACTCGAAGTCACCTCAGGACGACGCTCCACCAAGACGCCTCGGCCCATCCATCCAGCCACATACATAGCGTAATTCCTCGGGAGGTTCGTATCCCTAGGAATCCCAGCCACCGAAATCGAGGGGCGCCGCGGCAGAGCATCGGGCACCCACTGATGGTACCCAAGCTAGCGGACGACCCGGCTGATCGCATGAAACACGACCTCATTGAAATAGATCAACCAGACGTCTCGCGCCAGAGCCTCAGGAACCTCCTCCGAGTAAGGCCTCCACGTCATCTAAAAACACCAAAAGATAGGAAGAGCTCTTAGTCAAAAGAAAACCAAATATAAGCCAAGGAAATTCAAAGACAAACTTATACCTCTTCCTCCGACAAGACGCGGAAGGCCTCTCGGAATTGGGCGAGGCAGTACAAGCGAGAAGATCGCCGGAGTTCCCACCTCATGGCCCAAGGGAGGGTACGATCAAACGGAGCCAAAGTCGGGCGATCGATGGCGAAGTGCTCGTATCCGAAGATCTAGCAAAGCAAGAGGGAAATTATCATGATCAAAGTGAGCTAAACCAAGAAAAAGACATTTACCACTTACACATACCTGAAGAAATGGCGCGAAACCGCCAAGGTTCTTTCCCCCGGCCCTCTTAACTTTCTTCGAGAGCTCCACGAAGAGATGGGCGAGCATCGCCGCTCCCCAAGCATAGCGTCCCATGCCCTCCATGTCCCTCATCAGCAAAAGAGAGTGAGAGGAAACCTTATCAGAGGCCGAGGAGGCCGAAGAGGCCGTCGAGAAGAGGACCCGGCCAAAGAAGTAAAGGAAGAACGCCCTCAACTCCCTCCGTGCCCTCTGTGGGCACGCGGCCGCCTCTCTCGCCTCGATCATCGCCCGCCTCCTCTCGAAGCTAGCTGCAGCTTCGCCCTTCTGACGCTCCGTAAAAGAACCGAGGCCATACTGCCCTGAAAGCCTCCCTAAAGGAATCCGGTTCAGCGTCCGCTCCCGCTCCACGAACTCCCACTCCCCGATCAACTCTCGAAATAACCCCCTATAATCCGCAAGGGTGGCCGCAATCACCGCTTCCCCCAAGACCGGAAGGCCGGTGATCCGATAGACGTCCTCAAGGGTCGGCATAATGGCGCCAGTAGGGAGGATGAACGTACAACTCTCCGGGTCCCATCTCTCCGCCAATGCCTCCACATATGGGCCATGGACGTGAAATGCCTCAATCAGAAAGAAAGAATGAAAGCCCGCTCCATCCACTAAGCTCCTCTCCTCCTGCCCCAAGGCATCATACCACCTCTTCGTCCCATGCCAAAGGGCACGGATGCGATTCGGCCGCTACGAAACAAACGAAAATGGGTTAGTCCAAAGCGATCGAGAGGTAAGGGTCCAAGTCTAAACGAATTCATTTTTTAGAAACCATGCTTAGCACAATAAAAACTCCTACACATTAAAATCTAAAAGGACAAAAAAAAAGGGCATGAAATATGAGACTTCATACGAAAATTTACCCTCCTTTATTTTGCAAAACATGCCTATAAAATCACATGCTGTACTCTCTTATCCCACCGTGGTCATTACTGTATATTTCCTTTTCAAAATACCGCTTATCATGCTTATATATACTTTCCACGAACTAAGCATATGAAGGAACTTAGACCCATAAAAATGCATGCATATACTCCCTCTTATACTCCCTCTTACTCCACCATGGTCAAATACACATAAAATCATACTTCGAAGATTACATACATGCAAAACCATCAAATGCAAGCATACCAAGCCGTTCCCTTTCCTTTCCTTTATATGCATACAACAAACATGGATGTATGTATGAAGAATTATCTCCTTTTTCTTTCTACAACCCGTACCCGTTCGCATGCTTACTATCCCACCGTGATTAAACTTATACACAAGCATGCCTATTTAAAACACACATATACGAGTATAATACACATATACAACCTGTTCATACCACCAAAACACGTGCATATACACCAAAATAAAAAGGCTAAGACTAAAAGGTTAGGAACATACCACGGCCCGTGTGGACCCAGGAGAGTCCACCTCGGCCTCGTCAGGATCGTCCATCCCGTCGTCATCCCCCTCCTCTTCATCCTCCTCAAACACGGCCTCCTCGGCCTCAGCCTCAGCAACCACACCGGTCTCTGCAGCCCCGGTGCCCATACCCTCAGCCCCGGCCTCACCCCTAACCTCTCCTGTCCCCTCCACCCTCCCCGCTGTAGATACCCCAATTTTGACCGTCCAGAGAGACAGAAATACTTCAAGTAACACCCGGAAATATCCCACAGTTGGACATCAAGTAGAGAACCGAAGTTCAGTAAGCCGGAAACCCTAACCCTAGCCCTAACCTAAACCCAAACCCTAACCCTAACCCTAGCCCCGACCTAAACCAGAAACCCAAACCCTAACCTAAACCCAAACCCAAATCCTAACCCTAGCCCTAAACCTAAACCCAAACCCCAAACCTAGCCCTAGCCCTAACTAGAAAACCAGAAACCCAAAAACCCTAAGTCCCTCGCAAGGGGCGGCTAACCCTAACTAGCCGCCCCCCTGGCCGACTTTGGACCAGTCCCTTGGATGGGACATAAAGCAATATTAAATGCTGATCATTGCGGCGGGCCATGACCTTTAGCCGCCCAATCTTGGCCGGATCAACCCAAGTAACCGACCCAAGCCACCGCCTGTCAGAGATGGGACGTTTGGCAGGTTATGATAGGGGTGGCTACCAGGAAGTAGCCGCCCCATCCTGGGCGGCTAGTTAGCACTAGTTGCCCTTCACCTGGTCTCTGACAGAAGAACCAGAGAATTAATGAGGGGTCTAATCGAAGCCAACCCACTCCATTATCCCCTAGATATTCCCCTGCCTCTCTTTTACTATAAATAGAGGGGGTCCCAAGCCCAAATACAACATCCACAACATCAACAAAACCAATCAACAACCCACAAACACAACCCACAATTCACATTCCCCGCTAGAAATCCCAAGAGAGAGAGGGAGAGAGAGAGAGAGAGCCCCTTTTGTGAGAGAAATACCTATTCCCCCACATAAAATACCCTTTCATTCCACCCTCCAGAAACCCGGGCTAAACCTAGCTTAGCCTCTGCCCAAAAACCAAACCCATTTCCTACCAAAGTTCTGCCCAAACCAGACCAGGTCCTGGACGGCTAAACCCTAGTAGCCGCTCCTCACCAGACGGCTTGATCCCACTAGCCGCCTCCTACACACACCCCATTTGCACCCCTATGTCCCAAGACTCCTTTAGTCAAGCCTCGAGAGCAGAATAGGATTACCTGTTTTTCACCTGTGTGTACGGTATACCCGTATCCCAGAGCGGAGACCCCACAAACACCCCACGTAGGCGATCAAATTCAACCCAACCCCTTTTCCTTCTTTAGAAAAAGCAGGTGGCGATCACACAAACCACCGAATCCTCTTGAGACGCTACCGGGCGCCTCAACCAGGAACGACACCCCTCACCCTTCCGAGAAGACGATCCGACCGAGCCCGCCAGGGCACGCCTCCGATCCGAATCCCCGAAGAACCCCCACACACGCACGCGCGCACCCGCGCACCGCCGGGAGGCCTTCCCTACGATACCGACACCCGCGCTGGAGATAAACTCCGCAAAATCCCCCATAGCCCTACTTTCTTCCTCCTCAGCCCTGGCCTCTATGGCCTCCCTATCCAACATCCCAACAAGGGCATCCAACGACGCCCTCACATCTTCACTAACCCCCTCGGCCCCTACTCCCTCGGTTGCACCCTCAACCAATCCCCCGACCCCCAAAACCACCTCCTCGACCACCGCCGGTCGATCTTCACGCCTCCTCTTGTGTGTATACCCTATCGTGCTACTCCCAACATCTGGGATAGCCCCCAAAGGCAAATCCCCAACTTCACCCGCGCCGATATCCACCGGCGGCACCTCCGTCACACCCATAGCCTCCCCCACGACCTCGACCTTGGCCTATCGCTCTCCGACGATGAAGAGCTCGGGCTACGCTCTCCATGAGCCACCCGTGGTCGTTTCCCCCTCGAAGCAATCGCCTTCGACCTCGTCATCTTCCTTGGATTGAAAAGAAAAAGGAGAACCCAACAATTAGGGTTTCTAAATCAAGAGAGGAGGACGGATCTAGGTCGAAATGAAGGAACAAAAGGCAAAATGAATCAAGGTTTTCGATTTAAAATGAAGAAGAAGAAGAGAGGAGGGAGAGTAACCTTTTTAAAACATATGGGGAAAGAGAGAGGGTCCCTTTTCGGTTATAAGGGACCCAGTCGGGAGGCGGCTACTCATGAGTGGCCGCCCCATCTCGGGCGGCTAGTTAGCACTAGCCGCCCCTCCCAGTTTTCTACTTCCACTAGAGACCCCTTTCCAAATCTCTTTTCAGCCCTAAATTCCAAGGTTTTCCATACCAAACAGCCATGTATTGGCTTATTTCCAGGCACTACTTGATCAAACACGACTTTCCCAAAGTTTTGCCGCACTTTCAGTACCGTTCAAATTTGAATTTCTTCAATTCTGGTTCTTTTCTAGAGTTCTTATCCTTTGGATGATCCAATTCACCAAATCAACTTTTACTTGCTTTCTGTCGGCGATATCCCCTCCTTGCCGAGTTTTCCCAAGCACGGGAACGGTAGACACGAGGAAACTGACGCTGGGCTGCTCCGCGCACGATAGCTAAGAACCCCGACCGCGGGTTGGATCACTCACCATTTACTTTTCCCCGCCTTCCACCTGGATTATCCTTTCGGCTAAAAATTCTAAGTCAAGACCTAGCCTCTGACAGTCTAAATCAACTCCCCGAATAGTACTGTTCATGTTGGCATAACTTCTTGAAGGTCGGGCCGGCCAAAATAGGGGTCTTTTTCCTTATCATCGGTCGAAGTCTTTCCTGCTTCACACAAAGACTCCGTCCGATGAGGGACAATTGTAGATACCCCAATTTTGACTATCCTGAACGACAGAAAAACTTCAAGTAACACCCAGAAATATCCCACATTTGGACATCTAGTAGAGAACCGAAGTTCAGAAAACCGGAAACCTAACCCTAGCCCTAGCCTAAACCGGAAACCCTAACCCTAACCCTAACCTAAACCCAAACCCAAACCCTAGCCCTAACCTAAACCGGAAACCCTAACCCCAACCCTAACCTAAACCCAAACCCTAACCCTATCCCTAAACCAAAACCGGAAGACATAAACCTAAAACCGGAAAATCGGAAACCCAAAAACCATAAATCCCTGGCAAGGGGCGGCTAGACCTAACTAACCGCCCCATACCACTAGCACTAGCCGCCCCCCGGCCTACTTTGGACCAGTCCCCTGGATGGGACATAAAGCAATATTAAATGCTGATCATTGCGGCGGGTGATGACCTTTAGCCACCCTATCTTAGCCGGATCAACCCAAGAACGACCCAAGCCACCGCCTGTCAGAGATGGGACGTTTGACAGGTCATGATAGGGGTGGTTACCAAGAAGTAACTGCCCCATACTGGGCGGCTAGTTAGCACTAGCCGCCCTTCACCTGGTCCTGACAAAAGAACCAGATAATTAATGAGGGGTCTAATCACATACACTATTAGCCAAGCCACTCCATTACCCCCTGGATATTCCCCTGCCTCTCTTTTACTATAAATAGAGGGGGTCCCAAGCCTAAATGAGCATCCATCAATTCACATCCACAAGATCCACAATCCAATAGACACCAATACACAACCCACAATTCACATTCCCTTTCCCCACTAGAAATCCCAAGAGAGAGAGAGAGAGAGAGAGCCCCTTTTGTGAGAGAAATACCCATTTTCCTACATAAAATACCCTCTCATTCCACCCTCCAGAAACCTGGGCTAAACCTAGTTTAGCCTCTGTCCAAAACTAAACCCATTTCCTACCGATGTTCTGCCCAAACCAGACCAGGCCCCGGACGGCTAAACCCTAGTAGCCGTCCCTCACCAGACGGCTTGATTCCACTAGCCGCCCCTTTATACACACCCCATTTGCACCCCTATGTCCCAAGACTCCTTTAGTCAAGCCCCGGAAGCAGAATAGGATTATCTGTTTTTCACTTCTGTGTACGGTATATCCGTGTCTCAGAGCGGAGACCCCACAAACTCCCCACGTAGGCGATCAAATCCAGCCCAACCTTTTTCTGCTTTTTAAAAAAAGCAGGTGGTGATCAGACAAACCCTGGAATCCTCTTGAGCCGTTATCGGGCGCCTCAACCAGGAACGACACCCTCACCCTTACGAGATGACGATCCGACCGAGCCCGCCAGGGCACGCATCTGATCCGAATCCCCGAAGAACCCCCACACACGCACGCGCACCCGCGCACAGCCAGGATCCTTTCCAACAGCACCGACATCTCGGAGATTCCGACGATACCGACACTACTATACATGTCACGCCCCAGGGCGGCCGTCCCCGAGACGTGGCAAATTTATATATGATATCAGCAATCCACGCACGAGATCAAATAAGGACTCCACCACATCAAAGGCAATAAAGCAATAACCAAGTAACTGACATCAAATATATACAAATAGCGGAAGCTCAAACGACTAAGTCTGTAATTCAAAGACATATTTACAGACTAGAGTGCACAATCAACTGTCATGTGAGAGCCAATATATACAACAAAAGACATCAATAATCCACATACCGTGCACAAGCACAAGTATAATACATACAAGGAAAAAGGGAATGGTGATGGCCTCTCACTCGCAAGACATCCAACGCAAACGCGGGTCTCCTATTCGTACTGCGCCAAGGGGAGCTCTTCTCTTGGATCTAACTCAGCATCAGCTAGAGGAAAACATATGCAAGGGGTGAGCCACACGCTCGGTGAACGGAATAATCCACGCAACACAACTCATATTAATCTTTACAAGTAATTCAGGTTCCAACAGATGGAATCAACTCCTTAAGCTGGTGGGTCGAGTATCAACCCGAGCCCAACACTCCCGCACCCTCACCCCCACAGAGTGACATAGGACTTTAGGGAGCACTACCCTCACCCTCACCCTCCTTAGGGATGACCTAGGCTTTGGGAAATTGCACAAACTGGCAGATCGGACCAACGCTGACCCACTACACCCTCACCCTCACCCCCTCCTCGGGGTGACATAGGCTCTTGGGAGGAATTTAGATTGTTTCTACGCTCTTGGTCCACCGGTAGCCCTTATCCAGGGAAGCCCATACCTGGTATACTCCCATGATCAGCACATTCTCACAAATCGACAGCACCTACGGATGGGAGCCCTCTGTCAGGCTGGCTGTCTCAACCAGGAAGTCTCTACGCGGATTCGAGGAAGGAAGGAAACCAATCTACACTCATGAATAGGATCCCCTTGGATCCGTCGTCATCGGTGACTACGCACCGATACGGTAACGAATTCTCAAGAATTCCCTTTAGGGCGCATAACTCAGATGCGGGGAAATTCTATCACTCGTAATGACTATGCCATGGTATGACCCCCTAATAGGTCATACACTTGTCCAAACTCATTTAGACAAGATTCATGGCTCATACAGGTATAAGATGTTCCCTGCCTGGTGAAAGAACCCCCTGGGAGGGCACCTTGAGGTCCCGATATAGGATACCCCGTCAAACAAACAAGGAACACGGGGCACCCTAGCCCGGATCTCAATGGTGACTTCCCAAAGTCCCTTAAATCCCGAGTAGGAAGTTAGGAATTTAATATACAATTAAAGAATTAATCAACGAATTAATCATGGGAGCATGTAATAATATAATAACAAGTTATAATATTTTCTAAGGCATGCTTACACCACTTATGATTTTCATAGATAGGCTTAGGATATGCTTGGGCTAAGTGGGGCATGTAGGAATCAATATTATGCTAGAATGGACATGATGCATAGACAAGCATGGGTCCCTATGCATGACACTAGCACGTATAATCCTAGCATATTATCTCTAACATGACATGGATGCAGCATATCAACACAAACAAATATCATATGCATGAAATCAAGATTAATATGTAATTATGGTACCCCACAGTAGGGCATTGCATGTCTACGTGCATCGCACGCCTCCCAACTGGGTTGGATTGACCCACTCACACAACCCGAGTCGATGTGTGACTGTTCGCCAAGATCTGCACGGCAAGGGGCATTAAATTGGTGAGTATAACTACATAAAAACTCATTAAAATTAACTAAAAATGCCAAAGGCTTAGATATGCGCGCATACAGGCTCGCACGCATGCGAGTACGCGTGTACGCACGCATATCCGAGCGCCCCGACACCTACCCGAGCCCCCGGGCAGCCACACGCGTGGCCCCCACACGCACGTGCACGCACGCGTGCACGCGCTCCCGCGCATGGCCGTGCGCCCAGGCGAACTGCCCGTGCGCACCCGAGCGCATCCCCAGCGCGCCTGACCAGCCCCTCGTGCGCACTCGCGCGCGACTGCACGCACCCACGCGCCCGCCTGCACCCCGCGCAGACGCTCGCACACGCCTGCGCGCCCACCTGCACCCCATGCGCGCGCGCCTGCACGCGCACTCACGCGGACAGACCCGCGCGCGCGCCCAGCTTCTTCTAACTCCTCCCCAACCCTCCTCTCACACCCAAACTCAACCACATGGTGTGCAAGGTCCCCTAACACCTACCCAAGCCCAAAAAAATCAGAAATAAAGAAGGGGGAGAGCTTACCAAGAGAGGGGGAGTGAAAGGGGGAGGTCCGGTGCCTTCTGTGCACCCGCAACCACCACACAGCCACCCCCACTACCACCACCTCCTCAGCCTCTCCAACAACCCTTCATGGATGGAAAAACAGGGGCAATGGGAGCTTGAGAGGGAGCTAAAGAGTGGGGAACAACAACAACAACAACAATAACATAAATTCACACACACCAACCTTTGGTGCTACTAATGCTTCATGTGCTCCTTCTCTCACTTCATTGGAGCATTTCCACAAACACAAGGGGATGGTGTGAAAAAGGGAAAGAGAGACCCAAGGAGAGGTCCATGTAGAGGGAGAGGGGAGTGAAAACTCACTCTTGGGGGGGGGGGGTGAGAACAAGGGAAAATGGGAGGGTAAACCTAACCTAAACTCACCCACGAACATATAAACTAACCAAGTGATTGCTTAACCATTAAGCAAGGGGTGGTAAGGTTACCAAGGGTGATCACATTCACAAAAATATCTAAACACTATTCCTCCCACAAAACCAGTAACGACCGAAACTCGGATATAGTTCAGGACTGCATAATTTTCCAAACGTTACCGGAATTCAATGAAATTTTTATGGGTAGCACAGAGTAGTACGAGGACCCATAATATGCAGTGAGATTTCTAATCGGAGTACTCTAACTCACACAGACAGCTAAAAATCAAAATTTTAGCGGCTCCGATCGAAAAAATAAAAATTTTGAAAATGGCCAGAAATGACCCAAATGTTACCTATAGGCTAATAAGTGACACATATATAACATTCTCCCCCCTTAGGAAATTTTATCCACAAAATTTAAAACAAAAACATCTAGGGAGGGAAGAGATGTGGATGCATCACGCATGGCGTCCTCGCTCTCCTATGTAGCCTTGGAAACCGAACAGTGCTGCCATCGCACCTTAACCAACTGGATGGTCTTGGTGCAAAGCCTCATCTCGCGCCGGTCCAGAATCGTGGACTTGAGCCAACTGTGGGGGCAGGGCTATGGATAGGCCACCTCTTCAATCCGCTCAAGGATGAGAAACGGGCCAAGAAAGGCTGACACAGCTTGCCCCGATCGTCGGAATTGAGGATGCCCTTAAACCAGGACATCTTCAGGAAAACAGGGTCACCAAACTGAAGGTAAGCTCCTGGCGACGATGACTTACGTAGCCCTCTGATGGTTTAGGGCGGTGCAGAGGCACATACGAACCATCCAAGCTACCGTAAGGTCAAAATCGTCCACTTGTCAGGTTGTCCATCGGCGATGAAACGCTATACTTAAATGAAGGCTTGCGCCAAAGCCTGCCAAAGGTTGCGCAAGCACGTCAAAGTAACCCACGTGTCTCGATCCTAAATTGCGTCGACTGGATTGCCATGAAGACGAACAATCGCGAAGGCTCATACCCGCGTCGAAGTGTCCAAAGACTCAGTTAGACAGATAGGGAGGGAAAGTGCGGACTTAGTCAGTCGGTCAATGATCACCCAAACGGCGTCGTGACCTGAACGTGACTTTAGCGTGCCCGCAACGAAATCCATGATAACTCACTCCCACGTCCACTGAGGAATCTCGATGGACAAACGCCTTCATACGTGACGATCCATAACTTCACATGAGGGCATGCCGACGAACAACCTCAACAAAGGCTACCCTAGAACAGCCCACGGAGGTCTAAACGGCCCACAACTTTTGAGATCCTTGTAGGCATCTGGCGCATTCGTCTTCTCCAACGGCAGTACTCCAAATTCGTAGTGCCCAAAATGGTCACGAAAGGTCATTTACTTAATGCCCAACTCCCGGATCTCCAATTGGGGTACCCAGCGTGAAGATCAATCAACGGAAAGACACTGGCTCCCAGAGCTGGTCAAAATGGATCGCCAATTCCCGACAAGGGGTACTTGATCTTCAACCCCTACGGGGAGATTAAAAATAATTCCTGGGACGATTAAGACAAATTCGGCTCCTCGCGCAAGGATGGTGCTCATGATGTCACATACACGCTGGTAAGCCGCTCAACCGTACTTAATCTGTAAGACGTGCAACAGGAGGTCATCGATTCCTGACAACGGCTATGCGACATCATCTATCTGATACGGTGGTTGAGTCCCATCACAAACGCTTAGCGTCGCGTCTCCTCAATTATAACCCATGTGGGGGCAAAACGTGACAGTACCGTAAACTGTGCTTCACATGCCGCCACCAATAGGTCGCCCAACTATAACCATCGGGACTCCAGCATCATGCACTCGATGGACAGATACATCATGGGGAGTCAACGCTCTCGACCTCATACGTAACACCAATCCCAATCGTACACATCACTACTCGCCTTAGCACCTTCCAAGTGAGAGGGAAAGGCAATCATCAAAAGGATGTTTCAAAGATATTCCCTGCCTAGGGGAAAGAACCCCTTGGGAGGACACCTTGAGGTCCCGATATAGGATATCCCGACAATTAAACAAGGAACACGGAGTACCCTAGCCCGGGTCTCAATGATGACCTCGCAAGGCCCCTTATTCCTGAGCAGGAAATTGAAAGAAGACATTTCCCCATTAATGGATAATACGCCGCACCCTCAAAACTTGAAACCAACGTCGCTCTAGAAATCCAAGGTATACCCCCGATAAACAGAACAGAGGAGAATACGGTCTCCAACCGGTATAGGGGGTACCTCTGGCACCACTTGTGGATTTGCAGCTAAGGGTACCTGCGGGACCGCCTCCCGGGCCACCCGCAGCTCCCGGCTCTCTCGTGCCTGCTCAGCCAACGCTCTAGTCTGGGCCTCCAGTGCTCTAGTTTGAGTCTCCAGAAGATCCACCATCCGAGCGTAAGCACGCGCCCATGCCGGAGGCTCCTGCACAAGTCCTGGCCCAACAGCCAAGGACTCTCCAGTAGACTCCTTGCCTCCGATAGGTTCGGAAACCTCCGAAGCCCGAGGGTGACCACGTCCACGCGCCCGTCTCCGAGGAGGCATATCAGCAAACTAAGGAACCAGCACTAGGATCAGAATACTCATATAGAAATCCAAGGACTCATCTCTAAGAAAACAATTGGCTTTGACAGGACTTGCCTCTGATACCAACTTTTATCACGCCCCAGGGCAACCGTCCCCGAGACGTGGCAAATATATATATGATATCAGCAATCCATACACGAGATCAAAAAAGGACTCCACAACATCAAAGGCAATAAAGCAATAACCAAGTAACTGACATCAAATATATACAAATAGCGGAAGCTCAAACGACTAAGTCTGTAATTCGAAGACATATTTACATACTAGAGTGCACAATCAACTATCATGTGAGAGCCAATATATACAACAAAAGACATCAATAATCCACATACCGTGCACAAGCACAAGTATAATACATACAAGGAAAAAGGGAATGTTGATGGCCTCTCACTCGCAAGACATCCAACGCGAACGCGGGTCTCCTACTCGTACTGTGCCAAGGGGAGCTCTTCTCTTGGATCCGACTCAGCGTCAACTAGAGGAAAACATATGCGAGGGGAGAGTCACACGCTCAGTGAATGGATCAATCCATGCAACACAACTCATATTAATCTTTACAAGTAATTTAGGTTCCAACAGATGGAATCAACTCCTTAAGATGGTGGGTCGAGTATCAACCCGAGCCCACCACTCCCGCACCCTCACCCCCACAGGGTGACATAGGACTTTAGGGAGCAATACCCTCACCCTCACCCTCCTTAGGGATGACCTAGGCTTTGGGAAATTGCACAAACTGGCAGGTCAGACCAACGCCGACCCACTACACCCTCACCCTCACCCCCTCCTTGGGGTGACATAGGCTCTTGGGAGGAATTTAGATTGTTTCTACGCCCTTGGTCCACCGGTAGCCCTTATCCAGGGAAGCCCATACCTGGTATACTCCCATGATAAGCACATCCTCACAAATCGGCATCACCTACGGATGGGAGCCCTCTGTCATGCCGGCTGTCTCAACCAGGAAGTCCCTACGCGGATCCGACGAAGGAAGGAAACCAATGTACACTCACGAATATGATCCCCTTGGACCCGTTGTCATCGGTGACTACGCACCGATACGGTAACGAATTCTGAAGAATTCCCTCCAGGGCGCATAACTCAGATGCGAGGAAATTCTATCATTCGTAATGACTATGCCATGGTATGACCCCCTAATAGGTCATACACTTGTCCAAACTCATTTAGACAAGATTCATCACATATCACACTCACATTTCCCTTTCCTTTTTATATATAAACCATGCATGGCAAAAGACACCCAAAAATTGCCCCTACCCTAAGCACACACATCATTATACTCATACACCTACAATCTAAGATGACCTTCTATATAAATACTTACTAAAATATCCTGTGACTTCATAAATACATGTCTAAAACCATCTTACATCCCACCACGATTAAATACACGTAAAAATACACCTTCATATGCATGCAAAACCACCATGATATAACACCTACAAGCACGCCATGTTATACTACTTCTCCTTTATGTCTTCTTATACATAGTAAAATAGATATACATATAAAAATTGTCCCTTCTTCCACAACTCATATTCGAAAGCATGCAAAATCCCACCGTGATTAATTTTCCATATACATAAACAAAGCATGCCTATTAGGGACACATATATATAATTTTATATCACCTATCCATGCCACAAACATTCAAAAAATTAAGACTAGATAAAAGGAAATGGAGACATACCATGGCTTGTGTAGCCCCGGGAACCTCCGCCTCAGCCTTATCAGGCTCATCGTCAATCCCATCAGCGCCTCCCTCCTTCTCATCCCCCTCAACTCCGGCCTCCTTGGCCTCCTCCGCACCAAAATCAATGGCCTCCTCGGCCTCAACCTCAACATCAGCCCCCCCGGCTCCTACGCCCGCACCCATGGCCTCCTCGGCCTCCTCTCCAACACCCGTACCCTCCTCCTTGCCCGCCGCACCGAAGGCTAACTCCGCGAAAACGCCGATGACCTTTCTCTCCTCCTCCGCTGCCCTGGCCTCTGTGGCCTCCCTATCCAACATACCCACAATGGCATCCAACGATGCCCTCTCACTCTCACTAACTCCCTCTACCTCCACTCCTTTGACCATACCCTCGGCCGGTCCTCCAACCTTCGGAATCACCTCCTCGACCACCGCCGGTCGATCCCCACATCTTCTCTTGCGTGTATATCCGATAGTACTCCCCCTACCTCCGGGACAGCCCTCGAAGAATCCCCGACATCTCCCCCCTGCACCAACCAACGGTGTCTCCACCGTTTGGATCGCCTCCTCCGCTGCCCTCCTCTCCGACCCATGACTCCCCGACAAGCCCGACCTCGAGACAACCTTTCGGGAAGACCTTAGGCGTTTCATTATCAAAGACGTCCTCTTCCCCTTCGTCATCTCCTCCAATTTTGCACAAAAGAAAAACCCAAAGAAAAGCTAGAGTTTTGAAATCAAGAAGAAAGGAATGATGAAAGGCAAAACTAAATGATTCAATAAACAAATTAGTTTTTCGGTTTCAAATGGAAGAGAAGAAGAAGAGAGGGAAGGGTAACCGTTTTGAAAATGTGGGGAGAGAGAGAGTCCCTTTTCGGTTATTAGGGACCCAGTCGGGAGATGGCTACTCGCGAGTAGCCCCCCCCATGAGGCGGCTAGTTTGTACTAGCCGCCCCTCCCTGCCGGCTCCTTTCGATTAGCCGTCCCCTTCAATCTCCCAAATGCATTTATTTTCCAAGTTTTTTAAACCAAACAGCCATGTATTGGTTCATTTCCAAAATCTACTTGATCAAACACAACTCTCTAGAAGTTTTATCACATTTCCAGTACCGTTCAAACTCGAATTTCTTCAATTCTTATTCCTTTCTAGAGTTTTTATCCTTTAGATGATCCATTCACCAACTCAAATACTTTACTTGCTTTCTGTCAGCGATATCCCCTCGTTGTTGAGCTTCCCAAGCACGGGTACAGTAGGCACGAGGAAACTAACGTTGTGCTGCTATGTGCAAATAGCTAGGAACCCCGACAGAGGGTTGGATCACTCACCATTTTACTTTTCCCGCCTTCCACCTGGATCGTGTTTTCGGTTGAAAATTCTAGTCAGGACTTAGCCTCTTACAGTCTAAATCAACTCCTTGAACAGTATTGGTTGTGTGACCTAAACTTCTTGAAGGTTGGGCCAGCCAAAATAAGGGTCTCTTGCCTTATCATCGATCGAAGTCTTTCTGTTTCACACAAAAACTCCGTCCGATAAGGGACAATTGTAGATACCCTAATTTTGACCGTCCATAGAAAAGACATTTACTTCAAGTAATATTAGGAAACAACCACTTTTGGACATTAAGTAGAAAACAATCTTAGAAAAATCAAAACCAAGAAACCCTGGCCCAAACACTTACGAAAACCTAAAAGCCTAGACATGGGCGGCTACTTATAAGTAGCTGTCCCATCCCGGGCGGCTAGTTACAACTAGCCGCCCCCCTTACCGACCCCAAGCCGCTTCCCTGGATGGGACATAAAGCAGCATTAAATGCTTATTATTACGGCAGGTTATGGCTTTTGGCCGTCCCATCTCGGGCGGTTCACTCCCAGTGACCGACCCAAGCCACCGCTTGTCAGAGATGGGACGTTTGGCAGGTCATGATGGGGGCAGCTATTGGATAGTAGCCGCCCCATCTTGGGCGGCTAGTTTCAACTAGCCGCCCTTCACCTGGTCCTTGACAAAAGAACAGAGTTTTAATGGGGGGTCAAATCGATCACCCTATTACCCAAACCATTATATTACCCATTGGACACTCCCCTGCCTCTCTTTTACTATAAATAGAGGGGGTTCAAAACATTTCTGACACATCCAAAAATATTTCCAATCCACAACAATCACACATTCACAATTGAGACCAAGAGTTCCAATCCACCACGAATTCCCACTTGAAATCCTTTGAGAGAGAGAGAGAGAGTCCCACTTGTGAAGAGAAACTTACTCCCTACACAAATTCATCCTCCCAATCCACTCTCCAAAACTCAGGTTAAACCAGATTTAACCTTTGTTAAAAGCTAAGCCCCTTCCCTACCCAAGTTCTGTCCTGGTTAAGCCAGGCCTCAGACGGCTACCCTAAAATAGCCGCCCCATACCCAACGGCTCAAACCCACTAGCCGCCCCTTATCTACACCCCACCTGACTCAAGACTCCTTTAGCCAAGCCAAAAGCAGAATAGATTACCAGTTTTCCACCTCTGTGTACGGTATATCCGTATCCCAGAGTGGGGACCCCACAAACTCCCCCACATAGGCGATCAAATCCAACCCAACTTTTCCTGCTTTTTGAAAAAAGGTGGCGATCACACACAACCGAAATCCTCTTCAACCGCTGTCGGGCGCCTCAACCACGAACGACACCCTCCACCACCCTTTCGAGAGACGATCCAACCAAGTCAGCAAAGGCATGCATCAGATCTGAATCCCCGAAGAACCACCACACACGCGATTTTTGACACTGACACCTGGGTGGGCACAAACTCTGACTGACTTATCGTGGTCGGTCATAGCTTTTGCCCGACTTGGCCTTGTCGGGCTTCACCATTCACCCGACTAGAGAGGAAGATGAGCTTGATTAGGCCGTAATAGAGCTTTGGGCCCATAGGCTTTTCTCTCATCAGACTCATATTCTTTATTGTTATGGACTAATCCTTGATCAATCCTTGCACTTATACCATCTTGTCCCTTATTCGATTTCCTAGTTAATTTGGTTTCCTAGAAGGGGGTTATTTGGATTTACTAGGTCTTTTCAAGGGGTTATATGGATTTAAAGAAAAGTCAGGAGGTTATATGAATTTTAGTCAGATTTCAAGGGTTTGTTTGGATTTTTCTCTAATTTATAACTTATAATGCACAAACTTATAGTTTCTTTGTGCACAATTCTAGATAGAAAATGAAAGAATTTAAAGGAATCTAGGTCCAAAGGAAAGTGAAGGGAATTGATATGTTGTTTGTGTGAGTGATGGAATCATTTTACATCATTTTCTCTCACATTCATTCTTATGTGGAAGGGGAAAATTACTTTCTTTTCTAATTAGACAAAAAACGATAAAGCAAAATGAAGAATTTTTTGTCTTTTCATTACCACAAACATCAATGTTTAGAGTCTTTCCCTCACCTTTCTACTATATTGGAGGGTCGCACATCTTGTGTAACTCTTGTTCAATATGCTTGCTTGTGTTCTTCTCTTTCTCCCCTTCATTTTGGACCAATTGTAACTTATGCATGCTTCTCATTTATAAAATGGTCTAACTTCTCCTCGAAAAAATATTCGAACGCTACCATGGTACCACCATAACAGCTTCAGCGTTTGAATGAGCTTTTCCTTGATAAGCTCTGTGTACAAGGTGTTGTAGCCTAGTTGTTGAGGAAATTTTTTTGGCTTGCACAAGCATAACCTGTGTTCCAAAATTTAGGATGTTCATGTTTGATAATTATCTGTTTGATTTTAGCAATTATCTCTACTAATGTACAGTGTTTATTATTTTTGTTGTTTTTTGGTCTCCCAAAAAAGCTTTTGTTAGCTCCTTTTACTTTAATTGTGGTAAAAGACCCCTTCACAGTGTATGCTTTTAAATTTTAGTCTAGGAATTGGTTTGCCTGAATGAATGGATGTTATGTTCGAATGTTGTTAACAGTCTTAACATTATGGAATGAAACCTCAAACTGCTTCTTCAAGCCTCTACTAGTGTTGGTGCTCATGGTCTTATGACTGGTTCTATATATTCAGTTACTGCTAAGAACTAGTTCGGTGAAGCAGCACAGAAAAATGAAGGAAAATGTTACTTACAATACATTTTTCAGTCTCAATTTGAGTCTCTATGTTTTCTTATTTTTCTAAAAGCAGTATATATATATATATATATATATATATATATATATATATATATATATGGGAAGTGATTCGGTGCGGGAATGCGGGAATGCGGGAAACGATCACGGGCCGTCGCATCAGACAGTCGGGTGCGATTCACATCGACCGTTCGATGCGATGAACCCGCGATCGAACGACCAACGTCGTTTCCCGCATTCCCGCACTGAATCACTCGAATATATATATATATATATATATATATATATATATATATATATATATATATATATATATATATATATATATATATACACAAATTTATATTAGAGTGGATGTGAAATTTTTTAACGAGGTATATACCCCGTTATGTGTAGATGACACTAACAAAGTATGTGTGACTAAAATTACTATGTCTGAAAAATGATTGTGCAACAATACTAAGAAATGAATTTTATTTATTCCCTTCAATATATGCCTAGGTGTATTCAGGATGGAATCGGAAAGAGAAGAATTAAGTATTTTTTATACAAAGGTCTGAACAGGGTAACAGTTGCAAACATGCAAAAACAACCCACTATTAGTACTACAGAAAAGCATGAGTCTAGAGAAGAGGAATGGCCAAAGTCCATTGGATCCAGCCCACAAGGTTTTGAACATTTTTCACATGCATTTAATAGGTCTCAGAGGCTGCTCCACCAGAGGTCGTTGGGACAAAATAACATTTTTGTCTAATTGTTAGTCTTTACATTTATATATTCATTTGAAATGTATACACTAATGAAATGACTTCTATATAAATATAGAAAAAAGATACATCCAGCCTCCAATGTAAGTTCTAATCCCAGGTGCAACCTAGCAGGCCCATTTAGGCTCGAGTTTTTTAGTGCTGATACACGCAGTCCGTTTTTACAGCCTATTTTATAGCTCATGCGCTATAATAACATAGTATATACTGCACTATCATAGTATATATTACAGTCCATTTCACTACAAGAAAATAGTTCTACAGTGACAATATTATTGTGACGGTTTTGAAAATTTTTACTTTACATAACTTATAGTAACATTTTGTTTAAAACTGTTGCCAAATATGGAAAGTAAGAGTGGGAAGACTTTAGCGGGTGAATTTGGCACAGTGTGAAATATTTGTGGTGACGGTTTTACACAAAATTGTTACCATATGATCTTAAAGTGACGCTTTTAAATTGTAACAATAAATGACATGGCAAAAGTAACAGTTTGAGAAGAAAAAACTAACAAAATGGGATCACGTTTTTATTTTCCTTTTTTTTCTCCATCATATCCGTTTTCACCTCTTCAAATCCCTCTCTTCACTATCACCTTTGTCTAGACATCTTCGGAAGAAATCAAGAGCTCCTCCAACAGGTTTTATTACATTAAATAAAATGTATTTTTATTTGATATGTGAAACATTAATATGATTGTGTTTCAATTTTCCTTTTTATGGTATAGTAATTCATTATTTTGTCCATGGATTTCCCCTAGAAGGATAAGATTTGTACCCATATCTTCATCAAATCTATCATTAAAAGATAGACAGTCAATTGCTTTTGATTATTTCTTTTCAAGTGATTTTTCATTAAATTTGTTTTGTTTTATGATTTGATTGTAAAATAAAATTAGATTACACCAATATTTATTGGTAGGTATGCTATCCTCAATACTAAAAAAATTCATCCCAAAAATTATCTTTTTCCAAATCCAAATGTGATATTATGATGTAACCTAAAAAATGATGCAATTGAAAATAAGGTTGTTATGATTATTATTATCATTATATTAAATAATGATGCAATATCTCTTTCTTTTGCAGGTTTCTCTTTCTTCCCTGCATCAACAAACCAAAGCTTCTATCATTTAAAGATATCAAGGTGCTACTTCATAACCTTTATGGCTTTTTTTTAAATAATTGTTTGTTTCAATCTTCACCCAAAAAAAAATAATATGTTTGATTAGCTAAATAATAATAATAAAGTCCACTTTTGTATGCATGAAAACTTTTTTTTTTGTTGTTGTGCCGAATATGATATTATAAGCTTGCAAATATTTTTTTTGTGTTGAATATGATCTGTTTGAATTTAAATTTACAGTTATTTTTGGGATTTTATTTTTAAAAATAATTTATATCACATATTTCGATAATGAAACATATTCTATACATAAAGAATGTTCCGAATAAAATATTTTTTGGTTGTGCCGAATATGATCTTGTAAGTTTGAAAACATTTTTTTGTGTTGAATATGATCTCTATGAATTTAAATTTACAGTTATTTTCGGGATTCGATATTTAAAAACAATTTATATCACATATTTTATATAATGAATCACATTCTATATATAAATAAATGTTCGGATAAAAAAAAGAAATAGTATGAAGGGGACTTAATACATACCATAATTATAGGGATCTAAATTTAACACATATTTCACATCACCAAATCAGATAAATTGTGTATTTTGTTTTTAAAATTTCATGTTTTGTTTAGATGTGACATATAGAGAAAATCACACCACCATTATAGGGATTATAAACTATCACATATCTTTCACATCTTCAAATTCAAATACATTCACCCAAAAACAAAAATAAAATCTGAATAAAAAAATGATAATTATCTTTTTTTAACAACTAAAATATAAATGTGAAATTCAAAACAAAACATTTTTTTATTCAATTATTATATTTTAAGGGATGAATTCTATTCTTATAGCTAATATATATCTTTGTTGACATTTAAAAAAAAATAGTGGTTGTTATAGTTGTTAGAAAAAATAGGAATTAGTACATCGTTATTTTCAACAATTTACAAATCCCAAACCTCCTAGGAAAATTTTGGGTCAAAGGTATATTAAACTTAGCCACATTTTCTCGGATGCTATTCATGTGGATATGGAGCAATCACTTTACATCTTGTCCATTTAAAAAAAAAAGAATTTTTTTTTGGTGTAGTTATTAACATATGCTAAATAACAAATGAGCAATTATATAAGATCTAACATCAAATAAACTCTCCACTCAAATGAGACAAAAATCATTCTACTGATTATTAGTATTTCAATTTTGAAATGCATGCATGATAGTAGTGGCTTAATTCAAGAAAAGTCACACGTGTATACATGGTTCTTCCATTTGATAAGCCACCAATAATTGCTAATATTATGTTTTCAAATAATAGAAAGTAAATTTTTGACAATGTTACATTGATTGGCAAACACTAGTACACAATTATAATTTTTTTGGGTGTTATCTGGTGGGCAGTAATCTGATTGCATATTTACTTTTTAGTTTATAAAAAAATTGCATATTTAAGTTTTATATTTTTATATACAAGTACTTCATGTAGTCTAGTTAGAGCCACTTTTTTTACCATTTATTTGTTATGATTATATTTAAGCTTCATATAGATGCGGGATAAGTAAGAATGTAAGATGCATTTACATGTAATTTGTTTTACTTTTAGCCAAATTATTTTTCTTCTTATGTGAATTTTTTTAACATTCATGTGTCATACTTCATAAATTTATTTGTGTTAAATAATTTAAGCAATTATTTTTTTTTGTTATATAAAGGGATCACAAGAATAATAATGGATAAAAGTTGGATGCAACGTCCAAGATGGAGCGATGAATATTTCATGGGAATGAATAAATTTTTAGATTTTGCTTTTGAAAAAGTAGATACTCACGAAAAGATTAATTGTCCTTGTACGAAATGCTCTCACAGGATGTGGTATGATAGGCAGACAGTTGTAGATCATTTGTTACACCAAGGATTTTCAGTGGGTTACACCCATTGGATCTACCATGGAGAAACATCTAGTCCTCAAACTGAAGGCATAAATCTTGAAAGGAGTGATGAGAATGTTGATCATGAAAATGATGATATGCATGGAATGTTGAACGATACATTCAGAGTCTCATAATTAAATGATGTATCTGGTGATAATGAAAGTGGAAGTAATTCTGGTCCATCAGGTATGCTAAAAAGTATTACAAGTATTTAGATGATGCAGAGCAAGACTTGTACCCAGGATGTAAGAGATTTACAAAACTTTCTTTTATCGTTCGATTATTTCAAATGAAGTGCCTAAATGGGTGGAGTGACAAGTCATTCACTTCATTACTTGAGTTGTTGAAGGAGGCTCTCCTCGAAGGTAAAAAGTTACCAGACTCATTCTATCATGCCAAAAAGATCATCAAAGATTTAGGCTTTGATTATGTCAAAATTGATGCATGTCTGAATGACTGCCTGTTGTATTGGAAGGACAAGAGTGATGCTTCTTCATGTTCAATATGTTGTGTTTCACGGTGGGCTGTAAGCCGAGCAATGGATAGGGATTCTTCCTCAACTGCCAAAAAGAAAAAGAAAATTCCGGCCAAGATTTTACGACACTTTCCATTGATCCCAAGACTTTAGAAGTTATTCATGTCATCCAAAACAGCTTCATTCATGACGTGGCATAGTGATAGTCGCACAAAAGATGGTGTATATCGTCACCCCGTTGATTCTGAAGCATGGAAAGATTTTGATAATCGACACCCCTTATTCTCCTCAGACCATCGGAATGTGAGACTTGCCTTAGCAACAGATGGTTTCAATCCATTTCGAAATTCTGTATACAGCACATGGCCAGTTATTGTTGTTGCCTATAATCTTCCACCATGGATGTGCATGAAACATCCTTATTTCATTATGCCCTTGTTGATCTCCGGTCCAAAAGATCCTGGGAATGATATTGATGTGTATCTTCAGCCATTGATTGAAGAACTAAAAGAGTTATGAGAAGTTGGTATTGAAACATATGATGCTTCGAAACATGAAACTTTTCGAATGCATGCAGCTTTGTTATGGAAATGGACGATCAATGATTTTCCAGCATATGCTAATCTATCAGGTTGGAGTACGAAAGGGAGATTGGTTTGCCCTTATTGCCAAATGAATACATGCTCTTTGTCGTTGTCGAATTCGAAAAAACAATGTTTCATGGGGCATCGTCATTGGCTTGGTGTTGATAATAGATTTCGACAAAATAAAAAATCTTTTAATGGGGAGAAGGAATTGGGTGAGACTCCTAATGTTCTATCGGATCTGAGGTGTTGCAGCAATTGGATGGTGTTCATGTTGTACTTGGAAAGGGTAATGCTTTACACAAAAGAACAAGAGGGAATATGTCAGGTTGGAAGAAAAAGAGTATTTTCTTTCAATTGCCATATTGGGAACTCTCTTGATACGTCATAATCTTGATGTGATGCACATAGAGAAAAATGTTTGTGAAAGCTTGCTCGGAACATTGTTAAATATTGCTGGAAAAACAAAAGATCATTACAAAGCTCGAAGAGATTTAAAAGATTTGAAGATAAGAAAGGAACTACATCCGAAAAAATTACCTAATGGGAAGGTGATGCTACCAGCCGCATGTTTTTCTATGAGCACAGTCGAGAAGCGTGCCATGCTAGAGATGTTAGGGAATATTAAGGTCCCCGATGGTTATTCATATAATATATCTCGATGCATCAGTGTAAAGGAATGTAAAATTTCACAGCTCAAGAGCCATGATCATCACATTCTCATACAGCAGCTTCTCCCAGCAGTTCTGAGACATGCATTGCCTAAGAATGTGTGCTCGGTAATCATTAAATTATGCAAATTCTTTCGTGAAGTGTGTTCGAAAGATTATCATGCAAAGGACTTCGGAAGGTTGGAGCATAGAATTGTAGAAATACTTTGCCATCTTGAAATGACATTTCCACCAACATTCTTTGATGTCATGGTTCATTTGACCATTCATTTTGTCACGCCCCAGGGCGGCCGTCCCCGAGACGTGACAATAATATAATATCAGCTATCATAAACAAGAGGTCAACAATGACTCCAATAAACAATACACAAGGCAATGAAGCAATGACAACTGATAATACAATTGAAAAGCGGAAGCATAACTATCAATAAGTCTGTAAACCAAAAACATTATTACAGACTCGAATACACAATCACTGTCCTGTGAGAGCCAAGTCTAGCCAATAAATACAACAAGTGCCACACGCACGATTTACAAATACACAAGACTCTAGGACTGCTGACAGCCTCGCACTCGCTAATCCGCCGGACAGAACGCTTCCACGCACGCAAGACAACGCCATAGGAATACTCCAGCTCCACGCCCAACAACGCCCCTGTAAAAGAAACAGTACGCGAGGGGTGAGCTACAAGCTCAGTGAGTGGTTGGAAACCAAACACCACTATAACAATTTAATGTTAAAGCAATTTCCTTTCAAGGAAAGACATGGGTTGAAACCCAATGGATAATAGGGTCACACGGCGGTGCAACCCGTCTCACCCACACCCTCACTCCCGAAGGGAGACTCTTGGGACTCTTGGGGAGAGACCATACCGTTTGTCAAGGAGACGCGGAATTACTGGTCTACACAACACTATTGTGATCATCTACATAGAGATAATTGTCATCGATGTCGCTCAACATCGATACATAACCGGACACAACAAATATGAGAACGGGTGAACAAACAAATGGGTCACGTAGCGACGTGACTCAACACATTCGTCACCCCCGCCCCCGAAGGGGAGCTCTAGGGAGACCCGGGGACAAACGAGGGTTAACCATAATACCATGTGTTACTGGTTAACGAGACACAGCGCGTCCATCTGCTACGAGGTAGAGATATACTTCGATACCTCAAGCATCAGGAGTAACGAACCCAGAGTATACTCGATGGGCATTTGGGTCACGTGGTGACGTGACAACAACTCATCCTCACCCTAGCCCCCGGAGGGGTGACTCTAGGGACTTTTAGAACGAACTCAGTTGCTCTACGCCCATCATCATCCGGTAGCCCTCTCCTGGAGAGCCTCGACCTGGTAGCCTCTCCATGACCGCTATCTCTACCATATGGGCGCACCAATAGGTGTCATAAATACGTCTGGGAGCACCCCACAGGACAACTACGAACCGGGCAGCTTCAACACGGATCCGACGAAGGGGAGAACGACTTGAAGCCCGAAATATCATTTGGTAGTTCTCTCTCCCGCGCAACCTCTACCTGTCGGCCTTCCACGATCAGTACATTCCCTAGATGTGTACCGCGGTACGCATCAGTAGCACCTACAAGTGGTGGCACCATACAAGACAGCTTCTATGTCGGGTAGCTTCGACTCATGACGATGTCAGGAGGAAGCACCCTGCGTTCGTAATGCGAACCCTATGGGAAAGTCAACTACCCTTGGTACTTACATACATATATCGATGATATCGAATACTCTTGTATTCCCACACGGAGGCGTCACTCGGACGCGAGGACTATCTCTACACTCATGTAGAAAAGCCAGGGCATAACCCAGTAGGCGGTTCAGACACACGCCTAGCAAGGGTAGGCCCAAATTAATGCCGTAGCTATCGGTTTAACAAAATCGATGCCATGATGAATTCTTTAGAATTCGATACGAATGCGTCACTCGGATGCAAGGGGGATTACATCGCTAGCGCTTTAACTAATAGGGTACGACCCGACCGCGGGTCATACCCTCGCCTATTAGAGATAGGCCAAATTAGTTAACATGCGCACATATATATATATATGAGGAGAATCATAACATGATAATATGTGCCACATGCACAATAATATATATATATAACTATAGGGGTACTCTCTAACATGGATTTACATCATAAACAACAAATCATACAATATGCATACAAGGTATGACCCACTTAAACATGCTTATAAGGCCATAATAAACATTCAATCATGTAAAGGATGACTCAAGCAAGCGTTGGATATTACCAACTCCAAGGGGGGGTTAAGCGTGATCTCGCGCGCCAACCGATGCATAATGATAATTCCAAGCGAACCTGAGTCAAGTAGGAATCGTATCTACGCAAAGAGGGAGGGCGAGAGAGAGGGAAAGTCTCATCCTCTCCGGAATGCTGGTCATAGCTTTGCCCCAACAGATGGGTGCAACAACTACACCATTCCTCCAGTCTAATCATAAGGGAATATTAGTACGGATCCGGTTATTAACCCAAGGTTTAACATGCTGGATATTACTCATATAGGGGGAGGAGTATTACAATACTACCTAAGGCATTCATATTCTATACATCCATACCCTCATTCGAAAATATATGCACGAAACACAAGGGACACATGAAAACACATTTATTTAAACATGAATACATACATAAGCAAGTATAGGTAGAATAGGGGGTTCTACACAATATACGAGCTATACAACCCTAACATGCAAATATCTAGCATATTTAGGGGTCGAGATGCCCCAAGGATGCACAATGCACGGCGGCGTGCATCGAGCGCATCTCAAAGTGTTGGATCGAACCACTCACCGATACCCGGATCGACGCGCATCCCATCCGACGAGGTCTGCAAGGTAAGGGTATCAATAGGGGTGAGTATAACCACATACAAACACATAAAAATACTTAAAATAGACTAGAAATGTCAAAGACTCAGATACGCACGCATACGGGCTCGCACGCATGCAAGAACGCGCGTACGCACGCATATCTGAGCACCCCGATACCTACCCGAACCCCCGGGCAGCCACACGCGTGGCCCCCGCACTCATACGCACGCATGCGCACACGCGCACGCACCCTCGCACACCCCCGGCGCACTGCCGCGCGCCCAGGCGCGCTCCTACGCGCGCCCGCCTGCGCGCCAGCGCTCCCCAGCGCGCCAGCACCCCGCGCGCCCAGCCTCCAAAAGCTTCTCCTATGCCCCCCACATGCACCCAAACACAAACACCTCACATGCAAGCCCTCCCACGCACCCTTATATGCTTTAAAACCAACAAAAGAAGTGGAAGAACTCACCAAAAGGAGAGGGGGTAAGGAAGGGGGAGATGGAGGGGCTCGCAAGCACACCCTCGCCCACCTCGACCGCAACCACCGCTACCACCACCTCTTCCTAGCTCTTCTTGCTCATTGGGACATAAACACAAACACATGGGGGGCTGGCAGATTAGAGAGGGGAAGGAAAAGAGAAGGGATGTGGAAGAGAAAGAAAGAAACAACTACAACAACAACATAAACACACCTTCTTCTTCATTGTGCTCCTTCTTCTTAATCACCATCTCTTCCTCCTCCCAAAACACACAACAATGGGGGCTGGACCAGACCCAAAAGGGGTGAAAAAATATGCTAAAGTCGTGGGATTTGGGGGTTAAATAAGCAAAGGTCGAGTAAATGACCAAGTCATCCTCGGACTTAAAACCTCTGCGCAGCCTTCACTTAAACGGCCATAACTCCTCAATACAGCTCTGAATTGCACGATTCCAGTGGCATTGGAAAGATAAGACGATTATCTACAACTTTCATGTTTACACCCAGATCAAATAACCTCTCTAGCTATTTCAAAATCTAGGCTAAACATCTTACAGGGCTGCTGCCT
Source organism: Acorus calamus (assembly GCA_030737845.1). Taxonomy (NCBI): domain Eukaryota; kingdom Viridiplantae; phylum Streptophyta; class Magnoliopsida; order Acorales; family Acoraceae; genus Acorus; species Acorus calamus. The sequence continues at coordinate 16,468,883 of CM060870.1, forward strand.
GGATTTCTCAACTTCGGGGTATACATGGAAAAATACCCATAACTTCTGATATACGAATCCAGTTGATCCAATTCCACTTCTATATGGAAGCTATCTCCAAACTTAACATCTCATAATAATATCGGATTTTTATCTCTTCATCTTGGATTTTAACAAAATCAAATCCGAATACCAATCCAAAACTGCAGAATTCCAAAAACGTTATCGGAATTAAACGAAAATTTTATAGGCAGTACTAAACAGTACCAGGACCCATAATATGCAGTTATATCTTCAATCAGAGTCCTCAAACCCCACCAGGTAGCTAAAAATCAAAATTTTAGCGACTCCGATCGAAATTAGGACTCTAAATGACACAAGTCTAACACATTTGGCGAGAGAGGCACGTCTAGCTGGTCCAGTTCAATATCGATGGATGTATCCTTTTGAGAGGTGAGTACAATGAGTGAATTTTAAGCACTGTCAAGTTTAGAAAGTTGTATATTTTTCTTACGATTTTTTATTTATTTTATAGGTTCATGTTTAAACTTAAGTCATACGTACGCAACAAAAGTCGCCCAGAGGGATCTATGGCAGAGGGGTATCTTGCAGAGGAGTGTGTGAATTTTTGCTCAAGATATTTGCAAGATGTTGACACACCCTTCAATCGACCATCAAGGAATGATGGTTATGCAAAAGCAATTTTACAAGTACCATCCACTATTTTTCAACAAATAGGTCATGGATTAGGTGCAGTAGAGGAGATAATGCTTGAAAATGAAGACATTGCGAAGGCTCATCTTTATGTTCTTCTGAACTGTGATGAAGTGAAGCCATTCCTTGAGTAAGATAGTCTTATTTATTAAATTAATTAACTACAATTGATTGTGATATTCTCGATTGCTATTAATGTATTAAACATACAGTATTTGGGAAATGACATATCGGATGAGGGGAAATTCACATCCTACTCCTATGCAGATTCAACGAGATAGAAACAATCAATTTCCGACTTGGTTCAAAAGTTATGTAAGTACTATATAAAGATATATCAATATATAGTTTATTTTCCATCTTGAAAAGTATTTATTTATCTTATTGGGTAGGTTGAAGACACACGAGGAGAAAGATCACAAGATATCATATCATTAGCAAGGGGTCCTAGTAGATATGCCAAGAGATTTAGTGGATATATCATCAATGGCTTCAGATTTTGTACAAAGAAGTGGGTGTTGGATGCAAAAATGCAAAATAGCGATGTTGTAGTAACAGCCTCTACACAAAGTTATTCAACTGCTAGGGATAGAAATCCAATTATTGATGATATTGATTACTTTAGTGTCTTGGAGGATATTATCGAGATGGATTATTATAGTGCATTAAAACCATTACTATTTAAATGTCTTTGGTATGATGTGTCTTCAAGAGGCTGAAAAAGGGTAATCAAGCATGATGAATATGGATTCACACTTGTGAATTCAAATAAATACCTAAAAACTGATGAACCATTTGTTTTTGCATCTCATGTGGGTCAAGTATTTTATGTGGAAGATGTTAGCAACAAGGATTGGCTAATTGTTATCAAGAACACTCCCAAGGATTTATATAGCATGCTCGATGAAGTGTCCTTTTCCGAGGAAGAAGTTTATTTTCAGAACGAACCATCAAATTTTCAAGGAAATGACAATAATGTCATCATAGAAGATGATGTTGGATGGGTTAGAAGTGACATTGATGGCATGATAGTGGATAGAGGCATTATAGAGGGCAAAGACGATGATGAGGACAGAGATGATGACTCAATAGATATGGAATAATTTATAGTGAGTTTGTTTCGTGAATTTACCAATATAATCATTTCATACTTATCACTTATTTGTATAAAAGCAATGCAGGTTCTCTGTTTTCACATTTTTTATGACTTTCGTATGACTAGTCAATATTGTATATTGACAAAGAAATTTTTTATATTTTATACACTTGATAACATTTTTTTTCAACACTATTATTTTTTATTTTTAGGTGTAAGTCGATCTTTAAATTACAGAAATGGACATGCCAGAGTTCGAAACACCTATTCATGATGCAGGTGATTGAACTTTATTTTCAGTTGTGCTATAATTTTATATTATGTACATACAAATTTATTTTATTGATTTTTAATTTGTTCAGGATCCTCTTCTGGCACAAAAAAGAGGGGATGTGGGATCACAGTTATGAAAGAATATTGGAGTGGTAGGGCGTCAAAGCTCTCCTTAGAGTGGAATGAGCATGGACAATCGGTGGGTGACGAAGCTGCAATCCTAAGCTCCTACATTGGTGTTGTGGCTAGGAGTGGCCTATTGCCTCTTACCGTGCATGACTGGAGGCATGTTGACAAAGAGGCTAAGAATGCGGTTATTGAGCATATGAAGGTATGCAATAAAAATTTATACTTGATTTCAATGAATTTCAATTTTTTAATATATCAAATGGAGTGGATACTATACTAACTTTTTTATTTTAGGCTCGTTTTGATCTTAACAGTGACAAAAATTTTCACTGGACACTTAGCAAGTTAGAAGATCGATGGAAAGGTTACAAGCATCGATTGTATAGGGGTTATGTCAGTGCTATGGAACGACCCGATGCTCTATGTAATTGCCCTCCACATGTCAATCCTGACCAGTGGAGGTCTCTCGTTTGTTTTTTTTTAGTGATGAGTTTAAGGTATGATTAATAAAATTCTTATTTTATTAGTTTCAAGTTGAAATGATTTGAAATAATTAATAATAGACATGTATAAATGCAGAAAAAATCTGAAAAAAATACGATGAATCGGTCTCAATCGAAAATACCTCATAACACTGGGCGGAAAGCGTTGCCAAAAGAGCTATGGATTTGGTTAGACCATTTACTTAGAGATAAATCGTGTTTTATTCCATTAAAATAATTGATTATGGTTAGCTTGTAAATTTTTTATATATTGTCTAATAGCAAAAAAGGCATCCCCAAGGAGTGGCTCCTCAAAGACATGAGTTATGGAAATTGATCCGAACACACAAGAATGGGGAACCCATTAACGAGTATTGCTGGAATGTTTTTGTAAGTGTTATTTAATTCTGCGTTTTTTGGATGTTTTAATCCATGAAAGTGAATTTATTTAAAGTATGTCTCTGATTTAAGTGAAGTTCAACGTCTTTTAAGTTGCATGATTTAGTTTTTTTTTTTTTTTTTTTTTTTTGCATTTTTAGTGAAATTTGATCTTGCATACTATTAGTGATATGTTTTGGCTATGATTATATCATTGTATTGCAATGCCGTGAGTAATTGATAAGTTACTATTGTAAATCCATTTTATCAGAAGACAAGATAAGTTGGTTCACCAAAAAAAACAAGAAGCTAGCTAAGTGTCGGCAATAAATGATTCCTTAAGTGTATATCCATTCTTTATCACTACATGGTTGTTTCAGAAAGAAAGAAAATTTATGTACTATGTGTTATTATAAACTATTGATGATTGTGAATTCTCTATACATGCTTGCTTTCCTTTTTTTAAGTATCTCATAGTTCATTTTCTTTCTTTTCTTCTAGTATCATGTCATTTGTTTCCAATTGTTTTAATCAACAAGGTATAGCCTATCACTTCTTTAAATCAACACAATTGTTGCCGATACATGTTCTCCCATCTTTCATTTTCTTTATCTATTTATAGAATACAATATGTTTACTAGTAGCCACTCAATTTACTAATGTGTGGTTCATCACCTTTCTGTTAGATTGAAATATATTGGTTACTTTTTCGATTTTAGAGTGTTGGTTCTACTTCTAGGCAGTTGGAGATATTGAGATGTTAATGACATTGGTTTTTCTTTGGTGAAAAAATATTGGTGGTCCAATAAATAATTAACAATGTAGATGATTAAACTATGGAAAAATTTCTGTATATGTACCTATAAAATGTCATTTTCTAAGTTAATCATTTGCACTGCATTTAAATTTTGTTTGTAGTTATATTTGTGATCAGGGTCACAATTATTATTTTGTGTAAGTTCAATTATAAAAATAATAGTGTTTCTAATTGTTTTTACAGAATGCTATTGATGATTATGTTGTTCGAATGGAAGAGATGGAAGAGGGAGATGTTGACCATGGCACTGATGTACTTGGTGCAATACTCGGAAACGAGCATTGTGGTAGGGTTCGTGGAATGGGCAGCGGGGTTACCCCATCGCAGTACTTTGGAGGGGGACGAGGACGAGGACGAGAACGAGGCCAGTCACGTGATTTTGGTGGCACATCAAGCCAATTACATGACAAATGAGACAAATACAACAACATATGGAGCAACAGATGCAGGAGAAAGTCCAACAATTGGAGCAGCAGATGGAGCAACAAATGCAAGAGAAAGTACAACAACAGGTGCAACAATATATTTCACAGCTTTCGCAGTCAATCCGGGCATAACAGATTTATCTCGTCAGCATTAGATGATGTATATTTTAATTTTAATTTTTTATAACATTTGTAATGTTGGATATTGTTGTAATGTTTGCTTCTAAATGATATTTAGATTTATTTCTTGTTTATGGAAATATATAGCAATTTAAATTATATTAAATATGAAAAGTGACAATTTTGTTATTTCTAGCCACGGTTTACAAGTGTCACTAGAATTATTAATTGTAACTTTTGCACTGATAAAGTAATGGTTTTACATCAGTTACTATATGTTTTCACAAATCTGGATAAAATATAGTAACGTTTATTAAACTGTTACTATTTTATTTACAGTAACGGTTAAAGAACCGTCAAGATTTGGTTCCAATAACCGTGACAAAAAATAGTGCAAACCGTTACCGTATACATAATATCACCCCATCTATGTTAACTGATATTAAACCGTTATCATAGTTTTGGTAACGGTTATACGCTTACAGTAACTGTTTAAAACCATTACTGTAGACCCATTTTCTTGTAGTGTTTTTTTCATTTTTTCACCATGAAAAAAATACATTAATGTATCTCAGTATATATTTCATTTCATATAATAATATGCACTTCAAATTCTGAGCGTATAATTTTATAAAAAAAGAAAAACAGAATAACCTGCAATTGGGGCTGCAATGGGAGTTACGTATATCTTTTGGGTGCTGTTACACCCAGATCTATGTCAGCCCCAATTCCAGTCCTATATGTGTCGATAAATTTCTATCAACGCATATGTTCATGTTAACAAGGCATATGTTTCAAAATAATTTTTTTACATTTTCTATAAATGCATCCATGCAATTCATTGGAGTACTATATGCTTCATTTTTTTATAAAATCATGTACTTCATTAGATAAGGTATATTATTTTTAAAAAAATTAAAACACAAGTAGACTAGAATTGAGGCTAAAAGTGGGGCTAGATGTAACATTATCCATATCTTTTTTCCTCGAGCTTTTAGGTATGGCCCAAGACTGAAATTTAAGCCCCGGCCCAGGACATGTTTGTTGGTTGAAAAGACCCACAAGGCCAGGCTCGAGCCCTATTTTGGGTGGCTCTAATTGCACCCCTCATAAATGGGTAGTGTACAAAAGATCTACTTATAATTAGATTATGTACACACCCCATTATTTGATTTTTATGTCTATAATGCTTGTGTCGTGGGGTTCAGAAAACTAAACCCATAGATCTTGATCATTAGCGACACTATCAGTGTTGATATTTGGTATTTATGTTGATAATGCTTATGTCGTGGGGTTCTGAAAATTAAACTCGTAGCATCTGAATCCTTTGCGACACTATCAGTGTCGATATTTGGTATTTATGTCGACAATGCTTGTGTCGCAGGGTTCAAAAAACTAAACTCGTAGCATCTGGATCCTTCGCGACACTATCAATGTCGATATTAGGTATTTATGTCGACAATGATTGTGTCGCGGGGTTCAGAACCCGTAACATATGGATCTTTTGCGACACTTTCAGTGTCGATATTTGGTATTTGTGCCGACAATGTTTGTGTCGCGGGGTTCAGAACCCGTAACATCTTGATCTTTTGTGACACTTTCAGTGTCGATATTTAATATTTATGTCGACAATGCTTGTGTCGTAGGGTATATAAAACGTGAATCACATTTTGAAAATCAAATAAACAACATCCATATCTCACAAACAAATAATTACACACATTTTGACATACAAATAAAAATAACTTTCAGCAAAACCAAAAATACAACATTCACATATCAAAAAATATAAATAATTCTACAATTTCAATCGCACAAAAACCTTATTCACCAAGATATAAAATAAACACATGGATGCAACAAAAAAATGGCACATTTCATCACCCTCTTCTCCTTTTTCGTGAAAATTTTCCCTCCCCTTAAATCAAACAAACAAATTCTCTCCAAAATGATGGATTTCTCCACAGAAAACCATCAACAACAACATCAGCTACGACAATATCGACACCGAGGGAGGGTCACCGAGAGGGCTGTCAGAAGAGAGGGGGAGGGAGTGAGAGGAAGGGAGAGAGAAGGAGCTAACTAGGGCTTTTTTTAAGGTTTCAAATGGATTGGTTGAAGGGATGTGCATTGAAAATCATATGTTCCTTTAAATAGTTAGGTGTTTAATGCTTGTTAGTGATAAGGGTTGGCTGTGAAAAGAATGGGGTGTGCACCTAAAAATGAGGAGTGCAATTAGAGGCACCCCTTATTTTTGGGCTGTCCCAGCCCGTTGTCCATGCCCAATGCAAGCAAAGGTGGAATTTGAGAAGTCTAAACCAACTTTTTTTTTTGTTATAGTTGTATTGTTGATTTTTTATTTTAAAATATGAAAATCATAATTTAAATCTAAAAGTTATTTTTTTGTGTAAATTTAAATCCAAAAGTTGAACTTGAAAATCTATTTGACAAATGATTCCAAATAAAGATTTTTAAATGTCACGTAATCTGAGGAAGTTTGTTGCGCTTGTATTCTTGTCCCTATTGTTCTACAGTGCAACACAAATTTTTTTTCTTTCATTGCACAATTATAGTACGATTGTTCTTTCTAATGCAATGTCTTAAGGGTCAATTTGAAAACACATTTGAAAAATAAGATTTTAAATAAAGTGGTTTAAATAGACTTAATTCCTGATAAATGCATTTTCTGTGCTTTTTAAAAAAATCATTTTTTGTACTAAAAACTATAAATAACCTTTTAATTAAGTTTGCTTTTTAGATTGCGTTTGACAACATGTTTTAGTTTTCTGTTTAATTAAAAACGGAATCACCTTTTTTAAGTGATACCAAACGAGCCTTTAACAAGGATCAATTACAACCACTAAAAAAGTCATAATTATAACCATGAGAATAAACATCCATCAACAGTAAGATTGACCTATGAATGTGGGCAGGCTAAATAAATAGTTACCCAAATATATATAATATTTTTTTTATACATACCCACATAATTTTTGGGTTAAATACCTATATTTAATTTTAGATTTTGGGTCTTACATGGATGCACTGATGGACCAAAATGGTGCCACACGTCTTGTGAAGTAGCATGACTGAAAATTATTAGGCCTTGTATTATAAAATGGGTAGGACAAGGTCGTGAACATATATATATATATAAATGCACTCACTCTTGACAGATTTTCCAAATAAAGGTCATGGTGTCCACCTATATCATCTCTACTATTATAACCCATACTTTATCTTCATGTAAATTATTTCATTTTATCATCCAGAGCTTCTTCTAATGATCTTTATAGTTTTGAAAATAAACCATCAAGCATTGCATGGCACAACCTCTAGTAGATACATATCCATTCACACACAAAAAATGTGTGATCAAAATAAATGCAAGACCTCAAAGAACCACCACAGTATTTGATACATATCACAAGCAAAACAAACCGACCCAAACTTCAACTTGAATGTATTTAATACATTCAAGTCCTAACCGTCCTCAATCAAAACCCACCTTTCCTTCTCTCCCAATCTAATCTATATATAAGTGCAAGCCACATAGAGAACCTATAAGTTAAGCTTTAGTTGAAAAAGAAGAAAATGGGCGCCTTTGGTCTTGGTGGGTTGATCTTGCTAGGGTTGGCATGGCTAGGTAGGCCAACCATGGCGTGGTCGACGACTACAACGATGACGAGGAGCCCTCAAGTCCCGTGCATGTTCATCTTTGGCGACTCCCTCGTCGACAACGGGAACAACGACCAGTTACTGACGATATCCAGGGCGAACTACCCGCCTTATGGCATCGACTTCGCCCAGGGTTCGTCCGGGAGGTTCAGCAATGGTCGGACCCTGGCCGATGTGTTGAGTGAGTGTGTTATAGATCTATATATGTTCGATTAATTGATGATTGAATGATTAATTTATTAATGTTGTTTGTGATTATTTTGTAGCTCAACTACTTGGTTTCCGGGACTTCATTCCATCGTATGCGTTGGCCCAGAGCTCATCGATATTGAGGGGGTTGAATTACGCGTCGGGAGCCTCTGGTATCCGAGATGAGACTGGAAATAATCTGGTGAGTCTTTCTAACTTGGACATCATTTGAAAATAAGAAGATTTTATTTTTAAGTAAAAATTATTTTTCAACCATTTTTAGCTTGTAACTTTTTAGAGTTGCACATTTTTATGTGTGTGATGAGTGGGTATTTTAAAAGAGTTACACTCTTGTTTAATCAATTGCTAAGAGGTTTGAAAAAGTACCATACAAAAACAGCCCAATGATCAATGAAATTCTCGTGTATAACTTGACAAAAGTAATAGTCCTAGTTTTATAATTTCTCCAATATGGACTGAGCAATTCATCTTCATGTATGATTTTATTCTTTATTAACCCATGTTTGGTTTGAGAATTAAGTTATTTTGAAGGTTTATGACTATTCTAGTATAAATAAGGATAAAGTGATTTTTTGTTTGATTGTGTTATAAATTATTCTCGTTGGAGAATGTAATAATAAAAAATTTGTTGTTTGGAAAAAAAACTTGAATAAGGTGTGGATGATGATTTTAAAAAAGTGAAAAAATGTTGACAGTTAATTTATAAGAGGTGATGACAGTTGATTTGACAGTGGACCTACATATTCTTGTGGTTGAATAACCATAAATAACTTAATTCCAGGGGTTGACTGGAATCCATACGTCATTTTATACCAGTTAATTCTGATACACAGATTCTCATTTATTATAACCATGTAAACATCCATAATGAGACTATTCTAACTAATTCTAACTTATTTTGGGCTTATTCTCGAACCAAACATGGGCTTAAGCTTTCTATTATGAAAATAAAGGCCTCACTTAAAAATATAGATTCACCATTACTAATGCATAACTTCTGTATCATTTTCATTGTTGTTTAGGGAGATCACTATTCCATGAATAGACAAATAGAGAACTTCGGCTTTACTGCACGACGAATTCAAAGGTTATTCCGAGGGAATAGCAGCCGGACATTGGAATACCTAAACAAGTGCATCTTCTTCTCTGGGATGGGGAGTAATGACTACCTGAATAACTATTTCATGCCTTACTATTATTCTACTAGTCGTCAATACAGCCCAAAGACTTATGCCACTCTCCTTCTCCAAGACTATTCTCGCCAATTAACGGTATAAACCAATTTTCTTTGACTTCAATTTTTTATGAAAACAAGTTAATTTTTTCTCTATAATTTGAAAATATGTCTTGAGAGGTTTTTGTTTGTTTTTTTTTATATGAAAAATGTGAATAGTCCCCATTTGCAGTCCAATTTGCATTTTCTAATATATGTTATATTTGTCAAATAAAATATAAGCTTGAATGAATCGAGAATAAGTATGACTTTGTAAAAAATTAAAAATAAAAATTCAGGTATTAAAATAAACTACTATATATTAGGTAAGAAAAATTGTGTTAGATTTTGTACTTTTTGAAAAATAATTTTGAAATAACACTAATAACTCAAAAGTAGAACCTGGCTTTCCAGTTTATTATGGGTATTTGGAAACGCATTTGAAGTTTTTTTTTTTATTCCTCAAAAAAACATCATCCAAAATAAATAGTTTTTCAATGCATCAATAAAATCATTAAGAGCTAATCAAGATCATTTTATTTTTGATCTCCAACAACTCGACATCTCTTCATCTAGAATTTATACAATATGGGAGCAAGAAAGTTCGCCATTATCGGCGTCGGGCAGATCGGATGCATCCCCTATGAGCTAGCTCGAATGAACAACCGCAACGAAAAAAATCGTTGCAACGAAGAGATCAACAGGGCGATTAGCATATACAACAACGGATTAATTAAGATGGTCGATCGATTCAACAATGGGGAGCTCCCAGGCGCAAATTTCGTTTATGTCAACACCTACGAGAGCTCGAAAGACGTTGCGGGCAATGCGACTTCTTATGGTACCACTAATAAGCTTAACATTCAAATTTTTTTTAAGTTGGGGCCCAGATCTAGTCAGGCCTGTTTACTATTAGTAGCACATGCAGTTCGATATTAATGGTATCAGGCTTGACTTGATCAGACTCTAGAAGTTGTGAAAAATGTACAAATAACATTATGCTTGTAATTATCGAAACATTAGGGTTCGAGATGCTCGACAAGGGGTGTTGTGGCGTGGGGAGGAACAACGGGCAGATAACGTGTCTTCCATTCCAGCAACCTTGCCCGGACCAGAGCAAGTACTTGTTCTGGGATGCGTTCCACCCGACAGAGGCAGCGAACGTGATCTATGCGAGAAAGGCATACGGATCGACCGATTGCTCCGAAGTGTATCCGATGAACATCAAACAGCTTGCTAGTTGTGTCTAGCTAGTATATCGCTGCATAATTGGATTGTAGTGTTTTTCTAGTGTTGCATTCCCTTTTTGAAGTTGTGTAATAAGAGTAGTTATGGTGATGAAGAGATTTATGTAAACTCATTATATTTTCAAGGAGATTTATTGGAAGAACTTCAAATATTATAGCTGTACTAAAGAGTACTAGGACAACTGTAGTGGGTCATGAACAATTGCATCTAGTGATGTAAGTATGCAATTCGGGTGGAATATGAGAACAAGTAGAAGAAGGTACATAGAGACAAGGCAGGCTTTGAAAATTATTTTTTAGGCAGGGTTAGACGAACTTTTAAAGAGGAGCCCATATATTTAAAAAAAAAATTTATTTGAATCTTGCATATTTTTTTATTTTAAACTACAAATATTATAAAATTACAAATACAATATTGTACAATTATTAAAATTGAAATCTCTCATATAAGACACTATAAATATTCACACAAAATTAGATTCATACTAAGATCAATCAAATAAAAATGTACAATAGAAGAAAAAAATTCACCAAAAGGGAGACATGGATAATTGGTTCGGAGATATTAAAGGAATTTGATGGTATATGATAGGGGAGTTTATAGGGATTTTAATGGGGATGAAACTGTTTGAAAAAACATGTTGGGTATATGAAACGCAGGGTGGGTTTTGTGGAGACTTGGAGATATAATCTGTTGGGCCTCTGGTGGGTTTTAAGGGTCTAGTTTGAGCGCTGTTACACGCAGTCCGTCATTGTAGTCTGTTTTGTAGCCCATACATCATAGAGTATAGGATTCTAACATAGTATATGACTCAATTTTGTTTTTCTATTTTTCACAATGAAAAAAAATATAATAATATATCTCAGTATATACAACATTTCATATAATAACATGCACTTCAAATGATGAGTATATAATTTTATAGAAAATAAAAAACGGGCTCGACTACAAAACAGGCTGCAATGGGGGCTGCGTGTATCCTTTTCCGTTTAGTTTGTATCTTTTCTAATGGGCCTAACCCTATTAGACTTTATAGGGATTAGGGCCCTCCCTAGGTGAGGGCCCTAGACAGTTACCTTGCTGGCCACTGTTCAGGACCGCCTCTGCATAGAGACTAAAATTATTAAACTCGGATGGGTTCAAGGCTAAAGATCAATTTTCTTTAGGAGCTCTCATTAGGGATCACAACGGGGACTATTATAAAGCCCTAATAGACCGAGTACGCGCAGTCTCTATCAACATCTTAGAGCTCAAAGGACTTGTTGCAGGACTCAGATTGTGCTCTCATCTTCAGCCAACCAAAGTTTGGCTCGAAACAAATTCTACAACAATTATAGCATGGATAAATGTAAAAGGTACTATACAATCCCATGGTCTCTCGGAGACTTAGGCCTCGTTTGGATCTGTGGTGCAGCGGATTCTCGGAAAATGCGGTCTACCGCCACCACAGATCCAAACAAAATTTGAGCGTTGGCGTTATTAGGGTGGTGGTGACGATACATGGCTTTTTTTTCATGTTAAAAAACGCCTGAAAATACCGTCTTTTAACCGCAATGTTGAGTTTTCAAACATGAGGATTGGAAGATTTCACATGTTTATAGAGAAGGAAATCGGACAGCTGATCTTCTTGTAGTGCACCAATCTCCAATGGACACCACAGTGTATGATCCCCCTTTTTTTGGGCTGAATTTGTGCAAATCCTCCAAAATGATAAAGAAGACCAAATCCAAATTCAAACTCAATAATATGCTGCTTCAATGACCTTTCTTTCCTAGCTCTAATTCTCTGTAAAGCAATATGGCTGGGCTTCCCCTGTTTTCTAACCCATTGTCTTCCTTTTATTAAAATGTCCCATATTGCTTGTATAATTGTGTACAATTTGGTTAGTAATTGCAATACTCTTCATTATACCAGAAAAAAAAAGATATAGCATTGTATCTCCAAATATAGAAGTTCAAGCAAAAAAAAGCACAACAACATTGTGGAGACAACACCCAATTAGTCTTATTAGCATCCGATGTCAGTTGCACTGACAAACTCAACTACAAAAACAAAAACACACCCTACGTGTTAAGAAAACTCTAACATATCTGTAGCCTTTCATATCTATATAGCTTTAGAGACTGGCCAGTTGTTTGATGTTCATCGGATACACGATGGAAGCGTCGCCGTCGAACGCCCGCCTCGCCATAATTACGTTCACCTTCGCGGTCGGGTGGAAGGCGTCCCAAAACACATATTGGTCACGGTTTGGGCACGGCGTCTGGAATGGTAAACACGTTATCTGGCCGCGGTTCCGGCCGATGCCACAGCAGCCCCTATCAGCCACACTAAACCCTACAGTCACATATAACACACACAATCAGATGAGATGCATACATTGATCAATAGTGCATCAACAAAGCATTAAATTAGTACCATATAGTCTAGGGTTGTTGAGGATGTCCTTAAACATGTGGTAGATGTCGATGTGGATGAACTTGGCGCCGGGGAGGTTCGCGTTGAGGTTATCGACCATCGATCGAACATTGTCATTGAACGGGACGACAAGCTTGTCCACGTCGTCCGAGCAACGCCCATTCAGGGCCTGAGCGAGCACGCTAGGTATGCAACCTAGCGAGCCAACACCAGATAGCACGAACTTTCGCGCGCCTAGGTTGTAGAGGCTCTGCATTATCAGAGTGAGTTAGCTCGTTCTGTTATTTGCTGATGTGATACTGATGTGATCGATGAGAGTGAGAGTGAGAGTGAGAGTGAGAGTGAGAGTGAGAGTATTACAGTGAGCTGGCGGGTGAACTGCTGGACGAGGAGGTCGGCGTAGTGGGTAGGGGTGTACTGGTTGCGGGTGTTGTAGTTGGGCATCATGTAGTTGTTGAGGTAGTCGTTGCTGCCCATGCCGACGAAGAAGATGCACTTCGCAATCGATTGCGAGACCGCGTCGACGGCGCCAAGGTTGTCTGTGATCTGGTCTAGGGTGCTCTCAAAGTTGGTTATCTGTTGATTGAAGGGTATGCGCCCCACCTAAACAAACCAAAATTCAAAGGACGATAAGTTCTCCCGTTGTCTTGATTTTAAAATAAAAATTAACATATTGGAGGGGGGAGGGGGGGAGGGGGTGTAATTATGAAATTCCGGCCGGTGACGTCTAAAATGCCGGCGGCGGCAGAGGCATAGTTGAGGCCGTGCATCACCGCTTCGCCGGCCGCCTCTGAGTGCGCCGGGATTAGAGGGAGGTCGAGGAGGTCCGCTGCATATATGGAAAAATGGAAGGGCGCTGTAACACTCTGTTTTTTTTACAGGTTAAAATGCAGTTCTATATACTTCGTTAGAAATCTAGTCAAGCAATTACATTATTAGATGATATACATACTTTATTAAATTTTTTTATACTTATTAAAAATTGATTTATTGGACTAAAAATGGAGCGATACAAAATTTTCATCAAAATATATACACGTTTTATCATGTTTATTTATTAAAAATAAAAATAAAAACATGTATGACTGAGTTTTGGACTGTAAAAATAATTGATTTTAACTTTTCCAAAATAAAAATGCATGGCAATTAAAATTAACAGTTAAGATAGTGTTGCGGGTTTAAGTCCTACTGTTTATCTAGCAAAAAGATTTTTTTTTAATTAATGATAACCATCTATGTTTTTGGTTAAAAGTTACTTTTTTTTCTTTTGGTAAGGAGTAAGATTCATTTTTAAAAAGGGATTTTTAGTTTTAAGTGCATGTAAACATATCTATTTAAGAATTGATCCGTCTTTTCTTCATATTTTTTTTTAAATCTCCAACACTTCAACCGTTTATTTTGTTTTTAGTCTCTCTGCTAAACATCCGTCCATATACCGTTAGTATGCGAATTGTGTTTTTTATTTTTAAGTCCATATAAACTATGTTATTTAGTGATTAGTCTCTCGCTTCTTCATATTTCATTTTAAGTCTCCAACTTCAAACACTTTTTTTCTTTTTTGTCCCTAAACAAAATAATAATGAATGAATAACCCATAATAAAAAAAAGAAGTTATTTAATGGTATCCACCAAACCAAAAAAATTATTTTTGACTTTAAAGATATTTCATGCATTTGATTGTGACTCACTAGTTTTTTTATTTTTTTTGGCAACCCATAAATTCATTTATTGGATGATCTTAAAGTACAAATTTCATGCAAATTCAAAAATTGAAGTGTCGTTTCTTTCAAAAAAAATTTGTTTGTGTTAAACAAAAAATGGGTGGTGTATTGAAACCAAAGAAAAGTTAACCCCCCCCCTTCTCTCTCTCTCTCTCTCTCTCCTCTTCCCCCTCCCTCTTTTATTGTGAGTGATGAGTTTAAAAAAAAAGTAGGGAATAACTCCTCCCAAATAATAGTTGGGTATATATATATTTTTATCAGTATCAACTCAAATCCCATATACATTATAAACAATGTATGCTCACATTAACAAAGTATATACCTCTGTAAAAATTTTCATGTTTTATATAAATGTATTATTTTAAACAAAATAAATATAAAGGGTAGATGGTGAAATTAGATTTTCTTAAACCCAAATAGCTGTAGAATCGCATTTAGGGTTGTAAAAATGATTGTGTATAATAATGTTCTATAAAATAAGCAAATCTAATTTCACCCTCTACTCTTTACATTTATTTGGTTTAAAATAATACATTTATACAAAATACAAATTTTTTTAAAAGATATATTCCTCGTTAATGTGAGTATAAAACGTTTACAATATATACAGGATTTGAGTTGGTGCTGGAAAAAAAAAAAAAAACATGTACCCAACTATTGTCTAGGAGGAATTATTCCCTACTTTTTTTGAAACCCATCACTCGCAATAAAAGAGGGAAGGGGAAGAGAAAGAGGAGAGGGTGAGAGGGGGGGGGGGGATGGTTATCTTTTCTCTAGTTTCAACACATCACTCATTGTTTGTCTAACACACAAACACAATTTCTTGAAAGGAAGCACACTTCAATTTTTGAATTTGCATGAAATTTGTAATTCAAGATCATTCAATAAATGAATCTATCAGTTGCAAAAACAAGGAAGGGAGTCACAATCAAATGCATTAAATAATTATAAAGTCATAAATAATTTTTTTGGTTTGATGGATATCATTAAATAACTTCTATTTTTTGGTAACGGATCATTCATTTATTATTATTTAGCCTAAGGACTAAAAAGAAAAATGCATTTAAAGTTTGGGACATAAAATAAAATATAAAAAAGAGAGGGACTGATCACTAATAACAAAGTTTACTGGGAGTTAAAAATAAAAATCACATTTCAAAAACTAAATGATATATGAACGGACGTTTTGCAGAGGGACTAAAATGAAATAGATGGCTGAAATTGAGGACTTAAAAAAAAATATAAAGAAGGGAGGGATAAATCCCTAAATAAGCCTCTTCAAAGGGACTTAAAACTAATAATCCCTTTTAAAAAAATGCCTTGATAGTGGAGGAGTATGTTTTATCCAAGTGTATTAATGCATTTAGTCACTTAGTATATAATTCCTCCTAATCTAACATATCCTCTCTCTTAATCTAATGTATATTAGGTTAACTCAGTATATATTATTTAATTTTGAAAAATACAAGTATGTATACAATAAATTTGGGTATAAACATCACTTTTAAATTTTTGAATTTATACATTTTATATGTTATGTTAACATTTGTTAAGAATCATATATTATCCTTGACGTTAGTAATCAAGAAGAAATATTTGCTTTCGCATTAAATGACATTTAAATCATTTTAATATATTTTATATGCAAAAGTATCCCTCTTCACTTTAAAATCAACATGTTTTAGTAGTCCAAAATTATGTCCTCTTTAGGATTGGATATTTTTATATTATAATATTTTATAAAATAGGGTGCATGACCTTTCAATAGATTATTTTCCATCTTGAATTTTTATTTATTGAAAAGAATATAATGATGCATAACACATTCTTTCTAATATTTATATTTAACTATCATAAAATACACTTTTTCATATCTGAAATTTTTTAAATATATATTTTTGTAATATCTTATAATTTTTTAGAAGTGCAGTTTTAGATTTATAAAAAATATTAGAAACATTTTAAGATGCACAATTAATGTGAAATCAATTACTTATTCTTGATCTCTAAATTATAATAAAGTTTCTTAACTAGTGCCCTCAAGCACTCCTTGGCAAAATTCATATTTGTATGACCTCAAAAAAAAAAAAAATTTAAATGCATATTGGAAATTCATACATACATTGAAGTTTGCAATAAATGCAAAAGTGACAAAAATTATCTAAATAATCTATAAAATATGACGATGCCCACAAATTCGGGAGACCGGATCCAATCGGTTAGTATCGAAATGTACCACGTGTAAATCGAATTGCATCACTTATAATCGAACTACGCAATCAATTGTTGGGTATATTTTTTACTCTCTTATTGGATTTAATCAGCTATTGAAAAAAAATATGAATTCCTAAGTATCATCAGTATCCAATGAAATAGTGAAATATATACTCAACAATTGATTGTGCAGTTCAATTTATAGGTGATGCTGTTCGATTTACACGTGGTGTAGTTCGGTACTAACCGAACTAAGGATATTCAGTTCTGAGGGGATCCGACCCCCAAATTTGACCAATTTTGTCCGTTTCTGGGCAGGGTATTTTTCATATCAGTCCCCAGATTTTATCTGGTTCACCACCTTATTGGGGGGAAGTCTTCCTTTTGAATTTAAAATTTATTCTGTCTTTTGTTTCTGGATTGATTTTAGATCCATACATATCATTGTTTCATTGAACGTGAAAGTAAATATTCTTTTTCTTACAGTATTTATATTATTGATTAGATTGTTTATTAGATTTTTTTTTAGTGGAGTAGAGTACTGAAAGTTTAGAATTTGGTATGATGATATGTCCCTCCTCTTTGTAGATACCTAAATTTTATATCTGCCAAGTTTAGTTCTTTGATCTCTTTTTTATCTCATGTTGTTGTTATTGACTGTGTTTTCTTTTTGGGTGGGGTATGTAGCTTTGGTTAGATTGATTTGATGATGGGAAAATCGAACTTTTGAATTTGAATTTTTTTTATTGATTTTTGATGAAATTGCAATATTGTTTAGTTTAATTTATTTGGTTTACAATGACTTTTTAATAATGCTCATTTGCACGTGTATTTAACTAGTGTCGGTACAAATTCACAAGCTTGGTCCAACAATATTAAGGGTCCATTTGGTTGCGCGTTTGGAGGCGATTCCACTTTTTGAAAAGCGGAAAATCCCCAAACGCGCAACCAACGGGGCAGCTTTTAACGGAATCAAAAGCTGGATTCCTTTTAATTTCTCTCTCGAAATCCGTGTTTTTAAAATCTCAAAAACAACGATTTTTGGTCGGAATCTTTTCGTTATCTTTCCAGTAGAAGTTATCTTTTCGTTATCTTTCCAGTGAATTCCTGCTTTCAAGGTGAGGAAGAGGCAGTTTTATAGATACATTTTCAATGTTTGTTGAAATATCTGAATGATGTTTTTTGTCAAATAAGTTCTGGTATTTAATAATTTCTCTTTTTTCTGTTTTAGGGTTCAGTTTCTATATAATATATGAATTATAAAAAATTAAATTCACTTGTTCATAATATAATATATGATGTTTTGGTTTTTGGGTTCATATTTGAATTATGATAATATGGGTTCATATTAAGATATTATACGCTATTGGATTCGTGTTGCTATAATAAAGAGCTAATTGAATGATTTACCTAAGATACTAATATGTTATTATAACTCATGTGATTCTATTAAGCTAACTCATACTTTTGTTGAATAAATTCTGTTATTTAATAAAAAAATTGTTGTTTTAGGATTCAATTTCTATATAATATATGCATTATAATGAAATTAACTTCTCTTCTATATATATATACACACACACATGTATATGTGTGTACATATATATGTATGTATGTATATACACGTATATATGTGTGTATGTACATATATATGTATATATGTGTGTATATATGTATATCTATATATATAACGGACACCCGCAAAAACCAAGTTACGTCGAGAGCCCCATCAGATGTATGTGGCCCAGATTCTCTCCAGAAATAAATAAATAAATAAATAAACATTGTATAATATAACATTGTGTAATTTTGACCGTTGTTTTAACTCAACCGAACAACCCCCGTAACGAGGGGTGGTAAATGAGCCGAGCTTTGACATGTTCAAGCTCGGCTCGTTTATAAACGAGTCGAGCTGAGCCGAGCCGAGAAGTTATATCCGTGTTGTAGATATTTTCGTTATCTTTCCAGTAGAAGTTATATCATCTGAGTATACTTTCCTACGAGAAGTTATGATGGTTTGAGTTGAGGCTGTGCAGAATTCTAAAGGAGGGTATTTTGGTAATTTGGCCGGGTTTCATAATTTCATTTAGGGTTTTTTTATTTTCAGTCCATGTAAACATACATATTTAGGGATCGATCATTTAATTCTTCATATTTTGGTTTTAGTCCCCAGAAAATATGTTCTTTTTTAATCCATGGGAGGGATTAGAAAGGAACAGATCCTTTAAATCTGGGGACTAAAATCAAAATATGAAAAGTGAGGGATTCATCACTAAATCATATGGTTTATGGGGATTTAAATATAAAAAACACTTTCATTTATTAAATGGGAGTCGGTGGTGCTGTGTTTATATGGTGTGAGAGAGTCGGCCAAAATTAGGAAAAACTTCGTAAGGTATTTTTCGTGCTATACTGGGTAAAGATTTTTGTTATTTTCATTGTTATTCTTTATATATGGTTGTTCTATTTCAGTTTTAAATCAAATTTGTAATTTGAGGCTGAAATATGAATATGTTTAGTATCTGATTGAGATTATATTTTTATCAATGGATTCCTCTCTGCGTGGTTTAGGAACTGGAATAGGGTGAGTCCAATTTGGGTTGTGAGTCCAACTTGGTGTTATGACTTGCGAGGTAAGTAACCTGATTGAAATTGTTTGTTCCATTCCATTCCATGTTGTATTGTTGTGAGTCCAACTTGGGTGGTGAGTCCAACTGGAATAAGTGACCCGACATTTGCTTGTTCCATTCTTCCACGCTTCATTATTGTTTGAGGCCATTCAGTTGTATTTGAGAATCCAGATGGTTTCTATTGTGAATACTATATTTAAATGATCTATTGTTGAGACATGTTTCTTCATTGTTTGTTCAAGATTTTCAAATACTCTTATAATTGGTTTATTTATATCTTGGAGTTTTTCTTTCTTGGATTCCATATTATTTTCTTTAATTATATCTCGTGAGCTTATAATTGACATGTTAATATTGTGAGCCTTCCTTGATATTATTACATACATCCTAGTTATTCGATATCTTCATATGATCAGTATGGTTGTGCTGCCCGACTATGAAGCTTTATAGTGTATTGGGTATCGCGGTTTTTATATTACTTCTTGTATACTTGGAGTTGGATGACCATAGACCTTTCAGTGAGGGTTGAGGATTACCTCCCCAATGCGCATGAGTATGTACGGTCCAACGAGGGGGACTTGAGAATACCCTACCGTGCCTGGACGTTCCAAGGCCCAAGTAGTGATTCCGTGGTGGACGTTCCGAGGGCCACACAGGATAGGTATATATATTATGGACATCTTGGACATAGGGGCTGAGATGGGGTCATATAGATGGTCAATCCTGTGCTTTGAACATTTAGGGGCTACAATTGCAATTTCCTTATCCTTCTTGTAGAATTGTGACATTTTGAGGGCCATAAGTGATTTAATTGATATTCTTTCGATTGATGGGAGATTTCAGAGTATGTGCTTTTAGTCCAGTTGTGATACTTCTTGATGATATTTATTGGTTTTATCAGTTGTGATGTGTTAGTTTGAGCTTCATTCCTATTTTTAAATATCAGTGATGCTATTTTTTCTACTAATGATCATACAATGCTTTCATTTGTTATTATGCTTTGACCTGGTGTTTATTGAGCTTGACTTTGATGTCATCCTCATCTTTCGGTCACTCCATTCTCTTTCTTCTTATATTTGCAGAGTAGAGGCGGGGGTTTCTGGGTGTTGGCTTTGTCTTCATCTTCTTTTGGTGTCACGTCCAGCTGGTGATAGGTATATATATATAGATGTGTAAATTTTGATGTTTTGGATCTGTACATTTGTAATGGTTGTGAACATAAATAATCTGCTTTTGTGGTGTGTCTAATATTCCAAATTCTGATAATTTAGCATGGATGGAATCGTCATTCTATTAGCTTTCCAATACTTTTTATGGATCGTGAATTGGATGGTGTGTCTAGTATCGATCAAGTTATGGGCAAACTGTGTCGAAAGGTCGGGCAGAGGAATAGTGACGCTCTAAGCGGAGCCGTCGATTTTCTGACAGATCCAATAGGTGCCGTCGAGCACCTGTGTGATGAGTCCTAGGGGAGATGTCGGGCACCTGTCTGACGGGTCCTTGTTGAGCCATCGGGTGTTTGGGAGACAGATTTTATAAGAGCCGTCGATTTGGGAAATTTGAATTCGAATTTCAGTCCATTTTTGGACGGAACAAATGCTTTGATTACGAATCATATTTGCGTTAATTGGTTTGATGGTGTCGTGAATTTGTCCCCCCACGTGTTTTCACTATTAAATCTCTATTTTCCTCTCCCTTGCATCTATTTTCCTCTCCCTTGCATTGAGACCTAAAAACTCTAAAAAATTTATTTTCTTCTTCTGTTCGGCACCTTTCTTGAAGAGCTCGGGAAGGTTCCGATCGACAGACTATTGTGAGTATTTCTTTGATGTATGAAGAGATTTAGTGTTAATGATTCGTTTTAAGAGGTCCCTTGTTTTAAGATTTTGTTTTTAGGGTTTTTCAGCCAAAAGAGATCTATTGGTTCTCCGATGATGAAGAGCTCGGGCTATGCTCTCCATGAGCCACCCGTGGTCGTTTCCCCCTCAAAGCGATCGCCTTCGACCTCGTCATCTTCCTCGGTTTGAAAAGAAAAAGGAGAACCGAAACCTAGGGTTTCAAAATCAAGAGGAAGAGAAACGAATGAGGTCGAAATGGAGGAAAAGAAGGCAAAGAAATCAAGGTTTTTTGGGTTCGAAATCGAAGAGAAGAAGAAGAAGAGGGAGAGAAACCGTTTTTGAAAAGTGGGAAGGAAGAGGGACATTATTTGGTTGTAAGGGGCCCAGTGATGGGGCGGCTACCCACGAGTAGCCGCCCCCTATCGGGCGGCTAGTTTCAACTAGCCACCCCACTCTGTTTTCCCATTTTTACTTTAAAACCCTTTCCAACCTCTTTTCAGCCCTAATTCCAAGGTTTTTCTATACCAAACAGCCATGTATTGGTTTATTTACAAGCACTACTTGATCAAACACGACTTTCTCAAAGTTTTACCACACTTCCAGTACCGTTCAATTCGAATTTCTTCAGTTCTGGTTCTTTTCCAAAGTTTCTTTCCCTTCGGATGATCCAATCCACCAACTCAAAACACTTTACTTACTTTCTATCGGTGATATCCCCTCCTTGCTGAGCTTCCCAAGCACGGGAACGGTAGGCACGAGGAAACTGACGCTGAGCTGCTCCGTGCATGATAGCTAAGAACCCCGACCGCGGGTTGGATCACTCACCATTTACTTTTCCCGCCTTCCACCTGGATCATCCTTTCAGTTGAAAATTCTAGTCAAGACCTAGCCTCTGATAGTCTAAATCAACTACCTGAATAGTATTGGTCGTGTTGTCTTAACTCCTTGAAGGTCGGGCTGGCCAAATAGGGGTCTCTTTCCTTACCATCGTCGAAGTCATTCCTGGTTCGCGCAAAGACTCCGCCCGATAAGGGACAATTGTAGATACCCCAATTTTGACCGTCCAGAAAGATGAAAATACTTGAAGTATTACTTAGAATGAAACCATATTTGAACATCAAATGAAGAACGTTACTTAAGAAAACAAAACCGGAAACCCTAAACCCTTGGTCCAAACCCTAAAAAAACTTGGTCCCAACCCCAAACCCATCTAGAGAATCCCAAAACCCTATAAATCCCAAAACCCAAGAAACCCTAAGACCCAAGAATGGGGCGGCTAACCAAGACTAGCCGCCCCATACCAGGCGGCTAGTTTACACTAGCCGCTCCCCTCGCCGGCCCCAAACCGCTTCCCTAGAAGGGACATAAAGCAGCATTAAATACTGATCATTGCGACGGATTGTAGCCATTATCCGCCCCATCTTGGCCGGTTCAAACCAAGCAACCGACCCAAGCCATCGCTTGTCAGAGATGGGACATTTGGCAGGTCATGATGGGGGCGGCTACCAGAAAGTAGCCGCCCTATTCTGGGCGGCTAGTTTCAACTAGCCGCCCTTCACCTGGTCCCTGACAGAAGAACCAGAGAATTAATGAGAGGTCTAATAAAACACACTATTAACCAAGCCATTCTATTACCCCCTGGACATTCCCTTGCCTCTTTTTCATTATAAATAGAGGAGGTCCCAAGCCTTTAAACAACATCTAGAATTCCAATTGACAATTCACTCATTTCCCAACCAATAGTTCACATCCCCTTCCACTATTAGAAATCCCTAGAGAGAGAGAGAAAGAGAGTCCCTTTTGTGAGAGAAAAATCCATTCCCTACACAAAAAAACACCCTCTCATTCCACCCTCAAGAAACCCGGGTTAAACCTAGGTTTAGCCTCTGTCAAAACGAAACCAGTTTCCTACCAAAGTTCTGCCCAAATCCACCTCGGGCCCGGACGGCTAACTCTAGTTAGCCGCCCCCTACTCGACGGCTCAAACCCACTAGCCGCCCCTGTCTTACACCCCACCTGCACCCCATTGTCCCAAGACTCCTTTAGTTAAGCCCCGGAAGCAGAATAGGATTACTTGTTCTTCACCTATGTGTACGGTATATCCGTGTCTCAGAGCGGAGACCCCACAAACTCCCCCCACGAAGGCGATCAAATCCGACCCAACTTTTCCCGCTTTTCGAAAAAGCAGGTGGCGATCACACACCCCCTGAATCCTCTTGAGTCACTGTCGGATGCCTCAACCAGGAACGATACAACACCACCCTTCTGAGAGACGCTCCGGAGCCTGCCAAGGCACGCACCGGATTCGAATCCCCGAAGAACCCCCACACACGCCACACCCCCAAGAATCGGATTTCTCAGCCCCCTGACGAATTCGACACACCGACAGGTACGATTGGTGATCTCTGCCTGACCATTTCCTTGGGGGTAACGAGGAGAGGAGAAAAAGTATTTTATACCCAACTCCTCGCAGAACTTCCTCATGGTGGCGTTATCAAATTGTGTTCCATTGTCGGAGATTATAGTGTTCGGTACTTTGAACCGGCATACAATTTCCTTCCAAAGGAAACTTCGCACTTTGACGTCGTGGATTCTTTCCAGTGCCATGGCCTCCACCTATCTGGTGAAATAGTCAGTGGCGGATAGGAGGAATCACTTCTGGGATGGTGCTAAGGGCATTGGTCTGACTATATCGAACCCCCATTGGGCGAACGGCCAATGACTTGACTGTGTATTCAAATCCTCGGCTGGTCGATGAATCAGTGGACCAAGTCGCTGACACTTGTCACATTTCCTCACCAGGTCGAGTGAGTCTTTTGCGAGGGTCGGCTAGAAATATCTTGCAATCAATACGTGTCTCGCCAAGGACCTTGAGGCCGTATAGCTCCTGCATATTCCCAAATGCATATCTTTCAACACCTCCTTGGCTTCCTCGAGAGTGACGCATCTGAGGAGTGCACCTTTGAAGCTTTGCTTGTATAGTACTCTTTGATCAGAAATCAATAACTGAGTGGATCGGCTCTTGATTTTCCTGGCTTCCTCTTTGTCTACTGGGAGGAAGTCATCCTTTAGGTAAGACAAGATTTTGACTCTACCAGCATAACCTGCTCGAGGTGAGCGATAATCGGTTTCCCTAAGAACTTGACTTGAATTTTTTAGGATGGTTCTCCTTCTAGAGCACTCGCCATATTACCAGGGCATCAGCTTGAGTATTCTGCTCATGATTGATTGCGTGGATTCCCCAATCACCGATCTGTGTGAGTAAAGTACGTGCATAGCTTTGGTAAACCGCCATACGATCATCCTTCATCTGATATTCTCCTGTTCTCTGACATACTATGACCTAAGAGTCACTGTTGATCTTCAGTTTATGGACGCTGAGATCTACTGCAAATTCTAAGCCCGTGATGAGAGCCTCATATTTGGCTTCGTTGTTAGAAGCCTTGAACCCCAGCTTGATCGCGTGCTCGAACAAGAATCCGTCTTCACTTCGCAAGATCAGCCCCGCTACTGACTTTTTTCAATTGCACACCCAATCGACATGGAATGTCCAAGAAATTTATTTATAGTCGGAGACGACGTAGACTTGTTGCTCTGCGGGTGTAAGGTCAGCGATAATGTCCGCGACAACCTGCCCTTTGATTGCATTTTAGGGCTAGGAGTGGATATCAAAAGTTGAAAGCTCCACTGCCCATTTAAGCAACCTTCCTATGACATTTGCCTTTCGCAACACAGCTTTGGGAGGCGAGTCAGTGATGACATGGATCGTATAGGCTGAAAGTACTGGCACAGTTTCTGGGCAGAAACGAGCAGGGCAAACACAAGCTTTTTGATGCAGGAATACCTGGTTTCTGTCCCGCTGAGCGCCTTACTTGAATAGTAGTAGAATACCCTCTGGCCCCGGTCGATGTCCTTCAATAGCGCGGAGCTAACATCGTGCATGGTGGATGCAATTTCCTAGAACGCCTTTGGACATTATGGCATCCATTCGAACCTCTGAGCTATTCGGAGCAACTGGAAGAATGGCTGACATTGATTGGTGGCTCTAGAGATGAATCGGTTGAGAGCGGCCAACCTCCCAGCTAGCTTCTGCACCTCCTTTTTGTTTCGCGGAGGCTCCATCTTCATTATTGCTTTGATTTGATCAGGATTGGCTTCGATTTCTCGCTGTGTCGTCAGGTATCCCAAAAATTTACTAGAGGTGACTTCGAAGGAGCATTTCGTTGCGTTCAGTTTAAGGCGGTACTTACGCAACACAGCGAAGACTTCCTCCAGGTGGGTCAAGTGGTCAACTCGGCACTCACTTTTGACCATCATGTCATTGATGTAGACTTCTATGGTCTTGCCGATTTGGCGCTGGAAGACCTTCCTCCAGGTGGGCCAAGTGGCTCCAGCGTTCTTTAACACAAACGGTATTACTTTATAGCAATAAATACCAGTGGGAGTTATGAACGCCGTTTTCTCCTGGTCGGGTTCATACATCGGGATCTTGTGACAGCCTAAATAAGCATCCATGAAACTCATTATCTCATTACCCGATGAGGAGTCCACCAGCTGGTCGATCTTCGGGAGTGGGAAACTGTCCTTCAGACATGCGCTGTTCAGGTCGATTAAGTCCACGTAAACCCGCCATTTCTTATTTTTCTTAGGAACCACCATGATGTTGGCCTACAACTCAGGGTGTCGAACCTCATGGATGAACCCGGTAGCTAGGAGTTTGTTCACCTCGTATCGCACCGCTTCTGCGTATACTGTGGCCATTGATGCGGTCGAGATGAATAGATGAATGTCGAACTCTAGCTGGGCCGACTGGTTTTGTCGAACTAGACGGATGGCGGGCGAGATGAATAGATGATGGTTTGTCACTTCGGGGTCGATCCCCGGCATGTCTTGAGGCTTCTAAATGAAGATGTCCTTGTTCTCAACAAGGAGGTCGAGTATCGCCTTTCTCTCTTCTGCAGAGACCAGACTTTCGAAGAGAAAGAATTTCTCGGGGTCAAGGGGATCTATTAGGACTTATTGGATGAATGTCTTCAGGACCGGGCCAGCGTTCATCGGCCTTGACCCGGTCCTAAAGTAATTGCTACCTTTTTGGATGAATCTCTCTGTCCTCGGCAGCTCATCGAACTCTAGCTGGGCCGACTTCCCTGCCATCGCCGCCATATAGCAACGCTTCACGATAACTTGGTCTCCTCGAATCTTCATTATCCCTTCAGCTGTAGGGAAACGGAGACATTGGTGGTAAGTGTATGGAAACGCCTTCATTGCTGCCAGCCAAGTGCGTCCAATGATAGTGTTGCACGGAGACAGGAGGTCCATGACAGTGAACTCCATCATGGTGGTCTGGTTCCTTGTTAATCTACATCATCTCGAAGGAGACCTGCATCTTCTTCGAGTCTTGTCATGTGCTTTTCGGCATGAAAAAATGCGGTGTGCCCCCAAATATGATGACAATGACCCCAGCCAAAATTTTATATTGAATCTAATAGTTATATTCCATAAAATAGATGGTCCTGGCATGAATGCATAATATATTCTTTTCAAGTCTAGATATGAGAATCAAGTCCACTCACCTATAGTCCACGCAATACAAACTGATGCATGTTCATGAACGCCACACACTCGCACATGGATAACCTAGAATAACAATTATGCAATAATAATCATAAACCATTCAATCACGACTCAAACAACCGACAACCAACTAACAACAGCACTAGTCCCAATAATCCTGAAAGCCTATATCTAATAGACCTATAATCCGCAATTCACTTCAAAGGCCTAATGAAAATCAATATTAAAATATTCGTATACTCAAAATGATTCGATAATCAATATCCATTTATTCCGTAAGACCCATATAATCGATCAATTACAGAATAAATATTTAGACAAATCCAATATGGCTCAACTATAATTCCAATGATCGAAATAACTCAATCCAATCAATTTACATCCAAATAACAATAATATCCAATAAATATTCATTGATCCCACTAAATAAATTAATTGATTTAAGATCCAATTTGACTCACCAAGATCAATAAAATCATAAAAACCCAAAATTCAAATTATACTCATTAAACATCCATTTGGGATCTTTTTAATCTCTAAAATTCATCAAACATGGTCATGAAGCCAAATATTAGAATTCTAAGAAACTGCACATAAATCTTTGAAAAATCATAACTTTCTACCCGTAACTCCAAATTGGACGATTCATGATTCCTTGGAAAGACATTTTCAAAATCTATTTCTGTTTGTCAAATAATTTTTTTTCCCATAAATGACTCTATAATAGTCAAAAACACGATTTAACATCCATATATATAATTTACCCAAAAATAGCCATTTAATCCCCATAACCAATAAATCGAATTTGATCTTAAGAATTCCTTTGAGATCCATTGAAATCTAATCAAATAATCACCCAATTAAAATCAATCAAACTCTAACCCGAAACTATCAACCTTCTTCCCCAAATAATCAATTGACACAATCATCTCCTAACAAAAAAAAAATTAAAACATTAACAACAAAATCAATAGAAGAATAATTTCTCACCTTGTGATACTCGACGGGTAAGGTTATGCCATCACCACCCTTTATGCCTTCTGAGATTTTGATGAAAACCCTAACCCAAAACGTACTATTTAAAGGGCTTTACCAAAATTACAGTACGACCCCTTAATTTTTTGGGTTTACAACTAGGTCTCTATCATGTTTACAAATAGATCTGTAATGGCTATTAAAAGGTATTCTGGATTCACAACTAGAACCCTGGGCCCAATGACTTAACATAAAATCCTAAAATCCTAATTCCCGAACTCAGAATCTCACCAAATTTCAACCAAAACTTTTTGAGACTATAAAGATCTATATATGAAAAAATACAAAATAAATATTTCAAGATCAATTTAAAATTATCATAATTATAAGTCAAATTGGACACATTTGGGCCCGGGAGACCAAGATCTTTGTAATAATCATATAGACAGTGCATGGAGTTGGCATGAGGAGTCTGAGGAACCCAACATATGAATGAGTGGTTCGATTGTTTCAGTAGATACCCCGATCTGAAGAATTCTTGAATGGCTTGGACTATGTCCTCTCCCACCACCTGCCATGGACCTAAAGAAGAAGGGGTAGCCTTCATTTGCTTAAGGGTGGAGTATATCTCTTCCTCAATATGTTACTTCCTCAATTAAGTCCTCTCCCTCTTGATTAGAGAGGGAGTATTTGAAGTCAAATTTTCTGCCTTGACATGGGCAAGGCCAGTTCAGGAGCTCGGAGAAGAAGTTCGCAACATGGGACTTCTTTTAGAAATAACCCAATGTGGTAAGGTGACTCTCCGAAGCGTGTTTTGGGCTTTTCTCTAGGCAAAAGGATGCATAGAAGAAAGCAGTGTTAGAGTCACTATATGAACCCAGTTTTGCCTCTTGAGATAGTAGTGGGGCTTGGTAGGCCAAGCGCTCCCTCGTTTCTAGCTTTGTAGGCCAGTTTCGCCACTTCACATTGTTAAATTCTTTTTGAAGGTCCATTCCTTCTAGTGCTGCTACGTAGACACCTGACTAGCTCATGTGTGAGAATGGTGTTTTTTTTATTGGTAATTGAGAACTATGTATTACTTTGCTTTCAAAATGTACAAATTTACAAAATGAAGCACAGAATTAAAAGAGAGGAAGAGAGGCCAACACAAACCCCTATCCCTCCCAATAGAAATCGGCTTTCTTACACCCCTAACACAATTGGCGAAATCATTGCCTAAAACAAGAAAGCAATGTCATTGTTAATTTCTGGTGAAGGTTGTTCCAACTTTGTTAGCATCCAATGCTTCTTTGAGTGCCAGGTCTGATGGGGGAGGATGAAGTCCTCACCCGTAATTGGCGCCTAGAGGCAAGAATGTCTGCTGGGGAATTTCCTTCTCTGAATATATGTGTTATTCTCCATTCCTCCAGCTGGGAGAGGCCTTGAACTAGAGTTCTAGTTAGACGAAGAGCAGTCCATGGTAAGTTGTCTCTCCCTTTTACCCATGCCATAACAGTTGTAGAGTCTATTTTGAACCATTTTTTTTTCTGACCTCGTTGAATTCCCAATTGAAGTCCAGCAACTAGACCTTGTAATTCAGTAAGGTTAGTTGCAATGCAACCTGCAGATCCAACAATAACCTGTGTTGAGGAATCACGAAGAAGTGCCCCATACCCCCCCCCCCCTATCATCGGAGAGCGACTCATTCGAGTTGGACTTTATCAAGCCCAGTGGAGGAGGGTCCTAAATGACAAACCTTCGAATTGTTGGAGTCTCAATGATATTAACCTTGAAAGCTTGGGCAATTTGCAATATTTCAGGAGAGATTATGGACTTTAGAGGGACCGTGTTATATAGGTGTCATTTTTTAGCCCATTGGTCACCTATGGGTCATTTCTGACCATTTTTAAATTTTTCTTTTTTCGATCGGAGCCGTTAAAATTTTGGCTTTTAGCCATCTGCGTGAGCTAGGGTACTTCGATTGAAAATTTAACTACATATTATGGGTCCTGGTGTCGTTTTATACCGTCCATAATTATTTCATCGAATTCCGATTACGTTTTAGAAAATTATGCAGTTCCAAATCGTATCCGGATTTTGATCCTTCTGGAAAGTCAAGGGGAGACCTTGACCAAGTCAAAAGGTGACTTGGACCAAGTGAAGGGAGACCTTAACTAGTCAAATGTGACTTTTGACTAGTCAAGGGGTTTTGCATGGTAGTTTGGTTAGGTTGACCCAAATCAACTTCCCAACCACCACCTTTTTGGGCATTGATTGCCCCCCCCCTCTCCTTTTTTCTCCCTCTCTCTCTCCCCCCATTGTCTACGTGCATTTTTTCCCCTTTTTTGTTCTTTTCTCCTAAGTGTGTGAGTGTGTGTGAAGAAGTGGAAGCGGAAGCCAATAGTGCACAAACAAAGGTCTGTGTGTGTGTTTATGTTGTGTTGTTGTTGATTCCCTCTCTTTAGCTCCCTTTCAAGCCCCTTTATGCACTGTTTTCCAGCCAAGGAGGGCTGGTGGTGTGGCTGAGGTGCTGGTGGTAGTGGTGGTGGTTGTGCTGGGTGCATCCAAGGGGCCCCAAACCACCTATTTTCCATTCCCCCTCCTTTGGTAAGCCTTCTCCCTCATTTTCCTTGATTTTTCAAGTGTTAGGGGTTGTTAGGGGGTCATGCATGATAGGGTTTGGCGCACCTGGGCATGCGCGCAGACACGCGCGCAGGATGGCCCAGGCGAGCCTGGCAGGCGCACAGACGCGCGCGTGCCCGCGTACGTGCATGGGGGGGGTATGTGGGCAGCGCGTTCGGACGCGCGGCTGGGTGCAGGTCAGTGCTCCATCGTGCGAGGGGACGCGTGCGAACGTGCATGCATGTGCGTATGCGTGTGGGGGCCACGCGAGTGGCTGCCCGGGGGCTCAGGTAGGTGTCAGGGCACTCGGACAAGGGCGCGTACGTGTGTACTCGCATGCGTGAGAGCCCGTATGCGTGCATATCCAAGTCATTGGCATTTCTAGTTATTTTTGTGTATTTTTATGTGGTTATACTCACCAAATTGGATGCCTTGTCTTGTAGATCTTGGCGAACGGTCACGCGATAACCTGGGTTGCGGTGAGTGGGTCGATCCAACCCAGTTGGAAGGTATTCGATGCATGTAGACGTGCATTGTCTTCCCCTGGGACACCATAATCGCATATTAAACTTCTTAAGTGTGCATGTTTTTGCTTACCCTGTTAGTTTGCATCCATGCCATATTAGACATAATATGTGAGGACCATATACCCTAGTACTATGTGTAGGGACCCATACTTGTCTATGTATTGTGCCCCATGCTAGTTTAACCATGTCTATACGTACACCATGACTCATGCTAAGATAGTTCTATTCCGGGCATGTTCTCCACCCAGTTAACCATGTAATTAGTGCTTACATGTATGCATGAGTATAAGGCATGGCTAAGGTAATGATCTCATATTTTTCTATCATGTTAGACTTTGTATACTAGGTATTACATCCTTGTATCATGCATATGAGCCCAAGCATGCCTTAGACAATATTATAACCTTGTTATAACATTAATTAAATACTTCCATGAGTAATTCTTTGTATAGTTATTATGTGTTATATAGTATATCTCTATATGTTTATATTTGGGGCCATGAACCTTGCTTAATAAGATCAAGCAAGTGTATGACCTCTGATGGGGTTATACCATGGCATTGACACTACGAATCATCTGTCTTCCCTGCATCTGAGTTATGCGCCCTGGGGGCACTACAAGAAAAAGGGGTTTTACCGACGGCCAAAGCCGTCTCTGAAAATGGAAAACGCCGTCGCTATTTCTTTTACCGACGTTCGGGCAAGCCGTCACTAGCCGTCGCTAATACTTACAGAAGAAATTTTGAAATATTTTTACTTTGTTTGATCAAGAATAGCGACGGTCAATGGCCGTCACTATTGCCTTCCATGCCATGCCTTCAAATGTTTTATTAACAAAAAAAACCTGTACATATAATTTTTGACACAAATATATATTTACACAATTGGCATTCAACAAATCTTGATTTCAGTAAGCAATTAAAGAAAACATTATCTTACATAAATTTCATTAAAATTTACATTTTCATAACTAATTACAAGAATATATACATATGAACTTAAGCGAAAGCATGAGAACAAACGCGCATCAATTGTTGAATGAAAACTGCATCATGAGTCCTGCAAAAAAAAAAAAAACAATAGTTAGGTTATTAATAAATAAATTCCAAAAAAACAATAAACCACATTCATAAATATTATGTCAAACATTTATAAGTTTACTATATATCCAACTTTGTCATATTACTTAATAAACACAACACCAAAACCTTTTTTATTGTCATTCCTTTAATGCCTCCATCTTCATTAAAACTCTTCAGTTGTCATATAATAAAACCATGTAAACTCATTTGAAAATTCAAATCATAAACAAAGTTCAAGCAAAATCCATGACAGATGATAGTAAACTAAGTTCAAGTAAAATTCATCATCACACAAAATACAAGTACATTAGATGCCACATTTGATTACAAACTAGAATCATTACATTAAATTTAAAATGTGAACTGATCATGCATTTCGTATAATTAATATGTACAAGATTGAATATTCATAAATGCAAGAAAAATTTAAAAGTCGTACCTCGTTGTGTGGGTTCTGATGCATATATTTCTGCATCTGCTCCACGGTTCTCTTCAATTCTTGCATTTCTTGTTCATGCAACCTCTCTCTTTCACGTAAGCTCTCCATTTTAAAACGCATATCTTCAAGTTGAGAACAGATCGCAACATAACTGCCTTGTGATTGACTCGATGATGGTCCAAATACTGAAGTAGGCGTTGGACCTAACCCAAAACCACGGACTCATCCATGTCTCTCTAGCCCCATAACAAAAGTGCATACGTCATCACTAACAGTAGAGCCAAACTCCTGTGTCGAGGCCACTTCTCTAAAGTGATTCTATTAAAAAATAACACAAATTATTTTTAATATAGTTTAATCATTATTAAGTTTATACAATAATTACGTACCATTATTTCAGTAGATTTTGGATCTGATGGAGACCCATCTTTCTTGGTATGGGTACGAGCAAAAAGCTCTGCTCGTGTAGGTACACTGCCATCTGTTCTTGATCTTATCTATTATCACAACATAAATTAATAGATAAATATTATTAAAGAGTTAACTAGAAAATAAGACAAACATGAAGATAGCCACCTCCTCCTCTCTGTAACTAGCAAAACTTTTTGTCCCCCCACAATGTTTAATAACTTGTTTATTCCGATTTTGACTATTTTTGGCAGTTATTTCCTACATGAAGTTAGTATCAATATCAAGTGCAGAATAACATCATAACAGAATTTAAAAATATTATAATTATTAAATAAAATTCTTACTTGTGCCTCAGGACTACTCCAATATTGCACAAGCCAAGTCCAATCACTATCAGAAATACTAGGGGGTGGTTTAGCTAATCTTTGAGCATCGGTCTCAAATGGCTTATAATATTTTTCTTTCAAATCATTTTTTCACTCTCGCTATTTGGATGCCCTTGATTGGAGAACCCATTTTTTCCTCTCCTCCCCTATATCAACTGATTCCTAAAAAAAAAATGAAGAAATGCATTGCTGTCGGATTAAATACATCCATTAAAATAATTCAAACTGTTAAATAAATATGATTGAAATAATGGATTTCACCTGAATAATCTTCCACAGTCTTTCTTTTGTCGATGCAGGTATGTCAGCCCATTTTTTATATTGTAAAGGGACATGACTATTTCTAACGGTCGTTCCCAATAAAGTAGTAAAACGATCAGTAGTCGGTTGCCCATGTTCATTCCAATCAACGTGTAATTTATCTCCCTGTGGTAAAATTATGCCCCTTGTTGGGCCCCTCCTTCTCACGCTAGTAGAACCTATAAGAAACATCAGACAAATACACACTTAAAATTTAATGTCATGTACAAGTCAATATTTAATAACAAAATTGTATCTAACTTTAAAACCACACCTACACTACTAGAAGCTCCAGCAGACTGCCCAGGGGAAGCATGATCACCCACATCATGTGCTCTCTCCGGTGTCAATCCAGTTGGTTGTCTAGAAGATCTTGATCGAGGCGCCATGTACTTTTTAAATAATAAAATAATATTAAAAATACGCAAACACTATAAGATGTAATGTACAAGATATGATAATCAATCATGGATAGTGAGAAAAATAAATATAAAAATTTATACATGTATGACAAAAGCGTCAACAACTTGATCATGAATTTATTAGTACAAAAAATTATAAAGAAAAAAATTATGCATCAACAAGTTCTCCTGCAATGTCTTCCCTATTCCAAGATATAATATCATCAATATTAGACTCTTGGAGCATCTCTGTTTCACTCGACTGGAATGCTTCATCTTCTACATCCATAGCATATGCGTTCCGAGGTTGAGTCTTTATTGGAACATACCAATTTTCATCATGTGTTTTGGACATAGAAAACTTGTTGAGCTTGATGTGCAAGGATATATGGCTCATTGGTATTTAAAGTCCGTGAAAAATTTATGCATGTGAATTCATATTCATTCTCTTTTATTCCTGAACGACTTAATATATCCCACCAAACACATCTGAAAAGAACGATCTTGTTCCCACCAAGATATTGCAGTTCGATGATATCTTCTAATATGCCATAGTACACAACATTTCCTATTGTCGGATTGTTGTCTCTTGAGCTAGCAAAACTGGATACTTCTGCTGTTACAAAAACTCCAATGTTTTGTGTTTTTCTTTTTTTTCTCTCTAGCTTTTGTATGAAATCTAAATCCATTGACAATATATCCCATAAAAGTCTTCACAGTTTGAGAAGGACCAAAAGCTAATGATTCAAGTTGCTCATTTATTCTATCATCATCGCGCTGCATTTTTGAAACCTATACATATAGATATACAGATATGAGTATACAAACATCAAAAAAACTATTTATACCTGCTTCCTAACTTTTGAAAATTTCCAAATAAACTCTTACACGAGTTTGAAACCACCCGCTAAACTCTTTGATGTGATTTCGGTCTATTTTCCTAGCACTCAAATGTCTATGAGTCTCCTTGATGATTTGTTTGTGCTCCCTACAAATTATATTAAAATTTAATCAAAACTATATGTAACATATAACTCTGAAAAGTAGATTCTAATGAGTAAATACTTACTGAATGAATGGTATTACTTCATCACAATTGTTTAACACATATAGACGAACTTGTTCCAACTCTTCTCTAGTCAACAAGCGTGGAGTAGTCTTTCCTTAACCACGACCAGATCCATTGAAAATTGACAACTTTTTTCGTGATTCATCAATGTCATCATCATTATTTCGATCGGGTCGATTCGACCTTGTCTCTACCCCATGTAAATACCTTGTGCAAAAGATTAAAAATTCTTCTAAGAGATAGCCCTCTGCAATTGAACCCTCTGGATAATTTTTATTCCGAACATATGCCTTGAGTTTGTGTAGGTACCTATTTTAAAAAAATTTCTATGTCAATAAAAAAATTATAATATATATTCCTCAAAAATTTTTATATAAAAAGGCAGAGAAATATAATAACCTCTCAATTGGATACATCCATCGATATTGCACTGGTCTGGCTAACTTGGCCTCCTCTGCCAGATGAACAGGTAAATGTACCATAACATCGAAAAATGATGGTGAAAATATCATCTCCAATTTACACAATGTTATAGCAATACGACCTCAAAGTTGCTCCAACTCCACAACTCTCAACACCTTAGAACATAGTTGCTTAAAAAATGTCGACAACTCGATCAAAGATGAACAAACTTGCTTCGGAAAAAGTCCACGTATTGCAAGCGGAAGAAATTGTTGCATAAGAACATGACAATCATGACTTTTCAATCCTAAGATTTTGCCTTGTTTGACATGAATGCATCTTGAGATATTTGATGAATAACTATCAGGTACTTTAATGTCCTTCAAGCATTTGCAAAATTTTCATTTCTCATTCAAAGACATTGTGTAGCATGCAGGTGGTATTAAAAACTTTGCCCTCTTGTATAGGATGGAGTTGTTCCCTTATACCCAATAATTGTAGATCGAGACGAGAATTCAAATTATCCTTTGTCTTCTCATTTATGTTCAATAATGTAGAAATCACATTATCACAAACATTCTTCTCAATGTGCATAACATCCAAATTGTGACGCAATACAATATGTTTCCAATATGGCAATTGAAAAAATATACTCTTTTTCGTCCAATTCTTTGGCAAATGATGTTCATCACTCTTTCTCTGATGCTTGGACTTATTTTTATCTCCCTTACCAAAAGTTACTTGCTCATATTCACGCAAATCTTCAATAACTTCAAATCCATTCAAAGGTTTTGGCGCAACTCCCAACACTTTCTTATTATTAAAAGACTTCTTATTCTGCCTATATTTATGATCAAGAGACAAGAAACGACGGTGTCCCATATAACAATACTTATGTCCGTTCTTTAATCTATCAGAGTAAGTATGTTTGTGACAACATGTGCACGCTTTTTGGCCTTTAGTGCTCCACCCTGATAAGTTAGCATAGGCTGGGAAATCATTAATAGTCCATAAGAGCACTAAATGCATTTGAAAATTTTGTTTGGAGAATGCATCATAAGTTTGGACTCCATTCGACCATAATTCATTCAATTCATTTATCAATGGTTGTAGGTACACATCTATATCATTTTGGGGACCCTTAGGACCGGGAATAAGAAGAGACAACATGAAGAATGATTGTTTCATGCACAACCATGGAGGCAAATTATATGGAATCAGAATAACAGGCCATGTGCTATAGGGAGTAGCCATATTAGCAAAGGGATTAAATCCATCACTTGCTAAACCAAGTCTAACATTACGAGCTTCTGATCCAAAAGAAGGATATTCCTTGTCAATAGCTTGCCTAGCTTGCCAAACCTGAGAGTCAAGAGGATGCCTTAATACTCCATCTTCTTTACGTGTAGTAGCATGCCATCTCATATCCTCCGCTGTTTTTGTTGACATGAATAACCTTTGAAGTCTTGGTTTTAATGAAAAATAATGTAAAATTTTTGTAGATACCTTCTGTTCTTTCCCTGTTAAAGCTGATGCATCTCCCGAATTTTCATATGAATCTGACTTCCACAGTGACAAACCACATACCGTGCATTTAGTTGCATTTTCATTCTCCTTCCAGTATAACATACAGTCATTTGGGCAAGCATCAATCTTCTTATAATCCAGGCCAAGCTCTCGAAGAATTTTATTAGATTCATAATGGTTCTTTGGTAATTTTTCACCTTCTGGAAATGCCTTTTTCAACAATTCAATAACATATCAAAGGACTTGTTGCTCCATCCATTGAGACACTTCAAATGTAACAACTGGACAATAAAAGAAAGCTTTGAATGTAGAACAACCTGGATACAAATCAGTCTCAGTATCTTTCAACAACTCATAAAACTTTTGTGCTTCACAATTTGGCTCATGGGAACTATTATCATTCAATTCATTATCATCTCTATCACCCGAATCATGTATTCCAAACGCATCATGTAGCATTCCCTGAATATCATCACCCTCATTGGAGGTTTCATCGCTGCTATATTCACCTGGAAATTTTTCTCCATGAAGATACCAAGTAGTGTAGTTCGGCAATATCCCCTTCCATAATAAATCTCCATGAACATCATCACGTTCCTTATGGAATACATTTCGACAATCCTTACACGGGCATTGAATTTTGTTTCCAAATGGTGATCGTGTAAATGCAAAATCTAAAAATTGAATGACTCCATTCATATATTCAGGACTATTTCTTGGTTTTTGCATCCAACTTTTATCCATTGAAACAAATCCAGAAAATTACTGTATATAATTGAAAAATAATAATAGTTATTGCAATGGAATAAGAGAATTCAAAATGCCAAGAAAAAAACCTAACTATCTCTAGAGATGAGATTTATTCTTTTTTTATCAAAAGCTATCGTTGGACATGTGAAGGCTGAGATATTACTCCAAATTAAGGTTTGTTGTGTACCGTTTGGTTTGATAAGCTCAGTATTAATACAAGATAAAAAAATTTAAAAGTGACACTTAATGTGAATTCAACAATTAAAAGGATGACTCTATACTTTGGAATTCTCTTAAAACATGTAATAAAAAGCTGAGATATTAAAAGGTTTCTTAGCTTTTGTATCCAACTTTTATCCATTGAAATAAAATAAAAAACCAAATCAACTAATTCAAATACAACACATGTTTTTGATAGAACATAGCAGGGGGTCAAATGTTAGCGCATAAAAGTTACACTAACATGACTCTATGCATAAAATATATTATTCAAAGTTATAGACAAACATCAGCTAGATATAATAAACCCTAATAATAAATAATCAATTTTACATATACTCTCGATCCACATTTCTTTCTTTTTCTGTGTAAGCAAGAACATTGTATTAGTTTGTATCCTTCCATTTCATATAAAAAAAGTCACTCCAATATGAAACTATGGATTATAAATAAAAAACTATGACTACATTTTTGTACTTGGCATAAGTTCCTTTTATACCACAATCACCTTATTTTACTAATAGAATATGAGATAAATTCCAAGTGGTTGAAATATGAGCATTTAGCTTCAACAATGTCAATCATACATAAAAATATAATTTATCCAAAGAAAACAAGCACAAGTAAATTGAAGGCAACAAAGGGCAGCTATATAATAAAGAATGAGGATTTCCTCACCAGTAAGTCAATATCACTTGAATGATCTTAAGCTTCTTTGGGGACTTTGGAAAGAAGTTGGAGGAGGTCCTAAAAGAAAACATTGAGATGGAAGTTAGATGTATGCTTGATAACATTACAAAAATCAACCAACTCGAATTAGTGGCTTAAAAACACATCATTACAAGAAAGGAAAAAAAACAAAGGAATACCAAAACAAATATAGTACCTTTAATATATTCATCTTCCACTGAATTGTGTGTTATATCCTCACAAATCTACCAACCATCACAAGAATGGAGATTAACAACAATAAAACATAATCAATATCAGAACATGTTCGATTTGATGAAATAAGTCTGCTAGAAGCAAAGTTCAAGAAAGAAGAACTGCACTCACCACTTTGCAAAGCTGGCTGAGAGAATGGAAGGAGAAACAATAATGTCACTTTTAGAGTACTTATCAACCCGTGCCGATGCCTTCACTGTCTTAAACTTCCTCCTGAACAAATACAACAAGCAAGAATCCTCAGAAACACATTTTCAAGCCAACAACAAATACCTTCATCAAATCTCAGTGACACACATACGGGAAACACTAATTTCACCTAAAGGAATTACAATTATCACCGAGTCAGTCCAGTGAATTAATTATCAATGGTCTTAGTGCACGATAAAATTATTTTGACATGATGAATTGTTGAAGGTGAAAATGTCAGCTTGCTCTTTCTCTGTTTGTTTTTGCTAGCGTGTGGGGATGCTTGAAAATTAAGATGAGGTTGGATTAAAGAAAACTTGCAATAATGCCTAACAATTGAATATGGTAACAGAAAGAAAGATGGATCCATCATTGAAACAAAATAGTACATGTTGGTAGTTCACACACAAACATGACTGTCAAACATTTGTTTCAAGGAGCACTACATAATAACTAAATATGCTAAAAGTTCACATGTCCATGATGGAGAAGATGACAAATTGACAATGTAGTGACATCACAATAACAGATAAAGCGCTAAACTATCTCTATATATACAGGTTATATAAGTTATAACATGATAGCTCAAAGATATTTATATAATTCGAATGACAGAGAAAAATATAAATTTTTCAAAAATGAAGAGAAGCACACAAGTATATAGTAATTTCTTTTCCGTTGACAATAAATGCAATTATGTTTTCACAGGAGTTGCTGAAAACTTGCACTGGTTCTTAATTTGATTCAAGTATCCTAATCCATGTGAACCAACAATTAATACAACCTCCCCATTACATAGAACATGAAATATGCCATAATCGGACAAGGAAAAATCATGACTTTCTCCAATAACTTTCATCAGATAGTAATCCCCAACCTGGCAAGGTAGAGGTGGATCGCGGAGAGGAAGCGGAGGATCGGGTGAAGGCGGATGCAGATCCGAGAGAGGCGGTGACGGATCGGGCGAGGCGGCGGTCGATCGAGGCGAGGCGGCGGCAGATCGGACGAGGCAGGGATCGGGGTGAAAAGTGAGTCGGCAATAGTTAGGTTTGAGTAAAAAATAAAAATTAAAAAAAAATCGTGGTAACTCTTTTTTGTTAAACCACACTATTAGCGACGGCCAGAACTGGCCGTCGCTAATAGTGTATCAGCGACGTTTTGGCCGTCGCTAATACAGAATTCTGCATTGTGCGGTTATTCTAAGAGATTTTAGCGACGGCCATAAATTGGCCGTCGGTAATACATATAATCCAACTTTGGATTCATATTAGCGACGTTTTACATCTGGCCGTCGGTAATAGGCATCGCTAAAGGCTCTTTTTCTTGTAGTGAGGGAATTCATGAGAATTCGTAATCTTACCGACGACGGATCCATGAGGATCGTATCCGTGTATATCAAGTGCTCTCCCCTTCATTGGCTCCGTGTCGAAGTTACCCGGATTGTAGCTGTCCTGCAAGGTGCTCCTAGACACTATTCATGACACCGGTTGGTGCACCCATATGGTAGAGGTAGCAGTCATGGGAGGCTACCAGGTAGAGGCTACTCGGGAGAGGGACCAGATGACTAAAGGTGTAGACCAGTTGACCCCTTTTACCCAATAGTCCTATGTCACCCGAGGGTAAGGGTGAGGGTGAGGGTGTAGTGGGTTGGGTTGATACCCAACCCAGAAACTTAAGTAAATGTTCCATCTGTTGGAACTCAATCACTCGGAATATTTAATATGGTGTGGTAGGGTTGTGTCGACACCCGACCCACCAGCTTAAGTTGTTGATTCAATTATTGAGACTTAATTGTTTGAAAGATTAATATGAGTTGTGCTGCATGGATTGTACCATTTGAGTGTCTGGCTCACCCCTCGCATATATTTTCCTCCAGTTGTCGCTGAATCGGACCTAAAGGAGGAGCTTCCTTAGGCGCAGTATCGTAGCAGGGCGGCGTACGTGTTTTGGGTCTCCGAGTGTGAGAGGCCATCAGCATCCCCCTTTTTCCTTGTATGTATTTCTACTCGTGCTTGTGCACAGTACTTGTATTGGATGTCTTTTGTTGTATATTGGCTCTCACATGACAGTTTATTATGTATTTCGGTCTGTAAATATGTTTTGAATTACAAACTTAGTCGTTTAAGTTTTCGCTGGATGTATTTATATTATGTCTGCTTCCTTGTTAACTGCTTTATTACCTTTGATGTTGTGTTGAGTCTTATATTAATCTCGTATATGGATTGCTGATATTATATATATTTGCCACATCTTGGGGACGGCCGCCCTGGGGTGTGATAGACCGTTTGAAAATGAAGTGTGATTTCAGCATGTACTCGTCTCGGTACTCATATTGCATTCATATTCTTTCCTTTGAAAATTCTAGCATTCCTTTCCTGCCATATAGCCCAGAGTGTACTCGATAAAACATAAAGAAGGAGAGGCTTAGTGACTATGTTTAGAGAAACAATATTTAGCAAATTAGGGAGTAAAGACAATGAGCAACGAAAACTCCCAATAATTTGCAAGTCTGTTAGGAGGGTTTGTAGATACCCCAATTTTGACCGTCTAAAAAGACAGAAATACTTCAAGCAACACCTAGAAATAACCCACATTTGGGCATCTAATAGAAAACCAAAAAAATTTTAGGAAACCGAAAACCCTAAACCCTTACCTAAACCCTGGCACCAAGCCCTGACCTAAACCCTAACCTTGACCTTAACCCTGGCCCAAACCCTAAACTAACCCTGACCTAAACCCTGGCCCAAACCCACCTAGAGAACCCCCAAAACCCTAGAAATCCTAAAACCCCTAAGTTCCTGGCAAGGGGCGGCTAACTCTAACTAGCTGCCCCAAACCAGGCGGCTAGTTGGCACTAACCGACCCTGAACTGCTTCCCTGGATGGGACATAAAGCAGCATTAAATGTTGATCATTGCGGCGGGTTGTGACCTTTAGCCGCCCCATCCTGGCCGGTTCAAACCAAGTAACCGACCCAAGCCACCGCTTGTTAGAGATGAGACGTTTGGCAGGTCATGATGGGGGCGGCTACCAGGAAGTAGCCGCCCACTAGCCGCCCTTCACCTGGTCCTGACAGAAGAACCAGAGAATGGATGAGGGGTCTAATCAAACACACTATTAACCAAGCCATTCTATTACCCCCTGAATATTCCCCTGTCTCTTTTTTACTATAAATAGAGGGGGTTCAAAACATTTTTACAACACCAACCAATCTCCAACCCACAATCCTCACTTGATATCAATTGACCATTCCCTTCCACTACTAGAAATCCCTAGAGAGAGAGAAAGAGAGTCCCATTTGTGAGAGAAAATCCATTCCCTACACAAAACCACCCTCTCATTCCACCCTCCAAAAACCCAGGTTAAACCTAGTTTAA
Organism: Acorus calamus; assembly: GCA_030737845.1. Classification (NCBI taxonomy): domain Eukaryota; kingdom Viridiplantae; phylum Streptophyta; class Magnoliopsida; order Acorales; family Acoraceae; genus Acorus; species Acorus calamus. Next base: position 16,511,639 of record CM060870.1, read on the forward strand.
CCCCTGCCAAAACCAAGCCCATTTTCTACCCAAAGTTCTGTGCAAACCAACCCACGCCCTGGACGGCTAAACCCTAGTAGCCGCCCCATACCCGATGGCTTAAACCCATTAGCTGCCCCATATCCACACCCCTTTGTCCCAAGACTCCTTTGGTCAAGCCCTGGAAGTAGAATAGGATTGCCAGAGCGAAGACCCCACAAACTCCCCACGTAGGAGATCAAATCCAACCCAACCTTTTCCTGCTTTTCAAAAAAGCAGGTGGCGATCACATACACCCTTGAATCCTCTTGAGCCACTGTCGGGTGCCTCAACAAGGATCGACACCACCCTTCCAAGAGACGATCTGACGAGCCCGCCAGGGCATGCATCAGATCCGAATCCCCGAAGAACCCCCACACAAGCGGATTTTTCCCACCGACAAATCTGGCGATCACGGTGGGACATACCTCGTGAAAAACAACAAAGGTAATCCTCTTCTGCCTTCCTTTTTACAAACTTGACTAGAATGCTATCAACCCTCTAGGAAGGTTAGAGTTTCCTACCCCTCGAATCTGATCCTCATCTACTTTGCATCACAGCATCATTTACTGCTTTGTAAGCCGCACACCGCTGCGCAATCATTTACTGCTTTGTAAGCCGTACACCGCTGCACAATCCTTTACTGCTTCGTAAGCCGCACACTACTGCGCAATCCTTTACTGCTTTGTAAGCTACACACCGCTGTGCAATCCTTTATTGCTTTGTAAGCCACACGTCGCTGCGCAATCCTTTACTGCTTTATTTACTGCTTTCAATTTACATTCATCCCCACTATACATCATGGAATCCACCTAAAGGAGAGATACTAGAGGAAAGGAATCACCAAGAGGGTCAGGCCACACAGTTCCTAACCCATCTAGAGGAAAAGATGGCCAGTCAAGGGTACCAATCTGTAGAGGACATGTTTCATAACCTCGCTAACTACCGTCATACCAAGACCTTGAGACAGGAGACCCTGTCGAAACCCCCAAGGCCATTCCCAAAACCCCGTCCACACCTCGTCGTTCGGTCAATCCGAGCATTTTTTCATTCGCCCCCCTTTCCTCCACGAATCAAATATTCCCGACCTTTCTACCCCAGGCCCTTACCAATCCACCCCAAACCTGGGACCGCTAGGCAGCCCTCCCAGGGGAGAAACGCTAAATAAAACCATCCAGAGAATCCTCTCCGAGACTGGTCCCTCAGCCCCCAAGCACATGTCTCTACATAACCTGAGACAGATCCCATCAGTCCACTTACCGGAAGGGTTCAAAATCCCCAAGTTCCACTGGTATAATGGTCGTGGAGACCCAGACATTCATTTAACTGCCTTTTATCTAGACGCCCGACCGTTTCTAGATAATCAACCTCTGCTAGTCTTCGCCTTCCAAAAATCATTGGAAGGAGAAGCGTTGCAATGGTTCTGCACCCTCCCTCTAGATCACTTGTCAAACTTTTCAGCTGTAAGCGAGAAGTTCTTGGGCCGCTACAGTTACCAGAGGATCAGAACCCCCTCTATTTCAGATTTAACCATAGAGAGAATGAGGGCTAGGGAGGAATTTGAACATTACGTGTCCCAGTGGCGCACCCTTGTCCACCGGACCGGCCTGCAACTCACAGTATGTCAAGAAATGGACATGATGTTACAGAGCCCGAGTCTAGAACTTCATACGAGCCTTTCGTACGGAGACTGGACTACGTATCAGCTTCTAATTGACCGCCACAACAGGATTTCCCGTTGTGCAGCCCCAATAGTCCAAACTCAGTCCCCACCTATCAGCCATAGGGTTGGACAACCGCCATGTAGGACGCAAACCCCCACGGTAGAGGGGATTACCCAAGTATCGACACTCTACCCGAACAGAGGGCGTGTTCCCAACCGAGGAACAGCTCTAAGACAGTACACACCCGGTTCATCCGGATATGCACCGTCTCAGCAAGCTAATCAAAATTTTACTCCTCGATCGGTACCCGCTCCCTTGCCGACACGACTAAATCCTATATTCCAAAACTTTATAAATCAAATCTCTGTACGTGTAGATCCTGTAACAACTATTGAAAAGCAAAAGCTAGAACCTACTATAGTACCCTTGATGGGAGAACCAAAAGACCTGCCTAAGATCATTCCGGGTGGCCTAATCCTTCCAGTATCTTTCCCAATACACCCAAACCCTATCAGACCCCTCTCCCTATACACAGAACAAGTACCCGTGCCCATCCTAGTTGAACCCATGAAGGGAGGTCCCATCCGACCATTGAACTATTCCTCCCAGGCACGACCTGGTCAACCCAATGGCAATGCAGCCATTGTTCTTCCTGCTCCCCCTGCTGCACCAAGGACAGAAGTCTTTGTTCCCCAGCCACCTCACCAAAGGAAATACATCGCTATTCCTCCCCCGTCAACCTATGAGTCTCCAGTACCTAAAACTATTGAACCCATAGAATGTTCCAAGCATGACTCTAACGATGATGAAGAGTTTTTGGCTGGAGAACTATCAGAACTTCTTTACCCTTCCCCAATACAACCTGAACCCACCATCCAAAACCTATGATCAACTAAATTTGAATCCCCATTACTTCTACCTATTCAATATCAAGTCATATCAATGCCCGTCAAACCTACCTTAATGATCTCAGATGATTCACATCTTGACTCATCAGATTCAGAAATCGACCAAGATCTAGATCAATCAATTGTACATGTTCCCAAACCAGAACCACTCATATTTAAAAATGCACAATTTGAGGGAGCAGTCAAGCCATCCCAATTGCCGGACTTTCCATCCCATCTATCTGAGGAGCTCCTTCCTCAGGATTCCCCTGCCATATCCAAATCAATTGTTCCATATCTGGCCCACGAGCCCCTAATTACACTAGTAGATAAGTCCTTACCCCCCCATGATTAAGGCCTTAACATTATGGTGAACCGTGCTCTCTTGTACCCGTCAAGTCAATAGTCACCCTTGTGACTTGCTTTTCCATATCTACATCTTTATTGACTGAACCCCCTTTCAGAAAAGATTCTCTTCCTGCTAAGGGTCTATCTCAGATCAAGTGCCACTCGTGCTTTCTACAGCATTTAGGCTTTGATATTTTGGTAGATGTTGTCTTAATAGACCCTGAGCAACAGTGGCTGAGAAGGCGTCAAACGCGCTTCAAGATAGAGGAAAATCGATACAGGATGAATGATACATCAGAAAATTCAAGTATCGTTCCCCTAAAGATCCTACAATTTGAGCCTCCATAGAGGACTCACCTTGCACCATCATTTCTTGGAGGTTACCCTTCAATGCTATATACTATCTTTTACCTACTTTCCTATTTCCAAATGCTTCACATGCTTTCTCAAACAAATATAACCAAAGAAAAGATTTGTTTACTTTTAGCTCCTTTACATTCTTTTGACAAAAAAAAACAAAACAAAACAAACCCGAAAAAAAAAAAAAAGATTTTAAGAGTGGCAGACCATTCCCAGGCCTACCGAAGAAGGGTGGCAAGGGCATTTGAAAGGAAGGTAATAGAAAGAAAATTTAAAATCGAGGAGTTAGTACTTAAGCAAATCAAGCCATCAAGACAGCCTTACCCAAAAGGGAAGCTGCAACCCACATGGGAGGGACCCTATGTGATCACCCATGCCTATTCCGGGAATGCCTACCGCTTGGTAGATGCTGAAGGAGTCGAGGTTTCATGTTCGTGGAATGCACTTTATCTGAAGAAATTCCATGCATGAGAAGCTTTCAATACTTGAGAACTATTATTCTTTCTTCCTGCAATTTCCAGCATTTAGTACCTGATGATAGAATTATAAGACTCTCAAAGATAAACTCGTATTTATTTGAACACATATCCGCCAATCATGCCACCTCCTTCATGCACGTATGACTTGACAATTGGTTTACCTAATAGAAGAGAAATTGCCTACCATGTGGACTGGAACAATTTTAAAACCCCAAAGCAAACCTCCCTTATTTCCGCCCCTACTCGTATTAATCCAAGGTCAAAATGAGGAATTACCTGGACCTAGCATGTGTCCCAAAACTGGCTCTCACACTATACAAATACTTCTAGAGGGGAAGCATGAAAAGAATCGGGGTAAAAAACAGAAGAGCCCCCCTTAAATAAATAAAAAATCAGGCAATGAGAGGCCAACAAAAGAAAAACAACACCCAAGTGAACGGGTTAAACTCTCTGCTTTAGCAGGCTTTCACACTTTTACGCACAAGTATATACCAAACAAACGGCTATACTTATACATGTCTAAACAACGGACCACCCAAAATAAAGAAGCGATAAAAAGAAGAAAGCCAGAGGGACCTAGAAAGTAGGACATATGCTAGGCTGGGATAATTCTAAAATATTGTCCGAAAGGAAGATATTACTCTTACCCCATTCCACCCCCCCCCTCCCTTTTTATTTCACAATGGGATTCAAAATTGAACTATGTCTACCGGGAAAGGCAAAATTTTGACCAAGGGTAGACCATTTCCATGTTTACAACTGCACACACTCACATGAGTTTACTTACAAACTTGCCTATCCAAAAGAAGCTTAGTTGACTTGACTCCTATTACACTCATGGATTTTTCAGCATGTTTAGAATAATACGATCAAGCATTTGAAAACCATGAACCTAGAAAAACCGACACCTAAGGCTTATACCTTTCAAATACAATCCTGGTTCGGACATGAATGACTAAAGGGGCCCCTCTATAGGGACTTGTGGTATCTTTTACTTAAGAAAAGTCGAGAACATTGCCCTCTCACATAAAGGACCATTGAAGAATTAAAATACCCCCTTATGCCACTTATACTTACGCATAAGCTTGCATTTTCCTTTTTCAAAACACCTAGGCATTCAATTTTCTTAAAATATTAAAGATGACCCCCCGTACCAAGATTAAAATTGTCCCCATCTACACTCATTTTATGCCCTTCCATACATGATTGAGAAGAAATTGTCCCACTTTCACACATACTTAAGATTTTTCTTCACTCACGCACTTGGAATCCCTCCCTTGCGTACTAAGGCATGGTTTCCCGCACTTTACTTTCTCGCATTATCTTTTCATTTACCTTAAGATGGATTGTAGCCCTTGACAATTCAAGTAGGAAGGGCTCGAAAGTCAGTGCAGGGGCGCAATCCGGACAGATTTAACACTTGGTCCATGGAAAGGATGTTTTTATAGGTCTTGAAGGTTAAAACACTCACGAAGACTTTCAGCAGCAGCAAACAGAAGTGCCAGAACAAAAATTGCCCCAGGCAGGGGGCGGCTAAACCCGACTAGCCGCCCATCACCAGACGGATAGAATACACTAGCCGCCCCTGCCCCCTCCCCTTCTTTAGGTAAGAAGCCCAGGCAAGGGGCGGCTAACCTACACTAGCCGCCCCCTGCCTGCACCTATTTCAGCTATGTCAGTCCCATCTTTTCAACTCCTTTTGTACCTATAAAAAACATTCTCCCCTGAAACTTGTGCACACACATTTCATACATACATACATACATAAAACCTGTGCAACTACGATTTAAATAGCAACCGAAACCAAAATCATACATCAAACCATTCATCATCTACCCAAAAAAACCTTACGAAGCCATTCCACATACATAACCCAATTAAAACCAACAAAACTAAACTAAACACCCATGTTTGTTCATACACCAACAGAGAAAGAGATGAATTGTTCATAAATGGAAAATTCAGACCTAGTCTTAAACTGAAAGAAAGTTTTAAAAACAAATGGACTAGAGATAAGTGGATAGGGATCCATCAGAAGCTTCCCCTCTAAATATCTTGAGCTAGGCATCACCAAAATATTACCTGAGTAAAAAAGAATAGAAGAAAAGCAAGAATTCCTTGCATATATACTATTTTTCTACCCAAAACCAAGTCACAAGGGAATATACCTCGGAGTATTATTGTCATCTGTGGGAGGCTGAGTAGGAGGAATGTCCTAACTTGGCTGGGAAGGGAGCGGCGACTGATGAGAAGACTGAACCTCTGGAGCATCAGGAGCGGTAGGAGTCTCTCGAACTGAAGATGCGGCCCTCGCATATATCCCACGACTCTTGGACGCCGAGGGATGAGAAATGCGACTGAAGGTGGCCCCTGTAGCCAGGGAAGCCGAGACGGAATGCTCGGGCTCAAGAGGAAGAAGGTCGAGGTCCGCCTCAGTCATAACCCCTGCGCCGACCAACTTCCCTCACATGGTGGCTTCCCAGAGGAGGACCTGCTAAATGTCTCTATCTCTACGTTCCAACCTCCCTCGAAGACGCATCTCCACCGCCCTCAACCTCTCCTCGAGCTCCCGTGATCTTGCTTCAGCGGTCCGGAGCCTGTCCTCGCTCGATCGAAGTGCCTCTCGATCTCTATCCCTGGCCGCCTGGAGAGAACGAAGCAAATCCTCCATCAAACCCCTGGGAATGCCCACCGAAGCCTCCAACTCTAACACCCTCATCTGGAGGGAGTCCTTCTCGCGGCCCAGGGTGATGAACTCCTCCTCTCTCGATGCCATCATGCACCTCAGCCAGTCTGTCTCCTCCTCAGCCCGTGAAGCCCTGCCTCTCGCCTGGCCCAGCTCCATCCGTGTGGCCGCCAAGTCCCTCTGGGCTGCATCTAACTTCCTCGTCAACTCGAGCTCTCGCTCGGAAACCATGAAAGGAGGAGGAATAGAAGAAGAAGAGGCACCAATGGCTCTTTCTCTAGATAGAGCATCCACCTGAGCCTCGAGGACCCGAACCTGGTCCTGTAACCGGCGCCTCTGAGCCCTCAAGTGCTCCACTTGCCCACTACGCGCTCGAAGGTGCTCGTTGGCGTTCTTGAGTCTCTTGTCCATCTCATTCAACTCAACCTGCAAAAAGGACACCACTCAGAAAATATTCAAACAAAAGAGAACGAGAAAGAAGAGAAGAGTTTCTAACTTACGTAGGCGTCCGGGATCTCCTCCTCCATCGTCCCAAGGATGCCCACATACTCCTGACGATACCAAGCCAGGTAGTCGTCGTCTGAAGTCACCTCGGGTCGACACTCCACCAAGGCACCCCGACTCATCCATCCCACCACATACGTAGCATAGTTCCTCCGGAGGTTCATATCCTGAGGAATCCCGACCACGGGAATCTAGGGACACCGCAGCAAAGGATCGGGCACCCACTGGTGGTACATGAGGTGGCGGACGATCTGGCTGATCGCATGAAACACGACCTCATTGAAGTAGATCAGCCAGACGTCCTGTGACAACTCCTCAGGAACCTCCTCCTCCATATAGGGCCTACACATGATCTATGAAGCATCAAAAGATTGGAAGATCGCTTAGTCAAAAGAAAATCAAATACAAGCCAAAGAAAATTGGAAGAAAAATTTATACCTCTTTCTCCATCAAGACACGGAAGGCCTCTCGGAATTGGGCGAGGCGGTGCATGCGTAAAGATCCCCGGGGTGTCCATCTCATGGCCCAAGGGAGAGCATGGCCAAATGGCGCCAGAGTCGGGCGGTCAGTGGCGAAGTGCTCATATCCAAAAATCTAGCAAAGCGAGAGGAAAATTGTCATGAATAAGTGAACTAAACCGAGAAGAAGACGTCTACTACTCACTTACACATACCTGGAGAAAGGGAGCGAAGCCGCCAAGATTCTTGGCCCCGGCCCGCTTCACCTTCTTTCATAGCTCCGCAAAAAGGTGGGCGAGCATCGCCGCTCCCTAGGCATAGCACCCCATACCCTCCAGGTCCTTCATCAGCAACAGGGAATGAGAGGAGACCTTGTATGAGGCCGTCGAGAAGAGGACCCGGCCGAAGAAATAAAGAAAGAACGCCCTCAACTCCCTCCGTGCCCTCTGTGGACATGCGGCCGTCTCTCTCGCCTCGATCATCGTCCGCCTCCTCTCGAAGCTAGCTGCAGCTTCACCCTTCTGATGCTCTGTGAAGGAACCGAGGCCATACTGCTCTGAAAGCCTCCCCAAAGGGATCCGGCTTAGTGTCCGCTCCCGCTCCATGAACTCCCACTCCCCAATCAACTCCTAAAAAAGCACCTTATAATCAGCGAGGGAGGTCGTGATCATTGCTTCCCCATGTCGGTATCCTCGGGAAGGCCTCCCGACAATGCGCGGGTGCGCACGTGCATGTGTGGGGGTTCTTCAGGGATTCGGATCGGACGCGTGCCCGGGCGGGCTCGGTCGGATCGTCTTCTCGGAAGGGTGAGGGGTGTCGTTCCTGGTTGAGGCACCCGATAGCGTCTCAAGAGGATTCAGGGGTAGGTGTGATCGCCACCTGCTTTTTCTAAAGCAGGAAAAGGGGTTGGGTTGGATTTGATCACCTACGTGGGGAGTTTGTGGGGTCTCCGCTCTTGGATACGGATATACCGTACACAGAGGTGAAAAACAGGTAATCCTATTCTGCTCCCGGGGCTTGACTAAAGGAGTCTTGGGACATTGGGGGTGTAAGTGGGGTGTGTATAGGGGGGTGGCTAGTAGGTTTGAGCCGTCTGGTCAGGGGCGGCTAACAGGGTTTAGCCGTCCGGGGCCTGGTCTGGTTTGGGCAGAACTTCGGTAGGAAATGAGTTTGGTTTTGGATAGGGGCTAAGCTAGGTTTAGCCCAGGTTTCTGGAGGGTGGAATGAGAGGGTATTTTATGTAGGAAATGGGTATTCCTCTCACAAAAGGGGCTCTCATTCTCTCTCTCTCTCTTGGGATTTCTAGTGGGGAAAGGGAATGTGAATTGTGGGTTGTGGATTGTTGATGTGAATTGGTGATGTGAATTGGTGATGGGTTTAAAGGCTTGGGACCTCCTCTATTTATAGTAAAAGAGAGGCAGGGGAATGTCCAGGGGTAATAGAGTGGGTTGGCTTCGATTAGACCCCTCATTAATTCTCTGGTTCTTCTGTTAGAGACCAGGTGAAGGGTGGCTAGTGCTAACTAGCCGCCCCTATCATAACCTGCCAAACGTCCCAACTCTGACAGGCGGTGGCTTGGGTCGGTTACTTGGGTTGATCCGGCCAAGATTGGGCGGCTAAAGGTCATGACCCGCCTCAATGATCAGCATTTAATATTGCTTTATGTCCCATCCAGGGGACTAGTCCAAAGTCGGCCAGGGGGGGCGGCTAGTGCTAACTAGCCGCCTGGTGTGGGGCGGCTAGTTAGGGTTAGACGCCCCTTGCCAGGAACTTAGGGTTTTTGGGTTTCTGGTTTTTTGGTTAGGGCTAGGGCTAGGTTTGGGGTTTGGGTTTAGGTTTAGGGCAAGGGTTAGGGTTTAGGTTTAGGGCTAGGGTTAGGGTTTGGGTTTCTGGTTTAGGCCGGGGCTGGGGTCAGGGTATGGGTTTGGGTTTAGGTTAGGGTTTGGGTTTCTGGTTTAGGTCGGGGCTAGGGTTAGGGTTAGGGTTTGGGTTTAGGTTAGGGCTAGGGTTAGGGTTTCCGGCTTCCTGAACTTCGGTTCTCTACTTGATGTCCAACTGTGGGATATTTTTGGGTGTTACTTGAAGTATTTCTGTCTCTCTGAACGGTCAAAATTGAGGTATCTACAATTGTCCCTCATCGGACGGAGTCTTTGTGCGAAGCAGGAAAGACTTCGACCGAAGATAAGGAAAGATACCCCTATTTTGGCCGGCCCGACCTTCAAGAAGTTATGCCGACACGAAAAGTACTATTCGGGGAGTTGATTTAGACTGTCAGAGGCTAGGTCTTGACTTAGAATTTTTAGCTGAAAGGATGATCCAGGTGGAAGGCGGGGAAAAGTAAATGGTGAGTGATCCAACCCGCGGTCGGGGTTCTTAGCTATCGTGCGCGGAGCAGCCCAGCGTCAGTTCCTCGTGCCTACCGTTCCCGTGCTGGGGAAAACTCAGCAAGGAGGGGATATCACTGACAGAAAGCAAGTAAAGGTTGATTTGGTGAATTGGATCATCCGAAGGATAAGAACTCTGGAAAAGAACCAGAACTGAAGAAATTTGAATTTGAACGGTACTGAAAGTGTGGCAAAACTTCGGGAAAGTCGTGTTTGATCAAGTAGTGACTGGAAATAAGCCAATACATGACTGTTTGGTATGGAAAACCTTGAAATTTAGGGCTGAAAAGAGATTGGAATGGAGTTTTAAGTGAAAGTAGAAAACTGGGAGGGGAACTAGCCGCCCGAGAGGGGGCGGCTACTCGCGGGTAGCCGCCCCTACACTGGGTCCCTTATAACCGAAAAAGGGACCCTCTCTCTTCCCACTTTTCAAAAATGGTTTCTCTCCCTCTTCTTCTTCTTTTCTTCGGGTTTAAACCCAAAAAACCTGATTTCTTTGCCTTTTCTTCCTCCATTTCGACCTTAATCCCATTCTCTTTCTCTTTGATTTCGAAACCCTAGGTTTGGGTTCTCCCTTTTCTTTTCAAAACGAGGAAGATGACGAGTCGAAGGCGATCATTTCGAGTGGGAAACGACCACGGGTGGCTCGTGGAGGGCGTAGCCCGAGCTCTTCATCATCGAAGAGCGATAGGCCAGAGGTCGAGGTCGTGGGGGAAGCTATGGGTGCGGCTGAGGTGCCACCGGTGGATATCGGCGCCGATGAGGTTGGAGATTCACCTTTGGGGACTGCCCTGGAGGTTGGGAGTAGCATGATAGGGTATACACGCAAGAGGAGGCGTGGGGATCGACCGGCGGTGGTCGAGGAGGTGGTTTCAGGGGTCGGGGGATCGGTTGAGGGTGTAATTGAGGGGGCAGGGGCTGAGGGGGTTAGTGAGGATGTGAGGGCGTCATTGGATGCCCTCGTTGGGATGTTGGATAGGGAGGCCACAGAGGCTAGGGCTGAGGAGGAAAGTAGGGCTATGGAGGCTTTTGCGGAGTTTATCTCCGGTGTGGGGAGGGTGGAGGGGATAGGAGAGGCTAGGGATGAGGCCGGGGAGGCCGAGGGTACGGGTACCAGGGCTGCAGAGGCCTGTGTGGGCGTGGAGGCTGAGGCCGAGGAGGCCGTGTTCGAGGAGGATGAGGAGGAGGGGGATGACGATGGGATGGATGATCCCGACGAGGCCGAGGTGGACGCTCCTGGGTCCACACGGGCCGTGGTATGTTCCTAACCTTTTAGTCTTAGCCTTTTTATTTTGGTGTATATGCATGTGTTTTGGTTGGTATGAACAGGTTGTTTATGTGTATTATACTCGTATATGTGTGTTTTAAATAGGCATGCTTGTGTATAAGTTAGTCACGGTGGGATGTGTAAGCATGCTTAGATGGGTTTGCTTTTATAGGGAGGGGGACAATTTCTATATATATAGCCATGTTTGTTATATGCATATAAAGGAGAGAAATGATATAGCTAACATGCTTGCATGCGATACTTTTCTACGTGTATGTGATTTCGTACGTGTTTGATCGTGGTAGAGCATGAGGGAGTGTATGCATGCATTTCACGGGCCCAAGTCCTATATGCTTAGGTGTGTCTTAGGAAAAGTATAAGCATGATAGGTTGTAATGTAAGAAAGAGTGTGAGTGGTGATCACGGTGGGTTTTGATATATATATTTTGTTTGCATGCGTGATCATATGCGGAGTGGGAGGTGAACCTCTACGTAAATGTTTTTGTGTTTGATATGAGAATTTTTACTTTCCTAAGCATGATCTCTAAATGATTTTTGAGTTTTGGATTCTTACCTCTTGATCGCCTTTTTTAACTAACCCATCTCTTCTTCGTTTGTTTTGTAGCGGCCGAATCGTATCCGGGCTTTATGGCACGGGACGAAGAGGTGGTATGATGCCTTGGGGCAGGAGGAGAGGAGCTTAGTGGATGGGGCGGGCTTCCGCTCCTTCTTTGATCAAGCCGTTCCACGTCCATCGCCCTTATGTGGAGGCGTTGGCGGAGAGATGGGACCCGGAGAGTTGCACGTTCATTCTCCCTACCGGCGCTGTTATGCTGACGCTCGAGGACGTCCATCGGATCACCGGACTTCCGATCTTGGGGGAGGCAGTGATTGCGGCCACCCTTGCGGACTACAGGAGGCTTTTCCGAGAGTTGATCGGGGAATGGGAGTTCGTGGAGCGGGAGCGGACGCTGAACCGGATCCCTTTGGGGAGGCTTTCGGGGCAGTACGGCCTCGGTTCCTTTACAGAGCGCCAGAAGGGCGAAGCTGCAGCTAGCTTCGAGAGGAGGCGGGCGATGATCGAGGCGAGAGAGGCGGCCGCGTGCCCACAGAGGGCACGGAGGGAGTTGAGGGCGTTCTTTCTTTACTTCTTCGGCCGGGTCCTCTTCTCGACGGCCTCCGATAAAGGTTTCCTCTCACTCTCTTTTGCTGATGAGGGACCTGGAGGGCATGGGACGCTACGCCTGGGGAGCAGCGATGCTCGCCCATCTCTTTGCGGAGCTCTCGAAGAAGGTCAAGAGGGCTGGAGGAAAGAACCTTGGTGGCTTCGCGCCATTTCTTCAGGTATGTGTAAGTGGTAAGTGTCTTCTTCTTGGTTTAGCTCACTTTGATCATGATAATTTCCCTCTTGCTTTGCTAGATCTTCACGTACGAGCATTTCGCCATCGATCGCCCGTCTTTGGCTCCGTTTGATCATGCCCTTCCTTGGGCTATGAGATGGGAACCTCGGGGGTCTTCTCGCTCTTGCACCACCTTGCCCACTTCCGAGAGGCCTTCTGCGTCTTGTCGGAGGAAGAGGTATAAGTTTTTCTTCGAATTTTCTTGGCTTGTATTTGGTTTTCTTTTGACTAAGCGCTCTTCCTATCTTTCGATGCTTTTTTAGATGACGTGGAGGCCTTACTCGGAGGAGGTTCCCGAGGCTCTAGCGCGAGACGTCTGGTTGATCTATTTCAACGAGGTCGTGTTCCATGCGATCAGCCGGGTCGTCCACCAGCTTGGGTATCATCAGTGGGTGCCCGATCCTCTGCCGCGGCGCCCCTCGATTCCGGTGGCTGGGATTCCTCGGGACACGAACCTCCCGAGGAATTACGCTACGTATGTGGTGGGATGGCTTGGTTGTCCTGAGGTGACTTCGAGTGACGAATACCTAGCTTGGTATCGTCAGGATTATGCGGGTATCCTCGGGACGATGGAGGAGGAGATCCCGGACGCTTATGTAAGTTGAAAATCCTTTTTCCTCTCCTCGTTCTCCCTTGCTTGAATGTTTTCTGAATGGTATTTGTTTTGTAGGTTGAATTGAATGAGATGGAGAAGAGGCTCAAGACCGCCAATGAGCACCTCCAAGCGCGGGCCAGGCAGATAGAGGCGTTGCGGATGCAACGGAGACGCTTGCAGGACCAGGTCCGGGTCCTCGAGGCTCAGGTGGATGCTCTGTCGAGAGCGAGGGCTGATGGTGCTTCTTCTTCTTCCGTCCCTCCGCCTTCCATGGTTTTCGAGTGAGAGCTCGAGCTGACGAGGGAGTTAGATGCGGCCCGGAGCGAGTTGACGGCCACACGGATGGAGCTGGGCCAGGCGAGGGGTAGGGCTTCTAGAGCTGAGGAGGAGACGGACCGGCTGAGGTCCATGATGGCTTTGAGAGAGGAGGGGTTCATCACCCTAGGCCGTGAGAGGGGACTCCCTCCCGATGAGGGTGTCGGAGTTGGAGGCTTCGGCGGGTGTTCCTGGAGGTTTGATGGGGGACTTGGTTCGTTCTCTCCCGGCGGCCGGGGATAGGGATCGGGAGGCGCTCATGGCGTCAGAGGCGAGGGCACGGGAGTTGGAGGAGAGGTTGAGGGCTGTCGAGGATCGGGCCAGGGGGACAGAGAGTCGTCTCTGATAGAGATTGGAGAGGAGAGACAGAGATTTGCAGCAGGTCCATCTCTGGGAGGCGACTATGAGGGGGAAGTTGGTTGGAGGGGGGTCCATGACTGAGGCGGACCTTGACCTTCTTCCGCTTGAGCCTGACCATTCTCTCTCGGCTTCCTTGGCCACTGGGGCCACCTTTAGCCGTGCTTCTCGTCCTTCGGCGTCTCGGAGTCGTGGGATATATGCGAGGGCCGCGTCTTCGGTTCGAGAGACTCCTGCCGCTCCTGATGCTCCAGAGGTTCAGTCCTCTCCTCAGCCACCGCCCCCTTCTCAACCAAGCCATGATGTTCGTCCTACTCAGCCTCCAGCGGATGATGATACGCCGAGGTATAGCTTCTTTGTGTCTTGGTTTTAGGTAGAAGAATGGTATATATGCGAGGAATTCATGCTTTTCTCCTTTTGTTTTGACTCAGGTGATATTCTGGTGGAGTATAGCTCAAGACTTCAGAGTTTGGAGCATTTTGGAGGAAAAGATTCTCTTTTATGTGCTCTCTTAGGTTTAGAAGAACAATCTATGTTTATGGTTTTGGTGGGACAATTTAATTTCTCGTTTTGTATGCATGGTTTAGAGTAGTTTAGCATGGATTTTTGTGGATACGTATGTGCGTGTAGGTGAATCTTGGCTTTTATAGGTTTGATTCATGGATGGATGTAGGGTTTTATATATAATTGTTTTAGCATGGTATCTATACATGTTTTGTGTATGAATATGTGTATGAAATGTGTACATGCAGGTTTTGGAAAGAAATGTTTTTGATAGGTATTAGAGACACGAAGACTTGATAAAAATGGGGCTGACAGCAGGTTTCAGGGTAGCAGGTAGGGGGCGGCTAGTATAAACTAGCCGCCCAGTGAGGGGCTGCTAGTGTTAACTAGCCGCCCCCTGCCTGGGGAATACTTTCCTGAAACAAAGGGCAGGGGCGGCTAGTCGGGTTTAGCCGCCCCCTGTCTGGGACAATTCTTCTGGTTTTGCTTCTTGTCTGCTATTGCTGAGAGCCTTTGTGACTATTTCGACCTCCGAGACCTATAAAAACATTCCTTTCATGGACCAAGTGTTAAATCTGTCCAGATTGTGCCCCTGCACTGACTTTCGAGCTCTTTCTTGCTTGAATTGTCATGGGCTACAATTCATCTTAATGTAAATGGAAAGATAATGCGAGAAAGTAAAGTGCTGGAGACCATGCTTTAGTATGCAAGGAAGGGATTCCAAGTGCGTGAGTGAAGAAAAAATTTTAAGCATGTGTGTAAGTGGGATCATTTTTTCTCAAGCATGTGCGGAAGGGTATGAAATGAGTGGGGACAATCTTAATATTAGGTACGGGGGGTCAATTTTAATATTTCAAGAAAATCGGATGCCAAGGTGTTTTTGGAAAAGAAAAATGCAAGCTTATGTGTAAGTATAATTGGCATAAGGGGGTATTTTAATTCTTCAATGGTTTCTTACGTGAGAGGGCAATGTTCTCGATTTTCAAAAGTAAAAGATACCATCAAGTCCCTGTGGAGGAGCCCTTGTGGTCGCCCATGTCCAAACCAGGATTGTATTTGAAAGGTATGAGCCTTAGGTGTCGATTTTTCTAGGTTCGTGGTTTTCGAATGCTTAATCGTATTATTCCAAACATGCTGAAAAATCCATGAGTGTACCAAGAGTCGAGTCAAATAAGCTTCCCTTGGATAGGCAAGTTTCTAAATGAACTCATGTGAGTATGTGTAGTTGTAAATCTAGAAATGATCTACCTTTGGTCGAAATTTCACCTTTCCTGGCAGACATAGTTCAATTTTGAATCCCATTGCGAAAATAAAAGGGGGGGTGGAATGGGGTAAGAGAAATATCTTCCTTTCGGGCAATATTTTAGAATTGTCCCAGTCTAGCATATGTCCTACTTTCTAGGTCCCTCTGGCTTTCTTCTTTTTACCACTTCTTTATTTTGGATGAAAAGTACAGTCCGTTGTTTGGACCTGTACTGGTATAGTCGTTGTCTAGCGTATACCGTGCGTATAGGCGTGAAAGCCTGCTAAAATAGAGAGTTTAACCCGTTCACTTGGGTGTTATTTTTCTTTTGTTGGCCTCTCATTGCCTGATTTTTTTTTATTTGAGGGGGGGCTCTTCTGTTTTTCACCCCGATTCTTTTCATGCTTCCGCTTTAGAAGTGTTTGTATAGTGCCAGAGCCAGTTTTGGGACATATGCCAGGTCTAGGTAACTCCTCATTTTGACCTAGGGTTAATACGAGTGGGGCGGAAATAAAGGAGGTTTTGCTTTGGGGGTTTTTAAATTGTCCCATTCTACGGGGTAGGCAATTTCTCTTCTATCAGGTAAATCGAGTCTTGTTATACGTGTGTGAAGGAAGTGGCATGATTTGGCAGAGATGTGTTCAAATAGATACGAGTTTATCTTTGGGAGTCTTATAATTCTATCATCAAGCACTAAACGCTGGAAATCGCAGGAAGAAAGAATAATAGTTCTTAAGTATTGAAAGCTATTCATGCATGGAATTTCTTTAGATAAAGTTCATTCCACGAACCTCGAACCTCGACTCCTTCAGCATCTACCAGGCGGTAGGCATTCCCGGAATAGGCATGGGTGATCACATAGGGTCCCTCCCATGTGGGTTGCAACTTCCCTCTTGGGTGAGGCTGTCTTGATGGCATGATTTGCTTAAGTACTAATTCCCAATTTCAAATTTTCATTTTATTACCTTCTTTTCAAATGCCCTTGCCACCCTTAATTTGTGAAAGCATGCGAGGGGTTTGAAATACAACTCTTTTTTTTTTTGGTGTTATAAAGCATGCAAGGTTCTAGAAATGAATAAATCCCTTTTTTTGTTTTTCAAAGCATGTAAAGGTTTGGGAATAGGAAAAGTATGTAAAGGGTAGTATATGTAGCACTGAAGGATTGCCTCCAGGAATGACGGTGCAATGTGAGCCCTCTATGGAGGATCAAATTGCAGGATCTTTAGGGGAATGATACTTGAATTTTCTGATGTATCATTCATTGTGTATCAATTCTTATCAGTCTTGAAGCGCGTTTGACGCCTTCTTAGCCACTGTTGTTCAGCGTCTATTCTGACAGCATCTATCAGAATATCAAAGCCTAAAAGATGTTGAAAGTGCGAGTGGTGCTTGATCTGCCATAGACCCTTAGCAGGAAGAGAATCTTTCTTCAAAGGGGGGGTCAGTCGACAAAGATGTAGATATGGAAAAGTAAGTCACAAGGGCGACTATTGACTCGACAGGTGCAAGAGAGCACGGTTTACCACAATGTTGAGGCCCTAATGATGGCAGAGATAAAGACTTATCTACTGGTGCAATGAGGGGCTCGTGGGCTAGATATGGAATAATTGATTTGGATATGGCGGGGGAATCCGGAGAGAGATCCTCAGTCGGATGGGATGGCAAGTTGAGTGGATCTGGCAATTGGGATGGCTTGACTGCTCCCTCAAATTGTGCATTCTTAAATATGAGTGGTTTTGATTTGGGGATATGCACTACTATTTGTATTAGGTCTATGTCAATGTCAGAATCTGATTGGTCAGAAGGTGACTTATCTGAGACGAATAAGATAGGTTTGACGGGCATTGATATGACTTGATCTTGAATAGGTAGAAGTAATGGGGATTCAAATTCAGTTGATCATAGGTTTTGGATGGTGGGTTCAGGCTGTATTGGGGAAGGGTAAAAAGGTTTCGATAGTTCTCCAGCCAAAAACTCTTCATCATCATCAGAGTCCTACTTGGGACATTCTATGGGTCCAATAGTTTCAGGTACTGGAGACTCATAGGTTGACGGGGGAGGAATAGCGGTGTATTTCCTTTGGGAGGTTTCTGGGGAACAAAGGCTTCTGTCCTTGGTGCAGCAGGGGGACATGCAGGAAGAACAATGGTTGCATTGCTATTGGGTTGACCAAGTCGTGCCTGGGAGAAATAGTTCAATGGTCGGTTCGGACCTCCCTTCATGGGTTGAACTATGATGGGCATGGGTACTTGTTTACTGTATAGGGGGAGGGGTCTGATAGGGTTTGGGTGTATTGGGAAAGGCACCGAAAGGATTAGGCCACCCAGAATGATCCTAAGCAGGTCTTCTGGCTCTTCCATCAGGGTTGTATAGTAGGTTCTAGGTTTTGCTTTCCAATATCCGTTACAGGGTCTACACGTACGGAGATTTGATTTATAAAGTTTTGGAATATAGGAGTAAGTCGTGTCGGCACGGGGGCAGGTTCTGATTGAGTAGCAAAATTTTGGTTGGTTGGCTGAGGCGGCGTATACTCGGATGAACCGGACGTGTACTGTCTCGGAGCCGTTCCTCGATCAGGAACCCGTACTCCGTTTGGGTAGAGTGCCGATACTTGGGTAATAATCCCCTCTACCATGGGGTTTGTGCCTTACGAGGCAGTTGTCCAACCCTATGGCTGATAGGTGGGGACTGGGTGTGGACTACTGGGGCTGCACAACGGGAAATCCTGTTGTGGCAGTCAATTAGAAGCTGATACGTAGTACAGTCTCCATACGAAAGGCTCGTACGAAGCTCTGGACTTAGGCTCTGTAACATCATGTCAATTTCTTGACATTCTGTGAGTTGCAGGCCGGTTCGGTGGACAAGTGTGCGCCACCGAGACACGTATTGTTTGAATTCCTCCCTAGGCCTCATTCTCTCTACGGTTAAATCTGAAATAGAGGGGGTTCTAATCCTCTGGTAACCATAGCGGCCCAACAACTTCTCGCTTACAGCCGAGAATTTCGACAAGTGATCTACAGGGAGGGTGTAGAACCATTGTAGTGCTTCTCCTTCCAATGATTTCTGGAAGAGGAAGACTAGCAGAGGTTGATTATCTAGAAACGGGCGTGCGTCTAGATAAAAGGCAGTTAGATGGATGTCTGGGTCTCCACGACCGTTATACCGGCGGAATTTGGGGATTTTGAATCCCTCCGGTAGGTGGACTGACGGGATTTGTCTCAGGTTATGTAGAGACATGTTTTTGGGGGCTGAGGGACCAGTCTTGGAGAGGATTCTTCGGATGGTTTCGTCCAGTGTTTCTCCCCTGGGAGAGCTGCCTAGCGGTCCCGGGTTTGGGGTGGCCTGGTAAGGGCCTGGGGTGGAATCGGCTGGGAATATTGGATTCGCGGGGGAAAGGGGGGTGAACGAAAAGACGCTCGGGTTGACCGAGTGACTGGGTGTGAATGGGGTTTTGGGAACGGCCTTAGGAGTTTCGACAAGGGCCTCCTGTCTTAGGGTTTTGACCTGGCGGTAGTCGGCGAAGTCATGAAACATGTCCTCTACGGATTGGTATCCTAGACTGGCCATCTTTTCCTCTAGATGGGTCAGTAATTGCATGGCCTGAACCTCTTGGTGGGTTCTTTCCTCTAATATCCCCTCCTCTATTGCGGGATTCCATGGTGTGTGTGAAATGATTTAAGGGAACGAATGCAGATATAAAGCGGTAAAGGATTGCGCAGCGGTGTGCGTCTTACAAAGCAGTAAAGGATTGCGCAGCGGTGTGCGGCTTACAAAGCAGTAAATGATGCTGTGATGTGAATTAGAGGAGGAACTGATTCGAGGGGTGGGAAACTCTAACCTTCCTAGAGGGTTGGTAGCATCTATTCAAGCTTGTAAAAGGGGGTAGAAGGGGATTACCATTTGTTGTTTTTCACGAGGGAGGTCCCACCGTGATCGCCAGATTTATCGGTATCAGTGGAAAGGCCTCCCGGCGGTGCACGGGTGCGCGCCTGCGTGTGTGGGGGTTCTTCGGGGATTCGGATCGGACGCGTGCCCTGGTGGGCTCGGTCAGATCGTCTTCTCGGAAGGGTGAGGGGTGTCGTTCCTGGTTGAGGCACCCGATAGCGTCTCAAGAGGATTCAGGGGTTGGTGTGATCGCCACCTGCTTTTTCTAAAGCAGGAAAAGGGGTTGGGTTCGATTTGATCGCCTACGTGGGGAGTTTGTGGGGTCTCCGCTCTTGGATACGGATATACCGTACACAGAGGTGAAAAACAGGTAATCTTATTCTGCTCCCGGGGCTTGACTAAAGGAGTCTTGGGACATTGGGGGTGTAAGTGGGGTGTGTATAGGGGGGCGGCTATTAGGTTTGAGCCGTCTGGTCAGGGGCGGCTAACAGGGTTTAGCCGTCCGGGGCCTGGTCTGGTTTGGGCAGAACTTCGGTAGGAAATGGGTTTGGTTTTGGACAGGGGCTAAGCTAGGTTTAGCCTGGGTTTCTGGAGGGTGGAATGAGAGGGTATTTTATGTAGGGAAATGGGTATTTCTCTC
Organism: Acorus calamus; assembly: GCA_030737845.1. Lineage (NCBI taxonomy): Eukaryota > Viridiplantae > Streptophyta > Magnoliopsida > Acorales > Acoraceae > Acorus > Acorus calamus. The sequence goes on from CM060870.1 coordinate 16,531,633, forward strand.
ACAAAAGGGGTTCTCTCTCTCTCTCTCTCTCTCATGGGATTTCTAGTGGGGAAAGGGAATGTGAATTGTGGGTTGTGGATTGTTGATGTGAGTTGGTTATGTGAATTGGTGATGTGAATTGGTGTTGGGTTTAAAGGCTTGGGACCTCCTCTATTTATAGTAAAAGAGAGGCAGGGGAATGTCCAGGGTGTAATAGAGTGGGTTGGCTTCGATTAGACCCCTCATTAATTCTCTGGTTTTTCTGTCAGAGACCAGGTGAAGGGCGGCTAGTGCTAACTAGCCGCCCAGGATGGGGTGGCTACTTCCGGGTAGCCGCCCCTATCATAACCTGCCAAACGTCCCATCTCTGACAGGCGGTGGCTTGGGTCGGTTACTTGGGTTGATCCAGCCAAGATTGGGCGGCTAAAGGTCATGACCCGCCGCAATGATCAGCAATTAATATTGCTTTATGTCCCATCCAGGGGACTGGTCCAAAGTCGGCCAGGGGGGGCGGCTAGTTAGGTTTAGCCGCCCCTTGCCAGGGACATAGGGTTTTTGGGTTTCTGGTTTTCTAGTTAGGGCTGGGGCTAGGTTTGGGGTTTGGGTTTAGGTTTAGGGCTAGGGTTAGGGTTTAGGTAGGGCTGGGGTTAGGGTTTGGGTTTCTGGTTTAGGCCGGGGCTGGGGTCAAGGTTAGGGTTTGGGTTTAGGTTAGGGTTTGGGTTTCTGGTTTAGGTCGGGGCTAGGGTTAGGGTTAGGGTTTGGGTTTAGGTTAGGGCTAGGGTTAGGGTTTTCCAGTTTGGGCTAGGGTTAGGGTTTCCGGCTTCCTGAACTTCGGTTCTCTACTTGATGTCCAACTGTGGCATATTTCCGGGTGTTACTTGAAGTATTTCTGTCTCTCTGGACGGTCAAAATTGGGGTATCTACACCCCTGACACCGGAAGACTGGTAATCCAATAGACGTCCTCAAGAGTCGACATAACAGCGCCGGTGGGGATAATGAAAGTGCAACTCTCCGGATCCCACCGCTCCGCCAACACATCAACATAAGGACGGTGGACGTGGAATGGCTCGATCAGGAAGAAAGAATGGAAGCCTGCTCCATCTACCAAGCTTCTCTCCCCCTGTCCCAAGGCATCGTACCACCTCTTCGTCCCGTGCCACAAAGCCTGGATACGATTCGGCCGCTACAAACAGACAAAAGGAACACGGGTTAGTCTAAAAAAATGATCAAGAGGTAAGAATCCAAAATCAAAAATTCATTTAGAAACCATGCTAAAATAGACTTCCATATGCTAAACAAAAGCATGAAAATAGGAAACTTAATTCACGTAAGGGTTCACCTTCTATTATTTACAAAACGCTCTTCATATGATCACACATGCTAAAACTATTAATCCCACTGTGGTCACCACTTACACACTTCTTTCATCACAGCCTATCATACTTATATACTTTCCATAAACTCACCTAAGCATGTGGAAGAATACTTGGACCCATGAAATACATGCATACATTCCCTCTTACTCTACCGCGATCGAACACATATGAAGACACACCTTAAAAACTGTATGCACACAAACAAAATATATCACATGCAAGCATACTAGTCATACCATTCCTCTCTTCTTTCTAAAATAGAGCAAACATGGATATGTGTATAAAAAATTATCCCCCTTTCTAAAAACAAACCCATATCGACATGTAGCATGTTTACACATCCCACCGTGATAAAACCATACATCCAAGCATGCTTATTAACACACACATGTACAAATATTACACATAAATCGCCTATTTCATACTACAAAGACATATATACACATATATGTAAATAAAAGGCTAAGTCAAAAGGGTTAGAAAAATACCATGGCCGCCTCGGCCTCGTTAGGATCGTCTATCCCCTTATCATCCCCCTCCTCATCATCCTCGCCCTCCTCCCCAATGCCCCCGGCCTCCGCGGCCTCAACCCTAATGCCCTCGACCTCCCCGGCCTCGTCCCTAACATCTCCAGTCCCCTCCATCCTCTCTGCACCGGAGACAAACTCCGCAAAGGCCCCCATAGCCCTTCTCTCCTCCTCCTCAGCCCTGGCCTCCGTGGCCTCCCCATCCAGCATCCCAACAATGGCATCCAACGACGCCCTCACATCCTCACTGACTCCCCCAACCCCTACCCCCTCAATTACATCCTCGGCTGGCCCTCCGACCTCTGAAACCACCTCTTCGACCACCACCGGTTGGTCCCCACGCTTCCTCTTGCGTGTATATCCTATCATGTTACTCCCAACCTCCGAGGCAGCCCCCGAAGGCAAATCCTTGACCTCACTCGTGCTGATGCCCACCAACGGCACCTCCGCCATACCCACGGCCTCCCTCACGACCTCCTCCTCCACCCTGTCGGTGTGGGAAAAATCCGCGTGTGGTGTGTGTGGGGGTTCTTTAGGGATTCAGATCAGATGCGTGCCATGGCGGGCTCGGTCGGATCGTCTTCTCGGAAGGGTGGTTGTTGTTCCTGGTTGAGGCGCCCGACAGCGGCTCAAGAGGATTCAAGGGTTTGTGTCATCGCCACCTGCTTTTTCAAAAAGTAGGAAAAAGTTGGGTTGGATTTGATCGCCTATGTGAGGAGTTTGTGGGGTCTCCGCTCTGAGACATGGATATACTGTACACAGAGGTGAAGAACAGGTAATCCTAATGTGCTTACGGGGCTTGACTAAAGGAGTCTTGGGACAAGGGGTGCAAGTGCGGTGTGGGTATGGGGCGGCTAGGGGATTCAGCCGTCAGGTATGGGGCGGCTACTAGGGTTTAGCCGTTTGGGGCCTGGGTTGGTTTGGGCAGAACTTCGGTAGGAAATGGGTTTGGTTTTGGACAGAGGTCAAGCTAGGTTTAACCCGGGTTTCTCGAGGGTGGAATGAGAGGGTGTGTTTGTGTAGGGAATGGATTTTTCTCTCACAAAAGGGGCTCTCTTACTTTCTCTCTAGGGATTTTTAGTAGTTGAAGGGGGTGTGAGCTATGAGTGAATTGTCAATTGAAATTCTAGATATTGTATAAAGGCTTGGGACCTCCTCTATTTATAGTAAAAAAGAGGCAGGGGAATGTCCACGGGGTAATAGGATGGCTTGGTTAATAGTGTGTTTGATTAGACACCTCATTTAATTCTCTTGTTGTTCTGTCTGGACCAGGTGAAGGGCGGCTAGTCCTAACTAGCCGCCCAGGATGGGGCGGCTACTTTCTGGTAGCCACCTCAATCATGACCTACCAAACGTCCCATCTCTGACAAGTGGTGGCTCGGGTCGGTTACTTGGTTTGGTCCGGCCATGATGGGGCGGCAAAAGGTCACAACCCACCCCATTGATCAGCATTTAATGCTGCTTTATGTCCCATCCAGGGAAGCGATTCAAGGTCGGCCAGGGGGATGGCTAGTGCCAACTAGCCGCCTGGTGTGGGGCGGCTAGTTAGGTTTAGCCGCCCCAGTCCAGGGTCTTTAGGGTTTCTCTAGGTGGGTTTTAGGGTTGGGACCAGGTTTTTAGGGTCCAGACCAAGGTTTTTGTCAGGGTTTGGTTTAGGGTTAGGGTTTCCGATTTAGGTTAGGGTTTAGGGTTAGGTCTGGTTTAGGTTTAGGGTTCCTGGTTTAGGCTAGAGTTTGGGTTAGGGTTTCCGGTCTAGGTTAGGGTTCCTGGTTTGGGCCAGGGTTTGGGTTTGGGTTTCCGGTCTAGGTTAGGGTTCCTGGTTTGAGCCAGGGTTTGGTTTAGGGTTTCCTAAACTTTTGGTTTTCTATTAGATGCCCAAATGTGGGTTATTTCCAAGTATTACTTGAAGTATTTCTGTCTTTCTGGATGGTCAAAATTGGGGTATCTACAATTGTCCTTCATCGGACAGAGTCTTTGCGCGAAGCAGGAAAGACTTCGATCGATGATAAGGAAAGAGACCCCTATTTTGGCCGGCTTGACCTTCAAGAAGTTATGACAACACGAACAGTACTATTCGGGGAGTTGATTTACACTGTCAGAGGCTAGGTCTTGACTTAGAATTTTCAACCGGAAGGATGATCCAGGTGGAAGGCGGGAAAAGTAAATGGTGAGTGATCCAACCCGCGGTCGGGGTTCTTAACTATCATGCACGGAGCAGCCCAGCGTTAGTTTTCTCGTGCCTACCGTTCCCGTGCTTGGGAAAACTCAGCAAGGAGGGGATATCGCCGACAGAAAGCAAGTAAAGAGTTGAGTTGGGGAATTGGATCATCCGAAGGATAAGAACTCTGGAAAAGAACCAGAACTGAAGAAATTCGAATTTGAATGGTACTGAAAGTGCGGTAAAACTTTGGAAAAATCGTGTTTGATCAAGTAGTGCTTGGAAATAAGCCAATACATGGCTATTTGGTATAGAAAACCTTGAAACTAGGGCTGAAAAGAGATGGGAAAGGGGTTTAAGTGAAAACAGGAAAACTGGGTGGGGCGGCTAGTTCAAACTAGCCGCCCGAGAGGGGGTGGCTACTCGCGGGTAGCCGCCTCCCGACTGGGTCCCTTATAATCGAATAAAGTCCCTCTCTCTTCCCACTTTTCAAAACGGTTTCTCTCCCTCTTCTTCTTCTCCTCTTCAGTTTCAAACCCAAAAAACCTTGATTTTAAAAAACCTTGAATCCTTTGTTTTTTGCCTTCTATTGTTCCTTTCTTCTTGATTTTGAAGCCCTAGATTTTCTTTGGGTTCTTCTTTTGTGCAAAATCGGAGAAGATGACGAAGGGGAAGAAGACGGCTTCGATGATGAAGCGCCTTAGGTCTTTCCGAGAGCAGAGAGAGGCTGTCTCGGGGTCTAGTTCATCGGGGAGTGATCGGGTGGAAGGGGAGGCCGTGAGGGAGGTTGTGGGTGCGGCAGAGGTGCCGCCGGTGGATACCGGTGCGGGTGAGGTTGGGGGTGCACCTTTGGGGGCTGTTCCGGAAGTAGGGGGAAGTATGATAGGTTATACACGCAAGAGGAAGCGTGGGGATCGACCGGTGGTGGTCGAGGAGGTGGTTTCGGATGTCGGTGGACCGGTTGAGGGCACAACCGAGGGGTAGGAGCTGAGGGGGTTAGTGAGGATGTGAGAGCATCGTTGGATGCCATTGTCGGGATGTTGGATAGGGAGGCCATAGAGGCCAGGGCTGAGGAGGAGGAGAGAAGGGCTATAGGTGTGTTCGAGGGGTTGGCTTCCGGTGCAGTGGGCACGGAGGAGACTGGGGGTGTCGGAGTGGAGGCTGAGGAGGCCAGGGGTATCGGGATTGAGGCCGAAGAGGCCACGGGTATGGGCATAGGAGCCACAGGGGCTAGTGTTGAGTTTGATGCCGAGGAGGTCGTGTTTGAGGGAGAGGGAGATGATGAGGAGGAGGGGGATGATGACGGGATGGATGATCCCGACGAGGCTGAGGTGGATGCTCCCGGGTCCACACGGCCTGTGGTATGTTCCTAATCCTTTAGTCTTAGCCTTTTATTTACATATATGTGTATACTTGTCTTTGTAGCATAAAATAGGTGATTCATGTGTAATATTTGTGCATGTGTGTTCTAGTAGGCATGCTTTATATGTATAGTTTGGCCATGGTGGGATATGTAAGCATGCAATATGTCAATATGGGTTTATTTTTAGAAAGGGGTACAATTTTTATGCATATGTTTGTTTTAAAAGAAGTGAGGAATGACACGGCTAGTTTTTTAGGTGCGTCTTCATACGTGTTTTGATTGTGGTAGAGTATGGGGGGAGTGTATGCATGTATCTCATGGGTCCAAGTATTTTTTCACATGTTTAGGTGAGTTTATGGAAAGTACATAAGCATGATAGACTGTGATGAAAGAAATAGCGTAAGTGGTGACCACAGTGAGATTTAATATATATATTTTTTTGCATGCGTGATCATATGAAGAGTGTTTTGTAAATAATGGGAGGTGAACCTTTACGTGAATTAAGTTTCGTATCTTCATGCTTTTGTATTTGATATGAGAATTTTACCTTGCTAAGCATGATCTTTAAATGATTTTTAGGCTTTGGATTCTTACGTCTTGATTGCTCTTAAACTAACCCATGTTTTCTTCATCCGTTTGTAGCGACCGAATTGTATCCGGGCTTGTGGCATGGGACAAAGAGGTAGTGCAATGCCTTGGGGCAGGGAGAGAGGAGGTTGGTGGACGGAGCGGGCTTCCGTTCCTTTTTCTTGATTGAGCCGTTCCACGTCCATCGCCCATATGTGGAGGCATTGGCGGAGAGATAGGACCCGGAGAGTTGCACAATCATCCTCCCTACCAGCACCGTTATGCCGACCCTCGAGGACGTCCATCGGATCACCGGTCTTCCGGTCTCAGGGAAGCAGTGATCGCGGCCACCCTTGCGGACTACAGGGGGCTATTTCGGGAGTTGATCACGGAATGGGAGTTCGTGGAGCGGGAGCGGACGCTGAACTGGATCCCTTTGTGGAGGCTTTCGGGGTAGTATGGCCTCGGTTCCTTTACAGAGCATCAGAAGGGCGAAGCTGCAGCTAGCTTCGAGAGGAGGCAGGCGATGGTCGAGGCGAGAGTGGTGGCCGCGTGCCCACAGAGGGCAGGAGGGAGTTGAGGGCGTTCTTCCTTTATTTCTTTGGCCGGATCCTCTTCTCGACGGCCTCTGACAAGGTCTCCTCTCATTCCCTTTTGCTTATGAGGGACCTGGAGGGCATGGGGCGCTACGCCTGGGGAGCGGCGATGCTCGTCCACCTCTTCGCGGAGCTCTCGAAGAAGGTCAAGAGGGCCGGGGGAAAGAACCTTGGCAACTTCGCGCCATTTCTTCAGATATGTGTAAGTGAGCAGCAGATGTTTTCTTCTTGGTTTAGTTCACTTGATCGTGACAATTTTCCTCTTGCTTTGCTAGATCTTCGAATATGAGCACTTCGCCATTGACCGCCCGACCCTGGCGCCGTTTGATCGTGCTCTCCCTTGAGCTATGAAATGGGAACCCCGGGGATCTTCGCGCTTGCACCGCCTCGCCCAATTCTGGGAGGCCTTCCGTGTCTTCATGGAGGAAGAGGTATAAATTTTTCTTCGAATTTTCTTTGGCTTGTATTTTGTTTTACTTTTGGCTAAGCACTCTTCCGATCTTTTAATGATTTATAGATGACGTGGAGGCCCTATACGGAGGAGGAGGTTCCCAAGGATAAGTCGCGGGACGTCTGGCTGATCTACTTCAATGAGGTCATGTTTCATGCGATCAACCGGGTCGTCTGCCTGATTGGGTATCACCAATGGATGCCCGATCCTTTGCCACGGCGTCCCTCCCTGTTGCCGTGGTTCCTCGGGACACGAACCTCCCGAGGAATTACGCTACGTATGTGGCGGGATGGATGGGCCGAGGTGTCTTGGTGGAGCGTCGTCCCGAGGTGACTTCAAGCAATGAATACCTTGCTTGGTATCGTCATGAGTATGCGGGTATCCTTGGGACGATGGAGGAGGAGATCCCAGACGCCTACGTAAGTTAAAAACCCTTTTTCTCTTTCTTGTTCTCTTTTGTTGAATATTCTTATGAGTGGTGTCTCTTTTGGCAGGTTGAGTTGAATGAGATGGAGAAGAGACTCAAGACCGCCAACGAGCACCTTCGAGCACGGAGTGGGTAGGTGGAGTCCTTGAGGCTCAGGTGGATGCTCTGTCGAGAGCGAGGGCCGTCGGTGTCTCTTCTTCTTCCGCCCCTCCCCCTTCGATGGTTTCCGAGCAAGAGCTTGAGCTGACGAGGGAGTTAGATGCGGCCCGGAGCGAGTTGACGGCCACACGGATGGAGCTGGATCAGGTGAGGGGTAGGGCTTCTCGGGCTGAGGAGGAGACAAACTAGCTGAGGTCCATGATGGCTTTGAGAGAGGAGGGATTCATCACCCTAGGCCGTGAGAGGGACTCCCTCCAGATGAGGGTTTCGGAGTTGGAGGTTTCAACGGGTGTTCCTCGAGGTTTGATGGGGGACTTAGTTCTTTCTCTCCAGGCGGCTGGGGCAGGGACCGAGAGGCACTGAGGGCATCAGAGGCGAGGGCACGGGAGTTGAAGGGGAGGTTGAGGGCTGCTGAGGATCGGGCCAGAGGGACAGAGAGTCGCCTCAGTCAGAGATTGGAGAGAAGAGACAGAGATATGCAGCAGGTCCATCTCTGGGATGCAACCATGAGGGAGAAATTGGTTGGAGGGGGCTCTATGACCGAGGCGGACCTCGACCTTCTCCCGCTCGACCATTCTCTCTCGGCTTCCTTGGCTACCGGGGCCACCTTCAGCCGTGCTTCTCGTCCTTCGACGTCCAGGAGTCATGGGATATAAGCGAGGGCTGCGTCTTTGGTTTGAGAGACTCCTGCCGCTCCTGATGCTCCAGAGGTCCAGTTTTCTCATCAGCCGCCGTTCCCTTCCCAGCCGAGTCCGGACATTCCTCCCACTCAGCCTCCCACAGATGATGATGACACTCTGAGGTATACTCCCTTGTGTCTTAGTTTTGGGTAGAAGATTAGTATATATGCAAGGAATTCATGCTTTTCTTCTTTTGTTTTGACTCAGGTGACATTTTGGTGAAGCATAGCTCAAGACTTTGGAGTTTTGGAGCTCTCTATGGAGCCATCTCTTCCTCACTTTTTTATAAAGACTCTCTTTTATGCACTCTCTTAGGTTTTTAGAAAACAATCTATGTTTATGGTCTTGGTGGGACAATCTTATGGTTTCTATGTATGGCCTGGTGTAGCTAGTATGGATATTTTGGTATTTTTCAAAGGGTTTCTTTTATTTTGAAAAACGCATATTGCGTGGACGAATGAACTTGGTGTTTATAAGTTTTAATCTATCGATGGATGTAGGATTCTAATATATATAATCATTCTAGCATGGTATCTATATAGGTTTTGTGTATGAATGTGTCTGAAATGTGTGTATGCATGTTTGGGAAAAGAATATTTCGACAGGTTTTGAAAAGTTGAAGAGTTGATTGAGGATGGGACTGATAGGGCAGATGGGGCAGCAGGTGAGGGGCGGCTACTTGCGTTTAGCCGCCCCAGATGGGGTGGCTTGTTTAAGCTAGCCGCCCCATTCCTGGGGTCTTTACCTGGAAAAGAAAGGGCAGGGGCGGCTAGTCCTTTGTAGCCATCTGGGTAGGGGCGGCTAGTCGGGTTTAGCCGCCTCCTACCTGGGGTAATATTTGGCTATGCTATCTCTATTTCCTCCTGCTGAAAGTTTTCCCAAGTGTTTGTTCATCCCTCGAAATCTGTAAAAACATTCTTTTCAGGGACCAAGTGTTAAATATGTCCGGATTGCGCCCCTACACTAACTTTTGAGCCCTTCTTACTTGAATTGTCAAGGGCTGCAACCCATGTTAAGGTAAAATGAAAATCGAATGCGAGAAATGAAAGCACGGGAAGTCATGCTTTAGCAAACAAGGGAGGGATTCCAAGTGTGTGTGCGAAGAAACTCTTGAGTATGTGTGAAAGTGGGACAATTTATTCTCAAGCATGTGCGGAAGGGCATGAAATGAGTATAGATGGGGCAACTTTAATAATGGTATGGGGGGTTGATTTTAGTATTTCAAGAAAATCGGATGCCTAGGTGTTTTAGAAAAGGAAAATGCGAACTTATGCGTAAGTATGAGTGGCATAAGGGGGCATTTTAATTCTTCAATGGTCTTTTATGTGAGGGCAATGTTCTCAACTTTCTTAAGTAAAAGATACCATCAAGTCCCTTTGGAAGGGCCCTTGTGGTCACCTATGTCCAAACCAGGGTTGTATTTGAAAGGTTCATGGTTCTCAAATGCTTGATCGTATTATTCAAAACATGTTGAAAGATCCATGAGTGTACCAGGAGTCAAGTCAGATAAGTTTCTTTTGGATAGGCAAGTTTCTAAGTGAACTCACGTGAGTGTATGCAGTTGTAAACATGGAAATGGTCTACCCTTGGTCGAAATTTTGCCTTTCCCGGTAGACATGGTTCAATTTTGAATCCCATTGCAAAAATAAAAAAGGGGGAGGGGGGAATGGGGTAAGAGTAAAATCTTCCTTTCGGGCAATATTTTAGATTTGTCCCAGTCTAGCATATGTCCTACTTTCTAGGTCCCTCTGGCTTTCTTCTTTTTATCACTTCTTATTTTGGGTGGAAAGTACAGTCCGTTGTTTAGACTTGTACTAGTATAGCCGTTTGTTTGGCATATACTTGTGCATAAAGGCGTGAAAGCCCGCTAAAGTAGAGTTTAACCCGTTCACTTGGGTGTTATTTTTCTTTTGTTGGCCTCTCATTGCCTGATTTTTTTGTTTTGATTTGAGGGGGGCTCTTCTGTTTTTCACCCTGATTCTTTTCATGCTTCCCCTCTAGAAGTGTTTGTATAGTGCCAGAGCCAGTTTTGGGACATATGCTAGGTCTAGGGAAATCCTCATTTTGACCTTGGGTTAATACGAGTGGGGCGAAAATAAGGTAGGTTTGCTTTGGGGTTTTAAATTGTCCCAGTCTACGAGGTAGGCAATTTCTCTTCTATTAGGTAAATCAATTGTCAAGTCATACATGTGTGAAGGAAGTGGCATGATTGGCGGATATGTGTTCAAATAAATACGAGTTTATCTTCGAGAGTCTTATAATTCTATTATCAAGTATTTAAACGATGGAAATTGCAGGAAGAAAGAATAATAGTTCTCAAGTATTGAAAGCTATTCATGCATGGAATTTCTTTAGATAAAGTGCATTCCACGAACCTGAAACCTCGACTCCTTCGGCATCTACCAAGCGATAGGCATTCCCAGAATAGGCATGGGTGATCACATAGGGTCCCTCCCATATGGGTTGCAACTTCCCTCTTGGGTGAGGCTGTCTTGATGACATGATTTGCTTAAGTACTAACTCCCCGATTTTAAATTTTCTTTCTATTACCTTCTTTTCAAATGCCCTTGCCACCCTTCTTTGGTAGGCCAGGGCATGGTCTGCCACTCTTAATCTTTTCTCTTTCTTTCCCTTTCTCTCTTTTTTTTGTTTTTTTTTTGGTATTTATGTTTTCAAAAGCGTGGAAACAGATACATATGGTTTTGAAAAAAGGTACGAGTTGGTAAATAGATATTTTGGTTTTTTTTTTTGGAAAAAGAATGGAGATAAAGCTTGGAAAATGATTTTATTTTAGAAGGAAAGCATGGAAAGATAGTTTGGAAAACATTTTTGTTTTGAAGAAGAGTGTGGAAATGCAGTTTGTAAATATTTTCATTGTTTGGAAAACATGTAAAGAGAGCTTGTGAAATATTTTCGTTGTCTCGAAAGTATGTAAAGAAAGCTTGTAAAATATTTTTATTGTTTTGGAAAACATGTAAAGACCGTTAGAAAATATTTTGTTTTCAAGAAAAACATAGAAATAAAGCTGGAAACAGGTATGTTCAGGGTTGGGGAATGAGAGCTGATTAGCGTATATTTTTGGATTTGGTTTCTTTTAGGAAAGCGTGTAAACAAATATGTATACGGTGATGAAAGCAAAAACTGGTAAACAAATATTTTGATTTCGATTTTTAGAAAAGCTGTAAACAAATATGTACAGGAGTGAAGTGGGGGATTACCAAGGGGGTTCGGTACCTGGTTCCTGGACTCGTATTGCTTCCTTGAGTCGGCTCCTTTTTGACGGTCGGCTGATGTCTGGTGGGGGTCCCCTATTCCTGAACTCTCCCTCCGTGAGCCTCTTCATGGGTCATCCATGCTGGAGCAGTTCTTCATTAGCGGAGCCTGGTTGTCAACATGCAAGCACCTCTAGCCGGATGCACATGGCACAGACACTCCAATTTCGACCCGCGCCTCGTTGAAGCGTGCCTCTCCCCATATAGATATCACTCCTCCCCGGTACGAGAAGTGAAGGCATTGGTGTCTGGTGGATGAGACAACTTCGATGCTGTTGAGCCATGTCCTCCCAACAATCAGAGGGTGGGGTGATCGAATGTTCATTACCATGCAGTTGACGATGGTGGAGACGGGCCGATTTTTAGTGGGAGCGTGACCAGTCTGCAAGCATTCTTGCGTGTGCTGTCGAAGGCGTAAATGAACTCATCCGAGGGCTCCAATATGGGAACCCTGCCTTCTAGCTTATGGTAGGCTGAATATGTGAGAACATTAGTTTCCGCTCCCGTGTCGATGAGAATGTGCCGAAATTTTCTTCCCCCGAGTATGGCAGTGATTGCGAGGGGTGCGGAGCGTGCTCCGGCTTTAGCGATTTCATGGGGGAGGAAGGTGATCGAGTTGGGCTCCGTAAGATCGCTTGATGGATGCAGGGTCCCGGCCGCTTCTTCCGAGGGATAGTCACCGTTATAAGGGGACACAGGTGGGCTATCACCTTCATTCTCGCCTCCCGGGCGTAGGGCTAGTGTGAACATATTGTGTATTACCCAGTTGTTCTCGTTCTCGTACTAGAGGCGTGCCTCTCCCCAGATTGTCAGTACATGACCCATGAAGGGCAGTCAGAGGCATTTGTGCCGGGGGAAATAGATAGCTTGCATGTTGTCCAACCATGGTCGTCCCAGCATCAATGGGTACCTTGTGTCGATGTCGGCCACGAAGCAAGCTACTTCACTGATGAGAGGGCCGACGGATAGCTCGAATGTTCCGGGGCCGCGGAGTGTCTTCCCGGTATGGTTGAAGGCCTGAATAGTAGGGTGGGCCGGTTGGACAGGAGGACGGCCTAGTCCGGGTATCTTCTGGTAAGTGGAGCACGTCATTATGTTCATTCCTGACCCCAGGTCCATGAAGATGTTGTTCAGCCACAACATCTGAAGTCGTCCACGGATGTGTAGGGGGTAGATTCGCAGTCTGGAGTCCGGAAGGTCTTTGTCAGTGAATGATATGGTCATTGGGCGGCGGGGGCCATCGACAGTGTTGGTACTTTTGGAGGACCCATTGTCGTCCGGATGCAGATCATCCGACGTACATTCTCCTCCCTCAGGTCCCTCGCTTGCTCCTTCGAGGATCTCCTCAAAGGGCTCTTCGTCTCCCAGGTTTTCTAGTCCGCTTTCGTCGGACTCAATGTTGATGACCGCGGGCAGGGCAAGAACTGCATTTTCTTCTTCACCATAGAGTATGGTGAGGTCATGGTTGTCGAGGTTCAGCTGGAAGGGATCGTTCTGCCCCTCCTCCTCGGATTCCTCGGATAGACTATCATCAGTGACATCCTCCGAACTACTTGGCTGCGGCGACGATTGTCTCCCTCTCCTGACCAGGTTTATCATGTGGGCTCAAGATGTGGATGCTTGGTTGAGACCTGGCAATGGGTCAGTAATTATGCCAAGTGACTTAGAGGCTCGAGAATTGCCCTGGTTTAAGTGACTTTTGATCATGGCCCAATCAAGGTACCTGTTCTACGGTATGTCGATGCTGTTGGTGGTATTGACAGTAATGCAGTCTACTGGCCCCGGGGAGTGGAGGCTTAGCAACTGGGAGGAAGATGCTATTAGTGTCCATTAGCACACTAAAAATCCTTGTTAGTGTTTCTGGGAGGGGAGGGTAAGAGTCCCTCTTTCCCACTCGTCTCTGATCATAGGATGTTGGAGGGGAGACCTTATTATAAGTACTTTGTGTGGGCTGCCTAGGATTTAGGTTTTGATTCCTTAGGAAGGTGGAATAGAAAGGGGTCTTAGGCTGGCCTTGTCTTGAAATCACGGGGCTTTGGACCGGGAAATTTTGGATTACCGGGTTTTGTTATGTCAGCACGGGGACGAGTACTGATCGAGTAGTGAAATTTTGGTTGGTTGGCCGAGGCGGCGCATACCTAGATGAGCCAGACGTGTACTGTCTCGGAGTCGTTCCTCGATCAGGAATTCGTGCTCCGTTTGGATAGAGTGTCGGTACTTGTGTAATCCCCTCTACCGTGGGGGTTCATGCCTTACGAGGCGGTTGTCCAGCCCTATGGCCGATAGGTGGGGACTGGGTTTGGACTATTGGGGCTGCACAACGAGAAATCCTTTGTGGTGGTTGCCGGGAACAAAGGCTGGTGTCCTTGGTGGAGCCGGGGGACATGCAGGAAGAACAATGGCTGCATTGCTATTGGCTTGACCAGGTCGTGCCTGGGAGAAATAATTCAATGGTCGGATGGGACCTCCCTTCATGGGATGAACTAGGATGGGCACGAGTACTTGTTCTGCGTATAGAGAGAGGGTTCTGATAGGGTTTGGATGTATCAAGGAAGGCACTGGAAGGATTAGGCTGTCCAGAATGATCCTAGATAGGTCTTCTGGCTCTTCCATCAGGGGTTGTACAGTAGGTTCTAGCTTTTGCTTTCCAATATTCGTTACAGGATCAACGCGTACTGAGATCAGATTTATAAAGTTTTGGAATATAGGACTTATTCGTGTCGGCACGGGGGCGGGTACTGATCGGAGGGTGACACTTTGATTAGCTTGCCGAGGCGGCGCATATCCAGATGAACCGGGTGTGTACTGTCTCGGAGCTGTTCCTTGATCAGGAACCCGTACTCCGTTCGAGTAGAGTGCCGAAACTTGTATAATCCCCTCTACCGTGGGGGTTTGTGCCCTACGTGGCAGTTGTCCAACCCTACGGCTGATAGGTGGGGACTGAGTTTGGACTACTTGGGCTGCACAACAGGAAATCCTGTTGTGGCGGTCAATTAGAAGCTGATACGTAGTACAGTCTCTGTACGAAAGGCTCGTACGAAGCTCTGGACTCAGGCTCTATAACATCATGTCAATTTCTTGACATTCTGTGAGTTGCAGGCCGGTTCAGTGGACAAGTGTGCTCCACCGAAATATGTATTGTTCAAATTCCTCCCTAGACCTCATTCTCTCTACGATCAAGTCTGAAATAGAGGGGGTTCTAATCCTCTGGTAACCGTAGCGGCCCAAGAACTTCTCACTTACAGTCGAGAAGTTCGACAAGTGATCTACAGGGAGGGTGGAGAACCATTGCAACGCTTCTCTTTCCAATGATTTCTGGAAGAGGAAGACTAGCAGAGGTTGATTATCTAGAAACGGTCGGGCATCTAGATAAAAGGCAGTTAAATGAATGTCTGGGTCTCCCTCTGGCAGGTGGACTGACGGGATCTGTCTCAGGTTATGTAGAGACATGTGCTTGGGGGCTGAGGGGCCAGTCTCAGAAAGGATTCTCCAGATGGTTTCATCTAGTGTTTCTCCCCTGGGAGGGCTACCTAGCGGTCCCGGATTTGGGGTGGCCTGGTAAGGGCCTGGGGTAGAAATGGTTGGGAACATTGGATTCGCGGGGGAAAGGGGGGTGAACGAAAAAATGCTCGGATTGACCGAGTGACTAGGTGCGGACGGGGTTTTGGGAATGACCTTGGGGGTTTCGATAGGGGTCTCCTGTCTCAAGGTCTTGGTATGACGGTATTCAGCGAGGTCATGAAACATGTCCTCTACGGATTGGTACCCTAGACTGGCCATCTTTTCCTCTAGATGGATCAGGAATTGTGTGGCCTGACCTTCTTGGTGGGTTCTTTCCTCTAGTATCTCCTCCTTTAGGTGGGATTCCATGATGCGTGTGGAATGATTTAAGGGAATGAATGCATGTATAAAGAAGTAAATAAAGGGTAAAGGATTGCATAGCGATGTGCGGCTTACAAAGCAGTAAAGGATTGCACAGCGGTGTGCGACTTATAAAGGAGTAAAGGATTACGTAGTGATGTGCGGCTTACAAAGCAGTAAACGATTGCGCATCGGTGTGTGGCTTACAAAGCAGTAAATGATGCTGTGATGCAAAGTAGAGGAGGATCTGATTCGAGGGGTGAAAAACTCTAACCTTCCTAGAGGGTTGATAGCATTCTAGTCAAACTTGTAAAATGGAGGCAGAAGAGGATTACCTTTTGTTGTTCTTCACGAGGGATGTCCCACCATGATCGCCAGATATGTCGGTGTGGGAAAAATCCGTGTGTGGCGTGTGTGGGGATTCTTCAGGGATTCGGATCGGATGCGTGCCCAGGCGGGCTCGGTCGGATCTCCTTCTCGGAAGGATGGTTGTCGTTCCTGGTTGAGGCGCCCGACAGCGGCTCAAGAGGATTCAAGGGTTTGTGTGATCACCACATGCTTTTTCAAAAAGCAAGAAAAGGTTGGGTTGGATTTGATCGCCTACGTGGGGAGTTTGTGGGGTCTCCGCTCTGAGACACAGATATACCGTACACAAAGGTGAAAAACAGGTAATCATATTCTGCTTCTGGGGCTTGACTAAAGGAGTCTTGCGACAAAGGGGTGCAAGTGGGGTGTGGGTATGGGGCGGCTAGCGGGACTCAGCCGTCAGGTATGGGGTGGCTACTAGGGCTTAGCCGTCCGGGGCTTGAGTTGGTTTGGGCAGAACTTCGGTAGGAAATGGATTTGGTTTTAGACAGAGGTTAAGCTAGATTTAACCCAGGTTTCTGGAGGGTGGAATGAGAGGGTGTGTTTGTGTAGGGAATGGATTTTTCTCTCACAAAAGGGGCTCACTTTCTCTCTCTCTCTAGGGATTTTTAGTAGTGGAAGGGGGTGTGAACTATGAGTGAATTGTCAATTGGAATTCTAGATGTTGTTTAAAGTCTTGGGACCTCCTCTATTTATAGTAAAAAGAGGCAGGGGAATATCCACGGGGTAATAGGATGGCTTGGTTAATAGTGTGTTTGATTAGACCTCTCATTTAATTCTCAGGTTCTTCTGTCAAGACCAGGTGAAGGGCAGCTAGTCCTAACTAGCCACCCAGGAAAGTAGCCGCCCCCATCATGACCTGTCAAACGTCCCATCTCTGACAAGCGGTGGCTCAGGTTGGTTACTTGGTTTTGTAACACCCCCGTACCCATTATCCTCTATTAAGGCATGCGATACGGTGCGTTGCGTCAACCTCAAACTTTTTCAATGAAATAAATTAACATATTAATTCAAAACACATAAGTTTTTAAAACATAAACATAAACCAAATCCAGGATCACAATAATTCATTCTCAACGAATGATTACACACGAGTATTTTATTTACTAACAACTAAAGATTCCCTGGTTTTGCTGATAAAGCTAAGGACGTCCACTACATGCCAAGAAGAAGGCTTATTCAAGCACCTACGAATGCAACGGAATAAACGAGAACTAGATCGCCAACGCCCACCACAAACGACAATCGCCAACGGCTACTCTGAAAGGTTGGAAAAAGGAGGGGTGAGCTACCACATGCTCAGTGAATGGACCTTAGCGTCCCAATAATAATAATAATAACAATATTACAACTTCAGAAAGATTTCTAAAATATCTGAACCAACAGAATATAAATTTTCACAAATATTACAATAAAATGGAATGCTTCTCATTAAAGGAAATAACCACCAACTCATACTATCTACATGATGCGTATGATGCAATGGACACGCATGCCCATATGGCACGCAGCCACAAGCGCTCCAACTAGAGCTTCATCACGCAGACCAATCGTCACGCAGACGGGTGTCACGCAGACACGGTCCTACTGGACTGAGTCACGCAGACCCTCGTCACGCAGACGGGTGTCACGCAGACGAATGATATGCATGCAAGATGACCTCTACAATTTACATATTTGCATGCAAGAATAACATAATAATCATTATACGGTTCATACGTAAAATAACGTCTCAAAACATGATGTCATGCTCGTGCAATTCTATACTCAAGATAACAGTCGTATTCATAATATAAGCATGATGCGAATATGATATATATAGGTAGTTTTTCAAAAGCTACTAGAGACTAGACCCACTCACCTCCGGTCCTACGCAAGACTACCGGACTAACAAGGAAGCTAACGAGAGTCTACTGCTCCTGAAGATTTTCATACCAATGAACCAGATCAGAAACAGAATATAATGATTAACTAAACAAAAATCACCAAAATACTGGGCTCAGCCGGCTACTCAAATGTAGCCGCCTGGCTCCCGACGGCTACTCAAACCTAGCCGCCTGATCTCAGATGGCTACTTTCAAGTAGCCACCCCCGACAGACCCAAAACAGCAAATATACCCTCAATGACCCCGACTTCCTACCCAAACATTCAAAGACACGTACGTACTCTCTCTCATAAATAAAATACAGATAAAAACACATTGAAAATATTTAAGTTTGATCCCCTAAATAATCGATTCGATAATAAATCAAAATACCGAAAAAAAAACGATGAAACCTCTATAGAACAAATTTGAAAAATGGTAATATTAACACCATATATTTTCATACCTTAAAGTAGTGTTAAAATATTAAATAACAGTAGGTTGATGGTGATAAAATATCCTAATACATGTTTCTATTGTGCATGAAAAATTTGTGTAGACCTAGGCATGATTTCTATTCAGACATCGATAAATTGACAAAACTTAAATAATAATAATAATATAAATCTGAATACTTAAAAACTAGAAAACATCATAACCATACAAGGATCTAGATCTAATAAATTTAATATGATGATCATGTCTTCCTAACCCTAGATCCATGCAAGGCAATGAGTAATGCATCGAAAGCTTATGTAATCCATCCGAAAATCCTTGAAAACCATAGATCTAATGTATATACGAATAAATAAAATAGATCAGCAATAAAAATCATCAAAACAGTGATGAAATCATATGAGGTTCGGATTCATGCAAGGTGGTACCCAAAACAAGGCATTAGAAACCCTAAACATGCTTTCTATCTTAAGAAAAATAACCCTAACCATGATCTATGTATAAATATTCAAAAACAACATGTAAATCTTGTAAAAACATCTTAAAAACCTCATCAATGGATTAACATAACATCAAGATCCAAAACAATTCAATATCAAATAAAATCATGAATTAAAATGAAGGAAAAACCCATAAAACCACACAAACTCGAATCACCTCGGGATGAACCCATCATTGGTGATCAGTAGCAATTAAAACTCTAATATTATTAATGAAAAACGAAGTAAAAGAACCCACCTTATTCCACAAAGGATTTTCTTTCAAAAATCACCCAAAAGACCTTTTTTAGGGTTTGATAAAACAAGAGAGAGAGAGAAGACTCGTATTAGGGTTTTCAAATGGGTCCTAGGGCATCCAAAACTAGGCTTTTATAAGATTAAACACGTGCAATGACTTACCCCCGAAGAAAACAATCAAATATTCGACAGTTTCATCAAATCCCTAAATTTCTGCGTTTCTGCGCACAGGTGCCCGACGGCTTGTTGGATTGAGCCGCCTGATGAGGGACGGCTACTTTCGAGTAGCCACCCCTCGACAGGGACGGCTACTTTCAAGTAGGTGCCTCTGGGCAGTTTTTCCCAAGGCACCAAAATGACTATAACTTGCTCGATACAAGTCCGATTCATGATCCGTAAAAAGCGTTGGAAAGTTAACAACAAAAGGATTCCAACCATGCCAAATTATAAAAATTTGGAATATCAGAAACATGACTAAAAAAAATTAGTTTAATTGCGGTCTAAAAGTCTCAGTTGTCACAGGTTTGGTCAGGCCAAGATGGGGCGGCTAAAGGTCACAACCCGCCGCAATGATCATCATTTAATGCTGATTTATGTTCCATCCAGGGAAGCGGTTCAGGGTCGGCCACGGGGCGGCTAGTGCCAACTAGCCGCCTGGTGTGGGGCGGCTAGTTAGGTTTAGCCGCCCCAGTCCAGGTCTTTAGGGTTTCTCTAGGTGGGTTTTAGGGTTGGGACCAGGTGTTTAGGGTCTGGACCAAGGTTTTAGGTCAGGGTGTGGTTTAGGGTTAGGGTTTCTGGTTTAGGTTAGGGTTTAGGGTTAGGTCTGGTTTAGGTTTAGGGTTCCTGGTTTGGGCCAGGGTTTGGGTTAGGGTTTCCGGTCTAGGTTAAGGTTCCTGGTTTGGGCCAGGGTTTGGTTTAGGGTTTCTGATTTTCTAAACTTTTAGTTTTCTATTAGATGCTCAAATGTGGGTTATTTCCAGGTGTTACTTGAAGTAATTCTGTCTTTCTGGACAGTCAAAATTGGGGTATCTACACACTCGATCATTCCCCGATGAACTAGACCCCGAGACAGCCCCTCTCTGCTTTTGGGAAGACCTTAGATGCTTCATCATCGAAGCCATCTTCTTCCCCTTCGTCATCTCCTCCGATTTCGCGCAAAAGAAAAGATTCAAGAAGATCTAGGGTTTCAGAATCAAGAAGAAAGGAATGATGAAAGGCAAAATCAAAGGATTCAAAGTGTTTAAAACCAAGGTTTTTCGGTTTCAAAACAAAAGAGAAGAAGAGAGGGAAGAAAAACCGTTTTGAAAAGAAAATGGGGAGGGAGAGGGTCCCCTTTTCGGTTATAAGGGGCCAAGTGATGGGGCGGCTACCCACGAGTAGCCGCCCCCTCTAGGGCGACTAGTTTGCACTAGCCGCTCCTCCCCATCCAAATCTCTTCCTAAATCCTAAGTTCCAAAGGTTTTTCACACCAAACAGCCATACATTGGTTTATTTCCAGATATTACTTGATCAAACACGACTTTCCCGAAGTTTTACAACACTTTCAGTACCATTCAGTCCAAATTTCTTTGGTTCTGGTTCTTTTCCAGAGTTCTTATCCTTTGGATGATCCAATTCACCAAATCAACTCTTTACTTGCTTTCTGTAGGCGATATCCCTCCTTGCTGAGTTTTTCTAAGCACGGGAACGGTAGGCACGAGGAAACTGACGCTGGGCTGCTCCGTGTACGATAGCTAAGAACCCCGACCGCGGGTTGGATCACTCACCATTTACTTTTCCTGCCTTCCATCTAGATCATCCTTTCGATTGAAAATTCTAAGTCAAGACCTAGCCTCTGACGGTCTAAATCAACTCCCTGAATAGTACTGTTCGTGTTGTCATAACTTCTTGAAGGTCGGGCCGGCCAAAATAAGGGTTTCTTTCCTTATCATCGGTCAAAGTCTTTTCAGCTTCACGCAAAGACTCCGTCCGATGAGGGACAATGGTAGATACCCCAATTTTAACCGTCCAGAATGACAGAAATACTTCAAGCAACACCTAGAAATAACCAACATTTGGGCATCTAATAGAAAACCAAAAAAACTTCAGGAACCCGAAAACCCTAAACCCTAACCCTGACCTGAACCATGGCCCAAAACCCACCTAGAGAACCCCAAAAACCCTAGAAATCCTAAAAACCCTAAGTTCCTAGCAAGGGGCGGCTAACTCTAACTAGCCGCCCCATACAAGGCGGCTAGTTGGCACTAGCCACCCCCCTGGCTGACTCTGAACCGCTTCCCTGAATGGGACATAAAGCAACATTAAATGCTGATCATTGCGGCGGTTTATGACCTTTAGCCGCCCCATCCTGGCCGGTTCAAACTAAATAACCGACCTAAGCCACCGCTTGTCAGAGATGGGACATTTGACAGGTTATGATGGGGGCGGCTACCAGGAAGTTGCCGCCCCATACTGGGCAGCTACTTAGGACTAGTCGCCCTTCACCTAGTCCTGACAGAAGAACCAGAGAATTGATGAGAGGTCTAATACACTATTAACCAAGCCATTCTATTACCCCCTGAATATTCCCCTGCCTCTATTTTACTATAAATAAAGGGGGTTCAAAACGTTTTTACAACACCAACCAATCTCCAACCCACAATCCTCACTTGATATCAATTGACCATCCCCTTCCACTACTAGAAATCCCCAGAGAGAGAGAAAGAGAGTCCCATTTGTGAGAGAAAAATCCATTCCCTACACAAAACTACCCTCTCGTTCCACCCTCCAAAAACCCAGGTTAAACCTAGTTTAATCCCTGCCAAAACCAAGCCCATTTCCTACCCAAAGTTCTGTCCAAACCAACCCAGGCCCTGGACGGCTAAACCCTAGTAGCCGCCCCATACCCGACAGCTTAAACCCATTAGCCACCCCATATCCACACCCCTTTGTCCCAATACTCCTTTAGTCAAGCCCCGGAAGCATAATAGGATTACCAATTTTTTACCTCTGTGTACAGTATATTCGTGTCTCAGAGCGGAGACCCCACAAACTCCCCACATAGGGGATCAAATCCAACCCAACCTTTTTCTGCTTTTCAAAAAAGCAGGTGGCGATCACACACACCCTTGAATCCTCTTGAGCCGCTGTCGGGTGCCTCAACCAGGAATGACACTACCCTTCCGAGAGATGATCCGACCGAGCCCGCCAGAGCACGCATCAGATCCGAATCCCCGAAGAACCCCCACACAAGCGGATTTTTCCCACACCGACAAGGTTGACTTGAGGAAACAGGAGAAGGGACATTGGAGCACCAGATAATTAGCACTCTCTGGGGCTGATGAGCAAAGGCAAATCGTTGCTTGAACTAATCCTTTGCAAAATAGCCTATCGAGGATAGGTAGTTTATTCTTACAGAACTGCCAAAAATAAAAACTATGTCTTTGAGTTTGCACACAATGCCATATCCATGCTGCCCAAGAGGGAGGATTTAAGATAATGAATTGAGCACACCAAGCATCCTTGAAACTAAGTAGACTTGAGCGACTGTCAGGCCAGATCAGAATGTCTTCACCTATGCCACCGACATCTAGTTGAGTGATTTCATCCTAAAGTGCTTCTGGTGAGGGATTCCATCAGGAAGGCTTGGTTCATTTTCCATTGTTAATGAGAACACTTGGTGAAGTTTGATGGGGAGGATCCCAAGTGAGGAGCTCTCGTCCCAAGGTCTCTTTAAGACAAAGTCCATTTAGCCAAGGATCGAACCAGATATTGATGGAGTGGCCTTCAAAGATTACATATTGTGCCCCATTTGCCAACCATCCCCTTGCAGAGAGAATAAGTCTCCTTGCGCTGGAGCAACTCGCCGTTGGTTCATGACTCCATATGTTAGTTTTACGAAGATATCTCTGTGACCATAGTGATAGGTTGCCACTAGCCAGGTCCCAGAACCTCACTCCCTTTGCCCCATTGTTGCAGTCTCAAAGCTTCTTTAGTCCCAAACCCCCTTCTTCAATAGGTTTACAAACTGCATCCCAGTTTACATGATGGATCTTTCTAGAGGTAGAACACCCTTGCCAAAGAAAATTACGAATCAACTTTTCAATTTCATTTATAGTTTTCTGTGAGAGTCCAAAAGCTGCAGACCAAAATATATGAAATGAACATAGAACAGATTTGATGAGCTCCAGCCTCCCAAAGATAGAGAGGGCCTTGCCAGTCCATGAAGATATGCGAAGACGAAGCTTATCAATCAGAGGTTGACAAAGACAGTGATTAAGAGACCTTGTAAACAAGGGCATACCCAAATACCTGACCGGAAGGTGGTGCAGTGAGATGCCTATCTATTGACTAAATATTTGACTATTTGACGAGTTCAGCAGGAGCCCAGAGAGAGAATGGTGGTGTGGACTATGAATCTCCCTTTTATAAATTTTGATTGGTGGGAGTTGAATTTGGGGTCCAATTTTGATTGGAGGTGAATGGGTGGCTTATATATATTCTAGAGATGGGTTTGTAAATCAACTATAAAGACATATTAATTAGAATTAGTCATCAATTAAGGGATTTGTTGATCAATTTAATGAATGTTCAATTAGTTAACTTGTCTAAAAAGGAGCGTACTGCTCTATCAAAATATTATTTCACTATTTCATAATTATGTATATAACAGCTTGTGTGTGTGTGTGTGTGTAAAATTTTGGATAGTTAATGGCTTTATGCATTATTGAGGGATAAGAGACTTCAAATAATTTACCATTGCCCCTATCTCAGGGTAGCTATGTCTTTGTGATGTAATTAATGTTTACCAAAATTTCTCTCTTAAAAAATGATACACCCTTTCACCCAATAGACATACATAAATTATTTGGACTCGTATGTTTACAATTAGTCACTTTCTTGTACCCTATTTCATGTTCTAAAATTTTTTAATGTTTTAAAATATGATCCAACCTGGATGATTTGTATTGGTTGATCCTTCTGTCTGAATTCTAATCCATTGGCCCTCAATATCTAACAGTATAAAAAAATTAGTAAAAACTAAACAACATAATGATGGAATTGATAGTTTTTAAAAATCTACAATGGGTTTTGGTAATTACATGTTAAAATATTAAATTTTTATAATATAAATCATGATATGACATTAATTAAGTAAAAACTTAATTTTCTTACGATTTAAGAATTGATAATTATATAAAGATTAAAATATCTCATTTTTTTATTTTATAAATTTGTCTATTAGTTAGCATATATTATTTAAGTTTTGATAGTAACAAGGTTCAAATTTAATTAACCCAACTATTGAATCAGTGACCCTAATCCACATGTACATTTTATCGATGAAATTAACGGTTCCATTTTCAAAGCATTGCAAAATAGCAATTATGTGATGTCAGAAAATCTTGTGCATCAAAACCAATCACACGCTATACAAAAAAATATTCAATTATTTAGAAGATCATGGAAATACAAAACATGATATTTATAATTATTAGCAGCACAGAGGGAGTGATAATACATGAGACATATTAGATCAACAACACAAAAACCATAAATACATAACAAATATTTTGCACACAATATCACACTGCCTTCGGTTCCAATTGAAGCTATTAAAACTGAAATATTTCATTCTGTATGTTCAGTGGGCATGGGACCTCTGCTATCATTGGGCCCACATCAAAAACCTCATTCTGCTCTATTATCTGTCAAAAAAAAAAGAAAAAAAAGTGATGGTCAAATTAATTAAACCAAAAAAATATATGTTAAATTTTCCAAACTATGGATTGGGGAGATTTTGATTGGGGAGATTTTATTTGTGTCACCTTTTCCTGAAGAAACTCATTAGCTGCTTTAAGTACTCCCTCCTTCAAAAAAAGAAAAAGAAAAAAAAGAGAGAGGAATATTCCATTATATATAGTATATAGAAGGTAAAAAAAAATAGGCAAAAAAATTGTAAGGGACAATCTTATGTGCACTCTTTTTTAAAATCCTTACATGTTTAATTTTCTTTTAAATGTATACTTCATATGATAAAAAATCATTTAAAAATAACTATATATTTCAATAATTTCTATTTTTTAATTTCTATATAAAAAATTAAAATACAAAATAGCATTCATAGGGCATTTTAAGTTTTGGCCATAACATATGTTCTACACCAACTTTTAGGTACATTTATAAGTTGAGATTCTAAATAAAAAAAAATTTCTTAATAGGCAGATTAGAGATGCTCTTGAAAAATGTGGTTATTCTAATATATTTTCCCTTTTGTTATAATAATTTCAGGAAGATCAAGTGTTACATTTTATTAGAACATTCAATTTATTAAATTTTAAAAATAAAAACTTAAAAGCCAAATTTTATTTCGTAAAGAAATGTTTTGGAAATTTTTTTTGCCTAAGTTGAAGAATTCAAAGTTCAATTGACAAGCTTACCTTCTTCCTAAGTGACTGAATCTCTTCAAACATGATCTGCATCTGTGTATTAAAAAAAAAATCAAACCATGCATGTTTGGTTACAAAAGTTGATATGAAGAATCAATTTTATGATAGAGTGCAAGAACATAATATCATATAAAAATCACTGACTCCTCACCTTTGTAGAACGTATGTGATATATCCAAATTTCAAGATACCTTTCCAAGGCATGTAGTTCATCGAGTGTCATATTTCCTGTACCCTCCCCTAACATGTACCTAGAAAAATTTTCCATCAATACATTATGAAATGCATAGTATTATAGAATAATCATGCATTCAT
This sequence comes from Acorus calamus, assembly GCA_030737845.1. Classification (NCBI taxonomy): domain Eukaryota; kingdom Viridiplantae; phylum Streptophyta; class Magnoliopsida; order Acorales; family Acoraceae; genus Acorus; species Acorus calamus. The sequence goes on from CM060870.1 coordinate 16,557,217, forward strand.
GGTGTATACCATGCATGTAGCTCTGATTCACATTATGTTTAAGGATGTGAGTTTGTGAATTAGTTTTTTCTGAAAAACTGAGTTTGCAAGATGTTGTGTCTCCACATATTATGAAAAACTAGTTTTTTTGACACTTTTTTTGTAACTATATATATATATATATATATATATATATATATATATATATATATATATATATAGCTTTTAATTAAACTACAACTTTTTTTGTTTGATAACAAATTTGAGTAAATCAGATTCCTATAATCTTATAATCTTTCTAAACCCACATCCAAACGCCTTCTAAGAAACAAATAATTAAGTTTTTTTCTTGCTTGGTAAATAAATTCTATTGCTGTGAAGAAGATGCACAGGATTCTAAAGAGAGTGAATTACAAAAAGATAGAAAAAAACTTGTCTGGAAGATGCAACAAAATTACAATCTCATGTGGGTGTGAAAATATCAAGACCATATACATGGGAGAAGGTACCATGTGTCGACAAAATAATTAAGTTTCTGAAACGGATACATATAAATATGAATTAAACCCATCATAGGATTTTGAGTGATTATGTGCATACATGATTTATTAATGTTGAGGTAATTATTCATCACTAAAAAAAAAATATTACCTCATACCCTTCTGCAGAATATACACCTCTTGCTTCAGCATAGATATCTCTTGCTCTATTTCCTGCTTAATTAACACCAACAAAATGCAATATGTGAGAACAATATAATGTCCCTATATGGATACCACAAAGGATTGTTGAGCAATACAAATTTTTGTTCCTCAATGTGCTCATAATTGCATGTTTTAGAAATTATTAAATGTACCATTTCTTTTGTTGATGATGCTCCGAGACTCTATATTAAGGAAGATTTGGCATTACAACAAAAAAAAACTCAGAGGCAGAGACATATATTGAAAGCTCAAGAGGAGAAGGAGATCATGTCTGCTCCTTGGAGAATGCATAATATGAATCTCACAATACTACAACTCTATTTTCCTTTGCGTAGTGACAAACTATTCTGTAATAAATAACTATTTTAGTATAGATAATAAATAATTTCTATTTAGTTGAATTTTTAGTTATTTTCACAAGAAAATAATGAAGAATTTATTTTGTTTCGTTGGATCTGAATAAGTTTTAAATAAAAGATGAATATGATCGATGAGGTTAAAGAATTATAAAAAGATAAAAAAAATGATAAAACATTTGATCCCCTAATTTATAAGATTTGATGACTAGTGATTTGACATTTGAGTAATTTTGATTTTCGATTGGTCCACGGCAACAAGTCCTAGGCCTTTATCAGTTGTGATGTGCTCGTTCTGAGCTACCCCTTTTTTCTTTTTCTTTTTTCGTTTTAATAAGTAGTTACCCCAATTTTAGATAATAATATAAATAATTTCAATATGGGCAGTGTGCCACATTATGTGTTCAAGTGAAGCCTAGATATCATTCAGCATATTTAGAATAATCTTATGCCCATTGTAGGTCTCTATGACATCCCCTATGTTCTAGGAACTACATATTTTACTGATGTATGACAACCTTGTGGTGGTTTAATTTTTCATTGATTGAAACATTGGCCAAAATCATTACAAATAAAACTTCACAACAGACTTGAAAAACAGAGGCAGGAGACTTGTCCAATATTGCTAAAAATAGATCACATGCCATGCATACATCACACCTCAATATAATGTGAATGCGGGGGTCATTATTGCAATTATTTTACATATTGAATTTTTTTTAGAAGGTATACATACTTTTGTAAAAAAAAAAAAAAAATGTTGTGTATATATTCAAATGAATTAGATGGATGTCTTTCTGTATTTTTCCTAATCAATTATTTACTCGTTTACAGTACATATATTCAATTAGACAAACCATATATTCTATCTATTATTACTATAGGAGCATAAATGATTGAATGTATGAGCATCCATATTTCTAACATGCACAAAATGAGTTTATACTCCATAATTTGCAAAATGGTGGGAAGGATTACCTGAGGTGGCTTTGGTTCAACTTGAGCATAGCCTTCTTCAGATGATTTCATGTACTTCTCAATCAGCTCTTTCATGGTCCTTGTATAAGAATTCAACCAAAATTCAACAAGATAGGAATTCAACCAAAATTCAACAAGATTGTGTGTGTTGACACACAAAGTAATTGAAAACTCCAAAACTTTATGATGTTTGGCATTCGTCAAATTCAAGAAATCATAATACTACTCCACCAATAGAATTTGTGAAAATTGTATTCCACCCTTCACCAACCAAACACACAATCTCATATAAGGCATGCAAATTCAATTTCAATTACAAATTTAAGAAAGGAAGAGAAGCCTATGTTCACCCTTTGGTGGCAAGTTCATAGAGCTTGCCATTGGTGGAGAAGATGATGAGACCGATCTCTGCGTCGCAGAGCACCGACAGCTCCCTTGCCTTCTTGAGCAGGCCAGCCCTCCTCTTGCAGAACGTGACCTGCCGGTGTGTGATGTTTTCGATCCTCCTCAGCTTCACCTTACCTCTCCCCATCTCAAAGACAAACCTTTCCACTAGTTTGGACTAGCTTCAAGGTTGCCCAATTAGCCTTTCTTCTTCTCTTTTGTGTGGAAGCACAAGATACAATTAGTTCTCTCCAGCCCTACTTCTCTAGAAAGAGCTCCTTTGCCTCTGGAAAGGAATCAATGTGTGGTACTATATATATATTTAGCCTTCCATTGATTAGGGTTTGGGCTTTGCACATCAAAAGGAATGGGTTGTAGGGGGCCACGATAAATCCTTTTGATCTCCCATAAAATAGGCAATGAGAGACCAGGTGCCTAGTGGATCCTTTTTGATGATTAGTTTTTCACATTAGTTAATTAAATGTGGATTGCATGTGCTTCCCCTTTTTTTATTTCATTTTTTGTTTTTTTAAGTGAAGAGACACAATTGATTGGCCCATGTTAAGATTCTTTTTGCCTCTCCACCCATTGCTTTGATTGATGTATTGATCACCTAGCTTTTAAACTTTTATTAATTTTATGGTTGAATCTTTGCTTTTGGCTTGCTAATGGTTTTGGAAGAATAAAAACTTTTTTTTATTGTTCATTGAAAGAATCTTCTATGATTGTGACAAGCACAGCTATTAGTGTTCAAGGTCTAATGTGCGGTTCAACCATTGGGTTTTCGAAAATCCATTCACTTTTGAAAAAACATTGTTTTAAGAACTTGAAACGTTCAAAATTTCACAAATACAACGCATAAAAAGTAGAATCTGCTGCGTTTATGGAAAATCGTTTGGATTCACATTTGGTATTTCAAACTATATGATGGTGACAATTCAACAAAATTAATCATAGGGGCTCAATCGACTCTAAAGCAGGATTTTTTCAAGATTTGTTACGATGATACTTTAACAAAAATAATTATCAAATATGTCAATATAGTTACAATTAGAATATTCTAACCATCTGTTATGACTGACCTAGTTATAACTAACCTAGTAATAATTATATCCATTAAGTAACTGAACTTAAGTCAATTTGAAAGCCTACAATTATGTTAGAAAATATGTATGTACTAGTTTGAAATTTTTTATATTTCTTCAACTTGTGTTATTCTGGATGTTGTTGAAATAATAGATATTTCAAATCTCTTTTATTGTTTCTCAAAATTTGTTTGTTAAATAGGTTCGTTGTGAAAGTTTTTATAGATTTATCATATTCACGTGTTTTGTTTAATTTACTTGAATTGTATATTCCAATATTTATCAAATGATAAAATAAAAGAACAGAGACTTTCCATGAAGTGGATTTTGCACTCATTAGCAGGGGACCATTGGATTGATACTTCTTTTCTTTTGATAAGACATTGGATTGATCCTTTCTTTACATATTTCACAGCATTTTAGTGTTGAACAATCATTCATGGATAAGGTCTGTGTCAAAATATCTAATTTATTTTTTAGTTTTAAATAACTTTATGTTTGTAAATAATAAAACAATTCAAATAAACTGTAGATCTCCAGACGAAGCAAATTATACTGTGGAAGGTCTTATACCACTTGATTTAGTCCAATTATTATATATAAGAGTATATCTAACACTCAAAGACAATTTTGTAATCACTTTTGCAATCTTAATATCTTTTGAATTTTTTTAAAAAATATATATTTATCCAATGAAGTAAATACTTATAAAAAAAATGCATGCTAGATTTAATTTAACTAACACCTTTTCATATTTTTAAATATAGAATATTATATCAGAATAGATAACAATCGATGTAGAATAAATAAATTTTATGACAACTATAACCCTGCATAAGTTTTTTTTTTGGGTAAATAATTTCATTTCAACTAACAAAAAGATTTTAAAAAAAGTTAATCTTAGAAAAAATCCAAAAGGAGTGAGATTTAGTTATCCCAACTCTAAGTATTGAAATGAAAAAGAAAATATAATGCTTTCATTGATAGTTGAACTCAAGACCTCCCACTTACTAAACGGGTGCTCTAACGAACTGAGCTATGAAAGCTGAAGTTTTTTTAATTGAGAATAAATATGAGAGAGATGTATGTGATATAACATATGTAACATATTTTTAGGATGTGTGTAACATATTTTTGGGATGTGTGTAACATATTTAAGTGATAATTTTGTTTTCATAACGACACAAAATAAAGTTTTTATCTATTGACACAAATAAGTTATGATGGCCCTAAAATAGTTATGAAATTTATTCCTAACTTATCAAAACATAATTATCAGAATTTATTCATTCAAAACAAATAGTTTTTTTTTCTTATTCCCCTCCATTATTTCTTGTTCTCTAATTATACCTCACCTTAAACAAGGTGTTAATATATGTCCCTATAAACATGCCTCAAAGAGAAAAAAAAAAAAAAAGAGTTGAAGACATCTATTTCCCTATAAACATGAATAATTTCATATAATCTTTATTAAAGTTGAGGTAGACGTACAAATCCTTAAAAACATACAAAAACTTAACTGGGTTAAATTTCTATCAAAATTTATAGAATATTTTTAACATGTAATTGTGTAGAAAATACAATCCATATAAACAGTCATTAAAAAAAAATCAGTTCCTGTAAAAGACCAATTTACCCTTGTAGAATATTATATTTCATCATCTTGTAGGTGAGCATTGTTTGGAGGGATAAAAAAATTATGAATAATTTAGCCATTTCTTGGTATTAATTAAGGATAACTAGGGTAGATTGAGTCAAGATTAAACTCTATTAAAGACAATGATGTATATGAATTTTATGAGTTTTTAAGGATTCATATGTTTGTCTGAACTTTAACATGGACTTATATGAGATTACTCATGTTTTCAGTGACATAAATGTTTTAACCAAAAATAAATAAAAAAAAATCATTTTGAGAAGTCACACCTGCCCTGGTTCACATCTGCGGCAACAGGAATCTTTTTTTTCTTTTATTTTTTAAAGTTTTTCTCTCTTTTTGAAGGTGAGAGTACATTAAAGTTCATTTGGATCCCCTTTTAACTGGCTTTAGAACCAGTAAGCCTATATGAGCTTTATAGGGTTAGGATTTTGGGGTTGCCACGTGGCAAACACCTGAGATATTTTCAATAAAGCTTTGTAGATTATGGTGGTATTGAAAGCATATATAAAGGTTAAAGATGCTTTCAAGGGTCTCTATGGCTTTAAACTGAGGGGCACTGCTTATCCTGGTGATCCTCAGGGTTTCTAAGGGAGATCTTGTGAAAAGTGATAGAAAATGGATTTTTTTTTAACTATTCAAAAATTCAGTGTTTGTGTCAAATAAAGAAAATAAAAAAAAATTCATTATTTTTCCTCTCCTATTTTATCTTATTAAGAAAGATGAAAAAAAAATTGGGTTAATTGTCAAATATTTTCCCCCCCATTATTCTTGTGCCCTCACATTTTCAAAAGAAATTTATGTACTCCTGTAGCAAACACCCATTTTCTTTTTTTATCCTCCTCCCTTTAATTCCCCCTAGTCCCACAAAAAAGTGATAACACTTTACTTTTCATCAATTTCCTTTTGATCCAAATTCTCTCACTTTCTTTTATTTTTCCTTCACATTTGTGTACAAACACACCCTTACACTCAATTTTATTTTATTATGTACTGTATTATATACTGTAATAACATAATATATACTACGTTTCATAGTATATGGGTTCTATCACAGTGTATATGACCGTGATTTTTTTTATTTATTCAAAGAAAAAAATACAATAATATATATCAGTGTATGTTTCAATTCATATAGTGTGTGTGTGTGTGTGTATATATATATAGGTGAGTGATAATATGCGGTCGGTGCGGTCCGTGCGAACCATGTATATACACCCCTTAAAAGTGTATATGCGTCGATAAATGATGCATATAGCCCAATGATGCATATGCTTCGATGAGTTGATATGCATTCTCTATCGACGTATATACCTCGATGAGTGTGGTATGTGCATGGTTCGCACGGACCGCACCATATCATTCATATATATATATATATATTAGAAATAAAACGGATATAGACCGTGAATGAGCTTGCACACGGAGATTAGATAGACATATCATTTTTCAAGAAAATATTGTACACAACCCTTTGGAGTGGGTCTTATGGGATTTGTTCCATGATCTGTTCTAGAGGTTCATGTTACCTTATGTGTACCTAGTGACAATAAGTGAATTATCACCATGTGGGACTGTGCTGCCTTCTGTATATAAAAAGATGCTTTTAAGGGAAATGATAGTGATAAAGGCTTAAGGAACTTTGTTAAAGGATACAAGGCTGGATCAAAATGGTTTGAAAAATAATTACCTATCTATTATTAAAGAAAAATAGTTTTGTTATTGTGCCTACATATTTTATAAGTGAAAGTTTCTAAGAATAAGTTTATTAACTTATTTATTTTGATTTCCTTTCTAGTGATTCAAAGTTTAATAAACTTGACTGTTTAAGTTAATTTTGGATTAGTAATAAAAAGATATTGTATTCTATCATTTTTTAGAATGTTGAATGTTGATTTTCATCAACATGGATCATCAAATTTATATTAAATAATTATCATTTATTTTTCGAGCATATTTTTATGCAATGCAAATCTTTCATAGTTACCAGTACTTTGGATGAAGCATGCCTACACACATACATTGCTCATCTTTAAAATTCAATTTTTTTTTCATGAAGAATGGTTAATTGTAAGGAAGGTAACTATGTATATATTTAAATTATTTATATATGTGTAGGAGTTATTTTTCTGAGCCTAATGGCAATGCTCTACGTGCTCAAGGTTCATGACCGGATTAACGAAGGCACATGACCCAATGGCCCACCGTATATAGATCCAACCCATTGGCCCGTCCACATGCGACAACCAAAACATATTCCAACTATATATGTTTGATTTTGGACTATCAATGTTGATTTTTCAAATCCCAAACTCTGTCAACTTAATCAAGTGATTTCTCCCCATCCACTTGACAGAAGAGAGATCCACCATAGATTTTAGGGCATCCACAACAGCTCTATAAATAAAGAACCAACTCTTTCTATTGGGATATGTGAGAAATTTTTTTATAAACATAACCTTATATTCCATTGACTGACTTGAGCGTCGGAGGATCATGAGCAGGTCACCCCCACCTGATTTTCACGAAGCTTGAGGTCTAGGAATTCCGGTACTTGTCGAAGGATAGAAAAGCAGACGAATCTTGCAACTCAGATTCGGTTCCTCTTTTTTTGGCCTCCAACATGTATGTAAATAACTACTAGTATCCATATAATGTTTGGTCATTTGATCTAGTTGTAGGCAGTCCCTTGCCCATGGACAACCATCCAATGATCTGTTCCACTAAAAGCAAAATTTGTATTGCAAAATTTGTATTTGTATGAGGATAAATAAGTGTGGATATACTCCATTAAAAATGAAATATATACTCTAATAGAGCATCTATCCTTTAAGCAAAGAAACATATATTTTCTTAGAGAAAGGGGACTATATAAATATATTACAAGTAAAAACAACCAAATTTGTATTTTCATAAGGATATATGTTGAACTGTAATATAATAGATTTCATAGATTTGGAGGGTACATTAGCAAAAAGCTTTTAGACTATATTCCTTCTAGGAAGTTCTCATGTTGATCCATCTAGAGTTTTTTCACTCTAGAAAAAAAAAATCAGTTATAATTGCATATTCCACTAAAAGTATTTTGATTTAATTTGGGTATTTTGATTTGGTTTGGGGAATCCAATTGTTTCAAAAAAATAAAATTAACTACAGTGAAATAATAAATTTTAATCGAGAATATGTTCTAACTGCCAAATAGTTTAAAAGAATTTAATATTTTCTGAAAGCCAATTTTGAATTTAATATGCAAAGAAGACCCCTGCAGGTTTTTTATTTTTTCTTTTTTTATGAAAAAAATGTTAACAGTACGGATTTTTAAAGAAAATGACTTTAGAAACATATGCTTGACATATGCAAATTAGATTTCATAAAAATAACAGCAGTGTGGGGGAAACTGATTAATAAGCAACTTAGACCCAAATTATTGCAAGTCTTGAAGGGAAACATCTCATAAGATTTCTTGGAAATAATCAAAATAATGAACAAGTACATGATTTTTTTTGGGGGAAATTAATTCAAGGGTCCCTCTGGTTACCCATCTATTATTTTTAAATCCCTGCATTTTTATATGTTTTTTTTAAGTCCCTTATTTTTAGGTCATTTTAGTCGGATGCTGTTAGTTCGCTCATTAACGATACCAAAAATGCCCTTGTTCAACGATCTCATGTACACTGTTAACATTTTCATGTACATTGTTAAATATCTCGTGTATATTGTTAACACTCTCATGTACACTGTTAACCTTCTTTGTAGTAACCACATACTGATGATTAAACATACGTATTTTGATATTTAGATTTTAGAAATATTCTATTTAGGAACATACATATCTTGATATGTGGAGTCGTCGTGATTGTGTGTGACATGGGGAGAGAGAGGGGACAAACAAAGGGAGAATACAAAGGTAAAATGGAAAAGAAAGAAGTAAAAGATGACACCGGGTAGATGGAATGGCCCATAAAAAACTTTAACTAACCTAGGGACCTCAAAAAAATTCAAAAGTATTAGGGACCTATAAATAATAAAAGTGTGACTTGGAGTATCCATAATTAATTTTCTCAATATTTTTCAGCTCCTTTCTTATATTTTCAAGGTACATATTTACACTACTCGAAAGTGATATATATTTATATATAGCCAGATGTCTTTTTTTAGTTAAATCTTTATCCCAAAAATTGAAACCAACCTCAATGGAGAAGAAGGGGTAGTTATGTCAAATTGATTGTTTAACATGGTTGGGCCCGTGATTGTATTACTGATATAATTTTTTATGAAAATATATGGTGGGGGCAAAATGTGATGAATCGGATTCTGGTCATCAAGATCCGTCCACTCTACTCATCCCTTCTGGTCGTCAAGATCCGTCCACTCTGCTCATCCCAACGACTCCCTTGATGTCACTGGCGCTCCTCCTCCTCGAACATCGTCGGCAACAGGGTTGGGGGTGACCTGCAAAAGACCCTCCGACGTTTAAGTTAGTAGAATGCACGATTAGGGTTGTTGCAAAAAAGAATTTTATATACCAACTGATTCCCTATTTATAGTGTTTCGGTCAAACTCTAGAATCCTATAGGAATCCTTCTCCCATCGGACGAATGGGATAGCATCCGAGATTCTAGGCGATCAATTATGTGTTATTTATGGGATATTCAGGATCCCTTTATAAATAAACATAATTTGTTGGGATTTTGTAGATCAATTAATGATTAATTCCACATCTATGATATATTATTGTGATCTTAGAGGATCAGTTACATGATAGCTCTAGATTTAATATATCCATGTAGATCAACAATTGATGATCCCTGATTTAAAAATTAAGTTCTGGATTCACTGACTTGAATTGATGCTCGGTCATTGGGCTTTGAAGGGTTGACGGGCTGGATCCACCTATGATGGGTTATCCATGTCGTGAGCCCTTGTCAATCGAGTCATTGACCGTCGATATGTATAACATAGTTGGTGGGCCTCATTTTTAAGCCCTACAATAAACAAATTCAGTAGAATCAATTCCATACATGATGAATGGGGCTTGAAATGTTAACAAAAGATCAAAGCAGGGGATACATTTCACATTATATGTTGTCCGTTCTCCATGTGGGATACACATGCTCCACTGATTTAAATTATGCACCCTTCATCTTGTTTTACTTGGGGGAGACATATATATATATAAAATTTATAGGTAAATGTTCTATTTTATACCAACATATATAAGTAGATAAGGATTAAAACTCTAATCCATGATACCCAAGTTTGTAGTGAGTACTACCTCTGCGAATACGTCTAGAGATGGTTTAAGACAGAGAAATATATATACACACATTAAACACCACATTCTTTCTCATGTAAATCATAGTTCATGAACAGTCACAATTGCTTCTCCACAACTTATTAATCCATTAACATGTGACATTACTTGGGGTGCCACTTCAGGGTGGTATTTATCATAACATGAACCTTTTTTATTAATAAATATAATTAACCTTTAAAGTTTACCCACAATGTACTTGTGTCCTTCTTAATGAATCAAAACATTCATTTTTTAAACCTATATAAAAGGTGATCAGATGCAAATCTCGAATCTAATGTACTACACCACTCAAGTGTGAGATCTATGAAGAAGATGTAAAATGTTCTTTGAACTTTTTCATCCCCCTTAAACTAGTCACAATTAAGCTTTACTTAATTAGGTTTTCTATAATCTTAATTTCAAATGAATGGTTGGGAGTTGATCTCCTCTACTTTTTTTTATTTGTGATGGTACAATCACACATTTTTATAGGCTAGCTAGTAGCTGGTTGAGTGGATGTAGTAATTATCTCTAATTGATCAATTGTTTATGTGGAATTCTTATATATTAATGTTGCCCATGGAGTGGATGAAGCTTTAGGATTTTGATTTAAATTATAGTCTCCATCTTCTTTGCTGCATGTCCTTGATTTATTTTTAACATATAATACATGACATATACACATATTATATTGTAGTCTCCATCTTCTTTGCTTTATGCCTAAAATTTTGACACAGCCTAAACTTTAAGCTATTTGGTTGACCAGACAAGACAAGAACTAAAGACATGATGCACTTGCCTGGACCACTTATGCAAAAGGTTAGGCACAATCCTTTTGCAGTATCGTTTTGTAGTTCACATAGGTTTTGTTTTGTTCTACTATATACATATTTTAATTATAAATATAAAGGAATTTTTAGTTTTAAGTCCTTGTAAACATGCTTATTTAGTAATCGATCCATCCCTTTTTCATATTTCTTTTTAAGTCCCCATATTCAATAGCCTATTTTGTTTTTAGTCCCTCCTGTCGGTATCGGACTTCGAGAGGGTTGGTCTCCTTCCCTCCTTTTTCGGTCTATCGGCGTGTGTGGGTATTCTTCGGGGATTCGGATCCGGTGCATGCCTTGGCAGGCTCGATCGGATCGTCTCTCGAAAGGGTGAGGGGGGGGGGTTTCATTCCTGGCTGAGGTGCCCGACAACTACTCAGGAGGATTAAAGGGTGGTTGTGATCGCCGCTTGCTTTCTCGAAAAGCAGGAAAAGTTGGGGGTGGATTTGAACGCCTTTGTGGGGTCTCCACTCTTGGATACGAATATACCGTACACAGAGGTAAAAACATGTATCCTATTTTACTTATGGGAACTTGCTAGAGGAGGTTTGGAAGTTGGGGTGTAGGTGGAGGTCGGCCAATGAGAATTAGCCGCCTTGTGGGGGATGGCTGGTTTAGATTAGCCGCTTGGGACCTGGTTCAATTTGGGCAGAACTTGGGTAGGAAATGAGACCAGTCTTGATAGAGGTTAAACTAGGCTTAACCTGGGTTTTAGAGAAGGGATATGGAGAGTGTATTTATGTAGGGAATGGGTTTCTCTACTCACAAATGGAACTCTCTTTCTCTCTCTCTAAGGTCTCAAGTGGGGAATGGGTTTGTGAGTGGGCTTGGGAATGAAATATGTGTATTGAATTGAATGGGTGATGAGTAGAAAAAGAGTTGGATGCCCCCTATTTATAGTAAAAAAAGAGCCAGAGGAATATCCAGTGGACAATATATCAAATTGGATAATTGGATGGTTGATTTAATCCCCCATTAATCCTCTGTTCTTCTGACAGTGTTCGGGTGAGGGGCGGCTAGTTTCAACTACCCGCCCAGTGAGGAGCGGATACTCTCAAGTAGCCGCCCCAATGATGACCTGCCAAATGCCCCATCTTTGACAAGTGATGGCTTGGGTCGGTTACTAGGGTTGAACCAGCCTTGATGGGGCAGCCAAAGGGCACAAAGCGCCGCAATCATCAGCATTAAATGCTGCTTTATGTCCCATCCAGGGAAGCGGCTTGGGGTCGGTCAGGGGGACGACTAGTTGAAACTAGTCACCCGGGAAGGGGTGGCTACTTCCAAGTAGCCGCCCCTGTCGAGGCTTAAATTTTTCTAAGTGTTGGACCAGGGTTTCCGGTTCTGGTTTCTAAGGCTTTCTTATTAAATGTCCAAATGTGGTTATTTTCTATTATTACTTGAAGTAAATTTCTTTTCTTTGGATGGTGAAAATTAGGGTATCTATAATTGTCCCTCATCAAGCAGAGTCTTTATGTGAAACAGAAAGACTTTGATCGATGATAAGGAAATAGACCCTTATTTTGGCCGGCCCAACCTTGAAGAAGTTAGGTAACATGACCAATATTGTTCAGGGAGTTGATTTAGACTGTCAGAGGCTAGGTCTTGACTAGAATTTTCAACCGAAAGGATGATCCAGTGGAAGGCGGAAAAAGTAAAGTAGCGGGTGATCCAACCCTCGGATGGGGTTCTTAGCCATCGTGCACGGTGCAGCCCGGTGTCAGTTTTCTCGTGCCTACTGTACCTGTGCTTGGGAAGCTCAGCAAAAAGGGGATATTGCAGACAGAGAGCAAGTAATGGTGTCAAGTTGGTGAATTGGATCATCCGAAGGATAAAAATTCTGGAAAGGAACCAGAATTGAAGAAATTTGAGCTGAATGATACTGAAAATGTGGTAAAACTTCAAGGGAGTTGTGTTTTATCAAGTAAGATTTGGAAATAAACCAATACATGGCTATTTGATTTAGAAAACTATTGAAACAAGAATTTTGGCAAAAGGGCAGAGGGAGGGGCGGCTACTGTAGGTGAGCCGGTAGAGAGGGAGGGGTGGCTAGTACTATCTAGCCGTCGAGCATGGGGTGGCTACTCATAGGTAGCTGTCGGCCAACTAGGTCCATTATAACCGAAAAGTCACCCTCTCTCTCTTCATACGTTTCAAAACGGTTTCTCTCCCTCCATTACTTCTTCTCCTTTAATTCAAAACTAAAAACTTTGATTTTCTTTGCCATCTCTTCCTCCATTTCGACCTAAATCCTTTCTTCTCTTCTTGGTTTTGAAACCCTAAGTTTGGGTTCTCCTTTTTCTCTTTAATATGAGGAAGATGATAAGGTCGAAGGCGATTGCTTCGAGGGGGAAACGACCGTGGGTGGCTCGTGGAGAGCGTAGCCTGAGTCCCTCATCATCAGAGAGCGAGAGGGTGGAGGAGGAGGTCATGGGTGAGGTCATGGGTGCGGCGGAAGTGCCGCTGGTGGACATCGGCATGGGTGAGGTTGGGGATATGCCTTCGGGGACTGTCCCAGAGGTTGAGAGTGGTATAATAGGGTATTCACGCAAGAGGAAGCACGGTGATCGACCGGTGGTGTTCGAGAGCATGGGTTTGGAGGTCGGGGCGTCGACCGAGGGTGCGGTTGAGGGATGAGAAGTCGAGGGGGTCAATGAGAGTGAGAGGGCATCTTTGGATGCCATTGTCGGGATGTTGGATAGGGAGGCCATAAAGGCCAGGGCTGAGGAGGAGCGGAGAGTCCTAGGTAATTTTGAGGTATTGACCTGCGGTGGGCATGGAGGAAGGTGAGAGTGTAGGGACTAGGGCTGCGGAGGCCGAGGGTGTTCATGTTGAGGCCGTAGAGGTTGAGGTAGGGGTTGTTGGGTGGGTTGGTGTGGAGGAGGTTGAAGAAGCTTTGGCCGAGGAGGAGGGGGATGACAAGGAGGGGGAAGATGACGATGGGATGGACGATCCCGACGAGGCCGAGGTGGACACCCCCGGGACCATACGAGTCATGGTACGCCTCTCTTTCTTTTATATGTTACTTTTACGTTTGAAGATTTTTTATGTGTTTTGTAGCTTTGGCATATATTCAGGCTATGATGTGCATATATATGTAAAAAAAAATGTGTTGTAGAAAACTAATTGATCACGGTAGGATATATAAGTGTAGCACGAAATGGGGCAACCCATATATACTTTCTTACTATACATGCATACATATATACATGAAAGAAAAGAGGAGACATGGTAAGAAAAAGAAAGATATAGTAGAGCATAGTATGTTGGTTTGTGTATATAATGATCATGGTGGGGTGTTTTTTATGAGCATGCATTACATGGGTAAAATAGAAGATAAAAGGGTGTCTTCATGTAGTTTTAGCATGCCATGGGTTTTGAACTTACGAACTTAGTACACATGATGGGGCCTTATATGCTTTTATTTAATCACGGGGGGATTAGGAGACAAGGGTGTACCTAAGCATGTATAATTTGATGGTGATGACTTTGGGGCAATTTTGATTTTCTTTTTTTAAGGGATAGATCATGGTGAGAAAGAAGTGTATTTGAATTTTTTGGCATGCTTGTTTGTTTGATTTGAACATATATATTTCTAAGTATGGTTTTGAAAGTAAAATGGAGAATAGGAATCCTTCTTTTACCTATCACTAACCTTTCCTCTTCTCTTTCTCAGCGACTGAATCGCGTGGGGGCTGTGTGGCATGGGACGAAGAGGTGGTATTCCTCCTTGGGTCGAGAGGAGAGGGAGTTGGTGAATGGCGTAGGCTTCCGCTCCTCCTTTTGATCGAGCCATTCCACGTCCATCACTCATATCTGGAGGCATTGGCGGAGAGGTGGGATCTGGAGAATTGCACATTCATCTTCCCTATGGGTGCCATCATGCCGACGTTGGAGGATGTTCGGAGGATCACAGGTCTTCCGGTTTTGAGAGAGGCGGTGATCGTGACCACCCTTGCCGATTACAAGGCTCTCTTCCAAGAGCTGATTAGAGAGTGGGAGTTCGTGGAGCGAGAGAGGACGCTGAATCGGGTCCCATTTGGCCAGTCATCAAGGTAGTACGGCCTCGGTTCTTTTACAAGATGTCAGAAGGGGGAAGCTGCAGCTAGCTTCGAGAGGAGAAGGCTGGTGATTGAGGTGAGAAAGACGGTTGTGTGCCCATAGAGGGCACGGAGGGAGTTGAGGGCGTTCTTCCTCTATTTCTTTGGTCAGTGCTCTTTGAGACCGCCTCGGACAAGGTGTCCTCACATTTTCTGCTACTGATGAGAGACCTTTAGACCATGGGAAGCTTCGCTTGGGGAGCCGCGATGCTTGCCCATCTCTTCGTGGAGCTCTCAAAGAAGGTGAAGAGGGCTGGGACAAGACCTTGACGATTTTGCACCGTTCTTGCATGTATGAGCCAATAAAGATAGAGAAAATGATATCTCTTCTCGTTCTTATACTCTTGACCTGAGTTGAATTCCACAGATCTTTGGGTATGATCACTTCGCCATTGATCGTCCGACCTATTTGCCCTTCGATCGTGTCTTGCCCTTGGCTATGAGGTGGGCTCCCCCAAGGTCTTCTCGTTTACGTCGCGTCGCACAGTTCTGGGAGGCCTTCCGCGCTTTAAAAGAAGAAGAGGTATATTTTCTAGATCACTAGCTTTTATTTGATTTTCTTTTGACTAAGCTCTCTTCTTATTTCTTTGATATTCCATTCTATAGATGACTTGGAGACCCTACACAGAGGAGGAGGTCCCGGAGGAGCTGTCGCGGGATACGTGGCTGATCTTTTTCAATGAAGTCGTTTTTCATGTGATCAGCTGGGTCGTCCACCATCTTGGGTACCACTAGTGGGTGCCTGACTCCTTACCAAAGCGTCCCCCGATCTCAGTGGCTGGAATTCCTTGGGATACGAACCTCTCGAGGAACTATGCAATGTATGAGAGGGGATGGGAGAGTAGAGGGACCTTGGTGGAGTGTCATCATGAGGTGACTGACAATGAGGAGTACATGGCTTGGTATCGTCAGGAATATGTCGGCATCCTCGAGGCTATGGAGGATGAGGTCCCAGATGCCTATGTAAGAAAAACTCTTTCTCCTTTCTTTTCCTTTTTATTCTTCTTCTACTTGTGTATTAAATGACGTCTTCTTTTGTAGGTTGAGTTGAATGAGTTGGAGAAGAAACTCAAGGTCACCAACGATCATCTTCGAGTGTGGACCGGGCAGGTGGAGGGGTTGCGGTCCCAGAGGCGACGTCTACAGGACCAGGTTCAGGTTCTTGAGGCCCAGGTGGACGCTCTATCGAGAGCAAGAGCCGACGGTGCTTCTTCTTTCTCCACTCCTCCTCCGACCACCACTTTTAATCGAGAGCTTGAGTTGAGGAACGAGCTAGATGTGGTTCGGTGTGAACTCCTGGCCATTCAGATGGAACTCGACCAGGCTAGGGAGAGGGCCGCGAGGGCCGAGGACGAGATGGACCTGTTGCGGTCCAAGAGAGCTTCGAGGGAGGAAGAGATGGACCAGCTGCAGTCCCGCATCCTGTTGAGGGAGGAGGAGCTATCTACTCTAGGTCGTGAGCAAGACTCCTTCCAAGCTAGAGTGTCGGAGTTGGAGATGTCGGGCGGTGTGCCTGGTGGTTTGATGGGGGACCTGGTTCGTTCACTCCAGGCGGTCGGAGACAGGTATCGGGAGGCTCTCAGGGTCTCAGAGGCGAGGGCACGGGAGCTTGAGGAGAGGTTGAGGGCGGCCGAGTATCGATCTAGGAGCATGGAGAGTCACCTTCATCAGAGATTGGAGAGAAGAGATCATGATATACAACAAATCCATCTCTGGGAGGCCACTTTGCGAGGAAAGTTAATTGGTGGAGGAGCCATGACCGAGGCGGACCTCGACCTTCTCCCTCTCAAGCGCGAGCATTCCTTTTCGATCTCCATCGCTACCAGGGCCACCTTTAGTAGGGCTTCCCGTCCTTTGATGACTCAGAGTCGTGAGAGGTATATGAGGGCGGTTTCTTCTGTTCGAGAGACTCCCGCAGCTACGGACACTCCAGAAGTCCAGTCTTCTCCTAGGCTACCACCGCCTCAACCAGGCCAAGATGTTCCTCCTTCAACCCAGCCTTCCGCGGACGATGATACGCCAAGGTATATCATTTCCCTTAGCCTTTGGAAGAAAACTTTGGTGTTTGTGGTAATAGGTTTAAGTTTTCATCTCTCTTGGCTCAAGTGATCTCTAGGGTAATTTCTGTCTTGGTTTTAATAGAAAACTCATGGGTATGGAAAAGATTTTATGTTTTCTTCTTCTCTTTTGGTTCAGGTGACTATTTCGATGATGGATAGCCCAAGATATTCAGTTTTGGAGCTTTTGGTGGACCTATCTCTTTTTTTTATAAACATTTTCTTTCATATAATTTTTATGTTTTTAGGGACAATTTATGTTTATGTTCTTGGGGGGACAATTTTTTAGTTTTTATATGTATAGTTTGGCGTAATTAACATGGATGTTTAGTGTTTTGAAAGGTCTTTTGACTTAGGTGGATGTGTGCGCGTATGAATTTTGGTTTTGTAAGTTTGATTTATGGATGAACCGATGATTTTGAAATATAGTTGTATTTGAAGTATGTTTACACAGGTTTTATGAATGTATATGTGTATGAAATACATGCATGCAGGTTTTGGAGAAGAATGATTTTCATAGGTAT
Source organism: Acorus calamus (assembly GCA_030737845.1). Taxonomy (NCBI): domain Eukaryota; kingdom Viridiplantae; phylum Streptophyta; class Magnoliopsida; order Acorales; family Acoraceae; genus Acorus; species Acorus calamus. Next base: position 16,575,161 of record CM060870.1, read on the forward strand.
TAAAGAGTTGAAGAGTTGATCGAAATGTGACTAACAGCAGGTTTTCAGGTAGCAGGTATAGGGCGGCTAGTTCAAAGTAGCCGCCCAGGGCCAGGCGGCTAGTTTGTTTAGCCGCCCATAAACTGGGGTTTTTACCTAAGGAAATGATAGGGTTGGAGGCCGGCATGTGGATAATAGCTGCCAGGGATCAGGCGGCTTGTGGGAAGTAGCCACCCCCTGCCTAGGAGGATCTCCTGGTTCTGCCACTTGTTTGTTGCTGTTGAAAGTTTACCCAAGTACTTGGTCAACCTTAAAAACCTGTAAAACCATTATTTCCCTTATTCAAGTGTTAAATATGTTTGGATTACGCCCTTGCACTGACTTTCGAGCCCCTCTCGCTCGATTTGTTAAGGGCTACAACCCATCTAAGGTAATAAAAAAAGGTAATGTGAGGAAAAAGTGCGAGAAACCATGCTTGGCATAAAAAGGAGAGAGTGTAAGGGACTCTAAGTTGTGAGAATATGTGATAATGTAAAAGAATCTAGGTGTGTGTGAGAGTGGGGCAATTTCTTCTCAAGTGTGTGGAAGGGTATGAAATGAGTGTAATAAGGGCATTTTTCTTTTGATATGGCAGCCATTGTGATATTTTAAGGAAATTGAATGCCTAAGTGTCTTGGAAAAGAAAAATACAAGCTTATGCATAAGTGTGATAGGGAGCATTTTAATGTTTCAATTATTCTTTCATGTGAGGGGGCAGTATTTTCAATCTTCCTAAGTAAAAGATACCATTAAGTCCCTGAAAGGGGCCCTTGTGGTCACTCATGTCCAAACCAGGATTGTATTTGAAAGGTATAAACTCTAGGTGTCGATTTCTCAGGTTCATGGTTCTCAATGCTTGATCATATTATTCTAAGCATGTTAAAAAATCCATGAAGATACCGGGAATCAAGTCAAATAAGATTCCGTTGGATAGGCAAGTTTTCAAATGAACTCATGTGAGTGTGTGCTATTGTAAACATAGAAAAGGTCTACCTTTGGTTGAAATTTCGCCTTTCCAAGCAGACATAGTCTAGTTCTGAACTCCATTGCAAAAATCAAAAGGGGAGGGGGAAATGGGGTAAGAGTAATATCTTTCTTTGAGGTAATATTTAGAATTGTCTCAGTCTAGCATATGTCCTATTTTCTACGTCCCTCTGGCTTTCTTCTTTTTATCACTTCATTATTTGGGTAGAGAGTACAATCCGCTTGCTTGGATGTCTACTAGTATAGCCTTTTGTTTGGCCTATACCGTGCATAAAGGCATTTTTGGTTGCTCAAGTAGAGAGTTCAACCCGCTGCTTGGGTGTTATTTTTTCTTTGCTGGCCTGTCATTGCCTGATTTATTTTTTGTTTTGAGGGGGGGTGACTTTTATGTTTTTTACCCCTGTTCTTTTCTGCTTCCGCTCTAAAAGTGTTTGTATGGTGTCAAAGTCAGTTTTGGACATATGCTAGGTCTAGGTACTTCCTCATTTTGACCTTGGATTGATACGAGTAAGGGTGAAAAATAAGGGGGAGATGCTTTGGGATTTTAGAATTGTCCTAGTCTACAGGGTAGACAACTTCTCTTCTATCAGGTAAACCGATTCTTATGTCATACGTGTGTGAAGGGAGTGGCATGATTGGTGGATATGAGTTCAGATAAAATACAAGTTTATCTTTGAGAGTCATATAATTCTCATCAGGTGCTAAACACTAAAAATTGCAGAAAGGAAGAATAATTTTTCTCAAGTATTGATAGTTCTATGCATGGAATTTCTTCAGATAAAGTGCATTCCATGAACTTGGGACCTCGACTCCTTCGACATCTACAAAGCGGTAGGCATTCCCGAAGTAGGCATGGGTGATCACATAGGGTCCCTCCCATGTGGGTTGCAGCTTGCCTCTTGAGTGGGGCTGTCTTGATGGCATGATTTGCTTAAGCACCATCTCCCCAATTTTAAATTTTCTCTCTATTACTTTCTTTTCAAATGCCCTTGCCACCCTCCTCTGGTAGGCCTGGGCATGGTTTGCAGCTCTTAATCTTTTCTCGAAAGCATGCAAGGGGTTTAAAATAAGCAACTCTTTTGCTTTGTGTGTTGTTCCCTTTTTTGTTCAAAAAGCATGTAAATAATTATGTATAGGAAAAGGCATAAGCGGGTAAACAAATCTTTTTTTGTTTTTATTTTAGAAAAGCTGAAAACAAATATGTACAGGATTTCTAAGCTAAAGCTGATAAACAAATTTTTTGTTTGTTTTTGTTTGTTTTAATAAAAGATGAAAACAAATATGTACAGGATATCTAAGCTAAAGCTGATAAACAAATTTTTTGTTTGTTTTTGTTTGTTTTAATAAAAGCAGGAAACAAATATATACAGGATTTGTAAGGTTAAATAGAGTTACTTAGGATCTACACCACTTCTTCGAGTCGGCTAATCTTTGAAGGCCATCTTATATCCGATGGTGGTCCTCAATTTCTGAATTCTCTGTCCCTTAGCCTTTTCAGCGGTCTTCCTTGTTGCAGCAAGTCTTCATCGGTGGAGTCTGGTTTCCATCATGCGAGCACCTCTTGCCGGATGCGCATTGCACAGATGCTCCAATTCCAGACTCGTGCCCCATCAAAACGTGCTTCTCCCCAGACAGACAACACCCCTCCATGGTAGGGGAAGCAAAGGCATTGGTGCCGGGTGGATGAAACGGCTTCGATGCTACCCTCCTACAAAAAAGACTTGTCTAGCATTAGTATGGGCTTCCCAAAAGTTGCGACATTACTTTCTTGCCCACAAAGTCAAATACTTTGCCAAAATGGACCCAGTAAGGTTCCTATTCGAGAAAGCCGTATTAACTGGACGCTTAGCCCGATGGCAAGTACAGTTAAATGAGTTTGACGTCACGTACGCCACTCAAAAATCCATTAAAGGGCAAGCCATTGCTGACCACCTCGCTCAACTACCCCTCCCTGATTACGAACCAGTGAAAACTGACTTCCCGGACGAAGAAATATTTGTGCTTATTGAAGAAAAGAATAGAGAGACGTGGACGCTATACTTCGACGGAGCGGTCAACCAAAAGGGGAAGGGAATAGGAATAGCATTAATCTCCCCCAAAGGCGTCATTATCCCACGAGCGTTTCAGCTTACGTTTAAAGCCACCAACAATATTGCCGAATATGAGGCCCTAATAGCCGGTTTGAAGTCAGCCCTAGCTCTAGGAGTTAAAAATTTAGACATCATTGGGAACTCCATCTTAGTAATCCGCCAAACTCTTAAAAAATATCAGACTAGAGACCCAAAACTAAAACAGTACAGAGAACTAGCCATAGTCCTGCTAAAACAATTCCGTGAGGTTACTCACATTTTCATACCCCGGACCGGCAATATTCTTGCAGATTCTCTAGCCTCTTTAGCCTCATCGCTCACCTTCCCCTTATCTAGAACATCTGAAACAGTCACTATCCAAAGACTGGAAGCACCTGCCACCGAACTCTGTGACTATAAAACTCGAGATCCCCTTAAAAAGAACCAAACCAACAAAAATGCTAGTACCACGGAAATCCTAACCCTTGAACTAGGGGATATCGAAGACGGAAATCCCTGGTACTTTGACATCAAAAATTACCTTGAAAACGGTTCATTCCCAAGCTACGCTACTAGCAACGACCAAAAAATAGTCAAAAGGGTGGCGGTCAAATACTACCTCCGAGGGGGGATACTCTTCCGAGCCTCCTTCAATGGGGAACTACTTAGGTGCTTGGACGACGAAGAAGCATATACCATTGTAGAAGAAGCTCACTCTGGAGTATGCGGAGGACACGTCAACGCCCAGATGCTAGCGAAAAAGGTACTAAGAATGGGCTACTATTGGCCCACGCTTGAAGGGGACTGCACCAAGTACGTTAAGCGTTGCGTCCAATGCCAAACCCATGCCAACAAGATACACGCACCAGCATCGTCTTTACATCCCATGACTTCACCTTGGCCCTTCTCTATGTGGGCATTAGATGTAATAGGACCATTCCGGGACACTATAGAAAACACCACCCAAAAAGCCTTCATCCTCACCGCCACAGAATACTTTACCAAATGGGCTAAAGCTGAGTCCTATGTAGTAATTAAAAGCTCTACCCTGGCTCATTTTGTCCGCACCCACAGCCTTGCACGGTTCGGTACCCCCAAAGCGATTATAACTGACAATGGTCCCCAGTTCATCTCCCAAGAATTTCAAGACCTATGCAATAAACATCATATAGAACTTCATCATTCCACGCCATATTATCCACAGGGGAACGGACAGGCAGAGGCCACCAACAAAACCTTGCTCAAAATTATAAAGAAAACGGTAGAAACCCATAAGGCTACCGATTGGCCTGATAAATTGGTAGACGCCCTCTGGGCATACCGAACCTCCATTAGGACACCCACTGGTCAAACCCCCTATTCACTCACATTTGGGGCCGAAGCAGTAGTACCATACGAAATCCTCGTCCCATCCTTAAGAATAGTACTAGAAGAAGACATCCAAATTGAGGAAAGGAGGGAGGCACTCCTACTACGCCTCCAACTACTAGATGAAAAAAGATTAAGAGAGGCAGACCATGCCCAGGCCTACCAAAGAAGGGTGGCAAGAGCATTTGAAAAAAAAGGTAATAAAAAGAAAATTTGAAATCGGGGAGTTAGTACTTAAGCAAATCATGCCATCAAGATAGCCTCACCCAAGAGGAAAGTTGCAACCCACATGGGAGGGACCCTATGTGATCACCCATGCCTATTCCGGGAATGCCTACCGCTTGGTAGATGCCGAAGGAGTCGAGGTTCCAGGTTTGTGGAATGCACTTTATCTAAAGAAATTCCATGCATGAATAGCTTTCAATACTTGAGAATTATTATTCTTCCTTCCTGCGATTTCCAGCGTTTAGTACTTGATGATAGAATTATAAGACTCTGAAAGATAAACTCTTATCTATTTGAACACATCTCCGCCAAATCATGCCGTTTCCTTCACACACGTATAACTGAACTAGATTCACCTGAAAGAAGAGAAATTGCCTACCCCGTAGACTGGGACAATTTAAAACCCCCAAAGCAAAACATCCCTTATGTCCGCCCCACTCGTATTAACCCTAGATCAAAATGAGGAGTTACCTAGACCTAGAATATGTCCCAAAACTGGCTTTGGCACTATACAAACAACTCTAGAGGGGAAGCATGAAAAGAATCGGGGTGAAAAACAGAAGAGCCCCCCGCTCAAATAAAAAAAATCAGGCAATGAGAGGCCAACAAAAGAAAAATAACACCCAAGTGAACAGGTTAAACTCTCTATTTTAGCAGACTTTCACGCCTTTACGCATGGTATACGCTAGACAACGGCTATACCAGTACAGTTCAAACAACAGACTGTACTTTCCACCCAAAATAAAGAAGTGGTAAAAAGAAGAAAGCCAGAGGGACCTAGAAAGTAAGACATGTGCTAGACTGGGACAATTCTAAAATATTGCCCGAAAGGAAGATATTACTCTTACCCCATTCTCCCCCCCCCCCTTTTATTTTTCGCAATGGGATTCAAAATTGAACCATGTCTGCCGGGAAAGGCGAAATTTTGACCAAAGGTAGATCATTTCTAGATTTACAACTACACACACTCACATGAGTTCGCTTAGAAACTTGCCTATCCAAGAGAAACTTATTTGACTTGACTCCTGGTACACTCATGGATTTTTCAGCATGTTTAGAATAATACGATCAAGCATTTGAAAAACCACGAACCTAGAAAAATCAGCACCTAAGGCTCATACCTTTCAAATACAATCCTGGTTTGGACATAGGTGACCACAAGGGCTCCTCCACGGGGACTTGATGGTATCTTTTACTTTAGAAAATCGAGAACATTGCTCTCTCACGTAAGAAACCATCGAAGAATTAAAATGCCCCCTTAGGCCAATTACACTTACGTATAAGCTTGCATTTTTCTTTTTCGAAAACACCTTGGCATCCGATTTTCTGGGAATATTAAAATTGACCCCCCGTACCTAATATTAAGATTGTCCCCACTCATTTCATACCCTTCCGCACATGCTTGAGAAGAAATTATCCCACTTACACACATGCTTAAAATTTTTCTTCACTCACGCACTTGGAATCCCTTCCTTGCATACTAAAGCATGGTCTCCCGCACTTTACTTTCTCGCATTATCTTTCCATTTCACCATAAGATGGATTGTAGCCCTTGACAATTCAAGCAAGAAAGAGCTCGAAAGTCAGTGCAGGGGCGCAATCCGGACAGATTTAACAATTGGTCCATGGAAGGGATGTTTTTATAGGTCTCGAAGGTTGAAACGGTCATAAAGGCTTTTGGCAGCAGCAGCAGACAGGAGCAGCAGAACGAGATTGCCCCAGGTAGGGGGCGGCTAGACCCAACTAGCCGCCTCCCTTTGGACGGCTAGTTTACACTAGCCGCCCCTGCCCTTTGTCTCAGGTGAGCATGTCCCAGGCCGGGGGTGGCTAAACCTAACTAGCCGCCACTTGCCTGCATCCATTTCAGCTATGTCAGTCCATATCCAATCAACTCTTCAACACTTCTTTACCTATAAAGATCAATTCTTTCCAAAACCTGCATGTACACATTTCATACACATATTCATACACAAAACATGTATAGATACCATGCTAAAACAATTATATATCAAAACCCTACATCCATCCATGAATCAAACCTATAAAAGCCAAGATTCACCTACACGCACATACGTATCCATAAAAAAAATCCATGCTAAACTACTCTAAACCATGCATACAAAACGAGAAATTAAATTGTCCCACCAAAACCATAAACATAGATTGTTCTTCTAAAACCTAAGAGAGTGCAAAAAAAAAGGAATCTTTTCCTCCGAGAGCTTCAAAACTCCGAAGTCTTGAGCTATACTCACCAAATAATCACCTGAGTCAAAAAGAAAAGAAGAAAAGCATGAATTCCTCGCATATATACCATTCTTCTACCTAAAACCAAGACACAAAGAAGCTATACCTCGGCGTATCGTCATCCGCTGGAGGCTGAGTGGGAGGAACATCCTGGCTTGGCTGAGAAGGGAGCGGTGGTTGATGAGAAGACTGAACCTCTCGAACCGAAGACGCAGCCCTCGCGTATATCCCACGACTCCGAGACGCCGAAGGACGAGAAGCACGGCTAAAGGTGGCCCCAGTGGCCAAGGAAGCCGAGAGAGAATGGTCAGGCTCAAGCGGAAGAAGGTCAAGGTCTGCTTCGGTCATGGAGCCCCCTCCAACCAATTTCCATCTCATAGTCGCCTCCCAGAGATGGACCTGCTGCATATCTCTGTCTCTCCTCTCCAATCTATGTCGGAGGTGACTCTCTGTCCCCCTGGCCCGATCCTCGGCAGCCCTCAACCTCTCCTCGAACTCCCGTGCCCTCGCCTCTGACGCGCTGAGCGCCTCCCGATCCCTATCCCCGGCCGCGTGGAGAGAACGAACCAAGTCCCCCATCAAACCTCCGGCTACGCCCGCTGAAGCCTCCAACTCCGACACCCTCATCTGGAGGGAGTCCCTCTCACGGCCTAGGGTAACGAAACCCTCCTCTCTCGAGGCCATCATGGACCTCAGCCGGTCCGTCTCCTCCTCAGCTCGAGAAGCCCTACCCCTCGCCTGGCCCAGCTCCATCCGTGTGGCTGTCAATTCACTCCGGGCCGCGTCTAACTCCCTTGTCAGCTCGAGCTCTCGCTCGGAAACCATGAAAGGAGGAGGGGCGGAAGAAGAAGAAGCGCCATCAGCCCTCGCTCTCGACAGAGCACCCACCTGAGCCTCGAGAACCCGGACCTGGTCCTGCAAGCGTCTCCGTTGCATCCGCAACGCCTCTATCTGCCTGGCCCGCACTTGGAGGTGCTCATTGGTGGTCTTAAGCCTCTTCTCCATCTCATTCAACTCAACCTACAAAAGGAAATACCATTCAGAAGATACTCAAGCAAGGGAGAACGAGGAAAGGAAAAAGGATTTTCAACTTACATAAGCGTCCGGGATCTCCTCCTCCATCGTCCCGAGGATACCCGCATACTCCTGACGATACCAAGCTAGGTATTCGTCACTCAAAGTCACCTCAGGATGACGCTCCACCAAGACGCCTCGGTCCATCCATCCCGCCACATACGTAGCGTAATTCCTCGGGAGATTAGTGCCCAAGGAATCCCAGCCACCAGAATCGAGGGGCGCCGCGGCAAAGGATCGGGCACCCACTAATGATACCCAAGCTGGCGGACGACTCGGCTGATCGCATGGAACACGACCTCATTGAAATAGATCAACCAGACGTCTCGCGCCAGAGCCTTGGGAACCTCCTCCGAGTAAGGCCTCCACGTCATCTAAAAAAGCATCGAAAGATAGGAAGAGCGCTTAGTCAAAAGAAAACCAAATACAAGCCAAGGAAATTCGAAGAAAAACTTATACCTCTTCCTCCGACAAGACACGGAAGGCCTCTCGGAATTGAGTGAGGCGGTGCAAGCGAGAAGACCCCCGGGGTTCCCATCTCATAGCCCAAGGGAGGGCATGATCAAACGGAGCTAAAGTCGGGCGATCAATGGTGAAATGCTCGTACCCGAAGATCTAGCAAAACAAGAGGGAAATTATCATGATCAAAGTGAGTTAAACTAAGGAAAAGACATTTACCACTTACACATACCTGAAGAAATGGCGCGAAGCCGCCAAGGTTCTTTCCCCCGGCCCTCTTGACCTTCTTCGAGAGCTCCGCAAATAGATGGGCAAGCATCGCCGCTCCCCAGGCATATCGTCCCATGCCCTCCAGGTCCCTCATCAGCAGGAGAGAATGAGAAGAAACCTTGTCAGAGGCCGTCGAGAAGAGGACCCAGCCGAAGAAGTAAAGAAAGAACGCCCTCAACTCCCTCTGTGCCCTCTATGGACACGCGGCCGCCTCTCTCGCCTCAATCATCGCCCGCCTCCTCTCAAAGCTAGCTGCAGCTTCGCCCTTCTGGTGCTCTGTAAAGGAACCGAGGCCGTACTGCCCCGAAAGCCTCCCCAAAGGGATTCGGTTCAGCGTCCGCTCCCGCTCCACGAACTCCCACTCCCCGATCAACTCTCGGAAAAGCCCCCTGTAGTCTGCAAGGGTGGCCACAATCACCGCCTCCCCCAAGACCGGAAGGCCGGTGATCCAATGGACGTCCTCGAGCGTCGGCATGACAACGCCGGTAGGGAGAATGAACGTACAACTCTCCGGGTCCCATCTCTCCGCCAAGGCCTCCACATATGGGCGATGAACGTGGAACGGCTCGATCAAAAAGAAGGAGCGGAAGCCCGCCCCATCCACTAAGTCCCTCTCCACCTGCCCCAAGGCATTATACCACCGCTTCGTCCCATGCCAAAGGGCCCGGATGCAATTCGGCCGCTACAAAACAAACGAAAATGGGTTAGTCCAAAGCGATCGAGAGGTAAGGATCCAAGTCTAAACGAATTCATTTCCTAGAAACCATGCTTAGCACAATAAAACTCCTACACACTAAAATCTAAAAAAAGGGCATGAAATATGAGACTTCATACAAAAATTTACTCTCCTTTATTTGCAAAACATACCTATAAGATCACATGCTTTACCCTCTTATCCCACCGTGGTCATTGCTCGTATGCTTCATTTTACCGCCTATCATGCTTATATACCTTCCCTAAAACACACCAAAACATATAGGAAGCACTTGAACCCGCGGAATGCATGCATACACTCCCTCATACTCTACCACGATCAAACACGTACGGAATCACATACACATAGAAAAGTATCGCATGCAAGCATACTAGCTATATCATTTCTCTCTCCTTTGTATGAATATAACAAACATGGATATATATATAGAAATTGCCCCCTCCCTATAAAAACAAACCCATATCGGCATGCCTACGCGTCCCACCATGATTAACTTATACACAAGCATGCCTATTTTTAAACACACATAAACAACCTGTTCATACCAACCAAAAGACATGCATATACACCAAAATAAAAAGGCTAAGACTAAAAAGTTAGGAATATACCACGACCTGTGTGGACCCAGGAGCGTCCACCTCGGCCTCGTCGGGATCGTCCATCCCGTCGTCGTCCTCCTCCTCATCCTCCTCGAACACGGCCTCCTCGGCCTCAGCCCCAACACCAACACCGGCCTCTGCAGCCCCGGTGCCCACACCCTCGGCCTCCCCGGCCCCATCCCTAGCCTCTCCTATCCCCTCCACCCTCCCACGCCGGAGATAAACTCCGCAAAAGCCCCCATAGCCCTACTTTCCTCCTCCTCAGCCCTAGCCTCTGTGGCCTCCCTATCCAACATCCCAACGAGGGCATCCAACGACGCCCTCACATCCTCGGTATCCCCCTCAGCCCCGGCCCCCTCAATTGCACCCTCAGCCGATCCCCCGACCCCCAAGACCACCTCCTCGACCACCGCCAGTCGATCCCCACGCCGCCTCTTGCGTGTGTAGCCTATCATGCTACTCCCAACCTCCGGGACAGTCCCCAAGGGCAAGTCTCCAACCTCACCCGCGCCGATATCCACCGGCGGCACCTCCGTCGTACCCATGGCCTCCCTCACGGCCTCGACCTCCGGCCTATCGCTCTCCGATGATAAAGAGCTCGGGCTACGCTCTCCACGAGCCACCCGTGGTCGTTTTCCACTCGAAACGATCGCCTTCAACCTCGTCATCTTCCTCGATTTGAAAAGAAAAAGGAGAACCCAAACCTAGGGTTTCAAAATCAAGAGAAAGAGAAAGGATTGAGGTCGAAATGGAGGAAGAAAAGGCAAAGAAATCACGGTTTTTGGGTTTGAAACCGAAGAAAAGAAGAAGAAGAGGGAGAGAAACCGTTTTTGAAAAGTGGGAAGAGAGAGGGTCCCTTTTTCGGTTATAAGGGACCCAGTCCAGGGGCGGCTACTCACGTGTAGCTGCCCCCTCTCGGGCGGCTAGTTACAACTAGCCGCCCCTCCCAGTTTTCCACTTTCACTTAAAATCCCTTTCCAATCTCTTTTCAGCCCTAAATTTCAAGGTTTTCCATACAAAACAACCATGTATTGGCTTATTTCCAGACACTACTTGATCAAACATGACTTTCCTGAAGTTTTGCCACACTTTCAGTACCGTTCAAATTCGAATTTCTTCAGTTCTGGTTCTTTTCCAGAGTTCTTATCCTTCGGATGATCCAATTCACCAAATCAAACTTTTACCTGCTTTTTGTCGGCGATATCCCCTCCTTGCCGAGTTTACCCAAGCACGGGAATGGTAGGCACGAGGAAACTGACGCTGGGCTGCTCCGCGCACGATAGCTAAGAACCCTGACCGCGGGTTGGATCACTCACCATTTACTTTTCCCCGCCTTCCACCTGGATCATCCTTTCGGCTAAAAATTCTAAGTCAAGACCTAGCCTCTGACAGTCTAAATCAACTCCCCGAGTAGAACTGTTCATATTGGCATAACTTCTTGAAGGTCGGGCAGGCCAAAATAGGGGTCTCTTTCCTTATCATCGGTCGAAGTCTTTCCTGCTTTGCACAAAGACTCCGTCCGATGAGGGACAATTGTAGATACCCCAATTTTGACCGTCCAGAGAGACTGGAAATACTTCAAGTAACACACGGAAATATCCCACATTTGGACATCTAAATAGAGAACCAAAGTTCAGGAAGCCCTAAACCCTAACCCTGACCTAAACAAGAAACCCTAACCCTAGCCCTGACCTAAACCGAAAACCCGAACCCTAGCCCTGTCCTAAACCGAAAACCCGAACCCTAGCCCTGACCCAAATCAGAAACCCTAACCCTAACCCTGACCTAAACCCCAACCCTAGCCCTGACCTAAAACCTAAACCCCAAACCCTGGCCCCAAACCAGAACCCCACCTAAGAAAAACCCTAAAACCCCAAAAACCCTGAGTCCCTGTCAAGGGGCGGCTAGACCTAACTAGCCGCCCCATACCAGATATGGGATTTGTCTCAGGTTATGTAGAGACATGTGCTTGGGGGCGGAGGGACCAGTCTCGGAGAGGATTCTCCGGATGGTTTCATCCAGCGTTTCTCCCCTGGGAGGGCTGTTTGCCAGTCCCGGGTTGGAGGTGGCCTGGTAAGGGCCTGGGGTGGAAACAACTGGGAATTTTCGATTCGTGGGGGAAAGGGGGGCGAATGAAAAAATGCTCGGATTGACCGAGCAGCTAGGTGTGGATGGGGCTTTGGGAGTGGATTTGGGGGTTTCGACAGGTGTTTCCTGTCTCAAGGTCTTGGCATGACGGTAGTCAGCGAGGTCATGAAACATGTCCTCTACCGTTTGATACCCTAGACTAGCCATCCTTTCCTCTAGATGGGTCAGGAACTGTGCGGCCTGACCCTCTTGGTGATTCCTTTCCTCTAATATCTCCTCTTCTATGTGGGATTCCATGACGTGGAGTGGGGATGAATGCAGATTGAAAGCAGTAAATAAAGCAGTAAAAGATTGCGCAGCTGTGTGCGACTTACGGAAGCAGTAAAGGATTGTGCAGCTGTGTGCGACTTACGAAAGCAGTAAAGGATTGCGCAGCTGTGTGCGGCTTACAAAGCAATAAAGGATGTTATAATGCACAGTAGAGGAGGATTTAATTCAAGGAGTGAGAAACTCTAACCTTCCTAGAGGGTTGATAGCATTCTAGTCAAGCTTGTAAAAGGGGGCAGAAGAGGATTACCTTTTGTTGTTTTTCACGAGGGAGGTCCCACCGTGATCGCCAGATTTGGTTGGGTATCGTCGGGAAGGCCTCCGAATGGGCCGCGTGGTGTTGGTGCTTTCAGAAGGGGTCCCGGCGGTGCGCGGGTGCGCGTGCGTGTGTGGGGGTTCTTCAGGGATTCAGATCGGATGCGTGCCCTGGCAGGCTCGGTCGGATCATCTTCTCGGAAGGGTGAGGGGTGTCGTTCCTGGTTGAGGCGCCCGATAGCGTCTCAAGAGGATTCAGGGGTTTGTGTGATCGCCACCTGCTTTTTCTAAAAGCAGGAAAAGGTTGGGTCGGAATCGATCGCCTACGTGGGGAGTTTGTGGGGTCTCTGCTCTGAGACACGGATATACCGTACACAGAGGTGAAAAACAGGTAATCCTATTCTGCTTCCGGGCTTGACTAAAGGAGTCTTGGGACAAAGGGGTGTGGATATGGGGCGGCTAATGGGTTTCAGCAGTCAGCAATGGGGCGGCTAGATAGGGTTAGCCGTCCAGGGTCTGGTGGAATTGGGCAGAACTTTGGTAGGAAATGGGTGGGGTTCTGGACAGAGGCTAAGCTAGGTTTAGCCCGGGTTTGTGGAGAGTGGGATGAGAGGGTTTTTTTTTGTGGGGAATGGATATTTCTCTCACAAAAGGGGCTCTCTCTCTCTCTCTCTTGGGATTTCTAGTGGGAAGGGGGATTGGATGATTCTTATTGTGTATGAATTGGGGATGGATTGGTGGATGTTGGGATTGATGTATTTGGGCTTGGGACCCCCTCTATTTATAGTAAAAGAGAGGCAGGGGAATGTTTAGGGGGTAATGGAGTGGGTTGTCCTTGATTAGACCCCTCATTAATTCTCTGGTTCTTCTGTCAAGACCAGGTGAAGGGCGGCTAGTTCTATCTAGCCGCCCAGGATGGGGTGGCTACTTTCTGGTAGCCGCCCCTATCATGACCTGCCAAACGTCCCATCTCTGACAAGCGGTGGCTTGGGTCGGTCACTTTGATTGATCCGGCCAAGAGGGGCGGCTACAGGTCACAACCCGCCGCAATTATCAGCATTTAATGCTGCTTTATGTCCCATCCAGGGAACTGGTCCAAAGTCGGCCAGGGGGCGGTTAGGGAGCCGGCTAGTTGAAACTAGCCGCCTGGTATGGGGCGGCTAGTTATGTCTAGCCGCCCATTTTCCAGGGACTTGGTTTTTTTTTGGGTTTTTTAGGGTTTCTCTAGGTGGGGTTCTGGGGTTTAGGATTTCTGGCTAGGTTTAGTTTAGGGCTAGGGTTAGGGTTTCTGGCTAGGTTTAGTTTAGGTCTAGGGTTAGGGTTTCCGGTTTCCTGAATTTTGGATCTTTACTGGATGTCCAAAGTGGGATATTTCCGGGTGTTACTTGAAGTATTTCTGTCTTTCCGGACGGTCAAAATTGGGGTATCTACAATTGTCCCTCATCGGACGGAGTCTTTGTGCGAAGCATGAAAGACTTCGACCGATGATAAGGAAAGAGACCCCTATTTTGGCCAGCCCGACCTTCAAGAAGTTATGCCAACACGAACAACATTATTCGGGGAGTCGATTTAGACCGTCAGAGGCTAGGTCTTGACTCAGAATTTTTAACCGAGGGGATGATCCAGGTGGAAGGTGGAAAAAGTAAATGGTGAGTGATCCAACCCGCGGCCGGGGTTCTTAGCTATCGTGCGCGGAGCAGCCCAGCGTCAGTTTCCTCGTGCCTACCGTTCCCGTGCTTGGGAAAACTCAGCAAGGAGGGGATATCACCGACAGAAAGCAGGTAAAAGTTGATTTGGTGAATTGGATCATCCGAAGGATACGAACTCTGGAAAAGAACCAGAACTGGAGAAATTCGATTTTGAACGGTACTAAAAGTGTGGCAAAACTTCGAGCAAGTCGTGTTTGGCCAAGTAATGTCTGGAAATAGGCCAATACATGGCTGTTTGGTGTGGAGAATCTTGGAATTTAGGGCTGAAAAGATATTGGAAAGGGGTTTCGAATGAAAACAGAGAAACTGGGAGGGGCGGCTAGTTGTAACTAGCCGCCCGAGAGGGGGCGGCTACTCGCGGGTAGCCGCCCCATGACTGGGTCCCTTATAACCGAAAAGACCCTCTCTCTCTCTCTCCATACGTTTTAAAACGGTTCCTCTTCCCTCCTTTCTTCTTCTTCGTTCCAAACCGGAAAAAACTTGCCTTGAATCCTTTGTTTTCGTCCTTCATCATCCCTTTCTTCTTGATTTCGAAGCCCTAGGTTTTCTTTAAGTTTTTCTTTGTGTGAAATCGGAGGAGATGACGAAGGAGAAGAAGACAACTTCGATGATGAAGCGCCTCAGGTCTTCCCGAGAGCAGAGAGGGGTTGTCTCGGGGTCTAGTTCATCGGGGAGTGATCGGGTGGAGGAGGAGGTCGTGAGGGAGGTCGTGGGTGCGGCGGAGGTGCCGTTAGTGGATACCGGTGCGGCTAGGGGCACGGGTACGTCTTCGGGGACTGTCCCGGAGCTTGGGTGTGTTATGATAGGCTACTCACGCAAGAGGAGGCGTGGGGACCGACCGGCAGTGGTCGAGGAGGCGGCTTCGAGGGTCGGGGGATTGGTTGAGGGTGCAACGGAGGGAAGGGCCGAGGCCGAGGGGATAAGTGAGAGTGAGAGGGCGTCATTGGACGCCATTATTGGGATGTTGGATAGGGAGGCCATAGAGGCCAGGGCAGCAGAGGAGGAGAGAAGGGCTATGGGTGTTTTTGAGGGTTTAGCCTCCGGTGCGGCGGGCACGGAGGAGGTCGGAGGGGCTGATGTTGGGGAGGAGGTCGGGGAGGCCGAGGGTATGGACATGGGGGCCGCGGAGGCCGGTGTTGGCGCTGAGGCCGAGGAGGCCGTGTTTGAGGAGGATGAGGAGGGGATGACGATGGGATGGACGATCCCGACGAGGCCGAGGTGGACGCTCCTGGGTCCACACGGGCCGTGGTATGTTCCTAACTTTAGTCTTAGCCTTTTATTTGTATGTGTATGTCTTTCGTGGTATGAATAGGTAATAGTGGGTGATATGTGTGTCTAATATGCATGAGTAGATAATAGTGGGTGATATGTGTGTCTAATATGCATGCTTGTATGTATAGTTTTGATCATGGTGGGATAATAAGCATGTGAATATGGGTCCGTGTTGGAAAAGAAGGGGGCAATTTTCATATGTACATCCATGCTTGTTGTATATAAAAGAAAGAGAAGTGGTACGGCTTAGTATGCTTGCATGCGATACTTTTCTACGTGTATGTGACTTCGTACGTGTTTGATCGTGGTAGAGCATGAGGGAGTGTATGCATGCATTTCATGGGTCCAAGTTCTATATTGCTTAGGTGCGTTTAGGGAAGGTATAAGCATGATAGGGCGTGATGTAAGAAAGCATGTGAGTGGTGACCACGGTGGGATGTGCTGATGTTTGTCTAGCATGCGTGATCATATGGGGAGTGTAGCTTCTTACTTTCATGCTTTTGTTTCTGTATTTAGCATATGGAAGTGTCATTTTGCTAAGCATGGTTTTAAAATAATTTCGTAGAGTTGAACCCTTACCTCTCGATTGCTTTTTAAACTAACCCATGTTCCCTTCGTTCGTCTTGTAGAGACCGAACCGCATTCGGGCTCTGTGGCATGGGACGAAGAGGTGGTACGATGCCTTGGGGCAGGAGGAGAGGAGTTTGGTGGATGGAGCGGGCTTCCGTTCCTTCTTCTTGATCGAGCCGTTCCACGTCCACCGTCCTTACGTGGAGGCTTTGGCGGAGAGGTGGGATCCGGAGAGTTGCGCTTTCATTCTCCCCACCGGTGCTGTCATGCCGACCCTCGAGGATGTTTATCGGATTACCGGTCTTCCGGTGTCAGGGGAGGCAGTGATCGCGGCCACCCTCGCCGACTATAAGGCACTCTTCCTGGAGTTGATTGGAGAATGGGACTACGTGGAGCGCGTGAGGACGCTGAACCGGATCCCCCTTGGGCAGTTGTCGAGGCAATACGGCCTCGGCTCCTTTACAGAGCGTCAGAAGGGCGAAGCTGCAGCTAGCTTCGAGAGGCGGTGGGCGATGATCGAGGCGAGAGAGGCGGCCGCGTGCCCACAGAGGGCACGGAGGGAGTTGAGGGCGTTCTTTTTATACTTCTTCGGCCGGGTCCTCTTCTCGACGGCCTCCGACAAGGTTTCCTCACATTCTCTTCTGTTGATGAGGGACCTAGAGGGCATGGGGCGATACGCTTGGGGAGCGGCGATGCTGGCCCATCTATTTGCGGAGCTCTCGAAGAAGGTCAAGAGGGCTGGGGGAAAGAACCTTGGTGGTTTTGCGCCCTTTCTCCAGGTATGTGTGAGTAGAGGGTGCTTTCTTTTGGGTTTAGCTCACTTTGATCATGATAATTTTCCTCTCGCTTTGCCAGATTTTTGGGTACGAGCACTTCGCCATCGATCGCCCGACCCTGGTGCCTTTTGATCATGTCCTCCCCTGGGCCATGAGATGGGCGCCCCGGGGATCCTCGCGCTTGCATCGCCTCGCTCAGTTCCGGGAGGCCTTCCGTGTCTTGACGGAGGAAGAGGTATAAATTTTTCTTCGAGTTTTCTTTGGCTTGTATTTGGTTTTCTTTTGATGCTTCACAGATGACGTGGAGGCCCTACACGGAGGAGGAGGTCCTTGCGGAGTTGTCGCGGGATGTCTGGCTGATCTATTTTAATGAGGTCGTGTTCCATGCGATCAGCCGGGTTGTCCGCCAGCTTGGGTACCATCAGTGGGTGCCCGATCCCCTGCCGAAGCGCCCCTCGATCCCGGTGGCTGGGATTCCTCGGGACACGAATCTCCCGAGGAACTACGCGACGTACGTGGCAGGATGGATGAGCCGAGGCGCCTTGGTGGAGCGCCGTCCCGAGGTGGCTAGCAGTGAGGAGTATATGGCTTGGTACCGCCAGGAATATGCCAGCATCCTTGGGATTATGGAGGAGGAGGTCCCGGACGCCTATGTAAGTCTTTCTCCTCTTCTTTTCTTTTCTCTTCTTCTCTTCTCCTCGAGTATTTTGCTGACTGATGTTGTTTTTTTTGTAGGTCGAGTTAAATGAGATGGAGAAGAGGCTCAAGACTGCTAGTGAGCACCTCCAAACGCGGGTCCGGCAGATAGAGGCCTTGCGGGCACAGAGAGGGCGCTTGCAGGACCAGGTCCGGGTCCTCGAGGCTCAGGTGGATGCTCTGTCGAGAGCGAGGGCCGACGGCGCTTCTTCTTCTTCCGCTCCTCCTCCTTCCATGGTGTCCGAGCGAGAGCTCGAATTGACGAGGGAGTTGGATGTGGCCCGGAATGAGTTGACGGCCACAAGGATGGAGTTGGGCCAGGCGAGGGGCAGGGCTTCTCGGGCTGAGGAGGAGGTGGACCGGCTGAGGTCCATGGTAGCCTTGAGAGAGGAGGGGTTCATCACCCTAGGCCGCGAGAGGGACTCCCTCCAGGCGAGGGTGTCAGAGTTGGAGGCCTCGGTGGGAGTTCCCGGGGGTTTGATGGGGGATTTGCTTCGTTCTCTCCAGGCGGCCGGGGATAGAGATCGGGAGGCACTTCGATCGAGCGAGGACAGGCTCCGGGCTGCTGAGGCGAGATCACGGGAGCTCGAGGAGAGGTTGAGAGCAGTGGAGACGCGTCTTCGAGGGAGGTTGGAACGTAGAGATAGAGATATTCAGCAGGTCCTCCTTTGGGAGGCGACTATGAGGGGGAAATTGGTTGGCGGGGGCTCGATGACCGAGGCGGACCTCGACCTTCTTCCACTTGAGCCTGACCATTCTCTCTCGCTACCTTCAGTCGTGCTTCTCGTCCTTCGGCGTCTCGGAGTCGTGGGATATACGCAAGGGCTGCGTCTTCGGTTCGAGAGACTCCCGCCGCTCCCGATGCTCCAGAGGTTCAGTCTTCCCCTCAGCCGCCACTTCCTTCAGGCCAGGACGCTCCTCCTTCGATTCGGCCTCCCGGGGATGATGATACGCCGAGGTAAAGCTCCTTTGTGTCTTGGTTTTAGGCAGAAGAATAGTATATATGCGATGAATTCATGCTTTTCTTCCTTTTTTGTTTTTGTTTTAGGTGATATTTCGATGATGCACGACTCAAGGCTTTGGAGTTCGGAACTCTTGGTGGACCTATCTCTTTTCTATATTTTAAGTGTTTAGCAGACAATTTACGTTTATGGTTTCGGTGGGACAATTTAATTTCTGGTTTTGTATGCATGGTTTAGAGTAGTCTTAGCATGGATGTTTAGTTTTTTAGAAAGCCTTCTTAATCCATAGGGACGTGTATGCGTGTGTAAATGAATGAATTTGGTGTTTATAAGTTTTGATTTTATGGATGGATGCAGAGTTCTAATATATAATCATTATAGCATGGTATTGATATAGGTTTTGTGTATAAATATGTCTAAAATGTGTGTATGCATGTTTGGGAAAAGAATGCTTCGACAGGTATTCAAAGGAGTTGAAGAGTTGATTGAGACTGGGATTGACAGGGCAGATGGGGCAGCAGGTGAGGGGCGGCTACTTGCGTTTAGCCGCCCAGTGAGGGACGGCTACTTGTATTTAGCCGCCCCTTGCCTGGGTTTTTTACCTGGACAAGAAGGGCAGGGAGCAGGGGCGGCTAGTATAAACTAGCCGTCTCCAGGGGGCGGCTAGTCGGGTTTCGCCCCCTGCCTGGGACAATTTTCTGGTTTTGCTTCTTGTCTGCTGCTGCTGAAAGTCCTCCTAAGTGCTTTAACCTTCGAGACCTATAAAAACATTCTTTCCATGGACCAAGTGTTAAATTTGTCTAGATTGCACCCCTGCACTGACTTTCGAGCCCTTCTTGTTTGAATCGTCAAGGGCTACAATCCATCTTAAGGTGGAATGGAAATATAATGGGAGAAAATAACGTGCGAAAGACCATGCCTTAGTGTGCAAGGAAGGGATTCCAAGTGCGTGAGCGAAGAAAAACTTTTAGGTATGTAAAAGGTGGGACAATTTCTCCTAACGCATGTGCGGAAGAGCATGAAGTGAGTGGGGACAATTCTCATATGAGTGGGGACGATTCTAAATTTTGTGGGGACAATTCTCATATGAGTGGGGACAATTTTAATATTCGGGGGGGGGGGGGTTAACTTTAATATTTCAAGAAAATCGGATGCCAAAGTGTTTTGGAAAAGGAAAATGCAAGCTTATGCGTAAGTATAAGTGGCATAAAGGGGCATTTTAGTTCTTCAATGACTTTTTATGTGAGAGGGCAATGTTTCTTGATTTTCATAAGTAAAAGACACCATCAAGTCCCCGTGGAGGAGCCCTTGCGGTCACTCATGTCCTAACCAGGATTGTATTTGAGAGGTATAAGCCTTAGGTGTCGATTTTCCTAGGTTCATGGTTTTCAAATGCTTAATCGTATTATTCTAAACATGCTGAAAAATCCATGAATGTACCAAGAATCAAGTCAAATAAGCTTCCTTTGGATAGACAAGTTTCTAAGTGAACTCATGTGAGTGTGTGTGTAGGTGTAAACCTGGACGTGATCTACCCTTGGTCAAAATTTCGCTTTTTCTGGTGGACATAGCTCAATTTTGAACCCCCATTGCGAAAAATAAAAGAGGAGGGGGTGAATGAGGTAAGAGTAATATCTTCCTTTCGGGCAATATTTTAGAATTGTCCCAGTCTAGCATATGTCTTACTTCCTAGGTCCCTCTGGCTTTCTTCTTTTTACCACTTCTTTATTTTTGGGTGGAAAGTACAATCCGTTGTTTGGATCTGTACTGGTACAACCGTTGTCTAGCGTATACCATGCGTAAAGGCGTGAAAGCCTGCTAAATAGAGAGTTTAACCCGTTCACTTGGGTGTTTGGCCTCTCCTTGCCTGATTTTCTCTTCTTTTTTTTTTTTTTGTTTTTTTTGTTTGAGGGGGGGGGGGCTCTTCTGTTTTTCACCCCGATTCTTTTCATGCTTCCCCTCTAGAAGTGTTCATATAGTGCCAGAGCCAGTTTTTGGGACATATGCTAGGTCCGGGTAACTCCTCATTTTGACCTAGGGTTAATACGAGCGGGGCGGAAATAAGGGATGTTTTGCTTTGGGGAGTTTTAAATTGTCCCAGTCCACGGGGTAGGCTATTTTTCTTCTATCAGGCAAATCTAGTCCAGTTATACGTGTGTGAAGGGAATGACATGATTTGGCGGAAATGTGTTCAAATAGATACGAGTTTATCTTTGAGAGTCTTATAATTCTATCATCAAGTACTAAACGCTGGAAATTGCAGGAATGAAGAATAATAGTTCTTAAGTATTGAAAGCTTTTCATGCATGGAATTTCTTTAGATAAAGTGCATTCCACGAACCTGGAACCTCGACTCCTTCGGCATCTACCAGGCGGTAGGCATTCCCGGAATAGGCATGGGTGATCACATAGGGTCCCTCCCATGTGGGTTGCAGCTTTCCTCTCGGGTGAGGCTGTCTTGATGGCATGATTTGCTTAAGTACTAATTCCCCGATTTTGAATTTTCTTTTTATCACCTTCTTTTCAAATGCCCTTGCCACCCTTCTTTGGTAGGCCTGGGCATGGTCTGCCGCTCTTAATCTCTTCTCGTTTTTTTTTTTGGGTTTTGAAGGAAAACATGAGAAAACATTTTGAAAAACATTTTTTTTTTGGTTTTGGAGGGAAGTATGAAAACTTTGGAAAACATTTTTGTTTTGAAGGAAAGCATGGAAAGAACTTTGGAGAATATATTTCTGTTTTGAAGGAAAGCATGGAAAGAACTTTGGAAAATATATTTTTGTTTTGAAGGAAAGCATGGAAAAAAATTTTGGAAGCAAAACTTTTAGTTTTTGAATAACATGGAAGTAAAGTTGCATAGGATGCCAAAAACTGATGGATAAATATTTCGGAAAGCTTAAAACAGATATGTATAGAACGATGAAAGCGAAAGCTGGTAAACAAATATTTGATTTTTCGTTTGTTGTGATAAAAGCAGGAAACAAATATGTACAGGGTTTGAGTTGGAAGTGAAAGCTGATAAACAAATATTTTGAGTTTTTTTTGGTTTTTAGGAAAGCTGTAAACTATGTACAGGATTTGAAAACTTACCCGGGAGGATCGGTACCTGGTTCTTGAATTTGTATTGCCTCATCGGGTCGGCTTCTTTTTGATGGCCAGCTGATGTCTGGTGGGGGTCCCCTGTTCCCAAATTCTCCATCCCTAAGTCTCTTCAGGGGCCTCCCTTGATGGAGCAGTTCTTCGTCTGTGGCGCCTGGTTGCCAACATGCGAGCACCTCTAGCCGGATGCGCATGGCACAGACGCTCCAATTCCGGGCCTGAGTATTATTAGAGCGCGCCTCTCCCCATATGGATATCACTTTCCCACGGTATGGGAAGCGAAGACATTGGTGTCGGGTGGATGAGACACCTTCGATGCTGTTAAGCCATGTCCTCCCAACAATCAAAGGGTGGGGTGATTGTATGTCCATCACCATGTAGTTAACGATGGTGGAGACTGGGCCGATCTTCAGTGGGAGCGTGACCAGTCCGCAAGCGTTCTTGCGTGTGCTGTCGAAGGCATAAATGTATTCGTCTGAGGGCTCCAATCTGGGAACCCGGCCTTCTAGCTTTTGGTAGGCGGAATATGTAAGGACGTTAGTTTCCGCTCCCGTGTCAATGAGAATGTGCCGGAATTCCCTTCCCCCGAGTATGGCGGTGATAGCGAGGGGTGCGGAACGTGCTCCGGCTTTTGCAACTTCATGGGGGAGGAAGGTGATCGAGTTGGGCTCCATAGGATCGCTGGGTGGATGCGGGGTCCTGGCCGTTTCTTCTGAGGGATAGTTGTAAGGGGACCCAGGTGGGCTATCACCTTCGTCCTCGTTCCCCGGTCGTAGGGCTAGTGTGAACATATTATGCCCAATTGTTCTCGTTCTCATACTGGAGGCGCGCCTCTCCCCAGATTGTCAGGATATGACTTAAGAAGGGCAGTCGAAGGCATTGGTGCCGGGGGTAACAGATAGCTTGGATGCTGTCTAACCATGGTCGCCCCAACATCAATGGGTACCTTGCGTCGATGTTGGCCACGAAGCAGGCTACCTCACAGATAAGAGGGCCGACAGATAACTCGAATGTTCCGGGCCGCAGAGAGCCTTCCCGGTATGGTTCAAAGCTTGAATAGTATGGTGGGCCGGGTGGACGGGAGGACGACCTAATCCGGGTATCTTTTGGTAGGTGGAGCACGTCATTATGTTCATTCCTGACCCTGGGTCTACAAAGATGTTGTTTAGCCACAACATTTGGAGTCGTCCGCGGATGTGTAGGGGGTAGACTCGCAGTCTGGGATCCGGGAGGTCTTGGTCAGTGAATGAAATGGTCATTGGGCGGCGGGGGCCATTGACAGTGTTGGTACTCTTGAAGGACCCGTTGTCGTCCGGATGCAGATCATCCGACGTACATTCCCCTCCTTCGGGTCCTTCGCTAGCTCCTTCGGGGATCTCCTCAAATGGCTATTCTTCTTCGTCTCCTCCCGGGTTTTCTAGTCCGCTTTCGTCGGACTCGATGCTGATGACTGCGGGAAGGGCGAGAACTGCGTCTTCTTCTTTGCCATAGAGTATGGCGAGGTCATGGTCGTCGAGGTTCAGCTGGAAGGGCTCGTTCTGCTCTTCCTCCTCGGACTCTTCGGATAGACTGCCATCAGTAGCATCTTTCGAGCTGCTTGGTTCTGGCGATGGTTGTCTCCCTCTCCTGATCATGTTGACCGCGTGGGCTCTAGATGTGGAGGCTTGGGTGTGACCTGGCAAGGGGTCAGTTAATATGCCAAGTGGCTTGGGTGCTTGGGGATTTCCCTGGCTCATATGGCCTTTGATTATGGCCCAGTCAAGGCGCCTGTCATCATTAAGATCGTAAACGAAGTCCCGAAAAACAATGCATTGTTCTACGGTATGGCCATATTGTTGATGATATTGACAGTAACGCGCCGTGCTGGCCCCGGGTAGTGAAGGCCTGGCGTCGGGGAGGGAGATACTATTTGTGTCCAACATCACCCTAAAGATCCTAGTTAAAGTTTCTGGGAGGGGAGGGTATGAGTCCCTCTTTCCCATTCGTCATTGGTCGTAGGATGCGGGAGGTCTAACCTCGTTATAAGAGCTTCGTATGGGCTGCCTAGGGGTTGGATTTTGTGCTCTTGGGGGAGCAGAGTAAAACGGAGCCCGAGTTTGAGTTTGGCTCTGGATTATAGGGCTCTGGAGTGGGAAATTTTGGACTGTGGGGTTATGTCGTGTCGGCACGGGGACGGGTACTGATCGAGGGGTAAAATTTTGATTCGCTTGCCGAGGCGGCGCATATCCGGATGAACGGGCGTGTACTGTCTCAGAGCTGTTCCTCGGTCAGGAACTCGCGCTCCGTTCGGGTAGAGTGCCGATACTTGGCTAATGATCCCCTCTACCGTGGGGGTTTGCGCCTTACGAGGCGGTTGTCCAACCCTACCGTGGGGGTTTGCGCCTCATGTGTAGCCGCCCCCTGTCGGGCGGCTAGTTACAACTAGCCGCCCCTCCCAATTTTCCACTTTCACTTAAAATCCCTTTCCAATATCTTTTCAGCCCTCAATTTCAAGGTTTTCCATACAAAACAACCATGTATTGGCTTATTTCCAGACACTACTTGATCAAACATGACTTTCCTGAAGTTTTGCCACACTTTCAGTACCGTTCAAATTCAAATTTCTTCAGTTCTGGTTCTTTTCCAGAGTTCTTATCCTTCGGATGATCCAATTCACCAAATCAAACTTTTACCTGCTTTCTGTCGGTGATATCCCCTCCTTGCCGAGTTTACCCAAGCATGGGAACGGTAGGCACGAGGAAACTGACGCTGGGCTGGTCCGCGCACGATAGCTAAGAACCCTTACCGCGGGTTGGATCACTCACCATTTACTTTTCCCCGCCTTCCACCTGGATCATCCTTTCGGCTAAAAAGTCTAAGTCAAGACCTAGCCTCTGACAGTCTAAATCAACTCCCCGAGTAGTACTGTTCGTATTGGCATAACTTCTTGAATGTCGGGCAGGCCAAAATAGGGGTCTCTTTCCTTATCATCGGTCGAAGTCTTTCCTGCTTTGCATAAAGACTCCGTCCGATGAGGGACAATTGTAGATACCCCAATTTTGACCGTCCAGAGAGACTGGAAATACTTCAAGTAACACACGGAAATATCCCACATTTGGAAATCTAAATAGAGAACCAAAGTTCAGGAAGCCCTAAACCCTAACCCTGACCTAAACCAGAAACCCTAACCCTAGCCCTGACCTAAACCAGAAACCCGAACCCTAGCCCTGACCCAAACCAGAAACCCTAACCCTAACCTGACCTAAACACCAACCCTAGCCCTGACCTAAACCCCAACCCTAGCCCTGACCTAAAACCTAAATCCCAAACCCTGGCCCCAAACCAGAACCCCACCTAAGAAAAACCCTAAAACCCCAAAAACCCTGAGTCCCTGTCAAGGGGCGGCTAGACCTAACTAGCCGCCCCATACCAGACATGGGATTTGTCTCAGGTTATGTAGAGACATGTGCTTGGGGGCGGAGGGACCAGTCTCGGAGAGGATTCTCCGGATGGTTTCATCCAGCGTTTCTCCCCTGGGAGGGCTGTTTGCCAGTCCCAGGTTGGAGGTGGCCTGGTAAGGGCCTGGGGTGGAAACAACTGGGAATTTTGGATTCGCGAGGGAAAGGGGGGCGAATGAAAAAATGCTCGGATTGACCGAGCAGTTGGGTGTGGATGGGGCTTTGGGAGTGGATTTGGGGCTTTCGACAAGGGTTTCCTGTCTCAAGGTCTTGGCATGACGGTAGTCAGCGAGGTCATGAAACATGTCCTCTACCGTTTGATACCCTAGACTAGCCATCCTTTCCTCTAGATGGGTCAGGAACTGTGTGGCCTGACCCTCTTGGTGATTCCTTTCCTCTAATATCTCCTCTTCTATGTGGGATTCCATGACGTGGAGTGGGGATGAATGCAGATTGAAAGCAGTAAATAAAGCAGTAAAAGATTGTGCAGCTGTGTGCGACTTACGAAAGCAGTAAAGGATTGCGCATGGCACAGATGCTCCAATTCCGGGCCTGAGTATTATTAGAGCGCGCCTCTCCCCATATAGATATCACTTTCCCGCGGTATGGGAAGTGAAGACATTGGTGTCGGGTGGATGAGACAGCTTCGATGCTGTTAAGCCATGTCCTCCCAACAATCAAAGGGTGGGGTGATTGTATGTTCATCACCATGTAGTTAACGATGGTGGAGACTGGGCCGATCTTCAGTGGGAGCATGACCAGTCCGCAAGCGTTCTTGCGTGTGCTGTCAAAGGCATAAATGTATTCGTCTGAGGGCTCCAATCTGGGAACCCGGCCTTCTAGCTTTTGGTAGGCGGAATATGTAAAGACGTTAGTTTCCGCTCCCGTGTCAATGAGAATGTGCCGGAATTCCCTTCCCCGAGTATGGCGGTGATAGCGAGGGGTGCGGAACGTGCTCCGGCTTTTGCAACTTCTTGGGGGAGGAAGGTGATCGAGTTGGGCTCCATCGGATCGCTGGGTGGATGCGGGGTCCTGGCCGTTTCTTCTGAGGGATAGTTGTAAGGGGACCCAGGTGGGCTATCACCTTCGTCCTCGTTCCCCGGTCGTAGGGCTAGTGTGAACATATTATGCCCAATTGTTCTCGTTCTCATACTGGAGGCGCGCCTCTCCCCAGATTGTCAGGATATGACATAAGAAGGGCAGTCGAAGGCATTGGTGCCGGGGGGAACAGATAACTTGGATGCTGTCTAACCATGGTCGCCCCAACATCAATGGGTACCTTGTGTCGATGTCGGCCACGAAGCAGGCTACCTCATAGATAAGAGGGCCGACAGATAACTCGAATGTTCCGGGGCCGCGGAGAGCCTTCCCGGTATGGTTGAAAGCTTGAATAGTATGGTGGGCCGGGTGGACAGGAGGACGACCTAATCCGGGTATCTTTTGGTAGGTGGAGCACGTCATTATGTTCATTCCTGACCCTGGGTCTACAAAGATGTTGTTTAGCCACAACATTCGGAGTCGTCCGCGGATGTGTAGGGGGTAGACTCGCAGTCTGGGATCCGGGAGGTCTTGGTCAGTGAATGAAATGGTCATTGGGTGGCGGGGGCCATTGACAGTGTCGGTACTCTTGGAGGACCCGTTGTCGTCCAGATGCAGATCATCCGACGTACATTCCCCTCCTTCGGGTCCTTCGCTAGCTCCTTCGGGGATCTCCTCAAATGGCTCTTCTTCTTCATCTCCTCCCGGGTTTTCTAGTCCGCTTTCGTCGGACTCGATGCTGATGACTGCGGGAAGGGCGAGAACTGCGTCTTCTTCTTTGCCATAGAGTATGGCGAGGTCATGGTCATCGAGGTTCAGCTGGAAGGGCTCGTTCTGCTCTTCCTCCTCGGACTCTTCGGATAGGCTGCCATCAGTAGCATCTTCCGAGCTGCTTGGTTCTGGCGATGGTTGTCTCCCTCTCCTGATCATGTTGACCGCGTGGGCTCTAGATGTGGAGGCTTGGGTGTGACCTGGCAAGGGGTCAGTTAATATGCCAAGTGGCTTGGTGCTTAGGGATTTCCCTGGCTCAGATGGCCATTGATTATGGCTCCGTCAAGGCGCCTGTCAGATCATAAACGAAGTCCCGAAAAACAATGCATTGTTCTACGGTAGGTGGATTGATGGGATTTGTCTCAGGTTATGTAGAGACATGTGCTTGGGGGCGGTGGGACCAGTCTCGGAGAGGATTCTCCGGATGGTTTCATCCAGCGTTTCTCCCCTGGGAGGGCTGTTTGCCAGTCCCGGGTTGGAGGTGGCCTGGTAAGGGCCTGGGGTGGAAACAACTGGGAATTTTCGATTCGCGGGGAAAAGGGGGCGAATGAAAAAATGCTCGGATTGACCGAGCAGCTGGGTGTGGATGGGGCTTTGGGAGTGGATTTGGGGGTTTCGACAGGGGTTTCCTGTCTCAAGGTCTTGGCATGACGGTAGTCAGCGAGGTCATGAAACATGTCCTCTACCGTTTGATACCCTAGACTAGCCACATTTCCTCTAGATGGGTCAGGAACTGTGTGGCCTGACCCTCTTGGTGATTCCTTTCCTCTAATATCTCCTCTTCTATGTGGGATTCCATGACGTGGAGTGGGGATGAATGCAGATTGAAAGCAGTAAATAAAGCAGTAAAAGATTGCGCAGCTGTGTGCGACTTACGAAAGCAGTAAAGGATTGCGCAGCTTTGTGCGGCTTACAAAGCAATAAAGGATGTTATAATGCACAGTAGAGGAGGATTTAATTCAAGGAGTGAGAAACTCTAACCTTCCTAGAGGGTTGATAGCATTCTAGTAAAGCTTGTAAAAGGGGGCAGAAGAGGATTACCTTTTGTTGTTTTTCACGAGGGAGGTCCCACCGTGATCGCCAGATTTGGTCGGGTATCCTCGGGAAGGCCTCCGAATGGGCCGCGTGGTTTTGGTGCTTTCGGAAGGGGTCCCGACGGTGCGCGGGTGTGCGTGCGTGTGTGGGGGTTCTTCGGGGATTCAGATCGGATGCGTGCCCTGGCGGGCTCGGTCGGATCGTCTTCTCGGAAGGGTGAGGGGTGTCGTTCCTGGTTGAGGCGCCCGATAGCGTCTCAAGAGGATTCAGGGGTTTGTGTGATCGCCACCTGCTTTTCTAAAAGCAGGAAAAGGTTGGGTCGGAATTGATCGCTTACGTGGGGAGTTTGTGGGGTCTCCGCTCTGAGACACGGATATACCGTACACAGAGGTGAAAAATAGGTAATCCTATTGTGCTTCCGGGCTTGACTAAAGGAGTCTTGGGACAAAGGGGTGTGGATATGGGGTGTGGATATGGGGCGGCTAATGGGTTTCAGCCGTCAAGAATGGGGCGGCTAGATAGGGTTAGCCATCCAGGGTCTGGGGGAATTGGGCAGAACTTTGGTAGGAAATGGGTGGGGTTCTGGACAGAGGCTAAGCTAGGTTTAGCCCGGGTTTGTGGAGAGTGGGATGAGAGGGTTTTTTTTTGTGGGGAATGGATATTTCTCTCACAAAAGGGGCTCTCTCTCTCTCTCTTGGGATTTCTAGTGGAAAGGGGGATTGGATGATTCTTGTTGTGTATGAATTGGGGATGGATTGATGGATGTTGGGATTGATGTATTTGGGCTTGGGACCCCCTCTATTTATAGTAAAAGAGAGGCAGGGGAATGTTCAGGGGGTAATGGAGTGGGTTGTCCTTGATTAGACCCCTCATTAATTCTCTGGTTCTTCTGTCAAGACCAGGTGAAGGGCGGCTAGTTCTATCTAGCCGTCCAGGATGGGGCAGCTACTTTTTGGTAGCCGCCCCTATCATGACCTGCCAAACGTCCCATCTCTGACAAGCGGTGGCTTGGGTCGGTTACATGGATTGATCCGGCCAAGAGGGGGCGGCTACAGGTCACAACCAGCCGCAATGATCAGCATTTAATGCTGCTTTATGTCCCATCCAGGGAACTGGTCCAAAGTCGGCCAGGGGGCGGTTAGGGGGGCGGCTAGTTGAAACTAGCCGCCTGGTATGGGGCGGATAGTTTGTCTAGCCGCCCATTTTCCAGGGACTTGGTTTTTTTTTGGTTTTTTTAGGGTTTCTCTAGGTGGGGTTCTGGGGTTTAGGGTTTCTGGCTAGGTTTAGTTTAGGGCTAGGGTTAGGGTTTCTGGCTAGGTTTAGTTTAGGGCTAGGGTTAGGGTTTCCGGTTTCCTGAATTTTGGTTCTCTACTGGATGTCCAAAAGTGGGATATTTCGGGTGTTACTTGAAGTATTTCTGTCTTTCTGGACGGTCAAAATTGGGGTATCTACAGGTATATTCGTGTCTCAGAGCGGAGACCCCACAAACTCCCCACGTAGTGGATCAAATCCAACCCAACCCCTTTTCCTGCTTCAGAAAAAGCAGGTGGGGATCACACATACCCCCCTGAATCCTCTTGAGACACTATCGGGCGCCTCGACCAGGAACGACACCCCTCACCCTTCCGAGAAGACGATCCGACCGAGCCCGCCAGGGCACGCATCTGATCCGAATCCCCGAAGAACCCCACTCACGCACGCGCACACCGCGCACCGCCGGGACCCCTTCTGAAAGCACCGACAAAACAATGCGGCCATTCGGAGGCCTTCCTGACGACACCGACGATACCGATCAGCCGGGTTGTCCGCCAACTTGGGTATCATCAGTGGGTGCCCGATCCTCTGCCGCGGCGCCCCTCGATTCCGGTGGCTGGGATTCCTCGTGATACGAACCTCCCGAGGAATTAAGCTACATATGTAGCGGGATGGATGGGACGAGGTGAAATCTTGGTGGAGCGTCGTCCTAAGGTGACTTCGAGTGACGAATACCTGGCTTGGTATCATCAGGAGTATGCGGGTATCCTCGGGACGATGGAGGAGGAGATCCCGGACGCTTACGTAAGTTGAAAACCCTTCTCTTCTTCCTCGTTCTCCTTTGCTTGAATGAGATGGAGAAGTGGCTCAAGACCGCCTATGTGCTCCTCCAAGCACGGGCCAGGCAAATAGAGGCGTTGCGGGTACAACGGAGATGCTTGCAGGACCAGGTCCGGGTCCTCGAGGCTCATGTGGATGCTCTGTCGAGAGCGAGAGCCGATGGTGCTTCCTCTTCTTCCGCCCCTCCTCCTTCCATGGTTTCGAGCGAGAGCTCAAGCTAATGAGGGAGTTAGACGCGGCCCAGAGCGAATTGACGGCCACACGGATGAAGCTGGGCCAGGCGAGGGGTAGGGCTTCTTGGGCTGAGAAGGAGACGGACCGGTTGAGGTCCATGATGGCTTTGAGAGAGGAGGGGTTCATCACCCTAGGCCACGAGTGGGACTCCCTCCAGATGAGCGTGTCGGAGTTGGAGGCTTCAGCGGGTGTTCCTGGAGGTTTGATGGGAGACTTGGTTCGTTCTCTCCAGGCGGCCGGGGACAGGGATCGAGAGGTGCTCAGGGCATCAGAGGTGAGGGCACGGGAGATGGAGGAGAGGTTGAGGGCTGCTAAGGATCGGGCTAGAGGGACAGAGAGTCACCTTCGACAGAGATTGGAGAGGAGAGACAAAGATATGCAGCAGGTTCATCTCTGGGAGGCAACTATGAGGGGGAAATTGGTTGGAGGGGGCTCTATGACCGAGGTGGACCTTGACCTTCTTCCGCTTGAGCCTGACCATTCTCTCTCGGAGTCGTGGGATATATGCGCGGGCTGCGTCCTCAATTCGAGAGACTCCTACCGCTCCTGATGCTCTAGAGGTTCAGTCCTCTCCTCAGCCGCCACTCCCTTCTCAGCCAAGTCAGGATGTTCCTCTTACTCAGCCTCCAGCGGATGACAATACGCCGAGGTATAGCTTCTTTGCGTCTTGGTTTTAGGTTGAAGAATAGTATATATTCAAGGAATTCATGCTTTTCTTCTTTTCCTTTTGGTTTAGGTGATTGTTTCAGTGATGCATGACTCAAGACACGTAGAGGGGAGCTTTGGGCGGATCCTTGGCTACCTATCCTTAGTTCATTCGCTTTAGAACGTTCCTCTAGTTTAATTAGGCCTGAATTTTCTGTTTTTCATGAACAATTTTTCCCTTCTTTTTTTGGTGTATGAACAAACATGGGTGTTTTTAATTTTAGCTTATTGGTTTCAATTTGGTTGTGTATGTGAAATGGTTTATAAGGTTGTATGGGTGGATGAAAAGGATGAATGGGGGCATAGTTTGGTATATGATTTTCATTTCGGTTGTTATTTGATTCGTAGTTATATTGTTTTTATGTGTGTATGAATGTATGAAATGTGTGTGCATAGGTTTCGGGGGAGAATGTTTTCTATAGGTACCAAAGGCGTCGAAGAGTCGAAAAGATGGGACTGACAGCAGGTTTTTAGGTAGCAGGTGGGGGGCGGCTAGTGAAAACTAGCCGCCTAGTGAGGGGCAGCTAGTTAGGTTTAGCCGCCCCCTTCCTAGGGCATGCTTACCTGAAACAAGGGCTAGGGCGGCTAGTGTAAGCTAGCCGTCTGGTGAGGGGCGGCCAGTCGGGTTTAGCCGCCCCTTGCCTCGGACAATTCTTCTGGTTTTGCTGCTCCTGCCTGCTGCTTCTAAAAGCCTTTGTGACCGTTTCGACTTTCGAGACCTATAAAAACATCCTTTCCATGGACCAAGTGTTAAATCTATCCGGATTGCACCCTTGCACTGACTTTTGAGCCCTTCTTGCTTGAATTGTCAAGGGCTACAATCCATCTTAAGGTAAAGATAATGCAAGAAAGTAAAGTGCGGGAAACCATGCTTTAGAACGCAAGGGAGGGATTCCAAGTGCGTGAGAAAAACTCTTTTAAGTATGCCTGAAAGTGGGATAATTTCTTCTCAAGCATGTGCGGAAGGGCATAAAATGAGTGTAGATGGGGTTAATTTTAACATTGGTACGGGGGTCAATTTTAGCATTTCAAGAAAATCGGATGCCTAGGTGTTTTGGAAAAGGAAAATGCGAACTTATAAGTAAGTATGAGTGGCATAAGTGGGCATTTTAATTCTTCAATGGTTTTTTTAAGTGAGAGGGCAATGTTCTCGACTTTCTTAAGTAAAAGATACTATCAAGTCCCTGTGGAGGAGCCCTTGTGGTCACCTATGTCCAAACCAGGGTTGTATTAGAAGGGCATAGGCCTTAGGTGTCGGTTTTTCTAGGTTCATGGTTCTCAAATGCTTAATTGTATTATTCTAAACATGTTGAAAAATCCATGAGTGTACCAAGAGTCAAGTTAAATAAGCTTCCTTTGGATAGGCAAGTTTCTAAGTGAACTCATGTGAGTGTGTGTAGTTGTAAACCTGGAAACGATCTACCTTAGGTCAAAATTTTGCCTTTCCTGGTAGACATAGTTCAATTTTGAATCCCATTGCGAAATAAAAGGGAGGGGGAGAATGGGGTAAGCGTAATATCTTCCTTTCAGGCAATATTTTAGAATTGTCCCAGTCTAGCATATGTCCTACTTTCTAGGTCCCTCTGGCTTTCTTCTTTTTATCACTTCTTTATTTTGGATAGAAAGTACAGTCCCTTGTTTGGACCCTATACTAGTATAGCCATTTGTTTGGCATATACTTGTGCGTAAAGGCGTGAAAGCCTGCTAAAATAGAGAGTTTAACCCGTTCACTTGGGTGTTATTTTTCTTTTGTTGACCTCTCATTGCCTGATTTTTTTTGGTTTGTGGGGGGGGGGGCCCTTCTGTTTTTCACCCCGATTCTTTTCATGCTTCCCCTCTAGAAGTGTTTGAATAGTGCCAGAGCCAGTTTTAGGACATATGTCAGGTCTAGGTAACTCCTCATTTTGACCTAGGGTTAATACGAGTGGGGCGGAAATAAGGGAGGTTTGCTTTGGGGTTTTAAATTGTTCTAGTCTACGGGGTAGGCAATTTCTCTTCTATCAGGTAAATCTAGTCCAGTTATACGTGTGTGAATGAAGTGGCATGATTTGGCGGAGATGTGTTCAAATAGATACGAGTTTATCTTTGAGAGTCTTATAATTCTATCATCGAGTACTAAACGCTGGAAATTGCAGGAAGAAAGAATAATAGTTCTCAAGTATTGAAAGTTATACATGCATGGAATTTCTTTATATAAAGTGCATTCCATGAACCTGAAACCTCGACTCCTTCGGCATCTATCAGGCGGTAGGCATTCCCGGAATAGGCATGGGTGATCACATAGGGTCCCTCTCATGTGGGTTGCAACTTCCCTCTTGGGTGA
This sequence comes from Acorus calamus, assembly GCA_030737845.1. Lineage (NCBI taxonomy): Eukaryota > Viridiplantae > Streptophyta > Magnoliopsida > Acorales > Acoraceae > Acorus > Acorus calamus. The sequence goes on from CM060870.1 coordinate 16,608,574, forward strand.
GGCTGTCTTGATGGCATGATTTGCTTAAGTTCTAGTTCCCCGATTTCAAAGTTTCTTTTTATTACATTCTTTTCAAATGCCCTTGCCACCCTTCTTTGGTAGGCCTGGGCAATGTCTGTCGCTCAATCTTTTCTCGTCTAGTAGTTCCCTCTTTTCGGTATATATATTTTTTTTGATATTTTATGTTTTCGAAAGTGTGAAGACAGATGCATACTTACGGTTTTGAAAAGGCATGTGTTGGCGAATAGACATGTTCTTGAAAAAAGAATGGAGATAAAGTTTGGAAAACAATTTTGGTTTTAGAAGGAAAGCATGGAAAGACAGTTCGTAAAACGTTTTTGGCGGAAATCATGGAAGTACGGCTTTGTAAAACATTTTGTTTCGAAGAAAGGTGCGGAAGCGCAGATTTTAAAACATCTTTGTTGTTTGGTAAACAAGTATTTTCGTTGTTTGGTAAACAAGTAAAGAAAGTTTGGGAAGGTGCTTTATTTTGGTTGGAAGTATGGAAATACGGTTTTGTAAAGCTTTTGCTTTGAGGGAGAGTGTGGAAAACATGTTTTTAGAAAAACTTTTTTTTGTTTTTAAAGAAGAGTGGAAATAAGCTAGAAACAAATATGTTCAGAGTTGGGGAATGAAAGCTGGATAGCATGTATTTTTTTGGATTTTGGTTATTTTAGGAAAACAGGTAAACAAATATGTATAGGGTGATGAAAACGAAAGCTAGTAAACAAATATTTTTATCTTTTAATTTTTTTTTGGAAAAAGCTGTAAACAAATATGTACAGGATTTTGAAAGCTCACCCAGGGGGATAGGTACCTGGTTCTTAGATTCGTATTGTTTCCTCGAGTCGGCTTTGTTTGGGCGACCGGCTGATGTCCGGTGGGGGTCCACTATTCCCGAAAAAGCTGTTCGTTTCGGCGACCTCTAGCGGGATGCACATGGCACAGACGCTCCAATTCCGGGCCCGTGTCTCGTTAAAGCGTGCTTCTCCCCAGATGGATATCACTTTCCCGCGGTACGGGAAGCGAAGACATTGGTGTCGGGTGGATGAGACAGCTTCGATGCTGTTAAGCCATGTCCTCCCAACAATCAAAGGGTGGGGTGATTGTATATTCATCACCATGCAGTTGACGATGGTGGAGACCAGGCTGATCTTTAGTGGGAGCGTGACCAGTCCGTAAGCGTTCTTGTGCGTGCTGTCGAAGGCGTAAATGTATTCGTCCAAGGGCTCCAATCTAGGAACCCTGCCTTCTAGCTTTTGGTAGGCGGAATATGTAAGAACGTTAGTTTCCGCTCCCGTATCGATGAGAATGTGCTGGAATTCCCTTCCTCTGAGTATGGCAGTGATTGCGAGGGGTGCGGAGCGTGGTCCGGCTTTTGCGACTTCATGGGGGAGGAAGGTGATTGACTTGGGCTCCGTAAGATCGCTCGATGGATTCAGGATCCTGGCCGCTTCTTATGAGGGATAGTTGTCGTTATAAGGGAACCTAGGTAGGCTACCACCTTCATCCTCGTTCCCCAGTCGCAGGGCTAGTGTGAACATATTATGTATTGCCCAGCTGTTCTCGTTCTCGTACTAGAGGCGTGCCTCTCCCCAGATTGTCAGTACATGACTCATGAAGGGCAGTCGAAGGCATTGGTGTCGGGGGGAACAGATAGCTTGGATACCTTGTGTCATCCTAGCATTAATGGGTACCTTGTGTCGATGTCAGCCATGAAGCAGGCTACTCCACAGATAAGAGGGCCGACGGATAGCTTGAATGTTCCGGGGCCGCGGAGAGACTTCCCGGTATGGTTGAAAGCTTGAATAGTATGGTGGGCCGGTTGGACGGGAGGACGGCCTAGTCCGGCATCTTTTGGTAGGTGGAGCTTGTCATTATGTTCATTCCTGACCCTGGGTCCACGAAGATGTTGTTTAGCCACAACATTTGAAGTCGTTCGCGGATGTGTAGGGGGTAGACTCGCAGTCTGGGATCCGGGAGGTCGTGGTCAGTCAATGATATGGTCATTGGGCAGCGGGGGCCATCGACAATGTCGGTACTCTTGGAGGACCCATTGTCGTTCGGATGCAGATCATCCGACGTACATTCCCCTCCCTCGGGTCCATCGCTAGCTCCTTCGGGGATCTCCTCAAAGGGTTCTTCTTCTTCGTCTCCTCCTAGGTTTTCTAGTCCGCTTTCGTAGGACTCGATGTTGATGACCGCGGGTAGGGCGAGAATTGCGTCTTCTTCTTCACCATTGAGTATGGCGAGGTCATGGTTGTCGAGGTTCAGCTGGAAGGGTTCATTCTGCTCTTCCTCCTCGGATTCTTTGGACAGACTGTCATCAGTGACGTCTTCTGAACTGCTTGGTTGCGGTCATGGTTGTCTCCCTCTCCTGACCATGTTTACCATGTGGGCTCCAGTTGTCGACGTTTGGTTGTGACCTGGCAATGGGTCAATAAATATGCCAAGTGGCTTGGAGGCTCGAGAATTGCCCTGCTTTAAATGGCTTTTGATCATGGCCTAATCAAGGCGTCTGTCATCATTTAAATCGTAAATAAAATCCTGAAAAACAATACATTGTTCTACGGTATGACCATGCTGTTGGTGGTATTGACAGTAACGCAGTCTGCTGGCCCCGGGGAGTGGAGGCTTAGCAACTGGGAGGGAGATACTATTTGTGTCCATTAGTACCCTATAAATCCTAGTTAGTGTTTCTAGGAGGGGAGGGAAAGAGTCCCTCTTTCCCATTCGTCTCTGATCATAGGATGTCGGAGGGGAGACCTCATTATAAGTATTTTGGGTGGGCTGCCTAGGATTTAGGTTCTGACTTCTTAGGAAGGTGGAATAGAAAGGGGTCCTAGGCTGGCCTTGTCTTGAAATTACAGGGCTTTGGACCGGAGAACTTTGGATTACCGGGTTTTGTTGTGTCGACACGGGGACGGGTACTGATCGAGTAGCAAAATTTTGGTTGATTGGCCGAGGCGGCGCATACCCGGATGAACCGAACGTGTACTGTCTCGGGGCTGTTTCTCGATCAGGAACTCACGCTCCGTTTGGGTAGAGGGCCGATACTTGGTTAATAATCCCCTCTACCATGGGGGTTTGTGCCTTACGAGGCGGTTGTCCAACCCTATGGCTGATAGGTGGGGACTGGGTTTGGACTACTGGGGCAGCACAACGGGAAATCCTGTTGTGGTGGTCAATTAGAAGCTGATACGTAGTACAGTCTCTGTACGAAAGGCTCGTACAAAGCTCTGGACTCAAGATCTGTAACATCATGTCAATTTCTTGACATTCTGTGAGCTGCAGGCCGGTCCAGTGACGAGTGTGCGCCACCGAGACACGTATTGTTCAAACTCCTCCCCAAGCCTCATTCTCTCCATGGTTAAATCCGAAATAGAGGGGGTTCTGATCCTCTGGTACCGTAGCGGCCTAAGAACTTCTCGCTTACAGCCGAGAAGTTCGATAAGTGATCTACAGGGAGGGTGGAGAACCATTGTAGTGCTTCTCTTTCAAATGATTTCTGGAAGAGGAAGACTAGCAGAGCTTGATTATCTAGAAAGGGGTGGGCGTCTAGATAAAAAGCAATTAAATGGATGTCTGGGTCACCACGACCATTATACCGGCGGAATTTGGGGATTTTGAATCCTTCCGGTAGATGGACTGATGGGATTTGTCTCAGGTTATGTAGAGACATGTGCATGGGGGCTGAGGGACCAGTCTCAGAGAGGATTCTCCGGATGGTTTCATCCACTGTTTCTCCCCTCGGAGGGCTGCCTAGCGGTCCCGGGTTTGGGGTGGCTTGGTAAGGGCCTGGGGTGGAAATGGTTGGGAATATTGGATTCGCGGGGGAAAGGGGGGTGAACAAAAAAATGCTCGGACTGACCGAGTGGCTGGGTGTGGACGGGGTTTTGGGAATGGCCTTAGGGGCTTCGACAGGGGCCTCCTGTATCAGGGTTTTGACCTGACGGTAGGCGGCGAGGTCATGAAACATGTCCTCTATGGATTGGTATCCTAGACTGGCCATCTTTTCCTCTAGATGGGTCAGGAATTGTGTGGCCTGACCTCTTGGTGGATTCTCTCCTCTAGTATCTCCTCCTCTATGCGGGATTCCATGACGTGTGTGAAAGTATTCAGGGGAACGAATGCAGATATAAAGCAGTAAATAAAGCGGTAAAGGATTGCGCAGTGGTGTGCGGCTTACAAAGCAGTAAAGGATTACGCAGAGGTGTGCGGCTTACAAAGCAGTAAAGGATTGCGCAGCGGTGTGCGGCTTACAAAGCAGTAAAGGATGCTGTGATGCGAAGTACAGGAGGATCTGATTCGAGGGGTGGGAAACTCTAACCTTCCTAAAGGGTTGATAGCATTCTAGTCAAGCTTGTAAAAGGGGGCAGAAGAGGATTACCTTTTGTTGTTTTTCACGAGGGAGGTCTCACCGTGATCGTCAGATTTGTCGGTGCGTGGGTCGGATCTCCGTGGGTGTCGGAAAGGATCCGCCGGTCGGGGGTGCGTGTGTCTTCGGGGATTCAAATCGGATGCGTGCCCTGGCGGGCTCGGTCGGATCTTCTTCTCGGAAGGGTGAGGTGTCGTTCCTGGTTGAGGCGCCTGACAGCGGCTGAAGAGGATTCCAGGGTTTGTGTGATCGCCACCTATTTTTCTAAAAGCAGGAAAGGGTTGGGTTGGATTTGATCGCCTACGTGGGGAGTTTGTGGGGTCTCCGCTCTGAGACACGGATATACCGTACACAGAGGTGAAAACAGGTAATCCTATTCTGCTTTCGAGGCTTGATTAAAGGAGTCTTGGGATAAAGGGGTGCAAGTGGAGTGTGGAAATGGGGCGGCTAGTGTGTTTGAGCCGTCGGGTATGGGGCGGCTACTAGGGTTAGCCGTCTGGGGCCTGGTCTGGTTTGGGCAAAACTTTGGTAAGAAATGGGTTTGGTTTTGGACAGAGGCTAAGCTAGGTTTAGCCCGGGTTTCTGGAGGGTGGAATGAGAGGGTGTTTTATGTAGGGAATGGGTATTTCTCTCACAAAAGGGGCTCTCTCTCTCTCTCTTGGGATTTCTAGTGGGGAAAGGGAATGAATGATGTGTGTTTTTTTATTGTGAATTAGGAATGTGAATTGTGGGAATCTGACAAGCAGTGGCGTGGGTCGGTTATTTGGGTTGATTCGGCCAAGATGGGGCGCCTAAAGGCCACAACCCGCCGCAATGATCAACATTTAATGCTGCTTTATGTCCCATCCAGGGAAGCGGTTCAAGGTCAGCTAGGGGGCGGCTAGTGCTAACTAGCGTCCTGGTGTGGGGCGGCTAGGTAGGGCTACCCGCCCCTTGCTAGGGACTTGGGGTTTTTGGGGTTTTTAGAGCTTCTCTTAGGTGGGCTTCTGGTTTGGGCCAGGGTCTGGTTTATGGTAGGGTTTAGGTCAGGGTTAGGGTTAGGGTTTAGGTCAGGGTTAGGGTTAGGGTTTCCGGTCAGGCTAGGGTTTAGGTTTTTCGGTTTCCTGAACTTTTGGTTCTCTATTAGATGTCCAAATGTGAGATATTTCCGGGTGTTACTTGAAGTATTTATGTCTTTCTGGACAGTCAAAATTGGGGTATCTACATCTACCACAATAAAAAAACACGTATAAAAAAAACACACCCCAAAAGCTATATGCACACAAGAATATATTGTATGCAAGCATACTAGCCATATCATTCACTTCTTTCTATAATAGAGCAAACATGGATATATATATGCAAAAAATTGCCCCGCTTCCTAGAAACAAACCCATATGCTTATTAAAAATACACACATACAACCTGTTCATACCACCAAAAGACATGCTAAGACTAAAGGGTTAGGAACATACCACGGCCCATGTGGACCCAGGAGCCGCCTCCTCTCGGGCGGCTAGTTACCACTAGCCGCCCCACCCAGTTTTTCTATTTTCACTTGAAACCCCTTTCCAATCTCTTTTCAGCCCTAATTTCAAGGTTTTCCATACCAAATAGCCATGTATTGGCTTATTTCCAGGCACTACTTGATCAAACACAACTTTCCTGAAGTTTTGCCGCCCTTTTAGTACCATTCAAAATCAAATTTCTACAGTTCTTATCCTTCGGATGATCCAATTCACCAACTCAAATTTTACTTGCTTTCTGTCGGCGATATCCCCTCCTTGCTGAGTTTTCCCAAGCAGAGGAACGGTAGGCACGAGGAAACTGACGCTGGGCTGCTCCATGCACGATAGCTAAGAACCCAACCGCGGGTCGGATCACTCACCATTTACTTTTCCCACCTTCCACCTGGATCATCTTTTCGGTTAAAATTCTGAGTCAAGACCTAGCCTCTGGTCTAAATCAACTCTCCGAATAGTACTGTTTGTGTTGGCATAACTTCTTGAAGGTAGGGCCGGCCAAAATAGGGGTCTCTTTCCTTATCATCGGTCGAAGTCTTTCCTACTTCGCACAAAGACTTCGTCTGATGAGGGAGAGTTCCGAGGGCCACACGCGAAGTATTGTGGATATCTTGGACATAGGGGCCAAGATGGGGTCGTGCAGATGGTCAATCCTACGCTTTGGACATTTGAGGGCCGGAATTGTGATTCCCTTATCATTCTTGTAGCACTGTGACATTTCCGGGGCCATCAGTGATTTAATTTCAGAGTATGTGCTTTCAATCCAATTGTGATGCATCTTGATGATATTCATTGGCTTTATCAGTTGTGAGATGTTAGTTTGAGCTATCCATTCCTATTTTTATATATCAGCGATGTTATTGTTCTCCGTTGATGATCATACAGTGGTTCCATTTGTCATTATACTTTGACCTGGTGTTTATTGAGATTACTGATTTTGACTTTGGATGTCATTCTTATTTTTCTTATGCGTGGAATGTCTAGGTTACTTACTGAGCATCTTTCACTCATTCCATTCTATTTTCTCTTATTTTTACAGAGTAGAGGCGAGGTTGGTGGACGTTGGCTTAGTCTTCTTTTGGTGCCACGTCCAACTGGTGATAGGTATATATAGATGTGTATATGTGGATGTTTTGGATCTGTATATGTTTGTTTTGGTAGAGTCTGGTCTAGCGAACCAGGCCTGTGTTAAAATGCTTTGTATATATGGATGACTGTATATGAGGTGTGTTAGATGCTCTATTGACTGCTTAAACTTTCCTGGGTGTGTTGTGATATAGGTGATTATACATATCTTGTTGATTATCTGTTATCCCAGGGTTGTTATCATATGTGATTATATAGGGTGGACATTTCGATCTTTTAAAAAAAGATTATGGTGGGTTTTTACGCACGTGACGCGCTCGTGTCGGTGTTTTGGGACACGGGCCGCAACAGTTGATATCAGAGCATAGGTTAGGCCTCATTTAGTCAATTGAGGATTTAAGCTGAAGTTCAACAGAGCAATAAGATAGGGTTAGATGCCTAGAATCTCATATAGGACATTTTGGGGATAGGAGAGTGTATTTAAATTTATGTGATGTTGTGTTTTTGTAGGTCATGATGGATCAGGGATCTGACTCGACACCTGCAGCTCACCCAAAATCATCAGATGCTGCTAGGGTGATCCAAGCCATTGGGGATATGACAAGGACATTGCGGGAGCATATAAATGCTATCCTGGAGCTCAGGCAGATGAATGCGACAGCCAAGGAGCGGGGGATGTATGATACTTTCATGAGGATGACTCCACCACTGTTCTATGGTACGACAGATCCATTGATTGCAGATGAGTGGTTATTCTTGTTGGAGAAGACCTTTCGGGCGATCAGGTGTCAGGAGGAGGATTGGGTTCCTTTGACACTATTCCGATTGGCTGGCGATGCAGAGTTGTGGTGGCGTATGATGGAGCATACACAGACATCCTCGATCACCTGAAAGAGGTTTGTACAACTTTTCAATGAGAAATATTTTCCAGAGGCAGTTCGGAGGGTGAAGGAGCAGGTGTTCCTGTATCTACAGCAGGGGCGATCATTAGTGGCCAAGTATGATGAAGAGTTTACTCATTTATCACGATTTAGAGCACATGTATTGCGGGATGAGGAGGCTCGGGCAAGGAGATTTGAGAGAGGACTTCGTCCTGATATCCGTATCACATTGACTACATTGAAGTTTCCCACCAATGCTAGTGAGATTCGTAGTTTTCTTGGGTTGGCTGGTTACTATCGCAGATTTATCAAGGATTTCTCAAGGATTGTAGTTCCACTTACTCGTCTGACACAGAAGAATGCTAGATTTGAGTGGACATATCAGTGCGATACCATATGGGTTATCGTAGACAGACTGAAAAAATCAGCCCACTTTCTTCTTGTTTGAGCTACGAAGTCGATGGACAATCTGGTGGCTAAGTATATCGATGGAGTTGTTCGATATCACGGAGTGCCTGTCAGTATCATATTGGACCGTGATCCAAGATTTACAACTCATTTTTGGAGATCTACAGCAAGCTTTGGGGACCAGATTGTAGTTTAGCACAGCATTTCACCCCCAAACTGATGGTCAATCTGAGAGGACCATCTAAACTCTCGAGGACATGTTGAGAGCATCCGTTCTTGAGTTTGAGGGTGGATGGGAAAAGAACCTAGCGTTGATGGAGTTTGCCTACAATAATAGCGATTATAGCAGCATTGGGATGGCACCCTTTGAGGCATTGTATGGTAGGCGGTGTAGGACTCCTATTTGCTGGGAGGAGGTGGGAGATCGAAAGATGCTTGGACCAGAAATCGTGCAGTAATCGATCGACACGGTTCGTATCATCAGGGATCGGCTTAGAATAGCTCAGAGTCGGCAGAAGAGCTATGCCGATAACAGAAGGAGAGATTTGGAGTTTCGAGTTGGGGACCACGTTTTCCTGAAGATGTCACCGACGAAAGGGGTGATGAGGTTTGGGAAGAAGGACAAGTTGGGCCCTAGATATACTGGTCCATTTGAGATCCTAGAGAGGATTGGTACGTCGGCATACCGGCTTGCATTGCCACCGCAGTTGGGAGCCGTTCATAATGTGTTCAAGGCGTCAATGTTGAGGAAATATCATCCAGATCCATCGCACATCATCGATTATCAACCTTTAGAGGTTCATGCGGACATTTGAGGTATGACCCATCTGTATTTTAGCATGTCGAGAGCAGCAGTTGAGGACTAAGACCATTCCATTGGTTAAGGTCCTATGGCAACATCAGACATCTGAGAATGCGATGTGGGAGCGTGAAGGAGAGATGAGGGAGCGTTATCCTCACCTATTTTCATCTTAAGGTATGCTTTGCGGATTTGGAGGACCAAATCCTATTTAAGGGGAGTAGGATGTAATAGCCGAGACCCTCTTATGCCGGTTTATGCTAATATTTACGTATTTGGTTTACAGGAGAGGATAATTTTATGCTATTGTGCTTTTGATTTTTATTATCCCTGAAGTCCTGCATTTGGTTTAATTTTTGAAAAGTACCTTCGAAGCATATTTGGGATTCATGCTCAACATATGAAGTCTTTATTTTTTAGTTATGTTTCATATAAAATTGGTTTGGCATTATTTGGAGTTATATTAGAAAAGTTATGAATGTTTTACAATTTCTACCCTTAGAAGAAGAAATAGCGAGGTCTTCTGTTCGTCGCTATTTTTAATATAGTTGGGGGTTTTTTCTGATCTTGGCTCAAATATAGAAGTTGAAGATATGTTTGTTATCTTTCCAACAGAAGTTATTTCATCTAAAGTGGACTGTTGTACGAGAAGATATGGTGGTTTGAGTCGAGGCTGCACAGAATTTTAAAGGAAGGGCAATTTGGTAATTTTGTGGGATCTATCACATTGAATTAAAGTCGGTGGAGGGTGTTGGTCATCCGAGACTCTGTTTGAAGAAAAAAAAGAAAAAAATCAAGGGAAAAATTAGAAAAATTGGGAAAAGCTTCGTTGAGCAATTTTCGTGCTGTACTGGGTAAAGATTCTTATTATTTTCATTGTTATTCTTCGTATAGAGTTGTTTTATTCTAGTTTGAATCAAATTTGTGATTTGGGACTGGAATATGAATATGTTTTTGGGGCTGGATAAATAGGTATTTGATGGTTGATTTTACAGTTTGTAGTGTGGATGTCATGTATGTCTTGGTGGATTTGGGAATTGTTTGATTAATAGGGTGATATTTTAGTATCTGATTGAGGTTATATTTCTATCAGTGTATTCCTGTTTGCGTGATTTAGGAGCTGGGTTAGGGTGAGTCCAGCTTGGATTATAAATTGTGAGATAAGTAATCGACTTTGCTTGTTCATTCCATTCCACGTTGTATTATTGTAAGTAACCTGACTGATCGATATTTGCTTGTTCTGTTCCATTCCATTATTTGTTCCATTCCATTCCATGTGGTATTGTTGATTCGACATTTACTCATTCCATTCCACCCCACATTTTATTGTTGTTGAGTCTATTCAATTGTATTTGATAATCCAGATGATTTCGATTGTGAGTACCGCATTTAAATGACCAATTATTGAGACATATTCCTTCATTGTTGTTACACTGTGGTTGTTAGAGATTCTAAAATATTCTTATAATTGGTTTATTTGTATCTTGGAGTTATTCTTTATTGGATTCCAACTTATTTTCCTTATTTATATCTCGTGAGCTTATAATTGACTCGTTAGTATCGTGAGCCTTCCTTTGATCATGATATGTATCCATCTTAGTGTCTTGCCATGAACCTATGATCTGTATGCTCGTGTTGTTTGACCATGAAGCCTTGTAGTGTGATTGACATCGTTGCTTCTATATTACCTCTTGTGTATTTGGAGTTGGATGACCATAGACCTTATAGTGAGGGTTGAGGTTTGCCTCCCTAGCGCGCATAAGTACGTACTGTCCAACGAGGGGGACTTGAGAATACCCTACCGCGCCTCGACGTTCCGAGGGCCAGGTAGTGAATCCACCGTGGATGTTCCGAGGGCCACATGCGAGGTATTGTGGATATCTTGGACATAGGGGCCAAGATGGGGTCGTGCAGATGGTCAATCCTACGCTTTGGACATTTGGGGGCCAGAATTGTGATTCACTTATCATTCTTGTAGCACTGTGACATTTCCAGGGCCATCAGTGAGTTAATTTCAGAGTATGTGCTTTCAGTCCAATTGTGATGCATCTTGATGATATTCATTGGCTTTATCAGTTATGAGGTGTTAGTTTGAGCTATCCATTCATATTTTTATATATCAGCGATGTTATTGTTCTCCGCTGATGATCATACAGTGGTTCCATTTATCATTATACTTTGACCTGGTGTTTATTGAGATTACTGATCTTGACTTTGGATGTCATTCTTGTTTTCCTTATGCGTGGAATGTCTGGGTTACTTACTGAGCATCTTTCACTCATTGCATTCTATTTTCTCTTTTTTTTGCAGAGTAGAGGCGGGGTTGGTGGATGTTGGCTTAGTCTTCTTTTGGTGCCACGTCCAACTTGTGATAGGTATATATAGGTGTGTATATGTGGATGTTTTGGATCTGTATATGATTATTTTGGTAGAGGCTGGTCTAGCGAACCAGGCCTGTGTTAAAATGCTCTGTATATATGGATGACTGTATATGAGGTGGGTCAGATGTTCTGTTGACTGCTTAAAATTTCCTGGGTGTGTTGTGATATAGATGATTATACATATATGTTGTTGATTATCTGTTATCCTAGGGTTGTTATCATATGTGATTATATAGGGTGGACATTTCGATCTTTAAAAAAAATTATGGTTGGTTTTTAGGCACGTGACGCGCTCGTGTCGGCATTTTGGGACACGGGCCGCCACATAGGCGATGTAGGACTAAACACAAAACCCTCACCCTCACCCAATCCATAGACCTCTTGGGACTGTTGGGCCTCCCCCACAACGGGCCGGAAGTCACAATCACCCCCTAATGAGCCACACGTCAATGTGTGGGGCCACACCCACCATCGCGAATTGGACTGGCTCTGATACCAATTGTAAGGCCCAAGGCTTACACAACAAGAAATTGTCCGCTTTGTCTCTAAATTGTCTTACGGGTTTAAAACGCGTCTTGGTGTGTAAAAGCTGTGCTCATATATAAGCACAGTCTATCTCCCCCCATTAGGCGATTTGAGACTAAACACAAAACTCTCACCCTCACCTAATTCATGGGCCTCTTGGGACTGTTGGGCATCCCCCTCAACGGGCCGGACGTCACAATCATATTCAAAATATCAATATCATAATATGTCGGCACAAACATGTAATATATCAAGAAAATAAAAATACAACAAGGCCACCAAGACATGAAATAATATATATATATATATATATATACACACACACACACACAATCCTATCCAACATGATGCATGCAACACCACGAAGACGCATGTCCGTCTTCGCAGCACCTAGCTCGCGGAGCCTTTCACATGCATGGCCACGTAGACATAGCTACAAAGACATGGGTCCTACAATGTCAGACCTGGCCACGTAGAGTACACCCACCTAGACTTAGCCACCTAAACGAATATATGCATTTGACAAACTACTGTATCTTTAAAATAAAAAAATGACAGAGCATGCACGATCTCAATATACTAATCATATAAGGATAAATAAATCAATAAAAGCCTGCTCAAAGTTTTATATCAAAATTTGTAGTTATATTCCATAAAATAAATGGTCATAGCACGAATACATAATATATTCTTTTCAAGTCTACATATGAGACTCAAGTCCACTCACCTCTAGTCCACGCAATACAAACCCACATGGATAACCTAGCATAACAATTATGCATTAATAATCAGAAACAATTCAATCATGACCCAAACAACCAACAACCAACTTACAACAGCACTAGTCCCAATAATCCTGAAAGCCCATATCTAACAGACCTACAATCCGTAACTCGCTTCAAAGGCTTAACAAAAATCCCAACTCTGAATAAATATTAAAGTATTCGTATACTCATAATGATCCGATAATCAATATATATTTATTCCATAAGACCCGTATAATCGATCAATCCTCGAATAAATATTTAGACAGATCCAATAAAGCTCAACTATAATTCCAATGATCGAAATAACCCAATCCAATCAATTTACATCCAAATAACAATAATATTCAATTAATATTCATTGATCACACTAAACCAAATTTTCGATTTAAGATCCAATTTGAGTCACCAAGATTGATAAAATCATCAAAACCAACAAATCAAATTATAATCATTAAACATCCATTTGGGATTCCTTAAATCTCTAAAATTCATCAAACTTGGTCATCAAGCTAAATATTTGAATTATGATAAACTGCACAGAAATCTTTAAAAAATCATAACTTTCTACCCGTACCTCCAAATTTGACGATTCATGATTCGTTGGAATGAACTTTTCAAAATATATTTCTGTTTGTGAAATACATTTTTCCTAGAAACGATCCCTTCAAGGTCAAAAATACGATTTAACGTCCAAGTATATAATCAACCCGAAAATAACCCTTAAATCTCCAAACCAATAAATCTAATTTCATTCGGGATCTATTGAAATCTAATCAAACAACCATCTAATTAAAATCAATCAAACTCTAACCATAATACATCAACCTTCTTCCCCAAACAATCGATTGACACGATCATCTCCTAACCAAAAATAAATTGAAACACTAAACAACAAAATCAATAGAGAATAGTTTCTCACCTTGTAGTACTCAACAGGTAGGGTTTGGTCATCACCATCCCTCATGCTTATGAAAAATCTGATGCAAATCCTAACCCAAAACGTGCTATATAAAAGGGGTTTACCAAAATCACAAAATGACTCCTTAAGTTTTCCAGATTTACAATAAGGTCCCTGTCCGATTTACAAACATATCCCTGAAGGATATTAAAAGGTTTTCTAGATTCGCAACTAGATCCTTGGGCCCAATAACTTGACACTTGAACCTAAACATTTAATTTCTTGAACTCCGAATTTCACCAAATTTTAACCAAAGTATCTTGAGACTATAAAGATTTCTGAAAAATATAAAATAATTATTTCAAGATCAATTTATATTACCATAATTATAAATCAAATTAGACCTATTTGGGCTCACCACCAAAACTGAAAAATGAAATAATTAAATTTCAATTTAAAATTTTCATTATATATTTAAAACAGATATATAATGTTGAAAAATACAGAAACGTTACAAGTCACATCTTTGGGATCATGGTCGTACGAGATCGCAGGAATAGGATGTTGGGCTTATCACAAGCTACTTATATTGGCTCATTTCTTACTAGATTTTGCATGCATGATTCCAAGAAGGGTTTTCCATCCTTCGGACATGGAGAGCAATGTTCGACGTCTCCAATGGAGATAGAGAAGGTGAAGGTAAAGATTCTAGAAAATCAACCTCGGAATATTTGTTTACTTTGGGAGGTGGAGCCATAAGTTGGAGGAGTATCAAGCAATCATGCATTGCTTACTCCACCATGGAAGCCGAGTATGTGGCGGCCTCTGAGGCAGTAAAAGAGGCAATTTGGCTCAGGAAATTCCTAATGGATCTAGATGTGGTACCTATGATAGAATCACCTATTACACTTTATTGTGATAATATCGGAGCTATTGCAAATTCAAAGAAACCATGGACTCATAAGAAATTAAACACATCGAGTGTAAATATATCATTTGATACGAGAGATAGTACAGCGAGGTGATGTCATTGTGACCAAGATTGCATCAGCAAATAACCTGGCAGACCCTTTTACAAAGAGCTTGACGGCCAAGTCCTTTGATCGTCACGTAGAAGGAATGGGAGTTAGATGTATGGCTTCATGGCTTTGAGTCCAAGTGAGAGATTGTTAGAGTAGTGACTTATGTGATAAACTATATTATTAAGATGGTTTTAACATTTTGATGAGAATTATTATTGGCAAATGCTTGCACTATATTGTTTGAAATATTGTGTTTGTTTTAATTTAGTCTTTTAATTTACTTTATAGATAATCTGGTGTGTAGAGTTTGACTTAGGGTTCATTTGGTTGCATGATTAAAACAGATTCTGCTTTTTGAAAAGTTGAAATCCCAAAATCGTGCAGCCAAACGGGGCGGATTCCGGCAGAATAAAAAGCTGAATTCTTTTTAATTTTTCTCTCAAAATCCATGTTTTAAAAAGCTCGTAAACAATGATTTTTTGTGAGAATCGATTTTTTGAATTTAAAAATAACTTTCACTACCAAACATTAAACTCATTTCAAATATTGATTCCTAAATTTAAAAAAAAACATCTTAAGAAATTCAAGGTCTAAAATCATATTAAAGCAGCTTTATTCCAAAAACACAGAAGATCATGGATTCGCAACTAGATCCCTAGGCCCAAGAACTTGACACTTAAGCCTCAAAATCTAATTTCCTGAACTCCGAATCTCACCAAATTTCAACCAAAGTATCTTGAGACTATAAAGATCTCTAAAAAACATACAAAATAAATATTTCAACATTAATTATATAATATCATAATTATAAGTCAAATTAGACCCATTTGGGCCTACTGCCAAATCTGAAAAATGAAATAATTAAATTTCAATTAAATTTTTTATAATATATTTAAAATAAATATATAAGGCTAAAAATACAGAGACATTACATTCTTCCCCTCTTAAAGTAATTTATTCCTCTAAATTCAAGGGAAAAACACAAAATAGAAGACATATGACATCCAATAATAACAAAACAATCATTCATCATACATTCAAACAATAAAAGTACAAGTCTGTTAATGAATCTCACACATACCTGACAATCACAATAAATATAGACAACGGTATAAGAATCCATCTTATACGCCTCAAACAATCAAACAAACAATTGTATAAGTAAAACCACCAATGCTCCGCATTGAAATTTCAACTTATACTGAAACATACAACATACCATGACAACACAACAAAATAATCATATAAGCTTGGTCCATAATGTTTCCGCTGCGCCACTCTAATATACAGTGATCCAAACCATAAATGAATTAACTTATACGACACAGACAATGAGACATTCACAAATCACAATAATTACTGTATAGGTCAAACCCACCTACACCCCACACTATTGGGGTTTTAACTTATATAATATAAATAAGAGCAATAATACACATAATTTGCACAAAATCATTTGTATAAGTCAGGCCTACCTATGTCCCATTCCACAGGTTGTCCAAACTTATACCATACAAACAATGACAAGAAAACAAATCAAGACAAATAATTTTCATCCAAATTGTACAAGTCAGGTCCATTTACGTCCCATACCATAAATGGTCCAACTTGTACAACACAAAAGGGGCAATTATGACGTCAATAACACTAAAGACATTCCTAAAATTTGGAATAAAAATTAACTTACCATGATACACATTCACAAATTAAATGTGCCTTTCACATTGCCATTAAACATAAATAACATTTTCAAGATTGCAAATACTTAGCCATGTAGAACACTAAGAACAAATCTCAACTTCTTTGGTGCGCTAGTTCCACCAAAATTTACAATAACAAAATAAACCAATGGTTAGAATGCAAACCCTATATGCAATGCATCCTAGCACACTCTAATCCTATCCGTGGCTTCCAAGGAAAATTATCCTAAAGACTTTCTTTAACTCCGATAGAACAACTAAACATAAAAGATATCATAGGCTCCAGAATCAATATATAGGGTAACCAAATGGGTGCGTCTATCCCCACCAAGCATTTTACCCCACCAATAAAAAAAAACCGATGTTTGATTGTTCCCACCAATCCAGGTCGACTAAACTTGGTCACCATTTCAAGTTTTGGGCGAATGGACTTGGTCGCCATTTCATATTTTGGGCAACCATAATTGGTCGTCATTTCAAGCTTTGGGTGATCGTAATTGATCGAATAGAGTTCAGAACTATATCTAACTATTCTTTGTAAACAAATAAATTTTGGGTTTATCCATCATATTCTACATTTATTCTTTTATCCAAACAATAGCTAAGGGACTGAAAAAAAATGTAAGTAGGTATACTTTCAATTAATTCAAATTGTTATTGAAAAAATGTAAGTAGGTAAATTTTGAGTTTATCCATCATATTCTACATTTATTCTTTTTGGGTTTGAATTCGTAGTTAAGAGGATTCTTTGTTTGAAAACAAAAAAACCTACCAGTTGATCCAAACACATTTTATATTTGGCTTTTGAAATTTGTGCGTAACTTATGTAAAAAAATTGTTCTTATATTATACATTTAAGAATAATGATTTATTCTCCCTACATTACAACTCAGACTTGGAGTGATATGAAGGATTCACGGAGGATACATGTCATGAGATTATGTTTCCAAGAAAAAATTTATAAACTTTACTACAAATCCTGTTCGACCAGATTCGATCGCCCGAGACCTGAAATGACAACCAAGTCCAGTCACCCAAAACCTAAAATGACGACCAAGTCCGGTCGCCCGAAACCTGAAGTGTCGGCCAAATTTTGTCGACCTAGCCGGATTGGTGGGGAAAGAAAAAACACCGGGTTTTTTTCCGATTGGTGGGATAAGAAAAACACTTGGTGGGGATAGACGCGCCCTAACCAAATAGCCCAATCAACTTTTCTATAGGATAGCAAAACTTAATCTCCTTATATTGATCAACTCAAACACCGAAATCAAAGTTCTAGGACAATAAGGTAATCAAAACACACACACACACAGATATATATATATATATATAGAGGGTAGCTAAACCTAAACTCCTTAGGTTAATCAAACATAAAACCCTAAACTCGACAAGTCAACTAGGATATCTATAATTTACAGTCCGAGAGTTGAACCTATGCTCTAATACCACTTTGTATCAGAGCCAAATAAAAATATGTCTACTCCAGAAGATAATTAAGCCTAAGCTTACAGGGAATCGACCTAAGCTCTAAGCCAGCTAATATATCCATAACCTACAGTCCGAGGGTTGAACATATGCTCTGATACCAATTATAACGCTCTAGGCTTACACAGCAAGAAATTGTTCGCTTTGTCCCTAAATGGACTCATAGCTTCAAAATGCGTCTTGGTGTGTAAGAGTTGTGCTCACATATAAGCACAGATTATCTCCTCCCATTAGGCGATGTGAGACTAAACACCAAACCCTCATCCTCACCCAATCGATGGGCCTCCCCCTCAATGGGCCGGGCGTCACAACTATAATACTCCAGGCTTACACAGTAAGAAATTGTCCGCTTTGCCCCTAAATGGGCTCACGGCTTTAAAACGTGTCTTGGTGTGTAAGAGTTCTGCTCACATATAAGTACAGACTATCTCCTCCCATTAGGCGATGTAGGACTAAACACCAAACCCTCATCCTCACCCAATCCATGGGCCTCCCCCTCACCGGGCTGGGTGTCACAGTATACATGCATGTATTAACTTTGATAATTTATTTTTTGTGTTAAATCTTTATTGTTATGCATTACTAATCATTTGAGGCATGTGATCAATGTCCATATAGATGTTGGCCATGCCCCTTATGTCTCTAAACAAGATAAGACTTGTCTTCTACACTGGTCGCACAAGTTGGAAATCTTTGCGAACCTTTTCTATTAAAAAAAACAAATCAAACATTTCTAATTAACTTTGAGAAGTTAGTTTTGGAGGAGCAAACTTTTCTTACCTAGTTTTGGATCGTATCAAGTCTCTCGGATTGTTCTCCCAACTACTGCTTTGATTAAATCGGTGAAGTATTATAGTGAATGTCCTTCTGAAACTGATCAATGAGGGGTGGTGACCTGGAAAAGGGTCTTCCAATGCCCAAGTCAAAGACTTCATATGTCACGCCCCAGAGCGGCCGTCTCTGAGACATGGCAAATATATAATATCAGCAATCCATACACGAGGTCAATAAAAGACTCTACTCAATCATCAAAGGTACTTAAAACATTTAACAAGGAAGCTGACATGATATATAAACATATGATGGAAGCTTAAAATGACTTAGTCTGTAATTTAAAGACATATTACAGACCGGAACACATAATCAACTGTCCTGTGAGAGCCAATATTCAACAAAGACATCAAACACCAGTACTGTGCTCAAGCACGAGTAGCAATACATACAAGGAAACGGGGGATGCTGATGGCCTCTCTCACTCGCAGATCCAAAACACGTGCGCTGCTCTGCTACGGTACTGCGCCTATGGAAGCTCCACCTCAGGTCCGGCTCAGCGACAACTGGAGGAAAACATATGCGAGGGGTGAGCCACACACTCAGTGAATGGTACGATCCATGCATCACAACACATATTAATCTTTCAAGCATTCAAGTCTCAATAATCGAAACAACAACTTAAGTTGGCGGTTGGGCGTGAACCCAAACCTACCACACCATATTAAATATTCTGAGTGTTTGGGGTTCCAACGGAAGGAACAGTCACTTAAGTCCTTGGGTCGGGTCTCAACCCAACCCACTACTCCCTCACCCTCGCCCTCACCCTTAGGTGACATAGGACTATTGGGGAAAAAGGTCAACTGGTCTACGCCTTTCGTCTTCCGGTAGCCCTCTGCCGAGTAGCCTCGACCTGGTATCCTCCCATGACCTCTACCTCTACCGTATGGGCGCACCACCCGGCGTCATGAATAGCGTCTAGGAGACCCTAGCAGGACAACTAAACCCGGGTAGCTTCGACACGGAAGCGACGAAGGGGAGAGCACTTGACATACGCGGTTTTGATCCTCATGGATCTGTCGTCGATAAGGTTCATGGCCTCTATATATACATAAGATATGTCTAGAGATATAATATACAAAACATAATTAATTACACAAAGAATTAATCAAGGAAGCATACAAATAATGCTATAACAAAATTATAATATTGTTTAAGGCATGCTTGGGCTCATATGTATAACACATGGATGTAATACTCTAGTATACAAGTCTAACATGATAAAAAAAATATTTAAGGTCACTACCGTATTCATGCCTTATACTCATGCATACATGTAAATACTAACACATGAATAACCTAGCCTGGGACACAATATATAGACAAGTATGGGTCCCTACACATGGTACTAGGGTGTATGATCCTAACATATTAAGTCTTAGTATGACATGGATGCAACCTAGCAAGATAAGCAATAACATGCACACTTAAGAAGGTTAATATGTGGTTACGGTGCCCCAGGGGAGGGCAATGCACGTCTACGTGCATCGAACACCTCCCGACTGGGTTGGATTGACCCACTCACCGTAAACCGGGTCGTCGCGGCACCGCTCGCCAAGATCTGCAAGACAAGGCATCCAAATAGGTGAGTAAAATCCACATAAAGACACTTAAAACAACTAGAAATGCCAAAGACTTGGATATGCACGCATACGGGCTCGCACGCATGCGAGTACGCTCGTACGCGCACATGTCCGAGTGCCCCGACACTCACCTGAGCCCTCGGGCAGCCACACGCATGGCCCCCGCACACGTACGCACGCGCAAGCACGCGCGCACGCGCCCCCGCGCTCGATGGTGCACTGACCCGCACCTCCGGACGCGCTGCCCGCACGTCCAGCCCCTCGCCGCGCACTCGCGCGCCCGCGCGCGCTCTCGCTCAGCCTCGCGCACAGTGCGCGTGCACTGCCCTCGCACGCTCCCCGCGCGCGCCCTCGCTCGTGCGCCCGCGCGCAGGCGCACGCACGCGTCTGGGCCCCTGCCAGGCCCGCCAGGGCCTCTCCTGCGCGCACGCGCGCCGATGGACCCGCGCACGCGCCCAGGGCTGTCAAGCCTCCCTTTTGCCCTCTCCACTCACCCGTAACTCAAACACCTAGCATGCATGACTCCCTAACAGCCCCTAACACTTGAAAACCATTGAAAAGAGGGGGAAAAGGAGGCTAACAAAGGAGGGGAAGGGAATGGGGGGTTTCGGGGCCCCTCGGGTGCACCCGGCGCAACCACCACCACAACCACCACTACCACCCCTCCCTAGCCTCTCCACCAGCCCCTACTTGTTGGAAATCAGTGAACAAAGGGGGTTTTAAAGGGAGCTAAAGAGAGGGAATCAACAACAACACACATAACATACACACACACACACCTTTTTGTGAGTCTTCTTCACTTCCTTCACCACCACTTCTTCACACACTCAATAACCAACAAAGAAACAAAAGAGAGGAGAAGAAGAAAAAAAATGCACGACTACAACAAATGGGGAGGGAGAGAGAGAGAGAGAGAGAGAGAAAAGAGAGAGAGAGAAGCAATTAATTCTCATAAAGTTGGTAGGTGGGGTTTGACCTAGGTCAACCCAACCACACTACCAAACAAAACTCCTTGACTAGTCAAAAGTCATATTTGACTAGTCAAGGTCTTCTTTGACTTGGTCCAAGTCTCCCTTTGACTTGGTCAAAGTCCTCTCTCTTTGAATTTCTCAAATTTGACCAACATCCGGATACGATTCGTAACTGCATAATTTTCTAAAACGTAACCGGAATTTGATGAAATAATTATGGGTGGTACAAAACGGTACCAGGACCCATAATATGCAGTCAGATTTTCAATCGGAGTTCTCTAGCTCACGCAGATAGCTAAAAACTAATATTTTAGCAGTTCCGATCGAAAAAAGAAAATTTCGAAAATGGCCAGAAATGACCCATAGGTTACCCATAGGCTAAAAAGTGACACATATATAACATCATAAATATAGGATTTTTCTCTTAGTATGAGTTACCTACCTTCTTCATTCCTTCCCCCACATCCACTCCTTTTATTTCTCTCTTCACCATTATGATAGTTTGGATTTCCATCTGTATGCATTGTCCTCTATTCGGAGGAGAGATCTTGGGAGGATTTGACGGGTTCCCGCTTAGGGTAATCACCCAGTCCGATGATTAGGGAACCCGATGGGATTTGATGGGATCATGCTGAGCGATGTGGTCGTGGCCTCTTGATTGACCGAAGGTAATGAACCTCTAGTGATACGTGTTGAACAACCATTGGCTTTTGGGTGACATGTGGCATCCAGTTATTGGTGTAAACGATGACATGTGGCAATATAGAGTTGATTGATGATGGACACATGGCTTAGCACTATTGGGCTAGGAAAATATAGTGATCAATCTATCCATTCTTCATATATCTTTTTAAGTCCCCAACTTCAAATGCATATTTCATTATCAGCCCCTACGTAAATATTCATTTGAATATTCAAATAATATTTCATATACCGTTAGTTTGTGAAATGAAATTTTTTTTAAGTTCTTGTAAACTATGTTATTTAGTAATCAGTCCCTCACTTCTTCATATTTCATTTTAAGTCTCTAACTCCAAAAGTCTTTTTCTTATTAGTCACTAGGCAAAATGTCTGCTTGATTTTATAAATATTTTGATATTTAGAACTTGTATACAAAATATTTGGTGAAATATCTAAAAAAAAACCGCATTTGCATTGTTAGGTGTTTAGTGACAATTTCAGTATTTTTCAACATTGCATATGTCCACCCAATCCGAGATGGCATTCTCTTATAGCCTTAGCTATCTAATTAGGATTGATTTCATAAGCAAAAGAATAATTATTACAAGCAACTTTTGAGGAATTTTTTATTATTGAATTTTGATTTAAATGATTTTTTATTGAGAATTGTGTAATATCAAATTAGATAATTTGTGCTTATTTAGAATTTTAAATTTAAAAAATTTAGATGCCATTAAAAAAAATTTATGTAGCCATTGAAAAATTTATTTTGCATAGTTTTAAACTCTTACTTATTTATAGATTTAGTGATTTTATGGGAATCTTGAAGCATATGCTTTTATTTTTTTATTTAAAAAAATGTACTTCATTAGATAGGTATACTATTTATTTAAAAACTAAAACACATGTAGATTAGAAACAAGGGTGTACATAACATTGTACATGTTTGTTAAAACTTATGATATGCAAAATAGTTTTTAGCTTAAAATAAACAATTGTTGCATGTTTGCTTAAACTTATTGAAACTTATTTAAGCTAAAAACAACTTTAAAAAGCCATAATTAGTAAGCTAGGAAAGAGATGCTTTTAAGATTATAGCTTATAAAATGCTTTAAATTCTTTTTATTTTGGACACTCATGCCCTTAACCTTTTTTTTACTAATAATACATGTGTCTATGTTTTACTGTTACAAAAAAAACATTGAACCTCCTTTCATCTTCTCAATTTTATTCCTCTTACAAATAAAATAATTCACTGAAAATTTAAGACATGTGTCAGACAGTCAGTTGACAAGTGGCAAGTGATGAAGCATGTGAAGACCAATTGTTAAAAGACACATGGAGTCAGGTGTCACTATTACAAAGGAATATATATGAAGACCATCCCCTTAGGAGAAGCAAAAGATGCATGGTTACAGACAATTATTCTTAGAAGCAAAGCAGTTATAGGCAGTTACTTCAAAGGTCTATAAAGATGGACAAATGAAGAAGGAGGAGGAGAGAAAAAAAAAGATTAGTCATCACTTGAAAATTGTCCAAGTACTTATCTTAGGCAATAGGTATAGCATTTAGTGTTAGAATCAATAAATTAGGTGTGTTCTGTTTTAAACAGATCCTCAACAATTGAAGTCATTGTACTGTACACTTCAGTGAGGTAAATGTCTTTGATTGTATGTATTTCTTATGTATTGAAAATTGTCACTTTTTTCTGATTAGTGCTATCAATTCCATTTAATTCAAAGTTTGAGTCTTCTTTTATATTACACTTTAGCGAATTCTAAAGTCCTCTTTGTTGAGGCAAGAGAATCACACACAATGGCCTAATTAAATTTGGTCAGTTGTTTGAAACTAGCCTTGATTTGAGTAGAGACTAAACTTGAGTCTCTTCTGGCACCCTATCATAAAAATAAAATAAAAATAAATTGATTTTGTGACCAACATTTTTGGCATGCCCTGTGGGACAGCCAAGTGTAAAATGACAAGAACTAGAAGCAAACAGTGAGAAAGTTCCCAGATTAACCAAGAGCCTATGAATGTGCTTGAAACTCTCTAAGAAGTTTCAAGCCAAGGCTTAGAGAATGGACATAATGGTCATGAAATACAGGCCAATGTGAATGGCTAGGTAATACAAATTAATGATAATTCTGAAGGAATGAATGATAGCATTCATGAGAATCAATTAAATATCAGTGACCAAAGAAACCAACCAGGGCTTGGGAATCCTCATGGATTGAACCAATTAGTGAGGCCTATTGTAGAAGAATTAGGCCAACAACTTAGACAATTTGTGGAGAGATGTGTTAATTTAATAATAGATCGACTGTCAGCCTACCCACCACCATCTTCCCTTTATAGTGGGGAAGATTTTACTAATGGCTATAAGCTAATTAAGGATAGAGTTAGTAATGGGAATGATAATGGTCATGGACCTCCTTTGGATGAAAATAAGGGAAGGTTCGATCAAAGACTCCCAGTTGAAACAAATTTGAATGGTACAAATTCTAGAATAAGGCCTTATAGACGCCCAACTAATGACCCTTTTTATGAACCTGAATTTACACGTGGGGAGTTAGATAATGGGGGAAGGTTTGAAAATGAACCACCAATAAATTATAGAAGAATGGAACACAACCAACCATTCGAGTCAGGACTCGGGGGGTTGAGAGACCTAGGTAGGAATGGACGTAGGATTTGTAGAGGACATGATGTCAATATACCATTTAACAATAGGAGAATGAGAAATAATAAACTTTTTGAACCTGAACTCCAGGGTTTGGCAGAAATCCTTGGCATAGGTAATGACAATAATAAAAGATTCGATCCTCAACATCTTTTGAATTATCAAAGGAGGAACAATAATCCCTTGTTTGAACATGAGTTTGGCAGAAGAGAAGAACGTGTTAGGCTTGAAAATAGAAATGGAATAGGTTTTAGGCCCTTACCACCACACAATTTACATGACCCACCATTAATGGTAGGAAGGGACCAAATAATAGACCTTATTCATGAAGTATGTGGGCCTGTGACTCGGAGGGTCCAAACTCCTATTTATAGAAAACCATACCCAGAATAGATCGACAAGCTATATGAAATCCCTCAAGGATACAAAGTCCCAGAGTTTTCTTTTTTCTCCGGAGATGGGAATCAGTCCACAATTGAACACATTGGTAGTTTCACCAGCCAATGTGGAGAGGTAGCAAACAATGACTTCCTTAAATTAAGATTATTTTCAAACTCAATAACTGGAATGGCATTTCGATGGTATGTAAATTTGCCACATGGAAGTGTGCAAAGTTGACAACAATTAGAAGAGGCATTCCATGCTAAGTTTTTTCAGACTAAACCAAAAATAACCATGGCTGATTTTGCCAGATTATATCAAAGAAATGATGAGAGCGCTGCTCAATTCATATCAAGATTTAAAAGGGCTAGGAGTAGGTGCCATATAAACCTACCTGAATTCGAGTTTGTAAGGTTAGCCTAGAATGGGTTAGACTTCAAACTTCGAAAGAAATTCAATGCCACAGAATTTAGAGATTTGATGGATCTTACCACCAAAGTTATTAGATATGTGTCAATGTTAAAAGAGGAACATGAAATAAATAATTTATCTATTAAGACTTATTATCGAGATCCTAACATGGAGATTGATGCTATAGAATTAGTTGGAAAAGACCCATTTACTTGTGAGGCCTTGATAAAAAAAGAAACAATAGTTGAACAACAATTCAAATGGAATAACAAAGAAATTAATTGAAAATATTCATTTGACATAACAAGGGCAGATGAAATACTTGATCATTTGTTAATTGGTCAGATTATCAAGTTACCAAAGCGGCATAAGATCCCTTCTCCTAATGAAATAAATGGTAGGATGTATTGTAAATGGCATAATACATGGAGTCATTCGACTACTACTTCTTGTGTTTCAAAATGTGATTCAGGAACAGATTTGAAAAGGGCGATTCAAATTTTCTGAGAATTCAAAAGAAGCCATGGACATTGACCAGAATCCTTTTCCCACCATCCAAGAAGTTAGTGTTGTAATGAACATGCCTGAATTGGTGAAACAGAAGGGGAAATAACCAATGTTATGCCAATCAAAGATTGGAGAGATTGTCGTCAATGCCAATTCTAATGCTTAGGTGAAAATCATAAAACCCTCGAAATCTGAAGATACGCTTCATCAAACATGAAGCCAAATCCTGATTTTTTTTAAAAGGTTGTGTATTACTATGTGTGGGAAAGAATACATTAGATGTGCAAGATGGTCGATTCAAATACAGTAATGGAATTGAAAGTGCAGAAGGAAAAATAAGATGTTAAAGTAGATGAACAACTTCGAAAGTCAAATTATGTTAACTATTCAAGGTAAAGGATGCCTTATTATCCTAAATATTACCCTGGGTATCATTCTATGCCGACATATGTTCCTCGAAGCTATCAGTATAGGAGGCCAACAATGGCCCCTAAACCTTCCCAAATGGAGATGTTTGACAAAAAAAAAGAAAAGATATGAAAATCCTGAAACTCCCAAGTGGTATCCTCTTCAAGGAAGAACATTAGGGGTGACAGAGGCTCCACAAAACATTCTTAGACAAGAAAAATAGCCAAGAATGGTGAAACCGCCAATTGTTAATCCAAATAATTGGCATCTGTTAGTCCATCCATAGTCGAAGGAGCAAGAGTTCATTCCATTCTTAACTAGAACCCAAAAAAGGAGAAAGCAAAGGAAGTATCGAGCCATGATGGAATGAAAACATGAGTTTCAGATTAACGAAAAGAATGGCATGGTGGTTAAGTATAGTCTAGTGAAAAGTAAACTGAACCCTTAGTTTGATAGAATGAGAGAAGAAGAAGATGAGACGATGATCGAAGCCAACTCAAGTGGCTTAAATATAAAGGAAAAACAAGATGATGTGAATGTTGTACTTAAAGATGCAAATGGGAGAAAACAGTTGATGAGTATCAACCTGAACAAGGTAATTTACCGATGTTCATTCAATTTGGTACTTTTCCAGAAGCCATGCGAGTTAACATGGTTTTTATATTGTTTGCAGTGTTTGAGGCTAAGAAAAATCAATCACCACTAAATGATGGTGACCAGACTGAACCACAAGATGAAGATGTTGAGGTAATAGTTTCCCAAATCTCTATTATAGAAAAACAAAATATTTATTCATTTGAGAAGCCAACATGGAAAATGACCCAACACATTAAGCCCTTATATACAAGCCTACTTTGATGGTATTTTATTAAATTGAATACTTGTGGATAATGGTATAGCAGTTAACATTTTATCTTATTCAATTTTAAAAAAATTGAATAAGAAAAATGCTAAACTCATGCAAATAAACATTATCATTCCTGTCTTTTCTGGAGACAAGAAAATAGCCAATGGAATACTTCTGATCAAAGTAACAATAGGCTCTAAAGCAATAATGACTGCTTTCATCGTTGTAGATAGTACATCCAATTATAATGCTTTGTTAGGAAGAGATTGAATACATGCTAACAAATGCAATCCTTCTTTGATGCACTAGAAACTTCTAATTTTGAATAACGATGGAAACCTGGAGGTGGTTGAGGCTGATCAACGGCCCTTTTCAACTGATTCAAATTGTGTCGAGGCACGACTATATGATGATAATATTGGCCCAGTGAAGACAAAAATTATCCCAAAAGACTTATCTGAAGAAGATTGGGATACGCTTATTGAAACATTAATTGGGCCATCCCCTTCCAGTGAGAAAGAATATGACTAAACCTGGCCTTGAGAAGGGCAGGGAAAGGAAGACCATCAAATTGGCCTTAAAAAGATTAGTTAGAATGGCCATTGTAGAAAAAATAGAAAAGGAAAACATGGTCAATTGGGCAGAGTGTATTTATGAAGATGAAGATGAGGAAAAGTAGAGTCAAAGGGGAGGCGAAGTGTCAACTTTTCCTGCTCAAGTAGAAGACCTACACGTAGAAGCTCAAGATCATTTGATTGAAGTAAACTTAGGAACTAAAAGGGACAAAAAAATCACATATATCAGTACATGCCTGAAAGAGGCAGAGAAGGCCAAATTGATAGCACTCCAACAAGAATTTAAGGATTTTTTTGCGTTGGATTATAATGAGCTCCCTGGCCTAGATCGAAGTTTAGTGGAACACATATTACCAATCAAAGCTAATTACAAACATTTCAAGCAACAACCTCGAAGGATGTCTCTCAAGGTTACAAGCAAAGTGAAAGAAGAAATTGAGAAGCTTTTGAAAGTAAAGTTCATCAGAATTACCATGTATGTTGAATGGTTGTTAATTGTAGTTTCTGTGATTAAAAAGAACGGTAAACTAAGGGTTTGTATAAACTTTAGAAATTTGAATACTGCTACACCTAAAGATGAGTACCCAATGCCAATGGTAGATTTATTAATTGATAGATCTGTTGGTCATGTTGTTATGTCCTTAATGGATGGTCATTCAGGCTATAATCAAATTTTTGTAGCTGAAGAGGATGTCCATAAAACAGCCTTTAGGTGCCCATGTAACATTGGAACCTTTGAATGGATAGTCATGCCTTTTGGGTTAAAGAATGATGAAGCTACCTATCAAAGGGATTGAATACCATTATTCATGACTTAATAGGAGGATTCATGGAATGCTATGTTGATGAGATCATTGTTAAGTCAAATGATGTAGTAGACCATTGAGATCATCTTAGAAAATCATTTCAAAGAATGAGACTGTAACGCCTCCAAATCCACGACTCTATTGCGTTAACTTAATTCCTCGAGTCTCAAAGTTCTATTTTTTTCCTTTATCCAGATATATAATAAAATAATACTAAAATAAACTGCATTCTTGAGAATAATAAAACATCAAAGATTCCACAATACTCCCAATGCGATCTGGATATAACTTATACAAAAAATATACAACTTGACATAAACATGGTAACTTGGAAGATGGGCCAACTACATGTCAAATGAAATTTATCATGTTTTTCGACCAAACAAGTCTAACGTTTTCGCACTCTTGATCTCATTCGCAACTACATGAGATCCACCAATCCAAGTCTTTAAATCTGAAATGTTGGAAAAATGAGGGGTGAGCAACCACACGCTCAGTGAAGAGACCTTTAGGTCCCAATAATACAGTATATCTCAAAATAACGACTTTAATAAAATATTATAGGAAACAATTTACAAATACAATAAGATGGTATACCAATATAACTCAATAAAAGCCTCATTTTCAGGATGCGTAGTCTCATAAAAATCTTATGAAAACCATATGATGCATATGAATGCAACAGACACGCATGCCCGTATGGCACGCAGCCAAAGAGGTACTCCATCTAGAGCCTGGTCACGCAGACCAGTGTCACACAGATAATGTCACGCAGACAGGGTCCCACTGGACCGTGGTCACAAAGACCGGTCGTCACGCAGACGATGTCACGCAGACGGGGTCACGCAGATGGATGATGTGCATGCATGATCAACTCATTATCCAAAACATGCATGCGATAAAAATAATAGTCTCCAAAACATATAAGTTATGTATATATAATGAACGCCTCGTATTAATCATGATTACATGCTCAAATACTCCATACCCCAAATAACAGTTGTATATTTTAAAGTAACCATGATGCAGAATGATATACCATATCGGTAGTTTTGAAAACTACATAAGAGACTATACTCACTCACATAAACCCTCTGTTTGAACCCCTTCCCAAGCTCCTCAACAATGATGCCGAAAACAAGAGAAGAAGAAGAAGAAGACTTTAGGGTTTAGGGTTTTCAATAATATACATTAAAACCTTCTAAAAATTGAAATATACGAGTTTGAAATTGTTTCTAGATCGATGGCTCCTGTTGGATCCATCACAAAAATCGACGGCTCCTATAGGATCCGTCACAATACCGACGGATCCCCCTGAGCCGTTGCTATTTCCTCTGCTTGACCTCTCGGCATAATTTGGCTTATAACTTGATCGATACTCATCCGATTCACGATCCATAAAAAGCGTTGGAAAGCTAACGGAATAATGATTCCAAACATACCTTAAACTTTTGAATTTGAAGATATATAAGTCCTCGAAAATCTTATAGGAAATATGACATAATGCACAAAATCAATAAACTACTAGGAAAACCATAGTCGTTACAGAGACATTACAGTCTTAAGTTGAATCCATTAAAATGTGAATTTACAGTATATGTTGGGAATTTCCTAGGATAATTAGTGCATAAAAAGGGGATTCAAATAGATAAAAAAATAAAGCCTTAGCCATAATCAAAGCTAAACCTCCTTCTACAAAAAAAGAATTGCAACATTCCTTGGTCAATTGAATTTTCTTAGAAGATTTTTCAATTCGAACGAATGTAAATAAAGCCTTAGCCATAATCAAAGCTAAACCTCCTTCTACCAAAGCAGATTTTTCAATTCGAACGAATGTAAATATACTTTGCCTAAAATCACAGTAGGGTGGTTAAGGTACTTATCCTAAATCATTTTTAAACAGATTTCTGTTTTTATATTTCTTTTAATACATTTTTATCTATTATAAAATTTAAATTTAAAAATAAAAACTGATTTTATATCTTTTACATATCCCAATATTATTCAAATCTTATCTAGGTTAATTATAAAATTTTAAATATAAATCTTGTTAGATAGATTAGATTCTAAAAAAAAGCAAATCCATTAAATCTTGTGCATTATTAAATGAATTTTAAAATATAAATAAATATATGTAAGAGTAATTAATCAATTGTTTAAAGGATAAAAATAAAAATATTGGGTCAGAATCCTTTTAATATGTAAGTTAAGTAAGTAATAAATAATAGATAATAGATTTTGTAGTTTAGTAAGATCCAATCTTATGTATAAGTATTTTGAATTTAAATATTAAAGAACTTATTCTTTTGAATTTAAAATAATGAATATATTTAATTTTTAATTAATATAATTTCATGATAGAATTAAATTAAATCTGATTTCTAAATATTCAAATATATTTATGATTTATAAAAATCAAATTGTAATCTTAAATTTCAAATAAATAGGATATAACAATTACCATTTTTTAATGAGGGGGTAAAAAATGAAAAATTTGTATCTCATTTATCTAAACCTGATATGAAAATTAAAATTTGAATTAATAAGATATAAGTAATTAATAAATTTAAGGAAGGATAAAAAGGTAAATGAAAAAACTAAGTAAGTAATAGATATTAGTATTAATAAATTTTTTAAAGGTTAAAAACAGAAATGAAAATTCTTATAATCCATGTATATCCATCATGTGTTTATCCATTATATATTTTAAAAGTTTAAATTTTACATAAATATATATATTAGAAAATAATCAATTGTTTAAAGCATAAAAAGAGAAATGAAAATACTGGGTCAAAATCCTTTTAATAAGTAAGTAATAGATATAAGTAATTAATAAATTTAAGGAAGGATAAAAAGGTAAACGAAAAAACTAAGTAAGTAATAGATATTCATTATTAATCAATTTTCTAAAGGATGAAAAGGGAAATGAAAATTCTTCTAATCCATGTATATCCATCATGTGTTTATCCATTATATATTTTAAAATTTTAAATTTTACATAAATATATATATAGTAAATAATAAATTGTTTAAAGCATAAAAAGGGAAATGAAAATACTGGGTCAAAATATATAATATTAAGTATTTTATATAATATATAAAATTATTTAATAAGTAAGTAATTGTAACGTTTCAGTATTTTTCAGCATTATATATTTGTTTTAAATATATAATAAAAATTTTAATTTAAATTTAATTATTTCATTTTTTCAGATTTGGCGGTGGGTCCAAATGGCTTCAATTTGATTTATAATTATGATAATTATAAATTGATATTGAAATAATTATTTTATATTTTTTTATAGCTATTTCTAGTGTCAAGATACTTTGGTTGAAATTTGGTGAGATTGGGGTTCAAAAAATTAGGTTTTTAAGATTTTGTATCAAGTTTTTGTGCCCAGGGATCTAGTTGCAAAATCCAGAATACCTTTTAATAGCCTTTAGGGACCTTTCTGTAAATAGAACAGGGACCTAGTTATAATCCTAGATTACTTAAGGGATCGTTTTGTAATTTTGGTAAACCCTTTTAAAAAATGTTTGGGTTAGGGTTTTCATCCAAATCTCAGAAGGTACGAAGGGTGGTGATGACCTAACCCTAGATGAAGATGGTGGATGGTGTGATTGGATGTAAGGTGAGATATTATTCCCTATTAATTTTGTTGTTTAGGTTTCAATTTATTTTTGGTTAGGAGATAATTGTGTCTATCAATTGTTTAGGGAAGAAGGTTGATGGATTAGAGTTAGGGTTGATTGATTTTAATTGGATGATTATTTGATTTGATTTCAATGAATCTCAAAGGAATTGTTAAGATGAAACTAGAATTATTGGTTTTGGGGATTTAAATGTTATTTTCGGGTTGATTATATGTATGGACGTTAAATCGTGATTTTGATGATGATAGAGTCGTTTTTGAGAAAATTATATTTTACAAACAGAAATAGGTTTTAAAATGAGCTTTCCAACGAATCATGAATCGTCCAATTCGGAGTTACGGGTAGAAAGTTATGATTTTTGAAATAATTCTGTGTTGTTTCTTAGAATTCCATATTTAGCTTCATGATCAAGTTTGATGAATTTTAGAGATTTAAAGAGATCCAAATGGATGTTTAATGAGTATAATTTGATTTGTGGGATTTGATGGTGACTCAAATTGGATCTTAAATCAATTAAATTGATTTAGTGGAATCAACAAATATTAATCGGATATTACTGTTATTGGGATATAATTTGATTGGATTTAGTTATTTCGATCATTGGAATTATAATTGAGCCTTATTGGATTTGTCTAAATATTTATTCGAAGATTGACCGATTATATGGGTCTTATGGAATAAATGGATATTGGTTATCGGGGGTACATGAATATTTTAATATTTATTCGGAGTTGAAATTTTTCGTTCGGTCTTTGAGATGAGTTGCGGATTGTAGGTCTATTAAGTTTGGGTTTTCGAGATGATTGGGCTTAGTGTTGCTGTAAGTTGCTTGTCAGGGGTTTGAGTCATAATTGAATTGTTCTGATTTATTATTTCATAATTGTTATGCTAGGTTATCAATGTGCGAGTGTGTATTGTTCATGTGCGTGCATCAGTTTGTATTGCGTGGACTGAAGGTGAGTAGGCTTATTGATTTATTTCATGTGAGCTTTTGCTCTATATTGTTTAATTTTACATATAATCATATTCGTGTGATATTATGTGCATGATTTGGATATTTTTCTTATTTGATCAAATTGTATTTATTATTTAATAAAATGTGCATAATTTCATTTCTTTATGATGACAATTAATATAGTATGAATTATGCTATTCGTGTTTCAAGAATTAATAAAATGCATATATTGATGCTTATGTTTTTTTAGATAATTATTTGAATTAAGGATTTTGGTACTTTTGAGATTTTTGAAAAATTTAGGACTAGTGGAGACAACCTAGTCCTAGGAGATTTTATCAAGATGCATATCATGACATATTTTCTGGAATAAATCCCCCCGTAGTATTTCACCTTTGGGGAGGAAGGTCTAGGACTCAAAGAGTACCAAGATCGGTGAGGGGTGTGATAAAGCATTCCTTACAGCGGCGGATTCCTTTGTTTGGAGTCTGTAGAAACCGGGGCATCCTGTGCTGGTGTTCTCGTAATGATGGCAGCGGCGACCCATCAGCGTCTTCTAGATCCGACGTCTCCTCGAGGGAGTTTTTTTAGCGATTTAGTCGCTTGGGGCTTGGCACACCTATTTTGGGGAACGGTTCTTCCGATTGAGAACCCTACCCGGTCATATCTGTGACAACTGAGACTTTTAGACCGTTAAACTAATTTTTTTTAGTCGTGTTTCTGATATTCCAAATTTTTATAATTTGGCATGGTTGGAATCCTTGTGTTGTTAGCTTTCCAACGCTTTTTACGGATCATGAATCGGACTTGTATCGAGCAAGTTATAGTCATTTTTGTGCCTTTGAGAAAACTGCCCAGAGGCGGCTACTTGAAAGTAGTCGTCCCTGTCGAGGGGTGGCTACTCGAAAGTAGTCGTCCCTCATCAGGCGGCTCAATCCAACAAGCCGTCGGGCACCTGTGCGCAGAAACGCAGAAATTTAGGGATTTGACGAAACTGTCGAATATTTGATTGTTTTCTTCAGGGGTAAGTCATTGCACGTGTTTAATCTTATAAAAGCCTAGTTTTGGATGCCCTAGGACCCATTTGAAAACCCTAATACGAGTCCTCTCTCTCTCTTGTTTTATCAAACCCTAAAAGAGGTCTTTTGGGTGATTTTTGAAAGAAAATCCTTTGTGGAATAAGGTGGGTTCTTTTACTTCATTTTTCTTTAATAATATTAGAGTTTTAATTGCTACTGATCACCAATGATGGGTTCATCCCGAGGTGATTCGGGTTTGTGTGGTTTTATGGGTTTTTCCTTCATTTTAATTCATGATTTTATTTGATATTGAATTGTTTTGGATCTTGATGTTATGTTAATCCATTGATGAGGTTTTTAAGATGTTTTTACAAGATTTACATGCTGTTTTTGAATATTTATACATAGATCATGGTTAGGGTTATTTTTCTTAAGATAGAAAGCATGTTTAGGGTTTCTAATGCCTTGTTTTGGGTACCACCTTGCATGAATCCGAACCTCATATGATTTCATCACTGTTTTGATGATTTTTATTGCTGATCTATTTGATTTATTCGTATATACATTAGATCTATGGTTTTCAAGGTTTTTCGGATGGATTACATAAGCTTTCGATGCATTACTCATTGCCTTGCATGGATCTAGGGTTAGGAAGACATGATCATCATATTAAATTTATTAGATCTAGATCCTTGTATGGTTATGATGTTTTCTAGTTTTTAAGTATTCAGATTTATATTATTATTGTTATTTAAGTTTTGTCAATTTATCGATGTTTGAATGGAAATCATGCCTAGGTCTACACAAATTTTTCATGCACAATAAAAACATGTATTAGGATATTTTATCACCATCAACCTACTGTTATTTAATATTTTAACACTACTTTAAGGTATGAAAATATATGGTGTTAATATTACCATTTTTCAAATTTGTTCTATAGAGGTTTCATCATTTTTTTTTCGGTATTTTGATTTATTATCGAATCGATTATTTAGGGGATCAAACTTAAATATTTTCAATGTGTTTTTATCTGTATTTTATGTATGAGAGAGAGTAGGTACGTGTTTTTGAATGTTTGGGTAGGAAGTCGGGGTCATTGAGGGTATATTTGCTGTTTTGGGTCTGTCGGGGGGTGGCTACTTGAAAGTAGCATTCTGAGATCAGGCGGCTAGGTTTGATTAGCCGTCGGGAGCCAGGCGGCTACATTTGAGTAGCCGGCTGAGCCCAGTATTTTGGTGATTTTTGTTTAGTTAATCATTATATTCTGTTTCTGATCTGGTTCATTGGTATGAAAATCTTCAGGAGCAGTAGATTCTCGTTAGCTTCCTTGTTAGTCCAGTAGTCTTGCGTAGGACCGGAGGTGAGTGGGTCTAGTCTCTAGTAGCTTTTGAAAAACTACATATATATATCATATTCGCATCATGCTTATATTATGAATACGACTGTTATCTTGAGTATAGAATTGCACGAGCATGACATCATGTTTTGAGACGTTATTTTGCGTATGAACCGTATAATGATTATTATGTTATTCTTGCATGCAAATATGTAAATTGTAGAGGTCATCTTGCATGCATATCATTCGTCTGCGTGACATCGTCTGCGTGACGAGGGTCTGCATGACTCAGTCCAGTAGGACCGTGTCTGCGTGACACCCGTCTGCGTGACGATTGGTCTGCGTGATCAAACTCTAGTTGGAGCGCTTGTAGCTGCGAGCCATACGGGCATGCGTATCCATTGCATCATACGCATCATGTGGATAGTATGAGTTGGTGGTTATTTCCTTTAATGAGAAGCATTCCATTTTATCGTAATATTTGTGAAAATTTATATCCGGTTGGTTCAGATATTTTAGAAATCTTTCTGAAGTTGTAATATTATTATTATTATTATTATTGGGACGCTAAGGCCCATTCACTGAGCGTGTGGTAGCTCACCCCTCCTTTTTCCAACCTTTCAGAGTAGCCGTTGGCGATCGTCGTTTGTGGTGGGCGTTGGCGATGTAGTTCTCGTTTATTCCGTTGCATTCGTAGGTGCTTGAATAAGCCTTCTTCTTGGCATGTAGTGGACGTCCTTAGCTTTATCAGCAAAACCAGGGAATCTTTAGTTGTTAGTAAATAAAGTACTCGTGTGTAATCATTCGTTAAGAATGAATTATTGTGATCCTGGATTTGGTTTATGTTTATGTTTTAAAAAAAACTTATGTGTTTTGAATTAATATGTTAATTTATTTCATTGAAAAAGTTTGAGGTTGACGTAACGCACCGTATCGCATGCCTTAATAGAGGATAATGGGTACGGGGGCGTTACAGAGTGGTATCAGAGCCTAGGTTTTCCTGTTAGGGCTAAGGACATAGGATAGAGATGTTAGGCATGCATTCATATAGGTCACGTTCTAACTGGGTGTTATTTTATTTGAGAAAACTTGAGATGTTGGGCAACAACAACACTTTGCGTCAGGATCTCCAAACCCTGACCAACCTGGTGGCCCAGACGATGCAACACCAAAATGACATGGCGTTGCGTTGTCTGGGAGAAAATCAGAATCAACCGGAGCAACTAGTGATGAGATTCAAGAAAATGGATCCGCCAGTATTTCAAGGCGTTGGCACCGATCCATTGGCACCGAAGCACTGGATCACCGAGCTCGAAGGAATCTTCAAAACCATGTTGCTGACCGACAGCCGACGTATTCTCCTAGCGGCTCATCAACTAAGAGGGACTGCTATTGTCACGCCCCAGGGCGGCCGCTCCCGAGACGTGGCAAATATATAAATGATATCAGTAATCTATACACGAGGTCAAATGAATACTCCACAAGAGAAAAGGGAATAAACAAGTAACTGACATCAAATATATACAAATGGCGGAAGCTCAAACGACTAAGTCTGTAATTCAAAGACATATTACAGACTAGAGTACACAATCAACTGTCCTGTGAGAGCCAATATATACAATAACAGACATCAACAGTCTACATACCGTGCACAAGCACAAGTATAATACATACAATGAAAAGGGAATGCTGATAGCCTCCGACTCGCAAGACATCCAACGCGAACGCGGGTCTCCTACTCGGATGGCGCCAGGGGAGCTCTTCTCTTGGATCCGACTCAGCGTCAACTGGGGAAAAACATAAGCGAGGGGTGAGCTACAAGCTCAGTGAGTGGTCAGAAACCAAACACCAACACCAACATTCGATCCTAAGGCAATCACCTATCAAGGAAACCATGGGTAGAAACCCAACGGTTAGCAAAGTCACACGATGGTGCAACCATACCTCGTCCTCGCCCTAGCCCCCACAGGGATGAGCCTAGGGACTTGAAGGACAAACTTGCTGTTCTACACCGTTCGTCATCCGGTAGCGCTCTCCCGGGCAGCCTCTACCTGGAGCCGGCCACGGTCAGTACACTGTCGACAGCGTCGATGGTACCTACAGGTGGGGGTCCACCCAGGGCGGCTCGTACCTAGGAAGCATCCACACGGATCCGGCAAAGGGGAGAACAATACATGCTCGCAATATCGTCCGGTGGTCCACCTCGCGTAGCCTCACCTGGTACACTCCCATGATCAGTACATCCGCCGAATGCATCGGGAGTACTTACAAGTGGGAGTCCTCTGTCAGGGCAGCTTCAACATCTGGGCCACGACATGCGACGATATTGGGAGGAACCACTACTTGTTCGCAGCGCGAACCCCATGGGAAAACCTACTACACAAGCTGGTGGGTCGAGTATCAACTCGAGCCCACCCCACTCACGCCAATACCCTCACCCTCACCCCGATGGGTGACATAGGATCTTGGGAGCAATACCCTCACCCTCACTCCGACGGGTGACATAGGATCTTGGGAACAATACCCTCACCCTCACTCCGACGGGTGACATAGGATCTTGGGAAATTACACGAACTGGCAGATCGAACCAATGCCGACCCACCACACCCTCACCCTCACCCCCTCCTCGGGGTGACATAGGCTCTTGGGGAAGAGGTCGATTGTTCTACACCACTCGTCTTCCGGTAGTCTCTCCCAGTGTGGCCCCTACTACCTGGTGGCCTCCCGGGTCCCTATCTCTGCAATATGGGCACACCAACATGCGTCGTGGATAGTTCCCAGGAGCATCCCATGGGGTTCAGGCCTCTACCGGACTAGCCTCCCACGATCACTACCTCCGCCGTATGGGCACACCAACACGCGTCATGAGTAGTATCAGGGAGGTCTCCACCGGACTTTACTACGCCGGGCAGTCTCTACTCGGAACCGACGAAGGTAAGAACACCCGACACTCGCGAATACGATCCCTATGGATCCGTTATCATCGGTTATCAAACACCGATAGGCGCAATGAATTCTCATGAATTCCCTCCAGGACGCATAACTCAGATGCGGGGAAGACTTTTAATTCCAAATGTCGAAGCCATGGTATGACCCCACAAGAGGTCATACACTTGTCTAACACATTAGACAGGAATCATGGCCATATCGGCATATATTATATATATGCAATTAATTACCCAGGGATAACTTACTTAAACATGCATACGAGGCATAATAAACATACTATCACAAAGGTATGACTTAAGCAGGCGTTGGATATCACCAACTCAAAGGGGAGGGTTAAGCGCGATCCGTGCGACAATAGGTGCATGCCAATAATTCCAAGCAAACCCGAGTCAAGTAGGAACTACATCTACTCACTCGGTTAGCGAAAGGAGGGAGGGCGAGAGAGAGGGAATGCCTCATCCCCTCTCGAAGCTGGTCATAGTTTTGCCCCAACAAGATGGGTGCAACAACTATACCACACCCTCGAGTACTAAATCGGGATTATTGCGCATACACCCCGTTATTAACCCAAGTTAGACATGCTGGATATGTTCAATTAATAATACAGGTAGTAATTCAACAAAATAACCTAAGTCATGCCATATTCTATACAATACATAGGCAAGTATAAGGTAGAATAGGGGTTCTACACAATATACGAGCTATACAACCTAGCATGCATGATATCTAACATATTTAGGGTGCAATTAAAGCCCCATGGAAGCGCGAAGCACGACTACGTGCATCGAGCGCTCCCGGAAGGGTTGGAATCAAACCACTCACCTAACGAGCGCACGGCTCGCGAAACGCAATAGAGCGACGAATTGAATCCGAAGCCTGAAATCAAACCGCCAAGGATCATCCAATGGTTGCATTTGGCTATAACAAGCTGCTCGACACCACGAAGCACTCCGAACTCGTCTGAGCACCGCAAGCACGCCCTCGAGTACCCCGTGCACGCTGCCCATGCACCCCGCACGCATCAAACAACGTTAAGCACGTCCTCGAGCACCTCGTGCATGCTTTCCACACACTCCGCACGCATCGGGCAAGGCCAAGCACGCCCTCGAGCACCTCGTGCACGCTGCCCACACACTCCGCACGCATCGGGCAAGGCCAAGCACGCCCTCGAGCACCTCGTGCACGCTGCCCGCACACTCCGCACGCATCGAACAACGTCAAGCACGTCCTCGAGCACCTCATGCACGCTTCCCGCGCACTCCGCATGCATGCGAGCACCTCATGCACGCTTCCCGCGCACTCCGCACGCATGCGAGCACGCCGAGCGCGCACCCGCAGCCCCCGCATACCTCTTATGTGATCTCGAGTGTACCAATGCGTCAATCCCACGCCCCAACTAGTACACAAACACGAGTTTAGATGATGCATGAGGAAAGCCAATGGAAAGAGGAGAAGAATATGTATATATGGTTCACTCACACATACTCACAAACAAGTGGTGTGCACACATACACAACACATAACACCCATGCAAGCCCTCCCCAAGCATCCCCCACATGCATTTAAAACCAACTTTAGGAGGAGAGAAAACTCACCAAAAGAGGGGAAAGGAAGGGGGAGGTGTGGGGG
The DNA here is from genome assembly GCA_030737845.1 of Acorus calamus. Classification (NCBI taxonomy): domain Eukaryota; kingdom Viridiplantae; phylum Streptophyta; class Magnoliopsida; order Acorales; family Acoraceae; genus Acorus; species Acorus calamus. The sequence goes on from CM060870.1 coordinate 16,648,632, forward strand.
CTCGCAAGCACGCCCGCAACCACCTCGACCGCCACCACCGCCTCAACGTGGGAGCTCTTCCACATGCTGAAAACAGGGGGGAAATGGGAGATCATGAGGGGGGTAGGGGATGGAGAAGGGAAGGAACAACAACTCCTCTCACATGCACACATACTAACCTTGATTACTTCTACTTCTTGCTCCACCAACAACCAAACACTCCTTCTTCTCCCTCACATAGGCATTTCCACAAACACATGGTGGGCTGAGTGAAAAAGTGAGGGGAAACCATTAGAGGGGCTGAGAGAGAGGAGATGGGGAAAGGAAAGAGACAACAACCAACAATGAAAACACACACACCTTGCTCTCCTCCAATGGAGCTCTTCTTCTCCACCACCATCACTTCCTCCTCTCAATCACACACACAAGGGCTGGACCAGAGCAAAAGAGGGAAGAAAATATGCCCAAGGTCGTGCACATTTGGGGTTAAATAAGCAAGGTCGAGTAAATGACCAAGTCATCCTCGGACTTAAAACCTCTGCACAACCTTCACTTAAACAGCCATAACTTTCTCAATACAGCTCGACATTGCATGATTCTAGTGGCATTTGAAAGATAAGACAATTATCTACAACTTTCATGTTTACACCTAGATCAAATAACCCCTCCAGCTATTTCGAAATCTAGGTTAAACATCTTACAGGGCTGCTGCCTGGATTTCTCAACTTCGGGATATACATGGAAAATACCCATAACTTTTAATATACGAATCCAGTTGATCCAATTCCACTTCTATATGGAAGCTATCTCCAAACTTAACATCTCGTAATAATATCGGATTTTTATCTCTTCATCTTGGATTTTAACAAAATCAAATCCGAATACCAATCCAAAACTGCATAATTCCAAAAATGTTATCGGAATTAAACGAAAATTTTATGGGCAGTACTAAACAGTACCAGGACCCATAATATGCAGTTATTTCTTCAATCAGAGTCTTCAAACCCCAACAGGTAGCTAAAAACCAAAATTTTAGCGACTCCGATCGAAATTAGGACTATAAATGACACAGGCCTAACAGCTATCCAATGGTGGAACGTCCATCAACAATCTCTGAACCTTGGGATAGAACAGATCACTTGGGAATAATTTGTAGAGATGTTCTATAAAAAATATTTTCCTCCGGCGGAGCGTGATCGTATTATTCAAGTGTTCTTAGATCTTCGCCAAACCCAGGACATGACGGTGGTGCAATACGAGGAAAAATTTCTAGAACTGTCACACTTTGCGCCTCATTACATCCAGATCGAAAGTGAAAAATGTCGTCGCTTCCAAGAAGGGCTAAGGAGCGACATTCGTCATAGACTGCGGAACCTCCGAATCCGGGTCTATGATGAGCTGAAGGATTGCGCGCTGGTCACTGAACAGGACTGCTTGGAATGGAAGAAGGAAAATGAAGCTCGTGCAAAGAACCGAAGTAATCAACGTTTCGGTGGGGGTCAGAGGACAGATAACCGAAAGAGAAACTTCATCGACAATAATCAAGGGCGAGAAGTGCGCGCGAAAATCATCTGCTACAACTGTCGGGAGCCGGGACAAAAGTCTATCGAATGTCCCCAACCGCGGAGAGACAGCCGGGCGTGCTATAATTGCGGAAAGCTGGGACATCGTCAGGCCGACTGCACTGAACCAAGAAAGGCGCAAAGCGGAGTGCCAAGGCAGCAAAGCACTAGAGGAGCAGGAACTTCAAGTTTTCGTAATCAGACACAGCCACGTGGACAGGTTCATGCCCAGTCTGTGGGAGATGTTCGCGCGACTGACGAAGTCGTTCAAGGTACCATTTCTGTCACTGGTCATGATGCATTCGTATTATTTGATTCTGGAGCTTCGCACTCGTTTGTGTCTGCCGAATTCGTAAATCATGCGAGTCTGGTGTCGAGTTCTCTTGAGAGACCTTTTATTGTTGCAACTCCTACCGGTGAATTAGTCGCCATCCGATCAATCTACCGAGGGTGCATAGTTCAGATAGAAAACCAATGTTTGGTGGCGAATCTCTTTCTCTTAAAGATTCAAAAGTTCGACGTCATCCTTGGCATGGATTGGCTCTCTGCCTATCATGCTAACGTGGACTGTTTTTCAAAGACAGTATCGTTCAAGATTCCAGGGTTACGAACGTTGCGATTCGTCGGCGATGGAGGTGTGGGACCATTGGGTCTTATTTCGGCATTGCAAGCTCAGCATCTTCTGGAGAGCGGTTGCATGGGGTACATAGCAAGCATTGTTAATACTAAGGCAGTGAAAGCAAGTATCGAAGGAACATCGGTGGTCGCTGAATTTCTGAAGTCTTTCCCGACGATCTACCAGGACTACCACCTGATCGTGAAATTGAATTTTCTATTGATCTAATTCCCGATACGGAGCCAATATCAAAAGCCCCTTATCGTATGGCATCTTCAGAGTTGGCAGAATTGAAGGCTCAATTGGAGGAACTGTTGGAGAAAGGATTTGCACGACCAAGTGTATCTCCTTGGGGTGCACCGGTGTTGTTCGTCAGAAAGAAGGATGGCTCGTTGCGTCTATGCATCGATTACCGTCAGCTGAATCAAAAGACGATCAAGAACCGATATCCACTTCCGAGAATAGATGACATGTTCGATCAACTTCAGAGGGCTACGGTCTTCTCCAAGATCGATTTGAGGTCGGGTTATTATCAGTTGAAGATAAAGAAGGAAGACATCCCGAAGACGGCCTTTCGTACTCGATATGGGCATTATGAATTTCTGGTCATGCCATTTGGTTTGACAAATGCCCCTGCAGCATTCATGGACATGATGAATAGGGTCTTTAAGCCTTTCCTTGACGAGTTTGTGGTTGTCTTCATTGATGACATCTTGATATACTCAAAGAGCAAGGAAGAGCATGCTGAACATCTTCGTTTGGTACTCCAGAAATTGAAGGAGCATCAACTCTATGCAAAGTTCAATAAGTGTGAGTTCTGGTTAGAGAGTGTGACGTTCCTCGGTCATGTCATCTCAAAATCCGGAATATCAATCGACCCCTCGAAGATCAAGGCGGTGATGGAGTGGAAGCAACCGATGAATGCTACGGAAATTCAGAGTTTTCTGGGCTTAGCGGGTTACTATCGAAGATTCGTTCAGGATTTCTTGAAGATTGCAGTTCCGTTAACTCGTCTAACTCGGAAGAACGCCAAGTATGTCTGGTCTGAACAGTGTGAGAAGAGTTTCCAAAAGCTGAAGCAGAGACTTACGTCTGCTCCTATTTTGACCATTCCATCTGGTCCTGGTGGCTACGTGGTGTATTGCGACGCTTCTTATCGAGGCTTGGGTTCTATGTTAATGCAAAACGGGAAGGTAGTCGCATATGCATCTCGTCAACTGAAGGTACATGAAGTAAATTATCCCACTCATGACTTGGAATTGGCGGCAGTAATCTTTGCTCTAAAGATTTGGAGGCATTATCTCTACGGCGAGGAGTTTGAAGTCTTCACGGACCATAAAAGCCTGACGTATCTACAATCTCAGTCAGAATTGAATAATCGTCAGAGGCGATGGGTTGAATTTATGAAGGACTACGATTGCAAAATCCAATATCACCCCGGCAAAGCTAATGTGGTTGCGGATGGTGGGTCAGTGGAGACTGTTGAATGAAGCGGCCGACCTTTTTAGTGTGGTGCGATCATCTGAGAAAGGTTTCATTGCACGGCTTGTTGTTAAGCCGGATCTCATCGATGAAATTAAAAAGGCACAGTTGGAGGACGAAGAGTTGAAGAAGGCCTCATCCGACAATGACCAAGGATTGAAGCCGGACTTTGCCATCTGAGCTGATGGAGTCCTTTGTTTTCAAGGTCGTGTTTGCGTTCCTGCGGACACCGAGTTGAAAAAGAGGATCCTTGACGAGGCACATAGATCTCGGTACACCGTACACCCTGGTGGTACAAAGATGTATCGGAATCTCAGATTAAACTACAACCACTGGAAATTCCAGAGTGGAAGTGGAACATGTCACCATGGATTTTGTGACTGGTCTACCAAAGTCAAAGAAGGGACATGACGCTGTTTGGGTTGTAGTGGATCGATTGAGGAAGTCTACACATTTTCTGACAATGTGCGTGAATGATTCACTAGAAACGCTGGCGAAATTATATGTACGAGAGATTGTTCGTCTCCACGGAGCTCCGGTCAGTATTGTTTTGGATCGCGATTCGCGTTTCATCTCACGATTTTGGAGTGCTCTCCAAACGGCGCTAGGGACGAGACTGAACTTCAGCACAGCATTTCACCCTCAGTCAGATGGACAGTCTGAGAGGACGATCCAGATTTTGGAGGACATGTTGAGGGCTTGTGTGATCGATTTTGGTGGAAGCTGGGAAGATCACTTAGCCTTGGCAGAGTTTGCATACAATAATAGTTTTCAAGCAAGCATTCAGATGTCACCTTTCGAAGCACTGTATGGAAGAAATTACCGCACACCTCTGTGCTGGAATGAAGTTGGCGAGAGAAGTCTTATTGGGCCAGAACTCGTACAGGATACGATCGACAAGGTGAAATTCATTCGAGATCGGCTTCGGACAGCGCAGAGTAGACAGAAAAGCTATGCCGACAATCGAAGGCGGGAGTTGGAGTTCGCGGTGGGAGATCACGTGTTCTTGAAGATATCTCCATCCAAGGGCATAGTTCGATTCGGACAACGGGGAAAGTTGAATCCACGTTTCATCGGACCATTCGAAGTTCTGGAGAGGGTTGGACCAGTGGAATATCGCTTGGCATTGCCACCGCAATTAGAACGGGTGCACAATGTATTTCACTTGTCGATGCTGATAAAATACGTGCATGATCCTTCCCATGTCATTGAACCAGACTTGATTCAAGTACAAGAAGACCTATCGATCATCGAGCGGCCGGTGAAGATCTTAGATCAAAAGGAGCAAGTCTTGCGCAACAAGACCATTCCATTGGTCAAAGTACAGTGGCAGTATCATCAGGGAGCACCCGAAATGACTTGGGAACGCGAAGAGGAGATGCGAGAAAAGTATCCAGCATTGTTTGCATCTTCCTCAGGTATGCCTTGAATTTAGGGACTAAATTCCTTTAAGGGGGGAAGGATGTGACAACTAAGACTTTTAGACCGCAATTAAACTAATTTTTTTTAGTCGTGTTTCTGATATTCCAAATTTTTATAATTTGGCATGGTTGGAATCCTTGTGTTGTTAGCTTTCCAACGCTTTTTACGGATCATGAATCGGACTTGTATCGAGCAAGTTATAGTCATTTTTGTGCCTTGGAGAAAACTGCCCAGAGGCGGCTACTTGAAAGTAGCCGTCCCTGTCGAAGGGTGGTTACTCGAAAGTAGCCGTCCCTCATCAGGCGGCTCAATCCAACAAGCCGTCGGGCACCTATGCGCAGAAACGCAGAAATTTAGGGATTTGACGAAACTGTCGAATATTTGATTGTTTTCTTCGGGGGTAAGTCATTGCACGTGTTTAATCTTATAAAGGCCTAGTTTTGGATGCCCTAGGACCTATTTGAAAACCCTAATACGAGTCCTCTCTCTCTCTTGTTTTATCAAACCCTAAAAGAGGTCTTTTGGGTGATTTTTGAAAGAAAATCCTTTGTGGAATAAGGTGGGTTCTTTTACTTCGTTTTTCTTTAATAATATTAGAGTTTTAATTGCTACTGATCACCAATGATGGATTCATCCCGAGGTGATTCGGGTTTGTGTGGTTTTATGGGTTTTTCCTTCATTTTAATTCATGATTTTATTTGATATTGAATTGTTTTGGATCTTGATGTTATGTTAATCCATTGATGAGGTTTTTAAGATGTTTTTACAAGATTTACATGCTGTTTTTGAATATTTATACATAGATCATGGTTAGGGTTATTTCTCTTAAGATAGAAAGCATGTTTAGGGTTTCTAATGCCTTGTTTTGGGTACCACCTTGCATGAATCCGAACCTCATATGATTTCATCACTGTTTTGATGATTTTTATTGCTGATCTATTTGATTTATTCGTATATACATTAGATCTATGGTTTTCAAGGTTTTTCGGATGGATTACATAAGCTTTCGATGCATTACTCATTGCCTTGCATGGATCTAGGGTTAGGAAGACATGATCATCATATTAAATTTATTAGATCTAGATCCTTGTATGGTTATGATGTTTTCTAGTTTTTAAGTATTCAGATTTATATTATTATTATTATTTAAGTTTTGTCAATTTATCGATGTTTGAATAGAAATCATGCCTAGGTCTACACAAATTTTTCATGCACAATAGAAACATGTATTAGGATATTTTATCACCATCAACCTACTGTTATTTAATATTTTAACACTACTTTAAGGTATGAAAATATATGGTGTTAATATTACCATTTTTCAAATTTGTTCTATAGAGGTTTCATCGTTTTTTTTTCGGTATTTTGATTTATTATCGAATCGATTATTTAGGGGATCAAACTTAAATATTTTCAATGTGTTTTTATCTGTATTTTATGTATGAGAGAGAGTAGGTACGTGTTTTTGAATGTTTGGGTAGGAAGTCGGGGTCATTGAGGGTATATTTGATGTTTTGGGTCTGTCAGGGGTGGCTACTTGAAAGTAGCCGTCTGAGATCAGGCGGCTAGGTTTGATTAGCCGTCGGGAGCCAGGCGGCTACATTTGAGTAGCCGGCTGAGCCCAGTATTTTGGTGATTTTTGTTTAGTTAATCATTATATTCTGTTTCTGATCTGGTTCATTGGTATGAAAATCTTCAGGAGCAGTAGATTCTCGTTAGCTTCCTTGTTAGTCCGGTAGTCTTGCGTAGGACTGGAGGTGAGTGGGTCTAGTCTCTAGTAGCTTTTGAAAAACTACATATATATATCATATTCGCATCATGCTTATATTATGAATACGACTGTTATCTTGAGTATAGAATTGCACGAGCATGACATCATGTTTTGAGACGTTATTTTGCGTATGAACCGTATAATGATTATTATGTTATTCTTGCATGCAAATATGTAAATTGTAGAGGTCATCTTGCATGCATATCATTCGTCTGTGTGACATCGTCTGCGTGACGAGGGTCTGCGTGACTCAGTCCAGTAGGACCGTGTCTGCGTGACACCCGTCTGCGTGACGATTGGTCTGCGTGATCAAGCTCTAGTTGGAGCGCTTGTGGCTGCGTGCCATACGGGCATGCGTGTCCATTGCATCATACGCATCATGTGGATAGTATGAGTTGGTGGTTATTTCCTTTAATGAGAAGCATTCCATTTTATCGTAATATTTGTGAAAATTTATATCCGGTTGGTTCAGATATTTTAGAAATCTTTCTGAAGTTGTAATATTATTATTATTATTATTGGGACGCTAAGGCCCATTCACTGAGCGTGTGGTAGCTCACCCCTCCTTTTTCCAACCTTTCAGAGTAGCCGTTGGCGATCGTCGTTTGTGGTGGGCGTTGGCGATCTAGTTCTCGTTTATTCCGTTGCATTCGTAGGTGCTTGAATAAGCCTTCTTCTTGGCATGTAGTGGACGTCCTTAGCTTTATCAGCAAAACCAGGGAATCTTTAGTTGTTAGTAAATAAAGTACTCGTGTGTAATCATTCGTTGAGAATGAATTATTGTGATCCTGGATTTGGTTTATGTTTATGTTTTAAAAAAAACTTATGTGTTTTGAATTAATATGTTAATTTATTTCATTGAAAAAGTTTGAGGTTGACGTAACGCACCGTATCGCTTGCCTTAATAGAGGATAATGGGTACGGGGGCGTTACAATATCATTTAAGCTGCATAATTTCTATGACGTGGACCAAGGATTGAGCCACGTGATTGCATTAAAATTATATTTTATTAAGCTCATGAATTTAATTTGATTTTTTAATGAAAATTCTTTTTTTTTATATATATAACTATATATATATATATGATGATATTTTTTTAACTCTCATGATTTCTCTGATGTGGGCCAAGGATTGGGCCACGTGCACATTAAAATATTTAAAAAAAACGTTCATGATTTTAAATTGATTTAATATAATAAAAGATTAATTAAATAAAATTATAATTTTCATAAAACTTTATTTTTATATATACTGTCATGTGAGGTAATTTGTCAGTGGGCTTATTCACTGAGTTAATCACTCACCCTTTTTGATATGGGCTGGTTGTTTCATAACCAGGTAGCTAATCTTCTGAGGACCAAGACAAAGCTTGAACTTTTCATACGCTTCATGGATCTCATTGAGGTAGCGGTATTGAAGAATAAATAATAGTCGCGGTCAACTATTTGGATTTACTTTAGTTTAGATGGCTCCCACAGGGGTGGTTTAGTATGTCTTTCTATTCGAATATTTTATTTCCGTTAAACTCTGATATTTTGTAAGACAATTGGTGATTTAAAACCATTGGATAGTATTTATGTTTTATTATCATAAGTTTTATTATATTAATATCCTTTATTTATATTTTGATTATTATATTTATATTATATTTATATTATATTGGTACAAAAAAAAAGGGTCTAAATTTTGGTCTTGTATTTGGATTTAGTTTAGTAGCGACCCATTTACCGTCCTATAAGCGGTTAGGTAAATGTGGGGCGTTACAGTAATAGATATAAGTAATTAATAAATTTAAGGAAGGATAAAATGGTAAATGAAAAAACTAAGTAAGTAATAGATATTAATTATTAATCAATTTTCTAAAGGATAAAAAGGGAAATGAAAATTCTTATAATCCATGTATATCCATCATGTGTTTATCCATTATATATTTTAAAATTTTAAATTTAAAATAAATATATATATTAGTAAATAATCAATTGCTTAAAGGATAAAAAGGGAAATGAATATACTGGGCCAGAATCCTTTTAATAAGTAAGTAATAGATATATCCATCATGTGCTTGTCCATTATATATTTTTAAATTTTAAATTTTAAATAAATATATATATTAGTAAATAATCAATTGTTTAAAGGATAAAAAGGGAAATGAAACTGCTAGGTCAGAATCCTTTAAATAAGTAAGTAATAGATATATCCATCATGTGTTTATCCATTATATATTTTAAAATTTTAAATTTTAAATAAATATATATATTAGTAAACAATCAATTGTTTAAAGGATAAAAAGAAAAATGAAAATACTAGGTCAGAATCCTTTTAATAAGTAAGTAATAGATATATCCATCATGTGTTTATCCATTATATATTTTAAAATTTTAAATTTAAAATAAATATATATATTAGTAAGTAATCAATTGCTTAAAGGATAAAAAGGGAAATGAAAATATTGGGCCGGAATCCTTTTAATAAATAATAAAAAGAAAAATTAAAATACTGGGTCAAAATCCTTTTAATAAGTAAGTAATAGATAAAATTAATTTTATATGTTAAAATGAGCTTATTTTATCAAACGTAAATCAATTTTTCACTTCTACAATTTAGGGGTATCTTTGACAATCAGTGACGGAGCCATGATTTTTATAAAGGAGGGGGGGGGGCGTCTAATGTGACTTATATAAATATTTTTTTACGTTATATCATTATTATTTTTATTTCAATAGCATAGTTTAGAAATATGTATAAAATGAAATAAAAACATTCATATAAAACATATCACTGAATAATTATAGAAAATAATTATCATATTTTAAAACGGTATGTCATATTTCATATTGATAAGTCACAAAAAAAAATGTCAAAACATAAATCTAATAAACACTACATACCTTTAAATTTATCTCGATGAGATTTCATATTTTAAAAATGTTGAATAATTTGATTATTTTAGATATTTACACAAATATTTTGAACTTTAAAAAATTTAGGAACAATGACAATTAGGTAAAAGGAAAAATACTTTCAAAGTGTTAATGAAGGAGCGGAGAGGAATACAGATTGCAAATTCTCAATTTTGGGACAGTTAATGGAACAAAAAGTAAAAATTAAAATTTTTTTAGAGGATTTATATTAAGAACAGTTGAGATATAAAAAAAAATTAAAAATTTACTTTTTTCAAGATGGGCGCCTAGGTGAGGACACCGAGGAGTGGTATCCATGCCCCCATAGCTATTCGTGGGATATGGATAGGAGTAGGCTTAGGGGTAAATGAAAAAGTACAGTAAAAAATGATTTTTGTTTTATGTAGAGAGAGGAAGGTTAATTAAAAAAAGGGGTGAGGGCACACTTCACACATAAATGATCCATATTAATAATGGGTGGTTGTTTTATTTTTATTTTTTATTTTTTATTTTGAGTTGTGAGCTATTGCTGTTTAGGGAATTTCATATATAGGTGAGGACTATGATTTATGAGTCACAATTAAAATCAATCTAGCAGAAAAAATTAAAAAAACTAGAAAAAAATTAAAATGATTTATAAATAAATAAATAAATCCAAGGGGTCCTCCGCCACTGTTGGCAATTGTACAACAAAAAGTTATTTTATAACTTTGTTTTTTTTTTGGTAGATGGCCCAGTGGACTGAGGACCTCCCATTTAAGGGATCGAACGGGGATCGAACCCCGGAACCACCGCTTGAAAGCGGGTACACACAACCACCTCGCTAACGAGGGGAGGTGTATTTTATAACTTTTTAAACAAACATTCACGACCGTTCTTTCTCAACTTTTAAATAATTAAAATAAGCATATTTAAAAATTATCATAAAATTATAATTTATCTTTTATAAATCCAAAATTTAATACGCAGCATGGTTATTGTTAGGCTAGGATCAAGTCCTAGCCGAGCCAGTGGGCTCATGGCTCGGGTGCACGAGGCACCTAGGCGCGACAGAGGCTCATCGCGGGTGCAGGAGGCACCTTGACGCGAAGGAGACTCGGGACACCGGTCCAGGTGGCACTGGAGGTTCCGGAACGATCGGGCATTGTCACGCTGGCCCGGGGACGAGGTTCTTGGGACAGCAGGCGTGACGCGTGCACATCTCGCGGGGCGTGAGACGACCTGGCGTGCATGTCTTCGGATATCACGGAGTGGGGCACCAGTCGTGGAACGACGTGGCGCACACGCCCGGGGCAGATCCAGAATACGCGCAGATGGTGGACACACCCGGAGACGTGGACACGCAGCGATCCTGAGCGGTTACGGTCATGCGCACTTCTCGCAGGGCGTGGAGCGACCTGGCGCACATGTCAGCAAGACGTGCACAGATCTCACGGGGTGGGACGCCAGTCGTGGCATGACGTGGCGCACACACCCGGGGCAGATCTGCGGTGCGCGCAGGCGACCAACGCATCTGAGTACGTGGTGATCCAACGAGGCGGGACGGTTACGCACGTGCGCGGTTCTCGCGGGGCGAGAACAGATCGTGGGACAACGTGGCGCGTACGTGGGCACTCGGCGTGCCCACGTCCCGGGCAACTCTGCGCACGCACGCGAGAGTGGGGAAATGCCCGGGCAGTTCAAGTCACAAACCCTTGTAACACTATATAAGTCCCAAGCTGAAGGTATTCGGGACATAGGTTGTAATCTTGCTGTGAATACAACATAAAGGGTTATGCCCATCTCTTTGTTCATGTCTCTATGTGTTTTCTTTGTAAGGCGACTTCGGAGAGGTTGAACTAGTGTTCGGGAGCACTAGTGCCGCACAGGGTCTGAGGTAATTTTCGGGTCTCTAATTTTCCCCTGTGACAAGTGGTATCAGAGCTTCGTTCAGATGGCGGGAGGTCTCGGTGATCGGGTGGGACGTGTCGAGGAACTTGGCGGAGGCAACAGAAGCACTGGTGGCGGACGTGGAGAGTCAGGTGACTGCTCTGTCCGAGCGCACCGGGGCTTCAGAAGCAACAGTGATGGAGATGCACGCGGCGTGGGAACTCAAGCTAGCTGAGTTCCACACCGATGTCTCCAGGCTCACGGAGCTTTTCCAAGGCTCCCTTCGCGCACTGTCCGACGACGTGGCCCTCATGAAGAGAGTCCTACACGAGACTCCTTCTTCCACCGAGTCTCAAAGAGTAAAGGTCCCTGAACCCAAGCAGTTTTCAGGAGCTCGCAATGCAATGGAGCTAGAAAACTTCTTGTGGGACATGGACCATTACTTCAAGGCTGTCCGGACGCCGGAGGCCGAGAAGGTGACTCTCACCAGCATGTACTTGACGAATGATGCCAAGCTGTGGTGGCGCACCAGGACGGAGGATGAGAGTCGTCCCACGATCACAAAGTGGGAGGCCCTCGTCAAGGAGATGAAGGAGCAATTCCTTCCGAGCAACACGGCGTGGGTTGCTCGAGATGCTCTTCGTCGCTTGAAGCACACGGGCACCGTACAGGAGTATGTGAAGCAGTTTTCCTCACTCATGCTGTCACGCCCTAGGGCGGCCGTCCCCGAAACGTGGCAAATATATAAATGATATCAGTAATCCATACACGAGGTCAAATAAATACTCCACAAGAAAAAGGCAATACACAAGTAACTGACATCAAATATATACAAATGGCGGAAGCTCAAATGACTAAGTTTGTAATTCAAAGACATATTACAGACTAGAGTACACAATCAACTGTCCTGTGAGAGGCAATATATAACAATAACAGACATCAACAGTCTACATACCATGCGCAAGCACAAGTATAATACGTACAATAAAAAGGGAATGCTGAATAGCCTCCGACTCGCAAGACATCCAACGCGAACGCGTCTCCTACTCGTATTGCGCCAGGGGAACTCTTCTCTTGGATCCGACTCAGCGTCATCTGGAGAAAAACATAGGCGAGGGGTGAGCTACAAGCTCAGTGAGTGGTCAGAAACCAAACACCAACACAACATTCGATCCTAAGGCAATCTCCTATCAAGGAAACCATGGGTAGAAACCCAACGGTTAACAAGGTCACACGGCGGTGTGACCGTACCCGCCCACGCCCTAGCCCCCACAGGGGTGAGTCTAGGGACTTGAAGGACAAAATTTGCTGTTCTACACCGCTCGTCTTCCGGTAGTCTCTCCTGGTGCGGCCCATACTACCTGGCAACCTCCCGGCACCTCACAGGGTTCAGGCCTCTACCGGACTAGCCTCCCATGATCACTACCTCGACCGTATGGGCACGCCCACACGCGTCATGAGTAGTACCTGGGAGGGCTCCTCACCGGACTCTACTACGCCGGGTAGTCTCTACTCGGAGCCGACGAAGGTAAGAGCACTCGACACCCGCGCGAAGCCCATGGGTAGTCTCTACTACGTCGGGGCCACGATATACGACAATATTGGTAGGAGCTACTACTTGTTCGCAGCGCGAACCCCATAGGAAAACCTACTACACAAGCTGGTGGGTCGAGTATCAACTCGAGCCCACCCCGTTCACACCAACACCCTCACCCTCACCCCGACGGGTGACATAGGATCTTGGGAGATTGCACAAACTGGCAGATCAAACCCACGCCGACCCACTACACCCTCACCCTCACCCCCTCCTCGGGGTGACATAGGCTCTTGGGGAAGAGGTCGATTGCTCTACTCCACTCGTCTTCCGGTAGTCTCTCCCGGTGTGGCCTCTACTACCTCGTGCACAGGGTTCAGGCCTCTACTGGACTAGCCTCCCACGATCACTACCTCAGCCGTATGGGCACACCCACACGCGTCATGAGTAGTATCTGGGAGGGCTCCTCACCAGACTCTGCTACGCCGGGTAGTCTCTACTCGGAGCCGACGAAGGAAAGAACACTCGACACCCGCGAATACGATCCCTATGGATCCGTCATCATCGGTTATCAAACACCGATAAGCGCAATGAATTCTCATGAATTCCCTCCAGGGCGCATAACTCAGATGCGGGGAAGACTTTTAATTCTAAATGTCGAAGCCATGGTATGACCCCACAAGAGGTCATACACTTGTCTAACACATTAGACAGGAATCATGGCCATATCGGCATATATTATATATATGCAATTAATTACCCAGGGATAACTTACTTAAACATGCATACGAGGCATAATAAACAAACAATCACAAAGGTACGACTTAAGCAGGCGTTGGGTATCACCAACTCAAAGGGGAGGGTTAAGCGCGATCCGCGCGACAATAGGTGTATGCCAATAATTCCAAGCAAACCCGAGTCAAGTAGGAACTACATCTACTCACTCGGTTCGCGAAAAGAGGGAGGGCGAGAGAAAGGGAATGCCTCATCCCCTCTCGAAGCTGGTCATAGTTTTGCCCCAACAAGATGGGTGCAACAACTATACCACACCCTCGAGTACCAAATCGAGATTATTACGCATACACCCCGTTATTAACCCAAGTTAAACATGCTGGATATGTTCAATTAATAATACAGGTAGTAATTCAAACAAAATAACCTAAGTCATGCCATATTCTATACAATACATATGCAAGTATAAGGTAGAATAGGGGTTCTACACAATATACGAGCTATACAACCTAGCATGCATGATATCTAACATATTTATGGTGCAATTAAGGCCCCATGGAAGCGCGAAGCACGACTACGTGCATCGAGCGCTCCCGGAAGGGTTGGAATCAAACCACTCACCTAACGAGCGCACGGCTCGCGAAACGCAAGAGAGCGACGAATTAAATCCGAAGCCTGATACCAATCCGCCAAGGATCATCGAATGGTTGCATTTGGCTATAACAAACTGCTCGACACCGCGAAGCACTCCGAACGCGTCTGAGCGCCGCAAGCACGCCCTCGAGTACCCCGTGCACGCTGCCCATGCACCCCGCACGCATCAAACAACGTCAAGCACGTCCTCGAGCACCTCGTGCATGCTTCCCACGCACTCCGCACGCATCGGGCAAGGCCAAGCACGCCCTCGAGCACCTCGTGCACGCTGCCCGCACACTCCGCACGCATCGGGCAAGGCCAAGCACGCCCTCGAGCACCTCGTCCACGCTGCCGCACACTCCGCACGCATCGGGCAAGGCCAAGCACGCCCTCGAGCACCTCGTGCACGCTGACCGCACACTCCGCACGCATCGGGCAAGGCCAAGCACGCCCTCGAGCACCTCGTGCACGCTGCCCGCACACTCCGCACGCATCGGGCAAGGCCAAGCACGCCCTCGAGCACCTCGTGCACGCTGCCCGCACACTCCGCACGCATCGGGCAAGGCCAAGCATGCCCTCGAGCACCCCGTGCACGCTGCCCACGCACTCCAAATGCATCGGACAACGCCAAGCACGTCCTTGAGCACCTCGTGCATGCTTCCCGCACACTCTGCACGCATGCGAGCACACCGAGCGCGCACCCGCAGCCCCGCATGTGATCTCGAGTGCACCGATGTGCCAACTCTACACCCCTTTAGCACACAAACACAAGTTTAGGTGATGCATGAGGAAAACCAATGAAAAGAGGAGAAGAACATGCATATATGGTTCACTCACACATATCCACAAACATGTGGCATGCACACTTACACAACACATACAACTTGAGCATGTGCTTCTCCCTCTCAACCTCTTCACTTCCAGGCATACCAAACAACAACAACAAGGCAATGGAGCCTTCACTCCTTCCAACCAGCCACAAGAGACATGGCTGAACCCAACCAAGTGGAGCGGGAGGTCCCTACGCGGCTCCGGCATGGCCGCCGCCGTAGCTCCACCGCTACCACCACCGATCCCGCACCTCCTCTCAAACAACACCTTCAAAGACATTGGAAGAGGAGACTTCATCATCACCTTCACTTTCTCCTCTTCATTGTGGCATTTCATCAAACATGTGGGGGCTGAACATACACAAAGGGCTGGACCATGTGAGGGAGCTTGAAAGAGAGGAGGAGATGAGAAACAACAACATAACATACACACACAAACCTTGATTCCTTCACTACTAACACTTCTTCTTCTTGCTCCATCTCCTCCTCCATCCACCACCCAACACACACAACACCAAGGGCTGGACCAGAAGAAAAAAAGAGAGAAATATGTGCCCAAGGTCGTAACATTTGGGGCCTTAAATAGGCAAGGGCGGAGTGAAAGACCAAGTCGTCCTCGGACTAAAATCTCTGCGCAGCCTTCACTTAAACGACCATAACTTCCTCAATACAGCTCAAAATTACACGATCCAGTGGCATTGGAAAGATAAGACGATTATCTACAACTTTCATGTTTACACCCACATCAAATAACCTCTCCAGCAATTTCAAAATCTAGGCTAAACATCTTACAGGGCTGCTGCCTGGATTTCTCAACTTCGGGGTATACTCGGAAAAATACCCATAACTTTTGATTTACGAATCCAGTTGATCCAATTCCACTTCTATATGGAAGCTATCTCCAAGCTTAACATCTCGTAATAATATCGGATTTTTATCTCTTCATCTTGGATTTTAACAAAATCAAATCCGAATGTCAATCCAAAACTGCATAATTCCAAAAACGTTATCGGAATTAAACGAAAATTTTATGGGCAGTACTAAACAATATCAGGACCCATAACATGCAGTCATATCTTCAATCAGAGTTCTCAAACCCCCGAAGGTAGCTAAAAATCAAAATTTTAGCGACTCTGATCGAAATTAGGACTCTAAATGACACAGGTCTAACATTCTCCCCCCCTTAGGAAATTTAGTCCTCGAAATTTAAGGAAACCCAAAAGGGAAGACCGAACGTAGAAGTGTCGCCCATAGAGTCCCTTGGCTCCCGAGTGGTCCGGACACCCAACTGGTGCTACCACGCACTTTAACCAAAGGAACGGTCTGGGTGCGGAGCCTCTCTTCACATCGGTCCATGGTCTCGATCAACTGCTCCACGAACGACAAATCCAGCTCGAGGGTGAGCGGCTCGAACAGAATGATGTGAGCAGGATCGTGGACATAATGCCTCAGCTGAGACATTGGATGACGTCACAGGCACGAGTCAGCCAAGGGGGCAAGGCTTCATGACAGCCACCTCCCCTAATCCATTCAAGGACGAAAACCGGTCCGATGGAAGGCCAACTCAACACGCCCCGAACGTCGAAACAGAGGATGCCCTTAAACCGGGACACCTCATGCCAACATGGTCGCCGAACCCTAAGGTAGGCTCCTGGCGACGATGACCTACGTAGCCCTTCCGACGGTTCTTGGTGGTGCAGAGGCACGCACGAACCATCTCGGCCACCGCAAGGTCAATAAAATGACTTATGGCCCCTCGAACAGGCGCTCTACAACCGTCCCAGCACAAGGGGGGTGTAAAACTGCGCCCGTAGAGTGCCCCTTTTCCATTCATCTGGGTGCTCGAATGGCAGTAGTCTCACAGGCAGACCCCTTCCCAAAGGTGGTGCCTCATCCAACTGCCCCAAGTCGAGCACGCAGGCAAATAGCATGTCCTCCAAGGCCTAAATCGTCCTCATTGCCTGGTTGTCCGTCGGTATCGAAACGCTGTACTTAAAAGGGAGGCTCGCGCGAAAAGCCTGCCAAAGGCTGCGCCAGAACCTCGAAGTAACCCACGCGTCTCAGCCCGAAATAGCACCGACCGGAGTGCCATGAAGACGAACAATTGCGAAGGCTCAAACCCGCGTCGAAGCGTCCAGAGACTCAGCCAGTTGGATAGGGAGGAAAGTGCGGGCCTAGTCAATCGGTCAATGATCATCCAGACGGCATCGTGACCCGAACGTGACTTTAGCGAGCCCACAACGAAATCCATGATAACTCACTCCCACGTCCACTGAGGAATCTCAATGGGTGATTACATTCCAACGCGACAATCTACAACTTCGCCTGAGGGCATGCCAACCAACATCCTCAACGAAGGCTACCTCAGAACAGCCCACGGAGGCCCAATAAAACATTTGAGATCATTGTAGGCATCTGGCGCATTCGTCTACCCCGACGGCAGTACCCAAAATTCGTAGTGCCCGAAACGGTCACGAAAGGCCAACTAAAGAATGCCCAACTCCCGGATCTCCAATAGGGTACCTTGCGCGAAGATCGATCAACAGAAAGACGCTAGCTCCCAAAGCTGGTCAAAACAGATCATCAATTCGCGGCAAGAGGTACTTGATCTTCAACCCCTATGGGGAGATCAAAAATAATTCCTGGGACGATTAAGTCCAAATCTGCTCCTCGAGCAAGGCTGACGCTCATGATGACTCTTACACGCTGGGTAAGCCGCTCGACCGCACTTAATCGGCAAGACACGCAATAGGAGGTCGTCGATTCCCGACAACGCCTAAGCGACGTCATCTACCTGATATGGCGGTTGAGTCCCATCACGAACGCTTAGCGTCACGTCTCCTCATTTACGACCCATGTGGGGGGCAAAACGCGACAGTACCTCAAACTGCGCTTCCGTGCCGCCACCAATTGGTCGCCCGACTATAACAATTAGAACTCCAGCATCATGCACTCAATGGGCAAATTCATCACGGGGAGTCCAAGCTCTCGACGTCATCCAGTAGCACTCTTCCGGTGTGGCCCCTACCTGGTAGCCTCCCATGTCCACTATCTCTGCTATATGGGCACACCAACAAGCGTCGTGGATAGTCCCAGGGAGCACCTCACAGGTCTCTTGCCTCTACCGGGTAGCTACTATGCACGATGATATATCGAAGCGACTCCGAATATGGCTATGGAACCCTAGTCCATAAGCTATCGCCCACTAAGCTGCAACAAGATGCACTCAATCCCGATCATATGCATCACCACCCGCCATCGCACCTTCTAAGTGAGAAAAAATCAATCATCAATTGATGCTTCAAAGGTATTCCTTGACTGGGAAAAGAACCTCGGGAGGGCCTCATGAGGTCCCGATATAGGATATCCCGACAACCAAACAAGGAACACGGAGTACCCTAGCCCGGGTCTCAACGCTGACCCTGCAAGGCCCCTTATCCTGA
Organism: Acorus calamus; assembly: GCA_030737845.1. NCBI lineage: Eukaryota > Viridiplantae > Streptophyta > Magnoliopsida > Acorales > Acoraceae > Acorus > Acorus calamus. The sequence continues at coordinate 16,667,409 of CM060870.1, forward strand.
GTAGGAAGGCTAGAAGAAGACATCACCCCTTAATGAATACTACACCACATCCTCAAAACTGGAAGTCGGTGCCGTACGCGAACTCCGTGGTACAGTATCTCTGGCACCACAGGTGGATCTGTCCCTAAGGGTATCTACGGGATCGCCACGCGGGCTGCCCGCAGCTCCTGGATCTCTTGCGCCTGCTCAGCCAACGCTCCAGTCTATGCCTCCAGTGCTCTAGTCTGAGTGTCCAAAAGATCCGCCATCTCAGCGTTAGCTCGCGCCCACGCTGGAGGCATCCTGCGCAAGTCCTGGCCCAACAGCCAAGAACTCTCCAGTAGACTCCTCGCCTCTGAAGGTTCATAAACCTCCGAAGCCCAAGGGTGACCACATCCACGCGCCCGTCTCCGAGGAGGCATATCAGCAACTAAGGAACCAGCACTAGGATCAGAATACTCGTCTCGAAATCCTAGGACTCATCTCAAAGAAAACAATTGGCTCTGACAGGACATGGCTCTGATACCAACTTTTGTCACACCCCAGGGCGGCCGTCCCCGAAACGTGGCAAATATATAAATGATATCAGTAATCCATACACGAGGTCAAATAAATACTCCACAAGAAAAAGGCAATACACAAGTAACTGACATCAAATATATACAAATGACGGAAGCTCAAATGACTAAGTCTGTAATTCAAAGACATATTACAGACTAGAGTACACAATCAACTGTCCTGTGAGAGCCAATATATAACAATAACAGACATCAACAATCTACATACCGTGCGCAAGCACAAGTATAATACATACAATAAAAAGGGAATGCTGATAGCCTCCGACTCGCAAGACATCCAACGCGAACGCGTCTCCTACTCGTATTGCGCCAGGAGAACTCTTCTCTTGGATCCGACTCAGCGTCATCTGGAGAAAAACATAGGCGAGGGGTGAGCTACAAGCTCAGTGAGTGGTCAGAAACCAAACACCAACACAACATTCGATCCTAAGGCAATCTCCTATCAAGGAAACCATGGGTAGAAACCCAACGGTTAACAAGGTCACACGGCGGTGTGACCGTACCCGCCCACGCCCTAGCCCCCACAGGGGTGAGTCTAGGGACTTGAAGGACAAAATTTGTTGTTCTACACCGCTCGTCTTCCGGTAGTCTCTCCCGGTGTGGCCCATACTACCTGGCAACCTCCCGGCACCTCACAGGGTTCAGGCCTCTACTGGACTAGCCTCCCATGATCACTACCTCGGCCGTATGGGCACGCCCACACGCGTCATGAGTAGTACCTGGAGGGCTCCTCACCGGACTCTACTACGCCGGTAGTCTCTACTCGGAGCCGACGAAGGTAAGAGCACTCGACACCCGCGCGAAGCCCATGGGTAGTCTCTACTACGTCGGGGCCACGATATACGACAATATTGGTAGGAGCTACTACTTGTTCGCAGCGCGAACCCCATAGGAAAACCTACTACACAAGCTGGTGGGTCGAGTATCAACTCGAGCCCACCCCGTTCACACCAACACCCTCACCCTCACCCCGACGGGTGACATAGGATCTTGGGAGATTGCACAAACTGGCAGATCGAACCCACGCCGACCCACTACACCCTCACCCTCACCCCCTCCTCGGGGTGACATAGGCTCTTGGGGAAGAGGTCGATTGCTCTACTCCACTCGTCTTCCGGTAGTCTCTCCCGGTGTGGCCTCTACTACCTCGTGCACAGGGTTCAGGCCTCTACTGGACTAGCCTCCCACGATCACTACCTCAGCCGTATGGGCACACCCATACGCGTCATGAGTAGTATCTGGGAGGGCTCCTCACCAGACTCTGCTACGCCGGGTAGTCTCTACTCGGAGCCGACGAAGGAAAGAACACTCGACACCCGCGAATACGATCCCTATGGATCCGTCATCATCGGTTATCAAACACCGATAAGCGCAATGAATTCTCATGAATTCCCTCCAGGGCGCATAACTCAGATGCGGGGAAGACTTTTAATTCTAAATGTCAAAGCCATGGTATGACCCCACAAGAGGTCATACACTTGTCTAACACATTAGACATGAATCATGGCCATATCGGCATATATTATATATATGCAATTAATTACCCAGGGATAACTTACTTAAACATGCATACGAGGCATAATAAACAAACAATCACAAAGGTATAACTTAAGCAGGCGTTGGGTATCACCAACTCAAAGGGGAGGGTTAAGCGCGATCCGCGCGACAATAGGTGCATGCCAATAATTCCAAGCAAACCCGAGTCAAGTAAGAACTACATCTACTCACTCGGTTCGCGAAAAGAGGGAGGGCGAGAAAGAGGGAATGCCTCATCCCCTCTCGAAGCTGGTCATAGTTTTACCCCAACAAGATGGGTGCAACAACTATACCACACCCTCGAGTACCAAATCGAGATTATTACGCATACACCCCGTTATTAACCCAAGTTAAACATGCTGGATATGTTCAATTAATAATACAGGTAGTAATTCAAACAAAATAACCTAAGTCATGCCATATTCTATACAATACATATGCAAGTATAAGGTAGAATAGGGGTTCTACACAATATACGAGCTATACAACCTAGCATGCATGATATCTAACATATTTAGGATGCAATTAAGGCCCCATGGAAGCGCGAAGCACGACTACGTGCATCGAGCGCTCCTGGAAGGGTTGAATCAAACCACTCACCTAACGAGCGCACGGCTCGCGAAACGCAAGAGAGCGACGAATTGAATCCGAAGCCTGATACCAATCCGCCAAGGATCATCCAATGGTTGCATTTGGCTATAACAAGCTGCTCGACACCGCGAAGCACTCCGAACGCGTCTGAGCGCCGCAAGCACGCCCTCGAGTACCACGTGCACGCTGCCCATGCACCCCGCACGCATCAAACAACGTCAAGCACGTCCTCGAGCACCTCGTGCATGCTTCCACGCACTCCGCACGCATCGGGCAAGGCCAAGCATGCCCTCGAGCACCTCGTGCACGCTTCCCGCACACTCCGCACGCATCGGGCAAGGCCAAGCACGCCATCGAGCACCTCGTGCACGCTGCCGCACACTCCGCACGCATCGGGCAAGGCCAAGCATGCCCTCGAGCACCTCGTGCACGCTGTCCGCACACTCCGCACGCATCGGGCAAGGCCAAGCACGCCCTCGAGCACCTCATGCACGCTGCCCGCACACTCCGCACGCATCGGCAAGGCCAAGCACGCCCTCGAGCACCCCGTGCACGCTGCCCACGCACTCCGCATGCATCGGACAACGCCAAGCACGTCCTTGAGCACCTCGTGCATGCTTCCCGCACACTCCGCACGCATGCGAGCACACCGAGCGCGCACCCGCAGCCCCGCATGTGATCTCGAGTGCACTGATGTGCCAACTCTACACCCCTTTAGCACACAAACACAAGTTTAGGTGATGTATGAGGAAAACCAATGAAAAGAGGAGAAGAACATGCATATATGGTTCACTCACACATATCCACAAACATGTGGCATGCACACTTACACAACACATACAACTTGAGCATATGCTTCTCCCTCTCAACCTCTTCACTTCCAGGCATACCAAACAACAACAACAAGGCAATGGAGCCTTCACTCCTTCCAACCAGCCACAAGAGACATGGCTGAACCCAACCAAGTGGAGCGGGAGGTCCCTACGCGGCTCCGGCATGGCCGCCGCCGTAGCTCCACCGCTACCACCACCGATCCCGCACCTCCTCTCAAACAACACCTTCAAAGACATTGGAAGAGGAGACTTCATCATCACCTTCACTTTCTCCTCTTCATTGTGGCATTTCATCAAACATGTGGGGGTTGAACATACACAAAGGGCTGGACCATGTGAGGGAGCTTGAAAGAGAGGAGGAGATGAGAAACAACAACATAACATACACACACAAACCTTGATTCCTTCACTACTAACACTTCTTCTTCTTGCTCCATCTCCTCCTCCATCCACCACCCAACACACACAACACCAAGGGCTGGACCAGAAGAAAAAAAGAGAGAAATATGTGCCCAAGGTCGTAACATTTGGGGCCTTAAATAGGCAAGGGCGGAGTGAAAGACCAAGTCGTCCTCGGACTAAAATCTCTGCGCAGCCTTCACTTAAACGACCATAACTTCCTCAATACAGCTCCAAATTACACGATTCCAGTGTCATTGGAAAGATAAGACGATTATCTACAACTTTCATGTTTACACCCACATCAAATAACCTCTCCACCTATTTCAAAATCTAGGTTAAACATCTTACAGGGCTGCTGCCTGGATTTCTCAACTTCGGGGTATACTCGGAAAAATACCCATATCTTTTGATATATGAATCCAGTTGATCCAATTCCACTTCTATATGGAAGCTATCTCAAAACTGAACATCTCGTAATAATTTTGGATTTTTACCTCTTCATCTTGGATTTTAACAAAATCAAATCCCAATGCCCAATCCAAAACTGCATAATTCCAAAAACGTTATCGGAATTAAACGAAAATTTTATGGGCAGTATTAAGCAATACCAGGACCCATAATATGCAGTTATATCTTCAATCAGAGTCCTCCAGCCCCAACATGTAGCTAAAAACCAAAATTTTAGCGACTCTGATCGAAATTAGGACTCTAAATTACACCATCTAATATAAGTTGACATATATATCCATATTTGGTTGGGATTTGGTGGATACAATCATTGATGACTTGATTTGGTGATAAATACCAGCATTGACTTGATTTACGAATCCAGTTGATCCAATTCCACTTCTATATGGAAGCTATCTCCAAGCTTAACATCTCGTAATAATATCAGATTTTTATCTCTTCATCTTGGATTTTAACAAAATCAAATCCGAATGCCAATCCAAAACTGCATAATTCCAAAAACGTTATCGGAATTAAACGAAAATTTTATGGGCAGTACTAAACAATACCAGGACCCATAACATGCAGTCATATCTTCAATCAGAGTTCTCAAACCCCCGAAGGTAGCTAAAAATCAAAATTTTAGCGACTCTGATCGAAATTAGGACTCTAAATGACACAGGTCTAACACATGCTTGATATCAAGAACATGACTGAGGAAGATAAACTCTTCAACTTTATGTCTGGCCTACAAAACTGGGCACAGACTGAGTTGCGGCGTCAAGGCGTGAAGGATCTTCCAGCGGCAATGGCGGCCGCTGATGCGCTTCTCGACTACAAGCAAACCAATGCTCCCGAGAAGGAGGGCAAATGCAAGTCGAAGGAGAAGGCACCGAAGAAGGGGAAGTTCGATGGCAAGAAGAAGGATGGCGCATCCTCTTCATCGACGAAGTCGACCAACCAGGGTCAATCCCAGAAAGGAGAAGCCGGGTGCTTCCTTTGCAAGGGACCTCATCGAGCCAGGGACTGCCCCAGAAAGGAGAAGCTCAACGCCTTGATCGCTGAGGAGGATGACGCGCATCCAAACCAGGAGTTTCCCAAGGTATACCCCCTTCGATTACTCAATGTTTTGAGGAAGGTGGAAGGGACAAGGAAGGGCGGCCTGCTCTACGTCGAGTGTAGAGTCAATGGCCGCCCCGTTCGAGTTATGGTGGACAATGGAGCCACACACAACTTCATTTCGAACGAGGAGGCTGCACGCTTGGGTCTACCAGTGACCCAGGCCTCAAGCCATGTCAAAGCTGTAAACTCTGAGGCGCGGGCCATCCGGGGCTCGGCCAAAGGAGTGAAGCTGCAGGTTGGACCGTGGTCCGGGACAACCGATTTCTATGTCGTTCCATTGGACGACTTCCAGGTGATACTGGGGATCGAATTCCTCAGTATGGCGGAGGTATTTGTAGCACCTCACCTGCGAGGTATCCTCATCACAGGTGGAGCCACACCGGGATTTGTCCCTGCGACCGGGGACAAGGAGGAAACAACAGGTATGATATCTGCTTTGCAGGTCAAGGCGGGCCTGCGCCAGAGGCAGGATACTTTCCTAGCCGTGCTGGTCAAAGGAGATGAGGAACCACTTTTAAACTCGAAGGTACCCGACGCGGTGGAGCAACTCTTGGTGGAGTTCGCGGACGTGATGCCGGCGCAACTCCCCCGCAAGCTGCCACCACAAAGGGAAGTGGACCACTCCATCGAGCTGATACCGGGCGCCAAGCCCCCTGCGTTCCCTCCTTACAAGATGCCACCAGCCCACCTGGTGGAGTTGCGGAGACAACTCACAGACGCGATCGAGGCCGGACACATGCGCCCAAGCAAGGTGCCTTATGGGGCACCTGTGCTTTTCCAGAAGAAAGCGGACGGCACGCTGCGCATGTGTGTGGACTACCGGGCATTGAACAAGGCAACCATCAAGAACAAGTATCCTGTGCCAAATGTGGAGGAGCTATTCGATCGTCTCGGCAAGGCGAAGTTCTTCACCAAGCTGGACTTGCGCTCAGGATACTACCAGGTACGCATAGCACCTGGGGATGAGCCGAAGACGGCGTGTGTTACGCGTTATGGTTCTTTTGAGTACCTTGTAATGCCGTTCGGCCTCACAAATGCCCCGGCTACTTTTTGCACTTTAATGAACAATGTGTTTAGAGAGTATCTCGATCGCTTTGTAGTCATCTACTTGGATGACATTGTTGTATATAGTAGGACCCTTGCAGATCATGAGGAGCACGTGAAGAAGGTCCTATTGAAGTTGAGGGAGAATGAGCTCTTCCTCAAACCTGAGAAGTGTTCGTGGGCGCAGCAGGAGGTAACCTTCCTCGGGCATATAATCGGGGGAGGTCAGGTGCGCATGGATCCACAGAAGATACGTGCGATCGAGGAGTGGCCTGTGCCAAAGAAGGTTGCAGAACTTAGATCCTTCCTTGGCCTGGCAAACTATTATCGGAAGTTTGTCAAAGGCTACTCCAAGAAGGCGGCACCCCTGACGCACTTGCTCAAGAAGGACCGGGCCTGGGACTGGGGCCCGGCGTGCCAGGAGGCCTTTCAGAAGCTGAAGGAAGCGGTTACCTCAGAGCCTATCTTGGCTCTCCTAGACTTCGAGCGGCCCTTCGAAGTTCATACGGACGCATCGGACTATGCCCTCGGTGGGGTACTCGTTCAAGACGGACACCCGGTGGCGTTCGAGAGTTGCAAGCTGAATGACACGGAGCGGCGTTACTCCGTGCATGAGAAGGAGATGACCGCCGTGGTGCATTGCTTGAGAGTGTGGCGCCATTACTTGTTGGGAAGTCACTTTGTGGTGCGCACAGATAATGTGGCCACAAGTTGCTTCTCAACACAGAAGAAGCTCACTCCCAAGCAAGCACGGTGGCAAGATTTCCTCGCTGAATATGACTTCGAGTTATGCTACAAGCCTGGTTCGGCCAACCAGGTGGCCGACGCGTTGAGCCGTCGGACAGAGCTGGTGATAGCAACTCTTGTCACGCGCGCCACCGGTGACATCTTGCAACGCATCAAGGAAGAAACGCAGCATGACCGACACGCGAGTAAAATGGTCAAGCAAGTCACTGATGGGGTGACTCGGCGTTTCTGGCTGGAGGATGGGATCCTCTACGCACGGGGTAGGCGACCCTACGTGCCAGCGATAGGTGGGCTACGACAACTCCTATTGAAGGAGGCGCATGACACCAAATGGGCGGGTCATCCGGGACAGGAGCGCACACTGGCTCTTCTAAGCGCCAGTTTCTATTGGCCAAGGATGGAGCTCGACGTCGAAGCCTATGTCCGAACTTGTCTTGTGTGCCAACAAGACAAGGTGGAAAGGAAGCTGCCAGGGGGGACACTGGAACCCTTGCCAATTCCAGAGAGGCCATGGGAGAGCCTATCGATGGATTTTATTACGGGACTCCCCAAGGTTGTTGAGTTCACATCCATCCTTGTTGTGGTGGATCGTTTCTCCAAATATGGCACCTTCATTGCAGCACCGAAGGAATTCTCAGCCGAGACCACTGCACAACTGTTCATCAAGCATGTCATCAAATTTTGGGGCGTGCCTCGGGACATTGTTAGTGATCGAGATGCTCGGTTCACAGGTCGATTCTGGATGGCCTTATTTGAGCTCCTTGGTACGCAATTGAAGTTTTCTACCAGCAATCACCCGCAGACAGACGGGTAAACCGAGCGGACTAATGCCTTACTAGAGGAATATCTCCGCCACTTCGTGTTGGCCAACCAACACAATTGGGTCGACCTACTCGATGTTGCCCAATTCTGCTTCAACTTGCAGCAGAGCTCCTCAACCGGACAGTCCCCCTTCGAGTTGGCCACGGGGCAGCAACCGCTGACTCCACAGGAGGTGGCCAAACAGAGGGAACAAGGGAACTGCCCAGCTGCTTACCGCTTTGCCCGAGCACGGCAAGAGCGGATCGAGGAAGCTCGGGACTGCCTGGCCCAGGCGGGCCGAAAGATGAAGAGATGGGCAGACGAGCGAAGAAGGCCCTTAGAGTTTCAGTTTGGGGATCGAGTGATGCTCAAACTCACTCCCCAAATCCTGAAGAAGATCAGCCGCAAGACAGCGCACAAAGGGCTTGTGCCACGGTATGATGGGCCCTTTGTGATCACTAAGAGGGTGGGACGTCTTGCGTACCGGCTGGATTTGCCTAACCGACTTAAGATTCATCCGGTCTTTCATGTGAGCTTCCTAAAAAGGTATCATGAGGACCAGGAGAATCCAGAGCGCGCCACCATCAAGCGCGCCCCGCCAACTGTAAGGACACAGTTCGACCGGGTCGTTGAATCCATCTTGGAGCACAAGGTGGAGGGACAGAGCCTGAAGAACCGGCGGACGTTCTTCCTTGTTAAATGGAAGGGGGCGGGACCAGAGGAGGCAACATGGGAGAAGGACACTTCTCTTTGGCAATTCGAAGACCTCATTCAGGCGTACCTGAAGGAAGCACCGACGCGGACGTCAGGTTCCAGAGGGGCGGGAGAATGTTAGGCTAGGATCAAGTCCTAGCCGAGCCAGTGGGCTCATGGCTCGGGTGCACGAGGCACCTAGGCGCGACAGAGGCTCATCGCGGGTGCAGGAGGCACCTTGACGCGAAGGAGACTCGGGACACCGGTCCAGGTGGCACTGGAGGTTCCGGAACGATCGGGCATTGTCACGCTGGCCTGGGGACGAGGTCCTCGGGACAGCAGGCGTGACGCGTGCACATCTTGCGGGGCGTGAGACGACCTGGCGCGCATGTCTTCGGATCTCACGGAGTGGGGCACCAGTCGTGGAACGACGTGGCGCACACGCCCGGGGCAAATCCAGAATACGCGCAGATGGTGGACACACCCGGAGACGTGGACACGCAGCGATCCTGAGCGGTTACGATCATGCGCACTTCTCGCAGGGCGTGGAGCGACCTGGCGCACATGTCAGCAAGACGTGCACAGATCTCACGGGGTGGGGCGCCAGTCGTGGCATGACGTGGCGCACACGCCCGGGGCAGATCCGCGGTGCGCGCAGGCGACCAACGCATCTAAGTACGTGGTCATCCAGCGAGGCGGGACGGTTACGCACGTGCGCGATTCTCGCGGGGCGAGAACAGATCGTGGGACAACGTGACGCGTACGTGGGCACTCGGCGTGCCCACGTCCCGGGCAACTCTGCGCACGCACGCGAGAGTGGGGAAATGCCCGGGCAGTTCAAGTCACAAACCCTTGTAACACTATATAAGTCCCAAGCCGAAGGTATTCGGGACATAGGTTGTAATCTTGCTGTGAATACAACATAAAGGGTTCTGCCCATCTCTTTGTTCGTGTCTCTGTGTGTTTTCTTTGTAAGGCGACTTTGGAGAGGCTGAACTAGTGTTCGGGAGCACTAGTGCCGCACAGGGTCTGAGGCAATTTTTGGGTCTCTAATTTTCCCCTGTGACAGTTATTATCCATGTTGGAATGGTGATGTTATAATTGATATGTAACGTCATTCATGACGACAACAACAGGTCAAAAGTACAAAATAAATGGTCAAATGGACTACGTGGTGGGTCCGGGGGCACGCCAGCCATTAATTGACAGTCCGTCCGCTCATCTTGAAAAATCTCAATCATTTTATATTAGTTTATCGAGAAATCTATATAACCCCACTTTTCCTTAAATTCACACACTTAACATAACATTTTGAAAATACATATATATATATATATATAAATCTAAATATTCCATTGAGTTAAATTTTCATTGACAAATAAAAAATATTATGTGAATATTTTGTTTAATTAACTCTAACTAAAAACATAATATACTAGAAATTCCTATAATGTGTTAAAAATGTAAAAAACTTTCTGTAAATGACAATTTTATACATAAAAATAAATTATATAAAAACTTTATCCGGAGAGGTAAAATTATTATTTATAGATGATTTTTCACATTTTTTAAACACATTGTAGGGGGTTTTAGCATATTGTATTTTCACTTAAGGTTAATCAAACAGAATATTAGCATAATATTCTTTATCTATCAATGAAAGGTTAACTCAAGGAGTTATTTAGATTTGTATAAATATTTTCAGGGGGTTATATGGACATAAGAAAAACTCATGGGGTTATATGGATTTCAAGCAATTTATAAGGGGTTAATTGGGTTTTTATCTAATTTATTTTGATTTTAGGGTGTTCGGATTTACTCCATGTTTTTGTATTTTGAGGTCTTCATGTCATCATAATTAAAATTAAATGATTATAGATGTTATGACTATATCACTTCTTAAAGGTTAAATATTATATTATATTTATTTTGATAGTTTGGGCATTCAGCTTCAAAAATCTGACTGCATATTTATTCTCCTGGTACTGACATTGACTTACCTATAAATTTTCGTCGCATTCTGATGTATTTTTAAAAATTATGTAGTTCGTTTGATATTTGGATTTAATTTTGTTGATGTCCAAGATGACGTAGTTTAAATATGATTTTATTATGGAATGTTCAATTTTGAGTTAGCTTTCATACAAAAGTGGAATTAGACCATCTGGATTCATGTAGCAAAAGTTATGAGTGTTTTTCCAATTATAGATGGGAAAAGCCCGGCAGTAGCCTGTTCTGTGTTTTAACACATATTTTGGAATATTTTGAGAGGTTATTAGATCTTGGCATAAACATGAAAGTTGTAGGTAAGCTTCTTAGCTTTCCAATGAAATTTGAATTGCATAATTTGGAACTAGATTGCAGAAGTTATGACTGTTCTAGTGAATACTGTGCAGAATTTTAAGTCAGGGATAGGATTATCATTTCTCCTTCCTCTCAACATCTTTCCATGGACTTAAAAAGGGGTTTTGTTGGGTCACCAGCAGCAGCTGGAACAGAAAAAATAGAGAGAAGAGAAGGAGAGAAAGAGGAGAAGGAGAGGGGAGAAGAGCTTGAAGAGAGTTATGGTGAGATCATTTAATCCTTGATTCTCTTTTTGTGACTTGTTTTAGTTTGTTGGCTTAGATTCTTATTTGGGGGAGGTTACATTCATTTTTATTCTAGGGTTTTGGTTATTGATTTGGAGAGGAAGAGAGAAGAAGAAGAGAAATACAAAGAAGGAAAGAAAGACTAGGTGAGAATGTTTGATCATGTTTGGGTGCCTTGTGAGGCGTAATCTCTCTCCCTCTCTTTCTCTTCTAAGCTCTCTCATTTTTTCTACTTTGTAGCCAAGGATGTGAAGAGGTGGAGGATTGGAAGAATTGGTGTGTTGGAGGATGAAATGTGTGTGTGTGTGTGCTTGTGAGCCCCCACACCTCCTTTTCTTTCCCCCTTTCTTAGTGAGTTTTCTTTCCCTCCTCGTATGATTTTTCTTGTGTTCTTGAATGTTATTGTGGGCATGCAATGTAGATGTTTGTGTTTATGCTTCAAGAAATTATGGATGTTTTTATTTAGTGTTTTGCGTGGCCAGCAAGGATGCTCATATGTTGTTGTATGTGTTTTTCCCCCATTTCTTGTTGGGGAATTTTGTGTCATAGTAAGATAGATTTCTGTTTTGTGAAGATCCTTACGAAACTAATATTTAGAGACATATTCTCAGGCTTATGTCTTCCTGTGTTATGATCATCTATATGTCTAGATGTTATATGTAAAATTTGGTATCATTATGATATTGTTATTGTAAGTTATAACCTGATTTGTATGACCTGTCCAAATTCACATAGGAAATGACCTGTTTCTGAAACCATTTTATTGGGGCATGTAGAAGCTAAATTAGGTTATGATGTCTTCACAGATTATGATCCCAACATATCAAAAAATATGTATGATTTATTTTGAAATTTTTGGATGTGCATTTGGTGCTATAGTGATCAAAGAGTAGGGCTGTTCACTGCAGATACACCAATTTTATATGGTTACGTCAATGAGTTATTTATGCATGTTGTAGGCAATATTAAGAGTTGATATCTTCATAAAGTAGGCTTCTTTATGTGTCAGAAAGCATCATGTTTGATTTGACCACTATTGGTTGTAGGGTTTAAGAGTTATGATATTTTGTTCATGCGACTGTGTGTCATGGGAGTGCCACCCCGCGCACTGTCCTGCATCAGGGATTGTGTGTATGCTTCATTTATTTAAGTATGTTTGACATATGGTTTATCTATATATTGTTGTGTCTTGCAGATCTCGTAGACCGTACGCGCGACAATCCAAGTATCTGTGAGTGGTTTGACCAATTCACAAGTATTGTAAAACTTGACACAGTTATATAATTGTCATTGTTGCACATGAAGGATTTATACTCATATGAACCAGGGGAGATGAGAGTATGTGCACGCGATTAATTACAAATTGCATGCTTACGATATAGGTGTATGATTCACACCCTCCAGAAATTGATAAGCATCGGTAGTTATTGTTCATGCTATTAGTGTAGGTCCTTTGAACTTTACCGAGCATGACTTAGTCCCCTTTCATATGTTGCGATCTAATCTATGAGATGCAATAGTTTCTTTGAATAAGTGGTCCAACCCATGCAATAGAAATAATATATAGCATGTGAGTTAGGCACTCTAGCATATCTTATGCAATGTAATGGTACTATAGCGAATTTATTTAGCCTCTATTGCTAGTATATGATGATGGATGTGTTATGTAGGATTAAATACCATATTTTAGGGATCATTTGCACATACTTATTGATATGCTCCTTTGAGTTAGCTATAACTCTTGCCTCTACTTGTCCTTTACACCATGTTTATAAGATTGGTGGGTTCTTAATTATCTTATGTTGGTAATAATAACTTAATAACCCTGTTTATTGAGGATAGATATGTGTATGATTAGTTTTTAAGGTTATAATTGATATTAGTAAGTGTGGATAAGAAGTTGCTTCCCTCGCGTCCTCGTGATACACCTGTTGGGAATTCTGATGGATTCCAAGTAGCTAGTTATAGAGTATGGTACATGTTGACCAATGTGATTTTTCGCAAGTGTGGAGTGTATCACCCCAGCGTTATCGTGCGTTAAAGCTACCCAGCGTCAGAGCTACCTTGTGAGATGCCACCCCGTGATTGGTATCATCTTGGACAGGCTGCTAGGGAGAGGGCTACCAGATGATGTGGGGTGATTGTGGATATTATCTGGAATGCATGCTAATATATGGATTATGTTGCATACCATTTTATACTATTTTTATCTCATTCTATGTGAACTGCTTGAAGTCTTTAGTGAGTTATATCTTGTGATTTTCTTAGTTATATATATACACACTTGATGTTTCAATGGTTTAGATTCCACTATTATCTTGTGCATATTGTGAAACTGTGTGAATGATTTAGGACTTAATTATGCATAGTCAATTCTTGACTTCTTTCTTATTTGAGCACATGGTTCATGTACACCCTTATGCTATAGAATTTCTCATGTCATTTATGCTAGCTTATTAGTAGACCTATGTTGGATTGTATAAAATGTGTATTTACATGGTTTAGTCATAGGTTATTTGGACGTGTGATCCGGGTATCTCCTTTGTGATAAACTTCTCTTGTAATAATTGCATGTATGTTTAATTAGTCAGGCCTAATTGTGATAGATAGAGGTGTGATCCGTGGTCAGGATCATACTTTGTTTTATTATGCCAATGTAGTAGTTTATCTGCCCTGCATTCATGCGATGCTCTCATATGGGAATTCAGAAGAATTCATTTATCGTATCGGTATTCGTTAATCGATAGCTATGATAGTATGCTTGACTTATTTGTAATAAGCATGTGGATGACCCATTTTTAGGGTCATGCCTTCTCATTGTTAAGTGCGAGAACTTAACTGTTTTTTCTCGCGTCTGAGTGATGTATCTGTATGGCAATTCAAGAGAATTTATTAACATTGTTAATTGCTAGATGATTATAGTTGATCATTGAGGATCGTATTGCGAGCGTTGAATGCTTCCCCCTACCTCGTATTCGCGTTGAAGCTACCCGGTGTTGAAGCTATCCTGGAGTATGCCTCCACATCGTAGGATGCCCAAGGTGTATTTCAACACTGTTTTGACATCAGATCTACTATGGATGGTTGCTAGAAAGAGGGCTACCCGGGAGAGGGCTACCAGAAGGTTAAGCGAGTTAGCGGGTTAGTTTATGTTTTCAATAGTCCCATTTCACCCCCTAGAGGTGAGGGTGAGGGTAAGTTGGGGTCACGTTGTCACGTGACATTTATATTGGGAATGCCCAAAGTATAATACATCCGCTGAATGATGTGAGACATTGTTGCGTAGTGTACCTCGATGCGATTAGATTTATAATACTGTGTTATCTAGTAATGATATGCATTATGGTTAATCGTTTGGTTCCTCTCTAAGAGTTCTAAGAGATCCCCCTACGGGTCGACGGTTAAAGTGAGGTGAGGCAACGTCTTCACGTGACATTTATATATGTTGGGTTTCATCCCATATTCCTTTTCCTTGGAAAGAAAAATGAACTAATATCATATGATTATTATAGAGCTTGGATTCTTGCCACTCACTGAGCTTGTAGCTCACCCCTCGTGTTTTGTTATCCATCAGGGACTGGGTTGGCATGGAGCTAGAGCATCTCTCTGGCGTGGTTCGTGCGTGGAGCGTCCCACCTTTCGGTTGGCGAGTGCGAGGCTGTCAGTAATCCTATCTTTTTTTGTGTGTATGTACTAGTAATCATGTGTGTTGCATCTATGTTTTATTTGGACTAGACTTGGACGCTCACATGACAGTGATCGTGTATTCGGGTCTATAATAATGTTTTTGATTTACAGACTTATTTGTATATTATACTTCCGCATCACTTCTTTTTATTGACTATCACTTCCCTATAGCCTTGTTATTTTATTCGATCTTCGTCTTTTATGATTGCTTTCTGTTTGGAGTCATTATTGGTCTCTCATGTATGACTCTTGATATTTATGATTGGTACGGCCCCGGGGCGTAACAATAGATATATCAAATCATGTATTGGTTGAATGAATTTATTTTATTTGATGAATCACAAAAGAAACATAGAAAAATAGATATTATTAGCTTTCATTTTGTTATAAATTTTAAAGGGAAAAGATATGTCCAACCCGCATTACAACCCCAATTGCAATCTATATCATTTTTTTTATAATATATTCTCCTTTTGAAGCGTATGTTGTTATATAAAATAATGTATATATTGAGATACAATAATTTTTTTGATTGAAAGTTGTAGGTCCAATACATTCCTTGGGAGTCATACTACACTGTAAAAAAACTAGTAAATACTCAATCATATACAAGAAATTAAGTGTTATATACACACAAAATAAAAAGAGTTATGCTTTTCAAACTAACATCGATCACATATTTGAATAAAATGAATCCTTGTTAGCTTATATTGTCAGCCTGGTTTGAATATAGATAAAAAAATAAATTATATCAAACTAATAATTAGAAAATGAATCAAAATCATTTATCAATGAGGATTTCAAAGGACAAAATATAACAAAAAAAAAGAAAAAAAAGAAGAAGATGCTAGTTTGAAAAGCATAACTCTTTTTATTTTTCAATAATATGCTAGTATCGACATTCCACTTGGCAACATATTTAACACATATCGACAATACATGTGTCAATATTATAACAAAAAAAATGTTTGTGTAACCCTTCAGTTCGACACTAGAAGTGTCGACGTATGTAGCATTGGTCGACATTACGTTTGTCGAACAGTACAGGGGGTGAGCTTGGTTCAAAATGGGGTGTAGTTGGTAGGGGTGGTTTTACACAATAGTGTTTAGTGAGGGTGGTTTTATAGGTTCTAAAAATTTGATTAGGTGACTTTTCAATTGGGGTGGTTTTCCACTAAACAGGAGTTTAAATAACCATCCCCATACCTGCCATTCACTGTCAATATTGACCTCGTAATAATTACTTACCATTCACACAGTGGAAACTTGTACATACTTATTTTAATTTGATAGGGACTAGCTAGGAACCTATTTATTTTTGAAGGTGGTGATTACCTCCAACAAATGATGAACCGTTGGAGCTTCACCTCTGGGTGAGGGCCCGTGTAATTATGAGAATGAACCTGCACCCAAAAAACCTTTGATATCGGTGTGGTGATGACCAAAGGGACTTCGACGCTCCAGTGGTCCCGACCTCGCAGTGGTCCTCCCTATCCTGCAGCTAGACCTAGGTCTGGACTTAGGTGTGACTGATCAGTCCTAGAGATGCTTTAATGACTTTCCTTTGGAGGGGGTTTGACCATCTTACCAGTCTTGAGCCTCTTCGGGCTGCCTCTAGTCCGGTCGTTTCCTTCTCTCCAGCGGGTCCTCCGAGCAGTTCTCAGGCAATAGATAAGGCATTCTGAGCTATTTTTCTCAGGCAAAGGACTAAGTTGGCGGCCAGCTCTCCTCGGGTAAAGGATCAGGTCAGTAACCAACCATGGTAGTGAACTTCCAATTCGGATGAAGTTGTCCATCAACCCATCTTGAATGAATACGTGGAGCGGTTGGGATGAGTGCAGGATTTTTCCCTACAATCTTCATTAAAATATTTATACTAGTTTAGTATAATTTCTTTTTTTGATAAAATACTAGTTCAATGTAATTTGAAACTTCAATGAAAGATGAATGAAATTATACATTAATATGCATTTACAAAAATGAATGTTAATGTGGTAGGAAAATTTTGCACTCAAGCTGAACGCATCACATGTTTGTCAAAAACGGTTGACATACATAATATTTGATCCGATCCGGAATCCAATAACTGAAACTGCTCACTGACCTGATTCATCACCCAAGGAGAGTAGCTTGTCTGACCTGCTTAGGAGGAGGGAACAACCTAACTAATCACGGCCCGAGGAGCCTCAAAAGCTTTCCGAGGAGGAGGGAATGACCAGACTAGTCACTCAGTCGAACGCCCCCGAAGTGAAGTCTTCAAGAGCATCCTTAGAGCTAATTGATCAGGTGTCGGTTCATGCTTAAGCCTACCAACAGAAAGTATTGGACCATTCTAATCCGATCATGGCTATAGAGGGACAGGTACCACTCTGCCCAATATAGCTAGAGAGGCGCCTTCAGAAATTGACAAGCAGACTACCACGTTCTAGTTGGCACATATAAAGTGATACCACATAGCCATGACATCACAACAAACTCTCAGTGACCATTCCTTGCAGAATCTTTCATGTCAGAAGATATTCATCGAATCAGAGGGGCGGTTGCACAAGAAAATTTGTCATCTTCTAGGCTATAAAGGAGGACAAACGCGAAATGAGGAGGTATGTGGACAATACATTAACTCATTCATAAAAAAATTCTCAATCAGAGAATCATCTTTAAAATGACTAGAACTTCTTTACTGACTTAAACATCAGAGACCTTTTGACTGGCACCACACCGGTGTCAAGGGCTTTTTGGGTACAAACGGAGCTCCGGCATCCTATCATTTATTGGAGTGAATCACACCACTTTCAATTAACATGACATGAACAGCTTAATATCAATTCATATGAATATTTTTTTAAAAATAGATGCCAATATCGATACACATGAAACACAAATATTAAATGCACATCTCTGATTAAAAACAATAATCAAATTACAAATTAATTTTGTTTCTCTGATAAATAAATTTTGTAGCTCAATTTCATTCAATGGACCCACTAATATATTGTACACGTAAGCATGACATACATTGACCAGATAATTTTCTTTGTTAATTCAAACAAAGAGGCTGCGAGGGCAAACTAGTAATTGTATACAACAATTATTTGAGAAGGGCATCCACTTATTAGAGCTACAGTTCCACTTAGAGGTCTTTATAAAAACCCACTTCATGCTTCTGAAAAAAACCAACCACAAACACAACACATATAAACTAGTTAATTAAAGATACTCTGCTTGCTTTCAGAGAGAAGAAGAAAGAAAGAAAGGAGAGAGAGATGGCAGTGATACCCCTTCTCACCCCACACAAGATGGGCAAATTTGATCTCTCTCACAGGTCAGTATTCATTACTTCATGCATGAAATATTGCATTTATAATTTGTACTAATTTCATGATAAACAATTAGTTAATTAATATCCCACTTTTATCTTGAAATGAGTAACAAATATCTGAGAAGTTTTGGATTCCCTGATTTGTCAAGTTCATTTTATTTTTTTCATTAACTTTCATGAAACTCTATAAAATTGGGATACATGCATGTGGATCATATTTTTTTTCCTCTGCAAGTCATGGGTCATGAAAAGGACTATTAATGGTGGTCCAAAAAGTACTGTTGGGTGTGAGAATAACGAGATAGCAATTGGGGTGTTTATGTAATGACAAAAACTTATGCTAGTTTTTAATTTGAAAAATGATATCACTCGCATCTCTGATTGATCCTTTTTTTTTTAATTTATACATATTATAATAAAAAATAAAGTATATAATAAATAATTAATCTTAAAAAAAAAGATATAATTTATTTTCACACATCATAATAGTGGAGTATATACACTGTGTTATCACAATATACATGCTCTTAAGGAGCTTTTCTGAACCACAAATGGATTGTAAAACAGATTGTATGTATCAACACTTTAATTTTTAAATTGTAAAAAAAGTTGATAAACTTTGTTTATAAAACTATATTAAATGCATTGATTCGATGGATATATGTTCGAACATTTTCAACATTGACTTTCTCTTCATTCATCATGGAACCAAGTTAATAAACTATAAATTTGAAATTTAAGAAAATATTTTGATTTATATAGATTTAAAAAAAAATTATGTTATTTAAATTTTTTTTTTGTCATAAGTCATGAAAAAACTGCCAGGTCAAAAACCACTTTCTCTAGATAAGACCATAGTGTATAAAATTGGGCATACATCCAAACAGCACTCAAGATAAGACCATAGCGTATGACTCATATTTTCAATCTTCAATTCTTGATTGTCCAGGATAGTGTTAGCCCCACTGACCAGACAGAGATCCTATGGCAATGTCCCTCAACCTCATGCCATCATATATTATTCTCAGAGGGCCACCAATGGTGGCCTCTTGATCACTGAGGCCACCGGAGTTTCCGATACTGCTCAAGGGTAAGATTATCTCAAACATTGTTAGACAAAACATAAATTTTTTTTTACATGATGATACATACAATTCTATATTTTATCAAGACTTATGTTTTCATTATCAAATCATATAAAAATACCTTGTACTCATAATATTTATTATGTATAAAGTTATACGGACACGCCCGGCATTTGGACAAAAGAGCATGTTGAAGCGTGGAAACCAATTGTGAAGGCTGTTCATGACAAGCGAGCTATCTTTTTCTGTCAACTGTGGCACGTGGGGAGGGTATCTAATACAAGTAAGTTATATGTTTACATTTACAAATAAAAGATATGGGCGTTGTTACACATAGTCTACGTGGATAATTTCCTGAATATTCCATGAACTGTACCTTAAATTTTCCTAATAAAAACATGGTGATTTTATGTGAATATATGGAAACTTTACCTTATGTATGTATATTCGTTTTTTTTTGTTATGTTAGGTTTCCAACCCAATGGTCAAGATCCGATATGCCCCTCTGACAAGTCATTGACCCCGCAACTCCGACACAGCGGGGAGGGGGCCGAATTCTCCCCACCCCGTCGGTTAGGGATCGAGGAGATCCCCGGGATCGTCAATGATTTTCGGGCTGCGGCTCGAAATGCCATGGAAGCTGGTGAGCGCCTTAGATTTTATTGTTTAAAATTTAATTTTTGGAAATGAATTTGGATTTGTAGACTATGACTACTTTTCAAACAATTATTATTGTCTTAATTGTCATTTTTAATTTTAAAATATTGTTTTGGGGATATCTATTTCGAAGACACTTTATTTGTAAATACTTAATAATCACTCAATAAATTAGACTGTGAAAGACACTGCATTCATGGAGTGGTATTATGATGGAATAGATGCAAGAAAATATGGGCATTCAAGTTAAAAAGTTTGGTTTCATTTTTTATATTTTATTGAAAAATGTTTTCCAATTCTAAGGTTTTAATGGGCCAGGGAAAAGTTTTGTCCTACCTAATCTTTGTTTATCTCTATTTTTAATCCCAAGAAAAGTATATTTTACATGAATTTGTACTTATTCAAATTAAAAAATAAAATACATTTAGCCCCATTTATAGTCTTGGAAATTTTACCCAAAATGGGTGCCTTGGCAAACGCAATAGCAATCAAAACCAGCAACCAAGAACTACCTAAATGCTACATCATTTTTTTTTTAA
The DNA here is from genome assembly GCA_030737845.1 of Acorus calamus. Lineage (NCBI taxonomy): Eukaryota > Viridiplantae > Streptophyta > Magnoliopsida > Acorales > Acoraceae > Acorus > Acorus calamus. The sequence continues at coordinate 16,688,057 of CM060870.1, forward strand.
AATGTTCCCAATAATGATTTTGGACATTTATAGCTTTTTAAAAAAATTTATGCATAAAATCAATTAAATTAGAGAAAAATTAATGTCATGAATTTTGAATGATATAAATTTGTATCCGCTCTTGACAATGGATTCCAAATGAGAAAACTTAAGCACACGTAACACCTAATCATGTAACAGGTTTTGATGGTGTCGAGATCCATGGCGCAAATGGGTACTTGATCGAGCAATTCATGAAGGACAGTGTGAATGATCGAATAGACGAATACGGAGGGAGCATTGAGAACCGATGCAGGTTTGCTCGAGAGGTGGTCGAGGCGGTGATCAATGAGATCGGACATGAGCGAGTTGGAATGAGATTGTCACCCTACTCAGACTACATGGAGTGCTATGACTCGAACCCTAATGACCTCGGCATGTACATGGCACATACACTTAGTAAGTACAACTTAGTTTACTTGCACGTGGTTGAACCGAGGATGGTGGTGGTCGAAGGGAGGATGAAGATACAACATAGCTTGCATCCGATGAGGGAGGAATTTGGGGGGACGTTCATTGCTGCCGGGGGGTACAATAAGGAGGAAGGGAACAAGGTTGTCAAGGAAGGTTATACGGACTTGGTCGCGTTTGGACGATTGTTTCTGGCTAACCCTGACCTGCCTAAGAGATTTGAGATCGACGCTCGCTTAACAAGTACAATCGAAACACATTCTATACGCCCGATCCTATAATCGGATATACTGATTATCCATTCCTTGACTCGAAGGCCTAGATTAATGAATTTTTAAGTTTTCTTTTGAGAATAAGAGATGTATTTGTACATCACTAAGTATTTTGTGTTGTTGTTTGATATATGTGAAAGGCTTGTTGGGAATATAAAGTTTGATTTCAATTATTATAGACTGTGTGATATGGGAGTATGAAAGTCTGTAATGACTTTGATAAATTCATTTTTTTTTTTTGGTCTTAAATCTTCATGGTTAAGCATTGCTAAACATTTGAGGCATGTGACAATGTCCTATTTTTATTAAACCTTTTTTTGGTCTTAAAAAGCATTACTAAACATTTGAGGCATGTGACAATGTCCTTTTTTTTATATTAAACCTCTATCGGAACTCCTCTTTTTCTTTTAAAAAAATGAAAAATTAATTAAGAGTCTTTGTGGTCACCTGTTTATTATTTTTAGGTCTTTGAAAAATTTTAAGTTTTTTTGAGGTTTTTAAAGTAGTGAAAAATTATCTTTAGATCCCTCCAGCCGGATGTTGTTCCAAAATAGTAAAAATGCCCTCGTCCAATTATACTTAATATTGCATTGGGGAGTGTTTACAATATACTGAAATAATTGGCGGAGGGCATTTTATGCGAAAGTTAATAATGTACTGGGGAGTGTTAACAGTGTACATGAGATACTTAACAATGTATTTGGAGAGTGTTAATAGTGTACAAACATAATTAGGTGGGGGACATTTTTGGTATTTTTAAACAACATCTGATTGGAGGGATAAAGATAATTTTTTCCCGCCTTAGGACCTAAATATAATAGATGAGTGACCACATGGACCCTAAATAATTTCTTCAAAAATAACAAATCAAACATTTCTAATTAACTTTGAGAAGTCAGTTTTGGAGGAGATTTTTTTTACCCACTTTGATTGGATTGACGAAGTTCTTCGGTTCGATAATCAAGTAAGAGACTTTATAAATTTAGGGTTTTTTTTTTTGGGATGAGTTACCTACTTTTGTCCTCCTTTAGGGAGGGAGGATGGTTAGGATCTCCCATAGGGATGGCAATGAGGCAGGTTGGGATTGATTTTGTGAATCCCAAATCCAAACCCGCCCACAAAATCCTATCCTAAACCCATCCCATTTAGGTCGAGTTGGGTCGGGTAGAGTTGGGCCAAGACAAGTTTATAAAAAAAAATATTAAAACATATTTTTATGTAATATTTAATCTAAATTAAAATTTTAAATAAAAATAAAAATTTATTAGAATAAAATCTACAAAATAAGAAATAAGAAATATAAACTTTCAATTTCCTTAACAAGTGACAAATATAATGTCTCAATTTTTTTTGGATACCAAAAAATAACCCAATGCATGTTTGTCTAATTTCAAATTTCAATTACCGTTTGAGTTTATTCATTCTCATTTTTTTTTATTTTTTTTGGAACACCAAATGAAAAATATAAATTATGTAATTATTATATCAAATATTTAATTTTAATATTAGTTGCAATCAGGACAGGGTCGGGGCGGGTTTTGCTAAGTAAACTTATTTCCCGTATCAAACATGTCGGGTTTCATTTTATTTATCCATAATCCGTCCTAAATCCAAACTCGATCTGTCTCAACCGGGTCAGGTCGGGTCGGATACTCTACTGGGCAGTTCCATTGCCATTCCTACTCCCTTCACGATTACGATAGTCCGGATTTCCTTCTGTTTTCGTTATTGGTGGCTGTAAGTAGGAGTAGGAGGAGGAAGAGAAGGAAAAAAAGAAGAAAAGGAAAGGAAAGGAAGATAGTGGGTTTGGGCCCAAGTAGATTGGCTGTGAGCTATTGGAGTTTCTAAAGGCCCATTGTCCAGTGGGTTTTGTATAATAACAAACAATAATAGTTCACATGCCCCATTTTACAGGCTCCATATAGACCTTATGAGGTGGCACAAATATTGATACCTATTATATTCTTTTTGTCTTTTTCAATAATTACTCCCAATAATAAAAGAGTTGATTACAATGGCAGATGTGTTATGATTTTTTGAATTTGTTTGGAGGATCAAATCTCATAATTTATGGTAATTAATAGTCTTATCTCTTCTGCTTTATAAGATAAAAACAAACCATGATATGTTTCTTTGTCCATCAACGAACTTTCTTCTACACTAAAATAAAATTTGTATTTGGTCACATTCCTTGTTTTGCATTTGTTACAATTTTTTATTATTGAATTTGATGGTAAATGTTAAATTCGATAACTCTTTTCTAATATCTTTTTTAAGAACACTAGAAAAAGATCTGAATGTTGTTATTGACTTTTTTCAAGCATTGATTTGTTTTTTTGGGGGACTCAGTTTTACAAGCATTAATTTTTTTTTCTGGAGGACTGGAGGTTTTCCAAACATTGATTTATTTTTCGAAGGACTTTTCATCCTCTAATCAGATCGGAAATCATAATTGAATGATTAGATGTCGTTTCCAATGTTTGTCGATTCAGGTGCGGCTTTTTATTTTTTGTTTGTTTTGCATTTATTACAATTTGTTATTGAATTTGGTGTTAGATTTTAAATCTGACAGCCTTAAATCTGGGGCGTTTGATCTTTAAATTATTTAACAATTATTTTTGAAAGTCAGTTACATTATGGAATGTAGCTAACATTGAATTGTTTTATATAAATGAAGTCAGTTACATTTATAAATGTAACTGACTTCAAATAGAATTTATTGTTAAAATTAAGTTACATTTTATAAATGTAACTAAATTTTATTCTGAACTCTAATTTTATACTGTGATTTATGTTTCATTTATGCATTTATTGAAAAAAATTGCGTCAATCACAAATACTTTGTTTGATGATTGGAATTGAAAAATTACAAATTAACAAGAATGTTTTAAAAAAATGTTGATTATTCCTTATCGCCATCGTTTTCTAGTTGAATGAGAGGCCGTAAACAAAAATTTGGTCTTTTTTGGTGTTTTGGTGTGGTGTTTTGATGAAATGAGTTTTTTGAATGATTTCATTTTTCAGTTTCTTTTTAAGAAACCCTAGAGGATTTGAATTCTGTTTTCATAAATGTAATTAATGATTTTTTTATTGGTATTTTCAAAAATTGGTTTTTTGAAATGAATTGACTATGTTGATATGTTTTTCAAAAATTTTTGAGATGGATTTAATGAGGGAGAAAATCGTGGGTTTTAAATGAGGGTAATATTGTATTTTGTCTTCTTAACATTTTTTAAAAGTCAAACAAACAATCAATGAGAGATTAACACCTCATGAGGCTTGTGAATGAGGTCTAAATAGTGGGGCTTGTGTAGTATGACTCAATAACAAATTAACATTTTATTTTATTTTTTTGTTAAAAATTATAATAACATAACTAATAGCTTTGTTAGAAAGAGACGAACAGAAATATAATTTAGGGATAGGAAATCCATGTGAAGTTCAATGTTTACACACCAATAAAAAAAGCTTTTAATTACATGTAATATTTTAGGGTTTCTGTATATATAACATCCAAAAACATGGTATTTATATCCATACCATCACAAATTTCCCATTCAATTTATGCCATTAAAATCATTCTTTGTAAAATAATATTCCACTTAGTCACTTTTTTAAACAATAATAAAAATTAACTAGAGTTAAATTATAACCCATAGACATAGTATTTGCTATAATGTAAGTAATTAAACATTATAACCTAATTAATCTTTTGTTTTTTCCAAATCAACCTTGTGTCTTTCTTTCCAAATCAACCTTGTTTTTTCCAAATAAACGAATTTTGTTTTATTTAAACTTATGTAAGTATTAATAACAACTATGTCTTTAATAATAAATAGTTTTTTGACGTTTATCTGTTTTAATTTTAGATGAATGCTTTTTATTTCATGGTATAAAAACAAATATAATTTGTTTGTGGTATAAAAATAAATATAACATTTTGTAAGGGCCAAATAAACAAAAAAGGGTACTTTAAACATTTTTTATGACTTTAACGGTGTTAATAAAATTTCTTGCGGAACTTAATTAGTAGGATAATAAAATGCATGATATCTAAATATTTTAATAGAATAAAACAAATAGGCTATTTGTGATGATATAAAAATAAATAACATATTTATGGATGTACATAACATAGCAAAAACACATTATTTTAATTACCTTTGTGTAGATTAATGTTGCCATGATAGATACATCATTATAGATCATTGATCCTTATATTTGAAATCAGTCTTGCAGTGTGAATAATGACTAGTTAAATTATTATGGATCATGGTGGTCTACAATGAGAAGAGACATCATTATAGATCATTTTTTTTTAAGAAACTTTAAACATTTTATAACTTAGGATACAAACGTCCGAATATGGAGTGGGAGAAGGATGAAAATTACATAGAATTATTATAGATCATGTAAGATTTATTTGTCAGAGTTAGGAAAAACCTACCAAATGAATCAGATACATATAACTTGATATTTATATTATCATAAAATATTCAGATATGAACAATTAACATTCAGATTTTGATTTTTTTCGCATTCAGAAGAAATACATATATTTTTCAAATAATTAACTTGTCTCAAAATGAATATAATATTGGTTTGGATTGTTAAGTGAAATACTTGAGAGAGATGAGAGAATAAAATCAAGATCTCATGCAGGACTTCTCGTCTCATTTAGAGACAATACAAAGAGAATATAATTTATTTTTAAAATTTTCAAAAATATGATTAATCTTTTTTTATTATTAAATTTTAACAATAAATAATACATTCATATATAATTTTAAAAATAGTCGGTTCAAATATTTTTCAGAGTAGATACACATGATAACTGTATCTCTACTCTAGATATTCAAATATCAACTAATTTCAATTTTTTCAGTTACAAATCTTGAATTGATACATTGTTTTGGGAAATTAATTAGAGGTCCTCCCAGCCTCTCCCTCATTATTTTTAGGTCCCTAGACCTTTTGGAGATATTTCTAGGTCCATAACATCACATGGGATTATGTTTAAGTCAAACTAACAGCTGTCATCCCATTCCTCCGTTAGCATACCCGAAATACCCCTCAAACAACCATATTTGTCCTGCCTTTCTTCTTCCCCAATCCACTGAGCCAACATCCAAAACCCTAAACAACCCTCCCATGGCTAACCATTCAAAACCCTAAAATCGAGTCTACGACACCCAAAATTGCACCTAGAGCTCGACAATGACAGCGTTTGAACCATCCACTCTTCTTATTCTCCACATAAAGGTTTAAATAGTATACAAAGCACAAGAAATGTCCCCCTCACGACGGCAGTGAAAGAACCACGAGTTACAAATAGGTATAGAGAATAATAATACTCTATCCAAAGAGAAAAACAATAACTGTATGCTTAAAATAGAAAAAGTGATCAAAGAATACCATTGCTTTTGGTTCTGGATTTATGTTACAGTATGTAAAGAAGATTGTATTAGCCTTCATTTAAACTGATACTATTCATTTAATTCTATGGTTATATAGTGATACGATTACAATGTGCTCAAATCAATTAACAATGTACTTAGTGTTATTTATTATTTTACGTTTAGTAGATACACAGTGTATGTGGCATTAATATTGTACGTAATGCATTTCATATCGTTCATAGGCTGAACACATAATTCGTTTTTGCAAAATATTTCAGTTTAAACATGGATACCCTAATGACATTTTGTTCATACAACGGAGAAACACGAGTAGTTCATGTTGGAAGGATTACAACACTTTAAGATATTGTGAGTAAATTATGTGAAAGATGTAAGTTCGATGCGCCAAAAGTCAATTTGAAATATGACATTCCCGTTCAAGCTAATATGCGAACGACTCTTGTGAACAATGAAGATGTTGAGACAATGTATGACATTCACAATATGTATGGGTCCAACTTTATCCAGATTAATGTTTTTATAAATTCTGAACAAAGCTCTGCTAGAGATGCAGTACAAAGGTAAATTGTTTTACTACTTGCTATCATGATCCAATGATTTATTTATATACTTATAGTGTATTTGTATGGTTAACATTATACCCATACTGATTAACAATGTATTACATAATCATTTTTACTACTGTATGACAATGCTTCATATGCTTTATTTTATGCTTTTAATGCTACGATGAAATGAATTGTAGGATGTCCAACAATGTCCACTTGAACCTAGGCACAACAGTACCAACATCTTCATTACCTACATCTTGTAGCATGTTTCTAAAGGAGAAGCCATTTGTGGGAGTTCAAGCGATGAGATGCTGACAAGCTTTTGGGAGAATATCATTCATTTGGTCAATCAACAATTTGAAAATGTTGAAGATTTTTGCATGCAGTGGACCAATTATAATATAGCGCATTCATTTGATTTTGAATACGTGGAGAACGATAAGGTTCGGGATGGAACATTTCTGAAATCAAAATATTAAGGTATTTTGCTAGCTATCATTGCTGAGAATGGTTATGAAGGTTTCTTTCCATTAGCATTTTTAGTCGTGGATCAAGAGACTGAAGACAATTGGATGTGGACACTGACATGCCTCCAACAAATCATATCCGCAGACTTTCATTTCTGATAGGGATAAGGGATTGATGTCAGCTGTCCTTGGAGTCTTTCCTACATCGCATCATTCTTATTGTCTACGACACCTGAAGATGAACTTTAGAGAAGCTATCACTGATAAGTTTAGTATAACGATTCAGAAAAAATTGCTACAATTTTTAGATGCTGCAGCTTATAGACTCAGGATAGAAGATTACACAAGGTCCCTAGCACACATGTATGGATACTCTGAACAAGCAGTGAAGTTGGTTTGAGGACTCTGATCCAAATCATTGGGCTAATGCATTATTTTCAAAAGAATGATACGGGGAAATGTACTCAAACTGTGCCGAGTCATTCAATTCATGGATACTTGAAGCATGCAACCTTTCAATAGTCCAAATGGTTGATCATATATGCGTTTAGATGATGGAAATGATGTATCAGAGACACATTGAATCTAGCAATTGGGAGACTTTTTGTGCCCATCTATCATGAAAAAATTATAGAAGATCCAAGCTGATAGCGTGGGTTATAGGTACGGTGTTCTGATGAAGTACATTTTGAGGTTTGTGGGAGGTGAAACGAAGCAGTAAACCTTAGTGAGTGCATTTGTACATGTAGAGGATGGCAGGTATATAGGTTGCCATGTGTTCATGCCTGTGCCCCAATGTGGAAGATAAATGACACTATACATGAATATTGTTCACACTATTTTAGAACAGATTTGTACCGTAAAGCTTATGCCAAAGCAATCCTACTGGTAGTAGGTGTTCAGAGGATGGAGGGGGAAGAAGGCGACATACTCATCAAACCTCCATTAACCAAGATAAGGCCGGGGAGAAAGAAGAAAAATTGGATCCAGTCACAAGCAGATCCGGATTCAGTTTCATTGTATCATTGAGGTGGATGATTTCCCCTTTCAGTTAAATTTGTAGTTCATTTTGGAGTAAAACTTCAAAGGATTTTGGTAGTAAAACAAACAAACAATATGTATTTTTGGTTGTGCTGTTAGAGTGCTCGCGCGTGACCTCTTTATACGCTGCCTATGTACCCCTAAGGGATCAAGCCACACGTAGTTCACGAAATGCCCTTGTAACCATTTTGTCACTAAGTGTTTAGTGGGCTTTTTTTTCAGGGAAATGTCCCCAGTAATTATGCTTCACGTCGGCCCTTGATTACCATGTTCTGCTAGTAGTGGGCCTTAAGTACCAACTTGATGGCTACAAGGGCTAGTGGTAGTCTGACCGTTTCTCCATTCTGCTCAGGGTCCCTTGATGTACTTGCGCGTGCGTTACATTTTTTAGTATGTTTGCGAGGAGTAAGGTCAACCGACCAGACTTCATGTTGGTTGTGCCTTAGACTACTCGAGGTGATATTTGCTCACGATGTGTTCGACCGTCTGACTAGACTCTTAGTCTAGTCATACCTGCACATCTGATGATGTCATCATGAGGTTATTGGACCTGGATCGGGGCCATTGGGCCTAAAGTCATATGGTCCATGTCCGTCTTATCTTGAATTGTGTCATAACGCATATTTTTACCTCCACAGATGTCCCTTCTCCTATTTTTTTGAATTGTCGAGAGAGCAGAGATATGAAAAATCATCTCGCATCCCTCTTTTTCGAGAGTCAAAGATCTGGTCACCTGTCTCCTCGGGATTCTCTGATCCGTTCAGGATTTGACGGCTGATTTTCAGAGTCATCATTAACGGCGCGTGGTCTCCCATGGTTTTCTCTTAGAAAATCCAAATGTTAGCGTCTCTTTGATTTTCGTGAAACCCTTTACGAGGCATTGATTGCTCATCAATGTCCGCAGTGAATAATTGCTGCTAAATTTTCAAAGCATTGCCTCCACAATTTTAAAGGTCGAATGGGAATCGCTCTTCGTCCCATCTCATCCTTAGTCTTCTGAAATCTCCATTGCCTTTGATCATGGAGATAAGCGCCATTACAACAGCCCTTCAAAGAGAGTTGGGCATCTCCTCAGATTTCGCGGTAGACGAGTTGTCTGAGAATGAGGTCCCCACCCTTTATTTGACTCTGTCCTCCTCCATCTGAGTTATTTTACGGATGTGGGTCCTTCTCCTCCTCTGTCACGCTTGGCGGCAGAGTTTCTTGATTTCTTCAGCCTCCACCCCATCTTAGTCGTCCCCAATGTGTACCGCATCATGATGTATGTGGTCGCGTTGGGGAAGAAGACATGAGTTGAGCTGGGCCTGACCGAGATCTGTCGGATCTATCAGGTCAAGGGTTCTACCTCTTGGCGGTCTCCGTCCTTCTATATCTCTCACCGGGCTCGGATGCCAGAACTAGTTCTCGACATGTCCCAGAGTGATATTCACGAATAGAACTCTCTAACAAAATTCACAAATAGAATTCTTGATTGTGATCGTTTGGTTGTGAAAACCATCTAATCGATCCGCCTTTTCTTTGTACCACGTAGGAAGGTCATGATTATGAGCTCGCCACGTGTTCGAAACCGTCGCCTCGCCTTTTGCGCCAGCTATCCCTTGATTTTCATAGAAGATTTCGACGGTAAATCTTTCCACGATCTCGGTTTTTGCACCTTCTTCATGATTATGGGGGTTTCTAGAGGAGAAACTCTCTACATATAATCACCTTCACCTTGAGAATAGAAGGCAAAAAATCTAAAGAAGAACATATTCCCTTCTCGACTTCAAGCTCTGTTTCTTCTCACTTTTCCACCATGTCGATGGATATTGTCCAGAGGCTACGGACCTCCTTGTCCATTCCAGACTCCATTACTATCACCCCAACACACTTAAAAATCATAGACGACTTCAAGGAGTTCAGTCCTGAGAAGCTCTTCATGTACCCTTCTCATATACTAAGAAGCTCTCTCTCTTTTCCTCTCCCCAAACTGATTAGAGATTTCATGCGCCGATTCAAGCTTTACCTGATACAATGTTTCCCTAACTAGTTAAGAGTCTTGATGTGTGTTGTCACGATCAATCGTATATTGCAGAACCAACTCGGGGTAGATGACATCTACCACCTGCATGATCTGAGGAAGATAGAGCACGCTTAATATCTGCGAGCAATACATGGAGCTGTCCCCCTTGTAGACAAACTTCCCTTTTCTAACAGTGAATGGCGGGAAGAGTGCCTTGTACAATTGACCAGCCCTTGGGTGCTTCCTGCCCCCATTCCGGGAGGGGAGGCGATCATCCCATGTCAGCTTTGTCCAGTGAAGTTGGGCGAGCACAAAAATAAATGAAATTTTATGCCCTCTTTGTCTTAGGCTGACGGCTTTGTGTGCTTTTCACAGATGACTTGGAGAGTGCGACCTCGGCTCCGTCAGTGTGAAGTTCGATCAAATCTCTAAGGCCCAAGAATTGAAGGAAAAGGATTTTCACAAAATCCTCAACCTCCCCGCCCTCAGAGCTTCGGGTTCTTCCGCGAAGGCTGCTGATTCATCTTCAGGAGTTGATGATCCTTCTACTTCATCTCCTGTCATTGCGGAAGAAGTTGAGCGGTCTGCTCCCCCCAAGGTCAAATCCGCTTCAAGGAATAGGTCGAGGTTGCCGCTTCCTTCGAAATGAAGGACTAAAGTTTCTCGCCTGACTTCACCGGTTGAAGAGGTGGACTGTGAAGACATAGTCGATGCCCCATTTGACGTCTCTCGGGCTCCCCCTCCGGAGATCGATTTGCCTTCGAGTGTCGTCGGTGCAGCTGCCAATGAGCCTCCCGTGCCTTCCCACGAAGAGAGATGCCCAACAAGTCCCATGGTTCGTCATGCGCCAGAGACGGTTGAGGTTCCTTCTTCCCCAAAAATCGAGGATGTTGCGGTTTCTGCCCCCGATCATCTGGTCGTTGCTTCCGGAGTTATAGTCGAAGAGGCTTGTGTTGAACCCTCTTTTGCTGAGAAGGTGGTGACTGGGTCTCCTTCATCCTCCTTGTTGGGGTTATTCCAGTTGCAACGGCGGGTTTGGTTCCTACAATCATTGTCACGTTAGAGGTGCCTCCATCCGAGATGATGGAAACTACTTTCGTCACGCCTTCTCCCCCAAGGGTGCCATCAGTCGTTTCGACTGCTGTAAGGGTACCTCTAGTCGATTCGACTGCTACCGGGGTGCCCCCAGTCGCTTCGACTGGGGTCGTCTCTTTGGGCTCTCCATGTTCGGATGCGCCCTTTGTCACGATGTTTGTGACTCACCCTCTTACTACCGTGGATGCTGGTGTTCCTCGCCTGGCATCCTTGGACAGTCCTTTTGCTTCGACTCCTGCTCTTGCGACTTCGGCCGACAATTCTTCTGGAGGCCCTCTTGCTGACCGTGTTAGCAAAAAGTTTGCTAGTGCACAACTCTGGGGCTGCCTTCTCGAGGGTGGCCTAGTCAATGCTCGTCGGGCTACAACAGAAGCACTTTTCACCTGGCTAGGCTGGAGCTTTTATAATGTAAGCGTTTAACTTCTGTTTCGAAGCTCCCCCTTCAATGTACTAACCATTTGCTCCTCAGAATTCTGTTTAACTTCATATCCTTGATGAAGCTCTCTTGAAGTCAGCCCAAGAACTTGTCCCTCGAAGAGAGGCATAGTTGAAATCGGTCGAGGAGCAGTTTGCGATTGTGAAGCAAGCTCGCCTTACGGCGGAACTCGTTGAATTCTCTTGTCGTCGAGACTTGTCTGCTGCTCAAGTTCAGGCCGTTGTTGCTGAAGAGCGCGTGAGAGAGCTCCTCGATCTAAAGCTTTCCCAATCCTTCGATTAGGCTTCCTTTTCCTTGTGGGCACACAACGCAAAAGAGCGAGTTGAGGCCTTGATGCGAGAATTGCAAGACCAGCAAACCAAACTCTGCGAGCTTTGAGCTGACTATGCTACCGTTTACAAGGAAGGTTTGTTGAAGTGTCGAGGTGAAGGCATCGTGACAATGAAGGACTAGATGAAGGAGATTAAAGATTCCCTGGTTTGCACCGAGAAGAACTATATTTGTGGATATCGTCAAGGATATGAAGATAGATCCAACAATGTTTCTTCTCGCATTGCTGCTGCTCCTCATTCTAGTTCTGATTCTGGCCCAGATGATGGGTCTCAGACTTAGAGAATTTGTGAAAGAATAATATTTTCATAAATGACTTGTCTTTTATATGTATGCTCATTTTTCACATGGTCTGAATGTTTGGAGTGCTTATGATCAGAGGGTTAGTGCCCTTTCAGAATCTCAACCCATAGACTAGTTCTATTTGTCCTATCCGTGCGACCTCCAAATGCTGGTCACAGAGCATGGGCTCTTTGAGACCGAGTGAGAATATGGGGATGTTTGTCCTTCCTTTCGTCCTCATCGTGTGAGTGTGTCTTGTGCGTTCCTTCTCCTTCGCTTGAGAGCTTCAAAGGTGGAGTGCTTAGGACGAGAGGGTTAGTACTCTTTTAAAATTTTAGCCCGTAGACTAATTCTGGTTGTCCTTTCTGCGCGACCTCCAAGTGTTGGTCGTAGAGCCTGGGCCCTTTGAGACCGAGTGAGCATAGGCGGAAGCTTATACTTCGTAACAACCTCACATCTTGAGTGTAACCTCTGTGTCTTACTTTTGCATGCCTTTTACTCTAGTGTTTATCAATGGATGGGGCGTCCCCAACGCGACCTCTTACACAAAGAGTGCTCATTCAATTGACGTGAACTGGATCAATGCGCGACCTCCGTAGAGTGCTATTCTTATGACCTCTTTGGAGTGCGACCTCTTGTTGAGAGTGCTGTTCTCGCAACCCCTCTTAAGAGTGTTTTATTTGAAACCAAGTTCATGCGCGACCTCGAACATACGTTCCTTCACAAGAAATATTCATAATGAATTGAAACCAAGCGAAAAAAAATTTATTTCAAAAGTAGTGCTTTTTCAAATGCATTACATTGCAAGGTCTTATGAGTGCATCTCCATTCATTCGTTCTAGATAATAAGCTCCTTTGGAGCCTTATTCGATGACCTTGTATGGTCCCTCCTAACTGGTTCCGAGCTTACCATCAGATCATTTTTTGGATTCGGGGAATACCACTTGAAGCACCAAGTCTCTAACTCGAAAGCTTCATCGCGAAACCCTTTTGTTGTGTTTTCGAGCAAGGTTCTGGTAGTTTACCATTCTAATGGAAGCTGCTTCCCATCGCTCGTCCCTCAGATCAAGTTCAGACGCGAGAACCTCTTCATTAGCCGGAGGCTCAAAATTCTTGATCCAAAAGGTCGGGATCCCGAGCTCTATGGGAATCACTACATTGACGCCAAAGGCCAAAGAAAATGGAGTCTCCCCTATAGCCCTTCGCGCCGTAGTGCGATACGCCCATAACACCGAGGGAAGACTTCCACCTAGTTGCCTTTGGCCGCGTCGAGCCACTTCATGATCCCGTCTAGGATGGTTATGCCTGACCATTTCCTTTGGGGTAACGAGGAGGGGAGAAAAGGTGTTTTATACCCAGCTCCTCGCAAAACTCCCTCATGGTGGCATTATCAAATTGCGTCCCATTGTCGGAGATTATAGTATTCGGTATCCCGTACTGGCATATAATCTCATTCAAAAGGAAACTTCACACTTCGACATTGCGAATTCTAGCCAGGGCCACGGCCTCCATCCATTTGGTGAAGTAGTCGTTGACGACCAGGAGGAACCACTTCTGGGATGGCGCCAAGGGCATTGGTCCGACTATATCGAACTCCCATTGAGCGAACAGCCAAGGACTTGATAGTGTATTCAAATCCTCGGCTGGTCGGTGAATCAGCGGACCGAATCACTGACACTTGTCACATTTCATCACCAGGTCGAGTGAGTCCTTTGCGAGGGTCGGCCAGAAATATCCGGCAGTCAATACGTGTCTCGCTAGGGACCTTGAGGCCGTATGGCTCCCGCATATTCCTGAATGCATCTCTTCCAACACCTTCTTGGCCTCCTCGAGGGTGATGCACCTGAGGAGTGGGCCTTTGAAGCTTTTCTTGTATAGTACGCCTTGATCAAAAATCAGAAATCAAGTGGATCGGGTCTTGATTTTCCTGACTTCCTCTTTATCTGTTGGGAGAAAATCGTCTTTCAGGTAAGACAGGATGGGATCTATCCAGGTCGCTTCCCGAGGTTCTGACTCTACAGCCATGACATACTTGAGATGAGTGATACTCGGTTCCCCTAAGAACTCGACCTGAATTTCTCAGAATGGTTCACCTTCTAGAGCACTCGTCAAATTTACCAGGACGTCAACTTGAGTATTCTGCTCACGATCGATTACGCGGATTTTCCAATCACCTGTCATGCCCCAGGCGTCCCCGAGACATGGCAAATATGTAAAGCATCAGTTATCATACAAGAGGTCAACAATGACTCCAATAAATAATACACAAGGCTAATGAAGCAATGACAACTGATAACTTAACTGAATTGCGAAAGCATAAAAATGTCAATATGTCTGTAAATCAAAAATATTATTACAGACCCGAATACACAATCACTGTCCTGTGAGAGCCAAGTCTAGCCAAATAAAATACAACTGGTGCAACATGCACAATTTCAAATACACAAGACTCTAGGATTGCTGATAGCCTCGCACTCGCCAATCTGCCAGTGTTACTGCGTAACAGTTACAAAGAGTCTATCCGCTTACGAGGTAGAAATATACTTGATACCTCAAGCGTTAGGAGGTATACCCAGAGTATACTCGATGGGTATGAAAGTCACGTGAAGACATGACTTCAACTCACACTCGCCCTCACCCTAGCCTCCACAGGGGTGAACCTAGGGTCTGATAGGACAAAACTTGCTGTTCTACACCCTTGGTCCACCGGTAACCCTTTCCCTGGGTAGCCTCTACCTGACATACTCCTACGATCAATACGTCCCGAATGCATTGGTAATACCTACGGATGGGAGCCCGGTGCCATGACAGCATTTTCAAAGCCGGGAAGTTCCTACATGGATCCAACGAAGGAGAGAATGATTCAGGCACGCAATATCGTCCGGTTGCCCACCGTCAGGTAGCCTGTATCTGGTACCCCTGTCAAAACTCCCTAGGCTACTCCCAAAACCCTGTCCACACCTAGTCGCTCGATCAATCCGAGCATCTTTTCGTTCGCTCCCCTTTCCCCATGAATCCAATATTCCTGACTGTTTCTACCCCAGGCCCTTACCAGGCCACCCCAAACCTAGGACCGCTAGGCAACCCTCCCAGAGGAGAAACGCTAGATAAAACCATCCAGAAAATCCTCTCCGAGACTGGTCCCTCATGTCATGCCCCAAGCGGCCGTTCCGAGACGTGGCAAATATATAATATCAGTAATCCATACATGAGGTCAATGAAAGACTCTACTCAATCATCAAAGGTACTTAAAGCAGTTAACAAGGAGGCTGACATATATATAAACATATGGCGGAAGCTTAAAATGACCAAGTTTGTAATTCAAGGCATATTTACAGACCGGAATACATAATCAACTGTCCTGTGAGAGCCAATATACAACAAAAGACATCCTATACTAGTACTGTGCACAAGCACGAGTAGCAATACATACAAGAAAACGGGGGATGCTGATGGCCTCTCACACTCGCAGATCCAAAACACGTGTGCTGCTCTGCTACAGTACTGCGCCTATGGAAGCTCCACCTTCAGGTCCGGCTCAGCGACAACTGGAGGAAAACATATGCGAGAGGTGAGCAACACGCTCAGTGAATGGTACGATCCATGCATCACAATTCATATTAATCTTTCAAGCATTCGAGTCTCAATAATCAAAACAACAACTTAAGTTGGTGGTTGGGTGTCGACCCAAACCTACCATACCATATTAAATATCTGAGTGATTGGGGTTCCAACAGATGGAACAGTCACTGAAGTCATTGAGTCGGGTATCAACCCAACCCACTACACCCTCACCCTCACCCTCACCCTTAGGTGACATAGGACTATTGGGGGAAAGGGGTCAACTGGTCTACACCTTTCGTCATCCGGTAACCCTCTACCGAGTAGCCTTTACCTGGTAGCCTCCCATGACCTCTACCTCTACCGTATGGGCGCACAACCCGGTGTCATAAATAGTGTCTGGGAGCACCTCGCAGGACAACTAAACTCGGGTAGCTTCGACATGGAGGCGACGAAGGGGAAAGCACTTGACATACGCGGTTTTGATCCTCATGGATCCGTCGTTGATAAGGTTACGAATTCTCATGAATTTCCACCAGAACGCATAACTCGGATGCGGGGAAGACAGATGATTCGTAATGTCAATGCCACGGTATGACCCCATCAGAGGTCATACACTTGCTTAATCTTATTAAGCAAGGTTCATGGCCTCTATATATATATAAGATATATAGAGATATAATATACTAAATATAATGATTACACAAAGAATTAATCAAGGAAGCATACAAATAATGCTATAACAAAATTATAATATTGTCTAAGGCATGCTTGGGCTCATATGTATAACACATGGATGTGATACTCTAGTATACAAGTCTAACATGATAGAAAATATTTAAGGTCACTACCTTATTCATGCCTTAGTCATGCATACATGTAAATACTAACACATGAATAACCTAGCATGTGACACAATGCATAGACAAGTATGGGTCCCTACACATGGTACTAGGGTGTATAATCCTAACATATTAAGCCTTAGTATGGCATGGATGCAACCTAGCAAGATAAGCAATAACATGCATACTTAAGAAGGTTAATAGGTGGTTATGGTGCCCCAGGGGATGGCAATGCACGTCTACGTGCATCGGACACCTCCCAACTGGGTTGGATTGACCCACTCACCGTAAACCGGGTCGTCGCGCGACCGCTCGCCAAGATCTGCAAGACAAGGCATCCAAATAGGTGAGTAAAACCACATAAAGACACTTAAAAACAACTAGAAATGCCAAAGACATGGATATGCATGCATATGGGCTCGCACGCATGCGAGTACGCACGTACGCGCGCATGTCCGAGTGCCTCGACACCTACCCGAGCCCCTGGGAAGCCACACGCATGGCTCCCCGCACGCGTACGCATGCGCAAGCACGCACACACGCGCCCCCGCTCTCGATGGCGCACTGACCCGCTCTCAGCCGCGCCTCCAGACGCGCTGCCCGCACGTCCAGCCCCTCGCCGCGCACCCGGACGCGCACTCGCGCGCCCAGACGCGCACCCGGACGCGCACCCGGCCGCGCACCCGGACGCGCACTCGCATGCTCCCCCACGCGCGCCTGCGCTCGCGTGCCTGCCAGGCCGCCTGGGCCTCTCCTGCGCGCGCTGCGCGCGCACCGGCGCGGATGGACCCGCGCGCGCGCCCAAGTGTGCCAAACCCACTTCTTGTCCTCTCCACTCACCCCTAACTCAACTACCTAGCATGCATGACTCCCTAACGGCCCCTAACACTTGAAAACCAAAGAAAAGAGGGGGAAAAGAAGGCTACCAAAGGAGGGGGAAGGGAATGGGGGGTTTCGGGGCCCCCCGGGTGCACCCGGTGCAACCTCCACCACAACCACCACTACCACCCCTCCCTAGCCTCTCCACCAGCCCCTACTTGTTGGAAATCAGTGAATAAAAAGGGTTCTAAAGGAAGCTAAAGAGAGGGAATCAACAACAACACACATAAACACACACACACACACCTTTTGTGTTCTTGAGCTCCACTTCCACTCCTTCACACACTCACACACTTAAACAAAATGAAAACCAAAAGAGGGAGTGAAAAGAGAGATAAACGTTGACAAGGGGAGGAGAGAGAGAGGGAGAGAAAAAGAGAGAGAGAGAGAGTGGTAATTAATTCTCTAAAAGTGGGTTGGTGAGGTTCGACCTAGGTCAACCCAACCAAACTAAAAAACCAAACCCATTGACTAGTCAAAAGTCACATTTGACTAGTCAAGGTCTTGTTTGACTTGGTCCAAGTCATCCTTTGACTTGGTCAAGGTCTTCTCTCTTTGACTTTCCCAAATTTAACCAAAATCCAGATACGATTCGGAACTGCATAATTTTCTAAAACGTAACCGGAATTCGATGAAATAATTATGGGTGGCATAAAACGCCAGGACCCATAATCCGCAGTTAGATTTTCAATCGGAGTTTTCTAGCTCCCGCAGATGGCTAAAAGCCAAAATTTTAGCAGTTCCGATCGAAAAAAGAAAATTCCGAAAGTGGCCAGAATTGACCCAAAGGTTACCAATAGGCCAAAAAGTGACACATATATAACACCTTAGCCCCCAAGCACATGTCTCTACACAACCTGAGACAAATCCTTTCAGTCCACTTATCGGAGGGATTCAAAATACCCAAATTTCACCGGTATAACAGTTGTGGAGACCCAGACATTCATTTAACTGCCTTTTATCTAGACGCCTGACCATTTCTAGATAATCAACCTCTGCTAGTCTTCCTCTTTCAAAAATCATTGGAAGGAGAAGCATTACAATGGTTCTCCACCCTCCTTGTAGATCACTTGTCGAACTTCTCGGCTGTAAATGCGAAGTTCTTAGGCCGCTACGGTTACCAGAGGATCAGGACCCCCTCTATTTCAGATTTAACCGTAGAGAGAATGAGGTCAAGGGAGGAATTTGAACAATACGTGTCTTGGTGGCGCACACTTGTCCACCGACCAGCCTGCAACTCACAGAATGTCAAGAAATTGACATGATGTTACAGAGTCTGAGTCCAGAGCTTCGTACGACCTTTCGTACGGAGACTGTACTATGTATCAGCTTCTGATTGACCGCCACAACATGATTTCCCGTTGTGCAGCCCAAGTAGTCCAAACCCAGTCCCCACCTATCAGCCACAGGGTTGGACAACCGCCGCGTAATGCACAAACCCCCACGATAGAGGGGATTACACAAGTTTCCGCACTCTATCCGAACGGAGCACGGGTTCCTGATCGAGGAACGGCTCTGAGACAGTACACGCCCGGTTCATCTAGATATGCTCCGTCTTGGCAACCAAACCAAAATTTCACTACTCGATCAGTACCCGCCCCTTTGCCGTTACAGAAAAACCCTGTAATCCAAAGTTCCCCAGTCCAAAACCCCATAATTGCAAGACAAGGCCAGCCTAGGACCCCTTTCTATTCCGCTCTCTTGAGGAATCAGAACCTAAATTCTAGGCGGCCTACACAAAGTACTTATGATGAGGTTTCCCCTCCAACATCCTATAATCAGAGACGAGTGGGAAAGAGGGATTCTTATCCTCCCCTCCCATAAACATTAACTAGGTTTTTAGGGTACTAATGGACACTAATAGCATCTCCCTCCCGATCGCCAGGCCTCCACTACCCGGAACCAGCACGGCACGTTACTCTCAATATCACCAACAGCATGGTCAAACCGTAGAACAATTCATTATTTTTTGGGACTTTGTTTACGATTTGAATGATGACAGACGCCTTGACTGGGCTATGATCGAAAGCCACTTACGCCAGGGCAATTCTCAAGCTTCCAAGCCACTTGGCATATTCAGTGACCCATTGCCAGGTCACAACCAAGCTTCCACGTCCGGAGCCCACGCAGTAAACATGGTCAGGAAAGGGAGGCAACCATCGCCAGGACCAAGCAGCTCGAAAGATGCCGTTGATGACAGTTTGTCTGAGGAATCTGAGGAAGACGGGCAGGACGAACCCTTCCAGCTGAACCTCGACGACCACGACCTCGCCATACTCTATGGCGAAGAAGAACAAGTAGTTCTCGCCCTACCCGCGATCATCAACGCGGAGTTCGACGAGAGCGAACTGAGCAACCCGGGAGAAGACGAGGACGAGGAACCCTTTGAGGAGGTTCCCGAACAAGCTAGCGAAGGACCAACACAAGGGGAGTGTACTTCGGATGATCTGCATCCGGATAACAATGGGTCTTCCAAGAGTACCGACACTGTCGATGGCCCCTGCCGCCCGATGACCATCTCTTTTACCGATGAGGACCTCCCAGACTCTAGACTGCGGATCTAGCCCATGCACATCCACGGGCGACTACAAATGTTGCAGCTAAACAACATCTTCGTTGACCCAAGGTCAAGGATGAACATAATGACATGCTCCACCTATCAGAAGATACCCGGACTAGGCCGCCCTCCCGTCCAACCGGTCCACTCTACTATTCAAGCTTTCAATCATACCGGGAAGACTCTACGCGGCCCCAGAATATTCGAGCTAACTGTCGGACCCCTGATCTATGAGGTGACATGCTTCATGGCCGACATCGACACCAGATACCCCCTGATGCTAGGGCGACCATGGCTGTACAGCATCCAGGCCATCTGCTCCCCCCGACACCAATGCCTCAGGCCAGGCCATTCATGCGCCATGTCCTAACAATTTGGGGAGAGGCACGCCTCCAGTATGAGAACGAGAACAACTGGGCACTGCACAACATGTTCACACTAATCCTACGCCCAGGAGCCGAAGACAGAAGCGATAGCCCACCTGGATCCCCCTATAACAACAACTACCCCTCGGAGTAGACCACCGGGACCACGAACTCAGCAAACAATCACATGGAGCCCAATCTGATTGCCTTCCTCCCTCATGAAGTTGCAAAAGCTGGAGCACGCTCCGCACCCCTCGCAATCACTGCCACTCTTGGAGGGAGAGAATTCAAGCATATTCTCATCGACACAGGAGCGAAAACCAACGTACTCACCTTTTCCGCTTACCAAAAGCTTGAAGGCAGGGTCCCCAGGCTAGAACCTTCGGACAAGTTCATCTATGCCTTCAACAGCATGCGTAAGAACACTCGCGGGCTGGTCATGCTCTCGCTGAAAATCGTCCCCGTCTCCGCCGTAATCAATTGCATGGTGATGGACATCTGATCACCTCACCCCCTAATCGTCGGAAGAACCTGGCTCAACAGCATCGAGGTCGTTTGATCCACCCGGCATCAATGCCTTCATTTCCCGTACCACAAAGGTATGATATCTATCTGGGGAGAAGCATGCCTCAACGGGTTTCGGGTCCAAAACTGGAGTGTCTGTGCCATGCGAATCTGGCTAGAGGTGCTTGCATGCTGACAACCGGGCTCCGCTGATGAGGAACTCTTCAGTAAGGAAGCCCCCTAAAAAGTCTCAGGGAGGAAGAATTCGGGAATAGGGGACCCCCATTAGACATCAGCCGACCGTCAAAAAGGAGCTGACTCGAGGAAGTGGCACAAATCCACAAACCTGGAATCGATCCCCCCAGGTAAGCCTCAGTATTAAAATTCAAAACCTTTACATATTTGTTTCAGGCTTTCAAAAAAGTCCCCAAAATCAAAATATTTGCATATCAGCTTTTTAGTTAGGAAAATCCTGTACATATTTGTTTTAGGCTTTCAAACAAAAAAATTGAAACATTTATTTACCAGTATTCGCTTTCATCAACCATGTACATATTTGTTTACATGCTTTTTTAAAAAAAAAAACGAATTACAAAAAATATGGGTTAATCAGCTCTCATTACTCAAACCTGAACATATTTGTTTTTAGCGTTACTCCCACCTTTACCTTCAAAACAAAAACAAAAAATGTTTTCCAAGCTTTATTTCCAATTTTCCTTAAAAAAAATATTTTCCAAGCTTTATTTCCAACTTTCCTTCAGAAACAAAAACAAACCAAAAGATTTGTTTTCCAAAGTGCATTTCCATGATTTCCTTCAAAACGAGAATGTTTTCCGAAGTGTATTTCCATACTTTTCTCCAAACAAAAATGTTTTTCCAGCCTTATTTCCATGTTTTTATTGGAAAACCAAGTGTTTTGTTTTCCCGAACTTTGTTCCCAAGCTTTCCACAAAATTTATTTACCAGCTCATGTCCTTTTAGAACCCTATGTATATATTTGTTTACATGCTTTCAAAAACAAAAAAAACATGATACGAAATAGACGAGAAAAGATTAAGAGCGGCAGACCACGCCCAGGCCTACCAAAGAAGGGTGGCAAGGGCATTCGAAAAGAAAGTAATAGAAAGGAAATTCAAAAATGTAGATTTAGTACTTAAGCAGATCATGCCATTGAGGCAGCCCCACCCAAGAGGAAAGCTGCAACCCACATGGGAGGGTCCCTATGTGATCACCCATGCCTACTCCGTGAATGCCTACCGCTTGGTAGACGTCGAAGGAGTCGGGATTTCACGTTCATGGAATGCACTTTATCTCAAGAAATTCCATGCGTAAAAATTTCAATACTTGAGAAATATTATTCTTCCTTCCTGCAATTTCCAACGTTTAGCACTTGATGATAGAAATATAAGACTCCCAAAGATAAACTTGTAGTTATTTAAACTCATATCCGTCAATCATGCCACTTCCTTCACACACGTATAACTTAAGAATTGGTTCATGATAGAAGAGAAATTACGTACCCTGTAGACTGGGACAATTTTAAATCCCAAAGCATCCCTCCCTTATTTCTGCCACTACTCGTATTAACCCAAGGTCACGATGAGGAGTTTCCTGGACCTAGCATGTGTCTCAAAACTGGCTCTGGCACTATACAAACACTTCTAGAGGGGAAGCATGAATAGAATCGGGGTAAAAATAGAAGAGCCCCCCCTCAAATAAAAAAAAATCAGGCAATGAGAGGCCAACAAAAGAAAAATAACACCCAAGTGAACGGGTTAAACTCTCTACTTTAGCAGGCTTTCACGCCTTTACACACAGTATATGCTAAACAATGGCTATACTAGTACAGATCTGAACAAGCGGATTGTACTTTCCACCCAAAATAAAGAAGTGGTAAAAAGAAAAAGCGAGAGGGACCTTGAAAGTAAGACATATGCTAGACTGGGACAATTCTAAATGTGCCTAAAAGGAAGATACTACTCTTACTCCATTCCCCCCTCACCTTTTATTTTTGCAATAGGGTTTTGAAATTGAACTATGTCTGCTAGGAAAGGTAATTTCAACCAAAAGTAGACCTTTTCTATGATTACAACCGCATACACTTACATGAGTTTATTTAAAGACCTGCCCGTCCAAAGGAAGCTTATTTGACTTGATTCCTGGTACATTCATGGACTTTTCCGCATGCTTAGAATAATATAATCAAGTAGTTGAGAACCATGAACCTAAGAAATCGACACCCAAAGCTTATACCTTTTCAAATACACTCCTGGTTTGGACATAAGTGACCACCGGGGTCCTCTATAGGGACTTAATGGTATTTCCTGCTTAGGAAGATTGAAAACATTGCCCTCTCACATGAAAAGAATGATTGAAAAATTAAAATGCTCCCTTATGTCACTTACATTTTATGCATGAGCTTGCATTTTTCTTTTCCAAAACAATTAGGCATTCAACTTCCTTAAAACATTATAGTTAGCTCCCGTACAAAGCTAAAATTGCCCCTATTACACTTATTTCATACCCTTCCGCACATGCTTGAGAAGAAATAGCCCCACTCTCACACATACTTAAGATTTTTCTTCGCTCTCGCACTTGGAATCCCTCCCTTGCGTGTTAAAGCAAGGTTTCTCACACTTTACTTTCTCTAATTAGCTTTTCATTTACCTTAGGATGGATTGTAGCCCTTGACGATTCAAGCAAGAAGGGCTCGAAAGTCAGTGCAGGGGCACAATCTGGACAGATTTAATACTTGGTCCATGGAAAGGATGTTTTTAAAGGTCTTGAAGGTTAAAACACTCATGAGGACTTTCAGCAGTAGCAGACAGAAGTAGCAGAACCAAAAATTACCCTAGGCAGGGGGCGGCTAAACATGACTAGCCGCCCCTCAACAGACAGCTGGAATGCACTAGCCTCCCATGTCCCCCTTCTTTTTCAGGTAAAATGCCCCAACCAAGGGGCGGCTAAACATGACTAGCCGCCCCTCCCTGGACTGCTAGTTTTGACTAGCCGCTCCCTACCTGCTGCCCAAAAATCTGCTGTCAGTCCCATTGGAAGACATTCTCTCTCGAAACCTGTGCACACGCATTTCATACACATATTCATACATAAAACTCGCATAAGTACAAATCAAACAACCACGAAAACCAAAATCATACACCAAACCGTACACCCATTGATCCATTTCATCTACCCCTAAGACCTTATGAAACCATTCCACATACACGACCAAACTAAAACTGATAAAACTAAATTAAAAACACCCATGTTTGTCCATACACAAAAAAAAGAGAATGGAGAAGGAGGAAATTGTTCATAAATAGGAAAGGTAAACCTAGTTGAAACCGAAAAGAAAGTTAGATAGGTAGGAATCCACCAAAAGCTTTGAATCTGAAAGTCTCGAGCTGAGCATCATCGAAATATCACCTAAGTCAAAAGAAAAGAAGAAAAGCATTAATTCCTTGCATATATACTATTCTTCTATCCAAACTGAGACACAAGGGAATATACCTTGGAGCATTGTCGTTGTCCACGGGAGGATGAGTAGGAGGCACATTCTGGCTCGGCTGAGAAGGAAGCGGTGGCTGGTGAGAAGACTGAACCTCCGGAACATCTTGGGCAACTGGAGTCTCTCGGATAGAAGAGGCAGCCGTGGAGTATCTTCGATGAGTCTGGGTTGTGGATGGGCGAGAGGCACAACTGAAGGTGGCTCCAGTGGCCAACGAAGCAGAAACTGAGTGGTCAGGCTCGAGCGAGAGAAGGTCGAGATCCGCCTCGGTCATAGAGCCCCCTCCAACCAATTCCCCCATAGTCACCTCCCAGAGATGAACATGTTCCATATCTATGTCCCTTCTCTCCAATCTCTGTCGGAGGTGGCTCTCTGTCCCTCTGGCCCGATCCTCTGCCACCCTCAGTCTCTCCTCCAACTCCCGTGCCCTCGCCTCTGATGCCCTTAGCGCCACTCGGTCCTATCCCCGGCGCCTGAAGAGAACAGACCAGGTCTCCCATCAACCCACCAGGCATTCCGCCCAATGACTCCAACTCCACCACCCAGGCCTGAAGAAGACCCCGCTCACAGGCTAGAGTAGCTGACTCCCTTTCTCTTGTTACTACTTCAGACCACAGCTAGTCCATCTCCTCCTCCCTCGAGTCTCTCTCAGACCTCAACTGGTCCACCTCGCCCTCGGCCCTCGCAGCCCTCTCCCTGGCCTGGTCGATCTCTATCCGAACGGCCAATAGCTCACTCTGAGCCGCTTCTAGCTCATCCCTTAGCCCAAGCTCTCGATCAAAAGCGGTGGCCAGAGGAGGGGTAGAAGAAGAAGAAGCGCCATCGGCTCTCGCTCTCTATTTGCCTGGCCCGCGCTTGGAGATGCTCATTGGCGGCCTTGAGCTTCTTCTCCAGCTCATTCAACTCAACCTGCAAACGCGACACCACTCAAAAAATATTCGAATGAGAAGGGAATGAGAAAGAGGAGAAGGGTTTCTAACTTACGTAGGCATCTGGGATCTCCTTCTCCATCCTCCCAAGGATGTCCGCGTACTCCTGACGATACCAAGCCAGATAGTCATCGATTGAAGTCACCTCGGGTCGGCACTCCACCAAGACACCCCGGCTCATCCATCCCGTCACATACATTGCGTAGTTCCTTGGGAGGTTCGTATCCCGAGGAATCCCGACCACAGGGATCGAGGGATGCTTCGGCAAAGGAGCGGGCACCCACTGATGGTACCCAAGGTGGTGGACGACCCGGCTGATCGCATGAAACACAACCTCATTGAAGTAGATCAGCCAGACGTCCTGCGACAACTCCTCTGGGACCTCCTCCTCCGTATAGGGCCTCCATGTCACCAACAAAGCATCAAAAGAAACAGGAAGAGCACTTAATAAAAAGAAAATCAAATACAAGCCAAGGAAACTCGAAGAAATTGTATACTTCTTCCGCTGTCAAGACACGGAAGGCCTCCCGGAACTAAGCCAGGCGGTGTAAGTGCATAGATCCCCTAGGCGCCCATCTCATAGCCCAAGGGAGAGCACGGTTGAACGGCACCGGAATCAGACGGTCAACCGCAAAATGCTCGTACCCAAAGACCTGCGGAATAAGATATGAATTATCAAAATAAAGCGAGTTAAACAAAACAAGGAAGATATCCTTTACTCACTAAAGCACGTACCTGAAGAAAGGGAGCAAAGCCGCCGAGATTCTTACCCCCGGCCCGCTTCACCTTTTTCGAGAGCTTCGCGAAGAGATGGGCAAGCATCGCAGCTTCCCAGGCATAACACCCCATGCCCTCCAAATCCCTCATCAGCAACAGGGAATGAGAGGAGACCTTGTCAGAAGCCGTCGAGAAGTGGACCTAGCTGAAGAAGTAAAGAAAGAATGTCCTAAGCTCCCTCCGTGCCTTCTGTGGGCACGCGACCGCCTCTCTCACCTCAATCATCGCCCATCTCCTCTCGAAGCTAGCTGTAGCTTCACCCTTCTGACGTTGTGTGAAGGAGCCGAGGCCATACTGCCTCGACAATTGTCTAAGGGGGATCCAATTCAGTGTCCTCACACGCTCCACGTAGTCCCACTCCCCGATCAACTCCTAGAAGAGCGCCTTATAATCAGCAAGGGTAACCGCGATCATCGCCTCCCCTGAAATTGGATGATCGGTTATCCGATGGACGTCATCGAGAGTCGACATGATGGCGCCCATAGGGAGGAGGAAAGTACAACTCTTCGGATCCCACCTCTCCGCCAAGGCCTCCACGTAGGGCCAGTAAACATGGAATGGCTTGATCAGGAAGAAGGCACGGAAGCCCTCCCAATCCACCAAACTCCTCTCCCCCTGGCCCAAGGCAGCGTACCACCTCTTCGTTCCATGCCACAAAGCTGGAATGCGGTTCGGTCGCTACAAACAAAACGAAAGGAATGTGGGTTAGTCTAAAAGCGGTCGAGAGGTAAGAATCCAAGTCTACAAATTCATTTAGAAACCATGCTTAGCAAGATAAACTTTCATATGCTAAATCAAAATAAAAGCATGAAAATAGAAGACCTCACACGTGGGCCCACCTTCCGTTATTCGTAAAACACTTTTCATATGACCACCCGTTCTACCCTCTTATCCCACTGTGGTCATTACTTGCATGCATTCTTTATTTTACCATCTAGCATGATTACACCTTTCACGAACCCACCCAAGCATGTGAACAAACTTAGACCCATAAATTGCATGCACATACTCTATCTTATTCCACCATGATCAAATACATATGAAAATATATTCTGAAAAATATATGCATACAAAACCATCACATGCAAGCATGCTAAGCCGTGTCATTTCCCTTCCTTTATTTATATAACAAACATGGATGTACATATGAAAATTATCCCCTTTTTCTCTTCCAACCCAAACCCATATGCGCATCCTTACTATCCCACCGTGATTGACTTATACATACAAGCATGCCTATAAACACATACGTATAAATACTACACAACCACCTATTTGTATCACAAATATTTAGAGGAACAAAACATATATGTAAATAAAAGGCTAGAACAAAAGGGTTAAAGAAATACCACGGCCCGTGTGGATCCGGGAGCATCCGCCTCGGCCTCATCGGGATCGTCCATCCCATCATCATCCCCCTCCTCCTCATCTTCCTCGAACACGGCCTCCTCGGCCTCAGCCTCAAAGCTAACCTTGGCCTCCGTGGCCCCCAAATCTACACCCTCGACCTCCTTGGCCTCAACCCCGACACCCCCAACCTCCTCCATGCCCACCGCACCGGAGGTCAGCCCCTCGAACATGCCTATATCCCTTCTTTCCACCATCTCAGCCCTGGCCTCTGTGGCCTCCCTATCCAGCATCCCAACAATGGCATCCAACGATACCCTCAAATTCTCACTAACTCCCCCGGCCTCGACTCTTTCGACCGTGCCCTCAGCCGGTCCCCCAACCTCCAAAACTACCTCTTCGATCATCACCGGTCGATCCGCACGCTTCCTTTTATGCGTGTACCCAATCACCCCACCATTAGAGCCACTCCCAACCTCCGGATAGCCCACAAAGGCGTGCTCATACTCTCATCCACACCGATGCCCGCCGACGGTGCCTCCGCCACACCCGTAGCCTCCCACACGACCTCCACCTCCGCCCTCTTGCTCTCCAATGATGAAGAGCTCGGGCTACGCTCTCCACGAGCCACCCGTGGTCGTTTCCCCCTCAAAGAAATCGCCTTCGACCTTGTCATCTTCCTCAGATTGAAAAGAAAAAGGAGAACCCAAATCTAGGGTTTCAAAATCAAGAGAAGAGGGAACTTAGGTCAAAATGAAAGGAGAGAAGGCTGAAACGAAGAAGAAGAAGTAAAGGAGGGAGAGGAACCGTTTTAAAATGCATGGGGAGAGAGAGGGTCTTTTTGGCTATATGGGACCCAGTTATGGGGCGGCTACCCACGAGTAGCCACCCCCTCTCGGGCGGCTAGTTCCCATCTTTTTTTCAACGTTCACTTAAGAGCCCTTTCCAACTTCTTTTCAATCCTAAATTCAAGTTTTCTAAAAACACACAGCCATGTATTGGTTTATTTCCAAGTACTACTTGATGAAACATGACTTTCTTAAAAGTTTTACCACACTTCCAGTGCCATTCAGTTCGAATTTCCTTGTCGGGATTAAAGTTGTTACTTTCAGTATATTTTTAATTCACTTTTATTAGTTTATTCATGTAGCTCAGTTAAGTTGTCTCTTCGAGCATTTATTCTCTCTGTTTGGCTTCGGGTCTCGGGCTCCCTTTTTGGAGTACGCCCGTTCCCCTAGCCCAGAGAGAGAAGATGAGAAATATCGTTCGTTCGCAGATTGACTGCTCACTTCACTTTCCTTCGGGAGTCTTCTCTTTTTATGAAACCAATACTTATCAAAAATAGGCCCTCCGGGGGTAGAGGCAATACTAAACAAAAAAACAGAAAAAACAACAACAAGAATGTCGTAAACAATGTTTCGTTCCGGTGATCTCGAATAAGTTGTCGAATCTGTAGTTCCTTGTTGTTTCTTACAAGTAGCCAGTTATAAGGGTGCTTATTCCTGAGCAGAATTCCTATCCTGGTTTGAGCCAATTTGTACAGGGTAGGTGGAGGCCGTAACCGAAGCTTTCTGTCAACTCTTTACTTGCTTTCTGTTGGCAATATCCTTGCTGAGTTTTCCCAAGCACGGGAAGGGTAGGTACGAGGAAAGTGATCCTGGGCTGCTCCGTGCACGATAGCTAGGAACCCCGACCGCGGGTTGGATCACTCACCATTTACTTTTCCCGCCTTCCACCTAGATCATCCTTTCGGTTGAAAATTCTAATCAATACCTAGCTCTAACAGTCTAAATCAACTTCCTGAATAGTATTGTTCGTGTTGTCTTAACTTCTTGAAGGTCAGGCCGGCCAAAATAGTGGTCTCTTTCCTTATCATCGGTCGAAGTCTTTCCTGCTTCGCGCAAAGACTCCGTTCGATGAGGGACAATTGTAGATAACCCAATTTTGATGGTCCAGAAAGATGAAAATACTTCAAGTAACACCTGGAAATGACCCCCATTTGGGCATCAAATAGAAAACAAATCTCAAAAAACAAAAAACCCTAAACCCTGGTCCAAACCCTAGAAACCTAAAACCATGGAAAGGGGCGACAAACCCTTAGCCGCCCCATCTTGGCCGGTTCAACCCAAGTAACCAACCCGAGCCACC
Organism: Acorus calamus; assembly: GCA_030737845.1. Lineage (NCBI taxonomy): Eukaryota > Viridiplantae > Streptophyta > Magnoliopsida > Acorales > Acoraceae > Acorus > Acorus calamus. The sequence continues at coordinate 16,717,820 of CM060870.1, forward strand.
GCTTGTCAGAGATGGGACGTTTGCCAGGTCATGATGGGGGCGGCTACCAGGAAGTAGCCGCCCCATCTTGGGCGGCTAGTTTCAACTAGCCGCCCTTCACCTGGTCTCTGACAGAGAAAATAGAGAATTAATGAGGAGTCTAATCAAACACACTATTACCCAAGGCATTTTATTACCCCCTGGATATTCCCCTGCCTCTTTTTTACTATAAATAGAGGAGGTCCCAAGCTTTTCTAAGATATTCACACACCTTCATAATTCCCAACCTTCAATTCCAATTCTCACACTCACAACCCACACCCACTACTTGAAATCCCTAGACAGAGAGAGAGAGTCCATTAGTGATAGAAAAACCCATTCCCTACACAAAATCACCCTCTCAAACCACCCTCCAAAACCCAAGTTAAATTCAGCTTAACCTCTGCCAAAACCAAACCCATTCCCTACCCAGGTTCTGTCCAAATTCACCCAAGCCCTGAACGGCTAACCCTAACTAGCCGCCCCCTACCCAACGGCTCAAATCCAGTAGCTGCCCCCAACCTGCACCCCATTTGACACAAGACTCCTTTAGCCAAGCCCTGAAGCAGAATAGGATTACCTGTTTTTAACCTCTCTATATGGTATATTCGTGTCCCAGAGCAGAGACCCCACAATTTTCCCCACGAAGGCGATCAAATCCACCCTCGTCTTTTCCTGCTTTTTGAGAATGCAGGTGGTGATCACACACACCCCTGAATCCTCTTGAGCCATTATTGGGTGCCTCAACCAGGAACGACACCCCACCACCCTTCCGAGAGACGTCTAGTCGAGCCCGCCAAGGCGCGCATCGGATCCGAATCCCCGAAGAACCCACACACACGCGGATTTTTTCCACACCGACAATAGGGTTCTATACATATGACTCTTAGCATGGGAGTTTAGAGGGAGTAGATATGTGTGAATCTATAGAGTTTTCTTTTATTAGGTAACCGTGATGGGGATGATCATATGTATGTTTGTTTAGGACAGTATTTGATTTCATCATGCATGTTGTATATATAAAAAAGTGGGGTTGTAAGTATGAAAAAAAAATTTACGTGATAGAGATGGGATAAAGTGATGGGCAAATGTTTGATCATATGAGAAGTCCTATGGTAAGGGAGGTTGAATTTTCTTTTAGGCTTGCATATTTCATGCTTTCATTTGACTTTGTATGTGGGAATTTATTTTATCTAAGTATGTTTTTATTTTTAAATGAAAAGGTTTGTTTAAATTCAGAATTTTATACCTTTTGAATATCCTTTTGCTTGGACTAACCCTTTTTTCTTGTCTTTTAGCAGCCGAATCGTATCCTGCCGCTCTGGCACGGGACGAAGAGATGGTATGACGCCTTAAGGGTGGAGGAGAGGAACTTGGTGGATGGAGCGGGTTTTCACTCCTTTTTGATCGAGCCATTCAATGTTCATCGCCCTTATGTGGAGGCGTTGACGAAGAGGTGAGATCCCAAGAGCTGCACCTTCATTCTCTCCATCGGTGTGGTGATGCCGACTCTCAAGGATGTAGAGCGGATCACGCGCCTTCCGGCCTCATGCGAGGCGGGGATCACGGTGACAATTGCCGAATATAGGGCGTTGTTCCAAGAGCTGATCGGGGAGTGGGACTATGTGGAGCGGGAGAGGACTTTGAACCGGATCCCTCTCAGGCAGTTGTCGAGGCAGTACGTCCTCAGTTCCTTCACGCAATGTTAGAAGGGTGAAGCTGCAGCTAGGTTCAAGAGGAGAAGAGCGATGATCGAGGCGAGAGAGGCGGTCGCATGTCCACAGAGGGCATGGAGGGAGCTGAGGTCGTTCTTCCTCTACTTCTTCGACCGGGTTCTCTTCTCGATGGCATCTGACAAGGTCTCGTCTCACTCTCTGTTGCTGATGAGGGACCTAGAAGGTATGGGACGCTTTGCTTGGGGAGCGATGATGCTTGCCCACTCTTCGCAGAGATTTCAAAGAAGGTGAAAAGGGCCGGGGGGAAGAACCTTGGCGGATTTGCACCATTTTTGCAGGTATGAGCCCAAATAGAGGAAAGACGATATCTCCTTTAGTGCTTATTCTCTTGACCTGACTTGAATTCCGTATTTCAATAGCAGATCTTTGGGTACAAGCACTTCGCCATTGCTCACCCGACCCAGCTGGTCTTCGACCATGCCCTCCCTTGGGCCATTAGATGGACGCCTCCAGGGTCTTCACATCTACGCCATCTCGCGCAGTTTTGAGAGGCCTTCCGCGTTTTAAAAGAAGAAGAGGTATAACTTTGAACTTTCAGCTTTTGATAGGATATTCTTGGTCTAAGCTCTCTTCTTATGCCTGTTGTAACTTGTCTTGTAGATGACTTGAATGCCTTATACTGAGGAGGAGGTCCCTGAAAGGTTGTCGAGGGACACCTGGCTGATCTTCTTTAATGAGGTCGTGTTCCAGGATATCAATCAGGCCGTTCGCCAGTTCGGGTATTTTCAATGGGTGCCAGATATCCTGCCGAAGAGTCCCCCGATTCCAGTGGCTGGCATTCCTCGGGATACGAACCTCTCGAGGAATTATGCGACTTACGTGGCGGGGTGGACGAGTAGGGGGACTTTGGGGGAGCGCTGTCATGAGGTGACTTCGAATGATGACTACCTGGCCTGGTATCATCAGGAGTATGTGGGCATTCTCGGGACGATGGAGGAGATCTCGGACCCCTATGTGAGTATTGTTCTTGCCTTTTTCTTCTTTTCCTCATATCTCCTTCTAACGCATATGTGTATACCATTTGTATAGTTTGAGATGAACGAGTTGGAGAAGAAGCTAGAAGCAGCTCATCAACATCTCCAGGAGAGGACCGATCAGGTGGAGTGCTTGAGAGTTTAGAGGCGCCGCTTGTAGGACCAGGTTCGGGTCCTTGAGGTTCAAGTGGAGGCGATGGAGAGTGCAAGGACTGATGGCGCTTCTTCTTCTTCAGCTCCCCCTCCATCCATGACTTCCGAGCGAGAGCTCGAGTTAACGAGGGAGTTAGACGTAGCCCGAAGTGAGTTGATGGCCACGAGGATGGAGCTTGGCCAGACGAGAAGCAGGGCCTCACCGGCTGAGGAGGAGATGGGCCGGTTGAGGTCCGTGATGGCATCGAGAGAGGAGGAGTTCACCATCCTACGCCGAGAGAGAGACTCCTTCCAGATGAGGGTGTCAGAGTTGGAGGCGTCGACGGGCGTTTCCGGAGGTTTGATGGGAGACCTGCTTCGCTCCCTTCAAGCGGCCGGGGATAGAGATCGAGACGTGCTCCGATTGGGTGAGGATAGGCTCTAGGTTACCGAGGCGAGATCACGGGAGCTTGAGGAGAGGTTGAGGGCGGTCGAGGACCGTTCGAGAGGGGTGGAGGCGCGCCTTCACCAGAGGTTGGAATGGAGAGACAGGGATATTCAGCAGGTCCTCCTCTGGGAAGCCACCATGAGGGGTAAGTTGGTTGGCGGAGGGGCCATGACCGAGGCAGACCTCGACCTCCTCCCTTTCGAGCCCGAGCATTCCATCTCTGCTTCCTTGGCTACTGAGGCTACTTTCAGCCGTGCCTCCCATCCTTCGGCATTTCGGAGTCGTGGGACATATGTGAGGACCGCATCTTCAATTTGAGATACTCTCGCCGCTCCTGACGCTCCAGAGGTTCAGTCCTCTCCTCAGCTACCACCCTCTTAGCCAAGCCAGGATGTGCCCCCAACTCAGCGTCCCGCGGAAGACAACAATACTCCAAGGTATAATCCTTTGTGTCTTGGTTTGGATAGAAGAATAGTATATATGCAAGGAATTCATGCTTTTCTTCTTTTCTTTTTGACTTAGGTGATATTTCGATGATGCACAGCTCGAGACTTTTGGATTTGGAGCTTTTGGTGGATCTACCTCTTCTTTCCCTTTATAAAGATCTTTTTTCATATAACTCTCTTTTTTTTTAGAAACAATTTATGTTCATGGTCTCAGTGGGACAATTTTATAGTCTTTTGTATGCACGGTTTGGTGTAGTTAGCATGGATATTTAGTGTTTTGGAAAGTCTTTCGATCTATATGGATGCGTATGCGTGTTGATGAATCTTGGCCTTGTAGGTTGGATTCATGGATGGACATGCATTTTTGAGATATGGTAGTTTTTGAAGTATATTTATACTATTTTTTATGAATATATATGTATATGAAATGTGAGTATGCAATTTTGGAAAGGAATACTTGACAGGTATTTAAATTTTTGAAGAGTTGATTGAATTTGGGATTGACAGGAGGTTTTTAGGTAGCAGGTGAGGGGACTAGCCGCCCAGGGTCAGGCGGCTAGTTTGTGTTAGCCACCCCTAGATTGGGGGTTTTATACCTGAAAAGAGCATGGGAAGGGGCGGCATGTTGTAAGTAGCCGCCTGAGAGCCGGCGGTTTGTGGGGAGTATCTGCCCCCTGCCTGGGGAAATCTTCTGATCCTGTCATTCTGTCAGCTGTTGCTGAAAATTCCTTTGAGTGTCCGGTTAACCTTCAAAACCTGTAAAAACATTCTTTCCATGGACCAAGTATTAAATATGTCCGGATTGCGCCCCAACACTGACTTTCGAGCCCTTCTTGCTTGAATTGTCGAGGGCGATAACCCATCTAAGGTAAAAGATAATGCGAGAAAGGAAAGTGCGAGACACCGTTTGGTGCCAAAAGGAGGGGGTTTACGTGATTCCAAGTGTGAGAATGAAAAAAAGAACATCAAGTGTTTATGGGAGTGGAACAATTTTCATCTCAAGTGTGTGTGGAAAGGCATGAAATGAGTGTAATAGGGTAAATTTTGCTTTGGTAAGGGGAGTCAATTGTGATATTTCAAGGAAATTGAATGCCTAAATGTCTCAGAAAAGGAAAATACAAGCTTATACATAGGTGTGAGTAACATAAGAGAGCATTTTAATTTTTCAATGATTCTTTCGTATGAGAGGGCAATACTTTCAACTTTCCTGAGTAAAAGATACTATCAAGCCCTAAAAAGGTACCATTGTGGTCACTCATGTCCAAACCAGGATTGTATTTGAAAGGGGTAAGCTCTAGGCGTCGGTTTCTCAGTTCATGGTTCTCAAATACTTGATCATATTATTCTAAACATGCTGAAAATTGTGATATTCTTAAATGTACCGGAAATCAAGTCAGATAAGCTTCCTTTGAATAGGCAAGTTTTTAAATGAACTCATGTGAGTGTGTGATGTTGTTAACATAGAAAAGATATACCTTTGGTTGAAATTTCGCCTTTCCGAGTAGACATAGTCCAATTTCAAACTCCATTGCAAAAAATAAAAGGGGGAGGGGAAATGGGGTAAGATTAATATCTTCTTTTGGGGCAATATTAAGAATGGTCTCAGTCTAGCATATGTCTTACTTTGTAGGTCCCTCTGGCTTTCTTTTTTTTTACCACTTCTTTATAAGGGTGGAAAGTACAATCCGCTTGCTCAGATGTGTACTAGTATAATCATTGTTTGGCATATACTATGCGTAAAGCCATTTTTGCCTGCTAAAGTAGAGAGTTTAACCTATTGTTTGGGTGTTGTTTTTCTTTTGTTGGCCTCTCATTGCTTGATTTTTTTATTTTGAGGGGGGGCTATTCTGTTTTTCACCCCTGTTCTTTTCTGTTTCCCCTCTAAAAGTGTTTATATACTGCCAGAGCTAGTTTTGGGACATATGCTAGGTCCAGGCAATTCCTCACTTTGACCTTGGGTTAATACGAGTAAGGGCAAAAAATAAGGGGGGATGCTTTGGGGTTTTAAAAATTGTCCCAGTGTACAGGGTAGGCAATTTTTCTTCTATCAGGCAAATCGATTCTTAAGTCATACGTGTGTGAAGAAAATTGCATGATTGACAGATATGAGCTCAAATAAGCATGAGTTTATCTTTGAGAGTCTTATAATTCTATGATCAGGTGCTAAACACTGGAAATTGCAGGTAGAAAGAATAATATTTCTCAAGTTTGTATAGTTCTATGCATAGAATTTCTTTAGATGTGTGATCACATAGGGTCCCTCCCATGTGGGTTGCAGCTTGCCTCTTGGGTGGGGTTGTCTTGATGGCATGATTTGCTTAAGCACCATCTCCCCGATTTTAAATCTTCATTCTATTACCTTCTTTTCAAATGCCCTTGCCACACTCCTCTGGTAGGCCAGGGTGTGGTTTGCTGCTCTTTAATTTTTGAAAGCATGCGAGGGGTTTGAAATAAACAACTATTTTTTTTGTTTGTTTTTGTCTTTTTGGTGTTATAAAGCATGTAAAGAGCTAGAAATGAATAAATCCTTCTTTGTTTTTCAAAGCACGTAAAGGTTTGGGAATATGAATGTATGTAAAGGATAGTATATGTAGCCCTGAAGGATGGCCTCCAGTAAAGATGGTGCAAGGTGAGTCCTCTATGGAGGGTCAAATTGCAGGATCTTTAGGGGAATGATACTTGAATTTTCTTATGTATCATTGGTTGTGTATTGATTCTCATCTATTTTGAAGCACGTTTGACGCCTTCTCAATCATTATTGTTCAGCATCTATTCTGACAGCATCTATCAAAATAACAAAGCTTAAATGCTATCGAAAGTGCGAGTGGCGCTTGATATGCCATAGACCCTTAGCAGGAAGAGATTCTTTCCTCAGAGGTGGGTCAGTCAATAAAGATGTGGATATGGAAAAGCAAGTCGTAGGGGCGACTATTGACTGAACTAGTGCAGGGGAGCATGGTTCAACATAATGTTGAGGCCCTAATGATGGTGGGGGTAAAGATTCATCAATTGGTGCAATCAGGAGCTCGTGGGCCAGATCTGGAATAATTGATTTGGATATGGCGGGGGAGTCCTAAGGAAGGAGCTCCTCAGATAGGTGGGATGGCATGTCTAGCAATTGGGATGGCTTGACTACTCCCTCAAATTGTGCATTTTTAAATATCAGTGGTTCTGATTTGGGAACATGCACAATTGGTTGAATCAGATCAAGATCAGTCTCGGAGACAACCAGGGTAGGTTCGACAAGCATTGATATGATTTGATCTTGAGCAGGTAGAGACAAGGGTATTCAGATTTAATCGGTTGTGAGGCTTGGATGATGGATTCAGGTTGTGTTGGGGAAGGGTAAAAGAGTATGGGTAGTTCTCCATCCAAAAATTCTTCATCATCGTCAGAATCCTGCTTGGGACATTTTGCAGATTCAATAATTTCAGAAGTTGGAGACTCATAGGTCGTCGGGGGAACAAAGGCTTGTATGTTTGGTGGAGCAAGGGGAGAGGGCGGAAGGACTCTGATTCTATTGTCATAGGCCAAACAAGGTTGTGCCTGGGAGGAATGGTTCAATGGTTGAATGGGACCTCCCTTCATGGGATGAACTAGGATGGGTTCGGGTACTTGTCCTGTGTATAGGGGGAGGGGCCTGATAGGGTTTGGGTGTATTGGGGAAGGTACTGGAAGGATTAGACGACCCGGAATGATCCTAGGCAGGTCTTCTGGTTCTTCTATCAGGGCTTGTATACTAGGTTCTAGCTTTTACTTTTCAATATTTGTTACAGGATCTACACGTACTGAGATCTGATTTATAAAGTTTTGGAATACAGGATTTTGTCGTGTCGGCACGGGGGTGGGTACAGATCAAGGAATGAAATTTTGATTGGCTTGCCGAGGCGGCGCATATCCGAACAAACTGGGTGTGTACTGTCTCGGAGTTGATCCTCTATCAGGAACTCGTGTTTTGTTCGAGTAGAGTGTCAAAATCTGGGTGATCCCCTCTACCGTGGGGGTTTGCGCCATTCGTGGCTATCGGTATCGTCGGAATCTCCGGAATGTCGGTGTTGTCGGAAAGGATCCCAGCGGTGCACGGGTGCGCGTGCGTGTGTGGGGGTTCTTCAGGGATTCGGATCGGATGCGTGCCCTGGCGGGCTCGGTCAGATCGTCTTCTCGGAAGGGGTGAGGGTGTCGTTCATTGGTTGAGGCACCCGACAGCAGCTCAAGAGGATTCCAGGGTTTATGTGATCACCACCTACTTTTTCTAAAAGCAGGAAAAGGTTGGGTTGGATTTGATCGCCTACGTGGGGAGTTTGTGGGGTCTCCGCTCTGAGACACGGATATACCGTACACAGAGGTGAAAAACAGGTAATCCTATTCTACTTCCGGTGCTTGACTAAAGGAGTCTTGGGACATAGGGGTGCAAATGGGGTGTGGATAGGGGGACGGCTAGTGTGACCCAGCCGTTGGGTACGGGGCGGCTACTAGGGTTTAGCCGTCTGGGGCCTGGTCTGGTTTGGGCAGAACTTCGGTAGGAAATGAGTTTGGTCTTGGACAGAGGCTAAGCTAGGTTTAGCCCGGGTTGCTGGAGGGTGGAATGAGAGGGTGTTTTTGTGTAGGGAATGGGTTTTTCTCTCACAAAAGGGGGGCTCTCTTTCTCTCTCTCTTGGGATTTCTAGTGGGGGAAGGGAAGTGAATTGGAAATGTGAATTGTCTATTGGGTTGTGGATAGTTGATGTTGGATTTAGGCTTGGGACCCCCTCTATTTATAGTAAAAGAGAGGCAGGGGAATATCCAGGGGGTAATGGAGTGGTTTGGCTAATAGTGTATGTGATTAGACCCCTCATTAATTCTCTGGTTCTTCTGTCAGGACCAGGTGAAGGGCGGCTAGTGCTAACTAGCCGCCCAGTATGGGGCGGCTACTTCCTGGTAGCCGCCCCTATCATGACCTGCCAAACATCCCATCTCTGACAGGCATGGCTTGGGTCGGTTACTTGGGTTGATCCGGCTAAGATAGGGCGGCTAAAGGTCATCACCCGTCGCAATGATCAGCATTTAATACTGCTTTATGTCCCATCCTGGGGACTGGTCCGAAGTCAGCCAGGGGGGGCGGCTAGTGCTAACTAGCCGCCTGGTATGGGGTGGTTAGTTAGGTCTAGCCGCCCCTTGCCAGGGATTTAGGGTTTTTGGGTTTCCGATTTTCTGGTTTTAGGTTTATGTCTTCCGGTTTAGGTTTAGGGCTAGGGTTAGGGTTTGGGTTTAGGTTAGGGTTAGGTTTAGGTTAGGGCTAGGGTTAGGGTTTCCTGTTTCCTGAACTTCGGTTCTCTACTAGATGTCCAAATGTGGGATATTTCTGGGTGTTACTTGAAGTATTTCTGTCTTTCTGGACGGTCAAAATTGGGGTATCTACAATTGTCCCTCGTCGGACGGAGTCTTTGTGCGAAGCAGGAAAGACTTCGACCGATGATAAGGAAAGAGACCCCTATTTTGGCCGGCCCGACCTTCAAGAAGTTATGCCAACATGAACAGTACTATTCAGGGAGTTGATTTAGACTATCAGAGGCTAGGTCTTGACTTAGAATTTTTAGCCGAAAGGATGATCCAGGTGGAAGGCAGGGAAAAGTAAATGGTGAGTGATCCAACCCGCGGTCTGGGTTCTTAGCCCAGCGTCAGTTTCCTCGTGCCTACCGTTCCCGTGCTTGGGAAAACTCAGCAAGGAGGGGATATCTCCGACAGAAAGCAAGTAAAAGTTGATTTGGTGAATTGGATCATTCGAAGGATTAGAACTTTGTAAAAGAACCAGAACTGAAGAAATTCGAATTTGAACGGTACTGAAAGTGCGGCAAACTTTTGGGAAAGTCGTGTTTGATCAAGTAGTGCCTGGAAATAAGCCAATACATGGTTGTTTGGTATGGAGAACCTTGGAATTTAGGGCTGAAAAGGAGATTGGAAAGGGGCCTTAAGTGAAAGTAGAAAACTGGGAGGAGCGGCTAGTGCTAACTAGCCGCCCGAGATGGGGCGGCTACTCGTGAGTGGCCGCCGCCTCCCGACTGGGTCCCTTATAACCAAAAAGGGACCCTCTCTCTTTCCACTTTTCAAAAATGGTTTCTCTCCCTCTTCTTCTTCTTCTCTTCGGTTTTAAAATCCAAAAACCCTGATTTATTTGCCTTCTCTTCCTCCATTTCGTCCTTAATCCTCTCTCCTTCCAATGATTTTGAAGCCCTAGTTTTGGGTTCTCCTTTTTCTTTTCAAACCGAGGAAGATGACAAGGTTGAAGGTGATCGTTTCGAGGGGAAAACGACCACGGGTGGCTTGTGGAGAGCGTAGCCCTTGCTCTTCATCGTCGGAGAGCGATAGGCCGGAGGTCGAGGTCGCGAGGGAGGCTATGGGTGTGGCGGAGGTGCCGCTGGTGGACATCGGTGCGGGTGAGGTTGGCGACTTGCCTTTGGGGGCTGCCCCGGAGGTTGGGAGTAGCATGTTAGGGTATACACGCAAGAGGAGGCGTGGGGATCGACCGGCGGTGGCCGAGGAGGTGGTTTTGGGGAAATCGGTTGAGGGTGCAACCGAGGGAGTAGGGGCCGAGGGGTTTAGTGAAGATGTGAGGGCGTCGTTGGATGCCCTTGTTGGGATGTTGGACAGGGAGGCCACAGAGGCCAGGGCTGAGGAGGAGGAGAGTAGGGCTATGGGGGCTTTTGCGGAGTTTATCTCCGGCACTGGGAGGGTGGAGGGGACAGGAGAGGTTAGGGATGAGGCTGGGGCTAAGGGTATGGGCACCGGGGCTGCAGAGACCAGTGTGGGTGCTGAGGCTGAGGCCGAGGAGGCCGTGTTTGCGGAGGATGAAGAGGAGGGGGATGATGACGGGATGGACGATCCTGACGAGGCCTAGATGGAAGCTCCTGGGTCCACACGGGCCGTGGTATGTTCCTAACCTCTTAGTCTTACCCTTTTATTTTGGTATATATGCATGTGTTTTGGTGGTATGAACAGTTTGTATATGTGTATTATGCTCGTATATGTGTGTTTTAAATAGGCATGCTTGTGTATAAGTTAATCACGGTGGGATAGTAAGCATGCGAACGGGTACGGGTTGTAGAAAGAAAATGAGATAATTCTTCATACATACATCCATGTTTGTTGTATGCATATAAAGGAAAGGAAAGGGAACGGCTTGGTATGCTTGCTTGTGTTGGTTTTGCATGCATGTAATCTTCAAAGTATGTATTTGACCATGGTGGAGTAAGAGGGAGTATATGCATGCATTTTTATGGGTTTAAGTTCCTTCATATGCTTAGTTCATGGAAAGTATATATAAGTATGATAAGCGGTATTTTGAAAAGGAAATGTACGAGTAATGACCACGGTGGGATAAGAGAGTGAAGCATGTGATCTAATAGGCATATTTTGAAAAATAAAGGAGGGTAAATTTTCGTATGAAGTCTCATATTTCATGCCCTTTTTTGTCCTTTTAGATTTTAATGTGTAGGAGTTTTTATTGTGCTAAGCGTGGTTTCTAGAAAATGAATTCGTTTAGACTTGGACCCTTACCTCTCGATCACTTTGGACTAACCCATTTTCGTTTGTTTCGTAGCGGCCGAATCGCATTCGGGCCCTTTGGCATGGGACGAAGCAGTGGTATGACGCTTTGGGGCAGGAGGAGAGGAGTTTAGTGGACGGAGCGGGCTTCCGTTCCTTCTTTCTGATTGAGCCGTTCCACGTCCATCGCCCATATGTGGAGGCATTGGCGGAGAGATGGGACCTGGAGAGTTGCACGTTCATCCTCCCTACTAGCGCCATTATGCCGACCCTTGAGGACGTCCATCGGATCACTGGCCTTCCGGTCTTGGGGGAAGCGGTGATTGCGGCCACCCTTGCGGATTATAGGTGGTTGTTGCGAGAGTTGATCGGGGAGTGGGAGTTCGTGGAGCGGGAGCGGACGTTGAAACGGATTCCTTTAGGGAGGCTTTCGGGGTAGTATGGCCTCGGTTCTTTTACGGAGCGTCAGAAGGGCGAAGCTGCAGCTAGCTTCGAGAGGAGGCAGGCGATGATCGAGGCGAGAGAGGCGGCCGCGTGCCCACAGAGGGCACGGATGGAGTTGAGGGAGTTCTTCCTATACTTCTTCTGCCGGGTCCTCTTCTCGACGACCTCTGATAAGGTTTCCTCTCACTCTCTTTTGTTGATGAGGGACCTGGTGGGCATGGGACGCTATGCTTGGGGAGCGGCGATGGTCGCCCATCTTTTCACCGAGCTCTCGAAGAAAGTTAAGAGGGCCGGGGGAAAGAACCTTGGCGGTTTCGCGCCATTTCTTCACGTATGTGTAAGTGGTTATATGTCTTTTCTCTTGGTTTAGCTCACTTTGATAATGATAATTTCCTCTTGCTTTGCTAGATTTTTGGGTACGAGCACTTCGCCATCGATCGCCCGACTCTGGCACCGTTTGATCATGCCCTCCCTTGGGCCATGAGGTGGGAACCCCGGGGATCTTCTCGCTTGTACCGCCTCGCCCAATTCTGAGAGGCCTTCCGCGTCTTGTCGGAGGAAGTGGTATAAGTTTTTCTTCGAATTTCCTTGGCTTGTATTTGGTTTTCTTTTGACTAAGCGCTCTTCCTATCTTTTGGTGTTTTTTAGATGACGTGGAGGCCTTATCTGGAGGAGGTTCCCGAGGCTCTGGCGCGAGACGTCTGGTTGATCTACGTCAACGAGGTCGTGTTTCATGCGATCAACCGGGTCGTCCGCTAGCTTGGCTATCATCAGTGGGTGCCCGATCCTCTACCGCGGCGCCCCTCGATTCAGGTGGCCGGGATTCCTAGGGATACGAACCTCCCGAGGAATTACGCTACGTATGTGGCGGGATGGATGGGCCGAGGCGTCTTGGTGGAGCATCGTCCTGAGGTGACTTCGAGTGACGAATACCTGGCTTGGTATTGTCAGGAGTATTCGGGTATCCTTGGGACGATGGAGGAGGAGATCCCGGACGCTTACGCAAGTTGAAAATCCCTCTCTTCTTCTCCGTTTTTCTTTCGCTTGAATATTTTTCTATATGGTATTTGTTTTTGCAGGTTGAGTTGAATGAGATGGGGAAGAGGCTCAAGACCGCCAATGAGCACCTCCATGCGCAGGCAAGGTAGATTGAGGCGTTGCGGGTACAACGGAGACGCTTACAGGACCAGGTCCGGGTCCTCGAGGCTCAGGTGGATGCTTTGTCGAGAGCGAGAGCCGATGGCGCTTCTTCTTCTTCCGCCCCTCCTCCTTCCATGGTTTCTGAGTGAGAGCTCGAGCTGACGATGGAGTTAGATGCGGCCCGGAGCGAATTAACGGCCACACAGATAGGTAGGGCTTCTCGGGCTGAGGAGGAGACGGACTGACTGAGGTCCATGATGGCTTCGAGAGAGGAGGGGTTCATCACCCTAGGCCATGAGAGGGACTCCCTGCAGATGAGGATGTCGGAGTTGGAGGCTTCGGCTGGTGTTCCTGGAGGTTTGATGGGAGACTTGGTTCGTTCTCTCCAGGCGGCCGAGGATAGGGATCGGGAGGCGCTCAGGGCATCAGAGGCGAGGGCACGGGAGTTGGAGGAGAGGTTGAGGGCTGTCGAGGATCGGGCTAGTGGGACAGAGAGTCGTCTCCGACAGAGATTGGAGAGGAGAGACAGAGATATGCAGCAGGTCCATCTCTGGGAGGCGACTATGAGGGGGAAATTGGTTGGAGGGGGCTCCATGAGCGAGGCGGACCTTGACCTTCTTCCGCTTGAGCCTGACCATTCTCTCTCGGATTCCTTGGCTACCGGGGCCACCTTCAGCCGTGCTTCTCGTCCTTCGGCGTCTCGGAGTCGTGGGATATACGTGAGGGCTGCGTCCTCGGTTCGAGAGACTCCTGCCGCTCCTGATGTTCCAGAGGTTCAGTCTTCTCATCAGCCGCCGCTCCCTTCTCAGCTAAGCCAGGACGTTCCTCCCACTCAACCTCCAGCGGATGACAATACGCCGTGGTATACTCCCTTGTGTCTTGGTTTTAGGTAGAAGAATAGTATATATGCGAGGAATTCATGCTTTTCTTCTTTTCTTTTGGTTTAGGTGATCGTTTCGGTGGCATGCAGCTCAAGACTTTGGAGTTTGGAGCGTTTTGAAGGACTTTTCTTTTTTTTTTCTCTTTTAGAAACCCTTTTTATACAACTTTAGGTTTTGGAAATTATGTATGTTCATGGTCTTGGTGGGACAATTTTATAATTTCCCATTTGTATGCATGGTTTGGTGTAGTTAGCTGAATTCTCATGGACATGTATGTGTGTGTAAATAAATCTTGGCCTTTATAGGTTTGATTCATGGATGGACATATGATTTTCAGATACGGTCATTTTTTTTCTTCGAAGTGTATTCATTTTGGTTTTATGAATGTATATGCGTATGAAATGTTTATGCAATTTTTGAAAAGAAATGTTCTTAACAGGTATTGGAGACTTGAAGACTAGATTAAAATGGGACTGACAGCAGATTTCAGGGTAGCAGGCAGGGGGCGGCTAGTGTAAACTAGCCGCCCAGTGAGGGGCGGCTAGTTGTGTTTAGCCACCCCCTGCCTGGGGTATGCTTATCTGGAACAAAGGGTTGGGGCGGCTAGTGTAAACTAGCCGTCCAATGGGAGGCGGCTATTCGAGTTTAGCCGCCCCCTACCTGGGGCAATCTGGTTCCGCTGCTCCTGCCTGCTGCTGCTGCTGAAAGCCTTTGTGACCGTTTCAACCTTTGAGACCTATAAAAACTCCCTTCCATGGACCAAGTGTTAAATCTGTCCGGATTGTGCCCCTGCACTGACTTTCGAGCTCTTTCTTGCTTGAATTGTCAAGGGCTACAATCCATCCTAAGGTAAAATGAAAGATAATGCGAGAAGGTAAAGTGCGGGAAACCATGCTTTAGTACGCAAGGAAGGGATTCCAAGTGCGTGAGCGAAAAAAAAAAACTCTTAAGTGTGTGTGAAAGTGGGACAATTTTCTCTCAAGCATGTGCGGAAGGGCGTAGAATGAGTGTAGGTGGGGGTAATCTTATCATTGGTATGGGGGGTCAATTTTAGCATTTCAAGAAAATCGGATGCCTAGGTGTTTTGGAAAAGAAAAATGCGAACTTATGCGTAAGCATAAGTTGGCATTTTAATTCTTCAATGGTTTTTCTTTCATGTGAGAGGGCAATGTTCTCGACCTTCTTTAGTAAAAGATACCATCAAGTCCCTGTGGAGGAGCCCTTCTGGTCACCTATGTCCAAACCAGGGTTGTATTTGAAAGGTATAGGCCTTAGGTGTCGGTTTTCTAGGTTCATGGTTCTCGAATGCTTGATCGTATTATTCTAAACATGCTGAAAAATCTATGAGTGTACCAGGAGTCAAGTTAAATAAGCTTCCTTTGGATAGGCAAGTTTCTAAGTGAACTCATGTGATTGTGTGTAGTTGTAAACCTAGAAATGATCTACCTTTGGGCGAAATTTCACCTTTCCTGGTAGACATAGTTCAATTTTGAATCCATTGCGAAAATAAAAGGGGGGGGGGGGAGAATGGAGTAAGATTAATATCTTCCCTTCGGGCAATATTTTAGAATTGTCCCAGTCTAGCATATGTCCTACTTTCTAGGTCCCTCTGGGTTTCTTCTTTTTATCACTTCTTTATTTTGGGTGAAAAGTACAGTCCGTTGTTTGGATTTGTACTGGTATAGCCGTTGTTTAGCGTATACCGTGCGTAAAGGCGTGAAAGCCTGCTAAAATAGAGAGTTTAACCCGTTCACTTGGGTGTTATTTTTCTTTTGTTGGCCTCTCATTGCCTGATTTTTTTTTATTTGAGGGGGGGGGCTCTTCTGTTTTTCACCCCGATTCTTTTCATGCTTCCCATCTAGAAGTGTTTGCATAGTACCAGAGCCAATTTTGGGACATTTCCTAGGTCTAGGTAACTCCTCAGTTTGACCTAGGGTTAATACGAGTGGGGCGGGAATAAGGGAAGTTTTGCTTTGGGGGTTTTAAATTGTCCCAGTCTACGAGGTAGGCAATTTCTCTTCTATCGGATAAATCTAGTCCAGTTATACGTGTGTGAATGAAGTGGCATGATTTGGCGGAGATGTGTTCAAATAGATACGAGTTTATCTTTGAGAGTCTTATAATTCGATCATCAAGTATTAAACGCTGGAAATTGCAGGAAGAAAGAATAATAGTTCTCAAGTATTGAAAGTAACTCATGCATGGAATTTCTTTAGATAAAGTGCATTCCACGAACCTGAAACCTTGACTCTTTCGGCATCTACCAGGTGGTAGGCATTCCCGGAATAGGCATGGGTGATCACATAGGGTCCCTCCCATGTGGGTTGCAACTTCCCTCTTGGGTGAGGCTGTCTTGATGGCATAATTTGCTTAAGTATTAATTCCCCGATTTCAAATTTTCTTTTTATTACCTTCTTTTCGAATGCCCTTGCCACCCTTCTTTGGTAGGCCTGGGCATGGTCTGCCGCTCTTAATCTTTTCTCGTCTAGTAGTTCTCTTTTTGGTATTTATTATTTTTTTGTTTTCGAAAATGTGAAAAAAGGCCTGTGTTGGCGAATAGATATACTTTTGGGAAGAGAATGGGTATAAAGTTTGGAAAACGATTTTGTTTTTAGATGGAAAGTATGGAAAGACAGTTTGTAAAACGTTTTTGGCAGAAATCATGGAAATACGACTTTGTAAAACATTTAGTTTTGAAGAAGTGCAGATTGGGAAAACATTTTCGTTTGGAAATGCGGCTTGTAAATATTTTCGTTGTTTGGTAAACAAGTAAAGAAAGCTTGGGAAAGTGTTTTATATTTTTTTTTTGGAAGTGCGGAAATGCGGTTTTGTAAAACTTTTGTTTTGAAGGAGAGTGGAAAATATTTTTTTAGAAAAACATTTTGTTTGTTTTTAAAGAAGAGTGGAAGTAAAGCTGGAAACAAGTATGTTCAGAGTTGGGGAATGAGAGCTGATTAGCATGTATTTTTTTGGACTTTGGTTTCTTCTAGGAAAGCAGGTAAACAAATATGTATAAGGTGATGAAAGCGAAAGCTAGTAAACAAATATTTTAATCTTTTGATTTTTAGAAAAGGCTGTAAACAAATATGTACAGGGTGATGAAAGCTCACCTGGGGGATCGGTACCTGGTTCCTGGATTCGTATTGTTTCCTCGAGTCGGCTTCCTTGGGCGGCCGGCTGATGTCTGGTGGGGGTCCCCTATTCCCGAACTCTTCCTCCCTGAGCCTTTTCAAAGGCCTTCCTTGATGGAGCAGTTCTTCGTCGGTGGAGCCTGGCTGCCAACATGCAAGCACTTCTAGCCGGATGCGCATGGCACAGATGCTCCAATTTCTGGCCCGTGTCTCGTTAAAGCGTGCTTCTCCCCATATGGATACTACTTTCCCGCGGTACGGGAAGCGAAGACATTGGTGTCGGGTGGATGAGACGGCTTCGATGCTGTTGAGCCATGTCCTCCCAACAATCAGAGGGTGGGGTGATTGAATATTCATTACCATGCAGTTGACGATGGTGGAGACCGGGCCGATCTTTAGTGGGAGCGTGACCAGTCCGCAAGCGTTCTTGCGCGTGCTGTTGAAGGCATAAATGTATTCGTCTGAGGGCTCCAATCTAGGAACCCTGCCTTCTAGCTTCCGGTAGGCGGAATATGTAAGAACGTTAGTTTCCGCTCCCGTATCGATGAGAATGTGCCAGAATTCCCTCCCTCCGAGTATGGCAGTGATTGCGAGGGGTGCGGAGCGTGCTCCGGCTTTTGCGACTTCATGGGGGAGGAAGGTGATTGAGTTAGGCTCCGTAAGATTGCTTGGTGGATGCTGGGTCCTGGCCGCTTCTTCCGAGGGATAGTTGTTGTTACAAGGGGACCCAGGTGGGGTACCACTTTCATCCTCGTTCCCCTGTCACAGGGATAGTGTGAACATATAATGTATCGCCCAATTGTTCTCGTTCTCGTACTGGAGGCGTGCCTCTCCCCAGATTGTTAGTATATGACTCAAGAAGGGCAGTCGAAGGCACTGGTGTCGGGGGGAACAGATAGCTTGGATGCTGTCTAACCACGGTCGCCCTAGCATCAATGGGTACCTTGTGTCGATGTCGGCCACGAAGCAGGCTACTTCACAGATAAGAGGGCCAACGGATAGCTTGAATGTTCCGGGGCCGCGGAGAGTCTTCCCGGTATGGTTGAAGGCTTGAATAGTATGGTGGGCCGATTGGACGGGAGGACGGCCTAGTCCGGGTATCTTTTGGTAGGTGGAGCATGTCATTATGTTCATTCCTGACCCTGGGTCTACGAAGATGTTGTTTAGCCACAACATTTGGAGACGTCCGCGGATGTGTAGGGGGTAGACTCACAGTCTGGGATCTGGGAGATCTTGGTCAGTGAACGATATGGTCATTGGGCGGCGGGGTCCGTCGACAGTGTCGGTACTCTTGGAGGACCCGTTGTCGTCCGGATGCAGATCATTCGGCGTACATTCCCCTCCCTCGGGTCCTTCGCTAGCTCCTTCAGACTCGATGTCGATGACCGCGGGCAGGGCGAGAATGGCTTCTTCTTCTTCACCATAGATTATGGCGAGGTCATGGTTGTCGAGGTTCAGCTGGAAGGGCTCGTTCTGCTCTTCCTCCTCGGATTCTTCGGATAGACTGTCGTCAGTGACGTCTTCTGAACCGCTTGGTTGTGGTGATAGTTGTCTCCCTCTTCTGACCATGTTTACCATATGGGCTCCAGATGTGGATGCTTGGTTGTGACCTGGCAATGGGTCAGTAAATATGCCAAGTGGCTTGGAGGCTCGAGAATTGCCCTGGTTTAAGTGGCTTTTGATCATGGCCCAATCAAGGCGCCTGTCATCATTTAAATCGTAAATAAAATCCTGAAAAACAATGCATTGTTCTACGGTATGACCATGTTGTTGGTGGTATTGACAGTAACGCAGTCTGCTGGCCCCAGGGAGTGGAGGTTTGGCAGCTGGGAGGGAGGGTAATAGTCCCTCTTTCCCATTCGTCTCTGATCATAGGATGTTGGAGGGGAGACCTCATTATAAGTATTTTGGGAGGTCTGCCTAGGATTTGGGTTCTGACTTTTTAGGAAGGTGGAATAGAAAGGGGTCCTAGGCTGGCCTTGTCTTGAAATTACAGGGCTTTAGACAGGGGAACTTTGGACTACCGGGTTTTGTTGTGTCGGCACGGGGATGGGTACTGATCGAGTAGTGAAGTTTTGGTTGATTGGCTGAGGCGGTGCATACCCGGATGAACCGGACGTGTACTGTCAAGGAGCCGTTCCTCGATTAGGAACTCGTGCTCCGTTCGGGTAGAGTGCCGATACTTGTGTAATAATCCCCTCTACCATGGGGGTTTGTGCCTTACGAGGCGGTTGTCCAACCCTATGGCTGATAGGTGGGGATTGGGTTTGGACTACTGGGGCTGCACAACGGGAAATCCTGTTGTGGCGGTCAATTAGAAGCTGATACATAGTACAGTCTCCGTACGAAAGGCTCGTACGAAGCTCTGGACTCAGGCTCTGTAACATCATGTCAATTTCTTGACATTCTGTGAGTTGCAGGCCGGTTCGGTGGACAAGCGTGCGCCACCGAGACACGAATTGCTCAAATTCCTCCCTAGGCCTCATTCTCTCTACGGTTAAATCTGAAGTAGAGGGGGTTCTGATCCTCTGGTAACCGTAGCGGCCTAAGAACTTCTCGCTTACAGCCGAGAAGTTCGACAAGTGATCTACAGGGAGGGTGGAGAACCATTGTAGTGCTTCTCCTTCCAATGATTTCTGGAAGAGGAAGACTAGCAAAGGTTGATTATCTAGAAAGGGGCGGGCATCTAGTTAAAAGGTAGTTAAATGGATGTCTGGGTCTCCACGACCGTTATACCGGCGGAATTTGGGGATTTTGAATCCCTCCGGTAGGTGGACTGACGGGATTTGTCTCAGGTTGTGTAGAGACATATGCTTGGGGGCTGAGGGACCAGTCTTGGAGAGGAATCTCCAGATGGTTTCATCCAGCGTTTCCCCCCTGGGAGGGCTGCCTAGCGTGTCGGTATGTAAAACTGGGGGTTTTGCGAACTTGGTCCTGGTCCGTCTCGCGACTGATCAGGTCACCGCCTGGAGAGTCGTTCCTGAGCCGCCCGACTGCTTCTCAGAAAAGACGGGGTTTGTGTGATCGCCACCTGCTTTCTCAAAAAGCAAGAAAAGTTGGTGTTGGATTTGATCGCCTCGCGGGGGGAGTTTGTGGGGTCTCCTCTCTGGGATACGGATATACCGTACACAGAGGTGAGAAACAGGTAAACCTATTCTGCTTCGGGGGCTTGACTAGAGGAGATATGGGACTAAAAAAGGGTTAGGAAGGGGTCGGCTAATGGGAATTAGCCGCCTGGTAGGGGACGGTTGGTTAGGACTAGCCGCCTGGTACCTGGTTCTGGATTTTCTGGATTTGGGCAGAACCTAGGTAGGGAAGTGTTTTGGCTTTGGCTAGGGTGGTGGTAATGAGGATTGAAAGTGGTGTTTGGTGATTTCCTCTTCTAGATTTGGGCAGCACCTAGGTAAGAATTTGGATTTGTTTGGCTAGGGCTAAAAAGTGGTTTAGGACAATGGTTTAGAGGGGGTTTATGGAGAGTGGAATTTGGTGGGGAATGACTTTCCTTCTCTCTCAACTAGGGCTCTCTCCCTCTCCCTTTCTCTCTTTCTCTCTCTCTCTCTCTCTCTTTCTCTTTCTCTAACACACACTTTGGAAATGAAAATGACCACCCTTGATTCTCACCCCTACCCCTCCTTTTATAGTAGAAAGGGATGCATAGGTTTATTCATTGGATAATGGCATGGATTGGATAATAGAGTGGTTTAAGCAAACTTCACCTCTAAGGAATCCAGATATTTGTTGTGAAAAATTGTCCAGACATGGGGTGGCTACTCGTAACTAGCCGCCCCATGAGGGGCGGCTACTTTCAAGATGCCACCCCCATGATGACCTGCCAGTCAGCATTAAATGCTGCTTTATGTCCCATCAGGAGAAGCGGTTTGGGGTCGGTCAAGGGGCGGCTACTCGTAACTAGCCGCCCCGTGACAGGCGGTGGCTTGGGTCGGTTACTTGGGTTGATCCGGCTAAGATAGGGCGGCTAAAGGTCATCACCCGCCGCAATGATCAGCATTTAATACTGCTTTATGTCCCATCCAGGGGACTTGTCCAAAGTCGGCCAATGGGGGCGACTAGTGCTAACTAGCCGCCTGGTATGGGGCGGTTAGTTAGGTCTAGCCGCCCCTTGCCAGGGATTTAGGGTTTTTGGGTTTCCAGTTTTCTGGTTTTAGGTTTATGTCTTCCGGTTTAGGTTTAGGGCTAGTATTAGGGTTTGGGTTTAGGTTAGGGCTAGGTTTAGGGTTTTCGGTTTAGGTTAGGGCTAGGGTTAGGATTTCCGGTTTCCTGAACTTTGGTTCTCTACTAGATGTCCAAATGTGGGATATTTCCGGGTGTTACTTGAAGTATTTCTGTCTTTCTGGACGGTCAAAATTGGGGTATCTACAGTGGCGGTTGTCCAACCATATGAGTGATAGGTGGGGACTGGGTTTGGACTACTGGGACGGCACAATGGAAAATCCTATTGTGGCGGTCAATCAGAAGCTGGTATGTAGTACAGTCCCCGTACGAAGTTCAGGACTCAAGCTTTGCAACATCATGTCAATTTCTTGACACTATGTGAGTTGCGGGCCGGTTCGGTCGGTCTCTTTCCTTATCATCGGTCAAAGTCTTTCCTGCTTCGCGCAAGGACTCCGTCCGATGAGGGACAATTGTAGATACCCCAATTTTGACCATCCAAAATGACAAAAATACTTCAAATAACACCTGGAAATAACCCACATTTGGGCATCAAATAGAAAACAAACTTCAGAAAACCGAAAACCCTAAACCCTGGCCCAAACCCCGAAAACCCTAAACCCTGACTCCAAACCCTAGAAACCATAAACCCTGGCCCAAACCCTAGAAACCCTAAACCTAGAAAAACCTGGATAGGGGCGGCTAACCAAAACTAGCCGCCCCACACCAGGCGGCTAGTTTCCACTAGCCGCCCCCTGACCGACCCCAAACCGTTTCCCTGGATGGAACATAAAACAGCATTAAATGCTGATCATTGCGGTGGGTTGTGACCTTTAGCCGCCCCATATTGGCCGGTTCAATCCAAGTAACCGACCCGAGCCACCGCTTGTCAGAGATGGGATGTTTGGAGGGTAATAATGGGGGCGGCTACCAAAAAGTAGCCGCCCCATATTGGGTGGCTAGTTTCAACTAGCCGCCCTTCACCTGGTCTCTAACAAAAGAACCAGAGAATTAATGAGGGGTCTAATGAAACACATTATTAACCAAGCCACTCTATTATCCCCTGAACATTCCCGTGCCTCTTTTTTACTATAAATAGAGGGGGTTCAAAATATTTCTAAATAATCCATCAATTCCCATCAAGAGTTCACATTCATTCTAGCATTCCCAATCCACAACAATTCCCACTTGAAATCCTTAGAGAGAGAGAGAGAGAGCGAGTCCTATTTGTGAGAGGAAAATCCATTCCCTACACAAAAGCACCCTCTCAATCCACCCTCCAAAACCCAGGTTAAACCCAGCTTAACCTTTACCAAAAACCAACCCATTTCCTACCCAGGTTCTGCCCAACTTCACCCAGGCCTTGGATGGCTAACCCTAGCTAGCCGTCCCCTACCCGATGGCTCAAACCCACTAGCTGCCCCTTATCTACAACCCACCTACACCCCTTTATCCCAAGACTCATTTAGCCAAGCACCGAAGCAGAATAGGATTACTTGTTTTTCACCTCTGTGTACGGTATATCCGTGTCTCAGATCAGAGACCCCACAAACTCCCCCCACAAGGCAATCAAATCTGACCCAACTTTTCCTGCTTTTCAAAAAAGCAGGTGGTGATCACAACCCCAATTGAATCCTCTCGAGCCGTTGCCGGGCGCCTCGACCAGTAACGACCCCACACGACCCTTCCGAGAGACGCTCTAACCGAGCCTGCCAAGGTGCGCACCGGATCTGAATCCCCGAAGAACCCCCACACATGCACCCCCCCCCAATCGGATTTTTTCCAACACCGACGAAATCCCACATCAACAAATCTGACGATCACGGTGGGACCTCCCTCGTGAAAAACAACAAAAGGTAATCCTCTTCAGCCTCCCTTTTACAAGCTTGACTAGAACGCTATCAAACCTCTAGGAAGGTTAGAGTTTCCCACCCCTCGATTCAGATCCTCCTCTACTTTGCATCACAGCATCATTTACTACTTTGTAAGTTGCACACCGCTGCGCAATCCTTTACTACTTTGTAAGCCGCACACTGTTGTGCAATCCTTTACTATTTTGTAAGCCGCACACCACTGCGCAATCCTTTACTGCTTTCGTAAGCCGCACACAGCTGCGCAATCCTTTACTGCTTTATTTACTGCTTTATATCTGCATCCATTCCCTTAAATCGTTCCACACTCATCATGGAATTCCATCTGGAGGAGAAGATACTAGAGGAGAGAACCACCCAAGAGGGTCAGGCCACACAACTCCTGACCCGTCTAGAGGAACAGATGGCAAGTCTAGGGTACCAAACGGTAGAGAACATGTTTCATGACCTCGTTGACTACCGTCATACCAAGACCTTGAGACAGGAGGCCCTTGTCAAAACCCCCTAGGTCATTCCCAAAACCCCGTCCACACCCAGTCGCTCGATCAATCTGAGCATCTTTTCATTTGCCCCCCTTTCTCCCGCGAATCCAATATTCTCGACCGTTTCTACCCCAGGCCCTTACCAGGCCACCCCAAACCCGAGACCGCTACGAAGCCCTCCCAGGGGAGAAACACTAGAAACCATCCAAAGAATCCTCTCCGAGACTGGTCATTCAGCCCCCAAGCACATGTCTCTACATAACCTGAGACAAATCCCGTCAGTCCACTTATCGGAGGGATTCAAAATCCCTAAATTCTGCCGGTATAACGGTCATGGAGACCCAGACATTCATCTGACTGCCTTTGATCTAGACGCCCGATAATTTCTAGATAATCAACCTCTGTTAGAGTTTCTCTTCCAGAAATCATTGGAAGGAGAAGCATTGAAATGGTTCTCCACCCTCCCTGCAGACCACTTGTCGAACTTCTCGGCTGTAAGCGAGAAGTTCTTAGGCAAAGTTTTCTACAACCACAGCCATGTCTTGGTTAATTTCAAAAATTCTACTTGATTAAAACACGACTCACTTGAAGTCTTATCACCTTACCAGTACCATTCAGCTTGAATTTCCTCAGTTCTTTTCCATAATTTTTATCCTTTTGGATGATCCAATTCACCAACCCTTAATCTACTTTACTTGCTTTCTCTTGGCGATATCCCCTCCTTGCTGAGTTTTTCCAAGCACGGGAACGGTAGGCACCAGGAAACTGACGCTGGGCTGCTCTGTGCACGATAGCTAAGAACCCCGACCGTGGGTTTGATCACTTACTAGTTTACTTTTCCCGCCTTCCACCTGGATCATTCTTTCGGTTGAAAATTCTAGTCAAGACCTAGCCTCTGACAATCTAAATTTGAGTTTGACTGGGATACTGGCAGGGAGTGCAGGCATTTTTGATAGAACATAATTTTGTTCAAATGGGATGCCTTGCATACATATGCATCATGGGGGGATTTAAACAAGCATGTTTTATATTTCTTAGTGTAAATGTGAGCATGGGATTTTTTGGAAAGGATTTGTTTTTGCATGTGTGTTCTATCACGGTGGGATTTGAACTAGCATGAGTTTGAAAGTTTGCATGTGTTGTCATGGTGGGATTTCATGCAGGTGATGTGATTTGTTTGGACCATAGCATATGAGTTAAAAGAAGGACAACTTTACATGCATTTCATCATGGTGGTATTGAGTTTAGCACACACGTGTTGTGACATGGATGAAGATAGAATATGTTGTGTGATGTTAAGAAAAGAGAGGTTGAAGCAGTTTTCTTGATAAGCATGAATGAGCAATTTGTAAATAAGCATGGGTGACAATTTTAGATGGTCAAGTATTAAGATGGATGCCAAATTCATGCATTGATGTGAGAAAGGGGGATAATTTTAATCATTCTAATCAAGACACGCTGATAATTTGAGGCAGAACACCTTGTGATTCACTCATGTCCAACCCAGGACATTTGGAAGTGTTTTAGCTTGAGCGGTGAGTTTTCAAGTGGAGTAGTTTTCAAATATTTGATCATGTTACTCTAAACATGTTGAAAACTCCATGAATGTGCCAAGAATCAAACATAATAAGCATCCCTCAGATATGCAAAACTTTAAATAGACTCATGTGAGAGTGTGTGTTGTTGTTAATGTAAGGAAAGGTTCACCCTTGGTTGAAATTTCGCCAAGCCAATAGACTTGGTTTAATTTAATCATGGTGTGAAAAGAGTGGGTGAATGGGGTTGAGAGTAATATCTTCTTTGAATCAATTCAAAATTACCCCAGTCCTAGCGTAAATCTTACTTTCTAGGTCCCTCTGGCTTTCTTCTTTTTACCACTTCTTTATTTGAGTTGAATGTATAGTCCACCGGGCATATACTAAATTTTTGGCTTCTAGATTTAAAATAGAGAGTGTTACCCATTTTGGGTTGTAACTTTTGACCTCTCATAGCCTTTTGGGGGGGGGGGGTTTCTGTTTTTTACCCCTGTTCTTTTCTGCTTCCCCTTTTCTTTTTCTTTTTTTTCTTTTTTTTTGAAGTGTTTGTATAGTGCCAGAGCCAATTTTGGGACGTATACTAGGTCTGGGGTATATTTCTTGTAAATCTTAGTTGACACGAAGTAAGAGAAAAACAAGGGAAAAATAATCCCAAAAAAAAAATTAAAATTAACAATTGCCCCAGTCTATGGGGCAGGCAATTTCCTTTTTATCAGGTGAACCAAGCCTTAAATCGTACTAGTGTAGTGGATGTGGCATGATTGGTGGGTATGAGTCTAAGTAAAATGCAAGCCATCTTCAGGATTTATATTGTCATCAAGCACTAAACGCTGGAATTCACAGTAAGGAAGAGTAAAATTTCTCAAATATTAAAAATTATGCATAGAATTTCTTCTGGTAAAGTGCATACCACCGGCCTGAAATCTCACCCCCTTCGCCGTTTACCAAGCAGTAGGCATTCCTAGAATAGGCATGAATGATCACATAGGTTCCTTCCCATGTTGGTTGCAATTTTTCCTTGGATGGAGTTGTCATGATGGCATGATTCTCTTCGACACCATCTCCCTAATTTCCTTCCCCCTTTTTTGTACCTCTTTTTTTGGTCTATATATTTTTAAAAACTTAAAAATGAAGGGCATAATTGAAATAAACTAAATATGTACAAGGGACTTTTTTGTTTTGTTTTTGTTTTGACGAAAGCTTTTAAGTGCATGCATAATAGCTTAAATAAACAAACTTTGTAAAGGAAATTTCTTTTTTTTTTGAGCTTTTAACATGTTTGACTTTTTTTGGATTTTGAATTTAAAGAAAGCAATAAACAAACAACATGCTGTACGGGAAAAATAGTGTACAGTGCTGGAGGATGGCCTCCAGAAAATGATGGTGCAGGGTGAGTCCTCTGTGGAGGCTCAAATTGAAGCAGCTTTAAAGGAGCAATGCCTAAATGCTGTCGAAAGTGTGAGTGACACTTGATCTGCCATAGATCCTCAGCAGAAAGAGAACGATCCCTCATAGAGGGGTCAGTCAACAAAGATGTGGATATGGAAAAATAGGTCATAGAGGCGACTACTGACTGAACAGGTGCAAGGGTGCACAGTTCAACATAATGCTGAGGCCCTAATGATGGTGGGGGTAAAGACTCCTCAATTGGTGCAATTAGGGGTATATGGGTTAGATCAGAAATAATTGATTTGGATATGGCGGGGGAATTTGGAGAGAGATCTTCAGTCTGATGGGATGGCAAGTCGAGTGGATCTGGCAATTGGGATCTCTCGACTGCTCCCTCAAATTGTGCATTTTTAAATATGAGTGGTTCTGATTCGAGGACATGCACTATTGGTTGTATTAGGTCTATGTCATTCTCAGAATCTGATGAGTCAGAATGTGAGTCATCTGAGATGGTCAAGACGGGTTCAATAGGCCATGATTTGATTTGATTTTGGGCATGTATAGACAATGGGGATTCAAACTCAGCCATTTGTAGGGTTTGGATGGTGGATTCAGGTAGTGTTGGAGTGGGGTAAAAGAGTTCTAATAGTTCTCCATCCAAAAACTCTTCATCATCATCAGAGTCATGCTTGGGACATTCAGCAGATTATCATTTCCGGTGCTAGAGACTCATAGGTTGATGGGGGTGGACTAGTAGCGTATTGCCTTTGGAGTGGTTGACGGGGAACAAATGTTTGTGTTTCTCGTGGATTAAGGAAATAGGCAATGGGAACTTTGGCTCTATCACTATAGGCCTGACTAGGCTGTGTCTGGGAGAAATGGTTCAATGGTCGGATTGGACCTCCCTCCATGGGATGAATTGAGATGGACTCAGGTATTTGTTCTGTGTATGGGGGGAGGGGCTTGATAGGGTTTTGCATTATAGGGTGTTGTTGTAATGGCACGGAAGCGGGTACTGATCGAGGAGAAAAGGTATTAGAATAACTAGCTTGCTGAGGCAGCATATATCCAGAAGGACCAGTGTATACTGTCTCGGGGCTGGTCCTTGATCAGGAACACGCGCTTCGTTCGGGTAGAGTGCTGAAACTTGTCTTGTAATCCCCTCTATTGTGGGGGTTGTCAAGGGGTTTTTCCTAAAGAGTCTTGACCAGTTGTTGGAAGTGAATGGGGTAGGGGGTCCAGTACAGCGTTGGATCCGGTTGTGTCTATCTATTAGGAGTTGATAAGTAGTGCAATCTCCGTATGACAGACTAGTACGAAGTTCTGGGGTTAGGTTTAGTAACATCATGTCAATTTCTTGACATTCTGTTAATTGCAGGTCAGTTTGGTGCACAAGGGTGTGCCATCTAGACACATAGATTCAAAGTCCTCTCCATGCTCCATTCGTTCAGCTGTGAGGTCTAAGATAGAAGGGATCCTAGTTCTTTGGTAACCGTAGCGACTTAGGAATTTGCCGCTTACGGCTAAAAAATTGGACAAATGGTCTACCAGCAGGGTAGAAAACCATTGGATAGCCTCTCCTTCTAAGGACTTTTGGAATAGGCATACAAGGAGAGCTTCATTATCCAAGAAAGGACGAGAGTCCAGTTAAAAAGTTTTTAGGTGGACATCCGAGTCTCCACGGCCATTGTACCGGTGATATTTTGGCATTTTGAAATTTGCTGGGAGACTGACGAAAGGGATTTGTTGTAGGTGGTGTAAGGATGTGTGCTTGGGGGTGGACGGGTTTGTCTCAGAGAGGATTCTCCGGATGGTGTCGTCTAGACTTTCGGCCCTGGGTGAATAGGTTAGTGGTCTTAGATTTGGCATAACCGGGTAAGGACTCTGTGTGGTTATGGGAGCTACTGGAGCTATATGGGTGACAGGGTAAGTAGGAGTATTTGGGTAGGTATAAGCAACTGGATAAGTAGGGGTCACTGGATAAACAGGAGCACCTGGATAAGCCTTAGTGGAGTAATTGGTTGGCCATTTTGTGAGGTGACTGGATCGGTAACAGGGGTCCCTTGGTTTAAAAAGGATGTCTGGGTCTGTTGGCGGTGGTTAGCCAAGGCATTTAGCATGTCATCCACTGAAAGATACCCTAATGCGTTCATATGTTCCTCTAATCGACCAAGAACCTGCTTCTCATAGTTTAACTATTGTGCTTTGCTATTGAAGGCATTATCGCTGCTGAATTGAGTCATTTTGAGACAGATAGAGTGTCTCAAAAGAAATAAATAAACCGATAATTAAAGCAACCTATTGCAACCAGATATAAAGAAACAGATAAAGTAGTAGGCTTGGGAGCACCTTAGGGCCAACCGGAGATTCCAAGAAATAGCAGTTTTATAAAGTTCTTAGCATGCAGAAAAGGATTACCATTTGTTGTTTTTCACGAAGGGAATCCCATCGTGATCACCAATTCGTCGGTATGTAAAACTAGGGGTTTCTGCGAACTTGATCCTGGTCCATCTCGCGACTGATCAGATCACCGCCCGGAGAGTCGTTCCTGAGCCGCCCAGGCATTCTTTGTCTAAACTTTGACTCTATCCAAAGCCCGATGGTTGTAACAATGGCATAGCTAGCTATCGACGAAAGTGCAGTCCTTCTTGTTTGTCTTTTGCATTCAGTTACGGACGTGGAGTTGCTTGTTTTGGTTTTGAGTCCTTTGTCTCCTGGCTTTAGTCACTACATTTATCAAACCACTTTTCCAAAGGTTGGTCCAGAAGTGGGATTTTCGGCAAGAACTATATTTATTGTTCCGTCCTCTACTCTTCCTGGAAGGTATTAAGCTAACGGGCGGGGTCAGTAGTCAGGCTTACCACGGATTCTCATAAAATATCTAGAACAGGATGAGGAGCTTCTTTTTCTTCTTAACCTCGCTTCATACTTGACAACAGCAGCCGGTGACCAAGTACCCGTAAGCGAACCTGGAGCACGGGGTCAAGATGCTCTGCACCTCGATGTAGGAGAAAGTGGATCTGCATCTGGCTCCCAAACCTCTTTGCGTCACAGGATCCACTGGCTCTTTATCTTGATCTCTTATATTTGAGTCAAAGGTCTTCAAAGGCTGGCCTACTTCGTGCTTTAAAGGCGTGGTGGCTTTACTCATTTCTTTAAGTTAGGCTAGGCTCTCCTTTGACTTGACACGCGTCACTGAGGTTTTTACGGGGATTGTTGTGTGATCGCCACCTGCTTTCTCAAAAAGCAGGAAAAGTTCGTGTTGCTGTTGATCTCCTCGCGGGAAAATTGGGTGGGTTCTCCTCTCTGAGTTACGGGTATACCGCACACAGAGGTAAAAAACTGGGAATCCTTTTCTGCTAGATAAGAACTTGAAAAGGGGGCTGCTGACACATGGGAGGGAAATGTAAATGTGACCACTGTACAAAATTCAAGCCTCTGGTTGAAACGTCGGGTATTGGTCAAAAGCAATATAAAGCAGAAGTAAATAAAAGTTGTAAAAAAAAGAAAGTGACCACCGTACAAAATTCAACCAAGGGGTGTTAGTCGCCTCTAGTTGAAACGTCGAGTATTGGTCGAAAAGCAGATATAATGCGGAAGTAAATAAAAGTTGTAAAAAGTAGAAAGTGACCACCGTTCAGAATTCAACTAGGGGGTGTTAGCCGCCTCTAGTTGAAACGTCGAGTATTGGTCGAAAGGCAGATATAAAGCAGAAGTAAATAAAAGTTGTAAAAAGAAGAAAGTGACCACCGTACAGAATTCAGCCAGGGGGTGTTAGCCGCCTTTAGTTGAAACGTCTAGTATTGGTCGAAAAGCATATATATAAATAAAGTAGATAAATAGAGCAAGTAATAGAAATAACAGAAAACCGCCGGCTACTTGAACCGAGCCATTTGGGTCCGACGGCTGGTTGGGACTAGCCGCCTGGTACCTGGTTCTTGGTTTTCTGGATTTGGACAGAACCTAGGTAGGGAAGTATTTTGGCCTTGGCTAGGGTGGTGGTAGTGAGGATTGAAAGTGGTGTTGGGGGTTTCCTCTTCTAGATTTTGACAGCACCTAGTTAGGAATTTGAGGGGGAATTGCTTTCCTTCTCTCTAAACTAAAAGCTCTCTCTCTCTCTCTCTTTCTAACACACACTTTTGAGAAATGAATTTGCCACACTTTGGTTCTCACACCTACCCCTCCTTTTATAGTAGAAAAGGGTGCATGGGATTATTCTTTGGGCAATAGCATGGGTTGGGTAAGAGGGTATGGCCAAGTAACCATCATTGCAAAAAGACGCACTCTATGGTCCATAATAGCATGGGTTGGACAAAAGGGTGAGGCAAAGTAACTTCACACCTAAGTAAAGTTGCTTTATGCTTTATGGGTGAGTCCAGATGCGAGCAGGCAACCCTAATTCAGTCGTCTGAGCAGGGATGGCTAGTTGTAGTTAGCCGCCCAGTGAGGGGCGGCTAGTTAGTAGATGCCACCGGTATGATGACCTGTCAAACGTCACATCTCTGATAAGCGATGGCTTGAGGCAGTTACTAAGGTTGAACCATCAGAGAAAGGGCGGCTAATTGGAACAAACCGCTACAATCATCAGCATTAAATTTATGTCCCATCTAAGGGAAGATGTTGGGGACGATTAAGGGGCGGCTAGATGAAATTAGCCGTCCAAGGAGGGGCGGTTACTTTCAACTTCCCATCCGGCTTCTGGTCACTTAATTTTTCAAAGTGTTGCAGCCAGGGTTTCTCCTTTTGTTCCTTTAATTCGCTAAAGTAGTTTTCTATTTGATCCTAATGTGGTCATTTAAAAATGTTACTTGAAGTATTTTTCTTCTCTTTGGACGGTCAAAATTGGGGTATCTACAAATGCATTGTTTTTCAGGATTTTATTTAT
Source organism: Acorus calamus (assembly GCA_030737845.1). Lineage (NCBI taxonomy): Eukaryota > Viridiplantae > Streptophyta > Magnoliopsida > Acorales > Acoraceae > Acorus > Acorus calamus. The sequence goes on from CM060870.1 coordinate 16,749,023, forward strand.
GATTTGAATGATGACAGCGCCTTGATTGGACCATGATCAAAAGCCACTTAAACCAGGACAATTCTCAAGCTTCCAAGCCACTTGGCATATTTATTGACCCATAGCTAGGTCACAACCAAGCTTCCACGTCTGGAGCCCACATAGTAAACATGGTCCGGAGAGGGAGGCAACCATCGCCACGACCAAGCAGCTCGGAGGATGTCACTCATGATAGTCTGTCTGAGGAATCCGAGGAGGAGGGCAAGGACGAGCCCTTCCAGCTGAACCTCGACGATCATGACCTCGCCATACTCTATGGCGAAGAAGAACAAGCAGTCCCCGCCCTACCCGCAGTCATCAACGCAGAGTCCGACGGGAGCGGACTAGAAAACCCGGGAGAAGACGGGGAGGAGGAGCACTTTGAGGAGGTTCCCGAAGGAGCCAGCGAAGGACCCACGCAAGGGGAATGTACTTCGGATGATCTGCATCCGTATGACAACGGGTCCTCCAAGAGTACCAACACTGTCGTGGCCCTTGCCGCCCGATGACCATCTCTTTTACTGACGAATACCTCCCGGACTCCAGACTGCGGGTCTACCCCCTAAACATCCGCGGATGGCTTCAGATGTTGTGGTTAAGCAACATCTTCGTTGACCCAGGGTCGGGAAAGAACATAATGACATGCTCCACCTACCAGAAGATACCCGGACTTGGACACCCTCCCGTTCAACCAGCCCACTCTACTATCCAAGCTTTCAATCACACCGGATAGGCCCTCTGCGGCCCCAGAATATTTGAGTTATCCATCGGCCCCCTCATCTGTGAGGTGGAATGCTTTGTAGCCGACATCGACATAAGGTACCCCCTGATGCTGGGGCGACCATGGTTGGATAGCATCCGGGCTATCTACTCCCTCCAACACCAATGCCTCCGGCTGCTATTCATGGGCCATGTGCTAACAATTTGGGGAGAAGCACGCCTCCAGTATGAGAATGAGAACAACTGGACACTGCACAATATGTTCACACGAACCGAAGACAGAAGCGTTAGCCCACCTGGATCCCCATATGACAACAACTACCCCTCGGAGGAGACTACTGGGACCTGGAACTCAGCAAACAATCTTATGGAGCCCAATCTGATTGCCTTCCTCCCCCATGAAGTCGCAAAAGCCGGAGCACGCTCCTCACCCCTCGCAATCACTGCCATACTTGGAGGAAGAGAATTCAAGCATATTCTCATCGATATGGGAGCGGAAACTAATGTTTCCACCTATTCCACCAACCAGAAGCTAGAAGGCTGGGTCCCTAGGTTGGAATCCTCGGATGAATTTATATATGCCTTCGACAGCACGCGCAAGAACGCTTGCGGACTAGTCACACTCCCACTAAAAATCGGCCCGGACTCCACCATTGTCAACTGCGTGGTAATGAACATCCGATCATCCAACCCCCTGATTGTTGGAAGAACCTGGCTCAACAGCATTGAGGCCGTTTCATCCACCCGACACCAATGCTTTCGCTTCCCGTACCACGAAGGAGTGATATCTATTTGGGGAGAAGCACATTTCAATTATTCATGGGTCCAAAATTGGAGTGTCTGCGCCATGCGCATCCGGCTAGAGGTGCTCGCATGTTGGCAATCAGGCTCCACTGATGAAGAACTGCTTCAACAAGGGAGATCCCTGAAGAGGCTCAGGGAAGGAGAATTCAAAAACAGAGGACCGCCACCAGACATCTGTCGGCCATCAAAAAGAAGCCAACGCGAAGAGACGACACAAGTCCAGGAACCAGGAACTGATCCCCCCGAGTAAGCCCCCACTGTCATCATCCTATACATATTTGTTTACATCTTTCATAAAATCAAAAATCAAAACATTTATTTACCAGTCTTCACTTTCATCCATGTACATATTTGTTTACATGCTTTTCTAAAGAAATCGAAATACGAAAAAAAAAATGCTAATCAGCTCTCATTCCCCAACCATGAACATATTTGTTTCCAGCTTTACTTCCACCATTCCTTCTAAACAAAATGTTTTCCAAAGCTTTATTTCCATACTTCTTTCCAAAAACCATAAAGATTTATTTACCGACTCATACCCTTTTTCAAACCATATGTATATATCTGTTTACACGCTTTCAAAAACATAATACCAAAAAGAGACAAAAAAAAAAGATTAAGAGCGGCTGACCATGCCCTTACCTACCAAAGACGGGTAGGAAAAGAAAGTAATAGAAAGGAAATTCAAAATCGGGGAGTTAGTACTCAAGCAGATCATGCCATCAAGGCAGCCTCACCCAAAAGGAAAGCTACAGCCCACATGGGAAGGACCCTATGTGATCACCCATGCCTACTCCGGGAATGCCTACCGCTTGGTAGATGCCAAAGGAGTCGAGGTTTCAGGTTCATGGAATGCACTTTATCTGAAGAAATTCCATGCGTAGAAAATTTTCAATACTTGAGAAATATTATTCTTTCTTCCTGCGATTTCCAGTGTTTAGTACCTAATGATAGAATTATAAGACTCTCAAAGATAAACTCGTATTTATTTGAACTCATATCCGCCAATCATACCATCTCCTTCACACATGTATGACTTAAGGTTGGTTTACATAATAGAAGAGAAATTGCCTACCCCGTAGACTGGGACAATTTTAAAACCCCAAAGCAAACCTTACTTATTTCCGCCCTTATTCGTATTAACCCAAGGTCATAATGAGGAGTTACCTGGACCTAGCATATGTCCCAAAACTGGCTCTGGCACTGTACAAACACTTCTAGAGGGGAAGCACGAAAAGAATCGGGTGAAAAACAGAAGAGCCCCCCCTCAAATAAAAAAAAATCAGGCAATGAGAGGCCAAAAAAAGAAAAATAACACCCAAGTGAACGGGTTAAACTCTCTACTTTAGCAGGCTTTCACGCCTTTAAGCACAAGTATATGCCAAACAACGGCTATACTAGTACACATCCAAACAATGGACTATACTTTCCACCCAAAATAAAGAAGTGATAAAAAGAAGAAAGCCAGAGGGACCTAGAAAGTAGGACATATCCTAGACTGGAACAATTCTAAATATTGCCCAAAAGGAAGATATTACTCTTGCCCCATTCCCCCCTCCCGTTTTATTTCGCGATGAGATCGGAATTGAACCATGTCTAATGGGAAAGGCGAAATCTCGACCAAAGGTAGACCCTCTCCTATGTTTACAATTGCACACACTCACATGAGTTCATTTAGAAACTGGCTTGTCCAAAGGAAGCTTATTTGACTTGACACCTGGTACACTCATGGATTTTTCAGCATGTTTAGAATAATATGATCAAGCATTTGAGAACCATGAACCTAGAAGAACGACACCCAAGGCTTATACCTATCAAATATAATCCTAGTTTAGACATGAGTGACCACAAGGGTCCCTTTATAGGGACTTGATGGTATCTTTTACTTAGGAGAATCGAAAAAAAGGCCCTCTCACGTATAGAACCATTGAAGAATTAAAATGCCCCCTTATGCCACTCACACTTACACATAAGCTTGCATTTTCCTATTCCGAGACACTTAGGCATTCGATTTTCTTAAAATATTGAAGTTGACCCCCCGTACCAAGATTAAAACGGTCTCCATTTACACTCATTTCATGCCCTTCCGCACATGCTTGAGGAGAAATTGTCCCACTCTCATACATACTTAGTATTCTTCTTCACTCACGCACTTGGAATTCCTCCCTTGCGTACTAAAGCATGGTTTCTCGCACTTTAATTTCTCACATTATCTTTTCATTTACCTTAAGATGAATTGTAGCCCTTGACGATTTAAGCAAGAAGAGCTCGAAAGTCTGTGCAGGGGCACAATTTGGACGGATTTAACAATTAGTCCATGGAAAGGATGTTTGTATAGGTCTTAAAGGTTAAAACATTTGTGAAGACTTTTAGCAGCAACAAACAGAGATAACATTGCCCCAGGCAGGCGGCGGCTAATCGTGACTAGCCGCCCCTCGACAGACGACTAGTTGTGACTAGCCGCCCCTGCCTCTATCCTCCCTCTTTTTCAGGTAAAATGCCTCAGGCAGGGGGCGGCTAAACAAACCTAACCACCCCTCCTGGGCGGATAGTTTCAACTAGCCGCCCCATACCTGCTGCCCAAAAACCTGATGTCAGTCCAGTTTATCAACTCTTCAAATCTCTAATACCTGTTAAGAACATTTCTTTCCAAAAACTGCATACACACATTTTATACGCATATACATTCATAAGACCTATATAAATATACTTCAAAAAACAACCACATCTCAAAATCATGTCTGTCCATGAATCCAAACCTATAAAGGTCAAGATTCATTTACACACACATACACGTCCATGAAAATTAAAAAGAGCTTTCTAAACATCCATGCTAACTACACCAAACCACGCATATAAAAGGGAAACTATAAAATTGTCCCACCAAGACCATGAACATAAATTGTTTTCAAAGCCTAAGGTTGCATAAAAGGAGGCTTCTAAAAGAAAGAAAGAAGAGATAAATCCTTCAAATACTCCAAACTCCAAAGTCTTGAGCCGCGCGTCATCGATAGATCACCTTATCAAAACAAAAGAAGAGAAGCATGAATTCCATGCATATATAATATTCTTCTATCCAAACCAAGACACAAGGGAATATACCTTGGGGTATTATCATCATCTGTGGGAGGCTGAGTAGGAGGACTGGACCTCTGGAGCTTCAGGAGCGGCAGGAGTCTCTCTAACTGAAGATGCGGCTCTCGCATATGTCCCACGACTCCGAGACACCGAAAGAATAGAGGCACGGCAAAAAGTAGCCCCGGTGGCCAAGGAAGCCAAAATAGAATGCTCAGGTTCGAGAGGGAGGAGGTCAATGTCCGCCTCGGTCATAACCCCTCCACCGACCGACTTCCCTCGCATGGTGGCCTCCCAGAGGAGGACCTGCTGGATATCTCTGTCTCTACGTTCCAATCTCCCTCGAAGACGCGTCTCCACCACTCTCAACCTCTCTTCGAGCTCCCGTGATCTCGCCTCAGCAGTTCGGAGCCTGTCCTCGCTCGATCGAAGTGCCTCTCGGTCTCTATCCCCAGCCGCCTAAAGGGAACGAAGCAAATCCCCCAATAAACCCCCGGGAACGCCAGCTAAAGCCTCCAACTCCGACACCCTCGCCTGGAGGGAGTCTCTCTCGTGGCCCAGGGTGATGAACTCCTCCTCTCTTGCTGCCACCATAGACCTCAGCCGGCCCATTTCCTCCTCAGCACGTATGGCCCTACCTCTTGCCTGGCCAAGCACCATCCTTGTGGCCGCCAAGCATCCACCTAAGCCTCAAGGACCCGGACCAAGTCCTACAAGCGCCTCCTTTGCACCCGCAACGCTTCTATCTGCCTGGCCCACGCTTGGAGGTGCTCACTAGCGGTCTTGAGCCTCTTCTCCATCTCATTTAGCTCAATCTACAAAGGTGACACCACTCAGGAAATATCCAAACAAGAAGGAAACAAAGAAAAGGAGAAGGGCTCTATCCTACGTAGGCGCCCGGGATCTCCTCGTCCATCGTCCCAAGGATGTTCGCGTACCCTTACAATACCAAGCCAAGTAGTCTTCAATTGAAGTCACCTCGGGCCGACGATCCACCAATGCACCCCGACTCATCCATCCTGCCACATACATCGCGTAGTTCCTCAGGAGATTCGTGTCCCGAGGAATTCCAGCCATGGGAATCGAAGGACGCCGCGGCAGAGGATCGGGCACCCACTGGTGGTACCCAAGCTGGCGGACGACCTGACTAATCGCATGAAACATGACCTCATTGAACTAGATCAGCCAAACGTCCCACGACAACTCCTCAGGGACCTCCTCCGCGTAGGGCCTCCAAATCATCTACAATACACCGAAAGAAATAGGAAGAGCGCTTAGTCAAAAGAAAATCAAATACATGCTAAACAAACTCAAAGAAAATGTATACCTCTTCCTCTGTCAATACGCGGAAGGCCTTCCAGAAATGAATGAGGCGGTGCAAGCGCAAAGATCCCCGGGACGCCCATCTCAAGGCCCAAGGGAGTGCACGGTTGAACGGTGCGGGAATCGGACGGTCAACCACAAAATGCTCATACCTGAAGACCTGCAAAGAGAGGGAGAAATTATCAAGATCAAGTGAGTTACACCAACTAGAAAACTCCTTCCACTCACACGTACCTGGAGAAAAGGTAGCCGCCAAGATTCTTGCCCCAGCCCGCTTCACCTTCTTCGAGAGCTCCGCAAAAAGGTGGGTGAGCATCACGGCTCCCCAAGCATAACGTCCCATGCCCCCAATCCCTCATAAGCAACAGGGAATGAGAGGAGACCTTGTCAGAGGCCGTCGAAAAAAGGACCCGGCCAAAGAAGTAAAGGAAGAATGCCCAAAGCTCCCTCCGTGCCCTCTGTGGGCACGCGGCCTCCTCTCTCGCCTCGATCATCCCCCGTCTCCTCTCGAAGAAGGCCATACTGCCCTGAAAGCCGTCCCAAAGGAATCCAATTCAGCGTTCGCTCACGCTCGACGAACTCCCACTCCCCAATTAACCCTTGGAAGAGCGCCTTGTAATCGGCAAGGGTAGCCGCAATCACCGCCTCCCCTAAGACCGGAAGGCCAGTGATCTGATGGATGTCCTCAAGGGTCAGCATGACAGCACCGGTGGGAAGAATGAAGGTACAACTCTCCAGGTCCCACCTCTCCGCCAAAGCCTCCACATAAGGCCGATGGACATGGAACAACTCGATTAGAAAGAAGGAGCAAAAGCCCGCCCCATCCACCGAACTCCTCTCCCCCTGGCCCAAGGCATCGTACCATCTCTTCGTCCTGTGCCAGAGCGCCCGGATACGATTCGGCCGCTGAGAAACAAAAGAAAAGGGTTAGTCCGAACAAAGATCTACAATAGGCAACCAAACCCTTCATCTTAAAACCAAGCTTATATAAAATCCAACATACCAAAGGAAAGCATGAAATATACAAGCCTAAAAAGAAAATGCAATCTCCCTTATCATGTGACTTCCTTATATGATTGAACATTTACCCATCCCCTCGTCACATCTCTATCATATAATTTTCTTTTTACGTACCCCCTTTTTTTATTTATCATATATATAACATGCATGACAAAAAGCACACTAACATTATCCTAAACACACCCCCATCAGATTGCTTCTTAAAAAAATCTATAGATTCATGCGTATCCCCTTCTTATCCCCACCATGACTAGATAAATATGAAAACATGCCTCAAACATCATATACATACAAAACCACCATGATATGAGACATACAAGCACAATAGGCATACTATTTCTCCCTTATATCTATGTATATATACCTAACAAACGTAGATTACGTGTAAAAAAATTGTCCCTCTCTTTATAAACCCTCGCTCACATATGCGCACAAATCCCACCGTGATTAAGTTTTCCACATATGCATGACAAGCATACCCACTAAAAACACACACATATAGTTCTTACACACTATCACCTATTCATTCTATAAACATGTAAATTTACAAAAAAACACATATAGAAAGCTAGGGTAGAAAGGTCAAGAAAATACCACGGCCCGTGTGGACCTAGGAGTGTCCGCCTAGGCCTTCAGGATCGTCCATCCCGTCGTCATTCCACTACTCCTCCTCATCTCCCTCCTCCTCAACCTCAACACCAGCCCCAGCGGCTCCTCTACCCATACCCATGGCCTCCTCGGCCTCCACTCCAACACCCCGGTCTCCTCCGTGCCCAGCACACCGAAGGCCAACCCCTCGAACACACCTATAGCCCTTCGCTCATCCTCCTCAGCCCTGGCTTCTATGGCCTCCCTATCCAACTTCCCGACAATGGTATCCAACGATGCCCTCACATCCTCACTAACTCCCTCAGCCCCTACCCCCGCGGTTACGTCCTTGGCCGGTCCTCCAACCTCTGAAACCACCACTTCGACCACCACCGGTGTTATATTTGTGTCACTTTTTAGCCTATGGGTAATCGTTGGGTCATTTCTGGCCATTTTTGAATTTTTCATTTTTCGATCGGAGCCGCTAAAATTTTGGCTTTTAGCCATCTGTGTGAGCTTGAGTACTCCGATTGGAAATCTAACAGCATATTATGGGTCCTGGTACTATTCAGTACTACCCATAAAAATTTAGTTGAATTCCGGTAACGTTTGAAAATTATGCAGTTCCGAATCGTATCCGGGTTTTCTTCGAAACTGATTCGTTAAGTGGAATAGTGTTGGGATATTTGTGTGAATGAGGTGACCCTAGGTAACCTCACCCCCCTCTTGCTTAAATGTGAAGAAAACTTTGGTTATTTTCTTTGTTTGAGGGTGAGGTTAGGGTTATGTGTACCCCCTATTTTTCTCTTGTGTTCACCCCCCCAAATGTGAGCATATGTGCTCATTTTCACTTCCTCTTCCCCTCAACGTGAACACCCTCTCCAGCCCCCCCTTTGTGTGTGTTTGTGTGTGTTTTAATGAGAAAATCAAAGAGAAGAAGAGGATCATGAAGCGTTGAAGAATAAAAGGTGAGTGTTGTTGTTGTTGTTGTTGTTTCCCTCTCTTTGGCTCCCTCTCAAGCTCCCATTGCCCCCTGTTTTCCATTAGAAGGCTGTGGGGAGGCTGTGGAGGTGGTGGCGTTGGTGGTGGCGGTTGCGGCGGCTTTGGTGCGCCAAGAGCCCGAATGCATCACCCCTTTCTTTCTCCGTCCCTTGGTGAGCTTTCCTACCCTTATTTTCTTTGGTTTTTCATGTTTTAAGGGCTGTTGGGGAGGTCATGCATGATAGGTAGTTGGTTTGGGAAGTGTGTGAGGGCTGGGAGGGGGATTTAGGGCCCTGGGCGCGCGTGCGGATCTGTCCACGCGCGTGTGCGCGCAGGCGCGCGCGCAGTCTGGCGGACAGGGTCCTGGCGGGCGCATGCGCGGGCACAGGCGCGGGCGCGCGCACTGTGGGCGCGGGGGTCGATAGGCGCGTGAGTGCGCGCGGTTCTGGCGTGCGGGCACGCGCGCGGCAGCTCGTCTGGGCGCACGCGGGTGCGCGCCTGGGCGCGGGGCAGCGCGTCTGAGCGCGCGGGAGCACGTGCACGCGTGGGTGCACGTGCGCGTGTGTGCGGGGGCCACGCGTGTGGCTGCCCGGGGGCTCGGGTAGGTGTCGGGGTGCTCGGATATGCGTGCGTACGCGTGTACTCGCATGCGTGTGAGCCCGTATGCGTGCATATCTAAGCCTTTGACATTTTTAGTTGTTTCTAAGTGTTTTTATGTAATTATACTCACCGTTTTGATGCCCTTGTCGTGCAGATCTTGGTGAACGGTCACGCATCGACCCCGGTTGCGGTGAGTGGGTCAATCCAACCCAGTTGGGAGGTGTTCGATGCACGTTGGAGTGCATTGCCCTCCCTTGGGGCACCATAATTGCATATAAACTTGATGTATGCATGCATGTTGTTACCTAGCTTGCTAAGTGTGTAATCATGTCATGCTAGATATTGAATGTTAGGGATTATATATCTATATATCATGTATAGGAGCCATACATGCTAGATATCATGTCATATGTTAGCATAACCCCCACCATACATGTCGCCACTTAGTTAATTTGATTAACTTGTATGATTATGCATAGAACAGCATGCCTTAGATAATATGTACCTCGTTATTATATTATTACATGCTCCCATGATTAATTCAATGGTTAATTTCGTAATTGTATATTTAATTCCTATATTCCTACTCGGGATTAAGAGACCTTGTGAAGTCACCATTGAGACCCGGGCTAGGGTGCTCCGTGTTCCTTGTTTGGTTGTCGGGGCATCCTATATCGGGACCTCAAGGTGCCCTCCCAAGGGGTTCTTTCCCCCAGACAGGGAATATCTGGAACAATTATTCATTTAATTATAAGTTGTATAATTATTTATACCCGTACAAGCCATGAATCTTGTCTAAATGGGTTTTGGACAAGTGTATGACCTATTAGGGGGTCATACCATGGCATAGTCATTACGAATGATAGAATTTTCCCCGCATTAGAGTTATGCGCCCTGGAGGGAATTCTTGAGAATTCGTTACAGTACTGGTGCGTAGTCACCGATGACGACGGATCCAAAGGGATCATATTCGCGTGAGTAGATTGGTTTCTTCCTTCGTTGGATCCGCGTAGGGACTTCCTGGTTGAGACAGCCGGCCTGACAGAGGGCTCCCATCCGTAGGTGCTGCCGATTTGTGAGGATGTGCTGATCATGGGAGTATACCAGGTATGGGCTTCCCTGGATAAGGGCTACCGGTGGACCAAGGGCGTAGAAGCAATCTAATTTCCTCCCAAGAGCCTATGTCACCCCGAGGAGGGGGTGAGGGTGAGGGTGTAGTGGGTCGGTGTTGGTTCGATCTACAGTTGTGCAATTTCCCAAAGCCTATGTCATCCCTAAGGAGGGTGAGGGTGAGGGTATTGCTCCCTAAAGTCCTATGTCACCCTGTGGGGGTGAGGGTGCGGGACTGGTGGGCACGGGTTGATACTCAACCCACCAGTTTAAGGAGTTGATTCCATCTGTTGGAACCGAAATTACATGAAAGGATTTATATGAGTTGTGTTGCATGGATTGTTCCATTCACTGAGCGTGTGGCTCATCCCTCGCATATGTTTTCTTCCAGTTGACGCTGAGTCGGATCCAAGAGAAGAGCTCCCCTTGGCGCAGTATGAGTAGGAGACCCGCGTTCGCGTTGGATGTCTTGCGAGTGAGAGGCCATCAGCATTCCCTTTTCCTTGTATGTATTATACTTGTGCTTGTGCACGGTATGTGGATTATTGATGTCTTTTGTTGTATATATTGGCTCTCACAGGACAAATGATTGTGTACTCTATGTCTGTAAATATGTCTTTGAATTACAAGACTTAGTCATTTGAGCTTCCGCTATTTGTGTATATTTGATGTCAGTTATTTGGTTATTGCTTTAGTGTCGTTGATGTTGTGGAGTCCTTATTTGATCTCGTGTATAGATTGCTGATATCATTTATATATTTGCCATATCTCGGGGACGGCCGCCATGGGGCGTGACAAAAGTTGGTATCAGAGCCATGTCCTGTCAGAGCCAATTGTTTCCTTAGAGATGAGTCCTAGGATTTCTATATGAGTATTCTGATCCTAGTGCTGGTTCCTTAGTTTGCTGATGTGCCTCCTCGGAGACGGGCGCGTGGACGTGGTCACCCTCGGGCTGCGAAGGTTTTCAAACCTACCGGAGGCGAGGAGTCTACTGGAGAGTCCTTGGCTGCTGGGCCAGGACCTGCGCAGGAGCCTCCAGCGTGGGCGTTTTCTTACGCTGCGATGGCGGATCTTTTGGAGACTCAGAGTAAAGCACTGTAGGCCCAGACAAGAGCGTTGGCTGAGCAGGCGCGAGAGATCTAGGAGCTGCGGGTGGCCCGCGAGGCGGTTCCGCAGGTACCCTTAGCGGCAGATCCACAAGTGGTGTCAGAGATACCCCCCCTGTAACGGTCGGAGACCGTTTTCTCCTCCGTTCTGGTTATTGGGGGATGTGCCTTGGAGTTGGAGAGCAAAGCCGGTTTCAAGTTTTTAGGGTGTGGCGTATTATCCATTAATGGGGGATGTCTTCTTTCAATTTCCTGCTCAGGATTAAGGGGCCTTGCGAGGTCATCATTGAGACCCGGGCTAGGGTACTCCGTGTTCCTTGTTTGGTTGTCGGGATATCCTATGTCGGGACCTCAAGGTGTCCTCCCAAGGGGTTCTTTTCCCCAGGCAAGGAATATCTTTGAAACATCCTTTGGATGATTGCCTTTCCCTCTCACTTGGAAGGTGCTGAAGCGAGCGATGATGCGTACGATCGAGGTGGAGTGTTACAGTATGAGGTCGAGAGCGTGGACTCCCCGTGAGGTATCTGCCCATTGAGTGCATGATGCTGGAGTCCCGATGGTTATAATTGGACGACCTGTCGTTGGTGGCATATGAAGCACAGTTTGCGGTATTGTCGTGTTTTGCCCCCACATGGGTCGTAAATGAGGAGACGCGACGCTAAGCGTTCGTGATGGGACTCAACCGCCGTATCATATAGATGACGTCGCATATGCGTTGTCGGGGTTCGACAACCTCCTGTCGCGTATCTTGTGGATTAAGTGCGGTCGAGCGGCTTACCCAGCGTGTAAGTGACATCATGAGCGCCAGCCTTGCTCGAGGAGCCGAATTTGGACTTAATCGTCCCTGGAATTATTTTGATCTCCCCATAGGGGTTGAAGATCAGGTACCCTTTGCCGTGAATTAGCGATTCGTTTTGACCACTCTGGGAGCCAGTGTCTTTCTGTTGATCGATCTTCGCGCAGGGTACCCTAATTGGAGATCCGGGAGTTGGGCATTAAGTAAATGGCCTTTCGTGACCGTTTCAGGCACTACGAATTTGAAGTACTGCCGTCGGGGTAGACGAATGCGCCAGATACCTACAATGATCTCAAAAGTGGTGGGCTGTTCTAAGGTAGCCTTCGTTGAGGTTGTTGGTCGGCATGCCCTCAAATGAAGTTGTGGATCGTCGCGTTGGAATGCGTTCGTCCATCGAGATTCCTCAGTGGACGTGGGAGTGAGTTATCATGGATTTTGTTGTAGGCTCGCTAAAGTCACGTCCAGGTCATGATGCCGTCTGGGTGATCACTGACCGACTGACTAGGTCCGCACTTTCCTCCCTATCCAACTGACTGAGTCTCTGGACGCTTCGACGCGGGTTTGAGCCTTCGCGATTGTTCATCTTCATGGCAACCCTGTCGGCGCTATTTCGGATCGAGACGCGTGGGTTACTTTGAGGTTCTTGCGCAACCTTTGGCAGGTTTTGGCGCGAGCCTTCATTAAGTATAGCGTTTCATCGCCGACGGACAGCCTGACATGTGGATGATTTTGACCTTACTGTAGCTTGGATGGTTTGTGTGTGCCTCTGCACCGCCCTAAACCGTCAGGGGGCTACGTAGGTCGTCGTCGCCAGGAGCTTACCTTTAGTTTTGGCGACCATGTTTTCCAGAAGGTGTCCCGGTTTAAGGGCATCCTCAATTTCGATGTTCGGGGCAAGCTGGGTCAGCCCTTCTTGGCCCGTTTCTCATCCTTGAGTGGATTGGAGAAGTGGCCTAGCACATAGCTTTGCCCCCACAATTGGTTCAAGCCATGACGTCTTCAATGTCTCGCAGCTGAGGCGTTAAGTCCACGATCGTGCTCACGTTATCGCATTCGAGCCGCTCGTCTTTGAGCCAGGCTTGTCATTCGTGGAGCAGCCGATCGAGATCCCGGACCGGCGCAAGAAGAAGCTCCGCACCAAGACCGTCCAGTTGGTTAAGGTTCGATGGCGGCGCCGTTCTGGTGCCAAGGCCATTTGGGAGCGCGAGGACGCCATGCGTGACGCATTTCCACATCTTTTCCCTTCCTAAGGGGGGAAAAATGTTATATTTGTGTCACTTTTTAGCCTATGGGTAATCGTTGGGTCATTTCTGGCCATTTTCGAATTTTTCATTTTTCGATCGGAGCCGCTAAAATTTTGGCTTTTAGCCATCTGCGTGAGCTTGAGTACTCTGATTGGAAGTCTAACAGCATATTATGGGTCCTGGTACTATTCGGTACTACCCATAAAAATTTAGTTGAATTCCGGTAACGTTTGAAAAATTATGCAGTTCCGAATCGTATCCGGGTTTTCTTCGAAACTGATTCGTTAAGTGGAATAGTGTTGGGATATTTGTGTGAATGAGGTGACCCTAGGTAACCTCACCCCCCTCTTGCTTAAATGTGAAGAAAACTTTGGTTATTTTCTTTGTTTGAGGGTGAGGTTAGGGTTATGTGTACCCCCTATTTTTCTCTTGTGTTCACCCCCCCAAATGTGAGCATATGTGCTCATTTTCACTTCCTCTTCCCCCTCAACGTGAACACCCTCTCCAGCCCCCCGTTTGTGTGTGTTTGTGTGTGTTTTAATGAGAAAATCAAAGAGAAGAAGAGGATCATGAAGGGTTGAAGAATAAAAGGTGAGTGTTGTTGTTGTTGTTGTTGTTTCCCTCTCTTTGGCTCCCTCTCAAGCTCCCATTGCCCCCTGTTTTCAGCCATTAGAAGGTTGTGGGGAGGCTGTGGAGGTGGTGGTGTTGGTGGTGGCGGTTGCGGCGGCTTTGGTGCGCCAAGAGCCCGAATGCATCACCCATTTCTTTCCCCGTCCCTTGGTGAGCTTTCCTACCCTTATTTTCTTTGGTTTTTCATGTGTTAAGGGCTGTTGGGGAGGTCATGCATGATAGGTAGTTGGTTTGGGATGTGTGTGAGGGCTGGGAAGGGGATTTAGGGCCCTGGGCGCGCGTGCGGATCTGTCCGCGCGCATGCGCGCGCAGTCTGGCGGACAGGGTCTTGGCGGGCGCAGGCGCGGGCACAGGCGCGGGCGCGCGCGCTTTGCGCGCGGGGGTCGATAGGCGCGCGAGTGCGCGCGGTTCTGGCACGCGGGTGCACGCCTGGGCGTGGGGCAGCGCGTCTGAGCGCGCGGGAGCGCGTGCACGCGTGGGTGCACGTGCGCGTGTGTGCGGGGGCCACGCGTGTGGCTGCCCGGGGGCTCGGGGGGGAAGAATTTTGTCTCCCTAAGGAGGGTGAGGGTGAGGGTATTGCTCCCTAAAGTCCTATGTCACCCTGTGGGGGTTAGGGTGCGGGAGTGGTGGGCTCGGGTTGATACTCAACCCACCAGTTTAAGGAGTTGATTCCATCTGTTGGAACCGAAATTACATGAAAGGATTTATATGAGTTGTGTTGCATGGATTGTTCCATTCACTGAGCGTGTGGCTCATCCTTCGCATATGTTTTCTTCCAGTTGACGCTGGGTCGGATCCAAGAGAAGAGCTCCCCTTGGCGCAGTATGAGTAGGAGACCCGCGTTCGCGTTGGATGTCTTGCGAGTGAGAGGGCATCAGCATTCCCTTTTCCTTGTATGTATTATACTTGTGCTTGTGCACGGTATGTGGATTATTGATGTCTTTTGTTGTATATATTGGCTCTCACAGGACAAATGATTGTGTACTCTATGTCTGTAAATATGTCTTTGAATTACAAGACTTAGTCATTTGAGCTTCCGCTATTTGTATATATTTGATGTCAGTTATTTGGATATTGCTTTAGTGTCGTTGATGTTGTGGAGTCCTTATTTGATCTCGTGTATAGATTGCTGATATCATTTATATATTTGCCATGTCTCGGGGACGGCCGCCCTGGGGCGTGACAACCGGTTGATCCCCACGCCTCCTCTTGCGTGTATAACCTATCATACTACTCCCAACCTCTGGGAAAGCCCTCGAAGGCAAGTCCCCAACCTCACCCGCCTGGTGCCCACCAACGGCACCTCCGCCGCACCCATAACTTCCCCCACGACCTCTACCTCCAACCTATCGCTCTCCGATGATGAAGAGCTCAGGCTACGCTCTCCACGAGCCACCAGTGGTCGTTTTCCACTCAAAGCGATCACCTTCGACCTTGTAATCTTCCTCGGATTGAAAAGAAAAAGGAGAACCCAAAAATCTAGGGTTTCAAAATCAAGAGGGAGAGAAAGATCTAGGTCAAAATGGAGAAGAGAAGGCTAAGAAATCAAAGTTTTTCGGTTTAAAAACGGAGAGGAAGGAGTAATGGAGTGAGAGAAACCGTTTTGAAACGTAGGGAGAGAGAGAGAGGGTTTTTCGGTTATAAGGGACCCAGTTATGGGGCGGCTACCCACGAGTAACCGCCCCCTCTCGGACGGCTAGTTTCAACTAGCCGCCCCTCCCAGCTTTTCAAACTTTCACTTAAAACCCCTTTCCAACTTCCTTCCAAATCCTAATTTCAAGTTTTCTAAAAATAAATAGCCATTTATTGGCTTATTTTCAAGCACTACTTGATCAAACACGACTTTCCTGAAGTTTCACCACACTTTCAGTACCATTCAGTTCAAATTTCTTCAGTTCTGGTTCTTTTCCAGAGTTCTTATTCTTCGGATGATCCAATCCACCAACTCAACTCTTTAATTGCTTTCTGTCGGTGATATCCCCTCCTTGCTGAGTTTTCCCAAGCACGGGAACAGTAGGCACGAGGAAACTGACACTGGTCTGCTCCGTGCATAATAGCTAAGAACCCTCGACCGCGGGTTGGATCACTCACCATTTACTTTTCCCGCCTTCCATCTGGATCATCCTTTCTGTTGAAAATTCTATTCAAGACCTAGCCTCTGATAGTTTAAATCAACTCCTTGAATAGTATTGTTCGTGTTGTCTTAACTTCTTGAAAGTCAGGCCGGCCAAAATAGGGGTCTCTTTCCTTATCATCGGTCAAAGTCTTTCCTGCTTCACGCAAAGACTCCGTCCGATGAAGGACAATTGTAGATACCCCAATTTTAACCGTCCAAAAACATGAAAATACTTCAGGTAACACCTGAAAATAACTCACATTTGGGCATCAAATAGAAAACAAACTTCAGAAAACCGGAAACCCTAAGCCCTGGCCCAAACCCAAGAAACCCTAAACCCTGGCCCAAACCCTAGAAATGCTAAACCCTGGCCCAAAACACCAAAAACCCTAAACCCTGGCCCAAACCCCAGAAACCCTAACCCTGGCCCCAAACCCTAGAAACCCTAAACCTGGCCGAAACCCAAGAAACCCTAAACCTAAAAAACCTGGATAGGGGCGGCTAGTTTCCACTAGCCGCCCCCCTAACTGACCCAAACCGCTTCCCTGGATGGGACATAAAGCAACATTAAATGCTTATCATTGCGGTGGGTTGTGACCTTTAGCCACCCCATCCTGGCCGGTTCAATCCAAGTAACCGACCTGAGCAACCACTTGTCAGAGATGGGACGTTTGGCATGTCATGATGGGGGCGGCTACCAGAAAGTAGCCGCTCCATATTGGGCGGCTAGTTTCATCTAGCAGCCCTTCACCTGGTCTCTGACAGAAGAACCAGAGAATTAATGAGGGGTCTAATCAAACACATTATTAACCAAGCCACTCTGTTATCCCCTGGACATTTCCCTGCCTCTTTCTTACTATAAATAGAGGGGGTTCAAAACATTTCTAAATAATCCATCAATTCCCATCAAGAGTTCACATCCATTCCCAATCCACAACAATTCCCACTTGAAATCCTTAGAGAGAGAGAGAGAGAGTCCCTTTGTGAGAGGAAAATCCATTCCCTACACAAAACCACCCTCTCAATCCACCCTTCAAAACCCAGGTTAAACCCAGCTTAACCTCTGCCAAAAACCAAGCCCATTTCCTACCCAGGTTCTCCCCAAATTCACCAATGCCCTGGACGGCTAACCCTAGCTAGCCGCCCCCTATCCGACAGCTCAAACCCACTAGCCGCCCCTTATCTACACCCCACATGCACCCCTTTGTCCCAAGACTCCTTTAGCCAAGCCTCGAAGCATAATAGGATTACTTGTTTTTCACCTCTGTGCACGATATATCTGTGTCTCAGAGCGAAGACCCCACAAACTCCCCCCGCAAAGTGATCAAATCCGACCCAATTTTTCCTGCTTTTCAAAAAGTAGGTGGCGATCACAACCCCAATTTAATCCTCTCGGGCCGCTGTCGGGCGCCTCGACTGAGAACGACCCAACACCACCCTTCTGAAGGCGCGCACCAGATCCGAATCCTCGAAGAACCCCCACACATGCACCCCCCCAATAGGATTTTTTCCAACACTGACCAAATCCCACACCGACAGCTGTGTGTGGCTTTAAGAAAGCAGTAAAGTGGTGCGCAGCGTGTGCGGCTTAAAGCAGTAAAGGGGTGCGCAGCTGTGTGTGGCTTAAAAGTAGTAAAGGGGTGCGCAACTTGTGCGGCTTAAAGCAGTAGAGATAAAGCGGTATGGGGGTGCGCAGCTATGTGCGGCTTAAAGCAGTAAAGATTTTAAAATGCAAAGTAGAGGAGGGTTTGTCTTAAGGGGTGAGAAATTCTAGCTTCCCTAGGGGGTGATGGCATTTTAGTCATACTGTAAAAAGAAGTAGAAGAGGATTACCTTGATTTGTGGGTATCGAAATTCCGCGGTGCTCGTCCGACGTGGGAAGAGTCTGCGATTTCTTGGTGTGCTTGGGGGCATGTGTGGGGATTATTCAGAGATTCGGATCCGATGCGTGCCTTGGCGGACTCGATCGGATCGTCTCTCGGAAGGGTGGTGGGGTCTTGTACCCGGTTGAGGCACCCAAAAGCGGCTAAAGGGGATTCAGGGGGTTTGTGTGATTGCCACCTACTTTCTCGAAAGCAAAAAAAGTTGGGGGTGGATTTGATCGCCTACGTGGGGGAGTTTGTGGCGTCTCCGCTCTAGGATACGGATATACCGTACGCAGAGGTGAAAAATAGGTATCCTATTCAGCTTTTGGGTTTACTAAAGGAGTCTTGGTTCAAGTGAGGATGTAGGTGGGGGGAGGCTAGTGGGTCTTAGCAGTCGAAAATTGGGCGGCTAGTTAGGGTTAGCCGCCTGGGGCCTGGGTCAACTTGGGCAGAACCTGGGTTGGAAAGGGATTTGGTTTTGGCAAAGGTAAAACCTGGTTTAACCTGGGTTTGGGAGAGTGGGTTAGGAGAATGGATTTGTGTAGGAAATAGGTTTCTTATCACAAATGGAATTCTCTCTCACTCTCCCTCAAAGGATTTCAACTAATGGGTGTGAAGGATTATATCAAGTGGGAATTCAAGAGGTGGATTGGAATGGGGGATTGTGAATTGTGAATTGTGTTAGAAATACTTTGGAGCCCCTCTATTTATAGTAAAAGAGAGGCAAGGGAGTATCCACTGGTTAAAAATTAAATTAGATAATAGGGTGTTTGATTTGACCCCCCTTTAATCTTCTGTTCTTCTGTTAGGGACTAGATGCGGGGCAGCTAGTTGAAACTAGCCGCCCGGGATGGGGTGGCTACTCTTAACTAATCGCCCCCATCATGACCTGTCAAACATCCCATCTCTAACAAGCGGTGGCTTGGGTCGGTTACTAGGGTTGAACCGGCCAAGATGGGGCGGTTAAAGGTCATAATCCGCCGTAATGATCAGCATTTAATGCTGCTTTATGTCCCATCCAGAGAAGCGGTTTGGGGTCGGTTAAGGGAGCGGCTAGTTGTAACTAGCCGCCCAAAATGGGGTGGCATGTTGTAAGTAGCCGCCCCTGGCTGGGTTTTTGGACTTTTCTAAGTGTTGGGGCTAAGGTTTCCGGTTTTGGTTCTTCTAAAGATGTTTTCTATTAAGTCCAAAAGTGTTGTTTTCCAATTTAACTTGAAGTAAATTTCTTTTCTTTGGACGGTCAAAATTAGGGTATCTACAATGGCGGCGATGGCAAGGAAGTCGGCCCTCCTCGAGTTCGGGGAGCTGTCCAAGGACGGAGATATTCATCCAAAAAGGTAGCAATTACTTTAGGACCAGGTCAAGGCCAACGACTGGGTCAAGACAGATTTCTTGAAGACCTCGAAAAGGTCCCGATAGATCCTCTTGACCTCGAGAAATACTTTCTCATCGGGAGTTTGTTCACTGCAGAAGAGAGAAAGGCGATACTCGACCTCCTAGTCAAGAATAAGGACAACTTCGCTTGGAAGCCTCAAGACATGCCGTGGATCGACCCCGAAGTGGCAAATCATCGGTTGTTCATCTCGCCGGCCATCCGTTCAGTCTGACAGAAGCAGTGACGCATGACCACGGTCTACGCAGAAGCGGTGCGAGACGAAGTGAACAAACTCCTAGCTGCCGGGTTCATCTGCGAGGTGCAACCCCCTGAGTGGATGGCCAACACCTTGGTGGTTCCCAAGAAGAAAAAGAAATGGTGGGGTGGGTCTGCGTGGACTTCATCGACCTAAACCTGTTGAGTTTCAAGGAGACTTATTCAGGCTATCACTAGTTTCAAAGGGCAGGTAGTCGTGGACATTATCACCGACCTTACACCTGCAGAGCAACATGTCGATGGGGCCTCCAATCGAAAAGGGTCAGGAGGAGGATTGATCATGCGAAGTGAAGGCAGATTCTTGTTCGAGCACGCGAGCAAGCTGGGGTTCAAGGTTTCCAAAAACGAAGCCGAATACGAGGTTCTCATCGCGGGCTTGGAATTTGTAGTAGATCTCGGCATCCGCAAACTGACGATCTACAATGAATCTCAACTCGTAGCATGTCAGAGCACTGGAGAATATCAAATGAAGGATGATCACATGGCGGCTTACCAGAGCTATGCACGTACTCTACTCACACAGATCGGTGATGTTAGGCCTGTATCATTTAGAATCCTAATTTCGATCAGAGTCGCTAAAATTTTGGTTTTTAGCTACCTGCTGGGGTTTGAGGACTCTTATTGAAATTCTAACTGCATATTATGGGTCTTGGTACTGTTTTGTACTGCCCATAAAATTTTCATTAAATTCCGATAACATTTTTGGAATTATGCAGTTTCAATTGGTATTCGGATTTGATTTTGTTAAAATCCAAGATGAAGAAGTAAAAATCTGATATTATCATGAGATGTTCAGTTTAGAGCTAGCTTCCATATAGAAGTGGAATTAGATCGACTGGATTCATGTATCAAAAGTTAGGGGTATTTTTCCGATTATACCCTGAGAATGAGAAATCCAGGCAGCAGCCCTGTATGATGTTTAGTCTAGATTTTGGAATAATTGGAGAGCTTACTTGATCTGGGTATAAACATGAAATTTCTAGATAATCGTCTTGGCTTTCCAATGGGATTAAAATCGTACAATTCAGAGCTGTATTGTGTAAGTTATGGCCATTCTAGTGAAGATTGTCCAGAGTTTTAGTCCGGGGACAACATGGTCTTTCCACCCCACTTATGTCTATTTTTACAACCCCTCCCCCACAAATGTCTTTCCATCCGAGGCTTTCTTTGGTTCTCCCCTTTGTGCTGTGTGTGTATTGGGTGGAGGACGTGGTGGTGGAGTGGAGGAGATGATAGTGGTGGTCAAGGTGGTCGAGGGTGTGCTTGCGAGCCCCTACATCTCCCCTTCCCTCCCCCTCCCCTTTTGGTGAGTCCTCCCTCTTCTTTAAATTGGTTTTTATGGCTTTGGGGGTGTGCTGGGCAGTCATGCATGCTAGATGATTGTGTTAGGATGTGTGAAGGGGGGCTGGGGAGGGGTGTTAGGCAACTAGGCGCGCGCGCGGGGCTGTCCGCGCGCGTGCACGAGCAAGCAGGCGCTGGCGGGCGCGTACGCACAGGCGTGCGCCTGCTGGTGCACACGGGGGAGGTCAACGGGCGCGTGGTGAATGCGCGCGGGAGCGCGAGTGGGTGCACGTGGGGGCAGCGCGTCTAGGTGCGCGCGGCAGGGTGCCAGTGGGCTGGGCGCGCGTGTGCGTGCGGGGGCACACGTGGGGCTGCCCGCAGGGTGTGTTTTGGGGCGTGCTGAGGGTCAGCATGTCTCGGGTTGGGTCTGGGGGGCTCGGCACGCGTGCGTGCATGCATGCTTGCATGCATACGAGCCCGTATGCGTGGATGTCTAAGCCTTAGGCATTCCTAATTGGTTTTACGTGTTTGTAAGTGGTTATGCTCATCTTTTGGATGCCCTTGCATTGCAGACCTCGTCGGATGGGATGCGCGTCAATCCGGGTATCGGTGAGTGGTTTGATTCCAACCCTTCGGGAGCGCTCGATGCACGCAGTCGTGCTTCGCGCTTCCATGGGGCTTTGATTGCACCCTAAATATGCTAGATATCATGCATGCTAGGTTGTATAGCTCGTATATTGTGTAGAACCTCCTATTCTACCTTATACTTGCCTATGTGTTGTATAGAATATGGCATGACTTAGGTAGTTTTGGTTGAAATACTACCCCTATTATTAGACATATCGAGCATGTTTAAACTTGGGTTAACAATGGGGTACATGCTTAATATTCATTTGATTTAGGACTTGAGGGTATGGTATAGTTGTTGCACCCATCTGTTGGGATAAAACTATGACTATGTAGTTCCTACTTGACTCAGGTTTGCTTGGAATTATTGACATTCACCGATTGTTGCGCGGATCGCGCTTAACCCTTCTCTTCTAAGTTGGTGCTGTCCAACGCTTGTTAGGTTATATCTTTTGTTTTCGCATGATTGTTACCATGTATGCATATTTAAGTAGGCCATCATTGGGTATTAATTGCATATCATATATATGCTTATTAGGCCATGAGCCTTGCCTAATGCATTTAGGCAAGTGTATGACCTCTTATGGGGTCATACCATGGCGTTGTCACTTAGAATAAAATGTATTCCCTGCATCTGAGTTATGCGCCCTGGAGGGAATTCATGAGAATTCGTTGCGCTTAATCGACGTCTGATGACCGATGACGACGGATCCAAGAGGATCATATCCACGAGTGTCGATCGTTCTCCCCTTCGTTAGATCCGTGTAGGAACTTCCCGGCGTCGAAAACACTGTCGTGGCACCAGGCTCTCATCCGTAGGTATTACCGATGCATCTAGGAAAGTACTGATCGTGGGAGTATGTCAAGTAGAGACTACCCGGGGAAAGGGCTACCGGTGGACCAAGGGTGTAGGACAATCGACCTCATCCCAAAAGTCCTATGTCACCCTGTTAGGGTGAGGGTGAGGGTGTTGGTGAGCGTGTGGGTGGCTCGAGTTGATACTTGACCCACCAGCTTGAGTAGTTGACTTTCCATAGGGTTCGCGCTGCGAACAAGTAGTAGTTCCTCCCAATATTGTCGTATGACGTGGCCCCGACATTGAAGCTGTTTGGTCAGAAGGCTCCCACTTGTAGGTACTCCCAATGCATTCGGCAGATGTACTGATCATGGGAGTGTACCAGGTACAGGCTACCTGACGGTGGGCAACCGGACGATATTGCGAGCTTGAATCGTTCTCTACTTCGTTGGATTTGTGTAGGAACTTCCCAGTGTTGAAAATGCTGTCCTGGCACCGGGCTCCTATCCGTAGGTATTATTGATGCATTCGGGACGTACTGATCATGGGAGTATGTCAGGTAGAGGCTACCCGGGGAAAGGGCTACCGGTGGACCAAGGGTGTAGAACAGCAAGTTTTGTCCTCTAAGTCCCTAGGTTCACCCCTGTGGGGGCTAGGGTGAGGGCGAGTGTGAGTTGAAGTCACGTCTTCACGTGACTTTCATACCCATCGAGTATACTCTGGGTATACCTCCTAATGCTTGAGGTACCGAAGTATATCTCTACCTCGTAAGCGGATAGACTCTTCGTAACTGTTATGCAGCAACACCAAGTGGTTAACAACTATTCCCCCCTGTCAGTCCCGAAAGCCTCCACCCTTGGGAGTGAAGGCGAGGGCGGGGTATAGTCGCACCGCCGCGCGACCTTTTTATCCGTTGGGTTTCTACCCATGTCTTTCCTTGATAGGAAATTGCCTTAGTATCGAATTGTTGTGTCGGTGTTTGGTTTCTGGCCACTCGCTGAGCTTGTAGCTCACCCCTCACATACTGTTTTTTTACAGGGGCATTGTTGGGTGTGGAGCTGGAGCTTCCTTGTGACGTGGTCTTGCGTGCGTGGAGCGTCCTGTCCGGTGGATTGGCGAGTGCGAGTCTATCAGCAGTCCTAGAGTCTTGTGTATTTGAAATTGTGTGTGTTGCACCAGTTGTATTTTATTTGGCTAGACTCGGCTCTCACAGGACAGTGATTGTGTATTCGGGTCTGTAATAATGTTTTTGATTTACAGACATATTGATATTTTTATGCTTCCGCAATTTAGTGAAGTTATAAGTTGTGATTGCTTCATTAGCCTTGTGTATTATTTATTGGAGTCATTGTTGACCTTTTGTATGATAACTGATGCTTTACATATTTGCCACGTCTCAGGGACGCCTGGGGCATGACAAAAGTTGGTATCAAAGCCTGGTCCTGTCAGAGCCTAAGTCGAGTCGTGTAGATGAGTCGTAGGATTGTTATCCGAGTACTCTGGTTGTAGAAGTTTTCTTAGGTTGCTGACATGCATCCTCGCATCCGTGGACATGGATATGGCCACCCCAAGATCCCCTTAAGTTGTCGACTGGGTCGACTGATCAGGGTCGGTGTTGGGTCCCCTGTTGTGGGACGAAGGCTTGGGAATGTGTTGTGTTGATGGATCGTTGCAATTTCTAAGGTTGGATTGTGTCTCGATTATGGAGCTTCGTTCCTGGACATCGGTATTGCTGGTAACCATGGAGTTCACGAACAGCACCGGTTTCTAGTTTTGAGGATGTGACGTTTTTATGCATCAATGATTGATGTCTTCTTCCGTTTTCCTGCTCGGGATTAAGGGGCCTTGTGGGGTCATCATTGAGACCCGGGCTAGGGTGCTCCGTGTTCCTTATTTGTGTCGGGATATCCTATACCAGGACCTCAAGGTGCCCTACAAAGGGGTTCTTTCCCCAGTCAAGGAATATCCTTGAAACATCTATTTGATGATTGCCTTTCCCTCTCACTCGGAAGGTCCTATAGCGAGTGGTTATGCGTAAGATCGGGATTGAGTGCATCTTGTTGCAGGTTAGTGGGCGATAACTTATGGACTAGGGTTCCATAGCCATATCCGGAGGTGCTCCAAGGTACTATCCACGACGCTTGTTGGTGTGTTGTTATAGCGGTCCGGTAGGGGCCAGAGTCCTGTGAGGTGCTCCAAGGTACTATCCACGACACTTGTTGGTGTGCCCATATAGCAAAGATAGTGGACGTGGGAGGCTACCAGGTAGAGGACACACTGGAGGAGTGCTACTGGATGACGTCGAGAGCTTGGACTCCCCGTGATGAATCTGTCCATTGAGTGCATGATGCAGGAGTTCCAATGGTTATAGTTGGGCGACCTATTGGTGGCGACACGTGAAGCACATTTTGCGGTACTGTCGCATTTTGTCCCAACATGGGTGTAGATACCCCAATTTTGACCGTCCAGAGTGACAGAAAATACTTCAAGTAACACACGGAAATATCCCACATTTAGACTTCTAGTGGAGAACCAAAGTTCAGGAAACCGGAAACCCTAACCCTGACCTAAACTGGAAACCCTAACCCTAGCCCCGGACCTAAACCAGAAACCCTAACCCTAGCCCCGGACCTAAACCTAAAACCCTAAACCTAGCCCCGGACCTAAACCTAAAACCCTAACCCTAGCCCCAGACCTAAACCTAAAACCCTAAACCTAGCCTCGGACCTAAACCTAAACCCTAACCCTAGTCCCAGACCTAAGCCTAAACCCTCACCCTAGCCCCGGACCTAAGCCAAAACCCTAAACCTAGCCCCAAGCCCTGACCTAAAACCCTAACCCTAAAAACCCTACCCTAAATCAGACCCTGGCCCAAACCAGAACCCCACCTAGGAAAACCCTAAAATCCAAAAAACCCTGAGTACCTGGCAAGGGGCGGCTAGACCTATCTAGCCACCCCATACCAGGCTGCTAGTTAGCACTAGCCGCCCCACCTGGCCGACTTTGGACCAGTCCCCTAGATGGGACATAAAGCAATATTAAATGCTGATCATTGCGGCGGGTCATGACCTTTAGCCGCCCAACCTTGGCCGTATCAACCCAAGTAAACGACCCAAGCCACCGCCTATCAGAGATGGGACGTTTGGCAGGTTATGATAGGGGCGGCTACCAGGAAGTAGCCGCCTCATCCTGGGCGGCTAGTTAGCACTAGCCGCCCTTCACCTGGTCTCTGACAGAAGAACCAGAGAATTAATGAGGGGTCTAATCGAAGCCAACCCACTCTATTACCCCCTGGACATTCCCCTGCCTCTCTTTTACTATAAATAGAGGAGGTCCCAAGCCTTTAAAGACACAACATCACCAATTCAAAACAATCATTCAACACCAACATCCCACAATCCACATTCCCTTTCCCCACTAGAAATCCCAAGAGAGAGAGAGGGAGAGAGAGCCCCTTTTGTGAGAGAAATACCCATTTCGCTACATAAAATACCCTCCCATCCCACCCTCCAGAAACCTGGGCTAAACCTAGCTTAGCCCTGTCCAAAACCAAACCCATTTCCTACCGAAGTCCTGCCCAAATTAGACCAGGCCCCAGACGGCTAAACCCTGCTAGCCGCCCCTGACTAGACGGCTCAAACCTAATAGCCACCCCCTCCCCATATACACATCCCACTTACACCCCCTATGTCCCAAGCAGAATAGGATTACCTGTTTTTCACCTCTGTGTACGGTATATCCGTGTCTCAGAGCGGAGACCCCACAAACTCCCCACGTAGGCGATCAAATCCAACCCCACTCCTTTTCCTGCTTTTTAGAAAAAGCAGGTGGCGATCACACAAACCCCTTAATCCTCTTGAGCCGCTATCGGGCGCCTCAACCAGGAACGACACCCCTCACCCTTCCGAGAAGACGATCCGACCGAGCCCGCCAGGGCACGCATCCGATCCGAATCCCCGAATAACCCCCACACACGCACGCGCACCCGCGCACCGCCTGGACCTTTTCCAAAAGCACCGACAACACAACGCGGCCATTCGGAGGCCTTCCCGACGACACCGACAAATCTGGCGATCACGGTGGGACCGCCCTCGTGAAAAACTTCAAAAGGTAATCCTCTTCTGCCCCCTTTTATAAACTTGACTAGAATGCTATCAACCCTCTAGGAAGGTTAGAGTTTCCCACCCCTCGAATATGTTCCTCCTCTAATTCACATCACAGCATCATTTATTGCTTTGTAAGCCGCACACCGCTGCGCAATCCTTTACTACTTTGTAAGCTGCACACCGTTGCGCAATCCTTTACCGCTTTATTTACTGCTTTATATCTGCATTCATTCCCTTAAAACATTTCACACACATCATGGAATCCCGCGTAGAGGAGGAGATACTAGAGGAAAGAATCCACCAAGAGGGTCAAACCACGCAATTCCTAACCCATCTAGAGGAAAAGATGGCCAGTCGAGGATACCAATCCGTAGAGGACATGTTTCATGACCTCGCCGACTACCGCCAGGTCAAAACCCTAAGACAGGAGGCCCCTGTCGAAACCCCTAAGGCCATTCCCAAGACCCCATTCACACCCTGTCACTCAGTCAACCTGATCGTCTTTTCGTTCACCCCCCTTTCCCCCGCAAATCCAATATTCCCAGCCGTTTCCACCCCAGGCCCTTACCAGGCCACCCCAAACCCAGGACCGCTAGGCAGCCCTCCCAGGGGAGTAACACTGGATGAAACCATCAGGAGAATTCTCTCCGAGACTGGTCCCTCAGCCCCCAAACACATGTCTCTACATAACCTGAGACAAATCCCATCAGTCCACCTACCGGAGGGATTCAAAATCCCCAAATTCTGCCGGTATAACGGTCGTGGAGACCCAGACATTCATTTAACTGCCTTTTATTTAGACGCACGCCTGTTTCTTGATAATCAACCTCTGCTAGTCTTCCTCTTCCAGAAATCATTATAAGGAGAAGCACTACAATGGTTCTCCACCCTCCCTGTAGATCACTGGTCGAATTTCTCGGCTGTAAGCGAGAAATTCTTAGGCCGCTACGGTTATCAGGGGATTAGAACCCCCACTATTTTAGATTTAACCGTAGAGAGAATTTGAGCAATACGTGTCTTGGTGGCGCACACTTGTCCACCGAACCGGCCTGCAACTCACAGAATGTCAAGAAATTGACATGATGTTACAGAGCCTGAGTCCAGAACTTCGTACGAGCCTTTCATACAGAGACTGTACTACGTATCAGCTTCTAATTGACCGCCACAACAGGATTTCCCGTTGTGCAGACCCAGTAATCCAAACCCAGCCCCCACCAATCAGCCATAGGGTTGGACAACCGCCTCGTAAGGCACAAACCCCCACGGTAGAGGGGATTCTTACACAAGTATCGGTACTCTACCCGAACGGAGCACGAGTTCCTGATCGAGGAACGGCTCCGAGATAGTACATGTCCGGTTCATCCGGGTATGCGCCGCCTCGGCCAATCAACCAAAACTTCACTACTCGATCAGTACCCATCCCCGTGCCGACACAACAAAACCCGGTAATCAAAAGTTCCCCAGTCCAAAGCCCTGTAATTTCAAGACAAGGCCAGCCTAGGACCCCCTTTTATTCCAGCTTCTTAAGAAGTCAGAACCTAAATCCTAGGCAGCCCTCCCAAAATACTTATAATGAGGTCTCCCCCCCGACATCCTATGAGCAGATTCGAATGGGAAAGAGGGACTCTTACCCTCCCCTCCCAGAAACACTAACTAGGATTTTTAGGGTACTAATGGACACGAACAATATCTCCCTCCCAGCTGCTAAACCTCCACTCCCCGGGGCCAGCAGACTGCGTTACTGTCAATACCACCAACAGCATGGTCATACCGTAGAACAGTGCATTGTTTTTCAGGGATTTTATTTATGATTTAAATGATGACGTGCGCCTTGATTGTGCCATGATCAAAGCCACTTAAATCAGGGCAATTCTCGAGCCTCCAAGCCACTTGGCATTTTTACTGACCCATTGCCAGGTCATAACCAAGCATCCACTTCTGGAGCCCACATGGTAAATATGGTCAGGAGAGGGAGACAACCATCACCACAACCAAGTAGTTCAGAAGATGTCACTGACGACAGTCTGTCCAAAGAATCCGAGGAGGAAGAGCAGAACGAGCCCTTCCAGCTGAACCTCGACAAGCATGACCTTGCCATACTCTATGGCGAAAAGTAGATGCAGTTCTCGCCCTTCCTGCAGTCATCAACATCGAGTCCGACGAAAGCGGACTAGAAAACCCGGGAGGAGACAAAGAAGAAGAGCCATTTGAGGAGATCCCCGAAGGAGCTAGCGAAGGACCCGAGGGAGGGGAATGTACGTCGGATGATCTGCATCCGGAGGACAACGGGTCCTCCAAGAGTACCGACACTGTCGACCGCCCCCGCCGCCCAATGACCATTTCGTTCACTGACCAAGACCTCCCGGATCCCAGACTACGAGTCTACCCCCTACACATCCTTGGACGACTTCAAATGTTGTGGCTAAACAACATCTTCGTGGATCCAGGGTCAAGAATGAACATAATGACGTGCTCCACCTATCAAAAGATACCCGGACTAGGCCGTCCTCCCGTCCAACCGGCCCTCCATACTATTCAAGCTTTCAACCATACCGGGAAGACTCTCCGCGGCCCCGGAGCATTCGAGCTGTCCGTCGGCCCTCTTATCTGTGAAGTAGTCTGCTTCGTGGCCGACATCGACACAAGGTACCCATTGATATTAGGGCGACCATGGTTAGACTGCATCCAAGCTATCTGTTCCCCCCGGCACCAATGCCTTCGACTGTCCTTCTTGAGTCATATTCTGACAATCTAGGGAGAGGGGCGCCTCCAGTACGAGAACGAGAACAACTGGGCGATACATAATATGTTCACACTAGCCCTACGACCGGGGAACGAGGATGAAAGTGGCAGTCCACCTGGGTCCCCTTACGACAACAACTATCCTTCAGAAGAAGCAACCAGGACCCTGCATCCACCAAGCGATCTTACGGAGCCCAACTCGATCACCTTCCTCCCCCATGAAGTCCCAAAAGCCGGTGCACGCTCCGCACCCCTCGCAATCACTGTCATACTCGAAGGGAGGGAATTCCGGCACATTCTCATCGACACGGGAGCAGAAACTAATGTTCTTACATATTCCGCCTACCAGAAGCTAGAAGGCCGGGTTCCCAGATTGGAGCCCTCAGACGAATACATTTATGCCTTCGACAGCACGCGCAAGAACGCTTGCGGACTGGTCACGCTCCCACTGAAGATCGGCCCAATCTCGACCATCGTTAACTGCATGGTAATGAACATTCAATCACCCCACCCTCTGATTGTTGGGAGGACATGGCTCAACGCATCGAAGCTGTCTCATCCACCCGACACCAATGTCTTCGCTTCCCGTACCGCGGGAAAGTAGTATCCATATGGGGAGAAGCACGCTTTAATGAGACACGGGCCCGGAATTGGAGCGTCTGTGCCATGCGCATCCGGCTAGAGGTGCTCGCATGTTGGCAGCCAGGCTCCACCGACGAAGAACTGCTCCATCAAGGAAGGCCCTTGAAGAGACTCCGGGAGAAGAGTTCGGGAATAGGGGACCCCCACCGGACATCAGCCGGCCAACCAAGCGAAGCCGACTCGAGGAAACATGCGAATCCAAGAACCAGGTACCGATCCCCCCGGGTAAGCTTTCGTCACCCTGTACATATTTGTTTACAGCTTTTTCTAAATATCAAAATATCAAAATATTTGTTTATCAGCTTGCACTTTCGTCACCCTGTACATATTTGTTTACAGCTTTTTCTAAAAATCAAAAGATCAAAATATTTGTTTATTGCTTTCGTCACCCTGTACATATTTGTTTACAGCTTTTTCTAAAAATCAAAAAAATCAAAAAATATTTGTTTATCAGCTTTCGCTTTCGTCACACCCTGTACATATTTGTTTACAGCTTTTTCTAAAAATTAAAAGATCAAAATATTTGTTTATCAGCTTTCGTTTTCGTCACACCCTGTACATATTTGTTTACATCTTTTTCTAAAAATCAAAAGATCAAAATATTTGTTTACCAGCTTTTGTCTTTCGTCACCCTATACGTATTTGTTTACCTGTTTTCCTAAAAGAAACCAAAATCCAAAAAAATACATGCTGATCAGCTTTCATTCCCCAACTCTGAACATACTTGTTTCCAGCTCCTGCAAAACAAAATTTTTACAAAACCGTATTTCCATGCTTCCAAAAAGGAAAAAAAATAAAATTGTTCGACTTTCTTTACTTGTTTACCAAACAACGAAAATATTTACAAGCCGCATTTCCAACGAAAATGTTTTCCAAAGCTATACTTCCATACCTATCTTCAAAACAAAATGTTTCAGCAAAACCATATCTCCATGATTTCGCCAAAAGCATTTTTTTTTCAAACTATCTTTCCATACTTCCCTTCTAAAAACAAAACCGTTTTCCAAACTTTATCCCCATTCTCTTTCCAAAAACATATCTATTCGCCAACACAGGCCCCTTTTCAAAAACCATAAGTATGAATCTGTCTTCACACTTTCGAAAACATAAAATGCAAAAAAATACCAAAAAGAGCGAACTACTAGACGAGAAAAGATTAAGAGCGGCAGACCATGCCCAAGCCTACCAAAGAAGGGTGGCAAGGGCATTTGAAAAGAAGGTAATAAAAAGAAAATTTGAAATCGGGGAACTAGTACTTAAGCAAATCATGCCATCAAGACAGCCTCACCCAAGAGGGAAGTTGCAACCCACATGGGAGGGACCCTATGTGATCACCCGTGCCTATTCCGGGAATGCCTACCTCTTGGTAGATGCCGAAGGAGTCGAGGTTCCAGGTTCATGGAATGCACTTTATCTAAAGAAATTCCATGCATGAATAGCTTTCAATACTTAAGAACTATTATTCTTCCTTCCTGCGATTTCCAGCGTTTAGTACTTGGTGATAGAATTATAAGACTCTCAAAGATAAACTCGTATCTATTTGAACACATCTCCGCCAAATCATGCCGTTTCCTTCACACACGTATAACTGGACTAGATTCACCTGAAAGAAGAGAAATTGCCTACCCCGTAGACTGGGACAATTTAAAACCCCCAAAGCAAAACATCCTTTATTTCCGCCCCACTCGTATTAACCCTAGGTCAAAATGAGGAGTTACCTAGACCTGGCATATGTCCCAAAACTGGCTCTGGCACTATGCAAACACTTCTAGAGGGGAAGCATGAAAAGAATCGAGGTGAAAAACAGAAGAGCCCCCCCCTCAAATAAAAAAAAATCAGGCAATGAGAGGCCAACAAAAGAAAAATAACACCCAAGTGAACGGGTTAAACTCTCTATTTTAGCAGGCTTTCATGCCTTTACGCACGGTATACGCTAGACAACGGCTATACCAGTACAGGTCCAAACAACGGACTGTACTTTCCATCCAAAATAAAGAAGTGATAAAAAGAAGAAAGCCAGAGGGACCTAGAAAGTATGACATGTGCTAGACTGGGACAATTCTAAAATATTGCCCGAAAGGAATATATTACTCTTACCCCATTCCCCCCCCCCCGTTTTTTTTCGCAATGGGATTCTAAGTTAAACTACGTCTGCCGGGAAAAGTGAAATTTTGACCAAAGGTAGATCATGTCCAGATTTACAACTACACACACTCACATGAGTTCACTTAGAAACTTGCCTA
The DNA here is from genome assembly GCA_030737845.1 of Acorus calamus. Lineage (NCBI taxonomy): Eukaryota > Viridiplantae > Streptophyta > Magnoliopsida > Acorales > Acoraceae > Acorus > Acorus calamus. The sequence goes on from CM060870.1 coordinate 16,781,107, forward strand.
TCCAAGAGAAGCTTATTTGACTCGACTCTTGGTACACTCATGGATTTTTCAGCATGTTTAGAATAATATGATTAAGCATTTGAAAACCATGAACCTAGAAAAATTGACACCTAAGGCTTATACCGTTCAAATACAATCCTGGTTTGGACATGGGTGTCCGCAAGGGCTCCTCCACAGGGACTTGATGGCATCTTTTACTTCAGAAAGTCGAGAACGTTACCCTCTCACGTAAGAAACCATTGAAGAACTAAAATTCCCCCTTACGCCAACTACACTTACGCATAAGCTTGCATTTTCCTTTTCCAAAACAACTTGGCGTTCGATTTTCTTGGAATATTAAAGTTGACCCCCCGTACCTAAATATTAAAATTGTCCCCACTCATTTCATGCCCTTACCGCACATGCCTGAGAAGAAATTGTCCCACCTTTACACACACTTAAGAGTTTTTTTCTCACGCACTTTGAATCCCTTCCTTGCATACTAAAGCATGGTCTCCCGCACTTTACTTTCTCGCATTATCTTTTCCATTTCACCTTAAAATGGATTGTAGCCCTTGACAATTCAAGCAAGAAAGAGCTCGAAAGTCAGTGCAGGGGCACAATCCGGACAGATTTAACACTTGGTCCATGGAAGGAATGTTTTTATAGGCCTCGAAGGTTGAAACGGTCACAAAGACTTTCAGCGGCAGCAGCAGACAGGAGCAGCAGAACCAAATTGCCCCAGGCAGGGGGGGGCTAAACTCGACTAGCCGCCCCTGCCCTTTGTTTCAGGTGAGGATGCCCCAGGCAGGGGGCGGCTAAGCACGACTAGCCGCCCCTAACTGGGCGGCTAGTTTACACTAGCCGCCCCTTGCCTGCACGTATTTCAGTTATGTCAGTCCATGTCCAATCAACTCTTCAACACTTCTTTACCTATTGAGATCAATTCTTCCCAAAACCTGCATGTACACATTTCATACACATATTCATACACAAAACCTGTATAGATACCATGCTAAAACAATTATATATCAAAACCCTACACCCATCCATGAATTAAACATATAAAAACACCAAAATCACCCACCCACGAAATACGCATTTTTCTAAATAAAGAAGCTCTTTAAATACCTAAACATCCATGCAAATTATTCTAAACCATGCATACAAACGAGGAATTAAATTGTCCGACCAAAACCATAAACATAGATTGTTTTTCTAAACCTAAGAGAGCGTAAAAAAAAAGGGAATCTTTTCCTCCAAGAGCTCCAAAACTCCGAAGTCTTGAGCTATACTTCACTGAAATAATCACCTGAGTCAAAACAAAAGAAGAAAAGCATGAATTCCTCGCACATATACCATTCTTCTACCTAAAACAAAGACACAAGGAAGTATACCTCGGCGTATCGTCATCCGCTGGAGGCTGAGTAGGAGGAACATCCTGGCTTGGCTGAGAAGGGAGCGGTGGCCGAGGAGAGGACTGAACCTCTGGAACGTCAGGAGCGGCAGGAGTCTCTCGAACCGAGGACGCAGCCCTCGCATATATCCCACAACTCCGAGACGCCGAAGGACGAGAAGCACGGCTGAAGGGGCCCCGGTAGCCAAGGAAGTCGAGAGAGAATGGTCAGGCTCAAGCGGAAGAATGTCGAGGTCCGCCTCGGTCATAAAGCCCCCTCCAACCAATTTCCCCCTCATAGTTGCCTCCCAAAGACGGACTTGCTGCATATCTCTATCTCCCCTCTCCAATCTCTGTTGGAGGTGACTCTCTGTCCCTCTAGCCCGATCCTCGGCGGCCCTCAACCTCTCCTCCAACTCCCGCGCCCTCACCTCAGATACCCTGAGCGCCTCTCAGTCCCTATCCCCGGCCGCCTGGAGTGAACGAATCAAGTCCCCCATCAAACCTCCAGGGACGCCCGCTGAAGCCTCCAACTCCGACACCCTCATCTGGAGGGAGTCCCTCTCACAGCCTAGGGTAATGAAACCCTCCTCTCTCAAGGCCATCATGGACCTCAGCCGGTCCGTCTCCTCCTCAGCTCGAGAAGCCCTACCCCTCGCCTGGCCCAGCTCCATCCGTGTGGCTGTCAATTCACTCCTGGCTGCATCTCGCTCGGGAACCATGGAAGGCGGAGGGACAGAAGAAGAAGAAGCGCCATCAGCCCTCGCTCTCGACAGAGCATCCACCTGAGCCTCGAGGACTCGGACCTGGTCCTGCAAGCATCTCCGTTGCATCCGCAACACCTCTATCTGCTTGGCCCGCGCTAGGAGGTGCTCATTGGCGGTCTTGAGCCTCTTCTCCATCTCATTCAACTCAACCTACAAAAGCAAATACCATTCAGAAAATATTCAAGCAAAGGAGAATGAGGAAGAGAAGGAGGGTTTCCAAACTTACGTAGGCATCCAGAATCTCCTCCTCCATCGTCCCAAGGATACCTGCATACTCCTGATGATACCAAGCTAGGTATTCGTCACTCGAAGTCACCTCAGGACGACGTTCCACCAAGACGCCTCGGCCCATCCATCCCGCCACATACGTAGCGTAATTCCTCGGGAGATTCATGTCCCGAGGATCCCAGCCACCGGAATCGAGGGGCGCCTCGGCAGAGGATCGGGCACCCACTGATGATACCCAAGCTGGCGGACGACCCGGCTGATCGCATGGAACACGACCTCATTGAAGTAGATCAACAAGACGTGTCGCACCAGAACCTCAAGAACCTCTCCCGAGTAAGGCCTCCACGTCATCTAAAAAAGCATCAAAAGATAGGAAGAGCGCTTAGTCAAAAGAAAACCAAATACAAGCCAAGGAAGTTCGAAGAAAAACTTATACCTCTTCCTCGACAAGACGTGGAAGGCCTCTCGGAAGTGGGCAAGGCGGTGCAAGCGAGAAGACCCCCGGGGTTCCCATCTCATAGCCCAAGGGAGGGCATGATCAAACGGAGCCAAAGTCAGGCGATCGATGGCGAAATGCTCGTACCCGAAGACCTAGCAAAGCAAGAGGGAAATTATCATGATCAAAGTGAGCTAAACTAAAAAGAAGACACTTACCACTTACACATACCTGAAGAAATGGCGCGAAGCCGCCAAGGTTCTTTCCCCCGGCCCTCTTGACCTTCTTCGAGAGCTCCGCGAATAGATGGGCAAGCATCGCCGCTCACTAGGCATATCGTCCCATGCCCTCCAAGTCCCTCATCAGCAGGAGAGAATGAGAAGAAAACTTGTCGGAGGCCGTCGAGAAGAGGACCCGGCCGAAGAAGTAAAGAAAGAACGCCCTCAACTCCCAACGTGCCCTCTGTGGGCATGCGGCCGCCTCTCTCGCCTCGATCATCACCAGCCTCGTCTCGAAGCTAGCTGCAGCTTCGCCCATCTGACGCTCTGTAAAGGAACCGAGGCCATACTTCCCCGAAAGCCTCCCCAAAGGGATCAGGTTCAGCGTCCGCTCCCGCTCCACGAACTCCCATTCCCCGATCAGCTCTCAGAAAAGCCCCCTGTAGTCCGCAAGGGTGGCCGCAATCACTGCCTCCCCCAAGACCGGAAGGCCAGTGATCCGATGGATGTCCTCGAGCGTCGGCATAACAGCACCGGTAGGGAGGATGATCGTACAACTCTCCGGGTCCCATCTCTCCGCCAATGCCTCCACATATGGGCAATGGACGTGGAACGGCTCGATCAAAAAGAAGGAGCGGAAGCCCGCCCCATCCACTAAGCTCCTCTCCTCCTGCCCCAAGGCATCATACCACCTCTTCATCCCGTGCCATAAAGCCGGATGCGATTCATCCGCTACAAAACAAACGAAAATGGGTTAGTCCAAAGCGATCGAGAGGGAAGGATCCAAGTGTAAATGAATTCATTTCCTAGAAACCATGCTTAGCACAATAAAACTCCTACACATTAAAATCTAAAAAAGGGAATATGAGACTTCATACGAAAATCTACTCTCCTTTATTTACAAAACACACCTATAAGATAACATGCTTTACCCTCTTATCCCACCGTGGTCATCACTCGTATTCTTCATTTTACCGCCTATCATGCTTATATACCTTCCCTAAAACACACCAAAACATATAGGAAGCACTTGAACCCGCGGAATGCATGCACTCCCTCATACTCTACCACGATCAAACACGTACGGAATCACATACATGTAGAAAAATATCGCATGCAAGCATACTAGCTATATCATTTCTCTCTCCTTTGTATGCATATAAGTGGATATATATAGAAATTACCCCCTCCCTAAAAAAAAAAACCCATACAGCATGCTTACACATCCCACCGTGATTAACTTATACACCAAGCATGCTTATTAAAAATACACATACACAAGTACGCTGAATCATTTATTCATACCACCAAGACACATGCATATACACCAAAGTAAAAGGCTAAAACTAAAAGGTTAGGAACATACCACAGCCCGTGTGAACCCAGGAGCGTCCACTTCGGCCTCGTCGGGATCGTCCATCCCGTCGTCGTCCTCCTCCTCATCCTCCTCGGCCTCCCTGGCCCTATCCCTAGCCTCTCCTATCCCCTCCACCCTCCCCACGCCGGAGATAAACTTCGCAAAGGCCCCCATAGCCCTACTCTCCTCCTCCTCAGCCCTGGCCTCCGTGGCCTCCCTATCCAACATCCCAACAAGGGCATCCAACGAAGCCCTCACATCCTCGGTAACCCCCTCAGCCCCGGCCCCCCTCAATTGCACCCTCAGCCAATCCCCCCACCGCCAAGACCACCTCCTCGACCACCACCGGTCGATCCTCACGCCTCCTCTTGCGTGTATACCCTATCATACTACTCCCAACCTCTGGGGCAGCCCCCAAAGGCAAGTCCCCAACCTCACCTACGCCGATATCCACCGGCGGCACCTCCGTCGTACCCGTACCCTCTCCCACGACCTCGACCTCCGGCCTATCGCTCTCCGATGATGAAGAGCATGGGCTATGCTATCCACGAGCCACCCATGGTCGTTTTCCCCTCGAAACGATCGCCTTCGACCTCGTCATCTTCCTCGATTTAAAAAGAAAAAGGAGAACCCAAACCTAGGGTTTCAAAATCAAGAGAAAGAGAAAGATTGAGGTCGAAATGGAGGAAAGAAAGGCAAAGAAATCAGGGTTTTTGAATTTGAAATCGAAGAGAAGAAGAGAGGAGGGAAGAGAAACCGTTTTAAAACGTATCGAGAGAGAGAGAGGGTCTTTTCGGTTATAAGGGACCCAGTCCAGGGGCGGTACACGCGAGTAGCCGCCCCCTCTCGGGCGGCTAGTTAGCACTAGCCGCCCCTCCCAGTTATCCACTTTCACTTAAAACCCCTTTCCAATCTCATTTCAGCCCTAAATTTCAAAGTTTTCCATACCAAACAGCCATGTATTGGCTTATTTCCAGACACTACTTGATCAAACACGACTTTCCCGAAGTTTTGCCACACTTTCAGTACCGTTCGAATTCGAATTTCTTCAGTTCTGGTTCTTTTCCAGAGTTCTTATCCTTCGGATGATCCAATTCACCAAATCAAACTTTTACTTGCATTCTGTTGGTGATATCCCCTCCTTGCTGAGTTTTCCCAAGCACGGGAACGGTAGGCACCAGGAAACTGATGCTGGGCTGCTCCGCGCACGATAGCTAAGAACCCCGACCGCGGGTTGGATCACTCACCATTTACTTTTCCCCGCCCTCCACCTGGATCATTCTTTCGGCTAAAAATTCTAAGTCAAGATCTAGCCTCTGACAGTATAAATCAACTCCCTGAATAGTACTGTTCGTATCGGCATAACTTCTTGAAGATCGGGCCGGCCAAAATAGGGGTCTCTTTCCTTATCATCGGTCGAAGTCTTTCCTGCTTCGCACAAAGACTCCGTCCGATGAGGGACAATTGTAGATACCCCAATTTTGACTGTCGAGAGAGACAGAAAATACTTCAAGTAACACACGGAAATATCCCACATTTGGATATCTAGTGGAGAACCAAAGTTCAGGAAACCGGAAACCCTAACCCTGACCTAAACCGAAAACCTTAACCCTAGCCCCGGACCTAAACCAGAAACCCTAACCCTAGCCCCGGACCTAAACCTAAAACCCTAAACCTAGCCCCGGACCTAAACCTAAAACCCTAACCCTAGCCCCAGACCTAAACCTAAAACCCTAAACCTAGCCCCGGACCTAAACCTAAACCCTAACCCTAGCCCCGGACCTAAGCCTAAACCCTAACCCTAGCCCCGGACCTAAGCCTAAACCCTAAACCTAGCCCCAAGCCCTAACCTAAAACCCTAACCCTAAAAACCCAACCCTAAACCAGACCCTGGCCCAAACCAGAACCCCACCTAGGAAAAACCCTAAAACCCAAAAAACCCTGAGTACCTAGCATGGGGTGGCTAGACCTAACAAGACGCCCCATACGAGGTGGCTAGTTAGCACTAGCCGCCCCCCTGGCCGACTTTGGACCAGTCCCCGGATGGGACATAAAGAAATATTAAATGCTGATCATTGCGGCGGGTCATGACCTTTAGCCACCCAACCTTGGCCGGATCAACCCAAGTAACCGACCCGAGCCACCGCCTGTCAAAGATGGGACGTTTGGCAGGTTATGATAGGGGCGGCTACCAGGAAGTAGCTGCCCCATCCTGGGCGGCTAGTTAGCACTAGCGCCCTTCACTTGGTCTCTGACAGAAGAACCAGAGAATTAATGAGGGGTCTAATCGAAGCCAACCCACTCTATTACCCCCTGGACATTCCCCTGCCTCTCTTTTACTATAAATAGAGGAGGTCCCAAGCCTTTAAAGACACAACATCACCAATTCAAAACAACCATTCAACACCAACATCCCACAATCCACATTCCCTTTCCCCACAAGAAATCCCAAGAGAGAGAGAGAGAGAGAGAGCCCCTTTTGTGAGAGAAATACCCATTTCCCTACATAAAATACCCTCTCATCCCACCCTCCAGAAACCCGGGCTAAACCTAGCTTAGCGCCTATCCAAAACCAAACCCATTTCCTACCGAAGTCCTGCCCAAATTAGACCAGGCCCCGGACGGCTAAACCTTGCTAGCCGCCCCTGACCAGACAGCTCAAACCTACTAGCCGCCCCCCTCCTCATATACACATCCCACTTACACCCCCTATGTCCCAAGACTCCTTTAGTCAAGCCACGGAAGCAGAATAGGATTACCTGTTTTTCCCTCTGTGTACGGTATATCCGTGTCTCAGAGCGGAGACCCCACAAACTCCCCACGTAGGCGATCAAATCCAACCCCACCCCTTTTCCTGCTTTTTAGAAAAAGCAGGTGGCGATCACACAAACCCCTGAATCCTCTTGAGCCGCTATCAGGCGCCTCAACCAGGAACGACACCCCTCACCCTTCCGAGAAGACGATCCGACCGAGCCCGCCAGGGCACGCATCCGATCCGAATCCCCGAAGAACTCCCACACACGCACGCGCACCCGCACACCGCCGGGACCCTTTCCGAAAACACCGACAACACAACGCGGCCATTCGGAGGCCTTCCCGACGACACCGACAATGGGTCGTAAATGAGGAGACGCGATGCTAGCATTCGTGATGGGACTCAACCGCGATATCAGATAGATCACATCGCATAGGCGTTGTCAGGGTTTGACGACCTCCTGTTGCGTGTCTTGCGGATTAAGTGCGGTCGAGTATGTAGATACCCCAATTTTGACCGTCGAGAAAGACAGAAATACTTCAAGTAACACTTAGAATCAAACCACATTTTGGACATCAAATGGAAAACGGAACTTAGGAAAACAAAATTGGAAACCCTAACCCTAAACCCACCTGGAGAAACCCCAGAAACCCTAAAACCTAAGAAACCCTAGAAAGGGGCGCCTAACCCTAACTAGCCGCCCCATACCAGGTGGCTAGTTGGCACTAGCCGCCCCCCTGGCCGACCCCAAACCGCTTCCCTAGATGGGACATAATGCAACATTAAATGTTGATCATTGCGGTGGATTGTGACCTTTAACCGTCCCATCTTGGCCGGTTCATCCCAGGCAACCGACCCAAGCCACCGCTTGCCAGAGATGGGACGTTTGGCAGGTCATGGCTACCAGGATGTAGCCGCCCCATCTTGGACGGCTAGTTAGGACTAGCCGCCCTTCAGCTGGTCTTGATAGAAAATCAGAGAATTAATGAGGGGTCTAATCAAACACTATTAACCAGGCCATTCTATTACCCCTTGGATATTCCCCTGCCTCCTTTTTCTATAAATAGAGGGGGTTCAAACCATTTTTACAACATCCACCAATCTCCAATCCATAATCCTCACTTGATATCAATTGACCATTCTCTTCGACCACTAGAAATCCCTAAAGAGAGAAAGAGAGCCCCCCTTTTGTGAGAGAAAAGTCCATTCCGTACACAAAAACACCCTCCCATTCCACCCTCCAAAAACCTGGGTTAAACCTAGCTTAACCTCTATCCAAAACAAAACCCATTTCCCACCAAAGTTCTGCCCAAACCAACCCAGGCCCCGGACTGCTAAACCCTAGTAGCCGCCCCATACCAGACGGCTTAAATCCATTAGCCGCCCCACATCCAACACCCCTCTTTGTTCCAAGACTCCTTTAGTCAAGCCCCGGAAGTAGAAAATGATTACCTATTTCTCACCTCTGTGTACGGTATATCCGTGTCTCTGAGCGGAGACCCCACAAACTCCCCACGTAGGCGATCAAATCCAACCCAACCTTTTCCTACTTTTCAAAAAAGTAGGAGACAATCCGACCGAGCCTGCCAGGGCACGCATCAGATCCGAATCCCCGAAGAACCCCCACACACGTGGATTTTTCACACACCGACAAATCTGGCAATCCAGTGGGACATCCCTCGTGAAAACAACAAAAGGTAATCCTCTTCTGCCTCCCTTTTACAAGCTTGACTAGAATGCTATCAACTTTCTAGGAAGGTTAGAGTTTCCAACCCCTCGAATCAGATCCTCCTTTACTTTGCATCACAGCATCATTTACTACTTTGTAAGCCGCACACAGCTGCGCAATCCTTTACTGCTTGGTAAACCGCACACAGCTGCACAATCCTTTACTGGTTATAAGCCATACACAGCTGTGCAATCCTTTACTGCTTTATTTACTGCTTTCAATCTGCATTCATCCCCACTCTACATCATGGAATCCCACATAGAAGAGGAGATATTAGAGGAAAGGAATCACCAAGAGGGTCAGACCACACAATTCCTGACCCATCTAGAGGAAAAGATGGCCAGTCTAGGGTACCAATACGTAGAGGACATGTTTCATGACCTCGCTGACTACCGTCACACCAAGACCTTGAGACAGAAGACCCCAGTCGAAACACCCAAGGCCATTCCCAAAACCACGTCCACACCAGTCGCTCAGTCAATTCGAGTATTTTTTTGTTCACCCCCCTTTCACCCGCGAATCCAATATTCTCAACCGTCTCTACCACAGGCCCTTACCAGGCCACCCCAAACTCGGGACCGCTAGGCAGCCCTCCTAGGGGAGAAACGCTGGATGAAACCATTTGGAGAATCCTCTTAAGACTGGTCCCTCAGCCTCCAAGCACATGTCTCTACAAAACCTGAGACAGATCCCACCAGTCCATCTATCGGTATAACGGTCGTGGAGACCCAGACATTCATTTAACTGCCTTTTATATAGACGCCCGACCATTTCTAGATAATCAACCTCTGCTAGTCTTCCTCTTCCAAAAATTATTGGAAGGAGAAGCATTGCAATGGTTCTCCACCCTCTCAGTAGACCACTTGTCGAACTTCTCAGCTGTAAGCGAGAAGTTCTTAGGCCAGTATGGATATCAGAGGATCAGGACCCCCTCTATTTCAGACCTGACCAAAAAGAGAATTAGGCCTTGGGAGGAATTTGAACAATACGTGTCTTAGTGGCGCACACTTGTCCACCGAACCGGCCTGCAACTCACAAAATGTCAAGAAATTGACATGATGTTACAAAGCCTGAGTCCAGAGCTTCGTACGAGCCTTTCGTACGGGGACTGTACTACGTATCAGCTTCTAATTGACTGCCACAACAGGATTTTCCGTTGTGCAGTCCCAATAGTCCAAACCCAGTCCCCACCTATCAGCCATAGAGTTGGACAACCGCCTCGCAGGCGCAAACCCCCATGGTAGAGGGGATTACAGAAGTATCGGCACTCTACCCGAACGGAGCACGAGTTCCTGATCGAGGAACGGCTCCGACACAGTACACATCCGGTTCATCTGGGTATGCACCGCCTCGGCCAACAAACCAAAATTTCACTACTCGATCGGTACCCGTCCCCATGTCGACACAACAAAACCCTGTAATCCAAAGTTCCCCGGTCTAAAGCCCCATAATTTCAAGACAAGGCCAGCCTAGGACCCCTTTCTATTCCACCTTCCTAAGGAACCAAAACCTAAATCCTAGGCATCCTACACAAAGTACTTATAATGAGGTCTCCCCTCCAACATCCTATGATCAAAGACGAATGGAAAAGAGGGATTCTTACCCTCCCCTCCAAGAAACACTCACTAGGATTTTTAGGGTGCTAATGGACACTAATAGTATCTCCCTCCCAGTTGCTAAGACACCATTCTCCGAAGCCAGCAGACTGCTTTACTGTCAATACCACCAATAGCATGGGCATACTGTAGAACAATGCGTTGTTTTTTAGGATTTTATTTATGACTTGAATGATGACAGGCGCCTTGATTGGGCCATGATCAAAAGCCACTTAAAAAAGGGCAATTCTCGAGCCTCAAAGCCACTTGGCATATTTACAGACCCATTGCCAGGTCACAACCAAGCATCCACATCTGGAGCCCACATAGTAAACATGGTCAGGAGAGGGAGGCAACCATCGCCACAACCAAGCAGTTCAAAGGATGTCACTGATGATAGTCTTTCCAAGGAATTCGAGGAGGAGGGGCAGAACGACCCCTTCCAGCTGAACCTCGATGATCATGACCTCGCCATACTCTATAGTGAAGAAGAACAAGCAGTCCTCGCCCTACCCGCAGCCGTCAATGCAGAGTCCGACGGGAGCGGACTAGAGGAGGAGGAGCCCTTTGACGAGGTTCCTGAAAGAGCCAGCGAAGGACCGAAGGGAGGGGAATGTACATCGGATGATCTGCATCCGGACGACAATGGGTCCTCCAAAAGCACCAACACTGTTGACGGCCCCCACCGCCCAATGACCATATCGTTCACTGACAAAGATCTCCCGGACTCCAGACTGCGAGTCTACCCCACACACATCTGCCGAGGACTTCAGATGTTGTGGCTAAACAACATCTTCATTGACCCGGGGTCAGGAATGAACATAATGACATGCTCAACCTACCAAAAGATACCCGGACTTGGACGCCCTCCCATTCAAACTGCCCACCCTACTATCTAGGCTTTCAATCACACGGGGAAAACTCTCCACGGCCGTGGAGGTGGCATGCTTCGTGGCCGACATCGATACAAGGTACCCCCTAATGTTAGGGCGAGCATGGTTGGACAGCATCCAAGCCATTTGCTCCCCCCGACACCAGTGCCTCCGGTTGCCATTCATGGGTCATGTACTGACAATTTGGGGAGAAGCACGCCTCCAGTGTGAGAACGAGAACAATTGGGCAATACACAACATGTTCACACTAGTCCTACGTCCGGGAGGCGAGAATGAAGGTTGTAGCCCACCTGGATCCCCTTATAACGGCAACTATCCCTCTAAAGAAGCGGCCAGGACCATGAGTTCACTAAACACTCTTACGGAGCCCAACCCAATCACCTTCCTCCGCCACGAAGTCGCAAAAGCCGAAGCACACTCCGCACCCCTCGCAATCACCGCCATACTCGGAGGAAAAGAATTCAGGCATATTCTCATCGATACAGGAGCGAAAAATAATGTTCTCGCCTATTCCGCCTACCAGAAGCTAGAAGGCAGGGCTCCTAGATTGAAGCCCTCGGATGAATTTATTTACGCCTTCGACAGCACGCGCAAGAACGCTTGCGGACTGGTCACGCTCCCAATAAAAATCGGTCCAGTCTCCACCATCGTCAAGTGCATGGTAATGAACATTCGATCACCCCACCCTCTAATTGTCGGAAGGACCTGGCTCAACAGCATCGAGGCCATTTCATCCACCTGACATCAATGCATTCGCTTCCCGTACCGCGGAGGAGTGATATCTATTTGCGGAGAGGCACGCTTCAACGAGGCGCGAGTCTGTAACTGGAGCGTCTATGCCATGCGCATCTGGCTAGAGGGGCTTGCATGTTGGCAACCAGGCTCCGCTGATGAAGAACTGCTCCAGCAAGGAAGACCCCTGAAGCGGCTCACAGAGGGAGAGTTTAGGAATAGGGGACCCCCACTGGACATCAGCCGGCTGTCAAAAAGCAGCCGACTCGAGGAAACAACATGAGTCCAAGAACCTGGGATCGATCCCCCCGGGTAAGCCCCCACTTTCATCAACCTGTATATATTTATTTTCAGGCTTTCAAAAAATCCCCCAAACCAAAATATTTGCTTAATCAGCTTTCTAGTTAGCACAATCCTGTACATATTTATAGCTTTCCTACCAAAATAAAAAATCCAACAAAAAATCAAAAAAATTATTTACCTGCTTTCCTTTGTTAGTTAAAGTCTTGTAAATATTTGTTTACAGCTTTCCTAAAAAAAAACCCGAAATACTTATTTACCGGCTTTCACTCTAAAATTAAAACCCAGTAGATATTTGTTTCGAAGCTTTCCAAAAATTCCCCAAAACCCAAAATGAAACTAGTCATTCATCACCTTAAAAATGTTTTACAAAACCTTATTTCCATGCTTCCTTTAAAAATGTTTTTACAAGCAGTCTTTTCATACTTCACTTTAAAATGTTTTACAAACCTTATTTCCATGCTTCCTTTAAATATGTTTTTACAAGCAGTCTTTTCATACTCCACTTTAAAAATGTTTTACAAACCTTATTTCCATGCTTCCTTTAAAAATGTTTTTACAAGCAATCTTTTCATACTTCACTTTAAAATGTTTTACAAAACCTTACTTCCATGCTTCCTTTAAAAAAGTTTTTACAAGCAGTCCTTTCATACTTCACTTTAAAAATAGTTTACAAAACTTTATTTCCATGCTTCCTTTAAAAACAAAAAAATGTTTTTACAAGCAGTCCTTTCGTACTTTCCTTTAAAACACAAAATGTTACAAAACTTTATTTCCATGCTTCCTTTAAAACAAAATGTTTTACAAACTGTCTCTCCATGCTTTCCTTCTAAAAACAAAATCGTTTTCCAAACTCTATCTCCATTCTTTTTCAAAAACTAAAAAAATAGCTATTTACCAACTCGTACCCTTTTCAAAACCATATATATATATATATATATATATATATATATATATATATATATGCGGTCGTGCGGGATCGTTCGTCCGATCGCGGGTCCATATAACGGTCTCGCCCCCGACCGTCCGATGCGATGGACCCACGATGGACCACGCCCGTGGTCGTTCGCGCACGACCGCACGTCCCGCACCGTTTTCCCTATATATATATATATATATATCTATTTCCACGCTTTCGAAAACATAAATACCAAAAAAAAGGGAAAGAGAAGAAAAGATTAAGAGCGGAAGACCATGCCCAGGCCTACCAAAGAAGGGTGGCAAGGGCATTTGAAAAGTAGGTAATAGAAAGAAAATTTAAAATCGGGGAGTTAGTACTTAAGCAAATCATGCCATCAAGACAGCCTCACCCAAGAGGGAAGCTGCAACCTGCATGGGAGGGACCCTATGTGATCACCCATGCCTATTCTGGGAATGCCTACCGCTTGGTAGATGCCGAAGGAGTCGAGGTTTCAGGTTCGTGGAATGCACTTTATCTGAAGAAATTCCATGCATGAAAAGCTTTTAATACTTGAGAACTATTATTCTTTCTTCCTGCAATTTCCAGCGTTTAATACCTGATGATAGAATTATAAGACTCTCAAAGATAAACTCGTATTTATTTGAACACATATATTCCAATCATGCCGCTTCCTTCATGCACGTATGACTGGATAATTGATTTACCTAATAGAAGAGAAATTGCCTACCCCGTAGACTGGGACAATTTTAAAACCCCAAAGCAAACCTCCCTTATTTCAGCCCTACTCGTATTAACCCAAGGTCAAAATGAGGAATTACCTGAACCTAGCATATGTTCCAAAACTGTCTCTAGCACTATATAAACACTTCTAGAGGGGAAGCATAAAAAGAATCGGGGTGAAAAACAGAAGAGCCCCCCCCCCCTCAAATAAAAAAAAGTCAGGCAATGAGAGGCCAACAAAAAACAACACCCAAGTGAACGGGTTAAACTCTCTACTTTAGCAGGCTTTGACACCTTTATGCACAAGTATATGCCAAACAAACGGCTATACTAGTACAGGTCTAAACAACAGACTGTACTTTCCAACCAAAATAAAGAAGTGATAAAAAGAAGAAAGCCAGGGGGACCTAGAAAGTAGGACACATCCTAGACTGGAACAATTCTAAATATTGTCCAAAAGGAAGATATTACTCTTACCCCATTCCCCCCCTTCCTTTTTATTTCACAATGGGATTCAAAATTGAACTATGTCTACCGGGAAAGGTGAAATTTTGACCAAAGGTAGACCATTTCCATGTTTACAATTGCACACACATGAGTTCACTTAGAAACTGTCTATCCAAAAGAAGCTTATTTGACTTGACTACTGGTACACTCATGGATTTTTCAGCATGTTTAGAATAATACAACCAAGCATTTGAGAACCATGAACCTAGAAAAACCGACACCTAAGGCTTATACCATTCAAATACAATCCTGGTTTGGACATGAGTGACCACAAGGGCCCCTCCATAGGGACTCAATGGTATCTTTTACTTTAAGTCGAGAACATTGCCCTCTCACCTAAAGGACCATTGAAGAATTAAAATGCCCCCTTATGCCACTTACACTTACGCATAAGCTTGCATTTTCCTTTTCCAAAACACCTAGGCATCCGATTTTCTTGAAATATTAAAGTTGATCCCCCGTACCAAGATTAAAATTGTCCCCATCTACACTCGTTTCATGCCCTTCCGCACATGCTTGAGAAGAAATTGTCCCACTTTCACACATACTTAAGATTTTTCTTCACTCACGCACTTGGAATCCCGCCCTTGCGTACTAAGGCATGGTTTCCCGCACTTTACTTTCTCACAATATTTTTTCATTCACCTTGAGATGGATCGTAGCCCTTGACAATTCAAGCAAGAAGGGCTTGAAAGTCAGTGCAGGGGCACAATCTAGATAGATTTAACACTTGGTCCACGGAAAGGATGTTTTTATAGGTCTCGAAGGTTAAAACACTCACGGAGGCTTTAAACAGCAGCAAACAGAAGTGGCAGAACCGAAAGTTGCCCCAGGCAGGGGGCGGCTAAACCCGACTAGCCGCCCCTTACCAGGCGGCTAGAATACACTAGCCGCCCCAGCCCCTTTGTTTCAGGTAAAATGCCCCAGGAAGTGGTGGTGGAGAAGGAGCACAAAAAGGAGTCCAAGAAGGTGTATTTGTTGTTGTTGATTGTGTTGTTATTCTTTCCTTCTCCTCTCTCTCAAGCTTCCTCCCCACATGATTTTCCCTCTCCTTTGTATCTGCAGCCCCCCATGTGTTTGTGGAAATGCCACAAAGGAGTTAGAGAAGGAGATTATGGTTGAGCAAGAAGAGGAACTGATCAAGGTGAGTTGGGTGTATTGTATTGTTGGTTTCTCCTCCCTCTCCTCCTCCCCAAACTGATTTCCCCATGTTATTCCCTCCCCTTTGGTTTAGCCATGAAGAAGAGATGCAGTGGAGGAGATGGTGGTGGTGGTCGAGGTGGCCGAGGGTGTGCTTGCGAGCCCCTACTTCTCCCCTTCCCTCCCCCTCTCATTTTGGTGAGTTCTGCCTCTTCTTTAAATTGGTTTTTATGGCTTTGGGGGTGTGTTGGGAAGTCATGCATGCTAGATGATTATGTTAGGAAGTGTGAAGGGGCCTAGGGGGTGTTAGGCAGCTAGGCGCGCGCGCGGGGCTGTCCGCGCGCGTGCACGCGCAGGCAGGCACGCAGGAGGGTGCAGACGGGCCCGCAGGAGCGCGCGAGTGTCTACGCGGAGTGCTGGCGAGGCGCGCGGTGCGCGCAGGTAGTGAGCGTGAGTGCACGCCGGCGCGCGCGTGAGTGCGTGAGGGGGGGGGTTATCCG
This sequence comes from Acorus calamus, assembly GCA_030737845.1. Lineage (NCBI taxonomy): Eukaryota > Viridiplantae > Streptophyta > Magnoliopsida > Acorales > Acoraceae > Acorus > Acorus calamus. The sequence goes on from CM060870.1 coordinate 16,797,281, forward strand.
GCGCACGTGTGCGCGAGTCTGGGAGCGCAGCGGTTTGCCCGTGGGCGCAGGGGGGGTGCGCGTGCGCGTGTGCGTGCACGTGCGGGGGCCACGCGTGTGGCTGCCTGGGGCCCGGTTTGGGTGTGCTGAGGGTCGGCACTCTCGGGTGGGTGTCCAGGGGGCTCGGGCACGCGTGCATGCGTGCATGCTTGCGTGCGTTCGAGCCCGTATGCATGCTTGTCTAGTCTTAGGCATTCCTAATTGATTTTATGTGTTTGTATGTGGTTATACTCATCATTTTGATACCCGTACCTTGCAGACCTCGTCGGATGGGATGCGGGTCAATCCGGGTATCGGTGAGTGGTTCGATTCCAACCCTTCCGAGAGCTTTATTTGTACCCTAAATATGCTAGATATCATGCATGCTAGGTTGTATAGCTCGTATATTTTGTAAAATCCCCTATTCTACCTTATACTTGCCTATGTATTGTATAGAATATGGCATGACTTAGGTAGTTTTGTTTGAAATACTACCCCTATTATTATTTAAACATATCTAGCATGTCTATCTCGGGTTAATAATGGGGTACATGCATAATATTCCTCTAATTTTGGACTTGAGGGTGTGGTATACTTGTTGCACCAATCTTGTTGGGACAAAACTATGACCTGCTTCAGGAGAGGATGAGGCATTCCCTCTCTCTCGCCCTCCCTCTTTTCGTGAACCGAGTGAGTAGATGTAGTTCATACTTGACTCATGTTTGCTTGGAATTATTGGCATGCACCTATTGTCGCGCGGATCGCGCTTAACCCTTCCCTTCAAAGTTGGTGCTATCCAACGTATCTTAGGTTGTAACTTGTGTGTTTGCTTGATTGATACCATGTATGCATGTTTATGTAGGTCATCTTTGGGAAACAATTGTATGTTGTATATATATGTTAGTATGGCCATGATTCTTCCCTAATGTGTTAGACAAGTATATGACCTCTTGTGGGGTCATACCATGGCTTTGACACTTAGAATAAAATGTCTTCCCCGCATCTAAGTTATGCGCCCTGGAGGGAATTCATGAGAATTTGTTGCGCTCATCGGTGTTTGATAACCGATGATGACGGATCCATAGGGATCGTATTCGCGTGTGTTGAGTGTTCTTCCCTTCGTCAACTCCGTGTAGAGACTGCCCGGTGTAGTAAAGTCTGTTGGGGTACTCCTAGATACTACTAATGATGCGTGTTGGTGTGCCCATACGGCCGAGGTAGCGGTCATGGGAGGCTACCCGGTAGAGGCCAGAACCCTGTAAGGTGCTCCTAGGTACTATTCACGACGCTTGTTGGTGTAACCATATGGCAGAGATAGTGGACATGGGAGGCTACCAGGTAGTAGAGGCCACACCGAGAGAGACTACCGGATAACAAGCGGTGTAGAACAGTCGACCTCTCCCCAAGAGCCTATGTCACCCCGAGGAGGGGGTGAGGGTGAGGGTGAGGGTGAGGGTGTAGTAGGTCGGCGTTGGTTCGATCTGCCAGTTTGTGCATTTTCCCAAAGCCTAGGTCATCCTTAGGGAGGGTGAGGGTATTGCTCCCAAAAATCCTATGTCATCCGTCGGGGTGAGGGTGAGGGTGTTGGTGTGAGTGTGATGGGATCGAGTTGATACTCGACCCACCAGCTTGTGTAGTTGGTTTTCCCATGGGGTTGACTTTGCGAACATGTAATGGTTCCTCCCAATATCATCGTATGTCGGGGCCCCGACGTTGAAGCTGCCCAGACAGAGGACTCCCACTTGTAGATATTCCTGATGCATTCGGTGGATGTACTGATCATGGAAGTGTACTGTTCTCCCCTTCAATATTGCGAGCGTGAATCGTTCTCCCCTTCAACGAATCCGTGTTGATGCTTCCTAGATATTGTCGGTATCGTCCGGAAGGCCTCCCGGCGGTGCGCGGGTGAACGCGCGTGCGTGTGTGGGGGTTCTTTGGGGATTCGGATCGGAGGCGTGCCCTGGCGGGCTCGGTAGGATCGTCTTCTCGGAAGGGTGAGGGGTGTCGTTCCTGGTCTGGGCGCCAGATAACGGCTCAAGAGGATTCAGGGGTTTGTGTGATCGCCACCTGCTTTTTCTAAAAGCAGGAAAAGGTTTGGGTTGGATTTGATCGCCTACGTGGGGAGTTTGTGGGGTCTCCGCTCTGAGACACGGATATACCGTACACAGAGGTGAAAAAAATAAATAATCCTATTCTGCTTCCGGGGCTTGACTAAAGAAGTCTTGGGACAAATGGGTGCAAATGGGGTGTGGGTAGGGGGCGGCTAGTCTTATCTAGCCGTCGGTTATAGGGAGGCTACTAGGGTTTAGCCGTCCGGGGCCTGGCTTGGTTTGGGCAGAGCTTCGGTAGGAAATGGGTTCGGTTTTGGGTAGAGGCTAAGCTAGGTTTAGCCCGGGGTTCTGGAGGGTGGAATGAGAGGGTGTTTTTGTGTAGGGAATGAATTTTTCCCTCACAAAAGGGGCTCTCTCTCTCTCTCTTGGGATTTCTAGTGGTGGAAGGGATTGATCAAGTGGGGATGGTGGATTGGTGATGTTGTTGAATTGTTTATGTTGTATTTGGGCTTGGGACCCCTCTATTTATAGTAAAAGAGAGGCAGGGAAATATCCCGGGGGTAATGGAGTGGGTTGGCTTCGATTAGACACCTCATTAATTCTCTGGTTTTTCTGTCAGAGACCAGGTGAAGGGCGGCTAGTGCTAACTAGCCGCCCAAAATGGGGTGGCTACTTCCTAGTAGCCGCCCCTATCATCACCTGCCAAACGTCCCATCTCTGACAGGCGGTGGCTTGGGTCGGTTACTTGGTTTGATCCGGCCAAGAGAGGGCGGCTAAAGGTCATGACCCGCCGCAATGATCAGCATTTAATACTGCTTTATGTCCCATCCAGGGGACTGGTCCAAAGTCAGCTAGGGGGCGGTCAGTGGGGCGGCTAGTGTAAACTAGCCGCCTGGTATGGGGCGGCTAGTTAGGGATAGCCGCCCCTTTCTAGGGACTTGGGGTTCTAGGGTTTTGGGTTTTTAGAGTTAGGGTTTCCGATTTAGGTTTTAGGTTTAGGTTTAGGTTAGGGTTAGGGTTTAGGGCTAGGTCAAGGCTAGGGTTAGGGTTTCCGGTTCAGGTCAAGGCTAGGTTTAGGGTTTCCGGTTTAGGTTTAGGTCAAGGCTAGGTTGGGGTTTCCGGTTTAGGTTTAGGTCAAGGCTAGGGTTAGGGTTTCCGGTTTAGGTTTAGGTCAAAGCTAGGGTTTCCGGTTTAGGTTTAGGTCAAGGGTAGGGTTAGGGTTTCCGGTTTTGGTTTATGTCAAGGCTAGGGTTAGGGTTTCCGGCTTTAGGTTTAGGTCAAAGCTAGGGTTTGGGTTTCCGGTATACCGAACCTTTGGTTCTCTATTGGATGTCCAACTGTGGGATATTTCCGTGTGTTACTTGAAGTATTTCTGTCTCTCTGGACGGTCAAAATTGGGGTATCTACAATTGTCCCTCATCGGACAGAGTCCTTGTGCGGAGCGGGAAAGACTTCGACCGATGATAAGGAAAGAGACCCCTATTTTGGCCGGCCCGACCTTCAAGAAGTTATGCCAACACGAACAGTACTGTTCGGGGAGTTGATTTAGACCGTCAGAGGCTAGGTCTTGACTTGGAATTTTTAACCGGAAGGATGATCCAGGTGGAAGGCGGGGAAAAGTAAATTGTGAGTGATCCAACCCGCAGTCGGGGTTCTTAGCTATCATGCGCGGAGCAGCCCAGTGTCAGTTTCCTCGTGCCTACCATTCCTGTGCTTGGGAAAACTCAGCAAGGAGGGGATATCACCGACAGAAAGCAAGTAAAAGTTGATTTGGGTGAATTGGATCATCCGAAGGATAAGAACTCTGGAAAAGAACCAGAACTAGAGAAATTCATATTTGGGTGGTACTGAAAGTGTGGCGAAACTTCAGGAAAGTCGTGTTTGATCAAGTAATGTCTGGAAATAAACCAATACATGGTTGTTTGGTGTGGAGAACCTTGGAATTTAGGGCTGAGAAGAGTTTGGAAAGGGGTATTGAAGTAAAACAAAGAAACTGGGGGGCGGCTACTAGTGGGTAGCCGCCCCTCGACTAGGTCCCTTATAACCGAAAAGACCCTCTCTCTCTCCATACGTTTCAAAAACGGTTTCTCTTCCCTCCTCTCTTCTCTTCTTCGGTTTCAAACTCAAAAACCCTAATTTCTTTGCCTTTCTTTCCTCCATTTCAACCTCAATCCTTTCTCTTTCTCTTGATTTTGAAACCCTAGGTTTGGGTTCTCCTTTTTCTTTTTAAATCGAGGAATATGACGAGGTCGAAGGCGATCGTTTAGAGGGGAAAACGACCACGGGTGGCTCGTGGAGAGTGTAGCCTGAGCTCTTCATCATCGGAGAGCGATAGGCCGGAGGTCGAGGCCGTGGGAGAGGGTACGGGTACGACAGAGGTGTCGCCGGCGGACATCGGCGTGGGTGAGGTCGGGGATTTGCCTTCGGGGGCTGTCCCAGAGGTAGGGCGAAGTATGATAGTTTATACACGCAAGAGGAGGCGTGGGGATCGACCGGTGGTGGTGGAGGGAGTGGTTTCGGGTGTTGGAGGATCGATTGAGGGTGCAACCGAGGGGGTAGGGGTTGAGGGAGTTAGCGAGGAGGTGAGGGCGTCGTTGGATGCCCTCGTTGGGATGTTGGATAGGGAGGCCACAGAGGCCAGGGCTGAGGAGGAGGATAGTAGGGCTATGGGGGCCTTTCCGGATTTTATCTCCGGTGTGGGGAGGGTGGAGGGGATAGGAGAGGCTAGGGATGAAGCCGGGGGAGACCGAGGGTATGGGCACCGGGGCTGCAGCGGCCGGTGTTGGTGTTGGGGCTGAGGCCAAGGAGGCCGTGTTTGAGGAGGATGAGGAGGATGACGACGGGATGGACGATCCCGACGAGGCCGAGGTGGACGCTCCTAGGTCCACACGGGCCGTGGTATGTTCCTAACCTTTTAGTCTTAGCCTTTTTATTTTGGTGTATATGCATGTGTTTTGGTTGGTATGAATAGGTTGTATATGTGTATTATACTCGTATATGTGTGTTTTAACTAGGCATGCTTGTGTATAAGTTAGTCACGGTGGGATGTGTAAGCATGCTGAGATGGGTTTGTTTTTATAGGGAGGGGGACAATTTCTATATGTATATCCATGTTTGTTATATGCATATAAAGGAGAGAGAAATGATATAGCTAATATGCTTGCATGCGATACTTTTCCACGTGTATGTGATTTCGTACGTGTTTGACCGTGGTACGGCATGAGGGAGTGTATGCATGTATTTCATGGGTCCAAGTGTTCTATATGCTTAGGAGTGTTTTTAAGGAAAGTGTAAGCATGATAGGCTGTGATGTGGGTGGTGACCACGGTGGGATAAGAGGGTAAAGCATGTGATCTTATAGGTATGTTTTGCAAATAAAGGAGGGCAAATTTTCGTATGAAGTCTCATATTTCATGCCTCAGATGTGTAGGAGTTTTATTGTGCTAAGCATGGTTTCTAGAAAGTGAATTCATTTAGACTTGGATCCTTACCTCTCGATTGCTTTTAAACTAACCCATGTTCCCTTCGTTTGTTTTGTAGAGGCCGAATCGTATCCGGGCTTTATGGCACGGGACGAAGAGGTGGTACAATGCCCTGGGGCAGGAGGAGAGGAGCTTAGTGGATGGAGCAAGCTTCCGTTCCTTCTTTTTGATCGAGCCGTTCCACGTCCATCGCCCATACGTGGAGGCATTGGCGGAGAGATGGGACCCAGAGAGTTGTACGTTCATTCTCCCTACTGGCACTGTAATGCCGACGCTCGAGGACGTCCATCGGATCTTGGGGAGGCGGTGATTGCGGCCACCCTTGCGGGCTACAGGGGGCTTTTCCGAGAGTTGATCAGGGAATGGGAGCGGACGCTGAACCGGATCCCTTTAGGGAGGCTTTCAGGGCAGTACGGCCTCGGTTCCTTCATAGAGCGCCAGAAGGGCGAAGCTGCAGCTAGCTTCGGGAGAAGGCGGGCGATGATCGAGGCGAGAGAGGCGGCCGCGTGCCCACAGAGGGCACGGAGAGAGTTGAGAGCGTTCTTCCTCTACTTCTTTGGCCGGGTCCTTTTCTCGACGGCCTCTGATAAGGTCTCCCCTCATTCCCTTCTACTGATGCGGGACTTGGAGGGCATGGGGCGCTATGCTTGGGGAGCGGCGATGCTCGCCCATCTCTTCGTGGAGCTCTCGAAGAATGTCAAGAGGGCCGGTGGAAAGAACCTTGGCGGCTTTGCGCCATTTCTTCAGGTATGTGTAAGTGATTGGTAAATGTCTTTTTTAGTTTAGTTCACTTTGATCGTGATGGTTTTCCTCTCGCTTTGTCAGATCTTCGGGTACGAGCACTTCCCCATCGATCGCCCGACTTTGGCCCCGTTCGATCATGGCCTCCCTTGGGCTATGAGATGGGAACCCCGGGGGTCTTCTCGCTTGCACCGCCTTGCCCAATTCCGAGAGGCCTTCCGCGTCTTGTTGGAGGAAGAGGTATAAGTTTTCTTTGAATTTCTTTGGCTTGTATTTGGTTTTCTTTTGACTAAGCGCTCTTCCTATCTTTCGATGCTTTTTTAGATGACGTGGAGGCCTTACTCGGAGGAGGTTCCCGAGGCTCTTGCGCGAGACGTCTGGTTGATCTATTTCAATGAGGTCGTGTTCCATGCGATCAGCCGGGTCGTTCACCAGCTTGGGTATAATCAGTGGGTGCCCGATCCTCTACCGCGGCGCCCCTCGATTCTGCTGGCTGGGATTCCTCGGGACACGAATCTCCCAAGGAATTACGCTTCGTACGTGGCAGGATGGATGGGCCGAGGCGTCTTGGTGGAGCGTCGTCCTGAGGTGACTTCGAGTGACGAATACCTAGCTTGGTATCGTTAGGAGTATGCGGGTATCCTCGGGACGATGGAGGAGGAGATCCCGGATGCCTACGTAAGTTTGGAAACTCTCCTTTTCTTCCTCGTTTTCCCTTGCTTGAATATTTTCTGATTGGTATTTGCTTTTGTAGGTTGAGATGAATGAGATGGAGAAGAGGCTCAAGAACGCCAATGAGCACCTCCAAGCGTGGGCCAGGCAGATAGAGGCGTTGCGGGTTCAGAGAGGACGCTTGCAGTACCGGGTCCGAGTCCTCGAGGCTCAGGTGGATGCTTTGTCGAAAGCAAGGGCTGACGGTGCTTCCTCTTCTTCCGCCCCTCCTTCTTCCATGATTTCTGAGCGAGAGCTCGAACTGACAAGGGAGCTAGATGCGGCCCGGAGCGAGTTGACGGCAACACGGATGGAGCTGGGCCAGCCGAGGGGTAGGGCTTCTCGAGCTGAGGAGGAGACGGACCGGCTGAGGTCCATGATGGCCTTGAGAGAGGAGGGTTTCATTACCCTAGGCCGTGAGAGAGACTCCCTTCAGATGAGGGTGTCGGAGTTGGAGGCTTTGGTGGGCGTCCCTGGAGGTTTGATGGGGGACTTGGTTCGTTTGCTCCAAGCTGCCGAGGATCGGGCCAAAGGGACAGAGAGTCGCGTCCGACAGAGATTGGAGAGGAGAGACAGAGATATGCAGCAGGTCCGTCTTTGGGAGGCGACTATGAGGGGGAAATTGGTTGTAGGGGGCTCTATGACCGAGGCGGACCTCGATCTTCTTCCACTTGAGCCTGACCATTCTCTCTCGGCTTCCTTGGCTACTGGGGCCACCTTCAGCCGTGCCTCTCGTCCTTCGGCGTCTCGGAGTCGTGGGATATACACGAGGGCCGCGTCTTCGTTCGAGAGACTCCAGCCACTCCCGATGCTCCAGAGGTTCAGTCTTCTCCTCATCCGCCGCTCCCTTCTCAGCCAAGTCAGGACGTTCCTCCTACTCAGCCTCCAGCGGATGACGATATGCCGAGGTCTAGCTTCTTTGTGTCTTGGTTTTAAGTAGAAGAATAGTATATATGCGATGAATTCATGCTTTTCTTCTTTCGTTTTTGGTTTTAGGTGATATTTCGGTGAAGTATAGCTCAAGACTTCAGAGTTTGGAGCGTTTCGAAGGAAAAAGATCCTCTTTTATGCTCCCTCATAGGTTTAGAAAAACAGTCTATGTTTGTGGTTTTGGTGGGACAATTTAATTTCTCGTTTTATATGCATGGTTTAGAATAATTTAGCATGGATGTTTAGGTATTTAAAGAGCACCCTTTATTTAGAAAAACGAGTATTTCGTGGATGGGTGATTTTGGTGTTTTTATATGTTTAATTCATGGGTGGGTGTAGGGTTTTGATTATATAATTGTTTTAGCATGGTATCTATACAGGTTTTGTGTATGAATATGTGTATGAAATGTGTACATGCAGGCTTTGGGAAGAATTGATCTCAATAGGTAAAGAAGTGTTGAAGAGTTGATTGGACATGGACTGACATAACTGAAATAGGTGCAGGCAAGGGGCGGCTAGTGTAAACTAGCCGCCCAGTGAGGGGCGGATAGTTGTGCTTAGCCACCCCTTGCCTTGGGCTTCCTCACCTGTAACAAAGGGCAGGGGCGGCTACTGTAAACTAGTCGTCCAAAGGGATGCGGCTAGTCGGGTCTAGCCGCCCCCTACCTGGGGCAATCTGGTTCTGCTGGTCCTATCTGCTGCTGCTGCCGAAAGCCTTTGTGACCGTTTCAACCTTCGAGACCTATAAAAACATCCCTTCCATGGACCAAGTGTTAAATCTGTCCGGATTGCGCCCCTGCACTGACTTTCGAGCTCTTTCTTGCTTGAATTGTCAAGGGCTACAACCCATCTTAAGGTGAAATGGAAAAGATAATGCGAGAAAGTAAAGTGCGGGAGACCATGCTTTAGTATGCAAGGAAGGGATTCCAAGTGCGTGAGAAAAAAACTCTTAAGTGTGTGTAATGGTGGGACAATTTCTTCTCAGGCATGTGTGGTAAGGGCACGAAATGAGTGGGGACAATTTTAATATTTAGGTACGGGGGGTCAACTTTAATATTTCGAGAAAATCGAACGCCAAGGTGTTTTGGAAAAGGAAAATACAAGCTTATGCGTAAGTGTAGTTGGCGTAAGGGGGCATTTTAGTTTTTCAATGGTTTCTTACGTGAGAGGGTAACGTTCTCGACTTTCTGAAGTAAAAGATGCCATCAAGTCCCTGTGGAGGAGCCGTTGCGGTCACCCATGTCCAAACCAGGATTGTATTTGAACGGTATAAGCCTTGGGTGTCGATTTTTCTAGGTTCATGGTTTTCAAATGCTTAATCGTATTATTCTAAACATGCTGAAAAATCCATGAGTGTACCAAGAGTCGAGTCAAATAAGCTTCTCTTGGATAGGCAAGTTTCTAAGTGAACTCATGTGAGTGTGTGTAGTTGTAAATTGGACATGATCTACCTTTGGTCGAAATTTCGCCTTTCCCGGCAGACGTAGTTCAATTTAGAATCCCATTGCAAAAATAAAAAGGGGGGGGGGGAAATGAGGTAAGAGTAATATCTTCCTTTTGGGCAATATTTTAGAATTGTCCTAGTCTAGCACATGTCTTACTTTCTAGGTCCCTCTCGCTTTCTTCTTTTTACCACTTCTTTATTTTGGGTGGAAAGTACAGTCCGTTGTTTGGACTTGTACTGGTATAGCCGTTGTCTAGCGTATACCGTGCGTAAAGGCGTGAAAGCCTGCTAAAATAGAGAGTTTAACCCGTTCACTTGGGTGTTATTTTTCTTTTGTTGGCCTCCCATTGCCTGATTTTTTTTTATTTGAGGGGGAGGCTCTTCTGTTTTTCACCCCGATTCTTTTCATGCTTCCCCTCCAGAAGTGTTTGTATAGTGCCAGAGCCAGTTTTGGGACATATGCCAGGTCTAGGTAACTCCTCATTTTGACCTAGGGTTAATACGAGTGGGGTGGAAATAAGGGATGTTTTGCTTTGGGGGCTTTAAATTGTGCCAATCTACGGGGTAGGCAATTTCTCTTCTTTCAGCTGAATCTAGTCTAGTTATACGTGTGTGAAGGAAACGGCATGATTTGGCGGAGATGTGTTCAAATAGATACGAGTTTATGTTTGAGAGTCTTATAATTCTATCATCAAGTACAAAACACTGGAAATTGCAGGAAGGAAGAATAATAGTTCTCAAGTATTGAAAGCTATTCATGCATGAAATTTCTTTAGATAAAGTGCATTCCACGAACCTGGAACCTCGACTCCTTCGGCATCTACCAAGCGGTAGGCATTCCCGGAATAGGCATGGGTGATCACGTAGGGTCCCTCCCATGTGGGTTGCAACTTTCCTCTTGGGTGAGGCTGTCTTGATGGCATGATTTGCTTAAGTACTAACTCCCCGATTTCAAATTTTCTTTTTATTACCTTCTTTTCAAATGCCCTTGCCACCCTCCTTTGGTAGGCCCGGGCATGGTCTGCCGCTCTTAATCTTTTCTTGTCTTTTGGTATTATATTTTGTTTTTTTTTTGTTTTTTGAAAGTGTGAAGACAGATGTATACTTATGGTTTTGAAATGGGGCCTGTGTTGGCGAATAGATATGTTTTTGGAAAGAGAATGGGGGTAAAGTTTGGAAAACAATTTTGTTTTTAGAAGGAAAGCGTGGAAGGATAGTTTGTAAAAATGTTTTTGGCGGAGATCATGGAAATATGGTTTTGTCAAACATTTAGTTTTGAAGAGGCGCAGATTTGGAAAAACATTTTCGTTGTGAAGAAGAGTGTGGAAATGTAGTTTGCAAACATTTTCGTTGTTTTGGAAAACATGTAAAGAAAGTTTGGGAAAGTGTTTTATTTTTTGGAGGCACGGAGATACGGTTTTTGTAAAACTTTTGTTTTGAAGGAGAGTGTGGGAAACATGTTTTAAGAAAACACTCCCCCCTTTTTGTTTGAAAAAAAAAGTGGAAGTAAAGCTGGAAACAAGTATGTTCAGAGTTGGGGAATGAAAGCTGATTAGCATGTATTTTTTTGGATTTTGGTTTCTTTTCGGAAGGCAGGTAAACAAATAGTATAGGGTGATGAAAGTGAAAGCTGGTAAATATTTTTCGATCTTTTGATTTTTAGAAAAAGCCGTAAACAAATATGTACAGGGTGTGACGAAAGCGAAAGCTGATAAACAAATATTTTTCAATTTTGGATTTTCAGAAAAAGCTATAAACAAATATGTACAGGGTGTGACGAAAGCGAAAGCTGATAAACAAATATTTTTCAATTTTGGATTTTTAGAAAAAGCTGTAAACAAATATGTACAGGGTGTGACGAAAGCTTACCCGGGGAGAACGGTACCTGGTTCTTGGATTTGCATTGTTTCCTCGAGTCGGCTTCGCTTGGTCGGTCGGCTGATGTCTGGTGGGGGTCCCCTATTCCCGAACTCTTCTTCCCTGAGTCTCTTCAAGGGCCTTCCTTGATGGAGCAGTTCTTCGTCGGTGGAGCCTGGCTGCCAACATGCGAGCACCTCTAGCCGGATGCGCATGGCACAGACGCTCCAATTTCGGGCCCGTGTCTCGTTAAAGCGTGCTTCTCCCCATATGAATACTACCTTCCCGCAGTATGGGAAGCGAAGACATTGGTGTCGGGTGGATGAGACGGCTTCAATGCTGTTGAGCCATGTCCTCCCAACAATCAGAGGGTGGGGCGATTGAATGTTCATCACCATGCAGTTGACGATGGTGGAGACCGGGCCGATCTTTAGTGGGAGTGTGACCAGCCCGCAAGCGTTCTTGCGCGTGCTGTCGAAGGCATAAATGTATTCGTCCGAGGGCTCCAATCTGGGAACCCGGCCTTCTAGCTTCTGGTAGGCGGAATATGTAAGAACGTTAGTTTCTGCTTCTGTGTCGATGAGAATGTGCCGGACTTCCCTTCCTCCGAGTATGGTAGTGATTGTGAGGGGTGCGGAGCGTGCTCTGGCTTTTGCGACTTCATGGGGGAGGAAGGTGATCGAGTTGGGCTCCGTAAGATCGCTGGGTGGATGTAGGGTCCTGGCCGCTTCGTCTGAGGGATAGTTGTTGTCGTAAGGGGACCCAGGTGGGCTACTATCTTCATCCTCGTTCCCCGGTCGCAGGGCTAGTGTGAACATATTATGTATTGCCCAGTTGTTCTCATTTTTGTACTGGAGCCGCGCCTCTCCCCAGATTGTCAGGATATGATTCAAGAAGGGCAGTCGAAGGAATTGGTGCCGGGGGGAACAGATAGCTTGGATGCTGTCTACCATGGTCGCCCTAACATCAAAGGGTACCTTGTGTCGATGTCGGCCACGAAGCAGGCTACTTCACAGATAAGAGGGTCGACGGATAGCTCGAATGTTCCAGGGCCGCAGAGAGTCTTCCCGGTATGGTTGAAAGCTTGAATAGTATGGTGGGCCAGTTGGACCGGAGGACGGCCTAGTCCGGGTATCTTTTGGTAGGTGGAGCACGTCATTATGTTCATTCCTGACCCGGGATCCACGAAGATGTTGTTTAGCCTTAACATTTGATGTCGTCCGCGGATGTGTAGGGGGTAGACTCGTAGTCTGGGATCCGGAAGGTCTTGGTCAGTGAACGAAATGGTCATTGGGCGGCGGGGGCCGTCGACAGTGTCGGTACTCTTGGAGGACCCGTTGTCGTCCGGATGCAGATCATCCGACGTACATTCCCCTCCTTCGAGTCCTTCGCTAGCTCCTTCGGGGATCTCCTCAAATGGTTCTTCTTCTCCGTCTCCTCCTGGGTTTTCTAGTCCACTTTCGTCGGACTCGATGTTAATAATCGCGGGAAGGGCGAGAACTGCATCTTCTTCTTCGCCATAGAGTATGGCAAGGTCATGATCGTCGAAGTTCAGCTAGAAGGACTCGTTCTGCTCTTCCTACTCGGAGTCTTCGGATAGACTATCATCAGTGACATCTTCTGAACTGCTTGGTTGTGGTGAGGGTTGTCTCCCTCTTCTGACCATGTTTACCATGTGGGCTCCAGATGTGGATGCTTGGTTGTGACCTGGCAATGGGTCAGTAAAAATGCCAAGTGGCTTGGAGGCTCGAGAATTACCCTGGTTTAAGTGGCTTTTGATCATGGCCCAATCAAGGCGCCCGTCATCATTTAAATCATAAATAAAATCCTAAAAAACAATGCATTGTTCTACGGTGTGACCATGTTGTTGGTGGTATTGACAGTAACGCAGTCTGCTGGCTCCGGGGAGTGGAGGTTTAGCAGCTGGGAGGGAGATACTATTTGTGTCCATTAGTACCCTCAAAATCCTAGTTAGTGTTTCTAGGAGGGGAGGGTAAGAGTCCCTCTTTCCCATTCGTCTCTGATCATAGGATGTCGGAGGGGAGACCTCATTATAAGTATCTTGGGAGGTCTGCCTAGGATTTGGGTTTTGATTTCTCAGGAAGCTGGAATAAAAAGGGGTCCTAGGCTAGCCTTGTCTTGAAATTGCAGGGCTTTGGACCAGGGAACTTCGGATTACCGGGTTTTGTTGTGTCGGCACGGGGACGGGTACTGATCGAGTAGTGAAGTTTTGGTTGATTAGCCGAGGCGGCGCATACCCGGATGAACCGGACGTGTACTGTCTCGGAGCCGTTCCTCGATCCGGAACTCGTGCTCCGTTCAGGTAGAGTGCCGATACTTGTGTAGTAATCCCCTCGGTTTGTGCCTTACGAGGCGGTTGTTCAACCCTATGGCTGATAGGTGGGGACTGGGTTTGGACTACTGGGGCTGCACAACGGGAAATCCTGTTGTGGCGGTCAATCAGAAGCTAATACGTAGTACAGTCTCCGTACGAAAGGCTCGTACGAAGCTCTGGACTCAGGCTCTGTAACATCATGTCAATTTCTTGACATTTTGTGAGTTGCGGTCCGGTTCGGTGGACAAGTGTGCGCCACCGAGACACGTATTGCTCAAATTCCTCCCTAGCCCTCATATTATCTACGGTTAATCTGAAATAGAGGTGGTTCTGATCCTATGGTAACCGTAGCGGCCGAAGAACTTCTCGCTTACAGCCGAGAAATTTGACAAGTGATCTACAAGACTAACAGAGGTTGATTATCTAGAAAGGGGCGGGCATCTAGATAAAAGGCAATTAAATGGATGTCTGGGTCTCCACGACCGTTATACCGATAAAATTTGGGGATTTTGAACCCCTCCGGTAGGTGGACTGACGGGAATTGTCTCAGGTTGTGTAGAGACATGTGCTTGGGGGCTGAGGGACCAGTCTCGGAGAGGATTCTCCGGATGGTATCATCCAGTGTTTCGACAGGGGCCTCCTGTGGAATTGTCTCAGGTTGTGTAGAGACATGTGCTTGCCTAACGGTCCCGGGTTTGGGATGGCCTGGTGGGGGCCTGGGGTGGAAACGGCTGGGAATATTGGATTCGCGGGGTAAAGGGGGGCGAACGAAAAGACGCTCGGGTTGACCGAGTGACTGGGTGTGAACGGGGTTTTGGGAATGGCCTTAGGGGTTTTGAGAGGGGCCTTCTGTCTTAGGGTTTTGACCTGGCGGTAGTCGGCGAGGTCATGAAACATGTCCTCTACGGATTGGTGTCCTAGACTGGCCATCTTTTCCTCTAGATGGGTCAGGAATTGCGTGGCCTGACCCTCTTGGTGGGTTCTTTCCTCTAATATCTCCTCCTCTAGGTGGGATTCCATGACGTGTGAAATGATTTAAGGGAACGAATGCAGATATAAAGCAGTAAATAAAGCGGTAAAGGATTGCGCAGCGGTGTGCGGCTTACAAAGCAGTACAGGATTCCGCAGCGGTGTGCGGCTTACAAAGCAGTAAAGGATTGCGCAGCGGTGTGCGGCTTACAAAGCAGTAAATGATGCTGTGATGTGAATTTAGAGGAGGAACTGATTCGAGGGGTGGGAAACTCTAACCTTCCTAGAGGGTTGATAGCATTCTAGTCAAGCTTGTAAAAGGGGGCAGAAGAGGATTACCTTTTGTTGTTTTTCACGAGGGATGTCCCACCGTGATCGCCAGATTTGTCGGTATCGTCGGGAAGGCCTCCCGGCGGTGCGCGGGTGAACGCGCGTGCGTGTGTGGGGGTTCTTCAGGAATTCGGATCGGAGGCGGGCTCAGTCGGATCGGAAGGGTAAGGGGTGTCGTTCCTGGTCGAGGTGCCTGATAGCGGCTCAAGAGAATTCAGGGGTTTGTGTGATCGCCACCTGCTTTTTCTAAAAGCAGGAAAAGGTTTGGGCTGGATTTGATCGCCTACGTGGGGAGTTTGTGGGGTCTCCGCTCTGAGACATGGATATACCGTACACAGAGGTGAAAAAAATAGATAATCCTATTCTGCTTCCGGGGCTTGACTAAAGCAGTCTTGGGACAAAGGGGTGCAAATGGGGTGTAGGTAGGGGGCGCCTAGTCTGATCTAGCCGTCGGTTATAGGGCGGCTACTAGGGTTTAGCCTTCCGGGGCCTGGCTTGGTTTGGGCAGAGCTTCGGTAGGAAATGGGTTTGGTTTTGGGCAGAGGCTAAGCTAGGTTTAGCCTGGGGTTCTGGAGGGTGGAATGAGAGGGTGTTTTTGTGTAGGGAATGGATTTTTTTCTCACAAAAGGGGCTCTCTCTCTCTCTCTCTCTCTTGGGATTTCTAGTGGTGGAAGGGATTGATCAAGTGGGGATGGTGGATTGGTGATGTTGTTGAATTGTTGATGTTGTATTTGGGCTTGGGACCCCTCTATTTATAGTAAAAGAGAGACAGGGAAATATCCCAGGGGTAATGGAGTGGGTTGGCTTCGATTAGACCCCTCATTAATTCTATGGTTCTTCTGTCAGAGACCAGGTGAAGGGCGGTTAGTGCTAACTAGCCGCCCAGGATGGGGCGGCTACTTCCTGGTAGCCGCCCCTATCATGACCTGCCAAACGTCCCATCTCTGACAAGCGGTGGCTTGGGTCGGTTACTTGTTTGATCCAGCCAAGAGAGGGCGGCTAAAGGTAATGAACCGCCGCAATGATCAGCATTTGATACTGCTTTATGTCCCATCCAGGGGATTGGTCCAAAGTCGGCCAGGGGGCGGTCAGTGGGGCGGCTAGTGTAAACTAGCCGCCTGGTATGGGGCGGCTAGTTAGGGATAGCCGCCCCTTTCCAGGGACTTGGGGTTCTAGGGTTTTGGGTTTTTAGAGTTAGGGTTTCCGATTTAGGTTTTAGGTTTAGGTTTAGGTTTAGGTTAGGGTTAGGGTTTAGGGCTAGGTCAAGGCTAGGGTTAGGGTTTCCGGTTCAGGTCAAGGCTAGGTTTAGGGTTTCCAGTTTAGGTTTAGGTCAAGGCTAGGGTTAGGGTTTCCGATTTAAGTTTAGGTCAAGGCTAGGGTTAGGGTTTCCGGTTTAGGTTTAGGTCAAAGCTAGGGTTTCCGATTTAGGTTTAGGTCAAGGCTAGGGTTAGGGTTTCCGGTTTTGGTTTTGGTCAAGGCTAGGGTTAGGGTTTCCAGTTTAGGTTTAGGTTAAGGCTAGGGTTAGGGTTTCCGGTTTTGGTTTAGGTCAAAGCTAGGGTTAGAGTTTCCGGTTTACCGAACCTTTGGTTCTCTATTGGATGTCCAACTGTGGGATATTTCCGTGTGTTACTTGAAGTATTTCTGTCTCTCTGGACGGTCAAAATTGGGGTATCTACAGATACGAGCCACCCTGGGTGGACCTCCACTTGTAGGTTCCATCGACGCGCTCGACAGTGTACTGACCGTGGCCGGCTCCAGGTAGAGGTTGCCCGGGAGAGCGCTACCGGATGACGAACGGTGTAGAACAGCAAGTTTTGTCCTTCAAGTCCCAAGGCTCACCCCTGTGGGGGCTAGGGCAAGGGCGGGGTATGGTCGCACCGCTGCGCGACCTTGTTAACCGTTGGGTTTCTACCCATGCTTTTTCCTGGTTAGGAATTAGCATTAGTGTAGTATGGTTATGTTGTGTCATCGGGAAGGCCTCCCGGATGGTACGCGGGTGCGCGCGTGCGTGTGTGGGGGTTCTTCAGGGATTCGGATCGGAGGCGTGCCCTGGCGGGCTCGGTCGGATCGTCTTCTCGGAAGGGTGAGGGGTGTCGTTCCTGGTTCAGGCACCCGATAGCGGCTCAAGAGGATTCAGGGGTTTGTGTGATCGCCGCCTGCTTTTTCTAAAATCAGGAAAAGGTTGGTGTGGATTTGATCGCCTACGTGGGAGTTTGTGGCGTCTCCGCTATGAGACACGGATATACCGTACACAGAGGTGAAAAACAGATAATCCTATTCTGCTTCCGGGCTTGACTAAAGGAGTCTTGGGACATAGGGGGTGCAAATGGGGTGTGTATATGGGGCGGCTAGTGGGGTCAAGCCGTCTGGTGTGGGGCGGCTACTAGGGTTTAGCCGTCCAGGACCTGGTCTGGTTTGGGCAGAACTTCGGTAGGAAATGGGTTTCTGGAGGGTGGGATGAGAGGGTATTTTATGTAGGGAGATGGGTATTTCTCTCACAAAAGCGGCTCTCTCTCTCTGTCTTGGGATTTCTAGTGGGGAAAGGGAATGTGAATTGTGGGATGTTGGTGTTTGAATGGTTGGGTGAAGTGGTGGTGATGGGTTTAAAGGCTTGGGACCTCCTCTATTTATAGTAAAAGAGAGGCAGGGGAAAGTCCAGGGGGTAATAGAGTGGGTTGGCTACGATTAGACCCCTCATTAATTCTCTAGTCCTTCGGTCAGGACCAGGTGAAGGGTGGCTAGTCCTAACTAGCTGCCCAGGATGGGGCGGCTACTTCCTGGTAGCCGCCCCTATCATAACCTGCCAAACGTCCCATCTCTGACTGGTGGTGGCTTGGGTCGGTTACTTGGGTTGATCCGGCCAAGGTTGGGCGGCTAAAGGTCATGACCCGCCGCAATGATCAGCATTTAATACTGCTTTATGTCCCATCCAGGGGGGTGGCTTGTGCTAACTAGGCGCCCGCCTGGTATGGGGCGGCTAGTTAGGTCTAGCCGCCCGTTGCCAGGGACTCAGGGTTTCTGGTTCTCAGCTTAGGGCTAGGGTTGGGGTTTTGGTCAGGGTTTGGGTTAGGGTTTCTGGTTTAGGTCAGGGCTAGGGTTCGGGTTTCTGGTTTAGGTCAGGGCTAGGGTTCGGGTTTAGGGTTTAGGTTAGGGTTTTCGGTTAGGGTTAGGCTTTGGGTTTAGGGTTAGGGTTTCCGGTTAGGGCTAGGGTTGGAGTTTAGGTCAGGGTTAGGATTAGGGTTTCTGGTTTAGGTCAGGGCTAGGGTTCGGGTTTCTGGTTTAGGTCAGGGCTAGGGTTAGGGTTTCCTGAACTTTGGTTCTCTTTTTAAATGTCCAAATGTGGGATATTTCCGTGTGTTACTTGAAGTATTTTCTGTCTCTCTGGACGGTCAAAATTGGGGTATCTACAATTGTCCCTCATTGGACGGAGTCTTTGTGTGAAGCAGGAAAGACTTCGACCGATGATAAGGAAAGAGACCCCTATTTTGGCCGGCCCGCCCTTCAAGAAGTTATGCCGATACGAACAGTACTATTCGGGGAGTTGATTTAGACTGTCAGAGGCTAGGTCTTTGACTTAGAACTTTTAGCCGAAAGGATGATCCAGGTGGAAGGCGGGGAAAAGTAAATGGTGAGTGATCCAACCCGCGGTCGGGGTTCTTAGCTATCGTGCGCGGAGCAGCCCAGCGTCAGTTTCCTCGTGCCTATCGTTCCCGTGCTTGGGAAAACTCAGCAAGGAGGGGATATCGCCGACAGAAAGCAAGTAAAGTTGAGTTGGGTGAATTGGATCATCCGAAGGATAAGAACTCTGGAAAAGAACCAGAACTGAAGAAATTTGAATTTGAATGTTACTGAAAGTGCGGCAAAACTTCAGGAAAGTCGTGTTTGATCAAGTTGTGTCTGGAAATAAACCAATACATGGCTGTTTGGTATGGAGAACCGTGGAATTTAGGGCTGAAAAGAGATTGGAAAGGGCTTTTTAATGAAAACGGAGAAACTGGGAGGGGCGGCTAGTGCTAACTAGCCGCCCAAGAGGGGCCGGCTACTCGCGTGTAGCCGCCCCTAGACTGGGTCCCTTATAACCGAAAAGACCCTCTCTCTCTCCATACGTTTTAAAACGGTTTCTCTTCCCTCCTCTCTTCTTCTCTTCGGTTTGAAACTCAAAAACCCTGATTTCTTTGCCTTTCTTTCCTCCATTTCGACCTCAATCTTTCTCTTTCTCTTGATTTTGAAACCCTAGGTTTGGGTTCTCCTTTTTCTTTTTAAATCGAGGAAGATGACGAGGTCGAAGGCGATCGTTTCGAGGGGAAAATGACCACGGATGGCTCGTGGAGAGCGTAGCCCGAGCTCTTCATCATCGGAGAGCGATAGGCCGGAGGTCGAGGCCGTGGGAGAGGGTACGGGTACAACGGAGGTGCCGTCGGCGGACATCGGCGTTGGTGAGGTCGGGGATTTGCCTTCGGGGGCTGTCCCGGAGGTAGGGGGAAGTATGATAGGCTATACACGCAAGAGAAGGCGTGGGGATCGACCGGTGGCGGTCGAGGGGTTCGTTTCAGGGATTGGAGGATCGATTGAGGGTGCAACCGAGGGGGTAGGGGTCAAGGGAGTTAGCGAGGAGGTGAGGGCGTCGTTGGATGCCCTCGTTGGGATGTTGGACAGGGAGGCCACGGAGGCCAGGGCTGAGGAGCAGGAAAGTAGGGCTATGGGGGCTTTCGCGGAGTTTATCTCCGGCGCGGGGAGAGTGGAGGTGACTGGAGAGGCTAGGGATGAGGTCGGGGAGGCCGAGGGTATGGGCACCGGGGCTGCGGAGGCCGGTGTTGGTGCTGAGACCGAGGAGGCCGTGTTCGCGGAGGATGAAGAGGAGGGGAATGACGATGGGATGGACGATCCCGACGAGGCCGAGGTGGACGCTCCTGGGTCCACACGGGCCATGGTATGTTCCTAACCTTTTCGTCTTAGCCTTTTACTTTGGTGTATATGTATGTGTCTTGGTGGTATGAATAAATGATTTAGCGTACTTGTGTATGTGTATTTTTAATAAGCATGCTTGGTGTATAAGCTAATCATGGTGGGATGTGTAAGCATGCTGTATGGGTTTGTTTCTTGTAGGGAGGGGGTAATTTCTATATATATATCCATGTTTGTTATATGCATATAAAGGAGAGAGAAGTCATATGGCTAGCATGCGATACTTTTCTACGTGTACATGACTTCATACGTGTTTGATCGTGGTAGAGCATGAGAAATTGTATGCATGCATTTCATGGGTTCAAGTGCTTTCTATATGTTTTAGGCGTGTTTAGGGAAAGTACATAAGCATGATAGGCCATGATGCAAGAAATAGTGTGAGTGGTGACCACGGTGGGATGATATATTTTTGTTTGCATGCGTGGTCATATGTAGTTTCTTATTTTCATGCTTCGGTCTTTTATTTTAGTATATGGAAGTTTTACTTTGCTAAGCATGGTTTAAAATGAATTTATAGATTTTGGATTCTCACCTCTTGATTGCCTTTTTAAATAACCCATCTCTTCTTCGTTTGTTTGTAGCGGCCGAATCGTATTCGGGCTTTATGGCAAGGGACGAAGAGGTGGTATGATGCCTTGGGGCAGGAGAAGAGGAGCTTAGTGGATGGGGCAGGCTTCCGCTCCTTTTTGATTGAGCCGTTCCACGTGCATCACCCATATGTGGAAGCATTGGCGGAGAGATGGGACCCGGAGAGTTATACGTTCATCCTCCCCATCGGCGCTGTTATGCCGACGCTCGAGGACGTCCATCGGATCACTGGCCTTCCTGTCTTGGGGGAGGCAGTGATTGCGGCCACCCTTGCGGACTACAGGGGGCTTTTCCGAGAGCTGATCGGGGAATGGGAGTTCGTGGAGTGGGAGCGGATGCTGAACCGGATCCCTTTGGGGAGGCTTTTGGGGCAGTACGGCCTCGGTTCCTTTAAAGAGCGTCAGAAGAGCGAAGCTGCAGCTAGCTTCGAGAGGAGGCGGGTCATGATTGAGGCGAGAGAGGCAGGCCGCATGCCCACAGAGGGCACGGAGGGAGTTGAGGGCGTTCTTTCTTTACTTCTTCGGCCGGGACCTCTTCTCGACGGCCTCCGACAAGGTTTCTTCTCATTCTCTCCTGCTGATGAGGGACCTGGAGGGTATGGGGCGCTATGCTTGGGGAGCGGCGATGCTTGCCCATCTATTCGCGGAGCTCTCGAAGAAGGTCAAGAGGGCCGGGGGAAAGAACCTTGGCGGCTTCGCGCCATTTCTTCAGGTATGTGTAAGTGGTAAGTGTCTTCTTCTTGGTTTAGGTCACTTTGATCTTGATAATTTCCCTCTTGCTTTGCTAGGTCTTCGGGTACGAGCATTTCGCCATCGATCGCCCGACTTTGGCTCCGTTTGATCATGCCCTCCCGTGGGCTATGAGATGGGAACCCCGGGGGTCTTCTCGCTTGCACCGCCTTGCCCACTTCCGAGAGGCCTTCCGCGTCTTGTCGGAGGAAGTGGTATAAGTTTTCTCTGAAATTCTTTGGCTTGTATTTGGTTTTCTTATGACTAAGCGCTCTTCCTTTCTTTCGATGCTTCTTTAGATGATGTGGAGGCCTTACTTGGAGGAGGTTCCCGAGGCTCTAGCGCGAGACGTCTGGTTGATCTATTTCAATGAGGTCGTGTTCCATGCGATCAACCTGGTCGTCTGCCAGCTTGGGTATCACCAGTGGGTGCCCGATCCTCTGCCGCGGCGCCCCTCGATTCCGGTGGCCGGGATTCCTCGGGACACGAATCTCCTGAGGAATTACGCTATATATGTGGCGGGATGGATGAGCCGAGGCGTCTTGGTGGAGCGCCGTCCTGAGGTGACTTCGAGTGACGAATACCTAGCTTGGTATCGTCAGGAGTATGTGGGTATCCTCAGGACGATGGAGGAGGAGATTCCGGATGCCTACGTAAGTTTGGAAAATCCTTTTTCCTTTCCTCGTTCTCCCTTGCTTAAGTATTTTCTGAATGGTATTTCCTTTTGTAGGTTGAGTTGAATGAGATGGAGAAGAGGCTCAAGACCGCCAATGAGCACCTCCAAGCGTGGGCCAGACAGATAGAGGCGTTGCGGATGCAACGGAGACACTTGCAGGACCAGGTCCGGGTCCTCGAGGCTCAGGTGGATGCTCTGTCGAGAGTGAGGGCTGATGGTGCTTCTTCTTCTTCCGCCCCTCCGCCTTCCATGGTTTCCGAGCGAGAGCTCGAGCTGACGAGGGAGTTAGATGTGGCCCGGAATGAATTGACGGCCATACGGATGGAGCTGGGCCAGGCGAGGGGTAGGGCTTCTCGGGCTGAGGAGGAGACGAACCGGCTGAGGTCCGTGATGGCTTTGAGATGTAGATACCACAATTTTGACCGTCTAGAGAGACAGAAATACTTCAAGTAACACACGGAAATATCCCACAGTTGGACATCCAATAGAGAACCAAAGGTTCGGTAAACCGAAAACCCTAAACCCTAGCCTTGACCTAAACCTAAACCCTAAACCCTAGCCTTGACCTAAACCTAAACCGGAAACCCTAACCTTGACCTAGCTCTAAACCCTAACCCTAGCCTTAACCCTAAACCATAAACCTAAAACCTACCCTAAAAACCCAAAACCCTAAAAAAAAACCTAAGTCCCTGGAAAGGGGCGGCTAGCCCTAATTAGCCGCCCCTTTCTAGGCGGCTAGTAGCCGCCCCCCTAACCGCCCCCTGGCCGACTTTGGACCAGTCCCCTAAATGGGATATAAAGCAGCATTAAATGCTGATCATTGTGGCGGGTCATGACCTTTAGCCGCCCTCTCTTGGCCGGATCAAACCAAGTAGCCAACCCAAGCCACCGCTTGTCTGAGATGGGACGTTTGGCAGGTCATGATAGGGGCGGCTAGTTAGCACTAGCCGCCCTTCACCTGGTCTCTGACAGAAGAACCAGAGAATTAATGAGAGGTCCAATCGAAGCCAACCTACTCCATTACCCTCGGGATATTTCTCTGCCTCTCTTTTACTATAAATAGAGGGGTCCCAAGCCCAAATACATCATCATCCTTCAATCAACAAAAATCCACACCAACATCCCACAATTCACATTCCCTTTCCACACTAGAAATCCCAAGAGAGAGAGAGAGAGAGAGAGAGAGAGAGAGAGAGAGAGAGAGCCTCTTTTGTGAGAGAAAACACCCATTCCCTACACAAAAACACCCTCTCATTCCACCCTCCAGAAACTAGGGCTAAACCTAGCTTTGCCTCTGCCCAAAACCAAACCCATTTCCTACCAAAGCTCTGCCCAAACCAAACCAGACCTGGGACAGCTAAACCCTAGTAGCCGCCCCTCACCAGACGGCTAGATCCAACTAGCCACCCCCCTATACACACCCCACTTACACCCCTTTGTCCCATAACTACTTTAGTCAAGCCCTAGAAGCAGAATAGGATACCTGTTTTTCACCTCTGTGTACGGTATATCCGTGTCTCAGAGCGGAGACCCCACAAACTCCCCACGTAGGCGACCAAAACGAAACCCAACCTTTTCCTGCTTTTGGAAAAAGCAGGTGGCGATCACACAAACCCCTGAATCCGCTTGAGACGCTATCGGGTGCCTCAACCAGGACCGACACACCCCTCACCCTTCCGAGAAGACGATCCGACCGAGCCCGCCAGGGCACGCATCCGATCCGAATCCCCGAAGAACCCCCACACACGCACACGCGCGCTCACCGCGCAGCCCACCGGGATCCGCTCCGACACACATCCGACACATTCGGAGGCCTCCCCGACGGTACCGACAAATCTGGCGATCACGGTGGGGCATCCATCGTGAAAAACAACAAAAGGTAATCCTCTTCTGCCCCCTTTTACAAGCTTGACTAGAATGCCATCAACCCTCTAGGAAGGTTAGAGTTTCCCACCCCTCGAATCAGATCCTCCTCTACTTCGCATCACTGCATCATTTACTGCTTTGTATGCCGCACACAGCTGCGCAATCCTTTACTGCTTTGTAAGCCGCACACAGCTGCGCAATCCTTTATTGCTTTATAAGCCGCACACCGCTGCGCAATCCTTACCGCTTTATTTACTGCTTTATATCTGCATTCGATCCCTTAAAACATTTCACACGCATCATGGAATCCCACCTAGAGGAGGAGATACTAGAGGAAAGAACCCACCAAGAGGGTCAGGCCACGCAATTCCTGACCCATCTAGAGGAAAAGATGGCCAGTCTAGGATACCAATCCATAGAGGACATGTTACATGACTTCGCCGACTACCCCCAGGTCAAAACCCTAAGACAGGAGACCCCCATCGAAACCTTAAAGGCCACTCCCAAGACCCCATTCCCACCCAGTCACTCGGTCAACCCGTGCGTCTTTTCGTTCACCCCCCTTTCCCCCGCGAATTCAATATTCCCAGCCGTTTCCACCCCAGGCCCCTACCAGGCCATCCCAAACCCGGGACCGCTAGGCAGCCCTCCCAGGGGAGAAACACTGGACGATACCATCTGGAGAATTCTCTCCGAGACTGGTCCCTCAGCCCCCAAACACATGTCTCTACATAACCTGAGACAAATCCCGTCAGTCCACCTACCGAGTGGTTCAAAATCCCCAAATTTTGCCAGTATAACGGTCGTGGAGACCCAGACATTCATTTAATTGCCTTTTTTCTAGACGCAAGCCCGTTTCTAGATAATCAACCTCTACTAGTCTTCCTCTTCCAAAAATCATTGGAAGGAGAAGCACTACAATGGTTCTCCACCCTCCCTGTAGATCACTTGTCGAATTTCTCGGCTGTGAGCGAGAAGTTCTTGGGCCGCTACGGTTACCAGAGGATTAGGACCCCCTCTATTTCGGATTTAACCGTAGAGAGAATGAGGCCTAGGGAGGAATTCGAGCAATACGTGTCTCGGTGGCGCACACTTGTCTACCGAACCGGCCTGCAACTCACAGAATGTCAAGAAATTGACATGATGTTACAGAGCCTGAGTCCAGAACTTCGTACGAGCCTTTCGTACGGAGACTGTACTACGTATCGGCTTCTGATTGACCGCCACAACAGGATTTCCCGTTGTGCAGCCCCAGTAGTACAAACCCAGTCCCCACCTATCAGCCATAGGGTTGGACAACCGCCTCGCAAGGCACAAACCCCCACCATAGAGGGGATTACTACACAAGTATCAGCACTCTACCCTAATGGAGCACGGGTTCCTGATCGAGGAACGGCTCCGAGACAGTACACGTCCGGTTCATCCGGGTATGCACCGCCTTAGGCAATCAACCAGAACTTCACTACTCGATCAGTACCCGTCCCCGTGCCAATACAACAAAACCCCGCAACCCATGATTCCCCAATTCAGGCCGCCTCAATCCGAAACCAGGACCAAAACAAGAGACCCTTCTATCCTACCCCACCAAGAACGCAAGGCATAACCCCTAGAGAACCCACGCACAGCCTCCGTGGTGGGGCTGCACCTCCCTCCTTCTACGACCTAAGATGGTCAAACAGAAGAGATAGCTACCCTCCCCTTCCAGAAACCCTAGGGAACATCTTTAGAGCCTTAATAGAAGTCAATGGCATTTCCTTACCCATGGCTAGACCTTCGCCTATCGGTGCCGACCCCACCCGTTTTTGTCAATATCATCGACATCACTGCCACACCATCGAACAATGCTCCTCGTTTCGAGACATTGTCTACAACCTTGATAAAGAAAGGCGCTTAGACTGGGCCACCATCAGGGGACTCAAAGACAACCTAGCTACAAAAACCCTAGAAGTCAAACCAACCCCAGAAACCCCCAACCCTGTAGAAACAACAACCCAAGACCCGAGGCCAGCCACGAAGGCTCCCTCGGAAGAACCAGAGAGTTTAAGCTATGAAAGCGTCTACACCATATAAGACGTTGAGCATGAAGAGTCACCCAGGATCATCCCAGGCGGCTTAATCTTACCAGCCTTTTCCCCCGTCCTACCAATCCTCTCCCCCATTCTCCCCAAACCCACAAAGCTCTCTCTCCCTAAAAAACTCCAACCATTATCCCCTTCAGCAAATAACGAAAGCCTATACCCATTAAAACAAAACCCCCGAACCACCATTGACGCACTGAACCATCATACTACTAGAGCAGGCAGAATTTTCAACACTGTACCCTCTTACAGACACCCCCTGCCTGAAATAGAGATTGAGGAGCCCCACACCGGAGATAAGATCGACATCCTAGACCAACTCCGAAAAATCGCTGCAAAAATTTCCATTTTAGAGCTAATCGAAACCTCAGAACACCACCAGCACGCTCTAAAAATGTTCCTAGAAAGAATCCAAGTCGACCCTCAAATCTCTACCCTAGGCGTACCAATAGCTCTAGCCACCGCAGGACTAGGGCCCATCATAACCTTTAGACCTAAAGAAGAGATTCACGATAAAGTCGTTAGCACCTCAACCCTATGCATAACGATTAACCTCGAAGGATACTCGGTGGATAAAGTTCTAATTGACACGGGAGCAGGAGTAAACCTCATATCACTACAAACCTTCGAGTACATCGACGGACGCATAACTACACTCTTCGAAACGGACACCCATATATTTGCCTATGACAAAACGGCTCGTCCGGTTCTAAGCTTTAAGGACTTCCGACTAAAGGTAGGGCCGCTAGAAACTAGCGCTAAAGCATATGTCCTAGAAATGGATTCAGATTATAATATGATCCTAGGACGTAAATGGCTAGCCTCCATAAAGGGGGTCTCCTCTCCCCTACACCAATGTTTGAAATTCCCCTTGGGAGATCGAATAATCAAAATACAAGGGGATGCGATCAAAGGACCTAAATCAAGGTTCGCCAATAATGAAGCCATCACTGTAAAAACTAGTAGCCCAAAACCCATAGAAGCCACCATCCACATCTTAGATTTTCCAGCCAATTGGCTAGATCCCCGGAATGCTCTCCCCGCTACCTCAAAAGCAAGCCACCCTAGTGTAGATACCCCAATTTTGACCGTCCAGAGAGAAAGTAACACCCGGAAATATCCCACAGTTGGACATCCAAGTAGAGAACCAAAGGTACGGTAAACCAGAAACCCTAACCCTAGCCCTAACCTAGAACTAGACCGGAAACCCTAACCCTAGCCTTGACCTAAACCTAAACCCTAACCCTAGCCTTGACCTAAAACCAGAAACCCTAACCCTAGCCCTGGACCTAAGCCTAAACCCTAAACCAGGCCCTAACCCTAAAAACAAAACCCCGGCACTCTAAAAACCACAAACCCCAAATCCCTGGAAAGGGGCGGCTAGCCCTAACTAGCCGCCCCATACTAGGCGGCTAGTTTAGACTAGCCGCCCCACTGACCGCCCCTTGGCCGACTTTGGACCAGTCCCATGGATGGGACATAAAGCAGCATTAAATGCTGATCCTTGCGGCGGATCATGACCTTTAGCCGCCCTCTCTTGGCCGGATCAAACCGAGTAACCGACCCAAGCCACCGCTTGTTAGAGATGGGACGTTTGGCAGGTCATGATAGGGGCGGCTACCAGGAAGTAGCCGCCCCATCTTGGGCGGCTAGTTATAACTAGCCGCCCTTCACCTGGTCTCTGACAGAAAAACAGAGAATTAATGAGAGGTCCAATCGAAGCCAACCCACTCCATTACCCTCGGGATATTTTCCTACCTCTCTTTTACTATAAATAGAGGGTTCCCAAGCCCAAATACAACATCATCATCCTTCAATCAACAAAATTCACACCAACATCCCACAATTCACATTCCCTTTCCACACTAGAAATCCCAAGAGAGAGAGAGAGAGAGCCTCTTTTGTGAGAGAAAACACCCATTCCCTACACAAAAACACCCTCTCATTCCACCCTCCAGAAACCAGGGCTACACCTAGCTTAGCCTCTGCCCACAAACCAAACCCATTTCCTACCAAAGCTCTGCCCAAACCAAACCAGACCTGGGACGGCTAAACCCTAGTAGCCGCCCCTCACCAGACGGCTAGATCCAACTAGTCGCCCCCCCCTATACACACCCCACTTACACCCCTTTGTCCCATAACTCCTTTAACCAAGCCCTAGAAGCAGAATAGGATACCTGTTTTTCACCTCTGTGTACGGTATATCCGTGTCTCAGAGCGGAGACCCCACAAACTCCCCACGTAGGCGACCAAAACCAAACCCAACCTTTTCCTGCTTTTAGAAAAAGCAGGTGGCGATCACACAAACCCATGAATCCTCTTGAGACGCTATCGGGCGCCTCAACCAGGACCGACACACCCCTCACCCTTCCGAGAAGACGATCCGACCGAGCCCGCCAGGGCACGCATCCGATCCGAATCCCCGAGGAACCCCCACACACGCACACGCGCGCTCACCGCGCACCCCGCCGAAATCCGCTCTGACACCCCGAAGGCCTCCCCGACGGTACCGACAAATCTGGCGATCACGGTGGGACATCCCTCGTGAAAAACAACAAAAGGTGATCCTCTTCTGCCCCCTTTTACAAGCATGACTAGAGTGCCATAAACCCTCTAGGAAGGTTAGAGTTTCCGACCCCTCGAATCAGATCCTCCTCTACTTCGCATCACTGCATCATTTACTGCTTTGTAAGCCGCACACAGCTGCGCAATCCTTTATTGCTTTGTAAGCCGCACACAGCTGTGCCATCATTTATTGCTTTGTAAGCCACACACCGCTGCGCAATCCTTACCGCTTTATTTACTGCTTTATATCTGCATTCGATCCCTTAAAACATTTCACACGCATCATGGATCCCACTTAGAGGAGATACTAGAGGAAAGAACCCACCAAGAGGGTCAGGCCATGCAATTCCTGACCCATCTAGAGGAAAAGATGGCCAGTCTAGGGTACCAATCCGTAGAGGACATGTTTCATGATCTCGCCAACTGCCGCCAGGTCAAAACCCTAAGACAGGAGCTCCCTGTCGAAACCCCTAAGGCCATTCCCAAGACCCCATCCACGCCCAGTCACTCGGACAACCCGAGCGACTTTTCATTCACCCCCCTTTCCCCCGCGAATCCAATATTCCCAACCGTTTCCATCCCAAGCCCTTACCAGGCCACCCCAAACCCGGGACCACTAGGCAGCCCTCCCAGGGGAGAAACGCTGGACGAAACCATCCGGAGAATCCTCTCCGAGACTGGTCCCTCGGCCCCCAAACACATGTCTCTACATAACCTGAGACAAATCCCGTCAGTTCACCTACCGGAGGGATTCAAAATACCCAAATTCCGCCGGTATAACGGTCGTGGAGACCCAGACATTCATTTAACTGCCTTTTATCTAGACGCACGCCCGTTTCTAGATAATAAAAATCTACTAGTCTTCCTCTTCCAGAAATCATTGGAAGGAGAAGCACTACAATGGTTCTCCACCGTCCCTGTAGATCACTTGTCGAATTTTTCGGCTCTAAGCGAGAAGTTCTTGGCCCGCTACGGTTACCAAAGGATTAGGACCCCCTCTATTTCGGATTTAACCGTAGAGAGAATGAGGCCTAGGGAGGAATTCGAGCAATACGTGTCTCGGTGGCGCACACTTGTCCACCGGACCGGCCTGCAACTCACAGAATGTCAAGAAATTGACATGATGTTACAGAACCTGAGTCCAGAACTTCGTACGAGCCTTCCGTACGGAGACTGTACTACGTATCAGCTTCTGATTGACCGCCAAAATAGGATTTCCCGTTGTGCAGCCCCAGTAGTACAAACCCAGTCCCCACCTATCAGCCATACGGTTGGACAACCGCCTCGCAAGGCACAAACCCCCACGGTAGAGGGGATTGCTACACGAGTATCGGCACTCTACCCGAACGGAGCACGAGTTCCTGATCGAGGAATGGCTCCGAGACAGTACACGTCCGGTTCATCCGGGTATGCACCGCCTCGACCAATCAACCAAAACTTCACTACTCGATCAGTACCCGTCCCCGTGCTGACACAACAAAACCCGATAATCCAAAGTTCCCCGGTCCAAAACCCTGTAATCTCAAGACAAGGCCACCCTAGGACCCCTTTCTATTCTAGCTTCTTAAGAAGTCAGAACCTAAGTCCTAGGCAGCCCTCCCAAAATACTTATAATGAGGTCTCCCCTCCGACATGCTATGATCAAAGACGAATGGGAAAGAGAGACTCTTACCCTCCCCTCCCAGAAACACTGACTAGAATTTTTAGGGTGCTGATGGACACAAATAGTATCTCCCTCTCAGCTGCTAAACCTCCACTCCCTGGGGCCAGCAGACTGCGTTACTATCAATACCACCAACAACATGGTCATACCGTAGAACAATGCATTGTTTTTCAGGATTTTATCTATGATTTAAATGATGACAGGCGCCTTGATTGGGCCATGATCAAAAGCCACTTAAACCAGGCCAATTCTCGAGCCTCCAAGTCACTTGGCATTTTTACTGACCCATTGCCAGGTCACAACCAAGCATCCACATCTGGAGCCCACATAGTAAACATGGTCAGGAGAGGGAGACAACCATCACCACAACCAAGCAGTTCAGAGGATGTCACTGACGACAGTCTGTCCGAAGAATCCGAGGAGGAAGAGCAGAACGAGCCCTTCCAGCTGAACCTCGACGATCATGACCATGCCATACTCTATGACGAAGAAGAAGATGCAATTCTCGCCCTTCCCGCAGTCATCAACATCGAGTCCGACGAAAGCGGACTAGAAAACCCGGGAGGAGACGAAGAAGAAGAGCCATTTGAGGAGATCCCTGAAGGAGCTAGCGAAGGACCCGAAGGAGGGGAATGTACGTCGGATGATCTGCATCCGGACGACAACGGGTCCTCCAAGAGTACCGACACCTAGGCTTGAGAACCTTGGCTGGTGTATCATGGGAATCATGGGTTACCTTCCCGGGGAAACCCTGGGACACAAAAATGGGATCTTGGACCCCATCGAACTCCCAGCATGGCTAGATAAGAAAGGCATTGGCTCATCCAAACATCGCCTTAAAATAAAGGAAAAATATGATTGGAGGTTGTACGAACATTTCGTGAGAGAAATAATCGTAGAACCCGCCAAAGAAATCGTTGCCCCTACCCCCTTGACCCTATCCCGGAAACAGAACCAGACTATCTCTCTAGCTCCCTAGAATGGCTATTCCCACACCCTGTTAAACACCTAAACACACACTCACCGCCAGACAATAAAACTCCAGCTGACCCAGCCTCCTTTTCTCGCAGTGCTCAAGCATCGCAATAAAGGAGTGCCAGCTGCTGGAGAAAAGTCAGTTGAAATGCTTCCATTAATCCAGTAGATTGTAAATAATAAGTGTCTTTTCTGTCAAAAAAAAAAACAAAAAAAAAATGGAAACCAAAACCCTTGGATCCCTGTTCAACAAGGATGATTTCACCCCAGCATGGCACCCCTTCAGCGATGACTCTGATCTCCTGAATAAGCTACAACGTCTAGCCAGTCAGGCTAAAAATCCCAACCCTAGTGCCCCGTCCAAAACAGTCAAACCTACTAGGAGTCAAATTCCTAACCAGACCATTAGCAACTTAGAAGGATATGGCAGGACCATGTTAGGTTTAGAAAAATTTGAAACAATAGCAGATATAGAAGAACCAGACATAGATAACATAGAGAACCCAGACGATGGTCTAGGAGTCTTTGAAATCTATGACGAGGACGATGAAGAAAAAGGGGACCTATCTGAAGAATTCAAGCAGAGCCTTCAAAGGTTCGATGAAAAGACGGAAGAAGCAGATGAGAAGATAGAGGAGCTAAACCTAGGGACAAAAGCTGACCCCAAAATGTTTCAATTAGCACAGAACTAAATCACGATGAGAGAGAGGGCCTAGTTAAAATATTACTCGAGTATAAAGACGTCTTTGCATGGTCTTACAAGGACATGCCCGGGCTCGATACCTCATTAGTCGAACATCTGTTAATTTTAGAACCAAACGCAAAACCAGTAAAACAAAAACTGAGACGCCTTCATCCCGAGGTAGCTTTAAAGATCAAAGATGAGGTAGAAAAACTCCACCAGGCTAAATTTATCCGGGTAGTTTTATACCCTAAATGGGTGGCAAATATTGTTCCAGTGTCCAAGAAGGATGGGAAGATCTGGATATGCATCGACTTCAGGGACCTCAATCGAGCGTGCCCAAAAGATGACTTCCCACTCCCACATATTGACCTCCTTGTCGACAATACGGCAGGATATGAGATGCTCTCGTTCATGGATGGCTTTTCTGGATACAACCAGATCTGGCTGGCAGAAAAAGACCAAGAAAAGACTTCCTTTACCACACCCTGGGGAACTTACTGCTACATAGTGATGCTTTTCGGGCTCAAAAATTTGGGTGCAACATATCAAAGGGCTATGACCTCAATGTTCCATGATATGATGCACAAGCTAGTAGAAGTATATGTGGATGATATCTTAGTCAAATCTAGGACTCGAATAGGACACGCAGACATACTTAGACAAGTATTACAGAGATGCAGGGAATATTCACTCAAAATGAATCCAAAGAAATGTCGCTTTGGGGTCTCCTCTGGGAAACTTTTAGGATTCATGGTAAGTAAGCGGGGAATAGAAATAGATCCGACCAAGGCAAAAGCCATCGCCCAAATGCCCCCACCTAAGAACCTAAAAGAATTGAGAGGGCTCGTGGGAAGGTTGCAATTCATTAGGAGATTTATTTCGCAACACGCTGAAAGATGTTGCCCCTTTTACAAACTGTTGAAAGGAGGAATCAAGTTTAATTGGGATAGTGAATGCCAAAAGGCCTTTGATAATTTAAAAACGTACCTTCTTAAACCCCCAATCCTTTTAGCTCCAGTACCTGGACGACCCCTGCTCCTCTATATAGCTGCAACTAAGGAAGCCATTGGTGCGGTGCTTGCACAACACGACGACATGGGAAGGAAGGAAAAGGCCATTTTCTTGCCCACAAAGTCAAATACTTTGCCAAAATGGACCCAGTAAGGTTCCTATTCGAGAAAGCCGTATTAACTGGACGCTTAGCCCGATGGCAAGTACAGTTAAACGAGTTTGACATCACATATGCCACTCAAAAATCCATCAAAGGGCAAGCCATCGCTGACCACCTCGCTCAACTACCCCTCCCTGATTACGAACCAGTAAGAACTGACTTCCCGGACAAAGAAATATTTGCGCTTATTGAAGAAAAGGATAGAGAGACATGGACGCTATACTTCGACAGAGCGGTCAACCAGAAGGGAAAGGGAATAGGAATAACACTAATCTCCCCCGAAGGTGTCATTATCCCACAAGCATTTCAGCTTATGTTTAAAGCCACCAACAATATTGCCGAATACGAGGCCCTGATAGTAGGTTTGAAGGCAGCCCTGGCCCTAGGAGCTAAAAATTTAGACATCGTTGGGGACTCCCTCTTAGTAATCCGCCAAACTCTCAAAAAATATCAGACTAGAGACCCAAAATTGAAGCCGTACAGAGAACTAGCCATAGTCCTGCTAAAACAATTCCGTAAGGTTACTCACATTTTCATACCCCGGACCGGCAATATTCTTGCAGATTCTCTAGCCTCTTTAGCCTCATCGCTCACCTTTCCCTTATCTAGGACATCTGAAACAGTCACTATCCAGAGACTAGAAACACCTACCACCGAACTCGGTGACTATAAAACTCAAAGTCTCCTAAAAATGAACCGGGCCAACAAAAAATGCTAGTACCACGGAAATCCTAGCCCTTGAACTAGGAGATATAGACGACGGAAACCCCTGGTACTTTGATATTAGAAACTACCTTAAAAATGGTTCATTCCCAAGCTACGCTACCAGCAACGACCAGAAAATAGTCAAAAGGATAGCAGTCAAATACTGCCTCCGAGGGGGGATACTCTTCCGAGCCTCCTTCAATGGGGAACTACTTAGGTGCTTGGACGACGAAGAAGCATATACCATTGTAGAAGAAGCTCACTCCGGAGTATGCGGAGGACACGTCAACGCCCAGATGCTAGCGAAAAAGGTATTAAGACTGCAACAAATACGTTAAGGGTTGTATCCAGTGTCAAACTCATGCCAATAAAATACACGCACCAGCATCGTCTTTACATTCCATGACTTCATCTTGGCCCTTCTCTATGTGGGCATTGGATGTGATAGGACCATTCCGGGACACTATAGAAAACACTACCCAAAAAGCTTTCATCCTCACCGCTACAGAATACTTTACCAAATGGGCTAAAGCTGAGTCCTATGTAGTAAAATTAAAAGCTCTACCCTGGCTCGTTTTGTCCGCACCCACATCCTTGCACGGTTCGGTACCCCCAAAGCAATTATAACAGACAATGGTCCCCAATTCATCTCCCAAGAATTTCAAGACCTATGCAGTAAACATCATATAGAACTTCATCATTCCACGCCATATTATCCACAGGGGAATGGACAGGCAGAGGCCACCAATAAAACCTTGCTCAAAATTATAAAGAAAACGGTGGAAACCCATAAGGCAACCGACTGGCCTGATAAATTGGTAGACGCCCTCTGGGCATACCGAACCTCCATGAGGACACCCACTGGTCAAACCCCCTATTCACTCACGTTTGGAGCCGAAGCAGTAGTACCCTACGAAATCCTTGTCCCATCCTTAAGAATAGTGCTAGAAGAAGACCTCCAAATTGAGGAAAGGAGAGAGGCACTCCTACAACGCCTTGAACTACTAGACGAGAAAAGATTAAAAGCGGCAGACCATGCCCAGGCCTACCAAAGAAGGGTGGCAAGGGCATTTGAAAAGAAGGTAATTAAAAGAAAATTTGAAATCGGGGAATTAGTACTCAAGCAAATCATGCCATCAAGATAGCCTCACCCAAGAGGAAAGTTGCAACCCACATGGGAGGGACCCTATGTGATCACCCAGGCCTATTCTGGGAATGCCTACCGCCTGGTAGATGCCGAAGGAGTCGAGGTTCCAGGTTCGTGGAATGCACTTTACCTAAAGAAATTCCATGCATGAATAGCTTTCAATACTTAAGAACTATTATTCTTCCTTCCTGCGATTTCCAGCGTTTAGTACTTGATGATAGAATTATAAGACTCTCAAAGATAAACTCGTATCTATTTGAACACATCTCCGCCAAATCATGTCGTTTCCTTCACACACGTATAACTGGACTAGATTCACCTGAAAGAAGAGAAATTGCCTACCCCGTAGACTGGGACAATTTAAAACCCCCAAAGCAAAACATCCCTTATTTCCGCCCTACTCGTATTAACCCTAGTTCGAAATGAGGAGTTACCTAGACCTGGCATATGTCCCAAAACTGGCTCTGGCACTATATAAACACTTCTAGAGGGGAAGCATGAAAAGAATCGGGGTGAAAAACAGAAAAGCCCCCCCCCCTAAAATCAAACAAAATTAAAAAAAAAAACAAAAAAAAAGAGAAATCGGGCAATGAGAGGCCAAACACCCAGGTGAACGGGTTAAACTCTCTATTTAGCAGGCTTTCACGCCTTTACGCACGGTATACGCTAAACAACGGCTATACCAGTACAGATCCAAACAACGGACTGTGCTTTCCATCCCAAAATAAAGAAGTGGTAAAAAGAAGAAAGCCAGAGGGACCTAGAAAGTAAGACATGTGCTAGACTAGGACAATTCTAAATATTGCCCAAAAGGAAGATATTACTCTTACCCCATTCTCCCCCTCCCCTTTTATTTTCGCAATGGGATTCTGAATTGAACTACGTCTGCCGGGAAAGGCGAAATTTTGACCAGAGATAGATCGTGTCCAGGTTTACAAACTACACACACTCACATGAGTTCACTTAGAAACTTGTTTATCCAAGAGAAGCTTATTTGACTAGACTCTTGGTACACTCATGGATTTTTCAGCATGTTTAGAATAATACGATTAAGCATTTGA
The DNA here is from genome assembly GCA_030737845.1 of Acorus calamus. Lineage (NCBI taxonomy): Eukaryota > Viridiplantae > Streptophyta > Magnoliopsida > Acorales > Acoraceae > Acorus > Acorus calamus. Next base: position 16,833,022 of record CM060870.1, read on the forward strand.
AACCCATGAACCTAGAAAAATCGACACCTAAGGCCTATACCATTCAAATACAATCCTGGTCCGGACATGGGTGACCACAAGGGCTCCTCCACGGGGACTTGATGGCATCCTTTACTTCAGAAATTTGAGAACATTGCCCTCTCACATGAAAAGCCATTGAAGAACTAAAATGCCCCCTTATGCCACATATACTTACGCATAAGCGTGCATTTTCCTTTTCCAAAACACCTTGGCATCCGATTTTCTTGAAATTTTCCCCACTCATATTAAAATTGTCCCCACATATTAAAATTGTCCCCACAAATATTAAAATTGTCCCCACTCATTTCGTACCCTTGCCGCACATGCCTGAGAAGAAATTGTCCCACCTTTTTACACATACTTAAAAGTTTTCTTCACTCACGCACTTGGAATCCCTTCCTTACGCACTAAGGCATGGTCTCCCGCACGTTATTTTCTCGCATTACCCTTCCATTTTACCTTAAGATGGATTGTAGCCCTTGACAATTCAAGCAAGAAGGGCTCGAAATTCAGTGCAGGGGCGCAATCTGGACAGATTTAACACTTGGTCCATGGAAAGAATGTTTTTTATAGGTCCCGAAGGTTGGAACGGTCACAAAAACTTTCAGCGGAAGCAGCAGACAGGAGCAGCAGGACCAAATTGCCCCAGGCAGGGGACAGCTAAACTCGACTAGCCGCCCCCCACTGGGCGGCTAGTTTACACTAGGCGCCCCTGCCCTTTGTTTCAGGTGAGCTTGCCCCAGGCTGGGGGCGGCTAACAATAACTAGCCGCCCCTCACTGGGCGGCTAGTTTACACTAGCCGCCCCTTGCCTGCACCTCTTTCAGTTATGTCAGTCCATATCCAATCAACTCTTCAACACTTCTTTACCTATTAAAATCAAATTCTTTCCAAAACCTGCATGTACACATCTCATACACATATTCATATACAAAACCTGTATAGATACCATGCTAAAACGAATTATTTATCAAAACCTACACCCATCCATGAATCAAACCTATAAAAATCCAGATTCATCTACACATACATACATATCCATGAACATCCATACTAACTATTCCAAGATATGCATACAAAGGAGAATAATTAAATTGTCCCACCCAAAACCACAAACATAGACTTTTTTTTTTAACCTAAGAAAGCCTAAAAAAGAATCCTTTCCTTCGAAACGCTCCAAACTTTGAAGTCTTGAGCTATACCTCACTAAAATATCACCTAAAACCAAAAACAAAAGAAGAAAAGCATGAATTCATCGCATATGTACTATTCTTCTATTAAAACCAAGACACAAAGAAGCTATACCTTGGCGTATCATCATCCGCTGGAGGCTGAGTAGGAGGAACATCCTGACTTGGCTGAGAAGGGAGCGGCGGATGAGGAGAAGACTGAACCTCTGGAGCATCGGGAGCGGCAGGAGTCTCTCGAACCGAAGACGCAGCCCTCGCGTATATCCCACGACTCTGAGACGCCGAAGGACAGGAGGCACGGATGAAGGTGGCCTCGGTAGCCAAGGAAGCCGAGAGAGAATGGTCAGGCTCAAGTGGAAGAAGATCGAGGTCCGCCTCGGTCATAGAGCCCCCTCCAACCAATTTCCCCCTCATAGTGGCCTCCCAGAGATGGACCTGCTGCATGTCTCTGTCAGAGGTGACTCTCTGTCCCTCTGGCCCGATCCTCAGCGGCCCTCAACCTCTCCTCCAACTCCCGCGCCCTCGCCTCCGATGCCCTGAGCGCCTCTCGATCCCTATCCCCGGCCGCCTGGAGAGAACGAACCAGGTCTCCCATCAAACCTCCGGGAACGCCCGCCGAAGCCTCCAACTCCGACACCCTCATCTGGAGGGAGTCCCTCTCGCGGCCTAGGGTGATGAACCCCTCCTCTCTCAAGGCCACCATGGACCTCAGCCGGTCCGCCTCCTCCTCAGCCCGAGAAGCCCTACCCCTCGCCTGGCCTAGCTCCATCCGCACGGCCGTCAACTCACTCCGGGCCACATCTAGCTCCCTCGTCAGTTCGAGCTCTCGCTCGGAAATCATGGAAGAAGGAGGGGCGGAAGAAGAGGAAGCACCGTCAGCCCTCACTCTCGACAGAGCATCCACCTGAGCCTCAAGGACTCGGACCTGGTCCTGCAAGCGTCCCCTCTGAACCCGCAACGCCTATATCTGCCTAGCTCGCGCTTAGAGGTGCTCATTGGCGGCCTTGAGCCTCTTCTCCATCTCATTCAACTCAACCTACAAAAGCAACCTCAGTCAGAAATTACTCAAGGAGAAGAAAAGAAAAGAAAAAGAAAAGAAAAAGAAAAAAAGACTTACATAGGCGTCCGAGATCTCCTCCTCCATAGTCCTGAGGATACCCGCATACTCCCGACGGTACCAAGCTAGGTATTCGTCACTCGAAGTCACCTCGGGACGACATCCCACCAAGACGCCTCGGCCCATCCATCCTGCCACATATGTCGCGTAGTTCCTCGGGAGGTTCGTATCCCGAGGAATCCCGGCCACTGGAATCGAGGGGCGCCGCGGAAGAGGATCGGGCACCCACTGATGGTACCCAAGCTGGCGGACGACCCGGCTGATCGCATGGAGTACAACCTCATTAAAGTAGATCAGCCAGACGTCTCGCGCCAGGGCCTCGGAAACCTCCTCCGAGTAAGGCCTCCACGTCATCTAAAAAAACATCGAAAGATAGGAAGAGCGCTTAGTCAAAAGAAAACCAAATACAAGCCAAAGAAATTCAAAGAAAACTCATACCTCTTCCTCTGACAAGACGCGGAAGGCCTCTCGGAATTGAGCGAGGCGGTGCAAACGAGAAGACCCCCGAGGTTCCCATCTCATAGCCCAGGGGAGGGCATGATCAAACGGTGCCGAAGTCGGGCGATCAATGGAGAAATGCTCGTACCCGAAGATCTAACAAAGCAAGGGGAAAATTATCACGATTAAAGTAAGCTAAGCCGAAAAAAGGACATTTATCACTTACACGTACCTGAAGAAATGGCGCGAAGCTGCCAAGGTTCTTTCCCCCGCCCTCTTGACTTTCTTCGAGAGCTCCGCAAAGATATGGGCGAGCATCGCCGCTCCCCAAGCATATCCCCCCATGCGCTCCAGGTCCCTTATCAGCAGAAGGGAATGTGAGGAAACCTTGTCGGAGGCCGTCGAGAAGAGGACCCGGCCGAAGAAGTAGAGGAAGAACGCCCTCAACTCCCTCCGTGCCCTCTGTGGACACGCGGCCGCCTCTCTCACCTCGATCATCGCCCGCCGCCTCTCGAAGCTAGCTGTAGCTTCGCCCTTCTGGCGCTCTGTAAAGGAACTGAGGCCGTACTGCCCTGAAAGCCGCCCCAAAGGGATCCGGTTCAGCGTCCGCTCCCGCTCCACGAACTCCCATTCCCCGATCAACTCTCGGAAAAGCCCCCTGTAGTCAGCTAGGGTGGCCGCGATCACTGCCTCCCCCAAAACCGGAAGGCCAGTAATCCAATGGACGTCCTCAAGGGTCGGCATGACAGCACCAGTAGGGAGAATGAAAGCGCAACTCTCCGGATCCCACCTCTCCGCCAAAGTCTCCACGTAAGGACGGTGGACGTAGAATGGCTCGATCAGGAAGAAGGAACAGAAGCCCGCTCCATCACCAATCTCCTATCCCCCTGCCCCATGGCGTCGTACCATATCTTCGTCCCGTGCCATAAAGCCCGGATACGATTCGGCCTCTACAAAACAAACGAAGGGAACATGGGTCAGTTTAAAAACGAGCGAGAGGTAAGAGTCCAAATCTACGAAATCATTTTAAACCATGCTTAGTGAAATGAAACTTCCACATGCTAAAAAAGAAACAAAAGCATGAAAGTAAGAAGCTACACTCCTCATGTGATCACGCCTGCTAGACGAATATCAAACACATCCCACCGTGGTCACCACTCACACACTTTCTTACATCAAGCCTATCATGCTTATACCTCCCCTAAACACACCTAAGCAATACAACAATATAGAACTCGAACCCATGAAATGCATGCATACACTCCCTCATGCCCTACCACGATCAAACACGTACGAAATCACATACACATAGAAAAGTATCGCATGCAAGCATATTAACTATGTCATCTCTCTCTCCTTTATATGCATATAACAAACATGCATATATATATAGAAATTATCCCCCTCCCTATAAAAACAAACCCATCTCAGCATACTTACACATCCCACCGTGACTAAAGTTATACGCAAGCATGCCTATTTAAAACACACATACGAGTATAATACACATATACAACATATTCATACCAACCAAAACACGTGCATATACACCAAAATAAAAGGCTAAGACTAAAAGATTAGGAACATACCACGGCCCGTGTGGACCCAGGAGCGTCCACCTCGGCCTCATCGGGATCGTCCATCCCGTCGTCATCCTCCTCCTCATCCTCCTCGAACACGGCCTCCTCGGCCTCAGCCCCAACACCCACACCGGCCTCGGCAGCCCCGGTGCCCATACCCTCGGCCTCCCCAGCCCCATCCCTAGCCTCTCCTATCCCCTCCACCCTCCCCACACCGGAGATAAACTCCGCAAAGGCCCCTATAGCCCTACTCTCCTCCTCCACAGCCCTGGCCTCTGTGGCCTCCCTATCCAACATCCCAGAGAAGGCATCCAATGACGCCCTCACCTCCTCGCTAACTCCCCCGAACCCCCTCGGTTGCACCCTCAATCAATCCTCCAACCCCCGGAACCACCTCCTCGGCCACCACCGGTCGATCCCCACGCCTCCTCTTGCGTGTATAACCTATCACACTCCCTCCTACCTCCGGGAAAGCCCCCGAAGGTAAATCTCCGACCTCACCCATGCCAATGTCCGCCGGCGGCACCTCCGTCGAACCCATAGCCTCCCCCACAGCCTCGACCTCTGGCCTATCGCTCTCCGATGATGAAGAGCTCGGGCTACACTCTCCACGAGCCACCCGTGGTCGCTTTCCCCTCAAAACAATCACCTTCGACCTCGTCATCTTCCTCGGTGTGAAAAAGAAAAAGGAGAACCCAAACCTAGGGTTTTCGAAATCAAGAGAAAGAGAAAGATTGAGGTCAAAATGAAGGAAAGAAAGTCAAAGAAATCAGGGTTTTGAGTTTGAAACCGAAGGGAAGAAGAGAGGAGGGAAGAGAAACTGTTTTTGAAACGTATGGAGAGAGAGAGGGTCTTTTCGGTTATAAGGGACCCAGTCCAGGGACGGCTACCCGCGAGTAGCCGCCCCCTCTCGGGCGGCTAGTTACAACTAGCCGCCCCTCCCAGTTTCTTTGTTTTGCTTCAAAACCCCTTTCCAAACTCTTCTCAACACTAAATTCCAAGGTTCTCCATACCAAACAGCCATGTATTGGCTTATTTCCAGACATTACTTGATCAAACACGACTTTCTCGAAGTTTCACCGCATTTTCAGTACCGCTCAAAATTGAATTTCTTCAGTTCTGGTTCTTTTCCAGAATTCTTATCCTTCGGATGATCCAATTCACCCAACTCAACTTTTACTTGCTTTCTGTCGGCGATATCCCCTCCTTGCTGAGTTTTCCCAAGCACGGGAACGGTAGGCACGAGGAAACTGACACAGGACTGCCACGTGCACGATAGCTAAGAACCCTCACCGCGGGTTGGATCACTCACCATTTACTTTTCCCCGCCTTCCACCTGGATCATCCTTTCGGCTAAAAATTCTAAGTCAAGACCTAGCCTCTGACAGTCTAAATCAACTCCCCGAATAGTACTGTTCGTGTTGGCATAACTTCTTGAAGGTCGGGACGGCCAAAATAAGGGGTCTCTTTCCTTATCATCGGTCGAAGTCTTTCCTGCTTTGCACAAAGACTCCGTCTGATGAGGGACATGAGAGAGGAGGGGTTCATTACCCTAGGCCATGAGAGGGACTCCCTCCAGATGAGGGTGTCAGAGTTGGAGGCTTCAACGGGCGTTTCTGGAGGTTTGATGGGGGACTTGGTTCGTTCGCTCCAGGCGGTCGGGGATAGGGACCGAGAGGCGCTCAGGGCATCAGAGGCGAGGGCGCGGGAGTTGGAGGAGAGGTTGAGGGCTGCTGAGGATCGGGCCAGGGCGACAGAGAGTCACCTCCGTCAGAGATTGGAGAGGAGGGACAGAGATATGCAGCAGGTCCATCTCTGGGAGGCGACTATGAGGGGGAAATTGGTTGGAGGGGGCTTTATGACCGAGGCGGACCTCGACATTCTTCCGCTTGAGCCTAACCATTCTCTCTCGGCTTCCTTGGCTACTGGGGCCACCTTCAGCCATGCTTCTCGTCCTTCGGCGTCTCGGAGTCGTGGGATATATGCGAGGGCTGCATCTTCGGTTCGAGAGACTCCTGCCACTCCTGACGCTCCAGAGGTTCAGTCCTCTCCTCGGCCACAGCTCCTTTCTCAGCTAAGCTAGGATGTTCCTCCTACTCAGCCTCCAGCGGATGACGATACGCCGAGGTATAGCTTCTTTGTGTCTTGGTTTTAGGTAGAAGAATGGTATATGTGCGAGGAATTCATGCTTTTCTTCTTTTGTTTTGACTCAGGTGATCATTTCTGTGAAGTATAGCTTAAGACTTCGGAGTTTTGGAGCTCTTGGAGGAAAATGATTCTTTTTTACGCTCTCTTAAGTTTAGAAAAACAATCTATGTTTATGGTTTTGGTGGGACAATTTAATTTCTCGTTTGTATGCATGGTTTAGAATAATTTGCATGGATGTTTAGGTATTTAAAGAGCTTCCTTTATTTAGACAAGCGCGTATTTTGTGGATGGGTGATTTTGGTGTTTTTATATGTTTAATTCATGGATGGGTGTAGGGTTTTTATATATAATTGTTTTAGCATGGTATCTATACAGGTTTTGTGTATGAATATGTGTATGAAATGTGTACATGCAGGCTTCGGGAAGAATTGATCTCAATAGTTAAAGAAGTGTTGAAGAGTTGATTGGACATGGACTGACATAACTGAAATAGGTGCAGGCAAGGGGCGGCTAGTGTAAACTAGCCGCCCAGTTAGGGGCGGCTAGTTGTGCTTAGCCGCCCCCTACCTGGGGCATCCTCACCTGAAACAAAGGGCAGGGACGGCTAGTGTAAACTAGCCGCCCAGTGAGGGGCGGCTAGTCGAGTTTAGCCGCCCCCTGCCTGGGCAATTTGGTTCTGCTGCTCCTGTCTGCTGCTGCCGCTGAAAGTCTTTGTGACCGTTTCAACCTTCTGGGCCTATAAAAACATTCTTTCCATGGACCAAGTGTTAAATATGTCCAGATTGCGCCCCTGCACTGACTTTCGAGCTCTTTCTTGCTTGAATTGTCAAGGGCTACAATCCATCTTAAGGTGAAATAGAAAAGATAATGCGAGAAAGTAAAGTGCGGGAGACCATGCTTTAGTATGCAAGGAAGGGATTCCAAGTGCGTGAGAAAAACTCTTTAAAGGTGGGACAATTTCTTCTCAGGCATGTGCGGCAAGGGCACGAAATGAGTGGGGACAATTTTAATATTTAGGTACGGGGGGTCAACTTTAATATTCCAAGAAAATAGGACGCCAAGGTGTTTTGGAAAAGGAAAATGCAAGCTTATGCGTAAGTGTAGTTGGCATAAGGGGGCATTTTAGTTCTTCAATGGTTTCTGACGTGAGAGGGTAATGTTCTCGACTTTCTGAAGTAAAAGATGCCATCAAGTCCCTGTGGAGGAGCCCTTGTGGTCACCCATGTCCAAACCAGGATTGTATTTGAAAGGTATGATCCTTAGGTGCCGATTTTTCTAGGTTCGTGGTTTTCAAATGCTTGATCGTATTATTCTAAACATGCTGAAAAATCCATGAGTGTACCAGGAGTCAAGTCAAATAAGCTTCTCTTGGATAGGCAAGTTTCTAAGTGAACTCATGTGAGTGTGTGTAGTTGTAAATCTAGAAATGATCTACCTTTGGTCAAAATTTCGCCTTTCCCAGTAGACATGGTTCGATTTTGAATACCATTGTGAAAATAAAAAGGGGGGGGGGAGAATGGGGTAAGAATAATATCTTCCTTTCGGGCAATATTTTAGAATTGTCCCAGTCTAGCACATGTCTTACTTTCTAGGTCCCTCTGGCTTTCTTCTTTTTACCACTTCTTTATTTTGGGTGGAAAGTACAGTCCATTGTTTGGACCTGTACTCGTATAGCCGTTGTCTAGCGTATACCGTGCGTAAAGGCGTGAAAGCCTGCTAAAATAGAGAGTTTAACCCGTTCACTTGGGTGTTATTTTTCTTTTGTTGGCTTCTCATTGCCTGATTTTTTTATTTGAGGGGGGGGGCCTCTTCTGTTTTTCACCCCGATTCTTTTCATGCTTCCCCTCTAGAAGTGTTTGTATAGTGCCAGAGCCAGTTTTGGGACATATGCCAGGTCTAGGTAACTCCTCATTTTGACCTAGGGTTAATACGAGTGGGGCAGAAATAAAGGATGTTTTGATTTGGGGGTTTTAAATTGTCCCAGTCTACGGGGTAGGCAATTTCTCTTCTTTCAGGTGAATCTAGTCTAGTTATACGTGTGTGAAGGAAACGGCATGATTTGGCGAAGATGTGTTCAAATAGACACGAGTTTATCTTTGTGAGTCTTATAATTCTATCATCAAGTACTAAACGCTGGAAATCGCAGGAAGGAAGAATAATAGTTCTTAAGTATTGAAACCTATTCATGCATGGAATTTCTTTAGATAAAGTGCGTTCCACGAACCTGGAACCTCGACTCCTTCGGCATCTACCAGGCGGTAGGCATTCCCGGAATAGGCATGGGTGATCACATAGGGTCCCTCCCATGTGGGTTGCAACTTTCCTCTTGGGTGAGGCTGTCTTGATGGCATGATTTGCTTGAGTACTAATTCCCCGATTTCAAATTTTCTTTTTATTACCTTCTTTTCAAATGCCCTTGCCACCCTTCTTTGGTAGGCCTGGGCATGGTCTGCCGCTCTTAATCTTTTCTCATCTAGTAGTTCTCTCTTTTTGGTATTTTTTTGATATTATATGTTTTTCGAAAGTGTGTATTGGTAAACAAAAACCTTTTTTTTGTTATCCTTTTCTTTGGAGAAAGCATGTAAAGTATTTTAGAAATAGGAAAAAAGATAGTATATAGCACTGAAGGATAACCTTCAGGAAATGATGATGCAAGGTGTGTCCTTTATGGAGGCTCAAAATGCAGGATCTTTAGGGGAATGATACTTGAATTTTCTGATGTATCATTGGTTGTGTATCAGCGGTAAATGATGCTGTGATGTGAATTAGAGGAGGAACTGATTCGAGGGGTCAGAAACTCTAACCTTCCTAGAGGGTTGATAGCATTCTAGCCAAGCTTGTAAAAGCGGGCAGAAGAGGATTACCTTTTGTTGTTTTTCACGAGGGAGGTCCCACCATGATCGCCACATTTGTCAGTATCGTCGGGAAGGCCTCCCGGCGGTGCGCGGGTGAGCGCGTGCGTGTGTGGGGGTTCTTCGGGGATTCAGATCGGAGGCGTGCCCTGGCGGGCTCGGTCGGATCGTCTTCTCGGAAGGGTGAGGGGTTTCGTTCCTGGTTGAGGCGCCCGATAGCGTCTCAAGAGGATTCAGGGGTTTGTGTGATCGCCACCTGCTTTTTCTAAAAGCAGGAAAATGTTGGGTTTGGTTTTGGTCGCCTACGTGGGGGAGTTTGTGGGGTCTCCGCTCTGAGACATGGATATACCGTACACAGAGGTGAAAAACAGGTATCCTATTCTGCTTCCGGGGCTTGACTAAAGGAGTCTTGGGACATAGGGGGTGCAAATGGGGTGTGTAGATGGGGTGGCTAGTGGGGTCAAGCCATCTGGTGAGGGGCGGCTACTAGGGTTTAGCCGTCCAGGACCTGGTCTGGTTTGGGCAGAACTTTGGTAGGAAATGGGTTTGGTTTTTGGACAGAGGCTAAGCTAGGTTTAGGCCGGGTTTCTGGAGGGTGGGATGAGAGGGCATTTTATGTAGGGAGATGGGTATTTCTCTCACAAAAGGGGCTCTCTCTCTCTCTTGGGATTTCTAGTGGGGAAAGGGAATGTGAATTGTGGGATGTTGGTGTTTGAATGGTTGTGTGAATTGGTGGTGATGGGTTTAAAGGCTTGGGACCTCCTCTATTTATAGTAAAAGAGAGGCAGGGGAATGTCCAGGGAGTAATAGAGTGGGTTGGCTTCGATTAGACCCCTCATTAATTCTCTGGTCCTTCTGTCAGGACCAAGTGAAGGGCGGCTAGTCCTAACTAGCCGCCCAGGATGGGGCGGCTACTTCCTGGTAGCCGCCCCTATCATAACCTGCCTAACGTCCCATCTCTGACAGGCGGTGGCTTGGGTCGGTTACTTGGGTTGATCCGGCCAAGGTTGGGCGGTTAAAGGTCATGACCCGCCGCAATGATCAGCATTTAATACTGCTTTATGTCCCATCCAGGGGACTGGTCCAAAGACGGCCAGGGGGGCGGCTAGTGCTAACTAGCCGCCTGGTATGGGGCGGCTAGTTAGGTCTAGCCGCCCCTTGCCAGGGACTCAGGGTTTCTAGGTTTCTGGTTCTCAGCTTAGGGCTAGGGTTGGGGTTTAGGTCAGGGTTAGGGTTAGGGTTTCTGGTTTAGGTTAGGGCTAGGGTTCGGGTTTAGGGTTTAGGTTAGGGTTTCCGGTTAGGGTTAGGGTTTGGGTTTAGGGTTAGGGTTTTCGGTTAGGGCTAGGGTTGGGGTTTAGGTCAGGGTTAGGGTTAGGGTTTCTGGTTTAGGTCAGGGCTAGGGTTCGGGTTTCTGGTTTAGGTTAGGGCTAGGGTTAGGGTTTCCTGAACTTTGGTTCTCTTTTTAGATGTCCAAATGTGGGATATTTCTGTGTGTTACTTGAAGTATTTTCTGTCTCTCTCGACAGTCAAAATTGGGGTATCTACACGGACGACCCGGCTGATCGCATGAAACACGACCTCATTGAAGTAGATCAGTCAGACGTCCCATGATAGATCCTCGGGGACCTCCTCCTCCGTATAGGGCCTCCACGTCATCTATAAAGCATCAAAAGATTGGAAGAGCGCTTAGTCAAAAGAAAACTAAATACAAGCCAAAGAAAACTAAAAAAAAAATTTATACCTCTTCCTCCATCAAGACACAGAAGGCCTCTCGGAATTGGGTGAGGCGGTGCAAGCGTGAAGAATCCCTGGGTGCCCATCTCATGGCCCAAGGGAGAGCTTGGTCAAATGGCGCCAGAGTCGGGCTGTCAATGGTGATGTGCTCATATCCAAAAATCTAGCATAGCGAGAGGGAAATTGCCATGAACAAGTGAACTAAACCAAAAAGAAGGCGTCTACTACCCACTTACACATACCTGGAGAAAGGGAGCAAAACCGCCAAGATTCTTGCCCCCTGCCCGCTTCACCTTCTTCGAGAGCTCCGTGAAGAGATGGGCGAGCATCGCCGCTCCACAGGCATAGCGTCCCATGCCCTTCAGGTCCCTCATCAGCAACAGGGAATGCGAGGAGACCTTATCAGAGGCTGTCGAGAAGAGGACCCGGCCGAAGAAATAAAGAAAGAACGCCCTCAACTCCCTCCGTGCCCTCTGTGGACATGCGGCCGCCTCTCTCACCTCGATCATCGCTCGCCTCCTCTCGAAGCTAGCTGCAGCTTCACCCTTCTGACGATATATGAAGGAACCGAGGCCATACTACCCCGAAAGCCTCCCTAAAGGGATCCGGTTCATCGTCCGCTCCCGCTCCACGAACTCCCATTCCCTGATCAACTCTTGGAACAAGCCCCTACAATCAGCTAGGGTGGCCGCAATCACCACTTCTCCTAAGACCGGAAGGCCGGTAATCCAAAGGATGTCCTCGAGGGTCGGCATAACCTTACCAGTGGGGAGAATGAACATACAACTCTCCAGGTCCCACCTCTCCGCCAATGCCTCCACATACGGCCGATGGACGTGGAACAGCTCAATCAAAAAGAAGGAACGGAAGCCCGCTCCCGGCCTCCATGCCCACCCGGCCTCCGCGGCTTCAACCCCAATACCCCCGGCCTCCGCGGCCTCAGCCCCAACACGACCTGTCTCCTCCATGCCCACCACACTGGAGACAAACTCCACAAAGGCCCCCATAGCCCTTCTCTCCTCCTCCTCAGCCCTGGCCTCTGTGACCTCCCTATCCAGCATCCCAACAATGGCATCCAACAATGCCCTCACATCCTCACTAACTCCCTCAGCCCCTACCCCCTTGCTTGCACCCTCGACCGGCCCACCGACCTCCGAAATCACCTCCTCAACCGCCACCGGTTGTTCCCCATGCTACCTCTTGCGTGTATATCCTATCATGCTACTCCCAACCTCCGGGGCAGCCCTCGAAGGCAAGTCCCCAACCTCACCCGCGTCGATGCCCACCAACGGCACCTCCGCAGCACCCATGACTTCCCCCACGGCCTCTACCTCCGGCCTATCCCTCTCCGTTGATGAAGAGCTCGGGCTACGCTCTCCACGAGCCACCCATGGTCATTTCCCCCTCGAAGCAATCACCTTCGATCTCGTCATCTTCCTCGGGTTGAAAAGAAAAAAGAGAACCCAAACCTAGGGTTTCGAAATCAAGAGTGAAAGGAATCTAGGTTTCTCGGTTTAAAACAGAGAAGGAGTAATGGAGGGAGAGAAACGGTTTTGAAATGTATGGAGAGAGAGAGAGGGTCTTTTCGGTTATAAGGGACCCAATTATGGGGCGGCTACCCGCGAGTAGCCGCACCCCTCTCGGGCGGCTAGTTTCAACTAGCCGCCCTCCCAGCTTTTCAAACTCTCGCTTAAAACCCATTTCCAACTTCCTTCCAAGTCCTAAATTCCAATTTTTTCTAAAAACAAACAGCCATGTATTGGTTTATTTCCAAGCACTACTTGATCAAACATGACTTTCCTAAAGTTTTACCACACTTCCAGTACCATTCAGTTTGAATTTCTTCAGTTCTGGTTCTTTTCCAGAGTTTCCTTCCCTTCGGATGATCCAATTCACCAACTCAATACCTTTACTTGCTTTCTGTCGGCGATATCCCCTCCTTGCTGAGTTTTCCCAAACACGGGAACGGTAGGCATGAGGAAACTGACGCTGGGCGGCTCCGTACACGATAGCTAAGAACTCTGACCGCGGGTTGGATCACTCACCATTTACTTTTTCAGCATTCCACCTGGATCATCTTTTCGGTTGAAAATTCTAAGTCAAGACCTAGCCTCTGACGGTCTAAATCAACTCCCCAAATAGTACTGTTCATGTTGTCATAACTTCTTGAAGGTCGGGCCGGCCAAAATAGGGGTCTCTTTCATTAACATCGGTCAAAGTCTTTCCCGCTTCGCGCAAAGACTTCGTCTGATGAGGGACAATTGTAGATACCCCAATTTTGACAATTTAGAAATATAGAAATACTTCAAGTAACACTTAGAATCAAACCACATTTTGGACATCAAATAGAAAACGGAACTTAGGAAAACAAAATCGGAAACCCAAAACCCACCAAGAGAAACCCCAGAAACCCTAAAACCTAAGAAACCGTGGAAAGGGGAGGCTAACCCTAACTAGCCGCTCCCGTGGCTGACCCTAAACCGCTTCCCTGGATGGGACATAAAGTAGCATTAAATGCTGATCATTGTGGCAGATTGTGACCTTTAACCGCTCCATCTTGGCCGGTTCATCCGAGGCAACCAACCCAATCCACCGCTTGTCAAAGATGGGACATTTGGCAGGTCATGATGGGGGCGGCTACCAGGAAGTAGCCTCCCCATCTTGGGTGGCTAGTTAGGACTAGCCACCCTTCACCTGGTGCTGACAGAATAACCAGAGAATTAATGAGGGGTCTAATCAAACACACTATTAACCAAGCCATTCAATTACCCCCTGGATATTCCCCTACCTCTTTTTTACTATAAATAGAGGGGGTTCAAAATATTTTTACAACATCCACCAATCTCCAATCCACAATCCTCACTTGATATCAATTGACCATCCCCTTCCACCACTAGAAATCCCTAGAGAGAGAGAAAGAGAGCCCCCCTTTTGTGAGAGAAAAATCATTCCCTACACAAAAACACCCTCTCATTCCACCCTCCAAAAACCCGGGTTAAACCTAGCTTAACCTCTGTCCAAAACCAAACTCATTTACCACCAAAGTTCTGCCCAAACCAACCCAGGCCCCGGACGGCTAAACCCTAGTAGCCGCCCCATACCCGATGGCTTAAACCCATTAGCCACCCCACATCCCAAGACTCCTTTACTCAAGCCCCGGAAGCATAAAAGGATTACCTGATTTTCACCTCTATGTACGGTATATCCGTGTCTCAGAGCGGAGACCCCACAAACTCCCCACATAGATGATCAAATCCAACCCAACCTTTTCTTCCGTTTTGAAAAAGCAAGTGGCGATCACACACACCCTTGAATCCTCTTGAGCCGCTATCGGGTGCCTCAACCAGGAACGACACCACCCTTTCGAGAGACGATCCGACCGAGCTCGCCAGGGCACGCATCAGATCCGAATCCCTGAAGAACCCCCACACACGCAGATTTTTCACACACCGATGGAGCGGCTTACCCAGCGTGTAAGTAACATCATGAGTGCCAGCCATGCTCGAGGAGCAGAATTTGGACATAATCGTCCTAGGAATTATTTTGATCTCCCCATAGGGGTTGAAGATCAAGTACCCCTTGCCACGAATTGATGATCTGTTTTGACCAGCTCTAGGAGCCAGTGTCTTTTTATTGATCGATCTTCACGCAAGGTACCCTATTTGGAGATCCGGGAGTTGGGCATTCCCTAGTTGGCCTTTCATGACCGTTTTGGGCACTACGAAGTTTGAGTACTATCGTCGGGGTAGACGAATGCGCCAGATGCCTGCAAGGATCTCAAATGTTTTATTGGACCTCCGTGGGCAGTTCTGTGGTAGCCTTCGTTGAGGTTGGTGGTCGGCATGCACTCAGGCGAAGTTGTGGATCCGTCACATTGGAGTGCGTTCGTCCATCGAGATTCCTCAGTGGACGTGGGAGTGAGTAATCATGGGTTTCGTTATGGGCTCGTTAAAGTCACGTTCGGGTCACGATGCCGTCTGGGTGATCATTGACCGACTGACTAAGTCCGCACTTCCCTCCCTATCTGAACTGAGTCTCTGGACCCTTCGATGCGGGTATGAGCCTTCACGATTGTTCGTCTTCATGGCACTCCGGTCGGCGCTATTTCGGATCGAGATGTGTGTGTTAGTTTGAGGTGCTTGCACAACCTTTGGTAGGCTTTGTCGTGAGCCTTCATTTAAGTATAGTGTTTCATCGCCGATGGATAGCCAAGCAAGAGGACGATTTATACCTTGGAGGACATGCTATGTGCCTGCGTGCTCGACTTGGGCCAGTTGGGTGAGGCACCACCCTTTAGGTAGGGGTTTGCCTGTGAGGCGACTGTCATTCGAGCATCCAGATGAAATTGAAAAAGGCACTCTACGGGCGCAGTGTTATACCTCCCTTGTGTTGGGACGGCTGTGGAGCGCCAATTGGAGCGGACACAAATTATTAATTGACCTTACGGTGGCCAAGATGGTTCGTGCATACCTCTGCACCACCTAGAACCGTCAGAAGGGCTACGTAGGTCATAGTCGTCAGGAGCCTACCTTCGGGTTCGGTGACCATTGACATTCGGAGCAAGCTGAGTCGGCCTTCCATCGGACTAGTTTTTGTCCTTGTGTGGATTGGGGGAGGTGGCTGTCGTGAAGCCTTGCCCCCATAGTTGGCTCATGCCCATGACGTCATCTCAAGTCTCATAGCTGAGGCATTATGTCCACGATACTGCTCATGTCATTCCATTCGAGCCGCTCAACCTCGAGCAGGATTTGTCGTTCGTGGATCAGTTGATCGAGACCATGGACCAATGTGAGAAGAGGCTCTGCACCAAGACCATTGTTTTGGATAAAGTGGGTTGGTAGCACCAGTTTGGTGCCCGGACCACTCGGGAGCCAAGGGACACTATGGGTGACACTTCTACGTTCGGTCTTCCCTTTAAGTTTCCTTAAATTTCGAGGACTAAATTTCCTAAGGGGGGAGAATGTTAGGCCTGTATCATTTAGAGTCCTAATAACGATCGGAGTCACTAAAATTTTAGTTTTTAGTTAACTGCTGGGGTTTGAGAACTCTGATTGAATTTCTAACTGCATATTATGGGTCTTGGCACTGTTTTGTACTACCCATAAAATTTTTATTAAATTCAAATAATGTTTTTGGAATTATGTAGTTTCGATTGGTATTCGGATTTGATTTTTTTAAATCCAAGATGAAGAGGTAAAAATTTGATAGTATCATGAGATGTTCAGTTTTGAGCTAGCTTCCATACAAAAGTGGAATTAGATCGACTGGATTCATGTGTCAAAAGTTAGGGGTATTTTTCTGATTATACCCCGAGAATGAGAAACCTAGGTAGCAGCCCTGTATGATGTATAGCCTAGATTTTGGAATAGCTGGAGAGGTTATTTAATCTGGGTATAACATGAAAGTTGTAGATAATCGTCCAGTGGCATTAGAATCGTGCAATTCGGAGCTGTATTGAGG
This sequence comes from Acorus calamus, assembly GCA_030737845.1. Lineage (NCBI taxonomy): Eukaryota > Viridiplantae > Streptophyta > Magnoliopsida > Acorales > Acoraceae > Acorus > Acorus calamus. Next base: position 16,849,561 of record CM060870.1, read on the forward strand.
ACGTTATGGCTGTTCTAGTGAAGGTTGTCCAGAGTTTTACTCCGGGGACAGCATGGTCGTTCCACCCCACTTATGTCTATTTATACAACCCCTCCCCCACAAATGTCTTCCCATCCGAGGCACTCTTTGGTTCTTCGCTTTGTGTTGTGTGTGTATTGGGTGGAGGAAGTGGTGGTGGAGAAGAAGGAGCACAAAAAGGAGTCCAAGAAGGTGTATTTGTTGTTGTTGATTGTGTTGTTATTCTTTCCTTCTCCTCTCTCTCAAGCTTCCCCCCCCTCATGATTTCCCCTCTCCTTTGTATCTGCAGCCCCCCATGTGTTTGTGAAAATGCCACAAAGGAGTTTGAGAAGGAGAAGATGGTTGAGCAAGAAGAGGAAGTGATCAAGGTGAGTTGGGTGTATTGTATTGTTGGTATCTCCTCCCTCTCCTCCTCCCCAAGCTGATTTCTCCATGTTATCCCCTCCCCTTTGGTTCAGCCATGAAGAAGAGATGCAGTGGAGGAGATTGTGGTGGTGGTGGTGGTGGTGGTTGAGGTGGTCGAGGGTGTGCTTGCGAGCCCCTACATCTCCCTTCCCTTCCCCTCTCCTTTCGGTGAGTCATCCCTCTTCTTTAAATTGGTTTTTATGGCTTTGGGGGTATATTGGGAAGTCATGCATGTTAGATGATTGTGTTAGGATGTGTGAAGGGGGGCTGGGAGGGGTGTTAGGAAGCTGGGCGAGCGTGCGGGGTTGTCCGCGTGCGTGCACGAGCAGGCAGGCGCGCAGGCTAGCGCTGGCGGGCGTGTATGCACGGGTGTGCGCGTGCGAGGGGGGAGGTAAGCGGGCGCGCGCGGGTCTGTTGGTGTCAAAAAATCCGCGTGTGTGGGGGTTCTTCGGGGATTCGGATCGGATGCATGCCCTGGCGGGCTCGGTCGGATCGTCTTCCCGGAAGGGGTGAGGGTGTCGTTCCTGGTTGAGGCGCCCGACAGCGGCTCAAGAGGATTCAAGGGGGTTTGTGAGCGCCACCTGCTTTTTCTAAAAACAGGAAAGGGTTTGGGTGTGATTTGATCGCCTACGTGGGGAGTTTGTGGGGTCTCCGCTCTGAGACACGGATATACCGTACACAGAGGTGAAAAACAGGTAATCCTATTCTGCTTCCGGGGCTTGACTAAAGGAGTCTTGGGACAAAGGGAGTGTTGATAAGGGGTGTGAGTGTGGGGCGGCTAGTTGTGTTTAGCCGTTTGGCCAGGGGGCGGCTAGCTAGGGTTAGCCGTCCAGGGTCTGGGGGAATTTGGGCAGGGGTTTGGTAGGAAAAGGGTGGGGTCTTGGGCAGAGGCTAAGCTAGGTTTAGCCTGGGTTTATGGAAGGTGGGATGAGAGGGTATTTTATGGAGGGAATGGGTGTTTCTCTCACAAAAGGGGCTCTCTCTCTCTCTCTCTTGGGATTTCTAGTGGGGGAAGGGCTTGAACAAGTGGGGATGGTGGATTGGTGGTGTTTTGTGGATTTGTTGATGTTGTGGATGTTGTTGTAAGGCTTGGGACCTCCTCTATTTATAGTAAAAGAGAGGCAGGGGAAGATTCATGGGGTAATGGAGTGGGTGGCTTCGATTGGACCTCTCATAAATTCTCTGGTTCTTCTGTCAGAGACCAGGTGAAGGGCGGCTAGTGCTAACTAGCCACCCGGGATGGGGCGGCTACTTCCTGGTAGCCGCCCCTATCATGACCTGCCAAACGTCCCATCTCTGACAAGAGGTGGCTTGGGTTGGCTACTTGGTTTGATCCGGCCAAGAGAGGCGGCCAAAGGTCATGACCCGCCGTAATGATCAGCATTTAATATTGCTTTATGTCCCATCCAGGGGACTGGTCCAAAGTCAGCAAGGGGGCGGTTAGGGGGGCGGCTAGTTTACACTAGCCGCCCAGTGAGGGGCGGCTAGTTAGGGCTAGCCGCCCCTTTCCAGGGACTTTGGTTTTTGGGTTTTAGGGTAGGTTTAGGTCAAGGCTAGGGTTTGGTTTAGGGTTAGGGTTTGGGCTAGGGTTTGGGGTTTTGGCTTAGGTTTAGGGTTTAGGTTTTGGTTTAGGTTTATGTCAAGGCTAGGGTTAGGGTTTTCGGTTTAGGTTTAGGTTTAGGTCAAGGCTAGGGTTAGGGTTTACGGTTTAGGTTTAGGTCAAGGCTAGGGTTAGGGTTTAGGGCTAGGTTTAGGTCAAGGGTTTCCGTTTTAGGTTTAGGTCAAGGCTAGGGTTAGGGTTTCTGGTTTACCGAACCTTTGGTTCTCTATTGGTGTCCACTTGTGGGATATTTCCGTGTGTTACTTGAAGTATTTCTGTCTCTCTGGACGGTCAAAATTGGGGTATCTACAAGGTCGTGCGCGCAAGTGCGCGCAGGCGCACGACAAATGCGTGCGGGCGTGCAAGCGGGTGCGCGCGCGGGGCTGCACGTCTAGGTGCACGCGACAGGGTGCCAGTGGGCAGGGCGCGCGTGTGCATGCAGGGGCACGCGTGGGGCTGCCCAGGGCTGCTGGGTGTGTTTTGGGGCGTGTTGAGGGTTAGCATGCCTCAGGTTGGGTCTGGGGGGCTCAGCACGCGTGTGTGCGTGCATGCTTGCGTGCGTACGAGCCCGTATGCATGGATGTCTAAGCCTTAGACATTCCTAATTGATTTTATTTGTTTGTAAGTGGTTATGCTCATCTTTTGGATGCCCTTGCCTTGCAGACCTCGTCGGATGGAATGCGCGTCAATCCGGGTATCAGTGAGTGGTTTGATTCCAACCCTTCTGGGAGCGCTCAATGCACGCAGTCGTGCTTCGCACTTCTATGGGGCTTTGATTGCAACCTAAATATGCTAGATATCATGCATGCTAGGTTGTATAGCTCGTATATTGTGTAGAACCCCCTATTATACCTTATACTTGCCTATGTATTGTATAGAATATGGCATGACTTAGGTAGTTTTAGTTGAAATACTACCCCTATTATTAGACATATCAAGCATGTTTAAACTTAGGTTAACAATGGGGTACATGCATAATATTCATTTGATTTAGGACTTGAGGGTGTGGTATAGTTGTTGCACCCATCTGTTGAGAGGATGAGCCATTTCCTCTCTATCGCCCTCCCCCTTTTCGCGAACCGAGTGAGTAGATGTAGTTCCTATTGACTCTGGTTTGCTTGGAATTATTGGCATGCACCTATTGTTGCGCGGATCGCGCTTAGCCCTTCCCTTCTAAGTTGGTGCTATCCAACGCATGTTAGGTTATATTTTCTATTTTCACATGATTGTTACCATGTATGCATGTTTAAGTAGGCCATCATTGGGTAATTGCATATCATATATATGCTTAACAGGCCATGAGCCTTGCCTAATACGTTTAAGCAAGTGTATGACCTCTTATGGGGTCATACCATGGCGTTGTCACTTAGAATAAAATGTCTTCCCCGCATCTAAGTTATGCGCCCTGGAGGGAATTCATGAGAATTCGTTGCGCTTAATCGGCGTCTAATGACCGATGATGATGGATCCAAGAGGATCGTATTCACGAGTGTCGATAGTTCTCCCCTTCGTTGGATCTGTGTAGGAACTTTCCGGCATCGAAAACGCTATCCTGGAACCGGGCTCCCACCCGTAGGTATTACCGATTATAAAAAGTACAAAGTATAGCATAGATCAAATTAAAACAAAACTTAACGAGTGCAACACAGAGCGGAGCACCCCATCCCAATCTGTTATAATCAACCAGCGTATTCTGTCAAAATCCAAAGCTTTTATTCCTTTTTCATCGAACACTAATTAGCGAATTTTCCGAGAATAGAGAGAGCGAGCGAGCTATGAATCTCTCTCTCATGAACCTCAAGAGCGGCGGATGGTTCCATGTGCAATCCCTCCCGCATCGGATGTGGCGGCGGCGGCTTTGGAGGTTCCGATGAGGGGTGGTCTGGACTGGTCCCGTGAAGGGAGGCGCTTTGTTGTGGCTGCGGCGGGCAAGAAGAAGAACAATGAGAACTCCTCTTCAGTTCCCCTTTTTTAGTGTTCAATTTGTCTGTTTATTATTATTATTATTATTATTATTATGAAACTCTTTAGATTGGATACCTTCCGTACCTATCAGTGAAACATATATTTATTCGTCGAATTGTGCATTTAGTACATTTAGAGGGTATTTATTTAATTTGGATGGTTTATCACATTTTTCATAATTTAAAAAGCTAATCATAACTGTTGTTGCTGCCTTCACACCCAATGTATATACTGTATACATGTACATACACATACATACATACATACATGCATACCCACATACTTACACGTGCATTTATAATATATATATATACATACATACATACATTCACATATTTGCTTGTATTTCTCATATTGTTGACAAAATACATTTAGAAAATAATTTAATTATCTCTATACTTTTACCGTGTATTAAGAAAAATATAGTTATAGACCCATGAAACTTATTAAAACCAAATGTTTTTTTTTATTATTGGTAATTGAGAACTATATATTGATGTACTTTGAGGATGTACAAGATTTACAAAAATATTGCAAATATAAAGAAGAGAATTATATGAGAACAGTGGGAAGAGAGAAATAAGTCACTTTGCATCCTACCCGCCCCTAAGACTCCCCTTAAAATCTAGCTTGAGGAATCCTTTACATTTGATCAAAAGTGAATTGCACAAAAAGAACATCCAAAACAACAAAATGATCTACTTGCTTCGAATGAAACATGTTCCTGCTTTGTTAGCTGCATGTGTATCGTCGAGCTCCCGCCAAGTTTGGTGTGGGAGAATGGAAAGTTCTCCCATTGTCTGAAGCCTAGAAACCAGGAGTGATCTGCTGGACAGTTCCCTTGGTGGAAGATATGAGTGATTCTCCAGTCCTCTAACCTGCTAAGTCCCTGCATAAGAGATCTTTGTAATCTGAGAACTGTCCAAGGAAGGGTACCTTGCCTTTAACCCAGGCCATAGAAATCGTGGAATCTGTTTCAAACCATATTTTTGATCACCCCATTGGATTCCCAACTGAAGGCTAGCCACAATGCCTTGCAATTCTAGGTTAATGGAAGGAAGACCCGAACAACCTGCAATAACCCACAAGATAGTGAGCGGAGGAGTCTTGGTTCCAATGAACTATTTGGAAAACCAATTATGTGGACTATTGGTTCCATTGGACCTTTGGCTCAGGAGTATGCTTTTCTTTCTTGTTTGCTATATATTTTAGGCTGTAAAGTTTCCTTTACAATAATTTCATGTTTGGCATAATTTTTTATATATATTTCATAAGTGATGAAGCATGTGAAACTCTTCCAAGTCAATAACAAAACACTTAAACATCCGTTGGATTCTCAATCCAATAAGTTCTTTGCTCCTATTCACTTGAATGATTCTGTAAATTTTTTTTTTCCCCTGTAAATAGTTCTGTAAAAATCTTAGATACATGTGAGATCAATTATTCAAACACTCATTTTCCAACCATGTTATATAACTAGATTTTATTTTGTTTTTTGAATGGGAGCGGTGGGCATTCACTTCCGTATTAAAATAGAAAAGAAAGCCTAAATTAGAAATACAGAGAAAGACAAATGAAAACAGAAAAAAGGTGTGGTTCAATCAATAGTTTTTTTTTAAATGTTATATAGCTAGATTGAAGTAGTTAATATTTCACAAGTGAATGACGCGTGAGGACCATATGCTGTGGTGATAGATTTGTGGAAATTTTGTGAAAAATGATTAATATAGTTGATTGGCATCTCAACTTGAAAAAGAAGACTAGGAAATTTTCAAATGAGCGATGTTCTACTTATGCATAGGATATCTTTATCTTTTTTTAAAGAACAATGGAAGTGCATGCCAGGATTTTCTATTAAGTGAAAGAAATTGATACACTTTAGCTTAAGAACAATGGAAGGCCAAAATGCTTCCAAACCCAAAAGAAAGAGTATTAATAAAGATTAAAAAACAACCATAAAACAATTGTAGTAATTCAACTGGAAGCTCAGCTAGGAGAATACAAATACCCCATCCCCGTTAGATTAAGGATAACTCTGCAATGTGGGTGCCTCAAGGCATAAGGTATCCAAGGTACCTTTTCTGGGTATTTTCCACATGGCTCTTCCCCTGAAATATCATTTCATTTTTCTAGATAGCCATATACTCTAGCACATGGTGGGTGGGATGGGATTTCTAATCTCAGTAGAGTTATCCATTTTCTTGTTGAGATTGTGGGAAAATCTCCACATACGTGGGACAAATTGGAATGTCATGGACTTCTCTCACTTGGAGGCTTGAGATGACGAGGTATATTAGACTAAACATGTTGAGATCAAAGAAAGTGGTATATTTTAAAGAGAAAACAAGGAAAGAAATGTACAGGTATCAATCAACTTAGATAGGTAAATATAGAGTTCCTAGATAACTGATTCAGCAGATTCCAATGAAGAAAGAAGTTGATAAGGGAAGCATTTTTGTGATTAATGTTGGGTTTCTTATGGAAAAACATTCAGTTATCAATAGGTTGCTTGCTTATTTCAAGATTTTGCATGAAACCCTCATTCTGTGGTGTCATTTTAAATCGATTATGATGGATAAATTATCTACCCTTCACAAATTTTAGATTTTTGAAAGACAAGGATCATCCTTAGATCGTTCAATGCGCGATGGGAATTTTACTGCCAAATCATAAGATGGGTACACGTATCCCATGGAATTCCTTCAATATGAAGGAAAGGTTTATAAAAACCCTGGAGGGAATATCGGGTGAGCCCTTACTGATATTGAGATTGAGGAAGCCAGGATTCTTACCGAAGTATCTAGAGATCCCACAACGTCCCCAGCAGGACGGGGAGTAATAAGAATTTTTTGTGTGTCATTTCAAAATAAAATATAAAAAAAATCTAGGCATATTCTTGAAATTTGGAAGAAATTCAATCATTGGGATGAGTTTCGCTTGCAAATTCAAATTTTCACTTTAGTTGCTAATTCTATGTTGTGTTTAAAATGTTTTTCACAAATTTCAAGTCTTGAAAAAAAAAATTGAGCACTTATAGCCACATGTATGTAGCCTAAATGGAAAAGCGAAGCCTAAGGGAGAGAACTGGAAGAATCATTAGTGGAGACTTAACTCAACAGAGATTTGAACCATTCTATTCTTGGAGGGTTCTTAGGTAATTCTAAGTTACAAGTTAACTCAAAATTTTCTTGTCTTCTCTAAGAAAAAGTTTGTTTGATTGATCTATTTATTTTTGTTCTGATCAAAGACTCAAAACACCATAAAAATTTAGATTACTAAACTAGAAACTCCTTTGAAATCTTTTCAAGGCATAGAATAACCATGTGAAACTTAGGAAATGATTTAGGTCATGTTTGACAACCCGTCTGTCATGATCAACTGACCTATTTTTATATTTATCCATTAGTCAAACCCCCTGAACCACATAAGCCTTTCTTTGTTCAAACTATTTTTTCAATCATACACCACTCAATGAGTGTAACCTTAAATTTTTTTTTGGGAATGAAAAGAAGAAGAAAAAAAATTCAAGTATTGTGAAATTTCATGGAAGGGATATTGCTATTATGATTCGTGAAAAAAAATTGATACAAATTCTCAAGGTAATTCTGAATAAACCTTGCCCATTTATCAACAATAATCCTAGCCACATATAAGGACTTATGATGTTTAATCCAATGTTCTTGAGTTAATGTTATTTTGTTCCCGAGATCAAATTAACTTTTTCTTTGATATGGTTCATTCTTCTATAAAATTATATGTCGATAATTAGAATTTCGATTCCTTGCCACATATAAGTTGAGAGAAATGAGCCCACTTCTGAGTGTTTCCCTTGTTGAGTGTAATATCTAGTGAGTTTTTGAAGTCGAAGCAAAATCCATTTAGAAGGTGATCAAAATTAAGTTTTACTTAGAAAAACAAAGCTACATCCTTGCTGGCTATGCATACACACACTTTACAACTTGATTAAGAGTGAAAACTTCTAACATGTGGATAGAGTTGTCAACTTTAGTAGATTTTTAAAAGTCTCCCTAAGATGTAATTTTCCTCAGAAGTGCTTTATAAAGAAAAAAAAAGAGTTGGACTTAGAATTTTGTAGGTATATTCGCTGCAAACTCGCATGAGACAAAAATCGTTCACTAGAGTAACATAGGGGTTTAAAGGCTTATTGCACACGCTAAGTATAACCGCGATTTTTGCGAAAGTGAGTTAGGATTTTTTTTTTAGTTTTGCTCGAGGACCTGCAAAAAGTCGATTTGGGGGTATTTGTTCAATGTTCAAAAGTATATATTTTGATATACTTTTCTGAGTTGGCTTGGACATATCCCTATGCAATATATTCATTTCTACATACATATTAGGGAATATTCATTTTCTTTATATTCAAAGCATAATTTGCACAAATTAACTATATTTATATATTTCATATGCATAATCATATAATCTCATGTGGAGCCTAATTTTAAAATTCAGAAATCTAAATTTGGCAAGATATGAAGATAAATTTTCTACATGCTATTGGGAAAAGGAACATGTACACCTAAAAATCTACAACAAATAAGAAAGGAATCAATCAACATTTATAGCTCCATCAAATCAGCAAAATTTTCAATTAAATCAGCCTTCTAAGCTCCATCAAAATCTCTACAAATTTGATCCATCAAATGAGCAAAATTTTCAATCAAATCGGCCTTCACATATCCACCAAATCAACAAAATATCTAACAGATTTTGCATTAACAGATCCACCAAATCAACATTTATAGATCCATCAAATCAGCATTTACAGCTCTAGATCCAACCCTCAAAACCCTATAAAGAGAGCACTGCATTGGAAAAAAAAAGGAAGAAGAGGAGGCTGGCCAATAGATCTTCATTTAGCCACAGGCTTTTCTATTTAGCTTTCTTGTTCTTTTTGTTTTGAGTTATTGTTTTCAGTTTTTATTAGAGACATAAGTTTGATTCTATTGTGTTTTGTTCAATAAAAAATGCATCTTTATTTGATTTTATGGAACATTTTGATTTTTATTCTAGAATATCACCCATTATGGTAGGCTAGATAATCCTCCCATCAAGGAGAGGATTCCACCTCATGAGTGTGAATAATTAGTTTTTTTTATGCACCTTGTGTTTTCTGATTTATACTTCTTGTTTATATAATTTCTTCAACTCAATTTTTTTTTATTATGGGTATTTTTCCATCTTCCGTCATTTTACTTTGATAAGATACCATTGATCCTTTATAAATCCTATTTTTAAATTGAGTAGAAGTAAATTACTTTTGAAATAGTTTTTTTCATTAATTGAACATCTTAATTGCGCATGAAGAGGGTCTTTACTATAAGAACCGTCCTTGATATAGTAGTTAATAGTGTATCAACCAGTGAAGTTTTAAAAGAGAACTTAAAATCTATATATTCCATGTGAGAAAGTAAAATCTTTTGACTCATGTGAAGTACGGGAAATATAAGTGCAAAAGAAAGAATCATCATGATACTTATGGGATGGATTTCTAATCCTTGGTGGCTTTTTCATGCTTGTCAAAAAGCGTTTGTAACTAATCATGTAGGGATTTTGGTTTGTTATTAGGAATCTTAGGTCTTTATTGGATAACATGTAGTTTCGAATTTCGGGATTTGTTCGAAACTTTAAAAAATTTGATTCCAACTTTGATTTTTATTTTAGCTTTCAGAGTAGTTTCCTTAAATCAATCCTCGAAATTCTTGTTTTACAACCTTTTTGTTGGGAATTGATTATTTTTACTTGTTTGTTTCAATAATCTCCTTATGGAATCGATCTCTTGTTGACATTTTCTACCAAAAGATATAAGAGTTCTATAAAAAAATTTGTTGGCAAGGACCGCATCTTAACGACAATTTCGAGATCATCAACGAAGCCACCTAAAAATTGGCGCCGTTGCCGGGATTTGTTGTTGGCTTAATTGATGATCTTGAAATTGTTGTTAAGATTCCAATAAAATAAATTTACAAAACTCTTACCACTTCTTTAGTAGAAAGTGGTAGCAAGAAGTCGATTCCACAGGGAGACTATTTCAGCAAACAAGTAAAAATAAAAGATAATTCATTCCCAACAAAAAAGTTTTAAAACAAGAATTTAGAGGTATGATTTAAGGAAACTACTCTGAAAGCTAAAGCAAAAATCAAAGTTGGAATCAAGATATGAAAAATCCACCAAGGATTATAAATCTGTTAGGCCTGTGTCATTTAGAGTCCTAATTTCGATCGGAGTCGCTAAAATTTTGATTTTTAGCTACCTGCTGGGGTTGGAGGACTCTGATTGAAGATATAACTGCATATTATGGGTCCTGGTACTGTTTAGTACTGCCCATAAAATTTTCGTTTAATTCCGATAATGTTTTTGGAATTATGCAGTTTTGGATTGGTATTCGGATTTGATTTTGTTAAAATCCAAGATGAAGAGCTAAAAATCCTATATTATTACGAGATATTCAGTTTTGAGATAGCTTCCATGTTATATATGTGTCACTTTTTAGCCTATGGGTAACCTATGGGTCATTTCTGGCCATTTTTGAAATTTTCTTTTTCGATCGGAACTGCTAAAATATTAGTTTTTAGCTATCTGCGTGAGCTAGAGAACTCCGATTGAAAATCTAACTGCATATTATGGGTCCTGGTACCGTTTTGTACCACCCATAATTATTTCATCGAATTCCGGTTACGTTTTAGAAAATTATGCAGTTACGAATCGTATCCGGATGTTGGTCAAATTTGAGAAATTCAAAGAGAGAGGACTTTGACCAAGTCAAAGGGAGACTTGGACCAAGTCAAAGAAGACCTTGACTAGTCAAATATGACTTTTGACTAGTCAAGGAGTTTTGTTTGGTAGTGTGGTTGGGTTGACCTAGGTCAAACCCCACCTACCAACTTTATGAGAATTAATTGCTTCTCTCTCTCTCTTTTCTCTCTCTCTCTCTCTCTCTCCCTCCCCATTTGTTGTAGTCGTGCATTTTTTTTCTTCTTCTCCTCTCTTTTGTTTCTTTGTTGGTTATTGAGTGTGTGAAGAAGTGGTGGTGAAGGAAGTGAAGAAGACTCACAAAAAGGTGTGTGTGTGTGTATGTTATGTGTGTTGTTGATTCCCTCTCTTTAGCTCCCTTTAAAACCCCCTTTGTTCACTGATTTCCAACAAGTAGGGGCTGGTGGAGAGGCTAGGGAGGGGTGGTAGTGGTGGTTGTGGTGGTGGTTGCGCCGGGTGCACCCGAGGGGCCCCGAAAGCCCCCATTCCCTTCCCCTCCTTTGTTAGCCTCCTTTTCCCCCTCTTTTCTTTGGTTTTCAAGTGTTAGGGGCTGTTAGTGAGTCATGCATGCTAGGTGTTTGAGTTACGGGTGAGTGGAGAGGGCAAAAGGGGGGCATGACAGCCCTGGGCGCGCGCGCGGGTCCATCCGCGCGCGTGCGCGCGCAGGCGAGCGCGCAGGAGAGGCCCTGGCGGGCCTGGCAGGGGCGCAGACGCGCGCGTGCGCGTGCGCGCGGGCGCACGAGCGAGGGCGCGCGTGGGGAGCGTGCGAGGGCAGTGCACGCGCACTGTGCGCGAGGCAGAGCGGGAGCGCCCGCGGGCGCGCACGCGAGCGTGCGCGAACTGCGCGTCTGGGCACGCGAGTGCGCGTCCGGGTGCGCGGCGAGGGGCTGGACGTGCGGGCAGCGTGTCCGGAGGCACGGGTCAGTGCGCCATCGAGCGCGGGGGCGCGTGCGCGCGTGCTTGCGCGTGCGTACGTGTGTGGGGGCCATGCGTGTGGCTGCCCGGGGGCTCGGGTGGGTGTCGGGGCACTCGGACATGTGCGCGTACGTGCGTACTCGCATGCGTGCGAGCCCGTATGCGTGCATATCCAAGTCTTTGGCATTTCTAGTTGTTTTAAGTGTCTTTATGTGGATTTTACTCACCTATTTGGATGCCTTGTCTTGCAGATCTTGGCGAGCGGTCCCGCGACGACCCGGTTTACGGTGAGTGGGTCAATCCAACCCAGTCGGGAGGTGTTCGATGCACGTAGACGTGCATTGCCCTCCCCTGGGGCACCGTAACCACATATTAACCTTCTTAAGTGTGCATGTTATTGCTTATCTTGCTAGGTTGCATCCATGTCATACTAAGACTTAATATGTTAGGATCATACACCCTAGTACCATGTGTAGGGACCCATACTTGTCTATATATTGTGTCCCAGGCTAGGTTATTCATGTGTTAGTATTTACGTGTATGCATGAGTATAAGGCATGAATACGGTAGTGACCTTAAATATATTTTTTTATCATGTTAGACTTGTATACTAGAGTATTACATCCATGTGTTATACATATGAGCCCAAGCATGCCTTAAACAATATTATAATTTTGTTATAGCATTATTTGTATGCTTCCTTGATTAATTCTTTGTGTAATTAATTATGTGTTGTATATTATATCTCTAGACATATCTTATGTATATATGCCTTAAACAATAAGATTAAGCAAGCGTATGACCTCTGATGGGTCATACCGTGGCATCGACATTACGAATCATCTGTCTTCCCCGCATCTGAGTTATGCGCTCTGGTGGGAATTCATGAGAATTCGTAACCTTATCGACGACGGATCCATGAGGATCAAAACCGCGTATGTCAAGTGCTCTCCCCTTCGTCGCTTCCGTGTCGAAGCTACCCGGGTTTAGTTGTCCTGCTAGGCTCTCCCAGACGCTATTCATGACGCCGGGTGGTGTGCCCATACGGTAGAGGTAGAGGTCATGGGAGGATACCAGGTCTAGGCTACTCGGCAGAGGGCTACCGGAAGACGAAAGGCGTAGACCAGTTGACCTTTTTCCCCAATAGTCCTATGTCACCTAAGGGTGAGGGCGAGGGTGAGGGAGTAGTGGGTTGGGTTGAGACCCGACCCAAGGACTTAAGTGACTGTTCCTTCCGTTGGAACCCCAAACACTCAGAATATTTAATATGGTGTGGTAGGTTTGGGTCGACGCCCAACCGCCAACTTAAGTTGTTGTTTCGATTATTGAGACTTGAATGCTTGAAAGATTAATATGTGTTGTGATGCATGGATCGTACCATTCACTGAGCGTGTGGCTCACCCCTCGCATATGTTTTCCTCCAGTTGTCGCTGAGCCGGACCTGAAGGTGGAGCTTCCATAGGTGCAGTACCGTAGCAGAGCAGCGCACGTGTTTTGGATCTGCGAGTGAGAGAGGCCATCAGCATCCCCCGTTTCCTTGTATGTATTGCTACTCGTGCTTGAGCACAGTACTGGTGTTTGATGTCTTTGTTGAATATTGGCTCTCACAGGACAGTTGATTATGTGTTCCGGTCTGTAATATGTCTTTAAATTACAGACTAAGTCATTTTAAGCTTCCGTCATATGTTTATATATCATGTCAGCTTCCTTGTTAAATGTTTTAAGTACCTTTGATGATTGAGTAGAGTCTTTTATTGACCTCGTGTATGGATTGCTGATATTATATATTTGCCACGTCTCGGAGACGGCCGCTCTGGGGCGTGACAAAAGTTGGTATCAGAGCCTGGTCCTGTCAGAGCCAATTGTCGTCTTATTGATGTCTTAGAGATGAGTCCTAGGATTTCTATATGAGTATTCTGATCCTAGTGTCTGTTTCTTAGGTTGCTGATATGCCTCCTCGCAGACGGATGCACGGACGCGGTCTCCCTCAGGCCTCGGAGGTTTCCGAACCTACCGGGGGTGAGGAGTCTACCGAGATGTCCTCGGCCGCGAGGCCAGGACCTGCGCAGGAGCCTCCAGCCTGGGAGCGTGCTTACGCTAGGATAGCAGACCTGCTAGAGACTCAGACTAGGGCACTGGAGGCCCAGACTAGGGCGTTGGCTGAGCAGGCACGAGAGATCCAGGAGCTGCGGGCGGCCCGCGAGGCGGTCCCGCAGGTACCTTTAGTGGCCGATCCACCAGTAGTGCCAGTGGTACCCCCTGTACCAGCGGAGATCCCCGTAGAGGGAGCTCATGGACCCGAGGAGCGGGAGGAGGAGTTAGAGGCCGCGGCACGTGTGCATCAGGCCGGCCTCACCGCCTTTTGAAGCTTCACCCTCCTGAGTTCCACGGTATGACGACTGACCCTCTTGCCCCTGAGCGTTGGTTGATGGAGATAGACAAGATCTTCTCGACCATGCACTGCACCGACCGCCAGCGTGTCTCCCTGGCCACCTTCATGTTGAAGGGTAACGCCGCCGACTGGTGGGCTACCCGAGTGGTGGACATTCCTGAGGGTGTGGGGCGACTTCTCTGGAGCGATTTTCAGAGTTACTTCTTGGCGGAGTATTTTCCCTTTTCGACGCGCCAGATGGTGATGCGGGAGTTCGAGCAGCTGACGCAGGGCACCATGTCTGTTGCAGACTACTCCGCGCGTTTCATGAGGCTTTCTCGGTTCACCCCAGCCTTGGTGATGGACGAGGAGACGCGGTGCCGACGGTTTGAGATGGGTCTCAACAACACCATCAGGGTGCACGTGACCTCTCAGGCTTTCTCGAGGTACACTGATCTAGTGTCCCGTGCGAGGACCGTCGAGCGAGACCTTGGGGTTCCTTCATCGGTTCAAACCCCTACAGCAGATCAGAGGACTCCAGGAGTCAGGACCAGGGACGCCGCAAGAGCAAGCGGCCCCGTCATGATCGACCAGCGGCCGCCGCTACACCAGTGGGAGTGGTGCCAGTTCAGGGTCCTGCACCCTTTGCTGCCGTTCCGATCCGTGCTAGAGGACCAGAGACGCGACGATGTTACCACTGCCAGCGAGTCAGGCATCTGGCCAATGCTTGCCCAGATGCTGGCCGACCTCCTGTGCCACGGCAGCAGCCGCAGCAGCAACAGCCACGTCAGCAGCCGCAGCCGCAGCGTCACCAGCAGCAGCCACAAGGTGGCCATGTGGAGCAAAGGAGGCAGCCAGCGCAGCCTGCGAGGCGTGCCCCTGCTCCTCAGCCACAGCTCGTTCAGGGTCGTGTTGCAGCGCTTATGGCCGATGAGGCGCAGGCTTCGGGTAGCGTCGTCCGAGGTATTGTTCTGATCTCCCAGCTTCCTGCTGTCACGACCCAGGGCGGCCGTCCCCGAGACGTGGCAAGTATATATATGATATCAGTAATCCATACACGAAGTCAATAAATACACCAGTATGTCAAAGGCAATAAAACGAAACCAAGTGACTGACATCATACACATACAAAAATAGCGGAAGCAAAGACGACTATGTCTGTATTTCAAAGATATATTAACAGACTAGAGTACCCAATCAAATTGTCCTGTGAGAGCCAATATATATACAACAAAAGACAACACCAACCCATACACAGTGCTCAAGCACAAGTAGAGATACATACAAGAAAACGGGGGATGCTGAAAGCCTCTCACGCGCGAGATATCTAACGTGAACGTTGTCTCCTACTGGAATCGCGTCTCAGGGAGGTCCTCCTTCGGATCCAGATCAGCGACAACTGGAGAAAACATATGCGAGGGGTGAGCCACACGCTCAGTGAATGGAACAATTCAAGTACCACAATTCATATAACTTCAAACAATCATCGAGTCCCCAACCCTCACCCCCTCCTCAGGGTGACATAGGCTCCCTAGGAAAGAAGGTCGATTGTTCTACACCACTCGTCTTCCGGTAGTCTCTCCCGGTGTGGCCCATACTACTTGGTAGCCTCCCGGCACCTCACAGGGTTCAGGCCTCTACTGGACTAGCCTCCCACGATCACTACCTCAGCCGTATGGGCACGCCAACACACGTCATGAGTAGTATCTGGGAGGGCTCCTCACCAGACTCTGCTACGCCGGGTAGTCTCTACTCGGAGCCGACGAGGGAAGAACACTCGACCCCTGCGAATACGATCCCTTAGGATCCGTCGTCATCGGTTAACAACCACCGATAAGCGCAACGAATTCTCATGAATTCCCTCCAGGGCGCATAACTCAGATGCGGGCAAGATATTTCTAAGTGTCCATGACATAGCATGAACCCCTAGGTGGTCATACACTTACCTGATCTCATCAGGCGAGAAAATATGGCTTAAGCATGCATTTTAATTCTTACAAGAAATAAAGATTAATCATGGAAGCTTCTGAAATTTAGTTACAAGACATAATATTTCCTAAGGCATGCTTATACTTGTACTTCCTCATATGATTAATTAAATTAAACTGGGTGGGGACATGCATAGGTCGAGTTTGTACTAACATGTAGCATGTGCCTAGGTATACATGGCTCCTATGCATGATACAGGGGTGTATAAACCTAGCATGTCATATCCAATCATAGCATGGGTGCATTCTTAGCCTAACAGACAATATCATGCATATATCTACAATATATCTCAGGTTATACGCAGTAATGGTACCCCAGGGGAGGGCGATGCACCCCAACGTGCCTCGAACACCTCCCAACTGGGTTGGATTGACCCACTCACCGTAAACCGCGTCGTCGCGCGACCGCTCGCCAAGATCTGCAAGACAAGGCATCCCAACTATTGGTGAGTAAGACCCCATAAACACATAAAATTAACTAGAAGTACCCAAGACTCGAATATGCACGAATACGTGCTCGCACGTGTGCGAGCACGCGCGTACGCACGCACATCCGAGTCCCCGACACCTGTCCGAACCCCCCGGGCAGCCACACGCGTGGCCCCGCACGCGTACGCACGTGCAAGCACACGCGCACGCGCACCCGCACCCGCCGGCGCACTGCCCCGTGCCCAGCCGCGCACCCAGACCCCCTTGCACCCCCGGTGCGCGGCCCAGCACGCGCACTCCCCGCGCGCCCAGATCGCCCTCCGCGCCCGTACGCGCACGATCGCGCGCACGCGCGCGCCCCGCGGACTCTGCGCGCACACCCGCGTACGTCTGCGCGTACGCGCGCGCGCCCCTGCTCGTCCGCCTGCGCCTGCCGGCGCACGCACGCGCGCGGATAAGCCCGCACGCGCGCCCAGGCCTCTTCCAACTCCTTCCCAGCCCACAGACTCACCCAAACCCAAGTACTTAGCATGCATGACCTCCCCACCAGCCCCTCATGCAAGAAAAACCAATAAAAAGGGGAAGGGGAGCTCACCATAAGAGGGGGAAGGGAAAGGAAGGTCCTTCAGTGCCCTTGACGCACCGAAACCACCACAACCGCTTCCACCAGCACCACCACCTCCTCAGCCACCCTCAGCCTTCTAATGGATGAAAAAAACAGGGGGGGGGGGGAAGACATGAGAGAAGAGAAGGGGAGAAGGAATAAACAACAACAACAACAATCATGCACACAAACCTTCTTGTGTTCCTTCTCCTTCTTCTTCTTCAACCAAAACTCACACACACAAAGGGCTGGAGAGGGAGTGAAAGAGGGGTCGTAAATGAGAGAGAGTGAGTTCAAATGCTCACATTGGGGGGGGGGTGAACACAAGGGAAAAAAAGGGGGGTGAACCTAAGTCTAATCTCACCCACACACATAGAAAATAACCAAAGCTTTCTTACCACTTAAGCAAGAGGGGGGTGAGTTTACCAAAGGTCACCATACCCACATAAATATCTATTTACTATTCCACTTACCAAATCAGTTTCGAAGAAAACCCGGATGCGATTCGGAACTGCATAATTTCCAAAACGTTACCGGAATTCGATGAAATTTTTATGGGTAGTAGAGAACGGGACCAGGACCCATAATATGCAGTTAGATTTTCAATCGGAGTTCTCTAGCTCACGCAGATGGCTAAAAAGCCAAAATTTTAGCGGTTCTGATCGAAAAAGAAAATTTTGAAAATGGCCAGAATTGACCCAAAGGTTACCCATAGGCTAAAAAGTGACACATATATAACATTCTTCCCCCCTTAGGAAATTTTGTCCACAAAATTTAATACAAAAACATCTAAGAAGGAAAAAGATGTGGATATGCGTCACGCATGGCGTCCTCGCGCTCCCAAGTGGCCTTGGCACCAGAACGGTGCTGCCATCACACCTTAACCAACTGGACGGTCTTGGTGCGGAGCCTCTTCTCGCGCCGGTCCAGGATCTCGATCGGCTGCTCCACGAATGACAAGTCCGGCTCGAAGACAAGCGGCTCGAACGGAATGACGTGGGCAGGATCGTGGACATAACGCCTCAGCTGCGAGACATGGAAGACGTCATGGGCCTGAGCCAACTGTGGGGGCAAGGCTAGGCGATAGGCCACCTCCCCAATCCGCTCCAAAATGAGAAACGGGCCAATAAAACGCGGACTCAGCTTGCCCCGCACACCGAAACGGAAGATGCCCTTCGACGGGGACACCTTCAGAAAGACATGGTCACCAACCTCGAAGGCGAGCTCACGGCGACGGCGATCGGCGTAGCTCTTCTGACGGCTCTGAGCGGTACGGATACGCTCACGAATCGTCTTGACCTTCTCTGAGGTCAGGCGGACGATCTCTGGTCCCTCCAACTGGCGCTCTCCGACCTCATCCCAACACAAGGGAGACCTACAGCTGCGGCCATAGGGTGCCTCATAAGGTGCCATCCGAATACTCGAGTGGTAGCTGTTGTTGTAGGCAAACTCTACCAACGGAAGGTGCCTCTCCCAACTACCCCCGAAGTCAAGGATGCAGGCCCGCAACATGTCCTCCAAGGTCTGAATCGTCCTCTCCGACTGGCCATCGGTCTGCGGATGAAAAGCGGTACTGAAGTGGAGGTTCGTACCAAGGGCATGCTGGAGGCTACGCCAGAACCTCGAAGTGAACCTCGCATCTCTATCTGAAACGATGCTGACCGGAGTGCCGTGGAGACGAACGATCTCGTAGACAAACAACTGCGCCAGGGTGTCCAGGGAATCGGTGAGTCGGATGGGGAGAAAATGGGCGGACTTGGTCAGTCGGTCGACGATCACCCAGATGGCATCGCGACCCGAACGTGACCTCGGCAGACCCGAAACAAAGTCCATAGTAATCTGCTCCCACTTCCACTGCGGAATCTCCATGGACTGCAGCTTCCCCGCAGGACGCTGATGCTCCGACTTCAGCTGCTGGCATACCAAGCAACGGGCAACGAAATGGCCAACATCTGCCTTCATCCCGCGCCACCAGTAGCCACGACGAAGGCCCCTGTACATTTTTGTGCCACCCGGATGCACTGTGTACCTCGAGCGATGGGCCTCGTCCAAGATCTTCTGCTTCAGCTCTGCGTCGTCAGGAATACATACCCGGCCTCTGAACCGCAGGATCCCATCCTCATGAATCTGGTAGTCCGGTCGCTCGCCCCGGGCGACGCCTTCAGAAAGGACCAGAAAGTGCGGATCCCGCCCCTGTGCCGTGCGGATCTCGTCGAGGAGAACAGGCTTCACCACCAACCTGGCTAGAAAGCCACCAGCAGGCGTCTCCCGAACACTGATCCAGCAAGCGGCCTCCTCCAGAAGTCTCCAACGACGCACAGCCATGTGGGCGGCCATGCCCAAGGGCTGCCTACTCAGGGCATCTGCTACGACATTCGCCTTACCCGGATGGTAAGCGATGTCACAATCGTAGTCCTTCAGGAACTCGACCCAACGTCTCTGACGCATGTTGAGTTCCGGCTGGGACTGCAGATAAGTTAGGCTCTTGTGATCCGTGAAGAGCTCAAACTCCTCACCATAGAGGTAGTGCCTCCAAATCTTCAGCGCAAAGATGATCGCTGCTAACTCCAGGTCATGGGTGGGGTAATTCTGCTCATGGGGCTTCAACTGACGCGACGCGTAAGCAATAACCTTACCGTTCTGCATCAGGACGCAACCCAAACCCAGCCGCGACGCATCAGAGTAGATTGCGAATCCGCCACTCCCTGACGGAATGGTAAGAACGGGCGCTGAGGTGAGTCTCCGCTTCAACTCCTGGAAGCTCTCCTCGCAAGATGGGGACCACTCGAACCGGACATCCTTCCGAGTGAGGCGGGTCAGAGGGACGGCTATCTTCGAGAAACCCTCAACAAACCTCCGATAATAGCCCGCCAAACCCAGGAAGCTCCGAATCTCGGTGGGGTTCGACGGTCGCCGCCAATTCGACACGGCAAGCGTCTTCTCTGGGTCCACAGATATACCCTCACCGGAAATCACATGGCCAAGGAAGGCCACACGCTCTAACCAAAACTCGCACTTACTGAACTTGGCGAACAACTGATGTCTGGCCAAAGTCTCCAAGACAGTGCGAAGATGGTCAGCGTGCTCCTCAAGACTCCTCGAGTACACCAAAATATCGTCAATGAAGACTACCACGAAGGAGTCGAGGAAGGGTCGAAACACCCGATTCATCAAATCCATGAAAGCGGCCGGCGCATTCGTCAACCCAAACGGCAGAACTCGAAACTCGTAGTGCCCGTAACGGGTACGAAAGGCCGTCTTCAGAATATCCGACTCCCGGATCTTCAGCTGATAGTAGCCCGAACGGAGATCGATCTTAGAGAAGACATGCGCTCCCTGGAGCTGGTCAAACAGATCGTCGATCCGCGGTAAGGGGTACTTGTTCTTCACGGTCCGCTTGTTCAGCTGTCTGTAGTCAATACACAAACGCAGCGAACCGTCCTTCTTCCGGACAAACAGGACAGGGGCTCCCCACGGAGAGACGCTCGGACGTGCGAACCCCTTCTCGAGCAACTCCTCCAGCTACTCCTTCAGCACCTTCAACTCTGCTGGGGCCATCCGGTACGGAGCCCTCGAAATCGGCTCGGTCCCCGGAATTAGATTAATCTCAAACTCGATCGCGCGATCCGGTGGTAGACCCGGAAGATCATCAGGGAAAACCTCTGGATATTCCGCCACGATAGGAGTCTGACTGATATCAACCCGCAGCGGTGCATCCTCGTCCACAATGCACGCCAGGTAACCCTCGCATCCGCCCTGAAGGAGTCTCCACGCCTGGATGGATGACACGAACCCCAAAGGAGCAACGTCCCTATCGCCCATGAACTGGAAGGACCTCCGACCAGGGACGCGAAAAGACACCGACTTCGCAAAACAGTCGATAGTGGCGTGACTCACTGCTAGCCAATCCATCCCCAGGATGGCGTCGAAGTCCGTCATGACGAGCTCGATCAGATCCACCGGGAACTCATGCTCCGAAATCACTACAGTACATCCCTGATACACAAAGCGAAGGAGAATACGGTCTCCGACCGGCAATGATATCTCCAACATGTGCGCGTACGTGCGTACTCGCATGCGTACATGCGTACTCGCATGCGTGCGAGCCCGTATGCGTGCATATCCAAGTCTTTGGCATTTCTAGTTGTTTTAAGTGTCTTTACGTGGATTTTACTCACCTATTTGGATGCCTTGTCTTGCAGATCTTGGCGAGCGGTCCCGCGATGACCCGGTTTACGGTGAGTGGGTCAATCCAACCCAGTCGGGAGGTGTTCGATGCACGTAGACGTGCATTGCCCTCCCCTGGGGCACCGTAACCACATATTAACCTTCTTAAGTGTGCATGTTATTGCTTATCTTGCTAGGTTGCATCCATGTCATACTAAGACTTAATATGTTAGGATCATACACCCTAGTACCATGTGTAGGGACCCATACTTGTCTATATATGAGCCCAAGCATGCCTTAAACAATATTATAATTTTGTTATAGCATTATTTGTATGCTTCCTTGATTAATTCTTTGTGTAATTAATTATGTGTTGTATATTATATCTCTAGACATATCTTATGTATATATGCCTTAAACAATAAGATTAAGCAAGCGTATGACCTCTGATGGGTCATACCGTGGCATCGACATTACGAATCATCTGTCTTCCCCGCATCTGAGTTATGCGCTCTGGTGGGAATTCATGAGAATTCGTAACCTTATCGACGACGGATCCATGAGGATCAAAACCGCGTATGTCAAGTGCTCTCCCCTTCGTCGCTTCCGTGTCGAAGCTACCCGGGTTTAGTTGTCCTGCTAGGCTCTCCCAGACGCTATTCATGACGCCGGGTGGTGCGCCCATACGGTAGAGGTAGAGGTCATGGGAGGATACCAGGTCGAGGCTACTCGGCAGAGGGCTACCGGAAGACGAAAGGCGTAGACCAGTTGACCTTTTTCCCCAATAGTCCTATGTCACCTAAGGGTGAGGGCGAGGGTGAGGGAGTAGTGGGTTGGGTTGAGACCCGACCCAAGGACTTAAGTGACTGTTCCTTCCGTTGGAACCCCAAACACTCAGAATATTTAATATGGTGTGGTAGGTTGGGGTCGACGCCCAACCGCCAACTTAAATTGTTGTTTCGATTATTGAGACTTGAATGCTTGAAAGATTAATATGTGTTGTGATGCATGGATCGTACCATTCACTGAGCTTGTGGCTCACCCCTCGCATATGTTTTCCTCCAGTTGTTGCTGAGCCGGACCTAAAGGTGGAGCTTCCATCGGCGCAGTACCGTAGCAGAGCAGCACACGTGTTTTGGATCTGCGAGTGAGAGAGGCCATCAGCATCCCCCGTTTCCTTGTATGTATTGCTACTCGTGCTTGAGCACAGTACTGGTGTTTGATATCTTTGTTGAATATTGGCTCTCACAGGACAGTTGATTATGTGTTCTGGTCTGTAATATGTCTTTAAATTACAGACTAAGTCATTTTAAGCTTCCGTCATATGTTTATATATCATGTCAGCTTCCTTGTTAAATGTTTTAAGTACCTTTGATGATTGAGTAGAGTCTTTTATTGACCTCGTGTATGGATTGCTGATATTATATATTTGCCACGTCTCGGAGACGGCTGCTCTGGGGCGTGACATTCCATATAGAAGTGGAATTGGATCAACTGGATTCGTATATCAATAGTTATGGGTATTTTTCCGAGTATACCCGAAGATGAGAAATCCAGGCAGCAGCCCTGTAAGATGTTTAGCCTAGATTTTGGAATATCTGGAGAGGTTAATTGATCTGGGTGTAAACATGAAAGCTGTAGATAATCTTCTTAGCTTTCTAATGCCACTGGAATTGTGCAATTCGGAGCTGTATCGAGGAAGTTATGGCCATTTAAGTGAAGGCTGCGCAGAGTTTTAAGTCCGAGGACGACTTGGTCTTTCAGCCCGACCTTGCCTATAAATACCTCCCCAAATGCACGACTTTGGCTCACTTTCTCACCTCTTTTGGATCTGGTCCAGCCCTTGATGAAGGCTTGGGTGGAGGAGGTGGTGGTGATGGAGAAGAAGAAGTTGAAGAAGGTGAGTAGTTGTTGTAGTGTTGTTGTTGATTCCTTTCTCTCCTCCCCCACCCTTTCTCTTTTTCCTTTCCCCTCTCTAAAGCCAGCCACCCTTGTGTTTGTGTTTATGTCCCAATGAAGAAGAAGAAGAATGGGAAGCATAAAAGAGGTGGTGGTGGCAGTGGTGGTGATCGGGGTGGCCGAGGGTGCGCTTGTGAGCCCCTACGTCCCCCTTTCCTTCCCCCCTCTCCTTTGGTGAGTTTTCCCTCTTCTTTTGTTGGTTTTGGGCATGTGTGGTGGTGCTAGGGAGGGCATGCATGGGTGGTGTTTGAGTTTGGGTGCATGTGGGAGGCTTGGGGGAGGGCTTGGACTACTGGGCGCGCGCGGGAGGCTGTCCGTGCACGTGCGCGCGCTGGCAGGCGCGCAGGCTGGCGCTGGCGGGCGCGTATGCGCGGGCGTGCGTGTGCGCGTACGCGCGGATACGCGCGGTAGCCCGCGGGGGTGCGCGCGGGGCCGTGTGCGGGGTGCCCGGGGGCTCCCGGGGGTGCGTATGGTGCTGCCCGAGGCCGGTTTGGCAGTGCTGAGGGTCGGCACCCTCGGGTGGGTGTCCGGGGGGCTCGGACACGCGTGCGTGCATCCATGCTTGCGTGCGTTCGAGCCCGTATTCGTGGATGTCTAGCCTTAGACATTCCTAATTGTTTCTAAGTGTTTGTATGTTGTTTTACTCACCCCTTTTGGTACCCTTAACTTGCAGACCTCGTCGATTGGGATGCGCGACGACCCGGGTATCGGTGAGTGGTTTGATTCCAACCCTTCCGGGAGCGCTCGATGCACGTAGTCGTGCTTCGCGCTCCCATGGGGCTTTAATTGCACCCTAAATATGCTAGATATCATGCATGCTAGGTTGTATAGCTCGTATATTGTGTAGAACCCCTATTCTACCTTATACTTGCCTATGTATTGTATAGAATATGGCATGACTTAGGTAATCTCGTTTGAAATACTACTCCTAAATATCTAGCATGTCTAACTCGGGTTAATAACGGGGTGTATGCGTAATATTCCTGATTTAGTACTCGAGGGTATGGTATAGTTGTTGCACCCATCTAGTTGGGGCAAAACTATGACCCGCTCAAGAGAGGATGAGGCATTCCCTCTCTCTCGCCCTCCCTCTTTTCGCGAACCGAGTGAGTAGATGTAGTTCCTACTTGACTCGAGTTTGCTTGGAATTATTGGCATGCACCTATTGTCGCGCGGATCGCGCTTAACCCTCCCCTTTGAGTTTGTGTTACCCAACGCCTGTTTGAGTCATACTTATGTGATTGAATGTTTATTATGCTCTTGTATGCATGTTTAAGTAAGGTATTCCTTGCATAGTTAATTGCATATATTATATATATGCCTATTTGGCCATGAGCCTTGTCTAATGAGATTAGACGAGTGTATGACCTCCTATGGAGTCATACCATGGCTTTGACACTTAGAATAAAATGTCTTCCCCGCATCTGAGTTATGCGCCCTGGAGGAAATTCATGAGAATTTGTTGCGCTTAATCGGTGTTCGATGATCGATGATGACGGATCCAAGAGGATCGTATTCGTGAGCGTAGATTGTTTTTCCCCTTCGTTGGATCCGTGTAGGAACTTCCTGACTTCGGAAACGCTGTCCTGGCACTGGGCTCCCATCTGTAGGTACCATCGCTACGGTCGACAGTGTACTGATCGTGGGAGTATGTCAGGTCGAGGCTATCCGGGGAAAGGGCTACCAGTGGACCAAGGGCTTAGAACAATCGACCTCTTCCCCAAGAGCCTATGTCACCCCGAGGAGGGGGTGAGGGTGAGGGTGTGGTGGGACGGCGTTGGTTCGATCTACCAGTTGTGCAGTTTCCCAAGATCCTATGTCGCCCGTTGGGGTGAGGGTGAGGGTATTGCTCCCAAAATCCTAGGTCACCCTTCGGAGGTGAGGGTGTTGGTATGAGTGTGGTGGGCTCGAGTTGATACTCGACCCACCAGCTTGAGTAATTGGCTTTTCATAGGGTTCGCGCTGCGAACGAGTAGTGGTTCCTCCCGATATCGCCGTATGTCGTGGCCCTGACGTTGAGGCGGCTTGGTCAGAAGGCTCCACTTGTAGGTACTCCCGATGCATTCGGCAGACGTACTGATCATGGGAGCATACCAGTTAGAGATTGCGTGACGGTGGGCAACCGAATGATATTGCGAGCGTGAATAGTTCTCCCCTTCGTCGGATCTATGTTGAAGCTGCCTAGGTTGAGCCACCCTGGGTGGAGCCCCCACCTGTAGGTACCATCGACGCTGTCGATAATGTACTGACCGTGGCCAGCTCCAGGTAGAGGCTGCCCAGGAGAGCGCTACCGGATGACGAATGGTGTAGAACAACAAGTTTTGTCCTTCAAATCCCTAGGTTCACCCCTGTGGGGGCTAGGGTAAGGGCGAGTGTGGGTTGTACCCATCGAGTATACTCTGGGTATACCTCCTAACGCTTGAGGTGTCGAATTATGTTTCTACCACGTAAGCGGATGGACTCTTGTAACTGTTACGCGGTAACACCAAGTGGTAATGACTATTCCTCCCTGTGAGTCCCAAAAGCCTCCACCCTTGGGAGTGAGGGCGATAACGGGGTATTGTCGCACCGCCGCGTGACCTTGTTAACCGTTGGGTTTCTACCCATGGCTTTCCTTGATAGGAGATTGCCTTAGTATCGAATGATTATGTTGGTGTTTGGTTTCTGACCACTCACTGAGCTTATAGCTCACCCCTCGCGTACTGTTTTCCTTTACAGGGGCGTTGTTGGGCGTGGAGCTGGGCTTCCTTGTGGCGTGGTCCTGCGTGCGTGGAGCGTTCTGTCCGACGGATTGGCGAGTGCGAGGCTGTCAGCAGTCCTAGAGTCTTGTGTGTTTGTAAACCGTGCATGTGGCACTTGTACTTCTTTTGGCTAGACTTGGCTCTCACAGGACAGTGATTGTGTATTCGAGTCTGTAATAATGTTTTTGATTTACAGAATTATTGATATTTTTATGCTTCCGCCTTTCATTTGAGTTATCAGTTATCATTGATTGTTAGCCTTGTGTATTATTTATTGGAGTCATCTGTTGACCTCTTGTATGATAGCTGATACTTTATATATTTGCCGCGCCTTGGGGACGCCTGGGGCGTGACAAAATCCATCCCATAAGTATCGTGATGATTCTTTCTTTTGCACTTATATTTCCTGTACTTCACATGAGTCAAGAAAATTTACTTGCTCACATAGAATATATAGATTTTAAGTTCTTTTTTAAAACTTCACCAGTTGATATACCATTAACTACTATTTCAAGGACGGTCCTTATAGTTAAGACCCTCTTCCTACGCAATTAAGATGTCCAATTAATGAAAAAAAATATTTTCAAAGCAGTTCACTTCTACACAATTTAAAAATAGGTTTATAAAACATGAACCATAACTTATTTAAGTAAAACGGCGAAAGATAGAAAAATACTCATAATAAAAAAAAATTTGAGTTGAAAAAATTATATAAACAAGAAGCATAACTCAGAAAACATAAGATGCACAAAGAAATTAACTAATCACTCACATTCATGGGGTGTAATTCTTTCCTTGATGGGAGGATTCCCTAGCTTTAGGGGTGCAATTTTGGGCGGGTTGAACCTGACCCAACCCAACCCAACCCAGTTCATGGGCGGGTTTGGGTTGGGGTTTTTCTCTGTCGGTTCAACCCAACCCGAACCCGAACTAACCTGAACCTAATTTGGGTCTGGTTCAGGTTGAGGGGTTCAACCCACGGGCTCAACACGAACCCGACCCTTAGGTTAACAAATGTTATGCTGTCATAACAACATACCTATATCTAAAACCCTAAATTCCTAAAACACAATAAACAATTACCCAAATTAGAGCATCACTATTTTGTTGTGTTTGGGTTAATTTTTCATGGATATTCACTTTTAATTATTTGTATATAAGGTTTAATTAATAATGAATTAGAGTTTGTTGTGTTGTTTATTAAATATTTTTTATGATATTTTAAGTGTTAAACCCGAACCCAACTTGAGCCCGAATTCAACCTGAATCCGACCCAAACCTGACCGAACCCGAATTCAACCCGAACCGGCGGGTTGAGGTTGGGTTCGGTAGAACCCTTCGGGTTGAGGCCGGGTTCGGGCTTGGGTTCGTGTTGGGCTCTCTGCAATGCGGGTTAAAGTCAAACCCGACCCGAACCTGACCAAACCCGCCCGAGTTGCACCCCTATCTAGCCTACTGTCACAGGGAAAAATAGAGACCCAAAAATTGCCTTAGACCCTGTGCGGCACTAGTGCTCCCGAACACTAGTTCAGCCTCTCCGAAGTCGCTCAACACAAAAAACACACAAAGACACAAAGAGAGAGATGGGCAGAATCCTTTATGTTGTATTCACTACAAGATTACAACCTATGTCCCCAATACCTTCGATTTGGGACTTATATAGTGTTACAAGGGTTTGTGACTTGTTCTGCCCGGGCATTTCCCCACTCTACGCCCGGGCGCAGAGTTGCCCGGGTCGTGGGCATGCTGAGTGCCCACGAACGCGCCACATTGTCCCATGATCCGTTCTCTCCCCGTGAGAACTGCGCACGTGAGTAACCGTCCCGCCTCGCTGGATGACCACGTCCTTGGATGCGCTGGTCACCTGCGTGTATTCTGGATCTGCCCTGGGCGTTTGCGCCACGTCATGCCATGGCTGGCGCCCCACCCCGTGAGATCCATGCACGTCATGCTGACATGTGGGCCAGGTTGCTCCACGCCCCGCGAGAAGTGTGCATGATCATAACCGCTCAGCATCGCCACGTCTCCGGGTGCGTTCACCATCTACACCTTTTCTGGATCTGCCCTGGGCGTGTGCAGCACGTCATGCCACGACTGGTGCCCCACCCCGTGAGAACCAAAAACATGTGTGCCAGGTCATCTCACGCCCCTCGAGATGTGCGTGCATTACGCCCGCTGTCCCGAGGACCACGTCCCCGGGCCAGTGTGACAATGCCCGATCAATCCGGAACCTCCAGTGCCACCTGAACTGGTGTCTCGAGTATCCATCGCGCCAAGGTGCCTCCTGCACCCACGATGAGCCTCTGTCGCGCCTAGGTGCCTCGTGCACCCAAGCCATGAGCCCACTGGCTCGGCTAGGACTTGATCCTAGCCTAACATTCTCCCACCCCTCTTTCAGGTACGCTTGAATGAGATCTTTGAATTGCCAAGGAGAAGTGCCCTTCTCCCATGTTGCCTCCTCTGGTCCGCCGGTTCTTCACGCTTTGTCCCTCCATCCTGTGCTCCAAGATGGATTCGGTGACCCGGTCAAACTGTGTCCTTATGGTGGGCGAGACGCGCTTGATGGTGGCGCGCTCCGGATTCTCCTGGTCTTCATGATACCTTTTTAGGAAACTCACATGAAAGACCGATGAATCTTCAAGTGGTTGGGCAAATCCAACCGGTACGCAAGACGTCCCACCGTCTTAGTGATCACAAAGGGCCCATCATACTGTGGCACAAGCCCTTTGTGCGCTGTCTTGCGGTTGATTTTCTTCAGGATTTGGGGAGTGAGTTTGAGCATCACTCGATCCCCAACCTGAAACTCCAAGGGCCTTCTTCGCTCGTCTACCCATTTCTTCATCTTTCGGCCCGCTCGGGCCAGGTAGTCTCGAGCTTCCTCGATTCGCTCTTGCCACGCTCGGGCAAAGCGGTAAGCAGCCGGGCAGTTTCCTTGTTCCCTCTGTTTGGCCACCTCCTGTGGGGTCAGCGGTTGCTGCCCCGTGGCCAACTCGAAGGGGGACTGCCCAGTAGAGGAGCTCTGCTGCAACTTGAAACAGAATTGGGCAACGTTGAGTAAGTCGACCCAATTGTGTTGGTTGGCAAACACATAGTGGCGTAGATATTCCTCCAGTAAGGCATTGGACCTCTCGGTTTACCCATCCGTCTGCGGGTGATTGCTAGTAGAAATCTTCAGTTGTGTATCAAGGAGCTCAAATAAGGCCGTCCAGAATCGACCTGTGAACTGAGCATCTCGATCACTAACGATGTCCCGAGGCACGCCCCAAAATTTGATGACATGCTTGATGAACAGTTGCGCTGTGGTCTCGGCTAAGCATTCTTTGGTGCTGCAATGAAAGTGCCATACTTGGAGAAACGATCCACCACAACTAAGATGGATGTGAACTCACAAACCTTGGGGAGTCCAGTAATGAAATCCATCGATAGGCTCTCCCATGGCCTCTCTGGAATTGGCAAGGGTTCCAGTGTCCCCCTTGGCATCTTCCTCTCCACCTTGTCTTGTTGGCACATAAGACAAGTTTGAACATAGGCTTCGACATCGAGTTCCATCCTTGGCCAATAGAAACTGGTGCTTAGGAGAGTCAGTGTGCCCTCCTGTCCTGGATGACCCGCCCATTTGGTATCATGTGCCTCCTTCAGTAGGAGTTGTCGTAGCCCACCCGTCGCTGGCACGTAGGATCGCTAACCCCGTGCGTATAGGATCCCATCCTCCAGCCAGAAACGCCGAGTCACCCCATCACTGACCTGCTTGACCATTTTACTCGCGTGTTGGTCGTGTTGCATTTCTTCCTTGATGCGTTGTAAGATGTCACCGGTGGCGCGTGTGACAAGTGTTGCTACCACCAACTATGTCCAACGGCTCAACGCGTCGGCCACCTGGCTGGCCGAACTAGGCTTATAGCATAACTCGAAGTCGTATTCAGCGACAATGTCTTGCCACTGTGCCTGCTTGGAGTGAGCTTCTTTTGTGTTGAGAAGCAACTTGTTGCCACATTGTCTATGCGCACCACAAAGTGATTTCCCAACAGATAATGGCGCCACACTCTCAAGCAATGTACCACGGTGGTCATTTCCTTCTCATGCACGGAGTAACGCCGCTCCGTGTCATTTAGCTTGCGACTCTCGAACGCCACCGAGTGTCCGTCTTGAATGAGTACCCCACCGAGGGCATAGTCCGATGCGTCCGTATGAACTTTGAAGGGCCGCTCGAAGTCCGGGAGAGCCAAGATAGGCTCTGAAGTAACTGCTTCCTTCAGCTTCTGAAAGCCTACTGGCACACCGGGCCCCAGTCCCAGGCCCGGTCCTTCTTGAGCAAGTCAGTCAGGGATGCCGCCTTCTTGGAGTAGCCTTTGACAAGCTTTCGATAATAGTTTACCAAGCCAAGGAAGGATCTAAGTTCTGCAACCTTCTTTGGCACATGCCACTCCTCGATCGCCTATATCTTCTGTGGATCCATGCGCACTTGACCTCCCCCGATTATGTGCCAGAGGAAGTTTACCTCCTGTTGCGCCCACGAACACTTCTTAGGTTTAAGGAAGAGCTCATTCTCCCTCAGCTTCAATAGAACCTTCTTCACATGCTCCTCATGATCTGCAAGAGTCCTACTATATATAACAATGTCATCCAAGTAGATGACTACAAAGCGATCGAGATACTCTCTAAACACATTGTTCACCAAAGTGAAAAAAGTAGCCGGGGCATTTGTGAGGCCAAACGGCATTACAAGGTACTCAAAAGAACCATAACGCGTAACACACACCGTCTTCGGCTCATCCCCGGGTGCAATGCGCACCTGGTAGTATCCTGAGCGCAAGTCCAACTTGGTGAAGAACTTCACCTTGCCGAGACGATCGAATAGCTCCTCCACATTTGGCACAAGATACTTGTTCTTAATGGTTGCCTTGTTCAATGCCCGGTAGTCCACACACATGTGCAGCGTGCCGTCCGCTTTCTTCTAGAAAAGCACAGGTGCCCCATAAGGCGCCTTGCTTGGACGCATGTATCCGGCCTCGACCGCATCTGTTAGTTATCTTCGTAACTCCTCTAGGTGGGCTGGTGGCATCTTGTAAGGTGGGAACGCAGGGGGCTTGGTGCCCGGTATCAGCTTGATGGAGTGGTCCACTTCCCTTTGTGGTGGCAGCTTGCGGGGGAGTTGCGTCGGCATCACGTCCGCGAACTCCACCAAGAGTTGCTCCACCGCGTCGGGTACCTTCGTGTTTAAGGTGGTTCCTCATCTCCTTTGACTAGCACAGCTAGGAAAGTATCCTGCCTCTGGTGCAGGCTCGCCTTGAACTGCAAAGCAGATATCATAAATGTTGTTTCCTCCTTGTTCCCTGTCGCAGGGACAAATCCCGATGTGGCTCCACCTATGATGAGGATTCCTCGCAGGTGAGGTGCCACAAATACTTCCACCATAGTGAGGAATTCGATCCCCAATATCACCTGGAAGTCATCCAGTGGAATGACATAAAAATCGGTTGTCCTGGACCATGGTCCAACCTGCAGCTTCACTCCTTTGGCCGAGCCTCGGATGGCCCGCGCCTCAGAGTTTACAGCTTTGACATGGCTTGAGGCCTGGGTCAGTGGTAGACCCAAGCGCTTAGCCTCCTCGTTCGAAATGAAGTTGTGTGTGACTCCGCTGTCCACCATAACTCGAACGGGGCGGCCATTCACATTATCTTCGACGTAGAGTAGGCCGCCCTTCCTTGTCCCTTCCACTTTCCTCAAAACATTGAGTAATCGAAGGGGGTTCACCTTGGGAAACTCCTGATTTGGATGCGTGTCATCCTCCTTGGCGATCAAGGCGTTGAGCTTCTCCTTTCTTGGGCAGTCACCGGCTCGATGAGGTCCCTTGCAAAGGAAGCACTCGGCTTCTCCTTTCTGGGCAGACCCTGGTTGGTCGACTTCGTCGACGAAGAGGATGCGCCATCCTTCTTCTTTCCATCAAACTTCCCCTTCTTCGGTGCCTTCTCCTTTGACTTGCATTTGCCCTCCTTCTCGGGGGCATTGGTTTGTTTGTAGTCGAGAAGCGCATCAGCGGCCGCCATTGCCGCTGGAAGATTCTTCATGCCTTGACGTCGCAACTCAATTTGCACCCAATTTTGTACCCCAGACATAAAGTTGAAGAGTTTATATTCCTTAGTCATGATCTTGATATCAAGCATGAGTGAGGAAAACTGCTTCACATACTCCCGTACGGTGCCAGTGTGCTTCAAGCGACGAAGAGCATCTCGAGCTACCCACACCGTGTTGCTCAGAAGGAATTGCTCCTTCATCTCCTGGACAAGGTCCTCCCACGTTGTGATCGTGGGACGACTCTCACCCTCCATCCTGGTGCACCACCACAACTTGGCATCATTTGCCAAGTACATACTAGTGAGAGTCACCTTCTCGGCCTCCGGCGTCCGGACAGCCTTGAAGTAATGGTCCATGTCCTACAAGAAGTTTTCTTGCTCCTTTGCATTGCGAGCTCCAGAAAACTGCTTTGGTTCAGGGACCTTCACTCTTTAAGACTCGGTGGAAGAGGGAGTCTCATGTAGGACTCTCTTCATGAGGGTGACGTCGTCGGACAGTGTGTGAAGGGAGCCTTGGAAAAGCTCGGTGAGCCTGGAGACATCGGTATGGAACTTGGCTAGCTTGAGTTCCCATGCCGCGTGCATCTCCGTCACTACTACCTCCGAAGCCTCGGTGCGCTCGGACATGTCGGTGTCGAGAAAATCCGCGTGTGTGGGGTTTTCTTCGGGGATTCGGATCGGATGCGTGCCTTGGCGGGCTCGGCCGGATCGTCTTCTCGGAAGGGGTGAGGGTGTGGTTCCTTGTCGAGGCGCTCGACAGCGGCCCAAGAGGATTCAGGGGGGGGTTTGTGATCGCCACCTGCTTTCTCTAAAAACAGGAAAGGGTTTGGGTTGGATTTGATCGCCTACGTGGGGAGTTTGTGGGGTCTCCACTCTGAGACACGGATATACCGTACACAGAGGTGAAAAACAGGTAATCCTATTCTACTTCCGGGCTTGACTAAAGGAGTTATGGGTCAAAGGGATGTTGATATGGGGTGTGGATAGGGGGCGGCTAGTGGTGGTTAGCCGTCGGCCAGGGGGCGGCTAGCTAGGGTTAGCCGTCCAGGGTCTGGGGGAATTTAGGCAGGGCTTTGGTAGGTAAAGGGTGGGGTCTTGGGCAGAGGCTAAGCTAGGTTTAGCCTGGGTTTATGGAGAGTGGGATGAATGGGTATTTTATGTAGGGAATGGGTGTTTCTCTCACAAAAGGGGCTCTCTCTCTCTCTCTCTCTCTTGGGATTTCTAGTGGTGGAAGGGTTTGAAGATGAATTGGTGGTTGTTGTGGATTTTGTTGGGTGTGTTTATTGTTGAAGGCTTGGGACCTCCTCTATTTATAGTAAAAGAGAGGTAGGAAAATATCCCGAGGGTAATGGAGCGGGTTGGCTTCGATTGGACCTCTCATTAATGCTCTGGTTCTTCTGCCAGAGAACAGGTGAAGGACGGCTAGTGCTAACTAGCCGTTCGGGATGGGGCGGCTACTTCCTGGTAGCCGCCCCTATCATGACCTGCCAAACGTCCCATCTCTGACAAGCGGTGGCTTGGGTCGGCTATTTGGTTTGATCCGGCCAAGAGAGAGCGGCTAAAGGTCATGACCCGCCGCAATGATCAGCATTTAATATTGCTTTATGTCCCATCCAGGGAACTGGTCCAAAGTCGGTAGGGGGCGGTTAGGGGGGCGGCTAGTGTAAACTAGCCTCCTAGTTAGGGGTGGCTAGTTAGGGATAGCCGCCCCTTTCCAGGGGCTTTAGGTTTTTAGGGTTTTGGTTTTTAGGGTAGGTTTAGGTTTAGGTCTGGGTTAGGGTTTGGCTTAGGTTTAGGGTTTGGGCTAGGGTTTGGGTTTAGGTCACGGCTAGGGTTAGGGTTTCCGGTTAGGTCAAGGTTTGGGGTTTCCGGTTTAGGGTTAGGTCAAGGCTAGGGTTAGGGTTTCTGGTTTTACCGAACCTTTGGTTCTCTATTGGTGTCCACTTGTGGGATATTTCCGTGTGTTACTCTGGAAAGGAGAAAGAAATGATATAGCTAATATGCTTGCATGCGATACTTTTCTATGTGTATGTGATTTCGTACGTGTTTGATCGTGGTGGGGCATGGGGGAGTGTATGCATGCATTTCATGGGTTCGAGTTCTATATTGCTGTATTGCTTAGGTGTGTATGATAGGCTTGATGTAAGAAAGTGTGTGAGTGGTGACCACGGTGGGATGTGTTCGATATTCGTCTAGTATGCGTGATCATATGAGGAGTGTAGTTTCTCACTTTCACGCTTTCGTTCCTTTTCTTTTAGCATGTGGGAGTTTTGATTTTGCTAAGCATGGTTTAAAATGATTTCGTAGATTTGGACTCTTACCTCTCGCTTGCTTTTTAAACTAACCCATTATCCCTTCGTTTGTTTTGTAGAGGCCGAATCGTATCCGGGCTTTATGGCACGGGACGAAGAGATGGTACGACGCCTTGGGGCAGGAGGAGCGGAGTTTGGTGGATGGAGCGGGCTTCCATTCCTTTTTTCTGATCGAGCCATTCCACGTCCACCGTCCATATGTGGAGGCCTTGGCGGAGAGATGGGATCCGGATAGTTGCACGTTCATCCTCCCTACTGGTGCTGTCATGCCGACGCTCGAGGACGTCTATCGGATCACCGGCCTTCCGGTTCTGGGGGAGGCGGTGATCGCGGCCACCCTTGCTGACTACAGGGGGCTTTTCCGAGAGTAGATCGGGGAATGGGAGTTCGTGGAGCGGGAGCGGACGCTGAACCGGATCCCTTTGGGGCGGCTTTCGGGGCAGTACGGCCTCGGTTCCTTCACAGAGCGCCAGAAGGGCGAAGCTGCAGCTAGCTTCGAGAGGCGGCGGGCGATGATCGAGGCGAGAGAGGCGGCTGCGTGTCCACAGAGGGCACGGAGGGAGTTGAGAGCGTTCTTCCTCTACTTCTTTGGCCGGGTCCTTTTCTCGACGGCCTCTGATAAGGTCTCCTCTCATTCCCTTCTACTGATGCGGGACTTGGAGGGCATGAGGCGCTATGCTTGGGGAGCGGCGATGCTTGCCCACTTGTTTGCGGAGCTCTCGAAGAAAGTCAAGAGGGCTGGAGGAAAGAACCTTGGTGGCTTCGCACCATTCCTTCAGGTATGTGTAAGTGATGAGTGTCTTCTTCTTGGTTTAGCTTTACTTTGGTCATGATAAATTCCCTCTTGCTTTGTTAGATCTTCGGGTACGAGCACTTCGCCATTGATCGCCCGACTTTGGCTCCGTTCGATCATGCCCTCCCTTGGGCCATGAGATGGGAACCCCGGGGATCTTCCCGTTTGCACCGCCTCGCCCAATTCCGAGAGGCCTTCCGCGTCTTGTCGGAGGAAGAGGTATAAGTTTTCTTTGAATCCTTTTGGCTTGTACTTGGTTTTCTTTTTGACTAAGCGCTCTTCCTATCTTTCGATGCTTTCTTAGATGACGTGGAGGCCTTACTCGGAGGAGGTTCCCGAGGCCCTGGCGCGAGACGTCTGGCTGATCTACTTCAATGAGGTCGTGTTCCATGCGATCAGCCGGGTCGTCCGCCAGCTTGGGTACCATCAGTGGGTGCTCGATCCTCTTCCGCGGCGCCCTTCGATTCCGGTGGCCGGGATTCCTCGGGACACGAATCTCCGAGGAATTATGCGACGTACGTGGCGGGATGGATGGGTCGAGGCGTCTTGGCGGAGCGTCGTCCTGAGGTGACTTCGAGTGACGAATACCTAGCTTGGTATCGTCGGGAGTATGCGGATATCCTCGGGACGATGGAGGAGGAGATCCCGGACGCTTATGTAAGTTAAAGAATCCCTTTTCTTTCCTCGTTCTCTTTTGTTTGAACATCTTCTGAATGGTATTTCCTTTTGCAGGTTGAGTTGAATGAGATGGAGAAGAGGCTCAAGACCGCCAACGAGCACCTCCAAGCGCGGGCCAGACAGATAGAGGCCTTGCGGGCACAGAGAGGACGTTTGCAGGACCAGGTCCGGGTCCTCGAGGCTCAGGTGGATGTTCTGTCGAGAGCGAGGGCCGATGGCGCTTCTTCTTCCTCCGTCCCTCCTCCTTCCGTGGTTTCCGAGCAGGAGCTCGAACTGACGAGGGAATTGGATGTGGCCCGAAGTGAGTTGGTGGCCACAAGGATGGAGTTGGGCCAGGCGAGGGGCAGGGCTTCCCGGGGTGAGGAGGAGGCGGACCGTCTGAGGTCTATGATAGCCTCGAGGGAGGAGGGGTTCATTACCCTAGGCCGTGAGAGGGACTCCCTCCAGATGAGGGTGTCGGAGTTGGAGGCTTCGGCGGGTGTTCCCGGAGGTTTGATGGGAGACCTGGTTCGTTCTCTCCAGGCGGCCGGGGATAGGGACAGAGAGGCACTCAGGGCGTCGTAAGCGAGGGCGCGGGAGTTGGAGGAGAGGTTGAGGGTTACTGAGGATCGGGCCAGAGGGACAGAGAGTCGCCTCTGACAGAGATTGGAGAGGAGAGACAGAGACATGCAGCAGGTCCGTCTCTGGGAGGCCACTATGAGGGGGAAGTTGGTCGGAGGGGGCTCTATGACCGAGGCGGACCTTGATCTTCTTCCACTTGAGCCTGACCATTCTCTCTCGGCTTCCTTGGCTACCGGGGCCACCTTTAGCCGTGCCTCTCGTCCTTCGGCGTCTCGGAGTCGTGGGATATACGCGAGGGCCGCGTCTTCGGTTCGAGAGACTCCTGCTGTTCCCGATGCTCCAGAGGTTCAGTCTTCTCCTCATCCGCCGCTCCCTTCTCAGCCAAGTCAGGACGTTCCTCCTACTCAGCCTCCAGCGGACGACGATACGCCGAGGTATAGTTTCTGTGTCTTGGTTTTAAGTAGAAGAATAATATATATGCGATGAATTCATGCTTTTCTTCTTTTGTTTTGACTTAGGTGAATATTTCGATGATGCATAGCTCAAGACTTCGAAGTTTGGAGTGTTTTTGAAGAAAAAGATTCCCTTTTTATGCCCTCTTTTAGGTTAGAAAACAGTCTATGCTTGTGGTTTTGGGTGGGACAATTTAATCATTCTCCTTTATATGTATGTGTTTAGAGTAGTTTAGCATGGATGGTTCATGGATATGTATGTATGTGTGGATGAATCTGGATTTTTATAGGTTTGATTCATGGATGGGTGTAGGTTTTGATATATAATTCGTTTTAGCATGGTATCTATACAGGTTTTGCGTATGAATATGTGTATGAAATGTGTACATGCAGGTTTTGGAAAGAATTTGATTTTAATAGGTAAAGAAGTATTGAAGAGTTGATTAGATATGGGCTGACATAACTGAAAGGGGTGCAGGCAAGGGGCGGCTAGTGTAAACTAGCCGCCCAGTGAGGGGCGGCTAGTTAGGTTTAGCCACCCCCTGCCTGGGGCAAACTTACCTGAGACAAGGGGGAGGGGCGGCTAGTGAGGTTTAGCCGCCCCCTGCCTGGGGCACTTTGGGCCTGCTGCTCCTGTCTGCTGCTGCTGCTGAAAGTTTTTTTGCGACCGTTCTATTCTTCAATACCTATAAAAACATTCTTTCCATGGACCAAGTGTTAAATCTGTCCAGATTGTGCCCCTGCACTGACTTTCGAGCCCTTCTTGCTTGAATTGTCAAGGGCTACAATCCATCTTAAGGCGGAATGAAAATATAAATGCGAGAAAGTAAAGTGCGGGAGACCAGGCTTTAGTGCGCAAGGAAGGGATTCCAAGTGCGTGAGTGAAGAAGAACTTATGTGTAGGAGTTTGGGGACAATTTCTTCTTACGCATGTGCGGAAGGGCATGAGGTGAGTGGGGACAATTTTCATATGAGTGGGGATAATTTTGAATTTTGCGGGGACAATTCTCATATGAGTGGGGATAATTTTAAATTCGGGGGTTTAACTTTAATGTTTCAAGAAAATCAGATGCCAAGGTGTTTTGAGAAGGAAAATGCGAGCTTATGCGTAAGTATAAGTGGCATAAGGGGGCATTTTAGTTCTTCAATGACTTTTTAGGTGAGAGGGCAATGTTCTTGATTTTCATAAGTAAAAGATGCCATCAAGCCCCATGGAGGAGCCCTTGTGGTCACTCATGTCCAAACCAGGATTGTATTTGAGGGTATAAGCCTTAGGGTCGATTTTCCTAGGTTCATGGTTCTCAAATGCTTAATCGTATTATTCTAAACATGCTGAAAAATCCATGAATGTACCAAGAGTCAAGTCAAATAAGCTTCCTTTGGATAGGCAAATTTCTAAATGAACTCGCGTGAGTGTGTGTGTAGGTGTAAACCTGGACGTGATCTACCCTTGGTCAAAATTTCGCTTTTCCCAGTGGACATAGCTCAATTTTGAACCCCCATTGCAAAAAAATAAAAAGGGGAGAGGGTGAATGAGGTAAGAGTAATATCTTCCTTTCGGGCAATATTTTAGAATTGTCCCAGTCTAGCACATGTCTTACTTCCTAGGTCCCTCTGGCTTTCTTCTTTTTACCACTTCTTTATTTTTGGGTGGAAAGGTACAGTCCGTTGTTTGGATCTGTACTGGTATAGCCGTTGTTTAGCGTATACCGTGCGTAAAGGCGTGAAAGCCTGCTAAATAGAGAGTTTAACCCGTTCACTTGGGTGTTTGGCCTCTCCTTGCCTGACTTTCTCTTTTTTTTTTTTTTTTTTTTGTTTTGATTTGAGGGGGGGGGGCTCTTCTGTTTTTCACCCCGATTCTTTTCATGCTTCCCCTCTAGAAGTGTTTATATAGTGCCAGAGCCATTTTTTGGGACATATGCTAGGTCCGGGTAACTCCTCATTTTGACCTAGGGTTAATACGAGCGGGGCGGAAATAAGGGACATTTTGCTTTGGGGAGTTTTAAATTGTCCCAGTCTACGGGGTAGGCAATTTTTCTTCCATCAGGCAAATCTAGTCCAGTTATACGTGTGTGAAGGGTGACATGATTTGGCGGAAACGTGTTCAAATAGATACGAGTTTATCTTTGAGAGTCTTATAATTCTATCATCAAGTACTAAACGCTGGAAATCGCAGGAAGGAAGAATAATAGTTCTTAAGTATTGAAAGCTTTTTCATGCATGGAATTTCTTTAGATAAAGTGCATTCCACGAACCTGGAACCTCGACTCCTTCGGCATCTACCAGGCGGTAGGCATTCCCGGAATAGGCATGGGTGATCACATAGGGTCCCTCCCATGTGGGTTGCAGCTTTCCTCTCGGGTGAGGCTGTCTTGATGGCATGATTTGCTTAAGTACTAATTCCCCGATTTCGAATTTTCTTTTTATCACCTTCTTTTCAAATGCCCTTGCCACCCTTCTTTGGTAGGCCTGGGCATGGTCTGCCGCTCTTAATCTCTTCTCGTCCAGTAGTTCGAGGCGTAGTAGAGTGCCTCCCTCTTTTCCTCAACTTGGAGATCTTCTTCTAGTACTATTCTTAAGGATGGGACGAGAATTTCGTAAGGTACTACTGCTTCGGTCCCAAATGTGAGTGAATAGGGGGTTTGACCAGTGGGCGTTCTAATGGAGGTTCGGTATGCCCAGAGGGCATCTACCAGTTTATCAGGCCAATCGGTAGCCTTGTGGGTTTCTACTGTTTTCTTTATAATTTTGAGTAAGGTTTTGTTGGTGGCCTCTGCTTGTCCGTTCCCCTGTGGGTAGTATGGCGTGGAATGATGGAGTTCTATATGATGTCTATCGCATAGGTCTTGGAACTCTTGGGAGATGAACTGGGGGCCATTGTCAGTTATGATTACTTTGGGGGTGCCGAACCGTGCCAGGATGTGAGTGCGGACAAAACGAGACAGGGTAGAGCTTTTAATTACTACGTAGGACTCGGCCTCAGCCCATTTGGTAAAATATTCTGTGGCGGTGAGGATGAAGGCTTTTTGGGTGGTGTTTTCTATAGTGTCCCGGAATGGTCCTATTATGTCTAATGCCCACATGGAGAAGGGCCATGGTGATGTCATGGGATGTAAAGAAGATGCTGGTGCGTGTATTTTGTTGGCATGGGTTTGACATTGGATACAACGCTTATCGTATTTGTTACAGTCTCCTTCGAACGTGGGCCTTAGTACCTTCTTTGCTAGCATCTGCGCGTTGACGTGCCCTCCACATACTCCAGAGTGAGCTTCTTCTACAATGGTGTATGCTTCTTCGTCCTCCAGGCATCTGAGTAGTTCTCCGTTGAAAGAGGCTCGGAAGAGTATACCCCCTCGGAGGCAGTATTTGATTGCTATCCTTTTAACTATTTTCTGGTCGTCGTTGGTAGCATAGCTTGGGAATGAAGCGTCTCTAAGGTAGTTTTTAATATCAAAGTACCATGGGTTTCCGTCGTCCATATTTCCTGGTTCAATAGTTAGGATTTCCGTGATACCAGTATTTTTGTTGGCCTGGTTCGTTTTTAGGAGATTTTGAATTTTAGGGTCACTGAGTTCGGTGGCAGGTGTTTCCAGTCTCTGAATAGTGACTGTTTCAGATGTCCTAGATAAAGGGAGGGCGAGTGATGAGGCTAGGGAGGCTAGAGAATCGGCAAGAATATTGCCAGTCCGGGGTGTGAAAATGTGAGTGACCTCACGGAATTGTTTTAACAGGACTATGGCTAGTTCTCTGTATGGCTTCAGCTTTGGGTCTCTAGTCTGATATTTTTTAAGAGTTTGGCGGATCACTAAGAGGGAGTCTCCAATGATGTCTAAATTTTTAGCTCCTAAGGCTAGGGCTGCCTTCAAACCTGCTATCAGGGCCTCGTATTCAGCAATATTGTTGGTGGCTTTGAACGTAAGCTGAAACGCTTGTGGGATAATGACGCCTTCGGGAGAGATTAGTGCTATTCCTATTCCCTTTCCCTTTTGGTTGACTGCTCCGTCGAAGTATAGCGTCCAGGTCTCTCTACTTTTCTCTTCAATAAGCGCAAATATTTCTTCGTCCGGGAAGTCCGTTTTTACTGGTTCGTAATTGGGGAGAGGTAGTTGAGCGAGGTGATCAGCGATGGCTTGTCCTTTGACGGATTTTTGAGTGGCGTACGTGACGTCAAACTCGTTTAACTGTACTTGCCATCGGGCTAAGCGTCCCGTCAATATGGCTTTCTCGAATAAGAACCTTACTGGGTCTATTTTGGCAAAGTATTTGACTTTGTGGGCGAGAAAGTAATGTCGTAATTTTTG
The DNA here is from genome assembly GCA_030737845.1 of Acorus calamus. Classification (NCBI taxonomy): domain Eukaryota; kingdom Viridiplantae; phylum Streptophyta; class Magnoliopsida; order Acorales; family Acoraceae; genus Acorus; species Acorus calamus. The sequence continues at coordinate 16,890,665 of CM060870.1, forward strand.
GGAAGCCCATACTAATGCTAGACAAGTTTTTTCTGTAGGAGGGTAGGCTTTTTCGTATTCAATCAGGGTTTTACTCAAGTAGTAAATGGCCTTTTCCTTTCTTCCCACGTCGTCGTGTTGTGCAAACCAATGGCTTCTTTAGTTGCGGCTATATAGAGGAGTAGGGGGCGCCCGGGTACCGGGGCCGAAAGTACTGGGGGTTTAAGAAGGTACTCTTTTAAATTATCAAAGGCCTTTTGGCATTCACTATCCCAATTAAACCGGACTCCCCCTTTTAGTAGTTTGTAAAAGGGGCGACATCGTTCAGCATGTTGAGAAATAAATCTCCTAATAAACTGCAACCTTCCTATAAGCCCTCTTAGTTCTTTTAGGTTCTTGGGTGGGGGCATTTGGGCAATGGCTTTTGCCTTGGTCGGGTCTATTTCTATCCCCCGTTTACTTACCATGAATCCCAAAAGTTTTCCCGAGGAGACACCGAAACGACATTTCTTTGGGTTCATTTTAAGTGAATATTCCCTGCATCTTTGCAGTACTTGCCTAAGTATTTCTGCGTGTCCTATTCGAGTTCTAGATTTAACCAAGATGTCATCCACATACACTTCTACTAGTTTGTGCATCATATCATGGAATATTGAGGTCATTGCCCTTTGATAGGTTGCCCCTGCATTTTTGAGCCCGAAAGGCATCACTATGTAGCAGTAGGTTCCCCAGGGTGTGGTGAAGGAGGTCTTTTCTTGGTCTTTTTCTGCCAGCCGGATCTGGTTGTATCCAGAAAAGCCATCCATGAACGAGAGCATCTCATATCCTGCAGTGTTGTCGACAAGGAGGTCGATGTGTGGGAGTGGGAAGTCATCTTTTGGGCACGCTCGGTTGAGGTCCCTGAAGTCGATGCATATTCGGATCTTTCCATCTTTTTTTGACACTGGAACGATATTTGCTATCCACTTTGGGTATAAGACTACCCGGATAAATTTAGCCTGGTGGAGTTTGTCCACCTCATCCTTGATTTTTAGAGCCACTTCGGGATGGAGGCGCCTTAGCTTTTGTTTGACTGGTTTTGCGTTTGGCTCTAAGATTAACTGATGTTCGACTAACGAAGTATCGAGCCCAGGCATGTCTTTGTAAGACCATGCAAAGACGTCTTTGTACTCGTGTAATATTTTAATTAGTCTCTCTCGTTCATCGTGATTTAGTTCTGCGCTAATCGAAATGATTTTGGGGTCAGTATTTGTCCCTAGGTTCAGCTCTTCTATCTTCTCATCTGCTTCCTCTGTCTTTTCATCGAACCTTTGAAGGCTCTGCTTGAATTCCTTAGACAGGTCTTCTCTTTCCTTATCGTCCTCATCACAGATTTCGAAGACTCCTAGACCGTCATCTGGGTTTTCTATGTTATCTAGGTCTGGTTCTTCTACCACCGCTATTGATTCAAATTTCTCTAAACCTAGTATGGCCCTGCTATATCCTTCCAAGTTGCTAATGATCTGGTCAGGTACTTGGCTCCTAGTGGGTTTTACCGTTTTGGACGAGGCACTAGGGTTGGGGTTTTTGGCTTGACTGGCGAGACGCTGTAGTTTGTTCAGGAGATCAGAGTCGTCGCTGAAGGGGTGCCATGCTGGAGTGAAGTCATCTTTGTCGAACAGGGATCCTAGGGTTCTGGTTTCCATTTTTTTTTTTTTTTTTTTGTTTTTTTTGTTTTGTTTTTTTTTTTTTTTTTTTGAACAGAAAAGACACTTATTATTTACAACCTACTGGATTGGTGGAAGTGCTTCAGCCGACTTTCCTCCAGCAGCTGGCGCTCCTTTGTTGCGATGCTTGAGCACTGCGAGAAAAGGAGGCTGGGTCAGCTGGAGTTTTGTCGTCTGGTGGCGAGTGTGGATTCAGGTGTTTATCAGGGAGTGGGAACAGCCATTCTAGGGAGCCAGAGAGGTAGTCTAGCTCGCTTTCCCGGTAGGGTCTAGGGGGCGGGGGCACACGGTTTCTTCGGAGGGTTCTACGATTATTTCCCTCACGAAATGTTCGTACAACTTCCAATTATATTTTTCCTCTAATTTAGCTTTGTGTTTGGGTGAGCCGATCCCCCTCTTGTCTAGCCATGCCGGGAGGTCGATGGGGTCCAGGATCCCATTTTTGTGTCCCAGAGTTTCCCCAGGAAGGTAACCCATGGTCCCCATTATACGCCAGCCAGGATTTTCAAACCTAGGGTGGCTTGTCTTTGAGGTAACGGGGGGAGTGTTCCGGGGATTTAGCCAATTGGCCGGGAAATCTAAGATGTGGATGGTGGTTTCCATGGGTTTTGAGCTACTGGTTTTTATGGCGGTGGTTTCATTATCGCGAACCTTGGCTTAGGTTCTCTGATCGCATCCCCTTGTATTTTGATTATCTGACCTCCCAAGGGAAATTTCAAGCACTGGTGCAGGGGAGAGGAGACTCCCTTTATGGACGCTAGCCATTTACGTCCCAGGATCATATTATAATCTGAATCCATTTCTAGGACATAAGCTTTAGTGCTAGTTTCCAGCGGCCCCACTTTTAATCGGAAGTCCTTGAAGCCTAGAACTGGACGAGCCGTTTTGTCATAGGCAAATATATGGGTGTCCGTTTCAAAGAGTGTGGTTATGCACCCATCGATGTGCTCGAAGGTTTGTAATGACATGAGGTTTACTCCTGCCCCGGTGTCAATTAGAACTTTATCCACCGGGTGTCCTTCGAGGTTGATTGTTATACATAGGGTTGAGGTGTTGACGACTTTATCATGAACTTCTTCCTTAGGTCTAAAGGTGATGACGGGCCCTAGTCCTGCGGTGGCTAGAGCTATTGGTATGCCTAGGGTAGAGATTTGCGGGTCGACTTGAGTTCTTTCTAGGAACGTTCTTAGAGCCTGCTGGTGGTGTTCCGAGGTTTCGATCAGCTCTAAAATGGAAATTTTCACGGGGATTTTTCAGAGTTGGTCTAGGATGTCGATCCTATCCCCGGCGCGGGGCTCCTCAGTTTCGGTTTCAGGCAGGGGGTGTCTATAGGAGGGTACAGTGTTGAAGATTCTGCCAGCTCTAGTAGTATGATGGTTTAGTGCGTCAATGGTGGTTCGGGGGTTTTGTGTTATTGGGCGCGGGCTCTTGTTGATTTGTAAGGGGGATATTGGTCGGTCTTTTTTGGGGGAAAAGAGTCTTGTGGGTTTGGGGAGAATAGGTGAGGGGGTTGGTAGGATGGGGGAAGAGGCTGGTAAGATTATGCCACCTGGAACGATTCTGGGTGACTCTTCATGGTCAGCGACTTCTATGGTGTAGACGCTTTCGTAGCTCAGGTTTTCTGGTTCTGTCAAGGGAGCCTTCGTAGCTGGCCTCGGGTTTTGGATTGCGGTTTCTACGGGGTTATGGGTTTCTGGGACCTTCTTGACTTCTAGTGATCTCGTAACTGGGTTGTTGAGTCCCCTAATGGTGGCCCAGTCTAAGCGCCTCTCTTCGTCAAGGGTGTAGACAATGTCTCTAAACAAGGAGCATTGCTCGATGGTGTGGCCGTGATGCCGATGATACTGACAAAAACGGGTTGGGTCAGCACCGATAGGCGAAGGTCTAGCCGTGGGTAGGGAAATGCTATTGACCTTTAATAAGGCTCTGAGGATGTTCCCTAGGGTTTCCGGGAGGGGGGAACAGCTATCTCTTCCGTTTGGCCATCTTGGGCCGTAGGAGGGGGAAGGTGTGGCCTTACCATGGGGGGCGTATGCGGGTTCACTGAGGGCCATACCTTGCGTTCTTGGGGGGATAGGATAAGAGGATCTCCTGTTTTGGTCCTGGTTATGGATTGAGGGGGCCTGAATTGGGGAATCATGGGTTGTGAGGTTTTGTCGTATTGGCACGGGGACGGGTACTGATCGAGGGGTAAAATGTTGATTCGCTTGCCGAGGCGGTGCATATCCGGATGATCCGGGCGTGTACTGTCTCGGAGCTGTTCCTCGGTCAGGAACTCGTGCTCCGTTCGGGTAGAGTGCCGATACTTGGTTAATGATCCCCTCTACCGTGGGGGTTTGCGCCTTACGAGGCGGTTGTCCAACCCTATGGCTGATAGGTGGGGACTGGGTTTGGACTGCTGGGGCTGCACAACGGGAAATCCTGTTGTGGCGGTCAATCAGAAGTTGATACGTAGTGCAGTCTCCGTACGAAAGGCTCGTGCGGAGCTCTGGACTCAGGCTCTGTAACATCATGTCAATTTCTTGACATTCTGTGAGTTGCAGGCCGGTTCGGTGGACAAGGGTGCGCCACCGAGACACGTATTGTTCGAATTCCTCCCTAGGCCTCATTCTCTCTACGGTTAAATCTGAAATAGAGGGGGTCCTAATCCTCTGGTAACCGTAGCGGCCCAAGAATTTCTCGCTTACAGCCGAGAAATTCGACAAGTGATCTACAGGGAGGGTGGAGAACCATTGTAGTGCTTCTCCTTCCAATGATTTCTGGAAGAGGAAGACTAGTAGAGGTTGATTATCTAGAAACGGGCGTGCGTCTAGATAAAAGGCAGTTAAATGAATGTCTGGGTCTCCACGACCGTTGTACCGGCGGAATTTGGGGACTTTGAATCCCTCCGGTAGGTGGACTGACGGGATTTGTCTCAGGTTATGTAGAGACATGTGTTTGGGGGCCGAGGGACCAGTCTCGGAGAGAATTCTCCGGATGGTATCGTCCAGTGTTTCTCCCGGGGAGGGCTGCCTAGCGGTCCCGGGTTTGGGGTGGTCTGGTAGGGGCCTGGGGTGGAAACAACTGGGAATTTTGGATTCGCGGGGGAAAGGGGGGTGAACGAAAAGACACTCGGGTTGACCGAGTGACTGGGTGTGGATGGGGCTTTGGGAGTGGATTTAGGGGTTTCGACAGGGGTTTCCTGTCTCGAGGTCTTGGCATGACGGTAGTCAACGAGGTCATGAAACATGTCCTCTACCGTTTGATACCCTAGACTAGCCATCCTTTCCTCTAGATGGGTCAGGAACTGTGTGGCCTGACCCTCTTGGTGATTCCTTTCCTCTAATATCTCCTCTTCTATGTGGGATTCCATGACGTAGAGTGGGGGGATGAATGCAGATTGAAAGCAGTAAATAAAGCAGTAAAGGATTGCGCAGCTGTGTGCGACTTACGAAAGCAGTAAAGGATTGCGCAGCTGTGTGCGACTTACGAAAGCAGTAAAGGATTGCGCAGCTGTGTGCGACTTACGAAAGCAGTAAAGGATGTTATAATGCACAGTAGAAGAGGATTTAATTCAAGGAGTGAGAAACTCTAACCTTCCTAGAGGGTTGATAGCATTTTAGTCAAGCTTGTAAAAGGGGGCAGAAGAGGATTACCTTTTGTTGTTTTTCACGAGGGAGGTCCCACCGTGATCGCCAGAATTTGTCGGTGTCGAGAAAATCCGCGTGTGTGGGGTTTTCTTCGGGGATTCGGATCGGATGCGTGCCCTGGCGGGCTCGGCCGGATCGTCTTCTCGGAAGGGGTGAGGGTGTGGTTCCTTGTCGAGGCGCCCGACAGCGGCCCAAGAGGATTCAAGGGGGGGTTTGTGATCGCCACCTGCTTTTTCTAAAAACAGGAAAGGGTTTGGGTTGGATTTGATCGCCTACGTGGGGAGTTTGTGGGGTCTCCGCTCTGAGACACGGATATACCGTACACAGAGGTGAAAAACAGGTAATCCTATTCTGCTTCCGGGCTTGACTAAAGGAGTTATGGGTCAAAGGGATGTTGACATGGAGTGTGGATAGGGGGCGGCTAGTGGTGGTTAGCCGTCGGCCAGGGGGCGGCTAGCTAGGGTTAGCTGTCCAGGGTCTGGGGGAATTTAGGCAGGGCTTTGGTAGGTAAAGGGTGGGATCTTGGGCAGAGCCTGGGTTTATGGAGGGTGGGATGAGAGGGTTTTTTATGTAGGGAATGGGTGTTTCTCTCACAAAAGGGGCTCTCTCTCTCTCTCTCTCTTGGGATTTCTAGTGGTGGAAGGGTTTGAAGATGAATTGGTGGTTGTTGTGGATTTTGTTGGGTGTGTTTGTTTATTGTTGAAGGCTTGGGACCTCCTCTATTTATAGTAAAAGAGAGGTAGGAAAATATCCCGAGGGTAATGGAGTGGGTTGGCTTCGATTGGACCTCTCATTAATGCTCTAGTTCTTCTGCTAGAGAACAGGTGAAGGGCGGCTAGTGCTAACTAGCCGTCCGGGATGGGGCGGCTACTTCCTGGTAGCCGCCCCTATCATGACCTGCCAAACGTCCCATCTCTGACAAGCGGTGGCTTGGGTCGGCTATTTGGTTTGATCCGGCCAAGAGAGGGCGGCTAAAGGTCATGACCCACCGCAATGATCAGCATTTAATATTGCTTTATGTCCCATCCAGGGAACTGGTCCAAAGTCGGTTAGGGGGCGGTTAGGGGGGCGGCTAGTGAGGGGCGGCTAGTTAGGGATAGCCGCCCCTTTCCAGGGGCTTTAGGTTTTTAGGGTTTTGGTTTTTAGGGTAGGTTTAGGTTTAGGTCTGGGTTAGGGTTTGGCTTAGGTTTAGGGTTTGGGCTAGGGTTTGGGTTTAGGTCATGGCTAGGGTTAGGGTTTCCGGTTAGGTCAAGGTTATGGGGTTTCCGGTTTAGGGTTAGGTCAAGGCTAGGGTTAGGGTTTCTGGTTTTACCGAACCTTTGGTTCTCTATTGGTGTCCACTTGTGGGATATTTCCATGTGTTACTTGAAGTATTTCTATCTCTCTGGACTGTCAAAGTTGGGGTATCTACAGGACAGAGCAGTCACCTGACACTCCACGTCCACCACCAGTGCTCGTGTTGCCTCCGCCAGTTCCTCGACATGTCCCACCCGATCACCGAGACCTCCCGCCATCTGAACGAAGCTCTGATACCACTTGTCACTGGGGAAAAATAGAGACCCAAAAATTACCTCAAACCCTGTGCAGCACTAGTGCTCCCGAACACTAGTTCAGCCTCTCCGAAGTCGCTCAACACAGAAAACACACAAAGACACAAAGAGAGAGATGGGCTGAACCCTTTATGTTGTATTCACTCCAAGATTACGACCTATGTCCCCAATACCATTGGTGAGTTTTCCCTCTTCTTTTGATTGTTTTTATGCATGTTAGGGACCTTGGGTGGGCATGCATGCGAGGTGTTTTGAGTTTGGGACATGAGGGGGCTTAGGGGAGGGCTAGGGAGCACTGGGCACGCGGGTCTACACGCGTGAGCGTGCGTGCGGGCGTGCGCGCAGGTGCTGTCGCGCGGTTGGGGTGCACAGGTGCGCGCGCGAGTGCATGCGCCCTTCTTGTATGGATATGTATGATGTGTGTTTATATGGATGTATAGAATATGCATACCTTAGGTAGTATTGTAATACTCCCCCTCTTACATGTGTAATATCCAGCATGTTTAATCTTGGATTAATAACCGGATGCGTACAAATCTTCCCTTACGATTAGACTGGAGGACGTATTGTAGTTGTTGCACCCATATGTTGAGGCAAAGCTATGACCAGCTTTCGGAGAGGATGAGGATTTCCCTCTCTCTCGCCCTCCCTCTTTGCGTAAACCGAGTAAGTAGATGCGGTTCCTACTTTACTCAGGTCCGCTTGGGATCATCACATGCACCGGTTGGTGCGCGAGATCGCGCTTAACCCTCCCCTTTGAGTTGGTGATATCCAACGCCTGCTTGAATCATACCTTGTGTGATTGAATATTTATCGTGCCATTGTATGCATATTCAAATAGATCATTTCTTGTATGCATGATGTAAATCCATGTTAGGGAGTAACCTTATAGTCATTTATTAAGTTATTGTGCATATGGTTTGTGTACATAACAATGATATGATCCTCCTTTAATATGTATGCATATGTTAAACTAATCAGGCTTATCCGTCATAGGTGTGGGTACGACCCGCAATCGGGGTGTACCTCATTAGATAAGCGCTAGCGATGTAATCGCCCCTTGTATCCGAGTGATGCATTTATTTAGAATTCAGGTGAATTCATTGTTGTATCGGTTTTGTTAAACCGGTGGTTACGACATTAAGTCAGGCCTACCCATGCTAAGCGTGTGTATGAACCGCTTGTTGGGTAACGCCTTGGGCTTATTTCTGCACGTGATCATTCTCCCCTTTGGCAGATCCGTGTTGAAGCTGCCGGGAGTGTTGCCGTCCTATGGGGTGCTCCCAGATGCTATTCATGACACCTGTTGGTGAGACCATTTGTTAGAGATATCAGTCATGGAGAGGCTACCAGGTAGAGGCTCCCCGGGAGAGGGCCACTGGATGACGAATGTATAGACCGATCGACCCTTTTCCTCCCCTTCGTTGGCTCCGTGTCGAAGCTGCCCGGAGTGTAGCCATCTTGCGGGGTGCTCCCAGATGCTATTCATGACACCTGTTGGTGAGACCATATGGTAGAGGTAGCAGTCATGGAGAGGCTCCCCGAGAGAGGGCTACAGGATGACGAAGGGTGTAGAGTAAAAGAATCTGTCCCAAAAGTCCCTAGGGTCACCCCTCCGGGGGCTAGGGTGAGGATGAGTTGAAGTCACGTTGCTATGTGACCCGTTCAGTTGTCCGTCTGTTCCCATAGTTTTTGGGTCCGATTAGGTATCGATGTTGAGAGATATCGGTGGACAGTTATCTATATGTAGATAAACCAGTAGTGTTGGTGGGCCAATAATTCCGCGTCTCTTAGACAGACGGTATGGTCTCTCCCCAAGAGTCCCAAGAGTCTCCCTCCGGGAGTGAGGGTGAGGGTGAGATTGGTTGCGCCGCCGCGTGAGCCTGTTATCCATTGGGTTCTCACCCATGTTTTTCTTAACATTAAATCGTTGAATTGGTGTTTGGTTTCCAACCACTCACTGAGCTTGTAGCTCACCCCTTGTGTACTATTTCTGATACACCGGCGTTGTTGGGTGTGGAGCTGGAGCTTTCCTGTGGCGTTGTCTTGCGTGTGTGGAGCGTTCCATCCGGCGGTTGGCGAGTGCGAGGCTGTCAGCAGTCCTAGAGTCTTGTGTATTTATAAATCGTGCGTATGGCACATGATGTATTTTATTTGGATTAGACTTCGCTCTCACAGGACATTGATTGTGTATTCGAATCTGTAATAATGTTTTTCATTTACATACTTAGTGACATTTTTATGCTTCCACATTTCAGTTGAGTTATCAGTTATCATTGCTTGTTAGCCTTGTGTATTATTTATTGAGTCATTGTTGACCTCTTATACTTGATAGCTGATACTTTACATATTTTCCACATCTTGGGGACAACCGCCCTGGGGCGTGACAATAGAAAGGTGCCAATCTACCAAGTAGACTTCGGACTCTGACAGGGTATGACCCTACTATCTCAATAATAAGCACTCCAAATACTCAGACCACATGAGAAATAAACAAGCATGTAAATGACCAGTCGTTTATAAAAACATTGTTCTTTTCAAAAAAAGGCCTAAGCCTGAGGTCCATCATCTGGGTCAAAATTGAAACCAGGAGGAGAAGCAGCGGCGATGCGAGGAGAGACATTATTGGATCTAACTTCATACCCTTGATGATATCCACAATCATAGTTCTTCTCAACACAGGTTGTCAAGGAATTCGTAATCTCCTTCATCTGTTCCCTCATCATTGCGAAGGCTTCACCTCGGCCTTTCAGCAAACCTTCTTGGTAAGCAGCGGCACGGTCAGCTTGAAGCTCGTAGAGCCTCAACTCGTTCTTCAGCGTTGTGTGCCCGCAAGGAAAGAGAAGCCTGACTAAAGGATTGGGAGAACTTCAGTTCGAGGAGCTCCCTTATGCGCTCTTCAGCAGCAGCGACCCAAAGCTAAGCAATAGAAAAGTCTCGACGAGCAGCAGATTTGGCGAGTTCCACTGTAAGGTGAGCTTGATTCGCGATCGGTAACTGCTCCTCAATCGACTTCAGTTGCGCCTCTCTTCGATGGGCAAGATCTTGGACTGACTTCAAGAGAGCTTCGTGCCTCACCGCATCCAAGCTTCGCTCATCGAGTACTTGCCAAACAACAGAATTCTGCGGAGCGAGTGGTTAGTACACTGGAGGGGATCCTTCGAAGCAGAATTTAAGACGCTTACATTGTAGAAGCTCCAACCTAGTCAGGCGAAAAGCGCTTTCGTTGTAACCCGGCGAGTATTAACCAAGTCATCCTCGAGAAGACAGCCCCTGAGTTGGGTACTGGCAAACTCCCTGCTAGCATGATCAACAAGGTGGCCTCCAGAGGAAGTGTTGGCCGATGTTGGAGGAGCAGAAGCAGAAGTAAAGGGAGCCTCACACGTCATCATGTGAGGGGCATCCGCGCGAGGAGAGTCAACCCCTGTCGAGGAGATCGAGGGCACTTCAGTGACAGTAAAAATGATTAGGGGTATCCTCGTCATGGTTGAAATGACTGGGGGCATCCCTGCCATAGTCGAAACGACTGGGGGCACCCTCTCAACAGTCGGAGCGACTAGAGAAACCCCCGCATCAGTTGAAGTGATTGATAACATCCTTGGGGGAGAAGGCATGACAGGTGTAGTCTCCACCATCTCGACTGGGGGAGCTACAACCACAGGGGATGGTTCAGCAAGGGTCTTGTCAGCTGAGACTTCAGACGCTGCAACCAAAGGATCAAAAGTGGGAACTATAACCACCTTGATTTCTGGGGAAGAAGGAACTTCCACCTTCTCTCGTTGGGTAAAGTGGGAGGATCGACGGCAGCCACACCAACGGCGATTGAGGACAAGTCAACCTCTGGAGAGGGAGCTAGAGAAGCGTCGAATGGGGCATTGACTCTATTTACAGAGTGTTCTCTACGACCAGCGGAATCTAGAAGGAGGTTTTGGTCCTTCATTTCGTAGGAAGCGGCAACCTCGACCTCTTTCTGGAAACAAATTTAGCCTTGAAGGTGACAGATTGCTCAGTCGCTTCTTCAGCAACGGCGGAAGACGAAGCAGAAGGAACATCGACTCCTAAAGATGAACCAGCAGCCTTTGGGGGCAGGGAGATTAAGGATTTTACGGAAATCCTTTTCCTTCAGCTCTTGGGCCCTGACAATTTGATCAAGCTTCACCACTGACAGAGCCGGGGCCAGCTTCTCCAACTCATCTATGAGGAGCGCAAAAAGATTGTCATCCTAGTACAAGAGAGAAAACAAAAATTCATTCACTCTTATGCTTACCCAGCTTTGCAGGATGAAACTGACGTGGGATCACCGCCTTCCCATTCACTACGGGAGCAGGAAGCACCCAAGGGCCAGTCAGTTGTACAAGATACTCTTTTCACCATCCACTGTCGGAAGAGGAAAGTTTCTCCACAAGAGGGATAGTGTTGGATCTCGCTCGCAGATAGTATGCATGCTCTGTCTTCCTCAGATCATACAGATGGTAGATGTCGTCTACCCTGAGTTCAAGCTGCAACTCTCGATTGATCGTGACAACGCACATCAACACCTATAACAAGTTAGGAGAACATTGTAGCGGGTGAAGCTTGAATTGGCGCATGAAGTCCTTGATCAATTCAGGGAGAGGGAAAGAGAGAGAGCTCCTCAACATTTGAGAAGGATACTTTAAAAGCCTCTCAGGACTGGCATCTTTCATATCATTTATGAACCGAAAGGGTGTCGGGGTGATAATGATGAAGTTTGGAATGGACAGGGAGGTCCGCAACCTCTAGACAATATCCATTGACATGGCAGAAAATGAGAAGAAACAAAGCTTAAAATAAAAAAGGAGGTATGTTCTTTTTCAGATTTCTTGCCTGTTATTTTTGAAGTGAAGGTTGATTATATGGAAGGGGAACTTCTCCTCGAGAAATCCCCGTAATCATGACGAAGGAGTACAAAAACCGAGATCGTGGAAAGATTTATCGTCGAAATCTTATAAGAAATTCGAGGTACAGCTGGTGCATAAAGCAAGGTGATGGTTTCAAACACGTGGCAAGCTATTAATTATGACTTTCTTACTTGGCATGGAGAAAAGACGGTTCACAGGCTTTCGCGAGCAGATGTTCACGATCACGAGTTCTATTTGTGAGTTCTGTTCACAAGTTCTGATCGCGAATCCTGTTCGAGAATTATGTTCGTGATTTCGGTTCAAGAGTTCTATTTGAAGATTCTATTCCCGAATCCTGCCCGTGAATGTTTGAGATGACAACCAGGTACCTCTATTCGATAAATGTAATTAGAGGTGCCTTAGCTGTTGAGGCTTCGTACAATGAGGAGAAACGGTTAAGCGAGTAGATAAAATATGAACAAGGTTGAGCAGAAAAAGTAATTTTTATTCATTGATTGGATAAAGATTATAAAAAAATACATGTGTTCAACCCTCTGTTTTATCTTCTGCTAGGTCTTTCCCCCGGGGTTTCCTTTCCCGTACAGCATGAAGAAGCGTGGGCAGCTCCTCGTTGTTCATCTATCGAAAACCACGCGAGTGGTCAGAGTAGCCCAGATGATAGCTGCTAATGAAGTCCAGAAGGCGGACTACTTCATCACCTTCACAAGCTTCGTGGAGAGACCGCAACTGATGATCTATGGAGAGGGCAACGGCACGAGCCGAGGCTTGCAAGTTCCTCAAGGGACCACCAAGAGGGAGAAGGACCCTATGCAAGTGGTCCTCAGGCGTAGGAGCAACATCTGCCCAAACATCTGAGTTCACTGGTAGCACCGTTGGTGAGGGGTCAACCTCCATACCGCAAGGTGAAAGAGCAATACCCCTACTAGAAGCAGACGCTGAAGAAGAAGAATGATGGAGTTAGTGAGTCAGGGGGAGGGGGCGATGAGATTAGGTCCAGCGGTTGGGTAATGGAACTTGATTCAAAACCCAACCGGAGGAGCCTCTGAGAGCGCTGCATCACCCCATTGCGTGGACTGAGAGGAGGATGAACCGAACCGTGGCCACTGGCTGGCTCAACCACATTGCCAAGAAATGTGGCAACCGGAGGAGCGCGTTGTGGTTCCTCTAACCCGAGCAACTCCTACCATGACCAGTCCGGATACTCCATCACCCGGGAGATGTCATCCATCTTCACCTCATCGACCTCTGGCCTGGGGGCATCTACCATCGGCCTCCAAGGATGACACAAGTGGTGATGGGAAAAATCCCAACCCTCTGGCATCCAAGGACCTCGAACCAGCCCCCGGCGGTTCTCCCAGTCATGGATATCACCCCGGGACATGCCGAGTACTAGTTCTGGTGCACGGCGGGAGATATAGAAGGATGGAGACCGCCCAGAGGTTGAACCTAACCTGATAGATCCACCGGATCTCCATCAGGCCCAACTCAACTCCTGTCTTCTTCCCCAACTCGACCACACACATCAAGATACGGTACACGTTGGGGATGACCAATTTGGGGTGGAGGCCAAAGAAGTCAAGAAACTCTGCCACTAGGCATGGCAGAGGTAGAGAAAGACCTCCATCGGTGAAATAACTCGGATGGAGGAGGATAAATTCAAGGAAAAGGGTGGAAACTTCATCCTCAGACAACTCGTCAACCGCAAAGTCTGAGGAGATTCCCAGCTCCCTTTGAAGGGTTGTAGTAATGGCGGTGTTCTCTTACTAGGCGACCAACTTTAATTTGATGGCCCTTCAAAGGGAGCTGGGAATCTCCTCGGATTCTCTGATACGCTCTAGATCATTGACTACAGCCCTTCAAAGGGAATCTCCTCAGACTTCGCAGAAAATGAACAAAGAAATAATTTTTCTGTAAATTATTTCCATGCAACCAAATGCTGGATTTAGATTACATTTTTCAAGAAAATGTTGTCCAAAAAATATAAATTCTATAAGAACTCAAATTACATGGACCAAACGAACTCAGAAGTCATAAGTAGTGGGATAAAAGGATTATTGTAAGAATAAAAGGGAAAGAATAGTTCATCTCATTTGATATAAAAATAATCAAGATAAAGTATAGACAATTATCCTGATTTTGAAATAACAAATAAAAACTTTTTGTTCCAAAAGGCTTGAATAACATTTATCCTCACTTTTTATCTCAATTTTAACAAATGAGAATAAGAGCAAAATTGATGGATTTTTTTATTCCCTAAAATTAGGATAACTTGTAATGCCCCCGAATTTACTACTCTATTTCAAAGTATTGAATTCGGTTACATTACCTTAATTCCTCAAACTTCATAGTTCTAACATTCTTTATTTTTTCAAGAGAATATAAGGAAACATCACCAAATTATACATCCATTATCAAGATAAAAATTCTAACACAAGTTCTAAATTACTAGATATATATCAGAAACAATTGAATATGAAATCATCATACTATCATGCTAAAGGAATAACCAACATCTTCTATGCAAAGTCTAACTTTCTAGAAAATATGATCTTGTCCGCAGCTACACGAGATCCACCACTCTAAGTCTTTAAATTTGAAATGGAGATATAATGAGGGGAATGAGCTACTACACGCTCAGTGAATAGATGCAAATGTCCCAATAATATATTATACTTTAAAATAATCAATTTATAAAAACGTCATATGGAACAATTGTACAGTAGTAAAGTCTTATGATAAAGATGTTCAAAACATACATGGGTATAATAAAAAAATTATCTTTTAAAGAATATATGATGTCTTCTCATGAGTGCAACAGTCATGCCTATCCACTTTCCATGGCACCTAGACAATTGCATGCATGATCAAAACTACTTACTCCTTCAAGTATACAAGCATGCGATAATTTCATAAATCTCATAATTCCAATGCATATACTCAAACTATCAACTTATATGATGATGGCATGATCATATGCTACATATAAGAATAGACTTCATATTCATGAGAGTAACATGATGCCAACATGTATACATGTATCATGATTTTCAAATAAATATATAGATATCCACTCACCTCCGGACCTAGCAAGGCTACTACCGAACTTAAAAGAATGTTAATGAAGGTCTACTGTTCCTCGATCCAAAACAAACTTTTAGGGTTGAAGAAATAAGAGAGAGAGAGAGATAGGACTCAAATTAGGGTTTTTCTTGGGGTCTTAGGGCATCAAGAGTTTGGTATTTATAGGACAAAACATGTGCAAGACTTGCACCCTAAGAAGCAAATAGATTTAACAAATCTGTCAAATCCCATAATTTATGCACTTCTTCACACAAAATCCACCGGCTACTCACATTGAGCTATCAAGGAGAACATGATACATTCAACTAGTCAACTCTGGACAGGGTTCCTAGATCAGTCATGAACATGACACAAAAACAGCTATAACTTAATCATTGTAACTCTGATTGTGATTTGAAAGATGTATTGGAAAACTAATATAATAAGGATTCCAAATATGCTAACTTACCAAATTGGAGGTTTATAAGTCCTGCAAAACCTTACAATATTATGACCCAATGTCCAAAAACCTTGAAAACATGAAACGACTAAGAAAAACCATAGTCATTACATAACTTACCCTCAAAATCATAACCCTTTGCGATACCAGAACTAGATTTTCAATACACCTAACCCCTCACCTATCATCTTTGGGTTATTTACATATATTTGGAGGTTAGATTAATTTTAAAAATATAAAAGAAAAATCCATCAAAATGCATGTGATCTTCTTTTTTAGGAAGTGGAGGGACAAAAACTGATGAACTAGATCTGGGTTGCAAGACCTGTTCCACTTCGCTATCCTCAGGATGGTTCCGCTTGGTTGCCGGTGATTCGAGACCTTGAACGTTGTGGAAACAGGGAGGGGGTGACCTACCAAAGGCTTTCCAATACTCAAGTCAAGCGATAGAATTTAGGGTTTGTTGTAGAAAAGATTTCTCACATATCTCAATAGAGAGAGATGGTTCCCTATATAGAGCAAGTTGGGATGCCTTAGAATTGATAGTCGATATCTCCTCCGTCAGATGGATGGGGAGAGATCCCTCGATATAGGGGATTTTATTATTCTATGTGGGATTTGGAGAATCAGAATTGATAGCCCCGAATCAAACATATATTGTTAGGATGAGATCCCAAATTTGACTCGATATATCATGGTTGTTGGATGTGATTGAGCCATGGGGCCGGATTCACAGATCGTGAGCTAATCGGGTCATGGGCCCTCATTAGCCGGTTCATGGGTCGTAGACACATGGACCATTGCCATTGGGCCTAAAAAATGGCTCCTACAAATGCTCTTTTTCCCCCCATTTGACTGAAGATCTTCCTCTCGGTTGGAAAAAATGCCCCTGAGGCAAAATGTGTTGGGCGATGCAGGTCTCATTGTAATTGACATATGTCTTCTCTTGTGTGTCATCGAGTTGAATTGCATCGGCTCATAGGGTTTCAAAGAGATTTGACATCCATCAAATGTGATGGGATAGCACTCGGCAGACAAGGTGAGGGTTCCCAGGGAGGATTAATGTCCATCTAATTTCAGCGGTTGCGAGTGTCGGTATCGGATTTCGGAGGGGTCTCCGGAAAGGGGCCTCCCTTTCCTCTGGTCTCCTGCGGCGTGGCGGCGTGTGTGTGGGTTCTTCAGGATTCAGGGGAGTTTGTGGGGTCTCGTTCCTTGCTGAGGCATCCGAGAGCTTCCTCAGGAGGATTCAGGGGTGGTTGTGATTGTCACCTGCTTTTTCAAAAAACAGGAAAAGTTGGGTTGTATTTGATTGCCTTCGTGGGGGAGTTTGTGGGGTCTCCACTCTGAGATACGGGCATGCCGCACACAGAGGTGAAAAACAGGAATCTTTCTCTGCTTCGGGAACTTCATAGAGGAGATTTGAAAAAAATCAGAGCGTAGGTGAGGGTCGACTAATGGGAATTAGCCGCCTGGTGTCTGGTTCAATTTGGGCAAAATCTGGACAGGAAATGGGCTAGGGTTTGGCAGGGGATAAATTAGGTTTAACCTGCGTTTTTGGAGAATGGATTTGGAGAGTGAATTTGTGTAGGGAATGGGTTTTCTACTCACAAATAGGACTCTCTTTCTCTCTAGGGTTTCAAGTGGGGGAGGGGATATGGGTTTATGGGTGTGGCTTGGGAAGGAAATATATGTGTTGATTTGAATTGGGAATGACTAGAAAAAGAGTTGGATGCCCCCTATTTACAGTAAAAATAAGGGCAGGGGAGTGTCCACTGGACAATAGATCAAATTGGATAACAGGGTGGTTGATTTGACCCCCCATTAATTCTCTGTTTTTCTAACATTATCTAGGTGAGGGGTGGCTAGTTGAACTAGCCGCCCAATGAGGGGCGGTTATGCTCAAGTAGCCGCCCCTATGATGACCTGCCAAACATTCCATCTCTGACAAGCGGTGGCTTAGGTCGGTTACTAGGGTTGAACCTGTAAAATGCTGCTTTATGTCCCATTGAAGGGAAGCGGTTTGGGGTCGGCTAGTGGGGCGGCTAGTTGAAACTAGCCGCCCATTATGGGGCAGCTACTCTCAAGTAGATGCCCCAATACTGGTGTTAGAATTTTTCTAATATTGGACCAACTACTCAAGTTATTTTTCCACGTGACCGATATTTTTAGGAGTGCCGTCTGCGGTACCACGTGGTTCTTAGCGGCCACAGGACTTGCCGGTGCCGGCAGATCCGAGAAAAAATGTCTGCGGAGACCGCATCATGCCAAAACTTTAGAACGGCTGATATTACATATGTTTTTGGGGCAGCTCGACGAGCCGGTCGCGATGGGTAATGTGCCAAGGGCACGTTGCTGCCGTCTCGGATTCCAAAATTTCCATCGCTTCGGCCAGCGAAACAATGTCTTTTTCTTGAAATTTCCATTCCCTCTCGTTCTTTTGGAAAAGATCTCACCCTCCAGTCCTGGGTGTGCTATTTCGGTTCTCGAGTATGTCCCGTGGTTCAGTAAAGTTGGAATTTTTCTGTTGCGTCGTTGCTTGTCTGAATTTATTGTTTATCCATGATCGACGCGGGCCCGCTATGAAGCCTTTTAAATGATAAGTTCGCATTCTTCACGGGTGAGATACTGGATCCCATCAGAACTCTGAAGTTAAGCGTGCTTGGGCGAGAGTAGTACTAGGATGGGTGACCTCCAGGGAAGTCCTCATGTTGCATCCCCCGAAATCACCTTTTTCTATTTTTCTTCCTCCTCCGCTCCTTTTTTTCACGTCCCATTCTTCATCTACTTGTCGGACCCTCCCGTGGATGGGCCCCCGACGGAGACCGACTGCTCAAGTTACTTTTCCACGTGACCGATTTTTATCGGAGTGCCGTCTGCGGTACCACGTGGTTCTCAGCGGCCGCAGGAGTTGCCGGTGCCGAAAGATCCAAGAAAAAATGTCTGCAGGGACCCGCATTGTGCCGAAACTTTAGAGGGCTGTAAGTTTTGCTACGGTCGTCAGAACGGCTCACATTACATATGATTTTGGGGCAGCTCGACGAGCCAGTCGCGATGGACATTGTACCAAAAGCACACTGCCGCCATCTCGGATTCCAAATTTTCATCGTTTCGGCCACCGAAACGCTGTTTTTTCCTTGAAATTTCCTTTCCCTGTCGTTCTTTTGGAAAGGATCTCACCCTTCGGTCCTGGGTGAGCTATTTCGGTTCTCGAGTATGTCCCGTGGTTTAGTAAAGTTGGAAATTTTCTGTTGCGTCGTTGCTTGTCTGAATTTAATTTTTGTATTTGTGATCGACGCGGGCCCACTACGATGCCTTTTAAATGATAAGTTCGCATTCTTCATGGGTGTGATCATACCAGCACTAATGCACCGGATCCCATCAGAACTCCGAAGTTAAGCGTGCTTGGGCAAGAGTAGTACTTGGGTGGGTGACCTCCTGGAAAGTCCTCGTGTTGCACCCCCCGAAATCTCCCTTTACTACTTTTTTCCTCCTCCGTGCCTTTTTTTTCACGTCCCATTCTTCATCCACGTGTCGGACCCTCCCGTCGACGGGCCCCCGACGGAGACGAATTGCTCAAATTACTTTTTGATGTGACCGAGTTTTATAGGAGTGCCGTCTGCGCTACCACGTGGTTCTCAGCGGCCGCAGGAGTTGCCGGTGCTGACAGATCCGAGGAAAAATGTTGCGGGGACCCGCATTGTGCCGAAACTTCAGAGGGTCATAACTATCGCTACGGTCGTCAGAATTACTCTTATTACATATATTTTTGGGGCAGCTCGACGAGCCGGTCACCATGGGCAATGTGCCAAGGGCACGTTTCCGCCGTCTTGGATTCCAAAATTTCCATCGTTTCGACCACTGAAACGCTATTTTTTCTTCAAAATTTCCTTTCCTTCTCGATCTTTCGGAAAAGATCTCACCCTCCGGTCGTGGGTGTGCTATTTCGGTTCTCGAGTATGTCCCGTTGTTCAGTAGACTTGGAATTTTTTCCTTGGGCCGTTGCTTGTCTAAATTTATTCTTTATCCATGATCGACGCGGGCCCGCTTCTTCATAGGTGCGATCGTACCAGTAATAATGCACTGGATCCCATCAGAACTCTGAAATTAAGCGTGCTTGGGCGATAGTAGTACAAGGATTGGAGACCTCCTTGGAAGTCATCGTGTTGCACCCCCCGAATCTCTTTCTTCTATTTTTTTCCTCCTCCGTCACTTTTTTTCACGTCTCATTCTTCATTCAAGTGTCGGACCCTCCCGTGGACGGGCCCCCGATGGAGACCGACTGCTCAAGTTACTTTTCACGTGACCGATTTTTATTGGAGTGCCGTCTGCGGTACCACGTGGTTCTTAGCGGCCGCAGGAGTTGCCGGTGCCGTCAGATCCGAGAAAAAATGTCTGCCGGGACCCGCATTGTGCCAAAACTTTAGATGGCCGTAACTTTCGCTACGGTCATAAGAACGGCTCATATGACGTTTTTGGGGTAGCTCGACGAGCCAGTCGCGATGGGCATTGTGCCAAAGGCACTTTGCCGCCGTCACGGATTCCAACATTTCCATCATTTCGGCCATCGAAACGCTGTTTTTTCCTAGAAATTTCCTTTCTCTGTCATTCTTTTGGAATAAATCTCACCCTCCGGTCCTGGGTGTGCTATTTCGGTTCTCGAGTATGACCCGTGGTTCAGTAAAGTTAGAATTTTTCTATTGCGCCGTTGCTTGTCTGAATTTATTTTTTATCCATGATCGACGCGGGCCCGCTACGAAGCCTTTTGAAGGATAAGTTCGCGTTCTTCATGGGTGCGATCATACCTGTAATAATGCACTGGATCACATCAGAACTCCAAAGTGAAGCGTGCTTGGGCGTGAGTAGTACTGGGATGGGTGACCTCCTGAGAAGTCCTTGTGTTGCACCCCCTGAAATCTCCTTTTTCTATTTTTTTCCCTCCTCTGTCCCCATTTTTTCACGTCCTATTCTTCATCCACGTGTCGGACCCTCCCGTGGACGGGCCCCCGATTGAGACTGATTGCTAAAGTTACTTTTCACGTGACTGATTTTTATAGGAGTGCCGCCTGTGGTACGTGGTTCTTAGCGGCTGCAGGAGTTGCCGATGCCGGCAGATCCGAGGAAAAATGTCTCCGGGGACCCTCATTGTGCCGAAACTTCAGATGACCGTAACTTTTGCTACGGTTGGCAGAACGGCTCATATTACATATGTTTTTGAGGCAGCTCGACGAGCCGATCGCGATGGGCAATGTGCCATGGGCACGTTGCCACCGTCTCGGATTCCAAAATTTCCATCGTTTTGGCCACCGAAACGCTGTTTTTTCCTTGAAATTTCCTTTCCCTCGTTCTTTTGGAAAAGATTGTTAGACTTGTGTTATTTAGAGTCCTAATTTCGATCGCAGTCGCTAAAATTTTTGTTTTTAGCTACCTTATGAGGTTTGAGGACTCTGATTTGGAGATATAACTGCATATTATGGGTCCTGGTACTGTTTAGTACTGCCCATAAAATTTTCGTTTAATTCCGATAACGTTTTTTGAATTATGCAGTTTTGGATTGGTATTCGGATTTGATTTTGTTAAAATCCAAGATGATGAGATAAAAATCCGATATTTTTACGAGTTGTTTAGTTTTGAGATAACTTCCATATAGAAGTGGAATTGGATCAACTGGATTCGTATATCAAAAGTTATGGATATTTTTCCGAGTATACCCCGAAGATGAAAAATCCAGGCAGCAGCCCTGTAAGATGTTTATCCTAGATTTCGGAATAGCTGGAGGGGTTATTTGATCTAGGTGCAAACATGAAAGCTGTAGATAATCTTCTTAGCTTTGCAATGCCGCTGGAATTGTGCAATTTGGAGCAGTATTGAGGACGTTATTGCCATTTAAGTGAAGGCTATTCAGAGGTTTTAGTCCGAGGACATCTCGGTCTTTCACTTCTCCCTTGCCTATTTAACCCAAATGTGCACGACTTTGGCTCTCTTTCTCCTCTGTTTAATGGTCCAGCCCCTCCTCTTGTGTGTGTTTTGGGTGGAGGAAGTGATGGTGGTGGAGAAGAAGATCAAGATGGAGTGAAAGAAGGTATGTTAGAGTTGTTGTTGTTGTTGTTGTTGCTTCCCCTTCTCTCTTGCCCCCCCTCAATTGTTTTCCCTCCTCCTTTTAATTTGAGCCCCCCAAATGCTTGTTGAAATGCCAAGGTGAAGCCATATGAAGAAGAGAAGCCAAAGAGAGGTGGTGGTGGTGGTAGTGGTGGTCGAGATGGTCGTGGGTGTGCTCGAGGGCCCCAACCTCTCCCCTTTCCCTCCCCCTCTTATGTTTGGTAGGTTCTCCCTCTTCTTTAAGTTGGTTTTATGGCTTTGGGGGTGTGTTGGGAAGTCATGCATGCTAGATATTGGTGTTAGGGGGTGTGCGCGCGCAGGCAGGCGCGCGGGGTGGTGCTGGCGGGCGCGTACGCGCGGGCGTGCGGGTACGCGTGGCGCGCGCGGTGGAGTGCGCGGGGGCTCGCACGGGGCCGCCCGGGTGTGCGCGCGTCGGCGCGCGTGTTTGCGCGCGGGGCGCCCGGG
The DNA here is from genome assembly GCA_030737845.1 of Acorus calamus. Classification (NCBI taxonomy): domain Eukaryota; kingdom Viridiplantae; phylum Streptophyta; class Magnoliopsida; order Acorales; family Acoraceae; genus Acorus; species Acorus calamus. The sequence goes on from CM060870.1 coordinate 16,912,490, forward strand.
GCCGCGCCCGGGGGATCCCGGGGGTGTGTACTGGGCTGCCCGAGGCCGGTTTGGGCGTGCTGAGGGTCGGCGCCCTCGGGTGGGTGTCTGGGGGGCTCGGGCACGCGTGCGTGCGTGCATGCTTGCGTGCGTTCGAGCCCATATTCGTGGATGTCTAGCCTTAGGCATTCCTAATTGTTTCTATGTGTTTGTATGTTGTTTTACTCACCCCTTTTGGTACCCTTAACTTGCAGACCTCGTCGGATAGGATGCGCGTCGATCCGGGTATCGGTGAGTGGTTTGATTCCAACCCTTCAGGGAGCGCTCGATGCACGTAGTCGTGCTTCGCGCTTCCATGGGGCTTTAATTGCACCCTAAATATGCTAGATATCATGCATGCTAGGTTGTATAGTGTAGAACCCCTATTCTACCTTATACTTGCCTATGTATTGTACAGAATATGGCATGACTTAGGTAATTTTGTTTGAAATACTACCCCTATTAATCAAGCATGTTTAAACTTGGGTTAATAACGGGTGTATGCGTAATATTCCTGATTTAGTGCTCGAGGGTGTGGTATAGTTGTTGCACCCATCTAGTTGGGGCAAAACTATGACCCGCTTCAAGAGAGGATGAGGCTTTCCCTCTCTCTCGCCCTCCATCTTTTCGCGAGCTGAGTAAGTAGATGTAGTTCCTACTTGACTCATGCTTGCTTGGAATTATTGGCATGCACCTGTTGTTGGGCAGATCGCGCTTAACCCTTCCCTTCTAGGTTGGTGTTATCCAACGTATGTTAGGTTGTAATTTATATGTGTTTACCTGTTTGATGCCATGTATGCATGTTTAAGTAGGCCATCGTTGGGTAGTTAATTGCATATTCTATATATATGCCGATATGGCCATGATTCTTGTCTAATGTGTTAGACAAGTGTATGACCCCTTGTGGGGTCATACCATGGCTTTGACACTTATAATAAAATGTCTTCCCCGCATCTGAGTTATGCGCCCTGGAGGGAATTCATGAGAATTCGTTGTGCTTATCGATGTTTGATAACCGATGATGACGGATTCATAGGGATCATATTCGCGGGTGTCGAGTGTTCTTCCCTTCGTCGGCTCCGAGTAGAGACTGCCCGGCGTAGTAAAGTCCGGTGGGGCGCTCCCAGATACTACTCATGACGCGTGTTGGTGTGCCCATACGGCTGAGGTAGCGGTCTTGGGAGGCAAGTCCGGTAGAGGCCTGAACCCTGTGAGGTGCTCCTGGGAACTATCCACGATGCATGTTGGTGTGCCCATATTGCAGAGATAGGGACCTGTGAGGCTACCAGGTAGTAGAGGCCACACCGGGAGAGACTACCGGAAGACGAGTGGTGTAGAACAATCGACCTCTTCCCCAAGAGCCTATGTCACCCCGAGGAGGGGGTGAGGGTGAGGGTGTGGTGGGTTGGCGTTGGTTCGACCTGCCAGTTTGAGCAATTGCTCCCAAAATCCTATGTCACCCGTCGGGGTGAGGGTGAGGGTATTGCTCCCAAAATCCTATGTCACCCGTCGGGGTGAGGGTGAGGGCGTTGGTGTAAGCGGGGTGGGCTCGAGTTGATACTTGACCCACCAGCTTGAGTAGTTGGCTTTTCAAAGGGTTTGCGCTGCGAACAAGTAGTGGTTCCTCCCAATATCGTCGTATGTCGTGGCCCCGACATTGAAGCTGCCCTGACAGAGGACTCCCACTTGTAGGTACTCCCGATGCATTCGGCGGATGTACTGATCATGGGAGTGTACCAGGTGAGGCTGCACGACGGTGGGCCACCGGACGATATTGCGAGCGTGAATTATCGTTCTCCCCTTCACTGGATCCGTGTGGATGCTTCCTAGGTACGAGCCACCCTGGGTGGACACCCACCTGTAGGTACCATCGATGCTGTCGACAGTGTACTGACCGTGGCCGGCTCCAGGTAGAGGCTGCCCGGGAGAGCGCTACCGGATGACGAACGGTGTAGAACAGCAAATTTTGTCCTTCAAGTCCCTAGACTCACCCCTGTGGGGGCTAGGGCGAGGGCGGGGTATGGTCGTACCGCCGTGTGACCTGGTTAACCGTTGAGTTTCTACCCCTGGTTTTCCTTGATAGGAGATTGCCTTAGTATCAAATGATTATGTTGGTGTTTGGTTTCTGACCACTCACTGAGCTTGTTGCTCACCCCTCGCTTATGTTTTTCTCCAGTTGACACTGAGTCGAATCCAAGAGAAGAGCTCCCCTTGGCGCAGTACGAGTAGGAGACCCGCGTTCGTGTTGGATGTCTTGCGAGTGAGAGGCCATCAGCATTCCCTTTTCCTTGTATGTATTATACTTGTGCTTGTGCACGGTATGTGGACTGTTGATGTCTGTTGTTGTGTATATTGGCTGTCACAGGACAGTTGATTGTGTGCTCTAGTCTGTAAATATGTCTTTGAATTACAGACTTAGTCATTTGAGCTTCCGCTATTTGTATATATTTAATGTCAGTTACTTGGTTATTGCTTTATTGCCTTTGATGTTGTGTAGTCCTTATTTGATCTCGTGTATGGATTGCTGATATCATATATATATTTGCCATGTCTCGGGGACGACCACCCTGGGGCGTGACAAGATCTCACCCTCCGGTCCTGGTTGTGCTATTTCGGTTCTCGAGTGTGTCCCATGGTTCAGAAAAGTTGAAATTTTTTTGTTGCGTTGTTGCTTGTCTGAATTTATTTTTGATCCATGATCGACACGGGCCTGCTACGAAGCCTTTTAAAGGATAAGTTCGCATTCTTCACGGGTGCAATCATACCAGCTATAATGCACTGGATCCCATCAGAACTCTTAAGTTAAGCGTGCCTGGGCGAGAGTAGTACTAGGATGGGTGACCTCCTGGGAAGTCCTCGTGTAGCACCCCCCAAAATCTCCTTTTTCTATTTTTTTCCTCCTCCATCCCTTTTTTTTCACGTCCCATTCTTCATCCACATGTCGGACCCTCCCGTGGACGGGCCTCCGATGGAGACCGACTGCTCAATTTACTTTTCCACGTGATCGATTTTTATAGGAGTGCCGCCTGTGGCACCACGTGGTTCTTAGCGACCGTAGGAGTTGCCGGTGCCGGCAGATCCGAGGAAAAATGTCAGCGGGGACCCGCATTGTGCTAAAACTTCAGAGGGTCGTAACTTTCGCTACGGTCATCAGAACCGCTCATATTACATATGTTTATGGGGCAGCTCGACGAGCCAGTCGCGATGGGCAATGTGCCAAAGGCACGTTTTAGTAGTCTCAGATTCCGGAATTTCCATCGTTTTCGCCACTGAAACGCTGTTTTTCCTCGAAATTTCCTTTCCCTCTCGTTTTATTGGAAAAGATCTCACTCTTCGGTCCTGGGTGTGCTATTTCGATTCTCGAGTATGTCCCGTGGTTTAGTAAAGTTGGAATTTTTTTGTTGCGCCGTTGCTTGATAGAATTTATTTTTTATCCATGATCGACGTGGGCCCGCTACGAAGCCTTTTAAAGGATAAGTTCGCGTTCTTCATGTGTGCAATCATACCAGTAATAATGCACTGGATCCCATCAGAACTCCAAAGATAAGCGTGCTTGGGTGAGAGTAGTTCTAGGATGGGTGACCTTCTTCATCCACGTGTCGGACCCTCCCATGGACGGGCCCCCAACGGAGACTGACTGCTCAAGTTACTTTTCCACGTGACCGATTTTTATAGGAGTGCCATCTGCAATACCACGTGGTTTTTAGTGGCCGCAGGAGTTGCCGGTGCCGGTAGATTTGAGAAAAAATGTCTGCCGGGACCCGCATGTGTATAAACTTCAGAGGGCCGTAACTTTCGCTACGGTTGTCAGAACGGCTCATATTACATATGTTTTTGGGGCAGCTCGATGAGCCGGACGCGATGGGCATTGTGCCAAGCACACGTTTTTGCAGTCTCAGATTCCAAAATTTTCATCTTTTCAGCCATCGAAACGCTATTTTTTCCTCGAAATTGCCTTTCCCTCTCATTCTTTTGGAAAAGATCTCACCCTCCGATCCTGGGTGTGCTATTTCGGTTCTCGAGTATGTCCCGTGGTTTAGTAAAGTTGAAATTTTTTGTTGCGCCGTTGCTTGTCTGAATTTAGTTTTTGTATCCGTGATCGACGCGGGCCCGCAACGATGCCTTTTAAAGGATAAGTTCGCGTTCTTCACCGGTGCGATCATACAAGCTTTAATGCGCCGGATCCCATCCGAACTCCGAAGTTAAGCATGCTTCGGTGAGAGCAATAGTAGGATGGGTGACCTCCTGGGAAGCCCTCGTGTTGCAAACCCCGAAATCTCATTTTTCTATTTTCTTCCTCCTCCGTCCCTTTTTTTTCACTTCCCATTCTTCATCCACGTGTCGGAGCCTCCCATGGACGGGCCCCCGACGAAGACCGACTGCTCAAGTTACTTTTCCATGTGACCAATTTTTTTAGTAGTGTCGTCTGTGGTAGCACGTGGTTCTTAGCGGCCGCAGGAGTTGCCGGTGCCAGCAGATCCGAGGAAAAATGTCTCGGGGACCCGCATTGTGTCGAAACCTCAGAGGGTCGTAACTTTCGCTACGATCGTCAGAACAGCTCGTATTACATATGTTTATGGCGCAGCTCGATGAGCCGGACGCAATGGGCATTGTGCCAAGCGCACGTTTCCGCAGTCTCGGAGTCCAAAATTTCCATCTTTTCAGCCACCGAAACGCTATTTTTTCCTCGAAATTTCCTTTCCCTCTCGTTCTTTTTGAAAAGATCTCACCCTCCGGTCCTAGGTGTGCTATTTCAGTTCTCGAGTATGTCCCGTGGTTTAGTAAAGTTGGAATTTTTTTGTTGCGCCATTGCTTGTCTGAATTTATTTTTTATCCATGATCGACGCGGGCCCGCTACAAAGCCTTATAAAGGATAAGTTCGCGTTCTTCATGGGTGCGATCATACCAGTAATAATGCACTGAATCCCATCAGAACTCCAAAGGTAAGCGTGCTTGGGCGAGAGTAGTACTAGGTTGGGTGACCTCCTAGAAAGTCCTCATGTTGCACCACCCGAAATCTACTTTTTTTATTTTTTTTCCTCCTCCGTCCCTTTTTTTAACGTCCCATTCTTCATCCACGTGTCGGACACTCCCGTGGACAGGCCCCCGACGGAGACCGATTGCTCAAGTTACTTTTCCACGTGATCGATTTTTATAGGAGTGCCGCCTGCGGTACAACATGGTTCTTAGAGGCCGCAGGAGTAGCCGATGCCGGCAGATCCGCGGAAAAATGTCTACGGGGACCCGCATTGTGCCGAAACTTCAGAGGGCCGTAACTTTCGCTACGGTCGTCAGAACGGCTCATATTACATATGTTTCTGGGGCAGCCCGACGAGCCGGTCGTGATGGGCAATGTGCCAAAGGTACGTTGTGGTCGTCTCAGATTCCAAAATTTACATCGTTTCGGCTACTAAAATGCTATTTTTTTCCTAGAAATTCATTTCTCTGTCGTTCTTTTGGAAAAGATCTCACCCTCCAGTCCTGGGTGTGCTATTTCAGTTCTCGAGTATGTCCCGTGGTTCAGTAAAGTTGGAATTTTTCTGTTGCGCCGTTGCTTGTCTGAATTAAGTTTTTATATCTGTGATCGACGCAGGCCCGCTACGATGCCTTTTAAAGGATAAGTTCGCATTCTTCGCCGGTGCGATCATACCAGCACTAATGCACTGGATCCCATCAGAAATCCAAAGTTAAGCCTGCTTGGGTGAGAGTAGTACTGGGATGGGTGACCCCCTGGGAAGTCTTCGTGTTGCACCCCCCGAAATCTCATTTTCTATTTTTTTTCCTCCTCGGTCCCTTTTTTCACGTCCCATTCTTCATCCACGTGTTAGACCCTACCGTGGATGGGCCCCTGATGGAGACCAACCGCTCAAGTTACTTTTTCACATGACAGATTTTTATAGGAGTGTGCCGTCTGCGGTACCACGTGTTTCTTAGCGACCGCTGGAGTTGCCGGTGCTGGCAGATCAGAGGAAAAATGTCTGCCGGGACCCGCAATGTGCTGAAACTTTAGAGGACCGTAACTTTCGCTACGGTCGTCAGAATGGCTCATATTACATATGTTTTTGGGGTAGCTCGACGAGCCTGTCGCGATGGGCAATGTGCCAAAGGCATGTTATTGCCGTCTCAGATTCCAAAATTTCCATCGTTTCGACCACCGAAACGCTGTGTTTTCCCAGAAATTTCCTTTCTCTGTCGTTCTTTTAGAAAAGATCTCACCCTCCGGTCCTGGGTGTGCTATTTCAGTTCTCGAGTACGTCCCGTGGTTCAGTAAAGTTGGAATTTTTCAGTTGTGTCGTTGCTTGTCTGAATTTAGTTTTTGTATCATTGATCAACGCGGGCCCGCTACGATGCCTTTTAAATTATAAGTTCGCATTCTTCACCGGTGCGATCATACCAGCACTAATGCACCAGATCCCATCAGAACTCCGAAGTTAAGGCGGCTTAGGCGAGAGTAGTACTAGGATGGGTGACCTCCTTGTAGATACCCAATTTCGACCGTCCAGAGAGACAGAAATACTTCAAGTAACACACGAAAATATCCCACATTTGGACATCCAGTAGAGAACCAAAGTTCGGGAAACTGGAAGCCTTGGAAGCCGGAAACCCTAACCCTAGCCTTGACCCTAAACCATAAACCTAAACAAAAACCCTAAACCTAAACCCTAACCCTAAGCCAAAACCTAAACCCTAGCCCAAACCCTAACCCTAAACCAAACCCTAGCCCCTACCCTAAAACCCAAAACCCTAAAAACCTAAGTCCTTGGAAAGGGGCGGCTAGCCCTAACTAGCCGCCCCAAACCGGGCGGCTAGTTTACACTAGCAGCCCCCCTAACCGCCCCCTGGCCGACTTTGGACCAGTCCCCTAGATGGGACATAAAGCAGCATTAAATGCTGATCATTGCGGCGGGTCATGACCTTTAGCCGCCCTCTCTTGGCCAGATCAAACCGAGTAGCCGACCCAAGCCACCGCTTGTCAGAGATGGGATGTTTGGCAGGTCATGAGTGGGGCGGCTACCAGGATGTAGCAGCCCCATCCCGGGCGGCTAGTTAGAACTAGCCGCCCTTCACCTGGTCTCTGACAGAAGAACCAGAGAATTAATGAGGGGTCTAATCGAAGCCAACCCACTCCATTACCCCCGGGATATTTCCCTGCCACTCTTTTACTATAAATACCCAAGCCCAAATACAACAGGACCAATCACCAATTCTCAATCCACAATTGTCATTCACACATCCCCCAAATCCATTCCCTTCCTCCACTAGAAATCCCTAGAGAGAGAGAGAGAGAGAGAGAGAGAGAGAGAGACACCCCTTTTGTGAGAGAAAAATCCATTCCCTACACAAAAACACCCTCTCATCCCACCCTCCAGAAACCCGGGCTAAACCTACCTTAGCCTCTGCCCAAGACCCCACCCATTTCCTACCAAAGTCCTGCCCAAATCCCCCCAGACCCTGGACGGCTAACCCTACCTAGCCGACCCAATCCAGACGGCTTAAACCCACTAGCCGCCCCATATCCACACCCCTTTGTCCCAAGACTCCTTTAGTCAATCCCTGGAAGCAGAATAGGATTATCTGTTTTTCACCTCTGTGTACGGTATATCCTTGTCTCAGAGCGGATACCCCACAAACTACCCACGTAGGCGATCAAATCCGACCCAACATTTTCCTGCTTTTAGAAAAAGCAGGTGGCGATCACACAAACCCCTGAATCCTCATGAGACGCTATCGGGCGCCTCTACCAAGAACGACACCCCTCACCCTTCCGAGAAGACGATCCGACTGAGCCCGCCAGGGCACGCATCCGATCCGAATCCCCGAAGAACCCCCACACACGCACGCGCTCACCCCGCACCCCGCTGGGATCCGCTCCGACACGCCGACATCGGAGGCCTTCTCGACGGTACCGACAAATCTGGCGATCACGGTGGGACCTCCCTCGTGAAAAACAACAAAAGGTAATCCTCTTCTGCCCCCTTTTACAAGCTTGACTAGAATGCTATCAACCCTCTAGGAAGGTTAGAATTTCCCACCCCTTGAATCAGTTCCTCCTCTAATTCACATCACAGCATCATTTACCGCTTTGTAAGCCGTACACAGCTATGCAATCCTTTATCGCTTTGTAAGCCGCAAACAGCTGCGCAATCCTTTACTGCTTTGTAATCCTTTACCGCTTTATTTACTGCTTTATATCTGCATTTGTTCCCTTAAATCATTTCACACGCATCATGGAATCCCGCATAGAGGAGGAGATACTAGAGGAAGGAACCCACCAAGAGGGTCAGGCCAGGCAATTCCTGACCCATCTAGAGGAAAGGATGGCCAGTCTAGGATACCAATTTGTAGAGGACATGTTTCATGACCTCGCCGACTACCGCCAGGTCAAAACCCTATGACAGGAGGTCCCTGTCAAACCCCTAAGGCCATTCCAAAGACTCCATTTATGCCCAGTCACTCGGTCAACCCGAGCGTCTTTTCATTCACCCCCCTTTCCCCCGCGAATCCAATATTCCCAACCGTTTCCACCCCAGGCCCTTACCAGGCCACCCCAAACCCGGGACCGCTAGGCAGCCCTCCCTAGGGAGAGACGCTGGATGAAACCATTCGGAGAATCCTCTCCGAGACTGGTCCCTCAGCCCCCAAACACATGTCTCTAAATAACCTTAGACAAATCCGTCAGTCCACCTACCGGAGGGATTCAAAATCCCCAAATTCTGCCGGTATAACGGTCGTGGAGACCCAGACATTCATTTAACTACCTTTTATCTAGACGCACGCCCGTTTCTAGATAATCAACCTCTGCTAGTCTTCCTCTTCCAAAAATCATTGGAAGGAGAAGCACTACAATGGTTCTCCACCCTCCCTATAGATCACCTGTCAAACTTCTCGGCTGTAAGCGAGAAGTTCTTGGGCCGCTACGGTTACCAGAGGATTAGAACCCCCTCTATTTCGGATTTAACCGTAGAAAGAATGAGGCCTAGGGAGGAATTCGAACAATACGTGTCTCGGTGGCGCACACTTGTCCACCGGACCGGACTGCAACTCACAGAATGTCCAAAAATTGACATGATGTTACAGAGCCTGAGTCCAGAACTTCGTACGAGCCTTTCGTACGGAGACTGTACTACGTATCAGCTTCTGATTGACCGCCACAACAGGATTTCCCATTGTGCAGCCCCAGTAGTCCAAACCCAGTCCCCACCTATCAGCCATAGGGTTGGACAACCGCCTCGCAAGGCACAAACCCCCACGGTAGAGGGGATTATTACACAAGTATCGGCACTCTACCCAAACAGAGCACGAGTTCCTGATCGAGGAACGGCTCTGAGATAGTACACGTCCGGTTCATCCGGGTATGCACCGCCTCGGCCAATCAACCAGAACTTCACTACTCGATCAGTACCCGTCCCCGTGCCGACACAACAAAACCCGATAATCCAAAGTTCCCTGGTCAAAAACCCTGTAATCTCAAGTCAAGGCCAGCCTAGGACCCCTTTCTATTCCAGCTTCTTAAGAAGTCAGAACCTAAGTCCTAGGCAGCCCTCCCAAAATACTTATAATGAGGTCTTCCCTCCGACATCCTATGATCAAAGACGAATGGGAAAGAGAGACTCTTACCCTCCCCTCCCAGAAACACTAACTAGAATTTTTAGGGTACTGATGGACACAAATAGTATCTCCCTCCCAGCTGCTAAACCTCCACTCCCCGGGGCCAGCAGACTGCGTTACTGTCAATACCACCAACAACATGGTCATACTGTAGAACAATGCATTGTTTTTCAGGATTTTATTTATGATTTAAATGATGATAGGCGCCTTGATTGGGCCATGATCAAAAGCCACTTAAACCAGGGCAATTCTCGAGCCTCCAAGCCACTTGGCATTTTTACAGACCCATTGCCAGGTCACAACCAAGCATCCACATCTGGAGCCCACATAGTAAACATTGTCAGGAGAGGGAGACAACCATCACCACAACCAAGCAGTTCAGAAGATATCACTGACGACAGTCTGTCCGAAGAATCCGAGGAGGAAGAGCAGAATGAGCCCTTCCAGCTGAATCTCGACAATCATGACCTTGCCATACTCTATGGCGAAGAAGAAGATGCAGTTCTCACCCTTCCCGCAGTCGTCAACATCGAGTCCGACGAAAGCGGACTAGAAAACCCGGGAGGAGACGAAGAAGAAGAGCCATTTGAGGAGATCCCCGAAGGAGCTAGAGAAGGACCCGAAGGAGGGGAATGTACGTCGGATGATCTGCATCCGGACGACAACGGGTCCTCCAAGAGTACCGACACTGTCGACGGCCCCCGCCGCCCAATGACCATTTCGTTCACTGACCAAGACCTCCTGGATCCCAGACTGCGAGTCTACCCCCTACACATCCGCGGACGACTTCAAATGTTGTGGCTAAACAACATCTTCGTTGATCCAGGGTCAGGAATGAACATAATGACGTGCTCCACCTACCAAAAGATACCCGGACTAGGCCGTCCTCCCGTCCAACCGGCCCACCATACTATTCAAGCTTTCAACCATACTGGGAAGACTCTCCGCGGCCCCGAAACATTCGAGCTGTCCGTCGGCCCTCTTATCTGTGAAGTAGTCTGCTTCGTGGCCGACATCGACACAAGGTAACCATTGATGTTGGGGCGACCATGGTTAGACAGCATCCAAGCTATCTGTTCCCCCCGGCACCATTGCCTTCGACTGCCCTTCTTGAGTCATATTCTGACAATCTGGGGAGAGGCGCGCCTCCAGTATGAGAACGAGAACAACTGGGCGATACATAACATGTTCACACTAGCCCTACGACCGGGGAACGAGGATGAAAGTGGTAGTCCACCTGGGTCCCCTTACGACAACAACTATCCCTCGGGAGAAACGGCCAAGACCCAGCATCCACCAAGCGATCTTACGGAGCCCAACTCGATCACCTTCCTCCCCCATGAAGTCGCCAAAGCCGGAGCATGCTCCGCACCCCTCGCAATCACTGCTGTTCTCGGAGGGAGGGAATTCCGGCACATTCTCATCGACACGGGAGCGGAAACTAACGTTCTTACATATTCCGCCTACCAAAAGCTAGAAGGCAGGGTCCCAAGATTGGAGCCCTCGAACGAATACATCTACGCCTTCGACAGCACGCGCAAGAACGCTTGCGGACTGGTCACGCTCCCGCTAAAGATCGGTCCGGTCTCCACCATCGTTAACTGCATGGTGATGAACATTCAATCGCCCCACCCTCTGATTGTTGGAAGGACATGGCTCAACAGCATCGAAGCTGTCTTCGCTTCCCGTACCGCGGGAAAGTAGTATCCATATGGGGAGAAGCACGCTTTAACGAGACACGGGCCCGGAATTGGAGCATCTGTGCCATGCGCATCCGGCTAGAGGTGCTCGCATGTTGGAAACCAAGCTCCACCGACGAAGAACTGCTCCATCAAGGAAGGCCCTTGAAGAGAGTCAGGGAAGAAGAGTTCGGGAATAGGGGACCCCCACCGGACATCAGCCGGCCGACCAAGAGAAGCCGACTCGAGGAAACAATGCGAATTCAAGAACCAGGTACTGATCCCCCCGAGTAAGCTTTCGTTACACTCTGTACATATTTGTTTACAGCTTTTTCTAAAAATCAAAAAAAATCAAAAAATATTTGTTTATCAGCTTTCGCTTTCGTTGCACCCTGTACATATTTGTTTACAGCTTTTTCTAAAAATCAAAAGATCAAAATATTCGTTTACCAACTTTCGTCACCCTATACATATTTGTTTACCTGCTTTCCTAAAAGAAACCAAAATCCAAAAAATATACATGCTGATCAGCTTTCATTCCCCAACTCTAAACATACTTGTTTCCAGCTTTATTTCCACTCTTCTTTAAAAACAAACAAAAATGTTTTTACAAAAAATGTTTTCCACACTCTCCTTCAAAACAAAGGTTTCTTTTTACAAAACCGTATTTCTGTACTTCCAAAGAAATTTTCCAAACTTTCTTACTTGTTTACCAAAACAACGAAAATATTTATAAAATACATTTCCACTCTTTTTCAAAACAAAAAAAACGTTTTTCAAATCTGCGCTCCCACTCTCTTCTTCAAAACAAAATATTTTATGGAACCATGATTCAATAATTTCCACCGAAAACGTTTTACAAACTGTCTTCTAAAAACAAAACCGCTTTCCAAACTTTATCCCCATTCTCTTTCCAAAAACATATCTATTCGCTGACAGAGGCCCCTTTTCAAAAACCATAAGCATGTATCCATCTTTACACTTTTGAAAAATATGAAAAAATACCAAAAAGAGCAAAAAAGATGAAAAAAGAAGGGTGGCAAGGGCATTTGAAAAGAAGGTAATAAAAAGAAAATTTGAAATCGAGGAACTAGTACTCAAGCAAATCATGCCATCAAGACAGCCTCACCCAAGAGAGAAGTTACAACCCACATGGGAGGGACCCTATGTGATCACCCGTGCCTATTCTGGGAATGCCTAACGCCTGGTAGATGCCGAAGGAGTCGAGGTTCCAGGTTCGTGGAATGCACTTTATCTAAAGAAATTCCATGCATAAATAGCTTTCAATACTTAAGAACTATTATTCTTCCTTCCTACGATTTCCAGCGTTTAGTACTTGATGATAGAATTATAAGACTCTCAAAGATAAGCTCGTATTTATTTGAACACATCTCCGCCAAATCATGTTGTTTCCTTCACACACGTATAACTGGACTAGATTCACCTGAAAGAAGAGAAATTTCCTACCCCATAGACTAGGACAATTTAAAACCCCCAAAGCAAAAACATCCCTTATTTCCGCCCCACTCGTATTAACCCTAGGTCAAAATGAGGAGTTACCTAGACCTGGCATATGTCTCAAAACTGGCTTTGTCACTATACAAACACTTCTAGAGGGGAAGCATGAAAAGAATCGGGGTGAAAAACAGAAGAGCCCCCCCCTCAAATAAAAAAAAATCAGGCAATGAGAGGCCAACAAAAGAAAAATAACACCCAAGTGAACGGGTTAAACTCTCTATTTTAGCAGGCTTTCACGCCTTTACGCACGCTAGACAACGGCTATACCAGTACACATCCAAACAACGGACTGTACTTTTCACCCAAAATAAAGAAGTGGTAAAAAGAAGAAAGCCAGAGGGACCTAGAAAGTAAGACATGTGCTAGACTGGGTCAATTCTAAAATATTGCCCGAAAGGAAGATATTTCTTTTACCCCATTCCCCCCCCCCTTTTTATTTTCGCAATGGGATTCTAAATTGAACTACGTCTGCCGGGAAAGGCGAAATTTCGACCAAAGATAGATCATGTCCAGGTTTACAAACTACACACACTCACATGAGTTCACTTAGAAACTTGCTTATCCAAGGGAAGCTTATTTGACTCGACTCTTGGTGCACTCATGGATTTTTCACCATGTTTTAGAATAATACGATTAAGCCTTTGAAACCCATGAACCTAGAAAAATCGACACCTAAGGCTTATACCATTCAAATACAATCCTGGTTTGGACATGGGTGACCACAAGGGCTCCTCCACAGGGACTTGATGGCATTTTTTACTTCAGAAAATCGAGAACATTACCCTCTCACGTAAGAAACCATTGAAGAACTAAAATGCCCCCTTATGCCAACTATACTTACGCTTAAGCTTGCATTTTCTTTTCCAAAAACACCTTGGCATCCGATTTTCTTGAAAAATTGTCCCCACTCATATTAAAATTGTCCCCACTCATATGAAAATTGCCCCCACAAATATTAAAATTGACCCCACTCATTTCGTGCCCTTACCGCACATGCCTGAGAAGAAATTGTCCCACCTTTACACACACTTGAGAGTTTTTTTTTCTCACGCACTTGGAATCCCTTCCTTGCATACTAAAGCGTGGTCTCCCGCACTTTACCTTCTCGCATTATCTTTTTCCATTTCACCTTAAGATGGATTGTAGCCCTTGACAATTCAAGCAAGAAAGAGCTCGAAAGTCAGTGCAGGGGCGCAATCCGGACAGATTTAACACTTGGTCCATGGAGGGGATGTTTTTGTAGGTCTCAAAGGATGAAACGGTCATGAAGACTTTCGGCAGCAGCAGCAGACCAGAGCAGCAGAACCAAATTGCCCCAGGCAGGGGGCGGCTAAACTCGACTAGCCGCCCCTCACTGGGTGGCTAGTTTACAGTAGCCGCCCCTGCCCTTTGTTTCAGGTGAGGAAGCCCTAGGCAGGGGGCGGCTAAGCACAACTAGCCGCCCCTCACTGGGCGGCTAGTTTACACTAGCCGCCCCCTGCCTGCACCTATTTCAGCTGTGTCGGTCCTTATTCGATCAACTCTTCAACACTTCTTTACCTATTGAGATCAGTTCTTTCCAAAACCTGCATGTACACATTTCATACACATATTCATACACAAAACCTGTATAAATACCATGCTAAAACAAATATATAATCAAAACCCTACACCCATCCATGAATTAAACGTATAAAAACACCAAAATCACCCATCCACGAAATACTCGTTTTTCTAAATAAAGGGAGCTCTTTAAACACCTAAACATCCATGCTAAATTATTCTAAACCATGCATATAAACGAGAAATTAAATTGTCCCACCAAAACCACAAACATAGACTGTTTTTCTAAACCTAAGAGAAAGCATAAAAGAGGATATTTTTCCTTCGAAACGCTCCAAACTCCGAAGTCTTGAGCTATACCTCACCGAAATATCACCTAAAACCAAAAACAAAAGAAGAAAAGCATGAATTCATCGCATATATACTATTCTTCTACTTAAAACTAAGACACAAAAAAGCTATACCTCGGCGTATCGTCATCTGCTGGAGGCTCAGTAGGAGGAACGTCCTGACTTGGCTGAGAAGGGAGCGGCGGATGAGGAGAAGACTGAACCTCTCGAGCGTCGGGAGCGGCAGGAGTCTCTCGAACCGAATACGCGGCTCTCGCGTATATCCCACGACTCCGAGACACCGAAGTACGAGAGGCGCGGCTGAAGGTGGCCTCGGTAGCCAAGGAAGCCGAGAGAGAATGGTCAGGCTCAAGTGGAAGAAGATCGAGGTCCGCCTCGGTCAAGAGCCCCCTCCAACCAATTTCCCCCTCATGGTCGCCTCCCAGAGACAGACCTGCTGCATATCTCTATCTCTCCTCTCCAATCTCTGTCGGAGGCGACTCTCTGTCCCTCTGTCCCGATCCTCGGCGGCCCTCAACCTCTCCTCCAACTCCCGTGCCCTCGCCTCCAACGCCCTGAGCGCCTCTCGATCCCTATCCCCGGCCGTCTGGAGAGAACGAGCCAAGTCCCCCATCAAACCTCCGGGAACACTTGCCGAAGCCTCCAACTCCGACACCCTCATCTGGAGGGAGTCCCTCTCACGGCCTAGGGTGATGAACCCCTCCTCTCTCGAAGCCACCACGGACCTCAGCCGGTCCGTCTCCTCCTCAGCCCGAGAAGCCCTACCCCTCGCCTGGCCCAACTCCATCCGTGTGGCCGTCAAATCGCTCCGGGCCGCATCTAGCTCCCTCATCAGTTCGAGCTCTCGCTCGGAAATCATGGAAGAAGGAGGGGCGGAAGAAGAGGAAGCACCGTCGGCCCTCGCTCTCGACAGAGCATCCACCTGAGCCTCGAGGACCCGGACCTGGTCCTGCAAGCGTCCTCTCTGTGCCCGCAAGGCCTCTATCTGCCTGGCCCGCGCTTGGAGGTGCTCATTGGCAGTCTTGAGCCTCTTCTCCATCTCATTCAACTCAACCTACAAAAGCAACACCACTCAGAAAATATTCAATCAAAAGAGAATGAAGAAGAGAAGGAGAGCTTCCAAACTTACGTAGGCATCCGGGATCTCCTCCTCCATCGTCCCGAGGATACCCGCATACTCCCGACGATACCAAGCTAGGTATTCGTCACTCGAAGTCACCTCAGGACGACGCTCCACCAAGACGCCTTGACCCATCCATCCTGCCACGTACGTAGCGTAATTCCTCGGGAGATTCGTGTCCCGAGGAATCCCGGCCACCGGAATCGAGGGGCGCCGCAGCAGAGGATTGGGCACCCACTGATGGTACCCAAGCTGGCGGACGACCCGGCTGATCGCATGGAATACGACCTCATTAAAGTAGATCAGCCAGACGTCTCGCGCCAGGGCCTCGGGAACCTCCTCCGAGTAAGGCCTCCACATCATCTAAAAAAACATCGAAAGATAGGAAGAGCGCTTAGTCAAAAGAAAACCAAATACAAGCCAAAGAAATTCAAAGAAAACTCATACCTCTTCCTCCGACAAGACGCGGAAGGCCTCTCGGAATTGGGCGAGGCGGTGCAAACGAGAAGACCCCTGTGGTTCCCATCTCGTAGCCCAGGGGAGGGCATGATCAAACGGTGCCAAAGTCGGGCGATCAATGGCGAAATGCTCGTACCCGAAGATCTAACAAAGCAAAGAGGAAAATTATCACGATTAAAGTAAGCTAAGCCGAAAAAAGGACATTTATCACTTACACGTACTTGAAGAAATGGCGCGAAGCCGCCAAGGTTCTTTCCCCCGGCCCTCTTGACTTTCTTCGAGAGCTCCGCAAAGAGATGGGCCAGCATCGCCGCTCCCCAAGCGTAGCGCCCCATACCCTCCAGGTCCCTCATCAGCAGAAGGGAATGCGAGGAAACCTTGTCGGAGGCCGTCGAGAAGAGGACCCGGCCGAAGAAGTAGAGGAAGAACGCTCTCAACTCCCTCCGTGCCCTCTGTGGATACGCGGCCGCCTCTCTTGCCTCGATCATCGCCCGCCGCCTCTCGAAGCTAGCTGCAGCTTCGCCCTTCTGACACTCTGTAAAGGAGCCAAGGCCGTATTCCTCGACAACTGTCCGAGGGGGATCCAGTTTAGTGTCCTCACACGCTCCACGTAGTCCCATTCCCAATCAATTCCTGGAAAAGTGCCTTATAGTCGGCAAGGGTGGCCGCGATCACTACCTCCCCTGACACCGGAAGGCCGGTGATCCGATAAACGTCCTCGAGGGTCGGCATGACAGCACCGGTGGGGAGAATGAAAGCACAACCCTCCGGATCCCACCTCTCCGCCAAAGCCTCCACGTAAGGACGGTGAACGTGGAATGGCTCGATCAGGAAGAAGGAACGGAAGCCCGCTCCATCCACCAGGCTCCTCTCCTCCTGCCCCAAGGCATCGTACCACCTCTTCGTCCCATGCCACAGAGCTCGAATACGGTTCGGTCTCTACAAAACAAACGAAGGGAACATGGGTTAGTTTAAAAAGTAGTCGAGAAGTAAGAATCCAAGTCTACAAATTCATTTAGAAACCATGCTTAGCAAGATAAGCTTTCATATGCTAAAACAAAAGCATGAAAAATAGAAGACTTCACGCGTAGGCCCACCTTCAGTCATTCACAAAACACGTTTCATATGACTACCTGTTATACCTTCTTATCCTACCGTGGTCATTACTTGCATACCTTCTCTATTTTACCGTCTAGCATGATTATACACCTCTCACGAACCCACCCCAAGCATGTAAAGGAGCTTAGACCCGTAAATTGCATACACATACTACACCATCATGATCAAATGCATATAAAAATATATATATTCTGAAAAATATATGCATACAAAAGCCACCACAGGCAAGCATGCTAAGACGTGTCATTTCCCTTCCCTTATACGACAAACATGGATGCACATATGAAAATTGTCCCCTTCTTTTATTCCAACACAAAACCCATATTCGCATGCTTATTATCCCACCGTGATCAAACTACACATACAAGCATGCATATTAGACACACACATCACCCGCTATTATCTATTCATGCATATTAGACACACACATCACCCACTATTATCTATTCATGCATATTAGACACACATATCACCCACTATTACCTATGCATACCACGAAAGACATGCACATATAAAAGGCTAAGACTAAGGTTAGGAACATACCATGGCCCGTGTGGACCCAGGAGCGTCCACCTCGGCCTCGTCGGGATCGTCCATCCCATCGTCATCTCCCTCCTCGTCCCCCTCAAACACGGCCTCCTCGGCCTCAGCCCCAGTACCGACACCGGCCTCCGCGGCCCCCATGCCCACACCCTCGGCCTCCCCGGCCTCCTCCCCATCATCAACCCCTCCGACCTCCTCCGTGCCCGCCGCACCGGAGGCTAAGCCCTCAAAAACACCCATAGCCCTTCTCTCCTCCTCTGCTGCCCTGGCCTCTATGGCCTCCCTATCTAACATCCCAATAATGGCATCCAATGACGCCCTCTCACTCTCACTTACCCCCTCGGCCTCAGCCCCTCCCTCCATCACACCCTCAACCAATCCCCCGACCCCCAAAACCCCCTCCTCGACCACTGCCGATCGATCCCCACGCCTCCTCTTGCGTGTGTAGCCTATCATAGTACCCCCAACCTCTGGGACAGCCCCCGAAGACGTGCCCGTGCCCCTAACCGCACCGGTATCCACTAACGGCACCTCCGCCGCACCCACGGCCTCCCTCACGACCTCCTCCTCCACCCGATCACTCCCCGATGAACTAGACCCCGAGACAGCTCCTCTCTGCTCTCGGGAAGACCTAAGGCGCTTCATCATCGAAGCCGTCCTCTTCCCCTTCATCATCTCCTCCGATTTTGCACAAAAGAAAAACCCCGAAGAAAATCTAGGGCTCTAAAATCAAGAAGAAAGGAATGATGGAAGGCAAAAACAAAGGATTCAAGGTGTTTTAGAATCAAGGTTTTCGGTTTAAAATGAAAAAGAAGAAGAGAAGAGGGAAGAGTAACCGTTTTAAAACGTATGGGGAGAGAGAGAGGGTCCCTTTTCGGTTTTAAGGGACCTAGTCGAGGGGCGGCTACCCATGAGTAACCGCCCCCCTCTCGGGCGGCTAGTTACAACTAGCCGTCCCTCCCAGTTTTCTGTTTCATTTAAAAAAAAAAACCCCCCCTTTCCAATCTTTTCAGCCTTAAATTTCAAGGTTCTCCATACCAAACAGCCATGTATTGGCTTATTTCCAGACATTACTTGATCAAACACGACTCTCCTGAGGTTTTGCCACACGTTCAGTACCGTTCAAATTCAAATTTCTTCAGTTCTGGTTCTTTTCCAGAATTCTTACCCTTCGGATGATCGAATTCACCCAAACTCAACTTTTACTTGCTTTCTGTCGGTGATATCCCCTCCTTGCTGAGTTTTCCCAAGCACGGGAACGGTAGGCACGAGGAAACTGACGCTGCTGCCCCGCGCACGATAGCTAAGAACCCCGACCGCGGGTTGGATCACTCACCATTTACTTTTCTCACCTTCCACCTGGATCATCCTCTCGGTTAAAAATTCTAAGTCAAGACCTAGCCTCTGACGGTCTAAATCAACCCCCCCAAATAGTACTGTTCGTGTTGGCATAACTCCTTGAAGGTCGGGCCGGCCAAAATAGGGGTCTCTTTCCTTATCATCGGTCGAAGTCTTTCCTGCTTCGCACAAAGACTCCGTCAGATGAGGGACAATTGTAGATACCCCAATTTTGACCGTCCAGAGAGACAGAAATACTTCATGTAACACACAGAAATATCCCACATTTGGACATCCAGTAGAGAACCAAAGTTCGGGAAACCGGAAGCCTTGGAAGCCAGAAACCCTAACCCTAGCCTGGACCCTAAACCATAAACCTAAACCAAAACCCTAAACCTAAACCCTAACCCTAAGCCAAAACCTAAACCCTAGCCCAAACCCTAACCCTAAACCAAACCCTAGCCCCTACCCTAAAACCCAAAACCCTAAAAACCTAAGTCCCTGGAAAGGGGCGGCTAGCCCTAACTAGCCACCCCAAACCGGGCAGCTAGTTTACACTAGCCGCCCGCCTAACCGCCCCCTGGCCGACTTTGGACCAGTCCCCTGGATGGGACATAAAGCAGCATTAAATGCTGATCATTGCGGCGGGTCATGACCTTTAGCCACCCTCTCTTGGCCGGATCAAACCGAGTAGCCGACCCAAGCCACCGCTTGTCAGAGATGGGACGTTTGGCAGGTCATGAGTGGGGCGGCTACTAGGAAGTAGCCGCCCCATCCCGGGCGGCTAGTTAGAACTAGCCGCCCTTCACCTGGTCTCTGACAGAAGAACCAGAGAATTAATGAGGGGTCTAATCGAAGCCAACCCACTCCATTACCCCCGGGATATTTCCCTGCCACTCTTTTACTATAAATACCCAAGCCCAAATACAACAGGACCAATCACCAATTCTCAATCCACAATTGTCATTCACACATCCCCCAAATCCATTCCCTTCCTCCACTAGAAATCCCTAGAGAGAGAGAGAGAGAGACCCCCCTTTTGTGAGAGAAAAATCCATTCCCTACACAAAAACACCCTCTCATCCACACCCCTTTCTCCCAAGACTCCTTTAGTCAAGCCCCGGAAGCAGAATAGGATTATCTCTTTTTCACCTCTGTGTACGGTATATCCGTGTCTCAGAGCGGAGACCCCACAAACTCCCCACGTAGGCGATCAAATCCGACCCAACCTTTTCCTGCTTTTAGAAAAAGCAGGTGGCGATCACACAAACCCCTGAATCCTCTTGAGACGCTATCAAGCGCCTCAACCAGGAACGACACCCCTCACCCTTCCGAGAAGACGATCCGACCGAGCCCGCCAGGGCACGCATCCGATCCGAATCCCCGAAGAAACCCCACACACGCATGCGCTCACCCCGCACCCCGCCGGGATCCGCTTCGACACGCCGACATCGGAGGCCTTCCCGACGGTACCGACACTCCTGGGTAGTCCTCGTGTTGCACCCCCCCCCCCCGAAATCTTATTTTCTATTTTTTTCCTCCTCCGTCCCTTTTTTTCACGTCCCATTCTTCATCCACGTGTCGAACCCTCTTGTGGGTCAATCCAACCCAGTTGGGAGGCATTCGATTGAACTTCCACGTGTATCACCCTCCCCCGGGGCACCATAATTGGATATAAACTTGTTGTATGCATGCATGTTGTATTTATCCTGCTAAGAATGTACCATGCCATGTAGATATTGTTTGCTAGGGATTATACTTTCACGTATCGTGCATAGGAGCCATACATGCCTAGATACCCTGTCATAGGTTAGCATAACCCCGACTTATGAATGTCCCCACCTAGTTTAATTTATTAAACTTATATGAATATGCACAGGGTAAACATATCTTAGACAATATTATGAGCATGTTGTATTATTTATTTAAGATGTTCCATAATTAATATTCCTTGCCTAATAGTATGTTTACATATATATGTAATTGTTATGTTTAGGGCAAAGGATCTTGCCTAATGAGATTAGGCAAGTGTATGACCACCTATGGGGTCATACCATGGCATCGACATTACGAATGATAGGATTTCCCCACATCTGAGTTATGCGCCCTGGAGGGAATTCTTGAGAGTTCATTACCGTATCGGTGTTTAGTAATCGGTGATGACGGATCCAAGAGGATCGTATCTGCAAGTGTAGATTGTTTTTCCCCTTCGTTGGATCCGTGTAGGAACTTCCCGGCGTCAAAAACGATGTCCTGGCACCGGGCTCCCATATGTAGGTATTACTGATGCATCTAGGGACGTACTGATCGTGGGAGTATGTCAGGTAGAGGCTACCCAGGTAAAGGGCTACCGGTGGACCAAGGGTTTAGAGAAATCTAATCTCTCCCAAAAGTCCTATGTCACCCTAGAGGGTGAGGGTGAGGGTGGGGTGGGTCGGCGTCGCTACGACCCACCAATTGTGCAGTTGCTCCCATTTTTGGGACTTTAATGAATTTAAAAGTTGATATGAGTTGTGTGGCATGGATTGTACCATTCGGATCTAAAGAAGGAGCTCCTCGGGGCGTAGTACTAGTAGCGGAGCAAAGTCCGCGTTTTGGGTCTGCGAGTGAGAAAGGCCATCAGCATCCCCCTTTTTTCCTTTTATGTTTCGTTACTCGTGCTTGTGCACAGTGCTTGTTGATGATGTCTTTTGTTGTATATTGGCTTTCACATGACAGTTGATTGTGTGTTCTAGCCTGTAATATGCCTTTGAATTACAGACTTAGTCGTTTAAGCTTCCGTTATATGTATATATATTATGTCAGCTACTATGTTAACTGCTTTATTGCCTTTGTTGTTATATGAAGTTTTTATTGATCTCGTGTATGGATTGCTGATATTATATACATTTGCCACGTCTCGGGGACGGCCGCCCTGGGGCGTGACAAAAGTTTGTATCAGAGCCTGGTCCTGTCAGAGCCAATTGTTGTCTTAGAGATGAGTCATAGGATTTCCATATGAGTATTCTGATCCTAGTGTCTGTTTCTTAGGTTGCTGATATGCCTCCTCGCAGACGGATGCGTGGACGTGATCCCCCTCAGGCCTTGGAGGTTTTCGAACCTATTGGAGGCGAGGAGACTACTAACGAGTCCTCGGCTATCAGGCCTGGACCTACGCCGGAGCCTCCTACATGGGAGAGTGCTTATGCTCGTATAGCGGATCTGTTGGGGACTCAGACTAGGGCACTGGAGGCCCAGACTAGAGCGTTGGCTGAGCAGGCGTGAGATCCAGGAGTTGCGGGCGGCCCGTGGGGCGGTTCCACAAGTACCCTTAGTAGCAGATCCACCAGTGGTGCCAGAGGTACCACCTGTACCGACAGAGATTCCTGTGGAGGAAGTTTGGAGACCAGAGGAGCGGGAGGAGGAGCTAGAGGCTGCGGCACGAGTGCATCATGCCGGCCTCACTGTCTTTCTGAAGCTTCACCCTCCCGAGTTCCATGGCTCGACGATGGATCCCCTTGCCCCCGAGCGTTGGTTGATGGAGATAGACAGGATCTTCTCGACCATGCACTGCACCGACCGCCAGCGTGTCTCACTTGCCACGTTCATGTTGAAGGGCATCGCCGCCGACTGATGGGCTACCCGATTGGTGGACATCCTCGAGGGCCTAGGGCGACTTCTTTGGGCCGGATTCCGTAGTTACTTCTTGGAGGACTATTTTCCATTTTTGACACGCCAGATAATGATGCGGGAGTTCGAGCAGCTAACTCAGGGCACCATGTCAGTCGCGGACTACTCTACGTGGTTCACGAGGCTTTCTCGGTTTGCCCCTACCTTGGTGATGGATGAGGAGACGCGATGCCGTCGGTTGGAGTTGGGTCTCAACAGCACCATCAGGGTGCACGTTACCTCTCAGGCGTTCTTGAGGTACACAGACCTGGTATCTCGTGCGAGGACAGTCGAGCGAGACCTCAGGGTTCCCTCATCAGGTCAAACCCCTTCGGCGGACCAGAGGGCCCCCAAGAGCCAGGACCTGGGACACCGCAAGGGCAAACGGCCCCGCTTTGATCAGTTAGCGACCACCGCTACTCAAGTCGATGTGATGCCAGTGCGGGGTCCTGCACCCATTGCTGCCGTTCCATTCCAGGCTAGGCGACCAGACACATGACGTTGCTACCATTGCAATCGGGTCGGACATATTGCTTATGCTTGCCCCAATGTTGGTCGACCTCTTGTGCCTCGTCAGCAGCCACAGCAGCAGCACCCACGGTAGCAGCAGCAGTCGCAGCGTCAACATCAGCCAGTGAGGCGTGCCCCTACTCCTCAGCCGTAGCTTGTTCAGGGGCGTGTGGCAGCACTTACGGCTGAGGCACATGCTTCGGGTAGTGTCGTCCGAGGTATTGTTCTTTTTGATTCCAGGGCCACGCACTCGTTCGTATCTCCCATTTTTGTGAGACGGATGGGTGTGGTGTCGGCCCCTCTTGATGTCTTGCTGGAGATATCATTACCAGGTGGAGACCGTATTCTCCTTCATTCGGTGTATCGGGGTTGTTATGTGGTGATCAGGGAGCACGAGTTTCCGGTGGAGTTGGTCGAGCTCGCCATGTCGGACTTCGATGCCATCCTGGGAATGGATTTACTTTCAGCTAGTCACGCCAGCATCGATTGTTTTGCAAAATTGGTGTCTTTCCGCATCCCTGGCCGGAGGTCCTTCCAGTTCGTAGGTGATTGGGACATAGCCCCTTTGGGGTTTGTTCCACGGTCCAGGTCGGTCTTGTAAGCTATCCGTTCTTATGATCTCACTAGATGGTTAACCTGCCTTGGTCGGACACAACCGTGTCTGACATATCGTGATCGGGCATATGTTTTGTCCGACTTACCCTGGCCGGCCTATAACTTTTGCCCGACCTGACTAAGTTGGGGTTGATTAGCCGTCCGTTCCGAGGGTGAGGGGATTCTACCCTGGCAGGTGTTAGGCCCTGAGTCCATGGGCCTTTTTCATGGGCCTTCTTTCCTCCAAGGCCCATTTCCTCCTTATTAAAATAGGGTATTCTTCGGTCAGTCCTTGCGTTTATTCTACCCTATTCCTTATTCACCGTTCTAGTCGGATTGGTCTCCTACAGTGTTTGTAATCTATCCACAAGGATAAAATTGTCATGTACATAAGGTTTTTTTACATTTTTAACAAATGTTAAGGGGCTTTTGGTAAACTACGTTTTCAGTCAGGGTCAACAAAACGGAATATTCACATAATATTTTTCATCTATCAATGGAAGTTTAACTCTGGGGGTTATTTGGAATTATATAGGTTTTTTAGGAGATTATATGAACTTTAGGAAAAATGAGGGGGTTATATAGATTTCAGACAATTTACAAGAGGTTATTTGGATTTTTCCCTTTCTTAAAAAAATGTTACACTTGTCTCTACTATTGGAGTGAGGATCCACTTTAACAAATCAATTAATATCGGAGGAGGATAATTTTTCCTTCAGTTAAACTATCGGTCCTTGGAGCCTTCCTTCACAAACTTAGACCCGATTGAAAATGGATTTTGCACTCACAAAAAAATCAACGGGAACACCAGTGTGGTGCCAACCAAAGGGCCTCCGAAGAGATATATCAATCAGGGATTGAAAACAAAACTCACTTAATTTTTAGTGGCTTGAGATTGGGAGATTAAATTCGATACCTTAGCCTTTTGAGTTACCTCCTTTTTTATAGGGTCACCACGGCTAGATTGCCTCTTCCACTCTCATGTGGTTGTTATAACTATTTCCGCATTAAACACTTAGCGGTCGCTTTTTGTGGGAACTTCCATGTGTTAGTGAGACACGTTGTGCCACTAATTACCCATGTTTAACAAGTAGGGGGCCTTAATTATACTTTTGTCAGTTACGGACATTACAGTCTTCAGATAGTTTCCTTAGTTCTACTTGTGGCCTTTGGCATGTTCGTTCTTCTGTTATGTCCTCGAGTGTGCCTGCGAGGAAAAGATCGCCCGAATAGACCTATTGTCTGGTCGTGTCTGTTCAGCTCGTTTGCGAGGAGTAAGGTCATCCGACCAGATCTCTAATCTGATCATGCTTTATCTACTCGTGGTGACATTCACCTATGAGGTGTCTGACCATCCGACTAGACCCTCAATCTAGTTGTCTCAGCCTACCCGGGAGTGTCATTATAACATTTTGGATTCGGATCCAGGTTTGTAAGATTCAGGTTTGATGGCCCACGTCCGTCTTGACTTGACACGTGTCATTTGCTAACATGGTGCAAATTTTTACCTTCACAGTATCGATCTGCACTGCCTATGTATCGAACTACAAAGCCTTTGAATCGAATTGCGCAATCAATTGTTGTAAAGGTGTCACTCTCCCATTATATCATCTATCAATAAGCTGTATAGTTTGATTCATAGGTCATGTAGCTCAATACTGATTGGATTTACTGAAACCAGTCCTGATTTGATCCAGACCCTTTTATTGTTCAAAACGTAAATCGCTAGTGTTATTATATTTTATAAAAATTACATATTTTATCTAAGGAGATAATATAAATGTGAAGCATATTTCTATTTTTTTCTTCTTTCACCACTGAGAAGAACCAATAGGTTTCACTAGTGCTACAACTTGGGCGGGTTGGGTTTGGGTTGACTCCAACCTGAAATCCAAACCACTCAACCCTAACCCGACCCAACCCGACTTCCAACCCGGATTGCTAAAACCTGAACCCATTCAGTAATGATAATCTATAAAATTAAATTAGTCATTTAAATTAATGTGAAACAATCGAAATCCAATACACTTAATAATAAGAACAATAAAGTGCATACACATTACACATACACACATAAAAAAAAAAACACGTGAAGCTCTCTCAGCCACCCAAAGTTCCTCAAAGTTCTTCAACTCCATAACAAATTCATATATAATCTTACAACATAGAGATGGACATCACATAGATCTTCTTATTAGCCATTAAGAACAACATAAACAATGACAATCCCCCACACAATGTTGGATCCCTGCAAAGTGAGCATCATAAAAAATATGAATAGATGATATAATCTAAAAGCATATAAAAAGGATTATAATAAACCACAAATATTTACCTACAAGTGAAATTATATTGTTGGCTGCTTGTAAATAATCATAAACCATTGGTTATGATTTTGCTCTGATTACTATTAACCAAAGCAACCAAAAAACATAAATCATATCAAAATCATTGTAAAAGCTAGTTATACTTAAATTTCATGTCAAAAGTAAAATGAAATTAGCATTTACCCAATTCATCTTCAAGATCTTCTAAAATCTCTTCAATTTAAATTGGAGTTAATGGACTCTGCAACCAATCTTTAGTACAAATCAAGCTTTCTACTAATTTAGGAGATAATGAACTTTGTATTTGGTCAAGTATGCGTCCATCTTCATAAAATGTTGATTAAGAAGCTACTGTTGAAACAATAATGGCCGAGGCATCACGAGCAATATGATAAGTATTGGAAATCTTATGCTGTTAAGCTTCCACCAATGCAATATGTTAAAATTCTAAAAATCTTTTTCCACATGCTCAAGTAAATAGTGATCTAATTCAGATTTGCTCTCGTTAATTTCTTCTTCTTCCAAATGCTTTTGGAACTCATTATGAATGTTTTTAATCTCAGAACTTGAGTTAGAAACCTCAATGCCATTATTATTGTTCACATCAAACATCATGTCTTGTTGCACACCAAAAGGCTCCTCCAAACTTTGATAATGTCTCAATAGATGTTGAAATGCATTCTTCATCCTTCTTATGAGCTCTTCAACCATATCTAGTGTACAAAATTTTTAGTGGCAAAAATTTACGTATTTGAACTTGTAACGAGGATCAAAAACCATTGAACTTGTAACGAGGATAAAAATCTATGGCAACAGTAGCATAATATTAATTTTATCAATCTTGCCCCCAATACTTATCAAATTTCTATTGCATCTTTGATGCCACGTCATGAAGAAGAAAATCATCACTTCTAGACCAATGTAATAATAACATCTGAGTTCCATTTACTTCATGAAAATATACATCATAAGTGACATAAAGAGACCCGAACAAACGCTTTAAAGCAACATCACTTGAAGCACAATTGTCCACAAACACCAAAAATGAATTTTCCAAGCCCCTCTCTAACAACCATAACTCAATAGAATTTGCGATCACATCATTGCTATGTGGAAATGGAACCACCTGAATATTAGTTATCTTCTTTTGTATATTCCAATCCTTATCAATGAAGTGTGCATTGAGGTGCATGTATCCTAAGTTTTCAGCTGAAGTCCACATGTATGTTGTGAGAGAAACTCATTTCTTTGAATTGACAAACAATTCTTTGAGTTTTTTTTAGATGTGTACAATTCAGAGCAATTTTTTTTTATGGTAGTTCATGGGACAAGCTTGAATTTCAGTTGAAGAATTTTATAAAATCAATGAAATCTTTTATGCTCAACAAAATTAAATGGTAATTCTTCAATAATAATCATGCAAGAAAGCTCCTTCCTACACAACTCTGGATCAAACTTCCAATTGAAAATTATAGCTTCACCATCTTAAGTAGAGGAGAGAATGTCAATACTTGTGTTTTATCCTTGTTACTAAACGGATATATCTAGTACTTCTCCAAGTGGTGCTTAAGTATTTTAGTTCCTTGACTATTATCACATTCATACTCTTGGCTGTAATAATTACAAACACATTTGTTAGGTTTACTATTATCACCTTTTTTTCTTAGTGAAGTGTTGTCAAACTTCAGAGGATGTTCTACAACTCTTCTTTCGTTTAGGAGTTACCTCTGATGCCGCTGCAGTAGTAGAATCGGAAGTAGTGGCTTGATTGGCATTCTCGTTTGCAATTGGTGGAGCATTTGCATTTTGATGAGAATCAATCGAAATCTAATCCAACAAAATAAATTAATCATCATTTATCAATTATAATACCAAATAAAATTGAAGATCATTTTGTAATTTTAATTTATTAAAACAATTACCTCAACAAGTGGTTTGGATGTAGCTTGAGATTGAGACATGCTATAGACTGAAAATATAGATAGAGATGCAAAATAAAATCATTTTATGTCAACTTACATGGCAAAAATAGATTTAAAGCTATCGTTAGAATGCTTTAAAGATTTGATTTTTGGAATATAATTACATACCCAAACACAGACCAAATCACAATCAAATTAAAAAACAATTACCTCTTTTTGGATGCCCCAGTGAGTGGTTGATGATCTTCTTTTATATTCTCTCAATTAATCTGAAATCTGAATCAAAACCCATCCAAAATCAGAAATCAAAAGTCCCCTATCCCCAACAACCCGCCAATGGAAGATGCCTCTCCCAATTGCCTCTAAAATCAAGAACGCAGGCACGCAGCATGTCCTTTAGGGTCTGAATCGTCCTCTCCGATTGGCCATCCATCTGCGGATGAAACGCTGTACTGAAGTGGAGGTTTGTACCAAGGGCGTGCTGGAGGCTACGCCAGAACCTCAAAGTGAACCTCGCGTGTCTATCAGAAATGTTGCTGACCAGAGTGCCATGGAGGCGAGCGATCTTTGAGACAAACAACTCTACCAGGGTGTCCATAGAATCGGTGAGTCGGATGGGGAGGAAATGATCGGACTTGGTCAATCGGTCAATGATCACCCAGAGGCATTGTGACCCGAACGTGACTTTGACAAGCCCGAAACAAAGTCCACAGTAATTTGCTCCCACTTCCACTGAGGAATCTCAATACACTGCAGCTTCCCCGCAGGACGTTGATGCTCCGACTTCACCTACTGGCTTACCAAGCAACGGGCAACGAAATGGCCAACATCCGCCTTCATCCCGCGCAACCAGTAGCCACGACAAAGGCCCCTGTACATTTTCGTGCCACCAGGACGCACTGTGTACCGCGAACGATGGGCCTCATCCAAGACTTGCTTCAGCTCTGCATCGTCAGGAATACATACCCGGCCTCTGAACCGCAAGATTCCATCCTCGTGAATCTAGTAATCCGGTTGCTCGTCCTGGGCGACGCCTTCAGAAAGGACCAAAAAGTGAGGATCCCGCCCCTACACCGTGCGGATCTCGTCGAGGAGAACGGGATGCACCACTAGCCTTGCCAAGAAGCCACCAGCAGGCATCTCCCGAACGCTGATCCAGCAAGCGGCATCCTCCAAAAGCCTCCAACGACGTACAGCCAAGTGGACGGCCATGCCCAAAGACTGCCTACTAAGAGCATCTGCTACAACATTCGCCTTACCCGGATGGTAAGCGATGTCACAATCATAGTCCTTCAGGAACTCGACCCAACGTCTCTGACGCATGTTGAGTTCCGGCTGGGACTGCAGATAAGTCAGGCTCTTGTGATCCATGAAGAGCTCGAACTCCTCGCCATAGAGGTAGTGCCTCCAAATCTTCAGCGCAAAGATGATCGCTGCTAACTCCAAGTCGTGGGTGGGGTAATTCTGCACATGGGGCTTCAACTGACGTGACGCGTAAGCAACAACCTTATTGTTCTGCATCAGGACGCAATCCAAACCCAGCCGTGACGCGTCGGAGTAGACTGTGAATCCAACACTCCCAAACGACATGGTAAGAACTGGCGCTGAGGTGAGTCTCCGCTAAAACTCCTGGAAGCTCTCCTTGCAAGATGGGGACCACTCAAACCGGACATCCTTTCACGTGAGACGGGTCAGAGGGACGGCTATCTTTGAGAAACCCTCCACAAACCTCTGATAATAACCCGCCAAACCCAGGAAGCTCCGAATTTCGGTGGGATTCGACGGTCGCTGCCAATTCGACACGGCGTGCTCCAACCAGAACTCGCACTTACAGAATTTCGGTGGGATTTACGGATATACCCTCACCGGAAATCACATGGCCTAGGAAGGCCACACGCTCCAACCAGAACTCGCACTTACTGAACTTGGTGAACAATTGATGTCGGGCCAAAGTCTCCAAGATAGTGCGAAGATGGTCGGCGTGCTCCTCAAGACTCCTCGAATATACCAGAATATCGTCGATGAAGACTACCACAAAGGAGTCGAGGAAGGGCCGAAACACCCGGTTCATCAGATCCATGAAGGCTGCTGGCGCGTTCGTCAACCCAAATGGCAGTACTCAAAACTTGTAGTGCCCGTAACGGGTACGAAAGGCCGTCTTTGGAATATCCAAGTCCCAGATTTTCAGCTGATAGTCGCCCAAACAGAGATTGATCTTCGAAAAGACACGCGCTCCATAGAGGTGGTCAAACAGATTGTCGATCCGCAGTAAGGGGTACTTGTTCTTCACTGTCAGCTTGTTCAATTACCTGTAGTCAATACAAAGACACAGCGAGCCGTCCTTCTGAACGAACAGAACAGGGGCTCCCCACGGAGAGACACTCGGACGTGCGAACCCCTTCTCAAGCAACTCCTCCAGCTGCTCCTTAAGCACCTTCAGCTCTGCTGGGGTCATCCGGTACGGAGCCTTGGAAATCGGCTCGGTCCCCGGAATCAGATTAATCTCAAACTCGATCGCGCGATCCGGTGGTACGCCCGGAAGATCATCGGGAAAAACCCTCAGGTATTCTAATACAATCGGAGTCTGACTGATATCCATCCCCAGCGGTGCATCCTCATTCACAATGCCACGCCAAATAACCCTCACATCTGCTCTGTAGGAGTCTCCACGCCTGGATGGATGACACAAACCCCAAAGGGGCTATGTCCCGATCACCTACAAACTGGAAGGACCTCTGACCAGGGATGCGGAAAGACAGCGATTTTGCAAAACAATCGATGCAGGTGTGACTAGCTGAAAGCCAATCCTATCATTCGTAACGAATTCTCAAGAATTCCCTCCGGGGTGCATAACTCAGATGCGGGGAAATCCTATCATTCGTAATGTCGATGCCATGGTATGACCCCATAGGTGGTCATACACTTGCCTAATCTCATTAGGCAAGATCCTTGGCCCTAAACATAACAATTACATATATATGTAAACATACTATTAGGCATGGAATAT
Organism: Acorus calamus; assembly: GCA_030737845.1. Lineage (NCBI taxonomy): Eukaryota > Viridiplantae > Streptophyta > Magnoliopsida > Acorales > Acoraceae > Acorus > Acorus calamus. The sequence continues at coordinate 16,943,793 of CM060870.1, forward strand.
TAATTATGGAACATCTTAAATAAATAATACAACATGCTCATAATATTGTCTAAGACATGTTTACCCTATGCATATTCATATAAGTTTAATAAATTAAACTAGGTGGGGACATGCATAAGTTGGGGTTATGCTAACCTATGACATGGTATCTAGGCATTTATGGCTCCTATGCACGATACGTGAAAGTATAATCCCTAGCATACAATATCTATCTACATGGCATGGTACATTCTTAGCAAGATAGATACAACATCCATGCATACAACAAGTTTATATGCAGTTATGGTCCCCCAGGGGAGGGTGATACATGTGGACGTGCAATCGATCGTCTTCCTACTGGGTTGGATTGACCCACTCACCACCACCCGGGTCGTTGTGTGACCATTCGCCAAGATTTGCAAGACAAGGACATCCAAATTGGTGAGTATACCCACATAGAAATACTTAAAATTGACTAGAAATGCCAAAGACTTATACATACACACATACGGGCTCGCACGTATGCAAATTCGCACGTACGCACGCATGTCCGAGTGCCCCGACGCCTACCCGAGCCCTCGGGCAGCCACACGTGTGGCCCCGCACACATGCGCACGTGCACGCGCTCCCACGCCCGGTCGCGCGCCCAGACGCACTGCCTGCGTGCCTAAGCACCCAGCTGCGCGCGTACGCTCCCGTTCGCGTGTGCCCATAGATCCCCGCGCGCCCGCATTCGCCTGATCGCACGTACGTGCACGCTCGCTCGCCCGCAAACCCCGCACGCACGCTCGCGTAAGCCCGCGCGTACGTGCACACGCGCTCCTGTGCGTTCACCTGATCCTGCCACCACCCGACAGCGCGCGCACGTCCAGGCCCCTAAAACCCCTCTCCCTCACTGCACACACACCCAAACACAAGCACATGACATGCAATGTCCCCCTAACACCCAAAAAAATCAGAAATACTAGAAGGGGAGAGCTTACCAAGAGGGGGAGTGAAAGGGGGAAATCCGGGGCCCTCCACGTACCCGCGACTACCCCAACCGACACCACCATCACCACCACCTCAGCCTCTTCTTTGGTTGAAAAACAGGGTGTATGGGGGGTAAGAGAGGGAACTTGAGAGGGAGAGAAGTAACAAAACAATGGAACCCACAACCCTACCTCTTCTTCTCCTCTTGTGCTTCTTCTACTACATCTCAAATAAAACACACACCACACACAACAAAACAGAGGAAAAGAGAGGGAAAGAGAGAGTCTACGAGTGAGTGAGAGAGGGAGAGAGAGAGCCCCTCCAAATCTCACGCTTTTGGGAGGTGAAAAGAAGAGGAAAAGAGGGGGGTAAGGTTAGGCTTAACCTCACCTTCTAATAGCCCAAATAACCAAAGAAAACATAGCCCCTAAGCAAGGGGGAGGTAAACTTACCTTGGGTCACCACAACCACCCAAAATATCTTTTACTATGCCACCAAATAAACCAATAATGACCAAAACTCGGATACGGTTCAGAACTGCATAATTTTTTTAAAACGTTACCGGAATTCGATGAAGTTTTATGGGTAGTATAGAATAGTACTAGGACCCATAATATGTAGTCAAATTTTTAATCGGAGTACTCCAGCTCACGCAGATGGTTAAAAAGCAAAATTTTAGCGGCTTCGATCGAAATAAGAAAAATTGAAAAATGACCAGAAATGACCCAAATGTGACCATTTGACCAAAAATTGACACATATATAACAACTAGAGCCACAACACCATGTGACTCACTACACACACTCAACCTCACCCTAGCCCCCGCAGGGGTGACCCTAGGGACTTTTGGGATAACTCTGTTGGCTCTACACCCTTGGTCCACCGGTATCCCTTTCCCCGGGTAGCCTCTACCTGACATACTCCCACGATCAGTACGTCCCGAATGCATCGGTAATACCTACGGATGGGGGCCCGGTGCCAGGATAGCATTTTCAACGCCGGGAAGTTCCTACACGGATCCAACGAAGAGGGGTGACTCTGTGTTCTCAATATCATACGGTAGCCCTTTCCCTGGGTAACCTCTACCTGGCATACTCTCACGATCAGTACATCCTGAATGCATCGGTAATACCTACAGATGGGAGCCCGGTGCCAGGAGAGCGTTTTCAACGCCGAAAAGTTCCTACACAGATGATATTGGGAGAAACTATTACTATACTCGATAATCACATATCGAAGATAACCAATACTCTTGTACTCCCACACGGATGCGTCGCTCGAACGCGATGGGTTACCTCTGCTCTAGTACAGAAATAAGCCCAAGGCGTTACCCAACAAGCATTTCATAGACACGCCTAGCTCGGGTAGGGCCAACTTAATGTCGTAACTATCGGTTTAACAAAACCAATACAACGATGAATTCTCCCGTATTCCATCTAGTGCATCCTCGGATGCAGGGAGGGATGATTTCATCGCTAGCGCTCTAACTAATAGGGTATGGCCCGGTAGCGGATCATACCCACGCCTATTACAGATCGGCCCGATTAGTTTTAACACGCGCAAACATATTAAAGGAGAAACGCATCATAGTTATGTACACAAACCACATGCGCAATAACCTAAACAATCAATTAGAAGGGTACTCCTTCACATGGATTTACATCATTAACAATTCATACACCATGCATATAAGGAATGACCTACTTAAACATGCACACTAGGGCACAATAAACCTTTAATCACACAAAGGATGACTCAAGCAGGCGTTGGACATCACCAACTCCAAGGGGAGGGTTAAGTGCGATCTTGCGCACCAATCGGTGCATGCCGATAACCCCAAGCGGACCTGAGTCAAGTAGGAACCGCATCTTACTTACTCAGTTTACGTGAAGAAGGAGGGCGAGAGAGAGGAAAAGCCTCATCCTCTCTGGAAGTTGGTCATAGCTTTGCCCCAACAAGATGGGTACAACAACTATACCACGTCCTCTAGTCTTATCGTAAGGGAATAATTAATATAGTGAGGGTAGTATTACAATACTACCTAAGGCAGGCCATAGCATACTGAAGAAGGGATTCGGGGTCCGGAGGAGGAGGCATTTCCCCCATATACTTCTCGACCACCAAGTTGTCAGGGAACGAGCCATTGAAGAAGAGAATAAGAACAAAAGAGTGTTGATCAGCTCTAAGGAATGCAAAAATTGGAAGAGATGGAAAGAGATTCAAGAGCAGTTACATATATAGAAAGTTGGGACTGAAAAATTAACCGACACAGTCATTTGGGAAAATGAGGCGACAAAAATGAATCTCGAAGTCATTTGCTAGGTGGAATTGAATGAAGAAAGTACATAAGGATGTGACAAGTTTCCACACATACAGGTCGTCAGAATCCGAAGTCCTAGACCAATCGACCCATTAAGCTTGTCGAACAAGCTTATGAGTCGGTCGGGTCTCCTGTAGGTCGGTTATTCTGGGCTCACAAGCAATTGAAAGACCAAAAGAAGGGTGCATTGTAGGAGACCGAATTTATCAGAGAATGGAATACGGAATATGTAACGCCCCACATTTACCTAACCGCTTATCAGACGATAAATGGGTTGCTACTAAACTTAATCAAAATACAAGACCAAAATTTGGACCCCTTTTTAAATAATATCCAATGGTTTTAGATCACCAATGGTCTTACAAAATATCAAAGTCTAACAAAAACAAAATATTAGAATGGAAAGACATACTAAACCATCCCAGTGGGAGCCATCTAAACTAAAGTAAATCCATATAGTTGACTGCGTTTATTATTTATTCTCCAACACTGCTACCTCGATTAGATCCCTGAAGCGTATGAAAATTTCAAGCTTTGTCTTGGTCCTTAGAAGATAAGCTACCTGGTTATGAAACAACCAGCCATTTGGAATAAGGTGAGTGATTAACTCAGTGAATAAGACCACTGACAAATTACCTCACGTGATAGTATATATGTAAATAAAGTTTTATGAAAATTAGATTTTCATTTAATAAATCTTTTATTTTATTAAATCAATTAAAAATTATGAACTTTTAAAAAATATTTTAATGCACACGTGGCCCAATCCTTGGCCCACATTATAGAAATCATGAGAGTTAAATGATACAATCACACACACACACACACACACACATATATATATATAAAGTTATATTAAAAACAAGAATTTTCTTTAATAAATCAATTTAAATCTATGAGCTTAAAAATGTATTTTAATGCAATCACGTGAACCAACCCTTGGTCCACATCATAGAAATCATGCAGCTTAAATGATATGACCAGGTAGGGTTCTCAATCGAAAGATCCGTTCCCCCAAAACAGGTGTGCCAAGCCCCAAGCGACTAAATCACTCAAAAAGCTCCCTTGAGGAGACGTCAGATCTAGAAGACGCTGATGGGTCACCGCTGCCATCACTACGAGAACACCAGCACGGGATACCCCGGTTGTTGTAGACTCCAAACAAAGGAGTACGCCGCTGCAAGGAATTCTTTACCATACCCCTCACCGGTCTTGGGACTCTTCGAGTCCTAGACCTTCCTCCCCTAAGGCAAAATACAACGGGCGGATTTATTCCACAAAAATGTCATGATATGCATCTTGATAAAATCTCCTAGGACTAGGTTGTCTCCACTAGTCCTAAATTTTTAGAAAAAGTCTGAAAATGAAAATATTTAATCCAAATATTATTAAAAAAATATAAGCATCAAAATATGTATTATGTTAATTCTTGAAACATAAATAGCATAATTCATGCCATTTTAAATGACATGATGAAGGAATTAAATTATGCAACTTTATTCAATAAGAAATGCAATTTGATCAATATGAAAAAATATCCAAATCATGCAAAATTATCATAATATAAATGCATGGATATCACATAATATCACACAAATATAATTAGCACATGAAATTCAATGATATAGAGAAAAACTCACATAAAATAAATCGATAGGCCTACTCACCTCGAATGGACCCTAGGTCCGAAGAATGAAGCCCACAACAAAAGTTACAACCTAGATAAACCAAATAAATTATTAATTAAAACCTATAATTTAAGCCTATGCCCAAGATCTAATTACCTATCCATAATTAATAGGTATAAATTTTTATACCCAACAACCTAAACCCATCTATATATACCACAACCTAAGAAGAAGATCAAAAACCTATTTACAATAAAATCAGACACTAAAAGACGAAACCAGAAAAGACAAAACCAGAAAAGATAAAACAAAAAAAATAAAAATCCAGAAATTCAAAACAATAATAAAATAACAAAAATTCATAAATAATATGAAAACACCTTTTTTTTATATAAAATAATCTATTAATTAGTAAAAATTGAAAATAAATAAAGCTTATTAAGTATATGCATAAATCATAACCCCAGTATTATTAAATGCTTATATTTTAGAAATCTGATCATAGATCTAATCTTTAAAATAAATAATATATCGAAACCCTAAGTTTATGAAGACTAAGAAATCTAAATATCTTACATAGATCTAATAATAATAAATTGTGGGGGTGGAATTTCCGGTTGTCCCCTCTTGTGCCGGATCTTCTTTGATCCGGGCTTTGGAAGTAGACCCTGGACGATGTGGGCTTGGACTCGCCTCTGCGTTGGTTAGTTTAGAACTTTGACTTCCATTCATTGTCGTTCCTCCTCTTCCTCCTGCACCTGCAACTCACACCAGTGCGGTGCCGGCTAACGCCCCTCCGACGCTCAAGTCAGTGATCCTTCTCTTTAAAGAAGAGGAAGAACTTAGGACACTCGAGAATCAGAAGGAGAGAGAGTCTCAATTTTTCGCATACCTTGAGAGGGAGGTGGAGCCTCCCTTTTATACTAGATTGGGGCGTGCCGGTTCAGACCTTGCGGAGTGGCCATAACGCAATATGGAATCTCCACGTGGCCTCTGAATTCTAGGACACGTAGCGCCTAGGGATCATCATTATCCTATAACGATTTCCCTGACGTACTGTCCTTTTTGGTGTTAGGGAATATTCCCTTTGTTAACCGTTTTTCTTCGAGGAATGGCATATGGCTGACCTGCTTTTTAGTTTGGGCTTTACTGTGTTTCACGGTCTAGGTCGGTCATTGTAAGCTACCCGTTCTTAGGATCTCACTAGTTGGTTAAACTGCCTTGGTCGGACACAACCGTGTCTGACATATCTTGATCGGGCACATGTTTTGCCTGACTTACCCTGGTCGGCCTATAACTTTTGCCCAACCTGACTATGTCGGGGTTGACTAACCATCCGTTCCGAGGGTGAGGGTATTCTACCCTGACAGCTGTCAGGTCCTGAGTCCGTGGGCCTTTTTCATGGACCTTCTTTCCTCTGAGGCCCATGTCCTCATTAAAATAGGCTATTCTTCTGTCAATACTTGCATTTATTCTACTCTATTCCTTATTTAACCCGATGCTGACCGAGTTATTCAGATCCTGGGTCCTCCCTTTCTTGATCCTAAGGCTGAGAATAACAAGGTTGAACTTGCGAATCCAACTTCACCTCCAAGGCCAAGGACACCTTTGAGCAGGTAACTAGCTTCCCCAGTTGTCCTTTATCTGACATAATCGATGTCGACAATTTTCCTCCTCCCGACTGCCAAGATAACTCGGCTGCCACGAAGTTGGTAGCTGCTAACGTTGCAAGGATGAAGAGTGAGCCCTCTGAGAACATTACTGAGTCAGAGGAACGTCATCCAGTGGCCGATGCAGCGGAAACCGCGGTCCACATGAACAAGGATTTGGTGACGCTGGCCGGCGGTACTGAAAACCCAGATGATGCCGAGGATGACTCCATTCCTTTGATCCGTCATGCTCCTTCGAGCCGTGCCCCCGGGGAAAATTAGGGCATCATATAGTAGATGGTTCTCAACACTTCAATCCTATGTGGTTTTGTTTAGATAATGGTGATTTGATGATGATGTCTCTGTTTTTTTTAGAAACTCATGGCTACAATTTTTAATGGCGTAAGAGCCACTTTATGATATTTTATCCTTCAGATGTGGATTGAATTTGTGTGCTGCTATCTTGTTTTACGTATACGCTTGCTTTTTAACTTCGCTTCTATTTTGTGTTGTATTGTAATGTCGACATGATTCTTCAAAGAAGGATCAGGTTTACTCCTTGTTTGTATTGCGCTCTAAGAATAGTCATGGTTGCGCTTCAGACCTTCGAATGCAGTTTTATCATGTCGTCTGGTTGATGCGTAGCTGTGAGGGCTGAGCTAAGTCGAGGGCAAAGAGCTACCCCTATCAGATTCAGCCCGTTGAGCGCGGCCTTAGGGTGCCATTCGGCTAGTGCGCGACTGCAAGGGCTGAACTGAATCGAATGCAAAGAGCGACCCCGATCAGATTCAGCCCATTGAGCGCAGCTTTAGGGTGTCATTCGGCTAGTGTGCGACTACGAGGGCTAAACTGAATCGAGTGCAAAGAGTGACTGCGATCAGATTCATCCCGTTGAGCACGGCTTTAGGGTGCCATTCGGCTACTGTGTGACTGTGAGGGCTGAACTGAATCGAATGCAAAGAGCGACCATGATCAAATTCAGCCCGTTGAGCACGGCTTTAGGGTGCCATTCAGCTAGTGCGAGACTGCGAGAGCTGAACTGAATCGAATGCAAAGAGCGACCCCGATCAGATTCAGCCCGTTGAGCACGGCTTTGTCTTGTTGTGTTGTCATGCACGTAGAAGGCTGAAGAAAAAGAAAGAGATCTTTCATTCAATGATAATACTTCTTTAAATGGATTACATTCCAAGGATGAGGAATTTCAACCCCCTCCATTGTTTCTAGGTGGTAGGCTCCGTTTGGTCCGATATGAGTGACATTGAAGAGGCCCTCCCAATTCGGTCCTAGCTTGCCGTGCTTCTTGTCTTGGTTTCTGGGAAGACCTATCTAAGGACCAGATTGCCAGCTCTGAAGCCCCTATTTGAAACTCGCCTATTATAATATCGAGATATCTGGTTTTGATAATCTGCATTTCTGATGGCTGCAATTTTTCTTCTTTCATCCTGAATTCCAGGTCCTGCATCATTTGATTGTTATTTGCTGCGTGGTCAAAATCCTGGGTTCGGTGCGTGGGTACTTCAATCCCAAATGCCAATGAAAAGGAAGTTTCTCTGGTAGATCTTCTTGAGGTGGTCTGATAGGACCATAGGACCGATGGGAGTTCATCAACCCATTTTCCTTTTGCACTGTGTAGCCTTTTCTTCAGACCATCTAGGATAGTTTGGTTTGTGATCTCCGCTTGCCCTTTGCTTTGAGGATATCGTGGGGTGGAGAAATAATGTTGTATTCTCAGCTCCTCACAGGAATCTTTTATCAAGGCGGTATCAAATTATTTACCGTTGTCTGAAATGATGAAGTGTGGAACTCCAAAATGGAATACTATTTCTTTCCAGAGGAAGGACTTAACCTCGATATCCCTGATCCTTGCCAAAGGCACCGCTTCCACCCATTTGGTGAAGTAATCGGTGGCCACCAGCAGGAAGCGTTTTTATCGAGGCACCGTAGGCATTGGCCCGATAATGTCCAAGCCCATTGAGCAAACGGCCACGGGCTTTTGAGGGGAACCAGGTCCGTCACTGGTGTCGGTATGTTGGATTTCGGGAAGGGCCCGACCTTCCTTCTTTTCCTCTCGGTCGCGGGGATCTCGTCAGTTTGGGGGACCGAGAATCCATGGTTTTGGCGTGTGTGGGGGTTCCTTTGGCGGTTCGGATCCGGTGCGCGCCTTGGCGGGCTTGATTGGATTGTCTCTCGGAAGGGTGGTGGTGGTCTCGTTCCCGGTTGGGGCACCCGAGAGCGGCTCAAGGGGGTACCGGTGTGTGTGTGATTGCCACCTTCTTTCTCGAAAAGCAGGAAAAGATGAGGGTGGATTTGATTGCCTTCATGGTGGAGTTTGTGGGGTCTCCGCTCTGAGACACGGATATACCATACATAGAGGTGAAAAACAGGTAATCCTATTCTGCTTCGGGGCTTGGCTAAAGGAGTCTTAGGACAAATGGGTGCAGGTGGGTGGCGGCTACTGAATTTGAGTCGTCGGGTAGGGGGCGGCTAGTTAGGGTTAGCCATCCAGGGCCTGGGTGAATTTGGGCAGAACTAGGGTAGGGAATGGGTTTGGCTTTGGTAGAGGTTAAGCTGGGGTTAACCTGGGCTTTGGAGGGTGGATTGAGAGGGTGATTTTGTGTAGGGAATGGGTTTTCCTCTCACAAATAGGATTCTCTCTCTCTCTAGGGATTTCAAGTAGTGGATGTGGGAATTGGAATTGAAGGTTGGGAATTATGAAGGCCTGTGAATTGAGGATTTTTTAATGTGTTAGAAAGGCTTGGGACCTCCTCTATTTATAGTAAAAAAGTGGCAGGGGAATGTCCATGGGGTAATAAAATGACTTGGGTAATAGTGTGTTTGATTAGACCACTCATTGATTCTCTGCTTCTTCTGTCAGAGACCAGGTAAAGGGCGGCTGGTTGAAACTAGCCGCCCAAGATGGGGTGGCTACTTTCTGGTAGCTGCCCCCATCATGACCTGCCAAACGTCTCATCTCTTACAAGCGATGGCTTGGGTTGGCTACTTGGGTTGAACCGGCCAAGATGGGGTGGCTAAAAGTCACAACTTGCCACAACGATCAGCATTTAATGCTGCTTTATGTCCCATCCAGGAAAGCGGTTTAGGGTCGGCCAAGGGGGGCGCCTAATGGAAACTAGGCACCTGGTATGGGGCGGCTAGTTAGGGTTAGCCACCCCTTTACAGGTTTTTAGGTTTCTAGGGTTTGGACCAGGGTTTATTGTTTTCGGTTTTCTGAGATTTGTTTTCTATTTGATGCCCAAATGTGGGTTATTTTCTGGTGTTACTTGAAGTATTTTTAGCTTTCTGGACAGTCAAAATTGGGGTATCTACAGCTGACTGGTGAATGAGCGTTGTGAACCATTGGCAGTTCTCGCATTTCTGAATCAGTTCCGCAGAATCCCTTTTCATGCTTGGCTAAAAATATCTGATCGATATTGGGGCTAGTGATTGATATCCTATCAGTCCCCCACATAAGCCCGAATGGAGCGTGTTGAGGACTCGATGTGCTTCTCGGGGTCCGACACACCTGAGGTAAGGGCCCTGAAAACTCCTTTTATAAAGGATTCCAATGGATGACATTCAATACTGGGCGGCCCACTGCGTGTGCTTTCTTACCTCGAATTTACTTTCCGGCAAGACTCCTTCTTCTCTCAGAGACCAGGTGAAGGGCGGCTAGTTTCAACTAGCCGCCCAAGATGGGGCGGCTACTTCCTAGTAGCCACCCCCATCATGACCTGCCAAACGTCCCATCTCTGACAAGTGGTGGCTCGGGTTGGTTACTTGGGTTGAACTGGTCAAGATGGGGTGGCTAAAAGTCACAACCCGCCGTAATGCTCAGCATTTAATGCTGCTTTATGTCCCATCCAGGGAAGCGGTTTAGGGTCGGCCAAGGGGGGCAGCTAGTGGAAACTACCCACCTGGTATGTGGTGGCTAGTTAGGGTTCGCCGACCCTTTCCAGGGTTTAGGTTTCTAGGGTTTGAACCAGGGTTTATTGTTTTTGGTTTTTTGAGATTTGTTTTCTATTTGATGCCCAAATGTGGGTCATTTCCAGGTGTTACTTGAAGTATTTTCATCTTTTTAGATGGTCAAAATTGGGGTAACTACAATTGTCCCTCATCGGACGGAGTCTTTGCGCGAGGCAGGAAAGACTTCGACCGATGATAAGGAATGAGACCCCTATTTTGGCCGGCCCGACCTTCAAGAAGTTAAGACAACACTTACAATACTATTCAGGGAGTTTATTTAGACTGTCAGAGGCTAGGTCTTGACTAGAATTTTCAATTGAAAGGATGATCCAGGTGGAAGGCGGGAAAAGTAAATGGTGAGTGATCCAACCCACGGTCGGGGTTCTTAGCTATCATACACGGAGTAGCCCAGCGTCAGTTTCCTCGTGCCTACCGTTCCTGTGCTTGAGAAAACTAGGCAAGGAGGGGATATTGCTGACAGAAAGCAAGTAAAGAGTTGAGTTGGTGAATTGAATCATCCGAAGGATAAAAACTCTGGAAAAGAACCAGAACTGAAGAAATTCGAACTGAATGGTACTGGAAGTGTGATGAAACTTTGAGAAAGTCATGTTTGATCAAGTAGTGCTTTGAAATAAACCAATACATGACTGTTTGTTTTTAGAAAACTTGAATTTAGGGCTTGGAAAGAAGTTGGAAAGGGGTCTTTAAGTGAAAGTTGGAAAACTGGGAGGGGCGGCTAGTCGAAACTAGCCACCCTACTCGTGGGTAGCCGCCCCATAACGGGGTACCTTATAACTGAAAAGACCCTCTCTCTCTCCATACGATTCAAAACGGTCTCTCCCTCCATTACTCCTTCTTCCCATTTTAAACCGAAAAAAATATTGGTTTTGCTTTCTCTCCTTTCATTTCGACCTAAGATCCCTCTTCTCTCTTGATTTCAAAACCCTAGGTTTGGGTTCCCCTTTTTCTTTTCAATCCGAGGAAGATGACAAGGTCGTAGGCGATTGCTTCAAGGGAAAATGACCACGGGTAGCTCGTGGAGAGCGTAGCCCGAGCTCTTTATCATCGGAGAGTGAGAGGTCGGAAGCAGAGGCCATGGGGGAGGTTGTAGGTGCGGCGGAGGTGCCGTCAGTGGGCACCGGCGCGGGTGAGATCCGGGGCACGCCTTCGGGGGCTGTCCCGGGGGTTGGGAGTAGTTCTACAAGTGGGGTGATTGGATACACGCGTAAGAGGAAGCGTGGGGATCGACTGGCGGTGGTCGAAGAGGTGGTTTCGGAGGCCGGAGGACCGGCCGAGGGTGTAACCGAGGAGATAGGGACTGAGGGAGTTAGTAAGGATGTGAGGGCATCGTTGGATGCCATTGTTGGGATGCTGGATTGGGAGGCCACTGTGGCAGGGCTGAGGAGGAGAGAAGGGCCATAGGTTCATTTGAGGAGTTGGCTTCCGATGCGGTGGGCACAGAGGAGACTGGAGGTGTTGGGGCTGAGGCAACAGAGGTCGGGGATATTGGGGTTGAGGCCGAAGAGGCCGGGGGTATGGGTATGGGAGCAACAGGGGCTGGTGCTGAGATTGAGGCCGACGATGCCGTGTTTGAGGAGGACGGGGATGACGATGGGATGGATGATCCTGACAAGGCCGAGGCGGACCCTCCTGGGTCCCCACCGGCTGTGGTATTCTTCTGACCCTTTTGCTCAAGCCTTTTATTTTTATATATGTGTTTTGTTCCTCTAAATATTTGTGATAGAAATAGGTGGTTGTGTAGTATTTATACGTATGTGTTTATAGGCATGCTTGTATGTATAAATTAATCACGGTGGGATAGTAAGCATGCAAATATGGGTTTGGGTTAGAAAAGAAAAAGGGGACAATTTTCATATGTACATCCATGTTTGTTATATAAATAAAGGAAGGGAAATGACATGGTTTTGTATGCATATATTTTTTGGAATATATATATGGGCAATTAACAAAAATAGCCCCGCTGAGATGAATATTTACAAAAATAGCATAGGTCGGTGAATATTTGCAAAAAATAGCACTGAAACTGTTCCAAACTCGAGGCGCCATACCTTTGTATTTTCATACCCCAAAATTTAACATTTTTTACACTGGAGATATGACGCCTCCAATTTTTTTCCCAAAATAAAGGAGGCGCCATATATATATGGCCCTCCTTTTAAAAAACCGATTCCAAAGGAGGCGCCGTATATATATGGCGCCTCCTTTGTTGTGATATTATAAAGGGAGGCGCCGTATATATATGGCACCTCCTTTGTACTGATTCCACTCCTACCTAGATAGTAAAACTTGTGTTTTTGATATTAGATAGACCTGTAAAGAAAACAGTTTATATTTAACAACATACAATATTTTTAGTAAACAAACTAAAAGTACAAAAAAGCGTTTACATTTATCAACATACAAAAGTTTTGCTTAACAATCATCCAAACACTTTTTTCCATACATTTAGTTTAGTTTTCCTAGGAGCTGGTGGTGCTGAAGAAGAAGGTGTATCAGTGGGTTGAGATGATGGTATCATTGGCTGAGCTGGTGTGGTGAACTCATCGGATCAACGTGCAACTCCAGAAATTCCAAATAATCTGCGTGGTCCACGTACATATGTCTGCAATGGTCTCGTGGACATCGATGACCTGTGTGGCACATGTGGAATATGCTGTGAAATATCATCTGGCTGGTGTGACTAGTTATGTACATCCTGTTCAAGGTGTACCAAATCAGTGAATAGCTCCTCAAAGGTGAACATGGGCTCAGACTCACCGAAATCAGCCCCTGACACGTCATCGTAGATGCGATCGTACATTGATGCAACGTAGGAGCTCTGATCGTGTGATTGTTCCCTATCCTCCACCATCGCCTCCGCAAGGTCTCGTGTAACCGCTGCTATGCGCCCCAACTTGCTAGAATCAGGATACAATATGAAACAGTATCAGTGCTATTATATATGGCGCCTCCAGTGTAAAAAATGTTATATGAAAATACAAAGGAGGCGCCATATATATATGGCGCCTCCAGTTTGGAACAGTATCAGTTCTATTTTTTGCAAATATTCACCGACCTATGCTATTTTTGTAAATATTCGTTTCAGCGGGTCTATTTTTGTTAATTGCCCTATATATATTTTCATATGTATTTGATCATGGTGGAGTAAGAGAGAGTATGTGTATCAATTTGCGGGTCTAAGTTCCTTCACATGCTTGGGTGGGTTCGTGAAAGGTGTATAATCATGCTAGACGGTAAAATAGAGAAGGCATGCAAGTAATGACCACAGTGGGATAAGAGGGTAGAACGGGTGGTCATATGAAAGTGTTTTGCGAAAAACTGAAGGTGGGCCCACATGTGAAGTCTTCTATTTTCATGCTTTTGTTTTGATTTAGCGTATGAAAGCTTATCTTGCTAAGCATGGTTTCTAAATGAATTTGTAGACTTGGATTCTTACCTCTCGACCGCTTTTAAACTGAGCCGTGTTCCTTTTGTTTTGTTTGTAGCGACCGAACTACATTCGGGCTCTGTGGCATGGAACGAAGAGGTGGTACGCTGCCTTGGGTCAGGGGGAGAGGAGTTTGGTGGATGGGGTGGGCTTCCGTGCCTTCTTCCAGATCGAGCCATTCCATGTTCACCGGCCCTACGTGGAGGCTTTGGCGGAGAGGTGAGATCCAGAGAGTTGTACCTTCATCCTCCCCACCGGTGCCGTCATGCTGACCCTCGAGGACGTTCATCGCATTACCGGTCTTTCGGTTTCAGAGTGATCGCGGCCACCCTCGCTGATTACAAGATGCTCTTTCAGGAGTTGATCGGGGAGTGGGACTACGTGGAACGTGTGAGGACGCTGAATCGGATCCCCCTTGGACAATTATCGAGGTAGTACGGCCTCAGCTCCTTCACGCAACGTCAGAAGGGTGAAGCTGCAGCTAGCTTCAAGAGGAGACGGGCGATGATTGAGGCGAGAGAGGCGGTCGTGTGCCCACAGAGGGCACGGAGGGAGCTTAGGGAATTCTTTCTTTACTTCTTCGGCTGGGTCCTCTTCTCGACGGCCTCTGACAAGGTCTCCTCTCATTCCCAATTGCTGATGAGGGACCTGGAGGGCATGGGGCCCTTTGCTTGGGAAGCCGCGATGCTCGCCCACCTCTTTGTGGAGCTCTCAAAGAAGGTGGAGTGGGATGGGGGCAAGAATCTTGGCGACTTTGCTCCCTTTCTCCAGGTATGTGTTAAGCGAGTAGAGGGTGTTTTCTTTTTTGTTTGACTTACTCGATTTTGATAATTTCTATCATGTTCCGCTGGTCTTTGGGTATGAGCATTTTGCAATCAACCGCCCGACCCTGGCACCATTTAATCGTGCTCTCCCTTGGGCTATGAGGTGGGTGCCCCGGGGATCTTTGCACTTGCACCGCCTCGCTCAGTTACAGGAGGCCTTCCGTGTCAAGACAAAGGAAGAGATATACATTTTCTTCGAGTTTCCTTGGCTTGTATTTGATTTTCTTTTGACTAAGTGCTCTTCCTATTTCTTTTGATGCTTTGTAGACTATTTGGATGCCCTATGTGGAGGAGGAGGTCCCCGAGGAGTTGTCACGGGACGTCTGGCTGATCTACTTCAATGAGGTCGTGTTTCATGCGATCAGCCGGGTCTTCCGCCAGCTTGGGTACCATCAGTGGCCCGCTCCTTTGCTGAAGCGTCCCTCGATCCCTGTGAAAGAGATTCTTCGGGATACGAACCTCCCGAGGAACTACGCGACTGTAGATACCCCAATTTTGACCGTCCAGAAAGACAGAAATACTTCAAGTAACACCCGAAAATATCCCACAGTTTGACATCAAGTAGAGAACCGAAGTTCAGGAAACCGGAAACCCTAACCCTAGCCCTAACCGGAAACCCTAACCCTAAACCCAAACCCTAACCCTAGCCCTAACCGAAAACCCTAAACCGGAAACCCTAACCTAGCCCTAACCGGAAACCCTAACCCTAAATCCAAAACCTAACCCTAGCCCTAACCGGAAACCCTAACCCTAAACCCAAACCCTAACCCTAGCCCTAGCCCTAACCTAAACCCCAAAACCCTAACCCTAGCCCTAAGCCAAAAAAACCAGAAAACCAGAAACCTGAAAACCCTAAGTCCCTGGCTAGGGGCGGCTAGACCTAACTAGCCGCCCCATACCAGGCGGCTAGTTAGCACTAGCCGCCCCCTGGCCGACTTTGGACCAGTCCCCTGGATGGGACATAAAGCAATATTAAATGCTGATCATTGCGGCGGGTGATGATCTTTAGCCGCCCTATCTTGGCCGGTCAACCCAAGTAACCGACCCAAGCCACCGCCTGTCCGAGATGGGACGTTTGGTAGGTTATGATTGGGGCAGCTACCAGGAAGTAGCCGTCCCATCCTGGGCGGCTAGTTAGCACTAGCCGCCCTTCACCTGGTCCTGACAAAAGAACCAGAGAATTAGTGAGGGGTCTAACCACACACACTACTAGCCAAGCCACTCTATTACCCCCTGGACATTTCCCTGTCTCTCTTTTACTATAAATAGAGGAGGTCCCAAGCCTTTAAACCCATCACTAATTCACATCAACAATCCACAACCCACTATTTTCATTCCCTTTCCCCACTAGAAATCCCAAGAGAGAGAGAGAGAGCCCCTTTTGTGAGAGAAATACCCATTTCCCTACATAAAATACCCTCTCATTCCACCCTCCAAAAACCAGGGCTAAACCTAGCTTAGCCTCTATCCAAAACCAAACTCATTTCCTACCGAAGTTCTGCCAAACCAGACCAGGCCCCGGATGGCTAAACCCTATTAGCCGCCCCTGACCAGACGGCTTGATCCCACTAGCCGCCCCCCTATACACACCCCATTTGCACCCCTATGTCCCAAGACTCCTTTAGTCAAGCCCCGGAAGCATAATAGGATTACCTGTTTTTCACCTCTGTGTACGGTATATCCGTGTCTTAGAGCGGAGACCTCACAAACTCCCCACGTAGGCGATGAAATCCAACCCGACCCTTTTCTTGCTTTTAGAAAAAGTAGGTGGCGATCACACAAACCCTGGAATCCTCTTGAGCCGCTATCGGGCGCCTCAACCAGGAACGACACCCCTCGCCCTTCCGAGAAGACGATCCGATCCGAATCCCCGAAGAACCCCCACACACGCACACGCACCCACACACCGCCGGGATCCTTTCCGACAGCACCGGCACACAGCCTCGGAGGCCTTCCCGATGATACCGACAAATCTGGCGATCACGGTGGAACATCCCTCGTGAAAAACAACAAAAGGCTCCTTGATTGGGCCATGATCAAAAGCCACTTAAACCAGGGTAATTCTCGAGCCTCCAAGCCACTTGGCATTTTTACTGACCCATTGCCAGGTCACAACCATGCATCCACATCTGGAGCCCACATGGTAAACATGGTCAGAAGAGGGAGACAACCATCACCACAACCAAGCAGTTCAGAAGACGTCACTGACGACAGTCTGTCCGAAGAATCCGAGGAGGAAGAGCAGAACGAGCCCTTCCAGCTGAAACTCGACAATCATGACCTTGCCATACTCTATGGCGAAGAAGAAGATGCAGTTCTCGCCCTTCCCGCAGTCATCAACATCGAGCCCGACGAAAGTGGACTAGAAAACCCGGGAGGAGACGAAGAAGAAGAGCCATTCGAGGAGATCCCCGAAGGAGCTAGCGAAGGACCCGAAGGAGGGGAATGTACGTCGGATGATTTGCATCCGGACGACAACGGGTCCTCCAAGAGTACCGACACTGTCGACGGCCCCCGCCGCCCAATGACCATTTCGTTCACTGACCAAGACCTCCCGGATCCCAGACTGCGAGTCTACCCACTACACATCTGTGGACGACTTCAAATGTTGTGGCTAAACAACATCTTCGTGGATCCAGGGTCAGGAATGAACATAATGATGTGCTCCACCTACCAAAAGATACCCGGACTAGGCCGTCCTCCTGTCCAACCGGCCCACCATACTATTCAAGCTTTCAACCATACCGGGAAGACTCTCCGCGGCCCCGGAACATTCGAGCTGTCCGTCGGCCCTCTTATCTGTGAAGTAGCCTGCTTCGTGGCCGACATCGACACAAGGTACCCATTGATGTTAGGGCAACCATGGTTAGATAGCATCCAAGCTATCTGTTCCCCCCGGCACCAATGCCTTCGATTGCCCTTCTTGAGTCATATCCTGACAATCTGGGGAGAGGCGCGCCTCCAGTACGAGAATGAGAACAACTGGGCGATACATAATATGTTCACAATAGCCCTGCGACCGGGGAACGAGGATGAAGGTGGTAGCCCACCTGGGTCCCCTTACGACAACAACTATCTCTCAGAATAAGCGGCCAGGACCCTGCATCCACCAAGCGATCTTACGGAGCCCAACTCGATCACCTTTCTCCCCCATGAAGTTGCAAAAGCCGGAGCACGCTCCGCACCCCTCGCGATCACTGCCATACTCGGAGGGAGGGAATTCCGGCACATTCTCATCGATACGGGAGAAGAAACTAACGTTCTTACATATTCCGCCTACCAAAAGCTAGAAGGCCGGGTTCCCAGATTGGAGCCCTCGAACGAATACATTTATGCCTTCGACAGCACGCGCAAGAACTGTTGTGGACTGGTCACGCTCCCACTAAAGATCGGCCCGGTCTCCACCATCGTCAACTGCATGGTAATGAACATTCAATCACCCCACCCTCTGATTGTTGGGAGGACATGGCTCAACAGCATTGAAGCCGTCTCATCCACCCGACACCAATGTCTTCGCTTCCCGTACCATGGGAAAGTAGTATCCATATGGGGAGAAGCACGCTTTAACGAGACACGGGCCCGGAATTGGAGCGTCTGTGCCATGCGCATCCGGCTAGAGGTGCTCGCATGTTGGCAGCCAGGCTCCACCGACGAAGAACTGCTCCATCAAGGAAGGCCCTTGAAAAGACTCAGGGAAGAAGAGTTCGGGAATAGGGGACCCCCACCGGACATCAGCCGGCCGACCAAGCGAAGCCGACTCGAGGAAACAATACGAATCCATGAACCGGGTACTGATCCCCCCGCGTGAGCTTTCATACCCTGTATATATTTATTTACCAGCTTTCGCTTTCACATCCTGTACATATTTGTTTACAGCTTTTTCCAAAAAAAAATTGAAAGATAAAAATATTTGTTTACTAGCTTTCGTTATCATCACCCCATACGAAATTGCTTACCTGCTTTCCTAAAAGAATAAAAAAAAACATGCTATTCAGCTTTCATTCCCCAACTCTGAACATACTTGTTTCCAGCTTTATTTCCACTCTTCTTTAAAAAACAAAAAATGTTTTTCTAAAAACATGTTTTCCACACTCTCCTTCAAAACAAAAGCTTTACAAAACCGTTTTTCCATACTTCCAAACAAAATAAAGCACTTCCCCAAACTTTCTTTACTTGTTTACCAAACAACGAAAATATTTGCAAACTACATTTCCACACTCTTCTTCACGACGAAAATGTTTTCCAAATCTGCGCTTCTTCAAAACTAAATGTTTAACAAAACCATAGTTCCATGATTTCCGCCAAAAACATTTTACAAACTGTCTTTCCATGCTTTCCTTCTAAAAACAAAATTGTTTTTCAAACTTTATCTCCATTCTTTTTTCAAAAGTATATCTATCTGCCAACGCAGGCCCCTTTTTTCAAAACCGTAAGTATGCATCTATCTCCACACTTTCGAAAACATAAAATATCAAAAAAATATATATACCAAAAGGAGCGAACTACTAGACGAGAAAAGATTAAGAACGACAGACCATGCCCAGGCCTACCAATGAAGGGTGGCAAGGGCATTTGAAAAGAAGGTAATAAAAAGAAAATTTGAAATCGGGGAACTAGTACTTAAGCAAATCATGCCATCAAGACAGCCTCACCCAAGAGGGAAGTTGCAACCCACATGGGAGGGACCCTATGTGATCACCCATGCCTATTCTGGGAATGCCTACCGCTTGGTAGATGCCGAAGGAGTCGAGGTTTCAGGTTCGTGGAATGCACTTTATCTAAAGAAATTCCATGCATGAATAGCTTTCAATACTTGAGAATTATTATTCTTTCTTCCTGCGATTTCCAGCGTTTAGTACTTGATGATAGAACTATAAGACTCTTAAAGATAAACTCGTATCTATTTGAACACATCTCCGCCAAATCATTGTAGATACCCCAATTTTGACCGTTCAGAGAGACAGCAATACTTCAAGTAACACACGGAAATATCCCACAATTGGACACCAATAGAGAACCAAAGGTTCGGTAAAACCAGAAACCCTAACCCTAGCCTTGACCTAACCCTAAATCGGAAACCCCAGAACCTTGACCTAACCGAAACCCTAACCCTAGCCGTGACCTAAACCCAAACCCTAGCCCAAACCCTAAACCTAAGCCAAACCCTAACCCAGATCTAAACCTAAACCTACCCTAAAAACCAAAACCCTAAAAACCTAAAGCCCCTGGAAAGGGGCGGCTATCCCTAACTAGCCGCCCCTCACTGGGCGGCTAGTTTACACTAGCCGCCCCCCAAACCGCCCCCTGGCCGACTTTGGACCAGTCCCCTGGATGGGACATAAAGCAATATTAAATGCTGATCATTGCGGCGGGTCATGACCTTTAGCCGCCCTCTCTTGGCCGGATCAAACCAAGTAGCCGACCCAAGCCACCGCTTGTCAGAGATGGGACGTTTGGCAGGTCATGATAGGGGCGGCTACCAGGAAGTAGCCGCCCCATCCCGGGCGGCTAGTTAGAACTAGCCGCCCTTCACCTGTTCTCTGGCAGAAGAACCAGAGCATTAATGAGAGGTCCAATCGAAGCCAACCCACTCCATTACCCTCGGGATATTTTCCTACCTCTCTTTTACTATAAATAGAGGAGGTCCCAAGCCTTCAACAATAACAAACACACCCAACAAAATCCACAACAACCACCAATTCATCTTCAAACCCTTCCACCACTAGAAATCCCAAGAGAGAGAGAGAGAGAGCCCCTTTTGTGAGAGAAACACCCATTCCCTACATAAAATACCCTCTCATCCCACCCTCCATAAACCCAGGCTAAACCTAGCTTAGCCTCTGCCCAAGACCCCACCCTTTTCCTACCAAACCCCTGCCCAAATCCCCCCAGACCCTGGACGGCTAACCCTAGCTAGCCGCCCCCTGGCCGACGGCTAACCACAATAAGCCGCCCCCTATCCACACCCCATATCAACATCCCTTTGTCCCATAACTCCTTTAGTCAAGCTCGGAAGCAGAATAGGATTACCTGCTTTTCACCTCTGTGTACGGTATATCCGTGTCTCAGAGCAGAGACCCCACAAACTCCCCACGTAGGCGATCAAATCCAGCCCAAACCCTTTCCTGTTTTTAGAAAACGCAGGTGGCGATCACAAACCCCCCCCCCTGAATCCACTTGGGCCGCTGTCGGGCGCCTCGACAAGGAACCACACCCTCACCCCTTCCGAGAAGACGATCCGGCCGAGCCCGCCAGGGCACGCATCCGATCCGAATCCCCGAAGAAAACCCCACACACGCTGATTTTCTCGACACCGACAAATTCTGGCGATCACGGTGGGACCTCCCTCGTGAAAAACAACAAAAGGTAATCCTCTTCTGCCCCCTTTTACAAGCTTGACTAAAATGCTATCAACCCTCTAGGAAGGTTAGAGTTTCTCACTCCTCGAATTAAATCCTCTTCTACTGTGCATTATAACATCCTTTACTGCTTTCGTAAGTCGCACACAGCTGCGCAATCCTTTACTGCTTTCGTAAGTCGCACACAGCTGCGCAATCCTTTACTGTTTTATTTACTGCTTTCAATCTGCATTCATCCCCCCACTCTACGTCATGGAATCCAACATAGAAGAGGAGATATTAGAGGAAAGGAATCACCAAGAGGGTCAGGCCACACAGTTCCTGACCCATCTAGAGGAAAGGATGGCTAGTCTAGGGTATCAAACGGTAGAGGACATGTTTCATGACCTTGTTAACTACCGTCATGCCAAGACCTCGAGACAGGAAACCCCTGTCGAAACCCCTAAATCCACTCCCAAAGCCCCATCCACACCCAGTCACTCGGTCAACCCGAGTGTCTTTTCGTTCACCCCCTTTCCCCCGCGAATCCAAAATTCCCAGTTGTTTCCACCCTAGGCCCCTACCAGACCACCCAAAACCCGGGACCGCTAGGCAGCCCTCCCCGGGGAGAAACACTGGACGATACCATCCGGAGAATTCTCTCCGAGACTGGTCCCTCGGCCCCCAAACACATGTCTCTACATAACCTGAGACAAATCCCGTCAGTCCACCTACCGGAGGGATTCAAAGTCCCCAAATTCCGCCGGTACAACGGTCGTGGAGACCCAGACATTCATTTAACTGCCTTTTATCTAGACGCACGCCCGTTTCTAGATAATCATCCTCTACTAGTCTTCCTCTTCCAGATATCATTGGAAGGAGAAGCACTACAATGGTTCTCCACCCTCCCTGTAGATCACTTGTCAAATTTCTCAGCTGTAAGCGAGAAATTCTTAGGCCGCTACGGTTACCAGAGGATTAGGACCCCCTCTATTTCAGATATAACCGTAGAGAGAATGAGGCCTAGGGAGGAATTCGAACAATACGTGTCTCGGTGGCGCACCCTTGTCCACCGAACCGGCCTGCAACTCACAGAATGTCAAGAAATTGACATGATGTTACAGAGCCTGAGTCCAGAGCTCCGCAAGAGCCTTTCGTATGGAGACTGCACTACGTATCAACTTCTGATTGACCGCCACAACAGGATTTCCCGTTGTGCAGCCCCAGCAGTCCAAACCCAGTCCCCACCTATCAGCCATAGGGTTGGACAACCGCCTCGTAAGGCGCAAACCCCCACGGTAGAGGGGATCATTAACCAAGTATCGGCACTCTACCCAAACGGAGCACGAGTTCCTGACCGAGGAACAGCTTCGAGACAGTACACGCCTGGATCATCCGGATATGCACCGCCTCAGCAAGCAAATCAAAATTTTACCCCTTGATCAGTACCCGTCCCCGTGCCGACAAGACAAAACCCCACAGTCCAAAATTTCCCACTCCAGAGCCCTATAGTCCAGAGTCAAACTCAAACTCGGGCCCCCTTTTACTCTGCTCCCCCAAGAGCACAAAATCCAACCCCTAGGCAACCCATACAAAGCTCTTATAACGAGGTTAGACCTCCCGCATCCTACGACATAAGACGAATGGGAAAGAGGGACTCTTACCCTCCCCTCCCAGAAACTTTAACTAGGATCTTTAGGGTGATGTTGGACACAAATAGTATCTCCCTCCCGACGCCAGGCCTTCACTACCCGGGGCCACCTTTAGCCGTGCCTCTCGTCCTTCGGCGTCTCGGAGTCGTGGGATATACGCAAGGGCCGCGTCTTCGGTTCGAGAGACTCCTGCTGCTCTCGATGCTCTAGAGGTTCAGTCTTCTCCTCATCCGCCGCTCCCTTCTCAGCCAAGCCAGGACGTTCCTCCTACTCAGCCTCCAGCGGACGACGATACGCCGAGGTATAGCTTTTGTGTCTTGGTTTTTTAAGTAGAAGAATAGTATATATGCGATGAATTCATGCTTTTCTTCTTTTGTTTTGACTTAGGTGAATGTTTCGATGATGCATAGCTCAAGATTTCAAAGTTTGGAGCATTTTGAAGAAAGATTCCCTTTTTATGCCCTCTTTTAGGTTTAGAAAAACAATCGATGCTTGTGGTTTTGGGTGGGACAATTTAATCATTCTCCTTTATATGCATGTGTTTAGAGTAGTCTAGCATGGATGGTTCATGGATATGTATGTTTGTGTAGATGAATCGTGGTTTCATAGGTTTGATTCATGGATGGATGTAGGCTTTGATATATAATTTGTTTTAGCATGGTATCTATACAGGTTTTGCGTATGAATATGTGTATGAAATGTGTACGTGCAGGTTTTGGAAAGAATTTGATTTTAATAGGTAAAGAAGTATTGAAGAGTTGATTAGATATGGGCTGACATAACTGACAGGGGTGCAGGCAAGGGGCGGCTAGTGTAAACTAGCCGCCCAGTGAGGGGCGGCTAGTTAGGTTTAGCCGCCCCCGGCCTGGGGCAAACTTACCTGAGACAAGGGGGAGGGGCGGCTAGTACAAACTAGCCGCCCAGTGAGGGGCGGCTAGTTAGGTTTAGCCGCCCCATTCCTGGGGCTTTTGGGCCTGCTGCTCCTGTCTGCTGCTGCCGCTGAAAGCTTTTGAGACCGTTCTATCCTTCAATACCTATAAAAACATTCTTTCCATGGACCAAGTGTTAAATCTGTCCAGATTGTGCCCCTGCACTGACTTTCGAGCCCTTCTTGCATGAATTGTCAAGGGCTACAATCCATCTTAAGGTGGAATGGAAATATAAATGCGAGAAAGTAAAGTGCGGGAGACCAGGCTTTAGTGCGCAAGGAAGGGATTCCAAGTGCGCGAGTGAAGAAGAACTTATGTGTAGGAGTTGGGGATAATTTCTTCTCACGCATGTGCGGAAGGGCATGAGGTGAGGGGGGACAATTTTCATATGAGTGGGGATAATTTTGAATTTCGCGGGGACAATTCTCATATGAGTGGGGATAATTTTAAATTCGGGGGGGTTAACTTTAATGTTTCAAGAAAATCAGATGCCAAGGTGTTTTGAGAAGGAAAATGCGAGCTTATGCGTAAGTATAAGTGGCATAAGGGGGCATTTTAGTTCTTCAATGACTTTTTAGGTGACAGGGCAATGTTCTTGATTTTCATAAGAAAAAGACGCCATCAAGTCCCCGTGGAGGAGCCCTTGTGGTCACACATGTCCAAACCAGGATTGTATTTGAGGGGTATAAGCCTTAGGCGTCGATTTTCCTAGGTTCATGGTTCTCAAATGCTTAATCGTATTATTCTAAACATGCTGAAAAATCCATGAATGTACCAAGAGTCAAGTCAAATAAGCTTCCTTTGGATAGGCAAATTTCTAAATGAACTCGCGTGAGTGTGTGTGTAGGTGTAAACTTGGACGTGATCTACCCTTGGTCAAAATTTCGCTTTTCCCGATGGACATAGCTCAATTTTGAACCCCCATTCCAAAAAAATAAAATAAAAAGGGGAGAGGGTGAATGAGGTAAGAGTAATATCTTCCTTTCGGACAATATTTTAGAATTGTCCCAGTCTAGCACATGTCTTACTTCCTAGGTCCCTCTTGCTTTCTTCTTTTTACCACTTCTTTATTTTTGGGTGGAAAGGTACAGTCCGTTGTTTGGATCTGTACTGGTATAGCCGTTGTTTAGCGTATACCGTGCGTAAAGGCGTGAAAGCCTGCTAAATAGAGAGTTTAACCCGTTCACTTGGGTGTTTGGCC
Organism: Acorus calamus; assembly: GCA_030737845.1. Classification (NCBI taxonomy): domain Eukaryota; kingdom Viridiplantae; phylum Streptophyta; class Magnoliopsida; order Acorales; family Acoraceae; genus Acorus; species Acorus calamus. The sequence goes on from CM060870.1 coordinate 16,968,696, forward strand.
TCTCCTTGCCTAACTTTCTCTCTTTTTTCTTTTTTTTTTTTTTTTTTTTTTTTATTCGAGTTGAGGGGGGGGGGGCTCTTCTGTTTTTCACCCCGATTCTTTTCATGCTTCCCCTCTAGAAGTGTTTATATAGTGCCAGAGCCAGTTTTTTGGGACATATGCTAGGTCCGGGTAACTCCTCATTTTGACCTAGGGTTAATACGAGCGGGGCGAAAATAAGGGATATTTTGCTTTGGGGAGTTTTAAATTGTCCCAGTCTACGGGGTAGGCAATTTTTCTTCCATCAGGCAAATCTAGTCTAGTTATACGTGTGTGAAGGGAATGACATGATTTGGCGGAAACGTGTTCAAATAGATACGAGTTTATCTTTGAGAGTCTTATAATTCTATCATCAAGTATTAAACGCTGGAAATCGTAGGAAGGAAGAATAATAGTTCTTAAGTATTGAAAGCTTTTCATGCATGGAATTTCTTTAGATAAAGTGCATTCCACGAACCTGGAACCTCGACTCCTTCGGCATCTACCAGGCGGTAGGCATTCCCGGAATAGGCATGGGTGATCACATAGGGTCCCTCCCATATGGGTTGCAGCTTTCCTCTCGGGTGAGGCTGTCTTGATGGCATGATTTGCTTAAGTACTAATTCCCCGATTTCGAATTTTCTTTTTATCACCTTCTTTTCAAATGCCCTTGCCACCCTTCTTTGGTAGGCCTGGGCATGGTCTGCCGCTCTTAATCTCTTCTCGTCCAGTAGTTCGAGGCGTAGTAAAGACAAATGTATACTTATGTTTTTGAAAAGGGGCCTGTGTCGGCGAATAGATATGTTTTTGGAAAGAAAAGAATGGAGATAAAGTTTGGAAAACGATTTTGTTTTTAGAAGACAAGTATGGAAAGACCGTTTTGTAAAACGTTTTTTGGCGGAAATCATGGAAGTACGGCTTTGTAAAATATTTTGCTTTGAAGAAAGGTGTGGAAGCGCAGATTTGGAAATCATTTTCGTCGTGAAGAAGAGTGTGGAAATGTAGTTTGTAAATATTTTCGTTGTTTTTGGAAATGATGTAAAGACAGTTAGAAAACTTTTTTTTTTTTTGTTTTGAAGAAAGATGCTTGGAAACAAGTATGTTCAAGGTTGAGAAATGAAAGCTGATTAGCATGTATATTTTTTTGGGTTTTTGTTTCTTTTTTTAGGAAGCAGGTAAACAAATATGTATAGGAGTTGAAAGCGAAAGCTAGTAAACAAATATTTTGGCCTTTTGTATTTTTGGAAAAGCTGTAAACAAATATGTACAGGGTGATGAAAGACGAAAGCTGGTAAACAAATATTTTGGTCTTTTGATTTTTTGGAAAAGCTGTAAATAAATATGTACAGGGTGTGAAAGTGAAAGCTAGTAAACAAATATTTTGGTCTTTTCGATTTTTTTAGGAAAAGCTGTAAACAAATATGTACAGGATGATGAAAGCTTACCCGGGAGGATCGGTACCTGGTTCTTGAATTTGTATTGCCTCCTCGGGTCGGCTTCTTTTTGATGGCCGGCTGATGTCTGGTGGGGGTCCCCTGTTCCCAAATTCTCCCTCCCTGAGTCTTTTCAAAGGCCTCCCTTGATGGAGTAGTTCTTCGTCTGTGGCGCCTGGTTGCCAACATGAGAGCACCTCTAGCCGGATGCGCATGGCACAGACGCTCCAATTTCGGGCCTGAGTATTATTAGAGCGCGCCTCTCCCCATATGGATATTACCTTCCCGCGGTACGGGAAGCGAAGACATTGGTGTCGGGTGGATGAGACGGCTTCGATGCTGTTGAGCCATGTCCTCCCAACAATCAGAGGGTGGGGTGATTGAATGTTCATCACCATGCAGTTAACGATTGTGGAGACTGGGCCAATCTTCAGTGGGAGCGTGACTAGTCTGCAGGCGTTCTTGCGTGTGCTGTCGAAGGGCTCCAATCTGGGAACCTGGCCTTCTAGCTTTTGGTAGGCGGAATATGTAAGGACGTTAGTTTCCGCTCCCGTGTCAATGAGAATGTGACGGAATTCCCTTCCCCCGAGTATGGCGGTGATTGAGAGGGGTGCGGAACGTGCTCTAGCTTTTGCGACTTCATGGGGGAGGAAGGTGATCGAGTTGGGCTCCGCAAGATTGCTTGGTGGACGCTGGGTCCTGGCCGCTTCTTCTGAGGGAGAGTTGTTGTCACAAGGGGACCCAGGTGGGCTACCGCCTTCATTCTCGTTCCTCGGTCGGAGGGCTAAGGTGAACATATTGTGTATGGCCCAATTGTTCTTGTTCTCGTATTGGAGGCGTGCTTCTCCCCAAATTGTCAGTACATGATTCAAGAAGGGTAGTCGAAGGCATTGGTGTCGGGGGGAACAGATAGCTTGGATGCTGTCTAACCACGGTCGCCCCAGCATCAATGGGTACCTCGTGTCGATGTCGGCCACGAAGCAGGCTACTTTGCAGATGAGAGGTCCGACGGATAGCTCGAATGTTCCGGGGCCGCGGAGAGTCTTCCCGGTATGGTTGAAAGCTTGGATAGTATGGTGGGCCGGGTGGACGGGAGGACGGCCTAGTCCGGGTATCTTCTGGTAAGTGGAGCATGTCATTATGTTCATGCCCGATCCTGGGTCTACAAAGATGTTGTTCAACCACAACACCTGAAGTCGTCCGCGGATGTGTAGGGGGTAGACTCGCAGTCGGGGATCTGGGAGGTCTTGGTCAGTGAATGAAATGGTCATCAGGCGGCGGGGGCCATTGACAGTGTCATCCGACGTTACATTCCCCTCCTTCGGGTCCTTCGCTAGCTCCTTCGGGGATCTCCTCGAATGGCTCTTCTTCTTCGTCTTCTCCCGGGTTTTCTAGTCCGCTTTCGTCGGACTCGAGGTTGATGACTGCGGGAAGGGCGAGGACTGCGTCTTCTTCTTCGCCATAGAGTATGGCGAGGTCATGGTCGTCGAGGTTCAGTTGGAAGGGCTCGTTCTGCTCCTCCTCCTCGGACTCTTCGGATAGGCTACCATCAGTAGCATCTTCCGAGCTGCTTGGTTCTGGCGATGGTTGTCTCCCTCTCCTGATCATGTTGACCGCGTGGGTTCTAGATGTGGAGGCTTGGGTGTGACCTGGCAAGGGGTCAGTCAATATGCCAAGTGGCTTGGGTGCTTGGGGATTTCCCTGGCTCAGATGGCCTTTGATCATGGCCCAGTCAAGGCGCCTGTCATCATTAAGATCATAAACGAAGTCCCGAAAAATAATGCATTGTTCTACGGTATGGCCATATTGTTGATGATATTGACAGTAACGCGCCGTGCTGGCCTGGCGTCGGGGAGGGAGATACTATTTGTGTCCAACATCACTCTAAAGATCCTAGTTAAAGTTTCTGGGAGGGGAGGGTAAGAGTCCCTCTTTCCCATTCGTCTTTGGTCGTAGGATGCGGGCGGTCTAACCTCGTTATAAGAGCTTTGTACGGGCTGCCTAGGGGTTGGATTTTGTGCTCTTGGGGGGGCGGAGTAAAAGGGAGCCCGAGTTTGAGTTTGGCTCTGGATTATAGGGCTTTGGAGTGGGAAATTTTGGACTGTGGGGTTTTGTCGTATTGGCACGGGGACGGGTACTGATCGAGGGGTAAAATGTTGATTTGCTTGCCGAGGCGGTGCATATCCGGATGATCCGGGCGTGTACTGTCTCGGAGTTGTTCCTCGGTCAGGAACTCATGCTCCGTTCGGGTAGAGTGCCGATAATGATCCCCTCTACCGTGGGGGTTTGCGCCTTACGAGGCAGTTGTCCAACCCTATGGCTGATAGGTGGGGACTGGGTTTGTACTGCTGGGGCTGAACAACGGGAAATCCTGTTGTGGCGGTCAATCAGAAGTTGATACGTAGTGCAGTCTCCGTACGAAAGGCTCGTACGGAGCTCTGGACTCAGGCTCTGTAACATCATCTCAATTTCTTGACATTCTGTGAGTTGCAGACCGGTTCGGTGAACAAGGGTGCGCCACCGAGACACGTATTGTTCGAATTCCTCCCTAGGCCTCATTCTCTCTACAGTTAGATCTGAAATAGAGGGGGTCCTAATCCTCTGGTAACTGTAGCGGCCCAAGAATTTCTCGCTTACAGCCGAGAAATTCGACAAGTGATCTACAGGGAGGGTGGAGAACCATTGTAGTGCTTCTCCTTCCAATGATTTCTGGAAGAGGAAGACTAGTAGAGGTTGATTATCTAGAAACGGGCGTGCGTCTAGATAAAAGGCAGTTAAATGAATGTCTGGGTCTCCACGACCGTTGTACCGGCGGAATTTGGGGACTTTGAATCCCTCCGATAGGTGGACTGACGGGATTTGTCTCAGGTTATGTAGAGACATGTGTTTGGGGGCCGAGGGACCAGTCTCGGAGAGAATTCTCCGGATGGTATCGTCCAGTGTTTCTCCCCGGGGAGGGCTGCCTAGCGGTCCCGGGTTTGGGGTGGTCTGGTAGGGGCCTGTGGTGGAAATAACTGGGAATTTTGGATTCGCGGGGGAAAGGGGGGAGAACGAAAAGACACTCGGGTTGACCGAGTGACTGGGTGTGGATGGGGCTTTGGGAGTGGATTTAGGGGTTTCGACAGGGGTTTCCTGTCTTGAGGTCTTGGCATGACGGTAGTCAACGAGGTCATGAAACATGTCCTCTACCGTTTGATACCCTAGACTAGCCATCCTTTCCTCTAGATGGGTCAGGAACTGTGTGGCCTGACCCTCTTGGTGATTCCTTTCCTCTAATATCTCCTCTTCTATGTGGGATTCCATGACGTAGAGTGGGGGGATGAATGCAGATTGAAAGCAGTAAATAAAGCAGTAAAGGATCGCGCAGCTGTGTGCGACTTACGAAAGCAGTAAAGGATTGCGCAGCTGTGTGCGTCTTACGAAAGCAGTAAAGGATGTTATAATGCACAGTAGAAGAGGATTTAATTCAAGGAGTGAGAAACTCTAACCTTCCTAGAGGGTTGATAGCATTTTAGTCAAGTTTGTAAAAGGGGGCAGAAGAGGATTACCTTTTGTTGTTTTTCACGAGGGAGGTCCCACCGTGATCGCCAGAATTTGTCGGTGTCGAGAAAATCCGCGTGTGTGGGGGTTCTTCGGGGGGTTCGGATCGGATGCGTGCCCTGGCGAGCTCGGCCGGATCGTCTTCTCGGAAGGGGTGAGGGTGTGGTTCCTTGTCGAGGCGCCCGACAGCGGCCCAAGAGGATTCAGGGGGGGTTTGTGATCGCCACCTGCTTTTTCTAAAAACAGGAAAGGGTTTGGGTGGATTTGATCACCTACGTGGGGAGTTTGTGGGGTCTCCGCTCTGAGACACGGATATACCGTACACAGAGGTGAAAAACAGGTAATCCTATTCTGCTTCCGGGCTTGACTAAAGGAGTTATGGGACAAAGGGATGTTGATATGGGGTGTGGATAGGGGGCGGCTTGTTGTGGTTAGCCGTCGGCCAGGGGGCGGCTAGCTAGGGTTAGCCGTCCACGGTCTGGGGGGATTTGGGCAGGGGTTTGGTAGGAAAAGGGTGGGGTCTTGGGCAGAGGCTAAGCTAGGTTTAGCCTGGGTTTATGGAGGGTGGGATGAGAGGGTATTTTATGTAGGGAATGGGTGTTTCTCTCACAAAAGGGGCTCTCTCTCTCTCTCTCTCTCTTGGGATTTCTGGTGGTGGAAGGGTTTGAAGATGAATTGGTGATTGTTGTGGATTTTGTTGGGTGTGTTGGTTGTTTGTGGATTTGTTGATGTTGTATTTGGGCTTGGGACCCCTCTATTTATAGTAAAAGAGAGGTAGGAAAAATATCCCGAGGGTAATGGAGTGGGTTGGCTTCGATTGGACCTCTCATTAATGCTCTGGTTCTTCTGCCAGAGAACAGGTGAAGGGCGGCTAGTTCTAACTGCCGCCCGGGATGGGGCGGCTACTTCCTGGTAGCCGCCCCTATCATACCTGCCAAACGTCCCACCTACAAGCGGTGGCTTGGGTTGGCATTGGTTTGATCCGGCCAAGAGAGGGCGGCTAAAGGTCATGCCCGCCGCAATGATCAGCATTTAATATTGCTTTATGTCCCATCCAGGGAACTGGTCCAAAGTCGGCCAGGGGGCGGTTAGGGGGGCGGCTAGTGTAAATAGCTGCCCAGTGAGGGGCGGCTAGTTAGGGCACCGCCCCTTTCAGGGACAGGTTTTTAGGGTTTTGGTTTTTTAGGGTAGGTTTAGGTCGGATTGGGGTTTGGCAGGTTTAGGGTTTGGGCTAGGGTTTGGGGTTTCTGGTTAGGTCAAGGTTCTGGGGTTTCCGGTTTAGTTTCAAGGCTTTAGGGTTTCGGTTTACCGAACCTCGGTTCTCTATTGGTGTCCACTTGTGGGATATTTCCGTGTGTTACTTGAAGATTTCTGTCTCTCTGGACGGTAAAAATTGGGGTATCTACCCCACGTAGGCGATCAAATCCAACCCAAACCCTTTCCTGTTTTTGGAAAAAGCAGGTGGCGACACAAACCCCCCCCCCCTAATCCTCTTGGGCCGCTGTCGGGCGCCTCGACAAGGAACACACCCTCACCCCTTCCGGAAGACGATCCGGCTGAGCCCGCCAGGGCACGCATCCGATCCGAATCCCCGAAGAAAACCCCACACACGCGGATTTTCTCGACACCGACAATGCCTCTTCATTCACACACGTATAACTGGACGATCGATTTATCTGATGGAAGAGAAATTGCCTACCCCGTAGACTGGGACAATTTAAAACCCCCAAAGCAAAACCTCCCTTATTTCCGCCCCACTCGTTAACCCTGGTCAAAATGGATTACCTAGACCTGGCATATGCCCAAAACTGGCTCTGGCACAACAAACACTTCAGAGGGGAAGCAAAAAGAATCGGGGTGAAAATCAGAAGAGTCCCCCCCTCAAAAAAAAAAATCAGGCAATGAGAGGCCAACAAAAGAAAAATAACACCCAAGTGAACGGGTCAAACTCTCTATTTTAGCAGGCTTTTACGCCTTTATGCACGGTATGTGCTAGACAACGGCTATAACAGTACAGATCCAAACAACGGACTGTACTTTTCACCCAAAATAAAGAAGTGATAAAAAGAAGAAATCCAGAGGGACCTAGAAAGTAGGACATATGCTAGACTAGGACAATTCTAAAATATTGCCCGAAGGGAAGATATTACTCTTACCCCATTCTCCCCCTCCCCTTTTATTTTTCACAATGGGATTCAAAATTGAACTATGTCTACCGGGAAAAGCGAAATTTCGACCAAAGGTAGATCATTTCCAGGTTTACAACTACACACACTCACATGAGTTCACTTAGAAACTTGCCTATCCAAAGGAAGCTTATTTAACTTGACGCCTGGTACACTCATGGATTTTTCAGCATGTTTAGAATAATACGATCAAGCATTTGAGAACCATGAACCTAGAAAAACCGGTACCTAAGGCCTATACCTTTCAAATACAACCCTGATTTGGACGTAGGTGACCACAAGGGCTCCTCCACGGGGACTTGATGGTATCTTTTACTTAAGAAGATCGAGAAAATTGCCCTCTCACATAAAAGAAAAACCATTGAAGAATTAAAACGCCCACTTATGCCACAATACTTACGCATAAGTTCGCATTTTCCTTTTCCAAAGCACATAGGCATTTCGATTTTCTTGAAATATTAAAATTAATCCCCCGTACCAATGATAAGATTACCCCCACCTACATTCATTCTACGCCCTTCTGCACATGCTTGAGAGAAAATTGTCCCACTTTCACACGCACTTAAAAGTTTTTCGCTCACGCACTTGGAATCCCTTCCTTGCATACTAAAGCATGGTTTCCTACACTTTATTTTCTCGCATTCGATTTTTCATTTTACTTTATGATGGATTGTAGCCCTTGACAATTCAAGCAAGAAAGAGCTCGAAAGTCAGTGCAGGGACGCAATCCGGACAGATTTAACACTTGGTCCATGGAAGGGATGTTTTTATAGGTCTCGAAGGTTGAAACGGTCACAAAGGCTTTCAGCAGCAGCAGCAGACAGGAGCAGCAGAACCAGACTGCCCCAGGTAGGGGGCGGCTAGACCCGACTAGCCGCCTCCCTTTGGACGGCTAGTTTACACTAGCTGCCCTTGCCCTTTGTTTCAGGTAAGTATGCCCCAGGCAGGGGGCGGCTAAACACAACTAGCCCCGCCCCTCACTGGGCGGCTAGTTTACACTAGCCGCCCTTTGCCTGCACCTATTTCAGCCATGTCAGTCCATATCCAATCAACTCTTCAACACTTCTTTACCTATTAAGATCAGTTCTTTACAAAACCTGCATGTACACATTTCATGCACATATTCATACACAAAACATGTATAGATACCATGCTAAAACAATTATATATCAAAACCCTACACCCATCCATGAATTAAACGTACAAAAACACCAAATTCACCCATTCACGAAATACGCATTTTTCTAAATAAAGGGAGCTCTGTAAAATACCCTAAACATCCATGCTAGCTACTCCAAACCATGCTAGCTACTCCAAACCCAGTGGTGTCCAAGAATCCGTTGTGGGTACTCTCGCGAGATATGCAGATGCCACCCCTTTGGTTGCACCACCTTCAGCTCCAACTCCACCCCTCCATACACACGCAACCTCTGATCCACCTGAAATTCCAGCCCCCCTCCGCCTCTTGAACCTTCTCGAATATCCACCCAGGATATTGAAATCTTTCCCGCTCTCCCATCATGAGGAGCCCCGGAGTCACGCACTGTCCAGTTCAAAAAGCAAAGAAAGCCAGTGGTGGTGCCACCTCCATCTACATCACAGCAGATGGCTCCAATGCAGTTGTGGCACTTAATCTAGAGTCTTACTCCAAGAACATAAAGCAATGGAACAGAGCACTTATAGGGTATATCATAGGTAAGCTACCTGTGTACACTCCGTTTTTGCTTTTTCTCAAAAAAAAGTGGCAACCTAAGGGGGAAATTCACCTGTTACTTCATGGGATTGGTTTCTTTATGGTGAAATTTGATCTCTTTGAGGATCTAAATTTTGTATTGGAGGGAGGCCCGTGGACCATGGATCATAGACCATTTATTCTTTGCAAATGGACACCGGAAGCGCGAATGGAGCAAGAACGACTAAGCAGTATACCATTATGGATTAGACTTCCTAATCTCCCTCTTCACCTATGGGAGGAAGAAAGTCTGAGCCGTATCGGTAGTACGATTGGAGTCCCCCTATATGCAGATTCGGCCACCCTTCGATGTAGTAGGGCCTCCTATGCACACATATGTATTGAGGTTCAGGCTTCCAAACCTCTACCAGATTCAGTCCTAGTTGATCTCGCCCCTGGACAAAGAGTGTCATTCAAGGTGGACTACGACTGGAAGCCAATAGCATGCCAACATTGTAAAACATTTGGTCATGAAGAGGCTTGTTGTGTAATGAAACCAGTGGCCTCAACAGTTTCACAGAAGGGAGTGAAAGCACTGAAACTTGCTTCACAAGTGAAAGGCAAGGAAAAAATGGTGTCTCAATGGCAACCGGTACAAAAATCAAGTAGCAAATCCACCCAAAAACTATTGGCTGATGCCATTAAATCAAGTGAAACTGAGCACAGCCAAAACTGTTTCCACCAAATAATAATGCCTGATGCAGAGACACCAAGTACATCTGAACCAAGAATTTCTGGTCCAAAGTGCTCAAATAAATTTTCCACTCTTCAAGATAATGTGGTGGTTGAGCAGACCCTTATGGAATCAAAGGGTTCTCATTCAACTCCAAGTCAGCAAGAGTGTCAACTGCAACAATCAAGGGAGAAGAAAACACAAGCAAATGAGAAAGATTATCAGGGGATTGAACAGGGGATTATTAGGCAGAATGAAATGGAACAAACTCAACAAGTGGAAAAGGGGGATCAGCATTTACAACCAGCAGATGATTCTGTAATGGGACTGCAGATAGCAGAGGGCCAGTCCCTACCTCCAACTGAAGTCATCACTGGCGGCATTTTTGTTGATCTAGCTCCGCCTAGCTCCTCATTCTCACCTGCCGAAGGTATGCCTGACAAAGAATGCTCCCCTCTCATTCTCGCTGCAGGTACTCCCTCGTCTAACAAAGATAGCTCTGGGACCTCAAAGCTCAGCAAGAAAGAAAGGAAAAAACTACGCAATCTTCAGCTACAAGTAGCCGCAAAAGAAGCCTCTGAAATTATGGCCGATCCATCAGCTGAAGGGAGCAATCTGTGAATTCTAACTCGTAACTGCACCCCGAAAGGGGGTCCTCTCTAATTCGTCTGCAATGAATAGTATTATATGGAATGTACGAGGTCTAAACAGTAAGGTTAAGCAACTCGACGTCAAGCAAATTATTCGCAAGGAAAAGTGCCCTATGTTCTGTCTCCTTGATACCAAGATGGATGCTAATGATCAACGATTATTTTGCTCGAGATCTTTCCCCTCTAATGCTTATTTTACCACCCCTGATGGAAGGATTGCTCTATTTTGGGAAAAGGATATACTGGATACAATTGTAATTGGCTTTTCGGCCCAACATATACATTGCTTGGTTCAACCAAAATCTCTTCCAAGACAATCCCCCTATTACTGCACCTATGTTTATGCTTCTAATTCCTATTCTGACCGTATTTCACTGTGGTCTACTCTGGTTAGCATATCTACTGCTATTTTCGGAATGAGCTGGTGTGTTGGTGTGGACTTCAATGAGGTTCGTTTTGGCTTAGAAAAAGTAGGGGGGAGGCCGATACACTCTAGAAGGGTGAGGAAATTCAACAATTGCCTCCTTTTATGCTCATTGGAGGATATAAAATCAACGGGTCACACACTTTCTTGGAGCAACCAGCAGGAGAATAGAATAGCTTGTCGCTTGGACCGTATCCTCGCTAATCCTCAATTCTTTGCAGAATTTTCACATGCCTTGATTCACTATTTACCACCTGGCCCCTCGGATCATGCATTGCTCAAGTTGAAGACCCGCCCACTAATTCCCACAGGACCTCGACCATTCCGTTACTTCGAAATGTGGGAGGAACATCCTCAATTCTCTTATGTTGTTGATGCTGCATGGAAACAGTCATTTGATGGGTCTCCTCTATTTCAATTTGTTAAAAAATTGTCAAATGTAAAGTATGCTTTGAAATGCTGGAACAAGTCAACTTTTGGCGGTGTTCAAAGTAATCTCTCTCACTGCAGGGAAAAGCTTGAGAGTGCACAATCAACACTGCATGGAGATCCTATAAACCCGAATCTAATCATGGAAGAAAGCATAGCTCGGCAGGGCTATATGGTGGCCCTTCGAGCTGAAGAAAGCTTTCTTAGGCAAAAGTTGAGACAGCAATGGCTAGCCCTTGGCGATAAGAATTCAAAATTTTTTTACTCCTCAATCAAAGTCAGGTCATCTAGAAATTCCATAAGCTGTCTTCGTGGAACTGATGGGATGTACTGTACTAATCCTGATGAGATCAAGTCCTCCATCATCCAGTACTATAAGAATCTATTGAATCCGGAATCAGGATGTCCGGTCCCAGTGCTTGCTCTATCCAATGTCTCACAGAACCAAAATGCTACCCTGGTCAACTCGGTCACCTTGGAAGAAGTTAAACAAGCAGTCTTTGGTTTGAAATCACTCAGCGCTCCAGGGCCGGATGGCTTCCCAGCAAGATTTTATCAGCTTTTCTGGCCCCTGGTCCAGCATGATCTCTTCCGCGCAGTGAAACATTTCTTTGAGCATGGTCATTTACTGAAGCAAATAAGTCACTCCTATATTTCCTTGATCCCAAAATCAGCTAGTGTGGATACTCTGGATGGCTACAGGCCTATTTCATTATGCAACACTCTATACAAAGTCATCACCAAAATTCTTGCCACAAGGCTTTAGGAGGTTCTTCCCCATATCATCAGTCCGAACCAAACTGCATTTATCAAAGGGAGGAATATACATCACAATATACTATTAGCACATGAGTTGGTGTCCTATTTGAATAAAAAGGGCAAACCGAGGGCATGCATTAAAATTGATCTACGCAAAGCTTTTGACAGTGTACGTTGGAACTACCTGGAGGCTGTCTTGAAGGGGTTCAAATTTTCAGTCCAGTGGATCCAATGGTGCATGGAATGTATCACCACCTCCAATTTTTCAGTCCTTGTCAACGGCTCACCGGAAGGCTTCTTCTCTGCTTCTTGCGGGTTACGTCAAGGTGACCCTCTATCATCCCTCCTATTTACACTTGTTATGGAGTCTTTCTCCAATCGACTTGACAAGCTATGTGCAGAGGGAGAGATTGGGTCATATCTGAAGTATCCCCTAAACATTACTCACCTGAGCTTCGCAGATGACCTTCTTCTTTTTGTTGATGCTACTGCAAAAACTGCTTTGGCTATCAAGCAAATTTTCCTGGAATTCTCTTCAATTTCTGGTCTCCAGCTCAACCCGAGTAAGAGTCAAGTCTTCTCTAACTCAAATACAAAGCAATTCTGTCAACTACTTGGTATTCCACAATGCAACCTCCCTGTCAGATACCTCGGCATGCCAATGTTCACTGGTGCTTTATCTCATTGTTTATGCCAGCCACTTATAGACAAAATTCAGCAACGCATTCAATCTTGGGCTGGTAAATTTCTTTCCATTGTAGGGAGGCTAGAATTAATCAGATCTGTTCTTTGTTCATTTCATATTTTCTGGTCTGCGGCGTTCATCATCCCAAAGCGTACCTCCTCGGAAATCGAAAAGTTGATTCGCAAATTCTTATGGCAAGGTTGTTCCATCACGAAGAAGATGCATCATGTAAATTGGTTAATAGTCAGCAAGCCACTCAAAGAAGGTGGGTTGGGGATCAAGAGCATTCAGAAATGGAACAAAGGAGCTCAAGGAGTACGTTATTGGGATATAGCCAGTGATAAGCCCTCGCTGTTGGCAACATGGGTGAAAAAAAGGTACCTTAGAAGCTCCCGAATATGGAACCACATTCCCTCGTCAAGCAGTTCTAGCTCTTGGAAGCATATTATTGCCGCAAGGTCCTGGATTGCAGACATGGTAAGATATATTATTTTTGAAGGGAGGTCCATCAACATCTGGTATGATCCATTGGCTAAATGGCAAGAGCCTCAAGGACTTACTAGGCAGAGAGTCGCTGATTTGGGGCCCTCCACAATTTACATCCTTTAGCGTCCTGATCCAGGAAGAAAAATGGTGCAAGCTGGCAAGATGGCACTCAAATCTTGATGTATATTGGGATGAAATCAATCAACTAGATGTTGGAGGAATGGGACCTGATATCCTAGTGTGGCCGCCTAGCAGATCTGGTGCCTTGACACTGCGACATGCTTGGGAAGCTCAATCCGCACCAGCGAATCCTGTCCTATGGGCAGACTGGCTTTGGCTCCCTGTTCAGTCACGCAGACAAAGCTTCACTGCATGGCAATTCTTTCTTGATAAACTTCCTACGAGGGACAGGTTACTTCGCAAAGGTATAATATAAAACCCGGAGTGCCCTCTTTGTAAATCGTCCCCGGAAAGCTCGGATCATTTAGCCACTAAATGTTCCTACTCTCGGTTCATCTGAAGCTACCTACTTCGCGATCTCTGCATCCAAAAGCCACTCCCTCGGGCGCTTTCGCAGCTTCCTCACTGGTTAAAGAACCTCAATCTTAATCCGACTATTGGCACTATCTTTAAGTCCATATTCACCACTACATTATGGGCAGTCTGGGAGGAGCGGAACTCCCGAATATTCAGAGGAAAAGTTGTCCCCAAAAGCAGGGTCCTCCGATATATCAAATCGGACATCCGCCTCCGCTTCAGAAAAACCATACTCAAAGCAGCGCCAACCTCGGATATCCTACAGATTGCAGAAAACTTCGAAAGCATCATCACAGAACCAATCAAATCCCAATGCAAAGTTCTTTGGGTTCCCCCGACTCCAGGTTGGATTAAATCGAACTCGGATGGTTCTTTGTCAGAAGATCGTGGAGGCTATGGAGCCCTTCTCAGGGACACCACTTCTAACCTTATAGTTGGGGTGGCTGGAAGCTCTCCTCTCCCCTCAATCAATCTTTTGGAGCTAAAAGGCATACAAACAAGTTTATTGTTGAGTATTCAGCATGGTTACAATTGTGTTTGGTTTGAGAGTGACTCAACAACGGCTATTGCTTGGATGAAAGGGAGGGGTCGACAACCATGGACTGCTTTGAGACTATTGAGGAAGATTTCACAAGGTATTCTATGCTTGGAAGAATGGAAGATTACTCATATATTTCGAGAAGGGAACAGCCAGGCAGACATTCTGGCGTCCACGAGGCGGACCATGGGGGAGCACCTCATATCGCCTCTTCAAGTATGGCAGGAACTGGAAGTGGCAATCAACTCAGACAAAGCAGGCACACAGTACTCCCGACAGAAGTTGGCCTCCAATATCTAACTCGAAATGGTTTCCATTTTGATGTAAATCTCTTTTTGTATCCACAGTTAGTCAGCTTCTTAAAAGGTAAGGGATAAGGCCCAATAGATTGTAGGGTGGTCTTGGCCTTGGTCATCTTACCCCTGTCTTGCTTTAACTTACACCTTTTTAGAGATCTAACAATGTAAATTTTGTACATTCTTCTAAGTACAGCAATACAAAAATTATCAATTACCAATCAGAAAAAAAAACCATGCGTACAAAGGAGAATTATAAAATTGTCCCACCAAAAACGTAGATTGTTCTTCTAAACCTAAAAGAGTGCATAAAAGAAAATCTTTAAGAAAGAGTAAGGAAGAGATAGGGTCCACCGAGAGCTTCAAAACTCCGAAGTCTTGAGCTATACTCCACCAGAATATCACCTGAGTCAAAACAAAAGGAAAAAAGCATGAATACCGTTCAAATTCGAATTTCTTCAGTTCTGGTTCTTTTCCAGAGTTCTTATCCTTCGGATGATCCAATTCACCAAATCAAACTTTTACCTGCTTTCTGTCGGCGATATCCCCTCCTCGCTGAGTTTTCCCAAGCACAGGAACGGTAGGCACGAGGAAACTGACGCTGAGCTGCTCCGCGCACAATAGCTAAGAACCCCGACCGCGGGTTGGATCACTCACCATTTACTTTTCCCCGCCTTCCACCTGGATCATCCTTTCGGCTAAAAATTCTAAGTCAAGACCTAACCTCGGACAGTCTAAATCAACTCCCCGAATAGTACTGTTCGTGTTGGTATAACTTTTTGAAGGTCGGGCCGGCCAAAATAGGGGTCTCTTTCCTTATCATCGGTCGAAGTCTTTCCTGCTTCACACAAAGACTCTGTCCGATGAGGGACAATTGTAGATACCCCAATTTTGACCGTCCAGAAAGACAGAAATACTTCAAGTAACACCCGGAAATATCCCACAGTTGGACATCAAGTAGAGAACCGAAGTTCAGGAAACCGAAAACCCTAACCCTAGCCCTAACCGGAAACCCTAACCGAAAACCCAAACCCTAACCCTAGCCCTAACCGAAAACCCTAAACCGGAAACCCTAACCCTAGCCCTAACCGGAAACCCTAACACTAGCCCTAACCGGAAACCCTAACCCTGAACCCAAACCCTAACCCTAGCCCTAACCGGAAACCCTAACCCTAAACCCAAACCCTAACCCTAGCCCTAGCCCTAACCTAAACCCCAAAACCCTAACCCTAGCCCTAAGCTAAAAAATCCAGTAAACCAGAAACCCGAAAACCCTAAGTCCCTGGCTAGGGGCGGCTAGACCTAACTAGCCGCCCCATACCAGGCGGCTAGTTAGCACTAGCCGCCCCCCTGGCCGACTTTGGACCAGTCCCCTGGATGGGACATAAAGCAGTATTAAATGCTGATCAATGCGGCGGGTGATGATCTTTAGCCACCCTATCTTGGCTGGATCAACCCAAGTAACCGACCCAAGCCACCGCCTGTCAGAGATGGGACGTTTGGCAGGTTATGATAGGGGCGGCTACCAGGAAGTAGCCGCCCCATCCTGGGCTGCTAGTTAGCACTAGCCGCCCTTCACCTGGTCCTGATAGAAGAACAAGAGAATTAATGAGGGGTCTAATCACACACACTATTAGCCAAGCCACTCTATTACCCCCTGGACATTTCCCTGCCTCTCTTTTACTATAAATAGAGGAGGTCCCAAGCCTTTAAACCCATCACCAATTCACATCAACAATCCACAACCCACAATTCACATTCCCTTTCTCCACTAGAAATCCCAAGAGAGAGAGAGAGAGAGCCCCTTTTGTGAGAGAAATACCCATTTCCCTACATAAAATACCCTCTCATTCCACCCTCCAGAAACCCGGGCTAAACCTAGCTTAGCCTCTGTCCAAAACCAAACTCATTTCTTACCGAAGTTCTGCCCAAACCAGACCAGGCCCCGGACGGCTAAACTCTATTAGCCGCCCCTGACCAGACAGCTTGATCCCACTAGCCGCCCCCCTATACACACCCCATTTGCACCCCTATGTCCCAAGACTCCTTTAGTCAACCCCCGGAAGCAGAATAAGATTACCTATTTTTCACCTCTGTGTACTGTATATCCGTGTCTCACAGCGGAGACCCCACAAACTCCCCACGTAAGCGATCAAATCCAACCTGACCCTTTTCCTGCTTTTAGAAAAAGTAGGTGGCGATCACACAAACCCTGGAATCCTCTTGAGCCGCTATCGGGCGCCTCAACCAGGAACGACACCCCTCACCCTTCCGAGAAGACAATCCGACCGAGCCCGCCAGGGCACGCATCCGATCCGAATCCCCGAAGAACCCACACATGCAGGCAGACCCGCGCACTGCCGGGATCCTTTCCTACAGCACCGACACACAGCCTCGGAGGCCTTCCCGACGATACCGATAGCGACGTATGTGGCGGGGTGGATGAGCCAGGGTGCCTTGGTGGAGCGTTGTCCCGAGGTGACTTCAAACGACGACTACCTGGCTTGGTATCATCAAGAGTACGCGGACATCCGTGGGACGATGGAGGAGTAGATCTCAGACACCTACGTAAGTTAGAAACCCTTTTCCTCTTTCTCATTCTCTTCTCGTTTGGATATGTCATGCCCTAGGGTGGCTGTCCCCGAGACGTTGCAATAATATAATATCAGCTATCATAAACAAGAGGTCAATAATGACTCCAATAAATAATACACAAGGCTAATGAAACAATGACAATTGATAACACAAATGAAAAGCGGAAGCATAAACTATCAATAAGTCTGTAAACCAAAAATATTATTACAGACTCGAATACACAATCACTGTCCTGTGAGAGCCAAGTCTAACCAATAAAATACAGCAAGTGCCACATGCACGATTTATAAATACACAAGACTCTAGGACTGCTGACAGCCTCGCACTCGCCAATCCGCCGGACAGAACGCTTCCACGCACGCAAGACCACGCCATAGGGAAACTCCAGCTCCACGCCCAACGCCCCTGCAAAAGAAAAAGTACGCGAGGGGTGAGCTACAAGCTCAGTGAGTGGTTGGAAACCAAACACTACTACAACAATTTAATGTTAAAGCAATTTCCTTTCAAGGAAAAACATGGGTTGAAACCTAATGGATAATAGGGTCACACGGCGGTGCAACCCACCTCACCCTCACCCTCACTCCCGAAGGGAGATTCTTGGGACTCTTGGGGAGAGACCATAACGTTTGTCGAGGAGACGTGGAATTACTAGTCTACACAACACTATTGGATCATCTACATGGAAATAATTGCTCACTGATGTCTCTCAACATCGATACTTAACCAACCCCAACAACTATGGGGATTGATGAACAAACGAATGGGTCACGTAGCGGCGTGACACAACACATTCCCCACCCCCACCCCCGAAGGGGAGCTCCAGGGAGACCCGGGGAGAAACGAGGGTTAACCATAACACCTTGTGTTACTGGTTAACAATACACAATGCGTCCATCTGCTACGAGGTAGAGATATACTTCGATACCTCAAACGTGAGGAGTAGCATACCCAGAGTATACTCGATGGGTATTTGGGTCACGTGATGACGTGACCACAACTCATCCTCACCCTAGCCCCCGGAGGGGTGACCCTAGGAATTTTGGACCAAACTCAGTTGCTCTACACCCATCCTCATCCGGTAGCCCTCTCCCAGAGAGCCTCTACCTGGTAGCCTCTCCATGACCGCTATCTCTACCATATGGGCACACCAATAGGCGTCATAAATATGTCTGGGAGCACCCCACAGGACAACTATGAACCGGGCAGCTTCAACACGGATCCGATGAAGGGGAGAATGACTTGAAGCCCGCAATATCACTTGGTAGCCCTCTCCCGCGCAGCCTCTACCTATCGGCCTTCCATGATCAGTACATTCGCTAGATGTGTACCGCGGCACTCATCGGTAGCACCTACAAGTGGTGGAACCATACAAGACAGCTTCTATGTTGGGTAGCTTTGACTCATGACGATGTCTGGAGGAAGCACCTTGCGTTCGCAATGCGAACCCTATGGGAAAGCCAACTACCCTTGGTACTTACATATATAACGATGATATCGAATACTCTTGTATTCCCACACGGAGGCGTCACTCGGACGCGAGGACTATCTCTACACTCGTGTAGAAAAGCCAAGGGCATAACCCAATAGGTTGTTCAGACACACGCCTAGCACGGGTAGGCCCAAATTAATGTCGTAACTATCGGTTTAACAAAACCGATGCTACAATGAATTCTTCAGAATTTGATACGAATGCATCACTCGGATGCAAGGGGCGATTACATCGCTAGCGCTTTAACTAATAGGGTAGGACACGACAGCGGGTCATACCTACGCCTATTATAGATAGGCCCAATTAGTTAAAATGCGCATATATATATAAGGAGAATCATAACATAGTTATATGTGCCACGATAATATATATAACTATAGGGGTACTCCCTAACATGGATTTACATCATAAACAACAAATCATAGAACATGCATACAAGGTATGGCCCACTTAAACATGCTTAGAAGGCCATAATAAACATTCAATCATGTAAAGGATGACACAAGCAGGCATTGGATATCACCAACTCCAAGGGGAGGGTTAAGTGTGATCTCGCACACCAACCGATGCAGACCGATAATCCCAAGCGAACCTGAGTCAAGTAGGAATCGTATCTACTTACTCAGTTTACACAAAGAGGGAGGGCGAGAGAGAGGGAAAGTCTCATCCTCTCCGGAATGGTGGACATAGCTTTGCCCCAACAGATGGGTGAAATAACTATACCATTCCTCCAGTCTAATCGTAAGGGAATATTAGTATGCATCCGGTTATTAACCCGATGTTTAACATGCTGGATATTACTCATATAGGGGGAGGAGTATTAAAATAATACCTAAGGCATGCATATTCTATACATCCATAAACTCATTCGAAAATACATGCCCGAAACACAAGGAGCGCATGAAAACACGATTATTCAAACTTGAAAACATACTTATGCAAGTATAGGGTAGAATAGGGGTTCTACGCAATATATGAGCTATACAACCCTAACATGCAAATATCTAGCATATTTAGGGGTTAAGATGCCCCAAGGATGCGCAATGCACGACTGCGTGCATCGAGCACGTCCCGAAGTGTTGGATCGAACCACCCAACGATACCCGGATTGACGCGCATTCCATCCGACGAGGTCTGCAAGGTAAAGGTATCAATAGGGGTGAGTATTTCCACAATAAATAACTTAAAATTTAACTAGAATGCCAAAGACTTAGATATGCACGCATACGGGCTCGCACGCATGCAAGAACGCGCGTATGCACGCATATCGGAGTGCCCCGGCACCTACCCAAACCCCCGGGCAGCCACACGCGTGGCCCCTGCACTCATACACACGCATGCGCACACATGCACGCGCCCCCGCACCCCCCGGCGCACTGCCGCCCGCCCAGACACGCACCAGCGCCCTCCCGCGCGCATTGCGCATCCTGCCCGCGCGCGCCTGCGCCACGCGCGCACTTGCGCGCACGCTCGCACGCCAGCGCCCCGCTCGCGCGCCTGCACTCAAGCGCGCGCGCCCGACTCCGCGTGCCAGCACCCCTCCATGTTCGCATCTGCGCGCGCACGCGCGCGGACGGCCCCTCGAAACCTCTCAAGCCTTAGAAAATCATAAAAGAAGGGGGGAAAAGGACTTACCAAAAGAGGGGAAAGGTAAGGGGGAGTTGTGGGGCTCTCGCCGCACCCAACGACCACCTCAACCACCACCACCACTACGCCTCCTCTTCAGCCTCTCCTCCTCCTTACTTGGCTGAAAATCAGGGGAGGGAAACGTCTATGGAGCATGAGATGGAGAAGGGGGAAGGAATATACAACACACATGAATACTCACACAAACCTTGCTCGATCTCCCTTTACATGCACCCAATCCAAGCACTCCTTCTCCTTGGCATTAACACAAACACATGGGGGCTGAGTGAAAAAGAGAGGGGAAACCATAAGGGAGGCTTCAGAAACAATGGATAAAGAAGGGGGAAGGGGTGACAAAGCACAACACCACTTGAGCTCTCCCCCACCATCACCACCATTTTCCCCACCCAATACACACCCAAAAAGGGCTGGACCAGAGCAAAAGAGGGGAAAAAGAAGCCAAGGTCGTAACATTTGGGGGGGGGGTATTTATAGCCAAAAAGGAAATGAAATGACCAAGCCGTCCTCGGACTAAAAACTCTGGAAAGCATTCACTTAAACGGCCATAACTTCCTCAATACAGTTCCGAATTGCACGATTCCAGTGCCATTGGAAAGATAAGAAGATTATCTACAGTTTTCATGTTTATACCCAGATCAAATAACCTATCCAGCTATTCCGAAATCTAGGCTAAACATCATATAGGGCTGCTGCCTGGATTTCTCATCTTCGGGGTATACTGGGAAAAATACCCATAACTTTTGATATATGAATCCAGTTGATCTAATTCCACTTCTATATGAAAGCTAGCTCACAACTGAACATCACATAATAATGTCGGATTTTTACCTCTTCATCTTAGATTTTATAAAATCAAATCCGAATACCAAATCAAAACTGCATAATTCCAAAAACATTATCGGAATTAAATTAAAATTTTATGGGCAGTACTAAATGGTATCAGGACCCATAATATGCAGTTAAATTATTAATCAGAGTCCTCAAAACCCAACAGGTAGCTAAAGTCAAAATTTTAGCGACTCCGATCGAAATTAGGACTCTAAGTGACACAGGCCTAACAGAATATTTTTCTGAGTGGTGTCGCTTTCGCAGAGTTGAATGAGCTGGAGAAGAAGCTCAAGACCGTTAATGAGCATCTCCAAGCACGGCCAAGGCAAATAGAAGTGTTGAGGTTACAAAGGAGACGCTTGCAGGACCAGGTTCGGGTCCTTGAGGCTCAGGTGGATGCTCTGTCAAGAGCGAGAACCGATGGCGCTTCTTCTTCTTCTGCCCCTCCTCCGGTCACTACTTCTGATCGAGAATGGGACTAGCTAGATGTGGCTCAGAGCGAACTCCTGGCCATTCGATTAGAGCTTGAGGTTGACCAGTTGAGGTCAGAGAGAGATTCGAGAGAGGAGGAGATGGACCAGCTGTGGTTCTAGTTATCAAAGAGGGAGGGGGAGTTAATTGCTCTGGTCGGTGAGCAAGATCTTCTTCAGGCTCGGGTGGTGGAGTTGGAGTCATCGGTCGGGGTGCCTAGTGAGTTGATGGGAGACCTGGTCCGCTCTTTTCAAGCGGCTGGGGACAGGGACCGAGAGGCGCTCAGGGCATTGGAGGTGAGGGTATGGGAGTTGGAGGAGAGATTGAGGGTGGCAGAAGATCGGGCCAGAGGGACAGAGAGTCACCTCCGACAGAGATTGGAGAGAAGGGATAGAGATATGCGGTAGGTCCATCTCTGGGAGGTGACTATGAGGGGGAAATTGGTTGGAGGGGGCTCTATGACCGAGGCGGATCTTGACCTCCTCCTGCTCGAGCTTGACCACTCAGTTTTTGCTTCGCTGGCCACTAGAGCCACCTTTAGTCTTGCCTCTCACCCATCTGCAACCCAGAGCCATCGGAGATACTCCAGACCAGCCTCCTCAGTTCGAGAGACTCCCACCGCTCATGATGCCCCAGAGGTTCAGTCCTCTCACCAGCCGCCGCTTCCTTCTCAATCAAGTCAGGATGCTCCTCCATCGACTCAGCCTCCTCTGGACGATGATAATACTCCAAGGAACGGCGTTTAGTGTCTTGATTTGAAGTAGCAGAATGGTATATATGCAAGGAATTCATGCTTTTCTCCTTCTCTTTTGGCTTAGGTGATCATTTCGGCGATGTACGGCCCAAGACGTTCTAGATAGAAGCTTTGGACTCTTACCCATTTATCTTTTATTTTATTTGCTTTTGTAACTTTTTAGTTTTAGCTTAGGCCTTTCTTTTTCATGTATAATCTCCCCTTTCTCCTTATTTTTCTGGGTGTATGGACAAACATGGGTGTGTTTTAATTTAGTTTTGAAAGGGTGTTTGTTGGTTTTAATTGATTATATATGTGGGATGGTTTCATTAGGTTCTATGGGTGGATGGATGAACGGATGTTTGGTTTGGTATATGATTTTTGGTTTTTGTTGCTATTTGATTTGCATTTATGCAGATTTTATGCATGAATATATGTGTGAAATGTGTGTGCACAGGTTTTGGAAAGAAATGATTTCAATAGCTAAAGAAGTGTTGAAGAGTTGATTGGGTCTGGACTGACACAATTAAAATAGGTGCAGATAGGGGACAGCTAGTTCAAACTAGCTGCCCAGGACCAAGCGGCTAGTTTGTTTTAGCCGCCCCTTATCTAGGGCAGTTTTACCTGGAAAGCTAGCAGGTAGAGGGGCTACATGTTGTAAGTAGCCGCTCGGCATCAGGCGGCTTGTAGATAATAGCCGCCCCTTGTCTGGGCAATTTTTTGGTCTGCCACCTCTGTCTGCTGCTGCTGAAAGTCCTCATGAGTGTTTTAACTTGCAAGACCTATAAAAACATCCTTTCCATGGACCAAGCGTTAAATCCATCCAGATTGTGCCCCTGCACTGACTTTCGAGCCCTTCTTGCTTGAATTGTCAAGGGCTACAATCCATTTCAAGGTAATGAAAAGCTAATGCAAGAAAGTAAAGTGCGGGAAACCATGCTTTAGTACGCAAGGGAGGGATTCAAGTGCGGGAGCGAAGAAAAATCTCAAGTATGTGTGAGAGTGGGGCTATTTCTTCTCAAGCATGTGAGGAAGGGTGTGAAATAAGTGTAATAGGGGTAATTTTTGCTTTGTACGGGGAACTAACTATAATGTTTTAAGGAAGTTGAATGCCTAATTTTTTTAGAAAAGAAAATTGCAAGCTCTTGCATAAGTGTAAGTGACATAAGGGAGCGTTTTAATTTTTCAATCATTCTTTTCATGTGAGAGGACAATGTTTTCAATCTTCATAAGCGGGAAATTCCATTAAGTCCCTATAGAGGGACCCTTGCGCTCACTTATGTCCAAACCAGGATTGTATTTGAAAGGTATAAGCTTTGGGTGTCGATTTCTTAGGTTCATGGTTCTCAAGTGCTTGATTATATTATTCTAAGCATGCTGAAAAGTCCATGAATGTATCAGGAATCAAGTCAAATAAGCTTCCTTTGGACGGGAAAGTCTTTAAATAAACTCATGTAAATGTGTGCAATTGTATCATAGAAAAGATCTACTTTTGGTCAAAACTTTGCCTTTCCTAGCAGACATAGTTCTATTTTTAAACCCTATTGCAAAAATAAAAGGTGAGGGGGGTAATGGGGTAAGAGTAATATCTTTCTTTAGGGCAATATTAGAATTGTCCTAGTCTAGCATATGTCTTACTTTCTAGGTCCCTCTGACTTTCTTCTTTTTACCACTTCTTTATTTTGGGTGAAAAGTGCAATCCACTTGTTCGGATCTGTATTAGTATAGCCGTTGTTTAGCATATACTGTGTGTAAAGGGTGAAAGCCTGCTAAAGTAGCGAGTTTAACCCGTTCACTTGGGTGTTATTTTTCTTTTATTGGCCTCTCATTGCCTGATTTTTTATTTGAAGGGGGGGCTCTTCTTTTCGTGCTTCCTCTCCAGAAGTGTTTGTATAGTGCCAGAGCCAGTTTTGGGACATATGCTAGGTCCAGGCAATTCCTCATCATGACCTTGGGTTAATACGAGTTGAGACGGAAATAAGGGAGGGATGCTTTGGGGTTTAAAATTGTCCCAGTCTTTGGGGTAGGCAATTTCTCTTCTATCAAGTGAACTGATTCTTAAGTCATACGTGTGTGAAGGAAGTGGCATGATGGGCAGATATGAGTTTAAATAACTATAAGTTTATCTTTGGGAGTCTTATATTTCTATCATCAACTGCTAAACGCTGGAAATTGCAGGAAGGAAGAATAATATTTCTCAAGTATTGAAATTTTTACGCATGAAATTTCTTCAGATAAAGTGCATTCCACGAACCTAAAACCTTGACTCCCTCGGCGTCTACCAAGCGGTAGGCATTCCCAGAGTAGGCATGGGTGATTACATAGGGCCCATCCCATGTGGGCAGCAACTTTCCTCTTGGGTGGGGTTGCCTTGATGGCATGATCTGCTTAACTACTAGCTCCCCGATTTTGAACATTCTTTCTATTACTTTCTTTTCAAATGCCCTTACCACCCTTCTCTGGTAGGCCTGGGCGTGGTCTGCCGCTCTTAATCTTTTCTCGTATCTCTTTCTTTTTGTGTTGTTTTTTTGGTTGTTTTATATTTGAAAGTGCGTAAACAGATATGTATAGGGCATAAGCTGGTAAACAAATATTTTGATTTTTGAAAAACTGAAAGTTATAAACAAATATTTACATGGATAATGAAAGCTAAGACTGGTAAATAAATATTTTTTGATTTTAGGAAAGCTGTAAACAAATATGTACATGATGAACCAATGGGGGCTTACCTGGGGGGATCAGTTCTTGATTCCTGGACTTGTGTCGCTTCTTCGAGTCGGCTTCTTTTTGACGGCCGGCTAATGTCTGGTGGGGCCCTCCTATTTCCGAATTGTCCCTCCCTGAATCTCTTCAGGGGTCTCCCTCGTTGAAGCAGTTCTTCATCAATAATGCCTGGTTGCTAACATGCGCACACCTCTAGCCGGATGCACATGGCACAGACACTCCAATATCAGACCCGTGTATCGTTAGGGCTAGTAAACGAGCCGAGCTTCACCCTGCTCAGGCTCGGCTCGTTTATTTTGAGGCTCGGCTCGGTTATGAGCTTAATTTTTTGTTCAGGCTCGGCTCGTTGGGCTCGTGAAAAGCTCGGCTGAAGCTCAGCTTGGCTCATTTGTAAACGAGCCAAGCCGAGCTCATGTCAGGCTCGGCTCAGGCTCGTTAGAAGCTAAATTTTTTTTTTTGCATTTTAGAAATCAATTTTCATAAATCACAACACCTTATATATGTTCAAAATTCCACACTAATAAGTAATAAACAACATATTCAAAATAAATAAACAACATATTCAAAAATCCAAATTCATCACCTTAACAACTCGAACAGGCAACAGTCAGTATCAAACATATTTGATAAACACCAAACAATCAACACCAAACATTCCACTGAGTCCATTGTCCACACTAATAAGCAGCGCACACTAATAGATATCAGTCCACACTAATAAACAGTCCACACTAACAAATAGTCTAGTTAGTCCACACTAACAAACAGTCCAGTTAGTCCACACTAACAAACAGTCCAATTAGTCCACACTATTAAACAGTCTACACCAATAAAACAATCCACATTGATAACAGTCCACAGTCCACACTAATAAACAGACCATTGAGTCCAAACCACCTTGAACACCTCTGATCAACACTGTATAGATTATTGTATTAAACAAAAATTACAAAGATATACATCTGTGTTGTTAGTAATCCGAGAAGAACAACTTCAAATTGTGAGACTTGAAATCAAATTTTGCTGTCATTTTAACTCTTGTTGATTACACCAATGTGTGTTTGAGGAAGATATAAAGTCAACTTGTTTGATATTTGCCTTTCTGATTTTGAAATGCATACAAGTTGATTAGGATTCCAGTTTATGGTTTACAATAAAAAAAAACTATTCCTATTTAACTATTTTATGCCTGAATAAGATATTCATATCCTGATACCAATGAATGCATGTATGAGCCAATAGGATAGTACAAAAAAACATTAAAAAAACCTGAACAAGTACTACTGGAGATTACCTGTATAGAGCTTGAAAGCTTTAGGCAGAGTCCTCTGTTTTGTGGCCCAAAAAATCTCTGATTTCTTTGTTCTTTCCAACCCAGGATCTACCATCACTGGCCCAGCCCTCTTATTCCTACATAAATAACATAAAATCACACTGTTCAACACATAAATCTAATAATAAACCATGATTTTCAAGGAGTAGCCCTCTTTCATTCCATTGATAGGGAAGATACTAAATTAACAGCAGAAATCCTCTTCAACCGTTCCCTACTATTTTGATGGACTTATATTTCATTTTATTAGGCACCACTTTTGTGACTAAAGCAAATCCCTAAAACAGAATTACAAAGATTCATATCACGAGAAAATAGTGAAAAAGGGGGAAGAAATACAATAAATAGAACCCAATATGAATATCATGACATCAAATTAAAAACAGATGAGAAAAAACATATATATGAACAGATCCTTGATAATGAAAGGAAACAAAGAGAGACCCATATGGAATTTTAACCTCCTTTAAATGAAAAGCTTCTCCTTTCATTCGATCCTCAAAGGGGTTCTTCTCTGTCAATCCAAAAGGTCACCGATTCACCTAAAAAAGGAAGATCTAAGGGTTTCAACAATCACCCGATTTGGTGAGATGAAATGGGTTTCTTCATATACATCCGAGATGAAGAAATAGAGGGATGACTTTAAACGGTCGAGAGAGAGTCAGAGAGAGAGGTGAGAGAGGCTTCATACCTGACTACCTAAGAGAGAGAGAGAGGCTTCCGAGAGAGAGAGAGAGAGATCGCCGAGAGAGGCTTCTGAGAGAGAGAGAGATCGGTGAGAGAGGGAGACGGCTAGGGTTTCGGTGTTGGGAGTCTTGGAGTTGGAGAGACGGCGAGAGAGGGAGTTAAAGATGAGAGTCAAGAGAGAGACGGCTAGGGTTAGGGTTTGATTGGGGACTCGGGGTTGATTGGGGAGAAATGGGTTAGTTGGGTTGGGTAGTCGGGTACTCGGGCTGGGCCTGGGCTAAATGGGTTAGTGGGCTAGTAAACGAGGCTCGGCTGAAGCTCGGACTCGGCTCGAGCTTTAAAATTTGTTCAAGCTCGGCTCGTTTATCTAATTGAATGAGCCTGAACGAGCTTTTACCAAGCCGAGCCCAAGCTACTCGGCTCATTTACCAGCCCTATGTATTGTTGAAACGTGCTTCCCCCAAAATAAATAATACTCCTCTGCGGTATGGGAAGCGAAGACATTGGTGTCGGGTAGACGAAACGGCCTCAATGCTGTTGAGCCAGGTTCTTCCGACGATCAGGGAGTGAGGTGATCAGATGTTCATCACCATGCAGTTGATGATGGTGGAGACCGGGCTGATTTTTATTGGGAGAGTAACTAGTTTGCAAGCGTTCTTGCGCGTGCTATCGAAGGCGTAGATAAATTCATCCGAGGGCTCCACCCTAGGGACCCTGCCTTCTAGCTCCTGGTAGGTGGAATATGTGAGAACATTAGTTTCCACTCTCGTATCGATGAGAATGTGCTTGAATTCTCTTCCTCCAAGTGTGGCAGTGATTGCGAGGGGTGCGGAGCGGGATCCGGCTTTTGCAACTTCATGGGGGATGAAGGCAATCAGATTGGGCTCCATGTGATTGTTTGCTGAGTTCATAGTCACGGCGGTCTCCTCCGAGAGGTAGTTGCTGTTATAGGGGGATTCAGGTTGGCCATTGCCTCTGTCTTCGCTCCCAGGCGTAGGGTTAGTGTGAACATGAAGTGCCTAATTTTTCTCGTTTTTGTACTGGAGGCATGCCTCTCTCCAAACTGTTAGCACATGGCCCAAGAATGGCAGCCGGAGCCATTGGTGTCGGAGGGAGCAGATGGCCTGGATGTTGTCCAGCCATGGTCGCCCTAGCGTCAGGGGGTACCTTGTGTCGATGTCGGCCACGAAGCATGCCACCTCGCAGATCAGGGGTCCGACAGTTATTTCGAGTATTCCGGGGCTGTGGAGAGTCTTCCCGCTATGATTGAAAGCCTGAATAGTAGAGTGGGCCGGTTGGATGGGAGAGCGGCCTAGTCCGGGTATCTTCTGGTAGATGGAGCATGTCATTATATTCATCCCTGACTCCGGGTCAACGAAGATGTTGTTTAGCCACAACATCTGAAGCCGTCCGCGGATCTGTAAGGGGTATACCCACAGTCTTGAATCCGAGAGGTCTTCATTGGTAAAAGAGATGGTCATCAGGCGGCAGGGGCAATCGACAGTATCGGTACTCTTGGAGGACCCATTGTCATCCGGATGCAGATCATCCGAAGTGCATTCCCCTTGTGTGGGTCCTTCGCTTGCTCCTTTGGGAACCTCCTCGAAGGGTTCCTCTTCCTCGTCTTCTCCTGGGTTGCTCAGTCCGCTTTCATCGGACTCCTCGTTGATGATTGCCAGTAGGGCGAGGACTGCTTGTTCTTCTTTGCCATAGAGTATGGCGAGGTCATGATTGTCAAGGTTCAGTTGGAAAGGTTCGTCTTCCCCTTCCTCCTCGGTCTCTTCAGAGAGACTGCCGTCGGTGACGTCTCCTGAGCTGTTTGGCTCTGGCAGTGGTTGTCTCCGCCTCCTGATCATGTTAATAGTGCGGGCTCCAGAAGTGGAGGCTTGATCGTGACCTGGCAGTGGGTCAGTAAATATGCCAAGTGCCTTGGATGCTTGGGAACTGTCCTAGCTTAATTGGCTTTTGATCATGGCCTAATCAACGCGCCTATCATCATTCAAATCATAAATAAAATCCCAAAAAACAACGCATTGTTCTACGGTATGTCCATGTTATTGGTGGTATTGAGAGTAATGCATTCTGCTGTCCCCGGGAAGTGGAGGCTTAGCAGTTGGGAGTAAGATGCTATTAGTGTCCATTAGTACCCTAAAAATCCTAGTTAATGTTTCTGGGAGGGGAGGGTAAGAATTCCTCTTTCCCATTCGTCTCTGGTCATAGGATGTTGGAGGGGAGACCTCATTATAAGCACTGTGTAGGCTGCCTAGGACTTAGGTTTTAGTTCCTCAAGAAAGTGGAAAAGAAAGGCAACATCATGTCGATTTCTTGACATTCCGTGAGTTGCAGGCCGGTGTGGTGGACAAGTGTGCGCCACCGAGGCCTCATTCTCTTTATGGTTAAATCTGAAATAGAGGGGGTTCTGATCCTCTGGTACCTGTAGCGGCCTAAGAATTTCTCTCTTACAGCCGAGAAGTTCGACAAGTGATCTACAGGGAGGGTGGAGAACCATTGCAATGCTTCTCCTTCCAATGATTTTTGGAAGAGGAAGACTAGAAGAGGTTGATTATCTAGAAATGGTTAGGCGTCTAGATAAAAAGCAAGTTAGATGAATGTCTGGGTCTCCACGACCGTTATACCTGCGGAATTTGGGGATTTTGAATCCCTCCGATAAGTCGACTGATGGGATTTGTCTCAGGTTGTGTAGAGACATGTGCTTGGGGGCTGAGGGACCAGTCTTAGAGAGGATTCTCCAGATGGTTTCATCTAGCATTTCTCCCCTGGGAGGGCTGCCTAGTGGTCCCGGGTTTGGGGTGGCCTGGTGAGGGCATGGGGTAGAAACGGTCAGGAATATTGGATTCGCGGGGGAAGGGGGGCGAACGAAAAGATGCTCGGATTGACCGAGCTACTTGGTGTGGTCGGAGTTTCGGGAGTAGCCTGGGGAGTTTTGATAGGGGTCTCCTGTCTTAAGGAGTTGGTATGACGGTAGTCAGTGAGGTCATGAAACAAGTCCTCTACCGTTTGGTACCCTAGACTTGCCATCTTTTCCTCTAGATGATTCACGAGTTGTGTCGCCTGACCCTATCGGGTGATTTTCTCCTCTAGTATCTTCTCCTCCAGGTGGGATTCCATGATGCGGGTGCGGAATGATTTAAGAGCGGGGATGAATGCAGATTTGAAAGCGGTAAATAAAGCAGTAAAGGATTGTGCAGCTGTGTGTGGCTTACGAAAGCAGTAAAGGATTGCGCAGTGGTGTGCGGCTTATAAAGCAGTAAAGGATTGCGCAGCGGTGTGCGGCTTACAAAGCAGTAAAGGATTGCACGGCGGTGTATGACTTACAAAGCAGTAAAGATGTTGTAAAGCAGAATAGAGGAGGATCTTATTCGAGGGGTAGGAAACTCTAACTTTCCTAGAGGGTTGATAGCATTCTAGTCAAGCTTGTAAAAGGGAGGCAGAAGAGGATTACCTTTAGCAGCTTTTCACGAGGGATGTCCCACCGTGATCGCCAGACTTGTCGGTATGTCAGATTTTAGGAAGGGCCCGGCTTGGCATGTGTGGATGACCGAGAATCTGTGGTTTTGGCGGGTGTGGGGATTCCTTCGGGGGGTTCGGATCCCGTGCGCACCTTGGCAGGCTCGATCGGATCGTCTCTCGGAAGGGTGGTGGTGGTCTCATTCCCGGTTGGGGCTCCCAACAGCGGCTCAAGGGGGTTCTGGTGTGTGTGTGATCGCCACCTTCTTTCTTGAAAAGCAGGAAAAGATGAGGGTGGATTTGATCCCGGGGGGAGTTTGTGGGGTCTCCACTCTAAGACACGGATATACCGTACACAAAGGTGAATAACAGGTAATCCTATTCTGCTTCAGGGCTTGGCTAAAGAAGTCTTGGGACAAATGGGTGCAGGTGGGGGGCGGCTACTGAATTTGAGCTATCAGGTAGGGAGCGGCTAGTTAGGGTTAGTCGTCCAGGGCCAGGGTGAATTTGGAGAGAACTTGGGTAGGGAATGGGTTTGGCTTTGACAGAGGTTAAGTGGGTTTAACCTGGGCTTTGGAGGGTGGATTGAGAGGGTGATTTTGTGTAGGAATGGCTTTTCCTCTCACAAATGGGACTCTCTCTCTCTCTCTGGATTTCAAGTGGTGGGTGTGGGAATTGGAATTGAAGGTTGGGAATTATGAAGGTCTGTGAATTGAGGATTTTTGAATGTGTTAGAAAGGCTTGGGACCTCGTCTATTTATAGTAAAAAGAGGCAGGGGAATGTCCAGGGGGTAATAAAATGACTTGGGTAATAGTGTGTTTGAATAGACCACTCATTATTTCTCTACTTCTTCTGTCAGAGATCAGGTGAAGGGCGGCTAGTTGAAACTAGCCGCCCAAGATGGGGCGGCTACTTCCTGGTAGCTACCCCCATCATGACCTGCCAAATGTCCATATCTGACAAGCGGTGGCTTGGGTTGGTTACTTGGGTTGAACTGGCCAAATGGGGTGGCTAAAAGTCAACCCCCGCCGCAACGATCAGCATTTAATGCTGCTTTATGTCCCATCCAGGAAAGAGGTTTAGGGTTGGCCAAGGGGGGCGGCTAGTAGAAACTAGCCACCTGGTATGGGGCGGATAGTTAGGGTTAGCCACCCCTTTCCAGTGTTTTAGGTTTCTAGGGTTTGGACCAGGGTTTATTGTTTTTGGTTTTCTGAGATTTGTTTTCTATTTGATGCCCAAATGTGGGTCATTTTCAGGTGTTACTTGAAGTATTTTTAGCTTTCTGGACGGTCAAAATTGGGGTATCTACATCTGACTGGTGAATGAGCATTGTGAACCATTAGCAGTTCTTGCATTTCGGAATCAGTTCCGCAGAATCTCTTGTCATGCTTGGCTAAAAATATCCGATCGTCATTGCCTAAAGGGCCAGTGATCGAGATCCTATCTGTCCCCCACATAAGCCTGAATGGAGCATTTGAGGACTCGCTGTGCTTCTCGGGGTCTGACACACTTGAGGTAAGGGCCCTGAAAACTCTTTTTATAAAGGATTCCCATGGATGACATCCAATACCGGGCTGCCCGCTGCTTGTGCTTTCTTGCCTCGAATTTACTTTCCGGCAAGACTCCTTCCTAAAGGTATCATTTGATATCAATCATCCAATGGGTGAATCCTCTACGCAAGCTACTACCAAAATTTCACTAGTCCTTTCGATACTTGGGACCTTTAGGTAATCAATGTGAATGCTTTTGGCTGGCTTCCCATTGAGGGATGAGGCTAGGGTTGCCAAGTCATCCTCTTGGGCATTGAGTTCTATTTCTACTTGATTACTTTTGCTGATTTGAACCGGGAAAGCAACAGCTACACTTTCCCTTGATACGCCATCATCCTCTAATCCCTGGTCTCATATTCTCCAGTGCTTTGGAACACCACCAGGTTTGAATCGCTATAGACATTGATGACTTGTGCCCCCAGATGAGCTGCGAGTTCCAGCCCCGCAATGAGAGTTTCGTATTCTGCTTCATTGTAAGATGCTCTGAAGCCCAGCTTGATGGCGTGCTCAGACAAGAGTCCGTCGCTATGTCTCAAGACCAGGCCTGCACCCGCGCCTTTCCGATTAGAGGCTCCATCAACATTCAAGGTCCATATCAGGTTGGGCGCCCCATCTTCATTTTCTGTCATCAGGACTTCCCCCGATGGTGGGGTTAAATCAACCGGAATGTCTGCGACCACCTGTCCTTTGATGGCACTCCTTGGAACATACTGGAGATCGAAAGACGATATTTCAATTGCCCACTTTAGCATCCGCCAGGTGATGTTGGCTTTCTTTAGAATAGGCTTCAAGGGGTAGTCAGTCACAACATTGACCGAGTTGTCGGTATCGTCGGAAGCCTCCGAGGTGTTGGTGCTGTCGGAAAGGATCCCGGCGGTGCGCGGGTGTGCGTGCGTGTGTGGGGGTTCTTCGGGGATTCGGATCGGATGCGTGCCCTGGTGGGCTCAGTCGGATCGTCTTCTCGGAAGGGTGAGGGGTGTCGTTCCTGGTTGAGTCGCCCGATAGCGGCTCAAGAGGATTCCAGGGTTTGTGTGATCGCCACCTGCTTTTTCTAAAAAGCAGGAAAAGGTTGGGTTGGATTTGATCGCCTACGTGGGGAGTTTGTGGGGTCTCGCTGTGAGACACGGATATGCCGTACAGAGAGGTGAACAACAGATAATCCTATTATGCTTCTGGGGCTTGACTAAAGGAGTCTTGGTACATAGGGGTGCAAATGGGGTGTGTATAGGGGGGTGGCTAGTGGGATCAAGCCGTCTGGTGAGGGGCGGCTACTAGGGTTTAGCCGTCCAGGGCCTGGTCTGGTTTGGGCAGAACTTCGGTAGGAAATGGGTTTGGTTTTGGACAGAGGCTAAGCTAGGTTTAGCCCGGGTTTCTGGAGGGTGGAATGAGAGGGTTTTTTATGTAGGGAAATGGGTATTTCTCTCACAAAAGGGGCTCTCTCTCTCTCTCTTGGGATTTCTAGTGGGGGAAGGGAAGTGAATTGGAAATGTGAATTGTCTGTTGGATTGTGGATGTTGATTTTGTGGATGATGGATTGAAGGCTTGGGACCTCCTCTATTTATAGTAAAAAAGAGGCAGGGGAATATCCAGGGGGTAAAAGAGTGGCTTGACTAATAGTGTGTGATTAGACCCCTCATTAATTCTCTGGTTCTTCTGTCAGAACTAGGTGAAGGGCGGCTAGTGCTAACTAGCCGCCCAGGATGGGGCGGCTACTTCCTGGTAGCCGCCCCTATCATGACCTGCCAAATGTCTCATCTCTGACAAGCGGTGGCTTGGGTTGGTTACTTGGGTTGATCCAGCTAAGATAGAGTGGCTAAAGATCATCACCCGCCGCAATGATCAGCATTTAATACTGCTTTATGTCCAATCCAGGGGACTGGTCCAAAGTCGGCCAGGGGGGCGGCTAGTGCTAACTAGCCGCCTTGTATGGGGCATTTAGTTAGGTCTAGCCGCCCCTTGCCAGGGACTTAGGGTTTTTGGGTTTCTGGTTTTCTTGTTTTGGCTTAGGGCTAGGGTTAGGGTTTGGGTTTAGGTTAGGGCTAGGGTTAGGGTTAGGGTTTGGGTTTAGGTTTAAGGTTAGGGCTAGGGTTTGGGTTTAGGTTTTAGGTTAGGGCTAGGGTTAGGGTTTCCGGTTTCCTGAACTTCGGTTGTATACTAGATGTCCAAATGTGGGATATTTCCGGGTGTTACTTGAAGTATTTCTGTCTCTCTGGATGGTCAAAATGGGGTATCTACAATTGTCCCTCATCGAACGGAGTCTTTGTGCGTAGTAGGAAAGACTTCGACCAATGATAAGGAAAGAGATCCCTATTTTGGCCGGCCCGACCTTCAAGAAGTCATGCCAACACGAACAGCACTATTCGGGGAGTTGATTAAGACCGTCAGAGGCTAGGTCTTGACTTAAAATTTTTTAACCAAAGGGATGATCCAGGTGGAAGGCAGGGAAAAGTAAATGGTGAGTGATCCAACCCGTGGTCGGGGTTCTTAGCTATCGTGCGCGGAGCAGCCCAGCGTCAGTTTCATCGTGCCTACCGATCCCGTGTTTTGGGAAAACTCAGCAAGGAGGGGATATCGCTGACAGAAAGCAAGTAAATGTTGATTTGGTGAATTGGATCATCCGAAGGATCAGAACTCTGGAAAAGGGTGTTAGTGAAGATGTGAGGGCGTTGTTGGATGCCCTTGTTGGGATGTTGGACAGGGAGGCCACAGAGGCCAGGGATGAGGAGGAGGAAAGTAGGGCTATGGGGGCTTTTGCGGAGTTTATCTCCGGCGCGGGGAGAGTGGAGGGGACATGAGAGGTTAGGGGTGAGGCCGAGGAGGCCGTGTTTGAGGAGGATGAAGAGGAGAGGGATGACGGCGGGATGGATGACCCCGACTGTAGATACCACAATTTTGACCGTCTAGAGAGACAGAAATACTTCAAGTAGCACACGAAAATATCCCACAAGTGGACACCAATAGAGAACCGAAGGTTCGGTAAACCAGAAACCCTAACCCTAGCCTTGACCTAACCCTAAACCGGAAACCCTAGAACCTTGACCTAGCCCTAAACCCTAATCCCATCCTTGACCTAAACCTAAACCGGAAACCCTAAACCTTGACCTAACCCCAAACCCTAGCCCTAAACCCCAATCCCAGCCTTGACCTAAACCTAACCCAAAACCCTAGCCCTAAACCCTAATCCCAGCCTTGACCTAACCTAAACCCAAACCCTAGCTCAAACCCTAAACCTAAGCCAAACCCTAACCCAGACCTAAACCAAAAACCAAAACCCTAAAAACCTAAGTCCCTGGAAAGGGGAGGCTAGCCCTAACTAGCCGCCCCTCACTGGGCGGCTAGTTTACACTAGCCGCCCCCCTAACCGCCCCCTGGCCGACTTTGGACCAGTTCCCTGGATGGGACATAAAGCAATATTAAATGCTGATCATTGCGGCGGGTCATGACCTTTAGCCGCCCTCTCTTGGCCGGATCAAACCAAGTAGCCGACCCAAGCCACCGCTTGTCAGAGATGGGACGTTTGGTAGGTCATGATAGGGGCGGCTACCAGGAAGTAGCCGCCCCATCCTGGGCGGCTAGTTAGAACTAGCCGCCCTTCACCTGTTCTCTGGCAGAAGAACCAGAGCATTAATGAGAGGTCCAATCGGAGCCAATCCACTCCATTACCCTCGGGATATTTCCCTGCCCCTCTTTTTCTATAAATAGAGGGGTCCCAAGCCCAAATATAACATCAACAAATCCACAACAACCACCAATTCATCTTCAAACCCTTCCACCACCAGAAATCCCAAGAGAGAGAGAGAGAGAGAGAGAGCCCCTTTTGTGAGAGAAACACCCATTCCTCACATAAAATACCCTCTCATCCCACCCTCCATAAACCCAGGCTAAACCTAGCTTAGCCTCTGCCCAAGACCCCACCCGTTACCTACCAAACCCTTGCCTAAATTCCCCAGACCCTGGACGGCTAAACCCTAGTAGCCGCCCCTGACCAGACGGCTAGATCCAACTAGCCGCCCCCCCCCTATGCACACCCCATACTCACACCCCTTTGTCCCATAACTCCTTTAGTCAAGCCCTAAGAAGCAGAATAGGATACCTGTTTTTCACCTCTGTGTACGGTATATCCGTGTCTCAGAGCGGAGACCCCACAAACTCCCCACGTAGGCGACCAAATCCGACCCAAACCCTTTCCTGTTTTTAGAAAAAACAGGTGGCGGTCACAAACCCCCCTTGAATCGGGCGCCTCGACCAGGAACCACACCCTCACCCCTTCCGAGAAGACGATCCGACCGAGCCCGCCAGGGCACGCATCCGATCCGAACCCTCCGAAGAACCCCCACACACGCGGACCCCCTTTTTTCGACACCGACACCGACGAGGCCGTGGTGGACGCTCCTGGGTCCACACGGGCCGTGGTATGTTCCTAACCTTTTAGTCTTAGCCTTTTTATTTTTGGTGTATATGCATGTGTTTCGGTGGTATGAACAGGTTGTATATGTGTATTATACTCGTATATGTGTGTTTTAAAGAGGCATGCTTGTGTATAAGTTAATCATGGTGGGATAGTAAGCATGCGAACTGGTACGGGTTGTAGAAAGAAAAGGAGATAATTCTTCATACATCCATGTTTGTTGTATGCATATAAAGGAAAGGAAAGGGAACGGCTTGGTATGCTTGCATGTGATGGTTTTGTATGTATGTAATCTTCAAAGTATGTTTTTATCTGTATTTGACCATGGTGGAGTAAGAGGGAGTATAAGAGGGAGTATATGCATGCATGTTTATGGGTCTAAGTTCCTTCATATGCTTAGTTCGTGGAATGTATATATAAGCATGATAAGCGGTATTTTGAAAATGAAGCATACGAGTAATGACCACGGTGGGATAAGAGGGTAAAGCATGTGATCTTATAGGTATGTTTTGCAAATAAAAGAGGGTATATTTTCGTATGAAGTCTCATATTTCATGCCCTTTTTTGTTCTTTTGGATTTTAATGTGTAGGAGTTTTATTGTGCTAAGCATGGTTTCTAGAAAATGAGTTCGTTTAGACTTGAATACTTACCTCTCGATCGCTTTGGACTAACCCATTTTCGTTTGTTTTGTAGCGGCTGAATCGCATCCGGGCCCTTTGGCATGGGACGAAGCGGTGGTATGATGCCTTGGGGCAGGAGGAGAGGAGTTTAGTGGATGGAGTGGGCTTCCGTTCCTTTTTTCTGATTGAGCCGTTCCATGTCCATCGCCCATATGTGGAGGCATTGGCGGAGAGATGGGACCCAGAGAGTTGCATGTTCATCCTCCCTACTGGCGCCGTTATACCGACCCTTGAGGACGTCCATCTGATCACCGGCCTTCCGGTCTTAGGGGAAGCGGTGATTGCGGCCACCCTTGTGGATTCCACTAACCTGGAACCTCGACTCCTTCGGCATCTACCAGGCGGTAGGCATTCCCGGAATAGGCATGGGTGATCACATAGGGTCCCTCCCATGTGGGTTGCAGCTTTCCTCTCGGGTGAGGCTGCCTTGATGGCATGATTTGCTTAAGTACTAATTCCCTGATTTCGAATTTTCTTTTTATCACCTTCTTTTCAAATGCCCTTGCCACCCTTCTTTGGTAGGCCTAGGCATGGTCTCTTGATTTTCGAAAGTATTATCTTTTTCTTTTTCCTTTCTCTCTTTTTTTTGTTTTTTTATTTTATTTTTATAAAGCGTGTAAAGGTTTGGAGATAGTAAAGTATGTAAAAGATAATATACGTAGGACTGGAGGATGGCCTCCAGGAATGATGATGCAAGGTGAGTCCTCTATGGAGGCTCAAATTGCAAGATCTTTAGGGGAACGATACTTGAATTTTTTGATGTATCATTCATTGTGTGTCGATTCTTCTCTGTCTTGAAGCGCGTTTGACGCCTTCTCAGCCACCGTTGTTCAGCGTCTATTCTGACAGCATCTATCAGAATATCAAAGCCTAAATGTCGTTGAAAATGCAAGCGACGTTTGATCTGCCATAGACCCTTAGCAGGAAGAGAATCTTTCTTCAAAGGGGGTTTAGTCGATAAAGATGTAGATATGGGGAAGCAAGTCGCAGGGGCGGCTATTGACTCGATAGGTGCAAGAGAGAATGGTTCACCATAATGTTGAGGCCCTAATAATGGCGAGGGTAAAGACTTATCTACTGGTGCAATCAGGGGCTCACGGGCCAGATATGGAATAATTGATTTGGATATGGCGGGGGAATCCTGAGGAAGGAGATCCTCAGGTAGATGATATGGCAAGTACGGCAATTTGGATGGCTTGACTGCCCCCTCAAATTGTGCATTTTTAAATATGAGTGGTTCTGTTTTGAAGACACGCACAATTGGTTGAACCGGATCTGGATCGGTCTCAGAATCTGATGAGTCAGAAGGTGAGTCATCTGAGACCACCAAGGTAGGTTCGACGAGCATTGAAATGATTTGATCTTGAACAGGTAGAGACAAGGGGTATTCAGATTTAATCTATTGTAAGGTTTGGATGATGGATTCAGGTTGTGTTCGGGAAGGGTAAAAGAGTTCCGATAGTTCTCCGTCCAAAAACTCTTCATCATCGTCAGAATCCTGCTTGGGACATTCTGCGGATTCCATAATTTCAGATGTTGGGGACTCATAGGTCGATGGGGGAGGAATAGCGGCGTATTTTCTTTGGGGTAGTTGATGGGGAACAAAGGCTTGTGTCCCTGGTGGAGTAGGGGGACAGGCAGGAAGAACTCTGGCTTTGTTGCCGAAGGACTGACTAGGTTGTGTATGGGAGAAATGGTTCAATGGTTGGATGGGACCTCCCTTCATGGGATGAACTAGAATGGGCTCGGATATTTGTTCTGTGTATAGGGGGAAGGGTTTGGTAGGGTTTGGGTGTATTGGGGAAGGTGTCGGAAGGATCAGGCCACCCGGAATGATCCTAGGCAGGTCTTCTAGTTCTTCCATCAGGGGTTGTATAGTAGGTTCTATTTTTTGCTTCCCAATATTTGTCGCAGGATTTGTACGTACGGAGATCTGATTTATAAAGTCTTGGAATATAGGACTTAGTCGTGTCGGCACGGGGGCGGGTTCCGATTGAGGGGTAAAATTTTGATTCGCTTGCCGAGGCGGCGCATATCCGGATGAACCGGGCGTGTACTGTCTCGGAGCTGTTCCTCGGTCAGGAACTCGCGCTCCGTTCGGGTAGAGTGCCGATACTTGGCTGATAATCCCCTCTACCGTGGGGGTTTGTGCCTTACGAGGCGGTTGTCCAACCCTATGGCTGATAGGTGGGGACTGGGTTTGGACTGCTGGGGCTGCACAACGGGAAATCCTGTTGTGGCGGTCAATCAGAAGTTGATACGTAGTGCAGTCTCCGTACGAAAGGCTCGTACGGAGCTCTGGACTCAGGCTCTGTAACATCATGTCAATTTCTTGACATTCTGTGAGTTGCAGGCCGGTTCAGTGGACAAGGGTGCGCCACCGAGACACGTATTGTTCGAATTCCTCCCTAGGCCTCATTCTCTCTACGGTTAGATCTGAAATAGAGAGGGTCCTAATCCTCTGGTAACCGTAGCGGCCCAAGAATTTCTCGCTTACAGCCGAGAAATTCGACAAGTGATCTACAGGGAGGGTGGAGAACCATTGTAGTGCTTCTCCTTCCAATGATTTCTGGAAGAGGAAGACTAGTAGAGGTTGATTATCTAGAAACGGGCGTGCGTCTAGATAAAAGGCAGTCAAATGAATGTCTGGGTCTCCACGACCGTTGTACCGGTGAAACTTAGGGACTTTGAATCCCTCCGGTAGGTGGACTGACGGGATTTGTCTCAGGTTATGTAGAGACAAGTATTTGGGGGCCGAGGGACCAGTCTCGGAGAGAATTCTTCGGATGGTATCGTCAAGTGTTTCTCCCCGGGGAGGGCTGCCTAGCGGTCCCAGGTTTGGGGTGGTTTGGTAGGGGCCTGGGGTGGAAACAACTGGGAATTTTGGATTCACGGGGGAAAGGGGGGTGAATGAAAAGACACTCGGGCTGACCGAGTGACTGGGTGTTGGTGGGGCTTTGGGAGTGGATTTAGGGGTTTCGACAGGGGTTTCCTGTCTCGAGGTCTTGGCATGACGGTAGTCAACGAGGTCATGAAACATGTCCTTTACCGTTTGATACCCTAGACTAGCCATCCTTTCCTCTAGATGGGTCAGGAACTGTGTGGCCTGACCCACTTGGTGATTCCTTTCCTCTAATATCTCCTCTTCCATGTGGGATTCCATGACGTAGAGTGGGGGGATGAATGCAGATTGAAAGCAGTAAATAAAGCAGTAAAGGATTGCGCAGCTATGTGCGACTTACGAAAGCAGTAAAAGATTGCGCAGCTGTGTGCGACTTATGAAAGTAGTAAAGGATTGCGCAGCTGTGTGCGACTTACGAAAGCAGTAAAGGATGTTAAAATGCACAGTAGAAGAGGATTTAGTCCAAGGGGTGAGAAACTCTAACCTTCCTAGAGGGTTGATAGCATTTTAGTCAAGCTTGTAAAAGGGGGTAGAAGAGGATTACCTTTTGTTGTTTTTCACGAGGGAGGTCCCACCGTGATCGCCAGAATTTGTCGGCGTCGAAAAGGGGTCCGTGCGTGTGTGGGGGTTCTTCGGAGGGTTCGGTATCGGATGCGTGCCCTGGCGGGCTCGGCCGGATCGTCTCCTCGGAAGGGGTGAGGGTTGTGGTTCCTGGTCGAGGCGCCCGACAGCGGCTCAAGAGGATTCAAGGGGGGTTTGTGATCGCCACCTGCTTTTTCTAAAAACAGGAAAGGGTTTGGGTTTGATCGCCTACGTGGGGAGTTTGTGGGGTCTCCGCTCTGAGACACGGATATACCGTACACAGAGGTGAAAAATAGGTAATCCTATTCTGCTCCCGGGCTTGACTAAGGGAGTTATGGGACAAAGGGGTGTGAGTATGGGGTGTGTATAGGGGGGCGGCTAGTTGGATCTAGCCGTCTGGTCAGGGGCGGCTAGTAGGGTTTAGCCGTCCCAGGTCTGGTTTGATTTGGGCAGGGGTTTGGTAGGAAATGGGTTTGGTTTTGGGCAGAGGCTAAGCTAGGTTTAGCCCGGGCTTTTGGAGGGTGAGATGAGAGGGTATTTTATGTGGGGAATGGGTGTTTCTCTCACAACAGGGCTCTCTCTCTCTCTCTCTTGGGATTTCTAGTGTGAAAAGGGAATGTGAATTGTGGGATGTTGGTGTGGAATGGTTGTTTGTGGATTTGTTGATGTTATATTTGGGCTTGGGACCCCTCTATTTATAGTAAAAGAGGGGCAGGGAAATATCCCGAGGGTAATAGAGTGGTTTGGCTTTGATTGGACCTCTCATTAATGCTCTGGTTCTTCTGCCAGAGAACAGGTGAAGGGCGGCTAGTTCTAACTAGCCGCCCAGGATGGGGCGGCTACTTCCTGGTAGCCGCCCCTATCATGACCTGCCAAACGTCCCATCTCTGACAAGCGGTGGCTTGGGTCGGCTACTTGGTTTGATCCGGCAAGAGAGGGCGGCTAAAGGTCATGACCCGCCGCAATGATCAGCATTTAATATTGCTTTATGTCCCATCCAGGGAACTGGTCCAAAGTCGGCCAGGGGGCGGTTAGGGGGGGCGGCTAGTGTAAACTAGCCGCCCAGTGAGGGGCGGCTAGTTAGGGATAGCCGTCCCTTTCCAGGGATTTAGTTTTTTAGGGTTTTGGTTTTTGGTTTAGGTCTGGGTTAGGGTTTGGCTTAGGTTTAGGGTTAGGTCAAGGTTTGGGTTCCGGTTTAGGTTTAGGTCAAGGCTGGATTTAGGGTTTAGGGCTAGGGTTTGGGGTTTAGGGCTAGGCCAAGGTTCTAGGTTTCCTTAGGTTTAGGTCAAGGCTGGGATTAGGGTTTAGGGCTAGGTCAAGGTTCTAGGGTTTCCGGTTTACCGAACCTTCGGTTCTCTATTGGTGTCCACTTGTGGGATATTTTCGTGTGTTACTTGAAGTATTTCTGCCTCTCTGGACGGTCAAAATTGGGGTATCTACAGCTCCAACCAGAACTCGCACTTAGTGAACTTGGCGAACAACTGATGTTGGGCCAAAGTCTCCAAGATAGTGCGAAGATAGTCAGCGTGCTCCTCAAGACTCCTCGAGTACACCAGAATGTCATCAATGAAGACTACTACAAAGGAGTCGGGGAAGGGTCAAAATAGCCGGTTCATCAGATCCATGAAGGCTGCCGGTGCATTCGTCAACCCAAACGGCAGTACTCGAAACTCGTAGTGCCCGTAACGGGTGGGAATGGCCGTCTTCGGAATATCCGACTCCCGGATCTTCAGCTAATAGTAGCCCGAATGGAGATCGATCTTCGAAAAGACACGCGCTCCCTGGAGCTGTCAAACAGATCATCAATCCACGGTAAGGGCTACTTGTTCTTCACGGTCCGCTTGTTCAGCTGTCTGTAATCAATACAAAGTCGCAGCGAACCGTCCTTCTTCCGGACGAAGAGAACAGGGGCTCTCCACGGAGAGACACCGGACGTGTGAACCCCTTCTCGAAAACTCCTCCAGCTGCTCCTTAAGCACCTTCTTATCTGCTGGGGCCATCCGGTACCGAGCCCTCAAAATCGGCTCGATCCCCGGAATTAGATTAATCTCAAACTCGATCGCGCGATCCGTGGTAGACCCGGAAGATCATCGGGAAAAACCTCTGGATATTCCACCACGACCGGAGTCTAATTGATATCTGCCCGCAGTGGTGCATCCTCCTCAGCGATGTATGCCCGAAAACCCTCGCATCCTCCATGAAGAAGTCTCCGCGCCTGGATGGACGATACGAATCCCAAAGGAGCCATGTCCCGATCGCCCACGAACTGGAAGGACCTCCGTCCAGGGATGCGGAAGGACACCGACTTCGTGAAACAGTCAATACTGGCATGGCTAGCTGAGAGCCAATCCATCCCCAGGATGGCGTCGAAGTCCGTCATGGCGAGCTCAACCAACTCCACTGGAAACTCATGCTCCGCGATCGCCACGATACACCCCCGATACACAGAACGGAGGACAATACGGTCTCCGACTGGTAATGATATCTCCAACATTGCATCAAGAAGGGCTGACACCGCACCCATCCGTCTCGCGAAAGCGGGAGACACGAACGAGTGCGTGGCCCCGGAATCAAATAGCACATAAACAGGAAGCTGGGAGATCAGAACAATACCTCGGACGACGCTACTCGAAGCCTGCGCCTCATCGGCTGTAAGCGCTGCAACACGACCCTGAACAAGCTGCGGATGAGGAGCAGGGGCACGCCTCGCAGGCTATGCTGACTGTCTCCTCTACTCAATATAGCCACCCTATGGCTGCTGCTGTTAACGCTGCGGCAGCGGCGACGGATGCTGGTGTGGCTGCTGCTGCTGCGGCTGCTGTCGTGGCACAGGAGGTCTGCCAGCATCTGGGCAAGCATTGGCCAGAAGCCCGACTCGCTGGCAGTGGTAACATCATCGCGTCTGCGGTCCTCTAGCGCAGATCAGAACGGCAGCAATGGGTGCAGGACCCTGAACTGGCACCACTCCCACTGGTGTAGCGGCGGCCACTGGCGATCAAAACGGGGCCGCTTGCTCTTGCGACATCCCTGGTCCTGACTCCTGGGAGCCCTCTGATCTGCCGAAGGGGTTTGAACCGATGAAGGAACCCCAAGGTCTCGCTCGACGGTCCTCACACGGGACACCAGGTCAGTGTACCTCGAGAACGCCTGAGAGGTCACATGCACCGTGATGGTGTTGTTGAGACCCATCTCGAACCGTCGGCAAATCATCTCCTCATCCATCACCAAGGCAGGGCGAACCGAGAAAGCCTCATGAAACGCGTGGAGTAGTCTGCAACAGACATGGTGTCCTGCGTCAGCTGCTCGAATTCCCACATCACCGTCTGGCGTGTAGAAAAAGGGAAGTACTCCACCAAGAAGTAACTCCAAAAATCGCTCCAGAGAAGTCGCCCCACACCCTCGAGGATGTCCACAACTCGGATAGCCCACCAGTCGACGGCATTACCCTTCAACATGAATGTGGCCAGGGAGACACGCTGGCGGTCGGTGCAGTGCATGGTCGAGAAGATCTTGTCTATCTCCGTCAACAAACGCTCAGGGGCAAGAGGGTCAGTCGTCGTACAGTGGAACTCAGGAGGGTGAAGCTTCAGAAAGGCGGTGAGGCCGGCCTAATGCACACGTGCTGCGGCCTCTAGCTCCTCCTCCCTTTCCTCGGGTCCATGAACTCCCTCCACGGGGATCTCTGTCGATACAGGGGGTACCACTGGCACTACTGGTGGATCGGCCACTAAAGGTACCTGCGGGACCACCTCGCGGGCCGCCCGTAGCTCCTGGATATCTCGTGTCTGCTCAGCCAATGCCCTAGTCTGGGCCTCCAGTGCCCTAGTCTGAGTCTGTAGAAGGTCTGCTATCCTAGCGTAAGCACGTACCCAGGCAGGAGGCTCCTGCGCAGGTCCTGGTCCGACAGCCGAGGACACCTCAATAGACTCCTCACCCCCGGTAGGTTCGAAAGCATTCGAGGCCTGAGGGAGACTGCATCCGTGCATCCGTCTGCGAGGAGGCATATCAGCAAACTAAGAAACAGACACTAGGATCAGAATACTCATATAGAAATCCTAGGACTCATCTCTAAGACAACAATAAGACGACAATTGGCTCTGACAGGACCAGGCTCTGATACAAATTTTTGTCACGTCCCAGAGCGGCCGTCCCCGAGACGTGGCAAATATATAATATCAGCAATCCATACACGAGGTCAATAATAGACTCTACTCAACATCAAAGGTACTAAAGCAGTTAACAAGGAAGCTGACATATATATAAACATATGGTGAAAACTTAAAAACGACCAAGTCTATAATTTAAAGACATATTACAGACCGGAATACATAATCAACTGTCCTGTGAGAGCCAATATACAACAAAAGACATCCAATACCAGTACTGTGCACACGCACGAGTAGCATTACATTCAAGGAAACGGGGGATGCTGATGGCCTCTCACACTCGCAGATACCAAA
Organism: Acorus calamus; assembly: GCA_030737845.1. Lineage (NCBI taxonomy): Eukaryota > Viridiplantae > Streptophyta > Magnoliopsida > Acorales > Acoraceae > Acorus > Acorus calamus. Next base: position 17,013,641 of record CM060870.1, read on the forward strand.
CACGTACATCGCTCTGCTACGGTACTACGCATAAGAGAACTCCACCTTCAGGTCTGGCTCAGTGACAACTAGAGGAAAACATATGCGAGGGGTGAGCCACACTCTCAGTGAATGGTACGATTCATGCATCACAACTCATATTAATCTTTCAAGCAATCATGTCTCAATAACTGAATCAACAACTTAAGTCGGTGGGTCGGGTGTCAACCCAAACCTACCACACCATATTAAATATTCTGAGTGATTGGGGTTCCAACAAATGGAACAGTCACTTAAGCCATTGGGTCAGGTATCAACCCAACCCACTACACCCTCACCCTCACCCTTAGCTGACATAGGACTATTGGGGAAAAAGGGGTCAACTGGTCTACACCTTTCATCATCCGGTAGCCCTCTGCCGAGTAGCCTCTACTGGTAGCCTCCCATGACCTCTACCTCTACTGTATGGGCGCACCAACCGGCGTCATGAATAGTGTCTGGGAGCACCTCGCAGGACAACTAAACCAGGGTAGCTTCGACACGGAGGCAACGAAGTGGAGAGCACTTGACATACGCGGTTATGATCCTCATGGATCCATCGTCGGTAAGGTTACGAATTCTCATGAATTCCCACCAGGGCGCATAACTCAGATGCGGGGAAGACAGATGATTCGTAATGTCAATGCCATAGTATGACCCCATCAGAGGTCATACACTTGCTTAATCCTATTAAGTAAGGTTCATGGCCTCTATATATATATAAGATATATAGAGATATAATATACCACATATAAATGATTACACAAAGAATTAATCGAGGAAGCATACAAATAATGCTATAACAAGATTATAATATTATCTAAGGCATGCTTGGGCTCATATGTATAACACATGGATGTAATACTCAATTATACAAATCTAACAGGATAGAAGATTAATTAAGGTCGTTACCTTAGTCATGCCTTAGTCATGCATACATGTAAATACTAACACATGATTAATTAGGTGTAAGACATGCCCGGAATAGGACTAACCTAGCATGAGTCATGGTGTATGTAAAGACATGGTTAAACTAACAAGGGACACAATACTTAGAGAATTAAGGGTCCCTACGCATTGTACTAGAGTATATGATCCAAACATATTAAGTCTAATATGGCATGGATGCAACCTAACAAGGTAAGCACTAACATGCACACTTAAGGAGACTAATATGAGGTTATGGTGCCCTAGGGGAGGGCAATGCACGTCTACGTGCATCGGACACCTTCCAACTGGGTTGGATTGACCCACTCACCGTAATCCAGGTCGTCGCGCGACCGTTCACCAAGATCTGCAAGACTAGGCATCCAAATAGGTGAGTAAAACCACATAATAATACTTAAAAACAACTAGAAATGTCATGACTTGGATATGCATACATACAGGCTCGCCCGCATGAGAGTACGCACGTACGCGCGCATGTCTGAGTGCCCCGACACCTACCCGAGCCCCTGGGCAGCCACACGCATGGCCCCCGCACGCGTACGCACACGCAAGCACGCGCGCACGCGCCCCCGCGCTCGATGGCACACTGAGCCGCGCTTAGCCACTTATCTGGATGCGCTGCCCGCACGTCCAGACCCCTCGCACGCGCGCTCGCGCTCGATGGCGCACTGAGCCCGCGCTCACTCACGCTCACAGTGCGCATGCACTGTGCCTCGCACGCTCCCCGTGTGTGCCCGCGCGCACGCGCACGCGCGCGGATGGCCCGCACGCGCGCCCAGGACTGCCAAGCCCCTTACATGCCCTCCCCACTCACCCCTAACTCAACCACCTAGCATGCATGACCCCCTAACAGCCCCTAACACTTGAAAAACCAAAGAAAGGAAGGGAGAGGGCTTACCAAAGGAGGGGGAAAGGGAAATGGGAGGTTTGGGACCCCTTGGGTGCACCCGGCTCAACCTCCACCACAACAATCACTACCACCACTCCCTAGCCTCCCCACCAGCCTTGCTTGGCTGAAAAACAGGGCAAAGGGACATGAAGAGGGGGCCAAAGAAGAGGGAAACAACACACAACACATACATACACACACATAGTCACACACACACCTTGTTTTTGTGCACTTGTGCTTCCTCTTCCACTCCTTCACACACTCACCTCTCACACACTTAACACACAAAAAAAAACAAAGAGAGGGAGTGAAAAATGAAATGCATGTTGACAAGGGGGAGGGACAGAGAGAGAGGGAGAGAAAAAGAGAGAGAGAGAGGGGTATTTAATTCTCAAAAAGTGGGTTGGTGAGTTTTGACTTTGGTCAACTCAACCAAGCTAGAAAACAAAACCATTTGACTAATCAAAAGTCACATTTGACTAGTCAAGGTCTTCTTTGACTTGGTCCAAGTCATCCTTTGACTTGGTCAAGGTCTTCTCTCTTTGACTTTCCCAAATTTTACCAAAATCCGGATATGATTCGAAACTGCATAATTTTCTAAAACGTAATCGGAATTCGATGAAATAATTATGGGTGATATAAAAGTATACCAGGACATATAATACGCAGTTAGATTTTCAATCATAGCATTCTAGCTCCCGCAGATGGCTAAAAGCTAAAATTTTAACGGTTCTAATCGAAAAAAAAAATTTCAAAAATGGCCAGAAATGACCCAAAGGTTACCAAAAGGCAAAAAAGTGACACATATATAACACAGACGTTCACTTAACTGCTTTTTATCTAGACGCCAGACTGTTTCCAGATAACCAACCTCTGTTAATGTTCCTCTTCTAAAAGTCATTGGAAGGAGAAGCACTACAATGGTTCTCCACCCTCCCTGTAGATAATTTGTCGAACTTCTCGGCTGTAAGCGAGAAGTTCTTAGGCCACTACGGTTATTAGAGGATTAGAACCCCCTCCATTTCAGACCTAACCGTGGAATGAATGAGGCCTAGGGAGGAATTTGAACAGTACGTGTCTCGGTGGCACACACTTGTCGACTGAACCAGCCTGCAACTCACAGAGTGTCAAGAAATTGACATGATGTTGCAAAGCTTGAGTCGTGAAATTCATACGAGCCTTTCGTATCGGGACTGTACTACGTAATGGCTTCTGATTGACCGCCACAACAGGATTTTCCATTGTGCCGATCTAGTAGTCCAAACCCAGTCCCCATCTATCTGCCATAGGGTTGGACAACCGCCGCGAAAGGCGCAAATCCCCACGGTAGAGGGGATTAGACAGATTTTGGCACTCTACCCGAATGGACCGCGAGTTCCTGATCGAGGAATGGCTCCAAGACAGTACACACCCGATTCATCAGATACGCGCCGCCCCTCAATCAGTACCCGCCTCCGTGCCGACACGACAAAACTCGATAATCCAAAATTCCCCAGTCCAGAGCCCCATAGCCCAGAGCCAGGGCCAAACTAGGACTCCCCTTTTTCATTATGCTCCCCCAAGAGCACAAAACTCAAACCCTTGGTAGCCTACACAAAGCTCTTATAATGACGTTAGGCCTCCAACATCCTACAGCCCAAGACGAATGGGAAAGAGGGATTCCTACCCACCCCTCCTAGAAACCTTAACTAGGATTTTTAGGGTAATGATGGACAAAAATAACATCTCCCTCCTTGCCGTTTGGTCTTCATTACCCGGGACCAGCACAACACATTACTGTCAATATCATCAACAACATGGTCATACCATAGAACAATGCATTGTTTTTCGAGACTTTGTTTACGATTTAAATGATGACAGGCGCCTTGATTGGGCCATGATCAAAGGCCACCTAAGCCAGGGCAATTCCCAAGCATCCAAGCCACTTGGCATATTCACTGACCCATTGCTAGGTCACAATCAAGCCTCCACTTCCGGAGCCCAAGCCATTAACATGGTTAGGAGGGGGAGACGATGATCACCGGAACCGAGTAGCTCGGAAGATGTCACCGATGGCAGTCTATCTGAAGAATCCGAGTAGGAAAGGCAGGACAAGCCTTTTCAGCTGAACCTCAATGACCACGTCAGGAATCTCTCAACGGAGGAGGCAGCCCTAGAATATCTTCGACGACTCTGGGTCGCTGATGGGCGATAAGCACGACTGAAGGTAGCTCCAGTAGTCAACGAAGCAAAAATCGAGTGGTCGGGCTCAAGCGGGAGAAAGTCGAGATCTGCCTCGGTCATAGAACCCCCTCCAACCAATTTTTCCATCATGGTCACCTCCCAGACAGTGGCGGAGCCACCATAGGAACAGGGGGGCATGTGCCCCCCAAGATTTTTTTAATTTTTTTATATGTCCTTTTAATTTTTTCTAAGTCCTTTTAATTTTTTGTGGTAAGTTAATTTTAATTAAGGTCCATAGATCATAGGCCCCACCTACATATGAAATTTTCTAAACAACAACCACTCACAATTAAATAAAATAAAATTAAAACAACCATCTATTATCCATCTGGATCATCCATGTGTATGGTGTGCACTCACCTCTTCTTTTAATTAACTTTCCCCCCTCCACATAACACAAAAGTCATTTTTAACTCTTCTTTTTCATTTACCCCCAAGTCTCCTTCTATCCATATCCCACAAACAGCTATAGAAGCATGAATTCTACTTCTCAGCGTCTTCACCTAGATACCCATCTTGAAAAAATAAATTTTTGAATGTCTTTTTTTCTTTTTTTTATATCTCAATTGTTCTTAATATCAATATTCATCTCTAAGTAATTTTTACTTTTTGTTCTATTAAATGTCTCACAATTGAAAATCTACAATCTATAATCCTCTCATCTCTTCCATCAATACTTTGAATATATATAATTTTTTCATTTTACCTTATTATTATTGTTACTAATTTATTTAAAGTTTAAAATATTTGTGTAAATATCTAAAATAATTAAATCATTCAACATTTTCAGAATATGAAACCTCGTCAAAGTCAAATTTAAAGATATGTATTGCTTGTTAGATTTATGTTTTGACATTTTTTTTATGAATTATCAATCTGAAATATGACATATCGTTTTAAAGTATGATAATTATTTTTTATAATTATTCAATGATATGTTTTATATGAATGTTTGTATTTCATTTTATACATATTTTTAATCTATGCTATTGAAATTAAAAAACATAATGATATAATTTTTAAAAATATTTATATAAGTCACATTAGGCCCCCCTTTATAAAAATCCTGGCTCCGCCACTGCTCCTAGAGATGAACCTGCTGCATGTCTCTGTCTTTTCTTTCCAATCTCTATCGGAGGCAACTATCCGTCCCTCTAGCCCGATCCTCTACCACCCTCAACTTCTCTTCCAACTCCCGTACCCTCACTTGCGATGGCTTGAGCACCTCTCGATCCCTATCCCCAACCACTTGAAGAGAATGGACCAGGTCTCCCATCAATCCACCAGGCATCCCAACTGATGACTCCAACTCCACCACCCGTGCCTTAAGAAAATCTCGCTCACCGACCAGAGTGGCTACCTCCCCTCTCTCATTGCTCATTCGGACCGCAACTGGTCCATCTCTTCCTCGCTCAAGGCTCTCTCAGACCTCAACTGGTCCACCTCATCCTTGGTCCTCGTGGTCCTCTCCTTGGCTTGGTCGAGTTCCATCCGAATGGCTAGGAGTTCACTCCGAACCACATCTAGCTCGTCCCTTAGCTCCAGCTCTCGATCAGAAGCGGTGGCCAGAGGAGGAGCGGAAGAAGAGGAAGCACCGTCAGCTCTTGCTCTCGACAAAGCATCCACCTGAGCCTCGAGGACCCGAACCTGGTCCTGCAAGCATTGCCTCTGTGCCCACAACCCTTCTATTTGCCTGGTCCGCGCTTGGGGGTGCTCGTTGGCGGCCTTGAGCTTCTTCTCTAGCTCATTCAATTCAGCCTGTATCAAGAACACATCTCTTTAATATGGGGCAGAAGAATGAAAAGGCAGAGAAAATAGAGAGAGTTTTTCTTACATAAGCATTTGGGATCTCCTCCTCCATGGTCCCAAGGATGTCGACGTATTCCTAGCGATACCAGGCCAAGTAATCCTCACTGTTGTTCACCTCGGACGACGGTCAACCAAGGCCCCCCTGCTCATCCATCCCGCTACATAAGTCGCATAATTCCTCAGGAGGTTTGTATCTCGAGGAATCCCGGCCACTGGGATCGAGGGATGCTTCGGCAAGTCATTGGGCACCCACTGGTGGAACCCGAGTTGGCAGATGACTCGACTGATCGTGTGGAATATGACCTCATTAAAGTAGATCAGCCAAACATCCAGGGACAGCTCCTTGAGGACCTCCTCCTCCATATAGGGCCTCCAAGTCGTCTACAGAATGAAATATCAAAGAAATAAGAAGAGAGCTTAGTAAAAATAAAATCAAATGAAAGCTAGAGAGCCAAAAAATATACCTCTTCTTCCTTCAGGGTGCGGAAGGCTCTCAGAACTATGCGAGGCGGTATAAGCGCGAAGATCCCCGAGGTGTCCACCTCACAGCCCAAGGGAGAGCACAGTCAAACGGCGCCCGGGTCGGGCGGTCAATAACAAAATGCTCATACCCGAAGACCAGTGAAACAGAGAGAAAACTATCAAGACCAAGTAAGTCGAACAAAAATGGAAGACATCTTTCTACTCACTAAAACAAGAAATAAAGGAAAAATGCCCTCAGCTCCCTCCATGCCCTCTGTGGGCACGCGGCCGCCTCTCTCGCCTCAATCATCGCCCATCTCCTCTCGAAGCTAGCTGCAGCTTCTTCCTTCTGACGTTGCATGAAGGAGCCAAGGCCGTACTGCCTCGACCACTGTCCGAGGGGGATCGGTTCAGTGTCCGCTCCCGCTCCACAAACTTCCACTCCCCAATCAGCTCCTGGAAGAGGTCTCTGTAGTCAGCACGGGTGGCCACAATCACCGCCTCTCCTGAAACTGGAAGACCGGTGATCTGTTGAACGTTCTCCAACGTCGGCATCACCTCCCTAGTAGGGAGAATGAAGGCACAATTCTTCAGGTTCCACCTCTTAGCCAACGCCTCCAGATATGGGCGGTGGACATGGAATGGCTCGATCAAAAAGAAAGAGCAGAAGCATGCGCCATCCACCAACTCCCTCTCCTCTCGTCCCAAAGCGGAGTACCACCGCATGGCCCCATGCCACAAGGCCGGAATACGATTTGGCCGCTGAAATGAAAGAAAAGGGTTAGTCTCCTGAGATAGCATTTAAGAGATAAAGAATTCTATTCAGAAATTCATTCTAAGTCATGCTTATTAGGAACTCCCACATACTAAAACAAACAAAAGCATGAGATATGAGACTTCATATGAAAATTTACCTTCCCTTATTTGCAAAACCTGTCCATATGGTCACATTTTTTACCCTCTTATCCCACTGCGGCCATTACTTGCATACTTTCTTTTACAATTATCCATCATACTTATATACCTTTTGTGAACTCACCCAAACATACAAAGGAACACATATAGACTCGTAAAAAAGCATGTATATTTACTCTTACCCCCACCATGATTAAATACATGTAAAGATACACCTTAACATCATATGCATGCGAAACCACCATGATATAACAGCTACAAGCATGCTATGTTATACTATTTTCCCCTTATGTCTTCTTATACGTAGCAAAAATAGATATACATATAAAGATTGACCCTCTTTCTACAACCCATACTCGTACGCATGAAAAATCCCACCATAATTAATTTTCCATATACATAACAAAGGATGCCTATTAGGGACACATATATATAATTTTTTTGCAATATCACCTATCCATACTAGACACTCTCCTGCCTCTCTTTTACTATAAATAGAGGGGGTCCAAAACATTTTTAACACATTCCCACTTGATATCATTCACATTCATAATCCACAATCCTTCAAATCCATTGAGAGAGAGAGAGAGAGAGAGTTCTCTTTGTGAGAGAAGAAATCCATTCCCTACACAAATCCATCATCCCAATCCACTCTTCAAAACCCAGGTTAAACCAGGTTTAACCTCTGCTAATGTCAAATCCCATTCCTACCCAGGTTCTACCCAAGTTGACACATGCTTCAGGTGGCTAACCCTAACTAGCTGCCCCATACCCGACAGCTAAGATCCACTAGCCGCCCTCCACCTACACCCCCACTTGAACCAAGACTGCTCTAGTCAACCCAGAAGTATAATAGAATACCTGTTTTTTACCTCTGTATACGGTATATCCATATCCCAGAGCGGAGACCCCACAAACTCCCCCATGAAGGTGATCAAATCCACCCCTAATTTTTCCTGCTTTTCAAGAAAGCAGATGGCGATCACACACCCCGGAATCGTCTTAAGCCGCTGTCGGGTACCTCAACTGGGACCGAGACCCCACCACCCTTCTAAGAGATATCCGATCGAGTCCGCCAAGGCGTGCACCGGATCTGAATCCCTGAAGAACCCCCATACACCACAATTCGCGTGCTTCTCCCACGCCGACAACGCTGTGGATTTTCAACACTGATAAGGATCTCCTCCATTAGGTTCTCGAGATGATTATATCTCTGATTCATCTCCTCAAGCTCCTTAGCGTAGTTGTGGTCCACCTCCGGTGTTGGGTTTTGCGAAGTAGACCCTCCTACAGCTCTTCCCTTCTACAGGGGTGGATCTTCAGGTGTTATGCGACCATCTTCCCACCTTGCTCTTGAATCATCGATCAAGTTCTCGTCATCACCATCTTCTCGGTTTTGAAGTTAGGAACGACTTCTCGCTCGTGTCCCATAGACAACACCAATTTGTGGTGGATGAAATCAGGTCCTCCACTCCTGGGCCGGATCAACGTAGATCCAGGCTTTTGATGTAGGTCCGAGAAGATGTTGCTTCTGGCTCCCCTTCACCATGATCTGAAGCAAGCCTCTTCTGCTCATCATCCTCTTTCTTCTTCGACCTTCGAACACTTGAAATTCAAACCAGTGTGGTGTCGACTAACGCCCCTCTAACGCTCAAGTCAGTGACTTCTTCATGAGAAGAAGAAGAACTTAGAATTCTTGAGTGCAAGTAGGGGAGAGAGAGAGTACATACCTTGAGAGGAAGATTAAGTCTCCCTTTTATACTGGAGAAGGGGCGTGCCAAGTTTAGGTTTGTGGAGTGAGCATATCATGAGATGGAATCTCCACATGGCTCTTGGATTGGTCGACACTTGTCTCCTAGGGATTGCCATACTGCAACCATTTTTCTGACATCTAGTCCTTTTCTTGTGCCAGGGAATATTCCCTTGGTAAGCTATTATTTCATACAGGCAGGCGTGTGGCGACCTGCATTCCAGTTTGGGTCTTACGGTTTGGTCAATCCGTACTTCAAGTAGAACCTTTTGTACTCGGCCATCTCGACTTGGTCGGGCAATACTATGTGTCCGTCCTGTCACGCTCCACGGTGGCCGTCCTCGAGATGTGGCAAATATATAATATCAGCTATTAAGTAAAAGAAGTCAACAATTACTCCAATAAATAACACAAAAGCTGGCAAAGCAATGATAATTGTTAACTGATAACTCAACTTAAAAGCAGAAGCATAAAAATATCAGCAATGTTTGTAACTCAATATATTATTATAGACCCGAATACACAATCATTGTCCTGTGAGAGCCAAGTCTAGTACAAATAAAATACCTCATATGTGCAACATGCACGATTTACAAATACATGACTCTAGGACTGCTGACAGCCTCACACTCACTGACCGCCAGACGGAACGCTCCACGCACGCAAGACCACACCACAGGGAAGCTCCAGTTCCACGCTCAACAACGCCCCTGTAAAAGAAATAGTATGCGAGGGGTGAGCTACATGCTCAGTGAGTGACTGGAAATCAAACACCATTATAACAATCTGATATTAAGGCAATTTCCTTTCAAGAAAAAACATGGGTGGAAACCCAACCGACCTCGCCCTCACCCTCACTCCTGGAGGGAGACTCATGGGACTCTTGGGGAGAGAGCATACCATTTGTCAAAGGGACACGGAATTATTGGTCCACACAACACTATTGGATTATCTCATAGAGATAAACTACGCACTGATGTCTCTCAACATCGATACCTAACCGAACTCAAACACTATGGGAACGGATGAATAAAGGAACGGGTCACGTAGCAATGTGACTTCAACTCATCCTCACCCTAGCCCCCGGAAGGTTGCCCCTAGGGACTTTTCGGACAAACTCTATTGCTCTACACTCTTCATCACCGATAGCCCTCTCCCGGGTAGCCTCTACCTCTCCCATGATCAGTATATCTACCAAATGTATCGGTAGTACCTACAGGTGGGAGCACTCTGTCAGGACAACTTCAACGTCAGACAGCTTCAACATGGATTCGACGAAGGGGAGAACGACTTCACGCTCGCAATATCCTCGGTAGCCCTCTCCCGCGCAACCTCTGCATGTCGGCCTTCCACGATCGGTACATCCGCCAGATGTGTATCGCGATACGCATCGATACAACAGTGAATTCTCTTGAATTCCATCGAGTGCATCACTCGGATGCAAGGGGGGCGATTTAATCGCTAGCGCTCTAACTAATAAGGCACAACCTGATAGCCGGACATAACCACGCCTATTACAGATAGGCCCGATTAGTTTTAACATGTACATATATATTACAAGAGAATCCCACACAACCAAAAAACCAGGTAATGCGGACGGACCCGTGATTCAGTTGGCGACGGACTTTATTCGTTGAAATTTTTTGACGGATCGTAACTGTCGCAGAGTTCATCAACACCACAAATATATTAGTTATTTAAAAAAAACCGAAATAAAAAAAATAATTATCCCCAAATACCAAACCCCACTTCCCTGTATTTCCCAATCTCGTCCACGTACCCCTTCCCAGTCTCTTCCTACCCTTGCAATTCCTAATCTCATCCACCCCTGTATTTCCCAATCTCGTCCACCCATCGAGCCTCCATCGGATACTCACCATCGCTGCCGTCGCGCAACCCCGCCTCACATCCCCGAGTCTCCGATTTTCCCATCTCCCTCTATGCGACCCCTCCGTCTCCCTCTACAGTTCTCCTAGATCTGGAATTTTAATTTTGTTTCCCTCTTTTTCTCATGTTTATTTTGTCGTCTTAAATGTTTGGATCTACTTATTTTCCAATAAATCTAGGGTTTTCAAACTATGAAAGCATATTGGATCTATGTGATTTGTATCTTCGTTCATTTTTGAGTTTTGATTTTGTATCTTTAACATTGTTTATTGCAGTCCCATATTTTTGCAATTGAATTTTTATGTAGTTATATAATATTCAGTTCCTTTGAGAGTGTAGAACGGTTTACCTATGTGATACATACAATGGAATTTTGAAAATGGTATTTTTTAAAAAGATTATTCAAAGCTTCTCATTCAAAGTTTGGTGACAAAATCACTAAATCTTTTATTTTTCATTTCAAATCCCCAATGTTATTATGATCTTTCAATTCATATTAAATCCTATATACTTTGATTGCGCCATATGTTCACATGTACATGCCTCGTTAAATTTTTTCATATTTTCTATAAAATAAATAAATCCATTAAATTTATTGTTCCCTTTGGGTTTCCAAAAATTTTGAGGACAAAATTTACTGAGGGGGGGAGAATGTTAGGCCTGTGTCATTTAGAGTCCTAATTTCGATCGGAGCCGCTAAAATTTTAGTTTTTAGCTACCTTTTGGGGTTTGAGGACTCTGATTGAAATATAACTGCTTATTATGGGTCCTGGTACCGTTTAGTACTACCCATAAAATTTTTGTTTAATTCTGATAAAGTTTTTGGAATTATGCAGTTTTGATTTGGTATTCGGATTTGATTTGGTTAAAATCCAAGATGAAGAGGTAAAAATCCGATATTATTATGAGATGTTCAGTTTTGTGCTAGCTTTCACAAAGAAGTGAAGTTGGATCAACTGGATTCGTGTACTTGCATGTATGTATAGAATATGGCATGCCTTAGGTAGTTCTTATTTGTATACTACCCCTATTATTATCGATATCAACCATGTTTAACTTGGGTTAACAACGGGGTGTATGCGAAATATTCCTCTGATTTAGGACTTGAGGGTGTGGTATAGTTGTTGCACCCATCTTTTGGGGCAAAACTATGACCAGCTCGAGAGAGGGTAAGACATTCCCTGTCTCTCGCCCTCCCTCTTTTCGCGAGCTGAGTAAGTAGATGTAGTTCCTACTTGACTCTGGCTTGCTTGGGAATTATTGGCATGCACCTATTGTTGTGCGGATCACGCTTAACCCTTCCCTTCTATGTTCGTGCCATCCAACGCCTGTTAGGTTGTAACTTGTGTGGTTGCGTGATTGTTACCATGTATACATGTTTAAGTATGACATCCTTGGGTAATAATTGCATATCATGTATATGATTATTGGGCCATGAGCCTTGTCTAATGAGATTAGACAAGTGTATGACCTCTTATGGGGTCATACCATGTCATTGACACTAAAATGCCTTCCCTGCATCTGAGCTATGCACCGTGGAGTGAATTCATGAGAATTCGTTGCGCTTATCGGTTTTGATAACCAGTGATGATGGATCTGAGAGGATCATATTCGTGGGTGTAGATTAGTTCTTCCCTTTGTTGGATCCGTGTAGGGACTTCCTTGTTTAGACAGCCAGCCTGACAGGAGCTCCCATCTGTAGGTGCTGCCGATTTGTGAGGATGTGCTGATCATGGGAGTATACCAGGTAGGGGTTTCCCGGGATAAGGGCTACCGGTGGATCAAGGATGTAGAAGCAATCTAGATTTCTCCCAAGAGCCTATGACACCCCGAGGAGGGGGTGAGGGTCAGGGTGTAGTGGATCGGCGTCTGATGACCCATGATGACGGATCCAAGGGGATCATATTCGTGAGTGTAGATTGGTTTCTTCCCTTCGTTGGATCCGTGTAGGGACTTCCTGGTTGAGACAGCCAGCTTGACAGGAGCTCCCATCCGTAGGTGCTGCCGATTTGTGAGGATGTGCTGAGCATGGGAGTATAGAAGGTAGGGGCTTCCAGGGATAAGGGCTACCGGTGGATCAAGGGTGTAGAAATAATCTAGATTCTTCCCAAGAACCTATGTCACCCCGAGGAGGGGGTGAGGGTGAGGGTGTTGTGGGTCGGCGTTGGTTCGATCTGCCAGCTTGTGTAGTTAGTTTTCTCATGGGTCACGTTGCGAACATGTAATGGTTCCTCCCAATATCGTCGTATACCGGGGCCCCGACGTCGAAGTTGCCCTGACAGAGGACTCCCATTTGTAGGTACTCCTGATGCATTCGGCGGATGTACTGATCACGGGAGTGTACCAGGTGAGGCTACACGAGGGTGGACCACCAGACGATATTGCGAGCATGAATCGTTCTCCCCTTTGACAGATCCGTGTTGATGCTTCCTAGGTACGAGCCACCTTGGGTGGACCCCCACCTGTAGGTACCATCGACGCGCTCGACAGTGTACTGACCGTGGCTGGTTCCAGGTAGAGGCTACCTGGGAGAGCGCTACCGGATGGCGAACGGTGTAGAACATCAAGTTTTGTCCTTCAAGTCCCTAGGCTCACCCCTGTGGGGGCTAGGGCATGGGCGGGGTATGGTCGCGCCGCCGCATGCCTTTGTTACCTGTTGGGTTTCTACCCATGCCTTTCCTTGATAGGAATTGCCTTAGTATCGAATTGTTATGTTGGTGTTTGGTTTTTGACCACTCACTGAGCTTGTAGCTCACCCCTCACATACTGTTTCTTTTACAGGGGCGTTGTTGGGCATGGAGCTGGAGCTTCCTCGTGGAGTGGTCTTGCGTGCGTTGAAGCGTCCTGTCCAGCGGATTGGCGAGTGCGAGGTTGTCATCAGTCCTAGAGTCTTGCGTATTTGAAATCGTGCGTGTTGCACCTGTTGTATTGTATTTGGCTAGAATTGGCTCTCGCTGGACAGTGATTGTGTATTCGAGTCTGTAATAATATTTTTGATTTACAGACTTATTGATATTTTTGTGCTTCCGCCTTTCATTTGATTTATCAGTTATCATTACTTGCTAACCTTGTGTATTATTTGTTGGAGTCATTGTTGACCTCATGTATGATAGCTAATACTTTATATATTTGCCACGTCTCGGGGATGCCTGGGGCGTGATAAAAGTTGGTATCAGTGCCTAGTCCTGTCAGAGCCTAAGTCGAGTCATGTTGATGAGTCATAGGATTGTCATCCGAGTACTCTGGTTTTAGAAGATTTCTTAGGTTGCTGATATGCCTCCTCGCATCCGTGGACGTGGACGTGGCCATCGCTGGACACCCCTTAAGTTGTCGACTGGGTCGACTAATCAGGGTCAGTGTTGGGTCCCCCGTTGTTTGACTAAGGCTTGGGAAGGAGTTTCCAGCCCGGTTGTGTCTTATTGATGGACTTGTTGTGATTGTGGGTTTGGATCGTGTCTCGATTATGGAGCTCCATTCCCGGACATCGGTATTGCTGGTAACCATGGAGTTCGCGTGCGGCGCCAGTTTCAAGTTTTGAGGATGTGGCGTATTATTCATTAATGGGGATGTCTTCTTCCATTTCCTTGATCGGGATTAAGGGGTCTTGCGCGGTCATCATTGAGACCCGGGCTAGGGTGCTCCGTGATACTTGTTTGGTTGTCGGGATATCCTATATCGAGACCTCAAGGTGCCCTCCCAAGGGGTTCTTTCCCCCAGTCAGGGAATATCCTTGAAACATCTATTTGATGATTGCCTTTCCCTCTCACTTGGAAGGTGCTATAGCGAGTGGTGAAGCATACGATCGGAATTGAGTGCATCCTTTTGCAGCTTGGTGGGCGATAGCGTATGGAATAGGGTTCCATAGTGGCATCTAGAGTTGCTTCGATATATCATCGTGCATAGTAGCTGCCCGGTGTAGCAGAGTCCAGTGAGGCGCTCCCAGGTACTACTCATGACGCGTGTTGGTGTGCCCATACGGTCGAGGTAGTGGACGTGGGAGGCTACCCAGTAGAGGCCAGAGTCCTGTGAGGTGCTCCCCGGGACTATCCACGTCGCTTGTTGGTGTGCCCATATAGCAGAGATAATGGACTTGGGAGGCTGTCAGGTAGTAGCCACACCAGGAGAGTGCTACTGGATGACGTCGAGAGCTTGGACTCCCCGTGATGAATCTTTCCATTGAGTGGAGGATGCTGGAGTTCCAATGGTTATAGTTGGACGGCCGATTGGTGGCGGCATGTGAAGCACAATTTGCGGTACTGTCACATTTTGCCCCCACATGGGTCGTAAATGAGGAGACGCGATGCTAGCGTTCACGATGGGACTCAACCGCCACATGAGGTAGATGATGTGGCATAGGCATTGTCGGGAATCGATGACCTCCTGTTGTACGTCTTTCAGATTAAGTGCAGTTGGGTGGCATACACAGCGTGTCAGGGTCACCATGAGCGCTAGGCCGAGGAGCATCGAGATGCTCGAGGAGCAGAATTTGGACTTAATCGTCCCATGAATTATTTTGATCTCCCCGTACGGGTTGAAGATCAAGTACCTCTTGCCGCGAATTGATGATCTGTTTTGACCAGCTCTGGGAGCCAGTGTCTTTCTGTTGATCGATCCTCGTGCAAGGTACCCTAATTGGAGATCCGGGAGATGGACATTCCCTAGTTGGCCTTTCGTTACCGTTTCGGGCACTATGAATTTTGAGTACTGCCGTCGGGGTAGACGAATACGCCATATGCTTACAAGGATCTCAAATGTTTTATTGGGCCTCCATGGGCTATTCTGGGACAGCCTTCGTTAAGGTTGTTGGTCGGCATGCCCTCAGGCGAAGTTGTGGATCATCGCGTTGGAATGCGTTCGTCCATCGAGATTCTTCAGTGGATGTGGGAGTGAGTTATCATGGATTTCGTTGCAGGCTCTCTAAAGTCACGTTCGGGTCATGACACCGTCTGGGTGGTCATTGACCGATTGACTAAGTCCGCACTTTCCTCCCTATCCAACTGACTGAGTCTCTGGACGCTTCGACGTGGATTTGAGCATTCGCAATTGTTCGTCTTCATGGCACTCCGGTCGGTGCTATTTCAGATTATAATGCGTGTATTACTTTGAGGTGCTTGCACAGCCTTTGGTAGGTTTTGTGGCGAGCCTTCATTTAAGTATAGCGTTTCATTGCTGACGGACAGCCAGGCAAGAGAACGATTTAAACCTTGGAGGACATGCTAAGTGCCTGCGTGCTCGACTTGGGGCAGTTGGGTGAGGCACCACCCTTAGGGGTTTGCCTGTGAGATGACTTCCATTCGAGCATCCAGATGATATTGAAAGAGGCACCCTATGGGCGCAGTTTTATACCTCCTTTGTGTTGGGACGGTTGGTGAGCGCCTGTTGGATGGGCCATAAGTTATTTAATTGACCTTGCGGTGGCCGAGATGGTTCGTGCGTACCTCTGCACCACCCAAAACCGTCGGAAGGGCTACGCAGGTCATCCTCGCTAGGAGCCTACCTTCGGGTTCAGCGACCATTGATGTTCAGGGTAAGCTGAGTCAGCCTTCCATCAGACTGGTTTTCATCCTTGAGTGGATTGGGGGAGGTGGCTGTCGTGAATCCCTGCCCCCGTAGTTGGCTCATGCCCTTGACATCATCCCATGTCACATAGCTGAGGCATTATGTCCACGATCCTGCTCATGTCATTCCGTTCGAGCCGCTCATCCTCGAGCAGGATTTGTCGTTCGTGGAGCAGTTGATCGAGACCATGGATCATGAGAGAAGAGACTCCGCACCAAGACCATTCCTTTGGTTAAAGTGCGTTAGTAGCACCAGTTTGGTGCCCGGACCACTTGGGAGCCAAGGGACTCTATGGGTGACATTTCTACGTCGGTCTTCCCTTTGGGTTTCCATAAATTTTGAGGATTAAATTTCCTAAGGGGGGGAGAATGTTAGGCCTGTGTCATTTAGAGTCCAAATTTCAATCAGAGTCGCTAAAATTTTGGTTTTTAGCTACCTGTTGGGGTTTGAGGACTCCGATTGAAATATAATTGCATATTATGGGTCCTGGTACCATTTAGCACTGCCCATAAAATTTTTGTTTAATTCCGATAAAGTTTTTGGAATTATGTAGTTTTGATTTGGTATTCGCTTAAAATCCAAGATGAAGAGGTAAAAATCCGATATTATTCTAAAATGTTCAGTTTTGTGCTAGCTTTCGTACAGAAGTGGAATTGGATCAACTGGATTCGTGTATTTGTATGTATATATAGAATATGGCAAGCCGTAGATAGTTCTTATTTGTATACTACCCCTATTATAATCTATATCAAGCATGTTTAACTTGGGTTAACAACGGGGTGTATACGTAATATTCCTCTGATTTAGGACTCGAGGGTGTGGTATAATTGTTGACTCATCTGTTGGGGCAAAACTATGATCAGCTCGAGAGAGGATGAGACATTCCCTCTCTCTCGCCCTCCCTCTTTTCGTGAGCTAAGTAAGTAGATGTAGTTCCTACTTGACTCAGGCTTGCTTGGGAATTATTGGCATACACCTACTATTGCGCGGATCACGCTTAACCCTTCCCTTCTATGTTGGTGCCATCCAACGCCTGTTAGGTTGTAACTTGTGTGGTTGCGCGATTGTTACCATGTATGCATGTTTAAGTATGCCATCCTTGGGTAATAACTGCATATCATGTATATGATTATTGGGCCATGAGCCTTGTCTAATGAGATTAGACAGTGTATGACCTCTTATGGGGTCATACCATGGCATTGACACTTAAAATAAAATGTCTTCCCACATCTGAGTTATGCACCCTGGAGGGAATTCATGAGAATTCGTTGTGCTTATCGGTTTTGATAATCGGTGATGACGGATCTGAGAGGATCATATTCATGGGTGTAGATTAGTTCTTCCCTTCGTTGGATCCGTGTGGGGACTTCCTGGTTGAGAAAGCCAGCCTGACAGGAGCTCCCATCCGTAGGTGTTGCTGATTTGTGAGGATGTGCTGATCATGGGAGTATACCTGGTAGGGGCTTCTCGGGATAAGGGCTACCGGTGGACCAAGGGTGTAGAAGCAATCTAGATTTCTACCAAGAGCCTATGACACCCCAAGGAGGGGGTGAGGGTGAGGGTGTAGTGGATCGGCGTCTGATGACCGATGATGACAGATCCAAGTGGATCATATTCATGAGTGTAGATTGGTTTCTTCCCTTTGTTGGATCCGTGTAGGGACTTCCTGGTTTTGACAGCCAGCCTGACAGGAGCTCCATCCGTAGGTGCTGCCGATTTGTGAGGATGTGCTGATCATGGGAGTATAGAAGGTAGGGGCTTCCCGGGATAAGGCTACCGGTGGATCAAGGGTGTAGAAACAATCTAGATTCTTCCCAAGAACCTATGTCACCCCGAGGAGGGGGTGAGGGTGAGGGTGTTGTGGGTCGGTGTTGGTTCGATCTGCCAGCTTGTGTAGTTCATTTTCCCATGGGGTTCGCATTGCGAACATGTAATGGTTCCTCCCAATATCGTCGTATACCGGGGCCCCGACGTTGAAGTTGCCCTGCTAGAGGACTCCCACTTGTAGGTACTCCTGATGCATTCGGCGGATGTACTGATCATGGGAGTGTACCAGGTGAGGATACATGAGAGTGGACCACCGGATGATATTGCGAGCATGAATCGTTCTCCCCTTTGCCGGATCCGTGTTGATGCTTCCTAGGTACGAGCCACCCTGGGTGGACCCCCACCTATAGGTACCATTGACACGCTCGACAGTGTACTGACCGTGGCAGGCTCCAGGTAGAGGCTACCCAGGAGAGCGCTATCGGATGGCGAACGGTGTAGAACAGCAAGTTTTGTCCTTCAAGTCACTAGGCTCACCCCTGTGGGGGCTAGGGCAAGGGTGGGGTATGGTCGCGCCGCCGCATGACCTTGTTACCTATTGGGTTTCTACCCAAGCCTTTCCTTGATAGGAATTGCCTTAGTATCGAATTGTTATGTTGGTGTTTAGTTTCTGACCCCTCACTGAGCTTGTAGCTCACCCCTCGCGTACTATTTTTTTTATTGGGTCGTTGTTGGGCGTGGAGCTGGAGCTTCCTTTGGGAGTGGTGTTGCGTGCGTGGAAGCGTCTTGTCCAGCGGATTGGCGAGTGCGAGGCTGTCAGCAGTCCTAGAGTCTTATGTATTTGAAATCGTGCGTGTTGCACCTGTTGTATTGTATTTGGCTAGACATGGCTCTCGCAGGACAGTGATTGTGTATTCGAGTCTGTAATAATATTTTTGATTTACAGACTTATTGATATTTTTATGCTTCCGCCTTTTATTTGAGTAATCACTTATCATTACTTGCTAGCCTTGTGTATTATTGGTTAGTGTCATTGTTGAGTTTATTATTTGTTGGAGTCATTGTTGACCTCTTGTATGATAGCTGATACTTTATATATTTGCCACGTCTTGGGGACGCCTGGGACGTGACAGAGGCTACTCGGGGAAAGGGCTACCGGTAGACCAAGGGTGTAGAACAGTCGACCTCATCCCAAAAGTCCAATGTCACTCTGTGAGGGTGAGGGTGAGGGTGAGGGTGTTGGTGAGGATGTACTCGACCCACCAGCTTGAGTAGTTTATTTTTCCATTGCGTTCGTGTTGCGAACATGTAGTGGTTCCTCCCAATATCTTCGTATATCGAGGCCCCATCATAGAAGCTGCCCTGACTGAGGACTCCCACTTGTAGATACTCCCGATGTACTGATCATGGGAGTGTACCAGATAGAGGGTAAATGACAATAGGCCACCAGATGACATTGCGAGCGTGTATCGTTCTCCCCATCGCTGGATCCGTGTTGTAGCTGCCTAGGTTCGAGCCGCCCTCGGTGGACCACCACCTGTAAGTACTTTCGGCGTGCTCGACAGTGTACTGACCATGGGAGGCTCCAGGTATAGGCTACCCGGGAGAGTGCTACCAGATGACGAACGGTGTAGAACAACAAGTTTTGTCCTCTAAGTCCCAAGATTCACCCCTGTGGTGGCTAGGGTGAGGGTGAGCGTGAGTTGAAGTCACATCGTCACGTGACTTCTATACCCATCGAGTATACTCTGGGTATGCTACTCCTAATGCTTGAGGTATCGAAGTATATCTCTACCTCGTAGCGGATGGACTCGTTGTAACTGTTACGCAGTAACACCAAGTTTTATGGTTAATAGTTGTTCCTCCCTGTGAGTCCCAAAAGCCTCCCTCTTGGGAGTGAGGGCGAGGTCAGGGTATGGTCGCGCCGCCGCGTGGCCTTGTTAACCGTTGGGTCTCTACCCATGCTTTTCCTTGTTAGGAATTTGCCTTGGTGTTGAATTGTTGTGTTGGTGTTTGATTTCTAGCAACTCTTTGAGCTTGTAGCTCACCCCTCGCGTACTATTTCTTTTACAGGGACATTGTTGGGCGTGGAGCTAGAGCTTCCCTATGGCGTGGTCTTGCATGCGTAGAGCCTTCCATCCGACAGTTGGCAAGTGTGAGGCTGTCAGCAGTCCTAGAGTCTTGTGTATTTGTAAATCGTGCGTGTTGCACATGTTGTATTTTATTTGGACTAGACTTGGCTCTCACAGGACAGTGATTGTGTATTCGAGTCTGTAATAATATTTTTGGTTTACAGACTTATTGATATTTTATGCTTCCGCATTTTAGTTGAATTATCAGTTATCATTGCTTAGCCTTGTGTATTATTTATTGGAGTCATTACTGAGCTCTTGTATTTGATAGCTGATACTTTACATATTTGCCACGTCTCGGGGACGGCCACCCTAGGGCGTGACGCAGACATTCCTTATTCAACCGAGGTATTGTTCTCTTCTGTATGTTGACTTTTTAAATCGATTTGCACTCTCATTGTGGCTCTTTTTCATCTGTCAAGAGGAAGCAATTTTTATTTTATACCTTCTTTCTTCATCTCCTCTTTCTGCTCATTTTTCAATTGTTTTGTCACCATGAGGATGTCCATCACCAAGTCCCTGTCCGGCTTTAGGAGTATGATTGATATTCCAGAGTCAGTGGTCATGACATGGTCAAAATTTGATAGGTTTCTCTTCCCCTCAGATAATCTTGACCATTCATGTAGGTACATATACCCTTCTCATATAGCCAAGGGCGCCCTAACTCTGCCATTTCCTCCTTTGATGAGGAAGTTCTTGTCGACCTTTGAACTCCATCCAACACAATGCAACCCCAATTTTTTCAAGGTCTTGATGTGTTATGTAGCATTAAATAGGGAATTTATCCTGGATCTAGGAGTCCCTGAGATAATGTACACGTATGAGCTCAAGAAATCCGGCAGGGGCTATCATTTTCAGATCAGGGATTCTAAAGAGAAATTCATATACGATCTGCCACACTCCGATAAGAGCTGGGCTGATAGCAAATTGATTGTCTTGTCTGGCAATTGGGAGTTTGGTGATGCCCCCAAAGACGTATGGAAGGTTCCCCAATTCATTATGATGTCCCAACTAGGTTGGACAGTACGGCATATATGATTCTTATCTTACTTATTTGTGCTTGTTGTTACCTTCTTTTACCTTGCATCATTACTTGATTCAGCCCCCACAGCAAACTCTCATCCATCTAAGAGCTCACTGAAGTGGGAGCATATAAGAGTTGCTTTGTAGAGGAACAACAGAACCTTCTACCGAATCCTTGGCTGGGATAACCCCAACCCTAGCAGCACTCGTCTACTAAGGCCTCACTTGGATGACGTCTTTGCTGCCCCTCCTTCTCCTCCCGCTAACGAGCCTGATCCTTTGGCTCCCATCATATTTGAGGCCGAGCAGGAGAAAAAGGTGATGAAGCTTGATTTTGACATCCACGTTCTTGAGAAAGTGCAAGGGCACTTGGACTAGATCGAGAAGAAGTCCGCGGAGCCCATCACAGTTGGATACGACAAGGGCTACCACAAAGACTTTCGGGATTGCAAAGATGGGGTGCCCGAACCAGGCCCGGAACGTGTTATACAAGTGCTCCGGCCCCCACTCCTTGAGTCTGATGCCGACCATGACAAGGAGGATCTCCCGAACCCAACCTCGCCCTCCCAGCAGAAGGAAATGCCCGGTCAGGTAACCAATTTCATCAGCTGTACTTTATCAGACATAATTGACATTGACCAAATAAATCTTCTACCATGAAGCCGAAGGTTGCGAATGTTGCAGGGGTGAAAAATGAACCTGTCGAGATCCCTGTGGAGGCGGAGGCTTGCCCTCCTACTGCTGATGCAACCGAGACCGTTGTTCACATGAATGAAGACTTAGTGACGCTGGCGAGCGGAGTCAATGATCAAGATGATATCGAAGATGATTCCATTGTCCTGATTCACCGAGCTTCTTTGACGTGGGGAGGGGTTAAATTGGCGTTTCGAGAACCTTTTTCTTTTTGTTTTTATCATTTTCTGAAAAACTCATGGTTTGTCGGTTATATGGAGTCAACACCACTTTATTGTATGGTGGATGTGTTTGAACAGTTTAATTAGATTTTCAGCTTGTGGTTTAATTTTTGGGTATTGTTGCCTTGTCCCTTTTGCATGATCTTCCCTCCTTTCATATTGTCTTGTGATGCCGATATGATTTAATAGCAGGGAGAAGTTAATTGCATGGGGACGGCATATGCAATCCTCCCTTGGATGCTTCTTAGAGTTTTATTCTTGTAATTGGTTTAGAAGTCATAGATTTTATTTATTCTCTGTTATTTATGTTTTTATGCGTTATTTGAACGCATATTGCGCGGGTGTCTCGACATTGTTTTACCGCTTAGGTTAATGCGTAGCCTCTTGGTCAGGGTAGGGTTGAGCGCCGTTGGATTAGACAAACAGAGTAGTGCCCCTAGCACCTCTTCCCATGGTCAGGATAGAGTGTTGTTGTCACGCCCCAGGGCGGCCATCCTTGAGACGTGGCAATAATATAAAGTATCAGCTATCAAATACAAGAGGTGAACAATGACTCCAATAAATAATACACAAGGTTAACAAGGAATGATAACTGATAAACCAACTAAAATGCAGAAGCATAAAATATCAATAAGACTGCAAACTAAAAATATTATTACAAACTCGAATACGCAATCACTGTCCTGTGAGAGTCAAGTCTAGTCCAAATAAAATACAATATGTGCAACACGCACGATTTATAAATACATGACTCTAGGACTGCTGACAGCCTCGCACTCGCCAATCCGCCGGACAGGACGCTTCCACGCACGCAAGACAACAGCATAGGGAAGCTCCGACTCCATGCCAGACATTGCCCCTCTAAAAGAAACAGCACACGAGGGGTGAGCTACAAGCTCAGTGAGTGGTTGGAAACCAAACACGAACACAACAATTCAACACCAAGGCAAATTTCTATCAAGGAAAAGCATGGGTAGAAACCAAACGGGTAACAAGGTCACGCGGCAGTGCGACCATACCCTGACCTCGCCCTCACTCCCCAGAAGGAGGCTTTTGGGACTCACAGGGAGGAACAATTGTTAACCATAACACTTGATGTTATTGCGTAACAGTTACAATGAGTCCATCCGCTACAAGATAAAGATATACTTCGATACCTCAAGCGTTAGGAGTAGCATTCCCAGAGTACACTCGATGGGTATAAAAGTCACGTGACGACATGACTTCAACTCACACTCGCCCTCACCCTAACCCCCACAGGGGTGAACCTAGGGACTTAGAGGACAAAACTTGCTGTTCTACACCGTTCATCATCCGGTAGCACTCTCCCGGGCAGCCTCTACTTGGAGCCTCCCATGGTCAGTACACTGTCGAGCGCGTTGATGGTACCTACAGGTGGGGATCCACCCAAGGCGGCTTGAGCCTAGGCAGCTACAACACGGATCCGGCGAAGGGGAGAACGATTCACGCTCACAATATCATCCGGTGGCCCAGTGTCATGTAGCCTCTACCTGGTATACTCCCATGGGATGAGGTCGACTGTTTCTACACCGCTCGTCATCCGGTAGTCTCTCCCGGTGTGGCCTTTACTATATGGTAGCCTCCCACATCAACTATCCCTGCTATATGGACACACCAACAAGCATCATGGATAGTAGCTGGGAGCACCTCACAGGGTTCTGGCCTCTACCAGGTAGCCTCCCATGACTGCTACCTCGGCCATATGGACTCACCAATACGCGTCATGAGATAGTACCTGGGAGCACCCCACCGGACTTTACTACGCCGGACAGTCTCTACACGGAGCCGACGAAGGGAAGAACACTCGACACACGCGAATACGATCCCTATGGATCCGTCATCATCGGTTATCAAACACCGATAAGCGTAACAAATACTCGTGAATTCCATCCAGGATGCATAACTCGAATACGGGGAAGATATTTTATTCTAAGTGTCAATGCCATGGTATGACCCCATAAGAGGTCATACACTTGTCTAAACACATTAGGCAAGGTTCATGGCCATAGTAGCATATATATGTACACAACATACAATTATTTCCCAAGGATGGCCTACATAAACATGCATACATGGCATCAATCATGCAAACACACAAGATACCACCTAATATGCATTGGATAGCACCAACTTAGAAGGGAAGGGTTAAGCATGATACGCGCATCAATAGGTGCATGCCAATAATTCCAAGCAAGCCTGAGTCAAGTAGGAACTACATCTACTTACTCAAAGGAATATTATGCATGTACCCCGCTATTAACCCAAATTTAAACATGCTTGATATGTCTAATAGTAGGGGTAGTATTTCAAATAAAACTACCTATGTCATGCCATATTCTATACAATACATAGGCAAGTATAAGGTAGAATAGGGGGTTTAACACAATATACGAGTTATACAACCTAGCATGCATGATGTCTAACATATTTAGGGTGCATAATAAGGCCCCATGGAAGCGCGAAGCACGACTACGTGTATCGAGAGCTCCCAAAAGGGTTGGAATCGAACCACTCAACGATGCCCGGATCGCCATGCATCTCATCCGATGAGATCTACAAGGTAAGGGTATCTAAAATGATGAGTATAACCACATACAAACACTTGGAATTAACTAGGAATGCATAAGACTTAGACATGCACGCACCCCAGCGTGCCAACCCTTGGCACACTCGAATAGGCCCTAGACAGCCCCGCACGCACCACCGGGGAGCCCCTGGTGCAGCCCCAAGCGCCCCGCACGCGCGCGCCGCGTGCAGACATGCCTGCAAACCCCACGCACCGCGCGCAGACACGCTCGCAGACCCCGTGCACCTCGTGTAGACACGCACGCACTCGCGTGCGCACCCGCGCACCCCACCCGCCCGTACACACGCGCGCACCCATGCGACAGCAGCTGCGCTCACGCGTGCAGACCCGCGTGTATAGTGCTCCCAAGCCCACCCCCAAGCCCCACATGCACCCAACACCAAGCACCTCTCATGCATGCCCTCTCAAGCTCCCTAACATGCATACAAACAAACTAAAGGAGAGGAAAAACTCACAAAAAGAGAGGGGAAGGGAAGGGGGAGGTGTGGGGCCTCGCAAGCATGCCCGCAACCACCTCAACCGCCACCACCGCTACCACCACCTCAACTTTGGTGCTCTTCTTCATGTTGAACCAAAGGAGGGGGGAGAAACATGGAGAAACAACTTTTGGAGGAGGAGAGGGAGGAGAAACCAACAATACAATACACACAACTCACCCTGATCAACTTCTTCTTCATACACCACCTCTTCTATGCACTCCTTCTCCTTCTCTTATACTTTGGCATTTCAACAAACACTTGGGGAGAGTGTGAAAGAGAGAAAGAGAGATCCACGTTGAGGGAGAGAGGAATGAAAACTCACTCATGGGGGGGTGAACACAAGGGAAAAATGGGGGGTAAACATAACCTAAACTCACCCTCTAACATATAAAATAACCAATTGATTGCTTAACCATTAAGTAAGGGGTGGTAAGGTTACCATGGGTGATCTCATTCACCAAAATATCTAAACACTATGCCACCCACCAAACCAGTAACGCCCAAACCCGGATACGATTTGAAATAGCATAATTTTTAAAGCATTACTGGAATACGATGAAATTTTTATGGATAGTACAAAACAGTACTAAGACCCATAATATGCAATCAGATTTCTAATCATAGTACTCAAACTCACGCAGATAGCTAGAAAGTTAAAATTTTAGGGACTCTGATCAAAAAAAGAAAAGGCTCCTCATGTCCTCAATAATTCTCTGTCCTTCCGAGTTTGACTTAGCTTAGCTATTTTATCTGATCTTTATGTCTAATGTCACTTCTTGAACATGTGTGTTGCGGGTGATCCATCTCTGTTTTGCCATTCGGCTAATGCGCTCCCTTTAGTTCGGGGTTATAGTGCTACCCGATAAGTGAATAGAGTACGACTCCTCGCGACCCTTGACCTGATCGGTGACAAGGTGCAATTCACTTAGCGGGCGGAGTTAGAACTCCTCGCGACCTTGCTTATACCCCATCCCGTTGGTTTGCATCTTGATTTTGCCCCGTGCGACCTCTTCTTTAGGTAAATAGGGCCATAACCCCTCACGACCTCTGATTTTAAAACGACAAAGTGCAATTCACCAAATAGGTTGGAGATATGCTTCTCACGATCTCTCTCCCTGTGTGGAAATTCATAGTGTTGCTTGTCTTACTCAATGGGAGATATAATTCCCAAAAATATTTTGGGGGGGCTACCTGCTTAAACCAATGGGGCATTCCCAGCGACCTCAGATCTTATTGACGACATAGTACAATTGGTTGTCACAGGTGGTCTCCTTGCCTGCTTAAACCAATGGGGCATTCCCTGAGCCACCTCCGATATTATTGACGACAGAGTGCAATTGGTTTTCGCAGGTGGATGTATGCCTCCTGACCGTTTTAACCTGTTTGGTTTGATGGGATGCACGCCGGGTATCTGCCCGTCTATTTGTCATTGCAGTACTCTATTCTTTTTATGTCACTCATGCATATCCAAATTTGAGAAAAGGATGGATTACATTCCAAGGTCGGGGAATCTCATCCCCGTCCATAGTCTCTAAGTTGTAGGTCCCGTTTGGTCCGACTTGTGTGACTTTGAAAGGGCCCTCCCAGTTTGGTCCGAGTTTGCCGTCATTCTTGTTCTTGGGCTCTGGGAAGACTTCTGTCAGAACTAGGTCACCAGCTCAAAAACTCCTACTTGAAACTCACTTATTGTAATATTATGATATTTGGTTTTGATAGTCTGTTGTTCTTATTGCTGCGATTTCTCTCTGTTCATCACGGAGCTCCAGGTCCTGCATCATTTGGCTGTCATTCGCAACTCAGTCAAAATCCTGAGTTTAGAGTGTTGGCAGGTTGGTCTCAACTGGCAGGACGGCTTCAATTCTGAATGCTAGTGAAAAGGGAGTCTCTCCTGTAGACCTTCTTGAGGTGGTCCGGTAAGACCAGAGAAATGAAGGGAGTTCCTCGACCCACTTTCCTTTGGCACTGTCAAGCATTTTCTTTAAACTGTTCAGGATGGTTCGGTACATAATTTTAGCTTGCCCTTTGCTCTACGGATACCACAAAGTAATAAAGTGATGTTGTATTCTCAACTCTACGCAGAACTCTTTTGTCAAAGAGTTGTCGAATTGATTGTCATCGTCTGAAATAATGGAGTGTGGAACTCCAAATCGGCACACTATATTGTTCCACAAGAAAGCTTTAACTTCGATATCCCTTATCCTTGCCATTGGTACTGTTTCGACCCACTTTGTGAAATAATTAGCGCTTTTGTCGTGGTGTCATAGGCATAGGTCTGATGATATCTAACCTCCATTGGGCGAAAGGCCAGGGGCTTTTGGGAGGGATAAGATCTCCAGCTGGTTGGTGAATGAGTGAACCGTACTTTTTGTTAGGCCCCAGGCGACTGTCCCCGAAGCGTTACCAATCAAACAATAATCAAAAGGATCAATAAGATAACAAGGCTACAGGGAAGTGGTAGCCAATAAAAAGAAATGATGCGGAAGTATAATATACAATTATGTCTGTAAATTAAAAACATTATTACAG